>CP106727.1:151566744-154066744 GCA_025506655.1 Gossypium rotundifolium | reverse complement strand
ACATATAACAAGGGCCTACGAGGCCTTTAACTCATGTCAGAAAACTTTCGAAATTAAAATCAAATAACTCATTTTTGAAGCAAGGTTCACACGCCCGTGTGACTTGGAACACGTCCGTGCCCTTAAGCACGCCTATGCCCTCAAACCGTGTAGGGCTACTGACTATTTCCACACGGCTTAGACACGACTGTGCCTACCAATCATGGGAGGTTCCTGACTAATTTCACACGATTATAACACGTCGTGGGCTTAGACCGTGTGCTAATCCTTGATATACTAACTAAATCAACACGGTCTGGGAACACGCCCATGTCCAAACCGTGTGTTTTACACGGCACACACACATGGCCGTGGGATTTACCCGTGGCATATTCTGATTAATAATACTAAGGTGTAGGGTTAACACGGTCTTGACACACGCCCGTGTGTCAAACCTTGTGGGCACTTACAGGCTATTTACCAAGCCATTAGCCACCCTGAAATGAAGATCATAACCATACACAATTCAACGATGCAATAACAACCCAATTTTATGAATAATACTACATGCTTCATTGATCTCAATAAACATACATGCTTAATCAAATTTGGCCAATCACTTAGCCATATACAAAAGAATAATAAACTTGATAGCCTTTACAAAGGCCCATCTTAAAACATGTTCACAAAATGAATGTTTCCTATACACGCCATACTTAGTAAAGTAACTTGACTATACCAAAATAAGAGTTGATAGTGTATTGCGAGCTCCGACTTTAATGATCCACGAGTTAGCTTGGCGGGACTGCATAGAAAGAAAGAATCATAACGTAAGCATATAGCTTAGTAAGTTTGCATGTAACAACTCTTAGCATCATCATTGCTTAATATAAACCATTTCAAATAAATAATGGTATCATGAATTTCACCTAAAGCTTACTTACTCATATAGATTCTTACATGCCTCATGACACTTACTATTATCATACTTGTAAGGTAACCATGATACCTGTATCACTTGATCACATTGATCAGTATACTATAATAACAATATTCCTGATATCTACTTTCTCATTCACAACATGAATAATACTCAACTTCATCTAACTTTATCTTGATACTAACTTTACTTTCTTAGCTTTCTTGCTATCTTCTTTTAGCTTACTCATTTTCCCGATGAATTTCTGTGAATAACCAAGGATTCTAAATCTCTTCCCACATAATATAATGCCAAAGCCATATCCTAGACATGGTCTTACATGGGTTATCTCATCTTGGTTTCAAGGCCATGTCTTGGCATGGACTTATATGAAGTCTTGCTCTTGATAACACACTCAATGCCAAGCTTGAGTCCTTGGACTTACATGATAACTTTCTTGCTAACTTGATCAATGCCAAGCTTGCCTTGGACTTACATGATATCTTGATCAATGCCAAGCTTGCCTTGGACTTACATGATAACTTGCTTGCTAACTTGATCAATGCCAAGCTTACCTTGGACTTACATGATATCTTGATCAATGCCAAGCTTGCCTTGGACTTACATGATAACTTGCTTGCTAACTTGATCAATGCCAAGCTTGCCTTGGACTTACATGATAACTTGCTTCTAACTTGATCAATGCCAAGCTTGCCTTAAACTTACATGATATCTTGATCAATGCCAAGCTTGCCTTGGACTTACATGATAACTTGCTTGCTAACTTGATCAATGCCAAGCTTGCCTTATACTTACATGATATCTTGATCAATGCCAAGCTTGCCTTGGACTTACATGATATCTTGATCAATGCCTAGCTTGCCTTGGACTTACATGATAACTTGTGTGCTAGATCGAGTATCCTAGGAAATTCATCTCCCATCGGGACTTGCTCGTACTTATCATCATGATTTCTTGCTTGAACATAACATGATCATTCATACAATTATTGTACATTATGTTAAGCAATTTAATGATAATAATCATAAAGCTTAGAAATCATACAAACTTACATCAATATACAAAATGAATGTAGATGTGCAATTTAGTCCTCGACTTTGTTCTTGCCTCGGTTTCGATCCGGGCTTCATTTTTTTGATCTATAATCATAAATAGATCATTTAATAACCATATTGACTAAATTGACTCATAACTCATACTTTGGAAAATTATTATTTTGCCCCTATACTTTCTAATATTTACACTTTTGCCCCAATTCTCGTAAAATGATTTTCATGCAACTTTCTTAAACTTCATGCTCAACTAAATCATTTTCTCTTCTATAACAATCATCAATTCTCACTATTTCTAGTAGGTATGACCAATTTTATAACTGTTGCAAAATGGTCCCTACTACCATTTTTCATGAAATTCATTAAGGAAAAGATGTTTATCTAACATCAAACTCTCTTAAACTTCCATAAAACATCATTTAACAAGCATGTCATTCAAGGGTAGATTTTTAAACATGCATCTTAGCTCATTTTATAGCTAAAATTAGCTAATTCATAATACGGGAACTTCCAAAATACGAAGAATATTAAAAATGGGGCTAAGATGAACTTACTATGAGCTTGAAAAAAAATGAAGAACCTTAGCTATGGTGTCTCCAAATTTTCGACAGCAACAAGGAAGAAGATGAGTGAATTTTTCTCATCTTTATCCTATTTTAATCACTAATGAGGCCAAATGACCAAAATGCCCTTCCTATTAAAAATTTCCATAATAGTCTCTTAAGGCCAATTTTGTCCAAAAATTAAATTTTGGGAAAATTGCTATTTAAGGGCTCATAATTATTATTCTAAAGCTATTTCATGCAAAAAGCTTCTAAAAACTCATATATTGCAACTTTTGCAATTTAGTCCTTTTTGGACCAATTGACCTCAACTTAATAAAATTGCTTTACAAAACTTTCATACTAACGTGAAAACATGACATAAACTTGAAAAACTCATAATTTCACCTCGGGTTCGTGGCCTCACACCACTATCCCGACTAGGCCCTAAATCGGGCTGTTACAAATGAGATAAGGGTAGAACAACAATATTTGGCATGTTAAGGAATTCCACCTTCTCCTCTAGAGTTGTGCCATTATGGTTATGTTCAATGAAACAAAACCTCTAAAATTTACTTAAAAGACCATACATCCCTAAACTTAACATCAATGGTTCTTAAGCGATGGTATTGATCCTATGTGAAGGGGAGAGTAGAAAGCCTAGCACACATAAGAATAGACCATCTTAGAGGAAAAGAGAAATCTCCCACCTTATTTTTTATTAGGATGTATTTGTGGGAATAGAATACAACATTTTTTTGTAGAATTGATACACTTTGGTTTCATCATTGTCGCTATCATGTGCCTAAAATTGACCTATGCCAAAAACAAATCCTCAAAAGTGAAGGTAAGTAAATTCCCAAAGTTATTTGAAGAAGGTTCCTCTCAACATTATTGTAATATAAAAAATACAACATAAATAGTAGCCAAGAAGTCCTTGATAATTGTCTAATGGCAACATAGTATAATTAAAATATTTCTACAAATTAAGGATTGAGGGGCAGATGGAACCTTGCTTCAAACAGTTGCAAAGGGAGATAAAAGCCTCTCCTTTTGGTCATAACTTTGCTCATTTGATGAAATCTTGATGAAACAAAAATGCCATATCTATAGTGATAAGATTTTAAATACCACAACAGCAACATGCCAATCATCTCCTCTATGACTGTGGTTTCGGGATCACAAATTCAAGTCAAAAAAATATTTTAATATTATTTTCTATTTTTGTAGTATGTGAATTGACATGTGTGAAATTGTCGTGATTAAATTTGATCGTTTTTGTGCTTCATTTGCAAAAAAGACTTAATCACGTAAATTGTAAAAGTGGCATTATAATTGTTAAAGTTCTTAATTTCTTTGATTAATTATAGATGGAATCCTTATGTTGTAATTTGGCCATTAAACCATGGGATGGACGGTTATGGGCTTATGTTATATGGTTTTCTTATTAAATTGCAAAGGTTAAATTAGTAAATGGAATATTAATATGAAATAAATAAAACAAATGAAAATGTAAGTGGGATGTTCATCCATTCTATCTGAAAATAAGAAAAAGAAAAATGGTTTTAAGCTTTCTTAACATTCGGCCATTGAAAGCTTTGATTAAAGTATGTATTTAGCTTAGTTTTTAATAATTTTTACGTTTTTGAGATCGTTGCTTCATGTTTTAGCTAGCCCATGCTTGAATTTTTGAAATTGATGATGTAATCATGAAATGCCATTGATGATAGTTTGCAGTTTTTTGTTGTTTGATGATGGAAAATAACAGATATGTGGTAGATTAATATGTTTTGTCTTTGGATTTATGATGAATTTGAGTAATTTGGGCTAAATTGTGAAAATAATAAATTGAGGGACTAAAATAAGAAATAAATGAAATGTGAGGACTTATGTGAGCCTAGTGAATATTCGACTAAGCTATTGTGTAATGAAATTATGTTTATTTTTTATTTTGTGAAATAAGGACTAATTTGTGAAAAATATGAAAAGTTAGGGGCAAAAGTATAATTTGCCTATTTATGTGTTTTTGAATGAATTTGATTGAAAATGTGATTAAATAAGTTTAATTTATACTAATTTAGATCAAAAAAAGAGGAAATCAGAATTGGATCGGGGAAAATCTAAAGTTGTTAATAGTCGTTTCGGTTCGTCCGTCTTCTTCCGAGGTAAGTTCATAAGTAAATAAATATCATTAAATTCAATTGTATATATTTTATTTGTACCAAAAAAGAATTATTACTTGTATATATATGTGAATGCCGAAATGGTAAAAGTGTGGAAGAATTGTCTACGAGCTTGAATCAATCGAGTTTAGACATCCAAAAGCCCCGTATGAACCTTAGGAATAGTTAGGATACATATGTCATGGCATAGGATTCCGATATGTGTTTTCGTGTAAGACCACGTCTGGGACGTTGGCATCGATTTGTGTTTATGTGTAAGACCATGTCTGGGATATTGGCATCGTATTTGATTTGTGTAAGACCCTGTCTAGGACTGTGGCATCGATATGTGATTACATGTAAGACCACGTCTGCGGACGTTGGTATTGTACGAGCTTTCCGACTATTTGAGTATCCTTATTAATTCTGAATGGTTCAATGGGCATTATCGAGTTAAGATCGAATGTGAAAACGAACTAAAAGGTTCAGGTATGTGCTATGTTATATGAATATGAAAGCAAGGTAATTATATGTTTGAGATGAATATATGAATTAGACATGGCAAAAGAGAAATTTATATGTGCTTATGAGTATATGTGCATTCGACCATTGATGTTATAATGTTATTGTATATGTGATAATGTTTGAGTTTGCAAGCATAATAAATGTACAATTGGTTAAGGTTTGTTTGATTTGGCTAGTTGATTTAATGCGAATGTTTATTTGATCATTATTTGCTTATCACTTACTAAGCTATGAAAGCTTACTCTGTGTATGTGTTTGTTCATTTTTTTATAGATTATCAAAGCTACGGGAAGCTCGAGGATCGTCGAGGATCATCACCACACTATCGAACTATATTTTGGTATCTTTTGAAAATGTACATATTGAAGTATGGCATGTATAAGCTAGAGAACTTTGATTATGTTTTGAAATGTGTAAATATAGCCATGTGATATGGCTTGTTAATGAATGTGTTTATGGATAAGTTTAGTCTATGCTTTATGATGCAAAAGTTAGTATGTTTTGATGTGCCCATGAATGGCCAAATGAAATGGTCAATTTTGGTAAGTTTCATGGTTGCCTTTGGGACATAAATTGAGGTTTGTTTGATGTTTGTAGGTTTGACCCAATTTTGGGTGGGCAAATTGGCCTTGCAAATTGCCTATATTTGCCCACACGGTTGAGCACACAAGCATGTATCTCGACCGTGTCTCTTAAAGTTGTAATTCAAAGCAAGTCAGGAAGCCACACGGGCTAAACACATGGGCGTGTGACTGGCCGTGTGAGCAAGTCAATAGCCTCAATATTTTCACACGGCCTAGCATATGGGCGTGTCTTGTGGCCGTGTGGACAAGTCAGTATGTATGCCCTATTTCGCCACGGCTTAAACACACGGATGTGCCATATACCGTATGAGGCACACGGCTTGCCTACATAGGCTGTGACCTTTGTAACTTTAAAAAATGTTTAATTTTCAAAAAATTTTGTATGTGCTCGGTTTAGTCTCGACCCCTTCCCAATGCATGTTTAAGGTCTCTTAGACCTTCTAAAGGGACTCTATAAGTATCTTTCTCTATGGAATGTTTGTGAATGTTTGAGATTAGAGAAATGTTTGTGTTATGATCCAATATGTCCGGTAACGGCTCTTAACCTTAGTTCGACGACGGATACGAGTTAGGGGGTGTTACAATTTGACTGGTATCAAAGCCAGGTTTAGTCGATTCTAGGACTTACGTAGCGTGTGTGAGTCTAGCTATACATGCCATATTTATAAACTGTGATAGTGTGATGATTCCTAACAATTGAAATGTGTTTTTGTATAGTAAATGGATACCGATTGAGCCGTAGCTTATGATATAGAAAGTATAGCGCCTGCTCCCGCTCAAGGGACAGCGCCGGCTGATTCTCGGTCGATTTCGAGTAACCAAGAAGGATAGGCTAAACAAGCCTTTTTACCAAATGATGAATGAATGGTTTACTCAGTATATCTAGACGAATTCGGCTGTTCCACACCCTTCTCCCCCATTGATTCCTCCACAAATACTTGTTATGCCACAAATTACTAATCCTGTGTGAATGAATAAGCCACCGGTTGATAAAATCAGAAAACACAAGGTTGAAGAATTTAGAGCCACTGTTGATGATGATGTTGAGCGAGCTGAATTCTGGCTTGATAATACGATCCGTATGTTTGATGAATTGTCCTGTACCCCTAATGAGTGTGTTAAATGTGTTGTATCCTTACTTCAAGATTCTGCGTATCACTGATGGAATACACTGATATCTGCAGTTCCTAAAGAACGGGTTACCTGAGAGTTCTTCCAGACTGGATTCTGAAAAAAATACATCAGTCAGAGATTCATTGATCAAAAGTGCAAAGAATTCCTCGAGTTGAAACAGGGTTGTATGACCGTAACAAACTATGAGCGGGAATTTGTGAGACTTAGCAGATATGCCCGAGAGTGTGTTTCAACGGAAGTAATTATGTGTAAAAGATTCGAGGACAGGCTGAATGAATATATTAAATTACTCGTTGGATTCTTGAAATAAAAGAGTTCGTTGTACTTGTTGAGCGAGCACGCAAAGCTGATGAGCTCGGGAAAGAGAAAAGAAAAACTGACTTTAAAGCTAGAGATTCACGTAAAAGATCATCAAGTAAGTTAATCCAATCAGAATCAAAAAATTTCGAGATGACTTTAGTCGTTCAAAGGCTACTTCGGGTTATTCTAGACGGGATCGAGATAGACCACCTATGAGCTCGAGAGCTACCTCAGTAGTTAGTGTTGGTAACATCCGACCGGACCAACCTGAGTGCAAACACTGTGGTAAACGATATCCCAACAGCTTTAGATTGAATGATCGGGCTTGCTTTAAATGTGGATCAATGGATCATTTCATTAGTGAATGCCCTGAATTGGTTGAGCAAGACATGAAGCAGAATATGAGGTCGAGTAACATGAAAGCTCGTGGTAGACCACCCGAAATACGGGTAATATAAGTGGCAATCATAAAGGAACTAAAGACACAGCTGTTAGATCTGATGCTCTCGCACCTGCCAGAGCTTATGCTATTCGCGCTCGTGAAAAGGCTTCATCCCTAGATGTTATTATCAGTACTTTCACTCTCTATGATATTAGTGTTGTTGCATTGATTGATCCTGGTTCGACTCATTCTTATGTATATTAGACTTTAGTATCCAGTAAGACTTTGCCTATAGAGTCTACTAAGTTTATTATTAGAGTATCGAACTTTTTAGGCCTGTGTGTATTGGTTGATAAAGTATGTAAGAGTTGCCCGTTGATGATTCGAGATTCATATTTTTGCTGATTTGATGTTTTTGCCATTCGACGAGTTTGACATAATTCTGGGTATGGATTGGTTAACATTGCATGATGCTATTGTAAACTGCAAACGGAAGACTAGTGATTTACGATGTCAGAATGATGAGATTATTCGGATTGAGTCTAATGATTTGAATAGTTTACCAACAATGATTTCTTCGATGTTACCTCGAAAATATGTGAGAAAGGGTTGTGAAGCCTACTTTTCTTATGTGCTGGACTCTAAAGTGACCGAAAAGAAGATTGAATCAGTACCAATTGTGTGCGAGTATCCAAATGTGTTTTCCAAAGAATTACTGGGTTTGCCACCGATCTGAGAGGTGGAGTTTGGTATTGAGTTAGTGCGGGGACGACTCTAATTTTGATAGCTCCATATAGAATGGCACCGACTAAATTAAAAGATTTGAAAACTCAGTTGTAAGAATTAACGGATAGAGGCTTTGCACGACCGAGTTTTTCTCCCTAGGGTGCACCGATTTTGTTTATTAAAAAAAGACAAAACTATGAGAATATGCATCAATTACCGACAGCTCAATAAGGTGACTATAAAGAATAAATATCCTTTGCCATGGATTGACGACTTGTTCGATCAGTTGAAAGGCGCTACTGTATTTTCTAAGATAGATTTGAGATCGGGCTACTATCAGCTGTGAGTTAAAGACTCTGATGTGCCGAAAACTACTTTTCGAACGAGGTATGGACATTATGAGTTTCTAGTTATGCCTTTCGGACTTACTAATGCACCTGTTGTTTTTATGGATTTAATGAATCGAATCTTCAAATAGTATTTAGATCGCTTTGTGGTTGTGTTCATAGATGACATATTGATCTATTCCGTGATGAATCAGAGCATGCTGAACATCTGAGATTAGTGCTACAGACTTTGCGTGACAAGCAGTTGTATGCAAAGTTTAGTAAATGTAAGTTCTGGTTATGAGAAGTCAGTTTTCTAGGACATGTTGCATCAGCATTGGGTATTCGGGTTGATCTGAACAAGGTTTCGGCTAGACTAGATTGGAAGCCTCCTAGAAATGTATCCGAAGTACGAAGTTTTCTGGGACTAGCTGGTTACTATAGGCGGTTCGTAAAAGGTTTCTCTATGATTGCAACCCCGATGACACAACTACTTCAAAAGATGATAAGTTCGAGTGGTCAAAAAGTACCAAAAAGTTTCGATCAGTTGAAAGTTTTGTTGACCGAAGCTCCAGTGCTAGCTCAGCCAAAATCGAGTAAAGAATTAGTTATCTATAGTGATGCATCTTTGAACAGTTTAGGCTGTGTTTTGATGTAGGAAGGCAAATTTATAGCTTATGCCTCAAGACAGGTAAAGCCACACGAAAAGAACTATCCGACATACGATCTGGAATTGGCAGCTATTGTGTTTGCATTGAAAATTTGGCGCCATTGTCTATTCGGTGAGAAATGTCATGTTTATTCCGATCACAAAAGTTTAAAATATTTGATGACTCAGAAAAGATCTGAATCTACAATAGCGAAGATGGTTAGAGTTGTTAAAAGATTACGAGCTTGTAATTGACTACCATCCGGGGAAAGCCAATGTTGCTGCTAATGCTTTGAGTCGAAAATCGTTGTTTGCCCTACGTGCAATGAATACTCAATTGGCCCTATCCAATGACGGTTCGCTAGTAGCTGAATTAAAAGTGAAACCGTTATTTATTCACATATTTGTGAGGCTCAAAAAGTTGATAACGAATTGATAGCAAAATGGCCTCAATGTGATGTGAATACTGATTCAGAGTTCGAGTTGATACTGAAGGTTGTTTGAGGTTCAAAGACCTAATGTGTGTTCTGAGAAATGCAGAGTTGATTCAGATGATTTTGAATGAAGCTCATAGTAGTCAGTTATCTGTTCACCCGGGTAGTACAAAAATGTATAATGATTTGAAACACCTTTACTGGTGGCATGGTATGAAACAAGATATCTCTGACTTTGTTTCGAGATGTTTGATCTGTCAGCAAGTCAAAGCTGAGCATCAGGTTCCATCTGGGTTACTTCAACTGATTATGATACCCGAGTGGAAATGGGACAGAGTCACGATGGATTTTGAATCAAGTTTGACTTTGTCACCGAGTAAGAAAGATGCAATCTGGGTTATTGTGGATAGATTGACTAAATCGGCTCATTTTGTTTCGGTTCGCACTGATTACGCTCTTGATAAATTTGTTGAGTTGTATATTTCTCAGATTGTGAGATTACACGGAGTACCTATTTCTATTGTTTCGGATAGAGATTTGAGGTTCACATCGCGGTTTTGGAAGAAACTGCAAGATGCATTAGGTACGAAACTACACTTTACCACTGCTTTCCATCCGCAGACAGATGGTTAGTCCAAACGAATTATTTAGATACTTGAGTATATATTGAGATGTTGCGTTCTTGAGTTTGAAGGTACATGGGAACGATACTTGCTATTGATTGAATTTTCGTATAATAATATCTTTCAATCGAGTATCAAAATGGCACCTTACGAGGCTTTGTATGGTCGCAAATGTCGAACACCATTGTATTGGACTGAGCTCAGTGAGAATAAGATACACGAGGTCGATTTGATCAAAGAGACTGAACAGAAAGTGAAAGCGATTTGCGATAGTCTGAAAGCCACGTCAGATCGTTAGAAGTCGTACGCAGACTTGAAAGTAAAGATACTGAGTTTCAGATCAGGGACAAAGTGTTTTTGAAAGTCTCACCGTGGAAGAAAATACTCTGATTCGGTTGTAAAGGTAAATTAAGTCCGAGATTTATTGGGCCGTATGAGATTATTGAGCCAATTGGGCCAACTGCTTACAGACTGTTGTTACCACCTGAGTTAGAAAAGATACATAACGTATTTCATGTTTCTATGCTTCAACGATATCGATCCGACCCATCACATTTGGTTTCCCCGTCTGAGATTGAAATTCAATCCGACATGACATATGAAGAAGAACGAATTCGGATTTTAGATCGCGAAGTGAAAGAATTTAGAAATAAGAAAATTTATTTAGTAAAAGTCTTATGGCATCGACACGGGGTTGAAGAAGCTACGTGGGAGCCCGAGGATGTTAAGAGAGAACGTTACCTAAACCTATTCGCCAGTAAGATTTTCGGGGACGAAAACCCCTAAGGGGGAGAGTTGTAACAGTCCAGTTTAGACCCTAGTCGAAATAATGGTTTTGGGACCATAAATCCAAGTCAAAAAAATATTTTAATATTATTTTCTGTGTTTTTAGTATGTGAATTGACATGTGTGAAATTTTTGTGATTAAATTTGATCGTTTGTGTGCTTAATTTGCAAAACGGACTTAATCGCTTAAATTGTAAAAGTGGCATTCTAATTGTTAAAGTGCTTAATTGCTTTGATTAATTAAAGATGGAATCCTTATGTTGTAATTTGGCCATTAAACCATGGGATGGACGGTTATGGGCTTATAAATAAAACAAATGAAAATGTAAGTGGGATGTTCATCCATTCTATCCGAAAATAAGAAAAAGAAAAAGGTTTTAAGCTTTCTTAACATTCGGCCATTGAAAGTTTTGATTAAGGTATGTATTTAGCTCGATTTTGATGTTTTTGAGATTGTTGCTTTGTGTTTTAGCTATCCCATGCTTGAATTTTTTAAATTGATGATGTAATCATGAAATGCCATTGATGATAGTTTGTAGTTTTTGTTGTTTGATGATGGAAAATAAAAGATATATGGTAGATTAATATGTTTTGTTTTTGGATTTTTGAAGAATTTGAGTAATTTGGGTTAAATTGTGAAAATAATAAATTGAGGGACTAAAATGTAAAATAAATAAAATGTGAGGACTTATGTGAACTTAGTGAATATTCAGCTAAGCTATTGTGTAATGAAATTATGTTTATTTTGTATTTTGTGAAATAATGACTAATTTGTGAAAAATGTAAAATGTTAGGGGAAAAAGTGTAATTTGCCTATTTATGTGTTTTTGGATGAATTTGATTGAAAATGTGATTAAATAAGTTTAATTTATACTAATTTAGTTCAAGAAAAGAGGAAATCAAAATTGGATCGGGGAAAATCTAAAGTTGTTGAATAGTCGTTCCGGTTCGTCCGTCTTCGTCCGAGGTAAGTTCATAAGTAAATAAATGTCGTTAAATTTGAATGTATATATTTTATTTGTACCAAAATGAATTATTACTTGTATATATATGTGAATGCCGAAGTGGTAAAAGTGTGGAAGAATTGTCTACGAACTTGAATCAATCGAGTTACGACGTTCGAAAGCCCCATATGAACCTTAAGAATAGTTAAGATACATATGTCATGACATAGGATTCCGATATGTGTTTTCGTGTAAGACCATGTCTAAGATGTTGGCATCGATTTGTGTTTACGTGTAAGACCATGTCTAGGACATTGGCATCATATTTGATTTGTGTAAGACCCTGTCTAGGATAGTGGCATCGATCTGTGATTACATGTAAGACCACATCTGGGACGTTGGCATTGTAAGAGCTTTCCGACTATCCGAGTATCCTTATTAATTCGAATGGTTCAACGTGCATTATTGAGTTAAGATCGAATGTGAAAACGAACTAAAAGGTTCAGGTACATGTTATGTTATATGAATATGAAAGCAAGGTAATTATATGTTTGAGATGAATATATGAATTAGACATGGTAAAAAAAATTTATATGTGCTTATGAGTATATGTACATTCGGCAATTGATGTTATAATGCTACTATATATGTGATAATGTTTGAGTTTGCAAGCATAATAAATGTACAATTGGTTAAGGTTTGTTTGATTTGGCTAGTTGATTTAATGCGAATGTTTATTTGATCATTATTTGCTTATGACTTACTAAGTTATGAAAGCTTACTCTGTGTATGTGTTTGTTCATTGTTTTATAAATTATCAAAGCTACGGGTAGCTCGGGGATCGTCGATGATCATCACCACACTATCAAACTATATTTTGGTATCTTTTGAAATTGTACATATTGAAGTATGGCATGTATAAGCTAGAGAACTTCGATTATGTTTTGAAATGTGTAAATATAGCCATGTGATATAGCTTGTTAATGAATGTGTTTATGGATGAGTTTAGTCTATGCTTTATAATGCAAAAGTTGGTATGTTTTGATGTGCTCATGAATGGCCAAATGAAATGGTCAATTTTGGTAAGTTTCATGGTTTCCTTTGGGACATAAATTGAGGTTTGTTTGATGTTTGTAGGTTTGACCCAATTTTGGGTGGGCAAATTGGCCTTGCAAATTGCCTATATTTGCCCACACGGTTGAGCATAAGAGCGTGTATCTCGACCGTGTCTCTTAAAGTTGTAATTCAAAGCAAGTCAGAAAGCCACACGGGCTAAATACACGGGCGTGTGACTGGCCGTGTGAGCAAGTCAGTAGCCTCAATATTTTCACAAGGCCTGGCATATAGGCGTGTCTTGTGGCCGTGTGGACAAGTCAGTATGTATGCCCTGTTTCGCTACGGCTTAAACACAAGGTGTGTCAAATGCCGTGTGAGGCACACGGCCTACCCACACGGGCGTGTGACCTCTGTAACTTTAAAAAATGTTTAATTTTTGGAAAAATTTGTATGTGCTCGGTTTAGTCCCCACCCCTTCCCAATCCATGTTTAAGGTCTCGTAGACCTTCTAAAGAGACTCTATATGTATATTTATCTATGGAATGTTTGTGAATGTTTGAGATTAGAGAAATGTTTGTGTTATGATCCGATATGTCCGATAATGACTCTTAACCTTAGTCCGGCGACGGATACTGGTTAGGGGTGCTACAGCATCATCCATTAGGGACCTTATAAGATTGGTAGCCATTTTGAAATGAAAAACAACAAAAGCGAGAGATAAGAAAAAAAATTAACTTTTCAACAAAGAACAATAAAAATGAATTGAAAGCAAAAGATTACGAACTAGAACAAAAGAACATTGATCCTAAAGTCCTAATGATGCCTATTTATAGATGTCTAAGTGGGAAAATGAAGTGACACTTCAAACAAAATGATAACAATAAAGAAACAACACATTCAACAAACCTCCAATCGAAGGTCAATGGCATGTATAAAGGCAATTAATATGATGGCACAATCATCGGAGTGACAATAATGACACTTTAAAACCCTTCACAATCTTTGCTAAGGATTCCTAGTGAGCTTCACCATCAAATTGGCCCAAAATAAGTCACTTTATAACCAACCTTTCATCTAAGGGGCAGTTTTTATACCCTATAACACCCTTGCACCCCTTGCTAAACTACTATTATCTTAGAAGGATCAACTCAAAATCGTTGATAGGGAGGTTTAATTGGCTTTTGAGAAATTGTGGTGGAAGCAATGAAAAATATGCAACAAAGAACACAAGGATTTATAGTGGTTCAGCCCCAATTGCCTACTCCACTACCTTAGCTTACAACAACTAAGGATTTTCCCAAATTCACTAATTTGGAAACCTTTGAAGACAAGGTTTAACCTTACAATCTCTCTTAAGATTTATGCTCTAAAATATTAAGATAAAACTCTCTTAAGGTTCCTACTTAAACCTTAAGAATTAACCCTTTCTCAGAGAGAAACAAATAAGCAACCAAAGAAACAATCCTTATAAGATTAGGATGTTTTCCAATTAAGCACAAATACAAAGAAGAACACTTGAGCTAAATGAATACAATGAAATCTCACAAGTGTTTACAAGAAATGGTATGAAAGAATTAAGCTCTAGGTTGTTTTGATTGATCTTTAAGCTTTGCACATGTTTCTTGTTGTTGCTAAACCTTTGGAAGATGATATTTATACCCTTTAATTAATTTCCAACTGTTGTGGTTGTTGTAGAAGTGATTGTAATCATTGGGGATGAAATACTAGGCCATTAACTTCACTTGCAGCAACGGGTATCGATACCTACTAAAAGGGTATCGATATTTTTTGTAATTAATGTTGTTTTCAGTAATCGTTGGAGCAGGAATATCAATACCTTAGGAAATATATCGATACCTTAAGAAAAGTGTCGATACTAGATCGATGCCTACTAGAGTTTGAAAGTGGCAGAATGTCAATTTGGTATCGATTATCAGAGGGGTATCAATATCTTGTAAAATATCTATACTTAGACAAAAAGTATCGATACTTTTTGTCCTAGAAAAATTCTAACTTGTTTGAAAATGGTTAAAACATATTTGAAAATGTTTGACTTAATTGAAACCATTTCAACTTAATTTTTATGAAATTTCTCAACTTTAATTTTATTCAAAAACACTTTAATTTCTTATATCAAAACATATTATCCAATAAAACTTAGTTTAACAATCTCCCCTTCTTTGATAAAACAAAACATTTTGTAAATTTATCTTTGAATAGGTTGCTCCCCCTTAATAAAAGTCATTTTCAATTTAAGCTCCCCTATATAAAAATCATTTTCAATTTAAGGCATAAAGATTTGGAGCATAAAAATTTGAAATAAGCTCAAATTTTACATTCATTTTGCTTTCAAAACATATTCACTAAAATTGACATATAAGCAATCAATCAACCATAAATTTACCTTTCTCTTCTCTCCATTTTTGTTATATTAAAAAAAAAATCAAGTAAAACTTAAGAGGAAAAGAATGTGGTTAGTCCAAAGATAGATATATTAAACATAAATAACAAAGGAACTACCATACCAAATAACATTAAGGTGCAATCACATAGAATTTGCATTTGTTCACCTTAAAGCAATACATCTTACCTACAAACATAGAATTAAGTTTTTGGTACCCAATTTCTTTTGGGTCCATAATCATTAGTCTTCAAAATCCTAGTACCTTTAGGTATCCATTTTGAAAGAGCTTCATTGTCTTGAGTAGCACTAAGTCCTTTAAGAACCTATACACTCTTAATAAGTTTTCCCTTGTAAAATCTTAAGGGACTTCTATGTTTATAGAAAGTAAAGCTATTTTTAACAAAGTTTTGTTTATAATTTTCTCCATTTTCAAAAACTTTGTTAGAATGAGCTTTTTCACTTTTAAGCAACTCAAGTTGTTTTGGATGAACTTTTGAAAGTAAATTATGCAAGTCTAAATTTTTCTTTTCAAGGTCTTTAATAATTTCTTGCATTTTGTTTACTTTCTCTTCAAGTTCATGATTGGTTTTGGAAAGTAAGTCATTTTCATTTCTCAATTTTGAAACATTTTTCTTGTGTTTTGACATTTTACTTCAAATTCCAAACCCAATTCATCATAGGCATCTTGTCACTCATCAAAAGAATAATCATTTAAAGTAGATGAGTTAGAAGTTACCTTAGGATCATTGATGGCCACAAGGTAAAAGTTGGCTACTTCATTATCGGATGAATCTTCACCACTCCAAGTAGCAACATAGGCCTTTTGTTTGTTAGACCCCATCCTTTTAAGTTGAAGACAATCATACTTTATGTGTCTCGATTTCTTGCATTCATAGCAAATATGGGATATTTCTCCATAGCAGATTCAAGCTTGATTCATTCTTTTTTTTTTTTTTTTTTGAAATTCTCTTCCTTTGTTGGACCTCATGAATCTCTTAAATCTTCTAGCAAACATCTCCATCTCTTTATCTTCATCCACCTCTTCTCTTGATTCACTATCGTTATTAGTGGTGGATTTTAAAGCTTTACCAACATTCTTCTTCGTAACTCTTTCTTATTCACTCTTATTGTTAAGCCTCATCTTATGTGTAAGCAAAGAATCAATGAGCTTATCCAATGAAAACGTTTCTAAATTCTTTGTTTCTTCAATTGCGGTCACCTTGGCTTCCCATGATGTAGGTAAGCTATGAAGCACATTCCTTACCACCTCTTCATTTGGATAAGTCTTCCCATAAGTCTTCAATCTATTTATGATAATTGTAAACTGATCGGACATCTCTTGGGCTTCATCTTGAAAGATTCGTAGTCAAGAGTAAGGATTCCAAGTTTTGACTATTTCACTTGGCTAATGCTTTCATGGGTGACTTCAAGCTTGTCTCATATCTCTTTGGTGTTTCAACAAGACGAAACTCTACTATACTCATCTAGACCAAGTGCACAAAATAGAGTATGCATTGCCTTGGCATTTTGTTGCATGTTCTTCCTATCTTCCTCATTCCATTCATTCTTGCTCCTTGAAACAACGATCTCTCCTTCTTTCTTTTGAGGTATGGTTGGACCATCGGTGATGATGTCTCACATAGCATGATCATTGGCTTGTATAAACAAGGTCATTCTATCCTTCCAATAAGAATAATTTGCATCATTGAAATAAAGAGGTCTATTGACGGATTGAGACTCACCAAGGAATATTGACTCGGAAGTAGATCTCATTGTTGTAGAATGAGTTGATGATCATTTTAAGCTTCTTCGAGGATCTTCTCTTGGTGTTAAACAGTCTTTAGAGGTTAGCTCTAATACTAATTATTAGTTCGGAAGGATCAACTCGAAATCATCGATAGGGAGGTTGAAAATATTTAACTTAATTGAAACAATTTCAACTTAATATTTATGAAATTGCTCAACTTTAATTTTATTCAAAAACACTTTAATTTCTTATATCAAAACATATTACTCAATAAGGTTTAGTTTAACAACTACCCAATGACTATAGGAACGAAGCCCAACAATATGTCCTTCTTAAAAGAGCATCTTGCCTAAACACCCAATTACAATGAGCATACCTACACAGTCCTCAAAAGATAAATGGGGAAAAATTCTTGACAGCAATTGTCAATCTATCACGTCCAAACTTGATGGACACCTCATCTAGTCCATTCAAGTTGACTCCAACAGTATCATTGACTGACATCAGCACCTATGGATTAGGGTACCCACGCCAAGCCAACTTCCTTCTATAAATACGCTTCTAAGCACCGGGCAAGAGCTCTTATTGTCCACGCTGTACTCAAACTCAACCCCCAACTTCTTCAAGATAATCATTTTTCTTGACTGTTTGTATCATCTACAGTATAAACCACCCAATTCTAGCGGTTCTCTATATTCCTTCCCGTGTGAACGATCATCATGATAGTGTCCTTCACTTGTTAATTTTAATTATTAAATATTAAGAAGTGTGTAACTAGAAGTTATATTAATTTACAGTAAAAATATGATTTATTTATTATTTGGAAAAAAGAGTTAGGGATGCAAGACAAGTAGCAATCAATCTTAGTTCCGCGTATTCTTTGGTACATAAATTTAGAAATTTCCACAACATTATTTATACCGCCGTATTTAAATTTGTAATCTTATTACAGATACAGAGTCCCATGAAAATGTTTAGACTAAACTAAAAATGCAACTCACGTTCCCAGTCACATTTTTTAATACTAATTC
Source organism: Gossypium rotundifolium (assembly GCA_025506655.1). Classification (NCBI taxonomy): domain Eukaryota; kingdom Viridiplantae; phylum Streptophyta; class Magnoliopsida; order Malvales; family Malvaceae; genus Gossypium; species Gossypium rotundifolium. The sequence continues at coordinate 154,048,418 of CP106727.1, read as the reverse complement.
TACTTCTTGGCATTTGATAGTTATACAGAATTTAATGAAACGTTCTTTCTTGTCTATTCGAAAACCTCGCAAGTCTTATAATGTTTTTTTTCTTAAATATATTTTAAATATTCTTATTAAATTAAATTGTTGTCCTTAATATATATTGTCGATACTATTTTTTTGTTTAACGGGTCGACTTTAAAAAGAAAAAAATGAAGTCGCCACCAATCTTTTTTGAAGTGTGATTGGGCCACTTTTGAAAACGTTTTGGATCTATGAATTTTAGAAAAACGGGCTCGGGAGTCGGTTACGCACGAGGAAGGATTAGCACCCTCGCAACGCCCAAAATTGGTACCGTATTGATTGATTAATGTCCTTAATATCAAGAATTAGAAGATATTTTAAAGTATGGAAAAATATTTGGATGTCTCGTATTGGATATCAAAACTCTCTTGTTCCGAAAAGCTGAAATATCATGTCTCGCACGATAGGACACGACGCTTCAAACTCTCGATCCCAAGATCATTTTATGATTTCCAAAATACATAGAGTGCAATTTGAAAAGGGTATTTCACTATTTGGCTAAAACTAAAACCGAAACCCAGCACGATTGGGTACGATTCTTTGGATTTCCAAACACGAAATATTGCCCTTATTTAAGAAATATGATAAAAAAAATCTGTGAAGGATATCTCGTTGTTTAGATGAACAGAAAATCGAAACTCAGCACGATTGGGCACGAATTTCTTGAACTTCCAAACACGAAACATTACCTTATTTTCAAAAATATGATCAAGATCTTTAAAGGATATTTAGTGATCTAGACAAACGAAAAATCGAAACCCAGCACGATTGAGCACGATTTCTCGAACTTCCAACCACATAATGTTACCTTTGAAAAAACTTTCTATGAATTTTGAAAAAAAACAAAAATAAAAACGCTGAAACGTAAACACGATGATAATAAGGGATAACAACCATAAATACAAAAGGGAAGAGGAAAATAAACAATATCATTATGAATAAAAAATATGACAAATAAAACAAATAGTAATAATGAGTTTAAAGGAAAAAAATCAATAATAAGGAAAGAAAATATTAAATTTAATAGTAATAACAAAAATAATAGTAGTAGAATAAATAAAAGTAAGATTAACAATGAAAATAATAGAAATAACAAGGAAATAGTAGTGAAATAATAAAATAATAGTAATCCTAACAATAATAATAACAATCATAGTAAGACATAGAGTTTGAAATAAAATAATAATAGAAATATTGGAAAAGACAATAATAATAAATAGTAATATAGAAAAACAATAATGAAGAAAAAAAAATAAGGAACGTAAAAATATGATTAGTAACAATAATATATATATAAATTATAGTAACAATAAAATTAATTAGTAACAATATATATTAGAGATACCTAATTTTGAAAATAAAGCAAAATAAAAAAAAGGGGTAAATTAAACTTAAAACAGGAGTTTGGGGCACATTAAAAAACAAAAGGAGGCCAAATGGACCAAATCGTGACGTGCGCGCAATTTAGGGGGACCGACATTGCAAATAATCCCACCCTTTAAACGCAGCACCGAAGTAACGGACTAAATCGAAATAAGGAGCAAACTTTTGGGCCAAATCGGGAATAAAGAAAACCTGATTATGAAACCAGTAAAAAGCGGAGGGGCTAAATGCGCAATTAGCCCCTCCCAAAGCAAAACACGCGGATCTTAGCCCCTGTGCGGGTCGGTCATGGTCGAGGCCCAAAACGACGTCGTTTGGCCCCGACCGATGCTCAAAAGCGGTAGCGTTTTACATATATTATAAATGCAAAATTTTTTTTGAAAATTCTCATTCCCTTCATTCTTTTCAAATGCAAAAGAAAAAAAGTTTTGAAACTCTCTCTCAACCCTCTCTGTCCGGCCTGGATTCCGGCCAAGGTATGATCGCCGACCACCGTCGGCCGCCGTCGTCGGCCATGGCGAAATCTGGAAAAAGTAAGTTTTTTTTTTTGAAACCCCTATATATTTTCTTAAAAAAACCTCAAAAGTCAGATTCGAAAAGGAAAAAAAAACAAAACGAAAAAGAAAAAAAATAAACCTTTGCTTTTTCTCTGTATTTCTCTGAACTATTTGCTGTTACAGTGTTTGTTTTTCTCTTTTTTCTCTCCCAAAAAAAAAACCTTAATCCCCCCTTAAATCCATTTCTATTGTGGCTTTTATAGCCTCTATTTTACAACTTATTTTTGTCTATTTTGAAGGCACAAGGAGGTTGTAGGTGGCGTGCGTGATGGCGCATGATGCGGAGCAAGCCTTTGCTGGTAAGGGTCGTGCGGCGTGGGGTTGTTGGCAGAAAGCGTGCGGCGCGAGGGCTCCCTGCATCTGATCTAGGGTTCACCTGGGTTTGGGCCACTTTGTTTTGGGCCTTTTATTGGGCTCGAGTTTTTTTAAAAATTGGGCCTTACATATATTATTAACCTTAAATTTAACCATCACTTGAGTTTGAAGTTGAACACGATTGAGTTGAATCAAATGTAGTGGATCTCGCTCAAATCAACTCTAACTTACCAATATTCAAGCTCTCCTATACAAAACTCAAATGTGGTAAGATGAAGAAGCCTCTGTTTACTCTACTTGCGCTTCACCTAACAAACATTAGAATTTAATATAATTGTCTCTCGGTGACAAGTCTTAATAATTATGGGGAAAGCCATTAGACCTGTCTGATCACTCGGGGCGCCTATAAAATAAACAAATATCTTTTCACCTTCTGCCGCATCACCTTTCAATGGCTTCCACCATTTCCAAACTCTCTATCATCCTCCATTTCACCCTCTTCTTATCTTCTGCTTTAGCTCTGAACTCTATTTCAACTACTCCCCTAAGCTCTAATCTCTCTTCCGTACGAAATTTTTGCCAATCAACTCCATATCCAGATGCTTGTTTCGATTCACTCAAACTTTCCGTTTCAATCAATATCAGTCCCAGCATAATAAACTACCTCATTCAATCACTCAACTCTGCATTATCTGAAGCTGGAAAGCTCACAAACCTGTTCTCCAATGGCGGAAATGCAAAAATTGTTGAAACACAGAGAGGGACAATGCAAGATTGCAAGGAACTACATGAAATCACACTATCTTCCTTGAAAAAATCAGTATCAAGAATCCAATCAGGTGATTCGAAGAAGCTAGGTGATGCAAGATCTTATCTAAGTGCAGCTCTCACAAACAAGAACACATGTCTAGAAGGATTGGATTCGGCTTCTGGGACTTTGAAACCTGTTTTGGTGAAATCATTGACGAGTACTTACAAGCACGTGAGTAACTCCCTTTCAATGATTCCCAAATCGGGTGGTGGCAAAAAAGGCCATAGAAATCGTCGCCTGTTGGGGTTTCCGAGCTGGTTGGGACGAAGAGCTCGCCGGATTTTGCAGAGCAGCGACGATGAATACGATCCGAGTGACGTGCTCACTGTAGCTGCCGATGGAACAGGGAATTTCAGTACCATAAATGATGCTATAAACTTCGCTCCCAACAGTAGTTATGACAGAATCATAATCTATGTTAGGGGAGGGGTTTATGAAGAAAATGTTGAAATCCCAAGCTATAAAACCAACATTGTTCTTCTCGGAGATGGAAATGATGTCACCTTCATTACTGGAAACCGAAGCGTACGTGATGGCTGGACCACTTTCAGATCTGCAACAGTTGGTAATCTCAATAACTTGGTTCTTAAAATTTTCTATTTCTAGTTCAAGACATTTTACAAGGAAACCCACTTAATACATAGTTTTTTATCAAGTCGGTTCTGTTCAGTAAAATCAGCTATAATGGTTAAGCTTGTTTTATAAGCACTCCATCAGTTGTAGATTATAAATTTTGGTAACTAAACCAATTTCTAATATATAATTTTTATTTTTAAATAGATTTATAAAATGAAGTAAACAAATAAATAAACCTTTAACCAAAACTTCAACCTAACCCGACTAATGTTAAATTGGTTCAATTTGATCCCCGGTTGATTAGTTAAAATATGAGATTAGTTGGTTAAGTCAATTTTTTGGTTTGACTTGGATCGATAATTTTATATAATCAAGTCGAATTGAATTAACATTGAAATAGAATTGAGAGGTATATCTGCCTGAAATTATGTTCAACATTAAGATTAAACTTATTGTGTTATCATTGCAGCGGTATCTGGCGAAGGCTTTTTGGCTCGGGATATAACAATCGACAACAGTGCAGGCCCTGAGAAGCACCAAGCAGTTGCATTAAGAGTAAACGCAGATTTCACCGCATTATATAGGTGTTCCATCAATGGTTTCCAGGACACATTATACGTCCACTCTTTTCGACAATTTTACCGTGAATGCGACATATCAGGCACCATAGATTACATCTTCGGGAACGCAGCTGTTGTTTTCCAAGCATGTAACATAATCACTCGAATGCCAATGCCCGGTCAGTTCACAGTAATTACAGCACAATCTCGAGACTCCCCATACGAGACCACCGGGATTTCGATCCAAAACTGTTCGATTCTCGCCACGGTTGAACTGTATGGGAATTCAAGCCTCTTCAAAAGCTACCTAGGGAGGCCATGGAGGATGTATTCCACCGCAGTTTATATTGAATCATATATTGATGATTTTATAAATCCTAGTGGATGGACTAAGTGGTCCAACGATGAAGGCTTAGACACACTTTATTATGGAGAGTACGATAATTATGGGCCAGGTTCAGGGACGGATAGTCGAGTCACTTGGCCTGGATATCACGTAATCGAATATGATATTGCTTATAACTTCAGTGTTTCGGAGCTAATTACCGGTGAAGCTTGGCTGGATTCTACTGCTTTCCCCTATGATGATGGGATTTGACAAAATATAACTTCCCTATTTGGTATTTCTAACACTGCAGTCGTGAAAGATAATATAGATAAGGGAACTTTTACTCTACATGTCAGACCCCACATGGATCTACACTCTTTCCAAACTTCAATTTCTATTTTTCTTCCTAACTGTAACAAAAACAAAGTGCAACCTTTGAAGCATAACTGTTAATGGCGATTTGGTTATATTATACATCAATTTCATAATCTTTTAAAAACTCATATTATCTTATCATTTCTATATACAATTTAAACCTATCCCACCCCTATTTACGCTTTCTACCTTGACAAACTTAATTACAAATTGAATGATAATAACAGCTTACAACACTTTTACACTAAAATAAGTGCTTTCTCAATCTTGTATATAAAACTAAAGTAAGTATTGTCTTGAAAAGTCCCAACAGTTTTGTTCAAAAGATGACAATCAGATGAGAAAGGATTATTTGAAATAGGGATATTATCTTTTTCAATAATTTTATATCACATCAATATTCTTATCTTAAATTTTAAAATTTTAATTTGAATTTAATTTTTTCCGGATAAAAATATTGATGTGATATAAATCTATTGGAAAAGAGATACAGATGACGTGGCGTTACTGTTTCATACAATCTTTTCGAATCAAATATACCAAATTAAATTGTCCAATCAGATGCAAACTAGCTTGCAACTAGAGTTGCATTTCGCCTATGTAATTGACACTAACAACTCAAATTAAAATATCATTCCAATTAGATTCTTTCCTTGGTCCAAACCATTAGTTTTGAAGTTTACATGTTTAAAAATATTTGATAAAACATGTATTTAAAAAGGAATTAAAGTAAACATTTTTTAAGTGTAACATGTATCATATAAATACAAATACAAATTTAAATAATCACTAAGTAGAATTAAATTATTATAGCATGAACGGACTAAGTACTAATACAATCCAAATTAGAGCTAACAAACTAGAATTATTTAGACTAAAATTTTCATCCATGATGGGAATTAAAGAACTACACATATAATTATGCATAGTGGGTCTCAAACCTAAAAACCAAATTAGATAAATTAATGAAAAGAGTTGATGAAAATGTTATTATAATTTGAAAATTTAGGATTAATTTAAAATCTGAGAAGAGGGTAATACTCTTCTCAGTCTTTTAAAATATCAACAGAAGTATGGATGTCGGTGGGATGATTTGTTTGACTAAGGTGAAATGAGAATTCCAGACAAGGAAATATAAAAGGTGGATAAAGTAGTTGATTTTTGGAGGCAAGGTCTGAAGTGGAGATCTTTTCCTCTGTTCATAGTTTTTGTTTTGGTGTAACAAGTGGTGTTGGACAGACATCAGAGTTTTGAAGTCTAGGGGGCTGTCCTTCTACACCCAAATGTACGCAACGAAAACATGATCTGTTGCCACCCATCGTATTTCTAAACCAACAGGCAACATAACCGTCACTTTCCATGCTTCAGAAGTCCCCACAACCTTTTATTGACTACAAAGCCCGCCAAGGCTGATATTACAGTGTCAACAATCTGTTCTTACTGGCTTTCTTCATTTGGCTCTCTGCCCCCTGCCCAATAAATGTTGAAATAATGGTTTTCGAAGATTTTGGCATTAAGAGACAACGGAATCAGGGACAAATTATCGTGATTCACGTGATAGCAACTTGGGTAGTAATTAAATATGGTGAAGTGTGAGAAATATTGCTAAATTTATTATCGTTTTATTGTATTGTTGGTATGTTAGTCCTTTTTCATTTTAGATGTTAAAATTTGAAATTTACTAATACTTTCTTGGATTTTAGAGACATTCATTGCGGCCTTACTCCATCTTCTTTGATATTTAGTTTTTATTTTAATAATTTCAATGGATATTTTACATATAGATATGAAATAATAATATGTAGATATCTCACTTAAAATATTTTAAAGTTTATTGTATAATATATTTGTTTTTCATTATGGTATCAAAATAAGAAGAAAAAAAGAAGAAGTTAAATATGTAATGTAGTGATTTTATTTTATTTTCTCTTTTCATATTTCAAGAAAACCTAAAGTTATTTCTCAATTTTCTCCCATTACAGCTGCCACTTATTGCCTCATCAACCTCTGCACCTTCTCCAACCAATTTCACCACCGGCATCTCCTCTCTTCTCACTCTTTCTTGATCTTGCCTTGGTTTAAAAAAATATAGTAATTTTAAAATAACGAGGCGAAGCAAGTAAATACCAGAACAACTTCATATTTGACATCCTACAGATTCAAAAACTATGACCTAAGTTTTTGACAAATTTCAACTAGAACCAAATTAAAAAGTACATGTAAAAAACAATTCATTTCTTCTCCAAATTATGTATTTCATGAATTGTATCCTAGAGTTAAGGTTATGAACGCGACCAATACTTGGGGAGCCCAATATGAGTCTAAAATTTCAAAATAAAATGATAGGACAAATTCAATGACGAGAAATATAATTCTTAATACTTAGATGAAATTTTCAACAACAATTCAAGTTTATGCAAGTCTACTACTCTAGACCAAAGCACCACAAAATTTCTCTAAGCAAAGTCTAATGCTATTATGCTACTGCATTGTTAGCTCTGGCCAAAACAAAGAAAAAAAAAATACCAAAAGCTTAAGCCAAAAATGTTTAGCTCAATGGACTTTGATTTAGAAGAAGAAAAGTCCCCAACATCATCCATCAAACATTGGGATTGTAGATGACATTACAACGGTGGTAACCACTAAGATGACAAAGAAGTGATTGCTCAACAATGTATCAATCTCAGCACCATGTATGTCGCTTCTATAGAGACTCAACATTGCTGAAATTCATACATTGTTGATCAGACCACTTATGCCTAAGCACTTTCCCATACCAAAAGAAAAGATTGATGTCCTGATTAATGCCTTCACTAGTCAAGGTAGTATTATTTCAACCATTGATGAAACCCTGGTTAATGTTGATGCCAATATTGACTCTGCCACATATGTTTTTACTACAATGTTGTTAAGCCTAAAATTGTTCCTAAGAAAGTTGTAGAAGATAAAAGTCGAGGAATTTGATGCCCTTGGAAACTCTAATGACAATCCCTCAAAGAATGAAGTTAAACTTATTGCCTCAGAGAAGGATGTTCAAGTTGTTGTAGTTACGCTTGCAATACCTACCACAGTAGGCATGTAACAGTCTATTTTCAATAAAATCGGAACAGTGGTTTTTGGACCAAAAATTCGACGAGTAAATTATATTTTCTTATTCTAATGTCTATGGGATGTTAGTAAGGTCGTATTAAAATTTCGTTAAGAAATTTTGACGTTTGCATGCTTAATTAAGTGAAAAACTAAATAGTAAAACGTACAAAAATAGAGTTCTATTAGTTAAAGGTGTTAAATGTAACACCCCAAACCCGGCTTAGACGTTATGGTTGAATCTGGCGATGTCACATGATAGTGCTTTTGAAATCGTAACGACGCTAAGACCTTTTCTCCTTTCCAACCACTCTTCATTATCTTATGTTAACTCCAAATCGTGTCATTTGTTTTCAAAACATTATCCATTTTCAAAACGTTATTTATTTACAAATCGTCATTCATTTCCCAAAACGTTATACTTTGCGGAAGCTTTTAAAATATTTTGCGTGTACGTAATATTTTGATAGAACATTCATCTCTTTTGAAAACCTGAGTTTCTCCTACCACTAGCAGTTATAAAACATAAATAGTATAACATCCAAATTTAAACCAAAAATCCGTAGAGGCCATTATTACAAAAAAAATATCCACATAAACTTCAAATTATGATTAAGTATCAAACAGTGTAGAAGAAGTCGTGTGGCCACCGCTAAGTCCTCCGCCGCACTGGTCCGCCTATGTCTGGGGATTACTTGTACAAATTAAACAGAAGGGTGAGTTTTCGTAAACTCAGTGTGTAACCCCCATACAAAACAAACAGTCAATATACGAATAATCACGATGCAGGACTAAGCCCTTTTTTGATGTCGATGTCGATCCGGTTTGGGCCTTAGCCCATTTCGATATGATGACGCATTAGGGCCTTAGCCATCACAAGTCAAGATATGATATGAGATATGCAATCAGAAAATCCTACCCAACCAGCCTCTACACTCCATCTCCGTCCATCCCTACACTCCATGTGGGGATATAATAAACCCACCCATCCCTACACTCCAAATAGTATCGAATGCGGCACTAGACAGTAATTTGCAGCTGTGCTGCCAGTAAATTAGGCTCGAAGCATTTTAGTACACTTCCTCCAATCAATATCAACCTATCTCCATGCAATGTATCGTAAAGTTATGTAATGCCCAATCATGGTATATCATATATATATAGTACAGCACAAACAGCATGCTTAATATACAGTCATATATATATATACACATATCAAGTATGGATATAATAGTCATTCAGTTAGGGGTCTAAGTAATCTTACCGACCCTACAGTAGGTTAACAGTCGTCTTGGGCGTCCCTGCAACCTTAGCAATAAATCAATGAAAATGGGCTCACACGCCCATGTTGTCTCCCCATGTGGCCCCCGCAGCCCAATTTGGCCTTGGCCATGTGGATCACACGGCTTGGCCCAACATCCCACTCGCCCGTGTGATTCACTCGTGTGGGCCACACGGCCTAATTGGTTAAGCCCGTGTTCTGTACACGGCTTCGCCGGCCATCATTCGATCGTGTCATGCACCCATGTCATGCCCGTACAGCCTGGTCCGTCGATCACACGGCCATGTTCCCTCACACGGCCTACTACACGGGCTACCACATGCCCATGTGGCGTCAACAGTATGCTTTTTTGGCTTTTTTTTTTAGTTGCATTTTCAGTGTTTCAGGTACACACCTGATTCCGATTGAAGCCCAAACGATTACCGAGCACTCCAATACATATAATCGCATAATAAACCTTTAAATAATCATTTTTAACGTGTATTTAAAATGAAATTAAATCGAGGTTTTTATCCAAAAAGTAACCACTCTTACCTTCGATAGAATACCAGCAAATTCTACGAGCCTAACTCACTGATCGGGAACGATGAACAGTCCCTTGATTAGTTTCTAAACATCCAAGGAAACCCCTCTTAATCGATAACCAGAAAAATGTTAGAGTTTAACAATAAAAAAAAACTTACCGAACAGAGAAGACCAACCGTAGCACTACAGAAACAGATTGGAAAAGGAAACAAAATAAGAATGGGTTTGGAAAAATAGATTTTCGACAATAGAGAAGGAAGCAACTCAATGCAAAAATTTGACAGAGTGACAGAAACAGCAAATGTTAGAAAGAATAGAACAAAGAGCCAAAAATTCGGCAGAGGGAGTGAAGAAAATAACGTCTGAAAAAAGAGGGAAACTTTTGGGGAATTCAAAAAAATAAAATAAAATAAAATTCTGGATATTCCCCCATCATCCCCCTAATTTACTCTTAAAAACACTCCAACACTCAACCACATCAGTCTTTCGGCTAAACTGAAACACTCACACGGTACAAGCAGCAAAAATAGTGCCCAAGTATAGACTCAAACACAAGACCTCCTTCACACCAACACTCCACTTAACCACCAGACCAGCAGGCTCATTCTGTTATAAACTTACCAACATTAAAATAAAAGCCTACTAAACAATAGCAAGGCTTTATTCACATAAAAACAAAAATTTTGCTCAAGTCAAGGCTTGAACTCAAGACTTCCCAGACACTCCCAGAACACTTAGCCACTGAAGCAGACAGATATTTGTGTCACAAACATACGAGAATAATTGTAAAGGATATTTTTTGGGGCGTTACATCAAATGCCTATGAAACTTTAAAGTGAGATGACTTAGATGGTAATTATACCATTTATATAGCTAGTGGATGTTTATGGCAAGGTTTTATTGAAATTATTAATGTTTTTAAAGGGAAAAAATGGTAAAATGGTAATTAAAACATAAAACAAAAGTAAAAGAAAAGATGGTATCATCTTCTTCATTTTCAAAACCTAACAGAAAATCACCATTAAAGAGGGGTTGATATTCGTCCAAGCTCTCCCATTGCATGTAAGTGTAATTTTGTCCCATTTTTAATAATTTTTATAGTTTCGGGATCGTTGTAGTTTAGCCTAGCTAGCCCGGGGATCAATTTGTAAAAATGTTAAAGATTTAGGGTTTTTCCATAAAAAATTTTGCATGATTCTTGATGTTTAATGATAGATTATGAGTCTTTGTTAATAAATAAACTAGATTTGTAAAGTGATTTTGGATGAAATTGTCATTTAGGGACTTATTTGTAAAAGTAGTAAAATTCCATGGTAAATTTGTGAAATGATGAATTTTATAGATTGATATAGGTCCCTAGAGAAATTGGCTAGCTTTAGAAAAGGATGAAAATGTTTAGGTTTCAATTTATGAGCTTAAGGACTAAATTGTGAAAAGTTAAAATGTTAGGGGTAAAATAGTAATTTTAAAATATATGAAATATGGACTGAATTGAATAATAGAAGTATTAAATGGAGAAAATTTGTCTATTTAGATTAAGATAGACCACGTATGAATCTAGATCGAGGAAAAGCTAAAGCCTCGGATTAGTCGATCTCATTTTTATGCCATTGTCGTCGAAGTAAGTTCGTATGAATAAATATCATTTTAATGTTATTTTCAATTATATGTTAATATGCTAGTTTAAATGTAATTGAATGATGAGTATCCAACAATGCCCTGACAGTTATCGAGTCCCAGTTGAACCTTAGGAATTGTAGGATACAAATGACATGTCATTAGGGATTTCATGTTTCGGGTGCTGGTCTTGAATGTCCTACCGATGGCTGGTCTTGAATGTCCTATCGATGGTTGAGTTCCTGCATTTTTTGCAAATACTCTATAGTGCATGTGAGCAGCATCGTGTAGCTTGCATTCCAACCCATAGCTCATGTGAGCAAGCCCATTTCACAGCTTGTGTGTGTAGGCCTATTTCACAACTCGTGTCAGCAACGATATAAAGGAAAGGTTACGATTTTATGTTTAAGCATGCTTCGTGTGAGCTTTCCCAAGTATCCAGTGATATTCTAAGTGGTTCAACGGGCATGAAAAGTAAAGGAATGGTAAGTGTTCTAATGAACTATATTATGTATTCATGAAAAAGAAATAATGAAGTCAAATGAAGTATGTTTATGTAAAAATGGCTTACCTTATTTTAATTCAAGTGAATTATGTTTGAATGCACTAACTTGTGTTGGTGATGGTGCTTTGGCTTGTGCCAAGCTTTTGGTTGGATTACATTATGCTTATACTTATGTTATTTAGAGGAAATGGTAAGTTATGTTTCATGTTTTACGAACTTACTAAGAATTATAAGCTTACGTAGTTTTCTTTCCTATGTTTTATAGATAATAGGAAGCTCGACCGGTTTGGAAGCTCGATCACCTTAGAAGCTCATCGGAGATCTATCACACTATCCAGTATAAATATCGATAGTTTTTTATATTTTAATCAAGGTTATAATGGCATGTATAGGTTGAATTATAATGTCATAGTTATGAATGTTTAGTTGGTGAATTGGCTTGTAAAAGCTGTAAATGTTATTTTGTTTTGGTACTTTGATTCCTTGATGATTTATGTCATTGTGCTATTTCATGTTGCATTTTGGAATGGCTTATATGGTATGTTTTGAGATAGTTTGAATATGGTAAGATTATGGTATGTTTTGTATGGCATATTGTTTGAATGATCTTGGACTATTTAATTGGTCATTTCATGTAGGTTTTTCTCATGTTTTGATGCTTTGATATTGTGTACCAAAGGTCTTTAGGAGGTTGCATAATTTGAGGTTGGAAATGGCTTGTTTTTGGGCAAATTCATGTCCACACGGCCTGAGACACAGGCGTGTGACTCAGCCTTGTGTGACATACAACCTGGCGATATGGTCGTATGTCCCTTGTAGATTTTAATGTATGCAAGTCAGGCTGTTACATGACCTAGCACACAGCCTGGCACATGGGCATGTGGGGCTATTTCAAGAGTTACAAGGCTTGGCACACGTGCGTATGACTTGGCCGTGTGACCCAACCCAGAGAGTTACACGAGTGAGGACAAGGGCTGATACACGGCCGTGTGTCCCTATTTTGATTGTTACATGGCCTAAGACACAGGCGTGTGTCTCAGCAGTGTGAGGCACACGGGTTGGTCACACAACTGTGTGACCTCTGCAGTCCAATTTTTATAACTTTTTCTTATACTTTTCTATTGATTCCAATTTGGTCCTGAATTGTTCCTAAGGTATTTCAAGGGCCTCGAGGGCTCGATTTAGGGATGTTATGAATGTAATTGAATGTAATTAGATTATGTTTACAATTATGTATGAAATAAATGTTTTAATGTTTTGTTTGTACAATAATGCTCTATAACCCTATTACGGCGACGAATACGGGTTAGGAGTGTTAGAAGGCACCACTAAAATAAAGCGAATGAGGAGTCGCTTTGTTGTAGCAAAGTGTTGGTGATATTGTCTAAGAAGAACAGAGAACAAATGAGCAAAAAATATGCAGTAAAGGTACTTGTATCAATTAGCTCTATCATTCAACAAGAAAACAATACATTTAAATCCAAATGCATCACCAAATACTCAACTAACCCCACTAGGCTATCTTGAAACTTGAAAACCATTACTTGTACACCAAAATAAATCAACTAAACATGTCATTCATCACCTAAACACATCAAAACATAAGAAAACCAAGTTTACTCTTAACTAAATGAAACTCCAAAGAACTAAACAAAAGACTAGCATGCAAACTAGGCAGAATGTGCATACACCAAAGCTTCAGTTGTAGCTCGCACCTTGCCACTTTGTAGAGTCAGCTTGCATAACACTCCTCCTTGACCTCTATGCAGCAAACACCAACATTGTTTCTCAAAATCTTGAACCTGGTAGTTTCAAAAGGTTTGTGTCTAAACCAAGCTTCAAATAGAGTTTTCCTCTTTCACAGCCTTGGTTGGCAATCTATTCAACAAATACACTGAGCTATTTATTGCTTCTGTCCAAAATTTGTTTGGGAGCTTGCATTCAAACAAGTCCTTCACATACTCCATTTTGCTGTGGAGTGTAAAGGTTAGTGAGTTGGCAGTAGATTTCTACTTCTTCACAATACTTCTCAAACTTATCTGAAGTGTATTCGGTTCCATTATTAGACCTGAGCATCTTTATCTTACAACTAGCCTGATTTTCATCCAGTGTTTTGAACTTCCAAAAAACTGCAGCTACCTTAAACTTTTGCTTCAAGAAATAGACCCAACAGTGTCTTGTAAAATCATCAATAAATAGAATAAAGTACCTCCTGCTACTTAATAATAGTGTCTTCATAGGTCTACATACATTTGTATGAACCAAGTGCAACTTGTCATTGGCTCTCCAAGCTTTGTTGGCTAGAATTGAAAGCCGCGCCTGCTTCCCTAGCTGCCACACTTCACAAATGCCACATTGGTCTTCAATTTTGGTCATATTTTCAACCAAATCTGACTTGCACAGTTGACTGAAATACCTATAGTTCACATGTCTCAGCCTTTTGTATTAAAGATTAGACTCATCTAATGAATTGGTGTACGCACTTGAGGCCTCAAAATTCTAATCCAAGACAAAGCTCTTGTCATTCATATCAGCAATACTACTTCTTTTCCTATAAGGTCAAATATTATGCAACCCCTATCTTTAAAAACAACATCATAATTTTTCTCAAGTAACTGACCAATGTTAAAGAGATTTTGATCTATCTCAGGCACTAAAAGAACATCTGAGATTGCTTTAGTACCTGATAGAGTGTTGGTTAGCACATCATCTTAGCCCTTAGCCTGAATAAATTGGCTATTTCCAATCCTGACCCTTGATGTGCAGCTTCTATCAATTTCTTTGAAGATGCTTTCATCTGAGGTCATGTGGTTTCTGCAACCATTATGAATGAGCTAGTGCTTTTTGATGTTGCTATTGGTTTCAAAACATGAGGAAGTGAACATTAACTCCTTCTGAGTTTGATTTCCTTCAGCAACCAAAGCTTATGCATTTTGCTGCGACCCTTGTTTTTGCACACCCTTTCTATGTGACCAAACTGATTACAAGCTCTACATTGTATGCCACGCCTGAACCAGCAATAAATTTCCAAGTGAGTAGCTTTCTTACGGTCAGAGCATGGTAGATATTTCTTCTTTCCACCATCTCTTCTTGGCTTCTCTTTCTTATCAATCCAGCTCTTCTTTCCCTTGTAAATTGAGGAGCTCGAGCCTTCTTTGTTTTTGCCTGAAATACCCTTTTAGAATATTCCTCCTGTCTATTTGCTCTCTTTTTCTCTTGAGCATGGAGATTATCAACTCAAACAAAGAAATTGTTGACAAATCTCTTAAGTCTTCTAAAGAGGAAATCTTAGACTCATATCTAACAGGAAGAGTGGTTATTACATTCTCCACAATCTTACTATCACTAAACTAATCTCCAAGAAACCTTATGTTCTTCACAACAGCTATAATTTCGTTTGAATACTACCTGACAGTTTCAGTCTCCTTTATCTTCAAGTTCTCAAAATATCTTCTCAAGTTGATGTGTTGTAGCTGCCTTGTCTTTTTTTAGCCTTGGAACTCTTCCTTTAGCTTATCCAAAGCTTGTTTGGGAGTCTCATAGGATATGGTTCTGGTGAAGATCACATATGATACACCATTCTGAAGGCATGACATTGCTTTATGCTTATTGGCACATTTCTCACTGTGTTGCTTCATTTGAGAAATAGTTGGATTTGCTCTGAAACACCCCAAACCCGGCCTATAAGCCCTGATCGGATCTGGTATGTTCCTCGAGTAAAACTTCAATTAATTCTCATTTTGTTTTATAAGAAAATATAATGGTTTCGTATACAATGGATCTACTTAGTGGTCGCGTTATAAATGATGTTTATATAGTTGGTGTCTCATTAAAACGTTATCTTTAAGAGAAAGATTTTAAGTTAAAAGAAAACCAAATTTAATGAAAAACTTATTATTATTGTAAAACCATAGGTGTTTAGGTGTCAAAATAGTTTAAGTTATTTTTGAAACCATTTAATTATTTAGTAAATATTTGATCGTAATGCATTAAAAATCTAAAACGTAAAAATTTAAGCAGTTCATAGCGGCCTTATTACAAAAATAATGAACCCAAAATAATTCCTAAATAATAAAAGAAAACGTAACAAGTTTAATTAAAAGAAAATCGATATCTTGAGTTGAGCAATGGCCACCACGTAGTCCTCATTGACCCGATCCATCACGCTAAGCGTCACGAAAATATATCCCATAAAGGGTGAGTCAACAGACTCAATGTGTAACATTACACTAAAACCCAATCGATCATAGCCATAAAGCCCATTTAAATCACATTTAGCCATAAGCCCATAATATAGCAAATCGATAATAATGATTAAATCACATGTACATATATAATGAAATGCAATCCGAGCCCACTTAGATATCCATCCGCTACACACCACCGTACTCGCCAATCACACCGTGGGATTACTAAATCGACCCTCCATCCGCTACACACCATCGAAGGTAGTCGCTGCGATCAACTACACATCGCCTTATAAATTGTGGCATGGCCACGGATAATTGTAATGAGTCACCGGATTCATAATATGTGACCGAAGTCACCGGATTCATAATATTGTGACCGAAGTCACCGGATACATAATATTGTGATCGAAATCACCGGATAATGTGGTAAAAACCACTGGAACACTTCCCCTTTATCAATATCACCCATATGCCCATGCAATAAACATATTATTTCAATATCATGCCATATACCCCCAAAATCATAACGGAATCATACACATTTCATATTCATGCTTATAGCATTATTAACGAAGTATTAGGGGTAAACATACTTGAATACCATGTACCACTGAATGGTACCGCAACCATTATCATACATATTTTTCTTAACACATGTAAATCATTAATATTATCTATCTATTAGAAATTTATTGTAGTGCTACACACCTTATAACAGTGAGAACTATACTTTCCCACTCGTCGATACCTAATATTTATCACACTTGATTAGAACACTAATACTTATAAAACTATACAATTAATGAATAATCTAATTCCTTACCCTCGGAATCTCGAACAACAATTATATGTGATTTCTCTCCGATAGATGGTTCATAACCCGATGAAAAACCACGAACAAATAATGGCTCGGGTGTACGCACGACTTCAAATAATCGATCTTTGTTGGCAGAGGGTCCACAACCCGGTGGAAAGTCTCGGATCCCCGATACAGCCCTTTGTTTGAAATTTGAGGGTATAGCAGAACCACCCCTCTTCCAAACACTCCTTACCGCTCTTTTCGAACCTATTTTGTTTGCCCCAAAATCTTACGTTCACGAGAAAATAATCGAGCGATAGAGTCCCCTAAAACGAAATCAATTAGTAGTCTATCTAAAACGATATAACAAGTAATATAAAAATCCTTTACCTTGAATATTTAAATCCCGATGGATCTCTCCTTAATCGTTGGCTACAAAAGGATCCCGAAATCCTCCTTCAAGGTTTCGTCAAAGAGAATAAAAGGATTAGATTCCTAAAATCGGCTAATCCCAAAAGAAAAAGAAAGAAAAACGATAGAGAGTTAATCCTTACCACTAACGCTAAAACCGATTGCACCCTTACTTGATACTACAAAGAGATTCAGCTATATAGGAGAATAATTGACTTTGACGAAGAACGAGAAGAGAATGGGGTGTGATGTGTTTGACTTGGTGACAAGAAGAAGATTGACCTTTTCAAAGAGAATAGAGATAGGAGGTTTTAGGTGTTATGGTTATGGTGAAAATGGAGGATGGTTTGGCTATTACAAGAGAAAGAAGAAGAAGTGAATGGTTAAATGGTTGACTCTTAACAAAATAGAAAGAAAAGAAGAGAAAGGAAAAGTAAAAGAAAAGAAGAAATGATCAAAGAGGCTAAATGGTTTCGGTTATGGAAGAAATTGAACAAAGAAGAAGTTTTTGATAATGGTGCACAATCGGTCAAGTAAGAAAAAGAATGAAAGGAAAAATGCCTTCAAAAGGAGTCATATTTCGGTACCAAAAGAAAGAAAAACTTGAGAGGAAAAGAAGAAAAAGAGATACCAATATGGTCAAAGATGGTAGCCAAAACAAAACAAAATTTTCACCTAATGGCAATGACAAATTCGGCTAAGGAGAAAGATTTTGGAGAAAAGGGAAAAGATGCACAAAATGATAAGAGTTTGGACAACTATCCTCCCTCTAATCCCATACAACATTCGGCCAACTCACATCTCATCCCAAATCCCACCTTTTCCTCCTCATTTCCTCCTAATCTTCCCCCTAATCACTTTCACAATTAAGCCAACCCCTCTAGCCCCATATGCCGTCTACATTCATGGTCAAATGGCCATAGAAAAACTTTCAAAACATCACCCATTCATCAAGCCTTATGTCCTCTTATCCTTCCATAACACCTTGATTCCATACCTTAACTAATAACTTGCCTTTTTCCTTTGGTCTACTATCCAAAAATGAAATAAAATCCATCCATACCAAAAATAAACCAAGGGATTCGAACCTCTCCCCTCATGCATTCACCCATGCGCCAACACCACCTTGCCAATTAACTTGTTGTGATTAAAACCTCATACCAATTTTTCTTAAAGCCTATCTTGCTTAGCTCTATCTTAAGACTTAAAAATTTAATATTTTTCTAAGGCATTCTCCTACATACTGAAGTTCCTAAAACTCCCAAAGCACACTCAAACCATACATAGGCATGCTACCACATACAATTAAGTTAAAAATGCATAACCCCTATATTCAGGATATTACAGTTCTACCCCCCTTAAAAATAATTTTGACCTTGAAATTACCTGGCTAGAACAAGTTAGAGTATTGTTGTCGCATTGCTTCCTCCGGCTCCCACGAAGCTTCTTCCGATCCATGATTACGCCATAACACTTTGACGAGAGAAACTAATTTCCTCCGTAACACCTTCACATCCCATTCTAGAATTTGAATTGGCTCCTCTTCGTAAGACAAATCTGGTCTTAATTCCACCTCCTCAACTGGCACTACATGAGATGGATCCGACCGGTAACGACGTAACATTGAAACATGGAACACATCGTGCATTTGCTTCAATTCCGTAGGCAACTCTAACTGATATGCCACTGGTCCAACCCGCTTCAAAACCCGATAAGGTCTTATAAACCTGGGACTTAACTTTCTTTTACGACCAAATCTCATCACCTTTTTCCAAGGTGAAACCTTTAGGAACACTTGATCCTCCACAGCAAACTCTATTTCCTTCCGCTTAAGATCTGCGTACGACTTTTGCCTGTCAGAAGCTTCCTTTAACCAAGCCTGGATTACCTTAACCTTTTCTTCAAATTCAGCCACCATCTCTGGACCCAAAACTTGACATTCCCCTAATTCTGTCCAACACGTAGGAGTGCGACACTTCCGTCCATATAGTGCTTCATACGGTGCCATCCGAATACTGGCTTGGTAACTGTTGTTATACGTAAACTCCGCTAAAGGTAAGATCTCCTCCCAGCTTCCTCTAAAATCTATCACACATCCCCTTAACATATCCTCTAACACTTGGATTACTCGCTCAGACTGGCCGTCCGACTGAGGATGAAATGCCGTACTGAAGTCCAACTTGGTGCCTAAAGCCTAATGTAATGCTTTCCAAAATCGAGACGTAAACCTCGGATCCCTATCTGAAATAATCGACACCGGCACTCCATGCAACCTCACAATCTCAGCCACATACAACTTCGCCAATTTCTGCAAAGAGTAATCAACCCTTACTGGGATGAAATGTGTAGATTTCATCAATCGATCCACTATCACCCATACCGAGTCTTTCTTAGTGGGCGTAAGAGGAAGCCCACTAACAAAGTCCATGGTGATTCTCTCCCACTTCCACTGCGGAATCTTTATCAGCTGAAGGAATCCCAAAGGTACTTGATGTTCAGCCTTGACTTGCTGACACGTTAAGCACTTCCCTACAAACTCCATAACTTCCCGCTTAAGACCAGGCCACCAAAACTGATCTCGTAAATCTTGGTATAACTTACTTCTTCCAGGATGCATAGCATAAGGGCTACCATGTGACTCTGAAGAATCCTTTGCCTCAGCTCCTTATCCTTCGACATATAGACCTTACCCTTGAAACACAATATTCCATCGCTATTAACACCATAATCTTCCAACTTCCCACTCTGTACTTGTTGTAGCTTAGCACTTAGATCATCATCTACCAACTGTCTTTCTTTCACCTGACTCAACCACGTGGGCTTTACTTGTAATTTCGCCAGCAAGCTTCCATCGTCATAAAGACTAAGATGTGCAAACATCGCCCTTAGATCTGACACCACTTTCTGACTTAGAGCGTCTGCCACCACATTCGCCTTGCCCGGGTGGTACTCTATAGAACAATCTTTCAACAACTCCACCCACCTTCGCTGTCTCAAATTCAGCTCCTTCTGAGTCAGCAGATATTTCAGGCTCTTGTGATCCATATATATCACTGACTTTTCCCCATATAAATAATGCCTCCATACCTTAAGAGCAAAAACTATCGCTACTAACTCCAAGTCATGCGTCGGATAGTTAACCTCGTGTGGCCTCAATTGCCGAGACGCATACGCAACTACCTTCCCGTCTTGCATCAAAACACATCCTAATCCTGTGTGAGAAGCGTCACAATACACCACGAAATCCTTCCCGCCTCAGTGAATCAAACCGAGCTTGGTCAAAACCCTCTTAAGCTTCTCAAAGCTCTCTTCTTTATCGCCCATCTGAAAGGTACCTCATTTCTCAACAATTTAGTTAAAGGTGCATTATCGATGAAAATCCTTGACGAATCTTACGTAGTAGCTCGCTAATCCTAAGAAAATACAAACCTCGATTCTGAGACTTAGGTGGTTTCCAATCTAACACTGCCTCAATCTTTCGAGGATCCACCCTTATCCCTTCCGCAGACACCACATGGCCTAAAAACGCAACTTCTTTCAGCCAAAATTCACACTTGCTGAATTTGGCATAAAGCTTTTTCTCACTGAACACTTGCAACACCATCCGAAGATGCTCATCATGCTCTATCTCTGACTTAGAATACACTAGGATGTCGTCTATGAACACCACGACGAACTGATCCAAGTAGGGTTGAAAAACCCGATTCATCATATCCATGAATGCAGCTGGGGCGTTCGTCAATCCGAAAAGCATTACCAAAAACTCATAATGCCCATATCTTGTTCGAAAAGCTATCTTATGGATATCCGCTTCCTTCACCTTAAGCTGATGATACCCCAACCTTAGATCTATCTTTGAGAATACCGCAGCTCCCTTAAGTTGATCGAACAAGTCGTCGATCCTCGGCAAAGGATACTTGTTCTTGATGGTCAGCTTATTCAACTGCCAGTAATCTATACACATCCTCATCATTCTGTCCTTCTTCTTTACAAACAAGACCGGTGCTCCCCATGGAGACACACAAGGTCGGATAAACCCACGATCAAGTAACTCTTGAATTTGAGCCTTAAGCTCAACCAACTCCTTTGGTGCCCTTCTATACGGAGCGATAGATACTGGCGCCGTTCCAGGCAATAAATCAATCCCAAATTCTACCTCCCGATCTGGAGGCAATCCTTGAAGTTCCTCCGAAAAAACATCCACAAATTCACTCATAGTTCTAACCTCTTCAACAGTTGCTTCTTTAACCTCTAAGGCACTAACCAACATCAGAAAAGCTACACATCCCTTTCTTACCAATTTTTATGCCTTAAGAACAGATACCACATTTGATAAGTAGTTCCGTCTCTCGCCCATTACCATAACTTCTTTGTCATCAATAGTTCTTAATGACATCCGCTTAGCAGCACAATCCACATTTGCACGGTACTTCACTAGCCAATCTATGCCTAAGATCAGGTCAAATTCCCCGAATGGCAACTCCATTAAGTTAGCCAGAAACTGCGTCCCTTGAGCTTCTAAAGGCACTTCCTTAAAGAGCTTATCTACTACTACAGTCTGTCCTAAAGGACTAAGTACAATCATCTTCCTAGGTATAGTCTCAGAGTTCACATGCAGAGTCCTAGATACTTCACTAGCGATGTATGAATGAGTTGACCCTATATCTATCAAAGCAATAAAGGGCAACCCAGAAATAAGGAACGTACCGTTATAACATCAGGTGCATCACTATCCTCCTTCCGATGAACTGCATACACCAGACCTGGCTGTCTCGCCTCAATGTTACCACTGCCTCTGCCTGGGGTCCCGCGACCTCTACCAGAACCATTACCTCTACCATTCAGACCACGACCCCTCATCGGTTCTTTGTCCATCTCTACTAGCTCGATTATAACCACGACTCTTTGGGCGGTTTCTATCTGTATCCATCGGACAATCCTTAATCATATGGTCCTTGAACCGCATTTAAAACATCCCCCTGTCTTTTTCCAACATTCCTTCGGGTGCATTTTTCCACACTGAGCACAATTACAATATTGTCCACCCGAAGCAACTTGCTGACCTTGCGAACCATCAACTCTAGGTCTCTTTTGAAAGTTCCGGATGACCCTGAAGACCCATAGCTCCTCTTATTCTTATTCTGACCTCGGTTCCGGTTCTGTCTCTCAGTCCGCTTAACTTCTTCAGCTATCCGTGCCCTATCCACTAAGACTACAAAGTCTTTTTCCCGGTGCAGAGCAATCAACACTCGCAGCTCATCTCTCAGTCCATCCTCGAATCTGACACTCCGCTCATAATCAGTAGCTACTATCCCTCTGGCATATCGACTAAGCCGTAAAAACTCTGCTTCATACTCAGCTACTAACTTATTTCCTTGTACTAAATTCAGAAACGCCTTTCTTTGAGAGTCGATGTAGCTCGCTCCAACGTATTTCCCTTCAAACTTAACCTTAAAATACCTCCAATCCACTCGATCTGCAGGAATACTCTCCTTAACAGTGAGCCACCATTGGTAGGCCTCATCTCAAGCAAATAAACAAAGACCTTTCGATTTTCTTTAGTAGTACAGTCCAAATCATCCATGATCCTTTCGACTGCCTCTAACCAATACTCCATTACATTCAAAGCTCCCCCAGATACTCCCCTAAAAACCTCGGCTCCGTTTGATCTAAGTCTCTCAGCTACTGACTTTCGAGACCCATTTCCCATACTAGCTCCCGCTACTCGCTCTAGCACTCGCAGCGTAGCCTGTGATACTGCATCATCTCCTCCAGTTTGCTCTTGAAATTCCACCTCAACAGCCGGTGGTGGTGCTTCATTTTCGGAACCTTGACCAGACCTAACTGGTTCTGACACAGCCATTCTACCTCTACCTCGTCCACGGCGACCACGTCCCCTAGAACTCATGTCTACTTCGCGTCTTATCTGTTTTTACGAAAAAGTTTTATGCATTAGAGTCTTTTCACTTCTCGTTTAAAGAAAGTTTTATGCAACAGAGATTTATTCAGTGGTTTTTTGTAGAAGTACACATACACCTAGGGTCCATGTCTCTAAAGTATAGTTTCCTTAGACTTATCACTTAAAATATCATACATTCACATCAATTTATCAACAAAAGAACTTACCTAGTGGACCTGGGCCGAGAACTCGAGTGCCATGCTTCGATAAAACCATCTTAAGCAAAAATTTTCAAAAAGTCATTTGGGCTTAATTTGGAAAACGTTGTGGGCTTCAAACACCAAGGCCGAGTGTTTAAAACTGGGCTCTGATACCAAGTTGAAACACTCTAAACTTCGGCCCATAAGCCTTGATCGAATCTGGTATGTTCCTCGAGTAAAACTTCAATTAATTCTTGTTTTGTTTTATAAGAAAATATAATGGTTTCATAAACAATGGATCTACTTGTGGTCGCGTTGTAAATGGTGTTTATATAGTTGGTGTCTCATTAAAATGTTATCTTTAAGAGAAAGATTTTAAGTTAAAAGAAAACCAAATTTAATGAAAAACTTATTATTATTGTAAAACCATAGGTGTCTAGGTGTCAAAAGCAGTTTAAGTTATTTTTGAAACCATTTAATTATTTAGTAAATATTTGATCGTAGTAGATTAAAAATCTAAAACGTAAAAATTTAAAGCAGTTCATAGCGGCCTTATTACAAAAATAATGAACCCAAAATAAATCCTAAATAATAAAAGAAAGCGTAGCAAGTTTAATTAAAAGAAAATTCGATATCTTGAGTTGAGCAATGGCCACCACGTAGTCCTCACTGACCCGATCCATCACGCTAAGCGTCACCTGAAAATATATCCCATAAAGGGTGAGTCAACAGACTCAATGTGTAACATTACACTAAAAACCCAATCGATCATAGCCATAAAGCCCATTTAAATCACATTTAGCCATAAGCCCATAATATAGCAAATCAGATAATAACAGATTAAATCACATGTACATATATAATGAAATGCAATCCGAGCCCACCTAGATATCCATCCGCTACACACCACCGTATTCGCCAATCACACCGTGGGGATTACTAAATCGACCCTCCATCCGCTACACACCATCGAAGGTAGTCACTGCAGTCAACTACACATCGCCCTTATAAATTGTAGCATGGCCACCAGATAATTGTGACAGAGTCACCGGATTCATACTATGTGACTGAAGTCACCAGATTCATAATATTATGACCGAAGTCACCGGATACATAATATTGTGATCGAAATCACCGGATAATATGGTAAAAACCACCGGAACACTTCCCCTTTATCAATATCACCCATATGCCCATGCAATAAACATATTATTTCGATATCATGCCATATACCCCCAAAATCATAACGGAATCATACACATTTCATATTCATGCTTATAGCATTATTAACGAACTATTAGGGGTAAACATACCTGAATACCATGTACCACTGAATGGTACCCGCAACCATTATCATACATATTTTTCTTAACACATGTAAATCATTAATATTATCGATCTATTAGAAATTTAGTGCAGTGCTACACACCTTATAACAGTGAGAACTATACTTTCCCGCTCGTCGATACCTAATATTTATCATACTTGATTAGAACACTAATACTTATAAAACTATACAATTGATGAAAAATCTAATTCCTTACCCTCGGAATCTTGAACAACAATTATATGTGATTTCTCTCCGATAGATGGTTCATAACCCGATGAAAAACCACGAACAAATAATGGCTCGGGTGTATGCACGACTTCAAATAATCGATCTTCGTTGGCAGAGGGTCCACAACCCGGTGGAAAGTCTTGGATCCCCGATACAGCCCTTCGTTTGAAATTTGAGGGTATAGCAGAACCACCCTTCTTCCAAACACTCCTTACCGCTCTTTTCGAACCTATTTTGTTTGCCCCAAAATCTTACGTTCACGAAAAAAATAATCGAGTGATAGAGTCCCTTAAAACGAAATCGATTAGTAGTCTATCCAAAATGATATAACAAGTAATATAAAAATCCTTTACCTTGAATATTTAAATCCTGATAGATCTCTCCTTAATCGTTGGCTACAAAAAGGATCCCGAACTCCTCCTTCAAGGTTTCGTCCAAAGAGAATAAAAAGGATTAGATTCCTAAAATTGGCTAATCCCAAAAGAAAAAGAATGAAAAATGATAGACAGTTAATCCTTACCACTAACGCTGAAATCGATTGCACCCTTACTTGATACTATAAAGAGATTCGGCTATATAGGAGAATGATTGACTTTGACAAAGAACGAGAAGAGAATGGGGTGTGATGCGATTCGGCTTGGTGACAATAAGAAGATTCGGCCTTTTCAAAAGAGAATAGAGATGGGAGGTTTTAGGTGTTATGGTTATGGTAAAAATGGAGGATGGTTTCGGCTATTACAAGAGAAAAAAGAAGAAGTGAATAATGAAATGGTTCGGCTCTTAACAAAATAGAAAGAAAAGAAGAGAAAGGAAAAGTAAAAGAAAAGAAGAAATGATCAAAGAGGCTAAATGGTTTCGGTTATGGAAGAAATTGAACAAAGAAAAAGTTTTTGATAATGGTACACAATCGGTCAAGTAAGAAAAAGAATGAAAGGAAAAATGCCTTCAAAAGTAGTCATATTTTGGTACCAAAAGAAAGAAAAACTTGAGAGGAAAAGAAGAAAAAGAGATACCAATATGGTCAAAGATTGTAGCCAAAACAAAACAAAATTTTCACCTAATGCCAATGACAAATTCGGCTAAGGAGAAAGATTTTGGAGAAAAGGGAAAAGATGCACAAAATGCTAAGAGTTTGGACAACTATCCTCCCCCTAATCCCATACAACATTCGACCAACTCACATCTCATCCCAAATCCCACCTTTTCCTCCTCATTTCCTCCTAATCTTCCCCTAATCACTTTCACAATTAAGCCAACCCCTAGCCCCTATGCCGTCTACATTCATGGTCAAATGGCCATAGAAAAACTTCCAAAACATCACCCATTCATCAAGCCTTATGTCCCCTTATCCTTTCATAACACATTGATTCCATACCTTAACTAATAACTTGCCTTTTTCCTTTGGTCTACTATCCAAAAATGAAAGAAAATCCATCCATACCAAAAATAAAGCTTGACCGACACAATAGAAAAGAGAACAAAAATAAAAATCCTTCTAATTGCTAACCAAGGGATTCGAACCTCTCCCCTCATGCATTCACCCATGCACCAACACCACCTTGCCAATTGACTTGTTGTGATTAAAACCTCATACCAATTTTTCTTAAAGCCTACCTTGCTTAGCTCCATCTTAAGACTTAAAAAGTTAATATTTTTCTAAGGCATTCTTCTACATACTGAAGTTCCTAAAACTCCCAAAGCACACTCAAACCACACATAGGCATGCTACCACATACAATTAAGTTAAAAATGCATAACCCCTATATTCCGAATATTACATGCTCTCAAGGTAGCGGCTCCCTATCAGCATCTACTACCTCTCACAAGTCAAAAGCCTGGAGGTAAGTCTTCGTCTTAACTACCCAAATATGGTAGTTCTCTCCAGCAAAAACAGAAGGTGGCGATGGTGAAAAACTCCCTGAAGATATGTTAGTAACAACAACAAGGAAACAAAGTTGGTTTTTTCTTTCTCGACAAGAAACACAAACGAGAATAATGGCCCTCAAAGATGACAAACAATTTATACCAATTATTCGCAATATTGTCAAAGAAGAAAAAAGAACAAAAGAGCAAAAAACATGCAATAAAGGAGCTTGTATCTGTCAGCTCTATCATTCAACAAGAAAATAATACATTTGAAGTCAAATACATCACCAAATACTCAACTAACCCTACTAAGCTATCTTGAAACTTGAAAAACATTACTTGTACACCAAAATAAATCAACTAAACATGCCATTAGTCACCTAAACACATCAAAACAAAATCAAACCAAGTTCATTTTAACTAAATGAAACTACAAAGAACTAAAAAAAATACTAGCATGTAAAGTAGATAGAATGTGCATGCACCAAAGCTTCAACTACAACTCATACCTTGCCACTTTGTGGAGTCAGCTCGCACCTTACCACTTCACGGAGTCAGCTCATAGTTCATCATGTGCTCGGGTTGCTACATGGTTGGCCAACATGTAACACAAAGGAGTTTAAAAGTCTTTCTTCTACAAAGAGATTAATAAAAAAAAGGCTTACATCCAACCCAGAGCTCCCAAAAGATTGAAAGTAAAGGAAGAAAGTTCATTTGATTTATCTACTGAATGAGAAACATTGACTGAGCCTAATATTGACAAAGATGCACCTTTGATGAAAACTCAAACCAAGTAATTTAATGTTCCCCTTGTAACACCCCTAACCCGTATCCGTCGCCAAAACAGTGTTATAGAGCGTTCCCAAAACTTTTCAAAACATTTTCAGATAAATCATGTCAATCACTATTCATTAACCGAGATCATTCATAACATCCCTTAGATGGACCCTCGAGGTCCAATACGAGCATTAAAATTGAGTCGGGTGTAGCATCCTGATTCTAGGGCTAGTCAGAATAGTGGTCTTGGGACCACTAATTCGAGGTTGAGGAAAATTATTTTAGTATTATTTTATGTGTTATGGTATTAGTATATAGCTATATGGAAATTTTGGTGCTTTAATTTTAGCAATAGCATGCTTAATTGTGAAAAAAAGGACTTAATCGCATAAGATGCGAAAGTTCTATTTTATAAGGTAGGGGTACCTAATAGCTATAGAATGTAATTTTGAGGATTTTAAAATGCAATTGGGTCATTTTGGAGTGTAATGGCCGGCCATAGGGTGCTTAGGGAACAAAATCATTCAATTTAGTCAAACTAGGTGATAGTTGGTGACAAATTGACTAAAATATGATAAAATAAGATGACTAAAGGGAGCTATAATCTTTCACTATTCATCTCCCCCTAGTACCAAAAATTTCAACAAGTTTAAGGGTTTGAAAGCTTGAAAATTTCAGGTACATCTCATCCTTGCAAGTAAGTGATTTTAGAGGTCTTTCTTGGTGATTTTTATGTTTTTGGAAACCCCCCAAAGCTTAAGTTAGCTAATGAGGGGACTAATTTTCATTATGGTGGGAAGTCTACAGACTTTCCATGAGAGTAATTATATTGTTAGCTAAGTTTTTATGGAAGAAAATGAATGTTAGGGAGATGAGTAGTAACTTTTGTGAAAGGTGTTTGCATGAAAACACCTAAATAGAACTTAAATGCAAAGAATGAAATTGTGTCATAAATGCATGAATTGGTGAGAATCGTGAGTAGTTGTAAGAGAAATAAATGTTCAGCTAGGCTTGATTATTGAGGAAATGTGTTGAAAAATAAATTACGAGCCTAGGGGCAAAATCGTAATTTTGCCAATGTACAAGGGCAAAATGGTCATTTTTCCTAAGTATAGAATTTAATGTATTATGATCATAGAATGATCTAAATGAATGAATTTCATTGTTATAGATCAAGAAGAGCGTGGAATCAACCTTGACCGTGGGAATGGCAAGGTGATTGATTAAATCGCTAGTTAACACGTTTTGCATCGAGGTAAGTTTATGTGTAAACAATAAAATTTTTATTTAAATACATTGTGCTGCTAATTGGTGTATGACATGATTGAGAACATATGTGATTCAAGTGGATTGACTGTGGTAGTCATTGAATAATTATTGTTTAATTACGATGGGCTTTGTGCGATACCATCGTCTATTTATCATTTGGTGGGCCAAGTGCGATACCACCTTATTGTTTAATTAAAATGGGCTTTGTGCGATACCATCGTCTATTTATCTTTTGGTGGGCTAAGTGCGATACCACCTTATTGCTTAATTACGATGGGCTTTGTGCGATACCATCGTCTACTTATCATTTGGTGGGCTATGTGCGATACCACCGTAACCAACCTTTTTGGTGGGTTAAGTGCGTTACCACCCTAATAAAAACTAATGGTGGGCTAAGTGTGGAACCATCAAGTAAATTGACTCTAAGTAATTGACTAAGAGATTGTGATGTGTTGTATATTGTAACATTGTGATGCTAGGTGCAGGGGAACCTGTTAATGAATGTATGCATTATGCTAGTGATATGGTTGGAATGTGTGAATGGAGGAAATGAGTAAGCATGATCATGAATATAGATTATTTCTTGCTTAGTATATAAAGTTATCAAATTGTTGAATACATGTTAAAATGTTATATTGTTTACATGTAAACTTACTAAGCTTAAAGCTTACCCCCTTTCTTTCCCTTATTTTATAGAGCTTAAGAGCCGAGCCGAGATACGCTGAAAACCAGGAGACCTCCTGCACTATCTACTCACTTTGGTATATTTAGACTTAGACTTAGTGATTTTGTGTATGCCATGTATAGGGGCTAGACTAGTTAGATTATTTTGTTATTTTGGCCATAAATGTATTGGCTCTTGTTAAGATAATTATCTTGTAAATTTGCCATGGTTGTTGGCTATTTTATTATATAAAAAGATGTAGTTACCCATGTGTTGTAACATCCTAAAAAAAATTTGAATTTCGATATGTTGCTTTAATTTGGTACTTAACTAGTGAAATGATTCAATGTTTGTGTCTATATAATCTCGAGAAGGCTCGGGAATTATTTGGTTTTGGAATAATTTTTGGTAATTAGTACTTTAAATGAAGTGGAACAAGTGACCTTTAAGCTTAAGGTAATTAAGAGGTAAAAGTTAGCATAAGATGAGCAAATAGTAAAGAGGAGTTGGCGCCATATGATTATCTTGAGGAAGAGGTTTGAATCCCTTGATGTGCATGTAAATTTTTATTGAATTTTTGCTCTTCCCTAGCATGTGTCAGCCAAGCTCTATTTTAGGTAGGTTGGACTTTTAGGTTTATGGCAAGGTGGCTAATGGATTAAGGAAAGAAGTGAAGTTGAGGAAAAGAATCTTATTGAAAAGGCATGTAAGGGGGGACATAAGGCATGAAACAAGGGAGATGTTTTGGAAACTTTGAGGTGGCTAAATTTTGACTTGTTGGCCAATGTACATGAACGGTTTTGGGGCTAGAAGGGGTTGGCCGAATATTGAAAGGGATTAGGAGATAGTTGGTAAAATTCTTTAGCAAATTGTGCACCAATTTCCTTTCTCTCCAAAATCTCTCTCTCCTTAGCCGAATGTGTCTTGTGCATAGGTAAAATTTTCCTTTGGTTTTGTTTATTATTGACCAAATTGGTATTATTTTCTTTTCCTCTCAAGCACTTTTCCTCTTTATGCCGAAAAAGGGGGCACTTTTCTTTCATCTTATTCTTTTTCTTGCTTGGCCGATTGTACACAAATCTCAAAACTTATTCTTTGTTCATTCTCCATCTTTGAAAACCTAAACATAAACATCTTATCTCCTACTTCTTTTCTTCTTTACTTTTACAAAAAAACTCTCAAACATCTCTCTCTCTAATTCTTCAGCATGACCGAATGTCATTAAGCACTATCTCCTTCAATTTTTCCTCCATAGCCGAACCTCCTACTTCACACATATTTCTTCTCAATCATTCTTTATACTCAAGTTTTGATCAATCGGTAAGAATTCTCTTCATTGGTTTCTTTTAGTTATTTGTTTATTTTTGGCTGAATCCATAGGTTGGCTTAGGAAAGCCTTTTATCGACTTTTTCTTAGACAAATCCTTTTCATTGTTTTTTTTAGTGAAATAGTGGAGGGTCATATCATCATCTCCTCGAAGCTATCTCGTAATCACTAGAACTCGGATCAAAACCTTCAAGGTAAGAGTTCTTCACAGTTTTCACAATCATCCTTATTTATTAAGAAGATTAACGGTATGGAAAGGAGTAATCGATTCTTGTATATAGGGATTTATTCGTGGATCATTCGGAACCTCGTGGTAAGCTTATCTCTACCATTTTGTTAAGTCCATACTTTAGTACATTATTGATTTACTAAGGATCTAACAAATGGAAGCCCGTAGTGACGATTTGAAAGGGAAATCTAAAGGTGATTCCAAAAGGAGTGGTTTGGCGTTCACAACTCCTAGATTCAAACAAAGGTCCGTTTCGGCGATCCGGGATTTTCCACCGGGTTGTGGACCCTCATCTAGTGAGAATCAACTATTCGAGGTTGTTCGTAGTTCGGAGCCTTTAGTACTTCGGGGTTTTCCAACGGGTTGTGAACCGTCAACTAGGGAAAACAGCAAATCATAGTTATTCGCGATTCTGAGGGTAAAAATCCTAGACCGTTTATCTTAAAATAAATTACTATAAGTGTTAATGATCTAATCAAGTGTTAAAAATATTCTAGGTGTTGTCGATCAAAAAGTGTAGTGCTCACTGTAATCGGTGTGTAATCTCTGCAAGTATTTCATGGGTTAGATAACTATATCGTATTAATCGCTTGATTAAATCACAAGTTAGTGAAATCGAGTAAAATGGCATATTTATCACTTTAGTAGTAAAGACTTTGAAATCGGTGTTAAGACTATGAAAATTACGAAATTGCCCTCAATAGGCCAAATCGATAAAAGTGACTATATGGGCCAATTATGATATTTGTTAAATGGGCCAATTATGATATTTGTTAAATGGGCCAATTGTGATATTTGTTAAATGGGCCAATTGTGATATTTGTTAAATGGGCCAATTGTGATATTTTTAAATGGGCCAATTGTGATATTTGTATGGGCCAATTGTGATACTTGTTAAATGGGCCAAATGTGATATTTGTTAAATGGGCCAATTGTGATATTTGTTAAATGGGCCAAATGTGTTATTTGATAAATGGGCCAAATGCGTAATATGATAAATGGGACAAATGAAAATGCATACTATATGTACATGATTTGCATGGGTTGGGATTTTGATGAAGAGAAGTTCTGGTAGCTTTGCTACATAATTCTGATGGCTTCATGCCCAGTTAAATATATGGCTTCATGCCCGATTAAATATATTGCTTTATGCCTAGTTTGATTTATGGCTTAAATGCCCGATTTGGTGTGTTGGCGGGGTGGGTGACTAAAGCTCCCATGGTGTCTTTGGTTAATACGGGTGGTGTGTAGCAGATGGAAATTAGGTTGGGATGGGAACTTGCATATCACATGCATAATATATGTTATTATTATTATTGTAAATGGGCTTAGCCCAAATAATTACTTAATAAGATATTGGCCCGATGGACTATGGCAAGTGGGTTACACTCGAGTTTTAAGTAACTCACCCGTTTACCTTACTCTTCTCGGTAATGATCGGTGATGGAGGCTTGGTAGAGGGCGACTCGATGGAGGCCATACTACGAATAATGGTTATTTGAATTTGATTTCTTTTAAGTATTTTTAAGTAATTTAATATTTTAAATTAAGTTGTAATAAGGCCTTTGGATTATTTTAACTTTATTGTTGGGATGGTTTATTTTTCTTAAATTGTTTTTAAAAGAAAATTTTTCGGAAAACTTAATTAAGGATTTCTAAAATCAATTAACAATGAATATTTTTATAAACATTTACAAATATTTCAAAGATAGATATTCTCTCTCGAAACCTCGATACCATTTTCAAAGGACCTAGTTCTTCCTTTCAAATTTTCAATATTGTTTACAAAAGCCATGGTTTCAAAAGATTAGTAGTTCAATTTTATCAATTTATCAAATCAAACTTGATTTTTTTTCTTTCTTGTTTTTAATGAAGCAACTTTTTAGTACGAATAAACAGGATTAACATGTTTTACTCATGTGACATGCCAAATCCACTCGTAACGCATGGGCCGGGTTTGGGGTGTTACATGTGTGATTGCACTCCAATATGAGTTGATTACGAATGTGTTGTATGAGTGCATATGCCATGCTAGTGGAGTGAATAGAACTTGTCATATGGCTTTTTTCTTGTCCATGTAGATAGACACACGGGCATGTGTCTAGGCCATGTGTGACACACGGCCAGCCCACGGGCGTGCGACTTGGCCGTGTGTCCCCTACATGTTAGCATTTTAGTCAAGATAGACCACGGACTATCCACACAGGCATGTCCAGGCCGTGTGAAATTAGTCAGTGTCGACCACGGGTGGAAGACACGGGCATGCCTTGAGGGTACACAGGCGTGTCCCATTCCACATGGGCGTGTGCCTTAGCTGTGGGACTTTGGCAGAATGCTGGGTTTTTAGGCAGGGCTTGAGTACACGAGCGTGTGAGTCATCTAACACGGACGTGTACTCCCTGTTTAGATGGGAAAGAAATTTTACGAATCGTAAGAGTTCCCGATATTGTCTCGAGAGCCCTCGTATGTATGAGTGAGGTCTCGTAGGACAAAAAAGAAGTTGTTGTAGTGACTCAAGGGGAGTAGTCGCATTGAGCCTAAGTGGTGATCAAGTAGTTTTATACTGTAATGCCTTGTGCCCGATTCGATGGGGATTACGGGTAAGGGGTGTTACATCGGGACTTAATCGAAAACTCTAAGAATTTTTCATGACATTTCAAAAATTTTCCAAGGTGCAGGGCTCACACGCCTATGTGGTCAAAGGGACACGCTCGTGTGACTCTTGGACACGCCCGTGCATTAGGCCGTGTCTGATTTAGGTTGCTCTCAGACTTGCGCCACACGGCCATGCCACACGGCCTTGTGCTAGGCCGTGTGGTTAATTAATTTAATTCTAATTAGATGCAGGTTTCACACGGTCATGACACACGCCCGTGTTTAAGGCCGTGTCACCCACACGGCTGAGACACACGTCTGTATCTCTACCCATGTGCTCAATTTTGAGCATTTTGTTTCTAAATTTTAGGACACAGGGGACACACGGCCAGACCACACGCCCGTGTGTCTACGTGTGGACAAAATAAGGCTATTTTTCAAGCCTTATTCCTCACCCTTTTTTCCTTATACCTGCACCAAAACTTAAACACATTCTCATGGCCATATAAACATTCAACCAATATGCCTTTATGCACCACAATTTATTTCCATATCATTCTAGTACTCATATTTACTCACATTTGTGCATTTTGTATCAATTATACTAATTTAATTCATTCATCCATTTGTCAATGTGATTTTTATCAATTAACTATTTTAAACATATACTATGATAGCTTTCATACATATACACCAAAGCATGTCCATAACTAGCCATTCAATGGCTAGTCACTATCAAATATTTACATATCATTCCTTGATCAATTTAACCTATACATGCCATTATAACCCTAATTTTTTTACCTTATTTACTGAAATGAACTGTTGGATAGTGTGAGTGATCTCCACCAAGCTTCCAATCCAACGAGCATTCCGATTTACTATAAGACAGGGAAAAATAAAACGGAGTAAGCATATAATGCTTAGTAAGTCCGTATAACTTGGTAAATAACTTATCAACCATTCACATATAAGTTAAACATTGCAAGGTATAACCAAACCATTTGGTCACAAGCCCTAACACATTTTCTCAATACCCATGTTAAACACATATTTCATATAAACATCAAGAAACACATATATAAGTCCAACAATATTCAGATTCTCATACACATGTATTTTTCACAACATGTATTTACATAACATATATAAAAATTATTTCCATGTATCTCAAATTTATTTCATATTAATTCATCTCGAGTTCCGGTATATTTCATGTCAGGACTTTACTCAACAATCAATAGTAGTATTGATAATCACTCGGATAGTACACTCAAGGTGTACAAATTTATTCTAATAGATGAATGTATTCATCAAACCATTTCATGTAACATCATTTCATATTTTTCAAGTAAATGCATGTAAAAATCCCTTTTCTTTTCATATCAGTATTTTACCAGTTGAATTATTGAAAACATCGATGGATACACAGGTAGCACACTTGAGGTGTACAATTCTATAGTCTGTCAATTCATATTCAGTAGTACCTTTTAGGTACACTCTCGAGCCACATATCATACAGCAGAATTACCAGTTCAGGCAAATTCTAGCTGTAACATATATTCTAAGGGCTTTGTCGGATTACCAGTCCAGGCTAAATCCTTTATATGACAAAGAATTCCCTATAGAGTCCATTCTGGATTACTAATCTAGGCTAAATCCATTCAATTAGGATTACCAGTCCAGGCTAAATCCTAATTAAAACATATGCTCGAGAGGCTTATTTTAGGATTACCTGTCCGGGCTAAATCCATTCTGCAACACATGCAGTTTTATCAGGAAAAACACATTTATCCATCGAATTCATTTATTCAAACGGGATTTAACATTTATCAGACAATTTTCGGTTATATGTTCAATCTCATAAATTTATGCATTTATGTAATTCACATTTTCACATTCAACTCAAGCAAAAAAATACCATTTTTATCATTTATCACTTATTGAGTATTATCATTTATCGGATTTTATTAGATATGCAATCATTTCACTTATATATTTAGACAATCACATACACAATTCAATTTAAGTATAAAAACATACATAGCTAAGTTATACGAACTTACCTTGATAAATGTTCGTATACATAAAGTCTATTAATCTGACATTTTCTCCTTTTCTTCTTCTAACTCCGTATTCGATTTATCCGGATCTATACGAGTAAATTTAACATCAATTTAATGAAATTCATACTCAAATTAGTCCAATTTACATCTTAGGCAAAATTACCATTTTGCCCCTAAACTTTTAATAAATGACGATTTCGTCTCTAGGCTCAAAAAATGAAATTCATGCAATTTACTCCTTATTCCAAGCCTAACCAAAATTTCAATATAAAATTTACAGCACATGTATTCTATAAAATTTAGAATTTTTCCATGGATTTCACATTTTTACAATTTAATCCCTAAATCAAGTTTTCATCAAAATTCACTTTATAAAAGTTGTTTATCTATCAACAACCTTTCATTTTCTACCATAAATTTCATAATTTCAGCATATTCATCTATGGTAAAAATTCTATACTTTGATATCTTTTCAAATTAATCCCCCAAATAGACAAATTAAGCTTTCCCAATATCAAAAATATAAAAATTACTAAAAACAGGACATGAAAACTTACCAATTTGACCAAGAAAGCTTACTTTCTCTTTCCTAGGGTTTCCACGGAATATTTGGGGAAGAAGATGATATAAAATGATTTTTATTTCTATTTAATTGTTTATCATCTTTTAATTTTATCACTTTCTAATTTAGTCATTAGCCTTTTTCTAATTTTCCATGGATGAATCATCCAAAAATATCTACTAAATTTCATTAATGGTCTAATTACCATATAAGGACCTCAAGTTTTGAATTCCATAGTTATTTGATCCTTCTAGCTACTAGAATCCAACTTTCGCATTTTATGTGATTTAGTCCTTCTCGTAATTAAGCACATAATCGATAAAATTTTCTTATATAAACTCTCACATGATATTTATATCATATTATGGACCGTAAAATAAAATAAAAATAAATTTAATTTTCGGCTCGGATTGGTGGTCTCAAAACCACTGTTCCGGTTTCACCAAAAAATGGGTTGTTACACCCCTGGCCGCTCATCAAAAAAATAAAAGATTGAAACAAGTGAAGGTGACATCTCCTCTTGCCGAAGCTATTGATAAGGCAAGGGAAGAAGAAACAGGTCTATTAAAGATACAGTGTTAGACCTTTCTCACTCTTACATACTCTAAAAGGTGTATCTCTTTGATGAAGAAAAATTTTATTGATGAATACAGCTTCGTTAAGCATGGGATCGATTCTTTACTAAAAAATAATGGACTAATGAGATCAGTGAGCTTTGATAAACCATATGTAATACATGTAGTTTTAGAGTTTTATGCTAACTTGTTTCGCACCATCAACGATGACCAAAGAAAACTTTTTAATAAAGTTCACATACGAAGGAGGCAGTATGATTTCAATCTTGATTTAATTAGGAAAGTGATGAACTGCTACTGCTTGAATATGGTGGAACTTGAGAAGTCCTTAAATACCACAACTTTAATCATTATCAATAATATCCATCCATCATGGCCTTTCAAGGGTAACATTCATGCCTCACCTTTGACTACTACTTATGCTACCTTATTTGTCATATATACAAGGAATTGATTGTCAAACAATCAAAGAAATATTGTTAGCAAAAAGGAAATTTAGCTAATTAGGAAAGTTGTTGAAATGGTCGAATTTGAACTTGGCCAGATTGTTTATGAAGAGTTTGTCAAACATTATAAAAAGGTACATGCCAAGAACCTTTTACCATTTCTTTCCTTAATATTTCAAGTCCTTTTAAAGCAAAATCTTAGACTTATCCAAGCAATTGAGCACCTAGAAGAATCATTGCTAAGCTTAAATGGCTTAAGGGAAAACACACATCCACAAATCCTACAAATCGACTAGGTGACAATGAAGAAGAAATACATCTAGTTAAGTTTGCCTAGTGGCTCCTAAAGTGCCCACTATAATAGGCCCTACGAGTAACATTACATGTTTCAATCAAAGAATGGTTCATCATCTAACTACTTCAATTGACATTCACAATCGAGTCATAACCAAACTTCAAGCTGAAATTCAAGTTATCCAACTAATTAGAGATCAAGAGATTGCCTTGCGTAATGACTTGTTTGCTTACCCCTTGAACTAATGATTTGGTATTTCTTCAGTACAAAAAGGGGATAATAGAAGAAAGTTGGGTGTTGAAGTTTATGATGATGCTTTTTTGATAATCCTACTTATGGGAGTTATTTTGTCTTTACTTTGTTATTATAGACCTTTTTCAGTTGTTTTCTTTAGATGTTCTACAACTATTGAACTTTGAGAAGTTTATTGGTGATTGGCTTGTATTATTTTGTTCCACATTCACTTATCATCTAACTTAGTTATAATTATTGTATTTTGATTGTTGATGCAATTACTCGTAAGTCATTAATGGTTAATTTGATTGATAATATTTTAAAATAAGTTTGATAGATTAAGGAGACTATGCTAAGGGGAACTATTGATGTTCTTTTGATAAGCCTCATCATTTGATTGGTATTTTTACAAAAATTGCAATGGGGAATAGTGTTCAAGCAAGTGTTTTGAAGTGGTTGTTGAAGCACCAACGACATCGGTCATTATGGCTAACACTGCTATAGTCTTTGTTACTTATCATATTTGAAGTTGGAAATTTTTGAAACAAAATATTTGAGCTTTAAATGATGTTGATCTTATGGAAGTATCAAATCCCATCTTTTAATATCAGTCTATTTTTAGCAACTTATCTTGAAACACCCCACACCCGGCCCACGAGCCTGAACCGGATCTGGTATGTTCCTAAAGTAAACCGATTGCAAAATCACTTTCGATACTTAGAGAAAATTGTAAATTTTTGGAAAAACTATTATTTTCAGTTGGGCTTAGATTGGAAACCCATTTATTTGATTTTGTAAGCCCATTTAATGAAATACATCCAATAAAATTCTTAGTATGAAACTTAGCAATAAGCCATCATAAAGTATAACCCATCGGGCCTTAAGGCCTTATTACATCAAGTAAAACCCAAATAGAATAAAAGCAACTAAAATAAAATTTAAGTCCAAACTAAATGAAATTTTCTTCATGTAGCATGGCCTCCTCTTGGTCCACCGCCCGGTCCGTCATTGCTCATCACCGAAAAATAATTCCCACAATGGGGTGAGTCAATGAGACTCAATGTGCACACAATACTATCAATCAATAAATCAGGCATTCATGTTTAAATCATCAAGTCCATATAATAATGAAAATTATGATGCAACCCAAACCCAATCCTAATGGTCCATCCGCTACTCTCCACCCGTACCTGCCATTCACACCGTGGGGACTACTAAGTCAACCCTCCATCCGCTACTCTCCACGTTGTGTCATTAGACACTATAATCAAATTTAAACGTTGTGTCATTTGACACTGTTGTAACCGAAGTTACCAAATTTCGCAATGTGACCGTAGTCAACATTTTTCGTTAGTGAGACCAAGTCAACACCTTCGTTGGTGAGACCAAGTCAACACTGTTCTCCCTTTCACATAAATCCGAATGCCCCAAAACATATATATAGCATAACTTAATTTCATGTTCATATTCAGTATATTCGCATGTTATTAAATAACATTTTTTTCCACAATCCTATCGAAGTAGGAAACGCACAGGTACTTTTGCCACATTTGTGGTACATAGCCACATTCACATTATTATTCATGTCATATATTAAAATATTTAGCCATACAATATCGAAGGATAGTAAGGGTACACACACTGCTAAACAATAGATTCCTTGAGATCTCGAAAATCTCGATCTAATTTTAGATCTATTAATTCCTATATTCGCCCACCAAATAAATACATTAATAAACCTATTTTGGCTTAAACGAAACCAAATCCTAGTAGGATTTGTAAGGAAAACTTACCTTTGCCGATTTGGTGATTATATATAAATCCCGAAAGTTTGGTTTTCCTCTACTTGATATTCTACCAACCTTGTAGTTCAATATGGTTAGTTTTTCGGCTTTTCAAAAATTAAGGAATGGATTTAGATACACACACAACCCTTAGCAATATTTTAGAGGCCTACCTTAGAGATTCCAAATCCAAAGTTTCCTTTTGTCTTGAATATCCGTCGAAATCCCTAAAGATCTTAGGTTAGATTTGATCTAACTTTAATAAGTGGTAGTTGGCCTTTAGCCGAATGTGTCTTACCTTAATTTTCCTCGAATCAAATCCCAAACTCCTCCTCGACATTGACCATGGACAAAAGAGAGGTTATTTTCTTAAGCTTTGATTTAAACGATTTAAAAGAACAAGAATCAATTGTTCTTACCTTGGATCCTTGATCTTTATGTTCAACGATTGTGGAAACCCGAGATCCCTTGTATATTCGGCCATGATCAAAGAGAATAGGAATTTAGGCCTTTACTTTCGGCAACTAGAAAGAAAGGAATTTGAATGGCTTAACTTACCTTGAAACCTTTAATCACTTGTTTCCTTGTCTTGGATTCTTGAGATCCCGCTATGGAGATCTAACCGAGATTTGGAAGAGAAAAGTTTTGACTAGGCAATGGCAAAGGGAGGAAAGAAAAGATGGAGTCCTTGCTTAGGGAATTTCGACAATGAGAGGAGAAGAGAGAGCAAAATTTCGCAAAGAGAGTGAATGGGAGAAAAGTCTCTATTTTCCTCTTTAAGCTAAATCGCTAGACCAAGAGTCCAAAACTTGGCCACTACTCTCCCAAG
This sequence comes from Gossypium rotundifolium, assembly GCA_025506655.1. Lineage (NCBI taxonomy): Eukaryota > Viridiplantae > Streptophyta > Magnoliopsida > Malvales > Malvaceae > Gossypium > Gossypium rotundifolium. Next base: position 154,007,856 of record CP106727.1, on the reverse strand, counting down.
TGATAATTTAATCTCTATTAATTATCACTTCTCTATTAATTATCACTTAATTAAATTAAAAGTCTTTAATCCATCCTTTAATTCCTCATTTATCTTAGAAGAATAAATCCTTTATTTATCACTTAATTTAACAGCTTTATTAAAATAAAACTCTCTCCTTTTAGCTACCAAGTGCCGTCCACCCCTAGCCTTGGGAAGCAAAATTAAACCTTCAAAATTGCTTTCAAGTGACTCGAACTCATGCCATTCCCATAAACCCTAAGTGACACCTCGTGCCACTTTTCCAAGCTCGATTGTATGACAAAATTCACCAACTTTTTCTTTTAAGGCCCTCTTGCCCTTATCTCCTATTTTGGGCTTTAAAACTTGTCATTAGGCCTTATTTCTAAGTTTCCTAAAATTTTCACATGGCTCAGAATCTTGCCATTTTCCTTACATCTTCGTGTTTCCAAAATGTTTAGGTTTCCAAAATGTTTTAGGTTTCCAAAATGTTCGAGTTTCCAAAATGTTTAGGTTTCCAAAATGTTCGGGTTTCCAAAATGTTTAGGTTTCCAAATGTCTAAGTTTCCAAAAACGCCTAAGTTTCCAAAATGTCTAAGTTTCCAAAATGTCTAAGTTTCCAAAATGTCCATTTCCATTTCCATTTTCATTTTATTTCCATTTCCATGCATTTCTAGGTTTCAAAAGTATCAAAATTTATTCATAGTACTTGAAACTTATCATTTCATACAATTAAACTGAAATGCATAGGCCCTATTCAGGATGTTACATATCTTGAAGATTGAATTGGATCGGATTAAAAAATCGAATCCCTTAGATTGTGTAGATTGCATCGGGATAACATTGAAGACATATCTCCAAAAATCCATTTTACGTTGGTCTTTATTATTATATTGTATCTTGCTAATTCAGTTATTGTTTGATAGGAGACTTGATTGCAGTTGATCTCTAATATATTAGCAAGTTTCAAATTCTTATATATTTGATAAACTTGTATAAGTTTTGTACTGAGTATTGAGAGCACTTACCTGTTCATAGTGGAACGTCTTTTGATAGTGTATTTGAAAGAGTAAACAAGTTATGTTTATGGTCTAAGTTGTCCCCCATGATCTAGATCTTTAGGTATAAAAGTGAAGTTGTTATATTAGGGTGTGATAAGACTTGAATCACAGATGGGCTCGATATTAACTATTATTTCGACAAAGGCAAGCGCACCTATCGAACAGTAGTATAGTTATAGAACGTCCAAAATATCGTATCCTCAAGGACTAAAATTACTAGTAATAACTATCTTTTTATTATCTAGCCTAATAATTAAGGGGATTTATTTTATCTAAAATTAACTAACTAATTTAACTAACTAAATGACTATGAACGTGACAAAGAGTGATTTGGGAAAACACTTTTAGACAACTTATATGAGATAGGCAATACTTAAGAAAGAATCCACCTAGACTTCACTTATTACTTTTGATTCATATGATTTATTCACTTGACTTAATCTGTAGAAATCCCTGAATTATGTTAATATCTATTTCAAGACTAAAAACAACTGACTCTAGATTGATTAATTGAAATCTCTTTCTAATTAAAAACCCCTATTGTCGCATTAACTCGATCTATGGATTCCCTTATTAAATTTGACTATAATCCGATAGATTTTCGTCGCCATATTTCTAGGGTTGCAATCAACTCTGCTTAATTGTGTTGATCTTCTCTTAAACAAGGAATTTTGCTCCACTAAATAGCACATTCGACTTGAATCAATAACCTGAATTATCAAAACAAGAATAAAAACTCACAATTGAGAATAAAATCAAGTATTTATCTTATAAATCAAATAATAATAAGATTCATCTTAGGTTTCATCTCCTCAGGTATTTGAGAGGTTTAGTTCATACTAATAGAAAGAAACATCATAAAATAGGGAAAATCACAAAGCATAATGAAAACCCAAAAACTTCTAAAGAACTTGATGGGAGATCTTCGGTCTTGATGGAGATCCTTCTCCTAAGCTGTTCCCGACGGCTGTCTTGGAGTATTTTTTGCCTCCTATTCGGCGTCTATTCAACGTCCCCTTTTAGGTTACCCCCAGGGTGTTTATATAGGATTTGGAACACCTCTCTTAGCCCACAAGCACCCTATTCCGAATAGAATTCGTCTTTGCTACGGCAAGGACACTCCCGTGTGACACGCCCGTGGTGGACTTCTTTGGCCCTGGTCGATTTTGCTTGCTACACACGGCTGTGTGGTCCGCCCGTGTGCAACGTTCTAGGCTGTGTTTGATCCTGATTGCATCACACGACCGTGTTCAATGGTCCAGGCCGTGTTCGTTAATCCTAGGTAGGCCCGTTTTGCCCCTTTTTGGCCTATTTCTCGTTCTTTTGACTTCCTAAGCTCTCGTGAGTATAAAACATGAAATTAAGGGACTAGGAGCATTGAATTCATCAAATCTAATGAAAATTCATCCAAAAATAAGCCAAGCATGGGGTTAAAATATGTGTAAATTATGGTTTATCAAATATCCCCACATTTAAGCATTTGATTGTCCTCAAGCAAAATCCTCAACTCACAATTAAAATTAACTTCCCTCAATTCATAATTCTCATCAACAATGTCTCATCATAATTTATAGATAATTCATACATGGATAACTTAACTCAAAGAGTCCTAAAGATTCAAACAATCTAAGTCATCATTTTTATAGCACGAAAACATAGGCGTTTCCCCTTACCTAAATAATTACCTTTGATTCAAAATCGACAAGGATTGACATCCTCACTAAGGATTCACTCAAATCACTCAAAGTGTTTGAGGTTCAATTTAAGCACTCAAAAGTCAAACATGAAGAGTTAATCCCATAGGCTTGCATGAAAATCAAATCTCCACCACTATAAAATGAGATGATACACAAATCAAAAGGTCTTTAAAGGGTTGTAATGGGGCTTGGGTTAAAGGAGCGGATACAGGCTGAATTAGATGGTTAGAATCGAGATTGAATTGACAATTTACCTAACTAGAAACAATGAACTAATAATTACTAATTGCATTCAAATAATACGAGCTCCTTCTCAAAATATGAAATTAATTGTTTTAAGCTCAACAATATCGAACTAATAATAGATGAATTTCCAATTTTTTTTAATAAGAACATACAATAATAAGATAGAATTTAACAACTAAAATAAAGAACATAGTTAGGCAACTGCTCAAATCAAACCTCGACATAAGGGGAGTCAAAGTAGGGTAAGTGAAAATTTGGTTTTGGGTTAATATTAAAGGTTAAGTCAAGAAATGGTTTATTAGGATTAAAGGGGTTCACTAGGGGTTAATTATGAAGGTAGGCTTTTTGTGGAGTAAGTGGGTTAAAACCTAGGTGCCTTTATCATCTCAGTATATCAAATCAAAAATATGGTCTCGACATGCATAATTGAAGCAAGTTCTAGAATAACAAATCAATGTTGACACACTAATAACCAACAATAAAGTGAGCAAGAAAAGAATATGCTCTTAAAGGCTCAAAATCTCACAGAAATTATGGTTTTTGATATCAACCTTGTAAATTTCAAACTTCAAAGTAATATTTAAGATTAGGGGGACAACCTAATAAATTTTAATTCTGAAAATAGACTTATCATGCTTGATTCTCTAATATCTTAAAGTTTAAACTATCAATGCACAATTATCTATGACTTAATCCAAAACATATCAACAAAACTCACAAATCAATAGAAGTTTCATTCTAATTAGTGATATGAGAAGATTACTTAGGACAAAGCATAATTCAGGGATTTTCTAATACGAGTATTGTTGACACCTCCCCCCACTTATGATTTACATTGCCCTTAATGTACAAGGATAAAAATGACAATAAAGTAAGAAAAGCATAAGAGAGGGAGAGAAGTGAAACTTCCTGAATTTTGGATGGAGTTAAAGAAAAAAAACGGGGGAAATTCGGGCCGAGTTGGAGGAGGATACTCCGGTGGTGTGGTCGTTCCGTAACAGCCTCTTGAACCTAAATTAAAGAAATCAAAATATACTAATATATATTAAGGACAGGAACGATAAAGGGAAAGAATTTAAAAATGAGAATAAAGAAAAAAAATAAATGGACTCAGAAGTCCTTGTCTTATCGAGGGAATGAAGCGGCCGACATAAACTTATGTAGAGTTGTCGCGCACGGGGAGACCGTGCTAAGATCCTTTCGCTTTTTTGACATGGGGATGGTGGTCATGGTCTTGCCTCTAGTAGTGTTCATTATGTACGGTGGCAAGGATTGCGGTAGGTGTGGTGTTGGTGTAAAGGAAGAATAAGGAAAGAGGGGGGAAAGGAAAATAAAGGAAGATAGTAGAAAAAGAAAGGGGTGTGATTGTCAGGGTTTGGGAAAAGAAAAAATTGGGGAGAAAGTGAGAATAAGGGGGTTTTAAATAGGAATTAGGGCATATGGTCGTGGCCCACGCCGTGTTCCATGGGCGTGATAAGTAACACAGCTATATCGCACGGCCGTGTGGTATCTCGTTCGTTTCTCCCACGCCTGTGTAGATGTTCCCATGCCCATGTTGCTTAATCAGTGTTGACCACGGTCTGGGGACACGGGCGTGTCGCACATCCGTGTTACTTTCTCAGTGTCGACCACGGCCGTGGCATTCTATCGCAGTCCGTGTTGGGGAAAATTTTCGTCCTTAGTTTGCACGGTGTTGGCCACGTTGATGTGCCTAATCATGGTGTCCACACGGCCATGGCCACGCCCGTGTGCAAGGCCGTGTGGTAGGGAAACCTGTAATTTTATTGAATTTGTTAGTTTCTGGTTATGTGCTAAAAATCAAAAATATGAAAATTAATGGGGTTAGTGCTTGGGTTTCCTCCCGAGAAGTGCTCGTTTAAAGTCTTAAGCTAGACTTACCTCTCCTTTGCATAATCATGGTGGTTTGAAGAGTTGAAACTCCTCATTCTTGCTATCAATTCGATTATCGATATATAGTTTAAGTCGGGTGGTGTTTACCTTAAAAGTGTCGAATGTAGGATTAGTTACCTCGACTGTTCCGTATGGGAAGACATTTAGTACCGTGAAAAGGATCTCTTCATTTGTATTAAGGTCTAAAGTGGCGATCCGAGGGTCTTTCTTATCCAACAATACCTGATCTCCGATCTTAAATTGGGTTGTTCCTTCCTTAAGTTTGACATGGTTTTGCTTTGGTTCATCGTGTTTCCCTGGTTTCTGCTTATCATGTGTCTTCCACTCGTCTAGTTCATCGATCTGAAGCCTTCGCTCCTTATGAGTTATTTCCTTATTAGCACGAGGTCTAGGATCTGGCTCAGTTGTGTAATTTCATGGTGCTTCCTGAAAAGAAGGTTGAACCAAATAGTCATTAATAGAATTTATGTTCTCACCTTTATTACTTGATGTCCTAGCCGAGTCAAGAGCCTGAATAGTGATCATTTCGTCACCTACACGAAGTGTGAGTTCACCTGGACCAACATCAATTCTAGTTTTTGCAGTTGCTAAAAAGGGTCTTCCTAAAATTAAAGGAACATTATTGTCCTCATCCATGTCTAAAACAACAAAGTCTACTGGGAATATGAATTTATCAATTTTTACTAGTACATCTTCGATTATACCCCTAGGAACTCTAATAGTTTTATCAGCCAATTGAATGCTCATCCTAGTTTGTTTGGGTTTCCCGAGACCTAGCTGTTTAAACATTTTATAAGGAAAAACATTGATGCTTGCCCCTAAATCTACTAAAGCATTATTAACAGATAAACTACCACTTAAGTAAGGAATCGTAAAACTCCCTAGATCTTTTAACTTTTGCAATAGTTTATTTTGTAAGATTGCTGAGGACACTGCACTTAGCTCCACATGCGACGCCTCGTCTAACTTCCATTTGTTTGTCAAGAGCTCTTTTAAAAATTTCCTTGAATTGGGCATCTGCGAAAGAGCTTCAAGAAACGGTAAGTTAATATGTAATTTTTTCAAGAGTTTATGAAATTTCCCGAATTGTTCATCTGTGCGGTCTTTCTTCATCGCATTGGGGTATGGCACACGAGGTTGGTACTCTGTAATTGCCGGTTTTGGTTTATCATGGCTTACCTCAACCTTACCTTCCTCTACCACATTCTCTTGCCTCAATTTTGGCTCAGCTAACCCTTCACTATCGTGAGCAGTAACGGCATGAAGTTGCTCATTTGGGTTAGTTTTAGTGTTGCTTGGCAAGCTACCTTGTGGCCATTCAGATATGAGCTTAGCAAGTTATCCTAATTGGTTCTCGAGCCCTTGAATCGATGCTTGCTAATTTTTGAGTGTTGTTTCGGTGTTTTGGAAATGGGTTTCTAACACCGCGATAAATTTTGTTAGCATCTCCTCAAGGTTCAGCTTTTTCTCTTGTGGGTAGGGTTGCTGTTGAAAGCCTGGAGGGGGTTGTTATCTCTGATTTTCTTGGTCACCCCATGAAAAGTTTGGGTGGTTCCTCCAACCTGGATTGTAAGTGTTACTATAAGGGTTATTTTGAGGTTTAGAATTATTACCCATATAGTTTATCTGTTCGTTCTCCATGCCCGGATTGTAGGGTGGGTATTCTGTAATGTTCGTCCCTTCTCTATTTGTATCGCACTGCATCATTGGATGTACCTACAAAGAATCATACAAACCATCAATCTTTTTATTTAACAGTTCTACCTGGTTTGATAGCATGGTTACTGCGTCAATGTTGAAAACACTGGCAGCTTTTGTTGGCTTTGTCCTCATAACTTGCCACTGATAGTTATTCAGTGTCATCTCTTCTATAAACTCATAAGCCGCTTTAGGGGTCTTGTTATTTAGGGTTCCACCGGCGGCTGAATCAATCAACTGCCTAGTTGAGGGGTTCACACCGTTATAAAAGGTTTGAACCTGTAGCCACAAAGGTAACCCATGGTGAGGGCATCTCCTTAGTAGATCTTTATATCTCTCCTATGAGTCGTAGAGTGTTTCTAGATCTATCTGCACAAAAGAAGAAATATCATTCCTCAACTTAGCCATTTTAGCCGGCGAAAAAATATTTTAACAAAAATTTTCGGTCATTTGGTCCCATGTAGTGATTGATCCTCGTGGTAACGAGTTCAACCACTGTTTAGCTTTGTTCCTCAATGAAAAGGAAAAAATCCTAAGGCGAATGGCATCATCAGAAACATTAGTTTTGAAAGTGTCGCAAAACTCTAGAAAATTTGCCAAGTGATTGTTTGGATCCTCATCCTGCAAACCATCAAACTGAACAAATTGATGAATCATTTGTATAGTATTAGGTTTCAGTTCAAAATTATTTGCAGAAATAGTAGGTCTAACAATACTTGATTCAGTTCCTGTTAAATTAGGTTTAGCATAATCATAGATAGTACGAGGAGCAGGATTTTGATTCACTAGATTTGCGGCAACCACAGGAGGTAGCGGATTATTATCAGCCATCTCTTCGGTAGTATTGGTTTCATCTTCTTGCTCTTCTTCTATGTATTGTAGGCTTCGCCGTATTTCTCTTCGGTTTCTGCAAATGATAGCTTTTATATCACTGTCAAAAAGTAATGGTCCTGACGGGTTTCTTCTAGTCATAAACTAAAATTACCTACCAGAAGCAAATAAAAGAAAAATTAGCAAAAATAAAAATAAAAATAAATTGTAAATAAATAAAATGGCCAAAGTAATAAAAATTTAGTTTTCCTAATATCTTAGTCCCCGGCAACGGCGCCAAAAACTTGATGGGCTCGAAACTAACTATTATTTCGATAAAGGCGAGCACACCTATCGAACAATAGTATAGTTATGGCGAGTCCGAAATATCGTATCCTCAAGGACTAAAATTACTAGTAATAACTATCTTTTTATTATCTAGCCTAATAACTAAGGGGATTTATTTTATCTAAAATTAACTAACTAATTTAACTAACTAAATGACTATGGACGTGACAGGGAGTGATTTGGGAAAATACTTTTGGATAACTTATATGAGATGGGCAATACCTAAGGAAGAATCCACCTAGACTTCACTTATTACTTTTGATTCATATTATTTATTCACTTGACTTAATCCGTAGAAATCCTTGAATTATGTTAATATCTCTTTCAAGACTAAAAACAACTGACTCTAAGTTGATTAATTGAAATCTCTTTCTAATTAAAAATCCTATTGTCGCATTAACTCGATCTATGGATTCCCTTATTAGATTTGACTCTAATCTGGAAGATTTTGTCGCCCTATTTCTAGGGTTGCAATCAACTCCGCTTAATTGTGTTGATCTTCTCTTAAACAAGGACTTTTACTCCACTAAATAAGCACGTTCGACTTGAATCAATAACCTGAATTATCAAAACAAGAATAAAAACTCACAATTAAGAATAAGAACAAGTATTTATCTTATAAATCAAATAATAATAAGATTCGTCTTAGGTTTCATCCCCTCAGGTATTTGAGAGGTTTAGTTCATACTAATAGAAAGAAACATCATAAAATAGGGAAAACCACAAAACATAATTAAAACCCAAAAACTTCTAAAGAACTTGATGGGAGATCTTCAGTCTTGATGGAGATCCTTCTCCTAAGTTGTTCCCGACGGCTGTCTTGGAGTATTTTTTGCCTCCTATTCGGCGTCTATTCAACGTCCCCTTTAGGTTACCCCCTAAGGTGTTTATATAGGCTTTGGAACAACTCTATTGGCCTACAAGTACCCTATTCCGAATAGAATTCGTCTTTGCTACGGTCAGTGACACGCCCGTGTGACACGCCCGTGTGACACGCCGTGGTGGACTCCTTCGGTCATGGTCGATTCTGCTCACTACACACAACCGTGTGGTCCGCCCGTGTGCGACATTCTAGGCTGTGTTTGATCCTGCTTGCATCTCACGGCCATGTTCAATTGTCCAAGCCGTGTTCATTGATCCTAGGTAGGCCCATTTTGCCCCTTTTTGGCCCGTTTCTCTTTCTTTTCGACTTCCTAAGCTCTCCTGAGTATAAAACATGAAATTAAGGGATTAGGAGCATCGAATTCATCAAATCTAATGACAATTCATCCAAAAATAAGCCAAGCATGGGGTTAAAATATGTGTAAATTATGGTTTATCAATCACTTATTGTATTAGAATTAAAGATAATGGATTTACTCACTGAAGTTAGGCTCAGCAAACATGGAGAAACTAAACTGCGTAAACAATTTTGCATGCCCAGTTTCTTCTTATTGTAGTGTCATCTTCAATGGCCATTGCAGTCATCTCTTCCATTAAAGAACTATGTTTTCTTAGCAATTAGCAATTATTTGCTTCAACAAATAACTTTAGCTACTTGAGATCAAGTTCAGCTCAACAGTTACTAGGCCTGGCCTTGGGGTAGTCTAGGAGTGCAGCCGTCGAGGGCCTAGGGCTGGAAGAGGCCCAAAAAAAAATATTCAGCTTTTAAAGTGGGAAAAAGAATCTTCAGCCTTTTAAGTCTTCTAATCAACGCTTCATTGCATGTAGGAAAAAAAAGAAAATAAAATAAAATGGGCCTTCAATTCTTCATCATAAAACTCCATCTCCAACTTCTTAGCCTCTCCAAACCTCATCTAGTTCCCAAATTCCAAACTCCTACCATTAAAGCTAATGGAGAATTTTAATTTTCCCAAAAAAAAAAAATCAACGGTTACTAGCATTCAACCTTCTCTATTTCCAATAACAATGGCAATGAGAGAAATTTTTCTATAAGTTAAATAGGGCCAAATTTCATTTGAGTAATACATCATTCATCAATCAATTGAAGTTATCAATTTTTACTTTATATCTGAGAGATTGAGAGTATGAGATTCTAAAATAATTTTTCCGACAGTCGATGGCGGCTTTGGCGCGATAATCCTTCTCTCTCTCTTGTTGTCCTGCGTGGCTGTGTTGAATTGCCAGTATTCAACTGGCCGCTGCGCCTGCTTGCTACCCATGGTGCCTCCTATTTGCGGTCTACCAGATCTACCATTTTCGCAGTTATAATTCTCCCTCCTTCCTCTTCTTTCTTATAATATTTTCATTCTTAATTTGATGACATCTTTGGGTTTTAACTAATAAAGTCATTAAGTCAGCCTTATATTTAGCTTCTCACTCTAATTCCTTTTTTGATGAACCATAGTATAGTATACTACTGCATACCCTTTCTTTATGACTTTATGCGATTAAAATTTTAATTGTTTTTGTGACTCATTTAATTTTTTTAGTTGCATTTCCCTTAAGGATAATTGGATTTTGTTAATTACCATGTCTATTTGTCATTGATTATTATAATTATATTTACAGAATTTCAGTGACTTGATTTGACTTTTGGAATAAGCAAATGTGAAAGCAAATATTCAACTTGAAATTCTTCTATCGGGTGCTATTATTTTATTTTCTTGTGTTACTTGAGTATCTGATTTATCTTTTATATACAATGTTACCTAAAAAGCATTTATTTGGAAGTGAAAAAAGGAAAAAGAGAAAACGTGTTGAAGAGTTAAAAAAATCACAGCAATGTGCTATTGATAAATTTGTTTTTAAAAAAGTAGTTTTTAATGAAAATTTGGATCAATCAAATGAAAATTTGCATAATGATGTCAATGAGAATGAATTAATGATCCAAATGAGACTAATGATGTGCCAAATGTATCCACTATTGAAAATATTGGTCTTAATGAAGAACAAACAATTCTCTTGATATTGTCATTGATGAAAAACAAACAATTCCTTCTTTGGATATTTATGTTCCTAGAAATTGAGTTAATCTTAATAATAAAATAAGGGACATTTTAGTTTAAAAGGGGCTTATATTAGGAGAAATGATTCTTGATTTTCCTCTCAATAATAATAATACTAGGTATTTTTCATATGTTTATTTTTCTAGGAAGTTGAGTAATTGTGAGATTAGCGATAGAAAATGGTTAGTTTATTCCAAACATGTTGACAAAGTGTTTTGTTTTTGTTGTAATTTGTTCAAATCGATTAGTAACAAAAGTTTGTTAGCAAATGAGGGTTTAAGTGATTAGAGATATTAGTGAGAGGCTCAAACAACATGAAAACAGTGCTGAGCATATGACTAATATGAATACTTGGAATGAAATGAGAGTTAGCAATGGTAATTTCTTGGGACTGATTGAAATGATTGCGGAATTCAATGTGATAATGCAAGATCATGTTAGACGCATTCAAAATCGTGAAATTCATTATCATTATCTTGGGCATAAAATTCAAAATGAGTTGATTTTCCTTTTGACCAATAGTGTTAAATTTTCTATAATTAAGACCATCAAAGAGGCAAAATATTTTTCTATAATTCTTTATTGTACCCCTGATATTGGTCAATTAAGAACAAATTACTCTAATATTACGATGTGTGAATATGTCAACTAAAAAAATAAAATTTGAGGAGTACTTTTTAGAGTTTCTGAAGGTGGATGATACATCTGGGTTGGGACTTTTTAATAAATTACAAGATGTTTTGAAGTCTCTTGATCTAAATCTTAATGTTGATGATGTAAGGGTCAGGGTTATGATAATGGTTCCTATATGAAAGAGAAGCACCAACGTGTTCAAAAGCTATTTCTTGAAATAAACCCGAGAGCATTATATATGTCTTGTGCTTGTTATAGTCTGAATCTTACTCTTAGTGATATGGCACATTCTTGCATTAGAGCTATTTCATTTTTTGGAATTGTACAACGCATATATTCATTATTTTTGGGTTCTACAAAAAGATGGAAAATTTTGCTTGACAATGTCCCTGAATTAATTGTGAAATTTTTATCTAATACTCATTGGGAGAGTCAAATTTAAAGGGCTAAAACTGTTAGATTTCAAACTCCCCAAATAAGATTGGCTTTGTCGAAATTATATGAATCTTGTGATAATGCAAAGTCAAAAAGTAAAACGGAGAGTTTGGTCAATGCACTTGCGGGTTTTAAGTTTTTACTTAGTATGGTAATTTGATATGAAATTTTATTTGCTATAAATATGGTGTGCAAGAAATTGCAATCTAAGTCTATGTGCATTGATATCACCATAAAGCAATTAGAAAGTGTATTGTCATATTTTGAAAAGTATAGAGATGAAGGCTTTATTTTTAGTATGAATATTACTAAAAGTATTGCACTTGATATGAATGTAGAGTCTACCCTTCCAACAAAGCGTTGTGTTATTAAAAGAATAATTTGATGAGAATAACCAAGAGGATGAAGAAATTCAGTCTACTGATGAATTATTTAGAGTTGATTATTTTTTAATTATTATAGACATGGAAATTACTTCTTTGAAGAGCAGATTTGAGCAACTAAAAACATTTGAAAGTATTTTTGGGTTTTTGTTTAATTCAAACGAGTTAAAGTCATTGGATGAAAAGGAATTGAGAGAATGTTGTGCTACTTTTCACTTTACCTTTTCTCATGGTGATTCATCATATGTTGATTTAAATGATCTTTTCTCTGAATTGAAAGTCTTGTAATTTTCTTTACCAAATGAATTAATGTCAACCATTGAAATTCTTAAGTTATCAAATCTACAAATTGCTATCCAAATGTTTCAATCGCTTATAAATTTTTTTAATGGTCCCTGCGATGATGAAAAAAGTTTTTCAAAGATAAAATTAATCAAAACTTACTTGAAGTCATTAATGTCACAAGAACGGTTGAATGCCCTAACAATTTTATCAATTGAGAAAGATTTTTTTTGGAAAACATTGATGTTAATTTTATCATTAATGATTTTGCATCTCAAAATGCTCGTAGAACCCTTTTTTTGTGTGTGTGTGTGTTTTTGTAGTTGATAACATAAGAGTAGATTGAATGGAAAAAAAATTTAGTTTCGTTAGAAAATATATTATTTGCTTAATGTAATAAAATGTATAATTTTAATGAAATTACTAATATATTTTTTATTTTATTATATTGCATTTTATATTTTTTTTAAAAGGGCCTCAACAATTTATTGTTTCACTTAGAACCCTAAAATATCAAGAATATCTTGATAGTTACTGAATCAAATTTGAATTTTATTCGAATCAAACTTAATTAGCTTATGAGCATAAGTGTATTTTTTACATTACCATATAACCCAGGGCGAGATTAGGGCCGTACTAATGAAAAAGGGGAAAAAAAAAGTCCAAAATTTTCCTTTAAGTTGTAAGTGGAAGTTGCCAGTACATGAACAGAAATAAAACGAAAATTTGCGGCCGGTTGCTTTTTTTTCTGAGGGAGAGAGAGAGAGAGAAGGGCAGTACTAATGAAATTAATTATGAAAGGTAGGGTTGATTTGATGAACAGAAATAAAATGAAAATTTGCTGCCGATCATATTCTTCTGGTTGGTTCATTATTATTGACAATAGTCTTAAATTTGGGCCAAGGAAAACCTTCCGCAACAAGTGGTTTAGCTAAATCTTCCCCAATGCCCACTTGATTTCCAATCATTATATAATGAAAAATCTTTTGGAGAGTACTTTTTAAAATTATAAGTGCACATTTATCAAAATAAGTAATTATGTATATGATTCTTAATAAAACTTACATACAAGTGAAGTCCAATTACTTGGAAGATTCTCATTTGCTCTTATATGTGTACCCAACAAACATAACGTAAAATGCAATCTTATTTCTTTTTCAGTTAGACATTGTATAAGGTAATATTTTTAAGCATCCCATAATTGGAATGGACCAAATAGTTACATACGGTTATAATATAAGCAACGTTAAAGCTTATATGGAAGGAACGGAGGGGAAAGAATTTTGTACCATTCAAATTTGTAAAGATAACGCTACCTGTTTTCTTATTACTTCCAGGGGTGAATAACCAGAAAGAAATGTATGAACCGAAAATATTAACTTGAATGAAAAATATCATCGACAATCATTGCCAAGATAATAAGAACTGAACTTTATGCTCTTGGGGCAGGCAAAAAAGATATGGACTTACCAAAATGAATGTTCGGAAAATTAAACCATCTTACGTAACCTTTTTCTCTTTTTTTTAATCTATCAATAAAACCTTATGAACAGACTGAACCACGATATCGCCAAAAATTACTGAAAAGAGTTTGGGTTTAGGATAAATACTTGAATAAGCTTCGCTAGCTCCCTAGAGGAGATTGTCGAGTTGTGCTTCCAGTTCTTGTATGTTCACCATGTTGATGGTGCTTTTTTCATCTGGAGAATACTCGGTTTTTAAAAGGGATTGAACTTGAATATGGGCTTCCACAATATTCGTCCTGCATAAATAAATAATCCAAATTATTTGAAACTCGCTTCAATATTGTCTACCATGTGCTTAAAGATTATAGAGTTATGGTTTTAAATTTGGGACGGTATCTTACTTAATTGGTCTGAAAAGAATTGTTCTTGTCGATGGGTTCTGTAAATAAAGCTTCATCTTTGCTATCACCAGTGGAAGTTCTTGCTGAATAGCTGAATTTACCTGTTATATTATATATATATATATATATATATTGTATATATTATATATATATATAAAAATCATCAGTTAGTAAATCTAAACTTCGAAAGCATAAACAGATTTGTCACTAAGGGTGTGCTTAGTTTGGGTGGAAAAGTGGAAGGATGAAAGGAGGGAGTGGAAAAGTGGAAAGAAAATCAATTTTGAGTGTACTTAGTTGGGAAGAAAAGTGAGAGGAAAGAAAATAGGAGGGATACCATTTTCCATCCTAATGCATAAAAATCAATCCTTCCAAACTAGAATGATAAGTCGAGAGAAAATGAGAGAGATGTGTATGTTAGTTCAAAATTATGATGAAAAAAAAAAGGTTGCATATTCTTTCCATTTTTCAATCTCTCCTACCAAGCACAACTATGGAAAGAAAAATTATGTTTTCCATCTTCTAGTTTTCTACCCCTTCAATTTTCCATCTTTCCAATTTTCTTTCCACACTACCAAGCAAAACCTAAGAGCTTGGTATATCTTGACACACTCTTTAACTATAGAGATTTTCACATAGATGCAACAGTTATATGAATCTGTCTCCATTCTTCCACACCAGGAGCTGCTTCATGATTGTTACAATCCAGATTCCCGTGGCTAGAGTTTTTTGCATTGAGGCTTTCCAATATGTATAAATTCATACAAAACGCATGCATTACATTTATATAATGTTTCTTTGTGCGTGTGCATGCATACATTTTTCTAACTAAAAACAATGACAAAGTTTTCAAAAACCAAAGCAAACTGTAAGCTCAAAATAGACTGGCAAGGCATGAATTAAAAATGCAACGCACCTTCTGCACAAGTTCAGCCACCTTTTCTGGCGTAGCAAAGGCTTGTTCTTTGAGTGGCTTGGCCATAACTGAGTCTACTTTTTTATTCTGAGTACCAGAAGATAATGCAACTTTTACGGCTGTTACCTATAGGAACAAAATAAAGCCTTAGACACTTAGACATACATCAAAGCAGAATAAATTCCATTACCATCAGAGCTATGATCTGATTCAAAGAAGAATATAAAACAAGGTGTTCAGCATGGCGAGCTGAAGTAATCAGTCATTTACAAACCCGAATTTCTATCATTTCAACCATTATTAGTACTTTTTAAACTGCTCCAGTCAAAGGGATGTCTTATTTTACCAGCTAGTGATATCTACACTTACAAGAATCTTATATTTTAAGTTGTTAAAAGATCAATCAAGAAGAGAAAAGATGGACCTTGGTAACAAATGACAGCATAGGATCCACAACTTGCTTAGTGACTGCCATAATAAACTCCTCGCAAGTTGCTTTCAAACTTTTCTCCAGCTCCTGAACATAAATGAACATATAACATGTGTTATACTATTGATGGCAAAGTAGATTTCCCAGTATCAATCACTAAAAGGGAAAGAAAAGAGGGGAGGGGCAGTGGAGTTTGCAGGACAAAACATAAATAGTTTGCCAATACTTATTAGTTCAGGGACAAAAGATAATTTCATTTGTTCATTTTAGTAACCTTCCACAAACTATTTCATTTCTTGCCTCCTAATCCCTGAACATTGATGTGTTTGATTGAAGATTATTTTCAACAACATGCACTTTGGTGCATTCCACTTCAACTCATTGAGGACTGTAAGTAAATTTATCAACAGGTAAAATGCTAACCTTCTTGGCATCTACTTGACTTTCCAAAACACGGGGAGATAAGGTCCTTGCTAATGATGTTGATCTAGTCCAGTCAAATAATGAAGCCTGGCCTCTAAGTATCCGTCGCAGATGCTCCTATCAAAGGAATTTTGAAACAAGCATGTAAAAGAAAGGTAAATACAAATGACCTGTTCAAGATGGAAAAAAGCTGAAGATTTAACCATCTAAACATCAAAGAAATCTTAAGTAGAATAATAGTTCTTATTCGTCTTCCCAGTACCTTCTAAAACTCAAAAGGAGCTTCAGCTTAAAAATGCTAAAGAGCTGGAGAAGATTGTAAACATCAAGTAGTGCATTTAAGTTAAATAGTAATTTAGACTTGGAGAAACTTACCAGCACATGAGAGAAATCAAGTTCTTTGTGTGTAACGGAAAATTCTATGTCAAATGGTGCTATCTGTAAGGCCAAAAACTCATCCTATTAACGAACAATTGAAAGACCAGAAGAAGAGACAATAAGAGAGGAACAAAAAAGATAACCTGTTCCCTTAATATCAGAAGATGCTTTATAAGGAAGAGCTGTCCATCCATTGGTGTTGATCTCTTTGTAATTAGTTTGCTTGCTTTCTAGGTAAAATTGAAAGATTAAAAGAGGGAAAAATGAAAATGGTTAGAAATCCAACCAAGCTCATTGCATATTTGAGAACACATCAACATGGTAAAGAATGAATAAGCCTGTCAACTTCTTCATAGAATGGATAAACGTGATTGAGTTAAAATTTTTAATCCAAGCTTATCCACGTCTAGAATGCATCATTCTATAGCATGAACATGTTTATAAAAGCAAAGAACTTAAGGCCTAGAAAAATAACTGTTACCCAGCTCACTTACTTGGATAGAGTCAGAACAAACTTCTAAAGCTTCCTGAGAAAAACAGCACAAATTAAGTTTTTAACAGAATATGCAAAAGGGAAAACTTTATTAATTGATATAAGAAACCGAACAAGGGTGATTATTGAAAGACTCAAGGCACCTGCGCCAAGCCAGTAAAGACTTCTGATTCCAAACAACGATACAATTTTGAAAGAATAGATACAGTTTTCTCTAATGGTGGATACCAAGTTTTGAACACATCTGGATTTGCATCAGCCTGCAGGAAAAAAATATTAACACAGATAGAAGTGTTAATTTCATGTAATTACATTTCCCAAAGGAGAAAACATAAAGTTAAATTCAAGCAAACATGATCAATGTGATACTAATCTGGCCAATATCAATTTCCAGATATGTCAAAGCTGCAGACACTACATACTTCACTAAATGCTTACACTTACAAGTCTGCAAGTCAGTTTTGGATATGCATGTTTGCTAACCAACTAGAACAGCCCACACTCAACACATGCAGGTCCAATACAACAGTAACAGGATGACGAATTTGTTCCCATTCAGCATGAGACACCCAATATACTAGTTTTCCCATTTCAAGTTACAACTTACAATATTATAGGAAAAGCACTCACTCCAGATATGTCACATGTACATATCACACATGCTTCTTTCATTCAAGGAATTGAAACAATGGGGCTGCAACTCCATGTATTATTGTTAGGGTGTTGGATAATGTAACAACATAAATTAAACAGACACAAACATGTAGTGAAACACTTAAGTCTGAGCAGAAAAGGAAGCAAATGAAGTAACACAAATTTAAGGAATCAAGTTAGGTTTTATGATTATAGTTACAAAGATCATAGACACAAGGGTCTAAATTAGAATCAGTAACATTGACTTGCAGGAGAAATTAGCATGCCAAATTGAAAATTTTCAAACAAATATGAATATTTAAGACACATAATCAATTATCTTTAAGCCGGGATAAGGTAAGAGTGATAGTGAACTTACAGAAGCAGTTTCTGTCTTCACATCTGCAGTGTGCTGCAGCTTTGCAGGGTAATCCAAGTCTTCATCAAATGGTATATAATTTGCAATCTGTGTAAGAAAGAAGACAATGATGCAACTAAAATCAACATATATGGGAGCAAGTTCAGTGTTGTGATGTGTGGCATTTTCCCTGTCATGAACACTCCAAGTGAAAAGCACAAGATAATCACTCCCAACATTGTAAGCATGGAATGCAACTCTTAACAAATTTCTCGTTCAATCTAAAATGATGGACAACTAAACCAATTTGTGCTTTCAACAACTCAGAGGAAGTCGCTGGCAATCACTTGATTTTCAGTAAGAATCTACCAGATGGGCAAACCAAGATTTCATTTCCAATCAACTACCACAAACATCAAGGAGCAGAAAGACTACTATGCTCAATAAGGTAAAGAGTTGGTAGCTTCCATTGATTTATGAGATGCACACAAAGAGACATATAGATACATAAGCAATAAACAGACCTCATCACGGATATGAGTTCGAGCACGAAAGGTCAAGCGTTCATGAATGTCTGCCAAAATTCTTTCTAATGTAGGACGTAATCCGGCCAATGACTCACTCCGTCGGCTAAGCTGTTCTCCCAAGACTTCAACTTTGAGGATATCAACCAGCTCACAAAGAAAATCAACATTTGTTTCATGAATGAGTCTTGGACGCAATGTATCATATAAGTATGTAGACCTGCAATCAAATACGACTTAGTAACACATGCAAAAGATTTATTCTTAAGTCAAACTCTGAAATATTATTTTGATTAATTTCCATAACGCATCATAAAGCCATGTAGTAAGGAAACAAAATGAAAATAGGACAAAGGAAAGAAAGCTCTACAATTTAGCAACAAGGAACTTACAGAGGATCTATTAATGGTGCCAAACTTGAAACGTCCTCTGAAGAAGAAGGGAAAAAATGATCAAAGAGTTGATGCTCAAGTTGACAGACCTGCAGTCATGGCAACATGTAGGCCCCAGTTAATAAAGAAAGTATTTGTCTCTTCAATTTACAAACACCAGTGTAAGTATAAACTTAAAGATTCAGGCTAGATTTTACTGTCTCTAATGCCACCAAACATATAAAACATGAAGAGAGTGCATGACTCAAGTAGTAAGGTTTGCTTCAGTCGATCAGAAGTTCCAAGAACCATAATCGTATTCAGGTACTAACTTAAGGACAGTTAGGTTACCATACCTGCATTAGGTAAGCACATCCTGATCTAGTCAACGAAGGCAAGCCCTCTTTCTTGGAAAATTCAGATATTCGCTGATGCGCTATGCCTTTTATCTGAAAAAGCATATATTCACAGATACATTAAGAACTTATTTGAATGCTACATTAAGTGTACAAAAGTGGCAGTAATATAAAATTCACTCACCAAAGAAAGGCGCTGTTCACAGTACAATTTATGGCATTCTGCAAGAATATGAACATATTCTTTCCTTGATGCTCTGCTTTCAATTTCTTCTAATACTGGCTTAAGCTGCAAATGCTTAAAACTGTTAATGATATCGGCTGAAAGAGAGTCATATTTCTTCACATGTGAGAGCTTTCAGACCAGAAAAGGAAATCATTACCTCACTAGCAGCTGCCTTGAATCGGATATAAATTACAGATGCCTCAACACCCTCAGAAAGAGATGCTTTGTTGCCACCACTGCTCTGAATTGCTGCCTGAACCTGATGAAAGAAGAACAAGCATTTTGGGAGGCATTAATCCATCCATAAAAGCATACTTATGCACGTAAATTTGACCTAGAGGTGGACAATTTACCAGAGAAGAAGCCCTTTTGAGAACAGAAAGTACATGGGAGCGGATCATACCCAGGGCTCGAGACTGTAAAAGTAGGTTTCTATATATTTTAGTAAAAGAAAAAAGTCTATTTATACGCATGCATTTCATCCACTTAGCAAAACAATTCATAGATTGTCAACATAACTCCTTACCTGGAGTTGACGGAATTTTAGCAAATAAACACTTGATTCTGCATATTGTGGATTATTTTCAACATACCTACAATGATGAAAAATTCAATATGATAAGAAGCTTTTATTACATTTGCTCATCAGGGGACAATTATTAAACAATTGTTGACTAGTTTGCAAAGTTGGACTAAGTTCAAATGTAGCTTACGATATGCACTCGTCAAGCCGTTTAAGAAGTGGGAGAAAGTTTGCATTCCCAACATTCATGTTTGGAGAATAAAAGTTAGAAGTAACCTGTACACAAGAGGTTAAATTACAAAAACCATGAATTTCGGACTTATTGGACTGACAGCAGTTCAACATGACCCTATATGTATTAACATAAATCCTAAAGGATAATAGGCCATAAACCAAGACAAAAGCAATATATAAATTCAAAGTAAACCGATCTCTAGTTAAGATAGCATTCAAACCTTACATTCTCCAACTCATCAAAATACTTGAGCTTACTGCGAAGTGCTTCAGCAAACTCAATCAGCTTTTGCTTCTCCATTACCTGCAATAAAGAACAAGCTAGTGATGCAATCAATCGACTAACTTAAACCAAAATTTTCTATCCCACAGAGAAGTGGATTACAGCTATCAAACATAAAGCCCAAAGTGAAAAGCTCGAAACAAAAAGATGGAACCAAATTCCAAACCATACAAAAAAAATCATACCAATCGATCACATGCATCATGAAGAGTTTTAGTTTTTGTTGCTACTGCTTGGTGTTGCAGCTGTAGTTCATTAAAAAGATCTAAGGTCTCATCCACCTGCACAGAAGTTTACTTCTAGCTTAGAAATCATGAGGAAAAGATAGATCTAACTTAATAAATAGCTAGCAAAGCAAATGATAGAATACACAGAGATATAAAACAGATCATGAACGTACTTGTCGAAGTATATCATCACAAGTCTGTATGCGGTCTGTCAGAGTATTAACATAGTGCTGATATTTCTCCTCAGTCTAAGAGAACCAATTTAGATAAAATAAACAAATATTCAACAATATTGTCCAACGAACATATATGTTGCAACAAGATATGACTACTAACCTCGGACCTCATGGCCGATTCAAGATCTGTGAACCATTTATAGAACTGTACAGAATAGGAAAAAGAAGCAAATGCTTTAGATCAGAATTAATCAATTTCATAACCCTAGTAGATTTAGAACATTAGAACAACAAACTAATGTAACCATCCACGTAAGATTAGATTCCAACTCAAACAAGACACATAATAAATATGATTTACCTGATTTGTATTAACCAAAATTGCCTCAATAGCTCCAGAATCTCCAAAATTGTTATCCTTTGTAGAAACAGACAAGCCAGCATCTTGCCCAGAGGTTCGCTCTTGAGCCTACAAGAGCACGTTCCAAACGTCTTTCACCAAAATATCCAAAATGCAATTAAAAAAAGTAACCAACAAGCAACAAAATTACTCACCAAATTTGCCGGAAACGGCCTTTCCGCAACTGCATGAGATAGCATCAGTATTGCTCCTTGCTGCTGCTCCGTCAGAGGCGCATTCTACACACAAGTCCAAAATAAAGAAATCAAATTAAGCAAAAAAAAAAAAATCTAAAATAGCGAATTCAGTTCCACAACACAGATCCGATCTTCAAACTAAAAAATTTTTAACTCTTCCGAATTATTAATAATATAATGACATTTTACTCCAAAAAAATAATGTGATAACATTTCGGTTACAATTACGGCTCGGGTTAGGAGACCGGATCTTATAATTGCTACATTTAAAGATAATGAAATCAAACTCAGGAGAAAAGAGTTGAAAGTTTTTAAGTTCATTGAGATCCAATTAAAGCAGATCTAAATTAGGAGAGGTTCAAATCGGAAAGTTGAAGGCAAACGATTACGAGTTGGAAGAGTAAGTACAGAAGAAAGAGAACCTGTTCCCAAGTAGAAGCGAAGTTGTAGCCTTTGGAAATGGCTCCAGATTTGGGGAGGTTTGGAGGTGTTGCTGCTGGATTTGTTGCCATTTTTTTCTTTTTTGTGTTCGGTTTTGTTTTGGGGAGTCTGGTTCTGATGGACCAGACGGACCTTTAGCTATTTGCTCATTAGACGACGCTACTAATTGAATCTAACGCCATTTTAAACCCGGTTGTGGTTTGACGTGGTGAAGCTGATGACCTTTCAAGACGTACTGTTTTCACTTCAACGACGTCGTATTCCATTTTCTATTTTTTTTTCACGTCTTAATTAATCTCTTACACCAATAAGGGCAAAAAGGAACTAAATAGAATGCAATTAAAAATCAAATTAGTTAATTCAATTGATTTAACCATTTTAAAAATATTAATTAATAATAACTAAGAAATTTTTAAGTTTATATTTACAAAAATCAAAGATGAAAATACCCCAATTTATTGTTAAAAAGTAAAATAAAAATTAAGAAAATTATATTTACAAAAATATGGTTTTATTGATTTTTAACTAATTTTTTACAAGTTTTGTGTTGTTACCTAAATGTCCAATTCAATCTTAAAACTTAAAAATTTTGTTTTTTAAGGTTGATATACACTTCAGTTTAGTTTCCTGTTTTATTTTTTATAGGAGTAATAACATGTTCCATATACAGACGAAATGAGCTGCAAGACTTTGAAACGGATGCTTCCAATTTTTGGCAAGCTTCATTGCGAAGAAAGAAAATAGCAGAGTTTTGGGATTTGCTCATTAGCAGAAGCAGGTGGCTACAAAATAACATATTGATTGATCAATTAAAGGAAGCTTTGCGGCTACTTGTTTGGAAAACATTGAGCTGAAACAGCTCAGTCTTTAACATCAGCTACACCTCCTGGGGAAATCTGAAATCGAGCTTCAGCCTCGGCCAAGCAAGGTGAGCTTATTATTTTACAAATACGTTCCTCCCCTCTTCCCTTCCGAACAGCCAGTCTAATGTCAATGACAAGCTTATAGTTAATAGAAGCTTTCGAAGAAGAGTAGTTGAGAGAAAAGGGAAAAACTAGGTCTTCCAGTTTCAATAACCAACCTTGTTGTGGAAGCATGAGCCATGATGTTACCGCCAATAGGCTTAATTTGAGGACCGGCAAAGATTGCTGAACCATCCACTTGAGCAACTACTTGGTTCGTAATTACAATGGCCACGCCAAACTACAGTCACACAAAATGCACATAAAAACATGATAAATACAAGTGAAAATACAACTGTAAGAGTCTTATAAGCAAGAAAGCAATTCATTGCTTAATGCAACTAAAGATGTAAAAAAGCCTCCAACCTCATCTGCCAATTTCTGAAGGCTCCTGAGGAACTTCGCAAGATGCATTTGTCGGGCAGAGAGTTCACCCCTCCCAGTAAAATCTGTTCTATAGAGGGCAGTAGCACTATCAACTATCATAAGCGCAAACCTATAAAAGAAATCCATCAAATGATCAACCATGTTACCCAACTATATTAGAGATAAATACTCTTGATAGGTCAAGCAAAGTAACTTTTTTTTAATCAATACCTTGTTTCCACCATCATTGAAGCTGCTTCAAGTAAAAGCCTAGACTGATGGTCAGTGTTATATGCTCTAGCATAGGCCACATTCTCCAATACATCAGCACCATTCAGTCCAAACCTGCAACATTCAACAACAGAGTTAACTATCAATGCTGTCACATAGCATGGCAGTACAGTCCTTATCATAGTAGCGACGAATCACCTCTCCGCTATCTGTAATAGTCTTTGTGGTCTAAATGTCCCTTCAGCATCAATGTACATTGCTTTTCCCTCACCACCTCCTTGATCTAATGGAAGCTGAAATATCATAGAAATTTAGAAGCAGGCCAAATGCACTTACTGTTATGTTAGGCAGAAAAAGTATGTGCAACATATACATGAGTTGCAAGAAAACTCAGGAGTTGCAAGAAAACTCAGTGAATGAAGAGAAGAGGTCTTACTTGGCATGTTACACATAATGTGTGACAAAGCTGTGTCTTTCCCGAACGGAACTCACCATATATCTCAGTAATGGACCCAGTCTCGATTCCACCTGTTATATAGAAAACCAAGTGAGCGTGTAATGATACATACAATTAATTTACAGTTCATATAGTGAATTTTAACTGAGTGTTAAAGAGTCAAAGTCAAAATACATGAGAGCGTATGTACCTTCTAAAATTTTATCAAGTTCACTTGACCCAGATGTTATCTGAATTATCTCCAACCTTTGAGCATGGAGCTGGCTAGCACTGGTGAAGCCCAAGGGAACCAATTTGGAAGCTGTCAAGCACCAAAGAAGACTTAAAAACTTTTTTTTAATTTCAAATCACTTTACAAGATTATAGTGAACAACATAGTTATGGAAATAGCAGCATACCGGCTTCCATAATCTTGTCAACTTTAGCTTCACTGATTCCTTTGATCTGAAGAAGATCTTTCCTTGGGGTATAAGCAACAGATTCAACCGTACAAAGACCAGCATCCTTGAGCTTCTTTACGTCCAGGGCTGCAATGCCCGATGCCTTCAATTGAATATAAAAATATATATAAGAACAAAATCCAAAAGTATAACTTAAGCCCGATATACTAGAGAATTTATATTTTCAATGGCTTACAGTATAACAAAAAAAGCAGTTAATACTCCATCTACAATGGTTCAAACTTGACAAGAAACCCTTACAGAAAACTTCCCCACCTAATCAGCAATCGAGAAAATATAACCCATCTACTACGATCTCATCTAATTAGGTAAAAGGGAAAGAAAAAAAAACGAAATTGGAAAGAACCCATTGTGGAAATATAACCCATTTTCGTTTTTGGAATCCTAGAAAAATAATCCACTATGATTTGTTCTCAAAAATTGGACCAATCAGGAAAAGGAACATCATTTCGAGATCTTAGAAAAAAACCCACATAGAAAAGCGTCTTACTTTCGAATACAATGGAACAAAAAGCGAAATATAGTAGATTATTCTTATTTGACCTGAAGCTGCTCAACAGGGAAGGGACCGTGCTGCATTTCGTCAAGCTCCTCTTGTTGCTGTTGTTGTTGAGCCATCTTTGGGTTTCTCTGCTGCTCCATTTTGTCGCCGAGTATGCCAAGTACCAAAGCCCAGATAAAAGGAGAGGGTTCAACACTGAACAAGAGAAAGGAAATGGAAGGGAGAGAGAAGTGAGGGAGGGAAAGGAAATATTTTAAAAGGAGACAAAGGAGCGCCAAAAGATCACATTGGAGGCTTGTCTGGCAAGTTTGTAGCTTGTGGGGTGCAATTGAATGTGGCTAATGGCCCAAAAAGAAGTCTTCAATTTGATTTGGATATGCTTCCCTGAAGGAAATGAAGAAGCCCACCACGCAGCAATCGCACAAGTGTTTAAAGCAGCCCATTTCTTGTTTCATACGTGCCTTGAGAAGGTTATGGCTTCTTTGTATTGAATTTTATCCATGGTGAGATAGAATATTGGGTGAATATTCTTTTTCACTGTATTGTTTGGAAGATTTAAGGTGCGGTGTTGGGTCAATTTTTTAAAATATATTAATTTTAAAAAAGAATTACGAAAAAGAGTTGAAAATTTAATTATTTACCGGAAAGGATCATTTCTCCCGAAAACGCATCCACGTCAGCGCGTTTTCAAGAGATGAATCAAAAAAGCGCGTCCACGAGGGCGCGCTTTGTGCCACATCAGCCAAAAACTCATCCTTGAGGGCGCGCTTTGCTGATGTGGCAAAAGCCTCCTCATGGTTGCGCTTTTTTGCAGTATCAGTCAAATTTTTTACCGTTGGGCCCCAACGGTAAAAAAAATCTATAAAAACCCCCACCCTTTTATTTTTTCACACTAAAGTCCTTATTCATTTTTCTCTCAAATTCTTCTCAAATTTCTCTTCAATTCTTTGAAACTTCCTCTCAAATTTCACAATAGTCCTTTAATATTTTACAAAAAAAAGCTCTTTTTTAAATTTTTTGAAATATGTTTTTTTTGATAAATTTTAAAATATTCGATCGTATTAGCAATGACCGGGAATTAATCCGTCTTGACAATAAACACATCTCCGTCGATCAAATGACAATGGTAAGTTTTAATTTTAATTTTTCAATACTATTTAATATTTTTTAAGTTTATGCAATTTTAATTAAATTTTATTTTATAATTTTTTAAACTGCCTGTAGATCGGGTGTTGCAATGCTATATTCGCAATATGTCTGGTCTGCCATCATCGTTGATCGAGAATTACCTGCGGAAGCGGGTTTTTGGCACGTGGCTACTATAGGCCGGGGGTGCAAGTTGGACCCGAAGTTAATCAGTGCGTTGATAGAGAGGTGGAGACCCGAGACGCACACTTTTCATCTTCCATGCGGAGTGTGTACTATCACTTTGGAAGACGTGCATTTGCAATTGGGATTGCCGGTGGATGGGTACGTAGTCACTAGATCCGCAACTTCAAGTGATTGGGCACCCGTATGCTACGATCTTTTGGGTGCTATTCCGGATAACATTTACGAAGGTCGGATCGAGATGGGCTGGTTACGAGACACATTCCCGGAGCTGAATAATGATTGGACCGAAATAGAAAGAATACGGTATGCTCGGGCATACATTCTTGAGATGACTAGAGCCTATTTGATACCGGACTTGTCACGAAACCTCGTACATCTAAGGTGGCTGCTGAAACTCGTTGATTTTAGAGCAGCCGGTGAATTGAGTTGGGGGTCTGCCGTGCTAGCAAAATTGTATCGGGAGATGTGCGGGGCAACGCAGCCGAATAAAGTAAAAATCGGAAGTTGCCTATCATTCTGCAATCATGGGCACGGTTTCGATTTCCATTTTTACGTCCTCGAGTCGACCACCCATATACATTCTCACTCATAACGAGGTAAATTTAATATTAGATTTTACAATTATTACGTAGATTTAAAATATAATTGTATACTAAAAATTTATTTAATTAGGTGGAACCATTAAATGAGCTATGTTGGAATACCTACCTCGCTTGAAGATATCTGCTTTTATTAGAACAGCAATTCGGAATCACAAGTAAGTATTAAATAAAATATATTTTCGTAATAAAATAGTCGTATTTCATATTTAGAATTTAGTATTTAGTATTATGTATATAACTAATATTTTATCATGTTAATATAGTTTCAATGGACACCATACGAGGATCCGACAATTCGGGCAGTAATTTGGAGGAGTTCTTTCAAAATCCGAACATTTGGCATGTGAAGGTCTCATAAATTTTTACGTCCTCGAGTCGACCACCCATATACATTCTTACTCATAACGAGGTAAATTTAATATTAGATTTTACAATTATTACGTAGATTTAAAATATAATTGTATGCTAAAAATTTATTTAATTAGGTGAAACCATTCGGCGAGTTATGTTGGAATACCTACCTCGCTTGAAGATATACGGTTTCTATTAGAGCAACGGTCGGAATCACAAGTAAGTATTAAAAAAAATATAATTTCGTAATAAAATAGTCTTTTCATATTTCGTATTTAGAATTTAGTATTTAATATTATGTATATAACTAATATTTTTATCATGTTAATATAGTTTCAATGGACACCATACGAGGATCTGGCAATCCAGGCAGTAATTCCTGAGGAGTTCTTTCAAAATCCGAACCTTTGGCATGTGAAGGTCCCATTGATCAACTATGCTACCGTGGAGATGCACCAGTCAGATCGGGTTCTGCGTCAATTTAGATTCTGACAACCGATTCCCGTAGCACCTGAAGTGCTCGATGATGAGCACAAAGTTGACTTACAGCAGTTGCATACGGATTGGCCAAGATTTTGGTCAGCATATATCAAAATGTGGGAGAACCGGTATGATTATATACCTACTCGGGAACCGATCATCGTTCATGAGTTAGCGTGCATGTCAGAATACATGCAATGGTTTAGGATCCATGACAAGCCGTATTTATTATCGGAAGAGGAGAAGCGATTACAACTTCGTGAACAAAGGGAACGACAGGGCCCTTTAAATCCAAGGAGAAGGGGTGATGAGACGGGACCATCAACAAAGACCAAGCGAACCACAAGGCCCATCACAACAAGACTCACACGATCCACGGGCCCAACACTTGACCGAGCGACACCCACATCACAGCCTTTTCAGATTATGCCAGGTGCGTACCCTAGCCCTTATATGTATCCTAACCCTTATATGTTTCCTTTTCCAATCCCATGGCAGGTTGGAATGCATGGCCCAGTTTGAGTTTGTTCCCGACTACTCTGACTGGCCAGTCGATCTTAAGGCCGTCGTCGCATGAGAGATTGCACGAGGCGCCGTCGAGGAGCTCTTCTTTTTACTAGTCTCCTTCGCCTTATGGGATTCAGACACCCCTGACATGGTTTATGCAAACACCTCCTCAGTCATTATTTTATCAAGGTGGGTCATCCTCCCAACACGCACAACCAAACCCCTACCGAAGGAACCAGAATCCTCGCCTAATGTAACACCCTGAATTAGGGGATATTTGTAATTTAATTAATTTCCCATGTGTACTTGAAGAAATTAATAATATGATTTTATTTGGCATGTTTGAGGGTCCAAAAATAAACCCGAGCTAGGCCTGACTTAGGGTTAAAAATTTATTTTTAAGTGTTTAAAGGAGGAAGCTAGGTGACATAGAGGTTAAGAAAATTATTAAAAGGAACTTGACACAAGGAGATGGTTGGCTAAGTGGTTCCATGCGTGTTGAAGGAGAAGGGGGGGAGCGCAGGTCCCAAGTTCGAGGGACAGAGGAAGCATTTTTTGTTTGTTTTTTTTGGTGATGAAATTTGAGAAAGGAAGGCTTTAAAGAAAATTCGGGCAAGGTTCATGGCATGAAAGTGAGATGGCGAGTGGCTCGGGCTTGAGGTGGCAATTGGCGTGTCACGGTTCGATTTCTTGGAATGGATTTTGGCTTTTGTTTTTGGGGTAATCGGCCTAGAAATGCCTTATAATTAAAAGAGGGGCTTTATGACATGAAAGTCGATTGGGAGAAGTGGTAAGAGGCGTTGGAAGAGGGGCTGCGGTGAGGTCTCGGGTTCGAAACATGAAGGATGCAATGGAGCATTTTATTTTGGGCTTTTTACGTCATAAGGAAAGGGCCAAGAGGAAGGTTTTATAAATAAATAAAAAGGGTATTTGACATGAAAGTCTTAAGGGGAGAGTTGGCCTAAGGCGTGAAGGGGCGTGGGGGTTGGTGGAGGTTTCGTGTTCGAACCTAAAGGGCAAACAAATGCAACTTTTCTTTTCTTTTATTTTTTGGTCTTTGGCGTAAAGGAGAGGAAGAATTTGGCAGCAGGTTGGACTCTTTAAGTGATTGAGATTAGGCTTAATTTTTGCACATTAATTTCAGCTGGAAGGGAATGTATTAGAAGTTTATTTTCTTTCAAATTGTATAGGAGATTAAGGTAAGATAATTCTGCTTTATTTGTGATAATTAGTGGCTGAAATTATCAGCATAGAGGGGGAGGAATTGGGCAGCATTGGGACTCTTTGGGGGGCTATTTTTGTACAGCAAAGGGGTGCCAAAAGTCCTGGAATTTTCTCTTTTCTTCTCTCCATAGCTGCTGCCGAATTTCCCCTAGGAAATCCTTCAAAATTTCCAGCTTTCTCTTCTTTTATTTAGCCAAAAACCACCTTTGATTTCTCCTACTTATTCTCCTTTTTCTTTCTTCCACCATTGGCCGAATATCCATCACCTTGCTGCCGAAATTTCTTAGACAAACTGCCCAAAATTTTGCAAAATTCCAGCATCTCTTTAGCCGAATTCACTCCTTTGGTGTGCCGAATTTCCCTTCTCTTATTTGGTGTAGTCTTGGCCGAATCTCAAGTAAAGGTGTTCTCCTCTATCTTTTTCTTCAATCGGTTTGGTAATGTGGTAAGGATCTATTTTATTTATTTGGTATTCGATTAAGCCAAAGGCTATTGATATGAGTGATGACGGTGGTCGATTGTAGGGAAGTGAAGCGGAGTCGCAAATCGTGTTCTATAGTTGAAGGTGTTTAGGTAAGGTTTCGGGTTCAAATATAAACCCTTCGGATATATGTTGGTTTGGCCGAATGGTCAATAGCACTAACTACATGTTTGGCCGAATATAGGACCAGGAAATCTTGTGTGGCCGATTGTTTCTTCAAGGATTTTAGAACGATCGTTGGTGACAGGTGTGTACATACACACTTAATAATTAATTAATATGCTGAATATATTACACTAAATTGGATTGTGTAGAATTGGATTTTATACCATCATGGTATAAGCAAGGAATCCAGTAAGTCCTTGATATTATGAGTTACCTAATGATGCTTTTGGGAAGCATGACGTATTTGGTATGTTGTTAAATAAATGTGTGGGCATGATTCCTGTTATATACATATTATTGATTGTTTTGGGTTGAATGAGAGGAGGGAAGTAATATTCGTGTCAACGGACACCGGTGGTTTGGTACCACATTTTGTGACTACGGTCACCGAGGTTTGGCACCTCAGAGGTTTGGCACCTCATAGCGTCTCGTCGGTGGCTTAGCACCACAATTGGGTTGGCCCCACGGATTATGTTATGGGATCGACGCCGGTGATTTGGTATCACACGTGGGTTGGCCCCACCAGTGGTTTGGCACCACAACATTGTTGTATATCGTGACTATAAGTCACCAGTGGTTTGGCACCACCAGTGGTTTGGTACCACACGGGGTAGAAAAGGTGATTGGATGGTTAGGTTGGGTGCATGTTAAACTACTTTGTGATTTGTGTGTATGATTATGCATTAAACTGGGAAAAGGGTTACACACTGAGTCTTGGTGACTCACATTTTCCTTTAATATTTTTCAGGTGACTCGTAGATCGCGGATGTGGAGCCGGATGGACTCGAGGTGGCCATGCAGTGAAATTTTGGACTAGATGAACTTGAATTATTTTTATTTTTATTTCGGTTTTATTTATTTAAGTTGTAATAAGGCCTCCTAAGATTACTTTTATTATTTATCTGTTTGGATGAATTATTTAAACTGTTTAATAACTTTAAAATGATTACACGAATTTTCCTAAATTCAAACGAAAATGTTTTCTTTCGTACCATCGGGTACAATAACAAAATTGGTAACAACTTGACTTAAATTTTTGAATGAACTAAGTATTGTTTTCTTAATACACCTCAACTGTTTTAAAATAAGACAACATCTTTTACTTTAAATAAAACCGGCTAAACAAGGGATTTCAAAATATTTTCATCTGTAACATACTGAATTTGGCCATAGTGTTTGGGCCGGGTTTGGGGTGTTACATAATTGGTATCAGAGCCCGATTCAAAACTCGACTGTGGGGGGCCCAAGGCCCAAAATGTTTTGTTTTGGATAGTAGGCCTTATTATGATGTTGAGAAACTGTTTTGGCATGAACAGCATGGCACCGAGTCTCCGGCACCTATCCGCCCAGGTAAGTACCTCTATCAATTTTTGTGAATTCTTTTGATGTGGGGTAGGGAGTAAGTCGGGAACGTAGACTACTAGAGTAGAACTGTTGAACCCTAGGGTTAGCATACTCCAACAGATATTGCATAAGATTTAATAAATTCCCTAAACAAACCCTGTGAGTTGTCACTGAGCAAAAGATGTGGCAATCGTTATATGCATGTCTAGGATTGGATTCGGTGGGGGCTTGGTATTTAAGCAGTCCTCGTGACTCACCTCCTACTCACTTGAATCCTACCTGGTGCGTAGTAACGGTTCATCCTAGCTGAGACGACACACTCACAGGCTAAACTTGTTAACTAAAACCCGAAAGGGACTAGCCGTTTTGATTTTGGTAATAAATAAAATTTTAGCTTTAAAAAAAAAGACCAAAATACCCCTCAGTTTGAAAAATGACTAAAATACCCCTGGTTTGTAAATTACCAAAATACCCTCCGTATGAAAAAAAATTCAAATAGAAATTTTGGAAATATCCTTCTTTTATGAAAATACTTAGAACCCAATTTTTGGAAATTGTTTTGAGAAAATGCCCTGAATGTGAAAAAAAATTACTAAAATACCCTTAGGGGTAAAATTACAAAAACACCCCGATTTATGATAATTTCAAAATACCCACAGTTACAATCAAAATTTTCATTATATATAAGAGTGCCCAAAAACCTTACTGTGCAAAATATCAAAAACATCATGATTTAAAAAATTACAAAATTGCCCCTAACCAACAAAAAAATTACCAAAATGACCTTGGTTTTCAAAATTTCGGCAACACCATTAAAATGGAAGATAAAATCTTAAAAATAACTCCCAAAGTTTTACAAATTTTTGAAACATCCCTGATTTATCATTTTTTCAAATTTACCTTGATTTGTGGAAAATTACCAAAATGCCCCTGAGTTTCAAAATCACCGGAAGACCCCCCCAAATTTCAAAAATTTTCCAAATACCCCAGGAAATTAAGAGATTTAAAATAATTTTTGACAAAATCATCCCGTAACTGTGTTTTGAAAAATTACAAAAATACCCGTAGGACAAATTATGAAAATGCCCAGGTAGTGGAAAACAGTACAACGTGAAACTACGTCTCTTTGAATGAATGAAAGATCGTGTGCTTGTTTGATTACTGAAAGAACTACTCTTAAAACTTCCATCATAAAATTTTTCGCGGGTAACCAAGTGAAATACTAATCCATAAAATTTCTTAATCGATTAAAGCATGCAATAGTTAGAATGAGCTCTAGAGGACGAGGCCGTCGTGGGCGTGGTAGGGCGGGATAAGCGTGTCGAACCCGTGAGGTTGGGTCGGGAATCGGAGAATGGGGTACCACCGCCACCACCACCCCAATTTTAGAGTGAGGAGCGAGGATCGAGACGGGAGGTGAGGCAAGATGCAAGTCGTGTGTCATGAGTCCTTGAGATGGTGGTGGGCGGCGGAGGTATGGGAGCTCGAAAGTCATGACCGAGCGACTTGATCCAAGGCAAGAGGTATTCCGGTGTATCGAGAGTGGCACCCAAGACGGCGAATCTTGGTTAGAATCGACTGAAAGGATCATGGATGATCTTGATCTAACGGATGAGGAGAAGCTGAAAGGAGCAGTGTCGCTTCTAAAAGATGAGTCATATCAGTGGTGGCTCACGGTCCGAGATGGTGCTACGGCTGATGACCTTACTTGGGAGTACTTCAAAGTCGCTATCGGAAGAAGTATGTGGGCACCACTACATTGATGCTCGGAGGAAAGCCTTTCAGGGTTGGTACAAGGAAATAAGACTGTGACAGAGTATGAAGCGGAATTCTTGAGACTGAGCCGCTATGCTTGGGGAATTGTGTCGACAGAATATGAACGGTGTGTCCACTTTGAAGATGGACTGAGGGATGACTTGAGGCTACTGATTGCTCCACAGTAGGAGCATGAGTTTTCTGTCTTGGTGGAAAAGGCTAAAGTAGCCGAAAGGGTCAAGGCGTCTGTGAGACAGAATTATGATAGAAACAAGCAGAAAAGAAGCTTTGGATCGTCTGGATCGGGTAGTAACGCTCAGAAGAGGGCTAGGCAGGATGGGCCGAATCAGGCAGGAAGGCCCATGGCTAATAATCGAGACCATTTCGGTCTGCAACCATTGTGGGAAGTCACATTGGAGAGGTTGTTGGACCGGTGAAAGGGGATGCTTTGAATGTGGATCTTTGGATCACCGTGTAAGGGATTGTCCTCGGAAGTTGGCTAAGAATCAGCCAGAGGGTCAGAATCGTGCTCAGGCTAGAAATGTAGGACCACCACAGAAGGGTCATGGTAATAGTAGAGGGGGCAATGGCTCTAATCAAGGTCGCGGGAATTCGGGAAGAGGGGCAGGCAACACAGAAGCGAGGTAACCCGGTTTAGTCTACGCAGCGAGGCGTCGAGAGGAGGGTGATGCACCAGACGTCATAACCGGTACATTCCTAATTTTTGGACTTCCATATGTTGCATTAATTGATGTGGGTTCAATGCATTCATATGTTGCTAGTAGTGTGGTAGAGACTATGAATATAGACTTTGAGACTACTGCTAGGGAGATGATAGTAATTAGCCCTCTAGGTAACTCTGTAGTTGTAAATAAACTATATAGAGATGTACCCCTAGAACTCCAAGGGGTAATGTTTGTGGCTGACCTGATGGAACTGCCGTTTGGGGAGTTCGACTTAATTCTTGGCATGGACTTGTTGGTTAAGCATCAGGCAAAGTTGGATTGCGCTGCTAAGCGCATGGTTCTAAAGATGGCTGAGGGTGATGAAGTGGTCATGATAGGTAATAGAAGAGATGACCTATCCAACGTGGTGTCCGCGTTGAAGGCGGAGAAAATGGTCAGAAAAGGGTGTGAGGCATTTTTGGTTCGAATATATGCCTTGAAGGCTAAGGAATCAGTAGTTGAGAAGGTCCGAACGGTAAGGGAATTCGCTGATGTGTTTCCAAAAGAACTTCTGGGTCTACCTCCAGACCGGGAAGTTGAGTTTGACATAGACTTATTGTCCGAAACGGCACCTGTGTCTATAGCACCCTACCGAATGGCACCAAAGGAATTGGTGGAGCTGAAGACTCAAATTCAGGAGTTCTTGGACCGAGGGTTTATCCGACCAAGTATATCTCCGTGGGGAGCACCTGTGCTGTTTGTCAAGAAGAAAGACGGTCAATGCGAATGTGTATCGACTACCGTCAGTTAAACAAGTTAACGATCAAAAACAAATATCCGTTGCCCCGGATCGATGACTTGTTTGATCAACTGAAGGGTGCATCGATTTTCTCAAAGATAGACCTTAGGTCGGGTTATCATCAACTTAAGGTAAAGGAAGATGATATTCACAAGACGGCATTCTGAACTCGATATGGCATTACGAGTTTCTAGTGATGCCATTTGGGTTAACCAACGCACCGGCAGCCTTCATGGA
The DNA here is from genome assembly GCA_025506655.1 of Gossypium rotundifolium. Classification (NCBI taxonomy): domain Eukaryota; kingdom Viridiplantae; phylum Streptophyta; class Magnoliopsida; order Malvales; family Malvaceae; genus Gossypium; species Gossypium rotundifolium. The sequence continues at coordinate 153,973,027 of CP106727.1, read as the reverse complement.
CTTAATGAATAGGGTGTTCCAGCAATACTTGGATCAATTTGTCGTGGTGTTTATAGATGACATATTGGTTTATTCAAAGACGGAGGAGGAGCATGACATGCATTTGCGTATAGTTCTACAAATCTTCGAGGAGAAAGCAGTTATATGCCAAATTGATGAAGTGCGAATTTTGGCTTAGGAGGTGGCTTTTTAGGTCACGTGGTGTCGTGAAGGGATTAGAGTGGACCTCGCAAGGTTGAAGCGGTGTTGGAGTGGAAACCGCCTAATTCGATGGCGAAATTGAAGTTTTCGGTGCAGCAGGATACTATCGAAGATTTGTGGAAGGGTTCTTCTTAATCGCACCCACTAACTAAGTTATTAAGAAAGGGGTTCGTTTGTATGGTCGGAGAAGCAACAGGAAAGTTTTGATAAGCTAAGGAAGATTCGGCGAAGCTCGGTTGCAATACTGACTGAGGAGGAGAAAGTTATTTACGGTTTCTTGTGATGCATCGCATCTGTGGTTGGGGTGTGTATTGATGCGAGAAGGGAAGGTGGTGGCCTATCGTCCGCCGATTAAGACCGCATGAGGTTAACTATCCAACTCACGATTTGGAGTTAGCAGCAGTGGTCTTCACTTTGAAGATATGGAGACATTACTTGTATGGGGAGAAGTCGATAGTCTACACAGACCACAAAAGTTTGAGGTATCTCTTGACTCAGAAGGACTTGAACTTGAGGCAGCGACGGTGGATTGAACTATTAAAGGACTACGACTGTTAAATTGAGTACCATCCGGGGAAAGCTAACGTGGTGGCTGACGCGTTGAGTCGAAAGGTCGTGGCGGACTTAAGGGCGATGTTTGCTCATTTGAGTCTATACGACGATGGAAGTCTTTTAGCGGAGCTGCAAGTTAAGCCGACTTGGATTGAGGAGATTAAGGAAAAATAGTTAGTAGACGAAAGTTTGAATACTCGGAGGTTGCAAGTTCAGGATGGTGGTTTGGAAGGGTATAGCTTGTCCGATGATGGAGTATTATGTTTTCAAGGGCGAGCTTGTATGCCAAAAGATGTGAACCGAGGCAGAAAATTCTTGAGGATGCACATAATGACCCATACGCTATGCATCACGGAGGTAGTAAGATGTATGGAGATTTGCGAAATAATTACGGTGGCGGTGAAGCACGAGGTGGCGAAGTTGTGGGAAGGTGTCGACATGTCGTGAGTTAAGGTGAACATCACCGCCATCGGGTTTACTTCAACCAATTAAGATCCTCGGTGGAAATGGGAGAGGATCACGATGGATTTTGTCGTTGGGCTACCCTCACGCTTGACAAGAAGGACGCCTTGATTTGGGTGATTGTGGACCGTCGACTAAATTAGCTCACTTCATACCAGTAAGGGTGGATTACTCACTTCAGAAGGTGGCTAAGCTGTATGTGTTAGAAATAGTAAGGTTGTATGGTGTGCCGGTATCGATCATCTCAGATAGGGATCCTAGATTTACGTCAAGGTTCTGAAAAGCGTTGCATCAAGCTTTGGGTACACAATTGAATTTCGATCTGACTTTTCCATCCACGGTCAAATGACGATCGGAAAGGGTCATACAAATTTTAGAAAATATGCTGAGAGGGTGTGTTTTGGATTTCAGTGGTAGTTGGGAAGAGTATCTACCGTTAGTGAAATTCGCTTATAACAATAGTTATCAAGTGAGTATTCAGATGGCTCCATATGAAGCACTGTATGGACGGAAATGCCGTACTCCTACGTGTTGGACAGAGTTGGGTGAACGGCAAGTTTTGGGTCCAGAATTGGTGACAAAAACAGAAGATAAAGTTAAAGTGATTCGGGCTCGTCTCAAGGAAGCGTCAGATAGGCAGAAGTCTTATGCTGACCTTAAGCGAAAAGAGATGGAATATGCAGTGGGAGATAAAGTTTTTCTGAAGATGTCACCTTGGAAAAAGGTATTGAGATTTGGGCGTAAAGGGAAGCTAAGCCCAAGGTTCATCGGGCCATATACAGTGTTGAAGCGAGTGGGACCAGTAGCTTATCAGCTCGAGTTGCCGGCAGAGTTAAGGCAAATTCATGATGTCATCCATGTGTCGATGCTTAGATGATATCGGTCGGATCCATCACACATTGTGCCAGTTGAGGAAATTGTAGTAAATCCAGACATGTCTTTCGAGGAAGAGCCGGTACAAATCTTGGATCGTGATGTTAAAGTTCTACGTAGGAAGTCAGTGCCTTTGGTAAAGGTGTTATGGCAGAATCATGGTACGGAGGAGGCCACATGGGAACCCGAGGATGTGATGCGCAAGCAATACCCCAACTCTCCGATCCGAGCAATTTGGGGCCAAAATTTTTTTAGGGGTAGAAGCTGTAACACCCTCAATTAGGGGTTATTTGTAATTTAATTAATTTCCATATGTACTTGAAGAAATTAATAATATGATTTTATTTGGCATGTTTGAGGTCCAAAATAAACCCGAGCTAGGGCGACTTAGGGTTAAAATTTATTTTAAGTGTTTAAAGGAGGAAGCTAGGTGACATAGAGGTTAAGAAAATTATTAAAGGAACTTGACACAAGGAGATGGTTGGCTAAGTGGTTCCATGTGTGTTGAAGGAGAAGGGGCCTTGCAGTCCCAAGTTCGAGGGACAGAGGAAGCATTTTTGCGTTTTGTTTTTTTTTGGTGATGGGCTGAGGAAGGAAGGCTTTAAAGAAAATTCGGGCAAGGTTCATGGCATGAAAGTGAGATGGCGGAGTGGCTCGGGCTTGGAGGTGGCAATTGGCAGGTCACGGGTTCGAGCTGCTGGAATGGATTTTTGGCTTTTTGTTTTTGGGGTAATCGGCCTAGAAAGGCCTTATAATTAAAAGAGGGGGGCTTTATGACATGAAAGTCAGATTGGGAGAAGTGGTAAGGGCGTTGGAAGAGGGGGCCTGCAGTGAGGTCTCGGGTTCGAGACATGAAGGATGCAATGGAGCATTTTATTTTGGGCTTTTTGCGTCATAAGGAAAGGGCCAAGAGGAAGGTTTTATAAATAAATAAAAAGGGTATTTGACATGAAAGTCTTAAGGGGAGAGTTGGCCTAAGGCGTGAAGGGGCGTGGGGGTTGGCTGGAGGTTCCAGGTTCGAACCTAAAGGGCAGCAAATGCAACTTTTCTTTTTCTTTTATTTTTTTGGCTGCTGGCGTAAAGGAGAGGAAGAATTTGGCAGCAGGTTGGACTCTTTAAGTGATTGAGATTAGGCTTAATTTTGCACATTAATTTCAATTTGGAAGGAATGTATTAGAAGTTTATTTTCTTTCAAATTGTATAGGAGATTAAAGTAAGATAATTCTGCTTTATTTGTGATAATTAGTGGCTGAAATTATCAGCATAGAGGGGGAGGAATTGGGCAGCATTGGGACTCTTTGGGGGGCTATTTTTGTACAAAGCAAAGGGGTGCCAAAAGTCCTGAATTTTTCTTTTCTTCTCTCCATAGTCTGCCGAATTTCCCTAGGAAATCCTTCAAAATTTCAGCTTTCTCTTCTTTTATTTAGCCAAAACCACCTTTGATTTCTCCTACTTATTCTCCTTTTCTTTCTTCCACCATTGGCGAATATCCATCACCTTGCTGCCGAAATTTCTTAGACAAACTGCCCAAAATTTTGCAAAATTCCAGCATCTCTTTAGCCGAATTCACTCCCTTGGTGTGCCGAATTTCCCTTCTCTTATTTGGTGTAGTCTTGGCCGAATCTCAAGCAAAGGTGTTCTCCTCTATATTTTTCTTCAATCGGTTTGGTAAGGTGGTAAGGATCTATTTTATTTATTTGGTATTCGATTAAGCCAAAGGCTATTGATATGAGTGATGACGGTGGCCGATTGTAGGGAAGTGAAGCGGAGTCACAAATCGTGTGCTATAGTTGAAGGCATTTAGGTAAGGTTTCGGGTTCAAATATAAACCCTTCGAATATATGTTGGTTTGGCCGAATGGTCAATAGCACTAACTACATGTTTGGCCGAATATAGGACCAGGAAATCTTGTGTGGCCGATTGTTTCTTCAAGGATTTTAGAACGATCGTTGGTGACAGGTGTGTACATACACACTTAATAATTAATTAATATGCTGAATATATTACACTAAATTGGATTGTGTAGAATTGGATTTTATACCATCATGGTATAAGCAAGGAATCCGGTAAGTCCTTGATAGTATGAGTTACTTAATGATGCTTTTGGGAAGCATGACGTATTTGGTATGTTGTTAAATAAATGTGTGGGCATGATTCCTGTTATATGCATATTATTGATTGTTTTGGGTTGAGTGAGAGGAGGGGGAAGTAATATTCGTGTCGACGGACACCAGTGGTTTGGTACCACATTTTGTGACTACGGTCACCAGAGGTTTGGCACCTCCAGAGGTTTGGCACCTTATAGCGTCTCATCCCAGTGGCTTAGCACCACAATGGGTTGGCCCCACGGATTATGTTATGGGATCGACGCCAGTGATTTGGTATCACACGTGGGTTGGCCCCACCAGTGGTTTGGCACCACAACATTGTTGTATATCGTGACTATAAGTCACCAGTGGTTTGGCACCACCAGTGGTTTGGTACCACACGGGGTAGAAAAGGTGATTGGATGGTTAGGTTGGGTGCATGTTAAACTACTTTGTGATTTGTGTGTATGATTATGCATTAAACCGGGAAAAGGGTTACACACTGAGTCTTGGTGACTCACCTTTTCCTTTAATATTTTTCAGGTGACTCGTAGATCGCGGATGTGGAGCCGGATGGACTTGAGGTGGCCATGCAGTGAAATTTTGGACTAGATGAACTTGAATTATTTTTATTTTAATTTTGGTTTTATTTATTTAAGTTGTAATAAGGCCTCCTAAGATTACTTTTATTATTTATCTGTTTGGATGAATTATTTAAACTGTTTAATAACTTTAAAATGATTACACGAATTTTCCTAAATTCAAACGAAAATGTTTTCTTTCGTACCATCGGGTACAATAACAAAATTGGTAACAACTTGACTTAAATTTTTGAATAAACTAAGTATTGTTTTCTTAATACACCTCAACTGTTTTAAAATAAGACAACATCTTTTACTTTAAATAAAATCGGCTAAACAAGGGATTTCAAAATATTTTCATCTGTAACATACCGAATTTGGCCATAGTGTTTGGGCCGGGTTTGGGGTGTCACACCTAAGGTTCCACAACCCCCGCTGGAAGCTAGAAGAAGGTGTAATCCAACGCGTAACCGTCGACCACGCCTATGTGGCACTGATTCCGACCAGCACCAACATTGATCCCGGTCCGCCTTTTTTTATTTTTTATTGCAATTTAATTTTTATATATTTAATAAAATAAAAGTTGTTTATTTTTTATTGTAATTTAATTTTTATATCTTAAAAAAATAAAAGTTATTTATTTTTTTGTAATTTAATTTTATACCTTTAATAAAATAAAAGTTGTTTATTTTTTATTGTAATTTAATTTTATATCTTTACTAAAATAAAAGTTGTTTATTTTTTTATTGTAATTTAATTTTATATCTTTAATAAAATATAAGTTGTTTATTTTTTATTGCAATTTAATTTTTATATCTTTAATAAAATAAAAGTTGTTTATTTTTTATTGTAATTTAATTTTATATCTTTAATAAAATAAAAGTTGTTTATTTTTTATTGTAATTTAATTTTACATCTTTAATAAAATAAAAGCTGTTTATTTTTATTGTAATTTAATTTTAATATCTTTAATAAAATAAAAGTTATTTATTTTTTTGTAATTTAATTTTTAAATCTTTAATAAAATAAAAGTTATTTATTTTTATTGTAATTTAATTTTAATATCTTTAATAAAATAAAATTTATTTTTTGTAATTTAATTTTATATCTTTAATAAAATAAAAGTTGTTTATTTTTAATTGTAATTTAATTTTATATCTTTAATAAAATAAAAGTTGTTTTTATTGTAATTTAATTTTAATATCTTTAATAAAATAATTTTTATTTTTAATTTTTTCGTTTTTCAACTTAGTCCTTCTACAAAAGTTCACCATTTTCATCAAGAAATTAAAAGAATTTTCATAGCTACCAAGAGACAAAAATGCTAAGAAGATTATCCACTATTCTAATTTGAACACGAGTTGAGATGTATGGCCTGGGTTCCTATACCATCCGCATAACTTCCGTTGGTTGGCCGTTTCTCGGATATCCATATTGTTACGTATTCTAGTCGAGCAAGGTCGACCTTTTGGTTTGCAACGCAGTTCTCTATCCGGTAACAGCTTATACGGAGCAAGCGATACAGACGACCACTTACGTTCATCGGGGACTGGTGGGAATACATGTCTCCACACGTTGTACATGTTTTCTATTTTATACACTTCGTCGACATAGCTCATGGGATCCAGACAGTGATTTTGACAAGCCGCAAGTACATGAGCGCATGGGTAACGAAGTGCATCAAATATCCCACAGTCCCAGGTCCTATTTCTCAAGTGTAGACGATATTGCCCGCCAACAATACCTTGGTTCGGTCTGTCAAACTCCGTGACATGAAACCATAGGTTGCCGCGATCGTGACACACTGTGTGCATGGTGTTGGTCCGTGCTTTCCCTTGTTAATTTCTCGCAATACATTCGCTCACCATACATAGCCTCCTTGCATTTGGCCTTTATAACCCACTGCTCGCTTTGAAAATAGTGCCGCTAAACAAAAATATGTATCTCACACAACCGATGTTATCGGCAAATGAAGTGTTCCTTTTAGAACAGAATTTATGCATTCGGCCAAGTTTGAGGTCATATGACCATATCGTAGGCTGCCGTCATATGCTTGTGTCCACTGTTCGAAAGGTATATTGCGTAGGTAGTTTGCGCCTTCTTCGTTAACTGAGAGCAAACTCGTCAACATCTCATGAAAACGGTCATTATTGATCTCGTACCTTGCCAATATAAGTTGATAGCGAATATTACATACCACTCTTCAATTAAGAATAAATTGAATATTACAAACGCATTATTTTCTTGGTAGTTGGTACAGTATCACTTGCTGCGGCTAGTATTCCAAGGCCCCGATCCTATATAACGCATATATCAGGTTGGGGGCAGACATGCCTCATTAACCTAGATAGAAAGAAATCTCAGTCATCAGTTGACTTTTCGGTGTTATTGTAAAAGCGATTGGAAGGATTCTCCCACTGCCATCCTGTGCCACAGCTAGTAATAGCCGATGCATATATCTACCATACATAAAGGTATCGTTAATTTGTACCAATGGTTTGTAGTATAGAAATGCATCTCGGCATTGCTTAAATGTCCAGAACAGACGCTTGAACACTTGGCATCCAATGAGCAATTGATCGTTGTAGTATGCCAGTTCCGTTTCAAGGTTTGTTATGCTGCCTGGGACATATCTCTCCAGCACCTGACACCACTGCCACAATTTATTATATGAAGCATCCCACCGACCATGCAACTTTTCCAACGCCTTCTGTTTAGCTATCCAAGTCTTCCGGTAAGAGGGCGTGTACCCCAATTGGTTACGAATATTGCCAATTAAGGCCGGTACTATAGTCTTGGGATTTGCCTTCACCGTCGGTATTATTAAGTCAGCCAACATCTCTGAATCTATATTCGGGTGATCTTGTGAAACACCTGTCAACGAAGTACGTTAAATAATACAACATTACGTAATATAAGTATTATTCAAAAACCTTGAACACCTAGTGATACTGTACCAGCAAGACATGTATGTGGACCTTTGTACTTTTTAATCTCCCACAAGCCTGTCCTTTTCCTCAATGACGCCATGATTTTCTATGAACATGTACCGTCTTGTACTGCACACTTGGCCTCGTACTTATCAAGTTTGGATTTAATCACGTTATAGTTAATCCCGTTCTTGATGCTATATTATTTCAATGCACCAAGAAAAGTATCCTTGTTGGAAAACTCTTTACCAACTTCTAATTCACCCAAATCCAACGATGAACTTATACGGTCACGAGTTCTGTGTGGTAGTTCAGGAAACTCCAATGCATTGTCTTGAGATAGGTCAATATTATGCATGTGGGCTGGAGGCGAGTATGCCTTGAATAGCAAATCTTCTTCTTCTTCATCTGAACCACCTTCAACATCTTCAGGTATGGTTGGAACAGGCTCCGATTCAAAAAACAATGCAACTTCTGCACCATCGAGCCTAGGCTCTCGAGGTGGATCAACATCGGACTCATCATTCGACCCACCATCATCTGCAACGAACGAGGGCCCCTCGCCAGTGGATGTCGTGGGGAGTACATTATCCCTTCTTAAACAACTTTCGTAACGTTCCCAATCATATGTGGATTGCCAACCTCTAGAAGTTGATGACGTTTCCCAATACGTATTTCTAGCATCGAACGTCGAAGGAAGGATATGCATGTCCCATCCACCAACCGAGTGTCGTGCAGGGGTTGTGTTTTTCGTACTATCACCAAACACGGACACTTCCGTATTCTTCCTCCCACTAACAGAGTGTCGGTTTGGGGTCGTGTATTCCCTTCGAACAACAGTAGATGTTGAAGTCGAAGGAAGATCACTTGGCGATGAAAATTGTACATATACCTCAAGATAGGGTGATCCACTGGCAAGATGAGTCTCCACCATTGCCTCCAATCTCGAGGACCTTTGATGTCGAATGAGTCATATCTCATCGGATCAACTGAAGCACAAAATCTATACTTAACAGACTGAACTTTCATTGGTGTTGTTCTGAAGATTTTACGCCTAATTCTTTTGCGAAGTTCTGTCAAATCTATGTTTGATTAAAACCCAGTCGTGTTGTGTTCTCCGATAAAAAAACAACACCATTTTCGGTGTCACAAACCTCAACATCGTAGTAAATAATAGCATTAATACGTTCACTCATCTTCAGTTTCTATTTTACTTTTGCCTCAATTTCTTTTATGCAACCTGAGAATGAAATTTGACTGATTTATAGTCTAAGGATTGCCAGAGACTACTGTAGCAAAAGAGCGTCCACGTGGGAGCTTTTTTCAGTACTCTTGCTGACAGTGCATCCTGCTTGAAGTGTTTTGGTCACTATTTGTTCAAAATGTCTTCTCAAAATTATTTTACCAGAGACTATTGTAGTAAAAGAGCATCCAAGTGGGAGCTTTTTTTCAGTACTCTTGCTGACAGTGCATCCTGCTTGAAGCGTTTTGGTCACTATTTTTTCAGAAACGTCTTCTCGAAATTATTTTTCCAGAGACTACTGTAGCAAAAGAGCGTCCACGTGGGAGTTTTTTCAAGAGTATTCTTCGTGAGTGCAACCTGTTTGAAGCGTTTTTGTCACTATTTGTTCAGAAACATCTTCTTAAAATTATTTTGCCAGAGGCTACTGTAGCAAAAGAGCGTCCACGTGGGAGCTTGTTTCAGTACTCTTGCTGACAGTGTATCCTGCTTGAAGCGATTTAGTCACTATTTGTTCAGAAACGTCTTCTCAAAATTATCTTGCCAGAGACTACTGTAGCAAAAGAGTGTCCACGTGGAACTTTTTTCAGTACTCTTGCTGACAGTACATCCTGCTTAAAGCGTTTTGGTCACTATTTATTCAGAAACGTCTTCTCAAAATTATCTTGCCAGATACAACTGTAAAAAAAAATTCAAATAATTTTTATTTTGTTGATATATTTTTCCCAAAACCCTAAACTTAAAATTATTCTAATTAATTAACCCTAAAATATAGTCCATTAATTTTCATCTAAAATCCCTAAAACCCTAAAAACTCATAAACTGTAATCCTAAAATCCTAAAAACTCATACCATAACATTAAAACAACTAAAAAAGCCCATGAAGGGCAAAAGCGCGTTCACGAGGGAGCGCTTTTGCCACATCAGCAAAGCGCGCCCTCAAGGACGCGTTTTTGGCTGATGTGGCATAAAGCGCCTCGTGGGCGCTTCTTTTCGATTCATCCCCAAAACGTCTTGACATGGGACGTTTTGGGAAATGGTCATTTCCGGTAAATAATTAAATTTTCGGCCTTTTTCGTAAATTTTTTTTAAAATTGGTATATTTTAGTAAATTAGCCGTGCAATTGAGCAGTCTCACCATCATCTTGCTTTCAATTTTCAGTGGAGCCAAAGGTGTCAGTAAAGAAAAAGCTGAGGTCAGTTTCTTTATTACCCTTATTCTTTGGTTTTTTTTTTTGAGTTTCATAAAAAGTAAAATATTATTAGATATTATTATTTAATTTTTATGTAACAATTTAATAAATATATAAATTTATTGTCATAAATATATAAGTTTAATTATTATTTAATATAATATAGTTTAAACTAATAAGCCATATGTTTATGAATGGTGCGTTTGCTGATAGAGCCTAATTTTATATTTAATAGTATAAATTATAATTACACAATTATGTATTTTATATTTCAAGAATATTAATTATTGTAAAAATTATTAGTTTGATAAAATAATTTCTAAACAATTAACAAAAATTAAAATCAAATGATTATATGTATTATGTTAGTCTAAAAAATAGTTGGTAATTAGATTACTAATAAAAATAACAAAAATAAATAAATATCATATACAATTTTATCTAATTGTTCGAAGCATATTTATTAAATTATTCCCTATTTAATATTTAACGTATGCTCCTCATCATCATTTGATGATCTTTAGTCGAGTTCATCATCATCTAAATTTGAATCTACATCATTATGATTATTTAGATTTCTTTATTCCATTTAGTCTTTGAAGTATAGATTATCTCAATTCCACTTCCACTTATGATTGAAACTGAGATATATGTAACATGCTTCTACGATCCAAACTTATTTTGTATGTTGTTAAATGAGAAATACTTTTTTAGAACAGAAAATATTTTCTCAATCATATTTTGAAGCCTTAAATGTCTCAAATTAAAGAGTTTGCAAGATATTTATTGTGTTTGTGTCTAGCACCATTCTCTCAAATGGTATCATACACCACGACACGGTGCAAGAAAATATTTACCTTATAATATTTGGGTTCATAGTCCAAATAATCTATAACTTTAATCGGAAAAAAACTTACATAAATTTAATTTTGAGAAATACTTATGCTAGGTTATATTCATTTTTATAATACGTAAATTAAGTAAAAATAATATAAAAATTATAATATATAACCTTTATAAATAAGTTATGTAAACACTTTTGACCATAATTTTGTATAAATAAATATATGATACTATAACACTTTTATAACATGTAATTTATATTTTATAATAATTTTTACCATGATTTTAGAAAAAAAAAGAGTTTAGGATTTAAATAATATAATTTTTTGTTATAACTTTATAAAATACAAAAAAAAATTATAATATAATTTTATATGTTATAATATAAGAAATTTTAGTCATAACCATTTCAAATACTTGTATGTGTTCATGCTTATTATATAATTTTTATAACTTATATAAAATAAATTTTAAATTTAGATTTGAGTATAAATACTCTAATTCTCACCTTCTCCTAATAATTAGAAAGTGTAATTGGGATACTCCAATTACACCCAATTCAATTACACCTCTCAAATTACAATAGTTTCTCAAATATGTCATCTTTGTGTACTTACAAACAATTACACTCAAATTTAATTATTAAATGACTTTCTAAACACTAAAATTATAATTTATGTGAGGTTAAAATCAAATTAATTTAGTAAATCGACCTGAAATTAATTCAATCAAGATCAATTAAAATTTAATTACCAATTAATTCAGTTCAATAGTAATTAATTAATCAATTCTTAAATATTATATGGCTCATATGTATATATATATATATATATATATACACATAAAAGTCAAATATATATTAATCCGATTAATGTGATGTAATTGTATAAAGGAAAAAAATATTATGAATTTAATTAAAATTAAATATATATATATATATGTTATTTGAAAATATATATTATTTTCTTAATGGTTTTAATTTAGTCTTCTCATTGTGTTATTTGGTTATTCTTTTTCATGCTTTAAACTAAAAAAAAAAATCGTTATAATTATTGTCATGTTTTAAACTTAAAATATGTTACAAATTTCGATTAATTCAAAAATCAACCAAATTAATGAAATTTAATTGTTTAATTAACGGTTAATTTAAATATTGTACGGTTTTAATAATAATCTAAGTTCATATGTTAAGAGTTTTAAATTTTAATTATTAATAATTTAATTTAGCTATTTACTAAATTAACAACTTAAATACCCTTAAATACTATACTCATAAAATTTAGAATTTCGTATTTTAAAAACATGGCATGATGATTTATTTAGCTGTCCAATTTTATAATAAAAAATCATTTTAGTTTTTATTTAATTTTTCATTTTTTTCCTTTAAATTTGTGCTTTTTTGTCAATTTACTTAAAATAGATGAAAAATTAATGCATTTTAATTTTATTGATGTGACATACACTTGGGCGGTCACGTGGATGGCATATAAACATTGAATTAATTTTAAAAATTTAAAAATTACAAAATTACAAAAATATTTTAAAAATTAAAATTATTAACAAAGTATAAGAATTGTAAAAAATTTTAATATTTTAAAAATTTTAAAATCACTTAAATATTAATATATCATCCACGTGGCAATCCATATATATGTCACATTAACAAAAGTTAAGAAACGTTAATTTTTTTTATGCATTTTAGGGTGATTTTACAAAAAAAAAAAAAAATACAAGTTTAATGTCTAAAAGAGGTAAAAAAGCACTCAAACTCACATCCTCTTACACTGCAATAATATCAACATCAATCAAATTAAAACTTAGTTAACAAAAAAAGATAGTTGTTAATAAAGAAGCTTTTAGAGACTAATATGTCTGAGTCCCGCCAAACGTGAGTAAATTTGTTCATAAATAGGGTAGCACGTCAAAGCTTAAACAAAAATTTTCATGCCTCAAATCAAATTGATTTGATTTAAATAAGAAAAAATATATTTAAAATTAATTATTTTTAAATACTTTCAATAATAAAATGGGCTGCCAAGTAAACGGATTTGTGCTTGAAATTGTTTTGAAACTAGCTACTGTGGATGGACAACTCTAAATGTGTGTTTTTATAATTTGTTCTGGATTTTTAAAATGATTCTTAAAAGTTTATATAAAAATGTAAAAAGACATAAACACTCGTAATAATTGTTACTTTGTAAAAAAAATATAAAATTAATTTTTATTATTATTTCTCAACTGAATTTTTCATGACAAATTTCTCATTGCTTTTAGAAATTGTTATGAAAAAAGTGCATAAAGAGAAGTAAAATATGCATTTAAATGATGTTTAAATTAATTAATACTATGATAATTTAGTAAGAATGTAAAATATAAATTATTATAACTCGTATGAAATAAATTGTAAATCTTTGTAAGCAATTAATGATAATTATTTGTAAATTTTAATTTGAATATATAACCTATAATCTAAATATTATTAAAATATAACCATTATAAATGTTATATATTTGAAAATAAATTTCAATAAAATATTATATACCTAATATAAATATTACGTAAAATATAATAAGGATTAAAATATTAAGTTCAAAAGCAAGCAATGAGAAACAAAGCCTAATAATAAAGGCTAATCTAGTACGTGTGGATTTTAAATTCAAATGACCATCAAATGAGTTTTTTATTTTTTTTAATTTTATAATTATTTTTAAAACTTTTAAAAGGTTTTGTAACATCTCAATTTTTTATTATTTTAGTTACCATGTCTTTTCTTCTTTTTTTTTTTTAGAATTTTAGTCATCATTTCTTAAATTTTTATAAACTAATATATTCATTTAATCTTAATATAAAAAAATTATGTAATACTTCAGAATAAGTTGAATAGTGTATTATAATTTTTTTTTTGGTGAAAATAAACATAACAAAGTTAAATTATATGAAAATTTTGAGAGGTACAAAATTCCTCTCTTTATCAGATTTAAAAAAAATCTAACACTGCATCGGGGAGGGTCTCAATTAGTTGTAAATCCTCCTTTCTTTCAAAAGCCAATTAAGTTAGATAGTCAGCGCATTGATTCTCCTCCATGAAGATGTATCTTAAAATCTATTGACTTTCTTGGGACAAAATCCATTGTATTCTCCTGATCAGAGCAGAGTTTGAGCCTTTCGAAACATTGCCATGAATAACTTTGACTACCTTCAAGCTATCTGAGTGAATTATAATTTTAAACAAAATGGAGTTGAAAAGGAGGATAGAAAGAAAGCATTCATAAAAAAGTATGCAGGAAAAAAACTCAATACAGGTTTCTGCTTACAACGAAATAATTAACAGATAATAATACAACTGTAGTAGCCATTACAAATTACAATTGGAAGGAATACAAAATTTAAAAAAGGAAAGAAGAATGGGCATTGAACCTACATATTGCAAGAGCTTTGTTGTCTAATATATATTTGAATACAACTATATGAAAAGAACTAAAAAATGAACATACCCATGTCCGAAAGGATTTACATTTTCTTTCAACACGCACAAGCACCGCCTTGTGTATTTTCTTCACAAACATCTGTCTGTGATCCACTAGGAACTGTTGGAGATGGCCACTGGTCGGGCACCATAAGAAAATAAGCAGTCATAGCTTTTCTGAATCGTTTCTTGTACTGTTGGGGCGAGATCACAGTGGGAGATTCGTTTTTAGGCCCGCCAAGTATGCCTGTGGTTTTCACCCAAGTTTCAAGGTGTTTGTCCCATGTGTATTGTCTCATGAAATCGATTATTCCAAGAACCAGCTCATGTTTTTCCTCATCCACACCAACCAGTAATGAGTAATCCATTACATCGATTAACTGTGCCAAAAGTGCATATGTAATTATTAGAAAAATATAAGTATTCAGCTCTGACTAATTTATCAGAAAACATTACTCTGACCATTGGATCAGTTCAATTAGGCTCATATGCATGCCATAGCAGAAAATTCAGAGCAAATATCACAACTCAATTGTATAGTTAAATATAATGCTAGTAAGAAGAACCGAGTCCTATATTACCTGCTGCTATTGTTTCTCTCAGGTCAGCATGATAACTACCAAAATTTATGCGCACCACTATAACTTATTTCATTCACAGCGGATTATGAAAATAAAAAGGAAAATCTTTAAATCTTCAAAATAGTATGTGTAGCACAGTAAGATCAAAATGAGTAAGTTAAATTGAAACTTACAGCAAGAAAGGAAGTGTCATTCCAGACGGCTCTTTCCAACAAACGTTTTGCCTTGCTTCCAACAAAAATTGGAGACGTTGGCATTGCTTCGATCAAATTCTGGTCCAGAAGGACTTTGTTGCTACCACTTGTATCAGGGTTATACCTAGATCGAGAGGATCCTTTAAGGTCATAAAGCCTTGTAATATTACGCCTGAAGAGAAGATTTTCCATCACCAAAACGTCCATTTTTGACTCCTTCCCACCTTTAAGGTGCTTCGATGAAACCTTCAAGACAATGACACCAGAAAAAAAGTTAAACCAAAAATCATGGTAAATTTATCTCAAAATAAGAAAAACCTAATATTTATATTTAGAACTTGTATTCAGTAAAAGTACAGGAACATCAAAAATCTTCCCAGCGAAATGCACTTAAGCAGTTCAATTCTCAGGCTTTATAACATCAGAATATCAAGTGTTAACACACGATGTTTGGACACAAATCTAAACCAAAGTTGAAGTTCATGTTTAAATCAGTAAGGAGATGCACACAAACAAATATCCCTAAGAGTCTTTCAAAAAAAGAATTGGAAAGCATAGTTGAGAAGACAGGAAAAGCAATAGATAACAAATGCATTGGGCTACTAAAACAATTCTTTTTCCTGGAATTATTAGCCAAAACTTCAGTCATGAACTCCAAATACTCTTCATACAGGTTAGCAATCTAAGCTAAACAACTACATAGGTAATATTAATAAATAATACCTGATATATACCCAAAATCTTTGCCAGGCAAGTTGGGCTTCGTGTACTGATTGAATCAGATAAATACTCGAAATAAGCTGGTCCAAACTTGATGAACGATTCTAGTTCCGTCTTTGTAACTTGTTTGATTATAAATCGATCATCTAAAGTTTTTGCAAAGAAGACATTGCTCTTCCCACCTTGAGCACCCCACTTCTTACAACGACTGAGAGAGCGTACAAAATCCAGCTCTGAAGGGCAGCAGGTCCTCCTCAAGCTCTCAAAACGCTTTGCATAATAACATGTTACAGAATACTTCACCTTCCCAAGGGGGCCATCATCTGTAAAAGAAACTCTGGCATGCAAATCCTGTGTGTATGAGATAGGGTCGGAAACCAGGGAGCTAAATGACCCAGACAAAGACAAGATACTATCATCACCAGATCCAAAACTTCTGTATGTATCAGATGATAAGTCGTTAAAAGAATTAAGTGAGAGTGAATTCACTGAATCAAAAAATGACGATGAAACTGCAGAATCTGAAGCATCTTTTGGTTTCTCCAACTCAGACATCTGTGAGTGATAATCTGATGAGACAAGTGCATATGATATAATACTAGTTGGCTCATCATCATAAACAGGCACTACTGTGTCATTAACACCAATAGGAAGCAGCAGCCTGGCACCACTTTGCCTTTCCAACTCCCTCAATGATGAGACATAGACTGGATTGTACTCACCAATACTGAGTTTTTGAGCATTGAATAAAGATTTCTTGTTAAATGAGTTGTGGACATTTGGAAACGGCATGCTTGCCTGGCTCATAGACTTCTCCTTATTTTCAAGTCCCTTAGTAGGCAAAGCAGACTGAGGAGAACGAGCCACTTCCACTTCATTAGAATCCCTAGCACAAATTCCCAGATCTGAATTTACTGCAGCTGACACATCTGTAATGACTGAATCAGGAACAGAGTGACCATTCTCCTTAGGAACAACACTAGCTGGATGACTTTTGCCAGTCCATGCTGCCTCGAGGGTGTCAGATAAATTAGCTATAACAGGAAATTCCCCTTCCGGCAGGACAACTTTTGCAGATTCTAGAGAATTGGTTGCACTAGAAGAAAGAGAAGGTTCAGCCTCCTTCTTTTCATGGAAGTCCTGGTCCATACCCCTTTCTTTATGATCTCCACCTGGCTTGCTGGTTTCATCAGCATTGCCTCCATGATTTATGTCTATATCAGGCTTGGTCTCAACTACAGCAGAGCTAAAACTGCTAAAGGCTTTACTTGGTTTGGGAGTGACATTCATCTCAACAAACTTCTCCACAGAACTTACAGGCTTCAGTCCAAGCTTTGGGATGGAACTGCTCATAATTTCCTGGACATTATTGTCAATCGAACTATGTACATGTATCAGCCGTTGGTCCCAAACATAAGAAAGAAAGAGTATCTGCCTCCGCAACTTATTGATTTCAAGAATGTCAGTAACAGGTTGGCCAACTTTCACCTCCTTACAAATCACTTCCTGCAAAGATTCCCAAGGAAACAGATAAGAAACCAGACAGCATGTTGAGATACTTTTATGCAAAAGAGAAAAACAAATTAACAATCAGACAGCAAGTTTCGCTCATAAGTGACGGGCAGGGTGAAGATGAATCTCAAATCAACTACCTGAAACTCTTTCCTATCTTTTTGCAGCATTGCTTCCAGTTCTTTGATACAGATTCTTCTTTCAGGTGCCTTTATGCCACTATTTTGGGACTCTGAAGCTAATAATTTCTCTGAAATCCTTTGAAGTGCATTGTACACTTCATTAAATAGGAATTCTGCCCTGTTACTCACCTGCAAAACCATATTAATCATCTTTTATGTGTTATTTGATTCAAGAATAGCTTTATGAAGAGGAACAAGTATTAACGATATTCAAACCTCATTTGCTTCGGCTTGTATCCACTCTTGATTTTCATAATTAAATTCCAGTTTGGAAGGTGGAAGATAAATAGAATGAACATCGATGGAAGCATATCGGAAACAAGCAACCATTCTCCCAAAACTACAAATGGTAAAACAGTATAATAAGAGAGGATGCCATGGGCAAGTAATATTTTTTTGATAATTTCTAGTGTTCTGTTTCTTACAATCCATACCATTCATTAACCCTACCCTTCCTACCCCTCCATGGCAAATTAACCTAATTAGCCAGAAGGGAATAACTTGATTGAAGTCAATCCTAGGGCTTCAGGAAAATTAGGCACTTTCCTTGGGGCAACAACCAATTGGCAAGCTCAGGCGGTCCCTAAATAAGGAGACCTCATACATATGTACTCACAGATATATGCCCATATGCACAACTACATAATGATCTCATTTTCCTGATAGTTCTTCTAGGCCAGTAAACCATACTGGGTATGAATAGAAACAAGAAGACTAAAGAACTAATAAGGAGACATGATGTAGCCAGGTTACCTGGACGAATCCACTGATGAATTTCAGAAGCCAACTTAAACCAACTATATATGTCCCAAATTCCCAAACAGAACAGACTCGCTCAATTCAAAAGCCAAATGGATTTTTTTTTTTTTTTGGTTCAAAATAAGTCCAAGAAATTTTCATTTTTGCAAAAATAACGTACATCACTAATGTGCCAGTGCACATGCACATGCATAGATGAGCACGCGTGGAGTTGTGTGACTTGTTTTGCTCAAGGACTAGGTTTTTTCTACAGTTAGTAAAAATCAAGAACACGAAGATCAAATGAATCAGCAGACAGCAGCAGTCTTCCTCTTTGGTTAAAAATGTAGCCCTTGCTTTTTGACACAGGCTTTATAAATACAGGGCTAATCCAGATAATAACAAAGCAAGTTAAGTCAGTCTCATAAGATAAATAAGTTACCCAAAATCACCAAAATGACACATATGACTGACATTTGATCAATGGTTCACAGAGAAAGCAAATCGATTGCTTATAGACTAGACAAATCACATAAACAGAATGTAAAAGACCAACCTTCCAGAAGTGCCATCTTCACAAATGATCACTCCATTCAAACCAGTAATCTTAATTCTTTAGTACACATAATACTTGATATTTATTAAGTAAAAACTTACCCATAGAATCGAAAGCAATCCCTGTGAAGGGAATGACCACAGCTTGCAACTCTGCTAGCAGCTGCATGGTTCGAAAAGCTAAGCTCCAAAAATTTCCCAAAGGATAAACCCCAAGCAGCATCAGACATTACAACTCTTTGAGTGGCTGGGGGGAATCCCTTGATTCGAGGGCATTGCAAGCATCTATGCCACATCCAAATCTTGCCTTCCCGCTCTCCTGGTAAAGGAAGATCTTGTAGTTTCTTGACAGATATCGTCAGGCTACCTTGCCTATGAGTATAACAATGAACATGTGCCTCGGATGGCATCTCACACGAGCGACAATGGGTGTTCTGATGAGAAGAATCTTAAGTTGTAGAAATTAGAAGCAAAGAAGAAGGTATCTTTGCTACATGATATAACAATTACCTGATCAAACAGATTATCTCGTAAAAACCGCCCCAAAGGCTTATCAAAACTACCATAGTATTTGATTCGCAAGAGATGGGACCGCTCACACACAGTTCCCTTCCACACACAACGTGTTGATAATGATACCAAAATGCTCTGGTGGTCTGAAGGTGATGGAGGAAACTCTTCCTTTGAGGATGCCACCTCCTCATTGCTGTCAATAGTCTCTCGATTTGAGGAGGCCAACTTTGTCCCACCGACATGATTTGCAGACAACATATTGCTGTCAGCATGATTATTGGCACCACCCTGCTCTGGGGCCTTTGATAGGAATTGGTCACCCATTAAAACTTCTCCAATGCTAGCTGGTGTCTCAACAGATCCTTTAGGATCCACTCCATTGACCTTGCTAAATGCATGATTTAGGGAGGGAACATTGTTATAAGATATATACGCCCCTGAATCAGGCAGTGAACCGATAATTTCGATCAAGTCTGAGGGAGATCCCTTGAATGTAATTTGAGCATGAGTACCTTTTGACAAGCAAGATGAACTGACCCCAGTGCATTTGCCAGGGGGGTCAGTGTTGTCAGATGATGGTCTAACAGATATTGCTTTGATGGATATCTGCACTTCATCTATAGGTTGAGAAACAATGGGCTTCCCGGAGGATGAGATGGTAAAACCAGGTATGACAGAAATAGACCTGTCAATACTTGTTGGTTTATCGGGTAAGGCAACAGTTAAAGGAGATTTTAATGGGAGCTCTGGAAGCGTAGCCCCTTCATCAGCTAGAAATGATGTCTCAAGAGCCAAGTGATAAGCTGCAAAAACACCATATTGGACCACATGTTTCACCCTTTTCAACTCATCTCCACTGGCTCCTTTGAGTAAAATCTGAAACAAAGGAAGCATTGAACCCATCTTAGTGCCATCATTTTTATCAAGGAAACATGTTACAGTGGTTAACTAGTGTATTTGTGGGAATTTACATGGCATGACATGACATGCCAGAGCTTTATGCAGGGCACTATCCATCTTACCATCCTAACACTTGGTAACAAAAACGGATTGAAATATAGTTTCTGCTACACTATATTTGAAATGTAATCTAGAAATTATGCATGACAAAGAGCACCTCATCGAGCTGTTGCTCTCACGTGATGCTCTAATTAGCATAGATTAGGGGAGTTGAATATTGAAAAGTATGTTAAGGTGGGTTCTTTCCACTAGCTAGTTATAGAATCATCCAAAAGAATCCAGATGGCCTGAATTGATTTTTCACCTAGTAGTCAAAGTAAGTGCTCCATCAGCAAAATCTGAGAATGGTTAAAACAAAATATTCTTAGTGGAAAATCCTGTTACCCATCCCCACCCTCTCACCCCCCAAAAAATGCTGGTCGCTTTGAATTGTTGAGTGCAAACTAAAGAGATTATGGCGGAGAACAAGTGTAAGTTATGGTCAGATGAAGCTCACAACATTGGTCCTTCCTCTGATTACAATTACTCCAAGTAAATTTGGCCAAGTACTGTAAAAGGCCACACCAGATACCAAATCTAAAGCTAACAGATGGTTGAATCTAAAGCTACAGCTGCGTATTACAATATGAGTGGAAAGGAACAACAGTTTTCAACAAAGTTCAAACTGATTGCTCCAGATTTTAATGAAAAGATATGCAGATGTGTTCACACTTCACAGGCACTTTAGATATAAGAGTAAATACTTGACTCATGTCAGACATGACAAATGAATCTTTAGTACACTTCCATTATTGTTCATTAATTCCATAGAGCCTGGTCAATTTACCCACTATTTTAGGTTTAGCAGGATCAGGTATTTACGTTGCTGAGCATGTGGTGTGTTTAGTCTGTATCATGTTCTCACATTTGTGAAACAAATGCACCTTAACTTACCGTGAAGAGAATATATAAAATATAATCAGAGTAAAACAAATAAATAATAACCCTTATTTTCATGCAAAAGTTTTGACAAATAGGAAATGGATGTGAGTGTGTATACTGAAAGAACTTACAGTATACCCCAGAGGCTTAGGGCAACCCTCAAAAAACATTAGAGTCTTCGTCAATTTCTTCCTTCCTCGCCCAGCACTTCCATGCTCCTCAAGAAATTTCTCCACATGGAACACATCACAATACCCTAGCTTCGGTGATGTAAGATTATCAATGGAGGGAACTATTTGAGCACCAGTGCAGCGGGCTATACGCTCTAAGAGTGGCCTCTTAATATTGAGAACAAGTGATATGCCTTTGTCAAGAAGATACTCTTGAGCATATCTGGACACAGATTTCTCCACCAAAAGAACCTTAGGATGATGTGCATCAATTTTAGCAACTGCCATCTTAAGATGGTCCATTTCCTGAAAGAGGAGAATAAGCTCGTAAAAATAAAACTTAGCCTAAACTGTTTCATGTTCTGTAAGGTGAGAATAAAAAAAATGGTTTCCAGGTTTGCCCCTTTTAGGAACCTAGAGTTAATAGACAATCAATATAGAAGGAAACAGTGAAAGACACAAACCTGCTGCAACAACGTATCAAAACTTGACAAGTGGTTAGAAATGCGCTGATATTCCAAAGCTCCTCCAAGGATTAGAAAACGAGGTTTATCTGTTTTTGATGTCATTCGTCGATGAGCCACATTTTTCTTACAAACAACTCCTTTTACCACAGCACTAGAAAAAAAAAATTATTAAAAAAGAATCGGAATCCTATTAACATAATAAAATGGCACGTAGAAAGAACTGCAGAATGTTCAAAGCTTTCTTTTGGCAACGCCTTTACATTGATTATTAATTATACTTTCTTTTCCATTAAGATCAATATATAATCCAACTAACATAAGCCAACAATCTCTCCCGATTATTCTCTCTGCTCCCCCAAATGAACATTAAAATCACAGCAAAATCACAGCATGAATGCTCGGATACAAATATGAAGGAAATTCACAAATAATAGCCAATAAGGAAGGGATATATTAGGAGAAAGAACTTTAGCCATTACTCATGCCCAATAAGTCAAAGAACTGCAATGAGTTAAATAGTACCCATCAACAAAATGAGGAAAAGAATGAACCATTTGATATTGTAGGAATTATCATCCCTTTAGTAAAGGGATTCTGTAGGAATTATCATCCCTTAGTCAAGGGATTCTGTAAATATTTTACAATCTGTTATTCTAAGGGATCATATCCCTATTAGTTTCTTTCCTATCTTAGAGTTGCCTAAATTAGAGACATAGTTTGTATATATAAAGATGTAATATGTTCTATTGTATTATTAAGTGAAAATACAGAGAATTACTCTGATTTCTACATGGTATCAGATTAGGTTACGGTTCCTTTCCAACCTAGACCATGTCCGAGACTTCTTCTTCTACATATCCTTCTCCTACTCCGAAGATTAATTCAAATCAAAAAAATTTTTCTGGTTCTGATGCTCAATCAGATTCGTCTGGTCATACTATCACTTGCCATCGATTGAATGGCAACAATTTTCTAGAATAGTCTCAATCGGTTAAGATTTTTCTCTTGGGCAGAGAAAGATTGAGCTACGTTACTGGTGAAATCAAGAAATCTACTGTGCATGACACTGATTTTGCAAAGTGGATGCGTGACAATGGTCAGGTTATGACTTGGCTCCTTAATTCCATGACCCCGAGTATAAGCCGAAACTTTCTTCTTTACACCACAACCGCTGAAATCTGGAGTGTAGTCCATGAAACCTACTCTAGCACTGATAACATTGCTGAATTGTATCATGTTAAAAATCAAGCAGCCACCCTTAAGCAAGGAACCATGCTCGTCACTCTCTACTACAATACTCTTACCGCTCTTTGGCAGCAATTAGATTTGTATGCATAGCATGATTGGGCAAATCCAAGAGATGCTGCCCTTTATCAGCAAATTGTCACTCAGCAAAGGCTATTTCAATTTCTACAAGGCTTAAACAAGGACCTGTACGAGGTTTGCGGTAAGGTCCTCGCTATTTCTCCTCTTCCTTCCCTTCGAGAGGCCTTCTCTATGGTCAAGAAGGAAGAAAGCCGAAGGTGTGTGATGCTTGATGAATCATACTCTACTCCTGAAGGATCTGCCTTAGTGACACATCAATCATCTCCCTCTTCCAAACGGGGGAGACCTTGGTGTGATCATTGCAAAAAGCCCGGCCACTCCAAGGAAAAGTGTTGGAAGCTTCATGGTAAGCCTCAGGACTGGAAGTCCAAGAACTCTCGAGACACTAAATCAAGCCTTGTCGCTGCCACATCTGTCACTAGCTTCACCAAAGAGCAGATTGCTGAACTTCAAAAGCTGTTTGAAAAGTTTCAAGGGCCTTGTAAGGGTAATCTGGTCATAAAAGAACTAGAAGGTAACCCTTCTTCTACAACATTTTTCTCTTCCCAGTTGACTCCTAATTGGATCCTCGATTCTGGTGCTATGGATCATATGACTGGTAACAAGGCCTTGTTTTCAAATTTTTTTCCAAACATTTGGTAAACCTATCAAAACAGCCGATGGTTCCTTGTGCAAAATAGAAGGATATGGCACTGTTGTTCTCACTGAACAGATTGCACTTAAAAATGTTCTCTTTGTACCAAATTTGGCTTGCAATCTCATTTCCATAAGTAAAATTTCCAAAGACTTGCACTGCTCCGCAATTTTTAATGATGCTGATTGTACTTTGCAGGCATTGAACTCGAAGAAGATGATTGGTAAGGCCAGCTTGCAGAATGGTCTCTACATCCTCCCTTCCTCACCTAAAATCGAGATCTCCAACTCTTTAACCGCCTTAACAGAAGTTGATACTGTTATCTTATGACACTTTCGTTTAGGATATCCTAGTTTTCAATACCTTGCAAAATTGTTTCCTGCTCTATTCATTAATAAAAAGCCAAATTCTTTTTCTTGCAAAGTTTGCTCTCTTGCCAAACATACTAAATCATCTTATTTTCCTTCTCTATACAAGCCTTCTCATCCTTTTGCTTTGATCCATAGTGATATTTGGGGTCTTTCTCGGGTGAAGAATGCTGATAATTGTAAGTGGTTTATCACTTTCATTGATGATCACAGTAGGTTAACTAGGACTTATTTGCTGAAAGATAAATCTGAAATTGCTGGTGTTTTTGCGAAATATTATACCATGGTTCTCACTCAATTTGGGTTTAAAATCCAACTCTTTAAATCTGATAATGGCAGTGAATTTTTTGCTAGGTCTTTGGGTGATTTTTTCAGTGAAAAGGGTATAGTTCAGCTTAGTTCTTGTGTTGGAACCCCACAACAGAACGGCATTGCCGAAAGGAAAAATAGGCACCTCCTAGAAGTTACTCGTTCCCTTCTATTTACTACTAATGTTCCTAAATATCTGTGGGGGGAAGCCTTATTAACGGCCACGTATTTAATCAACCGAATGCCTAGTAAGATTTTAAAATTTCAAACACCTCAATCTATATTTTTGCAGCACTATCCTCATTTTAAGCCTATCTCCTCAATTCTGCCACTTAAAATCTTTGGCTGCACTGTCTTTATCCAAAATATTGCTCCTAATAAGTCCAAGTTAGACCCTAAGTCTTTAAAATGTGTATTGGTTGGGTATTCTTCACTTAAGAAGGGATATAAATGCTATCATCCACCTTCAAAACGATTTTTTACCACTATGGATATCACCTTTTATGAACAGGATCCCTATTTCACTTAGGCTGAAATTCAGGGGGAGACATGGAGTGATTTTCAGCCAAATCAGGTATCTCCTCCTAATTTTCATTCTCAACCTTCAAAATTGCCACCATTTTCACCTTTACCTGCAGATTTGTCACCCGTGACTACTCCAATTGATTCTCCTGTAATACCTATCACTAACTCACCCACACCTACTTTAAACACCCTTCTTGAAAATACACCTACTCCTATTGAAAGTCTTCAAAAAACATCACCACCCAAACAGCTTTGTGTCTACACAAGAAAAAGAAAAAATATTCACGAGACTGTTTTGCAATCGATTCTTGCCGAGAATTGGATTTGGGTTCACCGAAATGGAAGAAGAAATCAAGAAGTCTACTACTCTAGATGACTTCCCTATTGCTATTAGAAAAGGGTTAGACAATGCACCAAGCATCCTATTGAAAAATTTTTGGCTATAATTCATTGATGCCTTCTTTTCAAGCTTTTACATAAAGAACAAATTCCACAAGCATAGTGAAGTCAGTAAAGGATCGTAAATGGAGAAGGGTCATTGAAGAGGAAATTTGTGCACTAGAGAAAAATGCTACTTGGACGATTATAAACCTTCCTCAAGGAAAAAGGTTGTTGGTCGTAAATGGATCTTTTTGTAAAGTATAACTCCAATGGAAGCATCCAACGATACAAAGCTAGACTAGTGGCTAGAGGCTTTACGCAAACATCTTGGATAGATTTCACGAAACTTTTGCACTGTGGCAAACCTTAACAACTGTTCGAGTACTCTAAGTTTGGTCGTAAATTGCGATTGGCAATTACACCAACTTGATGTAAAAACGATTTCTTATTGGCATACTAAAGGAAGAAGTTTATATGAAATTGTCACCTGGCTTAAAGTCTGTTAAAGGTAGCAACAAGGTTTGCAAGCTCAACAAGTCCCTATACGGGTTAAAACAATAACCCAGAGCTTGGTTCGAGAGGTTCACTAAAGTCATTCTTAAAAACGGCTACAAGCAGTCCCTTGCCGATCATACACTTTTCATCAAGGTAACTTCTACAAATAAGAAAGCTATCCTAATTGTGTATGTTGATGACATAATCCTTACTAGAGATGATGTGGAAGAGATTAGCAATTTGAAGGAGCTGTTAAACAGGGAATTCGAAACCAAAGACTTGGGAAAGCTAAGGTATTTCCTAGGAATGGAGTTGGCAAGATCAAAAGAAAGACTTGTGATCAATCAAAGAAAGTATGTACTTGATTTACTCAAAGAAACTGGTTTTCTTGGTTGTAAGCCAGTACTTGATTTACTCAAAGAAACTGGTTTTCTTGGTTGTAAGCCAGTTGATACACCAATGGAGGCAAACTTGAGATTCAACGAAGAAGATGGGACTTTAGTAAACAGAGAGAAATTTCAAAGATTAGTTGGGAAACTTATTTACTTATCCTTGACAAGGCCAGATATAGCCTTACCCGTAAATGTGATAAGTCAACACATGACTAATCCTATTGAAGAGCATATGGCGTGACAAATAGAATTCTCAAGTACTTGAAGAAAACTCCAGGACACGGCTTAATGTTTAAGAAGACACAAGATGAATCTGTTAAGATTTTTATAGACTCTAGTTGGTAGGAGATCTCATCGAAAAAAGATCCACTAGTGGATCTGCACTTTTTTTTGGAGTAACCTTACAACTTGGAGAAGTAAAAACAATTTGTTGTTTCAAGAAGTAGTGCTAAAGCTGAATTTAGAGCACTAGCTTTGGGAATATGCGAAGGAATTTGACTACTTAAATTATGAAAAGAACTTGGCACTAATCAGGAGGATCACTTTGAAGTTTTGTGTGATAACCAATCTGCTATTCAGATTGCCAAGAACCCAGTCCAACATGACCAAACAAAGCATGTGGAGATTGATAGGCATTTTATAGCTGACCAAGTCAACAAAAAGACAGCCACTCTTTCATACATTCCTTCAGAAGGACAGATTGCAGACATTCTTACTAAGGCTTTGCCAAAGCCTATTTTCAATAAATTCCTATTCAAGCTGGGATTATACAATGTATATTCTCCAGCTTGAGGGGGAGTGTAGGAATTATCATCCCTTTAGTAAAGGGATTCTATAGGAATTATCAT
Source organism: Gossypium rotundifolium (assembly GCA_025506655.1). Classification (NCBI taxonomy): domain Eukaryota; kingdom Viridiplantae; phylum Streptophyta; class Magnoliopsida; order Malvales; family Malvaceae; genus Gossypium; species Gossypium rotundifolium. The sequence goes on along the minus strand of CP106727.1, from coordinate 153,945,808 downwards.
CCCTTAGTCAAGGGATTCTGTGAATATTTTACAATCTTTTATTCTAAGGGATCATATCTCTATTAGTTTCTTTTCTATCTTAGAGTTTCCTAAATTAGAGACATAGTTTGTATATATAAAAATTTAATATGTTTTATTGTATTATTAAGTGAAAATACAGAGAATTACTCTGATTTCTACAGATATATTGGAAATTACCAACCTCTGACATTGAAATTTGGTAATTATATGGATACTTGAAGTATATTGGACAAAATAACAACTAAATATCTTTCAAGACGTAATGACCAGATGCTCATGCCATGAGACACGGTTAAGTGTCTTGTAATCAACGATAGAATTGATTACTAACGACAAGTTATTTATATGATTGATCTGAAAGCTGTCACACGCTAAGAATTCTCAATAGAAACAAGTGCAGTTGCCTTTTTGCAGAACATTAACAAATTTTAAAACGAAGTCAGTGATTTGCCTTTGGTTAACTCTCTTGAAATCAAAAATAGAATTGATTACTAACAATACAAGGTACTTGTATGATTGATTTGTTATCTGTCACATACTGAGAATTCCTAAACAAAAACAAGTGAAGTTGCATCCTTTATGCAGAACATTAACAAATTTTAGAATGTGTTTAGTGTTATTACCTTTCATTGCGATGCCCAGAAGCTATGCATTTAACTTTCACATATCCTCCAGGATCCATTCCACCTCCCTTGCTTGTATCTGGCTTCAAAAGTGTTGCAGCTTCCCAAGACAAAGAAATTATTATATCCAACCAACTTTGTGCACCGTCCTCATTATCCACAAAGAGGTTTTCAACCTGCAAAAGCTGAGCTACCAAAGCTCTAAAATGCCCTTCCACCACATTTTTCATGGCCTGCCTGTGCTCCTCAGTGGACTTATCCCTACTTCGGTAGTCCCCACTGCCAAAGCTATTTGAAGAGCGCAAATATCCCCACTCCCCTGTAGCACCCTCATCATCATCATCGTCGTCGAATAGAGCAGCTTCTCTGTCATCCTCTTCATCCTCAGGTTCTGGAGGGAGCCACAGTAGCATATCATTCTCAAAATCCACAGGCTTGGCATTTGTACCATCCACTTCATAATCAAGAGCTTCACCCACCTCGGCATTCTCTTGCCCATTTACTTCTTCAAATTTCTTAATCCCATCCACAATTTGTTTATTGGAATTCTCAGCTAAAGGTGAGTCACTCAAAGATTTTGCATAACAGTTCTCCCCATTAGGTTGAACTTTAACTGATCCATAAGCACAATCAATTTCATCAATATTGATAGCACCAAAATACTCTTTGGAATGAGCATCTTGCCTTGATTCTGAATTCAAGCGATATGCAGCATAATCATCATATTCATCATCACTCCTGGACCCAACAGTTAAGAAAGCATTAGGTTTTGATCAGTAGCTCAAAATCATAAATAAAAAGCACAAGAACCTGAGATTATGTATTCAGTCAATGCATGCTAGTGATCTGAAGTTGAAGAAAATTTGACAAGGTAACAAAAGGTACAAAACATTTCTGCTCACTCAAAAATACATCAGCAAGGACAAAGGTACCTGTTACCACAAAAGCCAAAATGGTTTGAAGAAGAATCTACAATGGCTGAACTTGGATTCGTGCTCGTTGCAAATGTCTCATTGTTTTGTTCAGCAGATCCATTCATCTGAGCAGATCTACAAGGGCTAACAATGGAATTAAAATTCACACAGTGGTAAGGTCCAGTTGAATATGGAGTAGAACCAACAGTGCTGCTACTACTAACACCAGTGCAGCTGGACTTGGAACTGGCCAAGCTTGTTGCAGATGGGGATGGACTGAGACCAGGACTAGGTGCTTTAGTCCCATTCTCAGCAGTTCTTATCCCCTGCTCCCATTGCTTGAAACAATAATTGCATACCCTAATCCTTTCCAAATCTTCCCGACCAGCCCTTGGCTCATCAGATGGGGCAGGAACTGAGTTTGCAGTACACTTGGCACAAAAAACCCTGCCACAAAGTCGACAATGATGTCTACGGTTAAAAACTGTAAATTGGGAGTCACACTCGTAGCATACCCTACAACTCAGGTCGGGCATCCAAAAGTCCCTCGACACATTCGGCGGCTCACTCCTTCTAGGGATCCACGTCTTAACTATATCAATCAGATCAGATAGTTTGTTGTCAGGAGTGCCCATCGACAACTATCCCTCCTGATCCCAGTCGTCATGATTCATTCATTTGCTACTACAACAACCACAACCGCACAAAATTTGCCACGCCCAATTCCCTAGCCATATGTAAATCGCAACAAATTGAATGAATCAAGTTACAACAAAAAACACTACTCTGAAACTTAAGAATCTAAATCAAAGTTGAGGGGAACTTAGATTGGAATTGATTTTACTGATAAACAAAGAAGTTAAATTTTTTTAGCAACTAAGTTATATTTACATGGAAAACATAATATCAATAATACATTCTCAAAATAAATTTAGAATTACATAGAATACTACAAGTCTACCACCTCAAATTCCAATCTCTTCTTCTTTCCTCTTCTTTACTTGCACTGGAACCTTCTCTGCACTGCTCGTTCCAATAAACCACGAAATTCAATGCTTATATAAGCGGATACTGAAAAACCCTAACAATTATATTAATCAGCTAATCCTCATTGAGACCAATAAGAAAAAGAAAGATCGATTTAATCAGATCAAAAGTTCAATTAAGTAGGATCTTCTAACGACGGAAAATCTCCAAAGAAGAAATAAACTGAATTGCTGATTTAATTTTTCAAAAAAAAAAAAACTAAAGAACTAAAACAAATTATGAGTTTTAAAACTTGAAAAGAAAGAGAGAGAATCCTACCTTCTCATGGGTTAACTTTTAGTTTCCTGATTCGCTTTTTTTTCTTCTTCTTCTACTTCTGCCTGTGAAGTCTGCGTTTGTGTGTGTCGTTCTCGTTTGTTATTTGTTAGCCCTTTTCTTTAATCAGATTTTTTTTGGTGCAAATAATAACGGTCCTTGGTTTTTATCAACCGCATGTCGCTTGTATTTGTGAGTATAATTTTTTTCATTAGTTTTTACGACCAACAAAATACGAATGGATGGATGCTTTTTCAATATTATATTTGTATTTATATTTATCCAACTGTATTTATCATATAATAGGGTAGATAACTTATTTTTAATCTATTAAAATAATCTAAAAAGAATAATTTTACAAAAAATATTATTAGTTAATATATTATTAAAATATATTAAACTAAAAGATTGGGTACAATAATATATAATATATTAAAATAATATTTAATAATAGTTATTATTATAATAATAGTATTAATGTGATATTATATTTAATAATACAATTAAAAATGTTATAATATGTACCAATTATTATATTAAAAATATTATAATGGGTTTAATATTGAATAAAATGTTATATTTATTATAATATATTTTTATAATGTGTGTATATATATATTTAATATATATTTATATTTTTATAAATCAATTAAATAAAATACAAAAAAGTATAATATCTTTTAAACAGTTTTTTTTTTTTGAGATCAATAGCTGAATTTATCATTGCAAATAGGCCAAAATTATAGTTCATAAACAAAACTAAAACAAAACCCAAATAAAAAGCCCAGGCATAAAGACCGAAAAAACAAAACCAGATCAAAATAGGAAAAAAATAACCAAAACAATAAAAAAAAAAAGACTTTGGCCTATGCGACTCAAGACGATAGGGTTTGTTTTGGAAACCAATTCCAGCTGTCCTCCATAATAACCCCTATCTCGGAAATATTTAAAGCAGATATCTTTCTGCAGCCTTTCATTTATTGCTTTTCATCATTTCACCAAAAAAATCTTGAAACCTCTCAAATCCTCCTGATGTTTTAGCTTATTCTTTCCACAATCCCAAACAGATAGCTCTTTGTCCTTCCATTTCCTCTACATCAGTTACTCTCCCTTATCCCTACAAGCTTTCCATTCTTCGACGGTCGTCTCTCACCATCGTTTCAGCAACATTCGGGACTCCCTGATAAGTATTCTTTCCCTTTCTTAGGCCATCGGTAGTTATTCGGTGTGCCACTTCATTTGCTTCCCTGTTTTGAAAAAGGAAATTACAATTTCTAAAAAGCAAAGCCATTTTCTTTGAATCTTCAATAAACGCTGCAATTTCTGATTTGTCCATTTCTTTCTCTTTTAGCTTTTCAATCACCGTCCTTGCATCACCCTCTATTTCTACATCTTGTAGACCAAGATGAAAACCCAGATCTATTGCTTGGTAACACGCCATAGCTTCAGCAGCAAACACGTTTGGTATATTCTTGTTAATAATTGCTTTTGAACATATTACTTCCGCCTTTTCATTTCTCACCACTAATCCCGAGCATGACTCCTTTCTATTGCTGTTGAAAGCCGCATCAAAGTTAATCTTCAGAAGCATCCCTATCGGCGCTCTCCAACTACTTCTGACTATTCGTTTCTCAGGTTACTTGCCCCATCCAATTCCATCAGGTATCTAACAACGAAATCTGCAATCTGACTTCCCGTTTTCATTTCACCTTCATGGATGAATTTATTTCTGGCGGTCCAAATCCCCCACAAAGCACACACAAATCTTCAACACCTTTCCATAGAGTTCTTAGCAAAAAAGTTCTTTAAACTTTCAACGAACCCCATATTTTCCTCTCCAGTGGACCATTCAATATTTAACTTCTCCCATGTTTCCTTTGCAACAGGGCAGTCTTTAAACAGATGCTCCTTTGTCTCAGCTTCCCCTTGGCATCTTCGGCAGATAGCAGATCTCATTAGTCTTTTCTAGTGTAAATTGTTGTAATTAGGCAGAAAATTACGTGAGCCTCGCCATACTGTAATTTTAATTTTTGAGGGTAATTCTAAATTCCAGAGTCGCTTGTAAAATTATTTAAAATCATCATGTATTTAAGTCTGTCCGTCTTGTATAAGAAGTTTATGTCCACTCCGTACTGAGTACTCTCCAGTTTGCTCCCCTCGCCAGACAACAAAATCTTCATATGAGTTCAGAGGCAATGGAATACAGAGTATCCTCACAGCATCCCTCTCAGTAAATGTATTAAAGATCAAATCTTCTTTCCATTTTCTTATGTTAGCCTCAATCAGATCTGCAACTTTTGTTATGCTTAAATTTGAGTTTTGATTCTGACCACTTAGCTCTTTGTTACCAGGGACCCACCTATCCTCCCAAATAGAGACTTTCTGGCCATCACCAATTCACCAGCCCATACCTTTCAACAGAAGTCCTTTTGCCGTCCACAGACTCCTCCAGGTTAACGAAGGTAAATCACCCAAGCCTTTGACGTTCGCGCTAGAAGAGAATTAGGATTGCGTAACAACCGCCAACCCTGGCCAACATAGCAATATTGAAAGAACTCAGATCACGAAAACCCATTCCTCCTTCTTCCTTAATCCCGCATAATAATCTCCATTCAAACCAATGCATGCCTATTTTTCCATTACTTTTATTCCACCAAAAGGAATTTAAAACATTTTCCAATTCAGTACAGAATGTCTTCGGCATAAGGAAATAGGCCATTGTGTATGTGGGTATAGCTTGCAATATTGATTTTATAAAGACTTCTCGACCTCTTGCAATATGTGCTTACAGCTCCAATTATTAATTCTCTGTTTCAGCCTGTCTTTTAAGATTTGGAAAGCCATTTTCTTTTTTCGTCCCACTATATTTGGAAGCCCCAAATACTTTTCAAGATCATTTGAGCATCGGACTCGAAGGGCTTGAAACATTAAATTTCGATCTTGATCATTTACATTGGAGCTAAAAAATATCGTTGACTTTTCAAAATTCACACACTAACCCGAGCAAGTCTCATATTCCTTGAGAATACCCTTAAACACATCAATCCCCTTATTTGATGCTTCCCCCAAAAGGATACAATCGTCTGCAAACATGAGATGGGTGATTGAAGGAGAAGCTCTACATACCTTTACTCCACAAGTCTTTCCCTTTTGACAAGCCAATCTCATTAATGCCGACAGGCCTTCCCCACAAAATAAAAACAGATATGGGCTTAGTGGATCTCCTTGACGTAGCCCCCTAGTTCCTTTGAAACTCAAGCCTTCTTCCCCATTTATCAAAATAGAGAATGTAACCGAGTTAAGACAACGAACAATTAAGTCAACAAATCCCTCTGTAAAACCCAACTTTGCCATGACTTCTTTGATAAAATTCCATTCCACTCTATCATAGGCTTTACTCATATCTAATTTCAAGGCTATAGAACCTTTTCTTCCTACTCTCTTATTCTTAAGTGAATGAAGTACTTCGTATGCCAGTAACACATTATCAATAATAAGTCTACTTGGAACAAACGCACTCTGAGAAGAATCAATGCAATCACTTAGCACCTTCTGTAATCTGTTAGCAACCGACTTCGCAATAATCTTATATATCACTGTGCATAAGCTAATAGGACAAAAATTCTTAAGATTAATAGGAGAGACAGTTTTCGGAATCAATACCAGCAAAGTTCTGTTTACTTCCTCAAGTGAGTCCCCCTGATTCAGCACCTTCAAACAAAAATCACAAGTGTCTTTCCCCACAATATGCCAATATTTTTGGAAAAATAACGCCGAAAAACCATTTGCACCCGAAGCTTTAGTAGGTCTCATTCCTTTCAGTGCATCAACAATTTCCTCCTCAGAGTAGAGAGCAGTCAATCTGAGGTTCACACTTTTCGATATGCATGGATTAATCCCTGATAGTATATGTGTCACATCTCCAACTCCTCTAGATTCAAATAAATCAGAAAAATAATTCTGAGCAACCTCTTCAATTTCTATGTCATCTGTCGCAAGCGAACCGTCAACTCTCTGTAATCCCCTTATGCGATTTATACGTCTTCTCTACGATGCATACTTGTGAAAAAATGACGTTTTTTTATCTCCTAATTGTAGCCAGTTAGACCTTGCTCGTTGCTCCCAGTATCTCTCTTCCTTATCAATCTCCATGTTTAAATGGAGTTTAACTTCCATAAGTTTAGTCAAAACCTCCTCCGTTCTTTCCTCATCATTCAATTCCTCTAATTTCCTATTTAATCTTTTCACCTCTCCATGTCGTTTGAATTGGATATTGCTAGCCCACATTTTCAATCCATTTGCAAGGATATTCATACGATTTAGAAAAAAGACCAGAACTGCATTCCCAGAGCTTTTTTATTTCCTCCTCACATGACTCCTCAAGGACCCACCAAGATTCAAACCTAAAACGAGTAGGATTGTATCTCCTTTTGATAGCTTCCGTATCAACAAGCAAAGGACAATGATCCGAGAAAGAATACGGAATATGTCTCAGAGAATAGTTTGAGAAAGTTTGAAGCCAGGCATCTGTTGCTACACCCCTGTCAATTCTTTCCCTAATATTTCGCTCTGAACTTCGACCCCTTTCCCATGTAAACCAAGGACCTGAAAAACTAATATCTTCCAATGAACAATCCATCAACGTTTTATGAAACTCCTCCATTCTAGCTTCATCCCTTGGAAGACCACCCCTTTTCTCATGTGCATAAAGAATATCATTAAAATCCCCTCCAACCAGCCAAGGTAACGAGTTATTCCTCCCCAACCTACGAAACAAATTCTACGTCTCCATTTTATTTCTTACCTCAGGGGCCCCATAAAAACCTGTGAATCTCCAACAAGGTTTATCCACCTCTTCTTGAATCTCCACATTAAATATGGTGATTATATATGGTGATTATACATTAAATATGGTAGGAAAATGCTTCCAATTAGATGTATTTTTAGCTTTGATCAAATGGTTAAATCTTAGTGCTTTTATATTTGAGTCCAAAGTTTGATTTCTCTCTTACTCATATTTCATGTTGTTTCAAGCTTTTTAAATTTTTAATTGTTTTTTTTATCATATTAGTTATTTCGTTACATAGTTAGATAGTTGCAATTACATTCTTGGGTATCGAGTTCAATTCCTCTATTACTCACATTTGTATTTTTTATTTCATTTGCTTGATCAAGCTTTTTTTATTATTTTGAATTGATATTTTTAACATATTAGCTTATTCAATTAGATGGTTAGATAATTACGTTTACATCATTGAGTCTGAGGTTCTATTATTTTTATAAGCATATTAATGTATTTTTTTATTTCATATTGTTTCAAGCTTTTTCTTATTTTTAAATAATGTTTTGATGATTGTCGAAACCATTTTTTGTTGAAAAATGGGCCGACTTTAAAAAGAAAAACAGAGTCGCCACCAATCTTTTTTTGTAGTGTGATTGGGTCACTTATAAAACATTTTGGCCTACGGATTTGAAGAAAACGGGCTCGGGAGTCAGTTACGCGCGAGGAAGGATTAACACCCTCGCAACGCCCAAAATTGGTACCGTGTTGATTGATTAATGTCCTTAGTATCGAAAATTAGAAAGTGTTTTCTGAGAGGGAAAAATGTTTGGTGACTCGTATTGGATATCAAAACTCTCTCGTTTGAAAAAAGTGAAATATCACGTCCAAAGACGAGAGGACACGATGCTTCAAACTCTCGATACCAAGATCATTTTATGATTTCGAATACATGTAGTACAATTTGAAAAGGGTATTTCATTACTTGGCTAAACTAAAACCGCAAACCAAAGACGATTGGGTACGATTCCTTGATTTCCAATCATGAAATATTGCCCTTATTTAAGAAATACGATAAAAAATGTGAAGGATATCTAGTTGTTTAGATGAACAGAAAATCGAAACCCAGCACGATTGGGCACGAATTTCTTGAACTTCCAAACACGAAACATTGCCTTATTTTCAAAAATATGATCAAGATCTTTAAAGGACATTTAGTGATCTGGACGAACGAAAAGTCGAAGCCCAGCACGATTGGGCACGATTTCCCGAACTTCCAAACACACAAAATTACCTTTATGAAACCTGATCAAAATCTTTAAAGGATATTTAGTGATCTAGATGAACGAAAATTCGAAACCCAGCACGATTGGGCACGATTCCTCGGACTTCTAAATACGAAATATTACCTTCGTAAAAGCCCATTTTTATGCATTTTCTTTAAAAAACAAAAATAATAATCTTGCAATGTGACCACGGTAATGATAAGGGAATAGTAGATGCAAAAGCGGAAAAATAATATTACGGTGAAGAAAAAATATCGACCAATAAACAAATTAGTAATAATAATACTACAAATGAAACTAATAAATATAGTAAAACAAATAAATATAACACTACAATATAAATACGATAATAGGATAGTAACAACAATAAGTAAAAAACCAATAAGAAAATAATAATAATATTAGAATAATAGTATAAAAAGTAGCAAAAATAAAAGTGATATTAATGAAAACTATAATAATAATTAAAGTAGTACTAAAAAAGTAAAAACAATAATATATAATTAAAAGAATGAAAACAAACAAGAATATGTATATAATAATAATAATAAATAAATAAATAATAATAAGAAAATAAGAAAATAATAGTATTAATAAAATAATAAAAAATATTAGATAACAATAAAATAATAAATATAATCAGAATATATAAAAAATTAAAGTAAACAAGGATATATACATATAAACCGATGATAAGAGGAAAAAAAAAGTAATTTAATGGTAAAATAACAAAATAATCGAAAAGAGACTAAATTGGGTTAAAAACAGAATATTTGGGGCCAAATTTAAAAACAAATAGTGATAAAGGAGTGGATTGAAATGCGCGCGTAACTTATAAGGACCAAAAGGGTAATAAACCCCACTCTGTAAACCACAGCACTCAACTGAGGACTTAATTGAAATCAAAAGCGAATTTTTGGGGTCAAATCGGAAGGAAAAAACCTGATTTTAAAACCAGTAAAAAGCGGAGGGGCTAAACGCGCAATTAGCCCCTTCAAAGCAAAAACACGCGGATCTCATCCTCATCTTGGGTCGGTCAGCGGGTTTAGAGGTCCAAAACGACGTCGTTTGGCTCTCGAACCCATTTACCAAAAGCACTACCGTTTAGTAAACACTATAAAAGCAGAATTTTTTTTGTGAAAATCCTCATTCTCCTCATTCTTTTCAAACTCAAAAAAAACAAATTTTGAAACTCTCTCAACCCTTTCTTCCTACGGATTTGGTAGAAGCATGGTCACGGACTTAGTCGGTCATAGTAAATCGTCATCCCAATCTTGTGGTGGCGAAAAAAAAGTAAGTTTTTTTTTTTTGTGAAAGAACGATATTTTTTTTAAAAGAAAACTTCAAGAAGAAAAAAAAAAGAAAAACCAGATTCAAAAAGGAAGAGGAAAAAACGAACAAAAGCGCAAAATGAAAAAAATAAATCAACCTTTGCTCTTTTTTTCTGTATTTCTTTGAACTATTTTTCTTTTCTTTGTTACAAATGCTTCTTTTTCTTTCTTATCTCTCCAAAAACCCTAATCTCCCTTTTCTGATTTTTTCGATTTTTATAGCCTATTATTTACAAACGCTTTCCTCTTTTGCGAAGCGTCTTTGGAGAGGACCCTCTCACGAACGTGGTGGGCGTGGCTCGATGGCGTGGGAGCGCATGGCACGGAGGTCATTGTGAGGTTCTTGCTACTCCTTCGCTAGGGTTTCTTCTTTTTTATTTCATTTTGTTTGGATTTTGGCTGTGTTTTGGATTGCAATTTTGGGCCTTTCATTTGCTTTGGGCCCCGAAAAAATTGGGCCTTACAGCTGCCCCTCTTTGCTCATTATCGCAGCGAGAATAGAGCAAAGACTTTAAAAGGACCAATTTTGCCCTAGCTTGTTCGATCTTGACTTCGATGCTTCCTTTTTCCGGTAGCTTTATTCCACCTCTGCATTCCGGAGGTGTGGAAGTTTTGTTTCGATCTGCTATCTTTAGCTTTGCTCCACTCCTTTCGGTGGAGATAAGGCTTGATCTTCGATCCGCTCTACTCTGCATTCGAGAGAGATAAGATCATTATCTTCAATCTGCCCCTCTCCCTTTCGGTGGAGATAGGATCTCTGTCTTTAGCTCGCTCCACTCCTTCCGGTGGAGATAAGGCTTGATCTTCTGCTCTACTCCCTTTCGGTAGAGATAAGATCGATGCTTCAATCCGCTCCACTCCTTTCGGTGGAGATAGGATCTACTATCTTTAACTGCTCCTCCTCGATCGGTAGAGATAAGGCTTCTTGACCGCTTCTACTCCTGCCAGAGAGATAAGATCTGTTATCTTCAATCCGCTCCACTCCTACTTAGTGGAGATAGGATCTACTATCTTTTAGCCTGCTCCACTCCTGCTCAGTGGAGATAAGACTTGTCTTCGATCTGCTCTACTCCTGCTCAGTAGAGATAAGATCTGCTGTCTTCAATCCGCTCCACTCGCCGATGGAGATAGGATCTACTATCTTTAGCTCGCTTCCACCTTTCGGTGGAGATAAGGCTTCAATCTTCGATTTGCTCTACTCGCTTTCGGTAGAGATAAGATCTGCTGCTTCAATCCGCTCCACTCACCTTTCGGTGGAGATAGGATCTACTATTTTAGTCTGCTCCACTCCTCGCCGGTGGAGATAAGACCTCAATCTTCGATCCGCTCTACTCTCGCCAGAGAGATAAGATCTGCTGCTTCAATCCGCTCCTCCTTTCGGTGGAGATAGGATCTACTATTTTAATCTGCTCCACTCCTTTCGGTGGAGATAAGACTTATCTTGATCTACTCTACTACCTTTCGGTAGAGATAAGATCTGCTTGTCTTCAATCCGCTCCCTCGCTCGGTGGAGATAGGATCTACTATCTTTAGCTCGCTCCACTCTCGCTCAGTGGAGATAAGGCTTCAATCTTCGATCCGCTCTACCTCGCCGGTAGAGATAAGATCTGCTGCTTCAATCCGCTCCACTCTTTCGGTGGAGATAGGATCTACTATTTTAAGTCTGCTCCACTCTGCTTCGGTGGAGATAAGACCTCAATCTTCGATCTGCTCTACTCGCTTTCGGTAGAGATAAGATCTGCTTGCTTCAATCCGCTCCACTCGCTTCGGTGGAGATAGGATCTACTATTTTAGTCTGCTCTACTCCCTTTCGGTGGAGATAAAACTTATCTTCGATCCGCTCTACTCACCGCCGGTAGAGATAAGATCTGCGCCTTCAATCCACTCCACCTTTCGGTGAAGATAGGATCTACTATCTTTAGTCCGCTCCCTCTGCTTTCGGTGGAGATAAGACTTGTATCTTCGATCTGCTCCACTCACCTTTCGGTGGAGATAAGATCTGTTATCTTCAATCCGCTCCACTCCTGCCGGTGGAGATAGGATCTACTATCTTTAGCTTCGCTCCCTCCTCGCCGGTGAAGATAAGGTGGAATCTTTGATCTGCTCCCACTGCTTTCGGTGGAGATAAGATTTGTTATCTTCTGTAACTCCAATTAACTTTGCTACATTGTCCTCTGGGGAACCTACCTGTAGAAGTGATTTCATGGGGTCTATGCATATGTCAAATGATTAGGATGTCATGAAAGATGCTCCTAACCATATGTATCGTTAATGTTATCAATGGATGCAAAATGTCATGAGAATGATCCATTTTAACGTTTGGGCTGTTATTGCTTACTACTTATTAAGGTGACCCCTGACGTATGTCTTCTCTGTTCAGCTGATACTTCTAACAACTAATCTGAAGATGTCGTCACTGCTTATCTCAAGTCTTTGAGCCCTTTTAAGCCTGGTTAGTTCTAAACAATTATCCTGTTTCAGATTCTTGTATTTTTTAGAAACTTTCAGAGTAGTGCATAAAACTTCTTTTGTGAAAGTATTATTGGTTCAATAATCATTATTTCAAAGAAAAATGCTTGAAACAAGACTGTAGAAATGAATAAAATCGAAATTTATTAGGGATAAAACCCGTGAAAATGGGTTGAACAAGGAAAACAAATTCCATTAAGGTGCAATATGAATAAGAATGGTATTGATGCCCCGGATATCACATCTGAGCTTTTCTATATGTACTTTGAAGACCACTCGAGTTCAACATGTGTCAGAAGATCCATGGTACTTTGTAGATGCCCCAAGACGTAACATATCTCCTCATTGTTAATTCAAGTATAAGCGAAATTATTGTATGCCCCTCACGAGTTGATCATACATTGAGCCGCCCTTTTGGGTTTTCAACTCAAAGCCCTTTGGTCTCAAAGCGCCACTTTGCGGGTTTTCGCTTTGGCCTCTCCGTTTTTTTTTTTTGAACTCAAAATGCCCCTTTGTGGGTTTTCATCTTAGTCCACTTTCAAGCGAAGTACTTCTTGACTGAGTCTGCGTTAATCGGATTTGGTAGACTTTTGCCGTTCATCTCGGCTAGTATCAAAGCTCCTCCAGAAAAGGCTTTCTTTACAATATAAGGTCCTTCCCAATTAGGCATCCATTTTCCCCTGAAGTCCTTTTGCATGGGGAGGATCTGTTTCAACACCAAGTCTCTTTCATGGAATACTCTGGGGCGGACTTTCTTATTGTAGGCTCGCATCATCCGCTTCTGGTACAATTGACCATGACGAATAGCTCTTAGCCTCTTTTCCTCAATTAGATTGGTGATCATATCGAGATTGAACCCATTCGCTTCGTCCAACTTTAGCTCGACAAAAACTCGAGTGAAGGGATCTCAACTTCAATAGGCAAACCGCTTCCATCCCATAAACCAACGAGAAAGGAGTTGCCCAGTAGAAGTTCTAACCAAGTTCGATAGGCGTGAAGGCAAGCGGTAACTTTTCATGCCGATCCTTGTAGGTCTCAACCATTTTCCCACAATTTTCTTGATATTTTTATTAGCGCCTCAATTGCTCCATTCATCTTGGGCAATATGGCGACGAGTTATGGTGCTTAATGTTGAATCGATTGCAGGACTTCCGCTATCGCTTTATTATTCAAGTTTAGTGCATTATCGAGACCACGATCCTTTCGGCATACCGTAGCGACATATGATCTCTTTCTTCAAAACTTGCTAATCGCCATCTTCGTGATATTAGCATATGAAGTCGCCTCTACCCATTTGGTGAAGTAATCAATGACCACGAAGATGAAATGATGTCCATTAGAAGCTTTCGGTGAGATTACCAATGACATCCATGCCCCACATTGAGAAAGGCCATGGAGAAGTCATAATATGAAGAGGTGAATGAGGCACATGGATCTTGTTCCCATAAACACAGCACTTATGGCACTTCTTGGCATAACGAATGCAGTCTCCTTCCATTGTGGACCAGTAATACCCGAATCTCATGATTTGTCTCGCCATCGTAAACCCATTGGCGTGTGTTCCATGGACCCATCATGGACTTCTTCCAGATTTTCCTAGCTTCAACAAACATCCACACATCGAGCAACACTTGATCCCTCCTCTTTTATCTGGGATCTCTCCATCTAGGACATAGTCACCGGCAAGTCTTCTCAATGTCTTCTTATCATTTTCAGTCACTTGATCGAGATATTCACGGCTTTTCACATATTGCAGAATATCATAGTACCAAGGATGATCATCTCTCTCCTCCTTTTCGTCAATATTGAAACAATGAGTCGGAGCCTCACAAATACTCATTCGGATAGGCTTCATACCCTCCTGCTCGTTCACTTTGATCATAGAAGCTAGAGTGGCCAAAGCATCAGCCATCTGGTTTTCATCATGCGGGAGGTAAGAGAATGTGATATCATCAAACTCCTCAATTAGTTCCAAGACTAACTTTCGATAGCTGATCAGTTTGGGATCTCTTGTTCCCATTCTCCTTTGAGCTGATATATTACAAGGGCAGAGTTTCCGTATACCTCTAGCGCCTTAACTTTGTGGTCTATGGCTACTCGGATCCCCATGATACACGCTTCGTATTCTGCCATGTTGTTTGTGCAATCGAAGTCCAATTTGCAAGTGAATGGATAGTGTTCTCCATTTGGGGATACCAGGACTGCCCCAATTCCATTACCAACGGCATTTGATGCTCCGTCAAATTTTATCTTCCAGGGACGATCTTCTAAGATATCTTCTTCAATTGTAGCTACGAACATCAGATCTTCATTAGGAAAATCAAAATTAAGGGGCTCGTAATCATCTAAGCGCCTATTGGCTAAGAACTGCTATTGCACTCCCTTCACCGCCTTACGGTTCACATAGACAATGTCGAACTCAGAGAGCAAAATTTGCCATCAGGCCATTCTTCCATTCAGGCCATCGACTCCATCATGTATTTCAGAGGGTCCAATTTCGAGATTAACCGGTCGTGTGGTACAACATGTCTTGCCTCAACCTCCGAGTTGTCCGCACCAATGCACAACACAATTTCTCAATTGGCGAGTATCTCATTTCACACTCGGTGAATTTCTTATCGAGGTAATATATCGCTCTTTCTTTCCTCCTGTCTCATCGTGTTGGCCTAGCACACATCCCATTGAGTTATCGAACAACGCCGGATACAAAATCAAGGGTCTATCAGATCTGGAGGCATTAATCTTGGGTGTTGGACAAATATTGTTTAATCTTGTCAAATGCCCTCCGCATTCATCATCCCAAATTCTGGATTGTTCTTCTTAGGAGGCGGAATATTGGATCACATTTCTCGATCAATTGTGAAATAAACCGAGCGATGTAATTCAATCTCCCTAAAAACCTCGGACTTCCTTCGAGAGTGCGACGGAGGCAATTTTGTACTACCTTGACTTTATCCGGATATCTTGATTCTTTTTGACCGACCACGAAACCCAATAGTTTCCGATCGAGCCCCGAAAGTACATTTATCGGATTGAGCTTCAAATTGAAATTTCCTCAATCTCGTAAACAACTTCCTCAATACTTGCACATGCTCCCTTCCGTTCGAGACTTTGCGATCATGTCATCGACGTAGACCTCAATCTCCTTATGCATCATGTCATGAAACAAGGTTACCATAGCCCTTTGGTATGTTGCTCCCGCATTCTTTAACCCAAATGGCATCACTTGGTAACAAAAGGTTCCCCATAAGGTTATGAAGGTAGTCTTTACCATGTCTTCAGGATGCATCTTTATTTGGTTGTATTCCGAGAAACCGTCCATGAAGGAGAAAAATGAAAATCCTGCCGTGTTATCCACTAAAGTGTCAATGTGAGGTAGTAGGAAGTTGTCTTTCGGTGGCCTTATTTAGGTCCTCAGAATCGACACACATCCGGACTTTTCCATCCTTTTGGGACAGAAACCACATTGGCTACCCATTCGAGTAATTTACTACTCGTAAGAACCCAGCATCAAATTGCTTCTTGACTTCTTCCCTTATCTTTACTGTGACATCGGGTCTCATCCTTGAAGTTTCGTTGGACCGCTTGTATTCTCTTTTTTGGGGATACGGTACCGCAATATCAAGACTCAACCTGGCATGTCTTGATATGACCACGCCAAGACATCTTTGAACTCTAGCAGAAGTCTAATGAGGTCCCGCCTGTTTCATGGGTTATCACGGTACCGATTTTCACTTCTTTCCCATCCTCTGAAGCACCTTTTCAATTGTCTCTTCGTGAGGTAAAATCGCTTCTCCTCCCGCCTACCATCCTTAACAAATCAGGGATAAATCATAATCTTCGTCATCTCAGAAGTCCCGAGATCCTCTGGGCACATGTCCCGCTCATAAGGGAATTCTGAGTTCATAGCAGTGTCACTCATGACGTCGATATCAGGAGACCTATGGTAGGTATCAAAGAATATTCAATGAAAACGAATTTAAGGATGACTTATTTATGCGTCATAATTATGAATGGAGTGGAACAGAAGTAGAAGAATAATTGCACGAAATGGAAAGAAAAATGCACTTATTATTGAAAATAATGATGCGTGAACATGCCTATTTCACAAAAGAAATTCTTATTGTTCCTAGGCTTGAAACAACAAGTGTGTTTTGAACATTACTCTGTTTTATTCCTAAAAACTACAGGAATTTCTTCCGCAGTCCAGTTGTCTAGAACACTTCCAGGCTCGTAAGGGCGAATATCCGCCAAGTTTCCTCTTCTCGAACTTCCTTTCGACACAGCGTTGATGTTCAAACTTCGCATCATGTCTTCAGCTGTTTCCTCATTCATGTCCTCCTGTCCTGAATGAATAATCCCTCCCGACACGAATGTATTAGATATATGGGAAAAGTCATTGAACCCCACTCAATCTCAAAGACCATTCAATCGTGCGCCTTCGCCTTTCACGCTTCTCTCTAGCTCCTCCTTTCTCTGTTTGGTATCCGGTCTATACCCTAGACCAAAGCGATCCCGCTTGTCAACCAACCCCGCACTGACCGACCACGAGATATTTTCCAAGTCCCTCCGGGCATTGCTCCTTTTCCATTGTCAAGCTGTAGGCCCATCCTCGTTGCTTCGAGAGTTTGAGCACCGGATCTTGCTTCTTTCACTTATAAAAGTCGATTTACAAACTCTAATGACCAAGGAGCACTCTATGGCCTCCGTGATCATTCTCTATGTATTTGCATCACTAGTAACAGACGCGATGATATCCTCCTCTGTATTTATGGTTATCAACCGACCTCATTACTAATTTTAACTTTTGATACAATGACGATGGTATACCTCTCATTGAGTGGATCCACTACTCCCCAATAAGCAATTATAAGAAGGCTTGATGCTCATCACAAGGAAATATACCTCATACATATTTGGCCCAATTAGGAGGGGTATCTCGATCCTCCCCATTACTTCTCTCTCGGTGCCATCGAATGCTCTCACTATATTTTGGCACGTTTTTATGTGAGAGCTGTCTACAGGTAACCTGTCCAGTGTAGACAGGGGCAAAACATTTAGTGCCGATCCATTGTCAATTAATACCCCTGGGAGTGTATACCCTTTGCATCGGGTAGTGATATGCAAAGCCTTGGTAGATCCCCTGTCCCCCGGCGGTATTTCATCATCACTGAACGAGATAAAATTATCTGCGCTTATGTTATTTACAAGACGGTCCAGCTTATTTACCGAAATGTCATCAGCAACATAAATCTGGTTCAATGCTTTCATTAACGCACTCACGATGTCCTCCGAGTTTAGTAGTAAGGTCAATACCTGGATGTCGCGTGGATTTACCGCTTGTGTAATCTGCTCCACCACATCTGTACTCACTGTGCTTCGTGAACTTCAAGAACTCCCGACCTCATCTCTCATTCATCGGTTTGTTAACAAGCGGTCCTGTCTTCTCGTCTCCCTTTCTCGTCATAGAGGACTCAGCTTCTGGGTCGGGTATGCTGGCCGAATTCTTTTTCCCAAAAACTATCATAGTACAATCATAATTCCAAGGTACCCTCTTGTCATCTTTATAAGGAAAAGTCACGGGTTTCAATTACGATCTTGATGCATTCTTAGGAGCAAAATTACGGGTTTTTCGACACGACCCTCGGTGCCACCTCACCCGACCTCGTCGACCCTCGGCGCGTGATAATCACACGTGGGTGATTGACTTTAAGGATCCTTTCACGACCTCCTCCGTGGAACATACATCCTCTTTTTCCACCAAGTCAAAGAACTCCACTCTTTATTATCCATTAGCCCTTGTACTAGGCTCTAAATTCGCTATTACATTCTTTGGATATCATGGCCTTCCTTGTCATGGAACTCACGGTAGTTCCTTGTGTCGGAGATCTCGCTCACATTCTCTTGCGGAACTAACCCAACCTTCGCATTTCTTTCCAAACCATTCTTAATGGGTTCGACCTCAAGAATCTCTGTTTGAACCTCCTCCCATTGTTTTTAACTATCGCGTTTACCCATTATCGGCATGGTGGGTAACAGATTTCTCCACCTGTGAATCATTGAAGTCTACCACCCCGCCTTCATAAGTCATTTCGACTAGTCTTTTGAATGAAGTACGCTTCTCATCGAGTGACCTATTACATCCGCATGGTACTACACCGAGCGCTTGTGTCATACCACTTAGGATATGGAGGTTGCGGTGGCTTCAAGTAAAATGGGGACATGACATGCGATCGAATAAAGTCTATACAACTCCTTATACGCCACCCAGATAGGAGTAAATTAGAATCTCTCATCCTCTATCTCGTGTTGGGCTCTTGTCTTGGTGTCAGCTCATTGCCCACACTCTGACTCTCGGTTGGGTAATAGTAACGAGTTTAGGATAACCCGAGCTTATATTCCCCACTTCAGCTTCCCTTTTCTTCGGCGCGGCTCTTCTTGTGCTCTCTCCGGCCTCTATCTTTCCACACCTGATCGCGTTCTCTATCATTTCGCCCGACATCACCATGTCCGCGAAACTCTTAGTCGTGTCTCCCAACATGTGGTTAATGAACGGTGCCTTCAGGGTATTGATGAAGAGCATGGTCATTTCCTTTTCTAGTAATGGTGGCTGGACCTGTGTAGCGACCTTCCTCTATCTTTGGGCGCACTTTCTGAAGCTTTCACTTGGCTTTTTCTCCATGTTTTGCAATGTGATCCTGTCAGGTGTTATATCGGTCACATGGCCGTAATGTTTGATGAAAGCCTGCGCCAAATCTCTCTATGATTTGATTTGGGTACAACTCAACTGGTTGTACCATTTTGCTGCAGCCCCAATCAGATTATCCTGAAAACAATGGATCAACAACTGGTCATTATTGACATATCCTGTCATTTTCCGACAGAACATCATAATATGGGCCTCAGGGTAGCTAGTCCCGTTGTACTTTTTGAATTTTGGCATCTTGAACTTTGGAGGAAGTACTAAATCTGGGACTAGACTCAGCTTCTTAGCATCCCTTCGCATTGGTGATCAAGACTTTTCAATGCTCAAACTTCTTCCAAACCATTTGCATCGATCCTCAAACTCTTTTGAAGCTCGCTTACTTTCTCCCTTCGCCGCCTCATCAAGTGCAGGACCATTGGTTTTACTAGATTGGCTTCGGGGTTAGAGCTCAAGCCCGCGGGGAAATTTACCAGTGTCGGAGCACCGGATTGGTGCTGAGGCTTGATATTGACCGACACTCTCGGTGGTTGCACTTGAGAACTTGTCGGGGCCAGGCCCGGAGGGCAAGTAAAATCCTTAGTATCTTCTCCGTATCGACCATAGGTCTTTTTCCGTTTCGAGCCCTCAGGTCAACAATCGTGTCATTTGGTTCATCATGCTTCTCGATTCCAAAGATTTGATCCTCATATCTGTTGGATCTTGGCTAATCGCTCTTGCATCTGAGCCTGCAGTTGGTCTTGCATCTCTTTTTGCATCTGCTCCAACTTTTCTATCCTTTGATCCATTGCTCTCATCTTTTTTCGAGTGTAATAGTGGTGTTCCAGGATAACTATAGTATGACCTCTAGTTAATAGGGTTGTCTTATAATATTTAATACAAATATAGTGATGCAGTGCCAATGCATGAAATGTAATGCAAATGAATGAATGCAAAAATAAAAGAGTCGATTCTAATTCAATTTCTTTTAAAATACTCATTGAAAAAGGCAAAATCTTTTACATAAAACAGAGTCACATATACGACCTAGCCCTTATGCCCAAAGTTTTAACTTTCTCAAGAAGTGAGGCTAACTCTCGACCCTGATCTGACTTTAACTCATAAAATATACTTAACACATCACCGAATCGCTAGGGTTTGTAGATGATCTACCACCTCTCGATTCTAAACCATAGCTTCACCCATAAGGTAGTCTCTTTCTCGACTTGGTTACGAGATTGTTGAAGTTGTTCTTTCCTCGCTAATTATCTACCTCTAACAATTTGGATCCGAGCTCACTGCTTTGCAAAGACTGCTTGAGTTCCACCACCTTTCCTTCAATTCTTCAACTGCTTAGGCTTGATTCCAACTTCGCAGTAGAGTTGTGACTTTGACTCAATGCCTTCTCTAATTTTGCTACTCGAGCCCTTAGCATCTTATTTTGGCTTTGGCTCTCCCCTAGTCTTTTTAGGGCATCCTTTTGTGCTTGAACCCCATGAAATCTCTTCTTCCACGGGTCGACTTTGGTCTTCTCTTCCAAGTTCTTGACGCCATTGTTACGAGGTTTTACCCCAATTTCAGATCTTCATCGATAGATGCAACTTCTTATGTCGGTCTTCGACTATCCAAATCTTCTTCTACTGTCTTTTTCCTTTCCTCGACTTCTCGACCTCGATTTACGGATATCAATATCTAACATCGATCTATTTTTCCCTTCCAGTTGTTCTATCTTTTCCCTAACTCTGAACTTTCACTTTCAAAGTTCTGCTTCATGATCTCCAACTCGGAAGGGACTACTGCAGTATTCTTCTATCGATCGAAAGAAAGCACCACTGCCGACACAGGAATATTATCGTTCACTCTCTCGCTCCGCCATGTGTTATATTCGAGAGTTACCATTGGATTTATAGCAACTCTTTTCATTGGTGAATCTGCCCATGCATCGTAAACTTCTCGAACTCTTTTCTTATAATTATTCCCACTATACGAGAATTGAACCGAGCTAACCCATGCGTTACGCAGATAAACTGTCTCGATTGGTATTGCCTTAGCACGAGCAAAGGAGCATACCCAATGACTCCCGGATCCCTAACAGAGGAACCCAATCATAACTCCCACACCGGTAGAGGATTTCATCGAGAACGAACCAAGGAGCTCTCCATTCCACATCTTTTCACGAAGATTCAAGAAGCGCGATCCGTTCTCTTCGATATGTCATCTCTCCTAGGCGCGACGGCCAACTCCTTTAATGGGGAGTAATTTGCAAAAAGACTCGACAAGGATTTCTATCTACTTTTCGAAATGGCTATGAAACCACCCCAACAATAGTTGTGCGATCCCATGAATCTTCCTCACCGCCTCCCAAGACGAGTTCAAAGATCTAAAAGTTTGGCGAGAATCATTTGGTACCGCAGTAACCCTTTATCAAGACGATCGAACAAATCAATAATCGCTTGCGTCACGTGCCTCAAAGCCTTGGGAAAATTACCAAACCATAGATACTTAAGGCAAAAATGTCGACTTTCCTCTTCACATCCGGGTGGGCCACCATCAGGTCCCTCAAGCTTACCCAAGGAATGCATTTCCCTTCACCCTTCTACTGAATTCGTGCCATGACCCACTGTTCGCTCATCCCAGTGATGCTCATCACTTCTTTACAAAAGAAGGTGCATTAGCGACCTCAAGTAAATTTTATCGACCGAGCCCTTTGATGCAAGCAAAGCCAGATATTCCTCCACCAGAGGCACCAAGTCTACTTCCCAAACGTAAAAGCATTTATAGGCTGGATTCCAATATTGAGTCATAGCCCAAAACAAGTGCTTGTCCACTCGATGTCGAGTAAGTAAGGTAGATCACCATAATTAGTGTAGAAACGGTTGCCTAGTTGCTTCATCCCAACCAAACCCATATATCTCTTAGTTCTTGTAGCTCATTCTATGTCACACTAATGCGAGTGAAGTCCAATAATTCGATGTGTAGCCTTGATTAGGCTATCCCCTTCTCAAGTCGTGTCTTCTCGACCATATACGCACGGCCGCATTATCCTCTACTTTATCAAGGAATCCGTCCCCCATAACAAGTATTCTAACTTAGTAATTAAAACAAGAATCGACGCCTTTTCAGTATGAAATGACATGTAAATATGACCAAAATAAAGCAAGTTAGTATCACATACAAGTAACCAAAGCAAGGGAAAAAAAATGTCTAACCACTACATAGGTAGCCACTAGGGTTTAGCACGGCTCTACCTAGGGTGGGCTCTTTAAGGTTCACTATATGTGGTTTGGTTCTAAAGAAAGAAAAGGGTACCTGAACCAGCAGATTCCTCAATCCTCACCCATTATAGGCTCATATAGATCGAGTTCGATTCAGGGGAATACATTTCCCTATGGCCATGCGAAGGTGAAAACCTCACGGAACCATAAGTACGGATGTATCCCGGAAGCGGTCCCCTAGCCCATGCGGAGGTGAAAACCTCACGAAGGCATAGTTTCTCTCTCCCACTTAAGGGTTGTGACCACAACGGTCATGCAATATGAATGCAGAGATATCCCATGTGTCTCAAACCAAAACAAATATATGACGCGACACAAACTCATGCAAATGGAAAAAACGGAAAAGAAAAAAAATATTTTCGATAAAAAGAACATTAATCAACCAATTTTACGGCTTGACTCTCTTATTGGTCCCCAGTGGAGTCGCCAAGCTGTTGAAACCATTTTTTGTTGAAAAACGGGCCGACTTTAAAAAGAAAAACGGAGTCGCCACCAATCTTTTTTTGAAGTGTGATTGGGTCACTTATAAAACATTTTGGTCTACGGATTTGAAGAAAACGGGCTCGGGAGTCGGTTACGCGTGAGGAAGGATTAGCACCCTCGCAACGCCCAAAATTGGTACCGTGTTGATTGATTAATGTCCTTAGTATCGAAAATTAGAAAGTGTTTTACAGTAGGGAAAAAATGTTTGGTCGACTTCAGATTGGATATCAAAACTCTCTCGTTTCGAAAAGCTGAAATATCACGTCCAGCACAAGAGGACACGATGCTTCAAACTCTCGATACCAAGATCATTTTATGATTTCCAGAATACATGTAGTGCAATTTGAAAAGGGGTATTTCATTACTTGGCTAAACTAAAAACCGCAACCCAGCACGATTGGGTACGATTCCTTAGATTTCCAATCATGAAATATTGCCCTTATTTAAGAAATACGATAAAAAAATGTGAAGGATATCTAGTTGTTTAGATGAACAGAAAATCGAAACCCAGCACGATTGGGCACGAATTTCTTGAACTTCCAAACACGAAACATTGCCTTATTTTCAAAAATATGATCAAGATCTTTAAAGGACATTTAGTGATCTGGACGAACGAAAAGTCGAAGCCCAGCACGATTGGGCACGATTTCTCGAACTTCCAAACACACAAAATTACCTTTATGAAACCTGATCAAAATCTTTAAAGGATATTTAGTGATCTAGATGAACGAAAAATCGAAACCCAGCATGATTGGGCACGATTCCTCGGACTTCTAAATACGAAATATTACCTTCGTAAAAGCCCATTTTTATGCATTTTCTTTAAAAAACAAAAATAAAAATCTTGCAATGTGACCACGGTAATGATAAGGGGGAATAGTAGATGCAAAAAGCGGAAAAATAATATTATGGTGAAGAAAAATATGCGACCAATAAAACAGCTAGTAATAATAATACTACAAATGAAACTAATAAATATAGTAAAAACAAATAAATATAACACTACAATATAAATACGATAATAGGATAGTAACAACAATAAGTAAAAAAACCAATAAGAAAATAATAATAATATTAGAATAATAGTATAAAAAAGTAGCAAAAATAAAAGTGATATTAATGATAACTATAATAATAATTAAAGTAATACTAAAAAAGTAATAACAATAATATATAATTAAAAGAATGAAAGCAAACAAGAATATGTATATAATAATAATAAATAAATAATAATAAGAAAATAAGAAAATAATAGTATTAATAAAATAATAAAAAATATTAGATAACAATAAAATAATAAATATAATCGTAATATATAAAAATTAAAGTAAACAAGGATATATACATATAAATCGATGATAAGAGGAAAAAAAAAGTAATTTAATGGTAAAATAACAAAATAATCGAAAAGGGACTAAATTGGGTTAAAAACAAAATATTTGGGGCCAAATTTAAAAATAAATAGTGATAAAGGAGTGGATTGAAATGCGCGCGCAACTTATAAGGACCAAAAGGGTAATAAACCCCACTCTGTAAACCACAGCACTCAACTGAGGACTTAATTGAAATCAAAAGCGAATTTTTGGGGTCAAATCGGAAGGAAAAAACCTGATTTTAAAACCAGTAAAAAGCGGAGGGGCTAAATGCGCAATTAGCCCCTCCAAAGCAAAACACGTGGATCTCATCCTGTCATGGGTCGGGTCATGGTTTAGAGGTCCAAAACGACGTCGTTTTGGCCTCTGAACCCATTTACCAAAACGGCGCCGTTTAGTAAACACTATAAAAGCAGAATTTTTTTTGTGAAAATCCTCATTCTCCTCATTCTTTTCAAACTAAAAAAAAAAAAATTTTGAAACTCTCTCAAACCCTTTCTTTGGCTGGATTCCTACCAAGCATGGTCAGCCGGACCGCCATGAGAAAAAAAGTAAGTTTTTTTTGTTTTTTTGTGAAAGAACGATATTTTTTTTTAAAAGAAAAACTTCAAGAAGAAAAAAAAAAGAAAAAAACCAGATTCGAAAAAAGGAAGAGGAAAAAAAAACGAACAAAACGCAAAAAGGAAAAAAATAAATCAACCTTTGCTCTTTTTTCTCTGTATTTCTTTGAACTATTTTTCTTTTGCTGTTACAAATGCTTCTTTTTTCTTTCTTATCTCTCCAAAAAAAACCCTAATCTCCCCTTTTACAGATTTTTTCTCGGCTTTTATAGCCTATTATTTACAAACGCTTTCCTCTTTTGCAGAAACGTGCTGGAGAGGGACCCCTCTCATGAACGTGGTGGACGTGGCTCAGTGGCGTGGGAGCGCATGGCACGGAGGCTGTTGTGAGGGTTGCGGCGCTACTCCACTGCTAGGGTTTCTTCTTTTTTTATTTCTGTTTTGTTTGGATTTTGGCTGTGTTTTGGATTGCAATTTTGGGCCTTTCATTTGCTTTGGGCCCCCAAAAAAATTGGGCCTTACAATGATATTTTTGAATTATTTTTATTTTTAATTAATGTACTTTTTATTTTTAATTATTTATATAAGCATATTATTTTTTTTCTTTCATTTAATGATATTTGCAATAGTTATTTGATTTTATAAATAAAATAGTTAAAAATAAAAAATACATTAAATAAAAATAATTAAAATCTTAAAACAATATGAAATAAAAAATACATTAATAAGTAAATACATTTATATGCAGTGTGTTTCCTCATCTTCGATGCAACTATTTTGGAACGGCTCTCTCTCGGAAGGTTTCATCCCATTAAGAGGAATGAGGCAAAAACATCCTCTTTCTCTTTACTTGTTCGTTCTCGACATGGAAAGACTAGGACATCTAATTGAGGTAGCAATTGAAGAAGGGTCTTGGGAACCAATTATGCTCTTACATCGAGGTTCGGGTATTTCACACCTCTTTTTTGCTGATGATTTTTTATTATTTGGCAGAGCAACTTAGCAAGGTGCAGAATGCCTTAAGCAGGTTTTGGACAGGCTCCATTTCTTCTCTGGCCACAAACTTAACAGGTAGAAGACCCAATTGTTTTTTCTGTAACAATGTGACAGAAGAGGTAGCTGCAAACCTATGTGGCAATTTGGGGTTCTCTGGAGTTAATGACTTAGGGAAATATATTGGCATGCCTTTCTTTCATCACAGGGTTGGGAGTAACACCTTCTAATTTATTTTGGATAAGGTGCGGAACTGTTTAAATGGATGGGATGCTCGTAAGTTATCATTTGCTAGAAGACTCACCTTGGTGAAGTCTGTATTATTTTCAATTTCCAATTATTTCATGACTACAACCCGAATTCCAGTTATGATATGCAAGGAAATCAAGAAGATTGCTTAGGGCTTTCTATGGGGTTCCTCTAACGAAGCTAAAAAAAGTGTCTCTAGTTAGTTGGGATGATTGTTGTAAACTAGTGTTTAAGGGAGGGTTAGGAATTCAATGATTACATGATCAAAATAAGTTGTTCCTTTTAAAACTGGGCTTCAATCCAGTTACTAATACGGATGCACTGTGGGGACAGCTACTTCGAAGTTCGAAATAAGTACAATATTCATGGGGTTATTCTCGAGGAAATACACCACAAGAATTGTTCTTATGTATGGTGATTCATTGCTAGTGTTTGGAGTGAGGTGAAGCAAGGTCTCATCTGGATCATTTAAGATGGAATGATGGTTAACTTTTGGAACGATGCCTAGTTGCGAGAATTAGGTCCTTTAAAACTTCAGTACATTGGAAGTGGTCCTCTCGATGAAACCATCCGTTTTTGTGACTTGGTGGATGTGGAAGGAGAATGAAATTCCAATTGGCTTCTAACAGTTCTGTAACGACCTGTTTTCGGTGAAATCAGAACAAGTGGTTTTGGGACCACAAATCTGAGGTCATAAAATTTATTTTAATATTATTTTATAGTCTATAGCATGTTAGAATTATGATATAAAAATTTCGTTAAGAAATTTTACCGTTTATATGCTCAATTTGTGAAATAGGACTAAATCGTATAAAGTGCAAAAGTTGTGTTTTATTAGCTAAAAGTGTCAAATAGCTATAGAACTTTAAAGTAGAGGTCCTTATTGAGGAATTAGACCACTAATGGAGTTATTGGATGTACATAGAGTAAAAAAATCATGAAATTGTCAAAGTTGGTTGGTATTACGTGATTTGTTTGATAAAAAATAAAACAAAAAAAAAAGAGAATAGTGTTCATCTTCTTCTCCACCGAAAATTGCAGCAAAATAGGGGTTTTTGAAGCTGAAAATTTCAACCACTTTGTTCACTTGCATGTAAGTGATTCTTTGACCCGTTTTTATTGATTTTTATGTTTTTGAAACCTTGTAGCTTAAGCTAGCTAATTAGGGGGTTAATTTGCAATATGATAGAAATTTTAGGATTTTTCCATGAGAGCATTTTGGTTGTTTTTGAAGTTTAATGGAAGAAAATGAATCTTGGTTGTTTAATAAACAACTTTTGTTAAAGAATTTTTAATGAAATTGTCTATTAAAGGCTTAATAGAGAAAACTGAAAATTTTGTGTTAATCATGTGAAAATGTGAAATATATGGGCTGATTTAGGTGTTTATGAAAATCGGCTAGGCTTGTGTATAGATGAAATTGCATAAATTTCATTTTTACTAGCCTAGGGACTAAATTGTAAAGGAGTAAAAATATAGGGTAAAATGGTAATTTTTCCACAACGTGAAATTTGGATTGAATTAATTAGAAATATGATTAAATGAGTTAAATTTGATTATAGATCAAGCAAAGTAACTTTCAGAACTAAATCGGAGAAAAGATAAAGTCGTGGATTAAACGATAGTATTCTCCATTTGAGTTTGAGGTAAGTTCATGGACTCGAACTTAATTTTATTTTAATTACGATTTAAATTAATTAATACTAAATTAGCTCTTGATATAAAATGTATGCATATTGTGGAATTAATGTTAACTAAAATGAATGAGGAATTTATGAAAGTAAATAATTGTACAATCGTCGATATATTCGACTAGCGCTGGGCTCAATCTTTGTCAACTTATCTAACTAGTGCTGGGCACACAATCGTCGGTTTATCTGACTAGCACTGGGTACAAATATCGTTGGTTTATCCAACTAGAGCTGGGCTCACACTTATTATCGTCGGTATATCCGACTAGCACTGGGTGTAAATATCGTTGGTTTATCCAACTAGAGCTGGGCTCACAATTATTATTGTCGGTATATTCGACTAGCACTGGGTGCAAATATCGTCGGTTAATCTGACTAGCACTGGACGTAAACTCCTCTGCGGTTTACCGCTAAGCACTGGGTGTCACGTCGCTAATAGATCTTGCAGGTAAGGTTACTTGAATTATTGAAAGAATTGAAATCTTATTTGGTTAAGTTATAATTTCATACTAATATTGATTGTTTTTGTGTTACATGTTGGCACATAGTGTACGAGATAATCGTTTATCTGGTATTATTCTAAGCGGGTCAATCGGCACAGTGTTGTTACAAGGTTATATGAGTTCAATACGAACTAGTACAGATATGTACGTGAAAATGTGGAAATGATATACATTTATGATATATGAATTCATGGCATGGCTAACTTGGTTGAAGATTATGTGTTAGGCTTTTGGGCCAAATTGAGTTATGATATGCCTTGTTTTACTTACTTAAATTGTGGTTAAACGGGTATGAAAAGAAGGAAAGATCGTCAAATGCTTCAATTAGAATTTCTATGAAAGCACAGAAAGGTATGAATTATTACATGATCGAAATATGCTTAGACACATGCTTGAAAAGGTGAATGCATTTAAGTAGTGTGTACTTATGCTATGATGTTTTGATATGGTTTGTTAGTTTATGTGATAATTAAAATTGAGAGGCCAATGTTGTTTAGGCTAAGGCCAAGATATGTTGGATTGACTAAAGTGGCTTATGATTTGAAGTGGTAAGCTTTATTTTTGAATTACGAACTTATTAAGCAATACATGCTTACTTTGTGTTAATTTCTTTGTGTATTTAGATATCGAAAGCTCATTCAGGTTGAAAGTTGGCGGAGATTTCATCACACTATCTATCTGTTATTTTGGTACTGTCGTTTTATAATTCTGGTTATAATGGCATGTATAGGTCATTTTGGCTAATGGTAGTCTATATGTCTTGTTGTATTTTAACCATTCGATTTGGCTTGAAAATGGTATATGTTTTGTTATATAAACATGCGTAAATGGCTATATGATATATAGCGTATGGCTGCTAAGTGAATGTCTTGTTTATGAATTGGTATTTTGTGTACCAAATGGTTGAAATTGAGATATGGTATGCATGCTAAATTTTAGGCACAAAGTCTCCTTTATGTGTTTGACCATTTAGATAGATTTTGGAAGTTTAAATTGGTATGTTTAAAGTAGCCAATCAAGGTGTTTATTAGTATCATGGTTGTGTGTGATCTTATAAGATGTTTTAAGCTCGTTATTGATTGGTTTTGAATGTCCAAATATGCCATGTTTATATGCACATTGAAGTGTTTAGGTACCAAGTTGGGTGAGAAATATGGCTTGGAAAATGGTCTATTTTCGTCCACATGGGCAAAGACACGGGCGTGTGTCTCAGCCGTGTGTGACACACAACCTAGCACACGGACGTGTGTCTTTGCCGTGTGACCCCTACAACTAATTAATGTAAATTCAATTGTTCACACGGCCTAGCACACGGGCGTGTGACTTGGCCGTGTGACCCAAGTCAGAGAGTTACACGGGTAGAGGCACGGACTGGGACACGGCCGTGTGCCTCACATCGAATGCTCACACAACCTGAGGCACAGATGTGTCACTCGGCCGTGTGAGCCACACGGGCGTGTGTCTCCTGCACTTAGGAGAAATTCTGTGATTTCCCGAAAAATTCTCCGAGCTTCTGGTTTAGTCCCTACTTGATTCTAATCTTTTTTTTTGGGCCTCGAGGGCCCATATAAGGGACTTTATGATTAATTATGAATGATTTTTATTTGAATGTGAGAAGAACATGAAATGTTTATTTGTTCGATTATAAGTCTGGTAATGCTCAGTAACCCTGTTCTGGCGTCGGATACAAGTTAGGGGTGTTACAATTTCTCCCTAGGAATGTGGTAGATCGAATACAAGTTTGTAATCCTCCATTAAGGGGTTCGAGGATAGATCGTATTTCTTAAAAGTGGATGGCAGCCATAAATTTCTCCTTCAAAAATACATATAAGCGTCTTTGTTGTACAACCAGTCCTAATCAATTTGAGAATGACAAAGTTATTTGGAAAATGAAGGCACCTCAAAGGGTATGAACTTTTTTGTGGCTACATGTCTGGAATAAACTTTTGACTAATGAGGAGTGCATATTAAGAGGTATTATTTTCTTTCTTTTTTGTGAACAATGTGGTAAGGTAGTGGAATCAACAATTCATGTTGTGAGAGATTGTGGTTTCGCTCAGTCTATGTTGAAGTCATTAATACCTAGTATTAAATGGAATGTTTTCTTCAATTTACATGTTGGGTGTTGGATACACTAGAATATCACGAACGAGGGAATCTAAGAATTGACGGGGGCGAACGACCAACTTTTTTCTCAATTGTGACCTGGTTTCTTTGGAAGAGTCGTAATGAATTCATTTTTAATAATACTAGTAGAAGTAGCCATGAACTCATTGCCTTGGCTCTTGCTTGGGCAAAGTCTTTTGGTTTTAGTGGTAACATGGAACAATTGGCCTATTTTTTTAAAACAGAACAAGGGTGGCAGCGTCCTGATCCTGACTGGATTAAGATTAACATTGATGGATTAGTGTCAATAAGCAATACCAAAGCGACAATAGGGGGAGTCGTGAGAGATTCAAGCGGAAATTGGGTGATGAGTTTCTATATGGTAACAAGGGTGTCCAATGTTTTCCAAATTGAGGCATGAGCGGTTGTTGAAGGCTTGAAGTTGGCTTGGTCAAAGGGCTTCACTCAAGTAGAGGTTGATTGTGATAATGCCATGTTAATTGATACTATTTGAAATGGTTTTACATCAATTAGTAACATTGCATAAGTTCAATTAATACATGAATGGAGCTCTAAGGATTGGAAAGTAAAGTTTAGAAATGTATTAAGAGAGGGTAACAAGGTGGTTGATTGTTTGGCCAAGGCAGAGTAGAAAAATTAAATCAATTAGTCATTCTCAAAGGTCCACCACAGTATGTAAGAAGACTGTTAGAGGAAAATGTCCATAAATCTCTGCTTGAGGAGGCCTCCATCCCTGTACATTCCTAATTTTTAGGCATGTACTTTTATTTACTATAAAAAGATAAAGAATAAATTTTTTTCATAAAAAAAGTAATATTTATATGCGGATAGTCAAATTCTTGATTTTTCTATTTTAATCATTGAATGCTATATTTGATTTTTTTAAAAGTATTAAATGTGCAAAAAAATCAATTCTTCCTAAATTTATGGTAATTTTTGAAATTAATTTTACATTTTATTATATGCATATGTATTTTTTTGACAAATATGATTATGTATTCTTATATCTTATATATGTATGTATATTAAAACCAAAGCCTTGGCAAAAAAAGAAAATTTCAATGCACACAATTTTTCCTTTTACAAGCGTATTGTTAGGGTTTATATTCAAAGTGTAATTAATTTTTCATTCTAATTTTACGAACTAATTGAATAAAACTTATCACATATTTATTTAATTTTTTGTATAATTATCTTCAATAATTTCTATATTGAAATGAAACTAAATAAATAAATATTGATAGTTAGTTATTTAATATTTAACATATATCTTAAAACCAAAGCCTTTACTAAATATATATATATGGATTGTCTATTCCTTTGACGTGTATATTCTTAGTATTTGTTTTCGTTAGTTTTGATTTTCAAATGTTTTGATATAAAAATTAATTCTAAATTAATTAAATTTACAAAATCTGCACAAATTACTTTGATCATATTTAAATCTATTTTCAAGCGTTACAAACTCCAAAAAAAAAGTTTCTAAATGACTTAATCTTTTTTACAAAAGTTTTTGAGCACTCTCATGTCCTTTAAAATGTTCCTAAGCCTTGAAAATATGCTTGCACAGCAGTGTCTCAAAACATATGACCTTGAGACACACTACATCAAATGTAAAATTTGCTCTAGGGAAGCATTGTCTCGAGACAATTTAAGTTAAGTCCCGAGACAACAAGCCATATCTCGAGGGATAATCATGTTTGTCTCGAGATAGGCCAACATCGAAGCAAAAAGTGTGTTTCAAAGGAACCTTGTCTTGAGATAAGAAACACCGAAACTAGGGGTTGCTTCAGGGGAGCCATGTCTCGAGATAGTCGTGTATTTGCCTTGAGACATATCCCTAAATGTCGACATATCTGTTGTGTCTCGAGACATTATGCTACACTAGTCATATTTTGTTCTTCTTGTTATAAGACAAGGCTTATACATTTGGATACATATATCTATAGGCTACATTAAATGCGCGAAATAAATGCTCTCACTGGCTAAAAACTCTCTACAACGACTCCAAACGTCCAAAAATCAATGAGAGGATATAAATATGATTCAATGACACTCATATGAAGACAAGAAACAAGCTTATAAAAATCAAGAACAAAAATCCAACCATTTTTCTTTGTTATTCTTATTTTCACTTTTACACACTTGTGGGTTCAATTGTAATTCATTTATTCGAGCGTTATCTTGTATTGCGATAGAGCTTTATTGTTGTATATCTACCTTCTAAATGTAGTAATTCATTCTTAATCTTATATTGTTGGAAAACATCCGGTTCGAAAACAGTTTTCTTGCATAGTGGAAAAATAAAAAATTTGAAAATCGAGTCGATTTGTGATAATTATAAAAACAATTCCCAAAATCACACATGTGTTTTGGGCTAAACGGATCCTTGTCGTTCCCGGCTTTTAACCGAACGACCTTTTTCGTTATTGTCGTACCACGAACTGCTTCGAGTGTGGGCTCGAACAAATTCGAATCAAACACAAAATCAAAAATATTTTCTTACTTTCAGTAGGAAAGCCTCTCTTATAGAAATTATTAAATTGTTATTCTCGAAAAATAGAATTTATACTTAAAGATAAATTCTAACTGTTTTCGGGCAGAATAACAATATCTTAAAAGTTATGTATAATTTAATGTGTTTTTAGCACTACCGGTGCCATCTATTTAGAGAGAAAGGAAGTGAAACCCTAGTTGAATGAATAGAATTCATTTAAAGCCTATTTAATAGAAAAACAATCCCCTAGATCAGAGAGAAATAGGCTAATATGGTGTGTTTCCCCTCATATGTATTATGATGGAGATTCGAGCCTCTCTTGTATTAGGTTCAATTATATGTGCTTCCTAGACTTTAAACCCAACACTTTATAATTTAATCCAGCTCAATACATGTTTTTCTATTTTTCAAAGTAGACATTATTTATTAAATTAAGTTTCTAATTAAATAATTTTCTCAACTCAATTCTTATTCCGTTAAATTTATGGCAACTTTACCGTAAAAGAATCTATGAGAAAATATATTTAATTTTCTACATTCAATGGATTCATAATGACCAATTAATTTAATTTCATGTTCGAACTTCAATTATTTAGTTAAATAATAATTCAAAAAATTAAATTAATTCTCGTGTTATTTCCATACTTAGTGAGAAACCATATTAATTTCTGAATATAACTCATTTCTCTAACTTTATTATTTATATCTATTTTTTTTTATTTGGTTCAACATGCAATTCATTTATGGGTTTAACGAGCTAGTGGAGGGACTAATTGGACATATGTAATTAGGGCTCAAATGATTTATAATTAAGTTCCAACTTTTCGCTCATTAATTATAGACTCATTTAGTCATGAAGTCATTCCACTATAGTACCGTGACTGAGTTCTGCCCAATTACATACTATTATAAAAACTACTCGATTAGTGCTCATCCAATGACCTTGTCATAAGTATGTTACCCTCATAGGATATCCTTAATCTCTTTGGGATAAATCTGTTCTCTTAGTATAATCTTATTTTATCTATTGGTAACTATTATAACTTCCTTTATGAAAAGCCAATTATTATCATATAGTAATGAAGTCATTCATTCCACTATAGTACAGTGACTGAGCTTTCCCCAATTACATACTATAGTACCGTGGCCACGTTTACTTTTCATCTATCATGTAATGCCAATGAGAGGATATCATTTACCCATGGTTTGGGTTATGAATTCCACTATTATGAATGATGCGACATACTGTAGAAGTCGTACGCCCAACGCACCAGCTTTTGGTTCCTTATCCATTTGAACTCAGGCTTTTACTTACATCAAAGTATACAAGTCACACATATATAGTCCATCATCCACTTAGGATTAAGGTATGCCACACTATGAACGTCACAAGTGAATAAATCTATAAACGGATTTAGGGTCTATTCTGGTTAGGTCTAGTACGATATACTATCAGTCCAGTCAGTCACATCTATGTCTCTATCTTCTAGAAGTCATCTGTTCCGATGCCTAAGACAAAACATCTTCCTAATTGGACTTGATAGATGATATATTAGTCTTTCAATCGACTTGCTCATTTTCAATTTAACAAAGAACATGTTTAGGTTCGTCTACTAATATAAGATGTCTTTTCGTATTACGATTCGACCACGTAATACCGCTTAGTATTAGTTAAACAGTAGACGACTAGTGAGCTAATATTTGCTTCTATTTGGCTTTACATGCAAAAATCACGTGAGGACAATATACAAAGGACATTAATGTAATTCATGAATAATTTTATTAACTAATTTGTTTGAAAAAATTAAAAGTGTATATAGACAAAAGAAAAAAAAAACTACTATTAAGACACTAGATCCAACATATTTATCATCTTTGTGAATGTTTACTTAATGTTTTGTGTAAAAAGCCTTAAGGGAAGTGGCTCTATATTGCCCATTTAACAGATAGTGATTGTAAGGGTTAAATCTTATCCTAAAAAGGTTTCAAATTAGTGAATTTGGGAAATCCTTGAAGCCGAACCACTATAAATTATTGTGTTGTTTTTTTTATTTTCATCTTTCTTATAAATTTTTAAAACACCAATTCAACCCCCCTCTTGGTGTATATCGAGCTTAATAGTCTTGAGTGTAGTTAATCTTGTATTTTCTACTTGTAATATTTTTGAACTAATTGAATAAATAAAAATTACCAAATTTTTTAATATTCTTTATATAATTATTCTCAATGTTTTTTCATGTAAAGTAAAATGAACAAATAAATTTTAGTTCATTGATTACCAAAGATTTAACTAATATTAAGTTACATTATATAGTCACATTATAATGCGATAAGATAATTTATCTTAGTATGTAACCTAAATTGTATATAATCTATGAGGTTATACTAAGCAAAAGACTTGTGTTAAGACTATTATGTTGTCTATAAGTCTAATTGGGGAGATAACTTGTGTAACAACCCGTTTTTAGTGAAATTGGAACAATGATTTTGGAACCACAAATCCGATGTCAGAAGAAAATTTATTTTAATATTATCTTATGGTCTACAGTATGATAGAAATATCGTATGAAAAATTCGTTAAGAAATTTTACAATTTACATGCCTAACTTGATAAAAAGGACTAAATTGCATAAAGTGTGAAAATTGAATTCTAGTAGTTAAAAGTATCAAATAACTATGGAATTTAAAATTGGAGGTCCTTATATAGCAAATAGACCATTTAGAGTAGTTAGTAGATAAGAATAATTATTCATCATTGGAAAATTAATAAATTAGTAAGGTTAATTTTGGAAAGTTAATAACATAATGATGATAAATGAATTAAGTAATTATTATCATTCATTCTCATCATCTTTCACCAAAAATATGGAAACCCTAGCCATGGAAGCTTGAGTTCTAGCAAACTTATTTGGCTTAATTAGGTATGTATTTTAGTCTCATTTTTAATAATTTTTATGTTTCCGAGATCGTAATAGCTTAATCTAACTATCTCAGGGATTAATTTGCAAAACTTTTAAAGTATTAGGGTTTTTCCATGGATGAGTATAGTTGAATTTTGAAGTTTTATGATAGAAAATGAAAGGTTGTTGTTAGATAAACAACTTTTGTAAAGAGAATTTTGATAAAATTATCAATTAGGGACTAAATTGAAAAGATAAAAATTATGGAAAAATTATAAATTTTGTGAAATATATGGACTACTATTGATATTATGAAAATCGACTAGGCTTGAATAAGGATTAAATTGTAAGAATTTCATTTTTCGAGCCTAGGGACTAAATTATAATTAATTAAAGTATAGGGGAAAAATAGTAATTTTGCCAAAGATCTGTGTTGGATTAAATTGAATATGAATTATATTAAATTGAGTTAAATTCATTCGTATAGATCCGGATTGACCTAATATTGAGTTAGATCGAGGCAAAGAAAAAGTATTGATTAGTAGCCTTCGTATCTACATATACTTATCGAGGTAAGTTCGTGTAACTCAATTGTATATTTATATGTTTTAAAATTTAATGTTTTTGTGCATGATTTGTACAAATTTCCATGTGTAATTATGATCACATATCTGATAATTATTGAGTCCCTTTTGAACCTTAGAAATTCGAAGGATACAAATGACATGTCATTAGGGTTCCCGATATGGTTGTGATCCTGCATGTGTTGCGGACACACCACAGCTCTCTTGAGCTTCCCGATACTTGGCTCTCATGAGCTTCTTGATATTTGGCTCGCAGTTACTTAGCTCACATGAGCTTTCCGTTATATGGCTAGAAGAGCTTCCTATTTACATGCTTGTATAAGCATACAAGTACATGAATTGATGGATTACAGATTTGTACACTTTGTGTGTACTACCCGTGTATCCAATGATATTTTAAATGGTTCAACGGACAAAGTTTTGATATGAAACAATATGAGTTCAAAATGAACAATTACGGGTATATACTTGAATTACATGGAAATGATATTATATGATATATTAAAATATGAGATTGATGATACATGTATGTGAATCTTACCAAGTGATTATGTACATCCATGTTTATTGGTTATGGAAAGTGTTACATGGCTAACATGTTGAGGATATGTGTTTAGGCTTTTGGCCAAATTGGTTTGGTTATATTAGCATGCTTATCTTAAATGTGACTAAATGGTAAGTTGTTATATGAACTTTCTAAGCTTAAATACTTACTTTGTGTTATTTTCCATGTTTTATAGTAATTCGGAAGTTCATTTTGGTTAGAAGTTGGTCGGAGTAACTTCACAATATCCATCAGCCTTTTCGGTATAATTAGTAAATTAATTTTGGTTAAAATGGCATGTATAGATTAATTTGGCCAATGAATGGCTTGTGATGGATAAATTTTGATGTATATGTAAGTGGCCTTATCATGTTTGATGTGTGTTTGAAATGGTTGAATGATGGAAATCTTATAGGTATATTGATGGTTGGGTTGAATAGGTATATTTGGTAAATTATGCATATATGTATTTGGTCATGAAGGTAAAATTGGTTATTTGATTGATATGAGTTAAGTTGTCATTTAAAGAGCCTAAGGGCATATTGTTGGTATGTGATAGTATTACATGTTTAAGTATTGATTTTGGCTTGATTTGAATGTCTTGTTATGGCTTGTTGATGTCCAAAATGTTGATTTAGGTTGATGACAAATTGGGTGAGAAATATGGCTAGGAAAATGGCATATTTTTGTCTACATGGGCAGAGACACGGGCGTGTGTGACATACGACCAGGTGACACGGCCGTGTGTCCTCTGTATCTTTAATTTGTACAAAACAGAATGCTCATACGGCCTAACATACGGGTGTGTGGCTTGACCGTGTGACCTAAGTTAGAGAGTTACACGGGTATGGAAATGGGTTGGGACACAACCGTGTGCTCTTATTTCGAATACCCACACGGCCTGAGACACGGGCATGTGTCCCTTACACCTTTGAAAAATTTTAAATATTTTCTGAAAAATTCTTTGAGTACTTGATTTAGTCCCGATTTGTTTCTAACGTGTATTTTGAGCCTCAAAGGCTCATATATAGGACAATATGTATGATTTTGATTGATTTCTGATATGGATATAATATGATGTGAAATTTCTATCTATTTGTTATGTAAACTCCAGTAATGCTTTATCACCCTGTTCCGGCGACGGATTCAGGTTAGGGGTGTTACAACTTGTCTTGTCTATCGGGGCTGGATTAACTCTAAAAAATAGAAGCATGGATGTGATTGTTTGAACTAACAATACATCTGACAACATGCAAGTTGAATTTATCTTAGGTCCTTTTATGGATTTTTCACTTGTGACATTCATAGTGTGGATTATCTAAATTCTGAATAAATGAATGGTTATGTGTGTATGACATGTGTACTTTGATATATTGAAAACATATGCTTTCAATGTACTAGTTGGTATTTTGGGTACATGATTTGTGCATAGCATAACTCTATTCACAATAGTAGAATCATAGCTCAATAAAAATAGTAAATAATAACCTCTCATTGATGTCATATGAATTATAAAAATGAAACATGGTCATGGGTCATTTATTGAGGAAAATGATTTAATTATTACTAGTATTAGTAATGATCATTTTCATCACGTAAGATACAATTATGATCATAAGATAAAATGAAAGGGATTAGGTGAATAAATTAAAGAAAATATTTTTTAATAATTATATTTTTATGAAATATTTAATTATTTAGTTAATTAAAAGGTTAAAGAAATATTTAGTTCTTGAACTTGACAAATTTCCCCTTTGTTTCTAAACTTGGATTATGTACTAGAATAATCGCGTGACACTCTATGATTGTACCACATCATCACTGAAATTTTTTAAAATGTATATAAAATCTAAAAGTAATAAAAAAATTTAGGTGACGATGTGGTAGTCTCAAAGCACCAAGCCTTAATAAAATCTAAGTCTAGAGACCAAAATTTAAAAAATTACCAAGTTTTGGGACTAATGTGATATAAAAAAATAGTTCACATATTAACATGAGAAACATTACCAAATTCAGGATCTATAAACAATAGGTTTAGTTTTTTTTTATTTAAATTAAGAGATGTAATCTTCAAAAATTTAATCCAACTTGAACTAATTCTTTAAGCCCATTAGTGCATGTGTGCCATTGCATAGGGTCTCTTCCCTTTGGTGTGCCAAATTCCTTTGATTTAATTAATTAAGAACACTAAATGAGAATTAATTTTTTTTTACATAATTCTCATTGTCAAAATCATTTTTAAAATCATGTTTAGAAAAATGGGGATCGACTTTAAAAAACAAAAACTGGAGTCGCCACCAATCTTTTTTACTTTAGGTGTGATTGGATCACCTTGTAAAATGTTTTATTTTAAAACATTTGATTTTGGTCCACGAAAACAAGAAAATAGATTCGGGAGTCGGTTACGTATGAGGAAGGGTTAGCACCCTCATAACGCCAAAAAAATTGGTACCTAATTGATAAAATCATGTCCGAATGTTGAAAATAAAGAAAGTTAGAAAATATGATCCTTTTATTAGAAAGAAAATCAGGACTTACTTATTATAAAAAAATAAAGTACTTTACCCAATAAGTTAAGGTATAGCACTTCATGACTTTGAAATTAAGCTCGTCTTTATTTAAGAAAATTCCTACCTCGAGATTCAAAACGTCGAACCCAATAAGTTAAGGCACAATATTTTGAATTCCCAAGAATAGGTTTTTTTATTTATTTAAAACTTAAGATTTCTTTATTCTGAAGGAATACAAACATCACATCCAGTATGTTAGGACACGATATTTTTTTAAACCCTCGTAATTAAAGTCATCTCGTGATTTACAAAATTTATTAAAAGGGGTATTTAGTTATTTAGCCAAACGAAAATCGCAACCCAGTACGTTAGGGCACTATTTCCCGAATTTCTAAATACCAAAATATTGCCTTATTTTAAAAGCTTTTAAAAATATAATGGTTTTGCAAAAATGGATTTTCATTTTAAACACTAATCCATGTAACAATATCGCATTTATAAACTATCATACACAAATATTAAAAACGATTTTAAGACAATAGCATACAATATAAAATACACCATAAATAACTACACTATAGTAATCATAAATAATAAATAAATAAAATGGCACTACATAGATAAACAAAATATATAAA
Organism: Gossypium rotundifolium; assembly: GCA_025506655.1. NCBI lineage: Eukaryota > Viridiplantae > Streptophyta > Magnoliopsida > Malvales > Malvaceae > Gossypium > Gossypium rotundifolium. The sequence continues at coordinate 153,905,473 of CP106727.1, read as the reverse complement.
GCAATATATGTAAAATAATAAAATACTAAATGAATATTATAATAAATATATAACTTAATACATATAAAATATAATACATAATAATATATAATAATAAAGATATTTTCAAAAACAATAATATAATATAAATAATATATGTGAAACATGTTATAAAATATGCATAACTTTTACAAAAATAACATATGATATAATACAATACTATGTAATATAAAGAATTTAAAAACATATAGTATAAAAAATAAGATGTAATGAAAATAATTTTGAACTAAATAAAATAATAAATAATGAAAATATATGTATATGTATATGTAGTACATTAATACATAATATAAATAATATAAATTAGATAATATAAATAATTTTTGTATAAAATAAAGCTTTAGAAATAATATATATAATATAATACTATATAAGGTACAAAATAAAATATATAAGAATAACTAATATATAAGTTAAAAATAATATGTAATAAAATAATATAATATGTAATAAAATATACAAGTTTAATGAATTAATATACAAATAATAGAGATAATATAATGTTTTAACATTAGATTAAAAAATAAATAAAGGAAGGCAATTAAATTGAAAAGAAAGTAAATTTGAGGTTAAATTATAAAAATAGAAGTATAATGGGACTTAATTGTAAAACTAAAATAATGCAGAAGGGCCAAAGTGGATTAGACCCTTTTAACTGAAGAACACGTGGATCCTATGATGGCGGGTTGGGTTGCACGGGTCAGATCCATGAAACGGCACCGTTTTGGGGCTATTAGCCTCATTTCTAAGCGACGCCTTTAGGGGTACTATATAAAGTGAAAAATCTAAAAAAAAATTCATTCTTTCTCATTTCAAAATAGAAAACAGAGAGGAGCTTTCTCCTCTCCGCCAGCAATTTCCGCGATCACTTGGCGTAGCTCGGTGTTGTCGCCATTGCATTTACCACCGCTCCAAAAAAGGTTAGTTTTTTTCGCCTTTTTTTATATTTTAATATATATATTCTATATTGTTTTAAAAAATGAATAAACAAAACGAAATATAATGACAGTATTCGGAAATAAAAAAATAAAAATCAAACAAAACCTTGGCTCGGTTTCTTTTTTGACTGTGTTGTATTTTTATCTATCTCTCTCTGTGTCCCCCCACTTTTACAGATTTTTGTAAGGCTTTTTATAGCCTACGAAATAAACAAATAAAAAGGAAACTGCCATGTTTGCTGCCGATTTCTTTCTTTTTGCAGGTGGATGAGCAGATCTCGGCGTCGGAGGCGTTATTCGCTCGAATCGCGGCCTGACAAGGGGCAAACTGAAGGCGCGACGATCGGGATCTTACTGGGGCGAAGCTTGCGGCGCAACAATCAGGTTCCTATTGAGGCGGCGCGATGCTTGGGATCCTGCTGGCATGCTTGCGGCGTGATGGAGAAGGGTGTTGCGGCGCCTAGGGTTTCCTCTGAAACTCTAGGCCACTGAGTCTGTTAAAATTATGGGCTTTTTGGGCTCTAGTATTAGGTTTAGGATTCGGTAATTGGGCTCAGTGTGTAATGGGTTTCATGGACTATTTTAAAAAAATGGACATTATTTTTTAGTTTTATTTCTGTTTTGTTTTGTTTTGTCACATGGGCCCGGGCAAAATTGTGTACTTACACTCATAATAGTTGAAATTTAAACACAATAATATATTAAGGAAATCTCTATAAAAAATTAGTAAAAGTTTATTTGAGTAATTTTCTTTTACACAGATAGATTTTTTTTTTTTTTAGTTTAGGTTCTAGATTAGGAACTATTATGATTTCAATAGTCTAGCAATTGCAATATGAATCTAAGGGTTTGTGTAAAGACTCTCTTTGAGAGTATTGAGTTTTTATCTTATGTTTAATTTTTTGAGTTAGAGTCCACTCTCTGAACATTTATAAATTTAAAAATAGTAGAGAAAATCAATTGGTAGAATATTTAGACACATTATGCTTTAGTTCAAGTTGATAAAAAAGTCTAGACACCTTCCTAAAGGTCTATTGGGACAAAGATTATCTCCCTAGCCCTTGATACATAAGTTCTTATTTGATAGATTTATTAGTTTAGATATCATGATAAAATTTTGTTTTAATTTTTCTTTTTAAATTTGGATGTGCCAACTTTGCCATATTTTCTTAATGTTTTCAACATATATAACATTAAATAAATGACATATACCAATTTTTAATATTTTAAATTTATTAAAGAATAATTTAAACATAAATCTTATTTATTTACTTTGAGATTTTAATAATTTATTTTTGATATGTTATCATATCTTGCATGAAAATATTTTTGATATAATATTTAAAATTACCCATAATCTCACCCCAACTCTTGAATAAGAGGGTAAAGTCTTTTAAGCATACTCGAATTCACGTCCTTTTATACTAACAACAATACTAATATCAACTACACTAAAACTCAATTAACATATTGCATGGAAATTAATTTAAACAATTCTTTCTTATAATAACTTTATTTAGAGTTTATAATTTTATGATAATTGATTCTAGTTTTATTTAATAAAATCACTTTAAATTCTAATTAGTTGTTAACCATAAAATACTTTGATTTAAAACATATAAACCTTTCCATGATTATATCCTTATGTAAATATAAAAGTAAAATAATTCAACAAAACAGAATTATTTAATATGTGCAAACTAATTTTAAAATTCATCTATATTATTATTTAAATATTTTATGAGTTAGTGTCATAAATCAATCGAGCACCAACTATATTAGGAAATTATAAGAATGTCCTTCCGTAATAAAAATAAGTAATATTATTTGAGGATATTTTAATCTTTTTACATTTAAAAGGCCCAATAAAAATATGTATATAGTTGGATTTGAACCTACAATAATGTATTAGTAAAACTTTTAATTTATCACTCAATTAAAGTTTTATTCTAATTTTTTATATTTTAATTTTATTATGCGTACTTTATTACCTCCATCAATATATCTATATTAGTCTAAACTATTAATAGAACCCTTGATGAGTTAGTGTCACGGGTTAAATGATACCAACTCGGTTGGGAAATTACTAATATATCTTTTTATTAAATGACTATTATTATTTTGATGACCTTCTTATCTTTTCATATTTTTATATAAATTTAAATAAAAAACTAAAATTTACGTGTTGAACTTGTGTTTATTGAATTTATAAACAAATTTTTATCAATACACCAACAATAATTCTTAAATAGCCTTAAAACAATTAACTTTAAACATAAAATGTCTTTTCTCACCAAATTTGGGTATCTAAACTATTAATGAAACCCCTGACTGACTGATTGAGATGATGTCATAAGTTAACCAGGTATCAACTCAGTTAGGAAATGACTAATATACCATTTTATTAAATAATCTAACTCGGTTAGAAAATAATTAATATACCATTTTATTAAATGACTACTATTATTATTTCAATTATTACAAGTCACTCAACACTAACTCAAGATTGATGATAACACCATACATTTTATTTTTTTCAATTTAATACTATATATATTATATATGTCATTATTAATTAATTTTAAATTTTAAATTTTAATTATTTATTATATGTTATATTCAAATGCTAAAAGATAATTCATTAACATGTAATCTTTCCGTGATTAGTGAAATTCTGTTCATGGAAAAAAATTGCTAAGAGAAAGGGTTAGTTTTGCTAAACATCTCCAAACTATCATTTAGATTTTAATTTAGCCCTTAGATTTTAAAATATTGTAATTGAATACTTAAAACATTAATAATCTTGTAAATGATAGTTTGAAATTGGCATAAAACATATTTAAAACATGTGAATCAAATTATACATGCGTGTATATATTATGTTGATAGTTTGAACCTAAAACGCTAAAAAGAACAGACAACATTAATAAAATTTAAGAAGATTGTTTTTTTTTTTTTATGCAATAGATTCAAATTATTCATGTAGTAGGTATTAATAAAATTTAAGAAGATTGTTTTTTTTTTTTATGCAATAGATTCAAATTATTCATGTAGTAGGTACACAAATTTTACGATGGTTGTGTTTACATATCCTTTACATTAAATTTGATCCAACATTTAATGTCCAAATTAATGACTTGATTAACAAAAAACTTAATTGATACAATACTAATACTTTAAAATATTTTAAAATTAAAAGGCAAATTAGAATTAACCTATAATTTAAAACAGTAGATACAATTAATCCTAAGTAAAACACAATCCAAGAATTATAAAGGCAAGTAGTTTGTTGTAGAAATTAAGATTTTAATTATGAATTTCATCCCAAAAAATTAATCTTTATATTTTTAATTTGTCAAAGTTTTGTCATTAGTAATTTATATACCTCATGAAAACCAAGGAGTTAATCAGATTACTATTGATTTTTTGTTAATTTTTTACATATAAATTGCAGTGTTCGAGCCGAACCAGCTTGTTGAGAGACCGATTCGAAAAGTGGCTTTGAATTGATTAGATTGGAAATCGGTAAAAATTGAATAAAAAATAGGTTAAATCAATTAAAAATCGATTGAACTGGAAATTTTAAATTTTTTGAAAATTTAATAATTTTTTAATTGGATCGGAAAGTCGGTGATAAATTATTGTATGGTTATGTTTTTGCTAATTTTTTTACTTAACAATTGATGTTGAGATCAATAATTTAATAGTATTGCCATTTTAATTTTGAAGGATGAAATTGTAATAAAAGATAAGTTATTAAGTTTTTATAGAATAAAAAGATGAAATTGAGAATAAAACCAAATGAAGGAAGAGTGAAAAAGAAAGTGGGGGAGTCAAATCCAGGGAACTGGGTCCCAGTTCGTACAAAGCGAGCAGTTGGAGTGCTCAACGAAGAACATATTTACCTGAAAAGAATTTTTGTTTTCGGGGCTTTCAAATTCTCAGTAAATAAAGAAAGTACAAAATTTCAAGATTTCATATCATTCAATCCCAACACAAATTTACCCATGATGATCACCGTCATGATCATGATCATGGAGATGAACTTGGAGGCTTGGACAATGAGAACAGAACCAAACCAACCATTCTAAATCTTTGTCCAAATAAAAAAGAAAGAAAAGAAATTAGAAATACCCTTCATTCCGGTAGTATTGGACTTTGAAGTATAGTATTCAAGAACACAAAAAAGCAGATACAGAACCTTTTCACTTCCTCAAAGTTTGCGAATGAGTATAATGCATTAGTTATGATATCTTTTGAAGCACGGTAACTTGAAAGAAACAAATTATTAAAAAGTCAATTAAGAAATGGGCATTTCTTTTTCCTTTTTTGTGGATTTCCTGATCAAACGATTCATCAAATTGACTCTTTTTGACTTGGGAAACTGTAGTTATTATTAATTAACTTTGATTTTAATCGAATTTTGATTTTGATTTTGATTTTGGGTTTTTTGTTTTTGATTTTAATTTTTTTTTGTCAAAGGCGGTGCTAGTGGGGGATTGTTAGTGAAAGAAGGAATAAAGATGTGTCATTTCGGGTTTTTTTTTTTTTTAATTATTTGAGATTTCTTTATTATTTGGGAGACAGACTCTTCTTAAAACTTAGGGTTCTTTTTTTACTTTCCGATTTTTGTTTTGGAAGGATCTGCTTCCTGAGAAATTTTCTCGGTATCTTCGTCTGGTTTGGTAATTTTGTTCATTCGGGTTCTCGATTCCCTTGTTTATTTCATCTGGGTCGGTGGGATTTCTTCAGATTTTGAACTCTCCACCTTTGGTTTTTAGGGATTTTCAAGTGTCTCAAATTCAAAGTGAAGTTCCTTTTTGCTCTGTGATAGAATTTTGGAAAATCAGAGGTTTCGAGTAATAAGATTTGCAGTTGGCTTTTTAGGGTTTTGATTTGATTTCTCAGTAATGTTTTAGGTTTTTGGGATTTCTTGAAGGGGCCATTGGTGCCTTGCACTTAGTGGCGAGTTTGGGTCTTGCTGAGTCTGGCATGTTTGAATGATGTTTAGTGCTCAAAGGTCTTCAAGGAACCATTGCAGTCTCCTTGCTATTCTTTGTGGTGGTGAAGTTTCTGATAATAAACAAAAGCAGCCAGTTTCTAATGATAAGTCCAGATACCCATTTCCAGGGATTGCTTCTTCAGGTCGCTTAGAGGTATATAAATCATGTTAATAGTTTTTAACCTTTTTTAAACTGTTGACATTTTAGCAGAACTTCTTATAAAGTTGCACTTTTACTTATTTAAATGCAGGTTCGGCTTCTGAACAATCCTAGCATCGATGAGGTTCGACGAGTTCTTGAATCGTCTGAGCCAAATGTTGTTTACTTACAAGGAGAGCAGAATGCTGATAGTGAAGAAATTGGTTATCTGGTTTGTGGAGATGTTCACTTGTCCACTCCAGAAGCTTTATACGGACTTTTTGGTTCCACCTTGCCCACCACTGTTAGTGAGACATGATTTTCTTGTAGTACTTGTTTAATAAAGTTTATAGTTTGATCCCATTCTCCCTGAAATTATACGATGGGATTGTTTCATGCATGATTCCTTTTGTTTTATACTTCCTTTTACTAGTTTTGCTGGTTTCAGACTTTCAGTGCTCATTTGAAGTTTATTATGTTTAGTTGATTTATTCTCAAATGTTTGTGCAGGTTTATTTAGAGACTCCCAACGGTGACAAATTGGCTGAGGCACTTCATTCCAAGGTAAAGTTATTGATCATGATCATAAAGTGAACAAATGGAAAATTGTTATATATATTTGATAAATTTCTTAAACCACCCTTAACTCCGCAAACCTCTAACTAATTATATTCATCTGAGGAGGACTTACGTGCCTAAATCCACTTGCTAACCTTAGGAGTCTTCAGCAACATCGGTGCCAATTGAGCTAGTATTCAGTAGGCTTCTTTATATTTTTATTAAAGTTGTTGAATGTAATTTCTCCTCTGGCAGGGAGTCCCTTATGTTATATATTGGAAAAATACATTCTCGCCTTACGCAGCTTCCCATTTTCGTCAAGCTCTGTTGTCAGTGATACAAAGGTACTATCTCCTACTTCTGCTTATTATAGATAAAGCATGATTATTTTCCCTACTGTCATTAATAGTGATTGTAGCGTGTTAGTTAATTTTGTGAAATTGGTTGATAAGGCAAATTATGCATTCCTTTTTCTGGCTTATTGAAGAATATAATCTACAAACTGGAAGTAACTTTACTTGAAGTGAGTACTAAAGCTTCGTAGTTTTGGTCTATTGCAGCTCATGTAGCCACACATGGGATGCATTTCAACTTGCCCATGCGTCTTTTAGATTATACTGTTTGCAGAACGACAATGTTATCTCTTTTAATAGTCAGAAACAAAGTGTTAAACCAGAACCGTGCCTGCTTGGCGAGCCTCCTAGGATTGATGTTCCTCAATTGGAGGTAGATATGGAAGAGAAAGAAAGCTTCCCTGAAAATTTTCCTGCCATAAAGTTATATGATGATGATGTGACAATGAGGTTTCTCATTTGTGGATCTCCTTGCTCATTGGTAGGTTTGAGAGTTCTTCCTTTATTGAACCATAATCATATACTTCGTTCATCCTAGTTTGTATTTATTTGTTATTAACTGTATGCCCTGCAGGATGCATTCCTCTTGAGATCTTTGGAGGATGGACTTAATGCCCTATTGAGCATAGAAGTAAGTAGAACAAGTGTCTCCCCCCCCCCCCTCTTTTTTTCCTCTTGAACTTATATTGTAATTTCCCCGTTTTGGCTTATATGCTTGTACTACCATCTTTTGAATATCATCATTTAAGAGATTACATTAGTTATGGCTGCATCGGGGTTATGTTACTTAGAATGACACCTAGTGAGCTTTTAATGCTGATAACTGCACAATATCCTTCATCCTTGATCGCTTTTACCTTAAAAGTTACATATCTTCATGCTCTTTTCCTAATGGTTTCAAATGATAATTCTAGTTGGTCTTGCTTTACCACATTCTCTCTGAACAGCATTACGGAATCAGCGTTTTACCAACACCAATTTGCAAGGGTGCACATATCAGTGTCACCTTGATAGTCTAGATGCATAAGAAATAGATTAAGAATGAGATCAATACTGCTGTACATGCCTTCAAATTTAGTTGTACAAGGTTGCAAGTGCAATTGCTTAGCTGTAATGGGGTCTGATGCCATGATAATTCATGCATAAAAGTAAATTGTTTTATGTTCATACTAACATGTGGAGAAGAGCACCTATTTTCTTATAATTATAAAGTTATAGCATGTGATGTGTGTGAGAGAATAATCTGTGCTAATACCCTGAATCTGTTTTATATAATTATTTACATCCACTGCGGCATTTGTTTCAGATACGTGGGAGCAAGCTCCATAACAGAGCAAGGTATTGATAACTTTGAGCTAAATTACAGTTCCTTTGGTGATGGAGGGTCTCTTGCTTTGTTTAGGTTTAGATGTTGAGCGCTTGTAGCTCCAATCGCTTCTTTTATAGTTCACATTTTATACCTACTGATACCTTCAAGTTTCTTGCGTGTCCTTATTATTGTCATACTAACATCATCTATTCTTGCAGTGCTCCCCCTCCACCTCTTCAAGCGGGGACATTTTCTCGTGGTGTAGTGACCATGCGTTGTGATTTTTCAACCTGTAGTTCAGCTCACATATCACTTTTAGTATCTGGCAGTGCACAGACTTGTTTTAATGATCAGGCAAGTACTTTTGCTCAGGTTTATTGCTAGTGTCATTACCTTAAATTAACACATGAAACTCTTGTTTTTTTGCCTCAGCTTTTAGAAAATCATATAAAAAATGAGCTTATTGAGAAGAGTAAGCTAGTCCATGCACAGTCAAGTTCTGAGGAAAGCAAATTGCCATCATCTGAGCCTCGTAGATCAGCCTCGATCGCCTGTGGAGCAAGTGTATTTGAGGTGTCTATGAAGGTTCCCACATGGGCTTCTCAGGTGTGATTCTCTTTAACCAATTTATTCTTTCTCTGAAACTTTTCTATATCTCTATGCATGTCCTGTATGCTTCATCCATGTGTGTTTCATGTTTTATCATGGATGTTTATGTGAACTCCTTTGTTACTTTGTATCCTTTTTTACCATAAACTTCATTGTGGTATGGATAAACATTTGAAGGAGGAACTTTTACTGAATTATGCTCGGAAGAAATATCTATGAAGCCCTTATTCATGAGGGTAATTCTGTTTGAGTTAGCGTTATATTTTTTTTTCTTGGATAAATCATTATCTGTTTCTGGAAATGGTTTAACAGGTCTTGAGGCAACTTGCACCAGATGCATCCTACCGCAGTTTAGTTATGCTGGGGATTGCTAGTATTCAAGGTTTATCAGTTGCTTCGTTTGAAAAAGATGATGCCAAACGCCTACTTTTCTTTTGCACGGGCCGTGGAAAAGATCCCCTCTGGGCTAGTTCTGTAATTTCCAGATCTCCGAGCTGGTTGGTGCCTCCCGCACCTAGTCGTAAAAGATCAGAACCATGCAAAGGCACTAAACCTCTAAACCGTAATGTCATGGAAGGTATAAATGGTAATCCAAGACCGAAACCAAATGTTGCTGCTATGAGGCCAATTCCTCACATCCATCGTCATAAAATGCTTCCCTTTTCGAGACTTTTCGAGGTGGAGAAATTTGATGGTGACCAGGAAAGGTTAACTTGCCGGTAGTTCCTGTGAAGCAACCTACTCCGGTTACAAATCGTAAAACCTTGTCAAGTTCTTACCAGGCCCAGCAAATCATCTCTTTAAATCCATTACCTCTCAAGAAACACGGTTGTGGTAGAGCTCCAATACAGGTTTGCTCAGAGGTTAGTCATCTTCTCAAGAGTTTGGGTTAAGATTTTGCCAATATGGCTGCATTATGATGCAAAATAATTATTAAACTTTCATAATTTAGTATGTCTTTTTGTTTGTTCTTGTAATATATATTTATTCTCCTGTTGGATTATTTTCTGGCAGGAGGAATTTTTGAGAGATGTAATGCAGTTTCTGATTCTCCGGGGACATACTCGCCTTGTTCCTCAAGGTGGATTAGCCGAGTTTCCTGATGCCATTCTGAATGCTAAGCGTCTCGATCTTTTTAACTTATATAGAGAGGTAGGATACTCTTTTTGCTAAATATGAAGGAAAACCTGGCAAAAAAAATTGTTTTAAAAATGATTTCCCATACAGGTGGTGTCAAGAGGAGGCTTCAATGTTGGGAATGGCATAAATTGGAAGGGACAAGTTTTTTCGAAGATGCGCAATCACACATTGACAAATAGAATGACTGTATGTTTTCGTTGTTAGCCTTAAAGCATAACTTAAAGATAGTTTGCAATTTCTGATCCTTGAAGTATTTCAAATGACATATGACTGCTTTCCCCTTGTAATGCTACTTGTACATCATTTCATTCTACTGAGTTTTTGCAATCGTACTTGTTTTCCTCTAATTACTTAGGGAGTGGGCAACACTCTGAAAAGACATTATGAGACCTACCTTTTAGAGTATGAATTGGCTCATGATGATGTAGATGGAGAATGCTGCTTGCTGTGTCACAGGTCCTTTTCTTCCTCTATCTATATACCTATATGGAACTGTTTGTAGTAGTGACACTGGAGAGTTTTTGTATGGTAACAGTAGTGCAGCCGGCGATTGGGTTAATTGTGGAGTTTGCGGTGAGTGGGCTCACTTCGGCTGTGATAGGCGGCAGGGTCTTGGAGCCTTTAAGGTATGTATACCCTTCTCAAAAATTTCTTGTCAAGAGATGCATGTGGATAGCCAAGCAATAAGGACACTTGTATAAAGTGAAAAATGGTATCATTGTTTGCAAATTTTAAGTTGATTGCTGGTTGCTCCATTTGGCCCATGCAATGATCTCTTTGTATTACTTATTATTTTTATTGAACTACTTCCATTGTATTCATTAGACCCGTCAGGTTGGTTTTGATTTTGACAAATTTGGATTGGTTCAATTCGGGATTTTCACCTGAATTCACATCTCTAATATGCATTCATATTGTGAAATGCAGGATTATGCTAAAACAGATGGGCTGGAGTACGTTTGTCCACACTGTAGCATCTCAAATTTGAAGAAAAAAACCCAGAGAACTGTGAATGGTTACTGACAGACAAGCTTCGACTCTCACTTTAGATTAGATTCCCCTGTTACTTATTCAAATAAGTTAAGGCACCATAACCATATTAGTGAGAATGTAATTATTGTATTTTTTTCCTCCATTGTTGTTCTCATATATTTATATATAGTCATTAGCCATAGTCATAGATGATATGCCATTAACGAGGCCTCCAATCCCCCCCCCCCCGGCCCAAGATTTTTGTATTCTGAAGCAAAGAGTAAACCATATTCTTATAAACACTCGATCAAATTTAACGAGGTAGTTTTGTCCTCGTAGTAGATTGCAAGAACCATCAAATGGGTGGATAACATGATCTTTATAGCCGCCAGTTTTATTATTATTATTATTATTTTTATGTTAAGCTGATGTTTTCTTTTTGGTACATAAATCAATTCCAAAATTGACACAAAAGGAATGTTCGCAGTTTCCCCCTACTCTTTTACTTTTTCCTTTCTGTCTGGCTTGTTTTGAGAAAACCCCGCATGAATATCATTGAATGATTTAATTCGTCTTTGATGTTCCTTGGATAATATTTCTTCATTTCTTATCTGTGTTAATTATCGAATATTTTGTTTGCGCATACGAATCAAAGATTAGAAGTCTTCTACAAATCAAGATCATATTATTGTTGTTCCTTATAATGATTTCCTTCCAAGCCAACTTACGTCTGCCTTGTTTATAATCGCAAGAGACAAAGGCCAAATGAAGTTCAAACTCTCTTCTTCAGTTCGCTTTGATTCCTATATCCGAAAGTTGACATTTTCTTATTGTTTGCTTCAATGATAGAAAATACAAGCTTCTGATCTAGCCTCGTGTTTTAAGTGGATTAAGTACAAGGAAGTTTCTTGTCTCTCGTATCTTTGTTGCCAGTGAAAGATCCCATCTCATATGGAATCCAAGCTAAAAGCTTGAATTCTCAACGAGAATAGTCTTCCAAACTAGGTGGCTCTAACGTAATCATAGTTAACAAATATATGCTCCTATGACTCGATTTCGCCATCACAAAGGCAATATATAGCTGTCACATCAAGGATTTCCTTGTCAACCCCCTATGCTTGCGATGCTTCTGTAGCACATTTTCATGGGAAGATAATAAGTTTGTTTGGATTTCGGTTATGACTAAGTATAAATTAATATATTTTATATTCGTCCAAGTACGGCTTAATTCGAAATATAAGCTTAAAGTTTTGCGAAGTCCGTCTATATTTGTAAATAGTTAACCAAAACTTATTTAAGATTCACCTATATTATACTTTTTTTAAATAAAAAAATTATTTGATTTTTAATTTAATATTCTTTATTAAAATTTTATACATAGTCATTTTAACATTTTTTAATGTTTACATTATAGTAGTATTATATATTATGATAAATATCATTTTTATATGTTATAAATAATATAATATAAAACATCACAAACTTAAAAAAAATGGGTTAAGCCGTGCTCAGGGCTCGAGTCTTGAATGTTCAAGCTTAAACTCGATCATATTTTAAACATGCCTAATTTTTTTATCCAATCTCATTTTTAGGGCCTAATATTTTTACCCAAACTCTCTTAAATTTCGGTCGAATATTCAGAGTTGGATGCATAACTCAATCCATGAAGGGGTTTACGAGAAATTAACCCAGGCACTACTTTATGGGTTTCTTATAGAATTCTCTTTTAAATCCAACTTATGTAGTAATAGGCTGAATTAAGGGAAAAACTCCCATTAAAATCATATTTTGAAATGATTCTGTCTGTCATCACTTTCCAAAAATGAAAAGAAACGACTTAAAAGATCATGTCAGGTTTTCTCGCCTCTGATCTCATTGTCGTCCATTGTGCTTTATTAGGGTCCTTATTGATTTATGAATATTTGCATTATCAACGTTTAGGAAGGTAGATCGATTTGGAGCTGAGGTGACATCGTAGTTTGTTACCCTAAGATTTGAACATCTTTCCTATGTATCTCATTTCCTTTCGGAATGCCTTTCTAGATCTAAGAATATGAAGGCTTTTTAATAACTAGGTGGAAAAAGACACTCCTAATGCTATTTAGCTTTAAACACAGATGATATAATTGGTCTCGACGCCTATTTTGCCAAAAGAGCCTTATTCATCAAGACTAGCTTGCAAATGCCCAGAACCCCTGTTTTTGGGCTTGCACAAAGTTTTCCAATTACATGGATGAAGTTTCTCCCTTACTTCATGACCTTAGAAAAATGTTCTAACTATTTGGTTAATCTTTTCACAAATTTAAGTTGGAGGTTTGAAGACATAAGAACAAATGAAGAGGCAAAGAAGCCGAAGTTGATTTAACCTTGAGACAGGCACTTCTGTTTCCAATGTGCTAATTTGCTTGACGCCTTAGAAAAAAAGTTTCTTATTATTAATCAAGCTAAAAGTCCACCCCAAAAATACTTATTGGATTCTCCGCTCTTTTGACTTTATGAATATCTATGACTATGAACCATTTTCTTTCAGTTAATTCAGTTTTTATAATTAATCAGAAAGAGCGTAGAATTTATTTAATTACAATTATATGCAAAACAAGTGTCGGTGGACACCACGCTTCTCTCTCATCCTCCTTTGCTTTGGAAAGCATGCAGAGTGGACATTTTGACAGAACACCTTCTTTTTTTTTTTTTTCACAGCCTAGCTATCAAAATATTCAAGATATGTGTGATTATTATAATTTAATTGAACGAGGCATAATTTTGGTGGGTTTCCTTCCATTAATTACACATTAAATCGAAATATCTTAAAGTAATTATGACTGTTTATTTTTATAAATTTTGAAATCAAATTTCTAAATTAAAATTTATTTATTATCTGCACCAATTAACATATTATTATACAAATAAATTATCTTATAGATACTTAAGTCCATTAAATATCAAAATTTCGAAAGTTCAAAATTTTTAAAAATAAAATTAAAGTGGATAATAAATTCAAATACTTAAATTGAATCTATAATTTAGAGGTGAAAACAATAAATATTCAAATTAGAATCTATGATTTCATAAAAAAAAGTTCATAAAATAAAATAAAATATTTCGAATTTAAATATGACCTAAAATATATAAACAAGCATGGTTAATATAATCCCGTAAAAGACTAAGCATTTGTTACATATCAATCAACAAACTAGAGTTTGTTGCCTTGTTTTCGCTTCAATTATCTCATTTTATTATTTTTTTCTTTTTATGACAAAATTTTTGTGTGAATTTAATTTGGAGAAATTTAGAAGTCAAAATCAACACCAACAAAGTTTTATAATGCTACTTTCTCAAGTATCTCCTACAATTATTTTCATTTCAAAAAAAAAGTCTACTACAATTATTAGGTAAAAGTACTATAGAGATGAGTTAGATTATATTTTGTCTTATTTATTCAAAAAATGAACAAATTGGTATCTGTACATTAGATCAAAAAATAAATTAGTTCTTTTTGTTAAAATTTTTACTTTAAAAATTGACCTGACTGACAAAAAAAACCATATAATAACACATGACGTGCCACGTGTACCTTATATTAGCATATAAGAACCGTGAAAGAAGAATCAATTTGCTTTTTGATCTACTATACAAGGACTAATTTACCAATTTCTTTTATATACAAGGGCCTTCATGGTAATTTTACCCAATTATTACACCTCTTCACCTACAACAAGCACATTTCATATATAGTTTTATTGAAGAACTAATGATAACATTTAGTGCAAAAATGGGTAACCTTGTTTGATTTTGCTCCACAATTGTAACAGAAGGCATTTCCACACCTATAAAATCATTCCAAAAGAAAAGCATTTTGATATGTGAACATCAAAACCAAGTGAATCTAATATTAAAAAAAATAAAATACTGACCGGCATTTAACATAACAGCAACCAGCTGATTTTTCAACATAAATGCTGCAATTAGGGCATTGCCTCCACTTCTTTCTCTTAGCCAAATCAACCAACATAGCATCTGAGCCAAGGTTTTTAAGTTTCTGAAACTTGATGCAATCCGCACCTGAATGCCAAGCTACCTTGCACTGCACGCAAAATACCCTCTTGCACAGTGGACATGGGAATCTCTTAATTCTCTTTTCCCCATCATTAACCAACAATGCCGAACAATCTCTATAAGGACAATATAATTTTTCAGAGCCAAGCAAAGCAGATTCACAAAGGGCTTTTCCCCACCTGTTAAACAAATCCCTTGGCAGTATCTCACGGCAAAAATCTGGGTCCAACACCCCTTCACAATCTGTCACCGGACATTGGATCCGACTCACGTTATCATCAAGCTTGGATTTAATGTACTTCACTGTGCATTCAATGCAGTAAAAATGGGAACAACCTTTGATGTTGAAAGAGATATCCAATGGCTTTGGCTCAACACAGATTTCACACACATAAGTTGGGGTAATGCTGCCATGGCCATCGCCGCACTACAGCAAAACAGACTTTTAATGGCGTTTTTGGACATTTAGCGGCGTTTATAAGCATACAAAAATTATTTGGCGCTTTTCAAGCGCCACAAAAACGCTAATACTACCGGTCGAAAATTTTTTGCGCGTTATGCTAAAAACGCGCTAAAGATCTCGATCTTTAAGCGTTTGTTATAATGCGCGCTAAAAGTCGAGACCATTAATGAGCGCTTTCACAAAAACGCTAAAAGTAAGGGCCTTTAGTACGCTTTCCCAAAAACGCCGCTAAAAGTCGGGGCCTTTAGCGCTTTCCCAAAAACGCCGCTAAAGTCGGGCCTTTAGCGGCGCTTTCCCAAAAAAGCTAAAAGTAAGGGCCTTTAGCGGCTTTCAAAAACGCCGCTAAAAGTAAGAGCCTTTAGCGCTTTTCCTAAAAAGCATAAAAATTTCTTGAGATTTAGCGGCTTTTCTACAAACGCCGCTAATTTGTCTGATTTAAAAAATAAAATTTTTCAATATTATACCCTCCGCACTAAGAACCAACCAATAACAATATATAATTTCAACGCATAAAATAGCAAATTTAACATAAAATCACACGAATTACATTAATTCTAAATGATACTTGAAATTTAATAAATTAAATGAATGATAATCGAAAATAATGTTTAAATGTAATAATGTCAAAACTTCTTACAACGAAAAACTAAATGTCTAAGATGGCGGTTTCTGCATTCTTTGAAACATCTGCATCATATCTTTCAAGTCTTTGGAGCTCTTCGTATTTTCTGTTTTGCTCTGCTAGCATCGATCTTTGCCTCTGCCTCCCTCGCATGTGCTGGTGCCTCTCTCATTCTTCTTCTTGCCTCCCTTGCTTGTCTTGCTTCAGCATCCACTCTAAGTCATTCTTTGGAGTTCTTCATATTTTCTTTGAACATCGGCAATTTCTTTGCCTCTGCTCAACCGTGCTCTCTTGCATCCGAGCTATCCGGGTTTGTAGCCTTTGAACTTCAAGACGAGATTGCCCCGGAAGGCATGTCTTGCTGGGGCGGATCAAAATATTGGGTCGGGGTAACTCCGGATCCTTTAATTCAACCCGACCATACCTTTCAAGACCAAAACATCGGTGATAATTCTATTAATAATCTGAAGAAAGATTAACAGAACTATCATTGAAGCATCGTACCTTTCGGGACCCAAAACATACGTAATAATTACATTATCAATCTCCTCAAGATTAACAGAACTATCGATCAAGCGGTAGCTTCATACTCCGCCTTCTTCTCCTTTAGTTTATCCTAATAAATCAATGAAAGAGTTAGAAAGCGAAATATATAAATAAGAAAGAATGTAACATAATTTAACATTATAAATTTAAAACTATAAACGATGAATTAAACTATTATAATTAAGCGGTAGAAATATTTATAAAAATAAAATATTATTAAGTAAATATACCAAAATTTCTGCACTTTGGATGTCATCGAGATCCATCCTTCTTTCTATCGTAATGTCAAAAAGTGAGCAGCGTCCAACTTTTGACCAGTCAAAGTTTCCTACATTTTAGCAGAAAAAATATAATTTAATAGTATAAAGTAATTAATATTTGACTGAATTAATAAATTATATTACCTCGGCGTCAGCTACACAAGCAAAACTTCTAGAACTGCCGGTAATGCGTGAATTTTTGTTTTCATCTGCTGCTTATCCCAACTCGCTCACGGTCCTACATAATGCAATTTGAATTATATATATAGTAAATACTATAAACCAAATAATTTATACGATTTTAGATGTACGTAATACCTCTCCTTTTTGTGAATTCCAAAATCTAACTTGATCTTCCCATTGGTACCTCAACATTCTGGTGGAACATTTCTTAATTTTTAAACGAGGCTTATCTCTTTCTTGAAATATTGTTTTTGAGGGTGCTTTTATTGTCTCTCCATTTTTACCCAATGTCTTCTTAACATAGTCATCGAGACCTCTAAATTAAATCTACCTCAAGAAAAAAAAGTATAAAAATTAATATAAATGAAAATTAAATAAAAGTTTTATAAATTACAATCACGTTTTATTACCTTAATATTCTCGAGGGCACGATTTTTGTTGGCATCGGGCATGTGATGCCATGATTAAGTAGTTAATGGGCAACATATTGGAATTTCGTGCTAAAATGCCCAAATAGCCTCCTAACGATCGAGCTTGGATCCAACAGGTTGGCCATCATTGTTTCTCCTTACTTTAACACGATCGTTAGGCTCTAAGTCGTATAAATCTTGAAGTAATGTCGCCCCGACCTTTGCGCGTCCCACCACCTTCAATTGAAAAATAATATATTATTATATTAAAATTAAAAATGAATCAATAATAAAATTCAACATGCATGTAAAATAAACTTAACATTACTTTGAAATTCTCCATGCTCGTCATCTATGTCCTAAGAGTAGAAGATCCAACAAGCTGTTTCTTTGTTCACTACTATTAGGTTCTTACGGATTTGGAGTTTAGCGGACAATATTTAAACCTCGTAATCGTCTTCTAGGCATTTTCTGCGAGTACACATGAAAATTATATAACATGACCAACATAAAATTATATTATTACATATAAATAATAAATCGTTAAATCTTACTACATCATATTTCGTAAATATCTTCGCCCACATCTGTGAACCCATTGAAATTGTTGACTAGTACTAGGGATATTTTCGTTAAGTCTTGTTCGGAAAAGGCAAAGTTTCGATCTTTCGACTATGTCATCTCTACTTCCACTTAACGTCGAAGAAGTCTCTAGGGTGTTTGAAGTACAACGTACCAACCCTTATCAGTTGGATCTTAGAGTAAAAACTTGTTTAACTTGAGAAGAAAACACATACGGCTCGTCCATCGTTGTTCTCGGTGTGAATTAATCGAGAGAAATTTACCATTGTAAAACCATATTGATCGTTTTTAATTCATGAGCCGTATTCACATCAGCCCAATCACCTCGAAATAGGACAACTTTGCATTCACCATAATAATCCAACTCAATGATGTCGATAATAAGTCCGAAATATTCCAAATTCCCTCGACCGGATTCATGTCCTAGCATTAGCATAACTTGTAATCGAAGAATTAACAACAATTTCGCAATTTTGAGTTCTCCTCAATCTCTCGCGATACCTTGTATGAAATCAGATCCGTTGATGAGGAAGCCACTATATCTTTTAACTATTCATTTGGACCTTGTGAAAGCCATTTAACGTCGTCATTTACTTCATTCCGACTCCAAACCTATTCAGTCGAAAGTAAATCGAGTAATTATGAATATTATTAGAAAATATTGTTTCTTGTCAATGAAAATTTAAATTGCATACCATTTGGCTTAACCATTCATGGAATGATTCTGCGAACAACTTATTAATTTCTCGTCGATTTAATCTTCGAGATCGTGAACGAGCTCTCAATATTTGTTTGTACTGACTACAGAAAAAAAAGGTTTGACTTTGTTAGAAGACAAACAAATCATAATTGATGAGTATTTATCAAATTGTAGAACGTACTTCCGAAATTGAGCCATTGAATCGTGATGAAAAAGAACGTATCGATGTGCTTGGACCCACGATCTATCGTCTAATTCTGTAATTTCGACTCTGCCGATCGGTTCTCCGAAACTTTGAAATAAATAAGTTTCAGCCAAATTATGATCTGTGAGCCCAGCATTTCTACTTGGTGCATTCATTCTTGTTTCAACATCTTCCAAATACCTCGAGCAGAAAGTCATACATTCCTCGCCAAGTATCCTCGGCAATTGATCCTTCGGATAACGCTTATTGCGAAGTATGACTTCAATTAGGAAAGGAACCTAAACACGATATACAACATTATCAAAAGTTGGAAATAAAGGCATTTAGCTGAATGAAGGAATATTTTGCAAATAAAGTAAGACCTTTCAATGGGATACATCCATCGATAGAAAATGGGTCCACCAAGAATTGCTTCACGCGGAGATGAATTAACAAGTGCACCATGATAGTGAAGAAGGAAGGCGGAATATCTTCTCCAGATTGCATAAAGTTAATGCGGCTCGATCTTGCGATCTCTCAAGTTCTTCAACATTCAAAACTTTACCACAAATGACTTTCATTATATTTGACAGTTCAATTACGAGGCCGTCACCTTTTTCGACATACAACACATAAAGCAAGCTGGCGATAAGTCTTGCATCAATATGTGATAGTCATGCGATTTTAAGCCATATAATCTTGATCCTTAAGACTCACACATCGCGATATATTTGATGCATACGCATCCGGACCTTTATATCCTTCAACACCGTCTGAATACTTCTTTCTCCGTCTTCGACATTGAAAAAATAGCGGTGACAATCGATATTTCATATTCGAAGTGCTCGGGGATGAAGCTCACGCCAATTCCCATGTGGACTAAATCAAGTCTACTCGAAGATTATCTTTCGATTTTCCATCGACATTCAAAATAGTCCCAATGATGTTCTCGCAGACATTTTCTCTATATGCATGACATCAAGGTTATGGCGTAAAAGTCGATGCTCCCAATAAGGCAACTCGAAAAAATACTTCTTTTTTCCACAAGTCACCTCATTAGGATCATCCTCTTCATCGATTCATCATCGATTCATCCTAGATCCTCTTTTTCTATGCGGGTTTGCGGTTGATTCATCTTCCCATAAATGAAATTCATATCTTTCAACATTAACAATATTTGGATCCACCGATCTGCGAAGGAGCTGATCTAAACTCTTGATACCATCAAATTGAGCACTCGAAATCTAAATGTATGATTTTCCGGTAACCACCGAGCGATGCCCCATGTAAGAAAACTTCTTCCCATTATATAACCATTGCGAACATGTCTGCAAGCAGACAACACGGACAAGCATAACGTCCCTTGGTACTCCAACCGGATAAATTAGCATAAGTGGAAAGTCGTTAATAGTCCACATTAATGCCGCACGTAAATTAAAGTTCTCTTTTCTCATTGCATCGAATGTCCGAACACCAACCCATAGTTGTTTTAACTCGTCAACAAGTGGCGCAAATAGGCGTCAATATCATTCCCGCCCTTTCTCTCCGGTATAATCATAGACAAGATAAAAGAAGATTGTTTCATGCAAACCCATGGAGGCAAATTGTAGGAACAAGCACCACGAGGCCAAATCTTTGACGTTGTGCTCATAAGTTTGTAAGGTTAAATCCATCGGATGCTAGCCCAAGCCTCACACTGCGAGGATCGCTTGCAAAGCTTGGAAATTTAGAGTCAAAACATTTCCAAGCTAAAGAATCTGCAGGATGCCTTAACAACCCATCATCGGTTCGTCCATCACGGTGCCACGTCATTGATTTACTGTCTTGGGCGACATGAAAAGCCGTTGAAGCCTCGGTATTAGGGGAAAATATCGCAAAATCTTAACTGGCTGCTTCTTTGAGTGTGTACCATGTTCGTCCTCGTTACCGTCCTCTGTATTTCTATGAATCCAACGGGATTGGCCGCATACATGACAGAACTGTTGGTTTATGCGGTCGCCCCAATACAACATGCAGTCATTTGGGCAACTGTGAATTTTATTGTATCCAAGGCCTAAATCCTTTATCAATTTCTTCATGTCTTTGGAAGATCGAGGATTTTTGCAAGCGGAACATTTCTTGCGATAACTCTATGACATTGTGAGCGAGTTTCCGGTCCACCCACCCAAACATTTCAAGTGAAAAGACGAATCTGAATGACAGTTTGGAAAATTTTGATCCTTCATACGATTCTTCATTCATTTCATCAAAGTAAGCGTAGAACCTCGCACTTCTTCATTTGGTGTTCATCCGGTACACTTCTTTCCCTTCGGTGAAAGTATTTCCTCCAAAATTGTGATCATCAGTTGCACCCAAGTCAGGTGGAAATGACCCGAAACCATCACTGCGCATATTAAAAGCATCCCGCAACATGTTTTGCATGTTATCGTCACTAACATTCGGTTGAAAGCGATGAGAAAACCCCGATTCATCGATGAAGATGCTCCCTAGATGTAGACTCACCATGAAAAACCATATTTTGTGCCCCGGACAAAACCATCAACTACTAGATGTTCAGAGACCACTTCACGATAATGCCGTTAATATTGCAACACTTCTTACGGGCAAAGAATCATATTCTCTTGGCTTGCATTTTGAAATGCGAAATTCAGAAAAGTTTCTACTCCATTTCGATAGCCGTTGCTTACCCTTGACAATTTCATCCAACTCCTATCCATTTCGTAGTTGTTGAAGTCTAAAGTTGACAATAAATTATACGGCTAAATTGTTAATTAATAATTTATATAAGTAATTTATGCAATTTGATATTAAAATTAGGTAAGTTAAGTATTCTTTAAGATCCATCGTACGTGGCATTGTTACACCTAGGGAGGATCCGTTATATCTGACAGTGAGATATAAGGCAACCCGTCAGGTTTCCAGCCTATATACTTTGGATCTTTTTCTTAAGTTTTATGTAAGTTATGAAGTTTGATATTAAGGGAAAATTATGTAAGTTATTAAATTTAATCGTCAACTTATGTATTTTATGCAATTTGATATTAAAATTAGGTAAGTTATGTATTCTTTAAGATCCATCGTGCGTGGCATTGTTACACCTAGGAGGATCCGTTATATCGGCGGTGAGATATAAGGCAACCGTCGAGTTTCGACCTATATACTTTGAATCTTTTCTTAAGTTTTATGTAAGTTATGAAGTTTGATATTAATGGAAAATTATGTAAGTTATTAAATTTAATCGTCAACTTATGTATTTTATGCAATTTGATATTAAAATTAGGTAAGTTATGTATTCTTTAAGATCCATCGACGTGGCATTGTTACACCTAGGGAGGATCCGTTATATCGGCGGTGACATATAAGGCAACCCGTCAAAGTTTCAACCTATATACTTTGAATCTTTTCTTAAGTTTTATGTAAGTTATGAAGTTTGATATTAATGGAAAATTATGTAAGTTATTAAATTTAATCGTCAACTTATGTATTTTATGCAATTTGATATTAAAATTAGGTAAGTTATGTATTCTTTAAGATCCATCGTACGTGGCATTGTTACACCTAGGGAGGATCCGTTATATCTGACAGTGAGATATAAGGCAACCCGTCAGGTTTCCAGCCTATATACTTTGAATCTTTTTCTTAAGTTTTATGTAAGTTTGATATTAACTTAAAATTTTAGTGGTTAAATGTTATAGGTTAGTGGTTAAAGGTTAAGGGTTAGGGGTTTGGGGTTTAGTGTTAAAGATTTAAGTGTTAGAGGTTAAAGGTTAGGGGTTAAGGGTTTAGGGTTAGGGTTTAGTGTTAAAGGTTAAGACTTAAGGGTTTAGGGTTTAGAGGTTTAAGTTTAAGGGTTAAGGGTTTAGGGTTTAGGGTTTAAGGGTTAGGGGTTAGGGTTAGGGGTTAAAAGTTTGGGGTTAAGGGTTTAAGAGTGAGGGGTTTATCTTTATTATTATCTTTATATTTATTATTATCTTTATCTTTATGTTTATTATTATTATAATTATTATTATAATCTTTATTATTATCTTTATCTTTATTATTATCTTTATTATTTTCTTTATTATTATTATTATTATTATTATCTTTATTATTATCTTTATCTTTATTATTATATTTATTATTATTATATATAACAAGAATTAAATTTAATATATAACAAATTTATAACATTTTTAACAATTAAATTTTATATTGTGTTTATGTTAATCTTTATATCATTCCATACCATTAACTTAGTTAAATTAGAACCAAGTTGTTAATGTACCTTGATGTATTTTTGTTGAAATTTGAGTGATAAATCAACTTAACCAAGTGTGCAAGTTTAGTTTAGTTTAGTTTCAATGTAAGTAGTGGTAATAGGTAGATGTTTAGGTGAAATTTGTTTGTTTTTATCACCCTATTATATGTAATGGCGTTATGCCTCAATTTGAAGTTAATGAAAATACACATTTAATTTGATCAATTTGCGTGAGAAAAGGGATATATATTCACTAAACTGTTTAACAACCTCCAGCAACCAACAACATATAAATAATAATAATGATGTCATACCTGTTAAGTTATTACCGTCAAATCCAATCCAACAGTTGCAGGACCGGTAGGAAGCAGTAACTGACATAGAAACAACATGAGATCAATTTACTGCATACAAATATATATTAAAAACGTATATTAAAGGAATAACTTAAGCATAAACAATTAGAAAGAGATTGGGAATACAGAAAAAAGAAAAGGAAAAAAAATGTTACCAAGAATATCTAACGATCTACTTACGGAAAACACCTCGAAAGTTATAATTTGATTTCAACAAATATTACAAAACTCCTCGAAAACCGAAATCCGGACATGATAATGACCATACAATTTATCATTTTCCACAAGCGAGAAGACAAGATCCATGGAAAGTGCATGTAGTAATATATCAAGCGAGCAATGACATATAACCTTTGAAAATGTAAAGCAATCCAAATTAGAAAAGCGAAAGATCACAAACATAATATTAGAATTCATAAAGCATACAAGTAAACTTATCTAGTCTACCATAAGCTAATAATAACTTTAAATCTGTGAAAAGCAAAAACAAAGAGAAAGTGTCGAAATCGATGCATCTAGACATAGCGATATATTTGAGCCAAAGCGACATGACAATTTTATATTAGGCCTTAAAACAAAGGTCAACTCACAAGACCTTGACTAAAACAACATCTCCAAGCCAAAAGAAGTGGATAAATGACCATAGCAGATAACTATCCGGGACCATGACGACTTATGAAAGAAGGAATTCTTCCATTACTAGTTGAGGATTTAGATGGGGTATTTATTAGAAATATTTTAAATACGAACTATTTATAAAGCGGTGACACTTCTCATCATATTTTATCAACTTCCAAAACTCCTTCAAAGTCCAAACATGCCATTTATTGAGATTTGAAATACCACGATCAAGGCAATACATTCATTACGTTCAAGTTATTCAAGGCTCCTTTGGACAATACGATCAGAACATGGAACTTATAAGTACAAGGGATCCTTATGGCTCGACCAACCATGGCTAAACAAGATTACCTAAGTTGAGAAATTGACTTCATATACTTAGGAAAACACATGTAAATGCACTTATAAGTGTATAAGAAGTGTGGCAGCTTCAAGCTCAACCAAGAAATTCTCCACTCAATTTACATATAAATTGTCCTCTTAAACAGAACAGGGAACCATGTATGGGAACACTTTGAAGCTAATATAAAATTAAATATTGGAGACTCAAAAGAAATTTTCAAAATTCGATTCCTTTCAAACCGATACCGAAGCAGAAACCAGCCAAAAGGAATATTCACTGCGGAAGGCTAGCAGACAATTTCGATTTGATATTGAAGATAAAGGAAGCGGAAAAGAAAAGCAATCTTATCTGGTCCATACACCTTTGTTCTAGGAACTCGGACACAAGGTGCATGTATATGCGAGAAAAAGTGTAATACACGGGTTTAAGGTCGACATTAGTTTCTTCATAATGATAGTTAGAAGGCTATAAAACAATGAAAAAGTTGCAAATTCCTCAACTTGACCTCTCATCGAAAGCAGACATCTACTTTTCTTCTTTGGCTCATGGAGCAAATAAAAGTTGCAAAATCAGATAACTCTTGATACTTAAAATTATTTGGCTTGAAGTTAAACTTCCCAATCAACTTAACATGCTTCGAGAGTTTGTAGATATATATTATATATAGATTTAACCATGGATGCATTGAAGAATAGCTTTCTCTGAAACCTATAGATTAAAAGTTTGCAAAAGAGGAAATTAGAAATCTAGCACAGTTCAACAAAAAGGGCAACTCGAAGTTACATATCAATAGATAAAGCCCCTATTCAATGCAGTATGTATTGCAGTATGCATTAACTCCTAAAAACCAAAAATGGGAAAAATAATATGACAATCAATCTTAATACACAATACCAATCAACAAAAAAGGGCACCAAAATAATTACAAATGTACATGCTAAATTGTCACTAAACAACCAACAAACAGTAAGTTATCTTACCGTGGTTAAGTTGAGGAGGCAAGGGAGAAAGAGAGGTAAAGCTTGAAGGCGAAGGGGCGTTGGTGGCGGACGAAGAGAGGTGGAGCCGTGGAGGACGAAACAGACTAAAGCAGCGAGGATTTCAACACTTTAGGGAGAAATCAAGGAGAAATCAAAGAAATGATGGGGAAATCAAAGAAATCAAGGATTTCAGACTAAAACTTTAGGGATTTCGAGGAAGGGAATTTTTTGGAGAGAAATGATGGGGAAGGAAATTCATCAATCGGGTTTAAGGGTTGGGGAAATGGACGAGAGCAAACAGCGACGTTTACACAAAAAAAATACAAGCTTTCGGCGTTTTCAAAATAAACGCCACTAAAAATGGGAAACTACATCGTTTTGATTAAAATTACATACATATGTTTGCGGCGTTTTTGAAAGCGCTATATCCTATTTATTGCGGCGTTTTCAAAATAAGCGCCACTAAAAATGGGAAACTACATCGTTTTGATTAAAATTACATACATATTCTTGCGGCGTTTTTGAAGCGGCGCTAGAACTATTATTATGGCGTTTTCAAAATAAACGCCACTAAAAATGGGAAACTACATCGTTTTTGATTAAAATTACATACATATATTTGCGGCGTTTTTAAAAGCGCTATATCTAACTTCTTGCGGCGTTTTATAAATAAACGCCACTAAAAATAGTAAACTACGTCATTTTAATTAATATTACATACCCATACTTGCGGCACTTTGCGAAGCGCGCTACATATAACTTATTGCGGCGTTTTCAAGATAAGCGCCGCTAAAATATTGAAAACTACGTCGTTTTAAATAAAAATACATAAACATATTTTGCGTTTTTTTAAAAGCGCCACTATTCTCAATTTTCATTTTTTATTTTCACTTTTTTTATTTTCACATATTTTTACTTATATTATCATTTTTTATTTTTAATTTTAAATATTAAACTTTTAAAAAAATTTCAAATTTTTCAAGATTTTTATAATTTTAAACTTTTAACAAAACTATATTTATCTTATTATATATACATGCATGTAATATCCTCTATCTTATTTCAACCTATATTTTGAGTAAGAAATATTACATTTAAATACAACCATCGTTTAATTTAAATATTTATTTAAACACTTCATTTTAACATATTAATTTAAGCTTATTTGAAGTTTTTCAAATCATTTCTATACTTTCTTTTACAGTTTACAAATATTGGTAGGGTTTTAATTTGGATCAAAATAGAGTTTACAAATTGAATTCAAGTCGCCAATGTTAGTGTAGTACAAAACATATATTTTAATATTAACCATAAATCCTCGTGAGAGATTTCGATTTTGGATTTTGGGCCCTAAACCCTAAACTCTAAATCCTAAACTCCTAAACTTGAACCATAAACCCTCTAAAATCAAAAACCTAGCTAACACATCAACCATTTCCCCTAAACCCATACACTATAATCTATAAACCTTAAACCTAAAACCCCAACCCATCAACCCAATACCGCTAAACACTAACATATATATTAACCACTATACAATAAACCCAAACACATTCACTATTCTTAAACCCTAAATAAAGCCCTTATGAGAGATTTAGGTTTAGTGATTTTGGGTCTTATAGCTAATACCCTAAAACCCTACATCCTATACCCTAAAACCTAAACCTAAACCCTTATAAACTTAAACCATAAACCCTAAACTCAAAAACCCAACACATTCACCATTCTTTCTAAACCCCTGACCCTAAACCTATAAACCCTAAACCCATAAACCCTAAACCCTAAACCCAAAACCCAAAACCCAAAACCCATAACCCATTAACCATTTCCTCCTAAATCCTTAACCCTAGACCTTAACCCCTAACCATTAACACTTAAACCTTAATTAATAGGTAATTAAGCCTTAAACCTTAAATTATTTAGATAAGTTTTGAATATTATACAATATTTCTTTCAATATTTTAATAAATTTAAATAACATTTAAATATATATAAAGCTTATCTATTATCTTTTAAATAATGTAAAGTATAATTATAATTTGGTATAAGTACTGCTTATATTCACAAATTTGGAATTTGGTCAATATGCTTTTATTTTTAGGAGTTTAATCTCGTTGCTTTTCTTATTTATCAATTTAGGTTCAACGATATTAACACTCATGAAACCCTAACACATGCATCCCCCTAATAAACCTTACACTCTAAACTATATATATATATATATATCAATTTAATATTTTCAAATTAATATATATCTTTTACGATTATGTAATAAATTATTTAATATATCATTATAAAAAATCCAAAAAATTGGTAAAGAAAAGACTTATAGCGGCGTTTTTCAGAAAGCGCCGCTAAAGGTCGGACTTATAGCGGCGTTTTTAAGAAAGCGCCGCTAAAGCCCGGACTTATAGCGGCGCTTTATAAAAAACGCCGCTAAAGGCCGGACTTATTGCGGCGTTTTTTATAAAGCGCCGCTAAAGGTCGGACTTACAATGTTGCGTTTTGATAATAAGCGCCGCTATATATCATTTTTCGCGGCGTTTGTTAAATAAACGCCGCAATTTACATTTTTAGCGGCGGTTTCCTTAAAACGCCGCTTATGTATAATAATTGCGGCGTTTTATTTAAGCGCCACTAAAAACGCCGCTAAAAATCTTTTTCTTTGTAGTGCGGTTTTCGAATCGAAATCAATGAAGGGAAGAACTGTTGTTCTACCATCAAGGGAGTGGAGAAACGATCTTTTTCATTAATAGACGAGTTTCCTTCAGCCTGCAGCTGCCTTTTGCATATAACATTGTCGAGAAACTTACACAATTTGGTGCCAATCTTTCTTGATTTCTCATTACACGAAATCTGAAGAGAAGTGAGCTTTGATTTAAGATTGGTTCTTTGTTGGATGTAATGTTTTAAGTACTTTTGAAAGATACCCATTGAGACCGGTTTTCTCAGCTCAATCAAGATACCAAAGAGCGAGAGAAAAAGAGAACGCAAACACAACCGTAATAAAATCTAATATATATATATATACAAAGAATTTCAAGGAATCAATTACGAGTACATACATACATATTTGCTAGGAAATATTTTTATAATTCAAAGATTTTCTTTTTGGTGCGAAACAGAAGCAAATTAGATAATTATATTAACCAACAGTTCGATACAAAATATCCCCGTAGGCATCAGCTGTCAAACGTGGGGAAGGGCCTGGATGGGGCACACTACAAACAAACAAAAGATGAGGTTCGAAACAAACAAAGAAAAGTTACTTTCTAGGCAAGCAAGGGAATTCACACATCTATTCTTCTCTTTGAACATGTGCTTGATTGACATTCCTTAAAATCTTGATAGGAGAATCCTACAATCATAGACTAGAGTTGATAGTAACATGCTAATAGTAGAGGTAGCTTCGATTTCAATTTCAAGGTTTCTTAAGTCGAGTCTCTTGGCTAGTTCTAGGTAATCTCTAAGCCCTCATAGCTCCACCCCAAGGCTGATATCCTGTGGTATGTGTCCGTAAGAACCTAATCCATCTTCCATTCTCATAAAAAATGAGTGTCCCAGCACCCACCTTCATTGGGTTTGAAAGTGCAGAGTCATCAGAGTTAAGTTTAGCCCACCCTCTTCTAAGGGCTTTCCAATGTAAACCTACCATTGACGAAACTGTGCACTGTTTCACCTTAGTGGTATGCTCAAGGGAGAGCTCAATAATGGCGGTGTGGATAAGTGTTGATTGAAAACTAAAATTGTTGCGTGAGATCCAAATTTCCCAAAGGAAGGAGGCAAAACACAAGGCTCCACAATAAAGCTGGTTTAGAAAACCAAGCCTTGGAGTGAAGGTTTCAGAGGAGCCAGTGTGTTGAAGTCAAACCGAATTTCAAAGTCGGCATAAAAATTGTAATCATCTGTTTTTCAATAGTCATGGAAATAATAGTTTCGTGTCCACAAATTTGATGAATAAGTTCTGTATAATTAGTATTTAAATTATATGAGTCAATAATAATTTTATATTAAAATTGAATTGGTAAATTTTAATTATTGAATTAAAATTAGTAGTGGTTATTTAAAACGAGGTTTTAGGACCTTGTTTCCGTAATTTAAGGCCGTACATAATTTTATTAAATATTTACAGAGTCATAGTATAAATGAATTGAAATTTGGTCTGGTAATTTTGATGATTGTTTGCTTAATTGAGGTAAAATGATTAAATTGTAAAAGAAGTAAAAGCTAATTGCTATAGATAAATACTAAAGGGACCTAAATCGTTATTAGACCATAGTAAAAAAGTCTAAGAGGTGGTGACATGATTACCATCCATTAACTTTTGGGTTATTTCTTCATTTGGTCCTAATTAGTTTTTGGCTAAATTGTAAATAAGTTTGTTAATTGGAATTTAGTATAATCAAAGGACCGATTGTGTAATTGGATCCTCCTTAAATGGCCTAATAATAGAAATGATGTGGAATTCTTTAGATTGTGATAAATTTCAATTAAATCCTAATTAATTGAGGATTTATTAATAAAGTTATTTTTCTGTATGATCGAAAATGGTAGTTTCGGGGCCACAACTCTGATGTGACAGACCGTAAATACTTATGAGGTCATTAATGTCGTATTAAATTTTGGATATGAAATTTTATCGTTTAGTTACTTAATTAAGTAAAAATGATTAATCGAAAAAGCTGCAAAAATTGAGTTCTATAAGTTAAAAACATCAAATGATAATGGGAAGGTAAGTCAAGGCACTTATGTGGTAAATATACCATTTAATATGGTAATGGACGGTTCTAGATGCTAATTTGAGTGAAATTTGCTTTAAGTTTTAATGGCAAAATTGTAATTAGGTGAACAATTATTAAAACAAAGAAATATAATGAAATTGACTTCATCTTCTTCATGGAGAACAAACCAAAACCCTAATGGAAGAATTGGAAAACATTCTACCTAGCTTTGCTTCTTCGATTGGATCAAGAATGGGTTGAAAATTGAGGCATAGAGAAGTTGTTGAATGGTCCCTGTACTTTGGCAGTTACTGCAAATCAGTCTGGTAAGTTCGTACTATTTTTTCTATAATATAATGATTCTTTTTATACATTATTTGTTATATAATTAAATTCATAATATGCTTAATAATTGATTGATTGAAAATATCTAAGAAATGATCAACTGATGAGTTATCACGCTTTGAGCCGGTGAATACTAAATCAATATTTTTCTCTGATGATACACACCATCACGATGGTTGAGATCCTGCATATGTTGCGAATTCTTGACAGCTTGTGTGAGCAACATCGTGAACTGGTGAATTGAATGGCTACTCTATTATGATGACATAAACCATTTCGATGGCTGAGATCCTGTACATGTTGCGGATTCTCGACAGTTTATGTGAGTAGTATCGTGAACTGGTGAAATGACTGAATACTCTGTACTGATGAAACGGATCATTACAATGACTGAGATCCTGCATACGTTGCGGATTCTCGTCAGCTTGTGTGAGCAGCTTCATGAACCATTCAAAACTCTATAAATAGCTTAAATAAGTGAGATTCTATGCTTACTGGAATGAGATCATACATTACCGAAATTGGAAGAGTTTGAGTTATGGTACGGTATAATACTCACATGTTGTGAACTGTGTTTGAAAGGGATTATGTTGTTATTTCCTATAATTGAACTGTTAATTTTGTTGGTAAGATTTGTCGTTAATCTGGCAAACTTACTGAGCTTTCATTAAGCTTACCTGTGTTTTGTAGACTTCATTTTAGGCGGGAAATCGGATCAACCTGTAGCATCACACTATCTCAAAGACCCTTGGTAGATTTTGAAACAACTTGGCTTATATGACATGTAATAGGTCTATTGAATATGTTTTGTGACTGATTATGTGTAAATTGTTGTATAACTTGGTTGCTTGGGGTTTTATGGTCTAAGGTAAGTACATGTTTGATAACATGAGTCATGTTGTAGCATATGCAAGTGTGTTGAATGAGTTGGAAATTGGTATGGTTTGAGTATAAAATGAGTAAGACATTTTGGTTGTGGAAGCAAGACCTTGGATATGAATTTGTGACTTGTATGTCAACTTAAAGTAATGAATTGTCTAGGTGTGTAAGTTGTGGTGTCATTGATGACACATTGGTTTGACACTTAGGCAAGTTGCTTTGCCATGTTTTGAGCTTATTTGAATATACTTTGAAGGTTTGTATGTATGTACTTTGGGTATGTTTAGGTACACAAGAATTTGGGTATGGAAAGGGAAAGTTTTGGGTCAATTAATGGTTCACACGACCTGGGGCGCAGACTATCACATGGCAATGTGTCACACACGGGCAGCCTACACGGGCGTGTGTCCGGGCATGTTAGTTAGTGAGTTACACAATTTGGCACACGGGCTAAGACAGACGTGTGGCCCAAGTTAGTGAGTTACATGAGCAGGCACACGGTTGAGCACATGAGCGTGTAGGATGGCCACACGGGCATGTGTAAGAGCCATACGATTGTGTGACCCCTGTAGGTGAAATATTTTCAGCTTTACCTGAAATGTCCTAATTTGTTCTGATTTGATCCCCGATTATTCGTAAACTATTTTTAGGGCCTTGAAGGCTCTATTTAAAGCTCGTACATGTATATTTTATTTCTTTTCGAACATATCCATATTAATAGAATTTATTTGATTTTTGGATGCCAATTGTTATGAGAAGTCTTGATATGTGTCGTAAACCTATTCCAACGACAGAAATGGGATATGAGTGTTATAGGTCCCAATTTTGTTCCGAACTTGTTCGAAAGCTTTCGTAAGCCCAATTAATACTCGATTTTGATTGTAATGCATGTTTAACATGGAATTTACTTGTATTTATTAATTATTGAGTATTATCGAATAAATCACTTGTGAATATTTCGGTTTACTATTGTAGCATCCTATAGCTCGGGTTCGGTGATTGGGCTCGTAACACCCCTTACTCGAGACCGTTGCCGGAGTCGAGCTCGAGGCATTACTAAACTTAACTACTAATTCGGGTCATAAAAATTTAAATATCTCATAATATAACATTCCTTTGCCTACTCTATTTCTTTCATATAAAAATAGACATAATAAGATTTAATTTTATATCCTATTCACTTTCTAATTTCATTTCTCCTATTTTTGGTGATTTTTTTCAAAATCACGTCATTGCTGCTAACCAAAAATTGTTTCATTGCAAAATTATATACCCACATTAGAAACATATTTATCATAAAACATACTACCAAATTTAACTTAAGACAAAGCGAATACGCAACCATTAACATCATAATTAAGCCATTTTCGCATGGCTGTATACATATAATTTCAAAACCAACTATATCATAACTAGTCTATACATGCCACATAACCAAATCTTCAAGCATTTATTTACCGAAGCAAAAGCTAGATAGTGTGATGAGATCTCCCTCGACTTCCAACCCGAGTAAGTCTCTGAAACTCTATAATCATAAGAAAAATACACAAAGTAAGCTTCGAAAGCTTAGTAAGTTATAAGCAATTTCACAACAATAATGCATTATAATACTACACTAGCAAAGTCAGAATAATATACTCACAACCAAGGTTTATAACCATGACTTTAGTTCATATCACCTTTCGAAATCTTTCTCGTCTCATGTCCCAAAGGCCGAACTTCCAAACCTTCGATAATAGGTTTCACATGCATATATATATTTTACTTACCGAACTTATACTTGCACTTCAAACCCATATAAATCACATATTCAAGATTTAAAACTAATCAAATGAATCCTTTATACAAACTTCCACATGGCCGAATACAATACATAAAATTCATGTATAAATCAATGAGATTTTGTAAGCATTACTCCATGTCCACTCATATCAATTAAACTATAAAATTAATTGATACATTCCATCCAAACTAATTTATCACTCTTATTTGATTTCAATTAATATCATCTCATAATATCTACTTACCCAAAATTCAATCCAAGATATAAAAATTAATCGCACACTTAGTGTTCCTTATCCGATTTTGCACACTTAGTGCTTGGTATTTTAAAATTTGCACACTTAGACTTCAAGATCTATACAATAGTCAAATAAACACACGAACAGTAAGCTAATATAGTTTAGTAAGTTATAAGCAAAGGTAAATATATATACAACAAATCATTATACAATTTTAATCAATTCAACTTGATCGTTAACCGGTTTGTATAAGCATTACATATAGCATTTTACTATACAACAATATCATATTCATTAGATCCCCCAAACCGAATAATTACAAGCCCTATATCCATTTCAAATAAGCTCAAAGGTTAATGAATTTATCATATTTCCATAATTTAGTATACAAAAGCAACTTACCTCATTAGCACCACGTTATTCAATTTCCATGCATCACTTACCTAATTGTCTCTTTTGGTTATATCCATTCATTGGTTCATGTCCTTGAGAGGTTCGATAATCCGTACACACAGTGCAACTCATGTAACATATTGTACACTTAGTGCAATTCATGCAACGTGTCGCACACTTAGTGCCGTTGCCATTTTATCCACACACACAATGCCATTTCCTAGTAATGTATCATAGTGCCATTACCGTTTTATTGCCATATAGTGCCATTACTAGTTTTATTCCACACACAGTGCCATTCCCTAGTAATGTATCGCACACATAGTGCCATTACTAGTTTTATTCCGCACACACAGTGCCATTCCCTAGTAATGTATAGCACACATAGTGCCATTACTAGTTTTATTCCGCACACACAGTGCCAATTTGATACATCACTTAATCACACATTCAAGTTCACATTTTAAGGCATTTAGCATACATAATCATGCATAATTAATCATTCATCCCCATATATATATACATTTTCCATACATATGGCATCGACCATTCAATCTGTCCCTATCATCTAATCAATCGGTTATCTATCCATACATTCGTACCTTCATATATTACACCCACGTTCCACCATTTCATGCATCATCAGTCCATTTCATACGATTTTCACAAAGGTATCCCAACAAGCTTGTACATGGTTGTACCTTTAAGAAATTTCTTAACTCAATTGCACTCAAACATGCATAAAAAACCTCACACCCACAAGACTATCATGGAATAAAGTCGTACATCACATTCAGTCAAGAGTAAGATTTATAAGCATTTAAAACACTATGATACGTATACACATATATGTGTACTTAGATCAATTTCATATTGTTAGATTGCTTGGGACTTACACGAATTTGATGAATCCAATGCTTGACTATTCGTTCACTTTGCTCTTTCCCGATCTAGCTCCTTTTTTTTATTCACGGTCTAAGATTTATCAAATGACATTTGTTCAATATGTATTTCCAATTGTTTTAACTCAATTCAATTCAATTGCAAGATTTTATAATTCTTACTAATTTACCCCTATAATTACTCACCCGATTCAATGGAGTCCCAAACATACCCTTCACCACCAATTATACTATTTTTCCAATTCAATTTCACATTTGTATAAACTACCAAGATCCAATCCACCGCATTGCAAATATATGCGTACATATAATCACAACTCAATTAATTCACACTCAATAGAAAATATTACATTCGGTCAAATTACTAACATGAAACCGAATAATCATGAAATATGTTCCTATCATATTTTAGTATTTCTCAAGCCATAAGCATCATTAACATTCAAATATTTATTTCATGATTTCACATCCAAAGTCCATAAGAAATACATTAATTTATTTTATATGCCAAATTTACTAACACATTCGGCAATATGCTTTACTCCATACTTACTTACAATTACAAAATAGCTTAATTGCAATTTACCCTTCCCCCCTTGCTTACGGTTTCCTTGTAATCTAGCCCCTAAACAAATTCACAATTTCTCATGAATTTTTAACTAAATCCCATAAGAGCCGAACATTATACTTCACTTCCCAAAATTCACAAGCCAATCATCAAGACATAAATTTCCAACCGATTGTTTCCAAAGTATCTAAGCCATAACACATACCTATTTCCCTTAAATGACACTTTAATCCACTACCCAAGAAATCAAGATTTCTTCATCATATATGAATATAACATAATTCTTGCTAATGGCCGAATCTAGGGGAGGCTTTATACTCAAAATTTCCACATAAAGTTGGTAGCATTTAAGTCTACTTGCATAACCATACAAAAATTATCAAATTTGGAGCTTGATACATCACCTTAGAGACACATGCAAGGTCCGGCCATGGAGATAAAAAAATGGCTTCTTCTTCTTCTTTTTTTTTCATGAGAGAGATGAGGAAGATGATAGAAATAAGTAAAAAAATATTTTCTAATTTCTTTATTCCTTAATCTAATTCACTATTTAATTTTTTTATTCATTTAAAAAACCCACTACAAAGTTTCCATTATTAAACTCATATTTTCCCCATCATGACCGTCCACTATCCAAATTTTTGGATTATTTGACATGCAAATCCCTTCCTATTTATAATACGCTTAAATTAGCCCCTTCCAATTAGTTAATGTTACTTTCATACTTAATCAATTAGATCCTTTCTCCTAATTCAATCATATCAACAAGCACATTCACACATTTCAACACACATAACACATCAAATACACAATTAATAAGAGATTTATGACTCGAATTCGTGGTCTCGAAAACACTATCCCAATTAGGGTCGTATTTGGGCTGTTACAGGGCTGGGTATAGGGTGTTACATTTAGTGGTATCAGAACTAAGATTTAGCCGATTCTTGGACTAAATGTAGCGTGAATGGAGTCTAGAAATTAAATTCCATATAAACAGGTGATAGTGTGATATTGATTGATCCGATCTAACCCCTGTTTTCTTATAGATTTTTAAGATGTCATCTGATTTTTAACGTGATGAAAAGTAATGAGGTTAACAGTAACATTCTGACTACTAATTTTGACAGTAACAAATGTCTGAAAATAAGGTTAAGAATATTTTATTTCTGGGTTAATGAAAGTTAATAGAAACTGATCGTATTGACCTTGATGAGGTAAATAGTAATATTCTGGCTTCTAAACAGAAGGTAAATTATCGCTTATCAGTTTTGTAAATGTCTGATGGTGAAGTCAAAATGTCTTTTTGATTTAATAAGTCAGTGGTTCACAGAATTGGTTCTAGCCAATTCAGTGACCTTACAACCTCTACCACCTGAGCATAGTTAAATGAAGTGGGATCGAAGACAATTGTTGGATCTGAAACTATCATGCCCGATGTTATTTCTGGTATGTTCTATTCCTTCGATATTATTTATTGTGTATGCACTGATTGATATTGGGACAACTTATTCATACATTGCACTGTATTAGTAACGGATAAGGATCTATCTCCTGAATAACTGGGCTTGATGCTCGGGTCATAATCCATTGGAATAGAGTATAAGGGTTAACTTGGTATGTCAAATTGTCTTTTGAAAATCTAAGAATGTGATTTCTCTATTGATTTGATGTTACTAACATTTCACGAATTTGGTAATATTCTAGAAATTTGGCTAAGGTTATATAATACTATAGTGAACTGGAGACTGAAATGAATTGATTGAAATATCAGACTGGGAAATCAAATAGTACAACTAGATTTATTTTAATTACTTTTGTACAAAAAAGGATTTGAAATGAATGTAAAACATTTTGGTATATATAAATACCTGTCTACTCGATACATAAAAAAATTGGGATTAGATATTAACCATGTACCATTTTCTAGTGAGTTATTGGTCTATTTTCTGAAGAATTTCTGAGATTTCTGTCTAAATCTAATAACAAAATAAACTCAAGATAAAGAATGAATATCTCATATTTCATATAGACGACTTGTTTAATCAGTTAAAAAGGCAAAATCACAATTACACAAAAAAATGGAAAGAA
Organism: Gossypium rotundifolium; assembly: GCA_025506655.1. Classification (NCBI taxonomy): domain Eukaryota; kingdom Viridiplantae; phylum Streptophyta; class Magnoliopsida; order Malvales; family Malvaceae; genus Gossypium; species Gossypium rotundifolium. Next base: position 153,867,954 of record CP106727.1, on the reverse strand, counting down.
GAAGTACATATCGGATGTTTATTATGTACCAACTTTGAAAAGTAACATCATCAGCCTTGGACAACTTCTAGAAAAAGGATATGAAGTATATATGAAGGATTGCATGCTCGCCCTAAAAAATAAGAGTGGTGAATTTATTGCCCAAGTTGATATGATATGTTACAATCTGTTCACTGTTGATATTGAATTTGGAGAGGTGAAGTGTATGAAGAATGCAATCAAAGATGATTCATGGTTGTGGCATTTAAGGTTTGGGCATCTTGGATTTTCTGGCCTAAAGCTATTGTCAAAAGAAGATGTAAATGGATTACCAGAAATTAATACCCCGATCAACTATGTGAAACTTGCATTAAAGGAAAACAACACAGATAGAGTTTCGAAGTTGGAAAATCTCGATGAGCTAGGAGACCATTAGAGGTTGTGCACTTCGACATAGCAGGTCCTTTTAATATACCATCACTTGGCGGAAACAGATACTATCTTACTTTTATTGATGATTTTAGTAGAAAGAATTGGATATATCTTCTTAAAACAAAATCAGAAGCACTTGACAATTTTACCGAGTTCAAAGTTATGGTAGAAAAACAAAGTGGATATTATATTAAGATACTCATAACTGATAGATGTGGTGATATACTTCGAAGCTATTTGAAAGCTTTTGTAAGGAGCATGGAATTATTCACCAGTTGACAACTGCATACATGCCACAACAAAATGGTGTCGCTGAAAGAAAGAACCACACTATTCTTGATATGGCAAAAAGCATGGTTAAAGGTAAGCATTTACCAAGAACATTCTGGTTGAAGCTGTTCAATGTGCTATTTATTTGTTGAACCGGTGTCCAACAAAAATTGTGAAATATAAGAAGCCAAATGAAGCTTGGAGTAATCAAAAGCTAGGAGTCAGACATCTCGAGATTTTTGGATGCATCGCATATGCTTATGTTCTTGAACAAACGAGAAAAAAGCTCGACGACAAATGAGTGAAATGTATCTCCATTGGTTATGAAAAAAGAAGCAAGGCATATAGGCTATACAACCCTCTCACCAAGCAAGTTATTATTTTAGGAGATGTTGAATTCGATAAAGCTAATTACTGAAGATGGAGTGAATAATAAAAGAAATTGAAGGATTATTTTTCAATGATGACAAAGACGATGATTTCATCAATCAAGAACGAGGTAATGATCAAAGCCCTCCACCAAGTCCTGTTGCAACAACTCCTACAACATCGTCATCACTAATCAGCAGCAATACCAGTAGCTCAGAGGAAGCACCTGGAAGAATGTGTAGTTTACATGATATTTATGATATAACAGAACCCATAGAAACAAAACTCGATGATCGTGTGCTTATACATAAATGATATGATTTTCACGGGAAACAATCCAGGTATGTTCAATGAATTTAAGAAAGCTATGACTAAAGAATTTTAAAAGAAAGATATTGGTGAAATGTCATACTTTCTTGGAGTCAAAGTGAAGCAAATGAAATATTGAAAGTGAAACAAATGAAAGATGGAATATTTATGTCTCAAAAGAAGTATGTAGAATAAATTTTAAGAAAATTCAGAATGAAAGATTGTAAGCCGGTAGCCACACCAGTAGAACCAGGCATGAAATTAAGTGTTGATTAATCTAGAGAGCTTGTAAATCCAACGTTGTTTAAAAGTATCATTGGAAGTTTAAGGTACTTGACTATCTTACGGCCAGACATCATGTACGCAATGGGAATAGTTAGCAGATACATGGAGAAGCTAAAACAAGATCACCTAATTATAGCAAAGAGAATTTTGAGATACATCAAAGGTACGATGGATCATGATTTATTTTATACACACTCATAGAGCTCAAAATTGGTTGGTTATTTAGATAGTGATTATGGTGGTAACTTGGATGATCATAAAAGTACATCCGGATATTTATTTCATATTAGTTCCGCGGTATTTTCATGGTTATCGAAAAGGAAACAAATAGTAGCCCTTTCAACATGTGAAGCAGAATATATAGATGTTGCAACATGCACGTGTCAAGCAATTTGGTTGAAGAATATGTTGGGTGAATTATCTATTATACAAGAAGGTCTAATTACAATTTATGTGGACAACAAGTCCACAATAACTCTTCCAAAGAATTCGATGTCACATAGTCGAAGCAAGCTTATCGATACAAAGTATTATTTTATTCGAGAGTAAGTGAAGAATAAAAATATGGAATTAATTTACTGTAGAACAGAAGATCAATTGACAACCATTTTCAGGAAACCATTGAAAGTGGACGTATTCCATAAACTCAAAGAAAAGCTTGGAATGAAAGCTCGGTTTGAGGGGGAATGTTGAAGTCAAACCAACTTTCAAAGTCGACATAAAAATTGCAGCCAAGAATTGCTATTCAAATTGGCTTCTAACTTTATGAAAACGTGGCTTTGAATTTGAATTGCATGCAACTTTGCAAATTGGCCTGCACAATGGATATTATGCTGGAAGTTTCATGATATACTTAAAAGGATAAGTAATCATTAAGGCTGTAAACTATGTTTATATATATGTATGTATATTTCGAGTTTGTGTTTTGAAATTAAGAAAAAGAAAGAAAAATGTAGTGAAGTGAGGAGTGAAACAAACTGGCAGCAGCTAGTATAGAAAAAAAAAACAGAGTTTGTATTTGTATTGTTGTTTATTTGTGTGTAATAAAATTAGTATTTTAGCTAGTAATTTTTTTCATTACACTTCCAACACAGTAAACCCAATCCTCATTGTTCGGGTAATGCTTTCTCTATTACGGAGTTTATTCCACCAAAATTCACTAATTGGGCACTTGCGAAGAAGATAGTCGATATCTTCTTGGTGGTTGTCACATAACGAACACGTCATATCAATGCTCATGCCCTTATTGTACAACCATGCCTTAGTAAGGAGGATAACCAAGTTGCGTTTAAGATGTAAAATCAATTTCCAAAGGGCTGACGAAAGCAGTTGATTGCTAGCACAATTTACAAGACTTCTATTTTATTCCAAATTATAGGCGCTAGAGAGGGTGAACATACCATTCTTTGAGCCGACCCATCATATACCATCACATCTCAAGTATGAGTCAAGATGGTGGTACTTTAGAAACAATTAAGTTTGCTGATGGGAAGCTTCATGGAAAAAGTTTCATGGGGACCCTCATTCCACTCTTCCCTAACCTGTTGGAAGGTTTTTTCATCTTCACCTAGTAATAACGGTATCATGACAAATTGCCTAGGTGCTTCAAGCCCCAACCAATTGTCGGCCCAAAATCAAACTGTTCTGCCATTCCTAACAATCCACCGTAGGTCTTTCGCAAATAAGAGATTTATACGTCTAAGGCCACTCTAAGTGTGAGAGACACTCCAATTACAAAGGGTGTTGTTTGAATTCAAAACGTACTCGACTTTGAGGGTTTGTGCCTAAGTTGATCATTTTCATAAAAGAAAGTTCACCTGAGCTTAAGCATGAGTGCATGGGTCGATAATTTAGCTCTTTTCAAGCCAAGACCCTTTTTTTGTCATAATAAAGTAAAGTGCATATTCCTTAAGGTTTCCCTCATCCCCAAAAGGAAATTTTTGTTAATTTGATGCAATTGTCTCCACGTCCTCGATGCAAACATACTGCTTTGCAAGTAAAAAATAGGGATAGCTGCTATTGTGGATTGAATAAGGATGAGCTGACCAACTTAGGACATAGTATTTGCCTTCCTTGAACTCAACTTCTTTTAGATTTTCTCTATAATAAAGTCATAATCCCTCTTTTTGACTCTACCAAAATGAGCGAGGAATCTCAGGTATTTGCCCTGGTCCTCTGTAGCTTATAAGTTGATCATACTTAAAACATGATTCTGTTGTGCATTCGGCGTATTGAGAGAGAAAATAACTCTTGATTTGGAAAAGTTTAATTTGCCCTATTCCTTCATGAGCATCTTTAAAACATTACATATAGTAGTAATTGAAGTTCTATCTATTTGAGAAAAAAAATTACATCATTTGTAAGAAAAGATGTGTAAGTTTTAGACCCCTCCTAGATGTCGTGATTAGTTTCCAGAGTTTTCTATCAACTACTTATATGATTTAGAGGTTAAAAAATTCCATACAAATAATGAATAGGTAATGAGATAGTGGGTCCACTTGCTAAATCCCTCGAGATGCTTTGAAATTTGGAAGTCGATATCTATTCACAATTACCGACGCAAATGTAGAAGACAGACAATACATGATAAGCTCAATCTAGGATGTAGAGAACTAGAAAAAGGATAAGACTCTCTAATGAAGCTCTACCCATGTTTATCATAGGCTTTTTCACACTACCTATCGGCCCTTCTTCCGGTGAAGGGAGTTTAGCATTTCCTGGACCGTGATAGCATTGTCCATCATCTGTCTACCCAGAAGGAAACTACCTTGGAAAAGCAATATAAGTTTTTGAAGATAGGTGCGAAGTCTATTGAACATTATTTAGTAATGATTTTATAAGTAAAAGTGTGACATACTTTAATTTTTAGTGGATGCCAGACTATGTATGCATGACTCGTATACTTTAATATAAGTAAAAGTTTGAGATCAAATAGATAAGTAACCGAAAGCTAGTGTGTTGGGTATACGACTTTTGCAGTCTATAGCGTCATTCACAACAGTAGAATTTATAGCCCAAGATATGGGTAAATGATATCCTCTCATTTACATTACATGATTGATGAAAAGTAAATGTGACCATGAGTCGTTCGTCTTTGTGATGAATGACTTGATTACTATTTGATAGTAATTGACATTTCATGAAGAAAAATATAATGGTTACCATGAGATAAAATAGAATCATATTGAGAAAAAAAAATATCTTATGAGGATAACACACTTATGACAAGGTCATTGGATGAGCGCTGATCGAGTAGATTTTGTAATGATATCTAATGTGGGAGAGCTCAGTCATGGTACTATAGTGGATTGACTTCGTGACTAAATTAGTTTATAATTAATAGGCGAAACGTTGAAACTTAATTATAAATCATTTGAGCCCTAAATACATATGTCCAATCGGTTCATCCACTAGCTCATTGAAACCAAAAATGAATTGCATGTTGAATCAAATAAATAAAATGGATAGAAATGATAAAGTAAGAGAAATGTGTTACATTCGAAAATGAACTTGGTTTCTCATTGAGTATGGAAATGACCTGAGAATTAATTTAAGTTTTTCAAATTATTATTTAATTGAATAATTGAAGTTTAAGAATAGAATTAAATCAAGTTGCCATGAGTTTAATGAAATTAAAATTGGGTTGAGAAAATTATTTAATAGAAAAATTAATTTATTTAAATTAATAAATAATATTAATTTTGGAAAATAAAAAAACGTGCATTGGGTTGGATTAAATTATAAAGTGCTGGGTTAAAAGTCCAGGAAGCCCATATAATTGGACTCGACACAAGAGCAGCCCAAAACCCTTCATTGTAACACCCCTCACCGTATTCAACGCCGGAATAGGGTTAAGGAGCATTACCGGACTTACAACTCAATTATACATACTATTAGCATACATTTCATCAATTCAAACATTCGTCAATCAACCTCAATCAATGTGTCCCTTATACGAGCTTACGAGGCCTTATTCATAATTGGAAGTGGTTAGGGACTAAATCGATAACCTTTAAAACAATTTGAGCACTTAGAAAATTTTTCTCCAAAACATGGGACACATGCCCGTGTGACCGGGCCGTGTGTCTCACACTGCCACCAGACACGCCCGTGTCACAAGCCGTATGGTCATTTGAAATGGGATCACATGGCCGTGTCCCAGGCCGTGTCCTACCCCGTGTCCAAACAAGTGGCCTACTGACTTGGGTCACACGACCAACCACACGCCCGTGTGTCTAGCCCGTGTGCCATTCGAAGTGGCCACACACGCTCGTGTGCTAGGCCGTGTGCTAGGCCATGCCAAACTTGTAGGGTATACTGACTTATGCAACATGGCCAAGTCACACGCCTGTGTGCTAGGCCATGTGCCAATTAAGGGAGTATACTGACTTGTGAGACACGGTCGATCACACGCCCGTGTGTGAGACCGTGTGGAGCATATTGACTTCATTTCAATTTCAACACCAAGGGACACACGGCCGTATATCACGACCGTGTGTCACACACGGCTGAGACACACACCCGTGTCTCTACCCGTGTGGATAAAAATAAGCTAATTACCAAGTCATTTTGGCACCCCATTTGATACACACATTCACCTACACATATGACACCAAAACAAAGAATAATAGGCAACCCAAAATAACCAAATCAAACATAATTCATACCATTTCATCTAAGCATTTCTTAGCCTAAACCTCAATCACAACATCATCAATTCCTCAACCATTTCCAAGCAACATTAAACATATCACAAAATAACATTAGCACATCTATAAACATTTACCAAACATATATCATTTTGTACCAATTCACAAGCATCATACTAATTCCAAAAACCTCATAATATAAGTCATATATTTATATGTACATACACTAGGCTCAAACATACCAAAACAAGCCAACTTTCATGGCTATATACACAAACCAAAACATATACATTTAGAATGCCATCTCAAATGGCAAAACTCACTACCAAAACATAACCAACATGACCATAGTTCCTATACATGCCATATGACCAAACCATAAGCTCAAAAGTACCAAAGTGATGGTTGGATAGTGTGACGTAACCTCCGACGATCCCCGAATTCAAGCTAGCTTTAAAATCATTGTAAGACATGGAAAATAAACAAAGTAAACTTTATAGCTTAGTAAGCTCGTATGATACAAACTTAACTAATCACAAATACACTATTCATCAATTTAAACATAATAACATGTAATTCATGACTACTAACAAACCTTTCACATGCTTATTTATATGCTTATATGCAAACTTCATAACTTCTTCAATTTGAATCTCATAATTTACATGTACATACCTGTACAAATTCGTAACGAACTCATACCTTTTCGAAATACTGTCGAATACTCGATATGTCACACACTAAGTGCCAATACGTAGTCGAAGCTATTATAATCTCTCACACTAAATGCTTTACATAGTCGAAGCTATCTTGGTCTCGCACACTAAGTGCCATATAATAGCCGAAGCTATTCCGAATCGCACACTAAGTGCCATAAATAGTCGAAGCTATTCCGAATCGTCGTCAAACATGACTATAATCTCATATAAACAATTTATGCAATATCAAAGCATTTAAAGCATAATTATAACAATGCTAATTACATACGAACTTACCTAGGATGCGAAAACGGTGAATCTAGTCGATTAGTCGATAACTTTATCTTTTCCTCGATCCAAGTCCGTATTTCATTTTTCTTAATCTAAATATATTAAAAATTAACTTATTTAATCATCTATTCATTCAATTTAGTCCAAAACACTCTTTAAGGCAAATTTACACTTTTGCCCCTAAACTTTCACATTTTTACAATTTAATCCTTATTTCATAAAATCACAAATTCATGCAATTTAGTCACCACCCATGCTATCCGAATTTCTATAGTACTCATATTTTCCCATATTTTTTTATTTATTTCACATTTTAACCACTAACTTTACACATTTCTCAATTCAACCCCTATTTTGTATTTTCACTAAAAATCACTTAACAAAACTTGTATATCTATTAACAAACATTCATAATCTATCAAGAAACTTTAAAACACATGCTTATTCATCAATGGAATCATTCAAAATCTGTAACAGTTTAATAATTAGTCCCTAGGCTAGCTAGTACTAGCTGTAACGATCTCAAAAATATAGAAATCATTAAAAACGAGACAAAAATCGTACCTTAATGAGCTAGGAAAGCTTGGCCGAATATCATGCCCTAACCATGGCTTATTTTCTTTCTCAAATTTGGTTGAAGAAGAACATTAAAGATGATATCCACTTGTGTTTAATTATTTATCATTTAATTAACCATTTTACCAATTTAACCTTTAATAATAACCTTTAAACATTACCTAACCTTGTCCAAGAATGTCCACTCAAGTTTCAAATGGTTTAATTACCATTTAAGGCCACCATATTCAAAAACCAAAGCTATTTAACACCTTTAACTAGTAGAACATGCATTTTACACCCTATGCGATTTAGTCATTTTTATCAAATTGACCAATCAAACGATAAAATTTCCAAATAAAACTTTCACACAATCATATATTCATACTGTAGACATTAAAATAATAATAAAATAAAAATTTTGACTTCAAATTTGTGATCTCGAAATCACTGTTCTGATTTGACCAAAAACGGGTCCCAAAACTACTGTTCCGATTTGACAAAAAACGGGCTGTTACATTCATATTATGTATGAAGGGCATCAATCCTAGTATTATTAATTAGGGTTATTCACCCCTCTCTCCTAGTTAAACTAGATGATTAATTTTCTATTAAAAAAATTATTTGTGTTATATTAATTCAATTAGAGTTTCTCTACCTTGGTAGGGCTAGATATACAACATTGAGATATTGTTATTATGTGTAAAAATAAGTCAGATTTTATTTCTAAGTAAAAATTCTATTTTCTTGATGCAAGTTTCAAGGCTCAATTTTAGACACATGGTTGTGATGGGTTAACACTACCTCAAGGCCCAATAATAAGATCAAGGGCCAAAAAAATCAAACCAAGATTTGATCAAAAGGAATATGTGAGGATGAATCTTTTTTGAGGAAACGAGGAATGAGACATGCATGAAATGGGTGAAATTTATTAAATTCCATTCATCGAAGTTGCCAGTTTTTAAGTTTGGGGAATCAATAGACTTGCGACGGCTTTTTGGATGGGATCCAGACATTTCTTGGTTAATATGTGTTTATGGTGTTCGAGAATTTATCTCTTAGCTTCGAACGCACTTTGAATCACTTGATTTTGAGTTCAGGAGCTCAAGTTATGATTGGTTTAGGTAATACTGCGCGAGTAGAATTTCTAGATGGGATTATAACGGGAATTACGAGTTTCGGGCTTTTAATTTGAGTTTAAATTATATTGGGTTTGTGTTTTAGGGTTAATTTTTATATATGAGCCCAATATTATATTTATCAATTCTTATTATTTTATTATTTTATTATTCTAAATTTTTATAATTATTAATTATTTTAAGTTATTTAGGAGTTTTATGTCAACAAGAAAGTTTAGTTTAAAATTACTTCTTGTTTAGGTTAATTAGAGTTCTAGTATACTTAAGAGTATTATTTAACTTTTCTTTGAGTTAATAAATTCTCTTTGAATTTTTCTTTTCAATAATTTTTCTTGAGTTTTTTTTAGAAGAGTTTTAACAATCTTTTCAGATTGTGGAGATCATCTTCAAACTTTTTCTTGCTAAGTTTTATTTCTTGGAGGGGAAATTAGAGCCACTTGAAGGGGTTGTGGATTCTTCTTTGTTTCCAAGATTTCTTAGGACTTCTACACATCACGTTCTATCTTTTCCATATATCTTCTTTAATTTTTTCTTGATTGTTCTAATCTTTGATTTATTGTTCTATTTTATTTATCTTAGTTTAATTATTTTATCTGACTTGGATTCAATTGTGTTTCAAGTTGTGTCAAAATCAAAGTTTCTTTCTGTCAGTCTAGAGTCCTAAGTCAAATTCGCAACTTATATAAACTTTATGATCTTGTTCCGCACACATCCGTATCATTTCCAGGAATAAAAATTCTATCGGTTTCTATATAGGAGAGATTTACTTTCGTACTAAAAGTCAAAAAATTAGTTTTGATTCTGTGTTTGATTCGAAATTGTTCGAGCCTACATTGAGGTAGTTCATGGTATGAGAATAGCGGAGAAGACTGTTTGATTGAAAGCTAGGAACATCTAGGATCCTCACGTTCAAAGCACAAGTACTATTTCGGGAAAAAATTATTGCTTTAAATATCACAAGTCGACTCAGTTTTTAGAATTTTTATTTTTTCACTGTGCAAGAAAACTGTATTCGAACTATATTTTTTCCAAAAATGTACATGTTTAGATATCTATTTCGCAGTAAGGTTGGTGAGTTGATATCAGGTGAATCTCGATCCAAGACACTAAGAAGCAATTAAGCATATACTCAAGTATTTACGGAGAATGAGGGATTATATGCTTGTGTATTTCAGAGGGATATTACTCCTATTAGCTATACCGGTTTTGACTTCCAAACGCGTTAAGATTCGAGGAATTCAAAATTGGGCTATGTCTTTGCCCTAGGCGATGTGTCCATAGTGTGGAGAAGTGTCTAGAAAATAAAAATATAAACAATATGACTTTGAAAGTTTCTTACGGATCTTGAAGTCGTTCCTTGTATGGAAAAAACCTATCACATTTTATTGTGATAATAATGTGGTTGTAGTTAATACCAAAGAAACCAAAACCACAAAATGATGAAGCAAATGAATAGAAAGTATCACATCACAAGGGAGACAGTAGCAAAAAGAATAGTAGATATAGTCAAAGTCGCATCAGAGGACAACCTTGTAGACCCTTTTACAAAAACTCTAACAACTAGGAGTTTTGAGAAACATGTAAAGAGCATGAGAATGCAAAATATAACTCATCTACTTCACTAGGTGAAGTGAGAGACTGTTGGATTTGGTGCTTTAAGTGCAGTATATTCTTTTTGTATACTTGTATTTTTTAAACAAATTAGTTTAGTAATACCACCCTTAATTACATTAATACCCTTTTTATATTGTCCTTGATGTTTTTGCACGCAGTGCAAAATGAAAGAAAATATTGGTTCACTGGTTATCTAAAATTAACTAATACTAAGTGATATTACATGGTCGGATTGTAATATGGAAAGACAACTAGTATTCGTAGAAGAACCTAAACATGTCCTTAGCCTAATTGGAAATGAGAAAACTGATTGAAAAACTAATATGTCATCTATCAAGTCCAATTGGGGAGATGTTTTGTCTTTAACATTGGAGCAGATAACTCCTAGAAGATAGAGACATGGATGTGACTGACTGGATTGACTGTACATCATATAGGACCCAAGTAGAATACATTTGTTTATGGATTTATTCACTTGTGACGTTCATAGTGTGGCATACCTTAATTCTAAGTGGGTGATGAACTATGTATGTATGACTCGTACATTGATGTAAGTAAATGTTTGAGTTAAAATAGATAAGAAACCGAAAGCTGTGCGTTGAGTATACACTTCTGCAATATGTAACATAATTCACAATAGTGGAATTCATATCCAAACTAATGGGTAAATGATATCCTCTCATCGACATTACATGATAGATGAAAAGTAAATGTGGCCATTGGTCGTTTGTCTTTGTGATAAGTGACTTAATTTCTTTTTTATAGTAATTGACTTTTTATAGAGGAAAATATAATGATTACCATGAGATAAAATAGAATCATATTGGGAGAATGAATTTATCCCAAATAGATTAAGGATATCCTATGAGGGTAACATACTTATGATAATGTCATCAAATGAACACTTATTAAGTAGCTTTCATAATAGTATGTAATTAGCGAGACCTCAGTCACGATAATATTGTTGTGATTATGAATACGTTTAATTGTGTCAAAGCACACGACTCACGATTTTGGGATTATGAAGATCTCAAGTTTAAGGATCATACACACAATTATCACTATAAGAAATGCTGTGACTATTACATAATAATTCAATAAGCATTATCATGGTGGGTCAGTCCAGTATATTATTCTCTAACATATACTTATGTCTTGATTTCAAATCACATATCTATAACAACATTTTTCATCAATCAAACACATATTAGTCTCAATGCATTATTTTTGTCCAAGCTCACAATAATACTTGACTAAAGACATTTAGGAATGATATGTTCTTAGGACTTTATCGTTATACAATTTGTTTTAACACAAGAATAAGTACTGAAAACTAATAATGGCAATGCCTTGATTAATAAACTAGGTAAATAAATATGTTCTTATAATTATCTTTTGATTGGTCTTTGGGCATTCTTCAATATATGTGTGGTGTTAAGGCTGGGTGCACATTTAGTGCAATAGGTCAAGAGTTTGGGTGGAGTTTCAAGTGTCTGAGTCATCTTTTACTAAAGTTCACTAAGGGTGAAATGAATTAATATTTGACTAATAAGATTTGTTATATATATATATATATATATATATAAACAAGTTTCAATTTTTTTAAATAGGCGAGTGATATTACTTAATTGACATTTAAATATAAATATAATTTAATTTAAAATAATTATTTAACATTTGCCTTTTTCAATCATATTACTAAGCTAACATTTAAGTATAAAAAAATATAAATTAATTTAAAATAATTAATTAATGTTAAAATAATAAAAAACTTTAATAAATCTATTTTTCACGTAATTTAGGGTCTGTTTGTTTACATATAAAAAGTTTTACGAAAAATATTTTCTGCATTTTCCTGTGTTTGTTTCACAAAAAATAGTTTGGTCAACAGAAAATGACTTACAGGTCAAGGTAAAATAAAACATTTTTCCTGTAAAATGACTTAACCATTTTGAAAAGCGTAAGTTATTTTCCAAAAAAAAAACTCATCTATAGATAATTTTATTTTTATATAAAAATTAACTTAAATAAAGTTTTTCATTGTTTTTTTTTTTTTTTTTTAAGAACAAACTAAAAACAAACCTAATAGAAGGAACTTTGGTGATTGAAATAACCTAATTCGGAAATGGATCAAATCAATTCTCGATAGAGGGGTAGTCAAAGGAATGTTGATAACAAATACAAAGGGATTTTGGATTAACATTAGTGGGTGAGTCAATAAAAAGGTTGTTAGGATTCAATGGGGTTCACTAGGGGTTATTTATGTAGGTAGGCTTTTTAGTGGAGTGAACGGGTTAAAACCTAGGTGCCTTTATCATCTCAGTATATCAAATCATTAATATGGTCTCGACATGCATAAACGAAGCAAGTTCTAGAATAACAATTCAAAGTCGACACACTCATAAAAAAAAAGTGAGCACGAAAAAGAATATATGCTCTATAAGGCTCAAAATCTCACAAAAATTATGGGTGTTTTGACATCAATCCTTATAAATTTTGAACTTCAAGGTGATACTCAAATTCAGTTCGACAACCTATCAATTTTAATTTTTAAAAGTAGACTTATCATGCTCGATTCTCTAGTATTTCTTCAAATTTAATCATCAATGCACAATTATCTATGACTTATTCTAAAACATATCAATAAAAATCATATATCATTAAAAATTTCACCCTAATTAATAATATGAGAAAAATACTTAAGATCAAGACTAATTTCAGGGTTTTGAGAATTATGAAAAAAGTTAGGCATTATTACCCCCACACTTAAGGTGTACATTGCCCTCAATGTAAAAAGATAGATAATGATAATTAGATGCCAAATCAAAGAGATAAGTGGGGAAAGTAATACTCCCTGAAATCTGGATGATCCCTGGCGTCTTTGGTGGCGGTGATGGTGTTTTCTATGGGCCTGGTGGAATGGCTACCGAAAAGTAGTTTGCTAGATGAAAAAATTGGGTAGCCTGCGAAGATAAAGCCAAGAGATCTAGAGAAATAATAATACTATACTAATAATATAATTAAATACTAAGAAAATAAAGAGAATGAGACTAAGAAGAAAACTAAAATTTAAAGAAAAGTCTAATGGACTAAGAAGTCCTTATTAACAGATGGTTCGTGAGGTGTGTATGACTTTTAAGGCTGCGGAGTGTTGGTGATGGTGGAAGTGGCGTGATTCCCTAGCAGCCTTTAGAACCTAAAACCAAGAAACTAATATGAAATAAATTAAATTAAGCAGAAAAGAAGTATAGATAATGAAAATAAAGGAGACGAGAAAAGAAAAATAGAATCAAAGAGGTTTCCGGGACCCTTGGCTTGTCAATCAGCTGAAGCTGCCGGCATGAACTCATGTTGCGGTCTCTTCTGAGGAGACGTTGCTTATCTTCTTACGTTTCTTCGGCATGATTTTTGTGTTGCTTAAGAGTCTTGGACCTTTTCTATGAACAGAGAAGAATTTGAAAGAAAGAAAAGGAAGAAGGAAGATGGGAGAGAGGGGAAGGCTGTGGGGATTTAAATAAGATTTCAAATCTGGCACGTTCTCACGCCCGTGTCCCGAGGGTGTGTCGACTCACACGGCCGCCTCGCACGGCCGTGTTGTGGCATGTGTTGTTCTTTCACGCCTATTTGTCGGTTGGCACGCCCGTTTCTAGAAAGCTAGTATGTAAGCACGGTTGGACTGCACGGGCGTGGTTTGTCCGTGCTCAATAAGTCAGTATCTTAGCACGGTTGTGAGGCACAACCGTGCTATTTTTGTCGGTGCCCGTGCTGTGGGTGGTTGGATCCGTGACGTTAGGGAGTGGTTGGACTGACTTGCACGGCTCTGCTCTGTCAGTGTGATGGTTCCGGTGGTCCATACGGCCACGGGCACGGCTGTGTGTAAGGCCGTGTGGCCTGGAAACCTGCATCTTTGTTTTAAATGTGGAGAGAGAAGAGAAAAGAAAGAAAAGAAAAGAAAATAATTTTGAAAAATAAGAAGTGTTAGTGCTCGGGTTGCCTCCCGAGAAGCGCTCGTTTATAGTCTTAAGCTAGACTGTCCTAGACTTTGAAAATTTTAGGAAGGTTTAAAGGTTTGAATATTTTCCCTCCTATTGACAGTTTTATTTTCGTGACAAAGTTTAGGTCGAGAAGCGTTTACCTTGAAATTGCCAAATATTGGATTGCTTACCTCGACTATTTCGTGTGGAAAAACATCATGTACCTGAAGGGGTATTTCTTCCTTTTTCTTCAGTTCTGTTGAAGTGATGTGAGGATCGGTTTTGTCTAACAGCACCTGGTCTCCTATTTTAAAGTGATTTGATGTCCCTATGAGCTCTTCTGGTGGTTCCTTAGGTTTTACTTCGTGTGGATCCGGCTTTTCTTTAGTGTGTATTTTCTGCTCTTCTAATTTGTCGGTCTTCTGGTTTTGTTTCTGGTGTGATTCTTCTGTGACGACTTGGGGACTATGAGTTGGCTCAGCTTTGATGCTTTGTGATGTTTCCTGCGATGAAGTTTGACCAATTTGATTACCTATTGAAACAGTTTGAACAATTTTGGCTGAGTCGAGAGCTTGAAGATTGACCGATTCTTCTCCTACGCGAAGTATGAGTTCTCCTGTGGCAACATCAATTTTAGTTTTGGCAGTCGCAAGGAAAGGTCTTCCTAAAATTAAAGGGATTGAATTTTCCTCATCCATGTCTAAAACAACAAAATCTACTAGGAAAACAAATTTATTAATTTTTACTAAAACGTCTTCAATAATGCCCCTAGGAATTCTAACAGTTTTATCAACTAGTTGAATACTCATCTTAGTTTGTTTGGGCTTCCCTAGACCTAGTCGTTTAAACAATTCATAAGGCATGACATTTATACTTGCCCCTAAATTGGCTAACACATTATCAATAGTTAAACTACCAATTAAACATGGAATCGTAAAACTCCCTGGATCTTTTAATTTCTGTGGTAGTCTGTTCTGTAGCATTGCTGAGTATGTTGCGTTAAGTTCCACATTGTGCTCTTCATCTATTTTGCGTTTATTCATCAAGAGCTATCTTAAAAATCTCCTTGAGTCGGGCATCTGAAAAAGAGCTTCAAGAAGAGGTAAGTTAATATGTAATTTCTTTAAAAGTTTTAGAAACTTACTGAATTGTTCCTCTGAATCATCTTTTTTCAATGCTTCGGGATAAGGTATGCGAGGTAGGTATTCTTTGATTACCATTTTGGCCTCTCTTGTGCTACCTCTATTTTACCTTTTTCTTCCTTAGTTTCTTGTACTGAGGTGCGCTCGTCTACTTTTGTATCCTCTTGAGCTGTGATGGCTTGGATTTGCTCTTTTGAGTTTATTTCTGTGTTGCTTGGTAGATGTCCTTGTTGACATTCAGAAATCACCTTTGTGAGATGTCCCACTGACCTAGTGAGTTCTCCAAGTTGATTCTCAATTCCTTTAATCGATTTTTGTTATTCATCACATATTGCTTCAGTCTTTTGAAGTCGAGAATCTGTAGCTGCCATAAATTTCGTCAACATCTTTTCAAGGTTTGATTTCTTTTCCTGTGGATAGGGCTGATTTTGGTAATTTGGAGTAGGTTACTGCCTTTGATTTCTTTGTCCTCCCCAAGAAAAATTTGGGTGATTCCTCCAACCTGCATTATAAGTGTTACTATAAGGGTTATTATTAGATCAAAAATCGTTACCTATATAGTTTGTCTGCTCGTTTTCTGCTCCTGGTTGGTAGGGTGGGTACTCAAAATTCGCCACATTCCCACTTGCTTCACACTACATGACTGGATGTACCTGTGAAGAATATAAATTATCAAGTTTTTTATTCATTAACTCCACTTGTGTTGACAGTATTGTCACTGCGTCTATGTTAAAAACTCCGGCTGATTTTTTCGGTTTAGCTCTTGTAATTTGCCATTGATAGGTGTTCAACGATATTTCTTCAATAAAATCGTAAGCCGCTTCAGGAGTTTTATTATTCAAAGTTCCACCGGCTGATTAATCAATCATTTGCCTAGTTGGAGAATTCACACCATTGTAAAAAGTTTGCACTTGAAGCCATAAAAGTAATCCGTAGTGTGGGCATCTTCTTAAGAGATTCTTATATCTTTCCCATGCACCATATAATGTTTCTACATCATTCTGCACAAAAGAAGATATGTCATTCCTAAATTTAACCGTTTTAGCTGGTGAAAAATATTTTAAAAGAAATTTTTCGGTCATTTGATCCCATGTGGTGATTGACCCTCGTGGTAACAAGTTCAACCACTGCTTTGCTTTGTTCCTTAATGAAAAAGGAAATAACCGAAGACGTATGGCATCGTCAGAAATGCCATTTATTTTGAAGGTATCGTAAAATTCTAAAAAATTAGATATATATGTGTTTGGATCTTCATCCTGCAAACCATCAAATTGAACAAATTGTTGAATCATTTGTATTGTGTTAGGCTTTAATTTAAAATTATTAGCGGCTATAGCGGGCTTAACAATACTAGATTCTGCTCCTGTCAAATTAGGTTTAGCATAATTATACATAGTACGCGGAGCATTCTGTTATTGCACATTTAATGGATTATTCTCGTCCATTCCTTCAGTAGGATTGGATCTTTGCTGTTCTTCTCTTTGATAGCCTAAGGCTCATCTAATTTCTCTACGATTTCTGTGAGCAGTAGCTTCAATGTCACTTTCGTATTCTAATGGTCCTCTCGGATTTCTTCTAGTCATAAACTAGAGGTACCTGCTATAAAAAGAAAGAAAGAAATTTAGAAAAACAAAAACACAAATATATGTATAAAAGAGAAATTTAAAAAATAAAAATAATGGCTAAAGTAATAGAAATATAACTTTCTTAATATTTTAGATGTTCCCCGACAACAGCGCCAAAAACTTGATTGTGTCAAACAATCGAGTTTTAATATTTATAAAAGAGTGATCGAACCTATAGACTGACTGCGACAATAATAGAGGCAAGTGAACCTATCGAACAGTAGTATAGCTCAGACAAGAATATCTTATCGAACCCAAGGAAACCTAAAAGTACTATTACTCACTTTCTTTCTATTATTTAGCCTAAAATATGGAGTGATTGGATTATTAAACTAATGAGATACTTAGACTAAATGCAAAGACAAAAGAATGAATGGGAGAAAGACTTTAGGAAAATTCAATTGATAAAGATGATACCCTCAGAAAGAATCCACCTATGACTTCACTTATTATTCATTCTCCAAACCATATGATTTCTTTACTTAGTTTGATCCGTTAGACTCCCTAACATATATTAAACTCTCTCTCGAGGCGAATAACGTCTAACCTTAGGTTAATTAGTAGAACTTTGGTTCTCTTATAATAACTCCCTAAAGAAGCAGTAAATCGATCAATGGATTCCCATATTAGGTTTCATCTTAATTCGACAAAATCTCGTAACCCTATCTCTAGGCGGCCGATCAAATCTGCTTAATTATGCTAGATTTACTCCTAGGCGGGGTCTATTCCTCCTCCACCTAAGCAAATCATATTAAATTAAGCAACATAATTAAGAACAAACTAAGTACTTATCATATAATTTAGAAATCAAATAACAAAATTCATTTTAGGTATCTGAGTGGTTTAGTTCATAACTAAATACGAAAACATCTTAAGAGTAAAGAATAAACAAAACATAAGAAATCCCTAAAATCCCCTGAAGGAATTTGAAGGAGAGATCCTCCGTCTTGAATGGAAGATCCAGCTTCTTGAGATAGATCAACTGGCTATCTTCAAGTGACTCCCTAAAAGATGAAAGCTTCAGCCAAAGCCTCTACAAAAAACCCCATTTCATGTCTGCCTTGGGTTATTTATATAGGCTTTGGAATGTTATACTTGGCTCCTAAGTATCTCCTTCAAGTAGAATTACTATTAGGGTGTTGGAGTAAACTTAGGAGTATATTTCTTTAGCTTCAAGCATCCAAATTCAAGTGAAATTACTCTTTCCCGTGGTAGGGGCACGGCCATGGCACACGCTTGTGTAACTCGTGGTTGGGCCATGTCTCGATTCTGTCGTTTTAGGCACGACCATGTAAGTCAGAATTCAGGCCGTGCTTCAGGTCTATCGATTTGGGCACGGCCATGTAAATCACCAGGCACGTCCGTGTGATGAATAGATGCTGCACGAGCGTGTGTCATGGAGTTGAGGCCGTGCTTTAGGTAGTTGGCGAGGCACGATCATGTGGGATTGGGCCAGACCGTGTTGATTTCCCGCTAAGGCCTAATTACTCCGTTTTAAGCCCATTTTGTATTCTTTTTACCCTCGGGTGCTTTCCTGAGTATAAATATGAAAAGAAAGGATTAAAAGCACCTTTTTACAGAAATCACGGGCTAAATCATCCAAAAGCCTATTAAATATGAGGTTAAAATATGTTACTTTTACGGTTTATCAAATAATAAAAACTTGATCGTGTCAAACAATCGAGTTTTAATATTTATAAAAGAGTGATCGAACCTGTAAACTGACTGCGATAACAATAGAAGCAAGTGCACCCATCGAACAGTAGTATAGCTCAGACAAGAATATCTTATCGAACCCAAGGAAACCTAAAAGTACTACTACTCACTTTCTTTCTATTATTTAGCCGAAAAAAATGGAGTGATTGGATTATTAAACTAATAAGACACTTAGACTAAATGCAAAGACAAAAGAATGAATGGGAGAAAGACTTTAGGAAAACTCAGTTGATAAAGACGATACCCTCAGGAAGAATCCACCTATGACTTCACTTATTATTCATTTCCCAAACCATATGATTTCTTTACTTAGCTTGATCCGTGAGACTCTCTAACTTATATTAAACCCTCTCTCGAGGCGAATAACATCTAACCTTAGGTTAATTAGTGGAACTCTCGTTCTCTTATAATAACTCCCAAGGAAGCGAAGAATCGATCAATGGATTCCCATATTAGGTTTCACCTAATTTGACAAAATCTCGTAACCCTATCTCTAGGCGCCGATCAACTCGCTTAATTATGCTAGATCTACTCTTGGTGGGTCTATTCCTCCTCCACCTAAGCACATCGATTAAATTAAGCAACATAATTAAGAACAAACTAAGTACTTATCATATAATTTAGAAATCAAATAACAAAATCTATTATAAGCTTCATCTCTTTCAGGTATCTGAGGGATTTACTTCATAACTAAATACGAAAACATCTCAAGAGTAAAGAATAAACAAAACATAAGAAATCTCTAAAACCCCCTGAAGGAATTTGAAGGAGAAATCCTCCTCTTGAATAGAACTCCGGCTTCTTAAGATGGATCAACTGGCTATCTTCAACTAACTCCCTAAAAGATGAAAACTTCGGCCAAAGCCTCTACAAAAAACCCTCGTTTTATGTCTGCCTTAGGTTATTTATATAGGCTTTAAAATACTATACTTGGCTCTTAAGTATCTCCTTCAAGTAGAATTACTATTAGGGTGTTGGAGTAGACTTAAGAGTATGTTTTTTTGGCTTAAAGCATCCAAATCTAAGTGAAATTGCTCTTTCGGCTTAAAGCATCCAAATCTAAGTGAAATTGCTCTTTCCCGAGGTAGGCCATGACCATGACACTTGCCTGTAACTCGTAGTTGGTAGTGTCTCGATTCGATCGTTTTGGGTACAGTAGTGTAAGCCAAGATTCGAATAGTGCTTGTGTCTGTCGATTTGGGCACGGCCATGTCGTTTTGGGCCAGGCCGTGTTGATTTCCAATTAAGGCCCAATTACTCTATTTTAAGCCCGTTTTGTGTTCTTTTTATCCTCGGGTGCTTTCCTGAGTATAAATATGAAAATAAAGGATTAAAAGCGCCTTTTTACAGAAATCACGGGCTAAATTATGCAAAAGCCTATTAAATATGGAGTTAAAATATGTTACTTTTACGATTTATCAAATACACCCACACTTAAGCTTTTGCTTGTCCTCAAGCAATATTCTCAACTTACAATTAAAACGAACTTTCCATAATTTATAATTCCTATCGACAATGTCTCATCATAATTCATAGATAATTTATACATGGATAATTCAACTCAAAGAACCCTAAAGATTCAATTACGATAAGTCATACCTTTATAGCACGAAAACATATGTGTCTTTCCTTATCTAAGTAATTACCTTTAATTCAAAATCGATAAGAACTGACATTCTCACTAAAGATTCACTTAAATCACTCGAAGTGTTTAAGATTCAAGAATAAGCACTCTAAGTCGAACCTGAAAAGTTAATCCCATAGGCTTGCTTGAAAATCAAATCTCCATCACTGTATATGAGATGATACACAAATCAAAAAGTCTTTAATCAGGGTTGTAACGGAGCTAAGGTTAAGAGTGTGAATACATGCTAAATTAGAGAGTTAAAATCGAGATTGAATTGACTAATTATCTAATCTAAGAATAATGAACTAAATATAAATATTTACATCAAATGAAAACTAACAATATCTACTATTGATAATTTCTCTATAATAAGGAGTATTTTGATAATACTTTTAATACAAGCTTTTTCTTCAACAATTGGAGTTTAAATACTTTAAGCTCTTTTATATACTACTAATATTGAATATACTTAGATTTTTTTAATATTTCAATTTTATTTTAATAATAAATTTTAAAATTTTACTAATAGCCTACCCTAAAGTGGCACGTTTTTGTCTAGCATAAGTTTAGGGTTTACCGATTGAAATCCCGCAATTTATTCTCATTGTTCTCGATCCTGCAAGTGGATTCTACAGCTGACAAATAAAACTCCTTTAAATTAGTTAGGTTCTTCACGTTTTAGGTTCTGATTTCCTGATTTGGGTTGATAAAATTAAAATCAAAGTGTTGATTTGGGGAATCATGACGGAAGAGCAATCGATGGAAAAAGAGTTTGAAAAATTAAGTCTTGAAGATGAAGGGATGCAACTTATGATGGAGATTAGGCCACAAAAATCTGCTTTTGAGAAGTGCTTGGTGGGCCGTTGACTCACTGCAAGTGTAGTCAATTTCCCGGCATTAGAAAATACTTTAACAAATTTATGGCATCCATTGAGAGGAATTCAAATCTCTGATTTGGGAGATAAACGATATTTACTCCCCTTTTTTTATGAGGTTGATGTGGAGAGGGTAATGAGTGGAACGCCATGGACCTTTAATAATCTTCTTCTATTCCATAGATTACAAGAGGGTGATGATCCAAATTTGGTACCTTTGTGTTATGCTGACTTTTGGGTGCAAGTCCACGATCTACCATCTGGGTTTTTCTCTGATTGCGTGGCAAAACAATTGGGAGATTTCATTGGGAAGTTTCTGGAACATGACACAAAACAGGTTAGTCAAGGTTATTAGAATTATATGCGCATTAGAACCCAGATTGATGTTAGAAAGCCATTAAAAGAAGAAAAAAAAAAGTGATTTCCCAATTGAGTTTTGTTTAGTTAAATTCCGTTATGAAAAAATATCTTTATTCTGTTTCCTGTGTGGGTGCTTGAGGCATGGAGATAAATTTTGTCGAAAAAGAATTAATTTAGGTCTAAAGGAAGTAGAATATGGATGGGGTATTTCTTTAAAGGCTCAATCACGAAGAGCCAATGTTATTCCCAGCAAATGGTTGAGGGATGATAAGATGGAAGGGAATTTAAAGGAAATCGAAGGCAAACTAACAACCATGAGACACAATAATGGGGAATACAATATGGGCATGCGACATAATAAGGGTTTTATTACCCAAACCCTAGGAATTAACTTAGAAGGGGGGATTAGATGCGATAAAGGAAAGGGAATAGTATGGAATAATGAGGATACGAGTGAAGATATGGACGAAGATGGTGAGGAAATATCTTTAGTGAAAGATTAAGGAAAGTAAAGATATCGGTCAAATGCCAATGATTTTGGTCGAATTTTATAAAAGAAGAGGGTAGATTAGTAGACCAACAAGAAATTACTTACAGAAATCAGATATCAACGGCTGCCAATAGGCTCGCCGACCGACTACAATGAAAATCTTAGGTTGGAGCGTTCAAGGATTGGGGAGTCCACGAGGCGTTAGAAGGCTTCATTATGCGTTGAAGTCGATTAATCCCCAAATAGCCTTCATTTGGAGTCAAAAATTGCCAAGCACCGAATGGAAAGAATTAGATGACGCTGTGGATTCCAATTTGGCATTGATGTACCGGCAGTTGGAACATGAGGAAGGTTGAGTCTTGGGTGGAAAAAGGAAATATCATTAATTGAGAAGTTTTTCAAATAACCATATTGATGTTGACATCGAGGATCTTGAGGTTAGAGCTAAATGGCAAAGGACTAGATTTTACGAAGCCCAAAAGACGAGAAAGAGAAGCGACATGAGATCTTTTGAAAATGTTGGGTAGAGAACCAATCACGCATTGGTTCGTATGTGGGGACTTCAATGAGATTTTGCTCTTTCGAAAAGGAAGGCGGTCTACCTAGAAATGAAAGATGTATGAAGGAGTTTCGTAACACTCTTAATTCTTGTCAACATTGAAGATGTAAGTTTTTCAGGCAAATGGTTTACATGAGAAAAAAGTAATCTTACAGAAACAAACATCAAAATACGTCTTGATCGAGTGGCTAATTCAAAATGGCTCCATCTCTTTCCTAATTATACTATCCATTTAACAAATTCCTTTTCGGATCACTGCCCTTTATTTTTTCAAACAAAGCAAAAGGAGTAAAGTATTAAAATGAGAGGGTTTAGATTCGAATCTAGGTGGGTCATGGAACAATCATGTGAAGAGGAAGTAAAGCGTCTATTGGAAACAAGCATTGGAAGAGTTGTGGAAAAATTAGAGTACATAGGAAAAGGTCTACAAAGATGGTCATGAAAAATTAAGAGATCTCGTAAAGTTTCATCATCTTCTTACTCGTATTGCAGAATTAGATGAATTGGAAAGAACAGAAGAAAATTTAGAGGAGCTTATTGATACAAAAATTCATCTAAATCTGGAAATTGATAAAGAGGAAAGATATTGGGAACAACGAGCGAGAATAAATTGGCTAAAAGAAGGTGACAAGAATACATATCAAAAATAGACTGCATCAAAAATAGACTGTATGGTGACAAGAATAAATTGGCAAATAATAAGTTTGCCAAAGGGGCCCAAGTATTACACACTTATTATTTGCAAATGACTGTATCTTATTTGGAAAAGCTACGGAAAGAGGACCGCAAACCCCCAAAACCATATTAAAAAAATATGAAATATGTTCAGGTCAATGTACCAATTTTGAAAAATGATAAGCCTATTTTAGCTCGAATGTGACCGAACAAGGAAGGGAACAAATTGCGACTTTATTGGGCGTGCGAACTTCAAGAGATCCAAAAAATTATTTGGGGCTGCCAAATATGTCGAGAAGAAATAAGAAAAGAACGTTCCAAATCTTGAAAGATAGAATGACTCGTTTCTTATCCACAGGAGGAAAGGAAGTTTCCATTAAAGCAATGTTACAAGCAATCCCTACCTATGCTATGGCAAGTTTTTTATTACCAAAATCTTTTTGATCAGAATTAAAAAATTTTATAGGAAGATTTTGGTGGCAAAAACAACATAATAAACGAGGAATCCATTGGTGTGATTAGAGGAAACTTGGGGATTTAAAAGAACACGGGGGAATGGGCTTTAGAGTCATGTCAAAATTTAATATAGCGCTTCTTGCAAAACAGGGCTAGCGGTTAATTTGTTATCCTGATTGGTTATTAGCAAGATCGTTAAAAGCAAAATACCATCAACACTCGGCTTTTTTGCAAGCAAGATTGGGGAATTTACCTACTTTTACCTGGAGGAGTTTATGGGCAGTAAAAGATCTACTTGAGAAGGGGATGTGTTGGAGAGTTGAGTCTTGTGAGCATATCACAATATGGAATGGAGCGTGGGTCCCAAGTGCTACAAATTATAAAATTCAACTATCAAATTTTAAACCAAATTTCGTGTTTGTTTCTGAGTTAATTGAACAACATGAAAACAAATGGAGGGAGGAGTTAATTAGGAATACCTTTCACCAGGAAGAGGCTGAGAAGATTCTGTGCATTCCTCTCCCATCCGGAAAAAGAAGCAGACAGCATGGTGTGGAGTGCAGAAGCTTCGGGGACTTACACAGTACGCAGTGGTTACAAATTATTATTACAAAATGATCAGGACATTAATTTACAGACCTCACAAAGCCAATACAAACCTTTATACAAAAAAAATTGGCTCATGGATTTACCATCTAAAATTAAAATTCTAGTGTGGAAATCTCTAAATAATTTCCTTCCTACTCAAACTAATCTGTTTCGACGAAAACTGGTAAGCTCTACGACCTGTCCAAGATGCTCGCAAAATGAAGAAACAATGGAACACGTGTTCAGAAATTGCCCTCTGGTACATGATATTTGGGCAAGACTGGGAATCGGTTGGACCCTGGAGCAAAACCAATTTCAGTTCAAGGATTGGATCAAAGGCATATTCGAAAATCAGTCGAATCATAAAGTACGAACTGTTATGTGTGCTTTATGGGCAGTCTGGACAGCCAGGAACAAATGGGTTCATGAAAAACAAATGCAAAAAAAGTGACAAACTAACTCAATTCATCCTTACCTATTTGAGAGAGTTGGATGGAATATGTAAGCAGTCACCTGTTAACAAACTGATGAAGGAAAATTGGCGTCCACCGGAGGAAAATTACGTTAAAATCAACTTTGACTCTGCATACGATAAACAACAAAAAAAATCATGCACTGGAATTGTGATAAGAAACACACGAGGGCAAGTCTTAAAATATGAAGTCCATTTTAGCAAACATATTCCTTCGGCTTTTGCGGCAGAGGCTCTCGCGTGTGTTCAAGCAACCCAGTTTGGGGCTGAATCTGGCTTCTTACGGAGCAACATCGAAGGTGATGCTCTGTCAGTAATAAAGAAGATTAACAATGAAGAAGAAGACAGATCAGAAATTAGGGCTTACATTTTAGACGCTAAAAGATTAAAAAAAGTACTTCATTTCCTCTAGATTTAAACATGCAGAGAGACAAATGAACAAAGTGGCACATCTATTAGCAAAAGAAGGAATCAATAAGGAAGAAGACACTTAACTGAGAAATGGACTACCTAGTTCTGTTACCCAGGCCGTAGAGGAGGATAAACGCAATGCAAGAAGAACATAATCGACGAGTCCAATTGGGGGATAAGGAACCATCGACGATGATAAAAAAGGGATACCTTTATTTGAATCTCTGGAAGATTGGGGAAAAGAAATGTTTTTTGACAGTGACGATATCTGGCTCAATTTGCTCACATATCAGAGCAACTAATTAGCGAATAAATTCGCTATATGAAGGGATATCTGAATCATTGTTGCTTTTGTTGCTACACGAATCGCCCTGGAAACGAAATGAAGAAATGAAGAAGCAAGAAAGGGGTTCGTCAAAGAGAATGAAGAACTGGCTGCTGATTTTTTTAGGGTCTGTTAAAGTTTTTTGATTTTTGTTTTTTTAGGAGTTTTATTTTATGATTTGGGCCTTGGCCTTTTCCCTTTATTTGTTTTGTTTACAATTGTTTCTCTATTTACTTAATAAAGCAGGCAAGGTTATTTTCTCAAAGAAAAAAAATTAAAAATAATAATTTTAAATAATATTATTCACATATTATTGAAAATATTAAATATTAATATTTTAATAATAAATATTTATTATAATTATAAATATATTAATAATAAATGTTTTGTATTATAAAAGTTAAAATATGTCATAAGTCTATGTAATTTAGTTTTGTAATTTTATTTTCAAGAATTTACTTCATTTACTTTTCAAATTTAAAATTAAGTCTAATTGTTGACATCATTAATTTTTTAGTCAATTTCGTTGATGTCACATTTTTAAATAAAAAATACTCACTTAGCAGATCATGTAATTAAAAATGACGTTGTAATGAATTTGAATTTAATATAATATTTTTAATATATGCAAAAAATATAAAATATAAAATTATAGATAAAAATAAATTTAATTAAACAATAAAAAAAAGAAAATCTCAAATGTATGTTTGTTTCATTAAAACAATTTTATAAAATATTTGAAATCTACTAAACAAAGAAATTATTTTTCAAAATCATTTTAGTGAAACAAACGGAATCTTAGTAGTACCACCACCATTAAATAATACACCCATTTAAAATAATAAAATTACTATTATTAGAAAACCCAAATAAATCTATTTACAAGAATAAAGAATTAAATAGTTACGAATGTGACATTTTATCTGTCCAAGTTGAATGTAATTGGATGTAGATAATGCAATTTATTTTACATTTTATTAGTATGAGTGATATTTATAAATTATATTTATAATTTAATCCAGATTTATTAATATAGAGCAATAATAGCACAATTTTTTTTAAAAAATTAAGTTTGATAAATAGTCAACAAAACATAAAATCGAGTTTTAATTTGTATATGATTTTAAACTTAAAATAAACGAAATTTATTATTATTATTGGTAAAAAAAGCAACAGGTACCAAAAGTGAAACTAGTATAAAAATGAAAACTACAAGACTTGGGTAAAAACAAAAGAGCTAAGTAGGTAAATTGTTGAATGAACATATGATTTAGATAAAATAATTGTATTGATAGCGGTATTAATGAATTCTGATTCTAGGAGCAAGATAATATAAGAGGTAGCCACCCTATTTGAAAAAAGAAAATAAATGAATCCATCTAAATTCAAGTGACTTGAGTCTTAATGAAATAAACTTTATTATTGAGCTCACACGTTAGTTATTTAAAACATGTCAATAAATTTAAGGTTTTGGCCTGGGAGCTTCCCAGCACCATTAGTCTTGAGGTTGTATATTCTTTATTTTTGGATATCTTTGGCATTAGAATTTGACAAGTACATCAAGGCTTAGTTTAAATATTGTATTTGAAAATTCTGAATTGCAATTCAAGTAAGTTTTTACGTTATTAATCAAGCTTTGTTCTGGTGTTTACCTTGAATGTGTTAATGGCTTGTATTTTTAGTTCAAAATTTAGAAATTGATTTAATGATTTGAAATTTGGTAGTGTTGATATTTTAGAGTGTTATTGGACTAATTTTTAGCTCTAGGGATTTTAGTATCGGTACTTAGCCTCTGTAGTATCGCAACAAGTCTAACAAAGAGAAAATGATATAATTTTTTTTTGGAAAAATTTAGTTTAGATAACGGTTTTCAGTCACAACTTAAAAATTTTGAAAACTGAACCTATTTGTGATATTTATAGTAATAATTTTTTTCTCAAAAAGTTCTTGTGCTTTGTGCGAGACGGATTTGTATCGTTTTTTACTTTCAACCGAATGACTTTTTCCACTATCCTTATACCTCGAATTGTGCTGAGTGTGACCTCAAGCAATATAAATCAAACACAGAACTAGAAACATTATAATTACTTTCAATAGGAAAGTAATTTTCTTAATAAAAACTGTTAGAAATTATTATTCCCAAAAGTAGAATTTATTCTAAGAAAATAAATTTCACTACTTTTTGGCAAAATAATAATAATATATAAAATTTATATGTTAATAACTCTACCAATGCCATCTACTTAAAGGAGAGAGAGAGGAGAATCTTGGTTGAATAAGTATAACACAAATAATTTTTATTTAATAAAAAATACACTTCTAGTTTAACTAGAAGGGGGGACCTTAAATAAAAACATTAGGGTTGCTGCTCCTCACATGTAAAATGACGGAAATTGAGCCTCTCATGTATTGGGTCTAATTATATGTATTTCCTAGACTTTCGACCCAACATTTTATAATTTAATTTAACCTAATATTTATTTTTTATTTTTTAAAATAAATAAATAATTAAATAAATTAATCGAATTAACTAAATCAATTTTCGATTAAATAATTTTCTCAACCTGATTCTAATTCCGTCAAAGTCATGACGATTTTACCGTAAAAGAATCTATGAGGAAATATATTTAATTTCCTTATTCAGTGGGTTCATAATGAAGTCATTTCACTATAATATCATAAGCTACCATGACTGAGCTATCCCTAATTACATATCATTACGAAAGCTACTCAATCAATGCTCGTCCAATGACTTTGTTATTAGTGCGTTATCCTCATAGGATAACCTTAATATCTTTTGGATAAATACATTCTCCCAATATGATCTTATTTTATCTCATGGTAACCATTACATATTTCTTCACAAAAAAAGTAAATTACTATTAAATAGTCATTGCGTCATTTATCACAAGGACAAATGACTCATTACCACATTTAATTTTCATGTATCATGTAATGTTAATGAGATGATATCATTTACCCATTAGTTGAGCTATGAATTCCTTTATTGTGAATGATGTTACATACTACAGAAATCGTATACCTCATGCACTAGCTTTCAATTTATTATGTATTTGAACTTAGGCTTTTACTTACATCAAACTATACAAGTCACGCGTACATAGTTTATCATTCATTTAAGATTAAGGTATGTCACACTTGTGGTGCCCCAAACCCAGTCAGGACGGTCCGACCTGAATTTCTAACGTCACATTGGCCACCGAAGTGACTCTCCGTTTGAGCCACTACAAAACACACCAATCGACCAATCACACCACACAATTAATCATGGAATATTTAATAAAAACCTAATATCATGCTTCGTTGCACTACTTTGATCAACAATCAACAACTAATTCATAATTTAATATTTAACAGACAATTACCTCTAAAACTTTAGTTAAACATACATGCATGCAATAGAGTATTTTTAAAAGGGCTTTATTTGTAGGGACTTGAAAAACTATTTTGTTCAAAAACATATAATTAGATTTAAATCGTAATATAGTAAAATATCGAAAAAAACTCCATTTCACAAGGTTTGAAAATAGTGTTATAGGATTTTACATATGAGTTTTGTTTCAGAAGATCGATTAAAACATTACACACAATTTCATAAAATTTGTCATTTAATTAGTTCGTAGACAACTAACAATTTACGTAATTAGTCTAATTTTACATTCATGCATACTAAACATTCAATTGTTTTCTAAAACACACCTTTAACATCTAAGTCTTACCTTAATGTCCAATGGCTCTTCCACCTGTACTTATGAGTTAGTCGATCAATTAATCAAAACATTCATCAAACAATCATAATCTACCATTCAATCATCTATCTAAAGCACTAATAAAAGTTCCAAATTAAACCAACTAAAGAGTCCATAATGTCCAATTACAACCTGACATTTATAACTAAGTCTAATTTTAGATCCCATAATTTGGTCCCACATTGCCTTCCTCATTGGGTTTGGGAACACAACGACATACCCAGGTATAGCCTTGATTTGGATCACTTGGATGACTCACTCTTACACCTCTTCACAAACTAAGTCATTGCAATATTATAAAAGAGTCGGTGAGCTTATGAAAACTTAGTGAGTACTCAAACATACTACAAATAAACACATCAATTAGGTTAGGTGCAATAAACATACTTAAATGATTCATTTTTTTTATCACAACTCACACAAGATAACAGTTCACATGAATTAAACGGTTCACATAGAATAGTCAGTTCGTATAAAATAACAGTTCATGCATAATAACAGTTTATACAATATAACAGTTCATTCATACCACATCGTAACTCATATAGCTTAAATAATGATAAATTGACATTTTTGTGATTATGAAACATATAAAGTACTCTATCACCACACATTGGATAAATGGATCTCCTTATAACGCCTCACTTTTGGACTCAAAGAGCCCTACGCTGTCTCCAGTATAAGTGTAGCACGAATGCTCACACTTTCCAACACTCCTGACTCATAGAGCCTTACACTATCTCCGTCGAATGGAGCTATGCTTGACATTCCATTATCTCTCCAACGCTATCTCTAGGCACAATGCCCATCCCAATAATGAGGGTGAGGACTCACAATCCTATGGCATACCAACTATATCCAATGGTTCCATAAAGTCACAATGCCAACATATATCTTTAACACATTTAGAATATTCAGTATAATAGGACTCGCAATTAAGTAGAGATCACACATTATAACATAGTTCGCAATTCACAATTCACAATTCACAATAAAACATGAATCGTAAATAATATAACTTTCATGGCAAATTATATTATTTTATATTAATTCACAAACATTACAAAACTCATCCATATATATATGTTATATATATAACAAGACCCTTTACACATATATATTATATAAAACATGACCCACAAACGCTCGTATATTTGTATATATATTATATTTTATGACCCAAAAACATATATATTTTATATATAATATACATATCTATTTAAAATCCCATGGTCACATCAAATTTCAGCACATTCCAAGTGCCATATACGTGTATATATATTATATAAATCAATTCCCTATACACATATATGATCATTAAACACATATATATATTATAAAATATGACCCTACACGCATATATATTGTATACATAATAAAACCATAAACGCATATATTTTATATATATAACAAAATCCACGCATATATTTTATATATAACAAAACCCACACATATATAGGTATAATGTATATAGCAGGACCCTTTTACTCATATTTATATATTATATTTATAACAAGACCATGTACACGTATTTATATTATATATATATACACCTATTTATTTATTGGTACAATAGCTCATGCAACTGCTCACACCTGCTAATATGCACACACATGTAACCTTTAAGTGCACACACACTTGCCACATCAAATTACATAGTTTATAGTTACGACTTTCCTATTGTATTCCTATAATTACATGCACATTTTAAATTCATGCTTTAGCTCATTAAAATTGCACAGCATGCATACCCTACACTTAAACAAAATTGCAATGGTTTGCATTAGAAAAAATCAAGGTTCACATATTAATTAAGTAGGGGTTCATATATGTCACCTTAGCCTGCGTAATAGAGTTTAAATGCAATATATCAAACCACTCACCTTAGCAACCATTGCTTCAACTACCATGCTCAAGTAAGCTTTTATTTGCCTTTATCCATGGTTGTAGAGGCTCCCAAATGAATTGACACTTTTCACACATCAAACACATTACAAAGGCATTACTAACATAAAAAAAAAAAAAAAAAACATTAAATCATTCCAAAATCATAGATTAAATCCAATTAACCTCTATACCAAAATTTTAACTAGTTTTGCCAAAATAGGTGTTTAACCACTCAAATCTCATTTCTGAGCTTGAATTTCAACTTCATACATCCTAAATATCATCTAATTACATATCTAAACCATTAAGTTTACCCAATTTCACCGATTTAATTTTTCTAAAAAATAAGCTTATATGATCTTTTAAAAGGGAAAAACATTTAATTTGCTTAAATTCATTAAGGATTTGTTAAATTAAGATTAAATACCTTTTAATTAGATCAAAATGAACTAGAAATCACTTTAAACCAAAGCTTAGCCAAGAAATATAAGATCTACCATTTTCAAGCCAAAAATCAACTGAAAATCAAGTAATATATTGAGATCTTGATTAAATCATTTAAATCTCGAATTGAAATAATAACTCACTTAGTTTAATCATAAAAAGTTAGCATCTCACCTCAATTTTGCAAAATTGACGAGCTATGGAGCTAATTCAAGCTAAAATGTATGAAGATCTCTTGAGGATTTTAAGGATAAAAACATGAGTTCTTCAAAATTGAAAAGAGATTTTGTGTTTAGAGAGATTAGAAATAAAAAAAGATGAACTAATTTTGGGAGAAAAGCTTTAATTTAGTGTTTGACAAATTTTTGAAGAAGGTGAAGAATAGGAGGGTAGGAGATGTGGGGGTTGTTAAATAGACAACCCAATTTTTAAAAATTGGGTCATTGCCCATTTAACTACCTTCAGTTTCTTTTCTTTTTCAAATAGGTCCTTACTTTTCAATTAAAACCAAATTCAAAATTATTTTCAAATCAAACCTCGTTTTTAAAATCCGTTTTAATCAAATTAGTTCCCAAACACCTAAATTTAATTTCTTAACCTAAAATTATTAATTCTAATTATTTTAATATTTTATTTAATTAATTCCTAATTGTTTAATTATCTAATTTAATTACGATTTCTAGTTCACTAACCCCCGATTTATTTACTCGATTCTCCTATCCCAGTTTTTGGATGTGACAATACTTATGAATGCCACAAGTGAATAAATCCACAAACGAATCTAGGATCTATTCTTCTTGGGACTTGTCCAGTGTACTGCTAGTTTAGACAACTACATTATGTTTCTATCTTTTGGGAGTCATTCGCTCTGATACTCAAGACAAAGCATCTCTCTAATTGGATTTGGTATATGATTTATTAGTCTTTCAATTAGTTTGTTCATTTTCGATTAGACTAAGGACATGTTTAGGTTCATCTACTAATACAAGTTGACTTTTCGTATTATGATCCGACCACGTAATATGCGCAATAAGCTACCTTTTCAACTTCATAACATGTCACATCCCAAAATTTGATCTAGTAGTAGTTTCGGGTTAGTGGTTTGGGAAGCCAATTCAGGTCCCAGACTTATATTCGAAGTGACTAATAAGGATAAAATATTATAATAATAGGGTCGAAAATTAGGTTGGAAAATTTGAATTAAGTGTTTGAAAAGTAATCGCCTTAAAACGAATTTTAAAAATAAAATGAGATTTAAAATAATTAAGAAAAAGGTGTTTTAATTGAAAAGGGACTAATTTGAAAAAAGGGTCAAACTTGAAAATTGCCCAAAGGTATTTTCACCAAGTTTTAAAAATTAGTTTTTTTTCCATGCCTTTATAAACCAACTCACGTTTCTTTTTCCCTCTCATAATTCTCTTATTTGAAAATTTTTCTGAATCCAAATCTATACATTTTCTCTCCAAACAAATAGATTTTATTGATTTTATCACCTCCTAAACACAAAATTTTGTCTCAATTTGACAGAAAATACTCATTTTTCTCATCAATTTTCCTATTCTTCTTCAAAGGTTTTTCAACGAATTAAAGCTACAACGCATTTTTCTTCTTCAATCAATGTTAAATTCTAACTTTTGATGATATTTCTGCTTGTTTCTTTTACAAATCAATATTTGATCACTTATAATGAGATCTCTATGGATCTAAAGTTTTAAGCTGAAATTGAGCTTGAAAAATGGTGAAATTCGGATTTCTAAGGTGAATCACTCTTTTTTAAATGATTTTCAACTTATTTTGACATGATTAAAAATGCTTTTAAACACAATTTGATAGATCATTAAAGGATTTTTTAGAATTGATGGTTTTCCCTTTTAAATGCTCATGAAAGATGCTTTTTGGAAAATCGTAATATGATATTATAAGTGTTAAAATTGATTTATATCTATTCTAAATTTATATATAAGATATTTAGAAGCATGTATCGGTTAAGAAAACCAAAAGTTTCAATAAATTAGGCAAAATTTCGGTTTAAAAAGGGAGTGGATGGATCTGCGTTTTTGTTAATATTTGGCTATGTTTGTGGCTATAAATGACCATATTTTATTGTGTTCAATGTATTTGTAAAGTGTAGGATCCATCGGAATGATCGCCCACATGTGCGCGTTAAAACTAAAGATTTTGGAAACATTTTTTTGAAGAGCGGTTTTAACTGTAAGCGTATAATGTCAGTTGTAATATTTGTAGTGTCAATGGGGCACTCGAGTGCCCCAAGGTTCGAAAGGATTGCCAAGTGGTTAAATGTGTTTGTCAAGTTAATTACAAGTTAAGCAATTACTAATCTAATTGAGTCAGAAATTATTAGTGTAAGTTAAAATAAAATTGTTTATAAACTAAAATTAAACTGATAAGCTAAACTTTCTTCTTAATATTTTAGATAATGTAAATGATTAAAAGATGGTCAATTGATTAGTTGACTGCTAATTAAACTAATGAACCTATACCAATTATATTGCTTGCCACTCTTAGTTAGGAATCTCCTCTCTGTCTCATCCTAGACTAAAAGATACTACCTAAGGTTACCTCTTGGTCTCAACTAGGCATATATATTACCTCTCAGTCTCACTACTTGGCACGATTATATCAAACTATTTTAGGATAACCTTAACTCTGGGTCTCATTTATCTAGGTTTTCTGCTAGAGGTGTCAATTCTAATGTATTGAGCATTTCGATATAATCGAACAACCAATCAATCATGAATAGACATCAACTTAAGCTAATAAACAAACAACCAAACAATCACCCTTCGAACAAATTTAACACATACTCAAACTCAAATTCCAAACAAGCATTTTATCAAACATATTGTAAGCATAAAATGAAATCAAAGGGTTTAAGGAAATGTTCATTCAATTGATGAAGTTCCATTGAAGTCTAAGAGTTTGTCCACCCTTGTTTACAAAATCTTTAACAATAAGGAAGAAAGTAAACAACAAAACTAAAATCTAACCTAAAAAGAAAAGAGAAAACCTAATCTAAAAATGAAAAGAAATGAAAAGAAAAGAAAACCTAACCCTAATACTATGGAAAACTAAAGGAAACTATGAGCCAAAAAAATCTATCATGAGAAGCTTATAAAGTTGTATTTATAGCCTACTAACATTTAGCTGAACAATGACCATTTTGCCCTTAAGTGAAAAATAGACTTAAGCTTGTTTGGACATAAGATTGTCCATGCAGTTTTTTCACTCGTAAGGCATGATACCTAGGCTTGGTATCGCCATACCCACAACGTTCTTGAAATGACTGGTCTTGGGATGCCTCGATATCGTGATACCGATTACTTGGTATCGCAATATCACTGTAGCAGGCCTTGATTCTCTTCATTTCAGCATTGTCAAGGGTATCACGACTTATGCTTCAATATAATGATACACCCTTCTCGGAGATATTTTCTTCATGTTTGGGACATCGTCGACTCCCTACAACACTCAATCTAGTTGTTATGTTCCTAATGGCACGACTAGTCAATTTGGGTCTAAAAAATGGCTAAAAACTAATAAAAATAATTTATTAACAACAAAACTAAAAATAAAAAAAAGTAAAGAAAAAAATATCTAATTTGCTTAAGAATAAACTCTTTAAGTGTAATGAAGAGCCTAATTTGATGTATCAAATTACGGTAGATCACGGAGCCTTCTACGAGTAAGGCGAAGGGCAAAGAGAAACTCGTCTAAGCTTTCATTAATCGAACGAAAGCTAATTAGTGAGTGATCCGGGATTACTGCTCGTAAGCATAATTCAATGTGTTAATTGAGAGCTTAGGTTAGCCTAAACACCTATCCTAAGTTCTAAGTGTAAGCTTTTTTACTCGATCCTACCTTAATTAGCAAATAATGCATATGTGATGCGATATGTGTAACATCCCTAACCCGTATCCGTCGCTGGACTAGGGTTAAGAGGCATTACCGAACATATCAGAAAATTTTATGCTCATTTCACAACATCAATAATACAACATCAATGAAATAGCATCATCTCATAATAATTCATACCCATATAGTCCCTTTAGAAGATCTACAAGACCTTAAATATGATTTAGAGAAGGTTCGAGACTAAACCGATCTCATAAGAAAACTCTGCGAAACTTAAAAATTTTTTCTTTCAAAGCAGGGCACACGCCTATGTGGCTAGGTCATACTTCAATATGCACATTTTCAAAAGATACCAAAATATAGTTCGATAGTGTGGTGATGATCCTCAACGATCCCCGAGCTCCTAGTAGCTTTGATAATCTAAAAAACCCATGCAAACACACACAAAGTAAGCTTTCAAAAGCTTAGTAAGCCATATACAAATAAACTTATCACATAGAACAATTATAAACCATTTCATACATATGGTTCATGGCATAACACAATTAAAAGTCATATTTCTCTTATATCTCAATTGATCATGTTCACTTGCTCATAATCACATATCAAGTAATGTAGCTCACATTTTAAATGATCATATTCATACATACCTTTCATTGTCAAATTTCATATACATACATACGTACCAGAATTCGGATGCATATTCGTATACTCATTCATTTCTAGGAATGCCGTTGAATTGTTCAGAATCAATAAGGATACTCAGATAGCTCGAACGTCCCAGATGTGGTCTTACATGTAATTAAATATCGATGCCTCTGTCCTAGACAGGGTCTTACACGAAATCATATACGATGCTGATGTCCCAGACATGATCTTACACGTAAATCTCAAATCGATGCCAACGTCCCAGACGTGGTCTTACATGATAACTCATATCGGAATCTTATGTCATGACAAATATATCCTAACCATTCCTATGGTTCGTACGGGGCTTTTCGGACGTCATCACATTATCAGAATTTTCTCGAATTTCACATATTCAGCTCCATTATCCATTCATCGCATTTCATTAACATATAAGCAATAATAATTCAATTCTAACACATTTATTTGTATATAGACTTACCTCGTACGAATTTGGATGGAAATAAACGGTTACTCGACCACTTTAGATTTCCCCCAATCTAATTCCGTTTTTTTGGTTCTTGATCTATACACATTCAAATTTAGCTCTTTTATTCACCAAATCATTCAATTCGATCCATTTACACATATTTAAGGTATTTTACAAATTAGCCCTCATATTTTCACATTTTGACATATTCATAAATTAATAAAATACACAAAATTTCACATTTTCATGCTTAGCTGAATTTTCATGAGTTCATTTAAGCCCTTATATTTCATTTATTTCACAATTTAGTCCTTCAATTTCTCATTTTCATAATTTAGCCCATAATACTCAAATTCATCAAAAATCCAAATACAAAACATGCTAACCCAACACATATCTTTCATTTTTCATCAACTAACATCACAAAGCTCACAATTTCATCAATGACATAACTCAAAATCTTCATCAAATTCAAAAATTGTGACATGGGCTACCTAGAACACTTAACAATAATCACAAAACATAAAAAATCATTAAAAATGGATCAAATTTCATACCTTAATTGTGCTTGGCAATGGCTGAATGAAACAAAAGCTTAAAACCCTATTTTTTTCTTATGAATTTCGGGAACCAAGATGATAATGGCCATATTTTCATGTTTGATTTAATTTAATTCATAATAATTATCAATTTCCATTTTTAACCTTTATAATATCATTTAAAATCCACTAAGTAATGTCCCACTTTGTCATTTAATACATTCAATGGTTAAATAACCACATAAGGACCTCCTCTTTATAAAAACACATAAATTCAGCCATTATTCAAATAGAAGGACAATTTTGCATTTTCTTTGATTTAGTCCTTTTTGCAAATTAAGCACACAAATGATCAAATTAAATCACGAAAATTTCACACATACCAATTCACATGCTGTTGACTCGAAAAATAAAAATAAAAATAAAATATTTTTAGACTCGGATTTGTGGTCCGAAACCACTATTCTGACTAGGTCTAAATCGGACTGTTACAACTCTCCCCCTTAGGGATTTTCATCCCCGAAAATCTTACCATTGAACAGATTTAGATATTGCTCTCTCATAGCATCTTCGGGATCCCACGTAGCCTCTTCGACCCCGTGTCGATGCCATGATACTTTTACTAACGAAAATTTCTTATTTTTAATTCTTTAACCTCACGAGTTAAGAACGGATTGATTTTTCTTCATAAGTCATATCGAACTGAATCTCTATCTCAGATGGAGAAATCACATACGAAGGATCGGATCTGTATCGTCAAAGCATCGATACGTTAAACACATTATGAATCTTTTTTAGCTCAGGTGGTAGCGACAATCTATACGCAACCAGCCCGATATGCTCAAATATCTCATACGGTCCGATGAACCTTGGACTCAATTTGCCTTTTCTACCAAATTAGAGTATTTTCTTCCACGGAGACACTTTCAAAAATACTTTATCACCGATCTCGAATTCAATATCTTTTCATTTCAAATCTGCGTATGATTTCTGTCGATCAAACGCTGCTTTTATACAATTTCGTGTCACTATTACTTTTGTTCAGTCTCTTTAATCAAATCAACCCCGTGAATTTTATTTTCACTAAGTTTAGACCAGTACAAAGGTGTTCGGCATTTCCTACCATACAAAGCTTCGTACGGTGTCATTTTAATGCTTGATTGAAAACTATTATTATACACGAATTCAATTAATGGCAAATATTGTTCCCACGTACCTTCAAACTCAAGAATACAACATCTCAACATATCTTCAAGTATCCAAAATAATCCGCTCGGATTGACCATCTGTTTGCGGATGAAAATTAGTACTAAAATGCAATTTCATACCTAAAGCCTCTTGCAGTTTCTTCCAAAACCGCTAGGTAAACCTCGGATCTCTATCAGACACAATAGATAGTGGCACCCCGTGCAATCTCACAATATTAGAAATATATAACTCAGCTAGCTTATCAAGCGAATAATCCATTCTCACCGGAATAAAATGAGTTGATTTTGTCAATCTATCAACTATAACCCAAATTGCATCTTTCTCACTCAGAGTTCAAGGCAAACCTGAAACAAAATCCATCGCCACTCTATCCCATTTCCACTCGGGAATCATAATCGATTGTAACAATCCGGATGGAACCTAATGTTCAGCTTTAACTTTCTGACAGATCAAATATTTCGAAACAAAATTAGAGATATCTCTTTTTATTCCAGGCCACTAGTAAAGTTGTTTCAAATCATTATACATCTTTGTACTTCTTGGATGAACCGATAAGCGACTGCTAAGTGATTTTTCAAAATCAACTGAATTAACTTTAGATTTCTTGGAACACAAATTCGATCTCGGAATCTCATACAATCATCATCATCAACTTGAAATTCTGAATCAGAGTTCAAATCACACTAAGCTCGTTTCGCTAACATTTCATTGTCAACATTTTGGGCATCACAAATCTGCTGTAAGAACAACGGTCCCGCTTTTAATTCAGCTAAAACCGAACCATCATCAGATAGAACTAAATGAGCATTCATCGCAAGTAAGGCAAATAACGATTTCTGACTCAAAGCATCAGCAACAATATTTTCTTTTCCCGGATGATAATCAATCACAAGCTCGTAGTTTTTTAACAATTCTAACCATCTTCTCTGACGCAGATTCAAGTGTTTCTAAGTCATCAAATATTTTAGAATTTTATGATCTGAAAACACATGACATTTCTCATCGAAAAGATAGTAGCGCCAAATTTTTAGAGCAAACACGATCGCAGCTAACTCAAGGTCGTGTGTCGGATAATTCTTTTATGCGGCTTTAGTTGTCTCGAGGCATAGGCTATAACCTTGCCTTCCTACATCAAAAAACATCCCAGACCGTTTAACGAAGAATCACTAAAAATCACGAACTCTTTACCCAATTCTGGCTGTACCAAAAATGGAGCTTCAGTCAAAAGGGCTTTCAATTGATCAAAGCTTTTTTGACACTTTTCAGACCATTCGAATTTCACATCTTTCTGAAGCAATCTCGTCAATGGAGTTGCAATCACCGAAAAACCTTTTACGAACCGTTGGTAATAATCAGCAAGTCCCAAAAAACTGCAGACTTCAAACACATTTTTCGGAGGCTTCCACTCTAAAATAGTTGAAATCTTGCTCGGATCAAATCGTATATCGGATGTTGACACAATATGCCCCAAAAAGCCAACTTCACACAACCAGAACTCACATTTACTAAACTTTACATACAATTTCTTATCACGCAGAGTTTGTAGTACAATTCTCAAATGTTTGGCATGCTTAGTTTCATCACGCGAATAAATCAATATGTCATTAATGAATACAACAACAAATCGATCCAAATACGGTCTGAAAATTCTGTTCATCAAGTCCATAAAGACAACAGGAGCATTTGTTAGTCCGAAAGGCATAACTAAAAATTCATAATGCCCGTACCTCGTTTTGAAAGCAATTTTTGGAATGCCTAAATCTTTTGATAGTATCCCGATCTCAGATCTATCTTTGAAAACACAGTAGCTCCTTTCAGCTGATCGAACAAATCATCGATTCTGGGTAGAGGATATTTGTTCTTAATAGTCACTTTGTTTGACTGACGGTAATCAATGCATATTATCATCGTGCCATTTTTCTTTTTCACAAACAGAACGGGAGTGCCCCAAGGAGAAAAGCTCGGTTGTGCGAAACCTGTCTGTCAATTCTTACAACTGAGACTTCAATTCTTTCAATTCTATCGAGCCATTCTATACGGAGCTATTGAGATAGGGGTCGTCCCCGGTACGAACTCAATGCCAAACTCAACTTCTCGTATCAGAGGTAATCCCGGTAATTCTTCAGGAAACACATCAGGGAACTCACAAACCACATGCACAAATTCAACTTTCTTCTCTGTAACTTTCATATCAATTACATATGCAAGATAAGCTTCACATCCCTTATTCACATAATTCAGAGCTTTCATCGAAGATATTACGGCTGGTAACCCATTCAAATCACTGGATTCAATCCGGACTATCTCGTCATTCTGACTTCTCAAATCAATAGTCTTTCATTTGCAATTCACAATAGCATTATGTAAAGTTAGCCACTCTATACCCAGAATTATATCAAACTCATCAAAGGGTAATAACATTAGATCAGTCGGGAAACAGATATCTAGAAATATCAATGGACAATTCTTGCACACTTTATCAACCGGAACACACTTGCCTAAGGGGTTTGATACTCTAATTACAAATTCAGTAGACTCTATAGGCAAAGTCTTACTAGATACTAAGTTCATGCATATATATGAATGAGTTAATCCTAGGTCTATCAATGCAATCACAGAAGTATTATAAAGAGTAAATGTACCCGTAATAACATCTAGAGACGAAGCATTCCTCATGAGCTTGATGGCATAAGCTCTGGCAGGTGCTCTCACCTCAAATTTCGCAACTGTATCTTTCGTAGCTCTCTGGCTACCACTCACATTTCCCGTGTTGCAGGGAGGTCTACCCCTAGTTGAAACGTTATTGACTTCAGATTTTGTACAATCTCTTGCTCAACAGACTCGGAACAGTCTCAGATAAAGTGATCTAAAGATCCATATTTGAAACAAGCTCGATCATTTAATCGGTAATTTTTGGATGTCTTTTACCACAATGTCTACACTCGGGTCGCTCAGATTCGACATTTCCAACACTTGCAATCGAAGTAGTTGGAGCTCGAAAGCTAGAATGTGATCTTGCACGATCTCTACTCGAATGTCCCACATTAGCCTTTGAACGGCTATAATCATCTAAGAATTTCTTTGATGCCAACTGATATGACTTACTCATTGTTCATTTTCGCACCTCTCTAGCTTCCGAATCGGCTTTTCTTTTCTCTTTCTCAAGTTCCTCAGCTTTTCACGCTCGATCAAGAAGCACAAAAAATTTTTTTATTTCTAGAATTCTGACTAACAAACGAATATCTTCATTCAAGCCATCTTTAAACCTTTTACACATTATTGCCTTGGTCGAGACACATTCTCATGTGTATTGGCTCAGTCTCACAAATTCTCACTCGTATTCTGTAACAGACATACGGCCCTATTTCAATTCAAGAAATTCTTTGCTTTTTTGATCTATAAATCTCTTACTGATGTATTTCTTTTGAAATTCAGTCTGGAAGAAATCCTAGGTAATTCATTCTCTCAGAACAACAAAAGTCAGAGTTTTCCACCATTGGTAAGCTGTATCTCTCAACAAAGAAACGATACATTTAACACATTCATCAAGGGTACATAAAAACTCATCAAATACCCGAATCATATTCTCAAGCCAGAACTCGGCTCTCTCAGCATCATCAATAGTTGTAGTACGGAATTCTTCAGCCCCATATTTTCTAATCTTATCAATCGGAGGTTTATTCAGACGAATTGGATCTATAACTTGGAGAGCTACGAGAACTTATGGAGGCAAAGGTTGAGGAACAACTGGATTTGCTCTAACATACTAAGTGAACCACTCATTCATTATTTGGAAGAAGGATTATTTAGCCTCTCCTTCCTAACCGCTAGTAACCGGCCTAGAATCAGACGGCGCTGTCCCTTGAATGGGAGCAGGCGCATTATTTTCAACATCGTCAGCTACAGCTCGTTTGAGATCCATTTACTATACGAAAAACATATTTTATCTGCCAAGATTCATCACACTATCACAGTTCAACTATATGGCATGTATAGCTAGACTTACATACGCTACGTTAGTCATAGAATGGACTAAACCGTAGCTCTGATACCAATAAATTTTAACACCCCCTAACTAGTATCCATCGCCAGACTAGGGTTAAAAGGCATTACTGGACATATTGGAACATTTTACGATTATTTCACAACATCAATCATACAACATTATTTCATAATAATTCATACTCATATAGTCTCTTTAGAAGATCTACAAGGCCTTCAACATGCTTTAGAGAATGTTGGAGACTAAGTCGATCTTATACGAAAACTTTGCAGAACTTAGAAAATTTTTCTTTCAAAACAGGGCACACGTCCGTGTGGCTAGGTTGTGTGCCTCATACGGCCGTTCCTTGGACCATGTCTTAGCTCGTGTGCAACACTGAATTGGGTCACACAGTCTGGCACACGCCCGTGCTTCTTGCCCGTGTGGCATCCTGACTTGTTTTGAATTGTAACCTTGTGGAACATGGTCGAGACACATGCCCGTGTGCTCCACCGTGTGGGCAAATATAGGCCACTTGCAAGGCCATTTTGACACCCAATATTTGGGCCATACCTACAAGCATCAAACATGCATCAATTCATGTCCCAAAGGTAGCCAAAAACATACCAAATCATGCACATTTTGACCCGTAACAACATCATTCATTTCCATATACAAATCCAACTCAAACATACCAATTCAAGGTACCAACTTTACATCAAAAACATGTGGTTCATACATTATGTTAATCCATTTCAATTCGAGCATTTCTCATCATATCAATTTTCCCAAATCAACCATGAAACTTACCAAAATTGACCATTTCTCTTGGCCATTCATGAGCACATCAAAACATACCAAATTTTGCATCACATAGCATGCACTAAATTCACTCCATAATCACATTCATTAATCAAGCCATAACACATGGCTATATTTACACATTTCAAAACATAATCAAAGTT
The DNA here is from genome assembly GCA_025506655.1 of Gossypium rotundifolium. Lineage (NCBI taxonomy): Eukaryota > Viridiplantae > Streptophyta > Magnoliopsida > Malvales > Malvaceae > Gossypium > Gossypium rotundifolium. Next base: position 153,824,283 of record CP106727.1, on the reverse strand, counting down.
CTCTAGCCTATACATGTCATACTTCAATATGTAAAATTTCAAAAGATACCAAAATATAGTTCGATAGTGTGGTGATGATCCTCGACAATCCCCGAGCTCCCAGTAGCTTCGATAATCTAAAAAAACCATGCAAACACGCATAAAGTAAGCTTTCAAAAGCTTAGTAAGCCATTTACAAATAAACTTATCACATAGAACAATTATAAACCATTTCATACATATGGTTCATGGCATAACACAATTACAAGTCATATTTCTCTTATATCTCAATTGATCATGTTCACTTGCTCATAATCACATATCATGTAATATAGCTCACATTTCAAATGATCATATTCATACATACCTTTCATTGTCAAATTTCATATACATACATACGTACTAGAATTTGGATGCACATTCGTAAACTCATTCATCTTGGAATGCCCGTTAAACCGTTCAGAATCAATAAGGATACTCAGATAGCTCGTAAAGCTCGTACAATGGCAACGTCCCAGACGTGGTCTTACATGTAATTAAATATCGATGCGTTTGTCCTAGACAGGGTCTTACACGAAATCATATACGATGTCGATGTCCCAAACATGGTCTTACACGTAAATCTCAAATTGATGCCAACGTCCCAGACGTGGTCTTACACGATAACTCATATCGGAATCCTATGCCATGACATAAATATCCTAACTAAAGGTGATCATGGGTTGGGCTACCCGGCCCGGCCCGACGGTCCGCCCGAAAAAGGCGAGGGTTTGGGTAAAAATATAAGCCCGAAATATGGGTTTGGGCAAAAAGCGAGGCTGTTTAGAAAGCAGTAGGGCCTCGTAAAATTTTTTGCCCTGCCCAGCTCAATTATATATTAAATATATATTTTATTTTAATCAAATATACTTTTTAAATTTACATATTTTTATTTGTTTTTTGTTTTAAAATTTGTTTTAAATTTTTTATTTAATGAAAAGCTAAAAAAATTAATATGGGTCAATGGCCTGCCTCGGGTTTATCAATTTTCTTTCGAGCCAGGCTTGGACAAATTTTTAGGCCCATATTTCGGGCCGGGCCGGGCCGGGCTCGGCCCTAGAAAACGGGCCTGAAATTTTGTCTGGGCCCAACCCGAACTCGACCGATGATCACCTCTAATCCTAACCATTCCTATGGTTCGTACGAGGTTTTTCGAACATCATCACATTATTGAAATATTCTCGGATTTCACATATTCAGCTCCATTAGCCATTCATCACATTTCATTAACATATAAGCAATAATAATTCAATTCAAACACATTTATTTGTGTATAGACTTACCTCGTATGGATTCGGATGGAATTAAACGATTACTCGACCACTTTAGATTTCCCCCGATCTAATTCTGTTTTCTTTGGTTCTTGATCTATACACATTCAAACATAGCTCTTTTATTCACCAAATCATTCAGTTTGATCCATTTACACATATTTGAGGCATTTTACAAATTAGCCCTCATATTTTCACATTTTGACATTTTAGTCCTTAATTCATAAATTCACAAAATACACAAAATTTCACATTTTAGCCCATATATTTCATTTATTTCACATTTTAGTCCTTCAATTTCTCATTTTCACAATTTAGCCCATAATACTCAAATTCGTCAAAAATCCAAATACAAAACATGTTAACCCAACACATATCTTTCATTTTTCATCAACTAACATCAAAAAGCTCATAATTTCATCAATGGCATAACTTAAAATTTTCATCAAATTCAAAATTTGTGACATGGGCTAGCTAGAAAACTTAACAACAATCACAAAAACATAAAAATCATTAAAAATGGATCAAATTTCATACCTTAATTGTGCTTGGCAATGGCCGAATGAAACAAAAGCTTAAAACCCTATTTTTTTCTTATGAATTTCGGCAACCAAGATGATAATGACCATATTTTCATGTTTGTTTTATTTTAATTCATAATAATTATCAATTTCCATTTTTAACCTTTATAATATAATTTAAAATCCACTAAGTAATGTCCCACTTTTTCATTTAATACATTCAATGGTTAAATAACCACATAAGGACCTCCTCTTTATAAAGACACATCAATTCGACCATTATTCAAATAGAAAGACAATTTTGCATTTTCTGTGATTTAGTCTTTTTTGCAAATTAAGCACACAAACGATCAAATTAAATCACAGAAATTTCACACATACCAATTCACATGCTGTTGACTCGGAAAATAATATTAAAATATTTTTCAAACTTTGATTTGTGGTACCGAAACCACTATTCTGACTAGGGTCTAAATCGGACTGTTACAATATGTAATACATGATGATCAATTAAAGCAAGTGTTATATGTATATGTCAGTACATGATGAGCTTTGCTTGTTCTATGCACACATATGAAATTGAATGTGATTGTGGCTCATTGAGAATTGTAATGGCACTTGTAAGTTCATTAAATGTGAATATGATAGTGTTGTGAACATGAACATGTGAGAGTGTGCATAAAACAATAATTAAATTGTGTATATGTGGATATATTGGCCTTGTAATTTTTCTAAAATCATTGGATTTAGTGGCATGCCATATAATTCGAGTACTTGCGTATGTGTTTTGTGTATGGGCATTGAGGCCTCGGGATATGTTGTGTGACCACACGACCTGATCAAAAGGCGTGTCCTTAGACCACACGGGTGTGTGGGCACTGTTCATAAGAGAACTTTGGAAATTTTGCGAAAAATTTTATGAGATCTCGATTGAGTCCCGAATAGATTCTAATGTTCATATTGGGCCTCGAGGGCCCATTCAAGGGACAATAAGAAAAATTTTGAGTATGCATAGTATTTTGATACAATTTGCATGTGAATGTTCTGTGAACTCTGGTAATACTCCGTAACCCCGTTTCGATGATGAATACGGGTTAGGGGTGTTACATGTTGGAGAGATAATGGAATGTTAAGCTAAGCTCCATTCATTGGGACATATTGGTGTGTTGAAGAGTGTTAGCTTTATACTACACTTATATGAGACATATTAGACTCTTTGAGTCATTGGTGTGTTGGAGATCCATTTATCCAATGTGTTTAAATTTTGTTTAAATGTGTTTTATGAATCTCAATAAGCCAATATATCAATGTGGAAATGTTTGAATTATGCTTGAAAGTGTCATGAGTGATTGTTCTTAGTATTTTTTCTATTAACCTCTGATATTGTGTTTAATTGTGGTATTCTTGAGCACTCACTAGGCTTTGATAAGCTCACACTCGTGTATGAAAATTTTGTAGAGAAATATCTCAATCGAGGAGGGAAAAGTAGGCAATCAAAGTGATCTATTCAAGGAAAATTGATTGTGTATGTGTATGGTTTTAAACTCTCTAATAAAGGCAATGTGGGTTGTTTTTTAGGGATATAGACTTTTCTATTTGGTATTGCAAAAAAGAAAGGACTATATGGACTGTTGTTAAAGGCTTTGAATTTTGATTTTTGTATGATTGATGCTAGTGAGTAATGATTTTGAATATGCATGATGATGTTTGAAGCCTAGATGTTTGAATTGCATTCTGAAGGTTGTGACTAGTTTAAAATGATCATTTGACATAAAATGAACATATAAGACTCCTGAAAATGCATGATATGCAAATATAGCATGTTGAGTAAATGATTATGGTGATAGCACCTGCATAATAGCATGATCAATTACTTAGGATGCCAAATTTTGCTAGTGAATGTTTAAATGAATTTGAGCATGTTGTAAATGTTGTATGTACATTATATGACATGTTAGAGAGATAGGCCTAAATGCACGAAATGATATGATAGGTAGTGTTTAAACTTAACTATTCCAGGTCACTGGGCTATTTTTGTAGAAAATAAAAGTGTCGTCGCAACGAGGGATCGATGTCGGGACGCCTAAATTCGAGTCTCATGATGAGGGACCTCTTCTAGATCACGTTGTGATGTGGCAATCGCGTCATCACAACATGGCACATTGATGATTATGCCTTGTTTTTGTTTCCTTTACAATTTAGTCCTAGGTTGTATGCAATGAATTTCGATGTCTAAAATGTTATGAATTACTTTGAAATTTTGCATGACTAGATTTCGGATGTTTAATTTCTTAAATACACTTACATTTTTTTTTTTTGTAAAATGGTATTTTTGAATATTTTACTACCTTTATGATTTAGTCCCTAAAACCTTTATTTTTAAAATTAACCAAGCTTTATTTATCAGATTAAACTGATTCTTTCAAATATTGATTTTTATAGAATTTTGAGAACTGATTATATGCTTAATTTGGTGTTTATAAATGTTCTCGTATGTTAAACGTAAAATGATGATTTTGCCCTTGGATGATTTTGTTATAAGCATGTTTCTAGGGTCTGTATGATCATCCTGAACTATGTTGTTGCTAATTATGCATGAAAATGTTGTGGTGTGAATGGTGGTTTGTGGTGTGGTCACGTAAGTGACTAATGTGACGTTTGAACTCGGGTCGGATCGTCCTGGCCGAGTTTAGGGCACCACACAACACCTCACAAATAATTAGAGCACCAAACTCTTTGGGAACCCCTCCGCAAGCCCTCATAAGTTTAAGGTCGACCTCACCTTTAACATATCCTTCAACCTTCATGAGGGTCTTGAGGTAAGTCACTTTATAACCTCCCCCTCGACCGAGAGGAGGTAATTGCTATACCCATTACCACAGGGCACATGGCAAACCAGCAAGCACTTCGACTTGAACCCCTCCAAGACAACTCACTCCTTGACCTGTTTACTTAGGACCTATCGCTAAACAATGCGTAGGCCCACCTGTCACCTAGCGCCCTAAGTACGACAGTGATCGAGTAACACAATCTACGACACAGGTGGGACACACAACATGTACCATAATGACAACCAACTTGCAACAACAATGCACATTTGGAACATGACCTCTAACTTGTCCGCACAACCATACAACTCACCATGTGGCACTATGAGACAAGGGATAACCCCTATATAGGCCTAAGCTATAACTACCTAAAAGTTAGTGGTGCCGAAAAATGCAAGTTCGGAACCCCACTTCAAATTTTGAGCTCGTAAATATTAATATTTACTAGGTTAGAATAAAACTATATTAAAGTTTGGTCCGTTACTTGTGTCAAATGGATAGCTAATTAAGGTTTAAGGACTAAATTGTAAAAGTTGTAAAAGTTAATCTCTATGAATTTTTAATTAACCGAAGGACCAATTAAGCAATTAGACCAAAATAATATGACCAAACGGTAGTGGACATTAGTTGGAACCCACCAAATTAGCTAATTACTATTAAGAATTTCTTAATTATCTCTAATTAAATTAATTAGGATTAATTAATATATTAATACTAGTATATAAGACAAAACTTAAGAAAGAAAACAAATATTTTATGGTCATCTTCATCTTCTCCATGAAACCAAAAAATAAAATGTTGTTTTGAAGCTCAAACTGTTGGCTCTGAATTGGTAATTTCAATTTAGTCATTTTCTTGTAATTTTTATATTTTTGAGGTCGTAGGAGCTTGATTTAGCTAGACCATGTATCAATTTGCAAAACTGTTAAAGTTTCTAAATTTACCATTGATGAGTTTTTGATAAAATTGGTGTTAAATTATTAGATTTTAATCTTAGATATGAAAAAAAGACTAATTTGTAAAGTGAAAATTGTTAGTTTTGAACATAGGGACTAAAATGTAAATAATTTGAAATTGGTATAAAATTTATATAATTATGGATTGTAGAGGGTCATAGAAGAATGTAATTGGGATTGATTTTGAAATCAAAGCTCAAATTTGAAAGTTACGACAATTTCGGTTTTAGGGACTAAATTGAATAGAATACAAAATTGTAGGGGTATTCAAATAATGAAATTGAGCTGATATATGCTTATAATTTGATGAAATAAGAGGGTTGTAATTGATAATTTGAATTGGATTATTGTATAGATCGAGAATTGAACAAAACCGGGGATAATCGAGAAAAAGGCAAAATTATTGTTTAGTCCTTGAAGATTTGGTTATTTTTTTTTGACTAGGTAAGTTCATATGGTATGATTGTGTTTAAATTATTATATACTTGAATTATGAATTTTTTATACTAGATAGTAATTTAAATTATTTGGAATTTGGTACAAAAGGTGAGATATGGACTAAATTGTAAAGAAATGATAAATTGTCTAATAAATTGATTTATTTAATGAATTGATAGTTGAATGATTATCGGGAAAGTGGAATAAACTGAATAAAATTGAGAATAATATAACTTGGTGAAATTGGCTTGAAATTGAGATAAATTATACTATATATGTATGACATGATAACTTGATTAATGAATTGGTGATATTGAAATCAATAAAATGAGAGTTTAACCTATAATGAAAATTGATTATTGATTACCCTATTAACTGTTCGGGTAGAGTCAGATATAGTTGTCATGCCATAGGATAGATTGTGTACGAGTTATTTTGACTACGTGTCGATGAGTGCTGGACACAACTTTTATTTTGGTTATGTTGATGAGCATGGGGCACCAACTATTTACTTCGGCATTGTCCGATGAGGCACTGGGTGCCAAATTGGTGTGTTGGTTGGATCGATGTATCGGTTCGAGTTCGAGTCAGGTTAATAGGGGTATAAAATGTGATATTTGATAAATGATATATAAATTGAATTGATAATGTGACTTGGTAATACAAATTTGATTTACGATATATGAATATCGATAGCATGTGAAAGATCATGCAAACCGAATATACAAGCTCGGAGGGTCGATATAGAAATGTGGCGAATCTAGAAATTCAATTCAGAATTCAAACAATGAAACAAAATAGTGATTTCCATTATATTGAAATTAGATGTATTATTGATAAATAGGTGAAATGGTATGAATTTGATATTAAATTAATGAAATGTAGTTTGATTTCATGAATGAGAGTGAAATCTTGATTATAAGTGGATTGGAATATTGCATGTTTGAATTACTATATGATACGATATATGTTCAACTCACCTTGTTTTATTGTGGTTTCCATATTTAGGCAAACTTGTCAAGCCAGTAGCTTATCGTATTAAATTGTTATTGAAATAAGTTATGGTTTAATGCCTATGAACTTACTGAGCATTTGATATGCTTACCTCATTGTTTTCCCTTTCTCTATAGATTGCTAACTTGCGGAACGTGTCAAGCGAATCGTCGAGAAGCTCACACTATCCCATTGTTAATTTGGTAATCCTTTAAATGTTCTAAAGTCCGGTTATGTGGCATGTACATAGGTGTTATATTTATATGAGTTTACTTTGGATGAATAGTTGCTTTGGAGTTGGTTAATGTTTGAAACATAAAGTGTTAATGCTCAAATGTGAGAATGTATGTTTTGGTAACTTGTGTGACTTTGTCTTTGACATTTAAAATTATAAGATGAGTATGAAATGAGGTAGTAAATGTGATGGTAAGAAATGGTAAAAATCATTGATGATTATATTGAATTGATTAAGCAAATTTATTATGTTTTGTTGTTCAAATGAATACATGTCAGATAGATTGAATTGAAATGATGTTGTGGGTTCTTTGGTATGTATTATGGCATGTTTTATGAAGGTGGAATGTTGTGCTAAGTGCACCAAATGTGAAAAATGATTTGGTTGGTTGAAGTAGGTGCCAAAAGGTTTATTTTGTGCCAAAAACAGAGTTCATGTCATGACATTAAGCGATAGTTGTCGTGACGAGATCTGAGTTTTGGGCCACCGTGTAATGAGGAACCCCTCACATTGTGACATCATTTTGAAATTTTGAAAATGTTGCAAATTAATCCTAATGTGATTCCGGGTTAATTCTAGAGTATACATAAGCTCGTATAGACCCGAGAAAGTTGTATATGATGACTTATGATCTGTATTGGTTGTGTTTGAATGATTTATGTTTACATTACATGTTATTCGACTGTAGTTGCTTTGGCAACAATTGTAGCATTCCGTAGATTGGCCCCGACGATCGGGTGAAGCGAGGGGTCTTACATAAGCATACGAGAGAAAAAAGATCTTATTCTTATTCCTCTTGTCCTGAAGTTAGTTTTACCCTCCTATCTTTATTCTTTCTACCTTTCCATTACCGGCTTTCTCCCTTGTACGAGTGAACTGGACCTACCTCCTCCACCTTCTTCTCCTTGTTGTTACCAATATCAATAGTAATACACTAACTATGTGATTAGCATGATACTTAAATGCATACGGCTCAAATTATATGATAATATTTATGTCGTAATTGAATGTTTTGTTTAGCAATGGTAGATACCTATCTTATCTATTGCTATATTTTGCATATAGAAATAGAATGGGCAAAAGAAAAATAAATTCTATTAGTTCATAGTGTTGAGGTATAACCAAGCTCAAATCATAAGAAGCTCGAGTTGTGATACGAAATGTAAACTTCATATTTTATTTTATCCTAAAATTATCTTTAAATATTGAATTATGCGATAAGTGCATGCATTTAAAATTTGATTAATGTATTTTGAATATGTTTTATATCATATTCAATGTAGTATTCAATGTTTCTGCTAGAGAGATGAAAAGTTCTAATTGATAAGATACGAATGCTTTACCAATAAATTAAAATTTTTTAAAGTTTAAAAATCATTTTAAAATCAGGATTATAATTTGTGAACATATGCAATTACTTTAGTTTTAGTGACAAAGTAAAGCTATGGGCTGGTAGATCACAAATTCCATGGGCCATAAGGAGCCCAAATTGTTTCTTAGTTTTTATGAGTGGGCTGCTTTAGCCTGGGATTGGCTAAAACAAAGCCAGCCAGCCCCATCCATAACCATGGAGTAAAAGGGGAAAGGCTTACGATTTTCATTGCATAGTAGTCTGAAACTCAAACTCTCACGCACCCAGAAAGAAAGGAACTTTGATTCATACGGTAATCGAGGATTCAAGAACTAATTTAGTTAATAGCAAGCATTTGGAAGTTTTAGATTGTCTTGAGTTAAAAGTTCGAGTCTTGAACTTTTGCTTATCGTCGATCAAATGGAGGCTGAAAGGTAAAAATACCATTTATCATTAGTTTCCTGCAATCTGTTGTAATAAAAAGAAATTTTGGGTTTTTTTTTTTTTTTTAAAATAGAGTTAATGTTTTGTGTTAGGTTGAATTCTCCAAGTACATCCGTAATTACTTTTGAAGTATTGGGTCATCAACTACACTTCTCTCAGGTAATTTTTCTTCTTTTCTCTTGTGCAGTACTTCGTTTTTTCTTTTTTGAGGTTTTTAGTTGTAGTTATCATATTGTCTCCTACAATTGTGGCAGGATCCTAATTCCAAACATTTAGGAACAACAGTTTGGGACACATCAATGGTGTTTGCCAAATTTCTGGTATTCATTTTAATCTTTATTGTGGCTCTTTAACTATGTTAGTGATATTCAAGTTGTTGATGCTGAGGCCTTTTTTTGAATTGAGTTTAAGTTGATGTTGATAGTTAAATACCCATATTTCCGATGGTACAGCACTTAGCTTTCACATTTCATGTTGGCGATATAGATCTAGGACCAATTGTGAAAAATTGTACCTAGTTTATAAGGTTTTGCTTGTTTTGACCTGAAAGTCTCACGGTTTTACACCACAAAAGGCATTTTTAAAATTTTTCCAACTATTCTTCTGTATTGAAATTCATGGTGCAAAATTCTTTCATTGTTTAGGAAAAGAATTGCAGAAAGGGAAGGTTTTGCCCATCTAAACTTAAAGGAAAGCGCGTTATTGAACTTGGAGCAGGTTGTGGAGTAGCGGGGTTTGGTGAGTTTTTAATTCTGTACATTTAACACTCGTGGTCAGGTTATATTTATAGGGGAGGTCTTTTATGATTCTGCATTATTTGTTTGGTCCGTGCTGAATCTGACTCTACTGTGATTTCCAGGAATGGCATTGCTGGGATGTGATGTAGTTTCTACAGACCAAATCGAGGTTGTGCCATTGTTGAGGAGAAATGTAGAACGGAATACTTCAAGGATATTGCAGATGAATTCTTGTTCAGGTGCCCTTTTTTCAGCTCTTCTAATTTAGTTTACACGATTCATTTTTCATATATATTTTTTCTTTTGCCCACCAATGTGCCATAACAAATCTTGACTGAACAATTTGGCTTAAGTAATAGCGGAATTATTTGACAATTACCTAGCAATGCTATTGTAAAAATTAATGACAGGTTGTACTCTTTATCTCACATTGGTAGCATGATTATTTTAGATTCATTTGGATCAATTAAGGTCGCGGAGTTGGACTGGGGAAATGAAAATCATATAAAAGCTGTTGGTCCACCATTTGACTACGTTATTGGTACAGATGTTGTAAGTTCTCCAGATGCATATATTCTTGTAGTAACTTAACGCTTTTTGTGGAATAGTTGCAAATGTGGTGTACTGATTTTGCCTTTTAAGGTTTACACGGAGCATCTCTTGGGACCTTTATTGCAGACAATAATCGCATTATCAGGCCCCAAAACCACAATTATGGTATGATACCTTTTCTGATTTTCCGTTTGAAATTGATTTATTCAGCGATGGAACTCATTGTTGCTTTAAACGTTCTGTTAGTTGGGTCATGAGATCCGTTCTACTAGTGTCCACGAGCAGATGCTTCTGACCTGGAAAAATTTCTTTGAAGTGAAGATTGTCTCAAAAGCCAAGGTACACAATTTATCCACTTTTTGAATGTGAAATGAAACGCACAAGATTTATTTTCTGTCGTTCTTGATGTCAACTCAGAGACCACTGCTGTGAACAGCCGGCACGATCATTTTTGGTTAATAAATGTGTATTGATATTCTGATGACCAATTGAAGGACGCCCCTCCCTTTTATTTTCTAGCGAAATATTTATTTTCTAGCGAAACATGTCAAAACTCTTCTATTCTTGATTCTATCGACAGGTTTGAGCCTCGGATAAGATATTCTTCTAACTTTCTTTGTTTCGGAACTCTTACTTATTTCATGCAGATGGACAGTAAGTACCAACATCCGAGTATTCAACTCTTCATTATGGGACTAAAGCCCCCACCTGTTACGGCAGACAGTGCTATTAGCACAGAGCAGCAGGAGAAAATGGATTGGGGAATTGACGACCAAGTTAACGAGACTGAAAGTAGTTCTTCGGTTGATGATCTCCTGGTGACAGGACTCCCTGATGGGAAGCTTAGTGAATGGTACGCAAGAAGATACGGCTCGATGGCTGCCCGACTTCTACGAGACATAAAGCTAACTTAAAATTTTCCGGTATTGTTGTGTTAAAATTTTCTCAGCTGTTATATTCCTCATGCCGGACAGTTTAACATTATTTTGCATACAAGTTTGTTTCTTGAAATGGTGATATAATGTATCTCGTCAGGTTACTGTTACAGCATTGACATCTTAGGTTCCAAAATGTAACAAATTGATAAGATTAGTAATCATATCATAACATATTGAAGTTTAGTGACTAAAAAGTAATTCAAATAATATATAAGTGATTAAATCTATAATTCATCTAATTTTAAATTGGGATAGAAGAGTCTAACATAAAATATTTTGTAAAATTTTAGGAGTGCAGAAAATTATTATGAAATCAATTATGAAGTTGAATGCTGTATCAGATTTGAAGCAGTTCAAATATAAATATATATAATAAATAGGTTAATATGGTATTTCATACAATGTTAAATTTGGTACAAGTTTTTATTATTCTAATTTTATATTTGAGTTTGATTTTTATATTTAATTTAGTACTTGAATTTATTTTCAATTATCTAAATTTTTCTACAAAATATATTTTCAAATTTTATTCAATCATATAACCCGATCTAATATCAAATTAAATATTAAGGTATATAAACCTAAAATAAATATGAGATGGAAATGGGAGTTGGAGGGAGAAAAAAAAAATCACCCAATGTGGTCCCATCATTGCAAGTACGTTATTTTCAATTTTCATAATCTCTAAATGGAAAGTAAAACGCATCAAAGAAGAAAGAAAAGAAATTGAAAATTTTTGGCAAAATATGGGTTTTTTTTTTTTTGGTGAAAAAGAAATATATCGAATTACATCAACTTTATAAGACAACTATTTACTCTATCTACTTGAAGTAAATCTATTATTTCCATAGGAGCTTCATTAATGACTTGTAAGCTCGATTTCCAGCTCAAACCAAGCTTAGCAAGACGATCCGCTACCAAATTCTGGTCTCTTGGGACATGCTTAATCTTCCATTCCCCTTCTGACCGCAAGAGGCGTTGAATTCTGTGTAGCATTGTAATTTGGAATCTTCTAAATCCAAGTCCTCCAAATTCTGAGCGACTTCAAGGTTGTTAGTCATGATAATGCTCCCTCTATATCCCTTATTGAGCAAAATAAGGATCCCATCAAGGATGCCCCAAACTTCAGCCTCAAATAGGGAACACACACCTAAGAACCGAGTGAATCCCATAATCCACTTTCCATCATGGTCTCGAACTACTCCTCCAGTTGCCGCAAAACCAGAACCTTCGGCCACAACCCCATCAGTAGATAAAAACACCCAGGTTTCATCTGGGTTAATAGTGGGATTGAAACTGGGAATGTTGCTTTTTTGTCCACCAAGATAGGCTTTGTACTGGCGAGCCCAACAGCTAGAGACTTTAACCACTTCCGTTGCTTCCCAGGAAATGTTCTGAAATATGAACAAATTCCTATTCTTCCATAAGTGCCAAGTGATTAGTCCAAAGAGACGTGACCAAATGAGTCCACTGTCCTGCAATCTTTCATGAAAACAAAGGTTAAGTAAAAGTCAATCCTGAAAAGAGACAGATAAAAACCTTTGTTTTAGCTGCTCTAGGATCACAAGCATCCACAAGTCTTTCTCTGTAGGACAATATCTAAGAACATGCCCCAAATCTTCAAAATCATGCCCACATAAGGTACACGAGCTACTGTGGCCGATACCTCGTCTAGTTCGTTCCGAGTTAGTGAGAAGTATTTGTTTAAAAGCTAACCAAATAAAAACTCTAACTCTTTGTGGACCCAAATATTTCCGAGTAGTCTTCCAAAACCCCTCTTGAGGATTCCAAGAATCCTCTTTTAGAGTCCAATAAGCACTACGAACTGAAAAGACTCCTGACGCTGAACGAGCCCAAATCACTCTATCTAAACTGGAATCGGGGTGTGAAGGGGGAATACTAGTAATCCTACTAATGACACCATCAGGAAGCCAAATACGAAACATCTCCAAGTTTTAGCTCCCATCTGAGTTAACCATCTCCCTAGTAGAACAATCCGAATCAAGGTTAGTATAAAAAGGAATTTTAGAGATCAAGGGGACCATACCTGGAATCCAAGGATCTTTTCAGCATCAGACGCTGGCACCATCTCCAATAGACCAAATTAAATTTTCAAGAAGAAGCGGCCAAATCCTAGAAAGAGATCACCATAAATGAGAGCACTGATTCCTACTAATAGAATCAGGAAACTACTCTTTACAACCATACTTAGAACGAAGGACACGATCCCAAAGAGCATTACTTTTAGAAACAAGGTTAAAATCAATCTTTATAAGAAAGGACGAATTTTGGTCGCTCAGATGTCTAAATCCAAGGCCACCTCGAGTCCGTGGCTGACATACAGAATCCCAACTCACTAGGGACATTTTAGAGTGACTATCAACATATCCCCAAATGAACCGTCTAACCAGTCTTTCAATCTCATCGCAAACACTTTTTGGGATCATTATAGGCTGCATAAAATAATTAAGAATGGAGAGGAGTACTGATTGAGCCAAGGTTATTCTTCCTGCAATAGAAAGCTTCCTCGTATCCCAGTTCTACAATTTCTGCCTTACCTTATCAACAACAAAACTTAGGGTACTTTTAGTCACCCTATCATGGAGAGGAGGGACTCCTAAGTAAGTGCCCAAATTTTGAACCTCCTAGAATTTGAAAAGTTGGCTAATTTGACTACGATATCAACTCCAATGGACTTGGAAAAGAAAATATTGCTTTTCCCCACACTGACTCTATGACCCAAAATCTTACAAAACTAAGAGAGGATGCTATCTAAAAGCCGTGCTTGAGGAAGTTGAACTTTGCAAAAATTACCAAGTCATCTGCAAAGAATAAATGAGATACTGCAGGGCCATTGCGAGATAAGCGAATTGGGTCCCAATTACCATTATCCATTTCAGCCCGAATGAGATATCCCAATCATTCCATGCAGAGCACAAAGAGATAGGGCGATAGAGGACATCCCTGGCAAATTCCCCTAATCGGTTTAAACTTCTGTGTAGGCACCCCATTCCAAAGGATTTGTATAGAAGCAGAAAAGATAGCTGACATAATCACGTTTCGTAAAAAAACAAGTTTTTCAATAGTAAACAAGGAGACACTAATAAATTCCCAACTGGCTCTGTCATAAGCTTTCTCCAAGTCCAGCTTAGTAGCCATCCAATTCCTCCCTTTCCTATTGCATCTCATAGAATGGATGACTTTTTGAGCCAAAATGATGTTGTAGGAAATGGTGCGCCCAGCTGCAAAACCAGCTTGCTCTTGGGATATCAGTTTAGAAAATACCGCTTTAAACCCATTTGCAATCACTTTCATCACCAACTTATATAGAACAGAACATAAACTAATGGACCTAAATTGGCTGAAGTCCTCAGGATTCTCTTTTTTAGGAATGAGAATAATCAACATATTATTCAAGCCCTGATCAATCGGCCTACGAGCACAAACATCCTTAATCCATTGACACACATCATTTCCAAGGATATCCTACTGACTTTGGAAGAAATGGGCATGGTAACCATCACTACAGGGGCTTTTAGAGGAGCCATGTTGAATAACGCTCTTTTAATCTCCTTGTTAGTTATAGTAGCTTCCAATAAAGAAGGCTCTGAAGGATTTAGACAAGGAAACCCAAAATTAAGAATGTCCCTCAAGATAGGGGGTACCTCACCATAAATTTTTTCAAAGAATTCCAACGCCTTAGATTGCAAAGTATCTTGATCAGAGCACCATTCTCCATTGTCAATACGTAAGGATGTGATTTGGTTCCTTCTCCTCATCGTACGACTATGGAAAAATTTAGTATTGCGATCACCCAATTAAAGCCTATCATACCGAGCTTTTTGTCTCCAGAGTAAATCTTTATAGTCCAGAACATTTTCCAACTCATCCCAAATCTCTATCTCCTTTCTAGCTAACAGGTAGAGGTAGAGTTGAGTAAGGCATTTTGAATACTATTTAGCAATCTCATGAGGTTCCGCTTGCGAATACCCAAAAAGCCATACACATTCTTGTTCCAATCTTTGATAGAATAAGTAAAATTGGTTAATGAATCAACCATATTACCTGTAAATTTCCACTTATCTCTGACCAAATTAGGGAAATCATTGTGCTTCATCCATCCTGCTAAGAATCTGAAGGGTCTGCCCCTGTTTATACGAAAATGAAGTCTAGTAGACAACAAGAGAGGCCGATGATCCGATTTAATTCTAGTGAGATGATGAACTAAACACTGTGGGAAGGTTGTCATCCAAGCGTCATTTGCTAAGGCCCAATCGAGTCTGACAAAAGTGCCAACTCATTGCCAAGTGTAGGATGGACCACTGTACCCCAAATCCTACAACTCACAGGAATCAACAAAATGTCCAAATAAATCACATCGCTTACGAACGGTGAATGGACTTTTCTTATCTGCAAGTGATAAGATGGCATTGAAGTCCCCCATAATAAGCCAATGGATGGAATGGTCAGGGATAATAGATTTTAACCCCTCCCAAATAACCTTACGTTTCGATCTATCTGGGCTGCCATAAACAAAAGAAATAAATAGGAACTTATTAGGGATAAAATTATCAATACGTAAAAAAATAAATTGAGCATGATTTCGAATGATTTGAACTTGAATAGACTCCTTCCACCCGACCCAGATACCACCTGAAAAACCAACAGCTTCAACCCGATGTCAGTAATTAAAACCCAATTTCTCAATAATAGAGTTAGCCTTAATACCACTCACTCTCTGTAATAACCCAAAATTCACGAACACCGAAAAATCGAGTTATAGGGTTTCCATCTTAGAAAACCGAGTCCGTAAATAATTAATAGAAATATTTATGAGTTTAGTAGTGTGTCTAGTTAGGTTTTTATTTAGTGAATTTAGCTTAATTAATAGAAATTAGTGAAAAGGATTAAATTGAATAAAGGGTAAAAGTTAAATTATAGATTAATAGAAAGTAAAAAGACCAAATTGGCAATTATGCTAATTAGCATAAATGAGGCGGCAATTGATGATAAAATTTAAGATTTTTATTGTTTTATTATATTAAATTATAATGTATATCATTATTTTATGGTTTCATATTAGATATTTATTCTTATTAATTGATATTATATTAAATAAACTAAATAGATGACAAATGTATGGTAAAGATTAAAGACAAGTGTAATAGTAATAATTATATAGGTATACCTGTAATAAAAATAAACATATGCTTAAATAAAAAGTAAAATATTTTTTATTATAATATATTACTATTATTATTAGTTAAAATAAAAGAAATACAGTAAGTAAGTAAAATAAAAGAAAAGAAACAAAAGAAGAACAGAAAAGAAGTAGAGAACAAAACGAAAACAGGGGAAGAAAAAAAGAAAGAAAAGAAAAGACAAGGGAAGAATTGGGATTTTAAAGCTTCAAGTTTAATTGGTAAGCTAAATTTAGCCCTTTTCTATTAATTTTGATATTTTAGAAATTTTAAAACAAAGTTTTGTTGAAATTAAGTGGAGGTTATGGAAGTTCATAGGTTTTTGAATATGATTTATGTTGAACAAAAAGAAGAAGTAGGGATTTAATTGAATGAATTTTAATTTAGAATTGAAAAAGGATTAAATTGTAAAAGAAGCTATAAGTTTTGTGTTTGAGGAATTAAATTGAAAAAATTTATTTTAAATTAGGGTTTTATAATGTACATTAGATTGTTTGGGTGAATATGGAAGGAAATTGAGTAGAAATGAAGTATAAATTAAGTTAAACAAATAAAAGAGTTAATTAGGATTAAATTGGAATTAGGGAATAAATAGAATAGAAATTTAATTAATTATTATAATTAGTGCTGTAATAAATAATGTAAATTATTATTATTTTCATAGCTAACAAAGAAATTGAGGCATCGGCATCGAAAGGAAAAGAAAAGGTCGTCGAGGAGTAAACGCGCATTTCATGTTTGAATTACTATAACTCAAACTATTTATTATTAAATGCAACATTGAATCTTTAATGTGGAAAAATATATAATACGGTAAGTAATTATATTTGAGGTGATGTATATATATATATATATATTTGAGTATTGATATGATTGTGAATAAATATGTAAATTTGTTGAAGTGATTATGCATGAGAAATTAAATTAAATTTGATATGGGGAATGTGTTAGAATTTTTTTTAAAATAATAATAATAATAGAATACTCTATTAACTTGTCGGACTAGATTGGATACAAATGGTATGCCATAGGTTCGTGATGTGTTGAGGAGATTTGAGGCTCGGCCGAAGAGATATTTCTGTATTATATTCTTCGGTTTATCTGAAGAGGCATTTAATGCCTTACTGGTGTGTTTGAGAGGTTATATTATACTGATGTGTTTGGGAGGATTTCATTATTCTAGTGTGTTTGGGTTGGATACTCTGGTGTGTTTGGGTGGAATCCGCGTATCTGTCAGAGCCCGGGCCTTGTTAATAGGGTAAATAATTAAAATGAAAATTTGAAAAATAAGATTGATTGATTTGGCACTATTGGAAAGTACGAGAAAGATTGTATGAGTTAAATTATGAATTGATTTAGTATATGAAAAATGAAAAATGAATTTAAGATTTATGAAGTGATATATAATTATGTATAATTAGTTTAAATGATTTATAAAGCTTATGGTTGATGTTTGTAATTTATTAATGTTAAATAGTTTGATTTATGGTAATACCACTGAGTATGAAATACTCAAATGCATTTTATTGTTTCCGTACACAGGTCATTAGAGTTCAAGGTCCAATTCAGCATCCAGAAAGATCCCGACTTCAACAAGAAAAATTTGGTGATGTATTTCTTCTTTTTGTTTAAGTGGCATGTACTAGGTGGTTGTACATGAGTTTTTATATATATATATATATATATATATATGTAGGTTAAATGATCTTGGTTGTAAGTAAATGGTTATGATATTTTGGATGATAAATAAAGTTTAAAGTTATAAAATTTGTAAACTTGGTATTACATCTTGAAATGAAATGAAAGATGTGAACTAGTTTATGTTAACATTATAAAATTTAAGTATTAAATCAATGTATTAGGCATGATTTAGTAGCGTTTTAATGTGTAAAATCTTCTGTTGAAACATTGGTATTGGTTTATTTTCGATTTGAAATTACGGGGGTTTTATGTAAAAATAAGCAGAGATGTTGTTGAAATTTTAAAAAAAATTTACGAATAATTTCCGGAGTACTTGAACAAGTCCCGTTCCACTTTAAATACATATTTTGGGCTTTGAGAGTCCATTATAGGGACTTAATTATTAAATTATACTATGAATGTGTAACACCCCAAACCCAGCCCAAACACTACAACCGGATCTGGTATGTCACTAAGGAAATTTTGTAAATCATGTCGCATTTTTAGAAAAACATTTTGGTAAAGTTTAACCTTTTATTCGGGAAAAATTTATAATTTATAGTTTTAAATAAAATATGCCTTTATGAATTAAAAACCCAAATTTAAATACATGCCTTAGTTCAATTAAAAATAAAAATTTAAATAACTAAAAGTAATAAAAGCCCGTAATAAAACAAAATATAAACCGGTGGCCCATGGCCTTATTACAACGAGATTTAAAATCCATTAAATAAGAATATAAAATAATAACTAGAGTCTTTTGCTGGATCCAAATGTTCTTTTGCATGGCCACCTTGCTCCTCTCTCCACTCCGGTCCGATGCACTAAATGTTACCCGAAATGTTAATTAATAAGTTGAGTCGCGAGACTCGCAGTAAACCCTCATGCACCATTAGATTTGGGCCTTAGCCTTATACAACTAAAATAATCGAATTAATATACATAATAAAATAATATACAAGCCCAACCCAAATCCTAGGTTTCCATCCGCCACACGCCTCGCACTAGCCATTCACACCATTAGGGATTTCTACAATCAA
Organism: Gossypium rotundifolium; assembly: GCA_025506655.1. Lineage (NCBI taxonomy): Eukaryota > Viridiplantae > Streptophyta > Magnoliopsida > Malvales > Malvaceae > Gossypium > Gossypium rotundifolium. Next base: position 153,805,080 of record CP106727.1, on the reverse strand, counting down.
CCCACATCGCTACACGCCTTGATGGCAGTCGTGCTGCTCATCATCAGATCATGGCCGTAGCCACTACAATAGATCACGGCAAAAGCCGCTACAACAGATCACGGTAAAAATCGCTGCAACAGATCACGGTAAAAACTGCTACAACAGATCACGGTGAAAACCGCTACAACATATAACTTCCTCCTTTCATCAAACCCAACCCATGCAATCACATAAAATCAATATACTTATATCGTTTAATCAGAACATTCACTAACCCGATGATTTGTTTTACCCTCTTTGGGTTCTCTATTATGCCCGGATTTCGGCATTTATCAAAACATATAAGACTTATAATCATATATTAATCAAACAGATCTAGATGGTGGGAGAGTGTTACACACCTGATATCGCGAAATCCAATATTCTTAGTCGATATCCTTGTTATCCCGATCTATAGCTTTACTCAAAAAGCCGGAAAGATGTGAAAATAGGGCCTCTCCTTGAAATCCCGAAAATAACACGACTTGAGTGTTACTGATCTTTGACTTAGAGATCTAAGCGTTGGACTCCTCTATTGTTTTCTTCAGATTAGGCACAAGCAGACTTTACTGAAGAAAATTCGGCAACTTCAAGAGGTGAGATCTAAGAATTTTGGTTTTTAGAAGATTTAAGAATTGAAGAGATGGCTAAGAGAGATTTGGCCAATGAATATTAAGGAGAAGGATAGAATAATAGAGATGTGATTTCAGCTTTTAGGGATTAGAAGAAAAATAACAATAGAGGTTAAAAGATTTGGCCAACCAGGAAATTTTAGAGAGGAAGAAAGGGTGAAGAAAATGGTGGTTTTCGGCTTTTGAGAGGAAGAAGATGAGAAAAGAAAATAAAAGAAAGGCTTCCAAAATTTTGACACACCCCCTCTTTATATAGAAAACCGATTCCTCCCTTTAGCAGAGATTGATTTTCAGCCAACACTGCCACACATGATAGCTCCTATCCCTTTTCCCTTATCTTAATCTATTATCTCCTCAAAAATAGTCTTTATCTGCTTATGATCCTTAAAGACTAAATCCCTAAATAATAGCCTTTATCTGCTTATTATCCACATAGAATAAATATAATAAAATTCCCAAAAAAAATAGCATTGTGCCGTCCACTTCCCTAATCCCTAATGCCAAATTTAACTAACTTAAATTAGAAGATTTGGGCTCCTTAAAACTTAAAATTTGGGACACTTAAATTAACTCATTCCACATATTCACCCATTAAACGCATAGGCCCAAAAATTTAGGATGTTATAGTTCTACCCTCCTTAAAGAAATTTCGTCCTCGAAATTTCCAACAAACTAGAAATCATACTACCTATGTCTCACCACTATGCTTTCGCTGCGCACTCTAATTCTAAAGCCAAAATAAACACTTAGTATACTACGGTAGGGTACGCACCATTATTCGCATCTGAAGCGTCTTCGTCCCCTTGTACTCATTCTTTCGATCGATGTTTATTTGATTAAGAATTTTATGAATAATTAATTCTTCCCACTTATTAACCGCGAACAATCTTATGTAAAATCATTTCGATAGTAGTTCTTTCAAATTCGAATTCTATCTATGGGTTTAGTTCTCAAGTCGATACTTCCTAGTCCTAGAGTTCACCTTCATCAACATTCAAAGACACATCAATCATAAAAAATTTTATAAACTTACATTCACCACCTAGGGGTATTTTCGCTGCTTCACTACCTGTGGGTATTTTCGTAATTTTACCTCTGGGTATTTTCATAATTTTTTTCAAAATAGTGTATCTTGGTGATGTTTCAAAATAAGGGTATTTTGGTAATTTTACAATCGAGGTATTTGGTAATTTTACAAACCTGGGGTATTTCAATAATTTTACAAATTCGGGGTAAGTTGGTAATTTCTTTTCAAACCGTGGTATTTTGGTTATTTTCAAATCGGGAAAGTTGGAAATTTTCAAACTAGAGGTTATTTTAGTAATTTTACAAAATAGGGTGGTGGTCCTTTCGGTTTTAATTATAAATTTTGGCCCGTCAACAAGTCCTCATGGCTAGGGTGAAGCAATACCACATACCTGTAGGATTCCAATGAAGAGGAGGTGAGTCACTAGGACTGCTTAAATACCAAGCTCTCCTCAGATCCACTCCTAGACATGCGTATGCCTATTGCCACACCCTAACTCTACGATTAGTTCACGGATTTGTTTGATGAAATTAAGTCTTATGGAATTTAAGAAGTTGTTTAAGTTAAGCCTATAGTCCATCAAAGTCTAATTAAACTAGCCTACGTCCCATAAAGCCCATCAAGCCCACATATATATATCACACAATGGTTTAGAGTACTTACCTAGCGGACTTGGGTAGGAGACGCAGTGCCATTCCGAGCTAACAAACTCATTATCATTGAAAAAAAACAACATGCAAGTTTCAAAAGCCCACCTTTAGAAAACGTTTTGAGCTCAAAAACCCCAAAGCTGAGTTTTGAACCGAGCTTGATACCAATTTGTAACACCCCAAACCCGGCCCAAACACTACAACCGGATCTGGTATGTCACTAAGGAAATTTTGTAAAACATGTCACATTTTAGAAAAACATTTTGGTAAAGTTTAACCTTTTATTCGGGAAAATTTATAATTTATAGTTTTAAATAAAATATGCCTTTATGAATTAAAACCCAAATTTAAATACATGCCTTAGTTCAATTAAAATAAAATTTAAATAACTAAAAGTAATAAAAGCCGTAATAAAACAAAATATAAACCGGTGGCCCATGGCCTTATTACAACGAGATTTAAAATCCATTAAATAAGAATATAAAATAATAACTAGAGTCTTTTTCTAGATCCAAATGTTTTTTGCATGGCCACCTTGCGCTCCTCTCCGGCCGGTCCGATGCACTAAATGCTACCTGAAATGTTAATTAATAGGTTGAGTCGCGAGACTCAGTGTGTAACCCTCATGCACCATTAGATTTGGGCCTTAGCCTTATACAACTAAAATAATCAAAATTAATATACATAATAAAAATAATATGCAAGCCCAACCCAAATCCTAGGTTTCCATCCGCTACACGCCTGCACGACCATTCACACCATTGGGATTTCTACAATCAACCCACACCGCTTACACGCCTTGATGGTAGTCGTCTTGCTCATCATCGATCATGGTCGTAGCTACTACAATAGATCACGGCAAAAGCCGCTACAACAGATCACGGTAAAAATCACGCAACAGATCACGATAAAACCGCTACAACAGATCACGGTGAAAACCGCTACAACATATAACTTCCTCCTTTCATCAAACCCAACCCATGCAATCACATAAAATCAATATACTTATATCGCTTAATCGTAACATTCACTAACCCGATGATTTGTTTTACCCTCTTTGGGTTTCTCTATTATGCCCGGATTTTGGCATTTATCAAAACATATAAGACTTATAATCATATATTAATCAAATATATCTAGATAGTGGGAAAGTGTTACACACCTGATATCGTGAAATCGAATATTCTTAGTCGATATCCTTGTTATCTCGATCTACAACTTTGCTCAAAAAGCCAGAAAGATGTGAAAATTGGGCCTCTCCTTGAAATCTCAAAAATAACACGACTTGAGTGTTACTGATCTTTGACTTAGAGATCTAAGCGTTGGACTCCTCTATTGTTTTCTTCAGATTCGGCACAAGCAGACTTTACTGAAGAAAATTTGGCAACTTCAGGAGGTGAGATCTAAGAATTTCGATTTTTAGAAGATTTAAGAATTGAAGAGATGGCTAAGAGAGATTTGGCCAATGAATATTAAGGAGAAGGATAGAATAATAGAGATGTGATTTCGGCTTTTAGGGATTAGAAGAAAAATAACAATAGAGGTTAAAAGATTTGGCCAACCAGGAAATTTTAGAGAGGAAGAAAGGGTGAAGAAAATGGTGGTTTTCGGCTTTTGAGAGGAAGAAGATGAGAAAAGAAAATAAAAGAAAGGCTTCCAAAATTTTGTGACACCCCTCTTTATATAGAAAACCGATTCCTCCCTTTAGCAGAGATTGATTTTCACCAACACCGCCACACATGATAGCTCCTATCCCTTTTCCTTATCTTAATCTATTATCTCCTCAAAATAGTCTTTATCTCGCTTATGATCCTTAAAGACTAAATCCTAAATAATAGCCTTTATCGCTTATTATCCACATAGAATAAATATAATAAAATTCCCAAAAAATAGCATTGTGCCGTCCACTTCCCTAATCCCTAATGCCAAATTTAACTAACTTAAATTAGAAGATTTGGGCTCCTTAAAACTTAAAATTTGGGCCCCTAACACTTAAATTAACTCATTCCACATATTCACCCATTAAACGATAGGCCCAAAAATTTAGGATGTTATAGTTCTACCTTCCTTAAAGAAATTTCGTCCTCTAAATTTCCAACAAACTAGAAATCATACTACCTATGTCTCACCACTATGCTTTCATTGCAAGACTCTAATTCTAAAGCCAAAATAAACACTTAGTATACTACGGTAGGGTACGCACCATTATTCGTGATCAAGCGTCTTCGTCCCCTTGTACTCATTCTTTCGATCGATGTTTATTTGATTAAGAATTTTATGAATAATTAATTCTTCCCACTTATTAACCGCGAACAATCTTATGTAAAATCATTTCGATAGTAGTTCTTTCAAATTCGAATTCTATCTATGGGTTTAGTTCTCAAGTCGATACTTCCTAGTCCTAGAGTTCACCTTCACCAACATTCAAAGACACATCAATCATAAAAACAAATTTTATAAACTTACATTCACCCCTAGGGTATTTTCGCCATTTCACTACCTGGGGTATTTTCGTAATTTTACCTACTGAGGGTATTTTCATAATTTTTTTCAAAATAGTGTATCTTGGTGATGTTTCAAAATAAGGGTATTTTGGTAATTTTTAACTGAGGTATTTCGATAATTTTACAAACTGGGGGTATTTCGATAATTTTACAAATTAGGGGTAAGTTGGTAATTTCTTTTCAAACCGTGGTATTTTGGTTATTTTCAAATCGGGAAATTTGGAAATTTTTGAAACTAGAGGTTATTTTAGTAATTTTACAAAATAGGGTGGTTGGTCCTTTCGGGTTTTAATTATAAATTTTGGCCCGTCAACAAGTCCTCATGGCTAGGGTGAACAAGTCACCACGCACTGTAGGATTCCAAATAAGAGGAGGTGAGTCACTAGGATCTGCTTAAATACCAAGCTCTCCCCAGATCCACTCCTAGACATGCGTATGCCTATTGCCACACCCTAACTCGGCGACTAGTTCACAGGATTTGTTTCGGTAAATTAAGTCTTATGGAATTTAAGAAGTTGTTTAAGTTAAGCTTATAGTCCATCAAAGTCTAATTAAACTAGCCTACGTCCCATAAAGCCCATCAAGCCCACATATATATATCACACAATGGTTTAGAGTACTTACCTGGCGGACTTGGGCCGGAGACGCAGGTGCCATTCCGAGCTAACAAACCTGTTATCATTTCAAAAAAAACAACATGCAAGTTTCAAAAGCCCACCTTTAGAAAACGTTTTGAGCCCAAAAACCCCAAAGCTGAGTTTTGAACCGAGCTCTGATACCAATTTGTAACACCCCAAACCCGGCCCAAACACTACAACCGGATCTGGTATGTCACTAAGGAAATTTTGTAAAACATGTCGCATTTTTAGAAAAACATTTTGGTAAAGTTTAACCTTTTATTCGGGAAAAATTTATAATTTATAGTTTTAAATAAAATATGCCTTTATGAATTAAAAACCCAAATTTAAATACATGCCTTAGTTCAATTAAAAATAAAAATTTAAATAACTAAAAGTAATAAAAGCCCGTAATAAAACAAAATATAAACTGGTGGCCCATGGCCTTATTACAACGAGATTTAAAATCCATTAAATAAGAATATAAAATAATAACTAGAGTCTTTTGCTAGATCCAAATGTTCTTTTGCATGGCCACCTTGCGCTCCTCTCCAAATTCCTATCCGATGCACTAAATGCTACCGAAATGTTAATTAATTGGTTTAGTCGCATGACTCAAAGGTGCAACCCTCATGCACCATTAGATTTTGGCCTTAGCCCCATACAAATAAAATAATCGAATTAATATACATAATAAAATAATATGCAAGCCCAACCCAAATCCTAGGTTTCCATTCGCTACACGCCTGCATCAAACCATTCACACCATTGGGGATTTCTACAATCAACCCACACCGCACACGCCTTGATGGTAGTCTTGCTGCTCATCATCGATCATGGTCGTAGCTACTACAATGATCATGGCCAAAGCCGCTACAACAGATCACGGTAAAAATCGCTACAACAGATCACGATAAAAACCGCTACAACATATCACGGTGAAAACCGCTACAATATATAACTTCCTCCTTTCATCAAACCCAACCCATGCAATCACATAAAATCAATATACTTATATCGTTTAATCAGAACATTCACTAACCTGATGATTTGTTTTTACCCTCTTTGGGTTTCCTCTATTATGCCCGGATTTCGGCATTTATCAAAACATATAAGACTTATAATCATATATTAATCAAATATATCTAGATAGTGGGAAAGTGTTACACACCTGATATCGTGAAATCAAATATTCTTAGTCGATATCCTTGTTATCTTGATCTACAACTTTGCTCAAAAAGCCAGAAAGATGTGAAAATAGGGCCTCTCCTTGAAATCTTGAAAATAACACGACTTGAGTGTTACCGATCTTTGACTTAGAGATCTAAGCATTGACTCTCTATTGTTTTCTTGATTCGGCACAAGGCATTTTATCAAGAAAATTTGGCAACTTCAGGAGGTGAGATCTAAGAATTTTGATTTTAGAAGATTTAAGAATTGAAGAGATGGCTAAGAGAGATTTGGCCAATGAATATTAAGGAGAAGGATAGAATAATAGAGATGTGATTTTGGATTTTAGGGATTAGAAGAAATATAACAATAGAGGTTAAAAGATTCGGCCAACTAGGAAATTTTAGAGAGGAAGAAAGGGTGAAGAAAATAGTGGTTTTCAGCTTTTGAGAGGAAGAAGATGAGGAAAGAAAATAAAGGAAAGGCTTCCAAAATTTTGGCACACCCCCTCTTTATATAGAAAACTGATTCCTCCCTTTAGCAGAGATTGATTTTCAGCCAACACTGCCACACATGATAGCTCCTATCCCTTTTCCCTTATCTTAATCTATTATCTCCTCAAAAATATTCTTTATCTGCTTATTATCCTTAAAGACTAAATCCCTAAATAATAGCCTTTATCTGCTTATTATCCACATAGAATAAATATAATAAAATTCCCCAAAAAATAGCATTGTGCCGTCCACTTCCCTAATCCCTAATGCCAAATTTAACTAACTTAAATTAGAAGATTTGGGCTCCTTAAAACTTAAAATTTGGGCCCCTAACACTTAAATTAACTCATTCCACATATTCACCCATTAAACGCATAGGCGCAAAAATTTAGGATGTTACAGAATGTTATTTTATTCGTGAATTATTCGTAAGTTGTCTGATATATCCAGTAATGCCTCGTAACCCTGTTCCTACGATAGTTTGGGATTAGGGGGTGTTACACTCTCGGTTCAACCATACAAACAACATCAGGCCGGTGTTCTATATTGTATTCCCGAAAAGCTCAAAAAAAAAATTTCTGCTAGCACATCTTTGACAATTCCATGTAAAAATGTTTAAATTTAGTCCCATAAAAAATACATAAAAAGATAAAAAAGAAACCATAAAAAAAACTGATTTAAGACAACAAAACTTTAAAATGAAACAAATCCCAGAGCACTAGCCAGAGCATACGTAGTTCGGAGCCGTGAGGAAGGAGATGCACACGATGTGGTGACAGTATATTTTTATTGTATTCTGAGCCTATTTATGCTTTAATTGATCCGGGTTCATCACATTCATATATAAACTTAAAACTAGTCGAGTCGGGGGAAGTTAGAATCTTAAATGTCTAGAGTTTTCATAGAGGTGTCTAGCTTTTTAGGAAAAACAGCGTTAGTAGACAGAGTATGCCGGAGGTGCCCGTTAATAATACATGATAAAATGTTTCCTGTGGATTTGTTGATCATGCCTTTTGGTGATTTTGATATCATTTTGGGTATGGACTGGTTATATGAACATGGGGTAGTTTTGGATTGCTATAAAAAGAGGTTTAGTATTTAGACAGAAAATGGGGACAGAATTGAAGTGAATGGTATCTGTACTAGTGGTTCGACACGTATCATTTTAGCGATGAAGGCTAATAAATTACTGCAGGAGGGTTGTTAGCATACTTGGCATATGTTATTAATTCTGATTCTGTTGGGAGTTAGTGTAGTCAGATTAGGACTGTATGCGAGTTTCCAGATGTATTTCCAGAAGAACTACCGGGCTTACCACCTGATAGAGAGGTTGAATTTGCTATTGAGGTGTATCCAGGTACAGCACCAATTTCTATACCTACGCATCAATGTCGCTTGAATTAAAAATTTGAAAGTGCGATTCTGAGGATTTATTAGATCGAGGCTTTATCCAACCGAGTATTTCACCTTGGGGAGCTCTAGTATTGTTTGTTAAAAAGAAAGATGGTTCTATGCAGTTATGTATTGATTATCGACAGTTGAACAAAGTAATGATCAAGAACCGCATCCCTTTCCTTGTATAGATGACTTGTTTGATCAGCTAAAGGGAGCTTCAGTATTTTCTAAGATTGATTTGAGATCTGGATATTATCAGCTAAAGGTGAAGGAAAGTGATGTGCCTAAGACTGCATTTCGTACACATTATGGCCATTTTAAGTTTTTAGTAATGCCGTTCGGATTAACAAATGCTCCAGCTGCATTCATGGATCTGATGAATCACATTTTTCAGCCGTATCTAGATCAATTTGTAGTAGTTTTTATTGATGATGTATTGGTTTACTCAAAGACAGAGGCAGAACATGATCGACATCTTTGAATAGTTCTACAGATTCTGCGGGAAAAATAGTTGTACGGAAATTGAGTAAATGTAAATTCTGGTTGTCAAAGGTGTTATTTTTAGGACATGTGGTATCTATCGACTGGATTAGAGTTGATCCGAAGAAGATTGAAGCAATTGTTCGGTAGAAGGCGCCAAAGAATGTATCAGAGGTGCGTAATTTTCTCGGCTTAGCTGGGTCTTACAAGAGATTTGTAAGTGGATTCTCGAAGATAGCATTGCTGATGATTAATCTACTGCAGAAGAATGTTCCTTTTATCTGGGATGATCAGTGTCAGAAGAGTTTTGAGACATTAAAGCAAATGTTGACAGTGGCATCTGTATTAACACTACCAGAGTCGGAAAGGATTTTGTCGTGTATAGTGATGCTTCCCAGAGCGGCTTGGGCTATGTATTGATGCAAGATGGGAAGGTCATAACTTATGCATCTCGATAGTTAAAATCACATGAATGTAATTACCTGACGCACGACTTGGAGCTAGCTGCAGTAATTTTTGCTTTAAAGATTTGGAGGCATTATCTTTATGGTGAGAAATGCTACATTTACACAGATCATAAAAGTCTCAAATATCTTCTGTCGCAGAAGGAATTGAATGTAAGGCAAAGATGGTGGATCGAGCTTCTAAAAGATTATGATTGTGTTATAGACTATCATCCGGGAAAAGCAAATGTGGTAGCGGATGCATTGAGCAGAAAAGCTGCGATTGAATTACGGGCAATGTTTGCTTGACTCAGTGTCAATGATGATGGAAGTTTGCTAGTTGAGTTAAGGGTTAAACCAATGATGTTAGATCAGATTAGAGTAGCTAAGATGGAAGATGACAAATTATTAAAGAAAAGAGAAATGGTTAGAATGCTACAATAGAGAGTTTTAGTATTGATGATCATGATTGTTTGAGGTTCAAAAACCAGATTTGTGTTCCAGCTACTTCTGAATTAAAAGAGTTGATTCTTTGAGAAGCACACGATGGAACCTTTGCATTGCATCCCTGTGGAACAAAAATGTATCGTGATTTACAGGAGCTTTATTGTTGGCCAGGGATGAAGAAAGATATAGTTGAATATGTCGGTAAATGTTTGACTTGTCAATAGATAAAGGCAGAACATCAGGTACCGACAGGTTTACTTTAGCCTATTAGTATTACTAAATGGAAATAGGAGTGTATCACTATGGATTTTATTATGGGATTACCATTGTTAGCGAGCAAAAAGAATGCCATTTGGGTGATAGTTGATCGGCTTACTAAGTTTGCTCATTTTATAGCAGTTAAGATCGATTGGTCTCTACAGAAGCTTGCTGAAATTTATATCCGGAAATTGTGAGACTGCATGGTATATCGGTATCAATAATTTTGATCGGGATCCACGGTTTGCCTCGAGATTTTGGAAGCAGTTACACGATTCTCTGAATACTCGGCTCAATTTTAGCACTGCATTTCATCCACAAACGGATGAATAATCGAAGTGGATAATTCAAATTCTGGAAGATATGCTTCGGGCTTGTATCATTGACTTTGAGTCAGGTTGGGAACGATATTTTCCACTAGCAGAATTTGTTTATAACAATAGTTTCCAATCTAGTATTCAGATGGCTCGTATGAAGATTATATGGTCAAAGGTGTCGACACCGGTATGTTGGACAGAATTAAATGAAAGAAAAGTGATTGGGCTGGAATTGATTCAAGAAATAGAGGAAATAATTAGAAAGATAAAAGATAGATTGAAGACAACTTTTGATAGACAAAAGTCTTATGACGATTTGAAACGTCGGGATATTGAGTATTCGATCAGGGGCAAAGTATTTCTCAAAGCCTCTCATTGGAAGAAAGTGTTGAGATTTGGTCGGAAAGGTAAATTAAGTCCACGTTTTATTGGGCCGTATGGGATTGTGGAAAGAATTGGGCCTGTTGCCTATCGATTGGCTTTATCTCCAAAACTCCAGAAGATTCACGATGTTTTTCATGTTTCTATGCTTCAAAGATATAGATCATATCCTTCTCATGTTATTCCTACTGAAAATATTGAAATTCAACTGATTTGACTTATGAAGAAGAGCCTGTTCAGATATTAGCACGGGAGGTAAAAGAGTTAATAAATAAACGTGTTCCCCTAGTAAAAGTTTAATGGAGAAGTCATAGTGTAGAAGAAGTGACATGGGAACTGGAAGAGACTATGAAAGCACAATATCCTCACCTCTTTTCAGGTAAATTTTTGAGGACGAAATTTATTAAGGGGGGAGAAATGTAATAACCCAAAATTCACGGGCACCGGAAAAGTGAATTATAGGGCCTCCGTCTTAGTAAACTGAGTCCGTAAATAATTAATAGAAATATTTATGAGTTTAGTAGTGTATCTAGTTAGGTTTTTATTTAGTGAATTTAGCTTAATTAAGAGAAATTAGTGAAAATAATTAAATTGAATAAAAGGTAAAAGTTAAATTATAGATTAATAGAAAGTAAAAGGACTAAATTGACAATTATGCTAATTAGCATAAATGAGGCGACAATTGATGATAAAATCTAAGATTTTTATTGTTTTATTATATTAAATTATAATGTATATCATTATTTTATGGTTTCATATTAGATATTTGTTATTATTAATTGATATTATATTAAATAAACTAAATAGATGACAAATGTATGGTAAAGATTAAAACAAGTGTAATAGTAATAATTATATAGGTATACTTGTAATAAAAATAAACATGTGCTTAAATAATAAGTAAAAGATTTTTATTATTATAATATATACTATTATTATTAGTTAAAATAAAAGAAATAAAGTAAGTAAAATAAAAGAAAAAGAAACAAAAGAAGAACAGAAAAGAAGTAGAGAACAAAACGAAAATAGGGGAAGAAAAAAAGAAAGAAAAGAAAAGGGGAAAATTGGAATTTTAAAGCTTCAAGTTTAATTGGTAAGCTAAATTTAGCCCTTTTCTCTTAATTTTTGATATTTTAGAAACTTTAAAACAAAGTTTTGTTGAAATTAAGTGGAGGATATGGAAGTTCATAGGTTTTTGACTATGATTTATGTTGAACAAAAAGAATAAGTAGGGATTTAATTGAATGAATTTTAATTTAGAGTTGAAAAAGGGATTAAATTGTAAAAGAAGATATAAGTTTTGTGTTTTAGGAATTAAATTGATTTTTTTAAATTAGGGTTTTATAATGTACATGATAAACTATAAAAGTAACACATTTTAATCCCATGCTTAGCATGTTTTTGGATGTTTATTTATATAATTTGGTGAATTCGATGCTCCTAATCCTTTAAATTTGTATTTCTATACTTAGGTGAGCATAGGGAAGCAAAAGGAGTGGAAAATGGGCCAAAACCGGACAAAACGGACCACCTTAAGGATCCACACGACCAAGCCAAAACCACACGGGTAGGGCACATGCATGTGTAACTCACACGGGCTGGAAACACGCCTGTGTGCTAGCCCGTGTCGATCGCGATTCACTCAAATTCCCACACGGCCTGCGCACTCTCACACGGGCTGAGCACACACCCGTGTCCTTGTCGCACCCTGCTTTATTTTCACACGGGAAAAGCTAATTTTTAGGGTTTCTGAGCCTTCTAAAGTCTATAAATACGAGCCAGAGGAAGACCTAGGGGAGCACGAAGAGTAGATCAAAGAAATTACTCGAAGGAAGCCGTCGGAATCATCTCGGAAGCGGATTCACTCCAAGATTGAAGATCTCCATCAAGTTCTTTAGAAGTTTTTGGGTTCTTTATGTCTTGTTTTTTTCTTATTCCTAAGATGTTTCCTTCTACATTATGAACTAAACTCCCTAAATACCTAGGAAGGATGAAACCTAGATGAATCTTATTATTTGATAAATCTGAATTACATGATAAATACTTGTTCTTGTTCTTAATTATGTGTTTTTAACCATTGTTTTAATATTTTCAGGATATTAATTCAGGTTTGATGTGCTTATTCAGTGGAGCAAAAGTCTCTGTTTAAAAGAATATCTAGCATAATTAAGTGGAGTTGATTGCAACCCTAGATATAGGATAACATAAATCTGTCGGATTAGAGTTAAATCTAATAAGGGAATCCATAGATCGAGTTAATGCGACGATAGGGGTTTGGAACAGTGGAAATGTGCAAGTGTACACAATCGCAACAAGTAATAAAATGACAAGTAAATATCGAGTTATCGTACCCACATGGACTTTAAAAGAATTATTTATGAAAGTAATTTTAAACACTTTGGTGAAGGAAAAATATTTGGATTTGAGAAATGATTAAAAACTAGAAAAAAAGGTAGAATAAACTAACATAAAATAAAGTTCTATGCACGATTTCAAATATGATTTTAATCAAGATGATATAATTGTGTTGGATTAATTATATTTCCCTACCTTAGAATTATTAAACTTATGCTTATACTTGTTACGAATAAATCACGACAACTCGGTAATTTGCTAACTTATGAACATATTTATAAATAAAAAATCCATTAATCTCTTGTACATATTCCTATATCAATTCGACCGATCAAACAGATTTATAAAGGTAAACATGTAATTGCACATACATACTTATTAAATTAAACAATCTCTCGCATACTCCTATGTCAATTCAAACGATTAATTCAACCTAATAAGCGTATAAAAGACTATGTGAGGTAACAAAGTATCCTTACCTTGAAACAGTTTAATCACAATAATCTTGCAAGTTATGCAAGGCATATGTATCACCAAATATAATGCTAATCTAATCTTCAGCTACCTTAGAAGAATTAAACATGCACTGATTGAGTACAGTGTCCATTAATTACAATTTCAATGCATTTAAATAATTAATTCTTTAGTTATCTAAACAGTTATAATTCTAGAATAGCTTAGGCATGATTTTACTTAATCAAGCATTTTACCGAGGCCTATAACAGCATAAACATAAATTTAACAAATCAAGAGGACGAAATGCAATCAACCCAACACAAATTAAATCAAGCTAAGCTAATTAAATTAACCATTCCAACAACATAAATATTCATAGATATGTTCATCATAAAAACAACAAAAATTAAAGAGATAGGGAACAAGAATCAAATCCGGTGGTTTTCCGTGGCTTGACTAGGTTGATCCGTTCCTCCTTCTTTGTTGTCCTCACCGATCAAGACTGCTATGAACACTCAATTGCTGATCCAAAATTGCTGAAGAAGACCCCTTTCCCAAGAGGAGAAATCAGCACAAGAGCAAGGAACTTTGATGGGAAAATGAGAGAAAAAGTGAGAGAGGAGAGAAGAGTTGTGAGAGAAGAGATGTGAATGAGGGATGCTTTGAATGATCAGCCAAAGGGGGTTTTTATAGCTGAATGTGGCAGCTGAAATTTTCTAAAATTAGCAGCCAAAGAGCCACCCCTTGGTCGGCCACCTATGTGGCAAGGTTGATGGCTTTAAATTTGCTAAATATGGCTTGGGGCAAATCTACAAAGCCACTAATTGTGGAGGGGGTTGAATGCAACTTTGACAAGTCTTCAAAGGCCTCTTTGCAAGCTTGATTAATCAGCTAATAAGCTGATTTGGGTCAGCATATGGACCGTTTTGGGTAGCCTAATTGGTGGCTGGTTCGGTTCACTAAATTCGGTTCAACCAGTGCGGTTTAACTAGACTCTTTTTCCATAATTAATTAATAATAATTTATTTAGCCCAAATTAAATTGGGAATAAATTAAAATTAATTATGTCGAAACCATTTTTTTATTTATTTTGGAAAAAAAACAAGGATCGACTTTAAAAACAAAAATAGAGTCGCCACCAATCCTTTTTTAGGTGTGATCGGGTCACATTGAGATTGATCGTTAAAGCGTTTTGATTTATTAAAACGATGATCATAGCCTACGAAATTTGAGAAAATAGGTTCGGGAGTCGGTTACGTATGAGGAAGGATTAGCACCCTTGTAACGCCCAAAATTGGTACAGGATTGATTAGTTATTGTCCTAATGTCGAAAATTCGAAAAGATTTGAAAACATGATTTCTTTAAAAACTTGAACAATTTAAGTTGGAACTTGAGATTCCTTTGTTCCGAAAGCATACAAACATCACATCCAGCACGTTAGGACATGATGTTTTAAACCAAAATTGTAACACCCCATATCCGAGTCCGATGCTAAGACTGGATACGAGACATTACCATGCTTGAACTCACTTAAAACATGTATTTACGGGCTATAAAATTTTGTTCCGAATTGGAATTCTTAGTCTTAATCATACATTTCATGGGCCCACGAGGCCTTAAACACATATCTGGAAACTTTCGGAACACAAATGAAAACTTTTCCTTAAAATAGGGGTCACACGCCCATGTGACTTGGGACACGCCCGTGTACCCCTGACACATGCCCGTGTCTTCCACCTGTATTCGACACTGACTAATTACACACGGCCTTGACACGTCCGTGGATGTAAACCGTGTGCTATACCTTGATATACTGACTTATTCACACGGTTTGGGGCACACGCCCATGTTCCAACTGTGTATCACACACGGCCTAAACAAACGACCGTGGGATTTGCCCGTGGCCTATTCTGACTTAAAAAACTAAGGTACAGGGTACGCACGGCCTAGACACATGCCCGTGTGTCTAACCGTGTGGGAAATTAGAGGCTATTTACCAAGCCTATTGCCACTCTGAAATCAAGACCAAACTCATGCTCAATTCAATACATTTTCATAAACATTACTACATACTTCATTGATATCAATAAACATACATACTTAGTCAAATTTTGGCCAAACACTTAGCCATATACAAAAGAATAATAAACTTAATAGCCAACACTTTGGCTCTTCTTAGAACATATTCTCTAAATGAAATGCTTCCTATATATGCCATACTTAGTAAAATAACTTGTCTATACCAAAATAGCGATCGATAGTGTGCTCCAAGCTCCGATGACGATGATCCACGAGATTGGCTTGGCGGAACTACATAGAAAGAAATAATAAAAGACATAAGCATTTAGCTTAGTAAGTTTGCATATCATGCACATAGCAACATACTTGATTAATATAGACCATTTGACATAAACAATGGTATCATAGATTTCAGCTATAAAGCTTACTTACTCATACTGATTCTTACATATGTCATGATACTTACTAGTCTCATCCCCGTGGGATAAATAAGATACGTGTATCACTTAATCACATTGATCAGTATACTTTAACATGATAATCATAATATTTCCTTCATCTTTTATAACATGGTTAATACTTATTTCTAACTTGATAATAGCTTTGCTTGCATATCTTTGTTGTCCTCTAATTTTAACTTTACTCATTTGCCCGATGAATTTCTGCGAATAACCGAGGATACTAAATCTCTTCCCACGAACTTGATACCAAAGCCATATCCTAGATACGGTCTAACATGGAATATCTCATCTTAGTTTCGAGGCCATGTCTTGACATGGACTTATACGAAGTCTTTCTTGTTCTCACCAATGCCATGCCTTGGCTTGGACTTACATGGGATCTCTTTCTCTTGATAGCTTTTCAATGCCAAGCTTGCCTTGGACTTACATGATATCTGTTCAATGCCAAGCTTGCCTTGGACTTACATGATATCTGTGCTTGATTGCCGATGCCATGCCTTGGCTTGGTCTTATACGGACTTTCTTATCTCATGTGGTAGATCGAGTATCCTAGGAAAATCATCTTCAATCGGGACTTGCTCATACTTAGTCTCATTGATTTCTTTATTTAACATAACATTAAACTTTCCATGAAAATAGTGTATATTATACTAAGCAAATCAATGATAAAAATCAAAAAGCTTAGAAATCATTCAAACTTACCTCAATATACAAAATGTATGTAGATATGCAATTTAGTCCTCGACTTTGTTCTTGCCTTGATTTCGATCTAGGCTTCATTTTTCTTGATCTATAATAATAATTCAACTCGTTTAATAATCACATTGACTAAATTGACTCATTACTCATACTTTGGCAAAATTATTATTTTGCCCCTATACTTTCTCATATTTGCACTTTGACCCAAATGCTCGTAAAATAGTTCTCATTAAACTTTCTTAAACTTCATGCTTAGCTGATTCATTTTCTCTACTATAACAATCATCAATTCTCACTATTTCTAGTATGTATAACCAATTTTCATAACTATTACAAACTAGTCCATACTATCATTTTTCATGAAATTCACTTAGAAAAAGATGTTTATCTAATATCAAACCCTCATAAACTTCCATAAAACATCATTTAACATGCATGTCATTCATGGGTAAATTTTTGAACATGTATCCTAGCTCATTTTATAGCTAAAAATAGCTAATTCATAATACGAGAACTTCAAAAATATGGAGAATATTAAAAACAGGCTAAAATGAACCTACTAGCAAGCTTGAAAAAAATGAAGAACCCTAGCTATGGAGTCTTCAAATTTTCGGCAATAAGGGGAAGAAGATGAATAGATTTTTATAATCTTTTTCCCATTTTAATAATTTAAATTGATTAAATGACCAAAATGCCCTTTTCTCTAAAAATTTCTATTTTACTAACTCATGTCCAATTTTGTCCAAAAATTATAATTTGGGAAAATTTCTACTTAAGGACTTCTAATTGATATTCTAAAGCTATCTCAAACAAAAAGCTTCTAGAAACTCATATTTTGCAACTTTTGCAATTTACTCCTTTTGGACCATTAAATCTCAATTTAACAAAATTGCTTCATGAAACTTTTACACTAGCATGCAAACATGACATAAACCTTAAAAACTCATAAATTCACCTCGGATTGGTGGCCTGCACCACTATTCTAACTAGGCCCTAAATCGAGATGTTACACTTCTCCCCCTTTAGGGATTTTCGTCCTCAAAAATCTTACCGGGAAATAGATTCGGGTACTGATTTTTCATGCGCTTTTCTAGTTCCCATGTAACACCCCAAACCCGGTCAACACACCACGACCGAATCCGGCATGTCACAGAGTGAAAACGTTTTGAAGGAAACAAGTTTTCGATTATTTTCAGCAAAAAGCTCTTTGTTTCTGTGTTTGCAGAAACCCGGTGCATGTATAGTTGAAATCGTTAAGTTGCATTGAAATCCCGAAAGGCTTTTTTTTTTTTAAAACTTTTTATCATTCATTACCTAAGAAAAAGTTAAAGTCCATTGAAACCCGAGTGAATTCTTACTTGGTTAATTTAAAATCGTTTGATTTTGAGCATGGAAAACTTAGATTTTGAAAATCATTTAATTTAACTTTGTTATCCTCTTGTGAATATTGTTACCCGATGGTAAGATTTAGAAAACCCGTTGTGTAGTATAATTTTCAAAAACTTTGGTTATCAGGTTATTTAAAACATGTTAAACAGTTTACTTAGCAACATTTAGAAAATTAAAGAAGATATAATAAAACCCTAAATAAAAATACTAATGGCCTTATTACAACCCAAATAAAATTAGAATTTAAAATGAAGGTGCCCAAATCGAAAGTCCAAGTAAAACCGAAAATAAATGTCGCATGGCCACCTCGAGTCCACCCGGCTCCTCATCTGCGATCTACGAGTCACCTGAAAAGATAAGGAAGAAGGTGAGTCACCAAGACTCAGTCCATACTCCCCCTCCCGATTATAGCAACATTCTTACACAGGTCATAATCAAGCAAACATATCATGCACCCAAACCTAACCATCCATAACTCTTTTTTCTACCCCGTGTGGTACAAACCACTGGTGGTGCCAAACCACTGGTGACCCAAAGTCACTGATATCAATATAATTGTGGTGCCAAACCACTGGTGACCTAAAGTCACGAATAATCCATATGTGGGGCCAACCCACGTTGTTATACCAAATCACTGGCGACAATCCCATTTATCAAATGTGGGGCCAACCCACTATGGTGCGAAGCCACTGGGATGAGTCGCTATGAGGTGCCAAACCTCTGGTGACCCAAAGTCACGAATATCAACTGTGGTACCAAACCACTGGTGGTGCCAAACCACTGGTGACCCAAAGTCACAGATATCATTCTTCCCCCTCCTCTCATGTCACCCACATTAATGCTCATGCACATACAAATCATGCCATCATGCTTAATCGTTAAACATATATCGATCATGCATAGATAATATCATCAGAAATCATGTGCCATAATCTCAACCAAAATGGACTTACCCGAGATTCTTGCTCATACCCATAAAGGTACCATATTGAAATCTACACAGTTTTCGGCTTTTAACATGTTTAGGTTACTAGCACATTTACATAGGTTATGAAGTGTGTAAGATACACACCTGGCTACCAATGCGACTATTGAATCCCGAAGATCAAGATCTAACGCACTAGATCCCCTCTTTTCCTTAACACTTTTTGATCACTAGTTACAACTCGAGATCTACGAGATAGAGCCTTCCCCTACAATCGACCAACACTGAACAACTAATCTTAATAGCCTCCGGCTTTTCAAATAACTAAGAGAAAGATTGAGTCGGCATGAAACCTTACCACTGACTTACTAAGACCGATTGATAGAGAATAGATGACCCCGATCCACCGCTTCAAAATCCCGGAGACCCTAGTAGAAACTGATTTCACAGATGAATGAGAACCAAGACAAATGCCAAAATTCAGCTTTTGGTTCTAAGCAAATCGAAAGAGAAAAGAAGAAGAAAATAGAAGGGATTCGTCCAAGGACACTTACCCACACTAAAACCGATAAGAGAAGAAGACAAGAGAGATCCACACTTGATTGATATTCGGCCAAAAGTTAGAACGAGAAGAGGAGAGTAGAGAGAGATTTTAACAATAGTGATGGAATACTCAAGGTGAATTCGGCTATGGCTTAAGAAAAGAAATCAAAGGAGATTCGGCCAACATGAAATGAGAGGATGAAAGGGGAATATTCGGTTTGAATGATGGTGAGAAGAAGATGAAAGAATCAATAGAAAAGAGAGTGGCTTGTTAAGAAGAAGGTTCAGCCAACCATTAAGAATGGAGAGCAAAAAGAGATGAGATTTAGGGAGAATAGTGTTTCGAGTTCAAAAAATAAGAGAGGAATTCAAATGGAGATTCGGCTCAATACCAAAGAAAGAAATCGGCAAGAGCCTAAAGTGCTTTCGGCTTTCGGTTTCAAAGGAAGAAAATAAAGAAACTCAAATGGTTCCTTTTGGGATTTGCTAGGTGCTTCAAAAGGGGATTCGACAAGCCAAAAGAGGATTCGGTTTTGCTTCTCAACTGAATGTGCCAAAGCTTGACTAGCCAAAAATGCCACTAAAGGATTTTCGGCACTCCCTCCCCTAGTCTTCCAACCGATTACTCTTCCTCACACTAGAGTTCAAATTTCGGCAAACTCCTCAAACTTTTCCTGGCCAACCATTCAAATGAGTTTGAATTGATCACACTCCTAAATTCTCTCTTCTCCATTCATTTAAATCTGTTGACTTGTTCAATAGTTATCCCTCAGAGTTTGAGCTGAGCACAACTCCTCCCCTCTCTGGCATCAAAAAGAGTTAGCAGCAAGGGATTTCTGCAGCTCAAACCTCAGCTCCCTTCCTCTACTTGTAGCGTCACTGACTAAGGCCCTAAGTGGCGCCTCCTTGCCACTTTACCTGTGCTTTTCTTGTGCTCTGATTTACCACAAAATATTCTTAACCTCTAGCTCCTTCACCTCCCAATGAATGCTTGAAAATAAAATTTTTCCTATACCCTTGGCTCATACCCAGACCCCAAGACACCTTGATTAACAATAAAATCAAGCCATTCACATACAATTAATGCAAACATAATAGCCCCTAACTAAGGATGTTATAGTTCTACCCCCCTTAAAAATAATTTCAACCTTGAAATTACCTGGTCAAAAGAGTTGAGGGTATTGCTGCCTCATCACATCCTCTGGTTCCCACGTAGCTTCTTCCATTCCATGGTTCCACCATAACACCTTCACTAATGGAACTGACTTCCTGCGCAAAACCTTCACATCTCGATCCAGAATCTGTACTGGTTCCTCTTCCATGGTCAAATTTGGGCTCACCTTAATTTCCTCCACCGATACAACATGCGATGGATCTGAACGATAGCGCCTTAGCATGGAGACGTGGAATACATCATGTATCTGACTCAGTTCTGCTGGCAACTCGAGCTGATAAGCTACTGGTCCCACTCATCTCAATACCTTATATGGGCCAATAAACCTTGGGCTTAGCTTGCCTTTCCTTCCAAACCTCAGCACTTTCTTCCATGGCGAGACCTTCAGAAAAACCCTGTCACCCACTACAAACTCAATATCTCTCCACTTAAGATCAGCATATGACTTTTGCCTGTCCGAAGCTTCCTTCAGGCGAACTGAATCAACTTGACTTTATCCTTGGTCTCAGCAACCAACTCTGGTCCCAACATCTAACGCTCACCCAACTCTGTGTAGCATGTAGGTGTACGACACTTCCTATCATATAACGCCTCATATGGTGCCATCTTAATGCTTGCCTAATAACTATTGTTGTATGCAAACTCAGCTAACGGTAGAAATTCTTCCCAGCTGCCTCTGAAGTCCAAAACACATCCCCTTAGCATATCTTCCAAGATTTCTATCACCCTTTCTGATTGTCCGTTTGTCTGTGGATGAAATGCTATACTAAAATCCAACCGCGTACCCAACGCTTGATGCAATGCTTTCTAGAACCTCGACGTGAATCTGGGATCCCTATCCGAGATGATTGAAACTGGCACACCGTGCAACCTCACTATCTCTGCCACATACAACTTAGCTAACTTCTGAAGCGAGTAATCAACCCTTACCGGTATAAAATGAGCTGATTTCGTCAACCGGTCCACAATCACCCAGACTGAGTCCTTCTTACTAGGCGTAAGGGGTAGCCCACTGAGAAAGTCCATAGTGATCCTTTCCCACTTCCACCGAGGAATCTTCACCGGCTGAAGTGAACCCGATGGCAACTGATGTTCAGCTTTGACCTGCTGACACGTCAGACACTTACCCACAAACTCAGTCACTTCCCGTTTCAGACCTGGCGACCAAAATTGCTCTCGCAAACCCCGGTACATCTTGCTACCTCTAGGATGCATAGCGTATGGGCTGCTATGTGCGTCCTGAAGTATCCTCTGCCTTAACTCGACGTCCTTCAGCATACAAGCTCTCCCTTGAAAACACAACACTCCATCGCTGGTCAAGCTGTAGCCTTCCAAACCACCAATCTGCACTTGCAACCTCCGAGCATTGAAACCCTTATCCACTAACTGTTTCTCTTTAATCTGCTCTACCCAAGTCGGCTTAACCTGCAATTCTACCAAAAGACTCCGTCGTCATACAAGCTAAGATGAGAAAACATCGTTCTCAGGTCCGACACTACCTTACGGCTCAACGCGTTTGGAACCACGTTAGCCTTGCCCGGATGATACTCAATTGAACAGTCATAGTCCTCCAACAGCTCAATCCATCTGCGCTGTCTCAAATTTAAATCCTTCTGCGTTAAAAGGTACTTCAGACTCTTGTGGTCCGTGTAGACTATCGACTTATCTCTTTACAAATAGTGTCTCCATATCTTCAGGGCAAAAACCACTGCAGCTAACTCCAGATCATGCGTCGGATAGTTAACTTTATGAGGTCTCAGCTGTCGAGACGCATATGCCACTACTTTCCTTTCCTGCATCAGCACACATCCCAAGCCAGTATGTGATGCATCACAGTAGATCGTGAATTCCTTTCCTGCCTCAGGCTGAATCAAAATCGGAGCTTCCATCAGAATCTTCCTCAACTTGTCGAAACTTTCCTGTTGTTTCTCAGACCACACAAATGGAACTCCTTTCCTCAATAACTTGGTCAACGGTGCTGCGATCAGAGAAAATCCTTTTACAAATCTTTGGTAATACCCTGCCAGACCTAGAAAACTCCAAATCTCTGCAACTGACTTAGGCGGTTTCCAGTCCAACACTGCCTCAATCTTGCGAGGGTTCACTCTAATCCCTTCAGCTGACACTACATGACCTAAGAAAGTCACCTCCCTAAGCCAGAACTCGCACTTACTAAACTTGGCAAACAACTGCTTCTCCTTCAGAATCTGCAAAACTACCCGCAAGTGCGTATCATGATCCTCCTCAGACCTCGAGTACACCAATATGTCGTCTATAAATACCATGACAAATTGGTCCAATCATCTTTGAAACACCCGATTCATCATATCCATGAATGTTTGCAAGACATTAGTCAATCCAAACGGCATTACCGTAAACTTCGAGTGCCCATATCGAAAAGCGAAACACCGTCTTGTGGATATCATCCTCTTTCACCTTAAGCTGATGATACCCCAACCTTAGATCGATCTTCGAGAAGACCGATGCCCCCTTAAGCTGATCAAATAAGTCGTCTATCCTCGGCAACGGATACTTGTTCTTGATTGTCAGCTTATTCAACTGGCGGTAATCTATACACATCCGCATTGTACCATCCTTCTTCTTAACAAAGAGCACTGGCGCTCCCCAAGGTGAAACACTTGGCCGAATAAAACCTCGGTCCAACAACTCCTGAATCGAGCCTTCACTCCACCAATTCTTTTGGCGCCATCTCAGTAGGGGCAATAGACACCGCATGATCTCGAGTAATGATCTATACCGTTCAGACATTCTCTACAGCTGACTCTTTGGCCTCCAAGGCACACACACGCACCATAAACGCCTCACAACCCTTCTTGACCATTTTTCAGCTTTCAAAGCAGACACCACGTTGGTTAGATAATCTCTTCTATTACCTATCATCACCACTTCTTTACCCTCAACCGTTTTTAACACCATGCGCTTAGCCGCGCAATCCAAACTTGCTTGGTACTTCACCAGCCAGTCCATACCAAGAATCAGATCGAACTCCCGAAACGGCAGTTCCATCAAATCGACTACAAATACTACCCCTTGGAGTTCTAGGGGTACATCCCTATACAGCCTATTTACTTCTACAGAGTGACCTAGAGGGCTAATTACTGTCATCTCCCTAGAAGTAGTTTCAAAGTCTAGGTTCATGGTCTCTATTATGCTACTGGCAACATACGAATGGGTCGAACCAGCATCTATGAAAGTAGTATAAGGTAGTTCAAAGATTAAGAACGTATCGGTTATGACGTCTGGTGCGTCGCCCTCCTCTCGACACATCGCTGCATAGACCAATCCAGGTTGTCTTACTTTGGTGTTGCCTGTACCTCTACCCGGTGCTCCGCGGCCTCGACCAAAACCATTACCTCCTCTACTATAACTACGACCCCTCTGCGGTTGCGGTCCCTCATTCTTGAACTGAGCACGGCCTTGATCCTCAGACTGAATCCTGGCTAACTTTCGTGGACAGTCTCTCACACGATGATCCAGCGACCCACACTCAAAGCATCCTTTGCCCCCGGTCCAACATTCTCCCCAATGAGATTTTCCACACCTTTTACACTGCGCTTGTCCCTGCTTAGCAGCAACAGGTCTCCCAGATTGATTCGGCCCACCATGCCTAGTCCTTTTCTAAGGATTTTCGGCTAATCCAGATGATCCAAAACCTCTCTTTTGTCTATTCCTATCCGAATTCTGTCTCATAGATTCCTTGACCCCTTCGGCTACCTTAGCCTTCTCTACCAACACAGCAAACTTTCGCTCCAACTGTGGAGCAATCAGCAATCTCAGATCATCCCTCAGTCCGTCCTCGAACCTGACACATTGCTCATGCTCCGTAGCCACGATACCTTGAGCATACCGGCTCAACCTTAAGAATTCTGCCTCGTACTCTGATACAGACTTACTCCCTTAAACTAGCCTCAGAAACGCCTTCCTCTGCGCATCAATATAACTAGACCCAATATGCTTCTTCTGATACGCCACCTTGAAATAATCCCAAGTGAGATCATCCGCTGCAGCACTATCCCGAACCATTAGCCACCACTGGTATGACTCATCCCAGAGAAGCGACACTACCCCTTTCAGTTTCTCCTCAGTAGTCAGATCCAAATCATCCATGATTCGCTCCGTCACCTCCAACCAATACTCAGCCGTATTAGGTGCCACACCAGAAACACCTCGGAATACCTCAGCTCTATTGGCTCGGAGTCACTTAGATACAGATTTTCGAGCTCCCATACCTCCACCTGCTCCAGCCACCCTCTCAAGAACTCGCAGCATCGCCTGCTATACTGTATCATCCCCCGTCTGATCCTGATACTCAACACCAGTAGCTGGTGGTGATGGCATCTCATTCTCGGACCCTTGACTAGACCTAACTGGTTCCGATACGGTCATTCTGCCTCTACCATGCCCATGCACATTACGACCACGTCCCCTAGAACTCATGTCTATGACCGCGATTTAATCTGCTTTAAGAAATTTTATGCATTAACTTCTGTTCCACTGATTACCCACGAACAAGTTTTATGTAAAGAAGTTTAGTAGTAGTTCTTTCGATCATTACACAATTTTGGTTTCAAGTCTTCTACCCTAATTCAGAGAGTCACATTCATTCCTCAATGACATCCACCACACACACTCACTACTTGTAGGGGTACTCTCGTCATTTCACTACCCGAGGGTATTTTCGTAATTTATCTTATCGAGGTATTTTAGTGATACATCGGGGTTAATTCAAAAATTTTTACCAATCATAGGTATTTCAAAAATTTTAAAAATAGGGTATTTTGGTAATTTCTCAGATCTAAGGTAGTTTTTACAAATCAAGGGGATAATTCGGTGATTTCAAAACTAGGGTTTTTATAAAACAGTGTAGCTAGTCCCTTTCGGGTTTTAATTATTGAATTTAGCCTGTGAATAAGTCCTCTTGGTTAGGGTGAACCGTCACTACGCACCAGGTAGGATTCGAGCGAGGAGGAGGTGAGTCACTAGGATTGCTTAAATACCAAGCTCCCCCTGAATCCAATCCTAGACATGCGCACAACTGTTGCCACACCCTTAACTCGGTGACTTACTCACAGGTTTGTTTGATTGATCTTTAAGTCTTATGTAATTTTGTGTCGGAGTAAGCTAACCTAGGGTTCAATGGCTCCTAATCTACTAATCTACGATCTTCCACATACAAATCACACAATGATTAGGGGTACTTACCTGGGCGGATTGGTGCCGGAGACTCGGTGCCATGCTTCTCAAACCATATATTTCCTACAAAATTTTTTTCAAAACCCTACTTTTAAACATTTTGGGCCTCGAGCCCACAGCCGAGCTTTTAGACTTGGCTCTGATACCAAAAATGTAGCACTCCAAACCCGGTCAACACACCACGACCAAATCCGGCATGTCACAGAGTGAAAACGTTTCGAAGGAAACAAGTTTTGATTATTTTTAGCGAAAAGCTCTTTGTTTCTGTGTTTGTAAACTCAGTGCATGTATAGTTGAAACCGTTAAGTTGCTTTGAAATCCCGAAAGGCTTTTTTTTAAAACTCGTTAACATTCATTACCTAAGAAAAATGTTAAAGTCCATTGAAACCCGAGTGATTCTTACTTGGTTAATTTAAAACCGTTTGATTTTGAGCATGGAAAACTTAGATTTTGAAAATTATTTAACTTTGTTATCCTCTTGTGAATATTGTTACCCGATGGTAAGATTTAGAAAACCTATTGTGTAGTATAATTTTTGAAAACTTTGGTTATCAGGTTATTTAAAACATGTTAAACAGTTTACTTAGCAACATTTAGAAAATTAAAGCAGATATAATAAAACCCTAAATAAAAATACTAATGGCCTTATTACAACCCAAATAAAATTAGAATTTAAAATGAAGGTGCCCAAATCGAAAGTCCAAGTAAAACTGAAAATAAATGTCACATGGCCACCTCGAGTCCACCTGACTCCTCATTCGCGATCTACGAGTCACCTGAAAAGATAAGGGAGAGGGTGAGTCACCAAGACTCAGTGCATACTCCCCCTCCCGATTATAACAACATTCTTACACAGGTCATAATCAAGCAAACATATCATGCACCCAAACCTAACCATCCACAACTCTTTTTCTACCCTGTGGTACCAAACCACCGGTGGTGCTAAACCTTTGGTGACCCAAAGTCACCGATATCAATATAATTGTGGTGCCAAACCACTGGTGACCCAAATTCACGAATAATCCATATGTGGGGCCAACCCACGTTGTGATACCAAATCACTGGAGACAATCTCGTTTTATCAAATGTGGGGCCAACCCACTGTGGTGCGAAGCCACTGGGATGAGTCGCTATGAGGTGCCAAACCTCTGGTGACCCAAAGTAACGAATATCAACTATGGTACCAAACTACTGGTGGTGCCAAACCACTGGTGACCCAAAGTCACAGATATCATTCTTCCCCTCCTCTCATGTCATCCACATTAATGCTCATGCACATACAAATCATGCCATCATGCTTAATCGTTAAACATATATCGATCATGCATAGATAATATCATCAGAAATCATGTGCCATAATCTTAACCAATACGGACTTACCCGAAATCCTTGCTCATACCCATAAAGGTACCATATTGAAATCTACACAGTTTTTGGCTTTTAACATGTTTAGGTTATTAGCACATTTACATAGGTTATGAAGTGTGTAAGATGCACACCTGGCTACCAATGCGACTATTGAATCCCGAAGATCAAGATCTAACGCACTCGATCCCCCTTTTTCCTTAACGCTTTTTGATCACCAATCACAACCCGAGATCTATGAGATAGAGCCTTCCCCTACAATCGACCAACACTGAACACCTAATCTTAATAGCCTTGACTTTTCAAATAACTAAGAGAAAGATTGAGTCAGCATGAAACCTTACCACTAACTTACCAAGATCGATTGACAGAGAATAGATGACCCCGATCCACCGCTTTAAAATCCTGAAGACCCTAGAAGAAACTAATTTCACAGATGAATGAGAACCAAGAAAAATGTGAAATTTAGCTTTTGCTTCTAAGCAAATCGACAGAGAAAAGAAGAAGAAAATAGAAGGGATTCGGCCAAGGACACTTACCCACATCAAAATCGATTAGAGAAGAAGACAAGAGAGATCCACGCTTGATTGATGTTCGGCTAAAAGTTAGAATGAGAAGAGGAGAGTAGAGAGAGATTTCGATAATGGTGATGGAATACTTAAGGTGAATTCGGCTATGGCTTAAGAAAAAAAATCAAAGGAGATTCGACCAACATGAAATGAGAGGATGAAAGGGGAATA
Source organism: Gossypium rotundifolium (assembly GCA_025506655.1). Taxonomy (NCBI): domain Eukaryota; kingdom Viridiplantae; phylum Streptophyta; class Magnoliopsida; order Malvales; family Malvaceae; genus Gossypium; species Gossypium rotundifolium. The sequence continues at coordinate 153,776,903 of CP106727.1, read as the reverse complement.
TTCGGTTTGAATGATGGTCAGAAGAAGATGAAAGAATCAATGGAAAAGAGAGTGGCTTGTTAAGAAGAAGGTTCGGCCAACTATTAAGAATGGAGAGTAAAAAGAGATGAGATTTAGGGAGAATAGTGTTTCGGCTTTAAAGAAATAAGAGAGGAATTCAAATGGAGATTTGGCTCAATACCAAAGAAAGAAATCGTCAAGAGCCTAAAGTGCTTTCGGCTTTTAGTTTCAAAGGAGGAAAAGAAAGAAACTTAAATGGTTCCTTTTTGGGATTCGACTAGGTGCTTCAAAAGGGGATTCGACAAGCCAAAAGAGGTTTCGGTTTTGCTTCTCAACCTGAATGTGCCAAAGCTTGACTAGTGAAAATGCCACTAAGGAATTTGGCACTCCTCCCTAGTCTTCCAACCGATTACTCTTCCTCACACTAGAGTTCAAATTTTGACAAACTCCTCAAACTTCTCCTAGCCAACCATTCAAATGAGTTTGAATTGATCACACTCCTAAATTCTCTCTTCTCCATCCGTTTAAATCTGTTGACTTGTTCAATAGTTATCCCTCAGAGTTTGAGCTGAGCACAACTCCTTCCCTCTCTGGCGTCAAAAAGAGTTAGCAGCAAGGGATTTCTGCAGCTCGAACCTCAGCTCCCTTCCTCTACTTGTGGCGTCACTGACTAAGGCCATAAGTGGCGCCTCCTTGCCACTTTACCTAGGTTTTTCTTGTGCTACAGTTTACCACAAAATATTCTCAACCCCTAGCTTCTTCAGCTCCCCTGAACCAATGCTTGAAAATAAAAATTTTCCTATAGTTCGGGCCTGCCCTTGGCTCATACCCAGACTCCAAGACACCTTGATTAACAACAAAATCAAGCCATTTACACGCAATTGATGCAAACATAATAGCCCCTAACTAAGGATGTTACATCCCATGTAGCTTCCTCTATCCCATGCCTTTGCCACAATAGTTTCACTAGAGCAATACTTTTATTTTTTAGCTGCTTGACTTCCCGAGCTAAAATCTTGATTGGTTCTTCATCATAAGTCATGTCGGGATGAATCTCTATCTCTGACGGGGTAATTACATGAGAAGGATCTGATCGGTAGTGTCTCAACATTGACACGTGAAACACATCATGTATCTTTTCTAACTCTGATGGCAAAGCTAATCTGTAAGCTACCAGCCCAACTTTTTCGGTAATCTTAAACGGTCCAATAAAACGTGGACTTAACTTGCCTTTTCGGCCAAATCTGAGAACTTTTCTCCAAGGTGACATTTTCAAGAAAGCTTTATCCCTAACTTGATAATCTATCTCTCTTCTCTTTAGGTCCGAGTAAGATTTCTATCTGTCTAATGCAGCTTTTAAACATTCTCTTATCACTTTCACTTTCTCTTCAGCTTCTCTAACCAAATCAATCTCGTGAATTTGGATTTCTTTGAGTTCAGTCCAATATAAAGGCGTTCTGCACTTACGCCCATATAGAGCCTCATAAGGCGCCATCTTTAAGCTCGATTGACACTATTATTTTAGGAAAATTCTACCATTGGGAGAAACTTTTCCCAACTGCCTTGGAATTTTAGAACACAACATCGAAGCATATCCTCGAGTATCTGAATCAACCTTTTCGACTGACCGTCAGTTTGAGGATGAAAAGCTGTGCTAAAACTCAATTTTGTACCCAAGGCTTCTTGAAGCTTCTTCCAAAATCTAGAGGTGAATCTTGGATCTCTATCCAATATGATTGACAAAGGAACTCCATAAAGTCTTACTATTTCAGAAACATATAAGTTTTCCAGTTTGTCGAGTGAGTAGTCAACTCGTATAGGTAGGAAATAAGCTGACTTCGTAAGTCTATCAACTACAACCCATATAGCATCTTTCTTGCTCGGTGATAATGGTAATCCCGTTACAAAATCCATAGTGATACGGTCCCATTTCCACTCGGGTATCATAATTGGTTGAAGCAAACTCGAAGGTACTTGGTGTTCAGCCTTTACTTGCTGACAAATCAAACATCTTGAAACGAACTCTAAAATATCTTTCTTTATTCTCGGCCACCAATACAATTACTTCAAGTCATTATACATCTTGGTACTACCCGGATGAACAGATAAATATCCGTTATGTGCCTCCTACAAAATTCTCTGAATAAGCTCCTCTTTTATTAGTACACAAACTCTATCTTTAAACATCAAGTATCCATCAGAATTAATCCGATAGTCAGATTCAACATCTGACTCGCACTGAGTTCTCTTGGCTTGCAATTCTTTATCTTCTTGTTGAGCTTCAGTGATCTCTTAAAGGAATATTGGTCTAGCTTTTAATTTAGCTAGAATAGAACCATCATCAGATAAGGTCATCCGTGAGTTCATTGCCCTTAATGCAAAAAGGGACTTTCTGCTCAATGCAAAAAGGGTCATCTTAGGACAATCTTTTATAAAGTGATCATGGGAACCACATCTGAAACAAGCATTTTCATGCACTCGATATTCACCAAGATAGCATCAGCCATACTATGGGTATTCAGGTCTATCAGATCGAACGTTCCCCACACTAGCAATTGAAGTAGTCTATGCTTTATTCCCTAAATTCTGCTTACTCTTTCCTTCTTTGAAAACCCAGTGGAAGTAGCCGACCGGGTAGGGAAATCTCTTGACTTCTTGGATGAAGTTTGGAATGACTTATTCCACTGTCCCTTTCTAGAGTCACAAGACTCCATTTCAGATTTCTTCTTCTCTTTTACTAGTTCTTCGTCTTTACAAGCCCTTTCTACTATTACAATAAATTTCTTCAGTTCTAGGATAGTAAAAAATAGTTTGATGTCCTCATTCAGCCCGTCTTCAAATCTTTTACTCATGATGGCCTCAGTGGACACGCATTTGCAAGCGTACTTACTGAGTCGTACAAACTCATGCTCATAATCACTCACTGACATCTTACCTTACTTCAGTTCTAGGAATTCCTTCCTTTTTGGTCTATAAACCTTTGGCTGATATACTTTTTCTTTAACTCTTCTTGGAAAAATTCCCATATGACCTTTTCCCTTGGTACTACCGACACAAGGGTGTTTCACCATTGATAGGCAGCATCTCTTAAAAGAGAAACTACACACTTTATACATTCCTCAAGTGTGCATGACAACTCATTAAATACCCTGGTAGTATTTTCTATCCAGAACTCAACTTTTTTCGAATCATCATCTTTTCTAGCACAGAATTCTTCTGCCCCATGTTTCCTGATCCTATCAATTGGAGGTTTATCTCCTCTTACCACCTTTACTACTTGAGGGACTGCAGGGATGGGTTGTAGAACAGGCGAGGGTGGAGGGGGTTGTACATTCGGGTTCATACGAACGAATTCCATGTACCACGTATTCATCATATGGAGGAAGGCTTCTCTAGCCTCTTCTCCTCCCGTAGTGGGTCTATTCTTATTCTCATTAGGCACCGTCCCTTCAGCAAGAGCTGGTACATTACTTTCTATATCATCTGCCTCAGCTCTTTTGGGATCCATTTACTATACATATAAACATAATTTAAGTAGTCAGAAGTTGTCACACTATCAATATAAAAATATTCTTACGTATGGCATGTATAGCTAGACTCGTGCTTGTCTACGTTAGTCCTAGAACCGACTAAACCATAGCTCTGATACCACTAAATGTAACACCCCATACCCGAGTTCGATGCTAAGACTGGATATGAGACATTACCATGCTTGAACTCACTTAAAACATGTACTTACGGGCTATAAAATCTTGTTCTAAATTAGAAAATTTACTTTCTTAGTCTTAATCATACATTTCATGGGCCCACGAGGCCTTAAAACTTTTCCTTAAAATAGGGGTCACAAGCCTAAGTGACTTGGGACACGCCCGTGTACCCCTAACACAAGCCCCTGTCTTCCACCCGTGTTTGACACTAACTAATTACACACGGCCTTGACATGCCCATGGATGTAAACCGTGTGCTATACCTTGATATATTGACTTATTCACACGGTTTGGGGCACACGCCTATGTTTCGACCATGTATCACACACGGCCTAAACAAACAACCGTGGGATTTGTCCGTGGCCTATTCTGACTTAAAACACTAAGGTGTAGGGTGCGCACGGCCTAGACACACGCCAGTGTATCTAACCGTATGGGCAATTAAAGGCTATTTACCAAGCCTATTGCCACTCTGAAATCAAGACCAAACTCATGCTCAATTCAATACAGTTTTCATAAACATTACTACATACTTCATTGATATCAAGAAACATACATACTTAGTCAAATTTTGGCCAAACACTTAGCCATATACAAAAGAATAATAAACTTAACAGCCAACAATTTGGCTATTCTTAGAACATATTGTAACAGCCCGATTTAGGGCCTACTTGGAATAGTGGTGTGAGGACACGAATCCAAAGTGAATTTATGAGTTTTTAAGGTTTATACCATGTTTTCATGCTAGTGTAAAAGTTTCACAAAGCAATTTTATTAAATTGAGGTTGATGGGTCTAAAAGGACTAAATTGCAAAAGTTGCAAAATATGAGTTTCTAGAAGCTTTTTGCATGAAATAGATGTAGAATATTAATTAGAAGTCCTTAAATAGAAATTTTCCCAAATTATAATTTTTGGACAAAAGTGGATATGAGTTAATAAATTGAGAAAATTTTAAGAGAAATGCATTTTGGTCATTTGTCTAATAAATGATTAATAAGGGAAAACGATGACAAAAATCATTCTCATCTTCTTCCCCTTGTGTTGAAAATTTGGGAGACTCCATAGCTAGGGTTCTTCAATTTTTCAAGCTTGCTAGTAAGTTCATTTTAGCCCTATTTTTTATATTCTTCGTATTTTTGAAGTTCTCATATTATGAATTAGCTATTTCTAGCTATAAAATGAGCTAAGATGCATGTTCAAGAATCTACCCATGAATGAGATGCTTGTTAAATGATGTTTTATGGAAGTTTATGAGAGTTTGATGTTAGACAAACATCTTTTTCTTAGTGAATTTCATGAAAAATGATAGTATAGACTAATTTTATAATAGTTACGAAAATTAGTCATACATACTAGAAATAGTGACAATTGATGATTGTTATAGTAGAGATAATGAATCAGCTAAGCATTAAGTTTAAGAAAGTTGAATGAAAATCATTTTACGAGCCTAGGGGCAAAAGTGTAAATATAAGAAAGTATATGGGCAAAATAGTAATTTTGCCAAAGTATGCGTTAAGAATCAATTTAGTTAATGTGAGTATTAAATGATCTATTTATGATTATAGATCAAGATAGACAAAGCCCGGATCAAAACCGAGTCAAGAACAAAGTCGAGGACTAAATTGCATATTTACATACATTTTGTATATTGAGGTAAGTTTGTATGATTTCTAAGCTTTATGATTTTTTTATCATTGAACTGCTTAGTATAATGTATACACTTTTCATGGAATGTTTAATGTTATGTTAAACAAAGAAATCAATGAGATTAAGTAAGAGCAAGTCCCGATTGAAGATGAATTCCCCAGGATACTTGATATACCACATAATGAGAGCCAGTGTAAGACCGTGTTTGGAACATGGCATCAGAAATCATTGGACAGTTATCATGTAAGTTCAAGGCAAGCTTGGCATTGAACAGTTATTATGGAAGTCCAAGGCAAGCTTGGCATTGAACAGTTATCATGTAAGTCCAAGGCAAGCTTGGCATTAAACAGTTATCATATAAGCCCAAGGCAAGCTTGGCATTGAAAAGCTATCAAGAGAAAGAGATCCCATGTAAGTCCAAGCCAAGGCATGGCATTGTTGAGAACAAGAAAGACTTCATATAAGTCCATGTCAAGACATGGCCTTGAAACCAAGATGAGCTATTCCATGTAAGATTGTATCTAGGATACGACTTTGACATAAAGTTACATGGGATGAGATTCAGTGTCCTCGGTTATTCACAAAAATTCATTGGGCAAATAAGTAAAGTTAAAATAAGATAACAAGAAAGCTAAGTAAGCAAAGCTATTACCAAGTTGAAATTGAGTATTATTTATGTTATGAATGAGGAATTAGGGATCATGATTATTAAATTAAAGTATGTTGATTCAGTGATTAAGTGATACAGGCACCATGTTTACCTTACAAGTATGAGGATAGTAAGCATCATGAGACATGTGAGAATCAGTACAAGTAAGAAAGCTTTATAGCTAAAATTATGATACCATTATTATGTCAAATGGTTTATATTAAGCAAGTTTATTAATCTGTGTTTTACATGCAAACTTACTAAGCTAAATGCTTACGTCTTTAATCCTTTCTTTCTATGTAGTCCCGCCAAGCTAATTTGTAGATCGTTGGAGTCAGAGCTTGGAGCACACTATCAATCTCTATTTTGGTATAGCCAAGTTGTTTATGTTAAGTATGAAATTTATAGGAAATATTCATTTTGAGAATATGTTTTAAGAAGGGCCATTTTATGGGAGACCAAGTTTATTATTCTTTTGTATATGGCAAAATGATTGGCCAAAAAATGACTAAGTAAGTATGTTTATTGAGATCAATGAAACATGTAGTATTGGTTATGAAATGTATTGAATTGAACTTGAGTTGGTTTGTATTTCAAGTGAAAATTGGCTTGGTAAATAGCCTATAAGTGCCCACATGGTTAGACACACGGGCGTGTGTCTAGGCCGTGCGTACCCTGGACGTTATTGTTTTAAGTTAGAATAAGTCACGGACAAGTTCCACGGTCGTTTTCTTAGGCCGTGTGTGATACATGGTTAGAACATGGGCGTGTGCCCTTGGTCGTGTGAAATAAGTCAGTATGTCAAGGTTTATCACACGGTTTATGTCCACGGACGTGTCAAGGCCGTGTGTAATTAGTCAGTGTCGACCATGGGTGGAAGACACGGGCATGTCAAGGGTACACGGGCGTGTCCTAAGCCACATGGGCATGTGACCCTTGATTCAAAGAAAGGTTTTCGATTAAGTTTCAAAAGTTTTTAGATATGTGCTTAAGGCCTCGTAGGCCCATGAAATGTATGATTAGACTAAGAAAGAGAAATTTTTAAGTCGAAACAAAATTTTAAGCTCGTAAGTGTTTGTTTAAGTGATTTCAAGCTCGGTAATGCCTCGTGTCCAGTCTTAGCTTCAGACTCGGGTATGGGGTGTTACATTTAGTGGTATCAAAGCTACGATTTAGTCGATTTTAGGACTAACATAGCATGAGCACGAGTCTAGCCATACATGCCATACGTAAGAATTTTTTTTGATAGTGTGACGACTCCTGACAACTTAAATTATGTTTATACATATAGTTAATGGGTCCCAATAGAGCTGAGGTGGATGATGTAGAAAGTAATGCGTCGGCACCCGCTGAAGGGACGGTGCCTAATGAGTATGAGAATAGACCCACTACGGTGAGTCAAGAAGGAGGAGAAGAGGATAGAGAAGCCTTCCTCCATATGATGAATACATGGTATCTGAAATTAGTTAAATGCGAACCCAAATGCACAACCCTCCACCCCTTTGTTCCACAACTCGCTTCAATAGCCCTCAAGTAGTAGAGGTGGTAAGAGGAGATAAACCTCCAATTGATAGGATCAGAAACATGGGCGAGAAGAATTCGGGCTAGAAAAGATGATGATCCGAAAAAAGCGAGTTCGGATAGAAAATACCATCAGGGTATTCAACGAGTTGTGATGCACCTTTGAAGAATGCATGAAGTGTGTAGTCCCTCTTTAAGAGATTCTGCTTACCAATGGTGGAACACCCTTGTGTCGATAGTACTGAGGGAAAAGATTACATGGGAATTTTTCCAAGAAGAGTTCAAGAAAAAGTATATCAGCCAAAGGTTTATAGACCAGAAAAGGAAGGAATTCTTAGAACTGAAGCAAGGCAAGATGTCAGTGTTTGATTATGAGCGTGAGTTTGTATGACTCAGTAAGTACGCTCATGAATGTGTGTCCACCGAGGCCATCATGAGTAAAAGATTTGAAGACGGGTTGAATGAGGACATCAAACTGTTTGTTGTTGTCCTAGAACTAAAGGAATTTGTTGTGCTAGTAGAAAGGGCTTGTAAAGTCGAGGAATTAGTAAAAGAGAAGAAGAAATCTGAAATGGAGTCTCGTGACTCTAGAAAGAGACAATGGAATAAGTCATTCCAATCTTCATCCAAGAAGTTAAGAGATTTGCCTACCTAATTGGCTACTTCCACTGGGTTTTCAAGGAAAGACAAGAGTAAACAGTATTCAGGGAATAAAGCACAGACTACTTCAGTTGCAAGTGTTGGGAAAATTAGATCTGACTGACCTAAATGCCCATAGTGTGGCAGATGTCACCTTGGAGAATGCCGAGCACATGAAAATGCATGCTTTAGATGTGGTTCTAAAGACCACTATATTAAAGATTGTCTAGAGATGATGAAAGAAGAGAGAGCTCAGAATCCGAGATCCAGGAGTATGGTCAGAGGCAAACAGTAGAGAAACCCCAGAAGAGGGGCAAGTGGAAGAGGTAACCCTAGAGAACAGGCTGTGAGACTCGAGGGTAGAGCGCCTGCAAGGACTTATGCCATTCGCATTCGCAAAGAGGCATCTTTCCATGATGTTATTACGGGCACCTTTTCTCTTCATGATGTTAAAGTTATTGCTTTAATAGATCCCGGATACACACACTTTTACATTTGCATGAAATTAGTATCCAGTTTGAGTATGCCTATAGATTCTATAGAATTTATGATTAAAGTGTCTAATCCTTTAGGCATGAGTGTGTTAGTTGATAAAGTTTGTAAAGATTGTCCATTAATGATTAGAGGTCATTGCTTTAAAGCAAATCTTATGTTTCTACCATTTGAGGAGTTCGACCTCATTCTTGGAATGGACTGATTGACTACCCATGATGTAATAGTTAATTGTGGGAAGAAATACATTGAAATGAGATGTGAGGATGGGGATACTCTTCATGTAGAATCAGATGAACAAGGTAGATCACAAGCAATGATTTCTCATATGACGACACAAGAGATATATAAGAAAAGGATATGAAGCATATCTGGCCTTTGTGATGAATGATAAAGAAATAGAATTGAAGATTAAGTCATTATCGATAGTACGTGGATATTTTTCCCGAGGAATTACCAGGATTACCACCAGTTAGAGAGGTTGAGTTCAATATTGAGCTAGCTCCTGGTACGGTACCGATATCTATTACTCCTTACAGAATGGCTTCAATAGAGTTGAAAGAGCTAAAGTCACAGTTTTAAGAGTTAACAGACAAAGGCTTTGCAAGATCAAGCTGTTCACCATGGGGTGCTCCGATTTTATTTGTGAAAAAGAAAGATGGCACCATGAGGTTGTGTATAGATTACCGTCAACTTAATAAAGTGACAGTAAAGAACAAGAACCCATTGCCTAGGATCGATGATTTGTTCGATCAATTGAAAGGAGCCACTGTGTTCTCCAAAATAGACTTGAGATCAGGGTGCTATCAGCTTAGAAAGGATTCAGATGTATCCAAGACTGCTTTTCGAACGAGGTATGGGAATTATGAATTTTTAGTCATGCCTTTTGGGTTGACCAATGCTCCCACGGTATTCATGGATTTAATGAACCGCATCTTTAGACCATACCTCGACAAGTTTGTAGTCATTTTTTATTGATGACATACTGATTTATTCTCAAGATGAGAATGAGCATGCTGAACACCTACGGATAGTTCTACAGATTCTTCAAGAAAATTAGTTGTATGCCAAATTCAATAAAAGTGAATTTTGGCTCAAGGAAGTAGGGTTTCTTGGACATATTGTCTCGAAAGATAGAGTCCGAGTAGATCCAAATAAGATCTTAGCCATAATGGATTGGAAGCCACTGAAGAACATCTCTGAGATTAGAAGTTTTCTAGGCTTAGCCCGTTATTATAGACGATTTGTCAAGGGGTTTTCCATGATTGCAACCCCGATGAATAAATTGTTATCAGAAGAATGTGAAGTTTGAATGGTCAGAACGATGCCAACAAAGTTTTGAGAAGTTGAAAACAATGTTGTGAAGCTCAATTTTAGTACAACCCGAGTCGGGGAAAGAATTTGTGATTCTGATGATGCATCCTTAAACGGATTAGGCTGTGTACTCATGCAAGAAGGCAAGGTGGTTGCTTATGCCTCAAGACAGTTGAAACCTCATGAGAAGAATTATCCGATGCATGATTTAGAATTAGCTTCCATAGTCTTCGCTTTGAAGATTTGGAGACACCATTTATATGGTGAGAGATGTCAAATTTTATTGATCATAAAAGTTTGAAGTACTTGATGACGCAGAAAGAGTTGAACTTAAGGCAACAGAGTTGGTTAGAGTTGATAAAAGACTATGAGTTGGTCATTGACTACCACCCAGGAAAGGCGAATGTAGTCACCGATGCTTTGAGCAGGAAGTCCCTTTTTGCATTAAGGGCATCGAATTTTAGGATATCTTTATCCGACGATGGTTCTATTATAGTTGAGTTGAGAGTTAGACCAATGTGTTTTCACGAGATCCTATAAGCTCAGAAAGAAGATAGTGAATTGTAAGTCAAGAGTCAGTGCGAGCCAGATGTTGAATCGACTTTCGGATTAATTCTGATGGATACTTGATGTTTAGAGATAGAGTTTGTATACCGAGAAAAGAGGAGCTTATTCAGAGAATTTTGCACGAGGCACATAACGATGTTTATCTGTACATCCAGGTAGTACCAAGATGTATAATGACTTGAAGCAACTGTATTGGTGGCCGAGAATGAAGAAAGATATATCAGAGTTCGTTTCAAGATGTTTGATTTGTCAGCAAGTAAAGGCTGAACACCAAGTACCTTCAGGTTTACTGCGGCCCATCTTGGTTCCCGAATGGAAATAAGACCGTATCACTATGGATTTTGTAACGGGACTACCATTATCACCGAGCAAGAAAGATCCTATATGGGTTGTAGTTGATAGACTCACAAAGTCAGCTCATTTTTTACCTGTACGAATTGATTACTCACTAGAAAAGTTGGCAAACTTGTATGTTTCAGAGATAGTAAAGCTTCACGGAGTTCCTTTATCAATCATATCGGACAGAGATCCGAGATTTACATCCAAATCTTGGAAGAAGTTACAAGAGGCTCTCGGTACAAAGTTGAGCTTTAGTACGGCCTTTCATCCTCAAACTGACGGTCAGTCGGAGAGGTTGATTCAAGTACTCGAGGATATGCTTAGATGTTGTATTCTAGAATTTCGTGGTAGTTGGGAAAAATTTCTTCCATTGGTAGAATTTGACTACAATAACAGTTTTCAGTCTAGCTTAAAGATGGTGCCTTATGAAGCTCTATATGGGCGTAAATGCAGAACACCTTTATATTGGATTGAACTCAAGGAAAACCAAATTCACGGGGTTGTTTTGATTAGAGAAACTGAAGAGAAAGTAAAAGTGATACGAGAATGTTTAAAAGCTGCATCAAACAGACAGAAATCCTATTCAGATTTAAAGAGAAAAGAGATGGAGTACCAAGTTAGGGATAAAATTTTCTTGAAAGTGTCACCATGGAGAAAAGTTCTCAGATTTGGCCGGAAAGGCAAGTTAATCCACATTTCATTGGACCTTACGAGATTATTGAGAGAGTTGGGCGGTAGCTTATCGTTTGGCTTTGCCATCAGAATTAGAAAAGATACATGATGTGTTTCACGTGTCAATGTTAAGACGTTACCGATCAAATCCTTCACATGTAATTACTTTGTCAGAGATAGAGATTCATCCCGAGCATGACTTATAGTGAAGAACCAGTTAAGATTTTAGCTCGGGAAGTAAAACAGCTAAGAAATAAAAGTATTGCTCTAGTGAAAGTATTGTGGAAAAAACATGGAATAGAAGAAGCTACATGGGAACCGGAAGAGAGTATGAGAAACCAGTATCCAAACCTTTTTGCTAGTAAGATTTTCGAGGACGAAAATCCCTAAGGGAGAGAATTGTAACAGCCCGATTTAAGGCCTAGTCGGAATAGTGGTGCGAGGCCACGAATTCGAAGTGAATTTATGAGTTTTTAAGGTTTATACCATGTTTTCATGCTAGTGTAAAAGTTTCACAAAGCAATTTTATTAAATTGAGGTTGATGGGTCCAAAAGGACTAAATTGCAAAAGTTGCAAAAATATGAGTTTCTAGAAGCTTTTTGCATGAAATAGATGTAGAATATTAATTATAAGTCCTTAAATAGAAATTTTCCCAAATTATAATTTTTGGACAAAAATGGATATGAGTTAATAAATTGAGAAAATTTTAAGAGAAAGGCATTTTGGTCATTTGTCTAATAAATGATTAATAAGGGAAAAAGATGACAAAAATCATTCTCATCTTCTTCCTCTTGTGTTGAAAATTTGGGAGACTCCATAGCTAGGGTTCTTCAATTTTTCAAGCTTGCTAATAAGTTCATTTTAGCCCTATTTTTTATATTCTTCGTATTTTTGAAGTTCTCATATTATGAATTAGCTATTTCTAGCTATAAAATGAGCTAAGATGCATGTTCAAGAATCTACCCATGAATGAGATGCTTGTTAAATGATGTTTTGTGGAAGTTTATGAGAGTTTGATGTTAGACAAACATCTTTTCCTTAGTGAATTTCATGAAAAATGATAGTATAGACTAATTTTATAATAGTTACGAAAATTAGTCATACATACTAGAAATAGTGACAATTGATGATTGTTATAGTAGAGATAATGAATCAGCTAAGCATGAAGTTTAAGAAAGTTGAATGAAATCATTTTACGAGCCTAGGGGAAAAAGTGTAAATATAAGAAAGTATAGGGGCAAAATAGTAATTTTACCAAAGTATGAGTTAAGAATCAATTTAGTTAATGTGAGTATTAAATGATCTATTTATGATTATAGATCAAGATAAACAAAGCCCGGATCAAAATCGAGGCAAGAACAAAGTCGAGGACTAAATTGCATATTTACATACATTTTGTATATTGAGGTAAGTTTGTATGATTTCTAAGCTTTATGATTTTTTTATCATTGAACTGCTTAGTATAATGTATACTCTTTTCATGGAATGTTTAATGTTATGTTAAACAAAGAAATCAATGAGATTAAGTAAGAGCAAGTCCCGATTGAAGATGAATTCCCCAGGATACTTGATATACCACATAATGAGAGCCAGTGTAAGACCATGTTTAGAACATGGCATCAGAAATCATTAGACAGTTATCATGTAAGTTCAAGGCAAGCTTGGCATTGAACAGTTATTATGGAAGTCCAAGGCAAGCTTGGCATTGAGCGATTATCATGTAAGTCCAAGGCAAGCTTGGCATTAAGCGATTATCATATAAGCCCAAGGCAAGCTTGGCATTGAAAAGCTATCAAGAGAAAGAGATCCCATGTAAGTCCAAGCCAAGGCATGGCATTGTTGAGAACAAGAAAGACTTCACATAAGTCCATGTCAAGACATGGCCTTGAAACCAAGATGAGCTATTCCATGTAAGATTGTATCTAGGATACGACTTTGACATAAAGTTACATGGGATGAGATTCAGTGTCCTCGGTTATTCACAAAAATTCATCGGGCAAATAAGTAAAGTTAAAATAAGATAATAAGAAAGCTAAGTAAGCAAAGCTATTACCAAGTTGAAATTGAGTATTATTTATGTTATGAATGAGGAATTAGGGATCATGATTATTAAATTAAAGTATGTTGATTCAGTGATTAAGTGATACAGGCACCATGTTTACCTTACAAGTATGAGGATAGTAAGTATCATGAGACATGTGAGAATCAGTATAAGTAAGTAGGCTTTATAGCTGAAATTATGATACCATTATTATGTCAAATGGTTTATATTAAGCAAGTTTATTAATCTGTGTTTTACATGCAAACTTACTAAGCTAAATGCTTACGTCTTTAATCTTTTCTTTCTATGTAGTCCCGCCAAGCTAATTTGTGGATCGTTGGAATCAGAGCTTGGAGCACACTATCAATCTCTATTTTGGTATAGCCAAGTTATTTATGTTAAGTATGACATTTATAGGAAACATTCATTTTGAGAATATGTTTTAAGAAGGGCCATTTTATGGGCAACCAAGTTTATTATTCTTTTGTATATGGCAAAATGATTGGCCAAAAATGACTAAGTATGTATGTTTATTGAGATCAATGAAACATGTAGTATTGGTTATGAAATGTATTGAATTGAACTTGAGTTGGTTTGTATTTCAAGTGGCAATTGGCTTGGTAAATAGCCTATAAGTGCCCACATGGTTAGACACACAGGCGTATGTCTAGGCCGTGCGTACCCTGGACGTTATTGTTTTAAGTCAGAATAGGTCACGGACAAGTTCCACGGTCGTTTTCTTAGGCGGTGTGTGATACACGATTAGAACATGGGTGTGTGCCCCTGGTCGTGTGAAATAAGTCAGTATGTCAAGGTTTATCACACGGTTTATGTCCACGGACATGTCAAGGCCGTGTGTAATTAGTCAGTGTCGACCACGAGTGGAAGACACGGGCATGTCAAGGGTACACGGGCGTGTCCTAAGCCACATGGGCATGTGACCCCTGATTCAAAGAAAGGTTTTTGACTAAGTTTCGAAAGTTTTTAGATATGTGTTTAAGGCCTCGTAGGCCCATGAAATGTATGATTAGACTAAGAAAGATAAATTTTTAAGTCGAAACGAAATTTTACAGTTCGTAAGTGTTTGTTTAAGTGATTTCAAGCTCGGTAATGCCTCGTGTCCAGTCTTAGCTTCAGACTCGGGTATGGGGTGTTACATTTAGTGGTATCAAAGCTACGATTTAGTCGATTTTAGGACTAACATAGCATGAGCACGAGTCTAGCCATACATGCCATACGTAAGAAATTTTTTGATAGTGTGACGACTCCTGACAACTTAAATTATGTTTATACGTATAGTTAATGGATCCCGATAGAGCTGAGGCGGATGACGTAGAAAGTAATGCGTCGGCACCCGCTGAAGGGACGATGCCTAATGAGTATGAGAATAGACCCACTACGGTGAGTCAAGAAGGAGGAGAAGAGGCTAGAGAAGCCTTCCTCCATATGATGAATACATGGTATACGGAGTTCGTTCGTGCGAACCCAAATACACAACCCCCTCCACCCCGCCTATTCCACAACCTGCTCCAATAGTCCCTCAAGTAGTAGAGGTGGTAAGAGGAGATAAACCTCCAATTGATAGGATCAGGAAACACGGAGCAGAAGAATTTTGGGCTAGAAAAGATGATGATCCGAAAAAAATTGAGTTCTGGATAGAAAATACCATCAGGGTATTCAACGAGTTGTGATGCACCCTTGAAGAATGCATGAAGTGTGTAGTCCCTCTTTAAGAGATTCTGCTTACCAATGGTGGAACACCCTTGTGTCAATAGTACCGAGGGAAAATATTACATGGGAATTTTTCCAAGAAGAGTTCAAGAAAAAGTATATCAGCAAAAGGTTTGTAGACCAGAAAAGGAAGGAATTCTTAGAACTGAAGCAAGGCATGATGTCAGTGTTTGATTATGAGCGTGAGTTTGTACGACTCAGTAAGTACGCTCGTGAATGTGTGTCCACCGAGGCCATCATGAGTAAAAGATTTGAAGACGGGTTGAATGAGGACATCAAACTGTTTGTTGTTGTCCTAGAACTAAAGGAATTTGTTGTGCTAGTAGAAAGGGCTTGTAAAGTCGAGGAATTAGTAAAAGAGAAGAAGAAATCTGAAATGGAGTCTCGTGACTCTAGAAAGAGACAATGGAATAAGTCATTCTAATCTTCATCTAAGAAGTCAAGAGATTTGCCTACCTAATTGGCTACTTCCACTGGGTTTTCAAGGAAAGACAAGAGGAAACAGTATTCAGGGAATAAAGCACAGACTACTTCAGTTGCAAGTGTTGGGAAAATTAGATCTGACAGACCTGAATGCCCACAGTGTGGCAGATGTCACCTTGGAGAATGCCGAGCACATGAAAATGAATGCTTTAGATGTGGTTCTAAAGACCACTATATTAAAGATTGTCTAGAGATGATGAAAGAAGAGAGCTTAGAATCCGAGATCCAGGAGTATGGTCAGAGGCAAACCGCAGAGAAACCCCAGAAGAGGGGCAAGTGGAAGAGGTAACCCTAGAGAACAGGCTGCGAGACTCGAGGGTAGAGCGCCTGCAAGGACTTATGCCATTCGCATTCGCAAAGAGGCATCTTCCCATGATGTTATTACGGGTACCTTTTCTCTTCATGATGTTAAAGTTATTGCTTTAATAGATCCTGGATACACACACTTTTACATTTGCATGAAATTAGTATCCAGTTTGAGTATGCCTATAGATTCTATAGAATTTATGATTAAAGTGTCTAATCCTTTAGGCATGAGTGTGTTAGTTGATAAAGTTTGTAAAGATTGTCCATTAATGATTAGAGGTCATTGCTTTAAAGCAAATCTTATGTTTCTACCATTTGAGGAGTTCGACCTCATTCTTGGAATGGACTGATTGACTACCCATGATGTAATAGTTAATTGTGGGAATAAATATATTGAAATGAGATGTGAGGATGGGGATACTCTTCATGTATAATTAGATGAACAAGGTAGATCACTAGCAATGATTTCTCATATGACGGCACAGAGATATATAAGAAAAGGGTATGAAGCATATCTGGCCTTTGTGATGAATAATAAAGAAATAAAATTGAAGATTGAGTCAGTATCGATAGTACGTGGATGCTTTTCCTGAGGAATTACCAGGATTACCACCAGTTAGAGAGGTTGAGTTCAATATTGAGCTAGCTCCTGGTACTGTACCGATATCTATTACTCCTTATAGAATGGCTTCAACAGAGTTGAAAGAGCTAAAATCATAGTTTTAAGAGTTAACAGACAAAGGCTTTGCAAGATCAAGCTGTTCACCATAGGGTGCTCCGGTTTTATTTGTGAAAAAGAAAGATGGCAGTAAAGAACAAGTACCCATTGCCTAGGATCGATGATTTGTTCGATCAATTGAAAGGAGCCACTGCGTTCTCCAAAATAGACTTGAGATCAGGGTACTATCAGCTGAGAAAGGATTCAGATGTATCCAAGACTACTTTTCAAACGAGGTATGGGAATTATGAATTTTTAGTCATGCCCTTTGGGTTGACCAATGCTCCCGCGGTATTCATGAATTTAATGAACCGCATCTTTAGACCATACCTCGACAAGCTTGAACAGTTATCATGTAAGTCCAAGGTAAGCTTGGCATTGAACAATTATCATGTAAGTCCAAGGCAAGCTTGGCATTGAACAGTTTTCATGTAAGTCCAAGGCAAGCTTGGCATTGAACAGTTATCATATAAGTCCAAGGCAAGCTTGGCATTGAAAAGCTATCAAGAGAAAGAGATCCAATGTAAGTCCAAGCCAAGGCATGGAATTGGTGAGAATAAGTAAGACTTCATATAAGTCCATGTCAAGACATGGCCTTGAAACCAAGATGAGCTATTCCATATAAGACTATATCTATGATACGACTTTGACATCAAGTTACGTGGGATGAGATTCAGTATCCTCGGTTATTCGTAGAAATTCATCGGGCAAATGAGTAAAGTTAAAATAAGATAACAAGGAAGCTAAGTAAGCAAAGCTATTACCAAGTTGAAATTGAGTATTATTTATGTTATGAATGAGGAATTAGAGATCATGATTATTAAATTAAAGTATGTTGATTCATGTGATTAAGTGATACAGGCACTATGTTTACCTTACAAGTATGAGGATAGTAAGTATCATGAGACATGTGAGAAGTAGTATAAGTAAGTAAGCTTTATAGCTGAAATTATGATACCATTATTATTCCAAATGGTTTATATTAAGCAAGTTTACTAATCTGTTTTTTACATGAAAACTTACTAAGCTAAATGCTTACGTCTTTAATCCTTTCTTTCTATGTAGTCCCTCCAAGCTAATTTGTGGATTGTTGGAGTCGGAGCTTGGAGCACATTATCAATCTCTATTTTGGTATAGCCAAGTTGTTTATGTTAAGTATGACATGTATAGGAAACATTCATTTTGAGAATATGTTTTAAGAAGGGCCATTGTATGGGCAACCAAGTTTATTATTCTTTTGTATATGGCAAAATGATTGGCCAAAAATGACTAAGTATGTATGTTTATTGAGATCAATGAAACATGTAGTATTGGTTATGAAATGTATTGAATTGAACTTGAGTTGCTTTTGATTTCAAGTGGCAATTGGCTTGGTAAATAGCCTATAAGTGCCCACATGGTTAGACACACGGGCGTGTGTCTAGGCCGTGCATACCCTGCACCTTATTGTTTTAAGTCAGAATAGGTTAAGGACAAGTTTCGCGGCCGTTTGCTTAGGTCGTGTGTGATACACAGTTATAACATGGGCGTGTGCCCCTGGCCGTGTGAAATAAGTTAGTATGTCAAGGTTTATCACACGGTTTATGTCCACGGGCATGTCAATGCCGTGTATAATTAGTCAGTGCCGACCACGGGTGGAAGACACGAGCATGTCATGGGGTATAGGGTGTGTCCCAAGCTACATGGGCATGTGACCTCTGCTTCGAAGAAAGGTTTTTGATTAAGTTCCAAAAGTTTTTAGATATGTGCTTAAGGCCTCGTAGGCCCATGAAATGTATGATTAGAGTAAGAAAGAGAAAATTTTAAGTTGAAACAAAATTTTACAGCCCGTAAGTGTATGTTTAGGTGATTTCAAGCTCGGTAATGCCTTGTATCCAGTCTTAGCTTCAGACTCGGGTATGGGGTGTTACACATATTCTCTAAATGAAATGCTTCCTATACATGCCATACTTAGTAAAATAACTTGTCTATACCAAAATAGCAATCGATAGTGTGCTCCGAGATCCGATGACGATGATCCACGAGATTGGCTTGGAGGAACTACATAGAAAGAAATAATAAAAAACATAAGCATTTAGCTTAGTAAGTTTGCATATCATGCACATAGCAACATACTTGATTAATATAAACCATTTGACATAAACAATAGTATCATCGATTTCAGCTATAAAGCTTACTTACTCATACTGATTCTTACATATCTCATGATACTTACTAGTCTCATCCCCGTGGGATAAATAAGATACCTGTATCACTTGATCACATTGATCAGTATACTTTAACATGATAATCATAATCTTTCCTTCATCATTCATAACATTGTTAATACTCATTTCCAACTTGATAATAGCTTTGCTTACTTATCTTTCTTGTCATCTAATTTTAACTTTACTCATTTGCCCAATGAATTTCTGCGAATAACCAAGGATACTAAATCTCTTCCCATGAACTTGATACCAAAGCCATATCCTAGATACGGTCTCATATGAAATATCTCATCTTATTTTCGAGGCCATGTCTTGACATGGACTTATACGAAGTCTTTCTTGTTCTCACCAATGCCATGCCTTGGCTTGGACTTACATGGGATCTCTTTCTCTTGATAGCTTTTCAATGCCAAGCTTGCCTTGGACTTACATGAGATCTATTCAATGCCAAGCTTGCCTTGGACTTACATGATATCTGTACTTGATTGCCAATGCTATGCCTTGGCTTGGTCTTATACGGACTTTCTTATCTCATGTGGTAGATCGAGTATCTTGGGAAACTCATCTTCAATCGGGACTTGCTCATACTTAATCTCATTGATTTCTTTGTTTAACATAACATTAAACTTTCCATGAAGATATTGTACATTATACTAAGCAAATCAATGATAAAAATCAAAAAGCTTAGAAATCATACAAACTTACCTCAATATACAAAATGTATGTAGATATGCAATTTAGTCATCGACTTTGTTCTTGCCTCGGTTTCGATCCGGGCTTCGTTTTTCTTGATCTATAATAATAATTCAACTCATTTAATAATCACATTGACTAAATTGACTCATTACTCATACTTTAACAAAATTATTATTTTGCCCCTATACTTTCTCATATTTACACTTTGGCCCAAAGGCTCGTAAAATAATTCTCATTAAACTTTCTTAAACTTCATGCTTTGCTGATTCATTTTCTCTACTATAATAATCATCAATTCTCACTATTTCTAGTATGTATGACCAATTTTCATAACTATTACAAACTAGTCCATACTATCATTTTCCATGAAATTCACTTAGAAAAAGATGTTTATCTAACATCAAGCTCTCATAAGCTTCCATAAAACATCATTTAACATGCATGTCATTCATGGGTAAATTTTTGAACATGCGTCCTAGCTCATTTTATAGCTAAAAATAGCTAATTCATAATATGAGAACTTCAATAATACGAAGAATATTAAAAACGGGGCTAAAATGAACTTACTAGCAAGCTTGAAAAAAATGAAGAACCCTAGCTATGGAGTCTTCAAATTTTCGGCAGTAAGGGGAAGAAGATGAATAGATTTTTATCATCTTTTTCCCATTTTAATCATTTAAATTGATTAAATAACCAAAATGCCCTTCTCTCTAAAAATTTCTATTTTACTAACTCATGTCCAATTTTGTCCAAGAATTATAATTTGGGAAAATTGCTACTTGAGGACTTCTAATTGATATTATAAAGCTATCTCATACAAAAAGCTTCTAGAAACTCATATTTTGCAACTTTTGCAATTTAGTCCTTCTGGACCATTCAACCTCAATTTAACAAAATTTCTTCATGAAACTTTTACACTAGCCTAAAAACATGACATAAACCTTAAAAACTCATAAATTCACCTTGGATTGGTGGCCTCGCACCACTATTCCGACTAGGCCTTAAATCGGGATGTTACAAAAATTATCTCATGATTTACAAAATTCATTAAAAGGATATTTAGTTATTTAGTCAAACGGAAAATTGAAACCCAACACGTTAGGGCACTATTTCCCGAATTTTTAAACATGAAACATTGCCTTATGTAAGAAATTTTTTTGGATAAAATGTGGTAATTAAAGGAGATATATTTTAAAACAATGATTTGAATGAAATGTGGCATTAGTACCTTACCAAACATAAATTTCAAAGAGCATTTAACTAAGTAAATAAAGATTATAAATTTGTTTATAAAAATATGAATGATCCTAAAAGATAGAATGCAAACAATAATATAATCTAAGAAAAAGAAATTAAGGAATAAACATGAAAATTTTACACAAGATTAAGTGTATATATAAAAATAAGGTGAATAATGTATATATATAAAAATACTATAATAATAAAAAAAATATGGCAAGTTCTAAAAAATATTTATTCATGAGAAAATAATAAAATACATTTTAATAAATAAATAATATATAATTCTAAATAAAAATATATTTATAATACGATAATCTAATACATATATGCACAAAATTACATATTAAAAATAAACAATATACACAATATATGTTATACAATATACAAAATTTTATACAATATTAAGAATAAAACAATTTAAATGTTATATATAATATAATATAATATAATATAATATAATATAATATAATATAATATAATATAATATAATATAATATAATATAATATAATATAATATAATATAATATAATATAATATAATATAATAATATATAATATAAAAATTTTAAAAATATATAATATAATAACTAATATACAAATTTTAAAATGATATGTAATATGTAACTAATATTGAACTTAATAAAATTACCTAGTATAAATAATAAATAGTAATAATTTAATATATATAATACTAAAATAGTTAAAAAATAAGAATAAAAATGAAAATAAAAAGAATTAAAAATCAGAGAGACAAGGATCAAATCAAAATAATAAAAAAAACTAAAGTAAAATTGTAAAAAGGATGATGTTGGAACGCACGCCAAGCAATAGGGACTTATTGGGCAATTATGCCCTATCTCCTAAACAGCGCCTTTCCATCACTTGCCTTTAAAATGGCCTTAGGGACCAAATCGAGACAAAAGCAAACTTTTAGAGTTGGATTAAAAATAAAAGAAAATTTAAATTGAACGAAATTAAAAATAATAAAATTGCGGAAGGACCTATTTGGAAAATAGACCATCCACACAAAACACGCGGATCCCTTCGGTGAGGCTCAGGTCGCGGGTCGACCGACGTAAAACGACGTCGTTTTGGCATGAAGGCTTAGAGCCAAAACAACACCCGTTACAAAAGTTAAAAAAAATTAGATTTCTCATTTTAATCCTTTTCTTCAAAAAAAACTTTAAAAACTCTCCAAAACACTCTCTGCCCCCATCCTCTCTGGCCAAATTTTGGCCAAGCTACTGGTGTCGGATCACCACCGGCGACTGCCGTGCGCGGTGGTCGGAAAGGCAAAAAAAAAAAACTCTTTGAACCCCGTCCAACGTAGGGCCCGGATCTACCTCTAAAATGCCTAAAGACGACCTCAAAGTTCGAAAGAAGGATCGAACCCTTTCGGTCTCCACCCTTCTGGCTGCCGACGAGGTAAGTATCCCCTCCCTTTGTTTGTTTATTTTGATTAAAAGCAGAAAATGAAATGATAAAAAAGAAAAGAAAAATCGAAAACCACCTTTTTTCTTCCACTTGAAATCTGCTCTTTTTATTCTCTGTTTATGTGTATATATGGCTATGTTTACAAATTACAATAGGGTCTTTATAGCCCAAAATGAATCAAAATCATAAATACCAAAATCCTATTTTGCTGCTACTGTTTGCGTTCTTTCCTTGTTTTTCAGGTGAACGGCAAAAATCACGGTTGTAACATCCAAGAATTAGGGGCTTTGCATTTATTATGTTTCTGTGTGTTTGGTATGCTTTATCTGTTAATTTTTTATGTTTGGGGTTCCTGGGAAGGATCGGGGTTGAGCTTGAGCCTTGGTGAAAAATTTAAGGAGAGCTAGCTAGGGCAAGCTTTAAGGATCATTGCTTGTGTTTGTTGACACAAGAAGTGCAGTGGTAAAGTGGCAAGGAGATGCCACTTGGGTTGCAGGAAAGTGGCGTCACAAGGGAGCAGCATGGGAAGGGGTTCGAGTTGCATTGGCAGCATTCAGGAGCTTTATTTTTGCACTGAGGAAGCTGAGGTGGTGGTTTCGGCAAGGGCTCTCCAAGGTAGTTGGGAGATTGAGTCAAATTATTTTAAATGTGTGGCCATGAAGGAAAGGTGGAGTTTGAAGTATTCAAACTGATTCAAATACGTGAACAAGAGTGAATGTAGGAGAAAAATATGGGATTTGAGGTTGGTGAGGATGTTGGTCGATTGTGGGAAGCTTGTTAGGGGGGTTGAATTTAGGTTAGTGTTAGCTAGGGGTGTGCCAAAACTTGCCTTGTTGCTTTTGCCATTTTTGGTTTTAGGGAGTGAAGGTGTGTTGTTTTTGGGGTGCAATTTGGGTAGCTTAAACCTTGAAGGTGCCGAATGTCTATAACCCTTCTCATTTTCGACAAGTAATCTTTCTTAGCAAGCATAACTTTTTCTTCCATTTTTCTCTTGAATCAAATCATCTTTTGGTTGCTAGCTGAATCCCTTCACACCATTTCAGTTTCCTGGTTTAGCAACCCTCTTTTTTTCTTTAATTTCATACTTATTCTACACTTCACTTTTCCTAAGCTGAACCTTCCTATCACCTTCTCCTTTGTCAAGCTGAAATTCTTCTTCCCCTCTACCTTATTCTTTTCTAGCTAAACATAAGAGTAGTGATTTGTGTCTTCTGCATCTCTTTTCTTCCATCTGCTATTTGCTTCTGCATAGCCGGACCTAAGTTGAATCTGTAAGTGTCTTAGCTGAGACCTATTTCTCTCTTTTATCTTCTTCCTTCTCTTTTTTATTTCATATCTCTGTGGAAGCTGAAACCCCTCTTTGCATCAAGTGTAGGCACCCTCCATATTGGCATTGCTAGTAGCTGAGTATAGACTCTCCACTCGTCAATTGGTCGATTCGAAGGTTGTGGTTCTGGCATCTCGTTGTCGTAGGGCCTGTGTTCAAGGGAATCTTGGTAAGTAAGGGTTGGTTGAATGGGTGGTAAGGGATTCTTATCAGCTTGTTTGGCTGAAAGGCCATTCTTTTTAATTTATGTGGAGAATCGGTTCTAACATAGTGATGTTTTAGGGACTCAATCGATTTCTTAGGCTAATCAGTTGGCGTTCGGCTTTTGTAAATCAAGGTAAGGGACTTCTTTGGCATGAGTATCTATTCTTTCGTTCTTTTCATTGCTTTAACCTGGTTCTCTGATCAAGATCTATCATGGATTTGAATGCCAGTCAAGGGAAGGAGGGGGTTGGACTCGTAGTCCCTACCCTTAAGTTCAAAAACGTGCGATATCGATAGTACGAGACATTCCACCAGGTTATGGACCGACTTCGAATCTGAATCGATGGATTGCGGTTGTTCCCTCTTCTGAGAGTATCGACAACATTAAGAGTTTAGTCCACCGCGTTTACAGGTGTGTAATTCCCACACCTTCTTTTGTATGATAAATATCTATGTAAGTTGTTTGGAAAGCCGAAAACGCAGTAACAACTATTGTGTTACCCATAGAGGGTAAAAATCGTAACACCAGGTGAGTTATTCTCAGATTATGCTTGATAAGTATTGAAGTTGGCATGAATATGCATATGCTTTGAATATTTTAAGTATGCTGTTATATGTTGCTTTATATGTTGCATTCATACCACTATGATCGTATGTTGCATGGACACGGGGATATGATAATGATGAAAGGGGCAGTGTTTTCAGTAGTTATGCCACATACTCCGGGGATGTAGTCACAATTATTTTAGTGGCTTTGCCATATACTTCGGTGACGTGGCCACATAATATCGGTGACTATGTCACATGTTTTGGCGATGAGCAGCTGGCTACAGCATGACGACCATCGATGGTGTGTAGCGGTGAGGGTCGATTGTAGAAATCCCCACTGGTGTGATTGGCAGGAACGGGTGGTGTGTAGCAGATGGAATTTAGGCTGGGTTGGGTTTTGCATCATCTTTCATATGCTATATGTTATACTGTGTTGTAGGGCTAAGGCCCAATCTGATTTTGAGGGGGCTTTGCCTAATGTGATTATGCAAAGGGGCTAAGGTCCAGATGGTAAAAGAATGGGCTCGGGCCCAGTGATGGTGCTTGGCAATTGCACACTAAGTCTCTTGACTCACTCTTTTGCTTAACTTTCTGCAGGTAATACATAGTGCAGTGGATTTGGGCTGGAGAGGACTACGGGGTGGCCATGCACGATTTTTGTTAATTAGAACTTTACTTTTCTTTAATTTTCGGGATTCTGTTATGTAATAAGGCCACTATTAAATTAGTTTAATTTCAATTAAACTTTAGACATTTTGAATACAAAATAATCGATAAAATGTTTTTACAGAATGCAAATGAAAGTTTTTCTCATAAATTAATTAACGATTTTATAAACAAGTTTTTACGACAAACTTCTACTTTAATCTAATGTAACAGCATGTGTTTTCAAATGTCACCTAAACACAAGGATTGGGCTAATTAAAATTTTTCCTTAAATGAATAATGAGTATCGAACGAACTACTAACTTGGAGTTTTAAAAAAAAAGAGTTAAAAATTTTTTTGAAGTTCGCGAAGTTTTTTTTAAAATTCTTTCCAAGTGACATGCCAGATCCGGTCGTGGTGTTTGGGTCGGGGTTGGGGTGTTACAATTTTGGTATCAGGGCCTGGTTTTAAAAGCTCGGCCATGTGTTTTGGGTTCAAAATGTTTTTTGAAGTTGGTCTAAAATTGATTTAGAATATATATATATATATATATATATATATATGAATACAAGTTTTTCTAGAAGCATGGCACTCGAGTCTCCGGCACCAAGTCCATACGGTAAGTTTTTCGACTAAATTGGGTGAATTGCATGAAGTAGTTATATTGTGCTAAGAAAGCTAGAATTAAGGAACTCTACTTTAGAGATGGAAACCTTTAGGTATGCATGTACTTTGCGGGAAACTACTTATAACTCTATTGTAACACCTAAAAATCCGAGTATTATTATATTGCATAAATTGATGTTTAGTTTTAAAGGAAAAATTTTATTTTTACTTTAGTGCTTATTGAAGTCCTAAAGAGGAGTAAAGCATGATTTGGAGAAGGAAAAATTTATTAATTGAGAATTTATTGAAGGGAAACAAATGTCATTAGGACTTAAGTTAAATTATGTGCTAAAGAGTGTCATAAGATGAGCATATGGCATGGTGGTATTGGCGCATGGGTTATAGCAAGAGGGAAGAGGTTCGAATCCCTTGTATAGCACCTAGATGAAATTTTTGTTTTAATTTTCTGCTCATGGATAGGAAGTGTCGGCAATGAACATATAAGGAAGGTGTTGACCATGTTATTTTTGGTTAGTGTATCAATGGATTAAGGAAACAACTAACTTATGGCATGGAATCAAAGATTTAAGGAAAGATAGGGGGGACATAAGGCACATATCAAGGGAGAATTTTGGAAACAAAATCATGGCATTGGACCATGTATATGGAATGACAATGTGGCTAGGGGGAGGCCAATTTTGGTGATAGTTGGCTAGGAAAATTAGTCTTTTGTTTTGGTCATTTTCTTTAGTTTTGTGCATATTTTGCAAATTCTCTCAACCTATCTCTCCTTGGCGAATTTTGCTTTGGTAAGCCTTGATCATTTTGACCATTTGGTCATTCTTGTTTATTGCTTTAGTACTTGGTTGTACCTTTTCTTTGAATCTAGAAAATCACATATACCAAAAGCCAATCCTTTTCTTTTCTTTTTGCCATTTCAATATACATCTCTCCTAAAGCTTGTCTTCTTCTTTTCTTTTTCTCCTAATCTCCTTGAAATCAAAGCAACATCATCACCATCTTTTCTTGTATTCTATTTCTTTTCAATCGAAGTTCTCTCCATCTACACTCCCATAGCCGAATGCTAATGTGCCTATAAGCCAAAATTATTTTCTTTTCCTTAATCATACATAGCCGAATCTTCCATCAATTAAACAACACTCTCAATCCTTTCCTTTCGACCGTGGGAAATAGGTAAGGGTTCTTCTCCATTTTCAATTTATTGTTAGTGTCATGGCCGAATATCATTGGTTTTATGAGGGTCTTTTTGGATTGATATAACGTTCATTCTAATAACGTCTTTTTCGTTATTATTTAGTGCAATAATGGAGATCGGAACTCAAGTGAACGGGGGAATCGTGGAAACGTTGGAAACGTTTCATTGTGGTAAGGAAATCCCACTCTTTAAAATCTCTAGTATTATTTGATATTATAGATCTAACTAAAATTCCTTTGGATCTTGAAGACTTTCAAAATAGGGAAGAAAAGGCGGTGGTTAGTCACGTTAAGAGGCGGATCCGTAAATCCCCATTCAAACGAAGAGTGGTTTGGCGCATCCGGATTTTCCACCGGTTGCGGACCATCTTCCGAAGGAAGTCCATTATTCGAAGTAGTACGAACTTCCGAGCCATTATACGTTGGCGGATTCTCGGCAGCTAGCGAATCAATAAACGAGGAAAAGCCGAAAATCGAAGTGATTCAAAATGAAGAGGGTAAGATTTTGGATCTATTATCGATTAAGATTATTTTACGAATTAGTTGTCTAACGGATCAAAATATGTTTTAGGTGCCGAGGAGCGAGAAGGATTAGTACTCTCGGTAACGAGGTGTGTAACTTCACACTCATTATTTTCTCGGTTGGATGTCAATCTCGGTATAAAGTAAATCGTAAAAACGATTAGATCGGTAAAAACGTAAATATTGATATTTTGACGAAAATACGTAAAAACGTCTAAATCGTAAAAATTATGAAAATGTCCTCGAGAAATTTTTTGTTATTATGTAAATTGGATGTTTCGATAAATTGGGCCAAAATACTCTAGTTCGATAAATTGGGCCAAAATACTCTAGTTCGTTAAAATTGGGCCAAAATACTCTAGTTCGATAAATTGGGCCAAAATACTCTAGTTCGATAAATTGGGCCAAAATACTCTAGTTCGTTAAAATTGGGCCAAAATACTCTAGTTCGATAAATTGGGCCAAAATACTCTAGTTCGTTAAAATTGGGCCAAAATACTCTAGTTCGATAAATTGGGCCAAAATACTCTAGTTCGATAAATTGGGCCAAAATACTCTAGTTCGGTAAATGGGCCAAAGCCCACTAAATTGCTAAATAGACAAATTGCTATAATATGTTTTTGGGCCAAATGAAATGATAAACCCACCATTGTTATGAATTAAATAAATGAAATTATTATATGATTATATTTTTATGCATACGATTGCATGGGGTGGGATATATGAAGAGAAGAATGGCCGTTGCCAAAAATCTAGTTCTATGGCTCGCCACATTAACGACTTATTGCCTCTAGTTCGGTGGCTCTGCCACATTAACGGCTTATTGCCTCTAGTTCGGTGGCTATGCCACAATTATAAAAAAAGGCTTAATGCCTACGGTTGGTGTGATGGCGGGGTGGGTTGACTTGATCCCCACAGGTGTGATGGTTGGTACGGGGGTGTTAGCGGATGGATATTAGGTTTGGGTTGGGAATTACATTTTACATGCATTTTTAATTGTTTAAAATTCATGATATATTGTTGAATTCTGAATTGGGCTCAAGCCCAGCATAATATCTTGATGATCTGGCCCAATAATGGTGGTAAGTGAGTTACACACTGAGTTCTAAGTAACTCACCCCCTTTAATTTCCTTCCATCTCAGGTAATGGAAATTGATGTGGACTTGGGCCGAGGATGACTTCGTGGAGGCCATCTTTGCGAAAGAGGGTTATTTAAACTCGAACTTTTAATAAGTATATTTTACTATTATGGATTATTGTAATAAGGGCCTCTATAAATAACTTATGGATTTTATGTGTGTTTGGGATTTAAACTAAACTTTGGACTTTTTAATTATGAAATGTGATTTTATGATGTTTTATTAAAATAAATTTGGGTTTTCAAGTATATGGAATTCTTTTATAAATTTTTTTATTTATAGTTAACTCTTTAACAAACTATTTAAAGGTTTTGATAATACAATGATTTTCAACTAATGTTTTCAAATATTTATCAAATTCAAATACTCTTCAAATTTTAAACCACAGAATAACATTGTAGTTTTCAACTCATTAAAGATTTAAGAATAGCTAGAATCATGTAACAAACCAAATCTAGTCTCAATGCATAGATGGGTTTGGGGTGTTACATTTAGTGGTATCGAGCCAGTTTCAAAAACTTGGTCGTGGTTTGGGTTCAAAAATAATTTACGTATGAAAAGCGCTCAATGATATTTTTAAAGATCAATATGGCACCACAAGCATCCGGCAACAAGTCAAGTAAGTATTTACTACCTAATGATTACTATGATATGATCATAGGAACACTCTAGAACTTCTAGTTTTAGATATGAAAAATCGTAGAGATTGAGACTATAGGATATGTTGCGAAAAACAACTTTATATCTCAAATCTCATAAAATATTGTTAATAAACACCGAAACAAAATTTCTGATTCATAAAACTTGTAATCAGATAAACGAACAAGCTATCATGAGTACAAGAGGACGTGGTCGTGGACGCGGTAGAGCGTGGCCGTGGTAGGCCGAGGTACTACGGTACCAAGCACCAAATCATATGTTGGAAGTGGACGACCTGCGTCAATTGAAAGTGAAAGCGGATCACGCGATCACATGGAAGAAGATCATGCATTGACTCAAGCAATGCTACGAGTCTTGGAAAGGGTGTTTGGAACTAGAATTGGGCCAACAACTCGTGGGTCAATTTGAGAGCGACTTAAGGCTTAATAATGCGAAGTTTTCAGAGGTGTCTCGGTGTAGCTCGAATGTGGCGAACATTGGCTCGAAGGCGTGGAACGGATTATGGATGATATGGAATGTCTTGTCGAGCAAAAACCGAGAGGAGGCAGTATCCTTATTGAGAGATGAGGCGACGTTGGTGGCTCACTGCTCGAGAAGGCACCAAGCCGCAGCGATTAAGCGGAATTCTTTAAAGCGCCTTCCAAGGAAAATCGTCCGAACGAGCTATGTAGGCGCTCGAAGGAAGGAATTTCTAAATCTTGTTCAAGGAAGTAAGACCGTGGCAAGATATGAAGTCGAAGTTTGTACGTCTGAGCCGCTATGCGGGACAATTGTAGCAGACCATGAGCGTTGCGACGTTTCAAGATGGACTTAATGATGAGTGAGGGTTACGATTGCTCGCAACAAGTTAGAAATTTTTCCACTCGGTGGAGAAGGCCAAAATAGCCAAGAGGCTAAGAACTTCGAAGCAGCGAGCAGAGAAAGATTCAAACAAGAGAGAGACACAGCGATGCGGAACTTCAAAGAGATTTCAAGAAACCCGGAATGATGAATCGGTTTAAGGCGTAACCCGGTAGCAAATAATCGAAGTTGAGATTGCACCGAGTGTGGGAAAAGACATTTTAGGGAATGTTGGAGGAAAACGAGCATGCTACAAATGCGGTTCAATGGAACATCAAGTACAAAAGTTGTCCTCGACGAATGGATACGACTCAAGAAGTCCGTAATAATGATGCACAACCACCGAGAGGTAATCAGCGACCACCGAGAGGACGTGGACCGGTCGTGGTGGTAATGGGGTTGGTCGTGGTCAAGGTGCACCGGTCGAGGCAATGGTAATAGAGAAATCGGATGCAAGACGGCTGGGTGGTTTATGCAGTTAGACGCCGCGAGGACGGTAATGCACCTGATGTGATAACTGGTACGTTCTTCATTTTTGATGTACCTGTTATTACTTTAATAGATATTGGCTCTACCCATTCATACGTAGCTAGTGCCATATCTGGAAACCTGAATTTAGAATCCAAAATTACCGAAAATGAGATGACAGTGATTAGTCCTTTAGGACAGTCGGTAATTGTTAATAAAATATTTAAAGACGTGCCCTTAAAAATCCAAGAGGAGGTATTCTTAGCAAACTTGATGGAACTACCTTTCGGCGAGTTCGATCTCATTCTGGGCATGGATTGGCTGGTCAAACATCGGGCGCATTTGGATTGTACTGAAAAACGAATGTCAGTAAGAACCTCGGATGATAAGGAAGTCATAATGATTGGTGAACGAAGGAACTATCTGGCAAATGTGGTATCTGCATTAAAAGCTGAGAAGTTGGTGCGGAAAGGATATGGAGCATTCCTAGCCTTTATCTGTGCTTTGGATGCCAAAGAATTATCCGTGAATGATGTGAGGACGGTGAAGGAATTTCCGATGTATTTCGAAGAACTTCGGTATACCTCGGATCGGAAGTAGAATTTGGCATTGAGCTTTTTTCAGGGGATGTACCGGTGTCCATTGCTCCTTATAGAATGGCACCGAAGGAGTTGGTGAGCTCAAAGCTCAAATTCAAGAATTCTTGGATCGGGATTTATTCGACCAAGTGTGTCTCCGTGGGGAGCACCGCCTGTTCGTCAAGAAGAAGGATGGATCGATGCGTATGTGCATTGACTACGAGACAGCTTGAATAAATTGACGATCAAGAATCGGTATCCTCTGCCGAGAATTGACAACCTGTTTGATCAATTAAAAGGAGCTTGATTTTCTCAAAATTGATTTAAGGTCGGGTTATCACCAAATTAAGGTGAAAGAAGCGGACATTTATAAGACGGCATTTGGACACGTTACGTACACTATGAGTTTGTAGTGATGCCGTTTGGACTAACCAATGCACCAATTTGTATTTATGGACATGATGAACCGAGTCTTTCAACCATATTTAGACCGGTTTGTGGTAGTGTTCATAGATGACATATTGGTTTATTCGAGAAATGAGGAGGAACATGACCAGCAGATTGCGGATAGTATTACTGACTACTTCGTGATAAGAAATTGTATGCCAAATTTGGTAAATGCGAATTTTGGCTAAAGGAGGTGACTTTCCTTGGTCATGTAGTATCGGTAGAAGGAATAAGGGTGGATCCTCGAGAAAATTGAGGCTATTCGGATTGGAAACCACCAACATCAGTGGTGAAATTGAGTTTCTTGGGATTGGTTGGATACTATAGACATTTTGTAGAGGGTTTTCACCGATTGTTGCACCCTAACTAAAGCATTGCGAAAGGGAGCTCCGTATATCCTGGGTGAAAAGGAACAAGAGAGTTTCGAGAAATTGAAGAAGATCTGATGAAGCTCCGGTTTTAATTCAACAGAGGTGGAAAAGAATTCACCAGATATTATGATGCATCTCACAGATGCAGGTTGTGTATTGATGCAAAATGGAAAGGTGGTGGCCTATGCTTCTCGTCAATTGAGACCACGAAGTAAACTACCCTACCCATGATTTGGAGTTAGCCGTTGTCTTTGCTCTAAAGATTTGGAGGCACTATCTCTATGGTGAGAAATCTATAATCTACACGGATCACAAGAGTCTTAAATACCTCCTTACCCAAAGGAGTTGAATTTAAGACAAAGAAGATGGGTAGAATTGTTAAAGGATTACGATTTCTCCATCAAATACCATCTGGAAAGGCTAACGTGGTAGCTAACGCGTTAAGTCGTAAGGCGGTATCTGAATTAAGAGCTTTGTTTGCCCATTTGAATCTGTATGAGGATGGCGCTTGTTAGCGTAACTTCGTGAAACCTCGTGGCTGGAACAAATCAAGGAAAAACAGACATCGATGAGAAGTTGGGACCCTTATTTCGACAAGTTGAAAACGGTGAAATTGAAGATTTTGGAATAAACACGGAGGGTGTGTTGTGCTTTCGAGGAGAGTATGCATGCCTAAGGACTCGGACACAAGCAAGCGATTCTACGGAGGCGATAGTAGCCCTTATGCTATGCATCCGGAGGAAATAAGATGTATCGAGATCTCCGTGAAACGATATTGGTGGCTGTGGTTGAAGCGTGAGATTACAGAGTTTGTGGGAAAATGTTTGACTTGTCGCAAGTGAAGGCGTAACATCAATTACCGTCGGATTGTTACAATCGATAAAGATTCCTCTTTGGAAATGGGAGAGGATAACTATGGATTTTGTTAGTGGGTTACCTTTAACACCTACTAAGAAAAATTACATTTGGGTAATTGTTGATCGGTTGATCTAAGACCTTTCATTTCTTGCCGATTCAGACGGATTATTCATTGTAAAATTGGCGGCTATGACGTATCCGAAATTGTGAGGTTGCATGGGGTACCAGTATCTATTATATCGGATAGGGACCTAGGTTTACATCACGATTCGAAAGCTCGCATGAAGCCTTGGGGACAAAGTTGAATTCGATCGGCTTTCCATCCTCGATCGATGGTCGATCGGAAAGAGTAATTCAGATATTGGAAGATATGTTAAGAGGATGTGTAATCGACTTGAGGGTAGTTGGGAGGATTATCTACCTGGCGAATTCGCGATATAACAACGACTATCGCCTAGCATTGGATGGCACCTTACGAGGCATTGTATGGTCGTAAGTGTCGCTCTCCTATTTGTTGGATTGAGTTGGGTGAAAGCGGATGTTAGGTCCCGAGATGATATCCGAGACGGAGGATAAGGTAAAAGTTATTCGAGCACGGTTGAAAGAAGCCTCGGATAGGCGTAAGTCGTGACGCAGATCTGAAGCGAAGGGACATCGAGTATGGTGTGGGGATCGGGTTTTCTTGAAGGTATCTCCTTGGAAAAAGATCTTGATTCGGAAGGAAGGGCAAGTCGAGTCCTAGATACATTGGACCTTATCGTGTCTTCGAAAGCGTGTTGGTCCAATGGCATATCGATTGAGTTGCCTCTGAGTTAGATCAAATTCATAATGTTTTCATGTTTCCATGTTGAGGCGTTATAGATCGGATCCTTGAACATTATCTAGGTAGAAGAATTGGGTGAATTGATTTGTCTTTTGAAGAAGAACCGGTGGAAATCCTAGACCGAGATGTCAAGGTACTAAGGAAGAAAACCGTGCCGTTGGTCAAAGTTCTATGGGCGTAACCACGAGTGGAAGAAGCTACGTGGGAGCCAGAGGATGCAATTGACAACAATACCCTCACCTTTTCAACGAGGTAAATTTCGAGGACGAAATTTTCTTTAAGGAGGGTAGAGTTGTAACACCCTAAAAATCCGAGTATTATTATATTGCATAAATTGATGTTTAGTTTTTAAAGGAAAAATTTTATTTTTACTTTAGTGCTTATTGAAGTCCTAAAGAGGAGTAAAGCATGATTTGGAGAAGGAAAAATTTATTAATTGAGAATTTATTGAAGGGAAACAAATGTCATTAGGACTTAAGTTAAATTATGTGCTAAAGAGTGTCATAAGATGAGCATATGGCATGGTGGTATTGGCGCATGGGTTATAGCAAGATGGAAGAGGTTCGAATCCCTTGTATAGCACCTAGATGAAATTTTGTTTTAATTTTACGCTCATGGATAGGAAGTGCTGACAATGAACATATAAGGAAGGTGTTGACCATGTTATTTTTGGTTAGTGTATCAATGGATTAAGGAAACAACTAACTTATGGCATGGAATCAAAGATTTAAGGAAAGATAGGGGACATAAGGCACATATCAAGGGAGAATTTTGGAAACAAAATCATGGCATTGGACCATGCATATGGATGACAATGTATTGGGGAGGCCGAATTTTGGTGATAGTTGGCTAGGAAAATTAGTCTTTTGTTTTGGTCATTTTCTTTAGTTTTGTGCATATTTTGCAAATTCTCTCAACCTATCTCTCCCTTGGCGAATTTTGCTTTGGTAAGCCTTGATCATTTTGACCATTTGGTCATTCTTGTTTATTGCTTTAGTACTTGGTTGTAACTTTTCTTTGAATGCCGAAAATCACATATACCAAAAGCCAATCCTTTTCTTTTCTTTTGCCATTGCGAATATACATCTCTCCTAAAGCTTGTCTTCTTCTTTTCTTTTCTCCTAATCTCCTTGAAATCAAAGCAACATCATCACCATCTTTTCTTGTATTCTATTTCTTTTCAATCAAGTTCTCTCCATCTACACTCCCATAGCCGAATGCTAATGTGCCTATAAGCCAAAATTATTTTCTTTTCCTTAATCATACATAGCAATCTTCCATCAATTAAACAACACTCTCAATCCTTTCCTTTCGACCGTGGGAAATAGGTAAGGGTTCTTCTCCATTTTCGATTTATTGTTAGTGTCATGGCGAATATCATTGGTTTTATGAGGTCTTTTGGATTGATATAACGTTCATTCTAATAACGTCTCTTTCGTTATTATTTAGTGCAATAACGAGATCGAAACTCAAGTGAGCAGGGAATCGTGGAAGCGTTGGAAGCGTTTCATTGTGGTAAGGAAATCCCACTCTTTAAAATCTCTAGTATTATTTGATATTATAGATCTAACTAAAATTCCTTTGGATCTTGAAGACTTTCAAAATAGGGAAGAAAAGGCGGTGGTTAGTCACGTTAAGAGGGCGGATCCGTAAATCCCCATTCAAACGAAGAGTGGTTTGGGCATCCGGATTTTCCACGGGTTGCGGACCATCTTCCAAGGAAGTCCATTATTCAAGTAGTACGAACTTAGAGCCGTTATCGCTGGCGGATTCTCTACAAATTAGCGAATCAATAAGCGAGGAAAAGCCAAAATCAAGTGATTCAAAATGAAGAGGGTAAGATTTTGGATCTATTATCGATTAAGATTATTTTACTGAATTAGTTGTCTAACGGATCAAAATATGTTTTAGGTCGAGGAGCGAGAAGGATTAGTACTCTCGATAGCGAGGTGTGTAACTTCACACTCATTATTTTCTCGGTTGGATGTCAATCTCAGATAAAGTAAATCGTAAAAGCGATTAGATCGGTAAAAACGTAAATATTGATATTTTGACGAAAATACGTAAAAACGTCTAAATCGTAAAAATTATGAACATGTCCTCGAGAAATTTTTCGTTATTATGTAAATTGGATGTTTCGATAAATTGGGCCAAAATACTCTAGTTCGATAAATTGGGCCAAAATACTCTAGTTCGTTAAAATTGGGCCAAAATACTCTAGTTCGATAAATTGGGCCAAAATACTCTAGTTCGATAAATTGGGCCAAAATACTCTAGTTCGTTAAAATCCTTGGTATTTTAGTAGTTTTGCAATTGAGGGTATTTCGGTAATTTTGAGATTTGGGGTATTTAAATAATATTGACATCCGAGGGTATTTCAGTAATTTTTTCAAATCGGGGATATTTTAATGTTATTGTCGTTGCTTTTTTTTATTTTTTATTTTTTCCGAAGGGTATTTTGAAAAAGAATCTAGTTACTCTTGTAAACATACGATTTTTGGGTAAATTTTCAAAATATAGGCATTTTACAAATTCTTTGTTGGTTGGAAATTTTCACAAATCAAGTGTATTTCTTTGAAATTTACAAAACTTAGGGTTTTGTTTGCAAAATAGGGTGGCTGGTCCCTTTCGGTTTTAATTATAGGTTTGGCCCATCAACAAGTCCTCATAATTAGAGTGACATACCACTACACACGTGTAAGATTCCAATGAAGAGGAGGTGAGTCACTAGGACTGCTTAAATACCAAGCTCTCCGGATCTATTCCTAGACATGCGTATGCCTGTTGCCACACCCTAGTCTTATGACTCGTTCATGGGTTTTGTTTAGTGAGGTTAAGTCTTATGAAATTTAAGGAGTTGTTTCAGCTAAGCCTAGAGTCCATCAAGTTCTAGATCTAATTAGTCTACGTCCCATAAAACCCATCAAGCCCACATAGATATATAACACACAGAGAGTTTAGAATACTTACCTGCGTGGATCGGGTGCCGGTAGACTCGAAAGCCATATCCTCAAACCAGACATTTTTCTAATTTTTTTCCAAAACACCTTTAGGCCCATTTCACAGTCCGAGTTTTGAACTGGGCTCTGATACCAAAATGTATAACCCCCAAATCCGGCCCATGAGTTTCGACCAGATCTGGCATGCTACGAGTTGTACATTGAAAACTTTTGCTTTGTTCGCTATGGAAATTGTAAGTCAATTGGACATTATTTGTATAATTAAGTGACATTTTAAAATTTAAAATCCCTTGTATTACTATTATTAAGTATAAATAAACCTTATCATGAATTCATAAGTTGCATAACATTGAAAACTTCATAGTTGAATAAAACTAGGGGCCTTATTTCATAAATATTCCCAAATAAAATAAAATAAAATTTAAAGAAATCCCAAAAATAAATTGTAGAAATAAAACTTGATGGCCCCTCGAGTCCGTCTCGGCTCCCATGTCCACGATCTACTGCTCATCTGAAAGAGTAGATAAAAGGAAAGCGTGAGTCACCAAGACTCAGTGTATAAATCTCGAAACACACAACGACCCGAGCCCACAAACACATTATGGGCCTTGGCCCATACATGAAGGTAACAATCATAATCACATGGTAAACGATAAATAATGAATAACTCAACCCATCCTAGGTTTCCATCCTCTACACACCAACCCGTACCAACCATCACATCTTGGGATTTCTACAATCAACCCTCCATCCGCTACACACCAAAACGACAACAGACCGCCTATTCCTATTAATTAGAATCATTGAATGTGGTATAGCCATCGATCACTATGTGACCTAACATTTGTATATGTGGGATTTCCACCACCGATCACCAAGTGACCTATCATGCACTTCCCTTCAATATCATATTCTCACCCCATGCATACACATAAAGAAAACATCATGCGTCATATATATTTTCCGATACACATAGGGAGTTCTATGTTTACGCATTCGCATCCTTGCCTAACCCTTTTGGGTTCCATTCGATTGTCTATCTGACCTCATTCGGCTTTTAAGCCCATAACATATATATAGTCATACATACATGTTTATTAGTGTGTTAGAGATCTACACACGACACCGATAAGACGATGCTTTCTCTGTTGGACGCTATCCTTAGTCGACACTCATCGCTATCTGCCTAAGGTGTTGTTCGAAGCGGTCTACAACCAAGTGGCCAATCTCAAATGGCGAATCGCTCTTTTTAAACTTAGGTATTTTCTCCTTTGCCGATCCATATTTAATTCCATCACAAGTCCTTATCGAACTACTATCACAATATTTAATCGTTAATTCTCATTATAACCTTAAGATCTTGCATATAATGATCAAATCTAATAGAAATCTAGGGAAATCTTCTTACCTTAAAAATCCCAAAAGTGGAGAAATAGCTATTTTTGGCTTTTAGATCTAATTGACCAAGCTTCCTTCAAATATCGAATTGCCGCCCATCATAAAACCATTAAACTATTAGCTTTCGACTTTTGCCTTTCAAAATCGAGAATAGATCATGAGAACTAATAAAAATCGACACTTACCTTAGCATAGGAGATTAAACTAGCACTAGAAAGAGGATTCGGCAATGCCAATGAAAGATTTAAATGCCGGAAGTATAGAACTAATTCTCAAATAAGATGAATAAAAGAGAAGACTATGGATGCTTCGGCTTTTTAGAGAAATCAGCACAAGGAGGAAAAAGTGGAGAAGAGTTTCGACTTTTGAAGAAATTGGAGAAGGAGAAGCTAGGGAAATTCGGCACAATGGGAGAGGAATTTAGGGTTTTTAGTGTCAGAAACAAGGAGCTAGCCCCTCCTATTTATAGATATTTCGGCACCTATTACTAAAAACTGAAAACGCCTTTAAATTCAAGCTAAAGAGGGAAATTCGGCACCTCTTTGCCATGCGATGGCCAATTTTACACTCCTCTAGCAAAGGGATTTTCTACCAACACTTCCCTTGAAGATAAGCTCCTAACTTTTCTCCTTTTTATCTACCATTTTATCAATTATAAAATCCATTCAAATCTTCCTATTTTTGAGCCTTGTAGCCATCCACCTCATCAAATCTTAATACCTAAATTTAACTCACTTAAATTAAAAGATTTGGGCTTTATTAAACTTAAATTTTGGGCCCCTAACTCCTTGTGTGTGGCGTCACTCCTTGCTTCATTTTAGGTCTTGAAAATGGCCCTAAAAACATGGGCTCGTCGGCCAAAACTTGGGCCTCTTTTATTGGTAATGACGCCACCTTAAAATAATTCAATCAAGGCCTTTGCCTAATCCTAAGCCCAAATTTGAACCCCTATCACTTAAACCCGGACGACTGCGATATCATCCCTCTGTATTCCATATTATATGCCCTCATCGGCTGGAAGTGAAATCGATGCCAATTGGAATATTCAATAGATGCTTCTTGCAACGTTCACCGTTGGTCGAAAGGCACACCTAATTCCAACTAAAACTAAACAAATTAAACATGTCCCCACACTAAATGCATAGGCCCATAAATTTAGGATGTTACAGATTATGCAAAAGGGCTAAGGCCCAGATGGTAAAAGAATGAGCTCGGGCCCAGTGATGGTGCTTAGAAATTGCACACTGAGCCTCTTGACTCACTCTTTTGCTTAACTTTTTGCAGGTAATACATAGTGCAGTGGATTTGGGCCGGAGAGGACTACGGGGTGGCCATGCACGGTTTTTGTTAATTAGAACTTTACTTTTCTTTAATTTTCGGGATTCTGTTATGTAATAAGGCCACTATTAAATTGGTTTAATTTTGATTTAAACTTTAGATGTTCTGAATACAAAATAATCGATAAAATGTTTTTACAGAATGCAAATGAAAGTTTTTCTCATAACTTAATTAACGATTTTATAAACAGGTTTTTACAACAAACTTCTAGTTTAATCTAATGTAACAACATGTGTTTTCAAATGTCACCTAAACACAAGCATTGGGCTAATTAAAATTTTTCCTTAAATGAATAATGAGTATCGAACGAACTACTAACTTAGAGTTTAAAAAAAAAGACTTAAAAATTTTCTGAAGTTCGTGAAGTTTTTTTTTAAATTCTTTCCGAGTGACATGCCAGATTCGGTCGTGGTGTTTGGGCCAGGTTTGGGGTGTTACAACGGTGGCAACAATGGCGTGATCTTGCTACGTGACCGTGCGCTGACAGTCTGTGTTGGGCACTTGCGGCGCCTAGGGTTCCAAAAACCCTAGGTCTCTGACTTGCTTAGTCACTTGGGCCACTCGAGCCTATTTTAGTTTGGGCTATTTGTTTTAACGTTTTTGGGCTTGAGGGTGTAATTGGGTTTAGGTTAATCTATTTTGGGTTGTAAATGGACTGTAAAAAAAAAAAAAAGACTGGACATTTTGTTTTTTTTATTTGTACGGGCCCCGGCAAATTGGGCATGTTACAAATCATATTATGATTTAATATTCATAATTGGATCGTCTTAGGCTGGAAATAAATTTGCCTCGATACTTCAAATTGCTTCTCGGTTTTATTCTTCGAGTAGTGCCTGCCGAGCCAATTTTCGCCCTTTGTGCGAATCAGTCAAAAATTGTCAAAATTAACTATAAAATTAATTAAAATTCATCATGTTCATATTTTAACACAATTTAATTATTTTATAATATTTAATTATTTTTGACAAGAATTTAACGAAATAGCATGATTTTAAGTTAAAAGGGCATGTAAAAACACGTAAATTTTCGTGTTTCCACACCCCAAACTTAATTCATTGCTCGTCTGAGTAGTGCACAAATTTGAAAAGAATTTTCTCAGAAACACTTTTGAAAAACTCCTTCTGAACAACATTCTTCCCCAAATCATGAAATCAATATACTTATGCTCAAAATCAAGAAATTTGATAATTATGCTACTCAAGTATATATATCATTCAAATTAATCTAAATAATTACTACAATAGCAAAATTAGATTAAATGTTTCTTAAAAAAGACATGTTAATCCCTACCAATTTGATTTTAATCCCTTATTCAAAATTAAACTGCAATCATTAAGTTTAACTGATGTCTTCATATGATGAATAGATCAATTTCTCTCCACTAATGTAGGTAACATTGGAACTTTGAATCAATTGGTCTTTAACAAGGTTGTAACGTGGCTGGGCTTAGGGGTAGGTAAAAGATAGATAATTTTAGGTTTAAAACCCTAGACTCAGCGTAAAATCAAACCTTCAGAATTTTTACCCTCGATACACCAACTTATGCTCTTTCGTACATCTATTTTATTTCGAGTGCATGTGCTTTTTTTTTTGAATTTGAGCACTTGTTTCATGTACTACAAATTTTGAGCAATTGATACTTTTTTTTTTAATTCCCCAAACTTATTTTCAAACGATATTCTGAATAGTATTGAGTCTAGTGTTTGGACAATTTTAAAGATAAAGAAGAGAAAAGTGATGGCTAAATATTGCAAAGGTCCAAATAAAACTAGGCCATATAGTCTCAAAGTTGGGTTTCAAAGGGTAAGTTTATCATGGTCGGCTTGAAAGGCTCAAACGGTCCAAACAATGATTGCCTAAATCATTTTCAATATTTCACTAAGTTAATTCTAAAGGCTTAAACTTTCATGCATGCCTAATTTTCCTAAAGAACTAAAATTTTATGGTATGATTTGCATGCTTTATTAGAAATACATTTCATGTCATTATTAAGCTAACGTAACAATTTATTGAAATAATCAAACTTTATTCATACTTAAATTTAGCATACTTAACAACATTTCAAATTATTGAACAAAATATATCCTAATCATAATTAAAAGAAAATTTTATTACGAGTGGAATTAATTCAAATTTTCGGTCCCCCTACTTAAAGTGAATAATGTCCTCATTTTTAAAGTGAATAGATACTATAAACCAGGTAGGATTTTAGAAAAGAGGAGGTGAGTCAAATTGACTACTTAAGTACCAAGCTCTCTCTAAATCCAATCCTAGACATGTATATACCTATTGCCACACTTCAGCCTTTGTGACTTGTTTAGATTTTATTCATGATTCCTATCTCTTGTTTATTGTGCAAAAATAAAAATTCCAAATTAACCTAATCCTAAAATAACTTAAGACTAAAAATAAAATAAAGTTGAGGTCCTCTCTTTTTATTTATTTGTCGATCCTTAATTCGACTCATCTTTTGCTCCATCATTATTGCCTTTGCATGAATGTAACACCCTAAACCCGGCCCATGCGTTTGACCAGATCTGGCGTGTTATGGAACACATAACTCTTTATCGGATTTTGAAAACACAAGTTAATTATTTAAAATTTGAATAAATAAGTGACATTTTAAAATTTAAAATCTCTTTGTATTATTATTATTAAGTATAAATAAACCTTATCATGAATTCATAAGTTGCATAACATTGAAAACTTCTTAGTTGAATAAAACTAGAGGCCTTATTACATAAATATTCTCAAATAAAATAAAATAAAATTTAAAGAAATCCCAAAAATAATTTGTAGAAATAAAACTTGATGGCCCTCGAGTCCGTCTCGGCTCCCATGTCCACGATCTTGCTTATTTGGAAGAGTAGAGAAAGGAAAGCGTGAGTCACCAAGACTCGATGTATAAATCTAAAGCACACAACGACCCGAGCCCACACATTATTGGCCCATACATGAAAGTAACAATCATAATCACATGGTAAATGATAAATAATGAATAACCCAACCCATCCTAGGTTTCCATCCTCTACACACCAACACGTACCAACCATCACACCTTGGGGATTTCTACAATCAACCCTCCATCCGCTACACACCAAAGCGCAACCAGACCGCCTATTCCTATTAATTAGGAATCATTGAATGTGGCATAGCCACCAATCACTATGTGACCTAACATTTGTATATGTGGGATTTCCACCACCGATCACCAAGTGACCTATCATGCACTTCCCTTCAATATCATATTCCCACCCCATGCATACACATAAAGAAAACATCATGCGGTCATATATATTTTTCGATACAAATAGGGAGTTCTATGTTTACGTGCACAGCATCCTTGCCTAACCCTTTTGGGTTCCATTCATTGTCTATTGACCTCATTTTGGCTTTTAAGCCCATAACATATATATAGTCATACATACATGTTTATTAGTGTGTTAGAGATCTACACACGATTACCGATAAGATGATGCTTTCTATGTTGACTCTATCCTTAGTCGACACTCGCTATATGCCTAAGGTGTTGTCGAAGCGGTCCACAACCAAGTGGCCAATCTCGAATGGCGAACCTTGCTCTTTTCTTAAACTTAGGTATTTTCTCCTTTGCACGATCCATATTTAATTCCATCACAAGTCCTTATCGAACTACTATCACAATATTTAATCGTTAATTCTCATTATAACCTTAAGATCTTGCATATAATAATCAAATCTAATAGAAATCTAGGAAATCTTTTTACCTTAAAAATCTTGAAAGTGGAGACTAGCTATTTTCGGCTTTTAGATCTAATTGACCAAACTTCCTTCAAATCCCAAATTGCGCCCATCATAAAACCATTAAACTATTATCTTTCACTTTTGCCTTTTAAGAACCGAGGAATAGATCATGAGAACTAATCAAAATCGACACTTACTTTAGCATAGGAGATTGACTAGCACTAGAAAGGAGATTCGACAATGCCAATGGAAGATTTAAATGCTAGAAGTATAGAACTAATTCTCAAATAAGATGAATAAAGAAAAGACTATGGATGCTTGACTTTTTAGAGAAATCGACACAAGGAGGAAAAAGTGGAGAAGA
Organism: Gossypium rotundifolium; assembly: GCA_025506655.1. NCBI lineage: Eukaryota > Viridiplantae > Streptophyta > Magnoliopsida > Malvales > Malvaceae > Gossypium > Gossypium rotundifolium. The sequence continues at coordinate 153,733,460 of CP106727.1, read as the reverse complement.
GTTTACGCTTTTGAAGAAATTGGAGAAAAGAAATTGGAGAAGGAGAAGCTAAGGAAATTCGACACAATGGGAGAAGAATTTAGGGTTTTCAATGTCGAAACAAGGAGCTAGCCCCCTATTTATAGATATTTTGACACCTCATGCTAAAAATCGAAAATGCCCAATTAAATTCAAGCTAAAGAGAGGGAAATTGGCACCCTCTTTGCCATGCAAGATGGCAATTTTACACTCCTCTAGGTAGTGGATTTTCTACCAACACCTCCCTTGAAGATAAGCTCCTAACTTTTCTCCTTTTTGTCTATGATATTATCACTTATAAAATCCACATAATTTCTCCTATTTTTGAGCCTTGTAGCCGTCCACCTCTACTAACCCTAATGCCAAAATTTAACTAACTTAAATTAAAAGATTTAGGCCTCATTAAACTTAATATTTGGGCCCCTAATTCCTTGTATGTGGCATCACCGTATTTTCATTTAAAGTGCCAAAATTGGCCTAAAAACATGGGCTCCTTGCAACCCAAAACTTGTTCCTTTTTAATTGTTAATGATGCCACCTTAAAATAATTTAATATTGGCCCTTGTCTAATTCTAAGCCCAAATTTAAACCCCTTTCACCATATTAAACATATTCCTATACTAAACGCATAGACCCATAAATCCAGGATGTTATAGTTCTACCCCCTTAAAGAAATTTTGTCCTCGAAATTTCCAATTAACTAGTAATCAAACTACCTAAGTCTCACTACTATGCTTTCACTGCGCACTCTTATTCTAAAGCCAAAATAAACAACTTAGTATACTATGATAGGGTACGCACCGATATTCACATCTAGAGCGTCCTCGTCCCCTTGTACTCATTCTACCGATTTGCGTTTATCTAATTAGAAATTTTATGAATTAGTAGTTTTCTTCCACTGATTAACCACGAACAGTCTTATGAATTATAGTTTTAAGAGTAGTTCTTTCGAATTCGCATTCACAATTCAGTCTCAAGTTCATATCCTCTAAGAAACACATACATTCAATCATCAACATCCATGAACTTACGTTCATCACAGAAAAGTGTTGTTGTTGTGGTTGTTGTTGTTTTACTACCTAGGGGTATTTTCATAATTTTATCTTACAGGGGTATTTTCGTAATTTTTTTCAAAATAAGGTTCCTTGGTGATTTTGTAAAATAAGGGTATTTTAGTTATTTAGTAATCTGGAGGTATTTCGGTAATTTTTGAGATCCGGGTGTAACACCCCAAACTAGGTCTATGCGTTAAGATGAGATTTGGTTTGTTACACAAATCGAACATCCATTTAATTCTCTAATGATTTAGGTAAAACAGTTCTACAAAACCTTTTGAAAGTGAAGTTTAGTAAAAATCAAGAATTTGACTTAAAATCGATGAATAAAGAAATACTAGTTTGAAATCTTATCATTTAGTATTTAATTGTCAAAAACCTTTAAGTAGTTTTTTTTAAGAGTTCAAAAATAATTTTGAAAACAAGAATATTTAAAGAATCTCATATGTTTTAAAACAAAATATTTAAGAAACATTATTGAATTAACATCAGCCCATATTAAGTGTCTAAAACAAAATTAAATCCATCCACATAAAAATCCATAAAATATTAATAAAGGCCTTATTACACCATACCCAAAATAGTAATTAAATAAAAATACTTAATAAAAGTTCATAGTTTATAAAACCCATGTTCAAGTATGGCCTCCACGAAGTCATCCTCGCCCAAGCCTCGGTCAATTGCCATTAAGCGAGATGGATAATTAAGCAGTGAGTTACTCGAACTCGATGTATAACTCACTTACCACATTCATTGGGCCAGATCATCAAGGCATTATTTTGGGCTTGAGCCCATTTACGGATTTAACAATATAATAAATAAAATGCATGTAAAATGAAATTCCCAACCAAACCTAATATCCATCCGCTACACACCACCCGTACCAACCAACACACCTGTGGGGATCAAGTCAACCCACCCCGCCAACACACCAATCGTAGGCATAAAGCCATTTTAAATAATATTGTGGTGCACCACCAAACTAGATTGTGACAAAGTCACAGAACTAGAGGCATTAAGCCATTTAAAATATATTTGTGGCAGAGCCACCGAACTAGATTTTTGGCAACAGGCCTTTCTTCTCTTAAATCAATTATCCCAACCCATGCAATCATGTATGCATAACAATATATATATATATCCATATGATAATTTAACAAAAGCCCATAATACATGTGAGTCCAAAAATTCAAATTTTCATTTTGGCCCATAAGACAAAATAGCATTTTAGCCCATTTAACGATCTAGCAAACTTTGGCCCATATATCGATCTAGTAGTTTTTTGGCCCATTTATCGATCTAGTAGTTTTTCGGCCCATTTATCAATCTAGCAGTTTTTCGGCCCATTTATCACATGAGGCATAAAATTTACTATTCACCAATTAACTCATTGAGGGCATTTTCGTAAATTTCATGACTTTAACTGTTTTCATGCATTTACACAAAAAATGTTAATTATTACGCATTTTTCGATTTTTCCATCTTTACGATTTTATCCCAATACTTACGGTATAGTATCTAACCCGAGATAAGTGTGAAGTTACACACCTGGTTACTGTGAGAACTAGACTTTCCCGCTCGTCGATACCCTCCGAATTTTGAACCACTTCTATTTGCGGTTTCTCCCTGATTGTTGGTTCTTTACCCGATGAAAATCAACGAACAAACAAAGGTTCGGGATTACGAACGACTTCAAACAACTGGTTCTCTTCGGATGAGGGTCTACAACCCGGTGAAAAATCTCGGATTCCTGAAATAGCCCTTCGCTTAAACTTAGGGGAATAGCGGAACCACCCCTCTTCCGAACACTATTTACCACCCTTTTCGTCCCTATCTTGATTATCTCCATTGACAAAAGATCATTAGTCCGACTAAATAATATATCAAAATTATGACTAACGGTTTTAAGGGTGAGATTGGCTTACCACAAGTTCCACAATATGAAAATCGAGCGATAATGTCCCCTAAAACGAAATCGATTAATAATCCATCTATATCAATATGACAAGTAATATGAGAGTCCTTAATAAACCCTTACCTGAACACCTTAAATTGATTCCAACGATTCACGACGCTCACGAACACTTGAGTTTCGGCCCTCCACTATCACACTATTGCTTATACGAGGGTTGAAAGAATAACCAACAAGACAATATAGATGAATAGGAGATTGACTTTGAAGGAAAATTGGAGAAAATGGTATTAATACCATTCGGGCATGAGAGAAAAATAATGAAGAAAGTGTTTGAATGATAAATAAAAAAATGAAGAAGAAGAGAGAATGGGAAGAAGGTGTTATAATTCGGTTTTCAAAGAGAAGAAAAGAGAATGAGGAAAGAGATGAATTTAGGAGCAAAATACATTCGGAAATGGGAAAGGAGAAGGAAAAAGAATGGCTTTTTGTGTTGGTAGTTTTGGCACTAGGAGAAAGACACTAGAATGATTAGCAAAATGACCAAATGGTCAAAAGATGACCAAAAGAAATAAAGCAAATGTTGTTTTCTTCTACACCAATACATTGGCCAAGGAAGGAAAAGATGAATGGAGAAAAGTGTCTTCAAACAAAACAAAATGACCAAAAGAATTCTAACAAGCTACCATCCTACCCCAAGCTAACCACCAAATTTTGGCTGCCCCCTTTTGTCCATAATGCCATCCATATTCATGGTCAAAATGGCCATGAAAAAGTTTCCAAAACATCAACCTTGATTCAAGCCTTGCAATCCTCCATTTTTCAAAAGTTTGAGAAATCCTATCCCCAAAATTAAGCAATTCTATCCATAATTCATGCTTGCCATAACCTTAAGTCTCATTACCATAAAAATTTAGTCCATCTTATCCATGAATGATGCTTGGCCGACATTTGCTAGGAAAAAGCAAAAATAAAAGCTCCCAATTTACATGCTAGAAGATTCGAACCTCTCCCCTCAAGTCCAACTTATGGCGCCATCACCACTTTGCCAATTACTCATCTTATGCCATCTTTTATCACTTAATTAACTTAAACTTCAAGGTCACCTGATTCCTCTAAAATAAATTACTCTTTACTAAAATTTATTCTAATTCCAAGTAAACCCGAACCTTCTCAAGACTATATTAAGCACACAATAAAATCATACCCGAGCTAACACCAAAGACAACATATTGATACTCAAATTTTTAGGATGTTACACCGGGGGTATTTTAGTAATTTTGACATCCAGGGGTATTTCGATAATTTTACAATCCAGGGGTAATTCGGTAATTTTGCAAACTAGGGGTAATTCAACAATTTCACAAACCAGGGGTATTTTGGTAATTTTACAATCCAAGGGTATTTTGGTAATTTCACAATCCAAGGGTATTTTGGTAATTTCACAAATTAGGGTATTTCGATAATTTTTCAAATCAGGGATATTTTGATGTTGTTGTTGTCGTTGCATTTTATTATTACTATTATTATTATTATTATTATTATTATTATTATTATTATTATTATTTTGAAGGAGTATTTTGAAAAAAAGAATCTAGTTACTCTTGTAAACATACGGTTTTTGGGTAAATTTTCAAAACATAGGCATTTTACAAATTCACTATTGGTTGGAAATTTGCACAAATCAAGTGTATTTCTTTGGAAATTTACAAAACTTAGGGGTTTTTGTTTGCAAAATAGGGTGGCTGGTCCCTTTCGGGTTTTAATTATAGGTTTGGCCCATCAACAAGTCCTCATAATTAGAGTGAACAGCCACTACGCACCAAGTAAGATTCCAACGAAGAGAAGGTGAGTCACTAGGACTGCTTAAATACCAAGCTCTTCCGGATCTATTCCTAGACATGCGTATGCTTGTTGCCACACCCTAGTCTTGCGACTCGTTCATGGGTTTTTTTTAGTGAGGTTAAGTCTTACGAAATTTAAGGAGTTGTTTCAGCTAAGCCTAGAGTCCATCAAGTTCTAAATCTAATTAGTCTACGTCCCATAAAGCCCATCAAGCCCACATAAATATATAACACACAGAGAGTTCAGAATACTTACCTACGTGGATCGGGTGCCGGTAGGCTTGAAAGCCATATCCTCAAACCAGACTTTTTTCTAAATTTTTTTCCAAAACACCTTTAGGTCCATTTCACAGCCCGAGTTTTAAACTGGGCTCTGATACCAAGATGTAACACCCCAAACCCGGTCCATGCGTTTCGACCAGATCTGGCGTGTTATGGAACACATAACACTTTATCAGATTTTGAAAACACAAGTTAATTATTTAAAATTTGAATAAAGAAGTGACTTTTTGGAAATAAACCTCTTTGTATTATTATTACGTATAAATAAACCTTATCATGAATTCATAAGTTACATAACATTGAAAACTTCTTAGTTGAATAAAACTAGGGGCCTTATTAGATAAATATTCCCAAATAAAATAAAATAAAATTTAAAGAAATCCCAAAAATAATTTGTAGAAATAAAACTTGATTGCCCCTCGAGTTCGCCTCGGCTCCCATGTCCACTATCTACTACTCATCTGGAAGAGTAGAGAAAGGAAAGCGTGAGTCACCAAGACTCAATGTATAAATCTCAAAACACACAACGACCTGAGCCCACAAACACATTATGGGCCTTGGCCCATACATGAAGGTAACAATCATAATCACATGGTAAACGATAAATAATGAATAACCCAACCCATCCTAGGTTTCCATCCTCTACACACCAACCCGTACCAATCATCACACCTTGGGATTTCTACAATCAACCCTCCATCCGCTACACACAAAAAAGCGACAACGACCGCCTATTCCTATTAATTAGGAATCATTGAATGTGTACGACCACCGATCACTATGTGACCTAACATTTGTATATGTGGGATTTCCACCACCGATCACCAAGTGACCTATCATGCACTTCCCTTTCAATATCATATTCCCACCCCATGCATACACATAAAGAAAACATCATGCGTCATATATATTTTCTAATACACATAGGGAGTTCTATGTTTACGCACAGCATCCTTATCTAACCCTTTTTGGGTTCCATTCATTGTCTATCTGACCTCATTTCGGTTTTTAAGCCCATAACATATATATAGTCATACATACAGGTTTATTAGTGTGTTAGAGATCTACACACCTGATTACCGATAAGACGATGCTTTCTATGTCGATGCTATCCTTAGTCCACACTACTGCTATCTGCCTAAGGTGTTGCTCAGAAGCCGGTCCACAACAAAGTGGCCAATCTCGAATGGAAGATACTGCTCTTTTCTTAAACTTAGGTATTTTCTCCTTTGCCTGATCCATATTTAATTCCATCACAAGTCCTTATCAGAACTACTATCACTATATTTAATCGTTAATCCTCGTCATAACGTTAAGATCTTGTATACAATGAACAAATCTAATAGAAATCTAAGGAAATCTTCTTACCTTAAAAATCCCGAAAGTGGAGACTAGCTATTTTCGGCTTTTAGATCTAATTGACCAAGCTTCCTTCAAATCCCGAATTGCCGCCCAACATAGAATCATTAAACTGTTAATTTTTTGGCTTTTGCCTTTTAAGAATTAAAATAGAATATGAGATTTAACAGAAATTGGCACTTACCTTAGTGTAGGGAATTCGGCTAACACTTGGAAAGGAGATTCGACAATGCCAAAGGAAAGTTTTAAATGCCAGAAGAATAGAACTAATTCTCAAATAGGATGAATAAAAGAAAAGACTATAGATGCTTGACTTTTTAGAGAAATCGGCACAAGGAGGAAAAAGTGGAGAAGAGTTTGACTTTTGAAGAAATTGGAGAAAAGAAATTTGAGAGGAGAGGCTAAGGAATTTGGCACAATGGGAGAAGAAATTAGGGTTTTCAATGTCGAATCAAGGAGCTATCCCCCCTTATTTATAGATATTTTGACACCTCATGTATAAAACCGAAAACGCCCTCCTAATTAATTAAAATTCAAGCTAAAGAGAGGGAAATTGGCACCCTCTTTGCCATGCGATGGCTTAATTTTACACTCCTCTAGGTAGTGGATTTTGGCCAACACCTCCTTGAAGATAAGCTCCTAACTTTTCTCCTTTTTGTCTATGATATTATGACTTATAAAATCCACATAATTTCTCCTATTTTTGAGCCTTGTAGCCGTCCACCTCTACTAACCCTAATGCCAAAATTTAACTTACTTAAATTAAAAGATTTGGGCCTCATTAAACTTAATATTTGGGCCCCTAATTCCTTGTATGTGGTGTCACCCTATTTTCATTTAAAGTGCCAAAATTAGCCTAAAAACATGGGCTCCTTGCGACCCAAAACTTGTTCCTTTTTAATTGTTAATGATGCCACCTTAAAATAATTTAATATGGGTCTTTACCTAATTCTAAACCCAAATTTAAACCCCTTTCACCATATTAAACATATTCCTATACTAAACGCATAGACCCATAAATTCAGGATGTTATAATGAATCACTTTGCTCCCTCTTCGATGATGAACTCCATGGTTCAAATATGAAATCTGGAAACTCAAGCACAAAAATGAATGGGTCATTATAAATTTTTCGAATGGCATTCATCATCGAGTCATCTCTTATTTTTGAGTATCTCCAGTAGGCTTGTTGCTGCCATTGCATGTGTTGCATTAAGTCCATCAGCTTTGAAAGCTCATCATGAAGATCTGGGCTAGGCAGTGGAGCTTCAAACATTGAGGTTTCGATATCAGGTTCAACTTTTGGTTCCATTGGCTTTGCCTCATTAGGGACTTCAGTTGATTGTTCTGGCGGGATCTCTGTGGGGTCATCTTCTGCTTCTTCGGGATCCTCACTCTCTTCAACTCGTTGCTGTAGAATAGAATCTCCAGCTACTCGGTAGAGGTCCCAATCGATGATTGTGCCTTGACTATACCCTGTCTTCTTCACGTTCGCAAGAGTTTTTGCTTTTAAGCACATAATTGTTATCATAAAGGGGAAATAGGCTGGGCTAGAACGTCTAAAAACATAATTTTGCATTTATCTTAGGATGATTTTGCCCACATCAATGGTCTTTCCAGTTAGAATCGAGTATAATAGGACCATTTGTTCTAATGAGATTGTAGTCCCATGCGAACTAGGCATAAGGCTGAAATGGATGAAATAGAACCATACCTTCGCAAGTGGTGTCAAATGCTCTCTTCGACACGTATGGATTCCTTGCTTTGACATAGTCCACTTAGAACCTAGAATTGTAAGTTCCTCGAGAATTTCTTGCAAATTTTCAGGCTTAATGTTGCTCAACAAAGAAGAATATTAATCATTTTTGAAATCAGGTAATTCAAAGAACTCATTAATAGCATTTGAATTTATTGGTACCTTGATTCCACAAACTAGAACTTTGGTCAATTCGCTTGAGGTTAAGTTCTCATAAAATTCACGAACTAGTTCCTCATCCACACTTGTCTCTTTTCACAAAACAATTCCCAATTGAGGGCTTCAGCAACTTGACGAATATGTGCCATAAAGTCTCTGTAGTTGCTTTCCTTCAATGTGAAGCCTTTCCCTGGATGCATCTATTGATTTTTGAAGATACTTTCGTATCTTACTTTGGCTTCTTCACAGTGGAACTTATTTTGCGTTTCATCGATTTGGGCGAAAGCACGAGTTCTCTTACGAGGCATGATTGACCTGAACATAAGATGGGAAAAAATATTTTCTAAAAAATTTAGTTAATAAAAATTACTAATATTTCAATAAATTGAAAAATTAAATAATTGAATAAAATTAAAACTTAAGAAAAAAAAAATTGTTCTTACCACTTTCCTTGTAAAAATTAAGAACTCCTAAAATAAAATAAACTTATGAAGCAAAAGATGGAAAATTAGAAAAGGTTGGAGGGTTTGGCTAAAGGGCTTGGTGCGATATTGGTGTGCTGCACAGATGTTGCTAGGTGCGCAGTGGATGAGAGCGGAAGCAGGTAGCAACGCACAGTGGTTCGACAAGCAAGCTTGGGATGCTAGGACGTGCGCAACTGTGGCGCACAGGAGTAGGACACGGCCTGGGCAGCTGGGCTAGAGCAGCAAGTATAGCGGCACGGGGAGGCCACTGGTGCGCCTGTGTACAAGAGCTACTGGGCGCTTGGGCGTGCGGCTAGGTGCTCCAGCTAGGAGGTTTCGACACTTAAGGATTTGGGGTTTTGAGAGATGAATGAATGTGGAGAAGTATGGGTGGAATTTATAGTGAGAGCAGTAGGAATTAAAGTGGAACTCTTAGAGTAATTTAATAATTAAAATATTCTAATTCTAATTCTACTCAATGTTAACAACAATTTAATAATCAAATATATGCATATTAAATTATCATTGCTATTAATTTATTAAAACAAAAATTAAACTAATCCTAATTCTATGCTAAGTTGACAAAAATTAATATATAAATTATGATAGATATAATTATATATTAAATTTTGTCATATTATTATATAAATATATATATTTATTAAGTAAAATATTTATTTTAGATGCCTTTTGGAAATATTTACAAAAGAGGCACCTAATTTTTATTATTACTGAAATAGCAACCAAATTTTAAAAATAATTCAATTAAGTTTCTAGACTTAATGAAAATTTGAAATTGAGTTGCAATTTAAGACTTGGGTCAAAATTGACCTTCTTATTTGAAAAACCAAAAAATTATTTTGTCATTTAGGGACTAATTTCTTGGAAAATTATGTAAAAATCAATTCCCAGGAAAGATTGGAGAGGTCACAAGTGGTCCAGCTTAAGTTCCAATCTCCTAAACAGAATTTATTTAAACATAATAAACTTGAAAATATACCCTAAATAATTTATTAAAAACAAGAAAATTTAAATATCTGATAAATTGAACAAGATTTGATCCCATTTAGGTTTTTCTCTCGTAGTAATGTTTCAAACACTGAGCATTGACTTGAGAATTACCTCCCTTACCTTGGAGTTCAACAACTCCATACGGATAGATGCGATGAATCGTGAATGGACCGGACCAACGTGATTTTAACTTACCTGGGAAGAACTTCAATCTGGAATTAAATAACAAGACTTGCTGTCCTGCTTCAAATTCTCTAACTCGAATGTGCTTGTCATACCATTTCTTGAGTCTTTCCTTGAGTAATTTGGCTTTTTCATACGAGAACATTCAGAATTCCTCTAGCTCTTTAAGTTGGAGCATCCGTTTCTCTTTAGCAAGCTTAAGATCCAAGTTGAGTCGTCGAAGAGCCTAGTAAGCTTTGTTCTCTAACTCTAAAGGTAGATGGCAGGCTTTCTCAAAGACCAATCTGTAGGGTGACATTCCCAAAGGTGTCTTGTATGCTGTTCTGTAGGCCCATAAAGCATCATCTAGTCTCTTGGACCAATCTCATCGGTTCGGGCAAACTACCTTCTCAAGTATACCTTTGATCTCCTTATTCGCCAGCTCAGCTTGCCCATTTGTCTGCGGATGGTAAGCTGTAGTAACCTTATGTTTCACTCCATGTTTATCTAACAACCATTTTAACCACTTGTTCACGAAATGGGTCCCTTCATCGCTGATAATAGCTCTTGGGGTTCCAAACCTTGTGAACACGTGTTTCTGCGAGAACTTCATCACAACTTTAGCATTGTTCATCGGATAAGCTTCAACCTCGACCTATTTGGACACATAATCTACTGCTACCAATATGTACTTGTGACCAAAAGACGGAGGGAAAGGACCAAGAAAATTAATACCCCAAACAACAAACAATTCTACCTCAATAATATTTGTTCGAGCCATCTCATTTCTGTTGGTAACATTTCCAACCCTCTGACATTGATCACAACTTTTTACATAAGCGTATGCATCCTTGAATAGTGTTGGCCAAAAGAATCCAACTTGCGATACTTTGGCCGCAGTGCGAGTACGTCTGAAGTGTCCTCCACTTGGAGCTTAGTGACAGTGGTATAAAATCTTCGGTATTTTATCTTTTGCCACACATCTCCTGGTCGTCTGATCTGCACACTTTTTAAAAAAATATGGCTCTTCCTAGAAATAGTACTTCACATCGTGAAGAAACTTTTTCCTTTGTTGATACGTTTTATCACTCGGCATCAAACCACAAGCTAAATAGTTAGCAATATCAGCAAACCAAGGAATATTATGGACATGATTTACCTTCAGTATGTGTTCATATGAAAATGTCTCCTAGACGGTACGAGTGGAGAATTTTCCTCTTGCGGCTTTAATCTAGACAAGTGATTTGCTACTTGGTTTTCTACTCCATTTCGATCTTGAATTTCTAGATCAAACTCTTGAAGTAGAAGTACCCACTGGATTAATCTTGGCTTAGCATCTTTCTTGGCTAGTAAATACTTAATTGCTGAGTGGTCCGTATAGACAGTCACTTTGGTACCTACGAGATAAGATCGAAACTTGTCCAAAGCAAACACAATAGCAAGTAACTCTTTTTTTGTTACCGTATAATTCAGTTGAGCTTTGGTTAGAGTTTGACTTGCGTAGTAGATGGGATGAAAAACTTTGTTCCTTCACTGGCCCAAGACAGCTCCAATTGCGAAGTCACTTGCGTTGCACATCAATACGAATGGCAAATCCCAGTCTGGTGTGACGATTATGGGTACCATGACTAATCGACTCTTCAAATCATTGAAGGCTTTTAAGAATTTCTCATCAAACTTGAATATCGAGTCCTTCTCCAATAATTTGCATAATGGTTTAGCAACTTTGGAGAAGTCCTTGATAAATATTCGATAAAAATCGGAGTGGCCCAAAAAGCTCCTAACACCTTTTACAGATGTTGGAGGTGGAAGTTTCTCAATAACGTCTACCTTTGCTTTATCTACCTCGATCCCATGTCTCATTATCCAATGGCCTAAAATAATTCCTTCTCGTACCATAAAATGGAACTTTTCCCAGTTGAGTACGAGATTCACTTCTTTGCATCACCTTAGTACCTTAGCTAGATTGGCTAAGCAATCATCGTAAGTATCTTTGAATACTGAAAAATCGTCCATAAAAACTTCCAAATACTTTTCAACCATGTTAGTAAAAATAGACATCATACATATCTGAAATGTAGCAGGTGCGTTACATAAACCAAATGTCATGAGTCTAAATGCAAACGTACCTACGGGCAGGTGAATGTCATTTTGTGTTGATCTTCCGGTGCTACTGTAATTTGATTATACCATAAGTATCCATCGAGAAAATAGTATAATCTCGTCCTATGAGTTTATCCAGCATTTGGTCCAAGAACGGCAAAGGAAAGTGATCTTTCCTAGTCGCCTTGTTCACCTTTCGGTAATCTATACAGATTCTCCATCCAGTAACCGTTCTAGTTGGTATCAACTCGTTGTTCTCGTTCTCTACGACCGTGATACCTCCTTTTTTTGGCACGCACTGGACCGGACTTACCCATGAACTGTCCGAGATGGGATAGATAATACCTGTATCTAACCATTTGATGATCTCCTTTTTTACTACGTCCTTCATGATGGGGTTTAGTCTCCGTTGTCCATCGATCGTCCCTTTTTCACCATCTTCCAGGATAATCTTGTGCATGCATACAAACGGACTAATACCGCAAATATCAGCTATGGTCCATCCGATGGCCTTCTTGAATTGTTTCAAAACTAAGATAAGTTTCTCTTCTTACTTAGTGGTCAATTCTGATAAAACAATCACAAGTAGAGTAAAGCGTTACCTAAATAAACATATTTTAAGTGAGAAGGTAATACCTTAAGTTCTAATTTAGGTGGCTCCTCGATCGACGCTTTTGGTTGGGAATAGTCCCTCTTTTCTAACTCCAAAGATTCCAAATGGGATTGCGGATGAAATCCCCTTTGATTAGCTTCTAGCAAAGCTAAGTATTCATCCACCTTTTCATCATTTGGGGGATTCGATGTCAAAATTCTTTCCAGTGGGTCCTCAACACAGTTGAGTTACTTCTCCACTATTAAATCCTCTAAATCGGACACTATAGAGAAACCATCAATTATGTCAGGAAATCGCATAAACTTAAAGACGTTAAATGTTACCTGATCCTCCTGAAAATGCATAGTGAGCTTTGATAAACCGTAATATATACATATTTTAATCCCACATTTAGCATACTTTTGGATGATTTATTCCTTAAATTGTAGAATTTGGTACTTCTAATCCTTTAATTTCATGTTTTATACTTAGGAGAGCACTGGAGGATAAAAAGAATGAGAAACGAGACAAAAACGAAGAAAATGGGCCAAAGAACAAATTGCACACGGCCTAGGCCCGAGACACACGGCTGTGCCTCTTTAGTAGATCCAACCACAACCTGGATTCGATTCACATGGCCGTGCCACACGGGCGTGTCCCTGCCGCAGCAAAGAAGAGTTTCATTCGGATTAGGGTACTTAGAGGCAAAGAAAGACATTCCAAAAGCCTATATAGACACCCTAGAGGCCAACCTTCAAGGGGGCGTTTAGCTAGGCCAATGAGCCAAGCCAGAGAGGCCGAATTGTGGGATTCAGTTGAAGAACGCCAGTTGATCCATCCCAGAAGCTGGAATCACACTCAAGACTGAGGATCTCTCCTTCAATTCCTTCAGGAGGTTTTAGGGTTTTCTTTATATTTTGTTATTTTTCTTCTGAGATGTATTCTTTTATGATTATGAACTAAACCCCTCAAATACTTGAGGGGGATGAAACCCAAGACGGATCTTGTTATTGTTTTCTCAACTATATGATAAATACTTGATTTGTTCTTAACTATGTGTTCCTAATTCTTGCTTTGATATTTCAAGATATTGATTCAAGTATTGATGTACTTAGGCAGAGGAGGAATATTCCCTGTTTAAGAGTAGATCTAGCATAGTTAAGCGGAGTTGATCGCAAACCTAGAGATAGGATGACGAAAATCTACCGGATTAGGGTCAAACCTAATATGGGAGTCCATAGATCGAGTTAATGCAATTTTAAGGGTTTTAATTAGAAAAATATTTCAATTAATCAACCTAGGGTTAGACGTTAGTAGCCTCGAGAGAGGTATTAATATAAATTAGGGAATCCTACGGATTAAGTCAAGTGAATAAATCATTTGGTTCAGAGTTAGATAACAAGTGAAGTCTAGGTGGATTCTTCCTCGGGTATTGTCATAATCAATTGGTTTTCCCACAAGCATTTCCCCAATTCCTTCTCTATGTCTTAGCATCTTTAGCTTAGTAGTTAGTTGATTTTAGATTAAATAGAAATTATTTTAATTCTTAGGTTAAATAATAAGAAGAAAGTTAGTATTAGTACTTTTGGTTCCCTTGGGTTCGACAATCCGGTCTTGCCACTAAACTATACTACTGTTTGATAGGTGCACTTGCCTCAATCGTGGTGATAGTTAGTTTCTAGGCTCGATCATTCATTATATGAATTTTAAGACTTTTTCCACCACCATCAAGTTTTTGGTGTCGTTGCAGAGGAACTGAAATATTAAGAACGCTCAACTTTTATTACTTTAACCATATTTTATTTTTACAATTAAATTTTATTCTTACTTTTCTAAATTTTTTTTCTTTTTATATGTTCTTAGAAGGTACTTCTAGTTTATGACTAGAAGAAACCCGACAGGACCCTTAGTTTACGACAGTGATATTGAAGGTACTGTTCGCAGAAATCGTAGAGAAATAAAGCGAAGCTTAAATTACATAGAAGAAAAGCAAGAGAACGAAATTAATACTACCGAAGAGATGGTTGAGAATAAATCGCTACCTTAGGAGGTGGCCGAAAATCATGCTCTCGTACTATGTATGATTATGCTAAACCTAATTTAACAGGAATTGTATCGAGTATTGTTAGTCCTGCTATAGCTGCTAATAATTTTTAACTGAAACCTAACACTATACAAATGATTCAACAATTTGTTCAATTTGATGGTTTGCAGGGCGAAGACCCAAATACTCATTTAGCAAATTTTTTAGAATTCTATGATACCTTCAAAATAAATGATGTTTCGATGATGCCATTTGTCTTCGGTTATGTAACGACCCAAATTTGGGCCTAGTAGGATTAGGCCCATTGGGCCTTGGGTGTGGGAGCATTTAAAATTTTTGAGAACAAGAGAACGAACCTAATGCAAGTTGGACCTATTAGGTGAGTGATTTTGGAAGGTTAGGGGGCTTCTATGAAGCCTTGGGATCAAACCTGGTCTTAGGAAAAATTTTGTTTTAGGTGAATAAAACCCTAGGTGTAAGTAAGTAGGCTTTAAGAATAAAATGTGGAAAAAAATGTCACAAAAAGAGCTTGTGGTGTAGTGGCAAAGTGGCGCCACATGGGAGACAAGGAGGTGACGCCACACAAGGAAGCAAGGGGTCCAAGGTTCAAGTCTTGGCGCTTCCATTTCATTTTGATTTCTTTTTTTAAAGGAACTTAGACTTTGGCCATAGGTTTATATTTAGTTGCGCATGATGTTAGACACAACGAATTGAGTGGTCTAGTGGCAAGGCGTCATTAAGGGTGCAAGGGAGCCTGGGTTCGAATCTCATGACAAGCAGGGGAGTATTTATTTTGAGGATTGGACGGCCAGAGCTTGTGTTGGATTTAAATTCTACCGAAGAAGGGATCCCACATCGGAAATCTAGCAAGAGGGAAGGTGAGAAGCTGGCTTATATATGGAGCTGTCTATGAGGAGAGTAAAAATACCTTGGTCGGCGCTTGGGCATAAGAGCATTCAGAGCGCGGATTAGCTTCAGACTCCTATCAGGTGTGTATCTCGCACTACTCTAGCTGTAGAGCGGCAAATGCTGAAATGTTGGTCACACGGTGATGGTAGCCACAGGAGCGTGCGGGCGCACGTGTGGGAGCTTCGACACGATAGTCGAGGCCACCATGAGTATTCTTGTGGGTTGATGTTGTTTAGGCCAAGTAGGACCAATGGGCTCGGGGGCCCATATGAATAAATTGTATGATTGTATAGTAGATAGTGAATTGGTCTAGGTGAATCTCATATCTGTGGCTAGATTTGGGCTAAATGGGCCACACGAGCGTGTGGACCCACTTGGTTCGAGAATGGGCCTTAGGCCCATTCGCATCATTATCTCTGCTTAGAATACTTGAGTCGCTTGAGATGACTGTAGACCTTCTGAGGGGTTGGCAAAATTATCAAAATACCCTCGGATTACAAAATTACCAAAATACCCCTAGTTTGTAAAATTATCGAAATACCCCTAGTTTGCAAAATTACCAAAATACCCTCAATTTATGAAAATACTGAAATACCCCTTGTTTACGAAATTACCAAAATACCCTCAGTTTGCAAAATTACTGAAATACCCTTAGAGGGTAAATTACTGTAATACCCCTGGGTTGCGAAATTACTAAAATACCCTTGGAAGGTAAATTATCGAAATAACCTTGGAGGGAAAATCACCAAAATACCCCTCGATTGAAAGATTACTGAACTACCCCGAGGGGGTAAAAATGACTATTATACCCTTAATTGTGAATGAATATCGTGTGTATGTTTTAATTACACTTTTGTACGTGGATACATGACATTTTATCATATTGCATGGGCAAAGTTAATGGTCAAGAGAAGTGTAGCCTGGTGGCTCTACCACATACTATTTTAGTGGCTATGCCAAATATATATATACTATGACTCTGGTGGCTCAGCCACAAATATTGTGATTAGCAGCTCGTCTGCATTATTGGTGTGATTGGCAAGGTGGGTTGACTCGATCCCCACGGGTGACGATTGGTTGGTATGGGGGTGTAATTGGTTGGATTTGGTTGGGTTACATTACATTACATTAGACTACATTATCTGCATTATCATGCTTATAGGACTAAGGCCCAGATTGTCCTTTGAATAGGGCTTGACCGATCTGCCTCTATATGGGCTTGACTCGATCTATTCAGATGGGCTTCACCCGATCGCCCTCTGTATGGGCTTTGGCCCAGTTTACTTTAGTATAGGCTCGGGCCCAGTTAATGATCGACTAGGGGAATTACACACTGAGTTTTCGAAACTCACCCCTTTACTTTAACCTTGCAGGTAATCCCCAGCCTTAGAGGATTTGGGCTGCGGAGGACTTGGAGGTGGTCATACGCGGAGTTGGTAATAGATGAAACTTAGTAATTTTGGTTTGAAATTGTTTTAGATTATTCTATTTTGGATTATTAATTTATGTAATATGGCCTTTGAGATTTTCTTTTAACTTTCATTGGTAATTCTTTTAGTTATGAACTGCTAAACAATATAACATGGGTTTTTAAAAACGATAACTGTCATTTTCAAATATCACATTTTCGCAACTTATAAAGTCAATCTTCTTCTACAAATAATGTTTTGAAAACAATATTATGTTTGCAAGGAAAAATAACTTCAAGCAAATTTTATTTGTTAAGCGACGAAACTCGAGGTTTTTAAATTGAGGAAAGATTTTTAAAGATCATAATGTTTATACAACCTTTTGACGTGACATGCCAGATTTGGGCCTAACTTTTAAGTTGAGTTTGGGGTGTTACTTTTATGGTATCAGAGCCAAGTTGCAAAACTCAGCTGTGGAATGGGTTCGAAAACGTTTTTCAAAATCTGTTTGAAATTTGGTTTAGAAAATATATATCCTTATTGGAAGTATGGCACATTGAGTCTCCGGTACCAAATCCACAAGTTCCTGATACTATGCTTTGTTGTATGATGTATTGACTATAGTTATTTTGTGTATGTTTTGTGGATATGATGCTTAAACTTAGAGTTTGTATTTATTCCGTGTATATTGTGGAAATTATTTGCGTGTGATGTCCATTCGCTCTGATGGATAAATAGTGTGGTGCGTGCTTGTGTTATTAAGATCACAGTGCGCAGCGAGAGTGTAGTGTGCTAGGTTAGGATGTGCAACGTTTTCGTTAGTTAGAAATTTCGAGGACGAAATTTCTTTAAGGGGGTAGATTTGTAATGACCCAAATTTGGGCCTAGTAGGATTGGGCCCATTGGGCCTTGAGTGTGGGAGCGTTTAAAAATTTTTGAGAACAAGAGAACAGCCCTAATACAAGTTGGACCTATTAGGTGAGTGATTTTGGAAGGTTTGGGGGCTTCTATGAAGTCCCAGGATCAAACCTTGGCTTAGGAAAAATTTTGGTTTTAGGTGAATAAAACCCTGGGTTTAAGTAAGTAGGCTTCAAGAATAAAATGTGGAAAAAAATGGCACAAAAAGAGCTTGTGGTGTAGTGGCAAAGTGGCGCCACATGGGAGACAAGGAGGTGATGCCACACAAGGAAGCAAGGGGTCCAAGGTTCAAGTCTTGGCCCATGCATTTCATTTTGATTTCTTTTTTAAAGGAACTTAGAATTTGGCCATAGGTTTATATTTAGTTGCGCATGATGTTAGACATAAAGAAGTGAGTGGTCTAGTGGCAAGGCGTCATTAAGGGTGCAAGGGAGCCTGGGTTCGAATCTCGTGATAAGCAGGGGAGTATTTATTTTGCAGATTGGACGACCCGAGTTTGTGTTGGATTTAAACTCTACTAAAGAAGGGATCCCACATCGGAAAGCTAGCAAGAGGGAAGGTGAGAATCTGGCTTATATATGGAGCTGTCTATGAGGAGAGTAAAAATACCTTGGTTGGCGTTTGGGCATAGGAGCATTCGGAGCGCGGATTAGCTTCAGAATCCTTTCAGGTGTGTATCTCGCACTACTCTAGCTGTAGAGTGGCAAATGTCAAAATGCCAATCACACGGTGATGGTAGCCACACGAGCGTACGAGCGCACGTGTGGGAGCTTCGATGTGATAGTCGAGGCCACCATGAGTATTCTTGTGGGTTGACGTTGTTTAGGCCAAGTAGGACCAATGGGCCCAGGGGCCCATATGGATAATTGGTATGATTGTGTAGTAGATAGTGAACTGGTCTAGGTGAATCTCATATCTGTGGCTAGATTTGGGCTAAATGGGCCACACGAGCATGTGGGCTCACTTGGTCAGAGAATGGGCCTTAGGCCCATTCGCATTATTATCTCTATTTAGAATACTTGAGTCGCTCGAGGCGACTGTAAACCTTCTGAGGGGTTGGCAAAATATAGAAATACCCTCGAATTGTAAAATTATCGAAATACCCCTAGTTTACAAAATTATTGAAACACTGCTGGTTTGTGAAATTATCGAAATAACCCTAGTTTGTGAAATTACCGAAATACCCTCAGTTTATGAAATTACCGAAATACCCTTAGTTTGCAAAATTTTTGAAATACACCTAGTTTGTTAAATTACTAAAATACCCCTGGTTTACGAAATTATTGAAATACCCTTGGGTTGCAAAATTATCGAAATACCCATAGAAGGTAAATTATCGAAATACCCCTGGGTTGCAAAATTACTAAAATACCCTTGGAGGGTAAATTATGGAAATACCTTTAGAGGGTAAATCACCAAAATACCCCCTGGGTTGTGAGATTATCGAACTATCCCGAGGGGGTAAAAATGATTGTTATACCCTTAATTGTGAATGAATATTATCTGTATATTTTAATTACACTTTTACACTTGGATACATGACATTTTATCATATTGCATGGGGGGTTAATGACGAAGAGAAGTGTAGCCTGGTGGCTCTGCCACATACTGTGTTAGTGGCTATGCCACATATATATATATATACTATGACTCAGGTGGCTCAGCCACAAATATTGTGATTAGCAGCTCGTCTACATTATTGGTGTGATTGGCAAGGTTGGTTGGCTTGATCCCCACAGGCGACGATTGGTTGGTACGGGGGTGTGATTGGTTGGATTGGGTTGGGTTACATTACATTACGTTAGACTACATTATCTACATTATCATGCTTATAGGGCTAAGGCCTAGATTGTTACTGAATAGGGCTTGACCGATCCGCTTCTATATGAGCTTGGCTCGATGCGCTTCATATGGGCTTCGACTCGACCATACAGATGGGCTTGACCCGACTGCTTCGATATGGGCTCGGGCCCAGTTAATGACCGACTAAGGGAATTACACACTGAGTTCTCGTAACTCACCCCTTTGCTTTAACCTTGCAGGTAATCCCCAGCCTTAGAGGATTTGGAGCTGCGGAGGACTCGGAGGTGGCGATACGCGGAGTTGTTAATAAACGAAACTTAGTAATTTTGGTTTGAAATTATTTTAGATTATTCTATTTTGGGTTATTAATTTATGTAATATGGCCTTTGGGATTTTTTTTAACTTTCATTGGTAATTATTTTAGTTATGAACTGCTAAACAATATAACATGGGTTTTAAAAGCGATAAGCTATCGTTTTCAAATATCACGTTTTGCAACTTTTAAAGTCAATCTTTTCTACAAACAATGTTTTGAAAACAATATTATGTTTGCAAGGAAAATAACTTTAAGAAAATTTTATTTGTTAAGCGACAAAACTCGAGGTTTTTAAATTGAGGAAAGGTTTTTAAAGATCGTAAGATTTATACAACCTTTTAACGTGACATGCCAGATTCGAGCCTAACTTTGAGGCCGGGTTTGGGGTGTTACATTTTATGGTATCAGAGCCAAGTTACAAAACTCTGCTGTGGAATGGGTTCGAAAACATTTTTCAAAATCTGTCTAAAATTTGGTTTAGAAAATATATATCGTTATTGGAAGTATGGCACACCGAGTCTCCGACACCAAATTCGTAAGTTCATGATACTATGCTTTGTTGTATGCTGTATTGGCTATAGTTATTCTGTGTATGTTTTGTGGATATGATGCTTAAACTTAGAGTTTGTATTTATTCTGTGTATATTGGGGAAATAATTTGTGTGTGACGTCCATCCGCTCTGATGGATAAAAGTGTGGTGGTGCTTGTGTTATTAAGATCAGAGTGCGCAGCGAGAGCGTAGTGTGCTAGGTTAAGATGTGCAAGTGTTCGTTAGTTGGAAATTTCGAGGATGAAATTTCTTTAAGGAGGTAGATTTGTAACGACCCGAATTTAGGCCTAGTAGGATTGGGCCCATTAGGCCTTGGGTGTGGAAGCGTTTAAAAATTTTTGAGAACAAGAAAACAGACCTAATGCAAGTTAGACCTATTAGGTGAGTGATTTTAGACGGCTAGGGGGCTTCTATAAAGTCCCGGGATCAAACCTGGCTTAGGAAAAATTTTGGTTTTAGGTGAATAAAACCCTAGATGTAAGTAAGTAGGCTTTAAGAATAAAATGTGGAAAAAAATGACACAAAAAAAGCTTGTGGTGCAGTGGCAAAGTGGCGCCACATGGGAGACAAGGAGGTGACGCCACACAAGGAAGCAAGGGTCAAAGGTTCAAGTCTTGGCGCTTGCATTTCATTTTGATTTCTTTTTTTAAAGGAACTTAGACTTTGGCCATAGGTTTATATTTAGTTGTGCATGATGTTAGACACAATGAATTGAGTGGTCTAGTGGCAAGGCGTCATTAAGGGTGCAAGGGAGCCTGGGTTCGAATCTCATAACAAGCAGGGCAGTATTTATTTTGTGGATTGGACGGCCAAAGTTTGTGTTGGATTTAAACTCTACTGAAGAAGGGATCCCATATCGGAAAGCTAGCAAGAGGGAAGGTGAGAAGCTAGCTTATATATGGAGCTGTCTATGATGAGAGTAAAAATAACTTTTGGTTGGCGTTTGGGCATAGGAGCATTCGGAGCGCGGATTAACTTCAGACTCCTTTCAGGTGTGTATCTCGCACTACTCTAGCTGTAGAGCAGCAAATGTCGAAATACCGGTCACACGGTGATGGTAGCCACACGAGCGTGCGGGCACACGTGTGGGAGTTTCGACGCGATAGTCGAGGCCACCATGAGTGTTCTTGTGGGTTGACGTTGTTTAGGCCAAGTAGGACCAATGGGCCCAGGGCCCATATGAATAAATTGTATGATTGTGTAGTAGATAGTGAATTGGTCTAGGTGAATCTCATATCTGTGGCTAGATTTGGGCTAAATGGGCCACACGAGCGTGTGGGACCATTTGGTCCGAGAATGAGCCTTAGGCCAATTCGCATTATTATCTCTGTTTAGAATACTTGAGTCGCTCGAGGCGACTGTAGAACTTCTGAGGGGTTGGCAAAATTATCGAAATATCCTTGAATTGTAAAATTATCGAAATACCCCTGGTTTACGTAATTATCGAAACACCTTGGTTTGCAAAATTACCAAAATACCCCTGGTTTGTGAAATTACCGAAATACCCTCAATTTATGAAATTATCAAAATACCCCGGTTTGTGAAATTATCAAAATACCCTTGGTTTACAAAATTACCAAAATACCCCTAGTTTGTAAAATTACGAAAATACCCCTAGTTTACGAAATTACCGAAATACACTTGGGTTGCAAAATTATTGAAATACCCCTAGAGGGTAAATTACCGAAATACCCCTGGGTTGTGAAATTACTGAAATACCTTTGGAGGGTAAATTATCGAAATACCCTTGAAGGGTACCCCTAGGTTGCAAGATTACCGAATTAACTCAAGGGGGTGTTAATCACTGTTATACCCTTAATTGTGAATGAGTATCGTGTATATGTTTTAATTACACTTTTATACGTGGATACATGACATTTTATCATATTGCATGGGGCGGGTTAATGACTGAAGAGAAGTGTAGCTTGGTGGCTCTGCCACATACTGTTTTGTGGCTCTGCCACATATATATATACTATGACTCTGGTGGCTCAGCCACAAATATTGTGATTAGTAGCTCGTCTACATTATTGGTGTGATTGGCAAGGTTGGTTGACTTGATCCCCACAGGTGACGATTGGTTGGTACGGGGGTGTGATTGGTTGGATTGGGTTGGGTTACATTACATTACATTAGACTACATTATCTGCATTATCATGCTTATAGGGCTAAGGCCCAGATTGTTACTGAATAGGGCTTCGGCCTAGTCTGCTTCTGTATGGGCTTCGGCTCATTCTGGTTTTGTATGGGCTTCGGCTCAATCTACTTTTGTATGGGCTTCGGCTCAGTCTGCTTCTATATGGGCTTCAGTCCCACTTGCTTCAGTATGGGCTCGAGCCTAGTTAATGATCGACTAGGGGAATTACACACTGAGTTCTCGTAATTCACCCCTTTGCTTTAACCTTGCAGGTAATCCCCAGCCTTAGAGGATTTGGAGTCGGAGGACTGAGAGGTGGCCATCTGTGAGTTGTTAATAAACGAAACTTAGTAATTTTGGTTTGAAATTATTTTAGATTATTCTATTTTGGGTTATCAATTTATGTAATATGGCCTTTGGGATTTTTTTTAACTTTCATTGGTAATTCTTTTAGTTATGAACTGCTAAACAATATAACATGGGTTTTTAAAAACGATAACTGTCGTTTTCAAATATCACATTTCTGCAACTTTTAAAGTCAATCTTGTTCTACAAACAATGTTTTGAAAACAATATTATGTTTGCAAGGAAAAATAACTTCAAGCAAATTTTATTTGTTAAGCGACGAAACTCGAGGTTTTTGAATTGAGGAAAGGTTTTTAAAGATCGTAAGGTTTTTACAACTTTTTAACGTGACATGCTAGATTTGGGCCTAACTTCTAGCTGGGTTTGGGGTGTTAAATTTTATTTTATCAGAGCTAAGTTGCAAAACTCGACTGTGGAATGGGTTCGAAAATATTTTTCAAAATCTGTTTGAAATTTGGTTTAGAAAATATATATCGTTATTGGAAGTATGGCACACCGAGTCTCCGGCACCAAATCCGTAAGTTCCTGATACTATGCTTTGTTGTATGCTGTATTGACTATAGTTATTCTGTGTATGTTATTTGGATATGATGCTTAAACTTAGAGTTTGTATTTATTCCGTGTATATTGTGGAAATTATTTGCGTGTGACATCCATTCGCTCTGATGGATAAATAGTGTGGTGCATGCTTGTGTTATTAAGATCAGAGTGCGCAGTGAGAGCGTAGTGTGCTAGGTTAGGATGTGCGACGTTTTCGTTAGTAGGAAATTTCGAGGACGAAATTTCTTTAAGGGGGTAGATTTGTAACAACCCGAATTTGGGCCAAGTAGGTTGGGCCCATTGGGCCTTGGGTGTAGGAGTGTTTAAAATTTTTGAGAACAAGAGAATGACCCTAATGCAAGTTGGACCTATTAAGTGAGTGATTTTGGAAGGTTAGGGGGCTTCTATGAAGTCCCGGGATCAAACCTTGGCTTAGAAAAAAATTTGGTTTGTTGTGAATAAAACCCTGGGTGTAAGTAAATAGGTTTTAAGAATAAAATGTGGAAAAAAATGACATAAAAAGAGCTTGTGGTGTAGTGGCAAAGTGGCACCACATGGGTGACAAGGAGGTGACGCCACACAAGGAAGCAATGGGTCCAAGGTTCAAGTCTTGGCGCTCTCATCTCATTTTGATTTCTTTTTTTAAGGGAACTTAGACTTTGGCCATAGGTTTATATTTAGTTGCTCATGATGTTAGACACAAGAGCCTGGGTTTGAATCTCATGACAAGCAGGGGAGTATTTACTTTGCGGATTGGATGACTAAAGTTTGTGTTGGATTTAAAATCTACTGAAGAAGGGATCCCACATCGAAAAGCTAGCAAGAGGGAAGGTGAGAAGCTGGCTATATATGGAGCTGTCTATGAGGAGAGTAAACATACCTTGTTGGCGTTTGGGCATAGGAGCATTCGGAGTGCGGATTAGCTATCTCGCACTACTATAGTTGTAGAGCGGCAAATGCTGAAATGCCGGTCACATGGCGATGGTAACAACACGAGCGTACGGGCATGATAGTCGAGGCCACTATGAGTATTCTTGTGGGTTGACGTTGTTTGGGCCACGATGGGCTGAAAGGGGCCAAGTGGGCCCAATGGGCTCGGGGGCCTATATGAATAAATTGTATGATTGTGTAGTAGATAGTGAACTAGTCTAGGTGAATCTCATAGCTATGACTAGATTTGGGCTAAATGGGCCACACGAGTGTGTGGGCCCACTTGGGCCGAGAATGGGCCTTAGGCCCATTCCATCATTATCTCTGTTTAGAATAATTGAGTTGCTCGAGGTGGCTGTAGACCTTCTGAGGGGTTGGCAAAATTATCGAAATACCCTCGAATTGTAAAATTACTGAAATACCATTGGTTTCTGAAATTACTGACACACCCCTGGTTTGCGAAATTATCAAAATACCCTCAGTTTACGAAATTAGCGAAATAACCCTGATTTGCAAAATTACCAAAATACCTCTAGTTTACGAAATGTCCAAAACACCTCTGGTTTGTGAAATTATCGAAATACCTCTGGTTTACGAAATTACTAAAACACCCCTGGTTTGTAAAATTATCGAAATACCCCTAGTTTGTGAAATTATCGAAATACCCTTAGTTTGTGAAATTATCGAAATACCCCTAGTTTATAAAATTACCAAAATACCCCTAGTTTACAAAATTATTGAAATACCAGTGGGTTGCGAAATTACCAAAATACCCTTATGGGTAAATTACCGGAATACCCCTGTGTTGCAAAATTATCGAAATACCCTTAGAGGGTAAATTATCGAATACCCTTAGAGGGTAAATCACCAAAATGCCCCTAGGTTGCGAGATTACCAAACTACCCCTAAGGGGGTGAAAATGACTGTTTTACCCTTAATTGTGAATGAATATCATGTGTATGTTTTAATTACACTTTTATACGTGGATACATGACATTTTATCATGTTGCATGGGGTGGGTTAATAACTGAAGAGAAGTGTAGTCTGGTGGCTCTGCCACATACTGTTTTAGTGGCTATGCCACATATATATATACTATGACTCTGGTGGCTCAGCCACAAATATTGTGATTAGCAGCTCGTTTGCATTATTGGTGTGATTGGAGGGGTGGATTGACTTGATCCCCACAGATGACGATTAGTTGGTACGGGGGTGTGATTGGTTGGATTGGGTTGGGTTACATTACATTACATTAGACTACATTATCTGCATTATCATGCTTATAGGGCTAAGGCCCAGTTATTCTTGAATAGGGCTTCCTTGCCGATGCCTTCTCATATAGGCTTGGCTCGACCGCTTACATATGGGCTTCGGCTCTGTCTACTTTTGTATTGGATTTGGCTCGATCATACAGATGGGCTTGGCCTGATCTGCTTGATATGGGCTCGGGCCCAGTTAATGACCGACTAGGGGAATTACACACTGAGTTCTCGTAACTCACCCATTTTCTTTAACCTTGCACGTAATCCCCAGCCTTAGAGGATTTGGAGCTGCAGAGGACTCTAGGTGGCCATACGCGGAGTTGTTAATAAACGAACTTAGTAATTTTGGTTTGAAATTATTTTAGATTATTCTGTTTTGGGTTATTAATTTATGTAATATGGCTTTTGGGATTTTCTTTTAACTTTCATTGGTAATTCTTTTAGTTATGAACTACTAAACAATATAACATGGGTTTTTAAAAACGATAACTGTCATTTTCAAATATCACGTTTTTGCAACTTTTAAAGTCAATCTTGTTCTACAAACAATGTTTTGAAAACAATATTATGTTTGCAAGGAAAAATAACTTTAAGCAAATTTTATTTGTTAAGCGACGAAACTCGAGGTTTTTAAATTGAGGAAAGGTTTTTAAAGATCGTAAGGTTTATACAACCTTTTGACGTGACATGCCAGATTCGAGCCTAACTTCTAGGCCGGGTTTGGGGTGTTACTGGTTATTTCCCTTTTCATTAAGGAATAAAGCCAAATAGTGGTTGAATTCTCTTCTACGAGGATCAATCACTACATGGGAACAAATGATCGAAAATTTTTTATTAAAATATTTTCACCGGCCAAAACGGCGAAATTAAGGAATGATATCTCTTCTTTTATGCAGATGGATCTAGAAACACTATACGATGCATGGGAGAGATACAAAGATCTATTGAGAAGATGCCCTCACCATGGTTTACCCTTGTGGCTACAAGTCCAAACCTTTTACAATGGTGTGAACCCTTCAACCAGGAAATTGATTGATTCAGCCACCAGCGGAACCTTGAATAACAAAACACCTGAGGCTGCCTACGAATTCATTGTCACCAAATAACTATCAGTGGTAAGTCACGAGGAAATTGCCAACAAAAGCCACCAATGCTTTCAACCTCGATGTAGTAACCATGCTGTTAAATCAGGTAGAGATGTTAAATAAAAAGATTGATAGTTTTTATGGTTCTTCACAGGTACATCCAGTTATGCAATGCGATACGAATGGAGGAGGGATGAACAACATAGAATTTTTGCTTTACAACTCGAACGCTGAAAACGAGCAAATCACTATATGGGTAATAATTTTATACCTCAAAATAACCTTTATAGTAACACCTACAATCCAAGTTGGTGGAACCATCCCAACTTCCCATGGGGTGGCCAAGGAAATCAGAGACAACAACCCCTCCCAAGCTTTCAACAGCAACCCTACCCACAAGAGAAAAAGCCGAACCTTGAGGAGATGTTAACAAAATTCATAGCGGTGTCAGAAACACGTTTCTAAAACACCGAAACAACACTTAAAAATCAACAAGCATCAATTCAAGGGATCGAGAACCAGTTAGGGAAACTTGCTAAGCTAATTTCCAAATGACCACAACGTAGCTTGGCAAGTAACACTGAGACTAACCCAAAGGAGCAACTTCAAGCCATAACAGCTCATGACAGTGAAGGGTTAGTGGAATCTGAATCTGAGCCAAGGCAAGAACCTATGGTAAGTGAAGGTAAAGTTAAGGAAAGCCAAGAAAAACCAAAATCGATAATTAAAGAGTACCAACCTCAAATACCATACCCCAAAGTGATGAAGAAAGACAATACAGATGAACAGTTTGATAAGTTTCTTAAACTTTTAAAGAAATTACATATTAACTTACCCTTGCTTGAAGCTCTTTCATAGATGCCAGATTTAAGGAAATTTTTAAAAGAGCTTTTGACAAATAAACGGCGATTAGACGAAGCATTGCATGTGGAGCTGAACGTAGTGTGCTCAACAATTTTGCAAAATAAACTACCTCAAAAATTAAAAGATCCAAGTGAACTCACACTTCGTGTAGGTGACGAAACGATCACTCTTCAAGCTCTTAACTCGACTAGGACATCGAGCGATAAAGGTGAGAACTTAAATTCAATTAATAATTATTTAATTCAACCTTCCTTATAGGAAAAACCACAAAGCTACATATCTGAGCCAGATCATAGACCTCGTGCCAATAAAAAAGAAATTTATGAGGAACGAAGGCTTCAAATTGATGAATTAGACGAGTGGAAGGCACATTTCAAGGAGAAATCAAAATCACACGAAACAAAATTAAGGGAACCCCTAGCTGAGCTTTTAGGAACATCAAATCACTTCAAAATAGGAGATCAGTTAAACACTACTCGACTCAAACTATATAGTGATAGTAGAACTGAATATATGAGAAAGGATTTTCAACTCCTCAAACCACCATGATTATGCGAATGAGAGGTAAGTCTAGCTTAAGACTTTAAACGAGCGCTTCTCGGGAGGCAACCCTAGCACTAACTTCACTAATTTCATATGTTCTATTTTTAGCACCTAACTACATATTAACCAATTTAATAAAGCGCATGTTTCTCTCTCCACACGGCCTTGTACACGGGTGTGACCGTGGCCTTGTGGACACCATGAATAGGTATAGGGGCATGGTGGAGATCGTGCAGAAACAGGACAAAAATTTCCCCAAGACACGGGCTCTGACTAAACGCTACGGCCGTGCGATGCGGCCGTGGTCGAAACTGCCTAAAGAACACGTGATGAGATAAATCCACACGGTCTGCAATGTGGTCGTGCTTGAAACTGCCTAAAGAACACGGGATGAGATAAATCCACACGGCCGTGTGAGGCGGCCGTGGTCGACATTATTAGCTTTTTCACATATCACCGCCACCACCACCTCGAGATCACTCTGATGATGAGGACCTTTGAGTCCTTTTATTTTCTTTATTTTTATTTCTATTCTTATTTTAGTTCATTTCCCTTTATTATCAAACTCTTTAAAATTTTAAGTATAATTTGATTTCTTTTATCTCTGGCTGTTTAACTCTCGAGCAATTATAACAAACGTCCATTAAATAAGAACTCCCTAAAAACTTTACTCATGATTTCGCAGTTTAAAAAGGTTCAAGGTGCCACTCAAGGAACGAGCACACCACTGGAGTATTCTCCACCACCTTCACCTATACCTAGTCATCATTGATCATCCTCCAAGGATTTCATCCATAATTTAGGAAGTTTCACCTCTCTCATTCTCTTATGACTTTCTTACTAATCATTATCTATCTTTGTAAATTGAGGACAATGTACGTCTTAAGTGTGGGGGGGTCAACTATAGCATTATTTGAAAATCCCTGAATTATGCCTTATTCTTAAGTAATTTTCTCATATCACTAATTAGAATGAAATTTCCATTGATTTATAATTTTTATTGATATGTTTTGAATTAAGTCATAGTTAATTGTGCATTGATGATTTAAACTTTAAGATGAAAGAGAATCAAGCATAATAAGTCTATTTTTCAAAATTAAAAATTTGCTAGTTTGTTGACCTAAATTTGAATATTACCTTGAAGTTTGAAATTTGCAAGGTTGTCATCAAAAACCATAATTTTTGTGAGATTTTGAGCCTTAAGAGCATACATTTTTCGTGCTCATTTTTTATTATTATGAGTGTGTCAATATTGATTTGTTATTCTAGAACTTGCTTCGATTATACATGTCAAGACCACATCATTGATTTGATATACTGAGATGATAAAGGCACTTAGGATTTAACCCACTTACTCCACTAAAAGCCTACCCTCACAATTAACCCCTAGTGAACCCATTTGATCCTAACAACCCTTTTATTCATTCACCCACTAATATTAACCTAAAACCCATCTTGTATTTGTTATCACCATTTCTCTTGACTACCCTTCTATCGAGACTTTATTTGACCAGTTGGCTAATTATTTTATTTCAGTAGTTGAATTCATCTTATATTATGTACTTAATGATTTGTTCTTAAATAATAATAATCAAAGTATATTCATTATTAGTTCTGTGATTAAGTGAACTTATACGTTTAAATTCAACATCTTGAAGAAGAAGCTTGTATTATTAGTTTTCAATTGATTTAATTATTCAGGACTAGTTCATTTTTCTAGTTAGGTAAAATTGTCAATTCAATCTCAATTCTAACCCTTTAATTTAGCCTTTATCCACACCTTTAACCTAAGCCCTGTTACAACCCTTTAAAGACCTTTTGATTTGTGTTTCATCTCTTTTTATAATGGTGGAGATTTGATTTTCATGCAAGCCTATGGTAATAACTTCTCATGTTTGACTGATGAGTGCTTTATTTTGAACCTTAAACACCTTGAGTGATTTGAGTGAATCTTTAGTGAGGATGTTAACTCTTGTTGATTTTGAATTAAAGGTAAATATTTAGATAAGAGGAAACACCTATATTTTTCGTGCTATAAACTTATGACTTTGATTGTTTGAATTTTAGGACTCTTTGAGTTAAATTATCCATGAATTATGTTGAAACACTATTGATGAATATTATGAACCAAGGAAGTTAGTTTTAATTGTGAGTTGAGATTTTTGCTTGAGGACAAGCAAATGCTTAAGTGTGGGGGTATTTGATAAACCGTAATATATACATATTTTAATCTCACATTTAGCATACTTTTGGATGATTTATTCCTTGGATTGTGGAATTTGGTGCTCCTAATCCTTTAATTTCATATTTTATACTTAGGAGAGCACTGAAGGATGAAAAGAACGAGAAACGGGCCAAAAATGAAAAAATGGGCCAAAGTACGAATTGCACACGGCCTGGGCCCGAGACATACAGTCGTGCCTCTTTAGTAGATCTGACCACGGCCTGGATTCGATTCACACGGCCGTGCCACACGAGCGTGTCCCTGCCGTAGCAAAGAATAGTTTCATTCGGATTAGGGTACTTAGAGGCAAAGAAAGACATTCCAAAAGCCTATATAAACACCTTAGAGGCCAACCTTCAAGAGAGCGTTTAGCTAGGCCAATAAGCCAAGCCAGAGAGGCCGAATTGTGGGATTCACTCGAAGAAAGCCAGTTGGTCCATCCAAGAAGTCGAAATCACACTCAAGACTGAGGATCTCTCCTTCAATTCCTTTAGGGGGTTTTAGGGTTTTCTTTATATTTTGTTATTTTTCTTCTGAGATGTATTTTTTTATGATTATGAACTAAACCCCTCAAATACCTGAGGGGGATGAAACCTAAGAAGGATCTTGTTATTGTTTTCTGAACTATATGATAAATACTTGATTTGTTCTTAACTATGTGTTCTTAATTCTTTCTTTGATATTTCAGGATATTGATTCAAGTATTGATGTGCTTAGGCAGAGGAGGAATATTTTCCATTTAAGAGTAGATCTAGCATAGTTAAGCGGAGTTGATCGCAACCCTAGGATAAGATGATAAAAATCTACCAGATTAGGGTCAAACCTAATATGGGAGTCCATAGATCGAGTTAATGAAATTCTAGGGGTTTTAATTAGAAAGATATTTCAATTAATCAAACTAGGGTTAGACGTTAATAGCCTCGAGAGAGGTATTAATATAAATTAGGGAATCCTACGGATCAAGTCAAGTGTACAAATTGTTTGGTTCAGAGTTAGATAAAAAGTGAAGTCTAGGTGGATTGTCTTAATCAATTGGTTTTCCCACAAGAATTTCCCAATTCCTTCTTTGTGTCTTAGCATCTTTAGCTTAGTAGTTAGTTGATTTTAGATTAAATAACAATTCTCTTAATTCTTAGGCTAAATAATAAGAATAAAGTTAGTATTAGTACTTTTGGTTCCTTGGGTTCGACAATTCGATCTTGCCACTAAACTATACTACTGTTCGATAGGTGCGCTTTTCTCAATTATGGTGATAGTTAGTTTCTAGGCTCGATCATTCATTATATAAATTTTAAGAGTTTTTCCACCACCATCAAGCTCTCCCTTCTGCACATCAATAAGGGTCCTTCCAGTTGCTAGGAACGGCCGTCCTAGGATGATTGGTACTTCTTTGTCTGCTTTAAAATCTAGAATTACTATGTCAGCAGGAAAGATAAACTTATCTACACATACCACTATGTCCTCAATTTTTCCTTCTAGATGTGCTACGGATCGATCTGCTAGTTGAAACGTAACTGCAGTTGGTCTAACATCTCCTATCCCTAACTTTCTAAATATTGACATAGGCATCAAGTTAATACTCGCGCCTAAGTCACATAATGCCTTACCACAATAGGTTGCTCCAATATTGCACATTATGGTAAAACATCCAGGATCCTTCAATTTTGGGAGTAGTTTGTCTTGAAGATATGCACTTCATTCCTTCGTCAGAGCTACCGTCTCAAATTCTCCAAGTCTTCATTTCTTAGACAGGATATCTGTTAAACCGTAAAAGTAACATATTTTAATCCCATATTTAGCATACTTTTGAATGATTTATTCCCTGAATTGTGTAAAAAGGTGCTCTTAATCCTTTCTTTTCATGTTTTATACTCAGGAAAGCACCTAGGGATGAAAAGAATGAGAAACAGGTCTAAAACGGAACAAATTGGGCCAAAGAAGAAATCGACACGACCTGGGCCCAAGACCACATAGCCGTGCCTCCATAATTTACTCTAACATGGCCTGGACCCTGAAACACACGGGTGTGTCTCTTCAGTAGAATCGACCACGGCCTAAAATCAATTCACTCGGGCGTGTACCATGACCATGTCCCTGCCGTGGCCAAGAGGATTTTTACTCAGATTTGGATACTTGAAGGAAAAGAAACACATTCCAAAGCCTATTCAAACACCCTAGTAGGAACTCCACTCAGATTATGATACTTAGGGGCCAAATAAAGCATTCCAAGAGCCTATATAAACACCCTAAGCATAACCGTTAAGGGGGAGCTAGGCCAAGGTGCCGAGCCAAAAAAGGTCAGATTTGTGGGAATCACTCGAAGATAGCCAGTTGGTCCATCTTAAGAAGCCAGAATTCTACTCAAGATGGAAGATTTTTCCTTCAATTCCTTCAGGGAGTTTTAGGGATTTCTTATATTTTGTTTTATCTTTTCTTCTGAGATGTTTTCTTTTATCGTTATGAACTAAATCCTTCAGATACCTGAAGGGGATGAAACCTAAGACGGATCTTGTTATTTTTTTCTGAACTATATGATAAATATTTGATTTGTTTTTAATTATGTGAGCTTAATTCTTGTGTTAATATTTCTGGGATATTGATTCAAGTTGAATGTGCTTAGGTGGTGGAGCAAAAGTCCCTGCTTAAGAGTAGATCTAGCATAATTAAGCGGAGTTGATCGCGTGCCTAGAGATAGGGTGACGAGATTTTCCCGGATTAGGGTGAAACCTAATATGGGAGTCCATAGATGAGTTAATGCGATTCTAGAGGTTTTAATTAGAAAGAGATTTCAATTAATCAACCTAGGGTTAGACGTTATTCGCCTGGAGAGAGGGTTTAATATAAAATAGGGAATCTTACGGATCAAGTCAAGTGAATAAATCGTCTAGTTCAGTGTTAGATAATAAGTGAAATCTAGGTGGATTCTTCCTAAGGGTATCATCTTAGTCAACTAAGTTTTCCTAAGGTTATTTCCCCAATTCAATCTTTTTTCTTTGCGCCTTTAGCTTAGTAGTTAGTTAAATTTAGATTAAACAACCAATCAGTTAATATTTAGGCTATTAGTATTAGTACTTTTAGTTCCTTTGGGTTCGACAATCCGGTCTTGCCTAAGCTATACTACTATTCGATAGGTGCACTTGCCTTAATTCATTATCAGAGTTAGTTTCCAGGTTCGATCATTCTCTTTTTATAAATTTTAAAACTTGACAAAACAACGATAAAGTTTTTAGCACCGTTGCCAGGGAACTAAAATATTAAGAAAACTTAATTTTTATTACTTTAGCCATTATTTTTATTTTTTCGCAATTTATTTTTATTTTAGTTTTAACCTTGCTAATTTTCTTTCTTTCTTTTCCAACACAAGTACCTCTAGTTTATGACTAGAAGGAACCGGAAGGACCACTAGTATGACGGTGATATTGAAGACGGAAATGATATTGAAGCTAAGCGTTGGTTACATTTCATAAATTAGAGAAATTAGGCGAGACCTAAATTACAGAGAAGAAGAACAATAGGGCGGATCCAATCCTACTGAAGGGATGGACGAGAATAACCCACCACCACAAGATGTGGCAGAAAACAATGCTTCGCCTACTATGTATGATTATGCTAAACCTCATTTAATGGGAGCAGAATCGGGTATTGTTAGGCCTGCTATAGCTGCTAATAATTTTGAATTAAAGCCTAAAATTATACAAATGATTCAACAGTTTGTTTAATTTGTTCAAAATAAATGGCATTTCTGATGATGCCATACGTCTTCGATTATTTCCCTTTTCATTAAGGAATAATGCCAAATAGTGGTTAAACTCGTTACCACGAGGGTCAATCACCACATGGGATCAAATGACTGAAAATTTTTTATTAAAATATTTCCCACCGGCCAAAACGACCAAATTATGGAATGATATCTCTTCTTTTGTGTAGATGGATTTAGAGACATTATACGACGCATGAGAGAGATACAAGGGTCTCTTGAGAAGCTGTTCGCACCATGGTTTACCTTTATGGCTCCAAATGCAAATTTTCTATAATGGTGTAAACCCCTCAACGAGGCAACTAATTGATTCAGCCACCGGTGGAACCCTAAACAATAGAACTCCTGAAGCAGCCTATGAGTTTATTGAAGAGATGTCACTGAATAACTATCAGTGGTAGGTTAAAGGACAAAACCAACAAAATCAGCCAGAGTTTTCAACCTCGACGCAGTAACCATGCTATCAACATAGGTAGAGATGATGAATAAAAATCTTGATAGTTTGTGTTCTTCGCAGGTACATCCAGTGATGCAGTGCGGCGTAAGTGGAACTGTGGCAAATCCTGAGTACCCACCCTACCGATCGGGCACAGAAAGTGAGTAGATGAACTATATAGTTAATAATTTCAGATCTAGTAATAACTCTTATAGTAATACTTATAATCCAGGTTGGAGGAACCACCCAAATTTTTCGTGGGGAGGTCAAGAAAATCAAAGACAACAACCCCCTCAAAATTTCCAAAATCAGCTCTATCCACAAGAAAAGAAGCCGAACCTTAAAGAGATGCTAACAAAATTCATGGCAGCCACAAAAATCGTTTCTGACACTGAGACAACACTTAAAAACCAACAGAAATCGATTGAAGGGATCAAGAACCAAGTTGGGGAACTTACTAAGTTAGTTGGGAAAGTTACTAAGTCAGTTGGACAACTTACTAAGATAGTCTCTGAACTTCGATCAGAATTTTTTTTCTAAAGGAACCAAATAGGTAAAGCCAGTTACACTGAGAAATGGAAAGGAGTTAGTTGAACCAAAGAAAAAATACCACACGAAGATGACAAAGAAAAGGATGAGGGAGTTGAGTATGTAACTCCAGTACGCAATAACAGTAAACAACAAATCCCATATCCGGCAAAGTTGAAGAAAGACCAATTAGATGCCCAATACGGTAAATTTCTTAAACATTTTAAACAAATACATATTAACTTACCCTTTGTTGAAACCATTTCACAGATGCCAACGTACGCAAAATTCTTAAAAGAACTCCTAACGAATAGAAGGAAGCTTGAAGAAATATCAACAGTGAAGCTTAATAAAGAATGTTCAACTATCCTTCAAAACAAGTTGCCAACCAAATTAAAGGACCCAAGAAGTTTTACTATTCCCTGTTTAATTGGTTGTTTAAATATTAAGAAAGCATTAGCTGATCTAGGTGCTAGCATTAATTTAATGCCTTATAAAATGCTTAAACAACTAGATCTTGGGGAACCAAAACCCACTAGGATGAGTATTCAGTTAGCCGATAGATCTATTAAATATCTTAGAGGAGTTATCGAAGATGTCTTGGTAAAAATTAATAAATTCATTTTTCCTGTTGATTTTTTTGTGCTTGACATGGATGAGGACATTGAGGCTCCCTTAATTTTAGGGCACCTTTTTTTAGCTAATGCTAGGGCTGTTATCGATGTAGGAGATGGTAAGCTTGCATTAGGAATAGGTGATGAGGAAATTATTTTTCAAATTTATGATGCCATGCAATATTTTAGAGAACAAGATGATTCCTGTTATTTTGTTGATGCTACTGATCATATCATTCAAAACTAATTACAGGAAATCATACATGATGACACGATGGAACTGTGCCTTACTCAAGAAGAGGGGGAAGAAGATGAAGTCGACGAGTTGAATTGGAATACATCTTTATCTAGACATATGGAAAAGAAAGCTTTAAAATCAATGACAATCTAAAACAAAATCCTTCCATTGATGAGCCGCCCAAATTAGAATTAAAACAGCTACCAAAACACTTAGAATATGCATTCCTCGGGGACAATTCTACGCTACCGGTAATTATCTCTTCAGAACTAAAACCCAAGGAAAAAAGGATTTGATACAGGTAATAAGAGAACATAAAAGAGCCATAGCTTGGAAGATCTCTGACATTAAAGGAATAAGCCCATCGTTTTGCACCCACAAAATCTTAATGGAAGAGGAATACAAGCCATGTGTGCAACCTCAAAGACGATTGAATCCCAATGTAAAAGAAGTTGTGAAAGCTGAGGTAATTAAACTTCTAGATGCTGGAATAATTTATCCTATTTCTGACAGCAATTGGGTATGTCCTGTGTAGGTTGTTCCAAAGAAAGGAGGCATGACGGTGGTAGCAAATGAAAAGAATGAACTAATTCCCACCAGAATAGTCACGGTTGGAGAGTTTGCATTGATTACAAGAATCTGAGCGATGCCACTAGAAAAGATCACTTTCCTTTACCATTCATTGATCAAATTCTAGAAAGGTTATCTGGGCATAAGTACTATTGCTTCCTAGATGGACTCTCCGGCTATTTCCAAATCCTAATAGCACCTGAAGATCAAGAGAAGACAACATTCACATGCCCATACGGTACGTTTGCTTATCGTAGAATGCCTTTTGATTATGTAATGCTCCGCTACTTTTTAGCGTTGCATGTTGGCAATCTTTGATGAACTTGTGGAAGATATTATGGAGGTATTTATGGATGATTTCTCGGTATTCGATAATTCTTTCCATCTTTGCCTTAAAAATTTAAAACGAGTTCTAATGAGATGTGAGGAAACAAACCTTGTTTTAAATTGGGAAAAATGCCACTTTATGGTACAAGAGGGAATTGTATTGGGACATAAAATTTCTAGTAAGGTAATCGATGTAGATAAAGCAAAGGTCGAAACCATAGAAAAATTACCTCCTCCTAGCTCAGTTAAGGCTATTAGAAGCTTTTTAGGTTATGTAGGATTTTACAGAAGATTTATTAAAAATTTTTCTAAAATAGCTAATCCTCTAATAAAATTGCTAGAAAAAGATACATCTTTTAAGTTTGATCAGGAATGTTTAGATGCATTTAATATCCTTAAAGAGAAGTTAATAAATGCCCCAATTATAATTGCCCCAATTGGAATCTTCTTTTGAACTAATGTGTGATGCAAGTGATTTTACAGTAGGTGTAGTGTTAGGACAATGAAGAGACAAGCACTTCCAGCCGATCTATTACGCCAGCAAAACATTAACAGCCGCGCAAGAAAATTATACCACCACTGAAAAAGAATTACTAGTTGTGGTCTTTACATTTGATAAATTCAGACAATATTTAGTATTATCTAAAGTTGTCGTTTACACTGACCACTCCGCTCTTCGTTATCTTTTAACTAAACCTGATGGAAAACCTCGACTCATAAGATGGATTTTACTCTTAAGGAATTTGATTTAGAAATACAGGATAATAAGGGAGCTGAAAACCTTGTAGTAGATCATCTCTCCAGACTTGAGAACCCACATATCGAAGAGCTCGACGAAAGTGAGATAAATGACTCATTCCCTGAAGAACAACTCTTTTCTATAACCAACTTCGAAGTACCATGGTTTGCAGATATTGCAAATTATTTAGCTGCTAACATCTTACCAAAAAGGTTAACACATCACCAAAAGAAATGATTTTTTGCTAATGCGAAAAACTATTTTTGGGAAGATCCTTTTCTTTTCCTCATATGTGCAGATCAAGGAATTTGGAGATGCGTTACAAGGACGGAAACAAGCAAAATCCTGCAACATTGCCATTCAAGACCTTCAGGTGGACACTACAGTGGCATTAAGATAGCACATAAAATACTCGAATCAGGTTTTTATTGGCCCACTCTATTCAAAGATGCCAATAGGTATGTCGCTTCATGTGATAAATGCCAAAGAACAGGTAATGTTTTTAAACGTGATGAAATGCCCCAAACATATATGCTATCATGTGAAATATTTGATGTATGGGGTATTGATTTTATGGGTCCATTCCCTAGTTCACTTGGAAATAAATACATCTTAGTGGTAGTAGATTACATGTCAAAATGGGTAGAACCCGAAGCTTTACCTACTAATGATGCTAGAGTAATAGTTAAGTTTCTCAAGAAACTGTTCTCTCAACTTGGAACACCTAGATCTATCATTAGTGATAGGGGAACTCATTTCTGTAATACTCAATTTTACAAAGTCTTAAAAAAATATGGAGTACACCACAGGATAGCACCCCATATCACCCTCAAACCAGTGGGCAAGTTGAAGTAGCAAACCGAGAACTTAAACGCATCCTAGGAAAATCAATTGAATCAAACAGAAAAGATTGGGCATTAAAAGTAGATGATGCCCTATGGGCCTATAGAACAGCGTTTAAAACCCCCTAGGAACATCCCCATACAAACTTGTCTACGGAAAAGTTGTCATCTACCATTTGAGATAGAACACAAAGCTTTTTGGGCTATAAAATTTTTAAATTACGATCTTAAAGCTGCAGGAAAGAAAAGAATAATGCAAATGAACGATCTAGACGAATAGAGAGCTGATGCATACGAGAACTAGAAACTATACAAGGAAGCAACAAAGCGACACCATGATGCTCGTCTAAAGAAATTGAAACAATTCGAAGTAGGGGACTTGGTCCTTCTATACAACTAAAGGCTTAAATTGTTTCCTGGAAAACTGAAATCAACATGGCCAGGTCCATTCATGATTAAAACAATTTTTCCCTATGGCACAATTGAGGTAACTCATCCCACTCAAGGCACATTCAAGGTAAATGGTTACTGAGTCAAAATCTATAATGGTGAAGATTTTAGGGATATGAGAGAGGAGCTTTAGCTTCGTGAACCTTCTTTTAGAAATAAAAACAGGGTAAGTCTAGCTTAAGACTTTAAACGAGTGCTTCTCGGGAGGCAACCTGAGCACTAACTTCACTGACGTGATACCTTTAATTGTTAGCATCTACTAATTAAGCGCAGGTTTTCAGACCACACGGCCTAGCACACGGGCGTACCATGTCCATGTGGAAGTGATAAGGACGAAACACGAGCATACTTGTAGTCGTGCATGACAAGAGGTAAATTTTCCCTAAACACAGGCAGGACACGGTCGTGCCTTATGACCGTGTGAAGATACTGACTTGCCAACCACGGGCAGAACACGCCCGTTCCTGACAATCATGGACTATACTGACTTGTAGAAAACAGAGGAACACACCCGTTCTAAACGAACGTGTGAAGAAAAACACGGGCGTGGCACCTAAACCACGGCCGTGGCAAAATACCCTGAACGCGCCCGAAATTCAAAATCACGAAAAACACGAGCTAATTAAAATCGAAAACGGGTGTGGCCCCTGGTCGTGCTCTCAACCCTATTTAAGGAACTTAAACTCTCATCTTCCCTAAAATCACAACCCTAACCGATTCTCTCAACCCTCTCCTTCCCTAATCCGGCAACCATCCTAAAATCACCCATATTTTGACCTTCATAACTCCTCCACCTTCCTCCTCTCAAATATCTATACAAAAATGCAGCCACGCCCATGTCAAACAGGAGCCCATGCCTTCGCCACCGCTGTGTATATCCAGAAATTTCACAGCACACGATCGTGCTCCGCGCGTGCTCCGCCCGTTCACGTCGCCCCACATCCCAAAACACTGCTGGTCACTCTTCACTATTTCATTTTTTCATCTATTTTAACTATTGTTTGATTAAAACTTCATGCTAGTTCTTTTCACTTTTAGTATTATTTAGTTTTATTAATAATTTCTTGAATTTTAGAACTAATTTGATTGCTATATTCTTAATTACTATATTTCTCATGATTGAAATGTTTAAGTAGTTCATGTTTTATTTTTGTTTAAGTTAGTTTTGAATATTTTTGCTATATTGGGTATCAAAATAATTAACATTATTTGGTAGACAATTACTTGAATAAAAATTATTTTCAGGTATAATGTAATCGTCAAGAGGAAACCAAACCACAACCACCACTTCTAAGAAACGGAAGGGACTCGTCTCATCCTCTGCTAGCGGAACCACTGAAGTACGCCACCAGTTCCTCTAATTCCCTCAAGCTGTCCAAGAGGACTATTACATGGCACTACAGATGTGACCTCTCGGCACCGGTAGATGCATTGATTGGGCTACTTTAGACCAAGTCCGTCTCGCAGACAATGTCCGAGCGTTGCTTACAACCGATCCGTCGGATCAATTTTTTACCATCATCAAGCCCACGTACTTGGAGCTCACTCTAGAGTTCTGCTCGACGTTCCAACTTCAGATGGTGATGATGAAACACGATGATCCAGGTACAATACAATTTCACCTCAGAAGTACTATACGACAGATGAACGTACCATAGTTTGGAGCCGCACTCGGGCTTTATACGGATGACTTTATAGCAGAGAATGATCTCTCTGAGCTACATCATCATTTTCATCGCACCCCCGTAACCTGTTGGTATAAATTGCCCCTGACGGTGAAAATTATGACCCTAGCTGCTCCAAAGCGACAACCCTTGCCCCATTCCTAAGGTACATACATGCTATTCTAGCCCATACACTTACATGTCGGTGAGAAAGCATTGGCGTCGTCAATACTCATGACGCCTACTACCTGTGGTGCATGTCAAACGGGCACGTCTTCGACCTAGCCTACTTCATAGCCCGTGCCTTCCAGCACCAGACAGAGCCACATAGGAAGGGAATCCTATCATGGGCCCATACATCACACGTTTGGCTCGGTACTTTGGCCTCCTCAACACCGAGACCCAGACCTCCTCCCTAACACTGATGGGGCAGATGGTACCCCAGGGCATCCAGACGATGCTATACATAAGAATGATCAAGTATCGACGTGAGACCGATCCTCCTCAATACCAACTAGCTGTCCCCACTGACGAGGAGAGACCTGAGGACATTACTGATGATGTCCCACCACCACAGGAGGAACCATTCCCGAGCCAGCACCCCTCCCATACAGCAGCTTCACTTTCAAACATTTCTGCATGCCTTACCCAGTTTGAGCAGTACTGTACACAGCAGTTCAATGACACTGCTCGACGTTTTGAAGGGATCGAGGCCACCCTTCAACAGATTTGTCATCACTTCCACATTTCTACACCGCCACCACCGTAGGACCCAATGATGATGAGGACCTCTGAGTCCTTTTATTTTCCTTATTTTTAGTTTTCTTTTCTTTACTTTAAGTTTTTCATTTTAATTTTTATTTATCTTAATTTAAACTTTTTTCCTTCTATATTTCAAACTTTTATTATGTTATTAGTGGTTATCTAACCTTCGAGTATACCTAACACACATTTATTTAATTTTGCCCCCAAGACATCTAACTGATGACTTTGCAGTTTCAATTGCACACTCCAAATAACGAACAAATCACTAGGAGTAATTCACTACTACATAAGTCATCTTTCACCACGACCTCTGCCAACTCAAGGAATCCATCCATAATTCAGGAAGTCTCACTTCTCCCCTTCTCTTTTGATTTTAGTTTCACATGATTATTTATCTATCTTTGTACATTGAGGGCAATGTACATCTAAGTGTAGGGGGTAAAAGTGCCCAACTTTTTGCATTATTCTCAAATCCCTGAATTATATCTAGTTCTTAAGTAATTTCATCATATTACTAATTAGGATGAAATTTCTAATGATTTATTATTCTTATTGATATGTTTTTGACTAAGTCATAGTTAATTATGCATTGATGATTTAAATTTTAAGATACTAGAGAATCAAGCATGATAAGTCTATTTTTCAGAATTAAATTTTTTGCTAGGTTGTTGAACTGAATTTGAACATTACTTTGAAGTTTGAAATTTACGAGGTTGACGTCAAAACCACCCATAATTTTTGTGAGATTTTGAGCCTTACAGAGCATACATTATTTTTCATGCTCACTTTTTGATTATGAGTGTGTCAACATTGAACTGTTATTCTAGAACTTGCCTCGATTATACATGTTGAGACTATATTTTTTATTTGATATACTGAGATGATAAAGGCACCTAGGTTTTAACCCATTCACTCCACTAAAAAGCCTACCTTCATAATTAACCCCTAGTGAACCCCATTGATCCTAGCAACCCTTTTTTTATTCACCCGCTAATATTAACCCAAAACCCCACTCGTATTTGTTACCACCATTCCTTTTGACTACCTTTTTGTCGAGATTTGATTTGAGCAGTTGCCTAACTATGTTCTTTATTTCGTAGTTAAAGTTCTTTCTTAAATATATATATAAATCGAAGTATATTCAATATTAATTCTGTAATTAAGTGAGCTTACATGTTTAATTTCAATATCTTGAAGAAGAAGCTCGTATTATTAGTATTTTCATGTGATGTAATTATTCAGGTTATTAGTTCATTTTTCTAAAAGTTAGGTAACTTGTCAATTCAATCTTGATTTTAACCTTACAATTTAGCCTTTATCCACACCTTTAACCCAAGCTCCATTACAACCCTGTCAAAGACCTTTTGATTTGTGTATCATCTTATATTACAGTGGTGAAGATTTGATTTTCAGGCAAGCCTATGGGATTAACTTTTCAGGTTCGACTTATGAGTGCTTTTTCCAAACCTTAAACACTTCAAGTGCTTTGAGTGAATCTTTAGTGAAGATGTCAATCCTTGTCAATTTTGATTCAGGGGTAATTATTTAGATAAAGGGAGACACCTATGTTTTCATGCTACAAATATAAGACTTAGAATTGTTTGAATCTTTAAGAGTCTTTGAGTTAAATTATCCATGTATGAATTGTTTATGAATTATGATAAGACATTATTGACGAGGATTATGAATTGTGGAAATTTCGTTAAAATTGTAAGTTGAGAATTTTGCTTGAGGACAAGCAAAAGCTTAAGTGTGGGGGTATTTGATAAACCGTAAAAGTAACATATTTTAATCCCACATTTAGCATAATTTTGGATGATTTATTCCCTAAATTGTGTAAAAAGGTGCTCTTAATCCTTTCTTTTCATGTTTTGTACTCAGGAAAGCACCTAGGGATGAAAAGAACAAGAAACGGGCCTAAAATGGACCAAATTGGGCCAAAGAAGAAATCGACACGGCTTGGGCCCAAGACCACACAGCCGTGCCTCACT
Source organism: Gossypium rotundifolium (assembly GCA_025506655.1). Taxonomy (NCBI): domain Eukaryota; kingdom Viridiplantae; phylum Streptophyta; class Magnoliopsida; order Malvales; family Malvaceae; genus Gossypium; species Gossypium rotundifolium. The sequence goes on along the minus strand of CP106727.1, from coordinate 153,689,922 downwards.
AATTTACTCTAACACGGCCTGGACCCTGAAACACATGGGCGTGTCTCTTCAGCAGACTCGACCACAGCCTGAAATTGATTCACACAGACGTGTGCCATGACCGTGTCCCTGCCGCGGCCAAGAGGAGTTTTACTCGGATTTGGATACTTGAAGGCAAAGAAACACATTCCAAAGCCTATTCAAACACCCTAGTAGGAATTCCACTCAGATTAGGATTCTTAGGGGCCAAATAAAGCATTCCAATAGCCTATATAAACACCCTAAGCATAACCTTTAAGGGGGAGCTAGGCCAAGGAGCCGAGCTAGAAAAGGTCAGATTTGTGGGAATCACTCGAAGATAGTCACTTGATCCATCTCAAGAAGCCGAAATTCTACTCAAGACGGTGGATTTCTCCTTCAATTCCTTCAAGGAGTTTTAGGGATTTCTTATGTTTTGTTTTATCTTTTCTTCTGAGATGTTTTCTTTTATCGTTATGAACTAAACCCTTCAGATACCTGAAGGGGATGAAACCTAAGACGGATCTTGTTATTGTTTTCTGAACTATATGATTAATATTTAATTTGTTCTTAATTATGTGAGCTTAATTCTTGTGTTAATATTTTTGGGATATTGATTCAAGTTGAATGTGCTTAGGTGGTGGAGCAAAAGTCTCTGCTTAAGAGTAGATCTAGCATAATTAAGCGGAGTTGATCGCGCGCCTAGAGATAGGGTGATGAGATTTTACCGGATTAGGGTGAAACCTAATATGGGAGTCCATAGATCGAGTTAATACGATTCTATGGGTTTTAATTAGAAAGATATTTCAATTAATCAACCTAGGGTTAGACGTTATTCGCCTCGGTTTAATATAAAATAGGGAATCCTACGGATCAAGTCAAGTGGATAAATCGTCTGGTTCAGTGTTAGATAACAAGTGAAGTCTAGGTGGATTCTTCCTAAGGGTATCGTCTTAGTCAACTGAGTTTTCCTAAAGTTATTTCCCCAATTCATTCTTTTTTTCTTTGCGTCTTTAGCTTAATAGTTAGTTAAATTTAGATTAAACAACCAATCACTTAATATTTAGGCTAAATAATAGAAATAAGGTTAGTATTAGTACTTTTAGTTCCTTTGGGTTTGACAATCTGGTCTTGCCTAAACTATACTACTGTTCGATAGGTGCACTTGCCTTAAGTCGTTGTCAGAGTTAGTTTCCAGGTTCGATCATTCGCTTTTTATAAATTTTAAAACTTGACAAAACAACGATAAATATCTTTCATGAACTTGACATAATTTGGCATTTGCTCAAGTGCTTCAACCAACTGGATGTTGATGTGAAGTTGCTTGAGTACATCAAGTAACTTCTTGAATTGAATCTCCTGTTTCTGCTTCTAAAGTCTTTGAGGGTAGGGTGGTGGTGGTTTCATTACTGGAACTAATTCTGGTTGATTCGTCTTTGGCGGTAATTCTGCATCTAACGAAGTGGTTAGTTGATCAGAATTAGCTAGTCCTAAGGTTACTTTACCGGGTTTTACAGATTTTGGTTCTGGTGAAACTGGGTTTTCAACACTTGGTTGAACTTCTTCTGAGTCTTGAGCATCAGCTTGCTCATTTTAGCTTCAATGGTATTAGGCTCTATTGTCTTTCCACTCCTCAGTGTCAACGCTTTGCAGTGCTCCTTTCCTAGATTTCTCAGATTTTTTATATCACTAGGTAAGGTACCCTATGGTCGGTTCCTAAGTTCAATTGCAAGCTGGCCATTTGGTTTTCCAGATTCTTCAATGTAGCTACTTGGCTCTGGATTAAGGCATCATTCTTTGCCATGTATGCCTTCAGCAAACTTTCCAAGCTATTGGATGCTTCAGCTTGAACTGGTTTCTGAACTTGTTGAGGGAAACTAGGCAGTTGGGTTGGTCTGGGTTCGGTGTAAGTGGTACTGGTTCTAGCCCCTTGGTTACTCCAGGAAAAATTTGGGTGGTTTCTCTACGATGGGTTTTAAAAATTGGATTGCAGCCCTTGCCTTCCTCGGTTGTGGTTTTGATTACCCATGTAGTATACAGATTCTGGGTTCGATGGACATTCTTCAAACAAATGTCCTTCCCCACAATAGACACAGGCTATATTTTCAAATTGATTAGGTGGCTATGCTGCAAAACTATTAGACCCATTAGTAGTAAGATTTTTAAGCATTGAAGATATTGATGATACTTGAGATGCGAGTGAAGTAAGAGCATCTACTTCATGTATTCCAGCGACTCGCCTTCCTGACACTGCTTGACTGGTTGGCCATTGATAATTGTTGCTGGCAATCCTCTCAATAATTTCATGAGCCTCGTTATAAGACTTAGAAAGGAGAGCACCATTAGCAGAGGCGTCCACTACCATCTTTGTGTGAGTGTTGAAACCATTATAGAATGTCTCGAGTTAAATGCAATGTGGGATTCCATGATGAGGGCACTTTCGTAATAGCTCTTTAAATCTTTCCCATGCCTCATACAAGGACTCATCATCCATTTGGTGGAAGGCAGTGATCTCGTTCCTCAGCTTAGCATTATTGCTTGGCGGGAAATACTTCATGAGGAATCTCTCGGCTAATTCTTGCCATGTAGAAATGGAGTTCGGTGGCAATGAGTTGAACTAGGCACGAGCTCTGTCGCTTAACGAATATGGGAAAAACTTCAATCGTAAGGCATCTTCGAAAATTCGACTAACTTGAAAGAGTCGCTCACCTCCATGAATAGTCTCAAATGTAGATGAGGGTCTTCGGTAGGCATTACACTGAATTGGCCCATTGTCTGAAGCATCTGGAACATGACTGGCTTCAGCTCAAATTGTTGTGCCTTGATTTTGGGTCTCCTAATACCCAAATTAAGATCGTTAAATACTGGCACAACATACTATCGTAAAGCTCTATCCCTATCATCAATAATAAGGATAGGATTCTGAGCAGGGTTTGCTCTTTTCCTTGATTCATATTTTTGAAGTTCATCTCTTCGGTCCTTCTCTGGTTCGCTTGTCTTCTTCACTGTCGAAAGGTTCGTTCTATTTCAGGGTCCACAGGGAGTAAGTCAATAATATGGTCAATACTCATAAACATCTGAAATAATCACAGAAAAATTACATAAGTAAATATTTAAACAGGGAAATAAATAAACCAAAATGTAAAAATAGATTCACAAATAATGGCTTTTTAAAACAGCCCCTCGGCAACGCGCCAAAAACTTGGAACGGTGGAAATGTGCAAGTGTACACAATTGCAACAAGTAATAAAGTGACAAGTAAATGTCGAGTTATCGTACCCACAGGGACTTTAAAAGAATAATTTATGAAAGTAATTTAAACACTTTGGTGAAGGAAAAATATTTGGATTTGAGAAATGATTAAAAACTAGAAAACAAGGTAAAATAAAATAGCATAAAATAAGTTCTATGCACGATTTCAAATATGATTTTAGTCAATATGATATAATTGTGTTGGATTAATTATACTTCCTTACTTTAGAATTATTAAACTTATGCTTATACTTGTTATGAATAAATCGCAACAACTCAATAATTTGCTAACTTATGAACATATTTACAAATAAAAATCCATTCATATCTTGTACATATTCCTATGTCAATTCAAGCGATAAAACAGATTTATAAAGGTAAACATGTTATTGCACATACATACTTATTAAATTAAACAATCTCTTGCACATTCCTATGTTGATTCAAATGATTAATTCAACCTAATAAGCATATAAAAGACTATGTGAGGTAACAAAGTATCCTTACCTTGAAATAGTTTAATCACAATAATCTTGCAAGTTATGCAAGGCTAATCCAACCTTCAGCTACCTTAGAAGAATTAAACATGCACTGATTAAGTACTGTGTCCATTAATTACAATTTCAATGTGTTTAAATAATTAATTCTTTATTTATCTAAACAATTATAATGCCAGAATAACTTAGGCATGATTTTACTTAATCAAGCATTTTACCGAGGCCTATAACAGCATAAACATAAATTGAACAAATCAAGAGGACGAAATGCAATCAACCCAACACGAATTAAATTCAAACTAAGCTGATTAAATTAACCATTCCAATAGCATAAATATTCATAGATATGTTCATCATAAAAACAACAAAAATTAAAGAGATAGGGAACAAGAATCAAATCCGGTGGTTTTCCGTGGCTTGACTAGGTTGCTCCGTTCCTCTTTATTTGTTGTCCTCGCCGATCAAGGCTGCTATGAACACTCAATTTCTACTCCAAAATGGCTGAAGAAGACCCCTTTCCCAAGAGGAGAAATTGACACAAGAGAAAGGAACTTTGAATGGGAAAATGAGAGAAAAAGTGAGAAAGGAGAGAAGAGTTGTGAGAGAAGAGATGTGAATAAGGGATGCTTTGAATGATCAGCCAAGTGGGTTTTTATAGCTAAATGTGGCAGCTAAAATTTTCTAAAAATAGCAGCTGAAGAGCCACCCTTTTCCGCCACCTATGTGGCAAAGTTGATGGCTTCAAATTTGCTAAATATGGCTTGGGGCAAATCTACAAAGCCACTAATTGTGGAGGGGGTTGAATGCAACTTTGACAAGCCTTCAAGTGCCTCTTTGCAAGATTGATTAATCAGATAATAAGCTTATTTTGGTCAGCATATGGATGGTTTTGGGCGGCCCAATTGGTGGCTGGTTCGGTTCACTAAATTCGGTTCAACCAGTGCGGTTTAACTGGACTCTTTTCCCATAATTAATTAATAATAATTTATTTAGCCCAAATTAAATTGGGAATAAATTAAAATTAATTATATTATGATTTAATATTCATAATTGGACCGTCTTAGGCTGGAAATAAATTTTCCTCAATACTTCAAATTGCTTCTCGCTTTTATTCTTTAAGTAGTGTCTGCCGAGCCAATTTTTGCCCTTTGTGCGAATCTGTCGAAAATAGTCAAAATTAACTATAAAATTAATTAAAATTCATCATGTTCATATTTTTAACACAATTTAATTATTTTATAATATTTAATTATTTTTGACAAGAATTTTACCGAATAGCATGATTTTAATTTTAAAAGGGCATGTAAAAACACGTAAATTTTCGTGTTTCCAGGGTTTTAATTAGAAAGAGATTTCAATTAATCAACCTAGCGTTAGTTTTTTTAGTCTCGCAAGAGATATCAACATAATTTAGGGATTTCTACGGATCAAGGCAAGTGAATAAATTGTTTAATTCAGAGTCAGAGTAATAAGTGAAGTCTAGGTGGAATCTTCCTTGGGTATTGTCTTTATCATTGGTTTATTCAATTATTTCCTTCATTCTCTGCCACGTTCATAGTTAATTAGTTAGTTAAATTTTAGATTAAAATAAATCCCCTTAATTATTAGGCTAAATAATAAAAAGATATTTATTACTAGTAATTTTAGTCCTTGTGGACACGATATTCAGGACTCATCAAAGCTATACTATTGTTCGATAGGTGCGCTTGCCTTTGTCGAAATATTAGTTAAGTTTCGAGCCCATCAAGTTTTTGGCGCCATTGCCAGGGACTAGAATATTAGGAATGCTTAATTTTTATTACCCATTTTTATTTTTATTTGCAATTTATTTTTTGTTTTATTTTACTAACTTTTCTTTTATTTGCTTCTGGCAGGTATTTTTAGTTTATGACTAGAAGGAACTCATCAGGACCATTACTTTTGACAGTGAGATAGAAAGTACCATTTGTAAAAATCATAGGGAAATAAGGTGAAGTCTACAATACATAGAGGAAGAGCAAGAAGTTGATACCAATATCGTCGAGGAGATGGCTGATAATAATCCGCTACCCCCAGTGGTTGCCGAAAATCCTGCTCCTCGTACTATGTACAACTATGCTAAGCCTAATTTGACTGGGGCTAAATCAAGTATTGTGAGACCTGTTATTGCTGCAAAAAACTTGAAGCTGAAGCCGAACACTATACAGATGATCCAACAATGTGTTCAGTTCGGTGGTTTACAGGATGAGGATCCAAATACTCATTTAGCCAACTTTTTAGAATTTTGTGATACTTTCAAAATAAACTGCGTTTCTGATGATGCCATTCACCTTCAGTTCTTCCCTTTTTCCTTAAGAAGCAAAGCCAAGTAGTGGTTGAACTTGTTACCACAAGGTTCCATCACTACTTGGGAACAAATGACCGAAATTTTTTTATTAAAATATTTTCTGCCGGCCAAAATGGAAAAGTTGAGGAATGATATCTCTTCTTTTGTGTAGATGGATTTAGAAACACTTTACAATGCATGGGAGAGGTACAAGGATGATAAACCGTAAATGTAACATATTTTAACCCGATATTTAGTATGCTTTTGGATGATTTAGCCCTTGATTTATGTAAAAAGGTGCTTTTAATCCTTTCTTTTCATGTTTATACTCAGGAAAGCACCCGAGGATAAAAAGAACACATTAGCAAGCAATCAACATGGCCTGGCCCAAAGCCCACACGATCGTGCCTCACCAATTACCTAGAGCACGGGCTGAATCTTGACTCACACGGCCATGCCCAAATCGACAAACCTGAAGCACGACTGAATCTTGACTCACACGGCCGTGCCCAAAACAACAGAATCGAGACACGGCCCAACCACGATTTACACGGGCGTGTGCCATGGCCGTACTCCTACCGCGGGAGAGAGCAATTTCACTTGGATTTGGAAGCTTGAAGCCAAAGAAACATACTCCTAAGTCTACTCCAACACCCTAAGAGTAATTCTACTTGAAGGAGATACTTAGGAGCCAAGTATAGCATCCCAAAGCCTATATAAACAACCCAAGGCAAACATTAAAGAGGGCTTTTTGGCAAAGGCTTTTGCCGAAGCTTTCATTTTTTAGGGAATCACTTGAAGATAGCTAGTTGATCCATCTCAAGAAGCTGAATCTCCATTCAAGACGGAGGATTTCTCCTTCAATTCCTTCAGGGGGTTTTAGGGATTTCTTATGTTTTGTTTATTCTTTACTCTTGATATGTTTTCGTATTTAGTTATGCACTAAACTCCTCAGATACCTGAAGGGGATGAAACCTATGATGGATTTTATTATTTGATTTCTAAATTATATGATAAGTACTTAGTTTGTTCTTAATTATGTTGCTTAATTTAATCTGATGTGCTTAGGTGGAGGAGGAATAGACCCTACCTAAGAGTAGATCTAGCATAATTGAGCGGAGTTGATCGGGCGCCTAGAGATAGGGTTACGAGATTTTGTCGGATTAGGGTGAAACCTAATATGGGAATCCATTAATCGATTTATTGCTTCCTTAGGGGGTTATTATAAGAGAACGAGAGTTCCACTAATTAACCTAAGGTTAGACGTTATTCGCCTCGAGAGAGGGTTTAATATAGGTTAGGGAGTCTCACAGATCAAGCTAAGTAAAGAAATCATATGGTTTGGGGAATAAATAATAAGTGAAGTCATAGGTGGTTTCTTCCTGAGGGTATCGTCTTTATCAACTGAGTTTTCCTAAAGTCTTTCTCCAATTCAATCTTTTGTCTTTGTATTTAGTCTAAGTATTTCGTTAGTTTAATAATTCAATCACTCCAAATTTCAGGCTAAATAATAGAGAGAAAGTGAGTAGTAGTACTTTTAGGTTCCCTTGGGTTCGATAAGATATTCTTGCCTGAACTATACTACTGTTCAATAGGTGCACTTGCCTCTATCATTGTCACAGTTATTCTATAGGTTCGATCGCTCTTTTATAAATATTAAAACTCGACTATTTGACACGATCAAGTTTTTGGCGCCGTTGCCGGGGAATCCTAAAATATTAAGAAAGCTCTATTTCTATTACTTTAGCCATTATATTTATTTTTAAATTTATCTTATTTTTATACATATATTTTTGTTTTTCTAAATTTCTTTCTTTCTTTTCATAGCAGGTACCTCTAGTTTATGACTTGAAGGAATCCGAGAGGACCATTAGAATACGAGAGTGACATTGAAGCTACCGCTCGCAGAAATCACAGAGAAATTAGATGAGCCCTAGACTATCAAAGAGAAGAATGGCAAAGATCCAATCCTACTGAAGGGATGGACGAGAACAACCCACCAAATGTGGAAGAACAGAATGCTCCGCATACTATGTATGATTATGCTAAACCTAATTTGACAAGAGCAGAATCTAGTATTGTTAGGCCCGCTATAGCTGCTAATAATTTTGAATTAAAGCCTAACACAATACAAATGATTCAACAATTTGTTCAATTTGATGGTTTGCAGGATGAGGATCCAAACACTCATATATCTAATTTTTTAGAATTCTGCAATACCTTCAAAATAAATGGCATTTCTAACGATGCTATACACCTTCGGTTATTTCCTTTTTCATTAAGGAATAAAGCAAAGCAGTCGTTGAACTCGTTACCACGAGGGTCAATCACCACATGGGATCAAATGACCGAAAAATTTCTTTTAAAATATTTTCCACCAGCCAAAACGGCTAAATTTAGGAATGCCATATCTTCTTTTGTGCAGAATGACGCAGAAACATTATATGATGCATGGGAAAGATACAAGGATCTCCAAAGGAGATGCCCACACCACGGATTACCTTTATGGCTTCAAGTCCAAACTTTCTACAATGGTGTAAATTCTCCAACTAGGCAAATGATTGATTCATCAGCCGATGGAACATTGAATAATAAAACTCCTGAAGTGGCTTACGATTTTATTGAGGAGATGTCGTTGAACACCTATCAATGGCAAATTACAAGAGCTAAACCGACAAAATCGGCCGGATTTTTTAACATAGACGTAGTGACAATGCAGTCAACACAGGTGGGGTTAATGAATAAAAAGCTTGATAATTTATGTTCTTCTCAGGTACATCCAGTCATGCAATGCGAAGCGAGTGGGAATGTCGCAAATTCTGAGTACCCACCCTACCAACCAGGAGCAGAAAATGAGCAGACAAACTATATAGGTAACAATTTTCGATCTAATAATAATCCTTATAGTAACACTTATAATGCAGGTTGGAGGAACCACCCAAATTTTTCGTGGGGAGGACAAGGAAATCAAGGAAATCAGACGCAGCAACCTACTCCAAATTACCAAAGCCAGCCCTATCCACAGGAAAAGAAATCAACCCTTGAAGAGATGTTGACAAAATTCATGGCAGCTACAGATACTCGTCTCCAAAAGACTGAAGCAATACGTGATGAACAACAAAAATCGATCAAAGGAATCGAGAATCAACTTGGAGAACTTACTAGGTCAGTGGGACATCTCACAAAGGTGATTTCTAAACGTCAATAGTGATCTACCAAGCAACACAGAAATAAACCCAAAAGAGCAAATCCAAGCCATCACAGCTCAATAGGATACAAAAGTAGACGAGCCCACCTCAATACACGGAAACTAAGGAAGAAAAAGGTAAAATAGAGGTAGCAAATGAAAGGCCAAAACTGGTAATCAAAGAATACCAACCTCGCATACCTAATGATTCAGAGGAACAATTCAGTAAGTTTCTAAAACTTTTAAAGAAATTACATATTAACTTACCTGTTCTTGAAGCTCTTTTTCAGATGCCCAACTCAGGGAGATTTTTAAGACAGCTTTTGACGAATAAACGTAAAATAGATGAAAAGCACCATGTGGAACTTAACGCAACATGCTCAGCAATGCTACAGAATAGACTACCACAAAAACTAAAAGATCCAGGGAGTTTTACGATTCCATGTTTAATTGGTAGTTTAACTATTGATAATGCGTTAGCTGATTTAGGGGCAAGTATAAATGTCATGCCATATGCACTGTTTAAACGACTAGGTCTAGGGAAGCCCAAACAAACTAGGATGAGTATCCAACTAGCTGATAAAACTGTTAGAATTCCTACGGGCATTATTGAAGACATTTTAGTAAAAATCGATAAATTCGTTTTCCTAGTAAATTTTGTTGTTTTAGACATGGATGAGGAAAATTCAATCCCTTTAATTTTAGGAAGACCTTTTCTTGCAACTGCCAAGACTAAAATTGATGTTGCCACAGGAGAACTCATACTTCGTGTAGGAGATGAATCAGTCAATCTTCAAGCTCTCGACTCAGCCAAAACAACAGAAGATGAAGGTAAGAAAGTCGTTTCAATAGATAATTAAATTGTTCAAACTTCATCACAGGAAACATCACAAAGCATCAAAACTGAGCCAACACAAAATCGTAAGATCAACAATTTAGAAGATCAAAAGATACGCACCAAAGAAAAATCGGATCCACACGAAGTAAAACCTAAGGAACCACCAGAAGAGCTCATAAGGACATCAAATCACTTTAAAATAGGAGATCAAGTGCTGTTAGACAAAGCCAATCCTCACATCACTTCAATAGACCTGAAGAAAAAGGAAGAAATACTCCTTCAGGTACACAATATTTTCCCACATGAAATAGTCGAGGTAAATCCAATATTTGGCAATTTCAAGGTAAACGCTTCTTGACCTAAACTTTGTCACGAAAATAAAACTGTCAGCAAGAGGGAAAATATTCAAACCTTTAAACCTCCCTAAAATTTTCAAAGTCAAGAACAGTCTAGCTTAAGACTATAAACGAGCGTTTCTCGGGAGGCAACCCGAGCACTAACACTTTTTATTTTTCAAAATTATTTTTTCTTTTCTTTCCTTCTCTCTTCTTTCTCCACATTTAAAATAAAGATGTAGGTTTCCAGGCCGCACGGCCTTACACACCGTCGTGCCCGTGGCCGTATGGACTACCGAAACCACCACACTGACAGAGTAGAGACGTGCAAAGTCAGTCCAACCACCCCCCAACATCACGGAGCCAACCACCCACAGCACGGGCACCGACAAAAATAGCACGGTCGTGCCTCACAACCGTGCTAAGATACTGACTTATTGAGCACGGGCAGACTACGCCCGTGCATTCCACCCGTGCTCCTATACTGGCTTTTTAGAAACGGGCGTGGAAGAACAATAAACTCCACAACCGTGTGAATCGACACACCCTTGGCACATGGGCGTGGGAACATACCAGATTTTAAAATTTTATTTAAATCCCCACAGCCTTCCCCTCTCCCCCATCTTCCTTCTCCCTTTTCTTTCTTGTAAATTTTTTTCTCTGTTCATAGAAAAGGTCCAAGACTCTTGAGCAACACAAAGATCATGTCGAAGAAACGTAAGAAGGTCAGCATCATCTCATCAAAGGATGCCTCAACATGAGTTCTTGCCGGCAGCTTCACTTAATTGACACACCAAGGGTCTCAAAAACCTTTGCGGTTCTATTTTTCTTTTCTCGTCTCCTTTATTTTCCTTATCTTTACTTATATCCTGCTTAATTTAATTTATTTCATATTAGTTTCTTGGTTTTAGGTTTTAAAGGCTACTTGGGAATCACACACCACAGCCTTCGAGGTCACATCCATGTTGCGAACCATCCAACAATAAGGACTCCTTAGTCCATTAATATTTTCTTTTAATTTCAGTTTTCCTCTTAGTCTCCTTCATTTTATTTCCTTAATCTTTAATTATATTATTAGTATAGTATTATTATTTCTCATGACCTCTTGGCTATATCTTCACAGGCTACCCAATTTCTCCATCTAGCAAATTGCTTTTCGATAGCCACTCCACCAGGCCCATAGAAAACACCATCACCGGCACCAAAGATGCCAGGGATCATCCAGATTTCAGGGAGTATTACTTTCCCCACTTATCTTTTTGATTTGGCACCTAATTATAATTATCCATCTTTGTACATTGAGGGCAATGTACATCTTAAGTGTGGGGGTAATAGTGCCTAACTTTTTGCATAATTTTCAAAACCCTGAAATTAGTCTTGATCTTAAGTACTTTTCTCATATTATTAATTAGGGTGAAATTTCTAATGATTTATGATTTTTATCAATATGTTTTGAAATAAGTCTTAGGTAATTGTGCATTGATAATTAAATTTGAAGAATACTAGAGAATCGAGCATGATAAGTCTACTTTCTAAAAATTAAAATTAATAGGTTGTTGAACCTAATTTGAGTATCACCTTGAAGTTTAAAATTTATAAGGATTGATGTCAAAACACCCATAATTTTTTGTGAGATTTTGAGCCTTCTAGAGCATATACCCTTTTTCATGCTCACTTTAATTGATTATGAGTGTGTCAACTTTGAACTGTTATTCTAGAACTTGCCTCATTTATGCATGTTGAGACCATATTAATGATTTGATACACTGAGATGATAAAGGCACCTAGGTTTTAACCCATTCACTCCATTAAAAAATCCTACCCATACAAATTAACCCCTAGTGAACCCCATTAAATCCTAACAACCTTTTTATTGACTCACCCATTAATATTAACCCAAAATCCCTTTGTATTTGTTGTCAACATTCCTTTGACTACCCCTCTATCGAGAATTTATTTGATCAATTACCGAATTAGATTATTTCAATCACCAAAGATCCTTCACTTATGTTTATTTTGGTTTGTTCTTAAAAAAAACCAAGTATACACAATATTAGTAGTATAATAAAAGAGCTTAGAGCATTTAAACTCCAATTGTTGAAGAAAAAGCTCATATTAAAGTATTAGAAAATTTTAAGTAATGAAAATATTCGTTATTATATAGTAATTATCTATAGTGGTATTATTAGTTTGCATTCAAGTAAATATTCATATTTAGTTCGGTGTTTTTAGTTAGGCAATTTGTCAAGTCGGTCTCGATTCTAAGCCTCTAATCCAAATTTGTATCCACACCCTTAACCTTAGCCCGTTACAACCACGATTAAAGACCTTTTGATCATGTATCATCTCATATCTGATGGTGGAGATTTGATTTTCGAGCAAGCCTATGGGATTAACTTTTCAGGTTCGGCTTAGAGTGCTTATTCTTGAACCTTAAACACCTTCGAGTGATTTGAGTGAATCTTTAGTGAGGATGTCAGTTCTTGTCGATTTTGAATTAAAGATAATCACTTAGATAAGAGGAGACACCTATGTTTTCATGCTATAAAGGCATGACTTGTCGTAATTGAATCTTTAGGGTTCTTTGAATTGAATTATCCATGTATAAATTATCTATGAATTATGATGAGACATTGTCGATAGGAATTATGAATTATGGGAAATTCGTTTTAATTGTAAGTTGAGAATTTTGCTTGAGGACAAGCAAAAGCTTAAGTGTGGGGGTATTTGATAAACCATAAAAGTAACATATTTTAACCCCATATTTAGTATGCTTTTGGATGATTTAGCCCTTGATTTATGTAAAAAGGTGCTTTTAATCCTTTCTTTTCATGTTTATACTCAAGAAAGCACCTGAGGATAAAAAAAAAACACAAAACGGGCTTAAAACGGAGTAATTGGGCCTTAACAAGCAATCAACACGGCCTGGCCCAAAGCCTACACAACCGTGCCTCACCAATTACCTAGAGCACGGCCTGAATCTTGACTCACACAGCCGTGCCCAAATCGACAGACCTGAAGCACGACCTAAATCTTGCTCATACGGCCGTGCCCAAAATGACATAATCGAGACACGGCCCAACCACGATTTACACAGGCGTGTGCCATGGCCGTGCCCCTACTGCGGAAGAGAGCAATTTCACTTGGATTTGGATGCTTGAAGCCAAAGAAACATACTCCTAAGTCTCCTACAACACCCTAAGAGTAGTTCTACTTGAAGGAGATACTTAGGAGCCAAGTATAGCATCCCAAAGCCTATATAAACAACCTAAGGCAAACATTAAAGAGGGCTTTTTGGCAGAGGCTTTCATTTTTTAGGGAATCACTTGAAGATAGCCAGTTGATCCATCTCAAGAAGCCGAAACTCCATTCAAGACGGAGGATCTCTCCATCAATTCCTTCAGGGGGTTTTAGGGATTTCTTATGTTTTGTTTATTCTTTACTCTTGAGATGTTTTCGTATTTAGTTATGCACTAAACCCCTCAGATACTTGAAGGGGATGAAACATATGATGGATTTTGTTATTTGATTTCTAAATTATATGATAAGTACTTGGTTTGTTCTTAATTATGCTGCTTAATTTAATCTGATGTGCTTAGGTGGAGGAGGAATAGACCCTACCTAAGAGTAGATCTAGCATAATTGAGCGGAGTTGATCGGGCATCTAGAGATAAGGTTACTAGATTTTGCTGGATTAGGGTGAAACCTAATATGGGAATCCATTGATCGATTTACTGCTTCCTTATGGGGTATTATAAGAGAACGAGAGTTTCACTAATTGACCTAAGGTTAGACGTTATTCGCCTCGAGAGAGGGTTTAATATAGGTTAGGGAGTCTCACGGATCAAGCTAAGTAAAGAAATCATATGGTTTGGGGAATAAATAATAAGTGAAGTCATAGGTGGATTCTTCCTGAGGGTATCATCTTTATCAACTGAGTTTTCCTAAAGTCTTTCTTCAATTCAATCTTTTGTCTTTGTATTTATCTAAGTATTTCATTAGTTTAATAATTCAATCACTCCAAATTTCAGGCTAAATAATAGAGAGAAAGTGAGTAGTAGTACTTTTAAGTTCCCTTGGGTTCGATAAGATATTCTTGCCTGAACTATACTACTGTTAGATGGGTGCACTTGCCTCTATCGTTGTCACAGTTAGTCTACAGGTTCGATCACTCTTTTATAAATATTAAAACTCGACTATTTGACACGATCAAAGGACTTGTTGAAAAGGTGCCCTCACCATAGGTTACCTCTATGGTTACAGGTTCAAACCTTTTACAATGGTTTGAACCCCTCAACTAGGCAACTGATAGATGCAGCCACTGACGGTACTCTAAACAACAAAACTCCTGAAGCGGCTTATGAGTTTATAGAGGAGATGTCATTGAATAATTATCAGTGGCAAGTAATGAGAACGAAGCCAACAAAAGCCACTGGAATTTTTAACATTGACGCAGTCACCATGCTATCGAATCAGGTAGAGCTCTTGAAAAAAAAATGATGGTTTATGTGTTTCTACTAGGTACATCCAATGATGCAGTGCGACACAAATGGAGGAGGGATGAACGCAACAGAATATCCACCTTACAACCCGAGCACTGAGAATGAGCAATTTCACTATATGGGTAACAATTTTAGACCTCAAAATAACCCCTATAGTAACACTTACAATCCAGGTTAGAAGAACCATCCCAATTTCTCATGGGGTGGTCAAGGAAATTAGAGACAACAACCCCCTCCAAGCTTCCAACAACAACCTTACCAATAGGAGAAGAAGCCGAACCTTGAAGAGATGTTAACAAAATTCATCTCGGTGTCAGAAACTCATTTTCAAAACACCAAAACAACACTCAAAAACCAACAAGCATCGATTCAAGGGCTCGAAAACCAAATAGGTTAGTTTGCTAAGCTGATCTCAGAATGACCACAAGGTAGCTTGCTGAGTAATACTGAACCTAATCCAAGGGAGCAACTCCATGCCATCATGATGTGCGATAACGAAGGGTTAGTAGAATCTGAATCTGGATAAGGCAAGAACCTATGGTAAGTAAAGGTAAGGGTGGGGAAAGCCACAATAAGAGGAAATCGGTAAGTAAAGAGCATGTACCTTGTGTACCATATCCTAACGCGACGAAGAAAGACTATACTAACGAGCAATTTGGTAAATTTCTTAAACTCTTAAAAAAGTTACATATTAACTTACCGTTTATTGAAGCTCTTTCGTAGATGCCCGACTCAGTCAAATTTTTGAAAGAGCTTCTAGCAAACAAACGGATGTTAGACGATGCATCGCACCTGGAGTTAAATGCAGTCTGCTCAGCCATTTTACAAAATAAACTACCTAAAAATTAAAGGATTCAGGGAGTTTTACTATTCCTTATTTAATTGGTAGTTTAGATGTTAATAATGTTTTGGCTGATTTAGGGGCAAGTATTAACGTCATGCCCTATAAAATGTTTAAGAAACTAGGTCTTGGGAAACCTAAACAAACTAGGATGAGTATTCAACTCGCAGATAAAACTATTAGATTTCCTAGGGGAATTGTTGAGGATGTGCTTGTAAAAATTGATAAATTTATATTCCCAGTTGACTTTGTTGTTTTAGATATGGATGAGGACAGTGACGCACCGTTAATCTTAGGGCGACCCTTTTTAGCAACTGCTAATACTAGAATTGATGTTGGTACAAGTGAGCTCACACTTTGTGCAGGTGACGAAACGATCACTCTTCAAGCTCATGACTCGGTTAGGACATCGAGTAATAAAGGTGAGTACATAAATTCTATTAATAACCATTCGGTCCAACCCTCTTTTTAGGAAGCACCTCAAAAAAAAAAGAGCCACGTCCTAGTTCTCATGCCAACAATGAAATAATTCATGAGGAGCGAAGGCTTCAGATCGATGAACTAGATGAATGGAGGACACATGCCAAGGAGAAACCAAGAACACACGAAGCAAAATCGAGGCAACTCCATGACGAGCTTAAAGGTGAAGCAAACTACTTCAAGGTTGGGGACGAGGTACTATTAGATGAAACAGACCCTCGAGTAACCACCTCAGAGCTGAATATAAATGAAGCAACTCCTTTTACGGTACTCAAGGTCTTTCCATATGGAATGGTTGAGGTAACTCACTCTAATTTTGGCACCTTCAAGGTAAATGTTACTCGACTCAAACCGTATGTTGATAATGAATTGATAGTGAAAAAGAGGAGTCTAGACTCTGTGAATCACCGTAACCAAGAGGATATAAGGTAAGTCTAGCTTAAGACATTAAACAAGCGCTTCTCGGGAGGTAACTCGAGCATAACCTTACTAATTAGTTTGTTTTCACTTTCGTTCATGTTTTAATGTAGGTTTTTAACCCACACGGCCTGGACACACGGACGTGTCCCTGGCCGTGTGGATGTGGGGACTTAGTTTTTAAAATTTAAAGAAATCGATAGAGGGCTATACGGCTTGGCGACATGGTTGTGTCACCCACACGGCCTGGACACATGGGCATGTCCTTGGCCCTGTGGACCATGGAGCTTAAAATCCCTAAAAATCGACAGAGACACGACCTAAATATAGTCCACACGGGTGTGTCCAAGGCCATGCGAAAAATAGATCTCAATTTTTCAAAATTTAAAATTTAAAACAAGTCAGGGGGCTCCACGGGCAACACACACGGCCGTGTGTGTGATCAAAAGGGCTTGTGGACTTCTACATGGGCGTGGGAGAAATGAAGAACCTAGCACACGGCCGTAGTGCGACACAGTCATTTGAACCACACGGCCTGGACACAATACTGTGAAAACTAAACTTGTGGAAATCGAAGAACACGAGCTAGAAACTCTACCACATGGGCATGTGACATGGCTGTGTAGCCCAACAAGGGCCGTTACACGACCATGTGGTCTATAAACCCCAAATTCCTTTTTTTTCTTCTTTCTTTCTTCTCCAAAACTCTCCCCCCAAAACCACCGTCCATCCCACCCTTGCACCGTCCCCAACCTCGTCGACCGATCGAACCCCCACTCGTCGTTAACCACCTATCGTGCCTCATTCTGGCCACCACTCTTGGCCACTGTCGGTTCTTCTTCTCCCTTGTTCCTATTTAGTTTGTTTTCTATTATTATTAATATTTAGTTATTTCTTTATTTATTTTCTGATTTATTTCTACATTCTATTTTTTTTTCATACTTATTTGTTTAGTTTCTTGTTTCTTGATTAGTTTATTGTCAATTTATATTGATAGTTATAATTCTTGATTATAGTTTTGCTTAAGATGATACTCATTCTTTAATTCGATTGCCTTAGTACTACTTTTATTAATCTTGATTAATTGTTCTTCACATTCCGAATTGTTTATCTATGAATTCCTTTTTATTTCCTATTCCTCTTTGTTTTAGATTATTTCAATTTGCCTTTTAGTTGAGAATTAGTTCATTGATTTATCTTTATCATGATGACTTCCTGATTTTTGCATACTAGGATATTAATACACATTGTTTAGGCATACATTCTTATTTACGACCACTTAGACTTTGCTTTTATTTTCAAATTTGGTAATAATTTATCTCTTTTGTTGATAAACCTCTTTCACTTTTTCAGGAACATTATGACGAATACACGAGGCAAGACCAAGGTCGCCATCCCCACTTCAAAAAAGTGGAAGGGTCTCGGTGCAACCTCCTCGAGCGCCTTCACTGAAGTACGCCACCCCTACCTCCGATTTATCGCGGACCCACCAGAGGACCTCTTTCAGCTCCTTCGAGTCCAACCACTAGGTTTGGGCTGCTATATTGATTGGGCTGCGTTGGAGCAGGTCTACCTCGTTGATGAGGTTCGAGCGCTCATCATCACAGCACCATGAGATCGATTGTTCAGTATCATCGAGCCCACTTACATGGAGATTACCTTGGAGATCTACTCAACGTTTCACCTTCAGACCGTCATGTTAGTCCACGACGAGCCCAGAACCATCGTCTTTCACCTTGGCAGTTTGGTGCGCCACATGAGCGTCCCAAAATTCAGTGCTGCTTTGGGACTTTATACGGATGAGTGATGGAGCTCGAAACTAACTATTATTTCGACAAAGGAAAGAGCACCTATCGAACAATAGTATAGTTTTGGTGAGTTCGGAATATCGTATCCTCAAGGACTAAGATTTCTAGTAATGACTATCTTTTTATTATCTAGCCTAGTAATTAAGGGAATTTATTTTTAATCTAATATTAAATAACTAAATGACTATGAACGTGACAGAGGGAGAATTGGAAAAATACTTTTGGACAACTTATATGAGATAGTCAATACCTAAGGAAGAATCCACCTAGACTTCACTTATTACTTTTGATTCATATGATTTATTCACTTGACTTAATCCATAGAAATCCTTGATTTATGTTAATATCTCTTTCGAGACTAAAAACAACTGACTCTAGGTTGATTAATTGAAATCTCTTTCTAATTAAAACCCTTATTGTCGCATTAACTCGATCTATGGATCCCCTTATTATATTTGACTCTAATCTATCAGATTTTTGTCACCCTATTTCTAGGGTTGCAATCAACTCCGCTTAATTGTGTTGATCTTCTCTTAAACAGGGACTTTTGTTCCACTGAATAAGCACATTTGACTTGAATCAATAACTTGAATTATCAAAACAAGAATAAAAACTCACAATTAAGAATAAGAACAAGTATTTATCTTATAAATCAAATAACAATAAGATTCATCTTAGGTTTCATCCCTTCAGGTATTTGAGAGGTTTAGTTCATACTAATAGAAGGAAACATCATAAAATAGGGAAAACCACAAAACATAATGAAAACCCAAAAACTTCTAAAGAACTTGATGGGAGATCTTTAGTCTTGATGGAGATCCTTCTCCTAAGCTATTCCTGACAGCTGTCTTGGAGTATTTTTTACCTCCTATTTGGCGTCTATTCAACGTCCCCCTTTTAGGTTTCTGCCTAGGGTGTTTATATAGGCTTTGGAACACCTCTTTTGGCCCACAAGTAGCTTATTCCGAATAGAATTCATCTTTGCTATGGCAAGGACACACTGTGTATGCTCGTGTGACATGCCCGTGTTTGACTCCTTAGATCGTGCTCGCTCCTGCTCACCACACACGGCCGTGTGGCCAGGCCGTGGTCGATAGTCCAGGCCGTGTGATTTCTGATGTAGGCCCATTTTGTCCCTTTTTGGCCTGTTTCTCGTTCTTTTTTACTTCCTAATCTCTCCTGAGTATAAAACATGAAATTAAGGGATTAGGAGCATCGAATTCATCAAATCTAATGAAAATTCATTAAAAATAAGCTAAGCATAGGGTTAAAATATGTGTAAATTGAGGTTTATCATATCCCCACACTTAAGCGTTTGCTTGTCCTCAAGCAAAATTTTCAACTCACAATTAAAATTAACTTCCCTCAATTCATAATTCTCATCAACAATGTCTCATCATAATTCACAGATAATTCATACATGGATAATTTAACTCAAAGAATCCTTAAGATTCAAACAATCTAAGTCATCAATTTTTATAGCACGAAAACATAGGTGTTTCCCCTTACCTAAATAATTACCTCTAATTCAAAACCGACAAGGATTGATATCCTCACTAAGGATTCACTCAAATCACTCAAAGTGTTTAAGGTTCAATTTAAGCACTCAAAAGTCAAACATGAAAAGTTAATCCCATAGGCTTGCATGAAAGTCAAATCTCCACCACTATAAAATAAGATGATACACAAATCAAAAGGTCTTTTAAAAAGGGTTGTAATGGGGCTTGGATTAAAGGTGTGGATATAGGCTGAATTAAAGGGTTAGAATCAAGATTGAATTGTCAAATTACCTAACTAGAACAATAGACTAATACTGAATAATTACATCAATTGAAAACTTATAATAATAATAATACGAGCTTCTTCTAAAGATGTGAATTTAACTGTTTTAAGCTCAAATAACATAGAACTAATAATGAATTTATTTCCAACTTCTTCTTCTTTTTTTTTTTAAGAATAAGAACAATGGTAAGATAGAATTTAACAACTGAAATAAAGAACATATTTAGGCAACTGATCAAATCAAATCTCAAAAAAGAGGAGTTAATAAAGTAGGGGAAGAAAAATTTGGTTTTGGGTTAATATTAAAGGTTAAGTCAAGAAATGGTTTATTAGGATCAAAGGGGTTCATTAGGGGTTAATTATGAAGGTAGGCTTTTTATGGAGTAAGTGGGTTGAAACCTAGGTGCCTTTATCATCTCAGTATATCAAATCAAAAGTGTGGTCTCGACATGCATAATCAAAACAAGTTCTAGAACAACAAATCAATGTTGACACACTCATAATCAATAAAGTTAGCACGAAAAATGTATGCTTTAAAGGCTCAAAAAGCTCACAAAAATTATGGTTTTTGATGTCAACCTTGCAAATTTCAAAATTTAAAGTAATATTAAAATTTAGGGAAACAGCCTAACAAAATTGTTAATTACGAAAAATAGACTTAATATGCTTGATTCTCTAATACCTTTAAAGTATAAATCATCAATGCATAATTACCTATGACTTGATCCAAGACAAATCAATAAAAAGCATGAGTTAATGGAAATATCATTCTAATAGTAATATGAGAAAATTACTTAAGAACAAGATATAATTCAGTATTGTTGACGCCTCCCCACATTTAAGATGTACATTGTCCTTAATGTACAAAGATAAATAATAACAATATAATAAGAAAATCATAAGATAGGGAGAGAGGTGAAACTTTCTAAATTTTTGGATGGAGTCAAAGAAAAGAAATAGTGTAAAGTTGGGCAGAGGAGGTGGATACTCCGGTGGTGGTGTGGTGATTCCTTTGCAGCCTTTTGAACCTAAATCAAAGAAATTAAAATATAATAATATAAATTAAGCACAAGAAAGATAAAGAGAAGGAAAATAAAGCAGAAGAGAAACGAAAAAGAAAAAATAAATGGACTCAAAGGTCCTTGTCTTGTCGAGGGAATGAATCGGTCGGCATGAACTTATGTAGAGTGGTTGCACACGGGGAAACCGTGCTAGGATCCTTTTGCTTCTTCGACATGGGGATGGTGGTGAAAAGAAAGAGTGAGGGAAAGGGGGAAAGGGAAAATGAAAGGGGAAAGATAAAGAAAAAGGGAAGGGATATGGTGGTTAGGGTTTGGAAGAAGAAGAAATTAGGGAGAAAGTGAGAAGAATGGGGGTTTTAAATAGGAATCAGGGACCTGATGGCTGCCCAAGCCCGTGTGCCATGGGTGTGTTAGGTCACACGATCGTATCGCACGACCGTGTGGTGTTTCGTTCGCTTCTTCCACGCCTGTGTAGAGGTTTCCACGCCCATGATGATTAATTAGTGTCGACCACGGCTGATAAACCATAAAAGTAACATATTTTAACCCCATATTTAGCATGCTTTTGGATGATTTAGCCCTTGATTTATGTAAAAAGGTGCTCTTAATCCTTTCTTTTCATGTTTTATACTCAGAAAAGCACCTAGGGACGAAAAGAACAAGAAACAGGCTTAGAACGGGCCAATTTGGGCCAAAGTGGAAATTGACACGGCCTGGACTTCAAGCCACACAACCGTGCCTCGACAATTAACTAAGACACGGCCATGCCACAATTTACACGACTGTACCCCAATCGACAGAATCGAGACACGGCCTGAAGACGATTTACACAGGCATGTACCATGGCCGTGCCCCTGCCATGGGAGAGAGAAATTTCACTCGGATTTGGATACTTTGAGGCAAAGAAACACAATTCAAAGCCTATTTAAACACCGATTAAGAAGTATACTTGAATTAGGGCACTTAGAGGCTAAGTAAGGCATCTCAAAGTCTATATAAACACCCTAAATGTAACCTGAAGGGTGTGTGGAGTGGAGGCCGAGACATTCAGAATTCAGTAGAAGCCGGAGGTTTTGTGGAAATCATTCGAAGATAGCCAGTTGATCCACCTCAAGAAGCCAGAATTCTACTTAAGACAACGGATCTCTCTTTCAATTCCTTCAGGGGGTTTTAGGGATTTCTTATGTTTTGTTTTATCTTTTCTTTATTTGTTATGAACTAAACCCTTCAGATACCTGAAAGGGATGAAACCTTGATGAATCTTATTATTTTTTTGAATTATATGATAAATACTTGATTTGTTCTTAATTATGTGTGCTTAATTCTTGTGTTAATGTTTCTGGGATATTAAGTCAAGTCAGATGTTCTTAGGTGGAGGAGGAATAGACCTTGCCTAAGAATAGATCTAGTATAATTAAGCAGAGTTGTTTGCGCGCCTAGAGATAGGGTGACGAGATTTTGCCAGATTAGGGTGAAACCTAATATGGGAGTCCATAGTTCGATTTACTGCTATTCTAGGGGGTTATTAAGTGAGAAAGAGATTTTCGTTAATTAACCTAGGGTTAGACATTATTCGCCTCGAGAGAGGGTTTAATATACGTTAGAAAGTCTTACGGATCAAGTCAAGTGAATAAATCGTATGGTTCAGTGTTAGATAATAAGTGAAGTCTAGGTGGATTCTTCCTGATGGTATCATCGTGATCAACTGAGTTTCTCTTCAAGTTATTTCCCAATTCATCCTTTTTGTTTTTACATTTTAGTTTAGTAATTAATTAGTTAATCAACCAAATCATTTAATATTTAGGCTAAATAAAAGAAAGAAAGTGAGTATTAGTACTTTTAGTTCCTTTGGGTTCGACAATCCGGTCTTGCCTAAACTATATTACTATTCGATAGGTACACTTGCCTTAAGTCATTGTCAGAGTTAGTTTCTAGGTTCGATCATTCTCTTTATAAATTTTAAAACTCAACAAAACAATGATCAAGTTTTTGGCACCATTTCTGGGGAACTAAAATATTAAGAAAACTCTATTTTTATTACTTTAGCCATTTTTTTGCAATTGATTTTATTTCTTTCTTTTCCTAGTAGGTACCTCTAGTTTATGACTAGAAGGAAACTGACAGGACCTCTAGTATACGATAGTGATATCAAAGCTACCGCTTGTAGGAATCGCAGAGAAATTAGGCGAGCCCTAAATTACACAGAAGAAGAGCGAGAAGGCAGATTCAATCCTACTGAAGGGATGGACGAGAATAATCCACCACGAGATGTGGCAGAAAATAATGCTCTGCGAACTATGTATGATTATGCTAAACCTCATTTAACAGGAGCTGAATCTAGTATTATTAGGCCTGCTATAGCTGCTAATAATTTTGAATTAAAGGCTAACACAATACAAATGATTCAACAATTTGTTCAATTTGATGGTTTGCAGGACGAAAACTCGAACACTCATATAGCTAATTTTTTAGAGTTTTGTGATACTTTCAAAATAAATGGCATTTCTGATGATGCCATTCATCTTCGGTAATTTCCCTTTTCATTAAGGAATAAAGCCAAACAGTGGTTATACTCGTTACCACGAGAGTCAATCACTACATGGGACCAAATGATCGAAAAGTTTTTATTAAAATATTTCCCACCACCAAAACGGCCAAATTACAGAATGATATCTCTTCTTTTGTGCAGATGGATTTAGAGACATTATACGATGCATGGGAGAGATACAAGGATCTCTTAAGAAGGTGCCCACACCATGGTTTACCTTTGTGGCTAAAAGTCCAAACTTTTTATAACGGTGTGAATCCCTCAATGAGGCAACTAATTTATTTAGCCGTCAGTAGAACTCTGAATAACAAAACTCCTGAAGCAGTCTATGAGTTTATCAAAGAGATGTCACTGAATAATTATCAATGGCAAGTTACAAGGACAAAACCAACAAAATTGGCCAGATTTTTCAACCTCGATGCAGTAACCATGCTATCAACACAGGTAGAGATGATGAATAAAAAGTTTGATAGTTTGTGTTCTTCGCAGGTACACCCAAAAATGCAGTGCGACGCAAGTGGAACTGTGGCAAATCCTGAGTACCCACCCTACCAACCAAACACAGAGAGCGATCAGTTGAACTATATAGGTAATAATTTCCGATCCAATAATAATCCTTATAGTAAAACTTACAATCCAGGTTGTAGGAACCACCCAAATTTTTCATGGGGGGTTAAGGAAATCAAGGAAATCAAAGACAACAACCTCCCCAAAATTTCCAAAATCAGCCATATCCGCAAGAGAAGAAGCCAAACCTCAAAAAGATGTTAACAAAATTCATGGCAAGCATAGAAAATCGTCTCCAAGGTACCAAGAAAACACTTTGTAACATCCTGAAAAGGGCCTATGCATTTTGGATTTAATTGTACGGAATGACATGTCTTATGTGTTATGAGTGTATTTTGAACATTTTGGAAACCTGGAAATGGATGGAAATGTAAAGTTTAAAAGAGGAAAGTGAACATTTTTGGAAACTAGGAAATGTATGGAAATGTATGGAAATGTATGGAAATGTATGGAAATGTAAGGAAATGTAAGGAAATGCAACGAAATGTCCTGGAAATGTAAGGAAATGTCTTGTCTTGGAAATGTAGGGAAGTGTATTGGAAATGTAAGGAAATGTCTTGTCTTGGAAATGTGAGGAAATGTCCTGGAAATGTAAGGAAATGATTTAGAAATGTTGAGTTTAAAGGAGGCAAACGAACATTTTCTGGAAACTTGGAAATGTAAGGAAATGTCAAGTTTAAAGAGCCGAACGAAAATTTTTGGAAACTTAGAAATGACTTAGAAATGTCGAGTTTTAAAGTTTAAAAGAGGAAATTAAGGCAAGGTGGCCTTAAGAGAAAAAGTATGTGAAATTTGACACACAAACAGGCTTGGAAAAGTGGCCTGAAGATGCCACTTAGCGCCTCTGGAAATGGTGCCACATACAGGAGTATTGGGCCAAGGTTCGAGCTGCAGGGGAAGCAAAATAAAAGTTTTATTTTACAGCAGAGATTAGCAGTAAGGGACGGCACAAGGCTATAATTTAGGAGCTTTTATTCTTTTATTTTTAAGAGATAAATAGTGGATAAATAAGGGATAAATAATGGATTTATTTTAGATTATTTTCAAGAGATAAATGAGGAATTATTCTTTAATTAGGAAAATAAGGAGAAGTGATGGCCAAGTAAGGGACTTTGAGTTTAATAATTTCGCTAAGTAAGGATAGTTGCTGAATTATTTTTATTTTAGGAGATAATTAAAGAGATAAAGCTATCAAAATAGAAGAGTGATGGCCAAGTAAGGATTCTAAGTTAGTAAATTGGCTATATAAGGAAAAGAGGCCATTCTGCATTATTTTCTGTTCTTGAAAGCCTCTGCCGAAATTCTCTTGTCATCTTCTCTTTTCTTTTATTTTTGTCAAAAGCCGAAAGCTAATTTAAGCCTAGCCGAATTATCCATAGCACCAAAGGTCGAAATTTTAATCCCTCTAGCCTACATAGCCGAATATTGCTAAATGTTCAAGCAAGGATTGTCGATTTCTAAAGTAAGGGTAAGATCTCATTCGGTTTCATCCTTTTTCTTTTATGATTTGCCAAAATCTAGGACTAACCCCATTAGTATCTTGTTGCTGAAACTTTGAAGAGATCTTTCGGGATTTACTAAGTGTCGACTACAAGGAAGGAGAAGTTCTTTTCCCGAAGGTACACCATAGGCCACGTGTTCCTTAGTTATTCGGTGAGTTTCGAGATTTAAAATCGGCAACAAGGTAAGTTTTAGTGTACTAATCCTACTAGGATTTGGATTTATGGCTGAATGGCTCTTTATTAAGTATTAAATGATTGATTAAATGTAGAGATTTAAGATCTAAGGCAGTAGATCAAATTTCGGGACTACAGTGAATTTGTGAAGCGAATCAGGTGTGTACCCTACACTAAAATCCTAATCGATTTAAGGTTATGTTTTAATATATATGTGTTAAGCATACCAGGTGTGTACCCCACACTATTTCTCAATATGTTTTATGGCTATGTTTAATAAATATATATATGTGATATTAAGAATATGAAAGTGGCTGAGGTACCATGTTATGGTACTAAGTACTCAGGTACGTTTCCTACTTCTACTAGGAATATGAAAAATGTTATTTGTAACATGAGAATATGATAAGAATGTGAACTCTAGCATATTAATGCATATTATAAAATGGGGCATATGGGTTATTGAAAAGGGGAAGTGAATGTGGTGACTTAAGACCACGAACGTGGTGACCTAAGACCGCGATATCTGAATGTGGGGACCTAAGCCCACGATATCTGAATGTGGGGACCTAAGCCCACGAAATCTGAATGTGGTGACCTAAGACCACGAATGCGGTGACCTAAGACTTCAATATGGAGTGTAGCGGAAGGAAGGTCGACTTAGTAGTCCCCACGGTGTACAGGTTGGTACGGGGGAGTGTAGCGGATGGCTAATTAGGTTTGGGTTCGGGAATGCATCATTAATTGTATACTATGATATGAATGTGCATGATTTATTATGCCTGAATCTATTTGGACTTAGTGTTTGTGTACACATTGAGTCTGATTGACTCACCCCATTGTGGGAACGTTTTTCAGGTGACGAACAGTAATGGACCGGGTCGGTAGGAGTTAAAGGTGGCCATACTCAGCAAGGAATTTTATTTGGACATTTTATTTTGAATTTAAGTACTTTAAATTATTTGGGTTGTTTTGATGTAATAAGGCCTAGTATGACTTATTTCGCATGCATGCTTAATTATTTTACTATGTTATGGAATTTTATCAAATTAAAGTTTAAGTATTTTTTAAAAAGAAACCCTAAATGTTTTGACACTTAAACCCACATGATTTTAATTAAAGATAAAGTCTAAAAAGAAATTCGGCACATCTTCTAACTTAACGTTTTGTTACCTTAAATAAATGAATTTCAATATAAAATAAATTGGTTTCAGCACAAGCCCAACCCAAACAATATATATATTTTTTTAAAATCACACAAGTTTTTCCTAAGTAACAAAAGAAATTTGAACCGGTTTTTCTTTGAGGAACATACCAGATCCGGTCAAGGCTCGTGGGCCGGGTTTGGGGTGTTTCAGTTTAGTATCAGAGCCTAGTTTTAAACTCTTGGCCTGTGGTTTAAGGCCCAAAATGTTTTCAAATCGAGCCCAAATAAGTTTAATGAAAATATTTTATGAAATATGCAGGTTTTCTGGCATGGCACCTAAGTCTCCGACCCGCAGTCCACTAGGTAAGTATCCTATCTATTGTGTGATTTATATTATGATTTGTAGAAGGGTAGAAATGGAATGGAACATAGATTAGTGAACTAGAATCTATTGAACCGTAGGACTAGTCTACTCAAACACAAGTGCATAAGACTTAAGGACCATTAAACAAACCTGTGATTAAGTCGCCGAGTCAGGGTGTGGTAACTATTGTGCGCATGTCTAGGAGTGGATCCGGAAGAGCCTGGTACTTAAGCAGTCCTAGTGACTCACCTCCTCTTCGCAGGAATCCTACTTGGTGCGTAGCTACGGTTCACCCTAACCAAGAGGACTCACTCACAGGCTAAATACAATAACTAAAACCCAAAAGGGAACTAGCCGTGTTTTTATAAAAATCCTAGTTTTAGAACTCTTAAAATTACCTTTTTAATTTGTGAGAACTATTTTACAAAATTTTCCGAAAAATTTTCGATTTATGAAATTACAGAAATACCTCTAGTGGTAAAATTTCAAAAATGCCCTTGGTTTATGAAATTTCCAAATACCTATAGTTTCTATCAAAATTTCATTACTTTATAAAATGACCAAAAATCCTAAATTACAAAGTATCGAAATACCTTGATTTTGAAAATTTATGAAATTGCCCCTAACTTACAAAATTACCAAAATGACCTTGATTTTCAAAATTTTTGCAACATCACCGTTTTGGGAAATAAAATTCTCAAAAAGAACCCTCAAAGTTTTGTAAATTTTGAAATATTCCTGATTTATTAAACTTTACAAATTACCCTGGTTTGTAAAAAAATTACCGAAATACCCCTAGAATTTCAAAATTACCGAAAGGCCCCAGGATTTCAAAATTACCAAAATACCCTTATTGAAAAAATCACCAAGGAACCGTATTTTGAAAAATTATGAAAATACCCCTGCAGGATAAATTACGAAAATACTCCTGGGTAGTGGAAAAACAACAACAATGAAAACTACAACATTTCTCTGAATGAACGAAAGTTCATAATTGATTGATGGATGTATGAATGAAAAGACTGTGTGCATGTATGAATACGAAAGAACCACTCCTAAAATTCTTTTCATTAAACTTCTTCGCGGGTAATAAGTGAAACAAGGACTAATTCATAAAACTCTTTAATCGGATTAAATCGTGACGTTAGAAATGAGTTCTAAGGGACGTGAACTTAGAGATAGTGCCTAGAAAGTATGATGGTTTTATTAAGATCAGAGTGCAAGCATAAGCATAGTGCAGTAAGTTAAGATGTACGATTATTCGTTAGTAAGTAATTTCGAGGACGAAATTATTTTTAAGGAGGGTAGAACTGTAACATCCTGAAAAGGGCCTATGCATTTTGGATTTAATTGTACGGAATGACATGTCTTATGTGTTATGAGTGTATTTTGAACATTTTGGAAACCTGGAAATGGATGGAAATGTAAAGTTTAAAAGAGGAAAGTGAACATTTTTGGAAACTAGGAAATGTATAGAAATGTATGGAAATGTATGGAAATGTATGGAAATGCAAGGAAATGTAAGGAAATGTCCTGGAAATGTAAGGAAATGTCTTGTCTTGGAAATGTAGGGAAGTGTATTGGAAATGTAAGGAAATGTCTTGTCTTGGAAATGTGAGGAAATGTCCTGGAAATGTAAGGAAATGATTTAGAAATGTTGAGTATAAAGGAGGCAAACGAACATTTTCTGGAAACTTGGAAATGTAAGGAAATGTCAAGTTTAAAGAGCCGAACAAAAATTTTTGGAAACTTAGAAATGACTTAGAAATGTCGAGTTTTAAAGTTTAAAAGAGGAAATTAAGGCAAGGTGGCCTTAAGAGAAAAAGTATGTGAAATTTGACACACAAACAGGCTTGGAAAAGTGGCCTGAAGATGCCACTTAGGGCCTCTAGAAATGGTGCCACATACAGGAGTATTAGGCCAAGGTTCGAGCTGCAGGGGAAGCAAAATAAAAGTTTTATTTTGCAGCAGAGATTAGCAGCAAGGGACGGCACAAGGCTATAATTTAGGAGCTTTTATTCTTTTATTTTTAAGAGATAAATAGTGGATAAATAAGGGATAAATAATGGATTTATTTTAGATTATTTTCAAGAGATAAATGAGGAATTATTCTTTAATTAGGAAAATAAGGGAGAAGTGATGGCCAAGTAAGGGACTTTGAGTTTAATAATTTCGGCTAAGTAAGGATAGTTGCTGAATTATCTTTTATTTTAGGAGATAATTAAAGAGATAAAGCTATCAAAATAGAAGAGTGATGGCCAAGTAAGGGATTCTAAGTTAGTAAATTCGGCTATATAAGGAAAAGAGAGGCCATTCTGCATTATTTTCTGTTCTTGAAAGCCTCTGCCGAAATTCTCTTGTCATCTTCTCTTTTCTTTTATTTTTGTCAAAAGCCGAAAACTAATTTAAGCCTAGTCGAATTCTTCATAGCACCAAAGGCCAAAATTTTAATCCCTCTAGCCTACATAGCCGAATATTGCTAAAGGTTCAAGCAAGGATTGCCGATTTCTAAAGTAAGGGTAAGATCTCATTCGGTTTCATCCTTTTCTTTTAAGATTTACCAAATCTAGGACTAACCCCATTAGTATCCGATTCTTTGAAACTTTGAAGAGATCTTTCGGGATTTACTAAGTGTCGACTACAAGGAAAGAGAAGGAAGGTACACCATAGTTCCTAGTTATTCGGTGAGTTTTGGGAATTAAAATCGGCAACAAGGTAAGTTTTAGTGTACTAATCCTACTAGGATTTGGATTTATGGCGAATGGCTCTTTACTAAGTATTAAATGATTGATTAAATGTAGAGATTTAAGATCTAAGTGAGATCGATTTCGGACTACAAGTGAATTTGTGAAGCGAATCCCTACACTAAAATCCTAATCGATTTAAGGTTATGTTTTAATATATATGTGTTAAGCATACCGGTGGTACCACACTATTTCTCAATATGTTTTATGGCTATGTTATGGTACTAAGTACTGTTATGGTACTAAGTACTGTGCGTTCCTACTTCTACTAGGAATATGAAAATGTTATTTGTAACATGAGAATATGATAAGAATGTGAAATCTGGCATATTAATGCATATTATAAAATGGGGCATATGGGTTATTGAAAAGGGGAAGTGAATGTGGTGACTTAAGACCACGAACGCGGTGACCTAAGACCGCGATATCTGAATGTGGGGACCTAAGCCCACGATATTTGAATGTGGGGACCTAAGCCCACGAAATCTAAATGTGGTGACCTAAGACCATGAATGCGATGACCTAAGACCGCAATATGGAGTGTAGCGGAAGGAGGGTCGACTTAGTAGTCCCTACGGTGTACAGGTTGGTACGGGGGAGTGTAGCGGATGGCTAATTAGGTTTGGCTTCGGGAATGCATCATTAATTGTATACTATGATATGAATGTGTATGATTTATTATGCCTGAATCTATTTGGACTTAGTGTTTGTGTACACATTGAGTCTGTTTGACTCACCCCGTTGTGGGAACGTTTTTCAGGTGACGAACAGTAATGGACCGGGTCGGTAGGAGTTAAAGGTGGCCATGCTTAGCAAGGAATTTTATTTGGACATTTTATTTTGAATTTAAGTACTTTAAATTATTTAGGTTGTTTTGATGTAATAAGGCTTAGTATGGCTTATTTCGCATGCATGCTTAATTATTTTACTATGTTATGGAATTTTATCAAATTAAAGTTTAAGTATTTTTTTTAAAAAGAAACCCTAAATGTTTTGACACTTAAACCCACATGATTTTAATTAAAGATGAAGTCTAAAAAGAAATTCGGCACATCTTCTAACTTAACGTTTTGTTACCTTAAATAAATGGATTTCAATATAAAATAAATTGGTTTCAGCACAAGCCCAACCCAAACAATATATATTTTTTTTTAAAATCACACAAGTTTTTCCTAAGTAACAAAAGAAATTTGAACCAGTTTTTCTTTGAGGAACATACCAGATCCGGTCAAGGCTCGTGGGCTGGGTTTGGGGTGTTTCACACTTAAAAGTCAACAAACATTGGCTAAAGAGAACACAAACCAAATTATGGAATTCACTAAGACAATTGGGGAACTCACTAAGTCAGTTGGACTACTTACTGAGATGATTTGTGAAATAAGGGCAGAGATTCTTTCTAAAGAAATAGAACAGGTAAAGGCAGTCAAATTAAGAAGTGGAAATGAGTTAGTCGAACCAAAGAGACCACACGAAGATAATAAAACAAAGAATAAGAGAGTTGAGGGCATAAATCTAGTATGCAAAGAAAGTAAACCACCAATTCCATATCCAGCAAAGTTAAAGAAAGAACGATTAGATGCCCAATACGGTAAGTTTCCCAAACTTTTTAAACAAATACATATTAACTTACCTTTTGTTAAAGCTATTTCACAGATGCCAAAATACGCAAAATTCTTAAAGGAACTCCTGACGAATAAAAGGAAGTTTGAAGAAATATCGACGGTGGAACTTAATGAAGAATGCTCAGCCATCCTCCAAAACAAGTTACCAACAAAATTAACAGACCCAGGAAGTTTTATTATTCCTTGTTTAATGGTAGCTTGAATATTAAGAAGGCATTAGCTGATCTAGGTGCTAGTATTAATTTAATGCCTTATAAAATGTTTAAACAACTAGATCTTGGGGAACCAAAACCCACTAGGATGAGTATTTAGTTAGCTGATAGATCTATTAAATATCCTAGAGGAGTAATCGAAGATATACTGGTGAAAATTGATAAATTTATTTTCCTTGTTGATTTTGTTGTGTTAGACATTAATGAAGACATTGATGTTCCCTTAATTTTAGGGCGTCCTTTTTTAGCTACTGCTCAGGCTGTTATCGATATAGGTAACGGTAAACTTTCATTGAGGATAGGCGATGAGGAAATTATTTTTCAAATTTATGATGCCATGCGATATTCTAAAGAACAAGATGATGCCTGTTATTTTATTGATACTACTGATCATATCATTCAAAACACATTATAGGAAATCATACACGATGGAACTGTGCCTGACTCAAGACGAGGGGAAGAAAATGAAGCTGATGAGCTAAAAACATCTTCACCTCGACAAACACAAGAAGAAAGCATTAAAGTTAATGAAGAACTAAGACAAAAACCCTCCATCGATGAGCCACCCAAATTGGAAATAAAGAAGTTGCCAAAACACTTAGAGTATGCATTCCTCGGGGACAATTCTACGTTACCAGTTATTATCTCTTCAGAATTAAAACCCAAGGAAAAAGAGGAGTTAATACATGTACTAAAAGAACATAAAAAATCCATAGCTTGGAAAATCTCTGACATCAAGGGCATAAACCCAT
The DNA here is from genome assembly GCA_025506655.1 of Gossypium rotundifolium. Classification (NCBI taxonomy): domain Eukaryota; kingdom Viridiplantae; phylum Streptophyta; class Magnoliopsida; order Malvales; family Malvaceae; genus Gossypium; species Gossypium rotundifolium. The sequence continues at coordinate 153,657,027 of CP106727.1, read as the reverse complement.
CGTTCTGTACCCACAAAAATTTAATGGAAGAAGAATAAAAACTGTGTGTGCAGCCTCAGAGATGCTTAAACCCCAACATGAAGGAAGTAGTCAAGGCTGAGGTAATTAAAATTCTAGATACTGGAATAATTTATCCTATTTCTGACAGTACTTGGGTAAGTCCTGTACAGGTAGTTCCAAATAAAGGAGGCATTACTGTAGTGCCCAATGAAAGGAATGAGTTAATCTCCACAAGAACAATTACAGGTTGGAGAGTCTGTATAGACTATAGAAAGCTGAACGATGCCACTAGAAAAGATCACTTCCCTCTATCCTTCATAGATCAAATGTTAGAAAGACTATCTGGGCATACGTACTACTGTTTCTTGGACGGACTCTCCGGCTACTTTCAAATCCCAATAGCTCCTGAAGATCAAGAGAAGACAACATTTACATGCCCATACAGTACGTTTGCTTATCATAGAATGCCTTTTGGATTATGTAATGCTCCTACTACTTTTCAGCGTTGCATGTTGGCAATCTTTGACGAACTTGTGGAAGACATCATGGAGTTATTTATGGATGATTTCTCAGTATTCGCAATTCTTTCCACATTTGCCTTAAAAATTTAAAACGAGATCTAATGAGATGCGAGGAAACAAACCTTGTTTTAAATTATAAAAAATGTCACTTTATGGTTAGAGAAGGGATTGTATTAGGACATAAGATTCCTATTAAAGGAATTGAGGTAGATAAAGAAAAAGTTGAAACCATAGAAAAATTACCTCCCCCTAGTTCAGTTAAGGCTATTAGAAGCTTTTTAGGACATGCAAGGTTCTATAGAAGATTTATTAAAGACTTTCTAAAATAGCTAAGCCTTTAACAAAATTACTAGAAAAAGATGTTCCTTTCAATTTCAATTAGGAATGTTTATATGTATTTAATATCCTTAATGATAAATTGATAAATGTTCGATTATAATTGCACCTGATTGGAATTTACCCTTTGAACTAATGTGTGATGTAAGTGATTTTGTAGTAGGTGCAGTTTTGGGACAACGAAGAGACAAGCATTTTCAGCAATTTACTACGCTAGCAGAACATTAACACCCGCACAAGAATACTACACTACCACTGAGAAAGAATTGCTAGCTGTAGTTTTTGCTTTTGACAAATTTAGGCAGTATCTAATATTGTCTAAAGTTGTCGTTTACACTGACCATTCAACTCTTTGTTATCTTTTAACTAAACCCGATGCAAAACCTCGACTCATACGATGGATTTTACTTTTACAGGAGTTTGACTTGGAAATACAAGATAAGAAGGGAGTGAGAACCTTGCGGCAGATCACCTCTTTAGACTTGAGAATCCACATATCAAAGAGCTCGATGAAAGCGAGATAAACGACTCATTTCCTGAAGATTAGCTCTTTTCTATAACATATCCTAAGGTACCATGGTTTGCAAATATCGTAAATTATTTAGCTGCTAACATCTTGCCAAAAAGACTAACACATCACCAAAAGAAGCGATTCTTTGCTGATGCGAAAAACTATTTTTGGGAAGATCCCTTTCTTTTCCGCATATGTGCAGATTAGGTAATTCGAAGTTGTGTTACAAAGGTAGAAACAAGTAAAATCCTAGAACATTGCCATTCGGGACCTTCAGAGGACACTATAGTGGCATCAAGATAGCACACAAAATACTCAAATTAGATTTTTATTGGCCCACTTTATTTAAAGACACCAATAGGTATGTTACCTCATGTGATAAATGCCAAAGAACAGGTAATATTTCTAAACGTGATGAAATGCCTCAAACGTATATGTTATCATGTGAAATATTTGATATCATGTGAAATATTTGATGTATGGGGTATTGATTTTATGGGACCATTCCTTAGTTCATTCGAAAATAAATATATCCTAGTGGCAGCTGATTACATGTCAAAATGGGTGGAGCTTTACCTACCAATGATGCTAGGGTAGTAGTTAAGTTTCTCGAGAAACTGTTCTCTCATTTTGGAACATCTAGAGCTATCATTAGTGATAGGGGCACTCATTTCTGTAATACTCAATTTGACAAAGTCCTAAAAAAATATGGAGTACACCACAGGATAGCTACCCCATATCATCCTCAAACCAGTGGGCAAGTTGAAGTAACAAACCGGGAACTTAAATGCATCCTAGAAAAAATGGTTGAATCAAACAGGAAAGATTGGGCATTAAAAGTAGATGATGCCTTATGGGCCTATAGAACAAGATTTAAAACCCTCCGAACGTCCCCATACAAACTTGTATACGGAAAAGCATCATCTACCAAATGAAAGTTAGAACACAAGGCTTTTTGGGCGATAAAGTTTTTAAATTTTGATATTAAAACTGCAGGAAAGAAACGAATGATGCAAATGAACGAGCTAGTCGAATGGAGAATCGAGGAATACGAGAACTCAAAACTATACAACGAGGCAACAAAACGACGCCATGATGCTCGTCTCAAGAAATTAAAACAATTCGAAGTAGGAGACTTGGTCATACTATACAACTCAAGGCTCAAACTATTCCCTGGGAAGCTGAAATCAAGATGGTCAGGCCCATTCATGATCAAAATAATTTTTCCATATGGCACAATCGAGCTAACCCACCCCACTAAGGGCACATTTAAGGTAAATGGTCACCGACTCAAAATTTATAATGATGCAGATTTTAGGGATATGAGAGAGGAGCTTCAGCTCCGTGAACCTTCTTTTAGAAATGAAAACAGGGTAAGTCTAGCTTAAGACTATAAACGAGCGCTTCTCGGGAGGCAACCCGAGCACTAATTCACTAACATTTTTAATTTTAAACTAATAAAACTAATGAAGTGCAGATTAGGGCCATATTTACTACTACAAGTGTGTGCCCGTGGCCATGTGGAAGCCAGGGGATGATCCATGGGCGCGCTAGTAGCCGTGCACGACAGAAAAAAATTTTCCCAACACGGGCAACAATAATATCCCATGCCCATGCCGACCACCCGTACAAGGTCATTGACTTGTTAATCACGGGCTAAAATACGGCTGTGCTCTACGACCATGTGAAGCTACTGACTTGCAAACCAAGGGCAGAACACGCCCGTGCCGTCTAACCGTGCCAACATTCTGACTTATCAAACACGGGAGGAGCACACCCATTTTAAATGACCGTGTGAAGAAAGACACGGACGTGCCATAAGTACCCACGGCCATCGCCAAACACCTGAACGCTCCCAAAATTCAAAATCACGAAAAACACGGGAGCATCAAAATTGAGCACGGCCGTGGCCCCTGCCCGTGCTCGTACCCCTATTTAAGTAACTTAAATCGTCACCTCCCCCAAAACCAACCCTAAAATATTTCTCAGCCCCTTTTCTCCCATTTTCAACCATACGCACGCCCTCCGACCCCTAAAAAACCTCCCAACCTCCCTTTTTCTCCAACTACTTTACAAACCCGCACCCCACGCCCACGCCACAGCTGTGCTGCAGTAGTCCATGCCCTCACCACAGCCGTGCACCTACAGAAAATGTCACAACACCACCATGCTCCACCCGTGCTCAATCGATTTACACCATCACACCCCTGGTTCCCTCCATTACTTCATTTTCTTGACTAAAAAAAATGATAAATTTCACATTATTTTGCTTTATTTTTGTTTTTGTTTGAAGCATGATTTATTTTCTTAGAACTTGTTTCAATGTTTCATTCTCATAAATATCTATAATGAAAATTTTGATTATTCACTATTTGTTTCTATTTATCGATTGATAGATAGATTTCATATTTTTTATTGATTACATTCTTATACAAATTTTTCTATGAAAAATAGGCTGCTCATAGGTGTATAACCGCATTTAGCATTTAAATATCTAGGGGTCTAGATGAAAATTTTGTACAAACACTACTTGAATATCCATTATTTCAGGTACAATGTCATCATCACGAGGGAAACGAACTACGGCCGCCCCTACCAAGAAAAGAAAGGGACCCAGCTCATCCTCAGTTAGTGCCTCTTCCGAAATAAGACACCGACTTTTTCAATTCTCTCAAGAAGCTCAGGAAGAACGATATAAGGCATTTCGAGAAAGACCTCTCGACAGGAAGATGTATTGACTGGGACGTCGTAGAACAGGTCAGACTAGTAGCTGACATTCGAGCCCTCATATCGATCGAGCTGTGGGAGCAATTTTTCTCTATCATCGAGCCCACATATTTGGAACTCACACTCGAGTTCTGCACCACGTTCACCTTACAGACAGTGATGACCCGATATGACGATCCGGGCACAGTCTAATTTCGTTTAGGAGGCACGGTACGTCAACTAAGCGTACCATAATTGGGCACAGCACTCGGACTCTATATGGAGGAGTTTATAGCAGAAAATCCTCTCTCCGAGTTAGACCGTCAACTCCATCGCACTCCACTCAACTGCTGGCATAGCTTAGCCCCCACCACGAGCATCTACGACCCTAGTCGCTCTAAGGTGACAGCCCTTGGAGCACCCCTGCGATATATCCACGCCATTCTAGCTCATACTATCACCGGTCGACACGATAGCACCGACATGGTAAATAAGCACGATGTCTACTACCTATTGTGCATGTCAGAAGGGCATGTGTTTGACCTTGCCTACTTCATCACTGTGCAATTCAGCACCAAGGAAACCGCATAGGAAGGGCATTTTATCAATGGGACCGTACATCACTCGGTTAGCTCAACACTTTGGCCTCCTCAACACTGAGGCTCAGACTTTCTCTCTCACACTGATTGGCCAGATGATACCTCAGGGCATTCAAACGATGTTGCACATGAGGATGGTTAAATATCGTCATGGGACTGACCCCCCTTAGTACCGACTAGCTACAGATAGGGAGGTGCCCGAGGACATTACTGATGATGTCCCACCAGTCCTAAGCCAGCAGCCATTCCATACAGCAGCCTCGATGGAAGATATCTCTACACGTATCACCCAGTTCAAGCAGTATTGTACTCAACAATTCACTAACACCGCTCGACGTTTTGATGGGATCGAGGCCACACTCCAGTAAATATGCCATCACTTCCATATATCATCACCGACCCGACCGATGATGAGGACCTCTGAGTCCTTTTGATTATCTAAATTTTATTTTCTTATTTCTAGTTCTATTCTATTTTTATTTTTATTTTTCCTTTATTTTAATTTTCTTTATTTGTCGTAATGTGAAACTTTTCTTCATTGCAAACTTTTATTATGTTTATCATTGGTTATCTAATCTTCGAGTATGCCTAACATATATTTATTTACGCCTCTGAAATATCTAACTGATGACTTCGCAGTTTCAATCACACACTCTACATACATGAACAAATCACTAGGAGTACTTCACTACTACATAAGTCATCTTCCACCACGACCACCGCCAACTCCCAGAGTCATCCAAAATTCAAGAAGTGTTACTTCGCCCCTTCTCTTTTGATTACATTATTAGGTATCCATCTTTGTACATTGAGGGCAATATACATCTTAAGTGTGGGGGGTAAAAGTACCTAACTTTTGCATTATTCCAAAATCCTAAATTTTAGTCTTGTTCTAAGTAATTTTCTCATTTTATTAATTAGGTGAAATTTCGATGATTTATGATTCTTATTGATATGTTTTGAGTAAGTCATTGATAATTGTGCATTGATGATTTATACTTGAAGAATACTAGAGAATCAAGCATGATAAGTCTATTTTTCAAGAATCAAAAAATTTTCCTAGGTTGTTAAACTGAATTTGAATATTACCTTGAAGTTTGAAATTTACAGGGATTGATGTCAAATACCCATAATTTTTGTGAGATTTTGAGCCTTATAGAGCATATTCTTTTTCGTGCTCACTTTATCGATTATGAGTGTGTCAACACTGAATTGTTATTCTAGAACTTGCCTTGATTATACATGTCGAGACCACATTAATGATTTGATATACTGAAATGATAAAGGCACATAGGTTTTAACCCAGTCACTCCACTAAAAAGCCTACCTTCACAAATTAACCCTTAGTGAACCCATTTGATCCTAACAACCCTTTTTATTGATTTACCCACTAATTTTAACCCAAAACCCTTTGTATTTGTTATCAACATTCCTTTGACTACCTTTCTATCAAGAATCGATTTGATTAGTTGCCTAATTACTTTATTTCAGTTGATATTGTTATTTCTTATATTATGTATTTACTTGATTTGTTCTTAAAAAAATCGAAATCAAAGTATATTCAGCATTAGTAGTATAAAAGTGAGCTTGTACATTTAAATTTCAATTATCAAAGAAAAAAGCTCGTAGTATTATTAGTTTCAAAGTTTCATGTGATGTAACTATTCATATTATTAGTTCAATTATTTTTCTAAAAGTTAGGTAACTTGTCAATTCAATCTTGATTCTAAACCTTCTAATTCAACCTTTATCCACACCTTTAACCTAAGCCACATTACAACCCTGTCAAAGACCTTTTGATTTGTGTATCATCTCACATTACAGTGGTGGAGATTTGATTTTCAAGCAAGCCTATGGGATTAACTTTTCAGGTTCGACTTATGAGTGCTTATTCTTGAACCTTAGAACACTTTGAGTGATTTGAGTGAATCTTTAGTGAGGATGTCAATCCTTTTGAATTAAAGGTAATTATTTAGATAAGGGGAGACACCTATGTTTTCGTGCTACAAATATATGACTTATATTGTTTGAATCTTTAAGATTCTTTGAGTTAAATTATCCATGTATAAATTATCTGTGAATTATGATGAGGCATTGTTGATAGGAATTGTGAATTATGGAAAGTTCGTTTTAATTGTAAGTTGAGAATTTTGCTTGAGGACAAGCAAAAGCTTAAGTGTGGGGGTATTTGATAAACCATAAAGGTAACATATTTTAACCCTATATTTAGCATGCTTTTGGATGATTTAGCCCTTGATTTATGTACTTAATCCTTTCTTTTCATGTTTTATATTCAGGAAAGCACCTAGGGACGAAAAGAATGAGAAATGGCTTAAAACGGGCCAATTTGGGCCAAAGTGGAAATCGAAATGGCCTAGGCTTCAAGCCACACGATAGTGCCTCGACAATTAACTAAGACATGGCCATGCCACGATTTACACAGCTGTGCCCCAATCAACAGAATCGAGACACGGCCTGAAGATGATTTACACGAGCATGTACCATGGCCATGCCCCTACCGTTGGAGAGAGCAATTTCACTCGAATTTGGATACTTTGAGGCAAAGAAACACATTTCAAAGCCTATTCAAACACCGAGTAGGAAGTATGCGACACTTAGAGGCCAAGTAAGGCATCTCAAAGTCTATATAAACACCCTAAGTGTAACCTGAAGGGTGTGTGGAGCGGAGGCCGAGACATTCAGAATTCGGCAGAAGCCGGAGCTTTTATGGAAATCATTCGAAGATAGCCAGTTGATCCATCTCAAGAAGCTGGAATTCTACTCAAGACGGCGGATCTCTCCTTCAATTCCTTCAGGGGGTTTTAGGGATTTCTTATGTTTTGTTTTATCTTTTCTCTTGAGATGTTTTCTTTATTTGTTATGAACTAAACCCTTCAGATACCTGAAGGGGATGAAACCTAGATGAATCTTATTATTGTTTTTGAAGTATATGATAAATACTTGATTTGTTCTTAATTATGTGTGCTTAATTCTTGTGTTAATGTTTCTGGGATATTAATTCAAGTTAGATGTTCTTAGGTGGAGGAGGAATAGACCCTTCCTAAGAATAGATCTAGCATAATTAAGCGGAGTTGTTCGCGCGCCTAGAGATAGGGTGACGAGATTTTGCCGGATTAGGGTGAAACCTAATATGGGAGTCCATAGTTTGATTTATTGCTATTCTAGGGGGTTATTAAGTGAAAAGAGATTTTCGTTAATTAACCTAGGGTTAGACGTTATTCGCCTCGAGAGAGGGTTTAATATACATTAGGGAGTCTTACGGATCAGGTCAAGTGAATAAATTGTATGGTTCAGTGTTAGATAATAAATGAAGTCTAGGTGGATTCTTCCTGATGGTATCATTGTGATCAACTAAGTTTCTCTTCAAGTTATTTCCCAATTCATTCTTTTTGTCTTTACATTTTAGTTTAGTAATTAATTAGTTAATCAACCAAATCATTTAATATTTAGGCTAAATAATAGAAAAAAGTGAGTATTAGTACTTTTAGTTCCTTTGGGTTCGACAATTCGGTCTTGCCTAAGTTATACTACTGTTCGATAGGTACACTTGCCTTAAGTGGTTGTCAGAGTTAGTTTCCAGGTTCGATCATTCTTTTTATAAATTTTAAAACTAGACAAAACAACGATCAACAGCCTCGGGACACGGGCGTGTTGCACACTCATGTTACTTTCTCAGTATTGACCATGGTCGTATCGCACGGCTGTGGCATTTTATCGCAGCCTGTGTTTTGGGGAAATTTTTGTCTCTGGTTCGCGCGGTCTTGGCCAAGCCGATGTGCCTAATCGTGGTGTCCATACGGTCACGGCCACGCCCGTTTTCAAGGCCGTGTGTAGGGAAACCTGCGCTTTTATTGAATTTGTTAGTTTTTGGTTAGGTGCTAAAAATCAAAAATAAAAATTAATGGGGTTAGTGCTCGAGTTGCCTCTCGAGAAGTGCTCATTTAAAATCTTGAGCTAGACTTACCTTTCATTCACATCATCATGGTGGTTTGAAGGGTTGAAACTCCTCATTCTTGTTATCAATTCGGTTATCGATATATAGTTTAAGTCGAGTGGTGTTTACCTTAAAAGTGCCAAATGTAGGATTAGTTACCTCGACTGTTTCGTATGGGAAGACATTCAGTCCCTAAAAGGGATTTCTTCGTTTGTATTAAGGTCCGAAGTGGCGATTCGAGGGTCTTTCTTATCTAACAATACCAGATCTCCGATCTTAAATCGGTTTGTCCCATTCTTAAGTTTGACATGGTTTTGCTTTGGTTCATTGTGTTTCCCCAGTTTCTCCTTGTCATGTATCTTCCACTCGACTAGCTCATCGATCTGAAGCCTTCGCTCTTCATGAGTTATTTCCTTATTAGCATGAGGTCTAGGATCTAGCTCAATTGTGTAATTTCGTGGTGCTTCCTGAAAAGAAGGTTGAACCAAATGGTCATTAATAGAATTTATGTTCTCACCTTTCTTACTTGATGTCCTAGCCGAGTCAAGAGCCTGAAGAGTGATCGTTTTGTCACCTGCACAAAGTGTGAGTTCACCTGTACCAACATCAATTCTAGTTTTAGTAGTTACTAAAAAGGGTCTTCCTAAAAATAAAGGAACATTATTGTACTCATCCATGTCTAAAACAAAAAAGTCTATTGGGAATATGAATTTATCTATTTTACTAGTACATCCTCAATTATACCCCTAGGAACTCTAATAGTTTTATCAGCCAATTGAATGCTCATCCTAGTTTGTTTGGGTTTTCCTAGAATTAGCTATTTAAACATTTTATAAGGCATAACATTTATGCTTGCCCCTAAATCTGCTAAAGCATTATCAGCAGATAAACTACCAATTAGGCAAGGAATCGTAAAACTCCTTGGATCTTTTAACTTTTGTGGTAGTCTATTTTGTAAGATTGCTAAGCACACTGCATTCAATTCCACATGCGACGCCTCATCTAACTTCCGTTTGTTTGTCAAAAGCTCTTTTAAAAACTTTTTGAATTGGGCATCTACGAAAGAGCTTCAATAAACTGTAAGTTAAAATGTAATTTTTTTAGTAGTTTAAGAAATTTACCGAATTGTTCATCTGTGCGGTCTTTCTTCATCGAATTGGGGTATGGCACACGAGGTTGGTATTCTGTACTTACTAGTTTTGGTTTATCATGGCTTATCTCAACCTTACCTTCCTCTACCACATTTTCTTGCCTCAATTTTGGCTCATCTAACCCTTCACTACCGTGAGCAGTAATGGCATTAAGTTGCTCCTTTGGGTTAGTTTCAGTGTTGCTTGGCAAGCTACCTTGTGTCGTTCAGATATGAGTTTAGCAAGTTTCCTAATTGATTCTCGATCCCTTGAATCGATGCTTTCTAATTTTTGAGTGTTGTTTCGGTGTTTTAGAAATAGGTTTCTGACACCGCGATAAATTTTGTTAGCATCTCTTCAAGGTTCAGCTTTTTCTCTTGTAGGTAGGATTGCTGGAGGGGGTTGTTGTCTCTGATTTCCTTGGCCACCCCATGAAAAGTTTGGGTGATTACTCCAACCTGGATTGTAAGTGTTACTATAAGGGTTATTTTGAGGTCTAGAATTGTTACTCATATAGTTCATCTGTTCGTTTTCTATGTCAGGGTTGTAGGGTGGGTATTCTGTATTATTCATCCCTCCTCCGTACGTATCGCACTGCATCACTGGATGTACATGCTAAGAACCACACAAACCATCAATCTTTTTATTTAACAGTTCTACCTCGTTTGATAGCATAGTCACTGCGTCGAGGTTAAAAACACTGGCGGCTTTTGTTAGCTTTTTCCTCATAACTTGCCACTGATAGTTATTCAGTGCCATCTCTTCTATAAACTCATAAGCCGCTTCAGGGGTCTTGTTATTTAGGGTTCTACCGGCAGCTGAATAAATCGGGGTTCACACCGTTATAAAAGGTTTGAACCTATAGCCACAAAGGTAACCCATGGTGAGGGCATCTCCTTAGTAGATCTTTATATCTCTCCCATGCGTCATAGAGTGTTTCTAGATCCATCTGAACAAAAGAAAAAATATCATTCCTCAACTTAGCCGTTTTAGTCGGCGAAAAATATTTTAACAAAAAATTTTTGGTCATTTTGTCCCATGTAGTGATTGATCCTCGTGGTAACGAGTTCAACCACTATTTAGCTTTGTTCCTCAATGAAAAGGGAAACAACCAAATGCGAATGGCATCATTAGAAACGCCATTAATTTTGAAAGTGTCGTAAAATTCTAGAAAATTTGCCTAGTGATTGTTTAGATCCTCATCCTACAAACCATCAAACTGAACAAATTGTTGAATCATCTGAATAGTGTTAGGTTTCAGTTCTAAATTATTTATAGCAATAGCAGGTCTAACAATACTGGATTCAGTTCCTGTTAAATTAGCTTTAGCATAATTATGCATAGTACGAGGAGCAGGATTTTGATTCATCGAGTTTGCGGCAACCACAGGAGGTAGCAGATTATTATCAGCCATCTCTTCGGTATTATTGGTTTCATCTTCTTACCCTTCTTCTATGTATTGTAAGCTTCGCCTTATTTCTCTTCGATTTCTATGAGTGGTGGCTTCTATATCGCTGTAAAAAAGTAATGGTCCAAACGGATTTCTTCTAGTCATAAAGTAAAATTACCAGCCAGAAGCAAATAAAAGAAAAATTAGCAAAAATAAAAATAAAAATAAATTGTAAATAGTAAAATGGCTAAAGTAATAAAAATTTAGTGGTCTAATATCCCCGACAACAGCGCCAAAAACTTGATGGAGCTCGAAACTAACTATTATTTCGACAAAGGCAAGCACACCTATCAAACAGTAGTATAGTTATGGTGAGTCCAGAATATCGTATCCTCAAGGACTAAGATTCTAGTAATGACTATCTTTTTATTATCTAGCCTAGTAATTAAGGGGATTTATTTTTAATCCAAAATTAACTAACTAATTTAACTAACTAAATGACTATGAACGTGACAGAGAGAGAATTGGGAAAATGCTTTTGGACAACTTATATGAGATAGGCAATACCTAAGGAAGAATCCACCTAGACTTCACTTATTACTTTTGATTCATATGATTTATTCACTTGACTTAATCCGTAGAAATCCCTGATTTATGTTAATATCTCTTTCGAGACTAAAAACAACTGACTCTAGGTTGATTAATTGAAATCTCTTTCTAATTAAAACCCCTATTTTTGCATTAACTCGATCTATGGATCCCCTTATTAGATTTGACTCTAATCCAGCAGATTTTCGTCGCCCTATTTCTAGAGTTGTAATCAACTCTGCTTAATTGTGTTGATCTTCTCTTAAACATGGACTTTTGCTCCACTGAATAAGCACATTCGACTTGATCAATAACCTGAATTATCAAAACAAGAATAAAAACTCACAATTAAGAATAAGAATAAGTATTTATCTTATAAATCAAATAATAATAAGATTCGTCTTAGGTTTCATCCGCTCAGGTATTTGAGAGGTTTAGTTCATACTAATAGAAGGAAACATCATAAAATAGGGAAAACCACAAAACATAATGAAAACCCAAAAACTTCTAAAGAACTTGATGGGAGATCTTCAGTCTTGATGGAGATCCTTCTCCTAAGTTGTTTCGGTTGTCTTGGAGTATTTTTCACTTCCTATTCGGCGTCTATTCAACGTCCCCCTTTTAGGTTGCCCCCTAGGGTGTTTATATAGGCTTTGGAACACCTTTCTTGGCCCACAAGTAGCTTATTCCAAATAGAATTCATCTTTGCTACGACAGGGACACGCCCGTGTGACACGCCCATGTTTGACTCCTTAGATCGTGCTCGCTCCTGCTCGCCACACACAGCCGTGTGGTCAGGCCGTGGTCGATAGTCCAGGCCATGTGATTTCTGATGTAGGCCCGTTTTGTCCCTTTTTTGCCTGTTTCTCGTTCTTTTCAACTTCTTAAGCTCTCATGAGTATAAAACATGAAATTAAGGGATTAGGAGCATCGAATTTATCAAATCTAATGAAAATTCATTCAAAAATAAGCTAAGCATGGGGTTAAAATATGTGTAAATTGAGGTTTATTAATGAGTTCATGAGTGTTGAGGACTTTCTTCAGCTACATCGCCATATTCACTACTCGCCCTCGCGCTGTTGGAATGATATCGGCGCTGACGACTTATAATCCTTGTCGCTCGAAGGCGACTTCTCTCACTCTTGCCCTAAGGTATATTTATGCACTCCTCGCTCACACTTTGATAGGTCGGAGAGAGAGCACCGGCGTCGTGAGCACACACGATGCCTACTACTTATGGAGCATGGCTCACGGCCATATCATCTACTTGGCGTACTTCCTGGCTCTAGCCTTCCGCCATCAAACTGATTGCCATAGAAAGGGCCCCATCTGCTTAGGGCCTTACATGACTCGCCTCACTCGACACTTCGATCTCCTCACACCGGAGCAGTCCTCTTCGCTTACACTTGTTGGCCAGATGTCCCTTAGGGCATCTCGAGTATGCTACATATGAGGATGATAGAGCGACGCCGTGGTTTCGATCCTCCCTAGTACCGACTGTCTCAACCTAATGATCAGGATGATCCCGAAGACATTACTGAGGATGTTCCTCTTCCTCACGAGGATTAACTACACCTTCCACCACCGAGTCACCGACCTCCCTCTTCTGCTGCTACTTTGAACGACATATCCGAGCGACTCACTCGATTCGAGCAGAAGTGTTATCAGCGGTTCGATAGTCTCGAGGCCACCTTACAGCAGATATACCACCATCTCCATATTTCACCTTCGGCACTGCCACCTCGCAACGCGTCTGACGATGAGGACCTCTGAGTCCATTTATTTTCTTTTTATCTTTATTTTTATTTTAATTTTAATTCTATTTTTAGTCTATGTTTCTTATCATATTTTTAAAGACTTATCTTTTATATTTTGAACTATATTTTAATTTTTATAATTATTCCTAATTGAGTAATCCCTTAATCTTCTTCCACAGTTGTGTTTATTTTTTTTTAGTTGCTCAGTATCATGCACTTTACTTTGTTATATCTACAATTCCGCGTCAACTATTCTAAGGATTTCATCCAAAATTCAGGAAGTTTCACCTCTCTCACTCTCTTATGATTTTCTTATTATATTGTCATTATCTATCTTGGTACATTGAGGACAATGTACATCTTAAGTGTGGGGAGGTTAATTATATCATTATTAGAAAATCCCTAAATTATATCTTGTTCTTAAGTAATTTTCTCATATTACTATTAGAATGAAATCTTTATTGACTCATGATTTTTATTGATATGTTTTGGATTAAGTCATAGGTAATTGTACATTGATTGTTTAAACTTTAAGACACTAGAGAATCAAGCCTGATAAGTCTATTTTCAAAATTAAAATTTGTTAGGTTGTTTTCCCTAAATTTAAATATTACCTTGAATTTTGAAATTTGCAAGATTGACATCAAAAACCATAATTTTTGTGAGATTTTGGGCCTTTTAGAGCATACACTTTCCTTGCTCACTTTATTATTATGAGTGTGTCATTATTGATTTGTTATTCTAGAACTTGCTTCGATTATGCATGTTGAGACCACACCTTTTGATTTGATATACTGAGATAATAAAGGCACCTGTCTTTTAACCCACTTATTCCATTAAAAGCCTACATTCATAATTAACCTTTAGTGAACCCCTTTGCACCTAATAAACCATTTCTTAATCCACCCTTAATATTAACCCAAAACTTATTCTTTTTGATTCATTGAAAATTTTTCCAATCGTATTAACCCTCTTTTTATCGAGATTTGATTTGGTCAGTTGCCTAACTATGTTCTTTATTTCAGTTGTTAAATTCTTTCTTATTATTGTAAAAAAAAGTGAAAATATATTTATACTAGTTTTATTTTATTTGAGTTTAATCGATTAATTTCACATTTTGAGAAGAAGCTCGTGTTTTTTTTTCAATTGATGTAATTATTCAGTATTAGTTTGTTTTTCTAGTTAGGTAAATTGTCAATTCAATCTCGATTTTATCCCTCTAATTCAACCTTTATCCACACGTTTAACCCAAGCCCCATTACAACCCTTTAAAGACCTTTTGATTTGTGTATCATCTCATTTTAAAGTGGTGGAGATTTGATTTTCATGAAAGCTTATGGTAATAACTTTTAATGTTTGACTTTTGAGTGCTTAATTTTTTGAACCTTAAACACTTTGAGTGATTTGAGTTAATCTTTAGTGAGGATGTCATATCTTATCGGTTTTGAATTAAAGGTAATTATTTATATGTTTATTTATATCATTTGGTGAATTCGATGCTCCTAATCCTTTAAATTTGTATTTCTATACTTAGGTGAGAATAGGGAAGCAAAAGGAGTGGAAAACGGGCCAAAACCGGACAAAACGGAACACCTTAAGGATCCACACGGCCAAGCCAGAACCACACGAGTAGGGCACATGCCCGTGTAACTCACACGGGCTGGACACATGCCCGTGTACCAGCCCGTGTCGATCGCGATTCACTCAAATTCCCACACGGCCTGCGCACTCTCACACGGGCTGAGCACATACCCGTGTCCTTTCCCCACATTGCTTTATTTTCACGCGGAAAAAAAAGCCAATTTTTAGGGTTTCTGAGCCTTCTAAAGTCTATAAATACAAGCCAGAGGAAGACCTAGGGGAGTACGCAGAGTAGATCAAAGAAATTACTCGAAGGAAGCGTCGAGAATCATCTCGAAAGCAGATTCACTCCAAGATTGAAGATCTCCATCAAGTTCTTTAGAGGTTTTTGGGTTCTTTATGTCTTGTTGTTTTCTTATTCCTAAGATGTTTTCCTTCTACATTATGAACCAAACTCCCTAAATACCTAGGAAGGATGAAACCTAGATGAATCTTATTATTTAATAAATCTGAATTACATGATAAATACTTGTTTTTGTTCTTAATTATGTATTTTTAACCCTTGCTTTAATATTTTCAAGATATTAATTCAGGTTTGATGTGCTTATTCAGTGGAGTAAAAGTCCTTGTTTAAGAGAAGATCTAGCATAATTAAGCGGAGTTGATTGCAAACTTAGAAATAGGATGACAGAAATCTACCGGATTAGAGTCAAATCTAATAAGGGAATCCATAAATCGAGTTAATTCGACGATAGGGGTTTTAATTAGAAAGAGATTTCAATTAATCAACCAAGAGTCAGTTGTTTTTAGTCTCGAAAGAGATATCAACATAATTTAGGGATTTCTACGGATTAAGGTAAGTGAATAAATCATTTAATTCAGAATCAGAATAATAAGTGAAGTCTAGGTGGATCTTCCTTGGGTATTGTCTTTATCATTGGTTTATTCGATTATTTCCTTCACTCTCTGTCGCATTCATAGTTAATTAGTTAGTTAAATTTTAGATTAAAATAAATCCCCTTAATTATTAGGCTAAATAATAAAAAGATAGTTATTATTAGTAATTTTAGTCCTAGTGGATACAATATTCCGGACTCATCAAAGCTATACTACTGTTCGATAGGTGGGCTTGCCTTTGTCGAAATATTAATTAAGTTTCGAGCCCATCAGTATATTAGATTGTTAGGGTGAATATGGAAGGAAATTGAGTAGAAAAGAAGTATAAATTAAGTTAAACAAATAAAAGAGTTAATTAGGATTAAATTGGAATTAAGGAATAAATTGAATAGAAATTTAATTAATTATTATAATTAGTGCTGTAATAAATAATGTAAATTATTATTATTTTCGTAGCTAACAAAGAAATCGAGGCATTGGCATCGAAAGGAAAAGAAAAGGTCGTCGAGGAGTAAACGCGCATTTCGGGTTTGTATTACTATAACTCAAACTATTTATTATTAAATGCAACATTGAATCTTTAATGTGGAAAAATATATATACTGGTAAGTAATTATATTTGAGGTGATGTATATATATACATATTTGAGTATTGATATGATTGTGAATAAATATGTAAATTTGTTGAAGTGATTATGCATGAGAAATTAAATTTAATTTGAAATGGGGAATGTGTTAGAATTTTTTTTAAATAATAATAATAATAATAATAATAATAATAATAATAATAATAATAGAATACCCTATTAACTTGTCGGACTAGATTGGATACAAATGGCATGCCATAGGGTTTGTGATGTGTTGAGGAGATTTGAGGCTCGCCGAGGAGATATTTCTGCATTATATTCTTCTGTTTATTCGAAGAGGCATTTAATGTCTTACTAGTGTGTTTGGGAGGTTATATTATACTGGTGTGTTTGGGAGGATTTCATTATTCTGGTGTGTTTCGGTGGAATCCGCGTATCTGTCAGAGTCCGAGCCTTGTTAATAGGGTAAATAATTGAAATGAAAATTTAAAAAATGAGATTGATTGATTTGGCACTATTGAAAAGTACGAGAAAGATTGTATGAGTTAAATTATGAATTGAATTAGTATGTGAAAAATGAAAAATGAATTTAAGTTTATGAAGTGATATATGATTATGTATAATTAGTTTAAATGATTTACAAAGCTTATTGTTGATGTTTGTAATTTATTAATGTTAAATAGTTTGATTTATGGTAATACCACTGAGTATGAAATACTCAGCGTTCATACTCAGCGTATAGTTATTTCCGTGCGCAGGTGATTAGAGTTCAAGGTCCAGTTCAGCATCCAGAAAGATCCCAATTCCAACAAGAAAATTTTGGTGATGTTTCCTTTTGTTTAAGTGGCATGTACTAGGTGGTTGTACACGAGTTTTATATATATATATATATATAATGATCTTGGTCGTAAGTAAATGGTTATGATATTTTGGATGATAAATAAAGTTTAAAGTTATAAAATTTGTAAACTTGGTATTAAATCTTGAAATGAAATGAAAGATATGAATTAGTTTATTTATATATGTTAATATTATAAAATTTAAGTATTAAATTAGTGTATTAAGCATGATTTAGTAGCGTTTTAATGTGTAAAATCTTCGGTTGAAACATTTGTATTGGTTTATTTTCGATTTGAAATTATAGGGGGTTTTATGTAAAAATAAGCAGAGATGCTATCAAAATTTAAAAAATAAAAATAAAATTTACGAATAATTTCCGGAGTACTTGAACAAGTCCCGTTCCACTTTTAATACATGTTTTGGGCTTTGAGAGTCCATTGTAGGGACTTAATTATTAAATTATACTATGAATGTTATTTTATTCGTGAATTATTCGTAAGTTGTCTGATATATCCGGTAATATCTCGTAACCCTGTTCCGACGACAGTTTGGGATTAGGGGGTGTTACACTCTCGGTCCAACCAAACAAACAATATCAGGCCAGTGTTCCATATTGTATTCCCGAAAAGCTAAAAAAAAAAATTTTGCTAGCACATCCTTGACAATTCCATGTAAAAAATGTTTAAATTTAGTCCCATAAAAAATAAATAAAAAGAAAAAAAGAAACCATAAAAAATAACTGATTTAAGACAACAAAACTTTAAAATAAAACAAATCCCAAATAACTATAAAAAATCGAAATCCCTAAAGGATCAACAAAAACCAATTTTACTGTTCAGGGAGACCAGCTCCCACTTGCTGTTCATCAGAAATAGGCACCATTTCAAAATCAAGATCTCCTCTGGATAAAATTCGAAAGACTCTCAGCCAATTGCGCCATAGACTCCTTCAACATCACTCGGTGTGAGCCAAAGTTTTTGAATCGGGTACTATTACCATGGAAGGTTCTGCTTTGTTTTTTGGTAATTCCCCTTCCCTTGTTTCTCATTCCTTTCCCCGTGTCGGATAAAGCCATTATAGACGGGCCCACAGCGCTCTTAAGAGAATGGTCACTGCTATTAGTGCTTAGATTTTTATTTTCAGGGAACACTACATCCAAGTGTTTGCCGGAGTCGAGACCTCCAACTTCCACCAGTATTTCGTTTTGGTCGTGTGTAGCAGTTGTTGATTCAACCCGAGCCGTTAAATCCCCGCCTTCAAGATGGAGAACTGCCTTAGAATGAGAATTCCTTTGCGATTCGACCGCCGCCGGAAGCCTACTGCAACTGCCGGCCACATCGGGGTTAAGTTGGGCCACTGGCTTCGGGCCAACCTTGTCCGACATATCAAAGGGCTTGTAAATTCGGAGAGGCCCCAAAGCCCAGGTGCTTGGACGGTTCTTTAGAAAAGTGTAAGCTTTTACAATTCCTGTCCAGTTTCAAATTGGGTCCCCCCTTTAGTCCCATGCTCTCTTTGGAAGACGGGCCAAGGCCAATATTAAGGCCCACTTCCTTGAGTTTATCTTTAGAGCTAGTTTTTTTATTTGAAACAGTCTGACCGTTGTGCTGGATGTCAGGATCCTTATTATGGAAATTTCCATTTACAATTTCTTTCCCTCTAGGTCTCCGGGAATTTGGAAAATTTCCTTCATCATTTTCTTTGGACGAATCCCTATTGTTAAGGATCCTAAAACGGGAACCTTCCTTATCCTTCTCCTGATTTCTTGAAAAGTTTTGCCCATTCTCTCGAAACTTCCACCTTGATTTCCTTTCAACAATCATCCACGACCCGTAAATTTCGTTCGTCTTCTCTGACCCGTCCCCGACCCTATTTCGACTTTCCGATGGCACTTCCGTTGGGTTAATATTCTTTTCACCAGTGGAAATATGGTTTCTAAAATTAAAAAAATTCTCCACATGCCCATATCTCCCACAATGGAAGCAAATAGTAAGTAAAGATTCGTACTCCACATTTTATTTTCGACCATTAATCAAGATTTGGGAAACCAAAGGTTTATCCAAGTCTACGTAAACAACCATTCTAGCAAAGCGTCCCCTCGCCCTGTTGTCGGTGTTCATATCCAACTTGACTACTTTTCCAATCATTCCCTCTATCTCAGTAATGATTTTATGATTATACAAATAACCAGGTAGGCTAGGAAATCTGATCCATGCCATCACAACACTTGGAAAAGCCTGTATAGGGTCAAAGGCTAACGTCCAGGGTTGGAAAGTCAAATATTGACCAAAAATGGTCCAGGGACCTTCAGAAAGGGCTCTTTCACAATCTAGTTATTTTGAAATTTGGCCAGGAAGTACCCATTTTCAATATCCATCATATGCAAAGGCTCAACGGGTCTCCACAAGTTATAAATTTTGTTCTGCAAGACCGAAAATCCAATATTACGACCAATTACAGTGTTCTCCATACCTTGAATAAGGATTTGATGAATCCTATCCGAGAAAGTTATGGCAGGCACTCCATTCACAACTGATTTCTGGATATCTCCTTCTAGTATGTCAAGATCTTCTCTTCCTTCCGATCTATTGAGAGTGTCCTTTGGAGACTGTCCGACGAGTTTGTCTTTCCACGAAAAAGGTTGTTCCGAAGACAGATCAACCATCATGTCACTGCCCGTATCAGCATCTTTTCCTCTAAATCGAACCTTTTTAGGTATCAACTCCTCCGTAATGGATTTTTCAGAACCAGAGTTATCACAGAGAGAAGACATTTTATTAGGTTGATAAATATGGCTTATTAAATTGAACAAAAATGCTTTAGCAAATCTGGAAAATCATATGGCATTTAATTGGTTTAAATAAGCTTAGATTC
This sequence comes from Gossypium rotundifolium, assembly GCA_025506655.1. Taxonomy (NCBI): domain Eukaryota; kingdom Viridiplantae; phylum Streptophyta; class Magnoliopsida; order Malvales; family Malvaceae; genus Gossypium; species Gossypium rotundifolium. The sequence continues at coordinate 153,636,758 of CP106727.1, read as the reverse complement.
TCCTAATAATTACATCATAAATGATTATCACTCTTATTTACATATATAAACACCATTGATTTTTCCTTTGAAAACTAGAAAAAAGAATTTACAAAAATACAAAGAAAACAGAGATGGGAAGAAAAAAACAAAAAATCCAAAGATTGGAAGACGTGAAAGCAAGACAAGCAACAAGCAAAATATTCAAAGCGTAAAATAGGAATTCTTAAGAAAGGAAAAGAACTTTCTATATTGTGTGATGTTGATGTTGCCCTTCTATTTTCTTCTCCATCTGGTATCCTTTTTGTTGATCAAAATTTCAAGTAAATTTTTTTTTTCATTATCTGTGTTAATAATATTATTTTATTTTACAATTAAAATTTTAGTTTCATTTTTCTTATTTTATCTTTATTTTTAATTTTCTTTTCTAATTTTTTTAAAATGGTTAAACTAGTGAGTTAAGTAGTATTCTTAAGAGACTGTCAAAATTTTCATTTGAGGAACGCAAAGAAAGGTAAATAATATTAATAAAATATTGTATTTCCCCTTTTTTAAAAAAAATAATAGGTAATTTTTTTCCATCAGGAGGGCCTATACAATAGAGGTATGTTCCAACACATATTTAGCGATGTTTTAAAATTATAATTATAAAGTTATTTTTAAAAATTAAAATTAATTTTTAAAAATGAAGATGAAGAAAATTTATGAAAATGGAGTCAGAGTTTAATCGATTAAGCTTGTCCCATGACATAAATACTGATAAGCTCAAGGTAAATGGGTTCCCTAAGGTTGAAAAAATAATTATTTTTTTTCTCTTTTTTTTTTTTTATTGGATTTTAAATCTAGATCTTTTTATTTTATTTTATTATGCTCTAGTTATATGGAGATGAGCTGCAAGAGCTAAATGATAAATTTTTGGAAAAGAACAAGATACTAAGGTTTGAAATATTCTAATATTTAAAGATTTTGATTTGAATATGTGAATGTCACGTCTTGAGATTTATTTAGGCTCTGCACGTAAATGTTATATGTTGAGATTTATGCATGGATCAACATATTAATTAATTTTGATTGTGTATGCAAATGTCACGTGTCAAGATTTACACTTAGATTAATTCATAAAATGATTTTAATTATGTTTGAAAATATCATGTGTTGAAAATTATTGTGATTGTGTATATAAATATCACGTGTCTAGGTTTATTTTGATTCTCTATGTAAATGTTAAGATTCGAGATTGATGCAGAATTTAATACATAAATCGATTTTGATTCTGTATATAAATGTCATTTGTCGGGATTTATTTTGATTGTATATGTAAATGACATGTGTTGATATTTATGTACAGATCATTGTATGAAATCGATTTTAATTTTGTACAGAAATGTTACATGTCAAGATTTAAGCACATATCAACACATAGATCGCAATATAATTGATGATGAAATATTCTAATAATAAAATTTGTGATATTATACTGATAGAGAGGGGAGAAACTCAAATAATGTTGAGGACTTTAACCAAATAAAGATGATGGAGGATCATCTCATTTCATCTCTTAATGGACTCAAAATAGGAAGGTACATTATTTCTTTTTAATAGGTACTATATGTTACTGAAGTGTAAAATTTTGGTTTTGAAAATAAAGCTTCAATGCATGAACTTGTTAAGCATGAAACTGAACAAATTTTTTTGTTTTGTTTTTCACAGAATCAATTAGCTATGGAGCAGCAAATCAGAGAAAAAGAATTACAGATTGGTTTTTCAATAAGCAAGAAATTATTTATTCATTTTTCAACTTTAAGTAAAATACCTAATATATGAGCTTTTTTTTGTTTTTGTTTTTGTTTTTTTTGTTTTGTGTGCAGGGAAATGAGAACCTAGAAACTTAAACTATGACTTCTTTCCAAAACTTGTGATTTTTATAAATGCAATGCTTTAAAATTATGATAAATGAACTCTTAAGAATATAGCTTTCTTTAGCAAATATGTATCATCTAAACCTGTTCTTGAATAATATGTCCTTGAATGGGCTTTTTAATTTCCGGCTTATCTTTAATTTAATAAGCTAGCATTAGTAACAAATTGATAACATTAGTAATCATTCATAACATATTTAAGTTCAATGACTAAAAAGTAAATTAAATCATATATAATTCATTAAATTTATTATTTATCCAATTTAAATAAAATTGATATAAAAAAGTGAATTTTAACATTTTTATTGGGATGAAAGAATTTAACATAAAATATTTTATAAAATTTTAGGAGTGTGAGAAAATAATTTTGAAATCAATTTTGGGGTTGAATGTTGTATCGATTTGAAGTAGATCGAGTTGAAATATATATAAATAATGAAATATATAATAATAATAATAATAATAATAATAATAATAATAATAATAATAATAATAATAATAATAATAATAATATAGGTTTGTTGCTTGATTCATTGAGTCAAAGATCTTTGTTTGCTTTGAGAGCTATGAATATAAATTTAACTTTGGAGCATGATGGTTCTATATTGGTATAGTTCATAGTAAAGCCATTGTTTTTATCAAAGATTCAAGAACTTTAGAAATTTGATTCAGAATTGTTGTTAGAGGCTCAATTTAGTAAAAAGTGTTGGAAAATATGGACATCACATATATAATAAGGGTAATTACATGTTATTATTTACTATCATGATAGGTTAGCCCAAATTAAAAGTGATCTAATTTGGTTAGAATTTTATTGGAGTTTAATTATTAAATAAAGTATGGGTCAAATATGTGTAGATACTGTAACATCCCAAACCCGGTCTAAACGTCATGACCAGATCTAGTATGTCACAGGGAGAAAGGTTGAAAAGAAACTTTGAAATCCTGATGGAAACCGTAAGTTTGAAACTTTTTATTTTAGGTTATGTTTTGAAAATAATGGTTTGCAGCTTAAGAAAAATTTCTAGGTTGGATTAACTGTTCATTTACTATCTATGTTAACACTTGTGAGAAAGACAGATATTTTAGGTTGCAGTTATTTAGAAAAACTTCTTTTTAACAACTAAGTTTAAGTCGTAAAGTAATGTTGCATCAAAGTGGAATAATAATGTAAAACCAAATAGCAATGAAAAGGCCTTATTACATCAATTAAAACCCCAAATTAAAACGTCTTAAAAAGAAACTAAGATTACTGAAAATAACAAGCTATGGCCTCCTCGAGTCTCTCCGGCTCCCAAGTCCACATCTTACTAATCACCTGCAAGGTTACGCAGAGAGGGTGAGTCATCGAGACTCAGTGCGTAAATCCCCCCTTAAGTCACATAAATGGCTCCAAGCCACAGCCACATATTGGGCCTTAGCCCACTCAAAGATAGTATGTACAAGTATGGATGCAATGTACCCGGTCGAATCCTAGATTTCCATCCTCTACACACCACCCATACCAGCCAATCACACCGTGGGGATTTCTACAATCAACCCTCCATCCGCTACACTCCATATGTGGCACCTAGCCACCGTGATGAGTCACAAAATATCATATGTGGGCCAACCCACTTGTGGTACCAAACCACTAGTGACAATCCCGAATAATCATATATGTGGGGCCAACCCACTGTGGTACCAAACCCCTGGGACGAGTCATGAATTATACGTATATGTGGTACCAAACCACTGGTGGTTCCAAACCACTGAGACTTAGTCACGAATCAAGAATGTGGGGCCAACCCACGTGTGGTACCAAACCACTAGTGACAGTCTTACACTTCCCCCTTAAACATCATATCCAACCCATGCATACAAGTGTTAAATGAATGCAGCAAGCTGTCAAGTGCACAATATCATTATGGCATACAATCATTAACGCATACATAAACAACAGGGTACTTACCTGGTATTTCGGTCATTTCCATAGTGGCATAATGTCTATTCATCTAACCATTTTGGCTTTTCAACCCCAAATAATTATTAATACATCTTAATATTAAAGTGTGTGAGTTTTACACACCTGGTTACCCGCAACACTATGCTATCTATGTCAACACTATTGCTTTCGAAAACTACTACTATCTGCCCCTATTTTGCTCAGAAGCCGGCCCACAACCCAGTGGCCAATCCCAAACAGCAGATACCGCACGCTTTTTGAACTTAGGGGCTGGGACTACGGGTCCAACCCCTCCTTTCGCTTGGCTAGATCAATAAATCTCGGAGATCAAGAAGGTTTGAATCTTGCACCGCTCGAGTATTTAAATCGACTAGAACCGATTATCCCTTTAAACACTCCAAATGCAAACCAAATCGAAAGAAAAGAGAAGAGAATGACAAAGTTTCGGCAAAAGGTGTGGCTTTAGAGGGTTTCGGTTTTAATGTTAATGGAAAAGAAACTGAAACAAAAGTGATGAGTGAAAGGCAATGTAGGTTTCGGCCAAACACAAAAGAAGAAGAAAATGAGAAGAGGATTAGAAGGTGTTTTGGTTTTGGTATTTGAGAGAAGGAAGAAAAATACACCAAATGGTATGAGGGTGTTTCGGTTTTAACAAAAGAAATCAATAAAAGAATGGTCTTGGTCCTTTCTAGCTAGCCGTAAATGCTCAACACTCCCCCAATGCTATCATTTAACATTTGGCCACCACCCTAACATCACTAAACTGAACGCACACACACACACCCCACATTCGGCCAAACTCTCTACCTCTCTCCCAATCCCATGATTCTCTCCACCGATCACTCTTCACTCCCTATTCAAACCTGTTGACCAATTCATTCTCCTTGAATTGCTCTCTTCCCTTCATTCAAATGTGTTGACCCATTCAACACTTATCCACCAGAGTCCAAGCTGAAAGCAACTCTCCCATCTTGGCGTCAAAAAGAAATCCCCAAGAGGGAATCTACGCAGCTCGAACCTGCTCCCTGCCAGCTTTCCTGAGGCGTCACCTTCCTGAGCTTTAAGTGGTGTCTCCTTTCCACTTTACTAAAGCGCTTCTTGTGTTTAACCATACAACCAGCCACCCTTAAGTCCTATCCCATTTAGCTCTCCCTTAAAGTGCCCAAAAAGAAATTTTTTTACTAAGGCTCCAGCTTACCCCTAAGTCATTCCTGGAACCTAAAGTACCCTAAATTAACTTGTTAGACATAGCACACACACACAAACACATCAAATGCAAAGCCCCTAATTTTGGATGTTACAGATACTCTAGTAATTGAGTTCTAATCAAATTCTAATTAATGATGGGCTAATTAGAATTTGATTAGAACTAATATGCAATGTTATAAATATTAGGGTTATGGTCCCCAAATAATACACAAGACATCTTTTTTAATATCCCATCATTAGGAAAGAGAGAGCAGATATTCTTTGAATTTCTTGTATGCTAATTTGGAAGATCAAATCCTCAAGATTCGGTAAAACTTCAAGGAATTCATGGATTCAGGTACGCTTCCACATCTAGTTTTATTCTTAATTTATTCTTGATGATTTGACATGATAGATCCTAGTTTATTAAGTTTTATTTTAGATTTATTTTAAAAATCTAACAAAAAATGGCCAGAAATCTGATTTTCATATTGGGAATGATGATTGTTTATATTTTCGAGATCAAATTTGTGTACTGAATGATTCCAAGTTAAAGCGGGAATTGTTGAATAAAGCCCATAGTAGTGTTTATTCGATTCACATTGAGAGTACTAAAATGTATAATGATCTCAAACAACATTACTGGTGGCCTGGAATGAAACATGAAATAACGAAATTTGTGTCCAAATGTTTAATATGTTAGCAGGAGAAAGCTGAACATCTAGTTCAGACAAGTATGTTACAACCTGTGATGATTCCAGAATGGAAGTGGGAGCGACTGACAATGGATTTTGTTTCAGGGTTACTTTGACTCCAAAATGAAAAGATTCGATCTAGATTATCGTTGATAAATTAACGAAATCAGCTCATTTTATACCTATTCAAATTGACTATACGCTTGAGAAATTGGCGAAATTGTATATTTCAAAAATTTTGAGATTACATGGTGTACCACTGTCAATTATATTTGATCGTGATCTGTAATTTACTTCTAAATTTTTGGGTAAATTACATGATGCTTTAGGCTCAAGGTTGAATTTCAGTACTACTTTTCATCAGCAAATAGATGTCTAGTCTTAACAAATAATACAAAGTTTATAAGATATGTTATGGTGTTGTATTATTGAGTTCGAAGGCAACTGGGAAAGGTATTTTCTGCTAGCTAAATTCACATATAATAACAACTATCAGTCGAGCATAAAGATGGCTCTGTACAAGGCTTTCTACAGGTGTAAATGTAGAAGTCCATTATATTGGTCTGAATTGATCGAAAGAAAGATAGCTGGGGTTGGTTTAGTTAGGGAAACTGAAGAAAAAGTTTGAGTTATTCGAGATAATTTGAAAGTTGCATCTGATCGTCAGAAATCTTATGCTGATTTGAAACGTTAAGATATAGAATTCTCTGTCGGTGAGAAAGTGTTCCTAAAAGTCTTGCCCTGGAAGAAAGTGTTACGTTTCGGTAGAAAAGGAAAACTCAATCCCAGATTTATAGGACTATATGAAGTGCTAGAGAATCGGACCGTAGCGTATCACTTGGCATTACCTTTGGAACTTGACAGAATTCATAATTTTTCATGTTTCGATGCTTAAAAGTCACTATTATGAATCGTCACGTGTTTTAACTAAAGATGAAATTGAGATGCAGCCCAATTTGACTTACGATTAGGAGCCGGTGAAAATCTTAGCTCGGGAAATAAAAGAGTTGAGAAATAAGTATGTACCGTTAGTTAAAGTCTTGTGGCATTAACATGGAATAGAAGAAGCGATGTGGGAAACGAAAGAAAACATGAAATCTTAGTATCCGAACTTTTTCTATGGTAAGATTTTTTGAGGATGAAAATTTCATTAGGGGGAGAGTTGTAATATTTTGTTTTTTAGTGGTGTCAAAAATAGTGGTTTCGGAACCACGATTCTGATATGTCAGGTTGTGTTTTATTATTTAATTAATGTTTATAAAGTTATATTACAACCGTATTAAATTTTGGTGAAGAAATTTTAATGTTTACCTAGTTAATTTAAGAAGAAGGACTAAATTGCAATAAGGTAGAAAATCATGTCATAATTGAATTGTATGGATTAAGTGGTTTAATTATTAAAAGAAAGAGGACTTCTGATGTAATAAGTCCGTTAAATTTATAAATGGACGGTTAGTGGCCTTTTAAATTGTTAATTGTAAGTTTATTATTAAGGGCAAATTGTTCAATAGCTAATTAAGGTGAAATTAAACAAAACAAATAAAGTTATCATCTCTTTTCCTAGTGTTTAACCAAAATTGAGAAAGAAAGAAACCATGGAAATAACTTGAGCTTTCGGTTAAGTTGTGGTGTTGCATGTAAGTCCATTTTAAGCTTGTTTCTTGTAATTTTTATGTTTTTGGAATCGTTGCAACTAGGTCCAACTAACCATAGCTTCGTTTTTTAAATTGTTAAGAATTTTCAAATGTATCATTGATGATTTCTTGTTATTATAGATGTTAATTGATGAAATGGAAGTTATAGTTGTTGATTTGAATTAGTTTGTTAAGTAATTTTGTTATTTTTGAGTAAATGATTAATTTGATAAAATAATAAAATTGACATGAAATTCTTGTGAATTTGGAATAATTATAGACTGTAATAATTTGGGAATATATTCGCTAGCATGGGTATTTGGAAAATTTTGTTAAATTTGGAGATCTTAAGTTTAGGGACTAAATTATTAAAAATGTAAAAGTTTAGGAAAATGTATAATTAATGAAAAGTAAAAGGTTATATGCATTGAATTGATGTGATGTATGTAAAATTAATGGATTGTATTTAGTTATTATATAGATTAATATTTGAATTAAAAAAACAATAATCGAGAAAAAAGAAAATTGAGGAGTAGTCCCTACTTTGCAATAGGAAGGAATAGTAGGTAAGTTCCTAGTGGGTTGTTATGTAAATGTAAGTTAATTTTGATTACACTATTGTTTCTACTTAGGCTCCATTTGTTTGGCAGTAAAATGTTTTTCGAAAAATGATTTCTGGAAAATGAGTTACTTTTCTAGAAAATGATTTATAGAAAATATTTTCTGGTGTTTGGATGAATCTGTGTAAAATATTTTCTGTTGTTTGGCAGTTTTCCTGAAAATATTTTCCGGAAAAGCTATTTTTACATATATTAATAAACTTTATATACATATTAATAAATTTTTATATTTTAAATTGTTTTTACATATATTGCAATGATTTATTTATAAATAAATAAATTAAATTAAATATATGATAATACTCAATTATTAAGCTACATTATTAACCGTCATAAAATGAAAACAACCAAAGTCAAATTTTGTAATTGTGTTAAAAAAATAAAAACAAGGATTGAATAATTATAAATAAACTTCCAAACCACAATTAATACTAAAAATTAATAATATTATCCAAATGCATAATTAGTAGTAAACTCATAATAACAACAATATTGTCTAAGTGCATAACTAATATTACACTACATAAAAGTATCAATATCTTCAACCTTGAGAAAATTTTTGAAGCCAAATTTTTTTATGCTTCTTACTTTTAACTAAAAAAGCTTTGGCCTCAGATTCATGACTCACTAGATAATCAAACACAGAACATAAGAAGTCATCATCAAATCCTTCTTCCTCCATCGACATTACTTGTTCGTAAAGCTGTGGTGTCTTATCCGCAGTAAATTGTTCCAAAGCATTAGCAATTTTCCCAAGTTGTTCACCCACAAATTTAATTTGTTCATCAACGACACTTTCTTGAACATTTTTTCTTTTACGTTTGGATGTGCGGATGAAGATACATTTGTTCTTCCCTCTTCAGCCTCTTCATTGTCGTAGTCTAGAGGAATTGAATCTTGGATATCATCATCCAAATCTATGTCAGCAAATGTTCTGGCAAAACTCCCTGTTGCCATATCTTTGCCAACAACCAAAGCCATTTCATCATAATGATCGATGCTTTTATTCAAAAATGGTTTATACTTCTTGTGTGCCTGTTGGATATTATACACAATTAGAATAACAAGTAAAAAACAATTGAAATATACTTAACATATATATACATATATTACCATAACTGCTGCATCATATGTTGCTCTATCACATGTGATCATTTTCATGTTATCATCCCATCCAAAACCACTTTCACCTCGAATTTTGCATATAATCGCCTTTGGATTTTTGATCCTCAAATGATTTTCCACATGCTTCGCATCACATTGGACTTGGAATCTTTCAGAAATAGCTTGGACAACTCGATTAATGGAAACTGCTTTAAAAGTATTAGAAGGCTTATTTCCTTTCTTAGCCTCATTTGCTAGAATTTCAAGAAAAACATGTTCCATCGGTTTTGTCCACCTAAATGGCTTGGAGGTCCTTTCTTTGTTGCCATTACCCATTCTACATTAATAATTGTCATTGTCAATCATTACAATATCCAACATGCTTAAAACAAAATAAATTCAATATCTAGCAAGCTTAAAACATAATCAATATCTAACAAATTCAAGACATAATAATTTCAAAATCCAACAAACTAAAATTTCAATATCATTATCCAACCAACATTAACAAAAAAAAAAAAAATTTAATACTAAACATACATAACATAGAAACAATAACCCTAAGCCCTAAACCTACCTAATATTTCTAGCCATATAATCAGTCCACATAGTTTGTGCAATTTCGTCTCTTTTAGCAGACCATTATCTTGCTTCTTCTCTTTCTTCTCGCTCCGTAAGAGTTGGTATTATCAAACCAGACTTAGACTCCTCGTATAATCCTTTATTAAGTAAATCATTAGGATCAACTCCCATTATATGATTATGAATGATACAACAAACCAAAACTATATCTACTTGAGTTTGAAAATTCCAAAATGGCTCAGCATCTAATACACGAAACTATTTTTTCAAAATCCCAAAAACACGTTCAATAGTGATTCGCAATGATGAATATCGAAGATTAAATAGTTCTTTTGCATTTTCAGGCCCCTATGCACTAAACTCTTTTAAATGATATCGAACACCACGATATGGGGTAATATATCCATTTCGGATGCCATATCCAGCATCAGTAAGATAATATTTACCTACAATTTTATAAAACATAATTAATACTAATAAATTATGAGCTTACTAGAACTAGTTGGTATTTAATAATAATTATTACCTTCCGGAATTCTTAATCCTCTTGGGCGTGAAAGTGCATCACTTAAAACACGAGAATCATGTGCACTACCTTCTCAACCGGCTAGAACATAGGAAAATTTCAAATCAAATGTAATGGCAGCCAATACATTTTGTGTTGTCCCCCCTTTACGGCTACGAAATCTTCCTTGAATGCTAGATGGAACGAATGCACGGACATGAGTTCCATCTAATGCTCCAATACAATCTTTAAAATACGGATAAAACCTTGGATTGTTTCTGATTTCACTAGGAGTTGACTCATTAGGTGATCTAATAACTAGTTTATACAATTTCAAAATAGCTCTCAATACAACTCTAAAGTAACGGTGAACTGTCTCAGTTGATCTATAATATCTAGACCCAATCACTCGGAACCTTACATTATGACCAATTATATGTAAAAATATAACTACTTGCTCCCTAATATTCACAAATTTACTTGATTGTAACAAATTATTCCTACTAAGAATTTCACACAAACTAAAAAAGGCAATCGGTCTCATCCTTATCAGATTAATACAATGTTGGTCACCACTATATAAAATACTATTAATATAAATTTCTCTTTCATAATCTCGATTCACACGGGGGTGAGAAGCAATTTCCTTCCTAGTTTTTAATTTTTTAATCCAAATAGCCCCAAAAGCTAAAACTGAAGCCACGACTCCAATAATTGCATTTTGATTTTGACTACGATCCATCTACACAAAACAATGCCACACAAATATTTTATCACTACAAAAAGGTGCAAGCTTTTCATAAGATCGAAATACAAATAAATACAAAGGGGGAAAATTATTTTAGAAAATATATTAAATCTACCAATAAACCATAGATATCTTAAATCCTTTATTATGATTCTCTAGTGGTTTTAACGTATGAATTTCCAACACGCATATCAAAATAATTTATCTAAAAAAGTGGAAAAATTTGCAATCCAGAACTAGTGACCATCCTCATTAAGTCATAGTAAATGCTAAAGTTGGCAGGGAAAATAGCAGAGAGACCATGATAGGAGAGTGGCATGTAGCTGAAGACATTTATTTCAAAGATAGGAGGATAAGAAGACATGACATTGGAAGACATCAATACCAGAAACTTCCAAATGAATAGTTATTTTTTTAAATCTTTTATTATTGTTATTATCATTATTACTATTCATCCTTTTTTTTTTTGGAAAGATGTAGAGGAATCTTTATAATAATTTGCTTACTATTAATATGCTTGTTAGCAATGTAATCACTGATTAATTTAAAAGCCTTGTAATTTAGAGTGCTATATGTATTTTGCATGCTTTGACAGTGGTCATGACAGTGGTCATGTAGAGTGCTGATTAACGATCTTGAGAGGGAGCTCAATTTAGAGGAGCTTACTCTTAAGAAAAATACCCAACAAGCTTCCACTAAAAAATTCTAACAAGGTGTGGAGGGTACAACCCTCCACCTGCTAAGACTTCATAGGGTATTGAATTTTAAAGGATATAAAAAAATACAAGTTGCATATATCCTAGTCCAGGTACTCGAAATTCTAAAATTCCAATTTGGAAATCTTCAAATTTTCAAAACGTTATATGATTAATTTAGGAAAGGCAGTAAATTCATTTTTATGGAATCTACAAATCAAGTTCAAATGATTCTATGGCCGTTCCAAAGCTAACAACATACTACAAAATCTAACGAGGGACCTCAACTAATAGTCTTTACAAGATAGATATCCTTTAGTGATATATAGACTAATACCATTTTGATCTGCAGAAAAAAAACAGTTGATAAATAGCTTAAAATTTAGACTATTACACCATAACCACAAGGCAGTATGCAGGTTACAAAGAAGGTGACCACCCCATTATTTATTTGCAGTTACTGTTTTGAGGTTTATCTAGTAATGAGATATGAAAATCACAAAGAGGTTGCATATTTTGTATATAAGAATCAAATACAAACTTAGCAACAAACATCACAATTGCAGCCAATGTATTGGATCAGGAAAAGCATCACACGTTTTAATATGTATATACATATATATTGATACATGTATACAAGATCATAGCAGTTTTATATCTAGAGTCAAACAAAAAAAAATTATTTTTCTTTTTAATATGTATATACATATATATTGAATTCACCACTAAATCCATCTAACCACCAATCTAACCACCAATCTTGCTAGATTGAAAATGGAGGATCTAATCGAAGGGCTTGAATAACTTGAAGTTTTGAGGAAAAAAGATGTTGTAGAAGATAACGGATTGATTTTAGAAGAAGCAGAGAGCGTTTTGATGGGTTTCGAAGAAAGGGCGAGTTTGACTGTTGCTGATAGCCATAGATCACCGAAAAGTTGTGTGCTTAGAGTTTTGGATTCTGAGGCATCGCCGGCTTTGTCACTTGAGGTGGGACTGGAAAAAGGGAATGTTTTATTTGAAGGACTCTTTGACAAGGTCAGTGTGGAAAGTGGGAGAGATTTAGCTGGTCACAAAAAGGGTGGTTCGAGAAGAGATTGGTGGTGGAAGCAGGATCCTGGGGTTAGATCTAAATCAGGGAGAGTTAAAGACTATGGAATGGAATGGATTGGGAATGAGATTAAAAAGGAAAGACCCAAAAATGAATGGCTTACTTCTCCAAGCTCAGTCGATAACATTAATGATAGTAAGGTTTCCAGTTCCAACGTTGAGCATAAAAAGGAAAAGATTCGGAAGGAGGGGAACAGAAAGCCCAGAGAGTGGTGGAAAGAAGAATTTTGTGAAGAACTAACTAAGAACATGAAGAAAAAGAAAAAAAGGGGTTTTAGTTCCAATAAAAATTAAGAGAATAAACGAGAAATATGCCATACCTGGAGGAGATCAGAGATGAAATTTTCCAAGGAGAGATTCCAAGATTCAACGAAAGGAGGAATCGAAAAAATCTGAGAAAGAGAGAAAGAGATTTGTTGGTTGAGAAAGAAAGAAGGAAGGAGAAGGAATAAAGAAGGGAAGAAGGAGAACGTACCTGGATGATGAAGGGGAAAGCTTTGGAAAATGTCTTACCGAAAAAATTTGGTAAGACATTTTACAGGAATAAAGAAGACATTTTACCCGTGTTTGTAAAATATTTTCCTTGAGGAAAATAATTCCCATCAACCAAACAACGGAAAATCTAGAAAATGTTTTCCGGAAAAAAATTTTCACCAAACAAACACAGCCTTAGTTTCTAGTATATATGTGAAATTCTATTAGTTATTTATATACATACCAGAGTATTGCAAATTAGTACATATGAAGTCGAAAAATTGATAGTAGTATTTCTTGAGGTTGCATATTAAAGTTTTGAAACTAATGAATTTATGGTATGTGTGCAGAAATGATGAAGTGCCTTTGAATGATGGAAATGTATTTGAGTAATGAGTTTAAGTGTGATGCCCGATCGAACATAGTAATCGTGTAGGATACAATTGGCATGCCAATAGGGTTACTATGCGCGCTTGTACGAGATTTACACTTTGATGCCTCTATTTGCACTTTGGTGCCCCTGATTGCACATTTGTGCCTCTGTCTACACTTCGGTGCCTCTGGTGTGGTGTAGTTACCCGAGTATCTAAGTCGAGTTAATTAGTTCATCGGGCTAAATGTAAATGAAATTGTAACAGCCCGATTTTGGGTCTAGTCAAAATAATGGTTTTGAGACCACAAATTTGACGTAGTAAAATTTTTTTATTATATTTTTATGGCCTACAGTTTTATGGAATGATCTCATGAAAATTTCGTTCGAAAATTTTGATGTATGGGCACTCAATTTAGTTAAAAGGACTAAATTGAAAAAGGTGCAAAATGTGTGTTCTAGAAGCTAGAGGTGTCTAATTGTTATGAGATCTTAAATTAGAGGTCCTTAAATGGTAATTAGACCATTATACTTTAGTATGGACAAAAATGGACATGGTTAGGTGAAATTTCAAAGTTTGGCATTAAGGGAATTTTGGTAATCTTGTAAATAAAGCCAAAATAACTAAAATAAAAGTCTTCATCTTCTCAAATTAGTCCCTCCAAATCTGAAATTCTCAAGGAAGGCATAGCTAGGGTTTTGGCCTCTTTCAAGCTCGATTTTAAGTCCGTTCTAGCCCCGTTTTTAATAATTTTTATGTTTTTGAGATCCTTGTAACTTAATCTAGCTATTCTAGGGACCAAATTGAAAGAAAATCAAAAGTATAAAATTTTACCCATGATACATATTTGTGTATTTTGATGTCTAATGGTAGCAAATGTATGTTTGGTGTTAGATAAACAATATTTACTAGGTGATTTTTGATGAAAATGTCAAAAAGGACTTATTTGTAAAAGTTATAAAATGAGTAGTAAAAGTGTGATTAAATGGAAAATGTGGGCTGGTATGAATATGAAAATGGTTTAGCTAGGCTTGGATTATGAAGAAATGGAATCCATTTCAATATACGAGCCTAGTGACTAAATCGTAAAAATGTGAAACATTAGGGGAAAATGTAATTTTTGCCATAATATGATTTTTGGCTAAATTGAATAATTTGAGTATTAAATGGGCTAAATTTGTTATTATAGATCAAGAAAAATGAGGTTCGGACCTAGATCGGGGGAAACACAAAGTGTTTGACAATTAGGTCCACTTCTATAATTTGTGTACCGAGGTAAGTTCGTATGTAAATAATGCATTATTATATTTATGTTTTAAATGCTTTAATATTGTATGAAGTGTGATTGACTCTTTGGACATATTCGACAAAGTTCCGACAAGTGAGAAATCCCGGTTAAACCTTAGGAATAGAATAGGATACGAGTGACATGTCACTAAGAACCCATGAGTTTATGTGATCCGGGTGCTGGTCTTGTACGTTCTACCAGTGGTTGGTTATTTCGGTAGCTTGTGTGAGCAGCACTGTGTAGCTACGTCTGGACTGACAGCTTGTGTGAGCAGGCCCGTGAATAACTCGAAAGCGAGCATATATGTATTATGAGATAAGAGGTAGCTTTGGCTACGTAAATGGCACTTATGTGAAAGATTTTCGAGTATCCGTTAATATTCTGAGTGTTCAATGGGAATGTCAAAGTTGTGAAAGAATATGGTTATGTTGCAAGTTGGTATAGGTATGTACGTAAAATTCATAAGCAATGAGCTCGATATGTGATAAACCCTTGGTAAGGTTGTGATTGAGCAAATTTATGATTATGAGATTTTAATAGCATTTATGTTAACTTACATTATGTTAACTGTGTGTTAAATGTGTGGTTATGATGCTTATTATTTGCATAGGAACTTACTAAGCTATATAGCTTACTCCCTTTCTTTCCCTTGTCTTATAGTGTCACCAAGCTAGCTCGAGGATCGGAGGCTGTCGGAGATCCATTCACACTATCAACAATTATTTGGTATCAATGAATTCAACATTTTGAGTTATGGCATGTATAGGGACTTAGTCATTTTTTTATGTGTCATAATTGATTTGGCCAAATATGTTGGCTTATATTGGTTGAAAGTTCATTTTGTATAAGGCCATTTGAAATTGGCTAATATTGGTATAAGTATATTCATAGAATGATGCCTTTCATGAATGTGGAAACTTGCATGATTTGAGTTGATAAGTATGTGATGTTTATGTATGACAGATGTTCCATGTGAATGATGTGTGGATGTCTTGGTTGCCTAAGTATGTTATGTTTTGTGCCTTTGAATTGGTGTAAGTATATGTGTGAATATTGGTGGCAAATGGCTTGGTAAATAGCCTTTATTTTTTCCACACGGTTAGACACACGGGCGTGTGTCTAGGCCGTGTGCGACACACGGCTTCCCCCACGGGCGTGTGTCCCCTGCACCTTAATTTTGAGAAATAGAATGCTCAGAATTGGGTAGACGGGTAGAGACACGGGCGTGTGCCTCAGCCGTGTGTGCAACACGACCTTGAACACGGGCGTGTGTGTAACTGATCGTTGGTCTGAAAGTCTTAAAATTTATATAATGAATGATCGAGCCTAGAAACTAACTGTGACAACGATTGAGACAAGCGCACCTATCGAATAGTAGTATAATTTAGTGGCAAGACCGGAATGTCGAACCCAAGGGAACCAAAAGTACTAATACTAACTTTCTTTTTATTATTTAGCCTAAGAATTAAAGGAATTGTTGTTTAGTCTAAAACTAACTAATTACTAAGCTAAGGATGTTAAGACACATAGGATGAATTGGGGAAAATACTTTTGTGAAAAACCAAATGATTAGGACAATACCCGAGGAAGAATCCATGAAACACCCCACACCCGGCCCACGAGAATGGACCGGATCTGGTATGTTCCTAAAGTAAACCGGTTTCAAACATTTTTGTTACTTAGAGAAAATTTGTAAATTTTTAGAAAAACTATTGTTTTGAGTTGGGCTTAGGTTGTAAACCCATTTATTTATACTTGTAAACCCATTTAATTAAATACATCCAAAATAGTTCTTAGCATAAAACTTAATAGTAAAGCAAAAATAAAGAGAAATCCTTGGGCCTTATGGCCTTATTACATCAAGTAAAACCCAAAATAAAATAAAAGTAAAAGTCCAAACTAAATAAAATCTCCGAATGTAGCATGGCCACCTCAACGTCTCACCGCCCGGTCCGTCCTTTGTTCATCACCGAAAATAGTTCCCACAACGGGTGAGTCAATGCACTCAATGTGCACACAATACTAACATTCAACAAATCGGGCATTCATGTTCAAATCATCGGATCCATATAAAATGAAATTATGATGCAACCCAAACCCAATCCTAATGGTCCATCCGCTACACACCACCGTGCACGCCATTCACACCGTGGGGACTACTAAGTCAACCCTCCATCCGCTATACACCATATTCAAATATTTGTGACCGTAGTCACCATATAACGTTGGTGAGACCAAGTCAACACCTTCAAATATAACGTTAGCGAGACCGGTTAACACCTTCAAATATAACATTGGTGAGATCAAGTCAACACCTTTAAATATAACGTTGGTGAGACCAAGTCAACACCTTCAAATATAACGTTGGTGAGACCAAGTCAACACCTTCAAATATAACGTTGGTGAGACCAAGTCAACACCTTCTTCCCTTTCACATAAATCCCGAATGCCCCAAATATATATATATCATGCTTAACATTCAAATATTCACATGTTATAAAATAACATATTTCATAATCCTATCAAGTAGGAAACGTGCACGAGTACTTTTGTACCACATTAGGGTAATTAGCCATATTCATATAATCATATAATAAAATAATTGCCATATGAAATATCGAAAGTTAGTGTGCGTACACACCGATTTGTTTAGCGATTCCTTGAGATTTCAAAAGCTAGATCTAAAGTTTAGATCCTTAGTCCCTACATTTGATTCATCCTTTATTTCTTAGCATAAATTCTATTTGGCTATGATATCCAAATCCTAGTAGGATTTGTAAAAAGACTTACCTTTGATGCCGATTTGGTGTTTATTCAAATCCCGAAAACTTGGTTTTCCTTCACTTGATATTCGCCAACCTTGAATCTCAATATGGGTTAGTTTTCGGCTTTTTAATAATTAAAGAACTAATCTAGATAATCATACAAGCTTTGGCAGAATACTTTTAGGTACTTACCTTGTGGATCTTAAATCCCAAAATTCACCGAATAATTAGGGAACACGTGGCCTATGGTGTACCTTCGGAAAAGAATTTCTTCTTCCATGATTCGCCAAGATTAATAATCGAAATTAGTCTCTAAATTTCAATAAGTCTAGAATATAAAAGAATGGAAAACTAAACTTGGATCTTACCCTTATTTGAAGGAATCGATTGCACCTTCACTTCAACCTTCAGAGATTCGACTTAGAGACTTGATGAACAATGGCTATGATTCCCTTATGTATTTGGTTTCAAAGATGAAAGAAGAGAGGAATAATAGGCTTAGAAGGAAATCGGCTAGGAGGCTAAAAGAAAAGAAGAAAAGAATGGATGCTCAAGAAGAATATTTGGCGGAGGAAAGAGAGGAGAATGAATAATGAATGGCCCTAGTCCCTCTTTTATAGCCGAATTTACTAGGCCAAGAATCCTTTACTTGGCCACCACTCTTCCTTATTTTCCTAATTAAAGAATAATTCTTCATTTATCCACCTATTTAGCCAATTTTAAAGAGAATTAAACTCTTCCCTTAAGAGTCCTTATGATCTTCTAATTAGCAGAGTTTTAAAGAGAGTGAAACTCCTCTTTTGCAAGCCTTGTGCCGTCCACCTCTTGGGCTTCTAGAAGCAAAATAAAACTTATTTTATTTGCTTCTTATGTGACTCGAACTCAAGCCCAAAACCTTTTGCATGTGGGCCATTTTTAAGGCCTTGGGTGGCATCTTGAGCCACTTTTCCAAGTCCGTTATTGGGTCAAATTTCATGTACTTTATATTTTAGGGTCACTTGGCCCTAAGTTCCCTTGGGCTCTAAAATTCGACATTCAGGGTCATTTTAAGTTTCCAAAAATTTTCATGTGACTCTGTATTCTCCAAGTTTCCAAAATGTTTAGTTTCCTATTTTGGCTTGGTTTCCAAAATGTTTAGTTTCCTATTTTGGTTTGGTTTCCAAAATGTTTAGTTTCCTCTTTTGGCTTGGTTTCCAAAATGTTTAGTTTCCTCTTTTGGCTTGGTTTCCAAAATGTTCACTTTCCTAATTTACTTCGGTTTCCAAAATGGTCACTTTCCTATTTTAGTTTAGTTTTCAAAACTTAACATTTCTAAAGCATTTCCTTACATTTCCATACATCTCCTTACATTTCCACACATTTCCATACATTTCCATACATTTTCTTACATTTCCATATATTTCCATACATTTCCATACATTTCCATACATTTCCTTACATTTCCTTTCATTTCCTTACATTTCCTTTCATTTCCTTTCATTTCCTTACATTTTCCTTATATTTCCTTACATTTCCCTACATTTCCTTACATTTCCTTACATTTCCTTACATTTCCTTACTTTTCCTTATATTTCCTTTCTTTTCCTTACATTTCCTTACATTTCCTTTCATTTTCTTTCATCTTAGGGTTCTTGAAACTCTTGAACACATCCAACACACCCATCGATCCCACTATCTCATGAATTATGCACGAACGCATAACCCCTAATCTAGGATGTTACGTTCTACCCCTTAAAAATAATTTCGTCCTCGAAATTACTTACTATCGCTCATCCGCTGATCTAACTCACCACACTACGCTATTGTCAAGACTCGATCTTAAAGAACTATCATACTTTCTAGGCACATTCTCTAAGTTCACGTTCCTTAGAACTCATTTCTAACGTCGCGATTTAATTAAAAGTTTTATGAATTAGTCCTTGTTTTACTTGATTACCCGAAGAAGTTTTATGACAAGAATTTTAGAAGTGGTTCTTTCGTATTCATACACGCATTACGTCTTCACATTCACTCATTCATCCATCAATCAATTATGAACCTTAGTTCATTCGGAGAAACGTTGTAGTTTTTCATTTGTTGTTGTTTTTCCACTACCCGGGGTATTTTCGTAATTTGTCCTCTGAGGTATTTTCGTAATTTGTCAAAATAATGTTCCTTGGTGATTTTATCAACAATTATCTTGAAAATTTCAAAGTCTCGAGTAATTTAAAAAATTTTTAAAATCGGGGTATTTTTTGATTTTCGACCTCGTGGGTATTTTGGTAATTTTTCACAAATCAGGGTAACTTTTGTAAATTTAACAAATTAGGGTTATTTCAGAAGTTGTAGAACTTTGAGGGTTTTTTTGAGAAATTTATTTTCCAAAACGATGAAGTTGCAAAAATTTTAGAAATCAGGGTCATTTTGGTAATTTTAGAAGTTAGGGGCAATTTTGTAATTTTCCAAAAATCAAAGTATTTTTTTTGATAGTTTGCAAATTAGGGTTTTTAAACACTTTTACAAAATAAGGAAATTTTGGAAAAACTGTTGGGTAGTTGAACATTTTACAAACCAAGGGCATTTTTGTAATTTTACCACTAGGGGTATTTTAGTAATTCTACAAATCAAAAATTTTTCAGAAAAATGTTGTAAAACAATAGTTCTCACAAATTTAAAAGAAATTTTAAGAGTTTTAAAACTAGGGTTTTTATGAAAATACGGCTAGTTCCCTTTCGGGTTTTAGTTAGGGTTTAGCTCATGAATAAGTCCTCTTGGTTAGGGTGAACCGAAGCTACGCACCAGGTAGGATTCGAGTGGAGAGGAGGTGAGTCACGTGGACTGCTTAAATACCAAGCTCCCACCGAATACCAATCCTAGACATGCGCACAATGGTTGCCACACCCTAACTCGGCGACTTAATCACAGGTTTGTTTATTAGGCATTTAAGTCTTATGTGGTTTTGTGTTTGAGTAGTCTAACCCTAGGGTTCAAGTTTCCTATCATGCTATTCTACGTTCCATGCCTTTTCTACCCTTAAACAGTTCACAGAATCACACATATAGTTAGGGTACTTACCTGGTGGACTGCGGGTCGGAGACTTATGGGCCATGTCTTTATACCTGTCCATTTGTAAAAATACTTTCATAAAACTCATTTGGCCTTGTTTTAAAAATGTTTTGGGCCTTAGGCCACAGGCCGAGAGTTTGAACTGGGCTCTGATACCAAATTGAAACACCCCACACCCGGCCCACGAGAATGGACCGGATCTGGTATGTTCCTAAAGTAAACCGGTTTCAAACATTTTCGTTACTTAGAGAAAATTTGTAAATTTTTAGAAAAACTATTGTTTTGAGTTGGGCTTAGGTTGTAAACCCATTTATTTATACTTGTAAACCCATTTAATTAAATACATCCAAAATAGTTCTTAGCATAAAACTTAATAGGAAAGCAAAAATAAAGAGAAATCCTTGGGCCTTATGGCCTTATTACATCAAGTAAAACCCAAAATAAAATAAAAGTAAAAAGTCCAAACTAAATAAAATCTACGAATGTAGCATGGCCACCTCAACGTCTCACCGCCCTATTCGTCCTTGTTCATCACCGAAAATAGTTCCCACAACGGGTGAGTCAACAGACTCAATGTGCACACAATACTAACATTCAACAAATCGAGGCATTCATGTTCAAATCATCGGATCCATATAAAATGAAATTATGATGCAACCCAAACCCAATCCTAATGGTCCATCCGCTACACACCACCCGCATTCGCCATTCACACCGTGGGGACTACTAAGTCAACCCTCCAAACCGCTACACACCATATTCAAATATTTGTGACCGTAGTCACCATATAACGTTAGTGAGACCAAGTCAACACCTTCAAATATAACGTTGGTGAGACCAAGTCAACACCTTCAAATATAACGTTGGTGAGACCAAGTCAACAAGTCAACACATTCAAATATAACGTTGGTGAGACCAAGTCAACACCTTCAAATATAACGTTGGTGAGACCGAAGTCAACACCTTCAAATATAACGTTGGTGAGACCAAGTCAACACCTTCTTCCCTTTCACATAAATCCCGAATGCCCCAAATATATATATATCATGCTTAACATTCAAATATTCACATGTTATAAAATAACATATTTCATAATCCTATCGAAGTAGGAAAGCGTGCAGAGTACTTTTGTACCACATTAGGTACTTAGCCATATTCATATAATCATATAATAAAATAATTGCCATATGAAATATCGAAAGTTAGTGTGCGTACACACCGATTTGTTTAGCGATTCCTTGAGATTACGAAAAGCTAGATCTAAAGTTTAGATCCTTAGTCCCTACATTTGATTCATCCTTTATTTCTTAGCATAAATTCTATTTGGTTATGATATCCAAATCCTAGTAGGATTTGTAAAAGACTTACCTTTGATGCCGATTTGGTGTTTATTCAAATCCAAAACTTGGTTTTCCTTCACTTGATATTCTACCAACCTTGAATCTCAATATGGGTTAGTTTTCGCTTTTAATAATTAAAGAACTGATTTAGATAATCATACAAGCTTTGGCGAATACTTTTAGGTACTTACCTTGTGGATCTTAAATCCAAATTCACCGAATAACTAGGGAACACGTGGCCTATGGTGTACCTTCGGAAAAGAATTTCTTCTTCCATGATTCGACCAAGATTAATAATCGAAATTAGTCTCTAAATTTCAATAAGTCTAGAATATAAAAGAATGGAAAACTAAACTTGGATCTTACCCTTATTAGAAGGAATCGATTGCATCTTCACTTCAACCTTCAGAGATTCGGCTTAGAGACTTGATGAACAATCGGCTATGATTCCCTTATGTATTTGGTTTCAAAGATGAAAGAAGAGAGAAATAATAGGCTTAGAAGGAAATCGGATAGGAGGCTAAAAGAAAAGAAGAAAAAGAATGGATGCTCAAGAAGAATATTTGGCAGAGGAAAAGAGAGGGAGAATGAATAATGAATGGCCCTAGTCCCCTCCTTTTATAGCCGAATTTACTAGGCCAAGAATCCTTTACTTGGCCACCACTCTTCCTTATTTTCCTAATTAAAGAATAATTCTTCATTTATCCACCTATTTAAGAATTTTAAAGAGAATTAAACTCTTCCTTAAGAGTCCTTATGATCTTCTAATTAGCCGAGTTTTAAAGAGAGTGAAACTCCTCTTTTGCAAGCCTTGTGCCGTCCACCTCTTGGGCTTCTAGAAGCAAAATAAAACTTATTTTATTTGCTTCTTATGTGACTCGAACTCAAGCCCAAAACCTTTTGCATGTGGGCCATTTTTAAGGCCTTAGGTGGCATCTTCAGCCACTTTTCCAAGTCCATTATTGGGTCAAATTTCATGTACTTTATATTTTAGGGTCACTTGGCCCTAAGTTCCCTTTGGGCTCTAAAATTTGACATTCCGGTCATTTTAAGTTTCCAAAAATTTTCGCTGACTCAGTATTTTCCAAGTTTCCAAAATGTTTAGTTTCCTATTTTGGCTTGGTTTCAAAATGTTTAGTTTCCTATTTTGGTTTGGTTTCCAAAATGTTTAGTTTTCTATTTTGGTTTGGTTTCCAAAATGTTTAGTTTCCTCTTTGGCTTGGTTTCCAAAATGTTTAGTTTCCTCTTTTGGCTTGGTTTCCAAAATGTTCACTTTCCTAATTTACTTGGTTTCCAAAATGGTCACTTTCCTATTTTAGTTTAGTTTCCAAAACTTAACATTTCTAAAGCATTTCCTTACATTTCCATACATCTCCTTACATTTCCACACATTTCCATACATTTCCATACATTTCCTTACATTTCCATATATTTCCATACATTTCCATACATTTCCATACATTTCTTACATTTCCTTTCATTTCCTTACATTTCCTTTCATTTCCTTTCATTTCCTTTCATTTCCTTACATTTTCCTTATATTTCCTTACATTTCCCTACATTTCCTTACATTTCCTTACATTTCCTTACATTTCCTTACATTTCCTTACTTTTCCTTATATTTCCTTTCTTTTCCTTACATTTCCTTACATTTCCTTTCATTTTCTTTCATCTTAGGGTTCTTGAAACTCTTCAGAACACATCCAACACACCCACTGATCCCACTATCTCATGA
Organism: Gossypium rotundifolium; assembly: GCA_025506655.1. NCBI lineage: Eukaryota > Viridiplantae > Streptophyta > Magnoliopsida > Malvales > Malvaceae > Gossypium > Gossypium rotundifolium. The sequence goes on along the minus strand of CP106727.1, from coordinate 153,613,019 downwards.
ATTATGCACGAACGCATAACCCCTAATCTAGGATGTTACAATCCACCTAGACTTCACTTGTTATTTAACTTTGAACCAGACGATTTATCACTTGAGTTGATCCGTAGGATTCCCTAATTTATATTAATACCTCTTTCGAGGCTACTAACGTCTAACCTTAGGTTGATTAATTGAAACCTCTTTCTAATTAAAACCTCTAGAATTGCATTAACTCGATCTATGGACTCCCATATCAGGTTTGACCCTAATTCGGCAGATTTTCGTCATCCTATTTCTAGGGTTGCGATCAACTCCACTTAACTATACTAGATCTTCTCTTAAATAGGGACTTTTGTTCCACTGCCTAAGCACATCAATACTTGGATTAATATCCCAAAATATCAAAGTAAGAATTAAGAACACATAATTAAGAACAAATCAAGTATTTATCATATAGTTTTTTCAGAAAACAATAACAAGATTCATCTTAGGTTTCATCCCCCTCAAGTATTTGAGGGGTTTAGTTCATAATCATAAAAGAATACATCTTAGAAAAAATATAAAACAAAATATAAGAAAAACCCTAAAACCCCCTGAAGGAAATTGAAGGGAAGATCTTCCGTCTTGAGTATGACTCCGGCTTCCTGAGATGAGTCAACTGGCTTTCTTCGAGTAAATCCCACAATTCGGCCTCTCTGACTTGGCTCCTCGGCCTACCTCAACCCCCTTGAAGGTTGGCCTCTAGGGTGTTTATATAGGCTTTTGGAATGTCTTTCTTTTCCTCTAAGTACCCTAATCCGAATGGAACTAAAACAGGTCACGACAAGGACACGACCGTGTGGCACGCCTGTGTGAATCGAGTCCAGGCCATGTGAATTTCGTACTTTGGCCCATTTTCTCTATTTTTGGCCCGTTCTCGTTCTTTTCATCCTCCGATGCTTTCCTAAGTATAAAACATGAAATTAAAGGATTAGGAGCACCAAATTCCACAATTTAGGGGATAAATCATCCAAAAGTATATTAAATGTGGGATTAAAATATGTATATATTATGGTTTATCAAATACCCCCACACTTAAGCATTTGCCTGTCCTCAAGAAAAATTCTCAACTCACAATTAAAATGAATTTTCTTAATTCATAATATTCATCAATAATGTTTCATCATAATTCATAGATAATTTATACTTTGATAATGTAAGTAAAAAGGGTCCTAAAGATTCAAACAATCAAAGCCATAGTTTTTGTAGCATGAAAATATAGGTTTTTCTCCTTACCTAAATAATAACCTTTAATTCAAAATTGACAAGAGTTGACATCCTTACTAAAGATTCACTCAGATCACTCAAAGGTGTTTAAGGTTCAAAATTAAGCACTTAAAAATCGAACATGAAAAGTTAATCCCATAGGCTTGCATGAAAATCAAATCTCCACCACTATAAAATGAAATGATACACAGATCAAAAGGTCTTTAAAAAGGGTTGTAATTGGGCTTAGGTTAAAGGTGTGGATAAAGGCTAAATTAAGGGGTTAGAATCAAGATTGAATTGACAATTTACCTAACTAGAAAAATGAACTAATCCTAAATAATTACATCAATTGAAAACTTGTAATACTAGTAATACGAGCTTCTTCTCAAAATGTGGAATTAATTGCTTAAGCTCAAACAACATAGAAAATATAATGAATAACTTTCCAACATTTTTTAAGAACAAATCAAGTATTTACATTAATAAGAAAGAATTTTAACAACTGAAATATAGAACATAGTTAGGCAACTGCTCAAAATCAAATCTCGACAAAAGGGAGTCAAGGAATGGTGATAACAAATACAAGACGGGTTTTGGATTATTATTAGTGGGTGAGTCAATAAATGATTTATTAAGATCAAAGGGGTTCGCTAGGAGTTAATTGTGAGGTTAGGCTTTTAGTGGAGTAAGTGGGTTAAATCCTAGGTGCCTTTATCATCTCTGTATACCAAATCAAAGGTGTGGTCTCAACATGTATAATCGAAGCAAGTTCTAGAACAACAAATCAATATTGACACACTCATATTTAATGAAGTGAGCACGAAAGAATGTATGCTCTAAAAGGCTCAAAATCTCACAAAAATTATGGGTTTTTGATATCAACTTTGTAAATTTCAAACTTCAAGGTAATAATTAGATTCAGGCAGACAACCTAACAAAATTTTTAATTTTGAAAATAGACTTATCATGCTTGATTCTCTAGTATCTTAAAGTTTAAATCATCAATGCACAATTAACTATGACTTAATCCAAAACATATCAATAAAAATCATAAATCAACAGAGGTTTTATTCTAATTAGTAATATGAGAAAATTACTTAAGACAAGATATCATTTAGGGATTTAAGAATAATGCAAATGTAACAGCCTGATTTAGACCTAGTCAAAACAGTGGTTTCGAGACCACAAATTTGAGGTCAAAATGATATTTTAATGTTTTCTTCGATGATGATTCTATGTGACATAGTCTGTGTGAAAATTCTGTATGATAATTTTATCGATTGTGTGCCGAATTAAGAGAAAGGACTTGATCGCGTAAAGAGTAAAATCTATGTGCTGATTTTTAAGTACCTAATTATTGTTGTCTTATTAATGTGGAGGCCTTATGAGGCAATTAACTATGACTTAATCCAAAACATATCAATAAAAATCATAAATCACCAGAGGTTTCATTCTAATTAGTAATATGAGAAAATTACTTAAGACAAGATATCATTCAGGGATTTAAGAATAATGCAAATGTAATAGCCTAGTTTAGACCCTAGTCGGAACAATGGTTTTGAGACCACAAATTTAAGGTCAAAATGATATTTTAATGTTATCTTTGGTGTTGATTCTATGTGACATAGTCTGGGTGAAAGTTCTGTGTGATAATTTTATCGATTGTGTGCCGAATTAAGAGAAAGGACTTGATCGCGTAAAGAGTAAAAGCTATGTGCTGATTTTTAAGTACCTAAGTGTTGTTGTCTTATTAATGTGGAGGCCTTATGAGGCAATTAAGCCAAGTTTTAAGATAGTGGGTGGTAATGGACAACTATGACCTTAGTGATTATATGTTTATATGTTTAATAATAAGGGTAAAATAGTAAAGTTTGTATTATTATGCGTTAAATAAAACAAAAAGAAAGATGAAACCATGTTCATCTTCTTGGTGCCAAAATTAGAAAATAAAAAGGAGGAAGAAAAGCTTTGAAATTTCGGTTAGTGATCGTGTGTCATAGTCTTAAAAATTTATATAATGAATGATCTAGCCTAAAAACTAACTGTGACAACGATTGAGGCAAGCACACCTATTGAATAGTAGTATAGTTTAGTGGCAAGACCAGATTTTCGAACCCAAAGGAACCAAAAGTACTAATTCTAAATTTCTTTTTATTATTTAACCTAAAAATTAAAGGAATTGTTGTTTAACCTAAAATTAACTAACTACTAAGCTAAAGATGCTAAGACAAAAAGAATGAATTGGGGAAATACTTGTGGGAAAAAACAATTAATTGAGACAATTCCCGAGGAAGAATCCACCTAGACTCCACTTGTTATTTAACTTTGAACCAGACGATTTATTCACTTGACTTGATACGTAGGATTCCCTAATTTATATTAATACCTCTCTCGAGGCTACTAACGTGTAACCCTAGGTTGATTAATTAAAATCTCTTTCTAATTAAAGTCATTAGAATTGCATTAACTCGATCTATGGACTCCCATATTAGGTTTGAACCTAATCCGACAGATTTTCGTCATCCTATCTCTAGGGGTGCGATCAACTCCGCTTAATTATGCTAGATCTACTCTTAGACAGGGTCTATTCTTCCTCTGCCTAAGAGCATAAATGCTTGAATCAATATCCTGAAATATCAAAACAAGAATTAAGAACACATAGTTAAGAACAAATCAAATATTTATCATACATCTCAGAAAACAATAACAAGATCCGTCTTAGGTTTCATCCCCCTCTGGTATTTGAGGGGTTTAGTTCATAATCATAAAAGAGTACATCTCAGAAGAAAATATAAAACAAAACATAAAGAAAACCCTAAAATCCCCTGAAGGAATTGAAGGAGAGATCCTCAGTCTTGAGTATGATTCTGGCTTCTTGAGATGAATCAACTGGCTTTCTTCGAGTGAATCCCACAATTCGACCCCTCTAGCTTGGCTTTTTGGCCTAGCTGAAAGCCCCCTTTTAGTTTGGCCCCTAGGTTGTTTATATAGGCTTTTGGAATGTCTTTCTTTGCCTCTAAGTACCCTAACCCGAATGAAACTCTTCTTTGATACGGCAGGGACACGCCCGTGTGGCACACCCGTGTGGCACGCCCGTGTGATTCGGGGCCAGGCCGTGGTCGGATCTACTAAGGCATGGCTGTGTGTTTCGGGCCCAAGCCATGTGCAATTCATACTTTGGCCCATTTTCTCTATTTTCGGCCTGTTTCTCGTTCTTTTCATCCTCTGGTGCTCTCCTAAGTATAAAACATGATATTAAAGGATTAGGAGCACCAAAATCCACAATTCAAGGAATAAATCATCCAAAAGTATGCTAAATGTGGGATTAAAATATGTACATGTTACGGTTTATCAGTTAGGGTTAAGCTTGATTTAAGGTATGTTTGAGCTCAATTTTGATGATTTCTACGTTTTCATAATCGTTGCTTCATGTTCTAGCTAACCCATGCTTTAATTTTGTGAATTGATGATATTTTTGTGATGATTCATTGATGAACACTTGAACTATGTGTTAGTTGATAGTGAAATATGGAAACTTGGTGTTGGATTAACATAGTTTGTATTGGAAATTTTAGTGAAATTGAGTACTTTGGACTTAATTGAGAAAATGAGGAATTGAAGGGTTAAATTGTGAAATAAATGAAATGTATGAGCTTGTATTAGCATGGGAAGAATTCGGCTAGCATATATGTTTTGGAATTTTGTGTATTTGATGATTTTGTGAAATAAGGACTAAAGTGTTGAAATGTGAAAATGTGAGGGCTATTTTGTAAAATACCATAAATAAGTGTGTGTGGACTAAATTGAATGAAATTGTGATTGAATGGATTGAATTTTAATGTGTATAGACCAATAAGGGAGAGGTTCGGATCGAGATCAAGGCAAAGATAAAGTGCTCGATTAATCGACCATTTCGATAGTTCGACATCCGGGGTACGTTCAGACATAATACATGTATTTAGTTATGTTTAATGCTATAAAATGAATGGTATGAATATATTAAAATGTGAATGCTATGTGAGGGCTTGAGTTATATGGCACTAAGTGTGCATATTCGGAAAGGTGATCGAGATGATTAGCACTGTGTAAGTGAAATAATATAAGCTTCGACTTTGTAGTGAGCAATGTGTGTGCGATATCGGTTTAAGATCGGTTTGATATGGATGCACTAAGTGTGCGATGTTAATTAATCTTGACTAACTATTTGGGCACTAAGTGTGTGATTGAACCGATGAAGAGACAAAATTTGATTGAGAGGAAATAGTGAGTATTGAGTAGCAAATATAATTGAAGCCTAAGTGTTGGCTAAGATACGTTCGGAACCTATGTGGTTGACGAAATTATGATTGAGATCATGGAATGGTAATTGAACATATTAGCTTGTATGGTATGGTACATATGTGTTTATGAAATAATCCTTGTGATGGTTGGTTTAGTATAAAGTTTTATGTTATGAACTTACTAAGCTTTGGAAAGCTTACTGTATGATTTATTTCTCTACTTTGCAGTGTCAGTAAAGCTAGCTCGGATCCGGAATTTTCAGCATCTCAATCACACTATCGACAATCTTTTTTGGGTACTTTTGGAAAGATGTACATAGTTGAAATATAACATGTATAGGCTAGTTATTTTGAAACATATATGAGATGTGTAAATAGCCATGTGATGTGGTTAGATATATGTTGGATTTAAGAATGAATAGCTTTGATATGTGATGCATATTTTGGTATGGCTTTTGGGTAAAGATAATGACTTATGAATGGTAAACTTTGTGATGGTATGATGCTAGTATGATATAATGAATTTAGGAATGAATCATGTTTGATATTGAATGTGTTCAAGTGGTGAATTTTAGTTTATAAGTTGACTTGATTAGAAATGAGATTGTATAAGATGATATGCTGATCACTTGACATGAAATTGGTTGCTAAATTGTGTGTGGAATTATGCTTAAATGTGCTTGTAGGTTTGACCCTTGTATGGGTGGAAAATTGGCCTTGCTTATGGCCTATTTTACCAACACGGTTATGGCACACGGGCGTGCCTAATGACCATGGTTGAATGACATGATCTAGCCTAATAGTACACAGCCTTGGCACGGGTGTGTCAACTAGCCATGGGCATAAGTTAGTAGCTAGCTTAAGAGCACATGACCATGGCACACGGGCATGCTTGGTGGCCGTGTGGAGAAGTCAAAATGCTTGCTCTGTTTTGGCACGGCCTAGACACATGGGGGTGTCTGGTGACCGTATGAGGTACATGACTTGGTGGCACGGGTGTGTGGCCTCAACAGACTTGTTGAGTGTTTAAAATTTCTAAATCTTTTGTAAGTGTTCGGTTTAGTCCCGGCCCCTCTCTAGCATGTGTTTAAGATCTTGTAGAACTCAATAAGGGACTATTTAATTATGTCTTGATGTACTATGATGATGATTGACTTTGTGTCGTAAATGGGATGTGAAATGATACGATTGTTCGGTAATACCTCTTAATCCCTATTTCGGCGATGGATTTGGGTTAGGGGTGTTACATGAAAAAGTTAGGAACTTTTCAAAATAAAATTCACCCCCACACTTAAGATGTACATTGCCCTCAATGTACAAAGATAGATATCCACAATATAGTAAGAAAATCAAAAGAGAGGAGAGAAGTAAAACTTCTTGAATTTTTTTTTTGGATGGAATCCTTGAGTTGGGTGTGTGGAAACTTGATTCAGAGGTAAAAGATGTTGGAAGAGGCTCTTTGGTGGTGGTGTGGTGGCCGTCCACAATCTCTGTGCTGGATAAAGAAATTGGGAATCTCATGAAGAGTTAGCCAGGAAATAATAAGAATAATTTAAACTATACTAATTATATATTTAAAGAAAATAAATATAAAAAGAAAGAATGTAAAAAATAAAATAAAATTAAAAGAAGGGATTAATGGACTGAAAAGTCCTTGTTGTTAGATGGTTCGTGAGGTGGGAGTGATTTCTAAGGCCGTGGTATGGTGATTCCCAAGCAGCCTTTAGAACCTAAATAAACAAAATCAAAATATAATAATATAGATTTAGCACAAGAGAGATAAAGAGAAGGAAAATAAATGAGAAGAGAAAAGAAAAAGAAAGATTAAATGGACTCAAAGGTCCTTTTCTTGTCGAATTAATAAAGCGGCCGGCATGAACTTATGTAGATCGGTCTCGCACAGGGAGACTGTGCTAGGTTCCTTCCGCTTCTTTGAAATGGATATGATGTAGATAAAAAAGGTTGGAGAATGAAGAAGGAAGAAAATGAAAAGGGAGGGGAGTGTAAAGAGTATGGAAGAATGGGAATGGGGAGAATGTGAGAAGGGGAGAGGGGTGTTTTAAATAAAAATCTCAGCTCCGGTACATCCCCACGCCCGTGTGTCATGGGCAAGTCGAGTCACACGGCCATATCGCACGGTCGTGCAGTGGTTCATTCGTTTCTCCCATGCCTGTGTAGGTCACCACGCCTGTGTTGATAAAATAGTGTCAGCCACGGCAGTGTCGCACGGCCATGGTGTTTAGTCAGAGCCCATGGCTTGAAGATATTTTTCGTCCTGTTTCATACTATCTCTGCCATGCCAGTACGAAAATCCATAGTGTCCACATAGCCACGGTGATGGCCGTGTGCAGGGCCGTGTGGTGTGGAAATCTACACTTTGGTTAGTTTATAATTAGGTGTTAGATAAGAAAAAATAAAAGTAAAAATAAAAATGTAAAAATTAATGGGGTTAGTGCTCGGGTTGCCTCTCGAGAAGTGGTCGTTTAAAGTCTTAAGCTAGACTTTCCTCTCATTCGCATAATCATGGTAGTTTGAGGAGTTGAAAATCCTTTCTCATGCTATCAGTTCTATTATCAATATATAGCTCGAGTCGAGTAGTGTTTACTTTAAAAGTGCCGAATATAGGATTACTTAACTCGACTGTTCCGTATGGGAAAACATTGAGTACCTTAAAAGGGATTTCTTCATTTGTATTAAGGTTGGAAGGGAAGATTCGAGGGTTTGTCTTATCTAACAATACCTGATCTCGATTTTACATTCATTTGTCCCACGGAATGGCATTGGTTCTGCTTCGTGCATTCCTAGTTTCTCATTGAAATGTGTCTTCCACTCGTCTAGTTCATCAATCTGAAGCCATCGTTCCTCGTGTGTTATTTCTTTGTTGCCATGAGGTATAGGATCTGGCTCAGTTGTGTGGTTCTGTGGTGCTTCCTGAAAACAACGTTTAACTGAATGGTCATTAATAAAATTAATTTTCTCACCTTGATTACTTGATGTCCTAGTTGAGTCGAGAGCCTGAAGACTGTTTGATTCGTCACTTACACGGAGTATGAGTTCTCCTGTACCGATGTCAATTTTAGTTCTAGTAGTTGCTAAAAAGGGTCTTCCTAAAATTAAAGGAATATTATTGTCCTCATCCATGTCTAAAACAACAAAGTCTACTGGGAATATGAATCTTTCAATCTTAACTAGTACATCTTCAATTATACCTCTAGGAATTCGAATAGTCTTATCAACTAATTGAATACTCATCCTAGTTTGTTTGGGTTTCCCTAGACCTAGCTGTTTAAACATTTTATAAGGCATAACATTGATGCTTGCCCCTAAATCAGCTAAAGCATTATCAACAGATAAACAACCAATTAATCATGGAATTGTAAAACTCCCTAGATCTTTTAATTTTCGTGGTAGTTTATTTTACAACATTGCTGAGCACACTGCGTTTAGTTCCACATGCAGTTCCTCGTCTAATTTTTGCTTGTTTGTTAAAAGCTCTTTTAAAATTTTCCTTGAATCTGGCATCTGTGAAAGAGCTTCAAGAAGCGGTAAGTTAATGTGTAATTTCTTCAGAAGTTTAAGAAACTTACCAAATTGTTCATCTGTGTTGTCTTTCTTCATTGCATTGGTGTATGGTATACAAGGTTGGTATTATTCAATTACCGGTTTTGGCTTTTCTTGGCTTACCTCAACCTTAACTTCCTTTACCACATTCTCTTGCCTTGGTTCAGGTTCAGATTTTACTAAACGTTCACTATTTTGTGCGGTAACGACATGAAGTTGCTCCTTTGGGTTTGTTTTAGTGTTGCTTGGTAGGCTTCCTTGTGGTCGTTCGGAGATCAGCTTAGCAAGTTGCCCTAATTGGTTCTCGATCCCTTGAATCGATGCTTGTTGATTTTTAAGTGTTGTTTCGGTGTTTTGAAAATGGGTTTCTGACACCACGATAAATTTTGTTAGCATCTCCTTAAGGTTTGACTTTTTCTCTTATGGGTAGGGTTGCAGTTGAAAGCCTGTGAGGGGTTGTTGTCTCTGATTTCCTTGGCCACCCCATGAGAAGTTAGGATGGTTCCTCCAACCTGGATTGTAAGTGTTACTATAAGGGTTATTTTGAGGTCTAAAATTATTACCCATATAGTGAGCTTGCTCGTTTTCAGTGTTCGGGTAGTAAGGTGGATATTTTGTGTTGTTCATCCGTCCTCCATTCGTATCGCACTGCACAACTGGATGTACCTGTGAAGAACCCAAAAAACTATCAATCTTTTTATTTAACATCTCTATCTGATTTGATAGCATGGTCGCTACGTCGAGGTTGAAAACACTGGCGGCTTTTGTTGGCCTTGTCCTCGTGACTTGCCACTGATAGTTATTTAGTGAAATCTCTTCAATGAATTCGTAGGTAGCCTCAGGTGTTTTGTTATTCAGGGTTCCACCGGTGGCTGAATCAATCAACTGCCTGGTTGAGGGGTTCACATCGTTGTAGAAGTTTTGAACTTGGAGCCACAAGGGTAACCCATGGTGAGGGCACCTTCTCAATAGATCTTTGTATCTCTCCCATGCATCGTAAAGTGTCTCTAAATCCATCTACACAAAAGAAGAGATATCATTCCTCAACTTAGCCGTTTTAGCCGGGGAAAATATTTTAATAAAATTTTTCAATCATTTGGTCCCATGTAGTGATTGACCCTCGTGGAAGAGAATTCAACCATTGTTTGGCTTTATTCCTCAAAGAAAATGAAATCGAAGACGAATGGCATCATCAGAAACGCCATTTATTTTGAAGGTATCAAAAAGTTCTAGGAAATTCACCAAGTGATTATTTGGATCTTCATCCTGCAAAACATCAAACTGAACAAATTACAGTATCATTTGAATCGTGTTAGGTTTTAGTTCAAAATTATTTGCAGCAATAGCAGGCCTAACAATACTTGACTCAATTCCTATTAAATTAGGTTTAGAAAAATCATACATAGTTCGAGGAGCATGATTTTCGGCCACCTCTGGAGGTAGTGGATTATTCTCAGCCATCTCTTCGATAGTATTGGTTTCATCTTCTTGCTCTTCTTCTATGTAATTTAAGCTTCACCTTATCTCTCTACGGTTTCTGCGAACAGTACCTTCAATATCACTGTCGTAAATTAAGGGTCCTGTCGGGTTCCTTCTAGTCATAAACTAGAGGTACCTACCAGGAACAAATAAAAGAAAAATTAGCAAAGTTAATAAAAAAATAAAAAAGAGTAAATTGAAAATATAAAATGGCTAAAGTAATAAAAATTTAGCGTTCTTAATAATTCAGATCCCCGGCAGCGGTGCCAAAAACTTGATCTTTGGTCTGAAAGTTTTAAAATTTATATGAATGATCAAGCCTAGAAACTAACTGTGACAACGATTGAGGCAAGTGCACCTATCGAATAGTAGTATAATTTAGTTGCGAGTCCGGAATGTCGAACCCAAGGGAACCAAAAGTACTAATACTAACTTTCTTTTTATTATTTAGCCTAAGAATTAAAGGAATTGTTGTTTAATCTAAAACTAACTAACTACTAAGCTAAGGATGCTAAGACACAGAGAATAAATTGGGGAAATACTTTTGGGAAAAACCAAATGATTTGGACAATACCCGAGGAAGAATCCACCTAGACTTCACTTGTTATTTAACTCTGAACCAGACGTTTTATTCACTTGACTTGATCCGTAGGATTCCCTAATTTATATTAATACCTTTTTCGAGGCTACTAACGTCTAACCCTAGGTTGATTAATTGAAATCTCTTTCTAATTAAAACCCTTAGAATTGCATTAACTCAATCTATGGACTCCTATATCAGGTTTAACCCTAATCCGGTAGATTTTTGTCATCCTATTTCTAGGGTTGCGATCAACTCTGCTTAACTATGCTAGATCTTCTCTTAAATAGGGACTTTTGCTCCACTGCCTAAGCACATCAATACTTGAATTAATATCCTGAAATATCAAAGAAAGAATTAAGAACACATAATTAAGAACAAATCAAGTATTTATCATATAGTTCAAAAAAAATAACAAGATTCATCTTAGGGTTCATCCCCCTCAGGTATTTGAGGGGTTTGGTTCATAATCATAAAAGAATACATCTCAGAAGAAAATATAAAACAAAACATAAGAAAACCCTAAAACCCCCTAAAGGAAATTCAAGGGAAGATCTTCCGTCTTGAGTATGACTTGGCTTCTTGAGATGAATCAACTGTCTTTCTTCGAGTAAATCCCACAATTTGGCCTCTCTGGCTTGGCTCCTTGGCCTACCTCAACCCCCTTGAAGGTTGGCCTCTAGGGTGTTTATATAGGCTTTTGGAATGTCTTTTTTTCCTCTAAGTACCCTAATCCGAATGGAATTAAAATAGGTCACGGTAGGGACATGCCCGTGTAAATTGAGTCCAGGCCCTGTGAATTTCGTGATTTGGCCCATTTTCTCCATTTTTGGCCCGTTTCTTGTTCTTTTCATCCTCCGGTGCTCTCCTAAGTATAAAACATAAAATTAAAGGATTAGGAGCACCAAATTCCACAATTCAGGGGATAAATCATCCAAAAGTATGCTAAAGTATGCTAAATGTTGGATTAAAATATGTATATATTATGGTTTATCAGTAACACCCCTTACCCGTATTTCACTCCGAAACTGGGTACGAGGCATTATCGGATTTAACTGGCTTGCACATACAACTTTGGGCTTTAAAAATTCAACCCCAACTTAAAATTTCTCATTCATATGCATAACATCCTTATCATGGGCCTATGAGGCCTTAAACATACATTTGGAAGGTCTTGGAATTAAACCGAAAAGTTTTACGAGCTTAGAAATTTTTTTACCTAAATAGGGGCCACACGCCTGTGTGAAATGGAACACACCTGTGTGGGCAAGCCGTGTGGTGACACACGACCATGTTCGTAGCCCGTGTGGTATTTATTTTCTAATTCAAACCTACAGGAGTTTTCACACGGTCGGACACACGCCCGTGTCCCTCACACGGCCTTGACACGCTTGTGTCCTAGCCCGTGTGCCAAAACCATGGCATTCCATTTATGACATCATCACTTTACTATGGCCACATGGCTGGGACACACGGCCATGTCTCTGCCCGTGTGTTTACTACTGAGCATACTGACTTGGAAGCCTAGCATGCAAGGGGACACACGGCCGATCAACATGCCCATGGGGCTAACCATGTGTCACACACAGCCTAGACACACGCCCGTGTGTCTACCTATGTGGACATTACAAAGACTATATTCTAAGCCAAATGCCACCCTACATAACACCTATACTTATACCAACTCATTTCAACATAACTCATGACCCTAAGGCGCTTACAAGAACTCAATTCAAAGCATCCACACAAGCATAAACTTCATAATTACATCTTCATTAAGTATAAATAAACTTGTCATGTATTAGCCCAATTCTAATAACTGTTTACAAAATGACTTTGATAAAATAAATAGCCAACATTTTGGCTATCAACATGACATAACAAAATACCCAAGTCCTATACATGCCATACTCAAAATAAATCTAACTTTGTTATACCAAAGAGATGTGATAGTGTGATTTTCGAACTCCGACGTCCCACGATCCTTGAGTTATCTTGGCAATACTATAAGGAAAAAGGAAATGACAAGGGTAAGTATAAAGCTTAGTAAGTTTGCATGAAGATAAATAGCAACAATAAGCTCATGATGACCTCAATCCATGGCATTAGGTAATCACCCAAAATCTTAAGCACTTTGCCATAACTTACTCATACTTGTTCTTATCTGGTACATACCATGCCACATATTGTAACATCCTGAAAATGGGCCTATGCATTTTCGGTTTAATTGTACGAAATGACATGTCTTATGTGTTATGAATAAATTTTGAATATTTTTGGAAACCTGGGAATGTATAGAAATGTTACGTTAAAAAGAGGAAAGTTAACATTTTGGAAACCTAAGTAAAATAGGAAAGTGACCATTTTGGAAACCTAAGTAAAATAGGAAAGTGACCATTTTGGAAACCTAAGTAAAATAGGAAAGTGAACATTTCTGGAAACTTGGAAATGTAAGGAAATGTCAAGTTTAAAGAGCCAAACGAAAATTTTTGGAAACTTAGAAATGACTTAGAAATGTCGAGTTTTAAAGTTTAAAAGAAGAAATTAAGGCAAGGTGGCCTTAAGAGAAAAAGTATGTGAAATTTGACACACAAACAGGCTTGGAAAAGTGGCCTGAAGATGCCACTTAGGGCCTCTGGAAATGGTGCCACATGCAAGGGTGTTGGGCCTGAGTTCGAGTCACATGGGAAGGAAATAAAAGAAGTTCTATTTTTGCTTCTAGAAGCATAAAGGTGGACGACACAAGGCTTGCAAAAGAGGAGTTTCATTCTCTTTTAAATTTCGGCTAAATAGGGGATAAATGATAGATTTAATATTAGATTACTCTAAGTGGATAATTGATGAGATTAAATAAAGTGATAAATAAAAGATAAAATTTATCAAGTTGTGGAGAGTTGGCCGATTGAGGGACTCCTTGGATGGTATTTTCGGCCAAGGTTGTAAAGGGGGAGGCTATAGCCGAATTCTATTGAGCCAACTTGCCTCTCTTTTGCCAACTCTTTTCTCTCCAAGCTATCATCTTTTTCTTCTTTCTTTTCCAATTGTTCTAGCTGAATTTTTCCCCTCTTCTTAGTTCACTTTTGCCTATTTCTCAAGGGACTCTCTCTCTCTTTTCTTTTGCTAAACCGACAATACAAACATCTTCATAAGTCGATTCTTTGTTAAGTTCCAAAAGCCAAAATAAATCCCTCTAGCCCTAGCAGAATCTTTGAAGGACTTAAAGCATAAGGTTGTCAATTTGTGTATTAAGGGTAAGGATCTAAAGATTATCATCTTATTTCTTTTCTTAGGCTAAAAATTAGAACTCTAACTCTATTAATGTCTATGGCTGACTACATGAAGGAAGTTTCGAGAATTAGGTGCCTTCGACTACAAAGAAGAAACTTTCGGGACTTCTAAGATCTAAGGTAAGCTATGAATACCATTCGGTCATAAGCTATATTATGATGATTTAATGTTAGATTAGATCTAACATATGGTTATAGGAATTTCGACAGCATTAAGGAAGCAAAGATCCAATTTGGGATATTAGATTTGGAAGGCAAGCACATAAGTAAGTTCGGCCAAGGCCTGATTTGATACCTAGATCTATTTGATAATCGTTTAAAAAGCTGAAACTAATCTGTTTAAGTGATTCAATGCTTGGCCGAATACAAAAAGAAGCATAGCAGCAATTCGGGATTTGAATAGTCATCAAATTGGCACCAAAGGTAAGAAATTGACTACATAAATCCTTTGAGATTTGGGTTATAGCCGATTAGGCTTTAAAAGAAAACACTAAATTTGGCCGAATAGGCCTTTGCTAAATATTACCATGTTGGCCGAATGTAGGGACTTAAAAATCTAAAGCAATAGATCGGTGTTTTCGGGATTTCAAGGAATTCGTTAAGCAAATCAGGTGTGTACCCCACACTAATCTTAATAGATTTATGGCTCTAACTTGATATATGTTGTTAATATGAAAGTGTAAGAATGTGGCTAAAGTACCATGTTATGGTACAAAGTACTCAGGTACATTTCCTACTCCTACTAGGATTACGAAATATGTTATATTAACATGTGAAAAGTGACATGAATGTGAATTCAAGTATGATATGCATGATATAAATAATATGGGGCATTCGGGATATATGAGAAAGGGTAAGTGTATGTGGTGACTTCGATCCCACTATCTGAATGTGGTGGCTTCGGTCACATTATCTGAATGTGGTAACTTCGGTTACATTATCTGAATGTGGTGTCATATGACACAATTATTTAATCTGGTGGCTATGCCACAACTTTTATATGGGCGATGAGCACATCGATCGCAATGACTACCTTCGATGGTGTGTAGCGGATGGAGGGTTGACTTAGTAGTCCTCACGGTGTGTGTGTTGGTACGGGATGTGTAGCGGATGGCATCTAGGTTTGGGTTTGGGTTGCATCATTATCTTGAATCATTAAATGTGAAATTATGATACGTATGAATATGATTTGTTATGCCCGAATTTGTTAAGACTTAGTGTTTGTGTACACATTGAGTCTGTTTGACTCACCCCGTTGTGGGAACATGTTTCAGGTGACGATCAGTGATGGATCGGGTTCGGCAGAAGCTTAGGGATGGCCTTGCACAGCAAGAAATTTATGACTTGGACTTTTATTTTATTTAAAGTAATTTAAAGTTTATTTTGGTTTTAATTTTGGGAAATTATTTGATGTAATAAGGCTGTAGTAGCGTTTACTTTACTTTTATTTATTGAGCATACAATCTTTATATTTATTAAAAGATTAAGTAAAATTAATTTAATTCAAAGCCCAAACGTTTTGTCACCTAAATCAAAAGGATTTTTAATAACGAAATAAACCTGTTTTCAACTCAAGACCAACCCAAAAAAAACTTTCCTTCAAAACGCTCAAGTTTTTCCTAAATACAAAAGAATTTGAAATGGTTTTCACCGAGGAACATACCAGATCCGGTCCAGGCTCATGGGCCGGGTGTGGGGTGTTTCAGTTTGGTATCAGAGCCCAGTTTTAAACTCTCACTGTGGTCTAAGGGCCAAAATGTTTTCAAATCGAGCCCAAATGAGTTTTATGGAAGTATTTCTGAAAATAGGCAGGTTTGATGGCATGGCGCCTAAGTCTCGACCATGATCACACTGTAAGTACCCCTAACTATCTGTGTGATTATGTGAATTATAGAAGGGGTAGAAAAGGAATGGAATGTAGAATAGCATGATAGGAACTTGAACCCTAGGACTAGTCTACTCAAACACAAATACATAAGACTTAATGCACTAAACAAACCTATGACTAAGTCAATCGAGTTAGGGTGTGGCAACCATGGTACGCATGTCTAGGATTGGATCCGGAAGAGCCTGGTATTTAAGCAGTCCTAGTGACTCACCTCCTCTTCGCAGGAATCCTACCTGGTGCGTAGCTTTGGTTCACCCTAACCCAGAGGATTTAGTGGGTGTGGCAACCCCAGTGCGTATGCCTAGGAATGGTTTCAGTGGGAGCTTGGTACTTAAGCAGTCCGTGTGACTCACCTCCTCTCCACTCGAATCCTACCTGGTGCGTAGCTTTGGTTCACCCTAACCAAGAAGACTCGGACATAGGCTAAACCCAATAACTAAAACCCGAAATGGAACTAGCCATGTTTTTTTTAGAACCCTAATTTTAAAACTCTTAAAATCATTTTTCTTTAATTTGTGAAAACTATTTTTTTTTCTCTACACAATTTTTTGAAAAATTTCTGATTTATAAAATTACAAAAATACCCCTAGTGGTAAAATTAAAAAAATGCCCTTGGTTTATAAAATGTCTAAAATACCCACAGTTCTAATCAACATTTTCATTATTTTATAACAAGTCCAAAACCCTTATTTGCAAATTATCAAAAATACCTTGATTTTGGAAAATTATAAAATTGCCCTAACTTACCAAAATTTCTAAAATGACCCTAATTTCCAAAATTTTTGCAACTTCATCAATTTGGAAAACAAATCTCGCAAAAAGAACCCTCAAAGTTTTTCAAATTTTTGAAATATCCCTGAACTATTAAACTTTACAAAATTACCCTGGTTTATTACCAAAATACCCCCGAAATTCAAAATTTTTAAAATACCCCTGGAATTTCCAAATTTACCGAAGAGCCCCGAGACTTTAAAATTTCTGAAATAATTTTTGAAAAAATTACCAAGGAACCTTCTTAAAAATTTACGAAAATACCCCTGTAGGACAAATTACGCAAATACCCCTGGGTAGTGGAAAAAACAACAACAATGAAAACTACAACATTTCTCTGAATGAACGGAAGTTCATAATTAATTGATGGATGTATGAATGTAAAGACTGTGTGCATGTATGAATACGAAAGAACCACTCCTAAAATTCTTTTCATAAAATTTCTTCGCGATTAATCAGTGGAATAAAGGCTAATTTATAAAAAATTTCTTAAATCAGATTAAAGCGCATCGTTAGATATGAGTTCTAGATGACGCGGTCGTCAAGGATGCGGTAGAGGAAGAATAACTGTGTCAGAACCCGTTAGATCGGGTCAAGGGTCTGACAATGAGTTACCACCGCCACCACCACCCTCATTTGTTGGTGTCGGCAAAGCAGCTTAGACGGGGATGATGTCAGTATCGCAGTCGTCCGCAAGTTTTGGAAATGGTGGCTGGAGCGGGCAAAAATATGGGAGCTCAAAAAATCTGTACCCGAGCGACTTCGAGCCAACGGGGCTGAGGTGTTCCGTGGAGTATTCAGTGTGGCACTCAGTACAGCTGAGTACTAGTTGGAAGCAACCAAGCGCATTATGGATGAGCTCGATCTGACCCCAAAAGAAAGTTGAAAGGAATGGTGGCACTGTTACGTGATGAGCGTATCAGTGATGGTTAACAGTTCGGAATGGTGCCACAGTTGAGGATCTGACCTGGGAGTATGCTAAGGAGGCATATCAGAAAAAGTATGTCGGCACACGATATATTGATGAGCACAGGAAAGCTTTTTCGAAATTTGGTTCAAGGAACAAGTCGAGAGCTTGCAGATGAAGTCAATTTCGAGGTTGAGCCGATATGCTCGAAGAGTAGTGGCTACGGAGCATGAGCAGTGTGTGCGGTTCGAAGACGGTTTAAGGGATGACTTAAGGTTACTGATAGCTCCACATCAGGAGCGGAAGTTTTCCGCGTTGGTAGAAAAGGCTAAGGTAGCCGAGGGAATCAAGGACTCGATTAATCAGAACTCTGATAGGAATAGACCCAAGAGGGATTATGAGTCATTAGGATCATCGAGAAATGTACAGAAAAGGCCCAGAGCTGATGGGCCGCGGGGTCAGCAAGTTGGTACAGGAGGGCAGTATCGTCCTTGTGATCATTGTGGAAAGAAGCACTTGGAGGAGTGCTGGAAAAAGAAGGGAGGATGTTTTAGGTGTGGGTCCAAGGACCATATGCTCAAGGATTGTCCTAAGAAACCAGATGAAAGTCGATCAGCAGCCTCGAAATGTTAATCAGTGGTAGAGGTGGACAAGAGGCCTCAGCGAGGTCGTGGTCCGAACCATGGAGAAAATGGTTCCGGCCGTAGTCGTGAAGCACCAAGCAGAGGTGCTGAAGGTTCTGATGCAAGGCAACCAAGGTTGGTTTATGCAGTTGGCCGTCGCGAGGAGAGTGATGTGCCAGATATGGCAACGAGTAAGTTTCTTATTTTCAGAATACCTTTATTGCCCTGTTTATTATAGAGCTAGTTCGTTCTTGTATTACTAGTGAATGGTATGAAACCTTGGATGTGAACTTTGGAATTGTGCATAGGAGATGTGTTAGTTTTAAGATCAGAGTGCGCAGCAGTAGTGTAGTGTGGTGAGTTAGGATGTATGAATATTTAAGTAATTTTGAGGACGAAATTATTTTTAAGGGGGGTAGAACTGTAACATCCTGAAAATGGGCCTATGCATTTTCGGTTTAATTGTACGAAATGACATGTCTTATGTGTTATTAATAAATTTTGAATATTTTTGGAAACCTAGGAATGTATAGAAATGTTACGTTAAAAAGAAGAAAGTTAACATTTTGGAAACCTAAGTAAAATAGGAAAGTGACCATTTTGGAAACCTAAGTAAAATAAGAAAGTGACCATTTTGGAAACCTAAGTAAAATAGGAAAGTGAAAATTTTCGAAACTTGGAAATGTTTGGAAATGTTAAGTTTAAAGAGCCAAATGAAAATTTTTGGAAACTTAGAAATGACTTAGAAATGTCGAGTTTTAAAGTTTAAAAGAAGAAATTAAGGCAAGGTGGCCTTAAGAGAAAAAGTATGTGAAATTTGACACACAAACAGGCTTGGAAAAGTGGCCTGAAGATGCCACTTAGGGCCTCTGGAAATGGTGCCACATGCAAGGGTGTTGGGCCTGAGTTCGAGTCACATGGGAAGCAAATAAAAGAAGTTTTATTTTTCTTCTAGAAGCACAAAGGTGGACGGCACAAGGCTTGCAAAAGAGGAGTTTCATTCTCTTTTAAATTTCGGCTAAATAGGGGATAAATGATAGATTTAATATTAGCTTACTCTAAGTGGATAATTGATGAGATTAAATAAAGTGATAAATAAAAGATAAAATTTATCAAGTTGTGGAGAGTTGGCCGATTGAGGACTCCTTGGATGGTATTTTGGCCAAGGTTGTAAAGGGGAGGCTATAGTCAATTCTATTGAGCCAACTTGCCTCTCTTTGCCAACTCTTTTCTTTCCAAGCTATCATCTTTTCTTCTTTCTTTTCCAATTGTTCTAGCCGAATTTTCCCCTCTTCTTAGTTCACTTTTGCCGATTTCTCAAGGGACTCTCTCTCTCTCTTTTCTTTTGCTAAACCGACAATACAAACATCTTCATAAGTGATTCTTTGTTAAGTTCCAAAAGCGAAAATAAATCCCTCTAGCCCTAGCCGAATCTTTGAAGGACTTAAAGCATAAGGTTGTCGATTTGTGTATTAAGGGTAAGGATCTAAAGATTATCATCTTATTTCTTTTCTTAGGTGAAAATTAGAACTCTAACTCTATTAATGTCTATGGTCGACTACTTGAAGGAAGTTTCGGAATTAGGTGTCGTCGACTACAAAGAAGAAACTTTCGGGACTTCTAAGATCTAAGGTAAGCTATGAATACCATTCGGTCATAAGCTATATTATTATGATTTAATGTTAGATTAGATCTAACATATGGTTATAGGAATTTCGACTGAAGATTAAGGAAGCAAAGATCCAATTCGGGATATTAGATTTGGAAGGTAAGCACATAAGTAAGTTCGGCCAAGGCCTGATTTGATACCTAGATCTATTTGATAATCGTTTAAAAAGCTGAAACTAATCTGTTTAAGTGATTCAATGCTTGGCCGAATACAAAAAGAAGTATAGCAGCGATTCGGGATTTGAATAGTCATCAAATCGACACCAAAGGTAAGAAATTGACTACATAAATCCTTCGAGATTTGGGTTATAGCCGATTAGGCTTTAAAAGAAAACACTAAATTTGGCCGAATAGGCCTTTGCTAAATATTACCATGTTGGCCGAATGTAGGGACTTAAAAATCTAAAGTAATAGATCGGTTTTTCTGGGATTTCAAGGAATTCATTAAGCAAATCAGGTGTGTACCCCACACTAATCTTAATAGATTTATGGCTCTAACTTGATATATGTTGTTAATATGAAAGTGTAAGAATGTGGCTAAAGTACCATGTTATGGTACAAAATACTGTGCACGCTTCCTACTCCTACTAGGATTACGAAATATGTTATATTAACATGTGAAAAGTGACATGAATATGAATTTAAGTATGATATGCATGATATAAATAATATGGGGCATTCGGGATATATGAGAAAGGGGAAGTGTATGTGGTGACTTCGGTCCCACTATCTGAATGTGGTGACTTCGGTCACATTATCTGAATGTGGTAACTTCGGTTACATTATCTGAATGTGATGTCACATGACACAATTATTTAATCTGGTGGCTATGCCACAACTTTTATATGGGCGATGAGCACGCCGACTGCAGCGACTGCCTTCGATGGTGTGTAGCGGATGGAGGGTTGACTTAGTAGTCCCCACGGTGTGCAAGTTGGTACGGGGATGTGTAGCGGATGGCATCTAGGTTTGGGTTTGGGTTGCATCATTATCTTGAATCATTAAATGTGAAATTATGATACGTATGAATATGATTTGTTATGCCTGAATTTGTTAAGACTTAGTGTTTGTGTACACATTGAGTCTGTTTGACTCACCCCGTTGTGGGAACATGTTTCAGGTGACGATCAGTGATGGACCGGGTTCGGCAGAAGCTTAGGGATGGCCATGCACAGCAAGAAATTTACGACTTGGACTTTTATTTTATTTAAGTAATTTAAAGTTTATTTTGGTTTTAATTTTGGGAAATTATTTGATGTAATAAGGCCGTAGTAGCGTTTACTTTACTTTTATTTATTGAGCATACAATCTTTATATTTATTAAAAGATTAAGTAAAATTAATTTAATTCAAAGCCCAAACGTTTTGTCACCTAAATCAAAAGGATTTTTAATAACGAAATAAACCTGTTTTCAACTCAAGCCCAACCCAAAACAAACTTTCCTTCAAAACGCTCAAGTTTTTCCTAAATACAAAAGAATTTGAAATGGTTTTCACCGGGGAACATACCAGATCCGGTCCAGGCTCGTGGGCCGGGTGTGGGGTGTTTC
This sequence comes from Gossypium rotundifolium, assembly GCA_025506655.1. NCBI lineage: Eukaryota > Viridiplantae > Streptophyta > Magnoliopsida > Malvales > Malvaceae > Gossypium > Gossypium rotundifolium. The sequence goes on along the minus strand of CP106727.1, from coordinate 153,591,199 downwards.
ACATATCGTAAACATTCCTCGTGAATAACTCATGGGTACCTGTGTTCACTCAATCACATAGTTTTAGTACTAATCTCATTTATATTTCCAAGCTTATCTATTTATCCCACTAGATCACTAGGGATACTCAAAGACGCATATTCATCGTCATCAACATAAACACGAAGCCAATGCCACATCCCAGATGTGGTCTTACATGGGATCATCTCTTAGTGCCGATGCCATATCCCGGATATGGTCTTATACGGAATCTTATATCAAGTATTGATGCCATATCCCGAATATGGTCTTATACAATTCTCATATTCAATATCGAAGCCATATCCCAGATATGGTCTTATACGAGATCTCAATTTGGTGCCGAGGCCATGTCCCCGACATGGTCTTACACGGGACCTTATCCATATCATGTCTCGATGATTGTATTTGTTGAAACCATTTTTAAGGTTTTATGAAAAAATAGGGGTCGACTTAAAAAAAAAAAGGGAGTCGCCACAAATCCTTTTTACTTAGGTGTGATTGGATCACCTTATAAAACGTTTTATTTCAAAAACATTGATTTTGGTCCACGAAATGCAAGAAAACGGGTTTGGGAGTCGATTACATACGAGGAAGGGTTGGCACCCTCGTAACACCCAAAATTTGGTACCTAATAGATAATTTCATGTCCTAATGTCGAAATTTTGAAAAATTTAAAATATGATCCTTTTATTTGAAAGAAAGGCAAGACTTACTTATCTCAAAGAAATAAAATGCTATACCCAATAAGTTAGGATGTAACATCTCATTACTTTTAAACTAAGCTTGCCTTTATTTGTAGAAAATTCTTACCTCTAGACACAAAATATCATATCCAATAAGTTAGGATCCAACGTTTTGAATTCCCGAGAATAAGTTTTGATTTGAAGTTTATAAGTTTCAATTTCGAAAGAAAAGGGATACTTAATATTTTAAGTTCAACGAGAAAAATCGAAACCCAGTGAGTTAGGGCACAATTTTTCTTGAAGCCCCCAAATATTATTTATCACCATATTTTTAGAAAGACTTTGAATGAAAATGCGACAATTTAGCAAAATATATTTCTTATAAAAAATGATTTGAATAAAATATTGTATCAATGCATTACAAAACATAAATTCCATATAGTAATTCACCATAATTACAAGTTATACTAACGATTAATACTAATAAAGGCAATTAAAGAAATAATAATATAAGATAACAAATAACATAAATAATAAAAAGAACTACACTAAAGCAATCATAAAATAATAACTAAATAAAAGAGCACGGCCAAATAAAATATATAAAGCAATAAATAATAAAAATAAAACTACTAAATAAATATGAAAATTTTTCATGCTATACTAAATAAATTAATTTAAATAACATATGCTATACTTAATTTTAAAGTTTAAAATAATACAAAATTTTTAATAAAATAATTAGACATAATGTTAAAATGATTTAAAAATAAAATAAAATAGAAATAAAAAAACAAAGAAATAGGGGTTAGATAGAAATAAAAGTAAATGTAAAAGGACTAAATCAAAACACGCGTCACACTGTAGGGACTCATTAGGCAATTACACATTATCTCCTAAATGACGTCGTTTTGATATTGGCCTTTAAGTACCTGAAGGACCGAATTAAAATAGAAACAAACTTTCGGGGCTGAATTGAAAAAAAAATGAAATTGAACAAAATGAAATTGCGGAAGGACCAAAGAGGCAAATTGCCCTTTTATGAAAAGCGTGTGGATCCTCCCCGGGTTTCAGGTCAACGCGTGGATCCTAATCCCCGAACGACGTAGTTTTGTGCTTATTAGCTTAAGCAAAAACGGCATCGTTTCAATAATGCTATATAAATCACTTTCATAAAAAAAAATCATTTGAATTTGGTTTTAAAAAAAAAGATCAGAAACACTCTCAAAGTCCTCCCCTCCTCTGTCTGGAGTCCTGTCATCAAACTCATGGGCCGTCGCCTCAAGCGCCACACGTGCAGCTGCAGTCGGCGGAGAGTCAAATCTCTCTGTTTTGAAGCCAAAATGAAGGTAGTCTTCTCACTTTTTTTATTTTTTTAGTATTTTATATATATATATATATAATGGCATAGATCGAAAAGAAAAAAAACAAAATAAAATAAAATGAAAATCACCTCTACTGTTAAAGCTCTTTGTATTTTTATTTCAGTGTATTTTTTCGTCCCCGTATGTGTGTTCTTACAGATTTCGTTGGGTTATTTATAGCCCAAAAAAGAATACAAAAATTCTATCTTGTGATTTCTTTCCATTTTTGTTCTTTCTTTTCTTTCCTTTTGCAGGTGAACGGCGCAGATCTCGGTGGTGGGACGTGATTTGGGCGCAGATTGCGGCGCTACTGAAGGCTGGCATCGAGTGCTGCGGCGCGATGCTAGAACCTTAAGGTTTTGGGTTTCCAGTTTCTGAAACTGAATTTGGGCCATTGGGCCATTTGGGTTTTGGGTTTTAGTTTGGGCTTTATGGTTGTAATTAGGTAATGGGTTATTAGGTTAGGGTAATGGATTGGGCTGTTAATTGGCTTTGTAAAATGGACTGTAAAAGAATAAACTGGACATTTATTTTTATTTTACTTTTGTTTGCTTAGCCTCGGGCATAAATGGGCTATTACAGCTGCCCTTCTTTGCTCATTGTCATGTAACGAGAATAGAGTAAAGATGATAAAAAGACCCATTTTGCCTAGTCTTGTCAAATGGTTGTATCTTCAGGGAGATAAGCTAATATCTTCAATCTGCTTCACTGTAACTTCAGGAAGACAAGATTTGTTATCTTCAATCTGCTCCACTGTAATTTCAGGGATGCTAGACTAGCATCTTCGATCTGCTTCCTTGTAACGACCCAAAATTGGGCATAGTAGAATTGAGCCCATTGGGCCTTGGGCTTGGGAGCATTTAAAATTTTTGAGAACAAGAGAATGACATTAATCCAAGTTGGACTTATTGGGAAGGTGATTTTGAAAAGTTATGAGATTTTTAGGAAGGTCCGGGTTCAAGTTAGGCCATAGGAAAATTTTTGTGTTTATGCACTTAAGGGGGAGAAGGTAAGGGGCATCAAGACTTAAGGAAATAAGTCTGCATTTTGCTAGCACAAGGAGTCTATTGGTAAAGGTGGAAAGTGGCGTGTGGAGTGTACTAATGGTCTGAGGTTCGAATCCCACCTATTGCATTTTTGATTAATTTTTGTGCTTCTCTTCCATGTGTCGGTCATGGCTTTATTAAGGCAAGGAAGACTTTTTATTTATGGAAAGGAGGCTAAAGAATATGGTAAGGAGGAAGATAAAGGAAAAGAAAGGAAAGAAATGAAGGAAAAAGGCATGAGAAGGGAACATGTTGGCTTATTATGTGGGTGATGTTTTGGAAAGATATTTTGGGTCAACACTCATCTTTTGGAAAAGATGATACATGGTTTTTGGTAGGGGGAGCCAAATTTCTCTAGCTCTCCATTGTATTTTCACATTTTGGGGTCACTTTTTCTTTACCTAATATTTTGTTTCTTTTGGTTACATTTCCTCCTTGCCGAAATTCCCTCTTCTTCTATAGTGTTCCTTCTACTCATCTTTTCTCTCTTTTCATCCAATTCTAGCTAGTACAATTTGAGCCATGTATTGCAAATCTCTTCTTGGCCGAAACCCCTACTTCTTTTTCTTCCTAATCTCCAAGTGGCTGATTCCATTCTTCTCATCTTTCGGTTTCCATTGCGGTGTGTCCCAAAACCGAATAATGGTTCTTACATTTTGCTGTTGTGCCGAATCTTTTCTTCCATTCAACTTTTCTCTGAGTTAAGGTAAGCCGAAACACTCTTTTTCCAATTCTTATGATAATCAAACGGTGAGGATCGTTAACATCAATGGCAGTAAAGGAGCGAGTGGTGGTAGTCAGAAGGCAGGGTTGAATATCGGGACTCTGTAGAGGGAGATCACGTAGTGGTAAGTGATTCAAGTGTAATTAATACGTTGGGTATGAAATTTTTTGGAAATCCGAGGCTAATTTTTGGTTGGTATTGTTCTAGGGGCAACGAGGAGTGGTTCTTTAGAAAATCCTAATAAGGTGTGTAATTCCGTACCCTTCCGAATACATGTTTGAAATGGTGTGTAATCTCACATCTCTCTGAATGTTTGTATGAAATGTTATGTAATTCGGTCGAAATACCGAAGGAAATCAGAAATCGGCATGGTGATCACTCGGGCGTGCGTATGTTCATAGTGGTAACCATATTTTGCAATGAAACTGTTTTTGGTTAGCAGCAGTGACGTGATTTTGAAAAATCACAAAAAATAGGAGAAATGGAATTAAAAAGTGAATAAGATATCGAATTAAAGCTTACTGTGTCTAGTTTTATATGAAAGAAACAGAGAATGAAGAGGAATTTTATATTCTATGATATTTTAATTTTAGTGAGACTGGTTCTGAATAACTTCGTGGTTCCCTGTTCTGTCTTGGAAAAATCATTCAAAATTGTACAAAGTGAATTATGAGTTATAATTTATATGTATAGATTCCTTAGTGATCCTATTTTCAATAAAAACAATTGGGAACAACATATGAAAACCGTACAGTGAGATATTTGGATTTAAGGTAAGAGAGGTCAGAACCATTGGTCAGTGAAACAGGGGAAATTTTAATGAATAAACTGTACTAAATGGCTAAGCCAAAAATTCTGAAAAAATTATTATAATGGAAACTTGCCTGCGATTGGTGTGTTTGGCGGGGTAGGTTAACTTGATCTCCACAGGTGTGATGGGACGGTATGGGTGGTGTGTAGAAGATGGATTACTAGGATGGGTTCGGTTGCCTTACATTATCTGCATTATCATGTTTATAGGCCTAAGGCCCAGTTTGTTTTGTAAATGGGCTTTGACCCAAGATTATGCTACATGGGCTCCGGCCCAAGATATTGCTTTACAGGTTCAGGCCCAGTGGTTGACGATAAGTGGATTATGCACTGAGTTCTAGTAACTCACCCTCTTCTTTCTTAATCCTTGTGGATAAATCTCAGTGACAAGGACTTGGGCCCATGGATGACTCGATGGAGGCCATACTTTGGAAATCAATGTTTCAAACTTTAGTAAATTACTTTTTGTCTCTTTTTGTTATTTTTACTATTTGGGTTTTTAAAGTTGTAATAAGGCCTCTGGGATATTTTTATTTTGCTTTATGTTTAGTCGTACTTATTATCTTCCTTGAATTGTTTTAAATGGGAATTTTTCTGAAAACTTAAATAAAGGTTTTTCCAAAATAGATTAACAAATGGATTTTATAACAAACTTTTACAAATATTTTTAAATTGAAAATTTTCTCTCGAATTATCAATGATATTTTCAAAAGTCATGGTTCATAAGATCTCTAGTTTAAATTATCGGATTGTCAATCAACCTTCGAGATTAGTAGTATTTTTATCATATGTTTCAAATCAAATTTGTTTTCTTGATTATAACAAAATAATACCTATTTTTATTACGAACAAAAAGGAGTTAACACGTTTTTCTCATGTGACATGTCAGATCCGGTCATAACGCATGGGCCGGGTTTGGGGTGTTATATTTTATGGTATCAGAGCCTGGTTTCAAAACTCGACTATGGTTTGGGTTCAAAAGCATTTTCCAAAGCTGTTTAAAATTTTTATTTATATATGCATGTTCTAAAGGAAGTATGGCACCACGAGTATCCGCACCAAGTCAAGTAATGGCACCACGGGTATCCGGCACCAAGTCAAGTACGTTTATGTTTTCATTTTATGATTATTGTGGTATGATTGTAGAAATACTCTAAAACTCTTACCTTTAAGAGCTGAAACTATAGAGATTTAGACTTTAGGATATGTTTTGCGAAAACAACTTTACTTCCTATACTCCATAAAACATTGTTTAATAAATATTGAATATTATACTGATTCATAAAATTATAATCAGATTCAATCGATTTAGCAAATATGAGCGCCAGAGGACGTGGATGCGGTAGACATGGCCGTGGTAGAGGCCGAGGTGCTAGAGTTGTATCTGAGGCATCGGACATATGCTGGAAATGGATGCACCAGCTTCACCAGTGGCTGAGACAGGATCTCATGATCGAGCTGGGGTTGATAAGTTGACTTAGTTAGTTAAGGAGGTATTATAGGAGATTAAAGGAATCGTTGAGGCACTTTGACAGGAGTGCGTAGACTGTAAGAAGAAAAAGGATGAGATTCTTTAGGGTCGCAATCTCGTTCTGTGAAGTGTGTTAAGGCACGTCCAAACTTTCTGGCTTGCGATTATTGAGGAAGGCATCATCCAGGTGAGTGCTAGAAGAGGTTAGGAACATGTTTGATATGCGGGCCTAAGGAGCATAAGGCTCGAGATTGTTCCATCACCATTAAGACAGGTATGTTTTGGTTGAATGTAGAAAATTTTATGAATGAATGATAAATACATGTTTGCTTCTGAGGATTAGATAATTGATGATGTGAATAGTTTCCAAGATTAAGATAGAAAGAGAATTAGTATTATTAAGATCAGAGTGCGCAGCGAAATCATAGTGGTGTCCCTTGAGCGGTACTTTTAGTAGTTGGTTGGAAATTTTGAGGACAAAATTTCTTTAAAGAGGGTAGAATTGTAACGACCCGAATTTGGGCCTAGTAGAATTGGGCCCATTGGGCCTTGGGCTTGGGAGCGTTTAAAATTTTTGAGAACAAGAGAACGGCATTAATCCAAGTTAGACTTATTGGGAAGGTGATTTTGTAAAGTTACGAGATTTCTAGGAAGTTTCGGGTTCAAGTTAGGCCATAGGAAAATTTTTGTGTTTATGCACTTAAGGGGGAGAAGGTAAGGGGCATCAAGACTTAAGGAAATAAGTGTGCATTTTGCTAGCACAAGGAGTCTATTGGTAAAGGTGGAAAGTGGCGTATGAAGTGTACTAATGGTCTGAGGTTCGAATCCTACCTATTGCATTTTTGATTAATTTTTGTGCTTCTCTTCCATGTGCCGGTCATGGCTTTATTAAGGCAAGGAAGACTTTTTATTTATGGAAAGGATAAGGAATATGGTAAGGAGGAAGATAAGGGAAAATGAAGGAAAGAAATGAAGGAAAAAGGCATGAGAAGGGAACATGTTGGCTTATTATGTGGGTGATGTTTTGGAAAGATATTTTGGGTCAACACTCATCTTTTGGAAAAGATGATACATGGTTTTTGGTAGGGGGAGCCGAATTTCTCTAGCTCTCCCTTATATTTTTACATTTTGGGGTCACTTTTTCTTTACTTAATATTTTGTTTCTTTTGGTTACATTTCCTCCTTGCCGAAATTCCCTCTTCTTCTATAGTGTTCCTTCTACTTATCTTTTCTCTCTTTTCATCCAATTCTAGCTAGTACAATTTGAGCCGTGTGTTGCAAATCTCTTCTTGGCCGAAACCCTTACTTTTTTTTCTTCCTAATCTCCAAGTGGCCGATTCCATTCTTCTCATCTTTCGGTTTCCATTGCGATGTGTCCCAAAATTGAATAGTGGTTCTTACATTTTGCTGTTGTGTTGAATCTTTTCTTCCATTCGACTTTTCTCTAAGTTAAGGTAAGCCGAAACACTCTTTTGCCGATTCTTTTGATAATCAAAGGGTGAGGATCGTTAACATCAATGGTAGTAAAGGAGCGAGTGGTGGTAGTTAGAAGGCGGGGTTGAATATCGGGACTCCGTAGAGGGAGATCATGTAGTGGTAAGTGATTCAAGTGTAAGTAATACGTTGGGTATGAAATCTTTTGGAAATCTGAGGCTAACTTTTGGTTGGTATTGTTCTAGGGGCAACGAAGAGTGGTTCTTTAGGAATTCCTAATAAGGTGTGTAATTCTGTACCCTTCCGAATAAATGTTTGAAATGGTGTGTAATCTCACATCTCTCTGAATGTTTGTATGAAATGTTTTGTAATTTGGTTGAAATACCAAAGGAAATTGGAAATCGGCATCGGTGATCACTCGGGCGTGCGTATGTTCATAGTGGTAACCATATTTTGCAATGAAACTGTTTTTGGTTAGCATCAGTGACATGATTTTGAAAAATCATGAAAAATAGGAGAAAGGGAATTAAAAAGTGAATAAGATATCGAATTAAAGCTTACTGTGTCTAGTTTTATATGAAAGAAATAGAGGAGGAAGAGAAATTTTATATTCTATGATATTTAATTTTAGTGAGACTGGTTTTGAATGCCTTCGTGGTTCCCTGTTTTGTCTTGGAAAAATCATTCAAAATTGTAAAAAGTGAATTATGGTTTATAATTTATATGTATAGATTCCTTAGTGAGCCTATTTTCAATAGAAACAAGTGGGAACAACATATGAAAACCTTACAGTGAGATATTTGGATTTAAGGTAAGAGAGGTCAGAACCGTTGGTCAGTGAAATAGGGTAAATTTTAATGAATAAACTGTACTAAATGGCTAAGCCAAAAATTCTGGAAAAATTATTATAAATGGCAACTTGCCTACGATTGGTGTGTTTGGCGGGGTGGGTTGACTTGATCCCCACAGGTGTGATGGGATGGTAGGGTGGTGTGTAGCAGATGGATTACTAGGATGGGTTGGGTTGCATTACATTATCTACATTATCATGTTTATAGGCCTAAGGCCCAGTTTGTTTTGTAAATGGGCTTCGACCCAATGTTATGCTACATGGGCTCTAGCCCAAGATATTTCTTTATGGGTTTAGGCCCAGTGGTTGATGGTAAGGGGATTATGCACTGAGTTCTAGTAACTCACCCCTTCTTTCTTAATCCTTGTGGATAAATCTTAGTGGCGAGGACTTGGGCCCATGGATGACTCGGTGGAGGCCATACTTCGGAAATAAATGTTTCGAACTTTTGTAAGTTACTTTTCTGCTCTTTTTCGTTATTTTTACTATTTGTGTTTTTAAAGTTTTAATAAGGCCTCTGAGATATTTTTATTTTGCTTTATGTTTAGTCGTACTTATTATCTTCCTTGAATTGTTTTAAATGGGAATTTTTCTGAAAACTTAAATAAAGGTTTTTTCAAAATAGATTAACAAATGGATTTTATAACAAACGTTTACAAATATTTTTAAATTGGAAATTTTCTCTCAAATTATCAACGATATTTTCAAAAGTCACGGTTTATAAGATCTCTAGTTCAAATTATCGGATTGTCAATCAACCATTGAGATTAGTAGTATTTTTATCATATGTTTCAAATCAAATTTGTTTTCTTGGTTATAACAAAATAATACCTATTTTTAGTACGAACAAAAAGGAGTTAACACATTTTTCTCATGTGACATGTCAGATCCGGTCATAATGCATGGTCTGGGTTTTGGGTGTTACATTTCTGCAACTTCAGAAAGATAAGATCTGCTGTCTTCAGTCTGCTCCACTACAACTTTAGGGAGACAAGATCTGATGTCTTCGATCTACTTCCTGCAACTTCAGGAATTCTAGATCTGTTGTCTTCAATCTACTCCACTGCATACTTCAAGAGACAAGATCTAATGTCTTCGATCTGCTTCCTGCAACTTCAGGAATGCCAGATCTGTTTTCTTCAGTTAGCTCCACTGCAACTTCAGGGAGGTCAAGCTGATGGCTTTGATCTTCTTCCTACAACTTTGAGAAGGTAAGATCTGTCGTCTTCAATCTGCTCCACTACAACTTTAGGGAGACAAGACTGATGCTTCGATTTGTTTCACTGCAACTTCAGGAATGCCAGATCTCCTGTCTTTTAGCTTTCTCTACTGCAAACTCAGAGAGCTAAAGCTAACGTCTTCGATTTTCTTCCTGCAACTTCAGGAAATTAAGATCTGTTGTCTTCAGTCTACTCTACTGCAACTTCAGGGAGACAAGGCTGAAAGTAACCATTTACCCTACTACATCTTCCTATGACCTGTAGAATGGGTATATGCTTATGCCGAATGATTAGGATGCCGTGATCGAAATGAGTCAAATGCTCCTATTTAGACATGCTATGATATGTGAATGCAAAAATGATATGAGTATGACTCCTACTCAAGGTTTTATCACTCATTTATCCATCAATGTTTCATCTTCGTTCCATTTGAAGTATCATTTTCTTGTTTAAATAATTTGCCCCATGGAAATTTTAGGGCCCATTCCTCTTGAACCTTGGGGACACGGGGAGTATATCACCTTCAAATGTTCCATTAGAAATCGAAACTTTTCCAGCTTGTCCTTATTGCAATCTAAGGATAGAAGATTTGTTTCAACTCCAATTCATTCTACCATCATTTAGAAGTTTTGAATTTTCCCCATCAACTTGGTCTGTCATGTCATTCTCCGAATGACCAGCTGACATTGCTTTCTTTCATCACAACAACTCATTATTCTGTCTAATTACCAATTGGACAAAGAATTTAGAGAAATAGTCTCCATAAAGACTCTTATTTCTCAAATATTTCCAATCTATGTACATGGAAATTCTAAACAATTGTCCTATTTCAGTTTTTTATTTTTTCTAGAAATTTCCAATGTAATATGTAGAACTTCTTTTGTGAAATTTCCAATGTAATATGTAGAACTTCTTTCCCCGGTCAAGGTTAATTCTTGGTTCTTCTTGATCTATAATAGCAAATTAGCTCATTTAATAATCACATTAATAATTGCATTTCAATAATCATGCTTTGGCAAAATTACTATTTTGCCCTTAAACTTTTACAAAATGACCATTTTACCCCTAGGCTCGATAATCAATTATAATCAAATTTATACCTTTAACGAGCCTAGGTGAACATTTATTTCTCTTATGGAAACCATCAAAACTCATTATTTCACACATATATCTCACATTTTACAACCTTTGCAAAAAGGTCCTTTTAGGTGTTTTCATGGTAACACCATTCACAAAAGTTGTTCATCTAACAACTAAGACCCATTTTATTCCATAAAAATGCAGCAAACTACTTAAAAACTCTCATGTCAAAACTCTAAACTCTTTACCATTTTACAAAATAGTCCCCTCTTTAGAAAGCTTAAGCTTTAGGGGTTCCAAAAGTACAATTATTATCAATAAATGATCACTAAAACACTTACTTGTAAGGAAAAGAGTGTGCTAAAATTTTTGAATCTTTCAAACCCCTATTTGCTGCTAATTTTTAGTGGAGGAATGAAGGAGAAAAGATGATATCCTTTCTTTCTTTATTTTAATATAAAATCCCACCTAATCCACCTACTTGACCAAATTTTGACCTCTATTGTCCCCTATGGCTAGACAACCATCATTTAAAGGGCTAATTTCCCTTTAAAGACTTCCAATTAATATTCCATAGCTATTTGGCACCCTTATCTTGTAATTTTGAACTTTCATACTTTATGCGATTTAGTCCTTTTTCGCGATTAAGCATGAAATTGCTAAAATTAAAGCACCAAAATTTTCATGCACTTATATAATCATTCTCTAACTCACAAAATAGCATGAAAATAATTTTATTCGACCTCGAATCATTGACCTCAAATCACTGATTCCAAAACCACTGTTCCGACTAGCCCCTAAATCGGGCTGTTGCAGTGTGTCTTGGTCGTGTGAAACTTCCACCTAATTTGAATTAATTTAATTAACCACACAGCCTAGCACACAGGCGTGTGGCATGGCCGTGTGGCACAAGTCAGAAAGCACCCTAAATTGAACACGGTCTGAAGCATGGGTGTGTCCCAAGGTCACACGGGCGTGTGAGCCTTGCAGTTAGCAAAAATTTTCTATGTTTTATAAAAATTTCTTGAGTTCTCAGTTTAGTCCCAAACCACTTCCAATGCACGTTTTGGGCCTCGTAGGCTCGTATTAGGGACTTTATGATCAAATATGAATGGTTTTAATTCGGACGCAAAATCTATGACTCAAAATTGTGTGAATACTTGTGTTGTAAGTCTGATAATACCTCGTACCCTGTTTTGGCATTGAATACGGGTAAGGGGTGTTACATTTAGTGGTATCAGAGCTAGAGTTTAGTCAATTCTTAAACTATCGTAGTGTGTGTAAGAGTCTAGCTATACATGTCATAAATGATCCGTGATAGTGTGATGACTCCTGAAAACTTTAAATTGTGTTTTTATATAGTAAATGGATCCCAACCGACCTGATGCTGATGACGTAGAAAGTAATGCGCCACCTCTCGCTCAAGGGGCAGCGCCGTCTGAAAGTAAACCTCCCACGATTAGTCAGGGAGGAGGAGAAGGGGGTAGGGAAGCCTTCCTCCACTTGATGAATGAGTGGTATACGGAGTTTGTTTGAAAAAATATGACTGGTCAACCCCTTCCACCCCCACCTATTCCTCAGCCGGTTCCCATAGCTCCACAAGGTATGGAAATTGTAAGATTGAATAAGCCTCTAGTTGATAAGATCCGAAAGCATGGGGTCTAAGATTTCAGGGCCAATGTTGATGATGATCCTGAGAGAGATGAGTTTTGGCTCAAAAAATCCATCGGGGTATTTGATGAACTGTCTTACACACCGGATGAATGTTTGAAATGTGCTATGTCGCTTCTAGAGACTTAGCATACCGATGGTGGAAAACACTTGTGTCAGTAGTACTAAGAGAGAGGGTTAACTGGGAATTCTTCCAAGATGAATTTAGGAATAAATATATCAGCCAACGGTTCATTGATCAGAAACGTAAGGAGTTTTTAGAGCAGAAACAGAGTCGAATGTTTGTAACCGAGTATGAATGAGAGTTTGTCAGGCTCAGTAAGTATGCTCAAGAGTGTGTTTCCACCGAAGCTATCATGTGTAAAAGGTTCGAAGATGGGTTGAATAAGGATGTCCGATTGTTAGTTGGAGTTCTTGAGCTAAAAGAATTTATGGTACTATTCGACTGACCTTGTAAGGTTGAAGAATTAAGCATGGAGAAGAGGAAAGTTGAGTCTGAGGCTAGAGATGCAAGAAAAAGGCTGATGAGTAAGTTATTTCAATCTCAGTCTAAGAAATTGAGAGATTTGTATGCTCGTTCGAGTGCTTCAGCTGGGTATTCCAACAGAGATCGTAGGAAACAATATTCAGGTTCTAAAGCCCAAACTATGTCAATAGCAAGTGCTGGTAATGTTAGATCCAATCGACTTGAATGTCAACACTGTGGTAGGCAACATCCCGATGAATGTAGAATGAATGACCGGGCTTGCTTTAAGTGTGGCTCACAAGACCATTTTATTCGAGACTGCCTTGAAATGGCTAAGAAAGACAAAATTCAAAATGCAAGATCGGGCAACACTGCCATTAGAGGGAAACCCCCGAGGAATATAGGAATGCGACCAGTAGTAAAGGTGTTACCAAAGATTCAATTGTAAGATCCGAGGCTAGAGCATCTGCTAGAGCCTATGATATTCGTGCTCGCGAAGAAGCGACATCTCTCGATGTTATCATTGGTACTTTTTCTCTCTATAATACTAATGCAGTTGCATTGATTGATCCTGGATCAACTCATTCTTATGTTTGCATAAAATTGGTAACTATTAAGAGCTTGCCTGTTGAGTTTACTGAGTTTGTGATTAAAGTGTCAAACCCCTTAGGCAAACATGTATTAGTTGATAGAGTTTGCAAGAATTGTCCCTTGATGATTCGAGGTCACTGTTTTCCTGTTGATTTAATGTTGTCGCCATTTGATGAGTTTGACATTATTTTGGGAATGGATTGGTTGACACTGCATGATGCGGTAGTGAATTGTAGATTGAAAATTATTGAACTAAAATGTGAAAATGTTGAAATTCTTCGGATTGATTCAGATGAGTCGAGTGAGTTATCTGTTATGATCTCTTCGATGTCTGCTGAAAGATATGTAAGAAAAGGTTGTAAAGCTTCTGTAGCTTATGTGTTGAATACAGAAGTGCCTGAATTGAAAATTGAATTAGTGCCGGTAGTTTCTGAATATCCGGATGTTTTTCTAGAAGAGTTTCCTTGGTTGCCACTGATTAGAGAAGTTGAGTTTAGTATTGATTTAGTACCAGGGACTTCATCGATACCGATTGCTCCATATAGAATGGCTCCGACCGAATTGAAAGAATTAAAAGCTCAGTTGAAAGAGTTGACAGATAAGGGTTTTGTAAGATCGAGTTTTTCTCCCTAGGGTGCACCAATATTATTTGTAAAGAAGAAAGACGGATCAATGAGACTTTGTATCGATTATCAGCAGCTTAACAAGGTAACGATAAAGAACAAGTATCCTTTGCCAAGAATTGATTACTTGTTTGATCAGTTGAAAGGGGCAATAGTGTTCATGAAGATTGATTTGAGGTTTGGCTACTACCAGTTGAGAGTTAAAAATCAGATGTACCAAAAACTGCTTTCAAAATAAGGTACGAGCATTATGAATTTCTTGTCATGCCTTTTGGACTAACTAATGCTCCTGCTATTTTTATGGACTTGATGAATCGAATCTTCCGACCATATATAGATAAATTTGTGGTCGTGTTTATTGACAATATTCTGATTTACTCTCGAGATGAGACTGAGCATGCCGAGCACTTAAGAACTGTATTGCAGACTTTGAGAGATAAGAAATTATTTGCTAAATTTAGAAAAAGTGAGTTTTGGCTCTGAAAAGTCAAATTATTGGGACATATTGTTTCAGGATATGGTGTTCGGGTTGATCCGAGTAAGATTTTAGCAATTTTTAATTGGAAGCCGCGAGAAATGTAGCCGAGAAATGTATCAGAGGTTAGAAGATTTTTGGGCTTAGCCGGCTATTATTGGTGATTTGTTAGGGTTTTTCAATGATTGCTACTCCTATGACCAAGTTGTTGCAAAAAGATGTTAAATTTGAATGGTCCGAAAAATGTCAGCAAAGTTTTGAGAAATTGAAAGCATTATTGACTGAGGCACCGATTTTAGTACAACCTAAATCGGGAAAAGAGTTTGTGCTTTGTAGTGATGCATCATTGAATGGGTTAGGATGTGTATTGATGCAAGAGGGCAAAGTGATAGCCTATGCCTTGAGATAGTTGAAACCGCATGAGAAGAATTATCCGACGCACGATCTAGAATTGGCTGCCATAATGTTTTCTTTGAAGATTTAAAGACATCATTTGTGCAGTGAGAAGTGTCATATCTTTAACAATCATAAGAGCTTAAAATATTTGATGACTCAGAAAGATTTGAATTTGCGACAACGGAGATGGCTCAAGCTACTAAAAGATTATGAGCTAGTGATTGACTACCATCCCGAAAAAGCGAACGTAGTCGTAGATGCTTTGAGCAGAAAGTCCTTGTTTTCCTTGAGAGCTATGAATACGAGGTTGAATTTATCTGAGGATGGTTTGATTTTAGCTGAGTTTAGAGCTAGACCAGTATTTCTTCAGCAAATTTGAGAAGCTCAAAAAATTGATATTGAATTGCAAGACAGCAAGATAGAAGAGCTCAGTGTGAATTGAGTAGTGATTCAGACTTTTGGATCGGTTATGATGATTGCTTAATGTTTCGAGATAGAGTATGTGTACCAAAAAATGATGAGATTATTCAGAAAATTCTCTATGAGGCACATAATGGTTGTTTATCTGTTCTTCCAGGTAGTATGAAAATGTATAATGATTTGAAGAAATTATATTGGTGGTCGGGTATGAAGTGAGATATTTTAGAGTTTTTTCGAGATGTTTGATTTTTCAACAAGTAAAAGTCGAACACCAACTACCTTCAGGTTTACTTCAGCCAGTGATGGTACCCGAATGGAAATGGGACAGGATTATGATGGATTTCGTAACGGGTTTACCTTTGACTCTGAAAAAGAAAGATGCTGTCTGGGTCGTTTTTGATAGATTGACAAAATTGGCTCATTTTATTCTGGTACGTACCGACTATTCACTTGATAAGCTAACTGAATTGTATGTTGCTAAAATTGTTAGATTGCACGAGGTACCTATTTCTATTATTTAGGATAGAGATTCGAGGTTTACGTCAAGATTTTTGAAGAAGTTGCAAGAAGCTTTTGGTACAATAAACTTTAGTACCGCATTTCAGCCGTAAACCGATAGTCAATGCAAAAGAACAATTCAGGTTCATGAAGATATGCTTCGATGTTGTGTTTTAGATTCGAAGGTAGTTGGGAAAAATATCTACCTTTAGTCGAATTTTCTTATAACAACAGTTTTCATTCGAGTATTAAGATGGCACCATATGAGGCATTGTATGGCCGCAAGAATCAAACTCTGTTGTATTGGACCAAGCTCAGTGAGAGGCAGATTCACGAGGTCGATTTGGTTAGAGAAACTGAAGAAAAAGTGAAAGTAATTCGCGATTGTTTGAAAGCAGCTTAGGATAGACAGAAATCATACGCGGATTTGAAAAGAAAAGAGATTAAGTTTCAAGTTGGTGATAAAGTATTTTTGAAAGTATCTCTGAGGATTAAAATTCTGAGATTTGGTCGTAAAGGCAAGTTGAGTTCGCGTTTCATTGGGTCGTTTGAGGTTATTGAAAGAATAAGACCAGTGGCATATCGATTAGCTTTACCGATAGAGTTGGAAAGGGTTCACAATGTATTTCATGTGTCGATTTTGCGACGTTATCAATCAGACCCTTCACATGTGATTTCTCCGATAGAGGTTGAGATTTGACCCGATTTAAGTTGAGAAATAAAAGCATAGCCCTAGTTAAAGTTTTATGGAAACGACACGGTGTCTAAGAGGCTACGTGGGAACCTATGGAAGCTATGAGAAAACAATACCCAAACCTCTTTTCTGGTAAGATTTTCGAGGATGAAAATCCCTAAGGGGGAGAGTTGTAACAGGCCGATTTTGGGTCTAGTCGAAACAGTGGTTTTGAGACCACAAATCTGATGTAGTCAATTTATTTTTATTATATTTTTATGGTCTACAATTTTATGGAATGATCTCGTGAAAGTTTTGTTCGAAAATTTTGATGTTTGGGCACTCAATTTAGTTAAAAGGACTAAATTAAAAAAGGTGCAAAATGTGTGTTCTAGAAGCTAGAAGTGTCTAATTGCTATGAGATCTTAAATTAGAGGTCCTTAAATGGTAATTAGACCATTATACTTTAGTATGGACAAAAATGTACATGGTTACGTGAAATTTTAAAGTTTGGTATTAAGGGCATTTTGGTAATCTAGTAAAAAAAGCCAAAATAACTAAAATAAAAGTCTTCATCTTCTCAAATTAGTCCCGCCATAGTCAAAATTCTCAAGGAAGGCATAGCTAGGGTTTTGGCTACTTCCAAGCTCGATTGTAAGTCTGTTCTAGCCCCTTTTTAATGATTTTTATGTTTTTAAAATCCTTGTAACTTAATCTAGCTAATCTAAGGACCAATTTGAAAGAAAATCAAAGTCTAAAATTTTACCCATGATACATATTTGTGTATTTTGATGTCTACTAGTAGAAAATGTATGTTTGGTGTTAGATAAACAACATTTACTAGGTTATTTTTGATGAAAATGATAAAAAGGATTATTTGTAAAAGTTATAAAATGAGTAGTAAAAGTGTGATTAAATGGAAAATGTGGGCTGGTATGAGTATGAAAATGGTTCAACTAGGTTGAGTTTTGAAGAAATGGAATATATTTCAATTTACTAGCCTAGGGACTAAATCGTAAAAATGTAAAACATTAGGGGCAAAAATGTAATTTTTGTCATAATATTAATTTTGGGCTAAATTGAATAATGTGAGTATTAAATGAGTTAAATTTGTTATTATAGATTAAGAAAAATGAGGTTCGAACCTAGATCGGGGAAAAAATAAAGTGTTTGATGATTAGGTCCAATTCTACTATTTTTGTACCTAGGTAAGTTCGTATGTAAATAATGCATTATTATACTTATGTTTTAAATGCTTTAATATTGTATGAAGTGTGATTGACTCTTTGAACATATTCGAAAAAGTTTCGACAAGCGAGAAATCCCGGTTGAACCTTAGGAATAGAATATGATATGAGTGACATGTCACTAGGAACCCATGTGCTTATGTGATCCGAGTGCTGGTCTTGTACGTCCTACCAATGGCTGGGTATTTTGGCATATGTTGCAGATGCCTGACAGCCTGTGTGAGCAACAGTATGTAGCTACATCCAGACTGACAGCTTGTGTGAGCAGGCCCGTGATTAACTCGAAAGTGAGAATATATGTATTATGAGATAAGAGGTAGCTTTGGCTACATAAATGGCACTTATGTGAAAGATTTTCGAGTATCCGTTAATATTCTGAGTGTTCAATGGGAATTTCAAAGTTGTGAAAGGATATGGTTATGTTGCGAGTTGGTACAGGTATGGATGTAAAATTCATAAGTAATGAGCTCGATATGTGATGAACCCTTGGTAAGGTTGTGATTGAGCAAATTTATGATTATGAGATTTTATTAGCATTTATGTTAACTTACATTATGTTAATTGTGTGTTAAATCTGTGGTTATGATGCTTATTATTTGCATAGGAACTTACTAAGCTATATAGCTTACTCCCCTTTCTTTCCCTTGTCTTATAGTATCACCAAGCTAGCTCGGGGATCGGAGACCGTCAGAGATCTAGTCACACTATCAACAATTATTTGGTATCAATGAATTCAACATTTTGAGTTATGGCATGTATAGGAGACTTGGTCATTTTGTTATGTTTTATAATTGATTTGGCCAAAAATGTTGGCTTATATTGGTTGAAAGTTCATTTTGTATAAGGCCATTTGAAATTGGCTAATATTGGTATAAGTATATTCATATGATGATTCCTTTCATGAATGTGGAAACTTGTATGATTTGAGTTGATAAGTATGTGATGTTTATGCATGATAGATATAGCATGTGATGATGTGTGGATGTCTTGGTTGTGGATGTTTTGGTTACCTAAGTATGTTATGTTTTGTGCCTTTTAATTGGTGTAAGTATATGTGTGAATATGGGTGGCAAATGGCTTGGTAAATAGCCTTTATTTTGACCACACGGTTAGACACACTGGCGTGTGTCTAGGCTGTGTGCGACACACAGCTTTCCCCACGGGTGTGTGTATTGGCCGTGTCTCCCCTACACCTTAATTATGAGAAATAGAATGCTAAGAATTAGGCACACGGGCAGAGACACGGGCATGTGCCTCAGTGTGTGACACACGGCCTTGAACACGGGTGTGTGTCTTGGCCGTGTGAAACTTACACCTAATTCGAATTAATTTAACTAACCACGCGGCCTAGCACATGGGCGTGTGGCACGGCCGTGTTCCACAAGTCAGAGAGCACCCTTAATTGAACACAGTCTGAAGCACGAGCATGTCCCTTGGACCACACGGGCGTCTGGGCGCTACCGTTAGCAAAAATTTTCTAAGTTTTGTAAAAATTTCCTGAGTTCTCGGTTTAGTCCCAAACCAATTCTGTGCACATTTTGGGCCTCGTAGGCTCGTATTAGGGACTTTATGATCGAATATGAATGTTTTTAATTTGGATGCACAATTTATGACTTAGAATTGTGTGAATGCTTGTAACACCCCTAAACCGTAACCGTCGCTGAATTAGGGTTAAAGGTGTTTCCAAACAGATCGAAAACATTTACAGAATTAATCATACAACTAATCAACAATATCAATCATAATGTCCCTTAAGTAGGTCATCGAGACCTTAAACATGCTTATAAACCGAGTTGGGACTAAATCAAAACACATACAAAATTTCATGGAAAATTAAAAATTTTCTAAATACAAGGGATACACGCCCGTGGGGGGTAGGCCGTGCCTCATTATGAAGTGTAAAAGTACCCGTTATGACATCAGGTGATGAAGCTTCCTCACGAGCTCGGATAGAATACGCTCTGGTAGGCACTCTAGATTCAGATCTTATAACAGTTGTCTCTCGTGCACCTCTAACTACCACTAACATTTCTTGTATTCTTCGAAGGTCTACCCCTCCCAGATGCATTATCAAGTCTTGGATTCTGAACAGTCTCTGGCTCGGCAGACTCAGGACAATCACGGCTAAAATGGTCAAGTGATCCACATTGGAAACAAGTTCTGTCATTTAATTTACAGCCTTCTGGATGTCTTTTCCGCAATGTTTACATTCAGGTCTCTCGAATCGAACATTACCAACGCTGGCCAGTGAAGTTGCTGGAGTTTTGGAACTCATTTTCGATCTAGCTTCGATTTCTATTCGGATGTCCCACATTGTCTCTGGAACGACCTTGTTCATCTCTGAATCTCTTTGAAGTAGACTGAAATGACTTGTTCTAAAATCTCTTTCTCGTATATCGGGCTTCAGACTCAGATTTTCTTTTATCTTTCCCGAGTGCCTCAGCTTTGCAAGTTCGGTCAACGAGAACTACAAACTCTTTTATTTCTAAAATCCCGACTAGTAGATGAATGTCTTCATTAAGGCCATCTTCGAATCTTTTACACATTATAGCTTCGAAAAATACACATTCTCAAGCATATTGACTCAATCTCACGAACTCTCATTCATATTCGATAACAGTCATTCAGCCCTGTTTAAGCTCCAGAAATTCCTTTCGTTTCTGATCAACAAATCTCTCACTGATACATTTCTTTCGAAATTCAGTCTGAAAGAAATCTCATGTAACTCGTTCTTTTGGAACAACAGAAGTTAAGGTTTTCCACCATTGATAAGTTGCATCTCGGAGCAATGATACCACACACTTAATACATTCTTCTGGAGTCAGAGACATTTCATCGAACACTCGGATAGTATTTTCAATCCAAAACTCAACCTTTTCAGCATCATCATTATTAGTAGCTCGAATTCCTTAGCCCCATACTTACAAATCTTATCAACCGGAGGCTTATTCCATAGATTCAGATTTGTAGTCGGAGGTATATCAGATGTCTGAGGGGGATTAACTAGGGGCGGGGGTTGCAAAACAGTCGGGTTATTTCTCATGAATTGAGTGAACCACTCACTCATCATCTGGAAGAAAGTTTGTTTAGCTTCTTCCTCTTGACTGCTCGTAGCTGGTCTCGAATCAGAAGGCACTGTCCCTTGCATGGGAGCAGGCACATTACTTTCTACGTCATCAGCTACGGCTCTTTCGGGATCCATTACTATACAAAATCAGATTTATATGTCAGGATTCATCACACTGTCACATTTCAGATATATGGCATGTATAGCTAGACTTTGACACGCTATGTTAGTCCGAGAATCGACTAACTAGTAGCTCTAATACCAAACAAATGTAACACACCTAACCCCTAACCATCACCGGATTAGGGTTAAAGGTATTACCAGACATATCAGAAACATTTACAGAATTAATCATACAACTATTCAACAATATCAATCATAATGTCCCTTAAGTAAGTCATCGAGGCCTTAAACATTCTTATAAACCGAGTCGAGACTAAATCGAAACACATACAAAATTTCATGAAAAATTAAAAACCTTTCTAAATACAGGGGATACACGCCTATGGGGGGTAGGCTGTGCCTCACCCATGGCTACTTGACACACCCGTGTCCTCTCCGTGGTCATATACTGCCAAAACCAACACAACTACCAAGCACGCCCATGTGCTAAGGCCGTGTCCTACTAAGTCATATACTGCCATTTCTCACACGGCCTTTAGGCACGCCCGTGTCATGACCGTGTACTTCTTAAGCTGGCTACTGATTTTACCCCATGGTTACTAGGCATGCCCGTGTGCCCTGACCGTGTGACATAATAGGCCATTTGCAAGGCAAATAAGCCACCCGTTTGGGTCACACCTACAAGCAAAATTTACCATTACAATTCATACACATATAACCACCATAAGCTTACCAAAATAATCATTTAAAACATGTATTCAATACCAATTCCAACCATAACAATTTCAAAGGCTAAAACTCATATCATTACAAGTATAAATCATTCATTTGATCATTCAAAACTTAACCATTTCATATACCAACTAACCATGCCAAAATATGCATCATATAACTCATTCACTCAAGCATATTACCAACTTAAAACTTGCCAAAACTCATGGCTAAGTTCACTTCATAAACATAGACACATATCTAGCCTATACATGCCATAATTAGCTATATACATTTTCAAAAGGGTACCAAACTAAGTTTAGTAGTGTGATGACAAATCCTTGACGGTCTCGAGCCTTCAGTAGCTTTGACAACCTATAAAACAGAGAAAACAAACACACAAAGTAAGCTTTCCAAAAGCTTAGTAAGTCAATATACAAACAAACTTGGCATAGAAAGCATATATGCAATTAGATACATTTGCACATCTCATTCACTTAACAATGTCGGCCACGACTATGTCGCACGGCCGTGGTGTGTAGTTGAGTCCGTGGCTTGAAGATATTTTTCCATCTTTTTTCGTACTATCTCTACTATGCATGTACTAGAATCCGTAGTGTCCACATGACCACGACCACGGTTGTGTGCAAGGCCGTGTAGTGCAAAAATTTGCGCTTCATTAACTTTGTTAGTTTGCAATTAGGTGCTAAAAGAAAGAAAATAAAAATAAATGGGGTTAGTGCTCGAATTGCCTCCCTAGAAGCGCTCGTTTAAAATCTTAAGCAAGACTAACCTCTCATTCACACATTCATGGTGGTTTATGGAGCGAGAAATCCTTTCTCATGCTATCATTTTTATTATCAGTATATAATTCAAGTTTAGTAATTACATTTATTTTAAAAGTACCGAATGTAGAATTTCTTACCTCGACTGTTCCGTAAGGGAAGACATTAAGTACCTTAAAAGGGATCTCTTCGTTTGTATTTAGGTCTGACATGGCGATTGGCAAGTCTGTTTTGTCTAACAGTACTTGATCTCCTATTTTGAATTAATTTGATGTTCCTATAAGATCGTCTGGGGGTTCCTTCAGTTTCACTTCGTGTGGTTTTGATTCCTCCTTGAAGTGTGTCTTCCACTCATCTAGTTCGTCAATTTGAAGCCTTTGTTCCTCATGAGATATTTCTTTATTGGTATGAGGTATAGGGTCAGGTTCAGGGGTGTAGCTTCATGGTGTTTCTTGACAAGAAAGTTTAACCGAAGGGTTATCAATAGAATTTACATTCTCACCTTTGTTGCTTGATGTCCTAGCTGAGTCGAGAGCTTGAAGACTGATTGATTCGTCACCTACACGAAGTATGAGCTCACCTGTACTAACATCAATTTTAGATCTAGTAGTTGCTAAAAAGGGCCTTCCTAAAATTAAAGGAATTGTATTATTTTCATCCATGTCTAAAACAACAAAGTCTATTGGGAATATGAATTTGTCAATTTTAACGAGTACATCTTCAATTATACCTCTAGGAATTCTAATAGTTTTATCAACTAATTGAATACTCATCCTAGTTTGTTTGGGTTTCCTTAGACCTAGCTGTTTAAACATTTTAGAAGGCATAACATTGATGCTTGCCCCTAAATCAGCTAAAGTATTATCAATAGATAAACTACCAATTAAACCTGGAATTGTAAAACTCCTTGGATCTTTTAATTTTCGTGGTAGCCTATTTTGTAACATTGTTAAGCATACTGCGTTTAATTCCACATGCGATGCCTCGTCTAACCTCCGCTTGTTTGTCAAAAGCTCTTTTAAAAATTTCCTTGAATCTGGCACCTGCGAACGAGCTTCAAGAAACGGTAAGTTAATATGTAATTTCTTTAAAAGTTTAAGAAACTTACCGAACTGTTCTTCTATGTCATCTTTCTTTATCGCATTGGGGTATGGTATTTGAGGTTGGTATTCTTTAATTACCGATTTTGGATTTTCTTGGCTTACCTCAACCTTACCCTCACTTACCATAGGTTCTTGCCTTGGTTTAGGTTCAGAATCTACTAACCCTTCGCTGTTCTGAGCGGTTATGGCTTGAAGTTGCTCTTTTGGGTTAGTCTCAATGTTACTTGGTAAACTACCTTATGGTGGTTTGGAGATCAGCTTAGCGAGTTGCCCTAACTAGTTCTCGATTCTTTTAATTGATGCTTGTTGATTTTTAAGTGTTGTTTCGATGTTTTGGAAATGAGTTTCTGACACCGCTATGAATTTTGTCAACATCTCTTTAAGACTTGGCTTCTTTTCTTGTGGGTAGGGCTGTTGTTGGAAGTTTGGAGGGGGTTGTTGTCTTTGATTTCCTTGACCACCCCACGAGAAATTGGGGTGATTCCTCTAACTTGGATTATACATGTTACTATAGGGGTTATTTTGAGATCTAAAATTATTACCGTATAGTTTATCTGTTTGCTTTTCATGCCCGGATTGTAGGGTGGGTACTCAGGATTTGCCACACCTCCTAGATTTAAATCACATTGCATTACTGGGTGTACCTGCGAGGAACCACACAAACCATCAATCTTTTTATTTAACATCTCTACCTGATTTGATAGCATGGTGACTGCGTCGAGGTTGAAAACTCCAGTTGTTTTTGTTGGCCTTGTCCTTGTAACTTGCCACTGATAGTTGTTCAGTGACATCTCCTCTATAAACTCATAGGCTGCCTCAGGAGTTTTGTTATTTAGGGTTCCACCGGTTGCTGAATCAATTAGTTGCCGAGTTGAAGGGTTCACACCGTTGTAAAAAGTTTGGACTTGTAGCCACAAGGGTAATCCATGGTGTGGGCATCTTATCAATAGATCTTTGTATCTTTCCCATGCATCGTAAAGCATTTCTAAATTCATCTACACAAAAGAAGAGATATCATTCCTTAATTTGGCCGTATTGGCCAGCGAAAAATATTTTAATAAAAAATTTTCGGTCATTTGTTCCCATGTAGTGATTGATCCTCGTGGAAGAGAATTCAGCCACTATTTAGCTTTATTCCTCAAAGAGAAGGGAAATAACCGAAAACGGATGGCATCATTAGAAACGCCATTAATTTTGAAAGTATCGCAAAATTCTAGGAAATTTGCCAAGTGATTATTTGGATCTTCATCCTGCAAACCATCAAACTGAACAAATTGTTGTATCATCTATGTAGTGTTAGGTTTCAGTTCAAAATTATTAGCAGCTATAGCAAGTCTAACAATACTTGACTCAGTTCTTGTTAAATTGGGTTTAGCATAATCATACATAGTTCGAGGAGCATGATTTTCGACCACCTCTTGAGGCAGTGGATTATTCTCAGCCATCTCTTCGGTAGTGTTAATTTCGTTCTCTTGCTCTTCTTGTATGTATTTTAAGCTTTGCCTTATTTCTATGCGATTTCTGCGAACCGCTCCTTCGATATCACTGTAGTAAACTAAGGGTCTTGTGGGTTCCTTCTAGTCATAAACTAGAGGTACCTACCGGGAAAAGATAAAAGAAAATTAGAAAAGTAAAAAAATAAATTTAATTGCAAAATAAAATAAAATAAAATAAAATATGGCTAAAGTAATAAAAATTGAGCTTTCTTAATATTTCAGATTCCCCGGCAAAGGCGCCAAAAACTTTATCGTGTGTCAGAGTCTTAAAATTTATGAAAAGAATGATCAAACTAGAAACTAACTAAGACAACGATGGAGGCAAGCGCACCTATCGAACAGTAGTAGAGTTTAGCGGCAAGACTTGATTGTCGAACCCAAAGGAACCAAAAGTACTAATACTAACTTTCTTTTTACTATTTAACCTAAGAATTAAGGGAATTGTTATCTAATCTAAAATTAACTAACTACTAATCTAAAGATGCAAAGACAAAGAGATTTAATTGGGGAAATACCTGGGGGAAAAACCAATTGATTAAGACAATACCCGAGGAAGAATCCACCTAGACTTCACTTGTTATCTAACTCTGAACCTGACGATATATTCACTTGACTTGATCCATAAGATTCCCTAATTTATATTAGTACCTCTTTCGAGGCTACTAACGTCTAACCTTAGGTTGATTAATCGAAATCTCTTTCTAATTAAAACCCTAGAATTGCATTAACTCGATCTATGGACTCCCATATTAGGTTTGACCCTAATCCGATAGATTTTCGTCATCCTATTTCTAGTGTTGCGATCAACTCCGCTTAACTATGCTAGATCTACTTTTAAATAGGGAATTTTGCTCCACTGCCTAAGCACATCAATACTTGATCAATATCCTAAAATATTAAAGTAAGAATTAAGAACACATAATTAAGAACAAATTAAGTATTTATCATTCAGCTCAGAAAATAATAACAAGATTCGTCTTAGGTTTCATCCCCCTCAGGTATCTGAGAGGTTTAGTTCATAATCATAAAAGAATACATCTCAGAAGAAAATATAAAACAAAACATAAAGAAAACCCTAAAACCCCCTGAAGGAATTAAAGGAGAGCTCCTCAGTCTTGAGTATGATTCCGGCTTCTTGAGATGAATCAACTGGCTTTCTTCGAGTGAATCCCACAATTCGGCCCCTCTGGTTTGGATCCTTGGCCTAGCTGAACGCCCCCCTAAAGATTGACCTCTAGGGTGTTTATATAGGCTTTTGGAATGACTTTCTTTGCCTCTAAGTACCCTAATCCGAATAGAACTCTTCTTAGCTGCAGCAGGGACACGCCCATGGCACACGCTCGTGTAATCCGAGGCCAGGCCATGTTCGGGTCTGTTAATGAGGAACAGCCGTGTGATTTGGGGTCCAGGCTGTGTGTAATTTGTGTTAGGCCCATTTTCTCCATTTTTGGCCCGTTTCTCGTTCCTTTCATCCTCCGGTGCTCTCTTGAGTATAAAACATGAAAAAAAAGGATTAGGAGCACCTATTTTCATAATTAAAGGGATAAATCATCCAAAAGTATGCTAAATGTGGGCTTAAAGTATGTTCATTTTACGGTTTATTACAAGCTTTACTACTCTTATTCTAGTATTCTCCAAAATGTCGTCTCCCATACTGTTGGTACTCGGTTTTGTTGTTTCTCACACTGCCAACACTCGTGACAGAAATAGCTTGAGCTTTAGGATTCATATGTTGATTTCCACTATCTCTGTTCTAATATCCCACTGATGCATTCGATCAACTAAACGAATCACAGGATTTCTTTGATGAAGAATGATAAGGCTTATTCATTGGTATCTACTTCGAATCTCTAGCCTATGAATCAACTTTCATCTTTTCTAGGCTAAAGTCTTTGGCTTTGCAAGCCCGATCAACTAACACGACAAATTCTTTTAAATCTAATATCTCGACCAGAAGTTTAATATCCTCGTTCAAACTGTCAATGAACCTCTTGCACATAATCTCTTCAGTAGAAACATATTCCCGAGCGTACTTTCTCAACCGTACAAATTCTCTTTCATAATCAGTTACAGTCATGCGGCCTTGTTTCAGTTCTAAAAACTCTCTATGCTTTTGATCCAGAAACCGTTGACTGATGTATTTCTTTCAGAACTTGGTCTGAAAGAACTCCCAAGTTACGCTCTCTCTCGGCACCACTGGTACTAATGTATTCCACCATTGATACACAGAGTCTTTCAAAAGTGATATAGCACATTTTGAACACTCAGCCGGTGTGCAAGAAAGCTCATCAAACACTTAGATCATATTTTCAAGCCAAAACTTAGCTCTCTCAAGATCATCATCAACATTAGCTCTGAACTCTTTAGCCTCATGTTTACGGATCTTATCAACTGGAGGCTTATTCAATCTTAAAAGCTCGACTCCTTGAGGAGCTACAGTACAGGTTGCGCATTAGGAGGGGGTGGAGGTTGTTGAGTAGCTGGGTTCATTTGAATATATTGAGTGAACCATTTGTTCATCATTTGGAAAAAGGCTTCTTTAGCCTCTCCTCCCTGACTGCCCGTTACAAGTTTAGAATCGCTGTCCCTTGAGCGAGAAGCGCATTACTCTCAACCTCATCAGCTATAGTTCGATTGGGATCCATTACTATATGAAAATACATTTTAAAATGTTAGGAGTCATCACACTATCACAGTTTATATATATGGCATGTATAGCTAGACTCTCACACATGCTACGTTAGTCCTAGAATCGACTAAACCTAGATCTAATACTAATAAATGTAACACCCCTCACCCGTATTCACTGCCAGAATAGGGTTAAAGAGCATTACCAGACTTACAACAATTTTAATCATACCTTTCTTATACAATTTATCATTTCAAATACAATTCAATCAATGCCAATCATAATGTCCCTTAAACGAGCCTACGAGGCCCTAAACATGCATTGGAAGTGGTTTGGGACTAAACTGAAAACTCAAGAAATTTTTCAACACTAAGAAAATTTTTCTCAAAACATGGGACACACGCCCGTGTGGTCAGGCCGTGTGTCTCACATAGCCACTAGACACATCCGTGTCACTGGCCGTGTGGTCATTCGAAATGGGAGCACATGGCCGTGTCCCAGCTCGTGTCCCACCGCGTCTCTAAACAAGTGAGCTTACTGACTTGGATCACACGGCCAACCACACGCCCATGTGTCTAGCCCGTGTGCCCTTCGAAGTGGCCACACATGCCCGTGTGCTAGGCCGTGTGCTAGGCCGTGCCAAACCTGTAGGGTATACTGACTTATGCAACACGACCAAGTCACACGCCCGTGTGCTAGGCCGTGTGCAAATTAGGGGGTATACTGACTTGTGCCACACGGCCAATCACATGCTCGTGTGTGAGACCGTGTGGAGCATACTGACTTCATTTCAATTTCAACAGTAGGGGACACACGGCCGTGTAACATGATCGTGTGTTACACACAGCTGAGACACATGCCCGTGTGGACAAAAATGGCTATTTACCAAGCCAATTTGTCACCCAAGTTTGCATATTCCTACACAACCAAAATGGCACCAAAACATAGCATAAATAAACATTCAATTTATCCATAATCAAGGCTAATTCATACCATTTTAGTACCAACATTCAACATGCTTATAACCTCAAATCCTCCACCAAAACATACCAAATCACATATACAAACCAACTAACTATACCTTTACTAAACATACATTATTTTGAACCAATTCACAAACATAATTCACATCTAATATCAACCATATATGCACATAACCAAAATTCATGAAGTTAAGCCAACTCTCATGGCTATATTTACAACTCAAAACATATACATTTACAAACCATTACAAATAACCAGAATCACTATCAACTCATAATCAAAATGACATCAAAATACCTATACATGCCATATACTCAAAATACCAAAATTCATAGGTGGGTCCTTCAAACGACATATACACAAGAAAAAGTAACGATTTAAATATTTATCAAGATTAAATGACATGAATGAAAGATTTGTCAAGAACCAAGAAAGATCGTTTAATCGATCACTAGATTATCATTAGATAGAAGTTCTATAGTGATTCAATATCTAAACATCAGGATTGAGGCATACTTACCGGTCCTCGACTAGGTTTTGGAATGTAAAATTTGATGCAAAAGAGAGGAAAGAAGAGAATAAATAGGGATGTAAAAGAGATTCTATTTGGTTTTGAAGAGAAAACATAATCCAAGTTCAATTAGGAGAAGTTGGATTAAAAATATAGGGTTTGGGAACCCTAGGGCTTCAGTAGAAATTTCCATAAAGTTTTAGGCTTAAAATTTAAAGAAATATTTAGAATAAAAATAAAAGGGACAATTTGAGGTTTGGGAGGTTCAAACCTAGCTATGCAAGGGAAAGTGAGTAAATACTTAACCATTGAATTGTTGCCCTTGCTTGTTAAGTTTTCGGTCCAAATAATATGAAAAGAAATGGGAGAGGTGTGGATAGAACCTAATACATTTAGGGAGTGCACTAACAACTTAGCCATCAAACCTATTGAATTATTTGATTATTTATTTCCTCTAACCCTCTTATATTTTGAGGTGTTACAAATTCTTACTTGAGGCACAACCCTTTTATAAAATGGACCTTATTTTTTGTCCAAGACAATTTTTTGTGCCTATATCTTGCCCAAAACCTCTCACTTTTTGGGAAGGCCTTCAGGCCTGGACGGATGGTTTGACCCATGATCAGGTTTATTATCATGGAAGGAACTATAAACTAATGGCTTTTAAGTTTACAATGGCACTAAAATTTGAAAATGATGATTTAACCTTGTTTATAATATACATTTTAATTTTATAAAATATTTTATTTAATTTTATAAAAAATAATATAATATAACATATTGTGTAAAATTGACCAACTTAAAATAAAAAAGGACTAAATCCACATTTTATGCATAGTACATAAACTAATAACATGATTTAATAAAAAACAAAAGCACTCTATGTGGCCCATCCACATATGGCATCTTCAATTTTAGTCTTCTCTAAATGGAAAGTACAATACAACAAAGAATATAAGGCAAGAAAAGAGAAAAAAAAAAAACTGAATTCTTTTCTCTACTTTTGGCAATACCTGGGTTCATGATTCAACAAAAACCCTCAACAAATGTCAAAATCTGGTGACATTTAATTAGTTTAAATCACCATGAATTCTTATCATAAATGGTTACAATTCTTATTTACATTTATAAACACCATTATTTTTTACTCTAAAACTAAGAAAAGAATTTAAAGAAACACAAAGAAAACAAAATATTCAAAGAGAAAAGGAAGGATTCTTAAGAAAGAAAAAGACCTTTCTATATTGTGTGATGTTGAAGTTGTTCTTTTACTCTCTTCACTCTCCGGTAAACCAACCCTTTTTGTTGGTCAAAACCCCAAGTAAATTAGTTCATTCCTTTTTGTAAAATTTTTTGTTATCACTAATAGTATTATTTTTTAATTTTACAATTAAAACTCTAGTTTCTTTTTTCTTATTTATGTTTGATTTCACTTTTTTTGAAAAAAATATTTATTTTATTTTTGAAAAATTGGTCAAAACAGTGGCTTATATAGTATTCTTCAGAAAGTCTCGAATATTCCATTCGTAGAGCGCAAGGAAAGGTAAATAATGTTAATAAAATAGTTTTTTCCTTTTTTTAAAAAAAGAATTCAATAGCTAAAAATTCTTTTTCTTTTTTTCCTCCAGGAGGGCCTATACAATGGAGATACGTCTCGATACCTGGTCCTAATTTAGGGATTTTTTATTTTATAATTTTATTTCTTTAACAGTTAAAATTAATTTTTTTAATGAAGATGTTGAAGCAATTTTATGTAAATTTGGAGTCAGAGTTTGATCCATTAAGCATGCCCCTTAACATAAATGTTGATACCCTCAAGGTAAATGGATTCCTAAAGTTGAGAACATAACAAAATTGATTTTTTTCTCTTTTTTATTAGTTTTTAAATCTTTTTTTTTTTTTTGCTCTAGTTATATGAAAATCAACTACAAGAGCTAAAGGACAAATTTTGTAATACCCCAAACCCGGTCTAGACGTTATGGTCGTATCTGGCAATGTCACACGATAGTATTTTTGAAACCTCGTTGTTACGATGAAAACATTCCATGTTATTATCTTTAGTAAACCTTTGTTAGAACTTAGGAAGTCGTCTTTATTCATTTAAAACATTTGTTTTGAAACATCCCTCGTTGCGGAAGCTTTAATAAATCAATCTAGGTGATCATGCGTTTAGAAAATACTTTAACCTTTTTTTGAAAGCCAAATTTCCTACGACCAGTAGGTATAAATCCATAAAGTAAAATAAATAAATAAAACCCAAAATTCAAAACCAAAGTCCCAGAAGGTCCTTAAATTACAACCCAAATAATCAATAATAAACAAATAATAAACAAATCATAACTCGTACATTGAAAACAATGAAGTCAAAAAAATTATTGTGGTCACCGCTGAGTCCTCCGTCGCACCGATCCGTCTAAGTCTGAGGATTACCTGTGCACATTAAACAAAAAGGGTGAGTTTACGTAAGCTCAGTGTGTAATCCCGCAGAAACAAACAAACAATCAGTATACACAGTGTACAGTTGAACAGTCTTGGCCCTAAGCCCTTTTCAGTATCAGTGATAGTTTGGGCCTTAGCCCATCTCAATACAATGTCAAAAATGCAGTAGGGCCTTAGCCCATCACAAGATGTCGAGAGCGATATGATTATGCAAGAGCAAAATCCTACCCAACCAGCCTCTACACACCATCTCCGTCCAACCTTACACTCCATGTGGGAATATAATCAACCCACCCATCCCTACACTCCAAGTAGTACCGAATGCAGCACAAAACAGTAGTTTGTGGCTGAGATGGCAATAAATTAGGCTTAAAGCCTTTCAGTACACTTCCTCCGAATAACAACCCCAACCCAATGCAATGCAACATACAATGGATGATATGCTATCATGCAATTTTAGTACATATATTCAGTTTAGATATTAACATGCTTAGTACAGATATCATTCAGTCAATTTCACACATTTAGGGGTCTAAGTAGCGCTCACCGACCCTACAGTAGGTTCACAGTCGACTTGGGCGACCCGTGCAACCTTAAAAATATTTTGATAAAAATGGGCCCACATGCCCATGTGATCTGCCCGTGTGGCCCACTCGGCCCAAATTGGCCTTGGCCATGTGATACATTTTTAAAGTAACCTATGCTAGCTCAATACTCATATATGTTTTCACTATTTACTTATATGTTCATTCAAAGCTGTCTACTTGAGTCATTATCACTAAATTATTTATATCTTGAGCTACAGAATTACAAATTAACATTTGCTTGATGTTTTTGAAACTAGACTCAAATACATTTCTATCATAAAATTTTCAAAATTTATAGTTTATCAAATAAGTACAGTAAAATCTTTAAAGTTATCCCTATTCTTCTGTTTGATAGCTTCATCCTTTCCTTACTAAAAATCATTTATCTTTTAGTATGGAATTTAGATGATGTTTTTATTTGTTTCTCTTAAAAATAGAATCATTAAGGATTTAAACATATAAATTTAATCCCCTAATTATTTTTTTACAATTTTTGATGATTTTCTTAAGTCAGAATAGGGGAACCTGAAATCATTCTGATCTTGTCTCACAAAATTTATTATATCTCATGATTTACAATTCCATTTCTTACACTATTTCTTCCATGAAAAACTAGGCTCAATAAAATTTAATTTCATATTTTATTCAACATCTAAATCAATTCCCATTATTTTTTATGATTTTTCAAAGTTAGACTACTGCTGTTGTCTAAAACTATTTTAGTGCAAAATGTTGATTTCTAAGTTTATAACACCCTTATTTCCTTTCTCTACAATTTTTCGCATCATTTTCTCTTATTTCTCTTATTTCTTGAAAGCAAGCAATTTTAGCTTTTCGCAGAATCCCGTTTTCTGCGTTTTGGTACACACCTGGTATCGATTCACTGTGCAAAGTAACCCGAGCCTTCAAAAACCTATATTTAACCAATATATCCCTTAATTAATCACTTGATTCATCAATCAAACCAAATATACCCAACATAAAACTTGAGAAACTAAACCAATGATGATTCGAAAACTAACCACAACGAATCCGATAACTAGTTGTCTCCACACACTGGAATATCCGCTTAAAACCTTTCAACAACACCTAAATGAGTGTAAAACGAACCCTTTGTTAATTGCCTACTCGAAATACAATAACTAAGGGAAAAAAATTCAACTTACTGAAACAGATGAAGTCAAAAGTTGCACCCAAAGAGATGACTCGCAAAAAATATAGAAACAAAAAGAGAGGGGAAAGAGAAGAAACAAGATTCGGCCAAAGGGGAACAAAAACCAAAAGTGAACAAGAAGGGAGAAGAAACGGAAGAGAAACACAACTACTCCCTATTAACTCACTAAAACACAACTACTCAGCAGTCCAGTTTAATTTGAACTCTACCACGCCACATGCCTAAAAAAAAAAAATTAGTTTCCCTGCTTGCGCAAGGACTCAAACGCAGGACCTCTTACACACTAACACTCCGCTTAACCACCAGACCAACAAGCTCATTCTAATATATTTTTACCAACCATCAAATAAAAGCCTATTGAATAAGAGTAAGAACTAATTCATTCAAAATACCAAAATTTGCCCAAGCGAAGGCTTGAACTTAGGACCTCTCAAACACTCTCAGAACACATAACCACTAAAGATAACAAATATTTGTGTCATATTTTCACAATAACGAAATTAGAAATTTTGGGGAGTTAC
Organism: Gossypium rotundifolium; assembly: GCA_025506655.1. NCBI lineage: Eukaryota > Viridiplantae > Streptophyta > Magnoliopsida > Malvales > Malvaceae > Gossypium > Gossypium rotundifolium. Next base: position 153,557,306 of record CP106727.1, on the reverse strand, counting down.
AAATTTACTGAGAAGAGCAAGATATTGAGGTTTGAAATATTCTAGTATTTAAAGATTTTAATTATGTACACAAATATTACTTGTCGATATTAAGCACATATCAACAGATGAATCGTGATATAATAGATGATCAAATATTCTAATAATAAATTATGTGATATTCCAATGATAGGGACTGGAAAAACCCAGAAAATGTTGAGGACCTAAACCAAATAAATTTTATGGAGGATCATCTCACTGCATCTTTTAATGGACTCCGAAACAGGAAGGTACCTTCTTTGTTTTTAATTTTTATATATATTAGATAATAAATTTTAAAATTTTGGGTCTGGAAAAAAAGGTTTAATGCATGAATGTATTCAGCATGAAAGTAAACAGAAATTTTTATTTTGTTTTTCGTAGAACCAATTTGCAATGGAGCAGCAAATCAGAGAAAGAGATTTAGAGGTTGGTCTTTCAATAAGCATGAACTTAATTACTCATTATTCAATTATATGTAAAATACCTAATATACGGGGTCTTTTTTTATTGTGCAGGGGAAGAAGGACTTGGAAATTTAATATATGATTTCCTTTCAAAACTTATGTTTTTTATTAATGCGTTGTTTTAAAATTATGATAAATGAACTCTAAAGAAAATGATTTTCTTTAGCAAATATGTATCACCTAAACCTGTTCTTAGAAAATATGTCTTTGAAAGGCTTTTGAATTTCCTGTCTCATCTTTTATTTAAAAGGCTCCTTTCGCTTTGTTATTATGGTGAGAAATAAATGAGTTTTTCTTTTTTTTTTTTTTTTTTTTTTTAATGCCATGAATGAAATTTTTAACATTATGTCCAAGTTCTTTTATCTTTTTGGTGGAATAAATAAATCTTTTACGGAATGTAAATAACTTTTCCAAAGTTTATAACAATCTTTTTCAACAATGTCATATTTAAGATGGGAATATGAGTTCTTTTTTCGAAAGTGCAATGTATTTTAACATTGCATCTAACACTTGTTGCTATATCAAAGTTTTAAAATTTATATAAAATTAAGAATACTATTTGATTACAAAGGTGTTTTTCAATTGTGGTTCTGATTTCACCATGTATTTTTTTTTATTTTTAGCGTCAATTAAAGATATATTACAATTTTTAAATAAAATTCAAATTTTATACCTTCATTGTTCCTAATAATTATTACTAAACCTAATATATTCAAATGATATATTTCTTCAGTCAAAATATTATAGCACAAATTAAGAACTGGATCAATTCAAATTATTGATGAACTAACTAAATTAAAGTCCACACATAGCAACAACTCAAGGTAGGAGTTAGAGACCCACACAATTTAATTGTGCCTTAGAGGTCTCAAACTTAGGTATTTAAGAACCAAAGCCTCCGCTTTTGTCAACTAAACCAAGGCCTTATTGACTTCAATCTACTAAAGTTGGTTCCATAAAATCATGATAAAAAAGCAGATGATGACAGAGGTATAGGATTAAATTTTACTAGTATGGTTCATATCCCATGCTTTGAGTAGGTTTAATAATTTTAGCCTAAATTATGGAGTTAAAATTTAAATGTTACAATATGCTCCTAACTCTGTACTGTTTGTATATTTAAAATTTAGTCTTTATACTTTCATTTTCAAGAATTTAGTCCCTCTACTTTTCAATTTAAAAATTTATGTCCAATTGTTAATACCTTTAAAATTATTTTGTTAAATTCTCTCCTCTAACATTCTATTTTTTTTAAATCCTCATTTGTTATCCATTTGACAAAAAAAGTGGCATTGTAATAGTCTTAAATTTGACAAAGAATTTTAACGGCATTAACAATTCTTAAAATTCAGAATTTAATCAAAATAAAGTGTGTAATAATGCCTCTATTTTTAACCAAATTTTATTTTTGGTTTTTCTTCTCCTAGTTAAACTCTGTTTTTAGTTTCCCACTTAAGTTCTAATTAATCTAGAGTTGTTGTAGTCACATATACAACGAATTTCAACATATAAATAGGCATTAGTTACTTTTGATTTTACACAACAATAAATTATTTAGATTGAGAGAATTTTGTTCTTTTCTCCAAAGGGTTTTTCTTGTGGGGCTTCGGTTTTTCTTTTAATTCTTTCCATCTTTTTCACTTCCCTTTATTATAGTGATATCTCCTTTTGCTCGTGGTTTTTTTATCCTCTCTTGAAGAGTTTTTCCATGTAAAATTTGCGTGTTCGGTCTTTTCAATTCTTATTTTATTCACTTTGTTTGTTGCTTAACTGAGTTTATCCCCAAGAAACTCGTATCCAAACTAGTTTGATTTCTAAAATCAACTCGTTCAAATATGGCAACGTCAAGGTTCGAAATTGAGAAGTTCGACAGAATTAAAAATTTCATTTATTGGCAAGTTTAGATGACGACAATACTGGTTTAGAACAGTATGAAAAAGGCCATCACAAGGAAAAAGCCGACAGATATGGATCAATCAGAATAGGAAGAGCTCAATGAAAAGGCTCTATCCACTATTCAATTATGCCTCGCGAATAATTTGTTACATGAGGTTTTGAAGGAAAAAACAACGTCAGCGTTATGGAAGAAACTAGAAGCCTTATATATGACGAAATCGTTAGCCAACAGGTTAGTATTAAAACAACCTCTATACACATTTAGAATGGTCGAAGGTGAGTCCATCAGATTTCATATTAGTGAGTTTTTTTACCCTTCTTAATGACTTAAATAATCTCGAAGTAGAGATCGGTGGAGAAGATCTAGCTATGTTGTTGTTACACTCTTTTTCCTCTTCTTATAAAACTTTCAGTGAAACTCATATTTATGTTAGAGATCATCTCTCTTTCGAGGATGTGAAGGGGAATCTTCTGAGCAAGGATAAACTCGACGACTAGTTAGGCCCAAACAAAAAATCAGACGGGCAAGTCTCAGTTCTAGTTGTAAGAGACAGACAACAACCGGAAAGACAGATTGAAACAAGTCTAATGCAAGGTCCAAATCAAAAAATCATGACAAATATTGTGGATATTGTAAAAAGGTGGGACATGTTAAGATAGAACATTGGAAACTTCAAAATAAAATCAATAGGGATGCCGAAAATGATAAGAAAGATAAGCAAAAAGCTGAAGTTGTTGATGCTAGTGTAGCCGAGGGCAGAGGTGATGATTTATTATTAGTGTGAATGAGCGAAAGCTCTCATCTTACTTCCAAATGGATATTAGATTCTGGTTGCTCCTATCGGATGTGTCCCAACAGGGACTGGTCCTCAACATGCAGTTCAATTGAAGGTGGAGTTGTGTAACATCCTAGATGAGGGGTTATGCGTTTGTGCATAATTCATGAGTAGTAGGTTTTGGCAGTGTTTGGAAATGAATTAAGGGTTTTTAAAATCCTAGGATGGAAGAGAAAGCTTTGGACAATTATTGGTTTTTAAGTTAAAAACAATAAGTGATGTGGAAAAGTGGCAAGGGACGCCACCTAAGGTGCAAGAGTTATGGCATCAAGTGAAGTAGTTTGAGGAAGAGGTTGAATCCCATTATATGCATTTTTGCTTAATTTTATGAAATAGCATGTTTACTGTGATATGGATGTGTGGTGTGCATTTTTAGAACCTTGGAAATGTATGGAAATGTATGGAAATGTAAGGAAATGTATGGAAATGTATGAAAATGTATGGAAATGAATGGAAATGTAAGGAAATGTATGGAAATTTATGGAAATGTATGGAAATGTAAGGAAATGTATGGAAATGTAAGGAAATGCAAGGAAATGTAAGGAAATGTAGGGAAATGTCTTGGAAATGTAAGAAATGATTTAGAAATGTTAAGTTTCAAAAAGAGGAAAGTAAATATTTTGGAAACTTGGAAATGATTAGCTAAAAGAGGAAAGTAAACATTTTGGAAACTTAAGTTAAAAGAGGAAAGTGAACATTTTGGAAACTTAAGTTAAAAGAGGAAAGTGAACATTTTGGAAACCTAGGAAATGTCAAGTTTAAAGAGCCAAACGAAAATTTTTGGAAACTTAGAAATGACTTAGAAATGTCGAGTTTTAAAGTTTAAAAGATGAAATTAAGGCAAAGTGGCCTTAAGAGAAAAAGTATGTGAAATTTGACACACAAACAGACTTGGAAAAGTGGCCTGAAGATACCACTTAAAGCCCAGTCAGTGACGCCACTTAGGTGGATGATTTGGGCCTCGTATGGCCACAAGGAGTACAATAAGAACAAGTTTAAAATTTGGCTCATCAAGGGAAGGGGGTGGGCGGCATCTAGCTAAGACTTTAAGTAATTTTTATTTAATTACTTAAAGATGAAGCAATGGACGGCAATAAGGACTCTTAAAGGAAGAGCTTAGTTCTCCTTAAAACTCAGCTAAATAGGTGGATAAATGATGACTTATTTTAGATTATTTTCAAAGAGATAATTGAAGGATTATTCTTTATTTTTAATTAAAGAGATAAAGTTATCACATAAGGAAGAGTGATGGCCAAGCAAAGGATTCTTGGCCTAGTAATTTTGGCTATAAAAGGAAGAGAATAGGCTATTCTTCATTCATTCTCCTCTCTTTTCTTCGCCAATTTCTTTCTCCTCTCCTCTCCAAGATTTTCTTCTTCTCAAGCCAAATTCTTCATAGCCTCAAAAGCGAAAATAAGCAAAGCCCTAGCCGATTTCTTCATAGTTACAAAAGTCGAAACTTTGTGTTACACATCAAAGCCATAGTCAAATATCTCAAGTGGCTTCAAGCTTAGGTGCTGTCGAATTCTTCAGTAAGGGTAAGATTAGGTTCGATTCTCATTATATTTCTTTTAAGTCTGTCGAAATTAAGATTCTAATACCCTCAATATATTGTTACCGAAACCTTGAAGAGATCTTTCAAGATTTACTAAGTGTCGACTACAAAGAAGGAGAAATTCTTTTCCCGAAGGTACACCATAGGCCACGTGTTCCCTAGTTATTCGGTGAGTTTCGGGATTTAAAAATCCACAAGGTAAGTACCTATAGCATTCGGCCAAGGCTTATTTTAGTGTTTGGATCTATCTTTTATTATCTTAAAAGCCGAAAACTAATATGTTAAAGGGATCTAGAGTTGGCTGAATACAAGGAAGGAGCATAAGCAAAGTTTTGGGATTTAAGATTTTGAAGGTAAGCACATAGGTATATTCAGCCAAGACCCTATTTTAGTAGTAGATCTATTATTATGTGTTTTAAACCGAAAAACTAATCGATTCAAGGAATCTAGTGATTAGCCGATTTCAAAGGAGTAGAATACAAGTTTTCGGGATTTGATTAATCATCTAAACGACAACAAGGTAAGTTTTAAGAATACAAATCCTACTAGGATTTGGTTTTATAGCCGAATAGGCTTTATGCTAATATATTAAGGTTGGCCGAATGTAGGAATTGAGATCTAAGGCATTAGATCAAGCTTTTCGGATTTAAGTGAACCGCTACAAATCGGTGTGTACCCTACCCTAAGTTTTAATATGTTCATGGCTATGTTTTAAATTAAATGTGTTATTAAGAATGTGAAAAGCATGGCTAAGGTACCGTGTGTACCCTACCCTAAGTTTTAATACGTTCATGGCTATGTTTTAAATTAAATGTGTTAATATGAAAGTGTAAGAATATGGCTAAGGTGCCGTGTGTACTCCACACTAAATCTTGATAGATTTACGGCTTTAATTTTATTAAAGTGTAAGAATATGGCTAAGGTATCTTGTGTACCCCACACTAATCTTAATAGATCTATGGCTTAAACTTGATATATGTGTTATTATGAAAGTGTAAGAATGTGGCTAAAGTACCATGTTATGGTACAAAGTATTCAGGTACGTTTTCCTACTCCTACTAGGATTACGAAATATGTTATACTTAACATGTGAAAAGTGACATGAATGTAAATTTAAGTATGATATGCATGATATGAATAATATGGGGCATTCAGGTTATTTGAGAAAGGGGAAGTGAATGTGATGACTTGGTCTCACTATCCGAATGTGGTGACTTGGTCACATTATCGAATGTGGTGACTTGGTCACATTATCCGAATGTTGTAACCGGTTACATTATTCGAATGTGGTGTCTCATGACACAATTATCTGGTGGCTATGCCACGAATTTTATATGGGCGATGAGCACGTCAACTGCAGCGACTGCCTTCGATGGAGTGTAGCGGATGGAGGGTTGACTTAGTAGTCCCCACGGTGTGTAGGATGGTACGGGTGGAGTGTAGCGGATGGCATATAGGTTTGGGTTTGGGTTGCATCATATTGTTTAAATGCTTTATGAACATGTATGACATTGTATGCCTGAAATATTAAATTTTAGTGTTGGTTACACATTGAGTCTGCTGACTCACCCGTTGTGGGATTACTTTTCGGTGACGACCGGTGATGGACCGGGTACAGATGCTTAGTGGAGGCCATGTGAAGTTTAGATTTCTTTTATTTGGACTATTTTACTTTAAGTATTTTGAATTTCAATTTTGGGAATTATTTGATGTAATAATGCCTTAGTAGAATTATTTTATTTTGTTTTTATTTATTGAGCTTACAAACCTTTACTTATTAAAAGATTAAGTAAATCTATTTTTAAAACAAAGCCCAAACGTTTTGTCACTTAAAGTAAAGGATTTTTAATAATGAAATAAACTTGTTTTCATCTCAAGCCCAACCCAAAACAATCTTTCTTTCAAAACACACAAGTTTTTCCTAAGTAACAAAAGAATTTGAAACGGTTTACACCGGGGAACATACCAGATCCGGTCAAGGCTCGTGGGCCGGGTTTGGGGTGTTTCAAGTTGTACTGATGAGGAATAACTCTCCACGTAAAATATCAAGAATCAAAACTTTACAAATTAAGATGCACGACGGAATTATTCAAACACTTTTAGATGTCAGATATGTTCCTGTTTTAGAGTCAAACGGATTAAAAGTTTCTTGTGGGGCTCTTGTTCTGATGAGAGCACAAAGGGGCAACGGTTACTAGTGCAACTGCGATTATCAAAGAAAATCTAAAATCACCACCACGTCTCGACGAGAATCAAGTTCATAGTATAATATATATACATATGCATATATATATTTATATATATATGTTTACTTGATATACTTAGTGATATAATAGTATGTTTCGAGAAATATCGCTTTCACCCCAAATGAAGCCTAAGATATCATGTAAACCTAATCATGGGTCGGGGCGGGTCGATGCCAATTTTAGGCCCCTTTTTTATGCCTAGGATTGGCTCGAAAAATGGGCCTAAAATTTTATCCAATCTCGTCCTAGATAAAAAAAATATTAAACCTGAGCCTGGCCTGCCCGTGTTAAATTTTTTTATATAAAAACAAAATAAAATATAATACATCAAATACACTAAAAACATTAAAATAAATGTTGCCCAACAAATTGAAAATACATTTAAAAAAGTATTGATACTTAATAACACTAATATAGTTGCAACTTAGCAAGCAAATGTCTCTAAAATAATAGTAAAATTAATAATAAAACAAGAGTTATATAATATTCAAAATTAACAACAAAATAGTAGCAATATAATAGAAAAATGGTACAAAAATAGCAACAAAACAACACAAACAACAATAGGAAAAAAATTAGGCAGTTTGGGTTGAGCTAGCCCAAAGCTAAAAATTTTGTAACGTCCTCGACCCGACCTAAAAGTTAGACCCGAATCCAGAAGATTGCATCAGCCATCGAGATGGCCTAATAGGGTTATCAGAGTTTTGAAAACAGTTATTTTAAAACATTTGTTAGTTTTAGTAGAAATCTTAGTTCCAAACCAATTTATTATTCCTCAATTTTAATTATGATTTAGCAACGGAAAGTAATATTTATTCGTTTGTAACAAAAATTGAGGTTCATGCATACTAATTAATAATCATAACATGATGTCTTCAAAAATTAAATTAAAGGTCACGCAAAATAAAAACAAACCCAAAATCTAAGTCTCATGCCACAGTTCAAAAATAAATCCATACAATCTTTGAATAACAAATTATCAAATAATAAATCTAAAAAATTTATATAGAAAAAAATATCCGAGTCGAGCCCCTCAGAATGTCGTGTCCACATCCTAACCTGGTTGGTTATCTGAAAAGGTGGAAATTAAAAAGAGAGTGAGCAATGAAGCTCAGTGGGAGTTCCATCATAAGAAAAATAGTGTAAACAGTCGATAAGTCATACTAAATAATAAAAAACATAATTCCAGATAACCAACAAATCAGAGTATCGGTATTTTAGATTAACCATCAATAGTATCTCAGGATTCATAATAGTAATTTTCGAATATCAATATTTTAGTTGACTAAAAAATTTATACATAAGTATAAATATGTCATCACGGAGAATCCAGATTGTATGCACATGTTTTATGAATGCCATACTGTTTTATTTTAACAAAAAAGATTCTACCCCCCCACTACACACCACTATGGGAGTTCCCTTGAACTCCAACCACCTACACACCATATTCTAGTTTAACCACCACTGGTTTTACAGATAAAATCTACCACTCAGATGTAGACATGCAACATTATTGCAAGTAAAAGTTATCAATGGGTTGTGGATGTACAAAAAATTTGCAGTAAAAGGATAAACATTGCCATTGGGTTGTGGGTATACAACAAAATTTGCAGATAAACTGCCAATTCTTCCTCCGTACACATCATCCCACCCAATGCAATGTAATATGGTAAGCTCAAAGGGATTAATAGGGTAGCATTTAAATATGCTTTCAATACAATAATACAATAGCAATAGTTTAATATAGAAGAAAATAATATGCTTATAGCATATCAACTCAGTAGAAAATAGTGATGCTTATTAAGCATTTGGCTTAACAGTAACATAAGGCATGTTGTAGTTTCAATCCCAAATTTAGGTATAATAGTCATATATACTGTCCACAGTTCATGCAAATATTTATATAAATACTATAAAAATTTAATCAATTGTGGATTCTAACATAAATCATACTATCAGGAACTAATCTAAACAAATTATAAAATTCTAGGTCAAAACAAGAAAATTTGTAAAATATGGGACAATTTTGTAAAATTTGAAAAATAGGGGCAAAACTATATAATCTTAAAAATAGGAAAAATTGTAAAATATAGAAAATAGGTTCAAATCGGTAAAATTTGAAAAATAATGGCAAAAGGGTAAAATATGAAAATTGGGGTAAAACTATAAAATCTAAAAAATAGGGAAAAATTATAAATTCTGAGTTACAATAGGCACACAACCATGTGATTGAACCATGTGGGAAGCCCTAGACTGTGTTGAAAGGGTACACGGTTGTGTGGCTAGCCGTGTAATAAACTGCCATGTGATAATTGAAAAACCTAGGGTTTTAGGGGAACATAGTCATGTAAGGGGTCATGTGGTCCACAAGGGTGGCATACATAGCTGTGTTGTAACATCCCGAATTAGGGCCTAGTCAAAATAGTGGTTTGAGACCACGAATCTGAAGTAGAAATAATTATTTTATGACTGTTATGAGGTTTATGATATGTTCGTATGCATGTGTAAAAATTTCATGAAGAAATTTTGGCATAAAGTATCCAATTTGACTTTTGGACTAAATTAAATAAGTTGCAAAATATGAGGTCCTAGAAGCTTTAAGTATGAAATAGCTTGGATTATCAATTTGAGGTCTATATTGTGATTGAATTGGTGTGTGAAAATTTTGTTGAGAAATTTTATCGAAAAAGTGTTTAATTTGGTTAGTAGGATTAAATTGTTATAAGTGCGAAGTGTGTGTTCTAGATGATAAAGGGTGTAATTGTGATGGGTTTTTAAAGTGAAGGTCCTTATGAAGAAATTAGCCCACTTATAAGTTGAGGGAAGATATTTGTTTGGTATTTTTGAAGTTAGTTGAAAAAAAAGGGCAAATTTAGAAGTTCAGTTAAATGGGTATAATAAGACAAAAATAGTAAAAAGACACCATTCTTTTCTATTTTCTTCTCCAGCCGATTGTGAGAAAAGAAATGGGCAGCCATGGAGAAATCCATGTTCAGCTAAGCTTGGGAGCTTGATAGGTGAGTGGTTTTTGCTCCGTTTTTAATGATTTCTACGTTTTCGGAGTCGTGGTAACTCGATTTAGCTATCCGGTACCTTCATTTTCAAAACTCTTGAAGTTTGTGAATTCTGCCATGGTTGATTAAGTGTGTATTTTGATGATTAAAGGTGGATTATGCATGTCCATGAGAAGAGAAACAAGTTTTACTAAGTGATTTTCGACAAAAATGAAAAAAAGGACCGAGTTGCAAAAGTTGTAAAATTGGTCCTAAGTGTATGAATTAGTGAGAAATGTGGATGGCTATAGTTATGAAAATGGTTCGGCTAAGTCCAAAATACAAGAAAATTGAATAAAAATCAATTTACAAGCCTTAGGGTAAAAGTGTAATTATGTGAAAGTTTAGGGGTAAAAACATAAATTTTCCATAAGATGATTTTTTGGTCACACTGATTAATGTGACTAACAATTGAGCTAAATGTGATATGATAGATCATGGAAAACAAGATTCGGGCTTAGATAGAAAGAACATGATGATGGATCAAGTCGAATAAATTAACCACTTTTGCGTCCGAGGTAAGTTGGTGTGTAAATAATAATGCAATAATGTCGTAATGTATCTTTGAAACCTAAATTGTGGTATTAAATTGATTTTGCTAAATCACATGTTTAGTATATTACATTGGTGAATTTGATTTAATAATATGTTTATGATAAAAGGTGACATAGGTGACATGGAAAATGGGTTGAAATGTTGTGCTTAAAGGTGTTTTATATTACTATGGTTATTATGTGAAATGGAAAGTTTATATGTAAATAATGCATTTATTTTATTTGTTCAATAATTATTTTGCTAGATATTATGAAAATCATTGGTTGATAACTATGATATGAAAATGTATGGAATGTGAAATTCTCGATTGAACCTTCGAAAAATCGAAAGATACGGACAATATGTAGCTAGGTCACACGAGTGATAAGGGACCTTCACTGTGTGCACAAGAAAGCTACGAGATGGCAAAATTTGATATGTAGCTAGGCCACATGGATGATAAAGGACTTTCACCATGTGTGCAAGAAAGCTACAGGATAATAATTTCATATGTAACTAGGTCACATGTGTAATACTGTGTGTATACCATGTGTACAAGAAAGCTATGAGTTATGAGTAGCTAGGTCACATGAGTGGTTCCTAGTGTTAGACGCCATGTAGACAAGAAAGCTACAAGATGGAATGGCTAGGTCACATGGGTGATAAGGGACCTTCACCATGTGTACAAGAAAGCCGAATTATGTGTAGGTGGAGCTATGTGCTGAGACCACCGAGTATCGGGCATTTTCCGAAGGGGTTCAACGAGATAACTTACTAATGGTGATTGGTGCGATCATGTTATGAATAAGTGCATGTATGAATGTGACCAATTGAGAAATGTGGTAAATATACATGAGAGCAAGGGTGCATGTGACCATGTGTGTATGTGCATAATGTGTTTGATATATGATACGTGATTGAAATTGCGGTAAGGCTGATATGGGGTTAGCGCCATTATGAGTACTCGTAAATATTGGTGATGATTATTCATTTTTATGGCTAGTATTGAACATGCTCGGTGTTATGTGTGCATATATGGAAGTAATATAAAGAAAACATGGGAGAGTAAATTTTCAGTAAAATAGATTGAAACAGTAGCAGTTATGTTATTTTGAAAATTCACCATAAATAGTAGAAATTGAATTACATGCTGAATGAGATATGTAATTAAAGCTTATTTATTCTATTTTCACATAAAAAAACGTTGAATAAATAAATTTTCTATTATGAGATATTTAAATTTTGGTGAGACAGGATCTAAATGGTTTCGAAAATCCCCTATTCCAAATTTGGAAAATCACTAAAAATTTTATAAAACTGGTTATGGTGTGTAATTTATATTCTCGAAATTAGATTTTAGTGAAAAGGTGTCGAGTCATCGAACAACAAAACAGGGAACCTTAATCCTATAGAAACAAACGAAAATGTTATTTGAATTAGAAAAACAACTTAAGTGAATATGATAATGAGAAATTAGATTTTTAGTGAAAAGGTGTCGAGTCGAACAACTAGAGTTGTAAAACAGGGAACCTTCAATGAATAAATGGCCCAAGTCCACCTCACGGAGCATTACCTATGAGGTTAAGAGAAGGGTGAGTTACAAGAATTCATTAATCCCTTACCATCATCCACCTGGTCTGAACACACATAGCAATATTTTGGGGCGTGAGGCATTAAGCCATTTTATATTTGTGGCAAAGCCACCGAACTAGAGGCAATAAGCCATTTGATTATTTGTGTGAGCCACCGAACTAGAGGCAATAAGCCATATTTGTGGCGAAGAGCCACCGAACAAGCCAAAATTCTAAAAACTTCATGGAAAGAATGCACATGAGTCTATTTTCAATTAAAATTTATAGAACTTAATTTTGAGCTTTGTATCTTAAGATATAATTAATTTAGCGACCATGACTGTACGATTTTCATATAACTATGGTCACCAAGGCTTGTAATTTCGCACAAAGCAAAGGAAAAGAAAAGAATTTGAGAGGAAAACAATGCACTATTGTGCTACTATGATTTGGCAAGGAGGGTTGCAAAATTGAGAGAAATGGCACAAAGTTGTCAAAAGGATTTTGGCCAAAACAAAGCTAAGACTTTACCAAATGCCAAATAAAATTTCAGCCACCTAATTACTCCAAAAAAAAAACCATCCACATGCATCCCCTTAGGATAAGATTTGGCCACTCATACTTTCCAAAACACCTCCCCGATATTAGCCTCTTGTCCCCTTTCTTTCCTATTCCTCTTGATTCCTTTCCCAAACTTTAACCTTGCCATATTCTTTTAGCCACCTTACCAAAATAATAAAGTCCACACTTACCAAAAATACTTCTTGGCCGACACATAAGGAAGGAAAGCAAAATAATAGTCAAATTTGCAAACAATGGGATTTGAACCTCTTCCTCAAGGTACATCACTTAATGCCATAACCTCTTTACCATAAGCTCCTTTATGCTAACAAATTACTCATCTAATTCCATAAGCCTTGAAGCCACTTACTATCTCTCCTTAATAGGCTAAATCACAAAATTTTACTAAGGCCCAACTCAAACCGAAATTTCATAGAAGCTCAGAACCTTCCAAATTCACTTAACTAATAAGTCCAATTTGCAATATTGTCATTCTCTTGTTCTCAAAATTTTAAACATTCCTACGCCATTGGGCCCAATCCTACTAGGCCCAATTTTAGGATGTTACAATTCTACCTTCCTTAAAGAAATTTCGTCCTCTAAATTTCCAATCAACTACTAAACGTGTCGCTCAGATCACATCACTAAGCTTTCACAAGACTCTCTGCTCTAAAAAACCACAATGTACTTTTAACTTAATCTTAAATCCCTTTTACACAACCAAACATCTAACCACAAGAGCAAACCGTTATATACCACTTATACCAAAAATTTTCTTACATTCTATCATCACTTCCAACCATAATCGACTTGATGGTGATGTAACAACTCGAGCCTTATGCTCCTTAGACTCGCATCTCCAAGATGCTCCTAACCTCCTCCAAAGATTCTCCGGATGACGCTCGCAATAATCGAAGTCGGAAAGTTTGACGTGCCTTGACACGCTTCACGTAACGAGACTGTGACCCTAAAGAACCACGATCTCTTTTCTTCTTATAATCCACGACTCAACTCAAAGTGCCTCACCGATTCCTTTAACCTCCTCCAATACTTTCTTAAAAAACAACTTAAATGACACGAGATCCCGTCTCGACCATGGCGATGCTAACGTCTCCCTTTCGGGCACATGCCTTGGTGCCAAAGATCTAGCCCTAGCCCTCAGCCTCTACCACGTCCCGCTCACGTTCGCGTCTTCTAGCGCTCATGTTCACTAAGTCGATATAATCGATTAAGAGTTTTATGAATCATTATGCTATTTAGGTGTTTATTAAACAATATTTTATGGAGTATAAGAGTAGAAGTTGTTTTCAAAACGCATCCTAAAGTCTCAATCTCTATAGTTTCAACATCTAAAACTAAAATTTCTAGAGTGTTCCTATAGTCATATCACAATAATCATAAAACGAAAACAAATACTTACTTGACTTGGTGCCGGATACCCGTGGTGCCATACTTCCTTTCAAACGTGTATTATAATTTAAAATTCAAAACAATTTCGAAAACGTTTATGAACCCAAACCACAGCCGAGTTTTCAAACTGGGCTCTGATACCATAAATTGTAACACCCCAAACCCGACCTAGAAGTTAGGCCCAAATCTGGCGTGCCACATGGAAGTGTTTTTCAAAACCATCTTTGCAATTGTTAACAACTTGTTTGAGAATCACAGCCTCTTTGTTAAAACCCAATACAACTAAAGCAATTCTGTCTACGTGAAAACATAATTATCTTTAATAAACCTTTTCGGTTGCGAAAGCATATTTGAAATAAACGATTTGCAAAAACTAGAGTTGTAACAACATTTTGAAAACATTTCGAAACGTAGATAAAATACAAGTAATTTGATAAATCACAAATCAAGGAATTAAACTTTAAATCCGTGACTTTTGAAAATGTCGTTACTAAATTGAAAGAAAATTCGAAGTTAAATCATATTTGTAAAAGTTTATCTTGAAATCCATTTATTAATCAATTTCGAAAAAAACTTTTATTTTCGTTCTTAGAAAAATTCTTGTTTAAAACAATTTAAGCAAAATAATAAGTAAACCAACCATAAAGCAAATAATAAAATAGTTCAGAGGCCTTATTACAACTTAAACCAAAATAATAAAATAACGGAATAGAAATTTAAAATTCAAAACACTATTTCAAGAATGGCCTCCACCGAGTCATCCATGGCCCAAGTCCACCTCACAGAGCATTACCTCTGTGGTTAAGAGAAAGGGGTGAGTTACAAGAACTCATGTATAATCCCTTACCATCATCCACTGGCTGAACACACATATATAACATGTATATAATATGCATGTGATATGCAATTCCCAAACCAAGCCTAATTTCCATCCGCTACACACCCCTGCACCAACCATCACACTGGGGATCAAGTCAACCCACCCCGCCAACACACCACCGTGAGGCATTAAGCCATTTTATATTTGTGGCGAGCCACCGAACTAGAGGTAATAAGCCATTTGATTATTGGTGGCGAGCCACCCAACTAGAGGCAATAAGCCATTTGATTATTTGTGGCGAGAGCCACAGAACTAGAGGCAATAAGCCATATTTGTGGCGAGCCACCGAACTAGATTTTGGCAATGTGCCTTTCTTTCTTCATCATTTTCCCAACCCATGCAAACATGTATGCATAACAATTTATATCCATATGATAATTTTAGCAAGAGGCCCAATTTACAAGAGAATCAATATTTCAAGTTTTAATTAAGGCCCATAACACAAAATAACATTTAGCCCATTTAGCACTTTAGCAACTTAGGCCCAATTAATGATCTAGCATATTTTCTACCTGCTTAACGATCTAATAGAGATTTTGACCCATTTAACTATTTATCGTGGTTTTCGCCCATTTAACAATCTAGCAAAATTTTGGCCCATTTAACGATCTAGCAAAATTTGGCCCATTAATCGATCTAGAAAATTTGGCCCATTATTCACATGAGGCCCATATAGCAACATATTTCAATTTGACCCATAAAGGGTATTTTCGTAATTTAGTCCATAGGGACATTTTCATAATTCGCCCATTAGGGCATTTTCGTAACTTGACCTGTAAGGGCATTTTCATAATTCGCAATCGTATCCACAAAGGGTAATTCAGTAATTTACCCTCTAAGGGTATAATGGTAATTTCACAACCTAAGCTTAATTACTAATTTGGGGCATAAAACGAAACTGTCCAACTGCATCACACTGACTAAATTGGCCATAACTCGAGTTAGAAAACTCAAATCTAAATCCGTAAATTTTCCTTGAAACTAGACTCGTATATCTTTCTACTATAAGTTTTCCAGAATTTTACCTTAACCATTTAGTACAGTTTATTCCTTAAAATTTCCCTTGTTTCACTGTCCAATGATTCTGACCTCTCTTATCTTAATCTCAAATATCTTACTGTACGATTTTCATATACTGCTCCCACTTATTTATTTTGAAAATAGATTCACTAAGGAATCCATACATATCAATTATAACTCTTAATTCACTTTGTACAATTTTATATGATTTTTCCAAGATAGAACAGAATACCCCGAAGTTATTCAGAACTAGCCTCACTAAAATTTACATATCTCCGAATATAAAATTCCTTTTCCTTCTCCGTTTATTCCATATTAAAGTAGACACAGTAATCTTTAATCTGATATCTTATTTACTTTGTAATTCCTTTTATCCAATTTTTCATGATTTTTCAAATACAAGACACTGTTTCTGACCGAAACTGTTTTATTACAAAATACGATTACCACTACGAATATACGCACTCGAGTGATCAAGAATGCGGTTATCGGTTTTATTCGGTATTTCTACCGAATCACAGAATATTTCATGTAAACTTTCAAAGAGATGTGAGACTTACTCACCATTTCAAACATATATTCGGAAGGGCACGGATTACACACCTTATTCGAATCCGTAACACGAAATTCTCCATGCACCTAAAGATACAATCGATCAACAATTAATCCCAAAACTGAATTTACCACTTCAACCAATTATTTTGATTGATTAACAATCTATCACTTACCAACAATCCGAGTCTCTTATTACGAGGGATAGGTGTTCGATTGGCCTCCGATAAAGTACTTGAGTCCTTAAAAGTGATTAACACAAAAACAATGTTAGCCACACCTTATTCGCTTGAGGAGGAATCACCACAATACACCCCTTCACCTATATACGGCTTGGAAGAAAAGAAAATGAAATGAAAAGAGGAAAATACGATTACTTACCGATTTGATTAAGAAGAGATTGGATGGAAGAAGAGTGCCTTGTAATTTCGGAAATCAAAAGGGGAATAAACAAAAGATGAAAATCTTGATCAAACAAAAGAGCAAGAAAATGCACAATTGTGCTAGGGGAATTCGGCCAAAGTAAAAAGAAAGAAGAAACTATGGTCACCAAGGCTTGTAATTTCGGCACAAAGCAAAGGAAAAGAAAAGAATTTGAGAGGAAAAACAATGCACTATTGTGCTACTATGATTTGGCAAGGAGGGTTGCAAAATTGAGAGAAATGGCACAAAGTTGTCAAAAGGATTTTTGGCCAAAACAAAGCTAAGACTTTACCAAATGCCAAATAAAATTTCAGCCACCTAATTACTCCAAAAAAAAAAAAAAAACCATCCACATGCATCCCCCCTTAGGATAAGATTTGGCCACTCATACTTTCCAAAACACCTCCCCCGATATTAGCCTCTTGTCCCCCTTTCTTTCCTATTCCTCTTGATTCCTTTCCCAAACTTTAACCTTGCCATATTCTTTTAGCCACCTTACCAAAATAATAAAGTCCACTAGGCTAAATCACAAAATTTTACTAAGGCCCAACTCAAACCTAATTTATGAGAACCTTCCAAATTCACTTAACTAATAAGTCCAAAAAAGGGGTGAAATCATATGAATAATGATTTTATTTCTTAAGAACACCATTTGAGAAATGGAAACACTTTGTTAATTAAATTGCTTATTATTATATGCCAACTTACTAAGTTATAAAACTTACACCTTCTTTTCAATTTCTCTTAGTGTTGTCAGGTTGGCTCAAAGTTCGAGATCGTCGGAGGCAGTATCACACTATCGAATTATCAAGTAGAGTAAGGCTAAATTTAAGTGTGTATGTGTGAGTGGCATGTATAGAAGATTTATTCATTTTGATAAGTGTCATTTTGTGTAGCCAAATGTGTTGGCTGTTAATGTTACTCAAATAGTCTCGTAATAGCCTTGTAAATGGGCTAGCATTGTTTAAGTTAAATTATGCAACGATGATGAAATTCATGAGTGTGCTAGTTTGCATCTTAAAGTAGGGTAATGGTTAAAGAGAATGATATGCGTGGTGGCATATGATTGCTTTGATTTGTGAGATTGAAGTTGGTATGAGTCTGGTTGTGTTTCAGGGTGACAAAAAGGCTTGGAAAATAGTTTGCTATTGTCCACTTGACCGATCACTCGGGCGTGTGCCTTGGCCGTGTGATTTTTGACAGAATGGCCCATGGGATATTAATATGGGCGTGTCTAGGCCGTGTAAGGGCCACAGCCTGTATGCACGGACGTATGGTCAGGCCGTGTTAAAATTCTAGTAACTAAAGTTGTAGTCATGATTCAACACGGGCTGTTGGCACGGCCGTGTTGGAGGTCTATACGGGCGTGGGACGTACATTATCATTGTAACACCTTTATCCCGAGTCCGTCGCCAGATTAGTACCTGACAGATCAGAAACTTTTACTGACATTACAAACAATCATTCATCAATCACACTCGTAATGTCCCTTAAATAGGTCAATGAGACCTTAAACATGCTTATAAATCGGGTCGGGGCTAAACCGAAACACATACAGAAATTTTTAGAACTTTAAAACTTTTCAAAGTTTCAGGGGATACACACCCATGTGGACAGGCCGTGTGCCTCCCACAGCTGCTAGACACTCCTGTGTGTCCTCCCCGTGGTCAAAATTGATTTTACTCCACGGCCACCAAGCACGCCTGTGTTGCCTGGCCTTGGTCGATCCTGTCAAAACCACACGGCTACCAGGCACGTCCGTGTACCAAGGCCGTATACTATTAAGCCATATTCTTCACACAGCTACTAGACATGCCCATGTGTCTTAGCTGTGTGCTCCTAAGCTAGCTACTGACTTAGCCCCACGGTCACTAGGCACGTCCATGTGCCACAACTGTGTGACATTACAGGCCATTTGCAAGGCCAAAATGCCACCCACTAAGGGTCAAACCTACAAGCCAATCATCAATACGTCTCATGAACATTTGACAACCAATAACATGCCAAAACATCCATTCAATCTATACATTCAATACCAATTTTAACCATGCCAACTTTCAAGACTAAAACATATATTCACAAGCATAATTCTTCCAAATACTTACCCAAGAACTTGACCATTTTCAATGTCATTTAACCATACCAAGACATATATCACATATCATAAACATTAATACATATCCTCAACTCATATCTAGCCAAATCACATGGCTAAGTTCACATCTCATAACAATCCAAATAACTAGCTTATACATGCCATATCTAGCTATATACATTTCCAAAATGTACCAAAATAAGTTGAGTAGTGTGATGACGATCCTCGACGGTCTCGAGCCTTCAGTAGCTTTGACGATCTATAAAACAGAGAAAACACACACAAAGAGTAAGCTTTCCAAAAGCTTAGTAAGTCATATACAAATAAACCTATCATGTAAAGCATATAAGCATATGGAAACATTAGCAAAATTCATATTCATAGCAAGTTCATCACATATATACTTTGGTCCATTTTCTTGGCCATATTTGCGACATTTCTATATTCCATAATCTTATGAACACATAGATCTTTCATGCATATATTCACATATCATATCATTGTTCCAATATACATAATCAACTTAGTAAGATCATATAGATACTTACCTTGTATACACACTTAGTGTATAAATCAACGTATTTGAAACGGATTTACAATTCACTTAGTCATTCGTATCACAAACTTGCCCGTTGAACCGTTAGGAACCTAATAGGATACTCGAAAGCTCGGAATAGTTGTACAATGCCAACGTCCCAGGCTAGGTCTTACATGCACTCAGATATCGATGCCACTGTCCCAGACAGGGTCTTACAGGAATCAATACGAAGCCGATGTCCCAGGCATGGTCTAACACGTAAAGTTCATATCGATGCCAACATCCCAGACGTGTCTTACACGAAATCTCAAATCAACTCCAATGTCCCAGCGTTGTCTTACATGATAAAATAGAACAGATACCTATGTCATGACATAGTTAATCCTATCTATTCCTAGGTTCGTACGGGACTTCTTGGATATTGTCGCTAAGTCGATCTTATCTCGGAATTCATATGCATAGCATCTCATAAGCATTCATTATCATCAATATTCATATGAATATGCTAAATTCACTACAATTACATTATTTGCAATATGACTTACCTCGGATTCGATTTTACGGAAATGGAAATGACTACTTGATTACTTTCGCTTTCTCGCGATCTAAGTCTGTTTTCTTTGGTTCTTGATCTATACATATTCAGAATTAACTCTTTTATTCACTAACTCATTCAATTCAATCCAAGGGCACACATTTAGGTCTATTTGTAATTTAACCCTTACATTTGCACAATTTATCAATTTAGTACATTTTTCTCAAAACATCAAATTCACAAAATCATCACATACTCATGCTTAGCCGAATGTTCATACATCTCATACAAGCCCATATTTTCCATCAAATTTTCAATTTAGTCCCTCAAGTTACTATTTTCTCAATTTAGCCCTAATTAGCTAAATTCATCAAAATTCAAGAACAAAGTATGTTCATCTAGCTCAAATCTTTCATTTAACAACTACACTCATCACAAAGCTCAACATATCATCAATGCCATATCTTACAAATATCATCAATACACATAATTTAGACATGGGCTTGATAGCACTCGAAGCAACGATTATGAAAACGTAGAAATTATCAAAAATCGATCAATAACATACCTTGAATTAAACTCTCAAATGGTCGAATATAACAAAGCCCTTCTTCCCTATTTTCTTTTGTGTTTTCGGTGAAAGGATGGATGAAATAATATCCATTTTCATGTTTTTATCATATAATAACATACATATTAATATAATTACGTTATTAACCTTTCATTTAATAATTCAAATAAACATACATTAAAGGCACATTTGTCCTTTGTTCATCCACTAACTAAATAGTGGTTAAATTGCCTCATAAGGCCTCCACCTTTAAAAGCCACAACAATTAGGTGCATTAACATATAGCATGCAAATTTCACATTTAATGCAATTCAATCCTTTTTGTCAAATTAAGCACACAGACAGACAAATAAACTTACAAAATTTTTACACATACATGATCACATGTCTATGGCACAAAAAATAATATTAAAATATTTTTATGACTCGAATTTGTAGTTCCGAAACCACTGTTCCGACTAGGGTATAAACCAGACTATTACAATCATAAGGTTCGAAGAATTTTTCTTAGACGTCCGAGTTAACTAGGAATGGATCCCAAATCTCGTTTGGGGCTTCTAAGTCCAAAGGAAAAAAGGAAAAAAAAAAAAAAGAGCAACAAGATTAGTTTTCATAAGTTTTAAATTGGGATCAAGTTTGACGGGGTTAGAAAGTATATTAGTAAGAGTTTTAGCAAAGTAACGCCTCGTGCCCAACTCCGGTGATGGTCTCGGGTAAGGGGTGTTACATGTGTGGCCCTATCCCGAGGCACAGTTATCCCCGATTTTCTTGTAAAAGAACAAACACATGTCTTCAGGATCTCAAGTGACGTTACTTATGTTCCAATCTGATCCAAGGTACCTAACTTGAGTCCTTCAAACGACATTTATGCAAGAATTAATAGTAGTTTTCAAGATTTATCAAGATTAAATGACATGAACGAAAGATTTATCAAGAATCAAGAAAGATAATTTAATCTATCACAATATTACCGTTAGATAGAAGTTGTATAATGGTTTGATATCTAAACATCAGGACTAAGGCGTACTTACCGATTCTTGGCTAGGATTTGGAATGTAAAATTTCATGTAAAAGAGAGCAAAAAAGAGAATAAATAGGGAGCTGAAAGAAATTCCATTTGATTTTGAAGAGAAAACATATTCCTAGTTCAATTAGGAGAAGTTAGATTAAAAATATAGGGTTTGGGAACACTAGGGCGTCAGTAGCAATTTTCCCAAAGTTTTGGGCCTAAAATTTAAAGAAAAATTTAGAATAAAAAAAGGGATGGTTTGAGGTTAGGATGGTTCAAACCTAGCTATGCAAGGGAAAGGGAGTAAATGCTTATCCATAGGGTTGTTGCCCACACTTAACCCAAATAATATTTATTTTAGTACGATTTTCATCCTTGTTTGCTGAAAATTAAAACAAAAGAAATGGAATGGAGTGGATAGAACCTAAGACCTTTAAGGAGTGAACTAACAACTTAGCCATCAAACATATTCAATTATTTGATTATTTATTTCCTCTAAACCCTTATATTTTGTCATGTTACAAATTCTTACTTGAGGAACAACCCTTTTAGAAAACGAACCTTATTTTTTATCTAAGCTCTTTTTTTGGCTTATATTTTGCACAAACCCTCTCACTTTTTGCGTAGGCCTTCAAACCTGGACTGATGGTCTGACCCATGATCAAGTCTATCATCATGCGAGGAACTATAAATTTATGCTTTCTAATGGCACTAAAATTTGAAACCGATGATTTAACCTTGTTTGCAATATACATTTTAATTTTATAAAATATTTTATTTAATTTTATAAAATATTATGAAAAATTGACCAAATTAAAATAAAAAAGAACTAAATCCACATTTTATGCATAGTACATAAACTAATAACATGATTTAACAAAAAACAAAAGCACTCTATATATGGCCCCATCCCCATATGGCACCTACAATTTTAGTCTTCTCTAAATGGAAAGTACAACACAACAAAGAACATAAGGCAAGAAAGAGAAAAAAAAAAAAATTGAATTCTTTTCTCTACTTTTGGCAATACCTGGGTTGATGATTCAACAAAAACGCTAAACAAATGTGAAAATCTTGTGACATTTAATTAGTTTAAATCACCATAAATTCTTATCATAAATGGTTACAATTCTTATTTACATTTATAAACACCATTATTTTTTACTCTAAAATCCATAAAAGAATTTCAAGAAACAGAGAAAAAAAAATGGGGAGAAGGAAATTAAAAATCCAAAGATTAGAAGACATGAAAGTAAGACAAGCAAAATATTCAAAGCGAAAAAAAGGGATTCTTAAGAAAGCAAAAGAGCTTTCTATATTGTGTGATGTTGAAGTTGTTCTTTTACTCTATTCACCTTCCGGTAAACCAACCCTTTTTGTTGGTCAAGACCCCAAGTAAACTAGTTCATTCCTTTTTTCTTTTTCTTTTTCTTTTTTGTTATCACTATTAGTATTTTTTATTTTATTTTACAATTAAAATTCCAGTTTCTTTTTTCCTATTTATGTTCGATTTCACTTTTTTCAAAAATAATTTAAATTTTATTTTTTGAAAAAATTGGTCAAAACAGTAACTTATATAGCATTCTTCAGAAAGTCTCGAATATGCCATTCGTAGAGCGCGAGGAAAGGTAAATAATGTTAATAACATAGTTTTTTTCCTTTTTTAAAAAAAAAAGAATTCAATAGCTAAAAATTCTTTTTCTTTTCTTTTCCTCTAGGAGGGCCTATACAATGGAGGTACGTCTTGGTACCTAGTCTTGATTTAGGGATTTTTTATTTTACAATTTCATTTATTTAACAATTAAAATTAATATTTTTATTGAAGATGTTGAAGAAATTTTATGTAAATTGGGAGTCAGAGTTTGATCCATTAAGCTTGCCCTGTAACAAAAATGTTGATACCCTCAAGGTAAATGGGTTCCTAAAGTTGAGAACATAATAAAAAAAAATTCTATTTTTTATTAGTTTTTAAATCTTTTTTTTTTCTCTAGTTATATGAAGATCAACTGCAAGAGCTGAAGGACAAACTTACTAAGAAGAGCAAGATATTGAGGTTTGAAATATTCTAGTATTTAAAGATTTTAATTATGTACACAAATGTCACTTGTCGATGTTAAGCACATATCCCCAAATGAATGTTAGTATAATAGATGATCAAATATTCTAATAATGAATTTTATGATATTCCAACGAAAGGGACTGGAAAAATCCAGAAAATGTTGAGGACCTAAACCAAATAAAGTTTATGGAGAATCATCTCATTGCATCTCTTAATGGACTCCGAAACAAGAAGGTACCTTCTTTCTTTTTAATTTTTATATATTATGATAATAAAGTTTAAAATTTTGGGTCTGGAAAAAAAGGTTTAATGCATTAATGTATTAAGCATGAAAGTAAACAGATTGTTTTGTTTTGTTTTGTTTTGTTTTCATAGAATCAATTAGCAATGGAACAGCAAAGCAAAGAAAGATATTTAGAGGTTGGTCTTTAAATAAGCATGAAATAATTTACCCATTTTTCAACTATATGTATAAAATCTAATATACAAGGTTTTCTTTATTATGCAGGGGACTAAGAACCTGGAAATTTAATCTATGATTTCCTTTCAAAACTTATGATTTTTTATTAATGTAATGTTTTAAAATTATGATAAATGAACTCTAAAGAAAATTATTTTCTTTAGCAAATATGTATCAGTTAAACCTATGGTTGGAGAATGTCTTTGAAGGGGCTTTCTAATTTCCGGTCTCATATTTTATTTAATAGGCTCCTTTCGCTTTGTTATTATGGTGAGAACTAAATGAGTGTTTTTTTTTATACAATGAATGAAAATTTTAACATTATGTCCAAGTTCTTTTATCTTCTTTTTCAATGTTAATGGCAATCCTTCTCAGCAATGTCATATTTAGGATAGGAATATGAGTTCTTTTTTTAAAGTGTAATGTATTTTAAAGTTGCATCTAACACTTGTAGCTATATCAAAGTTTTAAAATTTATATAAAATTAAGAATTCTATCTGATTGTGAAGGTGTTTTTAACTGTGGTTTTGAACCAGCCATGTATTTTTTTTATTTTTAGCGTCAATTAAAAATATATTACAATTTTTTAAATTAAATTAAAAACCTCACCGTCATTGTTCTTAATAATTATTACTGAAACTAATATATTCAAATGATAAATTTCTCCTATCAAATTATTATAGCACAAATTAAGAACTCATTCAATTCAAATTATTGATTAACTAACTAAACTAAAGTCCATACATAGCAACAACTCAAGGTAGGACTTAGAGACCTACACATGTTAATTGTGCATTGTGGGTCTCAAACGTAGGTATTTAAGAACCAAAGCCTCCGCTTTTGTCAACTAAGCCAAGTTGGTTTCGTAAAATCATGATAAAAAAGTGGATGATGTTAGAGGTATAGGATTAAATTTTACTAGTGTGGTTCATGTCCCATGCTTTGAGTTGATTTAATTATTTTTGCCTAAATTATGGAGTTAAAATTTAAATGTTACAATATGCTCCAAATTATGTACTATTTTTATATTTAAAATTTAGTCTTTATACTTTCATTTTCAAGAATTTAGTCCCTCTACTTTTTCAATTTAAAAACTTAGGTCCAGTTGGTAATACCTTTAAAAATTATTCTGTTCAATTCACTCCTCTAACATTCTATTTTTTTAATCCTCATTTGGTAGCCATTTGACAAAAAAAATGGCATTGTAATAATCCTAAATTTGACAAAGAATTTTAACGGCATTAACAATTCTTAAAATTCAACATTTAATCAAAATAAAGTGTGTAAGAATGCCTTTTATTTTGACCAAATTTTATTTTTGGCTTTTCTTCTCCTAATTAAGCTCTGTTTTTAGTTTCCCACTTAAGCTCTAATTAACCTAGAGTTGTTGTAGTCATATATGCTACAGATTTCTACATATAAATAGGCCTAAGTTTGTAACACCCTAAAAATCTGAGTATTGATATATTGCATGATTTGGTGTTTAGATTATGAAGGAAAATTTTCTTACTTTTATTTTTGTGTTTATTATAGTCCTGAAGAAGAGTATAGCATAATTTGGGTAAGGAATAAATTTTTTATTTGAGAATTTATTGAAGAGAAGCAAGTGTCATTAATACTTAAGTTAATTTAAGTGTTAATAAGTGACATAAGATGAGTACATGGCATGGTGGTGTTAGCGCATGAGTTGTAGCATGAGGGGAGAGGTTCGAATCCCTTGTTTAGCATCTAGATAAATTTTATTTTTAATTTTTCTGCACATGTATAGCAAGTGTCGGCCAAGCATAAATATGGTAAGTGTTGACCTTGTTATTTTTGGTTAGTATATCAAAGGAATAAGGTAAGTGTT
Source organism: Gossypium rotundifolium (assembly GCA_025506655.1). Taxonomy (NCBI): domain Eukaryota; kingdom Viridiplantae; phylum Streptophyta; class Magnoliopsida; order Malvales; family Malvaceae; genus Gossypium; species Gossypium rotundifolium. The sequence goes on along the minus strand of CP106727.1, from coordinate 153,531,165 downwards.
AACATATGGTATGGAATCAAGAACTTAAGGAAAGATATGGAGACATGGGGCAAGTATCAAGGAGAATGTTTTGGAAACAAAATCATGGCCATTTGACCATGCATTTGGACGGCAATATGGTCTAGGGAGGGAGCCGAATTTTTGGTGTTAGTTTGGCTAGGATTTGAAGTCTCTTTTTGGTCATTCTTAGCATTTTGTGCATAGTTTTGAAACTCTTTTCTACCTTTCTCCCTTGGCGAAATTGAGCATTGGTAAACCTTAATCTTTTGACCATTTGGTCACTTTTGCATATCACCTTAGTATTTTTTTGTGTGTTCTTTTCTTAGTGACGAAATCACCTATACCCAAAAAGCCATTCTTTTCTTTTCTTCTCCCCATTCCGAATATACAATGCCATTAAATTCATCTCTTTCTTTTCTTTTCTTCTCTTTGAAAACTAATCCTCATCATCATCTTTTTCTTCCATCTTTTATTTCTTTCTCATATTTCTTTTCAATCAAAATTCTTTCCATTATTTCTCTCATGGCCGAATGCTAGTGTGCCCATAGCCGAATTTTTCTCTATTCCTAAGCATCATTCTCAATCGTTTCTTTTCAACCGTGGACGATAGGTAAGGGTTCCTTTTTGATTTATATTAGTTAATAGAGGTTTGGCCGAATTTTAATGGTGGTAAGAGGATCTTTTGGATCAAAATTTATTTTTCCTTCTATTAAACGTTTCCAATGGTTATATTTTAGTGCGATAACGGAAGATCGGAAATCAAGTGGTCGTGAGTGACATAGAACGCTTGGATCGATTCTCCTTGTGGAACAAGAATATTTGTGGTAAGGAAATCTCGTTCTTTAAAACCTTTAGTCATAATCGATATAAATATTTTTAGGATGTGCTAACAATCTTTTGATATCGAAGACTTTCAAAATAGGGAAGAAAAGGGAGGTGTTTAGTCTTCGTAAGAAGGGCGGATCCACTATTCCCCCTAAGTATAAACGAAGAGCAGTTTCGGCAGTCCGGGATTTGTTACGGACCATCTTTCGAAGGAAGTCAATTATTTGAAGTAGTAAGAACTCCCGAGCCTTTGTACGTTAGTGGATTCTCAGCGAATAACGAACCAATAAACGAGGAGAAACCGAAAATTGAAGTGATTCAAAATCAAGAGGGTAAGGTTTTGGATCTAATATCGATAATGTATTTTTATACAAAATAGTGTTCTAACGGATCGAAATATGTTTTAGGTGTCGAGGAGCGAGAAGGATTAGTACTCTCGATATCGAGGTGTGTAACTTCACACTTTTTCTCGGGTTTGGATGTTATTGCGGTATTGAGTAAAATCGTAAAAACGACTAGATCGGCTTAAAACGTAATAATTGGTATTTCGACGAAAATACATGAAAACGACAAAATTGTAGAAATTACGAAAATGCCCTCGAGAAATTAGTTGTAAATATGTAAAATTGTATATCTCGTAATAATTGGGCTGAAATCTCTGCTAGATCGTTAAATGGGCCTAAAAGTCTGTTATATTGAAAATTGGGCCGAAATCTCTGTTAGATCGATAATTGGGCCGAAATCTCTGTTAGATCGTTAAATGGGCCTAAAAGTCTTTTATATTGAAAATTGGGCCGAAATCTCTGTTAGATCGATAATTGGGCCGAAATCTCTGTTAGATCATAAATGGGCCGTAATCTCTGTTAAATTGTTAAACGGGCTGAAATCCCTGCTAGATTGATAAATGGGCCAAATTCCTGCTAAATCATAAATTTGGGCATAAGTTGTTAAATTGTTAATTGGGCCAAATGTTATTTTTGGGCCTTAATAAAAATTGGAAATATTGACTCTTGTTAATGGGCCTTTTTGATTAAATCATTGTATAATCACAGTTTACTTTGCATACATATTGCATGGGTTGGGAAAATGATGAAGAGAAGAAGGCCTGTTGCCAAAATCTAGTTCGGTGGCTTTGCCACAAAATTATGGCTATTTGCCTCTAGTTCGGTGGCTCTGCCACAAAAGTAATAAATGGCTATTTGCCTCTAGTTCGGTGGCTCTGCCACAAAATAATAATTGGCTCAATGCCTCTAGTTCGGTGACTTTGTCACAATCTAGTTCGGTGGCTCTGCCACAAATATAAATTGGCTTAATGCCTACGATTGGTGTGATGGCGGGGTGGGTTGACTTGATCCCCACAGGTGTGATGGTTGGTACGGGGGTGTGTAGCGGATGGAATTAGGTTTGGGAGGGAAAAATTCATTTTTACATGCATGTTATTAATTATGTTATTCATTATGCTATTAAATATGTTATTAATTATGTTGTTAATTCTGCTTATGGGCTCAAGGCCCAAATCCATAATTTGAAAATCGCCCATGGACAAAGTAAGTGAGTTATACGAGTTCTAAGTAACTCACCCCTCAAATTTTCCATCTCGTAATGGAAATTGATGTGGACTTGGGCCGAGGATGACTTCGTGGAGGCCATCTTGCAAAACATGGGTTTATTAAACTCGAACTTTTTAATAAGTATTTTACTATTTTGGGTTAATGTAATAAGGGCCTCTATTATTAATTTATGGATTTTATGTGTGATTGGTTTTAAACTATATTTTGGACATTTAAATATGAGCTTATGATTATATGATGTTTTTATCAAAATAAATTGGGTTTTCAAATATATGAAATTCCTTTATAAATATTTTATTATTGTTAACTCTTAATTAAATTACCTAAGGGTTTTTGATAATACAATGTCAATAATGTTTTTCAACTAATGTTTTCTAATATACATCAAATTAAAATACTCTTCCGATTTTATTAAACCCCGTAATTAAAAATAATATTGTAGTTTTCAACTTATTGAAGATTTTAAGATAGTTTCGATTCATGTAACAAACCAAATCTAGTCTTAATGCATAGACCGGGTTTGGGGTGTTACATTTAATGGTATCGAGCCAGTTCAAAAAACTCTACCGTGGTTTGGGTTCGCAAATAATTTCGTATGAAATCGCTCAATTATATTTTAAAGATCAAGATGGCACCACAAGCATCCGCAACAAGTCAAGTAAGTATTTATTGCTTAATGATTACTATGATGATCATAGGAACACTCTAGAACTTCTAGTTTTAGATGTGAAAATCGTAGAGATTGAGACTATAGGATATGTTACGAAAAACAACTTTACCTCTCAAATCTCATAAAACATCGTTAATAAACACCGAAACAAATTTTCGATTCATAAAACTTGTAATCGATAAAACGAACAAGCCATCATGAGCACTAGAGGACGTGGTCGTGGACGCGTGAGACGTGGGTGGTAGAGGCCGAGGTGCTACAACCAAGCACCAAATCATATGTCGGAAATGGACGACTGCGTCAATTGAGAGTGAGACGAGATCACGCGATCACATGGAAGAAGATAATGCATTAACTCAAGCAATCTGCGAGTCTTGGAAAGGGTCATGGAACTAGAATTGGGCCAACGACTCGTGGGTCAATTTCGAACGACTTAAGTCCAATAATGCGAAGTTTTCAGAGGAGTTTCGGTGTAGCTCGAATGTGGTGAATATCGCTCAAGTCGTGGAACAAATTATGGATGATATGGAATGCATCGTTGAGCAAAAGCGAAAGGAGTTGTATCCTTGTTAAGAGATGAGGCATATCGCTGGTGGCTCACTGCTCGAGAAGGCACCAAGTCGCACGATTAATTGGGAATTCTTTAAAGCCGCCTTCCAAGGAAAATACGTTGGAACGAAGTTATGTAGACGTCAAGGAAAGAATTTCTGAATCTTGTCCAAGGAAGTAAGACAGTGGCAGCATATGAAGCTGAGTTTTTACGTCTGAGCCGCTATGCTCGGACAATTGTATCAACAGATCATGAACGTTGTGTGCGTTTTGAGGATGGACTTAATGATGAGCTGAGGGTTCTGATTGCTCCACAGCAAGTTAGAACTTTTTCCACTCTTGTGGAGAAGGCCAAGATAGCCGAGGAGGCTAAGAACTCAGAACGGCAGAACCGAGAAAGATTTTGAAACAAGAGAGAGACACAGCAGTCTGGTTCTTCAAAGAGATTCCAGAAGAGACCTCGGAATGATGAACCAGTTCAAGGTAGAACACCGGTAGCAAATAATCGAAGTCGAGATTGCGCTGAGTGTGGGAAAAGACATTTTGGAGAGTGTTGGAGGAAAACGGGCGCATGTTACAAATGCGGTTCAATGGATCATCAGTACAAAAATTATCCTCGACGTATGGATACGACTCAAGAAGTTCGTAATAATGATGCACAGCCGGCCAGAGGTAATCAGCAGCCACCGAGAGGTCGTGGACCAGGTCGTGGTGGTAATGGGGTTGGTCGTGGTCAAGGTGCACCGGGTCGAGGCAATGGTCCCAGAGGGAACGCAGATGCAAGACAGCCTGGACTGGTTTATGCAGTTAGACGCCGCGAGGACGGCAATGCACCAGATGTGATAACTGGTACGTTCTTCATCTTCGATGTACCTGTTATTGCTTTAATAGATATTGGCTCTACCCACTCATATGTTGCTAGCGCCATATCTGGAAACCTGAATTTAGAATCTGAAATTACCGATAGTGAGATGACAGTAATTAGTCCTTTAGGACAGTCGGTAATTGTTAATAAAATGTTTAAAGACGTGCCCTTGAAAATTCAAGAGGAGGTATTCGTGGCGAATTTGATGGAATTGCCTTTCGTGAGTTCGATCTCATTCTGGGCATGGATTGGTTGGTTAAACATCGGGCACAATTGGATTGTATTGAAAAACGAATGTCAGTAAGAACCTCGGATGATAAGGAAATCATAATGATTGGTGAGCGAAGGAACTACTTGGCAAATGTGGTATCGCATTAAAGGCGTAGAAGTTGGTTCGGAAAGGATATGGAGCATTCCTAGCCTTTATCTCGTGCTTTGGATGCCAAAGAGTTACCGTGAATGATGTGAGGACGGTGAAGGAATTTCCGATGTATTTCGAAGAACTTCCCGGTATACCTCCGGATCGGAAGTAGAATTTGGCATTGAGCTTTTTCTCGGGATGACTCCGGTGTCCATTGCTCCTTATAGAATGGCACCAAGGAGTTGGTGAGCTTAAAGCTCAAATTCAAGAATTCTTGGATCGGGATTTATTCGACCAAGTGTGTCTCGTGGGAGCACCAGTTTTGTTCATCAAGAAGAAGGATGGATCGATGCGTATGTGCATTGACTACAGACAATTGAATAAATTGACGATCAAGAATCGGTATCCTCTGCCGAGAATTGACGACCTATTTGATCAATTAAAAGGAGCTTCAGTTTTCTCCAAAATTGATTTGAGGTCGGGTTATCACCAGCTCAAGGTGAAAGAAGCGGACATTTATAAGACGGCATTTCGGACACGTTACGGGCATTATGAGTTTGTAGTGATGCCGTTTGGATTAACCAATGCACCAACCGTATTTATGGACATGATGAACCGAGTCTTTCAACCATATTTAGACCGGTTTGTGGTAGTGTTCATAGATGACATATTAGTTTATTCGAGAAATGAGGAGGAGCATGACAAGCATTTGCGGATAGTATTACAGCTACTTCGTGATAAGCAACTGTATGCCAAATTTAGTAAATGCGAATTTTGGCTAAAGGAAGTGACTTTCCTTGGTCATGTGGTATCAGCCGAAGGAATAAGGGTGGATCCTCAAAAATTGAGGCTATTCTAGATTGGAAACCACCAACATCGGTAGCTGAAATTTGGAGTTTCTTGGGTTTGGCTGGATACTATAGACGTTTTGTAGAGGGGTTTTCGTTGATTGCTGCACCCCTAACTAAACTGTTGCGGAAGGGAGCTCCGTATAATTGGACTGAAAAGCAAGAGAGTTTGAGAAATTGAAGAAGATCCCGACGAAGCTCTAGTTTTGATTCATCGGAGGTGGAAAAGAATTCACTATTTATTGTGATGCGTCTCACACGGTGCAGGTTGTGTGTTGATGCAAAATGGAAAGGTGGTGGCCTATGCTTCTCGTCAATTGAGACCGCACGAAGTAAACTACCCTACTCATGATTTGGAGTTAGTCATTGTGGTCTTTGCTTTAAAGATTTGGAGGCACTATCTCTACGGTGAGAAATCATCTACACGGATCACAAGAGTCTTAAATACCTCCTTACCCAAAAGGAGTTGAATTTAAGACAAAGAAGATGGGTAGAATTATTAAAGAATTATGATTTCTCAATCGAATATCATCCTGGAAAGGCTAACGTGGTAGCTGACGCGTTAAGTCGTAAGGCAAGATTCGATTTGAGAGCATTGTTTGCCCATTTGAGTCTCAGATGAGGATGGTAGTTTGTTAGCGAACTTGGTGAAGCCTTTGTGGTGGAACAAATCAAGGAAAAAGCAGACATCGATGAAAAGTTGGGACCGTTACTTGACAAGTTGAAAATGGTGAAATCGAGGATTTTGGAATAAACACGGAAAGTGTGTTGTGCTTTCGAGGAAGAGTATGTATGCCTAAGGACTCGGATCCGAGGCAAATGATTCTACGGAGGCGATAGTAGCCCTTATGCTATGCATCCCAAAGGAAATAAGATGTATCGAGATCTCCGTGAATGATTGGTGGCGTGGTTGAAGCGTGAAATTTCGTAATTTGTGGGAATATGTTTGACTTGTCGACAAGTGAAGGCGTAACATCAATTACCGTCTGGATTGTTACAACCGATAAAGATTCCTCTTTGGAAATGGGAACGGATAACTATGGATTTTGTTAGTGGGTTACCTTTAACACCTACTAAGAAAAATTTCGTATGGGTAATTGTTGATCGCTTGACGAAGATCGCTCATTTCCTACCAACAAACGGATTATTCATTGTAGAAGTTGGCGGCGTGCATATATCCGAAATTGTGAGGTTGCATGGGGTACCTATATCTATTATATCAGACAGAGATCCCAGATTTACATCACGATTTTGGAAAGCTCTGCATGAAGCCTTGGGGACAAAGTTGAATTTCAGTACGGCTTTTCATCCTCAGTCTGATGGTCAGTCGGAGAGAGTAATTCAGATATTGGAAGATATGTTAAGGGGATGTGTAATCGACTTGAGGGTAGTTGGGAGGATTATCTACCACCGCGAATTTGCGATATAACAATACTATCGGCCTAGCATTCAGATGGCACCTTACGAGGCATTGTATGGTCGTAAGTGTCGTTCTCCTATTTGTTGGACTGAGTTGGGCGAACGACAGATGTTAGGTCCTGAGATGATATCTGAAACAGAGGAAAAGGTAAAGGTTATTCGAGCACGGTTGAAAGAAGCCTCAGATAGACAGAAGTCGTATGCAGACCTGAAGCGAAAGGATATCGAGTATGATGTGGGGGATTAGGTTTTCTTGAAGGTCTCACCTTGGAAAAAGATCTTCAGGTTTGGAAGAAAGGGCAAGCTAAGCCCTAGGTACATTGGACCTTATCGTGTGCTGAAGCGTGTTGGTCCAGTGGCTTATCAGATTGAGTTACCTCCGGAATTGGATCAAATTCATAATGTTTTTCATGTTTCCATGTTGAGGCATTATAGATCGGATCCTTCGCACATTATACCGGTAGAAGAATTGGAGTTGAATTTAGATTTGTCTTTTGAAGAAGAACCAGTGGAAATCTTAGACCGAGATGTCAAAGTGCTAAGAAAGAAAATCGTGCCGTTGGTCAAAGTTCTATGGCGTAACCACGGAGTGGAGGAAGCTACGTGGGAGCCTGAGGATGCAATTCGGCAACAATATCTTCACCTTTTTCAATCAGGTAAATTTCGAGGACGAAATTTTCTTTAAGGAGGGTAGAGTTGTAACACCCTAAAAATCTGAGTATTGATATATTGCATGATTTGGTGTTTAGATTATGAAGGAAAATTTTCTTACTTTTATTTTTGTGTTTATTATAGTCCTGAAGAAGAGTATAGCATAATTTGGGTAAGGAATAAATTTTTTTATTTGAGAATTTATTGAAGAGAAGCAAGTGTCATTAATACTTAAGTTAATTTAAGTGTTAATAAGTGACATAAGATGAGTACATGGCATGGTGGTGTTAGCGCATGAGTTGTAGCATGAGGGGAGAGGTTCGAATCCCTTGTTTAGCATCTAGATAAATTTTATTTTTAATTTTTCTGCACATGTATAGCAAGTGTCGGCCAAGCATAAATATGGTAAGTGTTGACCTTGTTATTTTTGGTTAGTATATCAAAGGAATAAGGTAAGTGTTAACATATGGTATGGAATCAAGAACTTATGGAAAGATATGGAGACATGGGGCAAGTATCAAGGAGAATGTTTTGGAAACAAAATCATGGCCATTTGACCATGCATTTGACTGACAATATGGTCTAGGGAGGGGCCGAATTTTTGGTGTTAGTTTGGCTAGGATTTGAAGTCTCTTTTGGTCATTCTTAGCATTTTGTGCATAGTTTTGAAACTCTTTCTCTACCTTTCTCCCTTGGCGAAATTGAGCATTGGTAAACCTTAATCTTTTGACCATTTGGTCACTTTTGCATATCACCTTAGTATTTTTTGTGTGTTCTTTTCTTAGTGACGAAATCACCTATACCCAAAAAGCCATTCTTTTCTTTTCTTCTCCCATTGTCAATATACAATGCCATTAAATTCATCTCTTTTCTTTTTCTTTTCTTCTCTTTGAAAACGAATCCTCATCATCATCTTTTTCTTCCATCTTTTATTTCTTTCTCATATTTCTTTTCAATCAAAATTCTCTCCATTATTTCTCTCATGGCCGAATGCTAGTGTGCCCATAGCCGAATTTTTCTCTATTCCTAAGCATCATTCTCAATCGTTTCTTTTCAACCGTGGACGATAGGTAAGGGTTCCTTTTTGATTTATATTAGTTAATAGAGGTTTGGCCGAATTTTAATGGTGGTAAGAGGATCTTTTGGACCGAAATTTATTTTTCCTTCTATTAAACGTTTCCAATGGTTATATTTTAGTGCGATAACGGAAGATCGGAAATCAAGTGGTCGTGAGTGACATAGAACGCTTGGATCGATTCTCCTTGTGGAACAAGAATATTTGTGGTAAGGAAATCTCATTCTTTAAAACCTTTAGTCATAATCGATATAAATATTTTTAGGATGTGCTAACAATCTTTTGATATCGAAGACTTTCAAAATAGGGAAGAAAAGGGCGGTGGTTAGTCTTCGTAAGAAGGGCTGATCCACTATTCCCCCTAAGTATAAACGAAGAGTGGTTTCGACAGTCCGGGATTTTCCACTGGGTTGCGGACCATCTTCCGAAGGAAGTCAATTATTTGAAGTAGTAAGAACTCCCGAGCCTTTGTACGTTAGTGGATTCTCAGCGAATAACGAACCAATAAACGGGGAGAAATCGAAAATTGAAGTGATTCAAAATCAAGAGGGTAAGGTTTTGGATCTAATATCGATAATGTATTTTTTATACAAAATAGTGTTCTAACGGATCGAAATATGTTTTAGGTGTCGAGGAGCGAGAAGGATTAGTACTCTCGATATCGAGGTGTGTAACTTCACACTTTTTCTCGGGTTTGGATGTTATTGCGGTATTGAGTAAAATTGTGAAAATGATCAGCTTAAAACGCAATAATTGGTATTTCGACGAAAATACATGAAAATGACAAAATTGTAGAAATTACGAAAATGCCCTCGAGAAATTAGTTGTAAATATGTAAAATTGTATATCTCGTAATAATTGGGCCGAAATCTCTGCTAGATCGTTAAATGGGCCTAAAAGTCTGTTATATTGAAAATTGGGCCGAAATCTCTGTTAGATCGATAATTGGGCCGAAATCTCTGTTAGATCATTAAATGGGCCTAAAAGTCTTTTATATTGAAAATTGGGCCGAAATCTCTATTAGATCGATAATTGGGCCGAAATCTCTGTTAGATCATAAATGGGCCGTAATCTCTGTTAAATTGTTAAACGGGCTGAAATCCCTGCTAGATTGATAAATGGGCCAAATTCCTGCTAAATCATAAATTTGGGCATAAGTTGTTAAATTGTTAATTGGGCCAAATGTTATTTTTGGGCCTTAATAAAAATTGGAAATATTGACTCTTGTTAATGGGCCTTTTTGATTAAATCATTGTATAATCACAGTTTACTTTGCATACATATTGCATGGGTTGGGAAAATGATGAAGAGAAGAAGGCTCTTGCCAAAATCTAGTTCGGTGGCTTTGCCACAAAATTATGGCTATTTGCCTCTAGTTGGCTTGGCTCTCGCCACAAAATTATAAATGGCTATTTGCCTCTAGTTCGGTGGCTCTGCCACAAAATAATAATTGGCTCAATGCCTCTAGTTCGGTGACTTTGTCACAATCTAGTTCGGTGGCTCTGCCACAAATATAAATTGGCTTAATGCCTACGATTGGTGTGATGGCGGGGTGGGTTGACTTGATCCCCACAGTGTGATGGTTGGTACGGGTGTGTAGCGGATGGAATTAGGTTTGGGAGGAAAAATTCATTTTACATGCATGTTATTAATTATGTTATTCATTATGCTATTAAATATGTTATTAATTATGTTGTTAATTCGCTTATGGGCTCAAGGCCCAAATCCATAATTTGAAAATCGCCCGATGGACAAAGTAAGTGAGTTATACATCGAGTTCTAAGTAACTCACCCCTCAAATTTTCCATCTCGTAATGGAAATTGACGTGGACTTGGGCCGAGGATGACTTCGTGGAGGCCATCTTGCAAAACATGGGTTTATTAAACTCGAACTTTTTAATAAGTATTTTACTATTTTGGGTTAATGTAATAAGGGCCTCTATTATTAATTTATGGATTTTTATGTGTGATTGGTTTTAAACTATATTTTGGACATTTAAATATGAGCTTATGATTATATGATGTTTTATCAAAATAAATTGGGTTTTCAAATATATGAAATTCCTTTATAAATATTTTATTATTGTTAACTCTTAATTAAATTACCTAAGGGTTTTGATAATACAATGTCAATAATGTTTTTCAACTAATGTTTTCTAATATACATCAAATTAAAATACTCTTCGATTTTTATTAAACCCGTAATTAAAAATAATATTGTAGTTTTCAACTTATTGAAGATTTTAAGATAGCTCGATTCATGTAACAAACCAAATCCAGTCTTAATGCATAGACCGGGTTTGGGGTGTTACATTTAATGGTATCGAGCAATTTCAAAAACTCGGTACGTGGTTTGGGTTCGCAAATAATTTCGTATGAAATCGCTCAATTATATTTTAAAGATCAAGATGGCACCACAAGCATCCAAGCAACAAGTCAAGTAAGTATTTATTGCTTAATGATTACTATGATGATCATAGGAACACTCTAGAACTTCTAGTTTTAGATGTGAAAAATCGTAGAGATTGAGACTATAGGATATGTTGCGAAAAATAACTTTACCTCTCAAATCTCATAAAACATCGTTAATAAACACCGAAACAAATTTTCTGATTCATAAAACTTGTAATCAGATAAAAACGAACAAGCCATCATGAGCACTAGAGGACGTGGTCGTGGACGCGGTAGACGTGGCCGTGGTAGAGGCCGAGGTGCTACAACTGAAGCACCAAATCATATGCCGAAAATGGACGCACCTGCGTCAATTGAGAGTGAGACGAGATCACGCGATCACATGGAAGAAGATAATGCATTAACTCAAGCAATGCTGCGAGTCTTGGAAAGGGTCGCCGAAACTAGAATTGGGCCAACGACTCGTGGGTCAATTTCAGAACGACTTAAGTCCAATAATGCAGAAGTTTTCAGAGGAGTTTCCGGTGTAGCTCCGAATGTGGCTGAATACTGGCTCGAAGCTGTGGAACGGATTATGGATGATATGGAATGCACTGTTGAGCAAAAACTGAAAGGAGCTGTATCCTTGTTAAGAGATGAGGCGTATCAGTGGTGGCTCACTGTTCGAGAAAACCAAAATCGCACCGATTAATTGGGAATTCTTTAAAGCCGCCTTCCAAGGAAAATACGTTGGAACGAAAGTTATGTAGACGTCAAGGAAAGAATTTCGAATCTTGTCCAAGGAAGTAAGACGGTGGTAGCATATGAAGTCGAAGTTTTACGTCCGAGCCGCTATGTTCGGACAATTGTATCAACAGATCATGAACATTGTGTGCGTTTGAGGATGGACTTAATGATGAGTGAGGGTTCGATTGCTCCACAACAAGTTAGAACTTTTTCCACTCTTGTGGAGAAGGCCAAGATAGCGAGGAGGCTAAGAACTCGAACAGCAGAACCAGAAAGATTTCAAAACAAGAGAGAGACACATGATCCGGTTCTTCAAAGAGATTCCAGAAGAGACCTCGGAATGATGAACCAGTTCAAGGTAGAACATCGGTAGCAAATAATCAAGTCGAGATTATACCGAGTGTGGGAAAAGACATTTTGGAGAGTGTTGGAGGAAAACGGGCGCATGTTACAAATGCGGTTCAATGGATCATCAAGACAAAATTATCATCGACGTATGGATACGACTCAAGAAGTTCGTAATAATGATGCAAAGCCGCCGAGGTAATCAGCAGACCACCGAGAGGTCGTGGACCGGTCGTGGTGGTAATGGGGTTGGTCGTGGTCAAGGTGCACCGGGTCGAGGCAATGGTCCCAGAGGGAACACAGATGCAAGACAGCCTGGACTGGTTTATAGTTAGACGCCGCGAGGACGGCAATGCACTAGATGTGATAACTGGTACGTTCTTCATCTTCGATGTACCTGTTATTGCTTTAATAGATATTGGCTCTACCCACTCATATGTTGCTAGCGCCATATCTGGAAACCTGAATTTAGAATCTGAAATTACCGATAGTGAGATGACAGTAATTAGTCCTTTAGGACAGTCGGTAATTGTTAATAAAATGTTTAAAGACGTGCCCTTGAAAATTCAAGAGGAGGTATTCGTGGCGAATTTGATGGAATTGCCTTTCGGCGAGTTCGATCTCATTCTGGGCATGGATTGGTTGGTTAAACATCGGGCACAATTGGATTGTGCTGAAAAATGAATGTCAGTAAGAACCTCGGATGATAAGGAAATCATAATGATTGGTGAGCGAAGGAACTACTTGGCAAATGTGGTATCTGCATTAAAAGGCGAGAAGTTGTTCGGAAAGGATATGGAGCATTCCTAGCCTTTATCTGTGCTTTGGATGCCAAAGAGTTATCTGTGAATGATGTGAGGACGGTGAAGGAATTTCTCGATGTATTTCCCGAAGAACTTCCTGGTATACCTCCAGATCGGGAAGTAGAATTTGGCATTGAGCTTTTTCTGGGGCGACTCAAAGTGTCCATTGCTCCTTATAGAATGGCACCAAGGAGTTGGTGAGCTTAAAGCTCAAATTCAAGAATTGTTGGATCGGGGATTTATTCGACCAAGTGTGTCTCCGTGGGGAGCACCAGTTTTGTTCGTCAAGAAGAAAGATGGATCGATGCGTATGTGCATTGACTACAGACAATTGAATAAATTGACGATCAAGAATCGGTATCCTCTGCCGAGAATTGACGACCTGTTTGATCAATTAAAAGGAGCTTCAGTTTTCTCCAAAATTGATTTGAGGTCAGGTTATCACCAGCTCAAGGTGAAAGAAGCGGACATTTTTAAGACGGCATTTCGGACACGTTACGGGCATTATGAGTTTGTAGTGATGCCGTTTGGATTAACCAATGCACCAGCCGCATTTATGGACATGATGAACCGAGTCTTTCAACCATATTTAGACCGGTTTGTGGTAGTGTTCATAGATGACATATTGGTTTATTCGAGAAATGAGGAGGAGCATGACAAGCATTTGCGGATAGTATTACGACTACTTCGTGATAAGCAAATCAGATGCCAAATTTAGTAAATGCGAATTTTGGCTAAAGGAAGTGACTTTCCTTGGTCATGTGGTATCACCAAGGAATAAGGGTGGATCCTCAAAAATTGAGGCTATTCTAGATTGGAAACCACCAACATCGGTAGCTAAAATTCGGAGTTTCTTGGGTTTGGTGGATACTATAGACATTTTGTAGAGGGTTTTCGTTGATTGTCGCACCCTAACTAAACATTGCGGAAGGAGCTCCGTATAATTGGACCTAAAAAAGCAAGAGAGTTTCGAGAAATTGAAGAAGATCCCGACGGAAGCTCCGGTTTGATTGACGGAGGCTAGAAAAGAATTCACTATTTATTGTGATGCGTCTCACACGGGTCTGGGTTGTGTGTTGATGCAAAATGGAAAGGTGGTGGCCTATGCTTCTCGTCAATTGAGACCGCACGAAGTAAACTACCCTACTCATGATTTGGAGTTAGCTGTTGTGGTCTTTGCTTTAAAGATTTGGAGGCACTATCTCTACGGTGAGAAATCTATCATCTACACGGATCACAAGAGTCTTAAATACCTCCTTACCCAAAAGGAGTTGAATTTAAGACAAAGAAGATGGGTAGAATTATTAAAGGATTATGATTTCTCAATCGAATATCATCCTCGAAAGGCTAACGTGGTAGCCGACGCGTTAAGTCGTAAAGGCGATTCGATTTGAGAGCATTGTTTGCCCATTTGAGTCTCAGATGAGGATGGTAGTTTGTTAGCGAACTTCGTGAAGCCTTTGTGGTGGAACAAATCAAGGAAAAGCAGACATCGATGAAAAGTTGGGACCGTTACTTGAAGAAGTTGAAAATGGTGAAATCGAGGATTTTGGAATAAACACGGAAGGTGTGTTGTGCTTTCGAGGAAGAGTATGTATGCCTAAGGACTCGGATCGAGGCAAATGATTCTACGGAGGCGCATAGTAGCCCTTATGCTATGCATCCCGGAGGAAATAAGATGTATCGAGATCTCCGTGAATAGTATTGGTGGCCAGGTTGAAGCGTGAAATTTTAGAATTTGTGGGAAAATGTTTGACTTGTCAGCAAGTGAAGGCAGAACATCAATTACCGTCTGGATTGTTACAACCGATAAAGATTCCTCTTTGGAAATGGGAGCGGATAACTATGGATTTTGTTAGTGGGTTACCTTTAACACCTACTAAGAAAAATTACGTATGGGTAATTGTTGATCGCTTGACGAAGATCGCTCATTTCCTACCGGTTAAAGACGGATTATTCATTGCGAAGTTGGCAAACTATATATATCCGAAATTGTGAGGTTGCATGGGGTACCTATATCTATTATATCGCATGAGATCCCGATTTACATCACGATTTTGGAAAGCTCGCATGAAGCCTTGGGGACAAAGTTGAATTTCAAGACGGCTTTTCATCCTCGATCGATGGTCATCGGAGAGAGTAATTCAGATATTGGAAGATATGTTAAGGGATGTGTAATCGACTTGTGGGTAGTTGGGAGGATTATCTACCACTGGCGTAATTTATGATATAACAAATGCCTATCGCCTAGCATTCAGATGGCACCTTACGAGGCATTGTATGGTCGTAAGTGTCGTTCTCCTATTTGTTGGGGTGAGTTGGGCGAACGATGATGTTAGGTCCCGAGATGATATCTCAAACAGAGGAAAAGGTAAAGGTTATTCGAGCACGGTTGAAAGAAGCCTCGAGATAGGCGAAGTCGTATGCGGACTGAAGTGAAAGGATATCGAGTATGATGTGGGGATTAGGTTTTCTTGAAGGTCTCACCTTGGAAAAAGATCTTGAGTTTGGAAGAAGGGCAAGCTAAGCCCTAGGTACATTGGACCTTATCGTGTCTTTGAAGCGTGTTGGTCCGATGGCTTATCGATTGAGTTACCTCGAATTGGATCAAATTCATAATGTTTTCATGTTTCCATGTTGAGGCATTATAGATCGGATCCTTCGCACATTATCTTAGAGTAGAAGAATTGGAGTTGAATTTAGATTTGTCTTTTGAAGAAGAACCGGTGGAAATCTTAGACCGAGATGTCAAAGTGCTAAGAAAGAAAATCGTGCGTTGGTCAAAGTTCTATGGCGTAACCACGAGTGGAGGAAGCTACGTGGGAGTCTCGAGGATGCAATTCGCAACAATATCTTCACCTTTTTCAATCAGGTAAATTTCGAGGACGAAATTTTCTTTAAGGAGGGTAGAGTTGTAACACCCTAAAAATCTGAGTATTGATATATTGCATGATTTGGTGTTTAGATTATGAAGGAAAATTTTCTTACTTTTATTTTTGTGTTTATTATAGTCCTGAAGAAGAGTATAGCATAATTTGGGTAAGGAATAAATTTTTTATTTGAGAATTTATTGAAGAGAAGCAAGTGTCATTAATACTTAAGTTAATTTAAGTGTTAATAAGTGACATAAGATGAGTACATGGCATGGTGGTGTTAGCGCATGAGTTGTAGCATGAGGGGAGAGGTTGAATCCTTGTTTAGCATCTAGATAAATTTTATTTTAATTTTTCTACACATGTATAGCAAGTGTCAGCCAAGCATAAATATGGTAAGTGTTGACCTTGTTATTTTTGGTTTGTATATCAAAGGAATAAGGTAAGTGTTAACATATGGTATGGAATCAAGAACTTAAAGAAAGATATGGAGACATGGGGCAAGTATCAAGAAGAATGTTTTGGAAACAAAATCATGGCCATTTGACCATGCATTTGACTGACAATATGGTCTAGGGAGGGGCCAGAATTTTGGTGTTAGTTTGGCTAGGATTTGAAGTCTCTTTTGGTCATTCTTAGCATTTTGTGCATAGTTTTGAAACTCTTTCTCTACCTTTCTCCCTTGGCGAAATTGAGCATTGGTAAACCTTAATCTTTTGACCATTTGGTCACTTTTGCATATCACCTTAGTATTTTTTTGTGTGTTCTTTTCTTAGTGATGAAATCACCTATACCCAAAAAGCCATTCTTTTCTTTTCTTCTCCCCATTGCCGAATATACAATGCCATTAAATTCATCTCTTTTCTTTTCTTTTCTTCTCTTTGAAAACGAATCCTCATCATCATCTTTTTCTTCCATCTTTTATTTCTTTCTCATATTTCTTTTCAATCAAAATTCTCTCCATTATTTCTCTCATGGCGAATGCTAGTGTGCCCATAGCCGAATTTTCTCTATTCCTAAGCATCATTCTCAATCATTTCTTTTCAACCGTGGACGATAGGTAAGGGTTCCTTTTGATTTATATTAGTTAATAGAGGTTTGGCGAATTTTAATGGTGGTAAGAGGATCTTTTGGACGAAATTTATTTTTCCTTCTATTAAAAGTTTCCAATGGTTATATTTTAGTGCGATAACGGAAGATCGGAAATCAAGTGGTCGTGAGTGACATAGAACGCTTGGATCGATTCTCCTTGTGGAACAAGAATATTTGTGGTAAGGAAATCTCATTCTTTAAAACCTTTAGTCATAATCGATATAAATATTTTTAGGATGTGCTAACAATCTTTTGATATCGAAGACTTTCAAAATAGGGAAGAAAAGGGCGGTGTTTAGTCTTCGTAAGAAGGGCGGATCCACTATTCCCCCTAAGTATAAACGAAGAGCGGTTTCGGCAGTCCGGGATTTTCCACTGGGTTGCGGACCATCTTAGAAGGAAGTCAATTATTTGAAGTAGTAAGAACTCCCGAGCCTTTATGCGTTAGTGGATTCTCGTGAATAACGAACCAATAAGCGAGGAGAAATCGAAAATTGAAGTGATTCAAAATCAAGAGGGTAAGGTTTTGGATCTAATATCGATAATGTATTTTTATACAAAATAGTGTTCTAACGGATCGAAATATGTTTTAGGTGTCGAGGAGCGAGAAGGATTAGTACTCTCGATATCGAGGTGTGTAACTTCACACTTTTCTCGGGTTTGGATGTTATTGCGGTATTGAGTAAAATTGTAAAAAATGATCGACTTAAAACGTAATAATTGGTATTTCGGCGAAAATACATGAAAATGACAAAATTGTAGAAATTACGAAAATGCCTCGAGAAATTAGTTGTAAATATGTAAAATTGTATATCTCGTAATAATTGGGCGAAATCTCGCTAGATCGTTAAATGGGCCTAAAAGTCATTATATTGAAAATTGGGCGAAATCTACATTAGATCGATAATTGGGCCGAAATCTCTATTAGATCATTAAATGGGCCTAAAAGTCTGTTATATTGAAAATTGGGCCGAAATCTCTGTTAGATCGATAATTGGGCCAAAATCTCTGTTAGATCATAAATGGGCCGTAATCTACATTAAATTGTTAAACAATTTGAAATCCTCGCTAGATTGATAAATGGGCCAAATTCCTGCTAAATCATAAATTTGGGCATAAGTTGTTAAATTGTTAATTGGGCCAAATGTTATTTTTGGGCCTTAATAAAAATTGGAAATATTGACTCTTGTTAATGGGCCTTTTTGATTAAATCATTGTATAATCACAGTTTACTTTGCATACATATTGCATGGGTTGGGAAAATGATGAAGAGAAGAAGGCCTGTTGCCAAAATCTAGTTCGGTGGCTTTGCCACAAAATTATGGCTATTTGCCTCTAGTTTCTCGCCACAAAATTAATAAATGGCTATTTGGTTCGGTGGCTCGCCACAAAATAATAATTGGCTCAATGCCTCTAGTTCGGTGACTTTGTCACAATCTAGTTCGGTGGCTCGCCACAAATATAAATTGGCTTAATGCCTACGATTGGTGTGATGGCGGGGTGGGTTGACTTGATCCCCAGGTGTGATGGTTGGTGCGGGGTGTGTAGCGGATGGAATTAGGTTTGGGAGGGAAAATTTATTTTACATGCATGTTATTAATTATGTTATTCATTATGCTATTAAATATGTTATTAATTATGTTGTTAATTTCGCTTATGGGCTCAAGGCCCAAATCCATAATTTGAAAATCGGCCCGATGGACAAAGTAAGTGAGTTATACACCGAGTTCTAGTAACTCACCCCTCAAATTTTCCATCTCGGGTAATGGAAATTGACGTGGACTTGGGCCGAGGATGACTTCGTGGAGGCCATCTTGCAAAACATGGGTTTATTAAACTCGAACTTTTTAATAAGTATTTTACTATTTTGGGTTAATGTAATAAGGGCCTCTATTATTAATTTATGGATTTTTATGTGTGATTGGTTTTAAACTATATTTTGGACATTTAAATATGAGCTTATGATTATATGATGTTTTATCAAAATAAATTGGGTTTTCAAATATATGAAATTCCTTTATAAATATTTTATTATTGTTAACTCTTAATTAAATTACCTAAGGGTTTTTGATAATACAATGTCAATAATGTTTTTCAACTAATGTTTTCTAATATACATCAAATTAAAATACTCTTCTGATTTTTATTAAACCCCGTAATTAAAAATAATATTGTAGTTTTCAACTTATTGAAGATTTTAAGATAGCTCGATTCATGTAACAAACCAAATCCAGTCTTAATGCATAGACCGGGTTTGGGGTGTTACATTTAATGGTATCAGAGCCAGTTTTAAAAACTCGGCTGTGGTTTGGGTTCGCAAATAATTTCTGTATGAAATCGTTCAATTATATTTTAAAGATCAAGATGGCACCACAAGCATCCAAGCAACAAGTCAAGTAAGTATTTATTGCTTAATGATTACTATGATGATCATAGGAACACTCTAGAACTTCTAGTTTTAGATGTGAAAAATCGTAGAGATTGAGACTATAGGATATGTTGCGAAAAATAACTTTACCTCTCAAATCTCATAAAACATCGTTAATAAACACCGAAACAAATTTTCTGATTCATAAAACTTGTAATCAGATAAAAACGAACAAGCCATCATGAGCACTAGAGGACGTGGTCGTGGACGCCGTGAGACGTGGCCATGTGGAGGCCGAGGTGCTACAAATCAAGCACCAAATCATATTAGAAAATAGACGACCTGCGTCAATTGAGAGTGAGACGAGATCACGCGATCACATGGAAGAAGATAATGCATTAACTCAAGCAATGCTGCGAGTCTTGGAAAGGGTCGCCGAAACTAGAATTGGGCCAACGACTCGTGGGTCAATTTCAGAACGACTTAAGTCCAATAATGCGAAGTTTTCGAGAGGAGTTTAGGTGTAGCTCGAATGTGGTGAATCTTCGCTCAAGTCGTGGAACTAATTATGGATGATATGGAATGCCTTTGTTGAGCAAAACCGAAAGGAGTCAGTATCCTTGTTAAGAGATGAGGCGGTGGCTGGCTGGTGGCTCATCGCTCGAGAAGGAATTCTTTAAAGTGTGGGAAAAGTCATTTTGGAGAGTGTTGAGGAAAAATTTACGAATCTTGTCCAAGGAAGTAAGCATGTTACAAATGCGGTTCAATGGATCATCGATCATGAAAAATTATCCTCGATGTATGGATCGACTCAAGAAGTTTGTAATAATGATGAACTCACAGTGGAACCAAGAAAGAGGTAAACAAGAGAGAGACCATCGGTTCTTCAAAGAGAGGAAGGTCGTGGACCGTTCAAGGTCGTGGTGGTAATGGGGCTAGACGTGGTCAAGGTGCACGGTTCAATGGTCGAGGCAAAGGTCCCCGTATGGAACGCAAGAAGATGTAATAAATGCAAACCGGATGGTTCGCAGCCACCGAGAGGTCGTGGACTAGGTAGGTGGTAATGGGGTTGGCGTGGTCAAGGTGCGAGGTCGAGGCAAAGGTCCGAGGCAATGCACTAGGTGGTTTATATGAGACGCGAGGACGACAATCTAGATGTGATAATGCGTTCTTCATCTTCGATGTACATGTTATTGCTTTAATAGATATTGGCTCTACACACTCATATGTTGCTAGCGCCATATCTAGAAACCTAAATTTAGAATCTAAAATTACCGATAGTGAGATGGCGATGAATTAGTCCTTTAGGATGTCGGTAATTGTTAATAAAATGTTTAAAGGCGTGCCCTTGAAAATTCAAGAGGAGGTATTCGTGGCGAATTTGATGGAATTGCCTTTCAATGAGTTTGATCTCATTCTGGGCATGGATTGGTTGGTTAAACATCAGGCACAATTGGATTGTGCTGAAAAATGAATGTCGAAGAACCTCGGATGATAAGGAAATCATAATGATTGGTGAGCGAAGGAACTACTTGGCAAATGTGGTATCGCATTAAAGGCGGAGAAGTTGGTTCGAAAGGATATGGAGCATTCCTAGCCTTTATCGTGCTTTGGATGCCAAAGAGTTACTGTGAATGATGTGAGGACGATGAAGGAATTTCCGATGTATTTCGAAGAACTTCCGGTATACCTCTAGATCGGGAAGTAGAATTTGGCATTGAGCTTTTGCTCGATAGCTCCAGTGTCCATTGCTCCTTATAGAATGGCACAGAAGGAGTTGGTGAGCTTAAAGCTCAAATTCAAGAATTCTTTGGATCGGGATTTATTCGACCAAGTGTGTCTCCGTGGGAGCACCGGTTTTGTTCGTCAAGAAGAAGGATGGATCGATGCATATGTGCATTGACTACGCACAATTGAATAAATTGACGATCAAGAATCGGTATCCTCCGTCGAGAATTGATGACTGCTTGATCAATTAAAAGGAGCTTGATTTTCTCCAAAATTGATTTGAGTTCGGGTTATCACCACTCAAGGTGAAAGAAGCGGACATTTTTAAGACGGCATTTCGCATACGTTACGGGCATTATGAGTTTGTAGTGATGCCGTTTGGATTAACCAATGCACCAACCATATTTATGGACATGATGAACCGAGTCTTTCAACCATATTTAGACCGGTTTGTGGTAGTGTTCATCGATGACATATTAGTTTATTCGAGAAATGAGGAGGAGCATGACAAGCATTTGCGGATAGTATTACTGACTACTTCGTGATAAGCAACTGTATGCCAAATTTAGTAAATGCGAATTTTGGCTAAAGGAAGTGACTTTCCTTGGTCATGTGGTATCAGCCGAAGGAATAAGGGTGGATCCTCGAAAAATTGAGGCTATTCTAGATTGGAAACCACCAACATCGGTAGCTGAAATTCGGAGTTTCTTGGGTTTGGCTGGATACTATAGACGTTTTGTAGAGGGGTTTTCGTTGATTGCTGCACCCCTAACTAAACTGTTGCGGAAGGGAGCTCCATATAATTGGACTGAAAAGCAGCAAGAGAGTTTTGAGAAATTGAAGAAGATCTTGACGGAAGCTCCAGTTTTGATTCAGCCGGAGGCTGGAAAAGAATTCAATGTTTATTATGATGCGTCTCACACGGGTCTGGGTTGTGTGTTGATGCAAAATGGAAAGGTGGTGGCCTATACTTCTCGTCAATTGAGACCGCACGAAGTAAACTACCCTACTCATGATTTGGAGTTAGTTGCTGTGGTCTTTGCTTTAAAGATTTGGAGGCACTATCTCTACGGTGAGAAATCTGTCATCTACACGGATCACAAGAGTCTTAAATACCTCCTTACCCAAAAGGAGTTGAATTTAAGACAAAGAAGATGGGTAGAATTATTAAAGAATTATGATTTCTCAATCGAATATCATCCTCGAAAGGCTAACGTGGTAGCCGACGCGTTAAGTCGTAAGGCGAGATCGATTTGAGAGCATTGTTTGCCCATTTGAGTCTCAGTATGAGGATGGTAGTTTGTTAGCGAACTTGGTGAAGCCTCGTGGTGGAACAAATCAAGGAAAAAGCAGTACATCGATGAAAAGTTGGGACCGTTACTTGACAAGTTGAAAATGGTGAAATCGAGGATTTTGGAATAAACACGGAAGGTGTGTTGTGCTTTCGAGGAAGAGTATGTATGCCTAAAGACTCGGATCCGAGGCAAATGATTCTACGGAGGTGCATAGTAGCCCTTATGCTATGCATCCCGGAGGAAATAAGATGTATCGAGATCTCCGTGAGCGATGATTGGTGGCGTGGTTGAAGCGTGAAATTTCGTAATTTGTGGGAAAATGTTTGACTTGTCGACAAATGAAGGCGTAACATCAATTACCGTCTGGATTGTTACAACCGATAAAGATTCCTCTTTGGAAATGGGAACGGATAACTATGGATTTTGTTAGTGGGTTTCCTTTAACACCTACTAAGAAAAATTACGTGTGGGTAATTGTTGATCGTTTGATGAAGACCGCCATTTCCTACCAACAGACGGATTATTCATTGCGAAGTTGGCTAAACTATACGTATCCGAAATTGTGAGGTTTCATGGGTACCAGTATCTATTATATCGCATGAGATCCCGATTTACATCACGATTTTGGAAAGCTCGCATGAAGCCTTGGGGACAAAGTTGAATTTCAAGACGACTTTTCATCCTCGGTCGATGGTCGATCGGAGAGAGTAATTCAGATATTGGAAGATATGTTAGGGGATGTGTAATCGACTTGAGGGTAGTTGGGAGGATTATCTACCACCGCGAATTTGCGTATAAAAATAGCTATCGATCTAGCATTCGGATGGCACCTTACGAGGCATTGTATGGTCGTAAGTGTCGTTCTCCTATTTGTTGGAGTGAGTTGGGTAACGACGGATGTTAGGTCCCGAGATGATATCTGAAACAGAGGAAAAGGTAAAGGTTATTCGAGCACGGTTGAAAGAAGCCTCAGATAGACAGAAGTCGTATGCAGACCTGAAGCGAAAGGATATCGAGTATGATGTGGGGGATCAGGTTTTCTTGAAGGTCTCACCTTGGAAAAAGATCTTCAGGTTTGGAAGGAAGGGCAAGCTAAGCCCTAGGTACATTGGACCTTATCGTGTGCTGAAGCGTGTTGGTCCAGTGGCTTATCAGATTGAGTTACCTCCGGAATTGGATCAAATTCATAATGTTTTTCATGTTTCCATGTTGAGGCGTTATAGATCGGATCCTTCGCACATTATACCGGTAGAAGAATTGGAGTTGAATTTAGATTTGTCTTTTGAAGAAGAACCAGTGGAAATCTTAGACCGAGATGTCAAAGTGCTAAGAAAGAAAACCGTGCCGTTGGTCAAAGTTCTATGGCGTAACCACGGAGTGGAGGAAGCTACGAGAGCTCGAGGATGCAATTCGGCAACAATACCTCACCTCTTTCAATCGTAAATTTCGAGGACGAAATTTTCTTTAAGGAGGTAGAGTTGTAACACCCTAAAAATCGAGTATTGATATATTGCATGATTTGGTGTTTAGATTATGAAGGAAAATTTTCTTACTTTTATTTTTGTGTTTATTATAGTCCCAAGAAGAGTATAGCATAATTTGGGTAAGGAATAAATTTTTTATTTGAGAATTTATTGAAGAGAAGCAAGTGTCATTAATACTTAAGTTAATTTAAGTGTTAATAAGTGACATAAGATGAGTACATGGCATGGTGGTGTTAGCGCATGAGTTGTAGCATGAGGGAGAGGTTGAATCCCTTGTTTAGCATCTAGATAAATTTTATTTTTAATTTTTCGCACATGTATAGCAAGTGTCGCCAAGCATAAATATGGTAAGTGTTGACCTTGTTATTTTGGTTAGTATATCAAAGGAATAAGGTAAGTGTTAACATATGGTATGGAATCAAGAACTTAAGGAAAGATATGGAGACATGGGGCAAGTATCAAGGAGAATGTTTTGGAAACAAAATCATGGCCATTTGACCATGCATTTGGACGGCAATATGGTCTAGGGAGGGAGCCAAATTTTGGTGTTAGTTTGGCTAGGATTTGAAGTCTCTTTTTGGTCATTCTTAGCATTTTGTGCATAGTTTTGAAACTCTTTCTCTACCTTTCTCCCTTGGCCGAAATTGAGCATTGGTAAACCTTAATCTTTTGACCATTTGGTCACTTTTGCATATCACCTTAGTATTTTTTTGTGTGTTCTTTTCTTAGTGACGAAATCACCTATACCCAAAAAGCCATTCTTTTCTTTTCTTCTCCCCATTGCCGAATATACAATGCCATTAAATTCATCTCTTTTCTTTTTCTTTTCTTCTCTTTGAAAACGAATCCTCATCATCATCTTTTTCTTCCATCTTTTATTTCTTTCTCATATTTCTTTTCAATCAAAATTCTCTCCATTATTTCTCTCATGGCCGAATGCTAGTGTGCCCATAGCCGAATTTTTCTCTATTCCTAAGCATCATTCTCAATCGTTTCTTTTCAACCGTGGACGATAAGTAAGGGTTCCTTTTTGATTTATATTAGTTAATAGAGGTTTGGCCGAATTTTAATGGTGGTAAGAGGATCTTTTGGACCGAAATTTATTTTTCCTTCTATTAAACATTTCCAATGGTTATATTTTAGTGCGATAACGAAGATCGGAAATCAAGTGGTCGTGAGTGACATAGAACGCTTGGATCGATTCTCCTTGTGGAACAAGAATATTTGTGGTAAGGAAATCTCATTCTTTAAAACCTTTAGTCATAATCGATATAAATATTTTTAGGATGTGCTAACAATCTTTTGATATCGAAGACTTTCAAAATAGGGAAGAAAAGGCGGTGTTTAGTCTTCGTAAGAAGGCGGATCCACTATTCCCCTAAGTATAAATGAAGAGCGGTTTGGAGTCAGGATTTTCCACGGGTTGTGGACCATCTTAGAAGGAAGTCAATTATTTGAAGTAGTAAGAACTCCCGAGCCTTTGTACGTTAGTGGATTCTCAGCGAATAACGAACCAATAAACGAGGAGAAACCGAAAATTGAAGTGATTCAAAATCAAGAGGGTAAGGTTTTGGATCTAATATCGATAATGTATTTTTATACAAAATAGTGTTCTAACGGATCGAAATATGTTTTAGGTGTCGAGGAGCGAGAAGGATTAGTACTCTCGATATCGAGGTGTGTAACTTCACACTTTTTCTCGGGTTTGGATGTTATTGCGGTATTGAGTAAAATCGTAAAAATGACTAGATCGGCTTAAAACGTAATAATTGGTATTTCGACAAAAATACATGAAAACGACAAAATTGTAGAAATTACGAAAATGCCCTCGAGAAATTAGTTGTAAATATGTAAAATTGTATATCTCGTAATAATTGGGCCGAAATCTCTGCTAGATCGTTAAATGAGCCTAAAAGTCTGTTATATTGAAAATTGGGCCGAAATCTCTGTTAGATCGATAATTGGGCCGAAATCTCTGTTAGATCGTTAAATGGGCCTAAAAGTCTTTTATATTGAAAATTGGGCCGAAATCTCTGTTAGATCGATAATTGGGCCGAAATCTCTGTTAGATCATAAATGGGTCGTAATCTCTATTAAATTGTTAAACGGGCTGAAATCCCTGCTAGATTGATAAATGGGCCAAATTCCTGCTAAATCATAAATTTGGGCATAAGTTGTTAAATTGTTAATTGGGCCAAATGTTATTTTTGGGCCTTAATAAAAATTGAAAATATTGACTCTTGTTAATGGGCCTTTTTTGATTAAATCATTGTATAATCATAGTTTACTTTGCATACATATTGCATGGGTTGGGAAAATGATGAAGAGAAGAAGGCCTGTTGCCAAAATCTAGTTCGGTGGCTTTGCCACAAAATTATGGCTATTTGCCTCTAGTTCGGTGGCTCTGCCACAAAATTTATAAATGGCTATTTGCCTCTAGTTCGGTGGCTCTGCCACAAAATAATAATTGGCTCAATGCCTCTAGTTCGGTGACTTTGTCACAATCTAGTTTGGTGGCTCTGCCACAAATATAAATTGGCTTAATGCCTACGATTGGTGTGATGGCGGGGTGGGTTGACTTGATCCCACAGGTGTGATGGTTGGATGCGGGGTGTGTAGCGGATGGAATTAGGTTTGGGAGGGAAAATTCATTTTTACATGCATGTTATTAATTATGTTATTCATTATGCTATTAAATATGTTATTAATTATGTTGTTAATTTCGCTTATGGGCTCAAGGCCCAAATCCATAATTTGAAAATTGGCCCGATGGACAAAGTAAGTGAGTTATACACCGAGTTCTAGTAACTCACCCCTCAAATTTTCCATCTCGTAATGGAAATTGATGTGGACTTGGGCGAGGATGACTTCGTGGAGGCCATCGCAAAACATGGGTTTATTAAACTCGAACTTTTTAATAAGTATTTTACTATTTTGGGTTAATGTAATAAGGGCCTCTATTATTAATTTATGGATTTTATGTGTGATTGGTTTTAAACTATATTTTGGACATTTAAATATGAGCTTATGATTATATGATGTTTTATCAAAATAAATTGGGTTTTCAAATATATGAAATTCCTTTATAAATATTTTATTATTGTTAACTCTTAATTAAATTACCTAAGGGTTTTTGATAAGACAATGTCAATAATGTTTTTCAACTAATGTTTTCTAATATACATCAAATTAAAATACTCTTCTGATTTTTATTAAACCCCGTAATTAAAAATAATATTGTAGTTTTCAACTTATTGAAGATTTTAAGATAGCTCGATTCATGTAACAAACCAAATCCAGTCTTAATGCATAGACCGGGTTTGGGGTGTTACAAAGTTACTCTAGGTGTTACACAAAAAAAAAATTATTTAGATTGAGAGAATTTTGTTCTTTTTTTTTCGAAAAGTTTTTCTTGTAGGGCATCAGGTTTTTCTTTAATTCTCTCCATATTTTTTTCTCACCATTATTATAGTGAAATCTCTTTTGCCCCATAAAATTTGCGTGTTCGATCTTTTTTATTCTTATTTTAATCACTTTGTTTGTTGCTTAACCGGGTTTATCCCCTATAAACTGGTATCCGGGCTAGTTCGATTTCTGCAATCAACCCATTCAGAGATAGAAGTGTCAAGGTTCGATATTCAGAAGTTCAACAAAATTACAAATTCCAGTTTGTGGCATGTTTGGATGACGACAATACTGGTTCAATGGTTTGAAAAAGGTCATTACAAGGAAAAAGCCCACGGATATGGATCAAATAGAATGGGAAGAGCTCGATGAAAAGGCTCTATCCACTATTCAATTATGCCTCACGAATAATGTATTACAAGAGGTTTTGAAGGAACTAGAAGCCTTATATATGACGAAATCTCTGGCCAACAGGTTAATATTAAAACAGTATCTTTACACGTTCAGAACGGCCGAATGTGAGTCCATCATAACTTATACTAGCGAGTTTGTTACCCTTTTAATGACTTGAAGAATCTCGAAGTAGAGATTAGTGACGAGGACCAAGTTATGTTTTTTTTATGCTATTTGCCCTTTTCATATAAAACTTTTAGGGAAACTCAAATTTATGAGAGAGATCATCTTTTTTTCGAGGGTGTGAAGGGGAATCTTCTGAACAAGGATAAACTCAAAAGCGAGTTAGGCCCAAACAAAAAATCAGACGGGAAAATTTTGGTTCTAGTTACAAGAGGCAGACAACAAACCAGGAAGATAGATCAAAACAGGTTTAAAGTAAGGTCCAAATCCAAAAATCGTGACAAATATTGTGACTATTGTAAAAAGGTGGGCATGTTAAGACAGAATGTTGGAAACTTCAAAATAACAACAAAAAGGATGCCAAAAATAAGGAGAAAGATAAGCAAAAAGCTGAACTTGCTTATGCTAGTGTAGCCAAGGGCAGAGGTGATAATTTATTATTGGTGTCAATGAGCGGAAGCTCTCATCTTACTTCCGAATGGATCTTAGATTCAAGGTGCTCCTATCACATGTGTCCCAACAGGGATTGGTTCTCCATGTACAGTTCAATTGAAGGTGGAGTTATGCTGATGGGGAATAACTCTCTACGTAAAATATCCAGAATCAAAATAGTACAAATTAGGTTGTACGATAGAATTATTTGGACATTTTCAAATGTCAGGTATGTTCCTGATTTAAAGAAAAATATTATTCATTGGGAATTTTGGATTCTAACGGTTGCAAGATATTCATTGAATCAAATGGATTAAAAGTTTCTCGTGGGACTCTTGTTGTGATGAAAGGATAGAAAAAAGGAAACATTTACATCCTCGGGCTCCTAAAGGTATAAAATCTGAACGACAACATTTTAAAAAAGGATTAATTACCCAATAAATCCCTGTGGTTTCAGGAGCGTTCTGATTCAATCTTTTTAATCTGTTTTAATTGTTGTTTAACCCATGTTTCTTTATTTATTTTTAATTTTCTTATTTTATTTTATTTTAAATTATTTTAATTATTTCATCATATTAAATGTCCTATATTATTTTCCTATATTTATTAATTTACTAATAGTATAAAATTCACGTATACATATATATATTTTATACATATTATCTTTATATATATTTTATTATTATATATTATTTTACTTGGTTTAATAATTTATATATTACTTTACAATTTATGTATTATTTATTATACTATATTTTTTAATTTGTATATTATATAGTATTATATTATATCATATATTATTTTAAAATTTTGTATAAAGTCTACTATATTATATAACCTATTTCATTTATATTATTTATATAATTTTTATAATTAGTATATTATGTACATGTATGCTTTCATTATATTATTTATTAATTCTTTTTATTATGTATAATCCTTATATATTAGTTATTTTATATTATTTTATTATATATTATTGATTTTTATTAATTATTATGTTTATTATTTATATTCTTAGATTGTTTATTATTATTTAGCATAATTCTTTATATATTCATTTGTGTAATATTATTCTTTTATTATTTATTATTAATATAAATCAGAGAATTGCAATTGATATATATATTATAATGTCTTACTCATACTATTTTTAATAAAAATACCTTTTAAACTAAAGATTTTTTTGTAAAATATTTTTAACGGTGATATCTGATATTTGGAGTTTTCGAAAAGAATCGTGCCCTAACTTATTAGGTTGTGATTTTTCTCGTAAAATTCAGAGTATCAGATATCTCTCCATTTTCAAAGTTCAAGGTTACCAATTTCAATAAAAAAAACTTATTCTTGAGAACTCAAAATGTTGTATCCTAACTTACTGGGTGTGATGTTTTGTGTCTTGAGGTAAGAATTTTCTAAAATAAAGATGCACCTAGCTTCGAAGTTATAAGATGTTGTATCCTAACTTACTAGGTGTGGTATTTTTATTTCTTTGAAATAGGTTAGCCTTGGTTTTCCTTCTAATAAGGGATCTTATTTTAAGCTTTTTAAATTTCAAACATTTGAACATGATTTTATCAACTAGGTACCAATTTTTGGGCGTTATGAGGGTGCTAACCCTTCCTCATACGTGACCGACTCCCAAACCCATTTTCTTGTTTTTCGTAGACCAAAATCAAATGTTTTAAAATGACATGCTTTACAAGGTGATCCAATCACACCTAAATAAAAAGGGATTGGTGGCGACTCCCATTTTTTTGTTTTTTTTAAAAGTCGATCCCCATTGTTTTTTAAAACCCGATTTTAAAAATGATTTCGACAGCTTAGCGACTCCGCTAGGGACCAATAAGAGAGTGAAGCCATAAATTTGATAGTTTCATGTCCTCATGTCTGAGTTTAAAAATCTGATTTAAAAATTATGATCCTTTTTTATTTGCATGTAATTCTGTTTTTATAAAATATTTATGCATTGCACTGCATGACCATTGTGGCCGCACCCTTAAGTGGGAGCGAGAAGCTATGCCTTCGTGAGGCCTTCACCTCCGCATAGGCTATTGGACTGCTTCCGAATACATCTGTACCTATGTTTTCATGAAGTTTTCACTTCGCATGGCCATAGGGAAATGTATTCCCTTGAACCGAACTCGATCCATATAGCCTATAATGGGTGAGGATCGAGGAATCTACTGGTTCAGGTATCTCAACTTTAGAACTAGACCGCATATAGTGAACCCTAAGAGCCTACCTTAGTTAGAACTGTGTCCGACCCTAATGGTAACCCAGATAGGTGTTCTATGTTATTTATTTTTCCTGTACTAACGTATTCTCTTTTGTTTTGATTGCATTGCATTCACATCTTAGAAAAGAGGTGTTGATTCAAATTCGATTGCTAAATAGAAGAGTTTGTCATAAGAAAATGAGTTTTTTGATAAAGTGGATTATAATAAGGTCGTCCGAATACTATCCAAGTAAACAAAACAAGAGAAGATTGATAGTCCATGAAGGAATACAAGACTTTATTCCCAAGGATTAAAGCTGATGAAGACTATTCGAGAGCCGTTACATTCGATTCTCTAACGAGCATTGCAAAGATAAGTGAGCAGTGAGTTGCGGCCTAGATCAAGCAAAAAGGAGCTAATAGGAGGCATCTATTAGAAGTTTGCAAGATTTGACCTATGCAAAAAAGGGGATTGATTTTTTGCTTGGAATATGAGGGCAAGGTCGTATATGCAATCCGTTTTATGTAAAGAAATTTGCTTTCTAGAGAAGTTTTTCTAATGGAATTGAATTCAGAATCAACGCCTCTCTTTCTTTTGCATACATTACATGCATTTGCATTACATCATATCATTTGCATTTAAGTTCATACAGAGAGTCTAATTAGTTAAAATTATAGCAGAGAGGAGAGAGAGAAAGAAAGAGAAGGAAAATCTGGAAGCTGAACACCCCTTACGGTATACGTACAAAATCAATAAAAATAGACCAAAGGATGGAACAATTCCAAAAAGATATGCAAGAGCAAATGACAAAACTCCAACAAGAGATAAGGGACCAGATGTTAGAGGCTCAAAGGAGTATGATGACCCAAATGGCCCAGATGATGAGTGTAATGATGGACAAAGGAAAGAGTCCCATAGCCATTACTGGAGAAGAGAGCGAAGGCAATCCCCCTGGTTTTACCCTACCACCCAGAGGCCATCTGTCACAATAAGGCCTCAACAAGGGCAAGCTGATACTAGACCACCCATGAATTTCCAAGTCGGCTTTGGATCTAATCCGGGAGATAACCCAGCCAATCCTGTTATCCCTGACCTAGACATTACAGAGAGAGAGGGGATTAGAACTAAATCTTCAAGACAATTAGAAGATCACTGTAGATGGTTGGAAGAAAAATTCAAGGCTCTAGAAAATGCCGACCATCATCACGGTATTGATGCTAAAGACTTGAGCTTGGTTCCAGATTTGGTACTTCCTTATAATTCAAAATGCCAAAATTTGAGAAGTACAATGGGACTAGTTGCCCTGAAGCCCACATCACTATGTTTTGTAGATGGATGACTGGCCACGTAAATAATGATCAACTTCTGATTCATTATTTCCAAGACAGTTTAGTGGAGGCGGTGTCTAGGTGGTACAACCAACTCAGTCGTGCTAGAATTAGCTCCTGGAAAGACCTAGCCCAAGCCTTCATGAAGCAATACAATCATGTCACAGATATGACGCCTGATAGAATCATTTTGCAAAACATGGAAAAGAATTCAAATGAAAGCTTCAGGCAGTATGCGCAAAGATGGAGGGAGGTCACCATGCAAGTTCAGCCACCACTCATAGAAAAGGAGACTACAATACTCTTCATTAATACCTTGAAGGCTCCATTCATCACTCATATATAGGAAGTATCACCAAGAGCTTTGCGGATATAGTGATGGCAAGAGAGATGATTGAAAATGCCATAAGGGGTGGCAAGATTGAAGCAAGGGAAACCACTAAAAAGTCTGCTCTTAGAAAAAAAAGATGACGAGGTGAATAATACGAGTACATACAACAAAGGGTACTCAAAAGCAATTACTGTTAACCAAACCAAGGTGATCACTGCTGGGCAATAGGGGTCAGCGAGACAAGAGTCGAGCACAAGACAAAACTCTGAAAATGAGATAATCGAAGGAGGAGACAAGAAAGTTGTGACTCCTTGAAGAAATCAAAATCAGAGAGGGAACCGGGGAATGAAGTTTCCAAGCCCTTGCGTACTTGGGAGTGTTTTGAATAATGGGATTGTGGAAGAGATTCCTATATTTTTAGAGCTGATCTAGAGTAATATTCAAAACATGCTTGTTGCCTTAAGCTTAGAGGTAATAGGAATCCTTTGTGAAATAGGTTCGTGTCCGAAATTTTTATTTTAATAAAATATATCTTTTAAGTAAATAATTTTTTATTCTTTACGTTTCATACTGTACATTCTTTTTTTTTACAATATTCTTTCATTCTTTATTCATGACCATACCATACAAATAATCATCCTTATAATCATTTATTCGTTGGATTTCTTGCCTTCGTTCCTAGGTACCCAGATATCAACAACATAAGCGACGTTGTTACTGACTCCCTTTTTTGAATAAGATATGTGTCTAGAAGGATCTCAGGACTTTGAAGATAACAGGGATTGTAACTTATCTTCTGATTTGTTAAGAATGGAAGAACAAGATGAAAAACAGACTCTACTCTACACAGGGTCAATGGATATTGCGAGCCTAAGAAATGGGTGAAGATTGAAATCCAGTTTACCATAGAAATAAAGCAAGATATCATTGAGTTGTTTTCAAGAATTCAAAGATGTTTTTGCATGATCATATCAAGACATGTCTGGGCTAATAAGACATGGGCTAAACATAAGGATCAGGTACTGTTGGTCTACCATAGAAGGGGATTGCATCAGTTATACTGCAAATACTAAATTAGCTGAGATTCATGTGCCTTCTCCAGTTCTTCACAAATTTTCCATATGTGGGGCATGGATGTGATGGGGTTAATCTATTCAAAAGCTTTTAGCCAATGTCAATTCATTGTCGTGGTCGTCATTTACTTCACTAAGAGGGTGGAAGTAGCTTCATATGCCAATGTTATAAGGTTGAAGTCATTAAATTTTAAAAAAAAATCAGGCGCCGACAAAGAATACCAAAAAGGACAAAGTCAAAATTTTGTAGTCTGTTCAAAGATCAGACGCCATATCATTAAGCAATAAAGGCAGCCAAAAAAAAGGATTGTAGAAAAGATGATCGAGACTTATAAAGATTGGCATAAAGAAATTACTATTTATATTCTATGATTATCGAACGTTGACCACGATTTTGCCGGGCAACATCTTACCCATTGGTTATGGAATGGAAGCATTGTTGCCAATTGAACCTAATAGAGGAGAAGGTTAAAAGCTATCCATCACAATCAGACGGTGTGAGCTTATGACAAAGAGGTTCATCCTAGAGAATTATACAAAGGGAACGTGATGTTGAAACAGATCTTTCTTCTATAAAATGATTTCAGAGGAAAGCATATGTCAAACTGGGAAAGACCTTATGTTGAAAAGAAGGCTTATTCTGGAGGAGCATTGATATTGACCGAAATGGATGCCAAAGACTTGCCAATCTAGTGAATTCAGGTTTAGACAAGAAGTGTTTTACCTGAAAGGGAAAGGCCAAGGTGAAAACCCACAAAGGGCGCCTTGAGTCCAAAAAAAAAAAAAAAAAGAGGCCAAGGCGAAAACCCGTAAAGGGCGCTTTGAGACCAAAGGGGTTTTGAGCTGAAAACTCGAAAAGGGCGCCTTGAGTCCATGTGGTAGTCTTGCTATGCCTAAATTAACAATGAAGAAGTATGCTACGTCTTGGGGCATTGACAAAGTACTCCGGATCCCCTAAACACATATTGAGCTTAAAATGGTCCTCAAGAAGTTTGAACAGAGAAGCTCAGGCTGTGATATTTGGGGCACCTACTTCTATCTTACCCATTTTTTAATTCGTTATCTTAGATTGCTTTATTCTTTTCAAGATACACCTAAATCAATTTTTTTTATTTGCAATGGTTATCTTTGATTAACTTATTTTTTTCGAGCTATCCTCCTGATTAATTTCTTTCTTGTCCATTGTTGTGATCTTTTTCAAGCATTTTATTTTGAAATAACGATTAATGGACTAATAATACTTTCATAAAAGGAGTTTTGCATATTACTCTGGAAGCTTCTAAATAATATGTGAACCAGAAATAGGACTATTATTTAGAACTCACCAAGCCTAAGGGTTGGGAAATATTGAAAGATGATTATTTCTTCAAATTCTTATTGGACAAGACATTTCGTCGATGATACTATTTCGACAAATGACGAATAATGTCAAGCCAAGTATAAAAGGGGATCATTCTCAGGAAAAGAAAATACCCTGCATACATACATCTGGTCATTATACTCAGGGGATGATATAATAGACCAAGTTGATTGAAAATTTCATACCTCTAAGTGATAACTGGATGGATGGAAGAAACCAAATGTTATTCCCCTGAAGTTCAAGTGGGAGGTATAATTTTTTATGTCCTAAGGTTTAAGGAAAGAGACTCTGGAATTACAGCAGGGCAAGCTTGCTGAGCAGAATGATTGTTTCTTTGGGTTTTATACCAGTTGAACGAGAAAGAATGGTAATGCATCAGTGATAGAACCTTGATGAACTATGAGCAATGACAACCCATACGGATCATTCTCTCATTTCCAATTAGAAGCATTTGATTCATGCCGATCATTGTGTCATAATCGTTGTAAAAAAAATCATTTTCATGACATCCTGTATTCATGCAAATGTCATCCATTATATCATTTAGTTAGGAGCATTAGATTGATTCCGATCATGCATCCTAATCATCATTCTCATGATATTCTGCATTCATGTAAATGTCATCCATAATACATTCGAGTTTATAGGACATGTCCCTCAAAGGACGGTGTAGCAAACTGGAAAGTTCAGATTTTGTTCCCTAGAGATGTTAGTGGAGCAAACTGAAGATTGAAGTCTTCCTGAAGATAGTAAGGAAGCAAACCAAAAAGTTTAGATTTTGTACCCTAGAGATGATAGTGGAGCAGGCTGAAGATTGAAGTCTTCCTGAAGATAGTAAGGAAGCAAATTGAAAAGTTCAGATTCTGTTCCCTAGAGATGGTAGTGGAGCAAACTTAAGATTGAAGTCTTCCTAAAGATAGTAAGGAAGCAAACCAAAAAGTTTAGATTTTGTTCCCTAGAGATGGTAGTGGAGCAAACTGAAGATTAAAGTCTTCCTGAAGATAGTAAGGAAGTAAACCAAAAAGTTCAAATTTTGTTCCCTAGAGATGGTAATGGAGCAAACTGAAGATTGAAGTCTTCCTGAAGATAATAAGGAAGCAAACCAAAAAGTTCAGATTTTGTTCCTTAGAGATGATAGTGGAGCAAACTGAAGATTAACGTCTTCTTGAAGATAATAAGTGTAACACCCCAAACCCGACCCACGAGCCCTGACCGGATCTGGAATGTCACAGCAGGAAAAACGTTTGAAATTATTTTGCCTTAAAGGTGAAGTAAATAAATTTATTTTTTTACTTTTCTTTTAGAAAGGAAAACCTTGTATATTTAAATTTCAAATAAATTAGGTTGTTACCAAATTCTTGATTAAAACTTTAACATATATATATATATATATCTACTTAAGGAAGTAAAATCATTTGCAATTAATATTTAAGTAGTCAATCCGTAATAAACATAATAATAAAGATACTTAGTAAAAATACTTAAAACTTTCATGGGCCTTATTACAACTCGATTAAATAAAATAAGAATAAAATAAAATAAACCAAAGTCTATGTAAACTAAATTTTTCCATTGCATGGCCACCTCGAGTCCATCCGGCCTCATCCGCGATCTACGAGTCACCGAAAAGTTAAGGAGAAGGTGAGTCACCAAGACTCAATGTGTAACCCTTCCCCGGTTTAATGCAACATCTTACACAAATCATAACTAAGTTTAACATGCACCCAACCTAGCCATCCATAACTCCTTTCTCTACCCGTGTGGTACCAAACCCTTGGTGGTGCCAAACCACCGGTGACCCATAGTCACGATATCCATCAATATTGTGGTGCCAAACCACTTTGGTGGTGCTAAACCCTTGGTGACCCAAAGTCACAAATAATAAGTTGTGGGGCCAACCCACGTGTGATACCAAATCACTGGCGATGATCCCATAATATCAGCCGTGGGGCCAACCCACTGTGGTGCTAAGCCACTGGGACAAGTCGCTATGAGGTGCCAAACCTCTGGTGACCCAAAGTCACGAAATATGTGGTACCAAACCACTGGAGGTGCCAAACCTCTGGTGTCCCAAAGACACGGATATCACTTCCCCCTCCACTCATATCAACCTCAATAATATGCATATAAAAATCATGCCAATCATGCTTAAATATTAATATACTGAATTTATCATAGGTCATACTTTCACATGTATTACATATACCAAATATGTCATGCATCAACATGCATCATCTAGCAAAGCTCATATTGAAACAGACTTACCCGAATCTTTGTTCATACCCTTACGGTATCAAATCCAGATCTACAATTCTGATTTAACATATACAATTTATTAACAATTATTAGCTATGAAGTGTGTAAGTATACACCTATTACTATCGCGAATCCTAGATCCCGAAGATCCGATCTACTGTGCTATATCCTTTGACCCTATATTTGGCTAACATCAAAGTTAATGACATAGGCCTATTCGGCTATAATAACTAGATCCCGAAGGATTAATCGCACCTGAAATATGACCTTGGGCCGAAACTTACTATCACTTACCAAAGCGAGTTTAAATCCCGGAAGCCTTTGTCGATTTGCCCTATGAACCAAAGTACATAATCAGTCGCACTTATACTCATAAAATGGCCTATGGCCGAATACCACGAATCACCTACCTTACTTACCATAATCTCGAATACCGTTACTCCTTTCCTTTGAACTGTCGAAATCCCTTTATAATAAACCGATTGAATAACTTGCACCAAAAGAAATCGACGCCTCCCCTATGCTACGTAAAGATTCTACCACGGAGAAGGATTATTTGGCTTAAGAAAATAACAAGAAAAGAATAGTTGTCGGGGAAAAATAATACAAAAAGACATAAAAAGGAGAAGAAGAAACTAGCATACCACCTTCAACTTTTGAAAGAATCGGCTCCAAGGTAAATCGGCTATGTCCTTAGAATAGGGAATGAACCATTTGGCTATCACCAAAATAAAATAAGTATTTGGAACTTGGAAAAGAGGTGTAGGGTCGGCCAAAAACAAGTAGAAGAGGAAGAACACCAATGACCTTATTGGTCCTTGAAGTCTCGGTCACTAAAATAAAGAGGAAGAAGCCGAAACTAGATGGCTCTAGCACAAAAAGAGAACAACACATAAAGAGGAAAAAGAGAACAAAAATTCGGCACACCCACCTTATAAACTTCAAAGCTGAAAAATTCCCCAAGCTGGAGAGTCCCCCATTCGGCCACTTTATCTCTTTATCAACTTCCAAATAAAACTCCTATTTTATCTCTTGACACCTATTCAAAAATAATTAAAATACAACAGCCATTATCCCTTATCACCTCTTCAAAAACAAATAAAATAAGGCCACCCTTGTCTTCTATCTTAAAATAAAAAAAAATATAAAAGCCAGCATATATCCATTATCCCGGTAAAAATTAAAAAACAAAACTAGCTTAATCCTTATCTTCCAAATGCCCATGTGCCGTCCAGCTTCTTCTCTCCCCCTTCACGCTAGTATGGAAAAATAAAAACACCAAACTGCTGCTCCCATGGTTCGAACATGGGACCTGATGGAGCAACTGCACTAACGCCCCTAACCATTCTGCCAAGGCATTTCTTTGTGACATAAACTCGTCACAATTTCTTTTAAGAGCTCCCTCGTTAGCTCCCCCTTGTCTTATCACCAAAAGCCAAAAATAAAACACCTTGCACTTCCATCGTGACTCGAACTTGAGTCCTCCTTCCTGCTTGGGACGGCGTTCACCAAGGCCCTTAGTGGCGCCCCAAGCCACTCTACCAAACCGAATTTCATGTCCGAAATCCTCACCATTTATTTTTAAGACCTTCCTATCCCAACCCCCTATACATAATGCAAAAATAAAATTCCCAAGCGCCACTCCAGCAGCTCGAACCCTCCTGCTCAAGGCGCCATTTGCCCAAGCCTTAAGTGGCATCCTTAAGCCACTTTACCAGGGTTATTCTTATGTCCAAAAACGCCTAAAATTATTCTTAAGGCCTCCTTAGCCTAATTCCCCTTTTAACTTAAAATTTTCCATATTTTTCCAAAGCTTCCCCTTCCATCCTAGAGTTTCCAAAGCCCCTCAAACACCTCCAAATACACTTAAAGCCTACTAACACTTGAGTTATGTTCCAAACGCATAACCCCTAATTTAGGATGTTACAATAAGGAAGCAAACCAAAAAGTTCAGATTTTGTTCCCTAGAGATGATAGTGAACAGACTGAAGATTGAAGTCTTCCTGAAGATAGTAAGGAAGCAAATTGAAAAGTTCAGATTTTGTTCCCTAGAGATGGTAGTGGAGCAGACTGAAGATTGAAGTCTTCCTGAAGATAGTAAGGAAGCAAACAAAAAAGTTCAGATTTTGTTCCCTAGAGATGGTAGTGGAGCAAACTGAAGATTAAAGTCTTCTTGAAGATAGTAAGGAAGTAAACCAAAAAGTTCAAATTTTGTTCCTAGAGATGGTAGTGGAGTAAATTGAAGATTGAAGTCTTCCTGAAGATAGTAAGGAAGCAAATTGAAAAGTTCAAATTCTATTCCCTAGAGATGGTAGTGGAGCAAGCTGAAGATTGAAGTCTCCTGAAGATAGTAAGGAAGCAAATTGAAAAGTTTAGATTTTGTTTCCTAGAGATGATAGTGGAGCAGGCTGAATATTGAAGTCTTCCTGAAGATAGTAAGGAAGCAAATTGAAATGTTTAGATTTTGTCCCCTCGAGATAGTAGTGGGGCAGACTGAAGATTGTAGATCTTATCTCCACTGAGCAGGAGTGGAGTAGATTGAAGACAACAGATCTTATTTTCTTGAAGTTACAGGAAGTAGATCAAAGACACTTTCAGTCTTACCTCCCTGAAGTTGCAGTGGAGTAGATTGAAGAAAGAAGATATTATCTTCCTGAAGTTGCAGGAAGTAGATCAAAATCTTGTCTCCCTAAAGTTGTAGTGGATAGACTGAAGGCAGAAGATCTTATCTTCCTGAAGTTGCAGGAAGTAGATCAAAAGCACTTTCAGCTTTATCTCTCTGGAGTTGTAGTGGAGTTAGAAGCCATTTGAAGAAGACCAAGGAGCCAAGGCTCCGACAAGACCGGGAAAAATTGGTCCTTTTATAGTATTTGCTCTATTCTTGTTTCACAACAATGAGCTAAGAAGGGCAGCTGTAGTAACCCATTTTGCCCGAAAATAGAAAATAAATAATAAATAAAATTATTGTTTTTAAATAGTCCAATCACAAAACCAAAATAGGCCCAAAATTACACTCTCTGGCCCAACTAAATTAACTAGCCCGCACCAGAACCTGTTACACCAAGCCCAAACAAACTAATACCCAAAACTTTACAACCCAAACTAATGCAGGCTAAAAGGCCCAAGACCTAAATCAGAAACGAGGTTTTCTGAAACCCTAGGGAAGCATCACGCCACAAGCAGCCCTTGCCTCACACTCACCCTCGTCCACGTCGTCATCAGCGCGCTCGAATCCCACCATCATCGCCTGATTCTCTGGCAATCACCTGCAAAAGGAAAGAAAATCGACAGCCAATATAGCAACATTTTTGTATTTCTTTTTTTATTTTGCTTCGAAGGCTATAAAAGCCTTACAGAGAATCTGTAAAGGGGACACAATAAAAAAAAAAGATTCAAAAGAAAAGCAAAATAAAACATCGAAAGCAGTTTACAGAGGTGATCTTTCATTTTTTTTTTTTTTGTATTATTTCTCTTTGTTTGTGTACATTTGTGTACGAAATAATATTAAAAAAGGAAAAGGCGAAGTTTTTTTACCTTTGGGCTATCGGAGGCGACGGCGCATGGAGTATACTCGCGATTGGCTATCATTAGAGTGAGGGTTTGATTAGGGCCTCCCGTGATGAAGGAGAGAACATTGAGCTTTTTTAAAGTTTTTTTTAGAAACTGTTTTAAAAATGTTTTTTTTAAACGAAATTTTTACTTTTATAATATAGAGGAAACGTCGCCATTTTCACTTAACCTAATAAGTGCAAAACGACGTCGTCCGGGACTAGGGGATCCGCGCGTTGACCCGAAAACCCGAGAGGATCCGCGTGTTTTGTTAAATGGTCTATTTATCTTTTAGGTCCTTCCGTAACTTTACTAATTTTAATTCGGTCCAATTTACATTCTTAATTTTTATTAAATTAGTCCTAAACTTTACATTTTGTTCCAATTTAGTCCTCGGGCTCCTAAAGGTTTAAAATCCGAACGACACCGTTTTAAAAAAAAGGATTAATTACCCAATAAATCCCTGTGGTTTCAGGTTCGTTCTGATTTAATCATTTTAATATGTTTTAATTCTTTGTTTAACCCTGTTTCTTTATTTATTTTAATTTTCTTATTTTATTTTATTTTAAATTATTTTAATTATTTCATCATATTAAATGTCCTATATTATTTTCCTATATTTATTAATTTACTAATAGTATAAATATATATATATATATATTATACATATTATCTTTATATATATTTTATTATTATATATTATTTTACTTGGTTTAATAATTTATATATTACTTTATAATTTATGTATTATTTATTAAACTATATTTTTAATTTGTATATTATATAGTATTATATTATATCATATATTATTTTAAAATTTTATATGAAGTCTACTATATTATATAATCTATTTCATTTATATTATTTATATAATTTTTATAATTAGTATATTATGTACATGTATGCTTTCATTATATTATTTATTAATTCTTTTTATTATGTATAATCATTATATATTAGTTATTTTATATTATTTTATTATATATTATTGATTTTTATTAATTATTATGTTTATTATTTATATTCTTAGATTGTTTATTATTATTTAGCATAATTCTTTATATATTCATTTGTGTAATATTATTCTTTTATTATTTATTATTAATATAAATCTATAGAATTGCAATTGATATATATATATATATATATATATATATTACAATGTCTTACTCATACCATTTTTTAATAAAAGTACCTTTTGAACTAAAGATTTTTTTGTAAAATATTTTTAACGATGATATCTGATATTTGGAGTTTTCGAAAAGAATCGTGCCCTAACTTATTGGGTTGTGATTTTTCTCGTAAAATTCAGAGTATCAGATATCTCTCCATTTTCAAAGTTCAAGGTTACCAATTTCAAATAAAAAAACTTATTCTTGGGAACTCAAAATGTTGTATTCTAACTTACTGGGTGTGATATTTTGTGTCTTGAGTTAAGAATTTTCTAAAATAAAGATGCACATAGCTTCGAAGTTATAAGATGCTGTATCCTAACTTACTGGGTGTGGTATTTTTATTTCTTTGAAATAGGTAAATCTTGGTTTTCCTTCTAATAAGGGATCTTATTTTAAACTTTTTAAATTTCAAACATTTGGACATGATTTTATCAACTAGGTACCAATTTTTGGGCATTATGAAGGTGTTAACCCTTCCTCATACGTAACCGACTCCCG
Source organism: Gossypium rotundifolium (assembly GCA_025506655.1). Lineage (NCBI taxonomy): Eukaryota > Viridiplantae > Streptophyta > Magnoliopsida > Malvales > Malvaceae > Gossypium > Gossypium rotundifolium. Next base: position 153,489,003 of record CP106727.1, on the reverse strand, counting down.
AACCCGTTTTCTCGTTTTTCATAGACCAAAATCAAATGTTTTAAAATGAAACATTTTACAAGGTGATCCAATCACACCTAAATAAAAAGGGATTGGTGGCGACTCCCATTTTTTTGTTTTTCAAAAGTCGATCCCCATCGTTTTTTAAAACCGATTTTAAAAATAGTTTCGACAATTTATATAAAAAAAAATAGATCCAAGCCGAGCCCCTCTGAATGTCGTGTCCGCATCCTAACCTGGTGGGTTATCTGAAAATGTGGAAATTAAAAAGGGAGGGAGCAATGAAGCTCAGTGTGAGTTCCATCATAAGAAAACCAGTGCAAACAGTTGACAAGTCATACTAAATAATAATACAAAATAATTGCAGATAACTAGCATACCAGAGTATCGGTTTTTCAGATTAACAATCAATAGTAACTCAGAATTCATACCAATAATTTTTGAATATCAATATTTCAGTTCACTAAAAAATTCATACATAAGTATAAATATGTCATCACAAAGAATCCAAATTGCATGCAAATGTTTTATGAATGTCATACTGTTTTTGTTTAATAGAAAAGATTCTACCCCATCGCTACACACCACAGTGGGAGTTCCCTTTGAACTCCAACCACCTACACACCAGGTTGTGGTTTAATCACCACTAGTTTCCTAGATAAAATCTACCACTCGGATGTAGACACGCAACATTATTGCAAGTAAAAGTTGTCAACGGGTTGTGGATGTAAAACAAATATGCAGTAAAAGGATAAACACTGCCACTGGGCTGTGGGTACACAGCAAAATTTGCAGATAAATTGTCAATTCTTCCTCCGAACACATCATCCCACCCAACGCAATGCAATATGGTAAGCTCAAACGAATCAATAGGGTAGCATTTAATTATGCTTTCAATAGATTAATACGATAGTAATCAATATGCTTATAATAGTTTAATATAGAAAAAATAATATGATTATAATATGTCAACTCAGTAGCAAATAGTCATGCTTATTAAGCATTTGGCTTAACAATAATATAAGGCATGTTGTAGTTTCAATCCCAAATTTAGGTACAATAGTCATATGTATGGTCCACAGTTCATGCAAATATTTATATAAATACTATAAAAATTTAATCAATCATGGATTCAAACATAAATCATACTATCAGGGACTTAATTGAACAAAATTAAACATTAAAATAGTTTGGGATTCAATTAGGGGATAAACTGAACAAATCATAAAATTTTGGGTCAAAATAGTAAAATTTGAAAAAAAAAAAAGAAAAGGAAAACTATAAAACTTGAAAAATGGGGGAAAATTGTAAAATGTAAAAAATAGGGACAAAACAATAAATTTTGAGTTACTGTCACATCTCAAAAACCAAGATAGTAGAATCAAGATAGTAAATCGGGAGTTAGTGAACCAAAAATCGTAATAAAATTAAATCATTAAAATAATTAGGAATTATTTAAATAAAATATTAAAATAAATATAATTAATAATTTTAGGTTAAGAAATTAAAATTGAATGTCCGAGAATTAATTAGGGTAAAACAGATTTTTTTTTAAAAAAAAATCAAATTTGAAAATAATTGAGAAAAATGTGTTTTAATTAAACTAATGACTGAATTGAAAAAAAATTGGAAAATTGGGAGTTTTTAAAATGCAATTTTCCCTTCATTTAAAAAAAACGCTTGTAAGTACTCAATTTTGCCCGGCCCGTTAAAACCCATCAGAATAAAAAATAGCCAAAACCAAAAATAATAAGGTCCAATCCACTTTACAAAACCAATTTTCAAATCCCAAAACCAGAATCAATAAACCCGAGCCCAATTATAGACCCAAACTACCCAGCAACCAAACAGACCCATTTACAAACCCTTAGCCCGTTTACACCAAGGCCCAATACCCTGTTGGCCCAATAGCCCAAACCTAAACAGAAACTAAAGGTTCCTGGAACCCTAAGGAGCCTTTATGCCAAGAATCGCCTCAAGAACCCTTGATCACGCCGCCAAAACAAGAACCACCAGCCTCTCATCGCGCCTCGATCCGCGCATCGTCGCCATTAAGATTCTCTCCGTTGACCTGCAAAGAAGGAAAGGACAGCAAAAGGAGAAACATAATATTGTATTTCCATTTTTTTTATTTTAGGGGCTATAAAACCCCGAAATAACTTGTAAATCGGGGGGATACTGATATACACAAATACAAAGAGACATACAAGATATTGAAGAGAGAATATACGCAGTTTATAAAGCATCAAAGGTTTTCATTTTTGTTTTTTTTTTATTTATCGAATACTTTTTTTTTTTTGTTATTGTTATTTTTTTATTCATATATAATAGATATTTATTAAAAAAAAGAGAAAATTTTACCTTTTGGAAAATTTCGGCCACCGCGTGACGGTGATGGATGGAGGCCGGAGCTTCGTCGGAGTGACACCAGAAATCGCCAGGGGAAAGTTTTTTGAAAGCTCTCAAAATTTTTTTTTTTCTGCTGATGATAGAAATGATTTTTTTTCACAAAAGGGTGACTTTTATAGGGCATCAAAACGGTGCCGTTTTGCACCAGCCCCCTATGCGCCAAAACGACGCCGTTTAGGAGACCAGACCCGAGATCCGACCCGAATTGACTCAGAAGATCCGCATGTTTCTACAAAATGAGAAATTTATTGTTTTAGTCCTCCCTCATTTTTATATTTTTTTAATTCTGTTTAATTTTATTTTTTTACATTTTAAAATTAACCCTAAAAGTTTATGTTATTTTAATTAAATCCGAGATTGCTTTAAAGGTTAAAAATCAAAACGATACCGCTTTTAACATTTTGAATAATTTCCATATTAATCTTTGTAATTTAACGCATTTAAATTTAGTCCTTCTATATTTGCTTTAATTGTTATTTTAACCCTTTTATTGTTATTTGATCCTAATTTCTTTCTTTATTTATTTTTATATTTTTCTTATTTAAATTATTTTATTATTATATTAAATGTTTTATCATATCAGATATTTTTTATAACTTGTATATTAATTTATTCATAATATAAGTTTTACATATATTTTACATATTTAATTATTATTCATTTTATGTGGTTTAATATTATTTTTATTATTAATAAATTCTTTATTACATATATAATTTTTATGATTAGTATATTATGTATATATATATGTTTTTATTTAAGATTATTATTTACTAATTATTTTTATTTTTATAATCCTTATATATTACTAATTATTTTATATTATTATATATTACAATTTTTATTAATTATTTTATATTTATTTGTATCTTTATATTCTTATTATTATTGCTCTAACATTTTTCTTATCATCTATTTATTTTATATTATTATTTTATTATTTATTACTAATATAATTCATAAAATTGCAATTGATATGTATATTACTTTATATATTTTATTTATCTATGTAATGCCCTTTATTTATTTATTTTATGATTACTATAGTGTAGTTATTTTAGTTGTATTTTATATTATATGCTATTGTCTTATAATCGTTTTTTAATATTTGTGTATAATAGTTTATAAATGCGATATTGTAACATGGATTATCGCTCAAAATAAAAATACATTTTTACAAGTTTACTATATTTTAAAATAAGGCAATGTTTTGGTAATTAGAAATTTGGGAAATAGTGCCCTAACGTACTGGGTTGCGATTTTTTGTTTGGCTAAATAACTAAATACCCTTTTAACAAGTTTTATAAATCATGAGATGATTTTAATTACGAGGGTTTAAAAAATATCGTGTCCTAATGTATTGGATTTGATGTTTATATTCCTTCGGAATAAAGAAATCTCAAATTTCAAAATAAAAACCTATTCTTGGGAATTCAAGGTGTTGTGCCTTAACTTATTGGGTTCGACATTTTGCGTTTCGAGATAGGGATTTCCTAAAATAAAGACGAGCTTAATTTCAAAGTCATGAGGTGCTATACCTTAACTTATTGGGTAAAGTACTTTATTTCTTTGAAATATGTAAGTCTTGGTTTTCTTTCTAATAAAAGGATTATATTGTGTAATTTCTTTATTTTCAATATTCGGACATGATCTTATCGATTTGGTACCAATTTTTGGGCGTTATGAGGGTGCTAACCCTTCCTCATACGTAACCGACTCCTGAACTCGTTTTCTTGTTTTTGTGGACCAAAAAAATGTTTTAAAATAAAACGTTTTACAAGGTGATCCAATCACGCCTAAATAAAAAAGGATTGGTGGCGACTCCCGTTTTTTATTTAAAAGTCGATCCCCATTTTTCAAAACTAGATTTTAAAATGGTTGCGACACTACTCATCTTCCTTCTTTAATAACCCCCAACATCTCCTTCCCTCCCCTTCTTCATCTTCTTCAAAAATTTGGCAATCACCAAATCAAAGCTTTTCTCCCTAAATCAGTTCATCCCCTTTGATTTTCAAGCTCTCCAAACACAAAATTTCTTTTCAATTTTGAAGAATACTCATGTTTTTGATCTCAATTTCTCTAAAGTTCTTCACAGGTTCAAAACTCTAATTAGCTTCATAACTCATCGATTTTGCAAAATTGAGGTAACATTCTGACTTTTCATGATCAAACCAAATGTGTAACTTTTCAAATTGAGTTTTAACCAATTAAATCAAGATATTAATAAATAATTTGATTTTAAGTTGATTTTAAGCTTGATAATGGTAGATCTCATTTTACTAAGGTACGTTGTGGTTTTAAAGCTATTTCAACTTATTTTGGTCCTATTAAAAGGTTTTTAAAGTCAATTTTAAAGATCTTTAAGGAATTCAAAGGATTTGGACATTTTTCACTTTTTAATGAATATGTTTAGCTTGATTTTTTCAGAAAAATGAGATCCGTGTAATTGGCCTAAATTGAAGGTTTAAATATGTAATTAGATAATTTTTAGAATTTTTGGAATCAAAATTAAGGTTTAGAAGCTATATTTGAGTGGTGAAATCGCATTTTCGGCAAAACTAGTTAATTTTCATTAAGTATGGTTGTAATATCCTTAAACTAGGTCTAGTAGTTTCGTATATTTTTCGGGTTCCAAGCGTGAATTTAGGAATTTATCGGGTTAATAGTAATTTTAATTTAATTTAGGAAATCAATTTCATCTAAAATCGATTAACCAATAATCTAGAAAAATAAAAATAATTTTGGAAAATTAATTTTAAAGTAATTAAATAATTATTAGTGAAAATAATTAATTTGGGTAGAAAAGGAATTTTAAAATAATTTTTATTGGGGTTAGTTATCTATTATTAGAAACACAAGAATATATAGACTTTTAAGCACCTTTTAAGCACTAATTCATGCAATTTCTAAGTATTTTTGTCGAATTTCATACTTTTAATTATAAAATAATTAATTAGCACTCAATATATGAAACATTTTGAATTTTAATTATTTTTATAATAAATTTGCACAATTTAATCTATTTTTGACAGTTTTGCAGAAAGGATGAAAAATCAACTCGACAACCATCTAGAGAAGGTTGGACCATTAAAGCACATTTCATATCAATTGACCCAAGAGTATGGCTACTTATTTTCCCCAGCCATGGACGGCCCAAATTATATTCCTTGAAAACATTCAATAATTATTTTTGAACAAACACAATTAGGTTAAAATTTTATTATAGCCTAATGAAGATAAAGGTACCCAAATATGATTGATCCACTAAGAAAATGGCAGCCCAAACTATCCCTTATAGTTGACCCAATCAACTTATTTTGGCTCATTTTTACACTTGCAAAACAGCTCTTAAACTTCTCCTAAATGCCATTCAAACCCCTCCCTATAACACTCCAAAACCCAGCCTGAAGTTTTAACTGAATTTTGGAGGTCAAATTGACCACCAAAATCAATTAGAACAAACAAACCGTTCAAACTTCACAAAACTTTTTCTGGAACCATTTTTGCTCATTTTTAACCAAATTCAGTAATATATTTATCTTACATTTACCAAACATTAGTTTAATCATCGCTTAAATTAAATTAATGCCAAATTAACATTTCCTTATTCACTTTGCAAACATTTCAAGTTTAGCAATTTGTTATCTGAAGTCTCAAACCAGTGTAGCAACGAAAATTCTGTCGTTCTACTTTCGATTGAAAAATAATGAATTTAAAACTAATACTTGTTCTGAAAATTTTAAAGGAAAGAGTCATTAATCCAATTACCAAAGCCTATGCATGAAACCACAACTTACGAATCCAAAGTCAAAACCCATACCACATTTGATATAAAATTATTTACAAATCTGATTGAAAATAAATTATTATATCTTAGGAAAACCCTTATTTAAACCAAACCGAGACATGAAACCCCAGGACATTTGATTTGCTGAGTCCGAGACCTAACCTCGTGAATTACCTGAAAAGGTAAAACTAAGGGTGTAAGCTACAAAGCTCAGTGTGAGTCAAGATGCAGTAATAAACAGTCGATCAAACATATAATAGCCAAATTCTAATCATATAATAGATCAGAATACTTTATCACTAAAGAAATATGCAAATCATATTCAAATGTAATATGGCACAAAATCCTACCTATCCAACCAACCGCTACACACCAACTCCATTATCCAACCCACACCGACAAGGGTATTCTAGACCTTTCCATCAACTACACACCAATTTGGGTTATGGTGGACCCATCCAACCAATACACACATGAATACGATCATATCCCATTTGAATGTTATACAGTCAAGCTGCCAACATTGTTAATGATCATATCCGAACCATGATGTTAATGCAAATGAATAAACACATTCGAGTATACTGAGTCAGAAATGCTCATATTCAGTTTAAATAATCTAAAACATACTTGCAATCGATACAAATTAGCAGAGCCAGCAATCCGCATAAATACTGATTAACATATCCATACAATCTCATATAAGAATTTAGCATAACAAAGTCTTATTAGCAATCTATCCAAATAACAAAATTCAAACATAAAAGTACATATATAAATATATCTAGTCTGTATTATACCAGCCAACAATGAGTATTAGTGTCTGAATCACTCCTATGGAGATTTTAACATGCAAGGTATCACTCAGGGACTAAAACGAATTAATTTGCGAAAAGAGGAAAAAACTACAAAAATAGGACCATACGGCCGTGTGGCCAGGTAGTTTGGGAGGTTTCAAATCATGTGACAAGGGTATATGACCGTGTGGCTAAGATAAACGGCCATGTGGCTGAGGTACACGGCCATGTGGGTAGGCCGTGTAACTCCTTGTGCCCGTGTGACAAATTTCACAATTAAGAAGCAAAGGAGACACAGTCATGCCTTAGGCCGTGTGAAAACTCCACAGGCCATGTGCAATCGAAAAAAATTCCCAACAGAGGTCACACAGTCTTGTACCAACCCTTGTAACTCACCCTAGACCGTGTGACTAGAAAATTATCCTAGCTTTTTAAGCGGCACACGGCCGTGTGGACCAAAAACAACACCAAAACTTTCTGCAAAATACAACTTTAATACCATAAAATACTCACCAATTACAAGTGTTCAAGAAACACAGTTCTGAAGGACTAACAATCACTCGATTCCTTTCAACTATATGAATCTGAAAACTTAATTACAAATACCCACCAAACCTATAAGGATTGAGTCATATCGGTACAAAAGAATTGAATAAAATTCATCTAAAACTTAGGAAAGCAGCATTTACACTAAACCCATTTCAAATCCTTTTTGAGCGAAAATACAGAAAAGCAGTCAAGACTAAAAAGAGACAGCAAAGACGAAAGCTTAGTCGCAAAGGGAAAAAGGACAAAAAAATTGCTCAAATTTATTCGTATACTAGCAGTGAAACAAATAAAAGTAATTGAAAAACAAGGAAGAAAATGGAAAGAAGATGGTGGAGAAGAGAAAACACAGTGACAAAACTAGTCAAAACAAAAAATTGGAGTGGGAATGACGGAAACGACACTAGGAGAAATTGTACGGATTCTAATTTTCAAAAAATAAAATAAAATAAAATAAAACCAAAATCCTAACCTAACAAATTTATGCTATTCAAATGTGACAAGAATTAGAAAAAAATAATTATACTTTGCTTATACAGAAGTTCGAACATAAGAGCAAAGGGTAAGTTGAAGCCTAACCACTAAACCACTAAGTTCATTCTGTCTCTAAAATGCAAAGTTAAACTTAAAAATGTAACTATGACCCCTGAATCAACTTGCAAACCTTGATTCTTCTAACTGCAAATTTGGGATGTGACAATTCCCCTTTTCATGCCTTTTATTTTTTAGCCTCAAGCTAAAAATAACAAATTTAAGTCAACCATTCCTTCCACATAGCATAGTGTAACAACTTGTTTTCAGTGAAATCAGAACAGTGATTTTGGGAAAAAAATATAATGTGAAAATATTTATTTTATTTTTATTTTAATATCTACAACATGTTAGTATTATCGTATAAAAATTTAATTAAGAAATTTTACCGCTTGCATGCTTAATTTGATAAAAAGACTAAATTGCAAAAGGTGCAAAATTTGAGTTCTATAAGTTAAAGGTATCAAATGACTATGAAATTTATTAGTTAAGGGATTTATGTTGCAATTAGACCATATAAATTGCTAGTGGACTTTTATGGCCATTAAAATGAAATTATAAAGGTTAATAATAAGGTTAAAGTTGTAAATAGCCAAATTAAGGTTAATTTAATTAAAACAAAAGTTTCTCATCTTCTCCAAAACTTCCTATCATTGAAAATTTAAGAAAATAAGCCATAGCTAGGGCTTGAAGCATTCGGCCAACCTTAGTGTATGCAAGTAAATGATTTTTCATCACGTTTTTAATGATTTCTTCGTTTTTGGAGTCGTAGCTTAATTTAGCTAGCCTGGGACTAATTTTCAAAATTTTTAAAAGGTTAGGGTTTTGCCATGAATGAATACATGTAGTTTTTGATGTTTGATGGAATAAAATGAATGTTTGTGGTTAGATAAACTACTTTTGTAAAGTGAATTTTGTTGAAAATGTGAATTAGGGATTAAATTAAAAAATAAAAAATATTCATGGTGAAATTGTGAAAATAATGAAATGTATGAGTTGCTAGGGACCTATATGAAATTTGACTAAATGGGTTAATGGTGAAATTGCATGAATTTTCATTTTATGAGCTTTGAGACTAAATTGTTATGAAATCAAAATTATAGGGGCAAAAGTGTAATTTTGCTAAAATATGAATTTGGATTGAATTAAGTAGAATAATTATTGAATTTAATTCATTTTATTCATTTAGATCAAGATAAACCTCGTATGGCTTTATGTAGGGGCAAAGATAAAGTTTCGGATTAATCGACTCTGTATCTACGTTTTATCGTTGAGGTAAGTTCATGTTATTACCTTATATTTTATATGCCTTTATTTGAAATACATATATGATGTGAATTTCCATGCATATATTTTCGCATGTCCAACGATGTTACACCGACTACCGAGCCCCGTTTGAACCTTAGAAATTCGTAGGATACAAATGACATGTCATTAGGGTTTACATGTTTCGGGTGCTGGTCTTGAATTTCCTACCGGTGGCTAAGTTCTTGCATGTGTTGAAGATACACAGCTCGTGTGAGCAACATCATGTAGCTACATTCCGACCCACAGCTCATGTGAGCAGGCCCATTTTCACAGCTTGTGTGAGCATACTTATTCACAGCTCGTGTGAGAATACTTATTCACAGTTCGTATGAGCATATATGTAAAGGAATTGACGAACTATAGTTATATGTTAGTACACTTTGTGTGAGCTATCCCGGGTATCCAATGGTATTCTAAACGGTTCAATGGACATGATTTTGAAAGGAATGGGTAAAAGATCGATATGAACTAAGGCTTGTACATATATGAACTTCATTGAAATGGTGATACTTGGAAAATATGCAAGTTGAAAAGAATGATAATCCAAATAATTCATGTTAAGATTATTGGCTATCCATGTTAATTTGCTTATGGTTTATGTTATGTATGCTAACATGTTTGTGTTGATGCTTACGCTTTGGCCAAGTTATTGGTTGGATTATGCCATGCTAAATTTTAATGTTATTTAATGAAATGGTAAGTTAAGTTTTCTGTTATGTGAACTTACTAAGCATCCGTGCTTACTTTGTACTAATTTCCATGTTTTATAGTGAATCAAATGCTCGTTCGGGTTGGAAGCTTGTCGGAGACCTATCACACTATCTATCGGCTTTATCGGTAGATTTTGATGATTTTGAGTCATGGTTATAATGGCATGTATAGGTGTTTTATGGTTGATGGAATAGCCATTATATTTGGCTTGTAAATATGGTATTTTGGATGATGGAATAGATGTTATGTTAAGATGTATGTATAGTCTTTTAGTGATTGCTATTTTGGCATTTTGGTGCTTAAATGGTGATAGTTGGAATGATGAATAAAAATGCATGCTATGAAATGTTTTTTTTTTTTATATGCTTGAATGTTTTCATTGAGGTATAATTTGATATGGAAATTGTAACACCCTTAACCTATATCCGTTGTCGAAACAGGGTTACAGTGTGATAGCCCGAAATAAGGCCTAATCGAAATAGTGATTTCGTAACCACAAATCCGAAGTGAAATAGTTTAATTTTATAAATTTTTATTAATTACTAATTGATTGAAATATTGTGTGAAAATATGGATAGGAAATTTTAATGATTTAGTGCCCAATTGAATTTTTAGGATTAAATTGAGAAAAATGCAAAGTGTGTCTAATTAGTGATTAAAGGATTTAATTGAATTATTGCATGAAATTGGAAATGTTTATGTGGCAAATAGACTATAAATTAGTGTTATGGACACATAAGAGTAATTCTAGAAAAAAATATTTAAGTAAGTGGGTCAAGGGCATTTTTGTCAAAATTGAATAAAAGACAAAATAAGATGAAACCAAGTGTTCATCTTCTTCAAATTAGACCTCTTACTACCGAAAATTTCATATTACCATATCTAGGGTTTTTTATTTTTCTAAGCTCAATTGTAAGTGATTTCTTGCCCTGTTTTTAATTGTTTTCGTATTTTTATGCTTATTGAAGCTTGAATTTCATGTTTCTACCATTTATTTTAAATGAAATTAAAGTTTAAAAATTGACCCATTCATGATATAGTTGTAATTTTATGAGTGATGATAGATAATGAATGTTTGAAGTGCCAATTAGGAGTTTGACTAGATGAATTTCGATAAAAATGTTGAAAAAGGACTAAATTGTGAAAGATAGTAAAGTGTGCATAAAGTTGTGATTTTGTGAAATTCAGGGCTGTTATGAGCATGAAATATGATTTAGTGAGGTTTGAAATTTAAGAAATTTAGTGAATTTTATTTTTTTGAACTTTGGGGCAAAAATGCAAATATGCAAAAGTTTAGGGGCAAAAATGTAATTTTGTTAAAGTTAGAGTCGAGGACTGTTCTGATAAATGTGAGTATAAATAAGCTAAATTTTCTATTATAGATTAAGAAGAACGAAATCCAGAGTTAGACCGGGAAAAGAAAAAGATTGAAGACTAAGTTGCTAAATCAATCGTAATTTTGTATCGAGGTAAGTTATGTGTAAATAATAGCAATATATTTTTTATAAATTGTGAATTATATTTTATATGTGAATTAATATTGAATGTGGAAGGAAATTTTTTCATGAATTATTCAAGTGATAAAGTGTGGTAAATTCTCGGTTGAACTTAGGAATAGAAGTGGATACAAGTGATATATCACTAAAGACCAGTGTTACAGTGGGTCCTAGGTGCTGGGTCATCTAGCATGTGTTGCAGACACCTGACAGCTTGTGTGAGTAGGCTCGTGGACATTTCCAAGGTTATTGATCAGTGGTAGCTTCGGCTACATTATAGTGGTAGCTTCGGCTACAATTCAGTGGTAGCTTCGGCTACAATTCAGTGGTAGCTATACAGCTACATATCAGTGGTAGCTTCGAGTGTTCAAGGAGATTAATAATGAATTAAAGTGAATATGAGATGAAGTGTGTATGCATGTATAATTGAAAGAATGAGCATACATGATAAAGGTTAAGTGTATAAATGTATGTGCAAGTGAATTGGTAAGATTGTACATGTGTAAGTGATTGAATTTGCTAAGAAGGATATTGATTAGTTATTTGTAAAAATATTAATTATTAATTGAGTGCTTATTGTTTACATGTAACTTACTAAGCTATTAGTAGCTTATACGTTCTTTTCCTTTCCTTTGTTTTATAGTGTGTTGAACTTACGTGGATTGGAGATCGTCGGAGCCTCGTATCACAATATCAAGCCTTTACTTTGGCATATAAATGCTTTTGAAATGTTTTAAGTTATGGCATGTGTAGTAACCCATTTTGCCCGGCCCTTGAAAACCAAAAATCAAAATGAAAAAAATAAATATAAATAAATGTTTAGTTTATTTTTACAGTCCCTGTTACAAGCCCAAATAAACTGCCTACTAACCCATTACCAGACTAGCCCAAAACCTATTTACACCATTAGCCCAAAACAAATGACTCAGACCCAAACTCGAAATTAACCCACTACCCAAACAGACTCAATCCAAACCAGAACAGCACAAGATGGCCCAACTCTTAAACAGAATCGGTAGTGGCCTAGGGTTTCTAAAACCCTAGGCGCCGCAAGCCTTCGCGCCCCAGCAGGATCCCAACAGTCGCGCCGCAAGAGTGAACACCCCAGTAGAAGCCCTATCGTCGTGCCGAAATGGTGGGAGCCCGATCGTCACGCCGCAATGGTAGGAGCCCGATCGTCGTGCCTTCGCAGCCACCAAAATTCCCCGATAGCGCCGCAATCTTCACCCCTGGCCATCACCGCGAGATCGTAATCATCAACCTACGGAAAAAGGAAACAGATCGCAGCAAAAAGGAAATAAGTAGATATGGAAAATATATTTTCCTTTTATTTTTGTTCTTTTTGGGTTATAAAACCCCTTGTAAAACCTATAATATGGGGGCATATACAGATAGAAAAAAACAAAAACATACAGGATACACGAATGCTATCACAAATACACAAAAAAGCACAAGATTTACACAAAGTCAGTGGACAAAATATTGTCAGAACGTTCAGAGGAATAAAAGATCTTGATTTCTCAGAGGTGATTCTTCATTCTGTCTGTAACAGCCCGATTTAGGGCCTAGTCGGGATTGTGGTGCGAGGCCACGAACCCGAGGTGAAATTATGAGTTTTTCAAGTTTATGTCATGTTTGCACGTTAGTATGAAAGTTTTGTAAAGCAATTTTATTAAGTTGAGGTCAATTGGTCCAAAAAGGACTAAATTGCAAAAGTTGCAATATATGAGTTTCTAGAAGCTTTTTGCATGAAATAGCTTTAGAAAAATAATTATGAGCCATTAAATAGCAATTTGCCCAAAATTTAATTTTTGGACAAAATTGGCCTTAAGAGACTATTATGGAAATTTTTAAGAGGAAGGGCATTTTGGTCATTTTGGTCATTTGGCCTCATTAGTGATTAAAATAGGATAAAGATGAGAAAAATTCACTCATCTTCTTCCTTGTTGCTGCCAAAAATTTGGAGGCACCATAGCTAGGGTTCTTCATTTTTTTCAAGCTCATGGTAAGTTCATCTTAGCCCCGTTTTTAATATTCTTAGTATTTTTGAAGTTCCTGTATTATGAATTAGCTAACTTTAGCTATAAAATGAGCTAAGATGCATGTTCAAAAATCTACCCTTGAATGACATGCTTGTTAAATGATGTTTTATGGAAGTTTAAGAGAGTTTGATGTTAGATAAACATCTTTTCCTTAATGAATTTCATGAAAAATTGTAGTAGGGACCATTTTGTAACAGTTATAAATTGGTCATACCTACTAGAAATAGTGAGAATTGATGCTTGTTATAGAAGAGAAAATGATTTATTTGAGCATGAAGTTTAAGAAAGTTGCATGAAAATCATTTTACAAGAATTAGGGTAAAAGTGCAAATATTAGAAAGTATAGGGGCAAAATAGTAATTTTGTGAAAGTATGAGCTATGAGTCAATTTAGTCAATATGGTTATTAAATGATCTATTTATGATTATAGATCAAGAAAACTAAGCCGGATCAAATCGCGAGGCAAGAACAAAGTCGAGGACTAAATTGCACATCTACATACATTTTGTATATTGAGGTAAGTTTGTATGATTTCTAAGCTTTATGATTATTATCATTAAATTGCTTAACATAATGTACAATAATTGTATGAAATGATCATGTTATGTTCAAGCAAGAAATCATGATGATAAGTACGAGCAAGTCCCGATGGGAGATGAATTTCCCAGGATACTCGATCTACCACGCAAGTTATCATGTAAGTCCAAGGCAAGCTTGGCATTGATCAAGTTAGCACGCAAGTTATCATGTAAGTCCAATGCAAGCTTGGCATTGATCAAGTTAGCAAGCAAGTTATCATGTAAGTCCAAGGCAAGCTTGGCATTGATCAAGTTAGCAAGCAAGTTATCATGTAAATTCAAGGCAAGCTTGGCATTGATCAAGATATCATGTAAGTCCAAGGCAAGCTTGGCATTGATCAAGTTAGCAAGCAAGTTATCATGTAAGTCCAAGGACTCAAGCTTGGCATTGAGTATGTTATCAAGAGCAAGACTTCATATAAGTCCATGTCAAGACATGACCTTGAAACCAAGATGAGATAACCCATGTAAGACCATGTCTAGGATATGGCTTTGGCATCATATTATGTGGGAAGAGATTTAGTATCCTCGGTTATTCATAGAAATTCATCGGGCAAATGAGTAAGCTAAAAGAAGATAGCAAGAAAGCTAATAAAGTAAAGTTAGTATCAAGATGAAGTTAGATGAAGTTGAGTATTATTCATGTTGTGAATGAGAAAGTAGATATCATGATTATTGTTATTATAGTATATTGATCAATGTGATTAAGTGATACAGGTATTATGGTTACCTTACAAGTATGATAATAGTAAGTGTCATGAGACATGTAAGAATCTATATGAGTAAGTGAGCATTAGCTGAAATTCATGATACCATTGTTTATGTGAAATGGTTTATATTAAGCAATGATGATGCTAAGAGTTGTTACATGCAAACTTACTAAGCTATATGCTTACGTTATGATTCTTTCTTTCTATGCAGTCCTGCCAAGCTAACTCGTGGATCATTAAAGTCGGGGCTCGCAACACACTATCAACTCTTATTTTGGTATAGCCAAGTTACTTTACTAAGTATGGCATGTATAGGAAACATTCATTTAGTGAACATGTTTTAAGAAGGGCCTTTGTAAAGGCTATCAAGTTTATTATTCTTTTGTATATGGCTAAGTGATTGGACAAATTTGATTAAGCATGTATGTTTATTGAGATCAATGAAGCATGTAGTATTATTCATAAAATTGGGTTTTTATTGCATCGTTGAATTGTGTATGGTTATGATCTTCATTTCAGGGTGGCTAACGGCTTGGTAAATATCCTGTAAGTGCCCACACGGTTTGACACAAGGGCGTGTGTTAAGACCGTGTTAACCCTGCACCTTAGTATCATTAATCAGAATAAGCCACGGGCAAATCCCATGGCCGTGTGTGTGTGCCGTGTAAGACACATGGTTTGGACATGGGCATGTTCCCAGACCGTGTTGATTTAGTCAGTATATCAAGGATTAGCACACGGTCTAAGCCCACGAGTGTGTCATGGCCGTGTGAAATTAGTCAGTAACCTCCTACGGTTGGTAGACACGGACGTGTCTAAGCCGTGTGGAAATAGTCAGTAGCCTTACACAGTTTGAGGGCATAGGCGTGCTTAAGGGTGCACGGGCGTGTTCCAAGTCACACGGGCATGTGAACCCTGCTTCAAAAATGAGTTATTTCATTTTAATTTCGAAAGTTTTCTGACATGAGTTAAAAGCCTCGTAGGCCCTTGTTATATGTGTTGACTAAGAAAGTGAAGTTTTTAAGTTGGAATGAAATTTTATAGCCCGTATGTAACATCCTAAAAATGGGGTTAATTGTGATTGAATTATTTTTCTTGTGTATGAATTGTTGTGATATTATTCGTAGAGTTATAAGACTAAATTTGGGGTCTTGAGTATGCTCGGTTTAGTAGAATAATCTTTAATATGGTTTATTTAATGAAGTGGATTAAGTGAGCTGAACACTTAAGTTAAATTAAGTATTTATTTAAAGCACAAGAGGAGTAAGTGGCAAGTTGGTTAAGGAGTTTGAAAGGTGGCTTGAGGTTAGAGGTTCAAGTAGTATGTTTAGCATTTTGAAACTTTATTTTTTTGTATTGTAACATTGATGGCCGGTCAACCTATGTTTATGATAGGTTGGACTTCATCTTTTGGTAGGTTGAAATTTTTCTTAAGGAAAGCTTGAAGATAGGGATAAGAATCTTGAGTTTATGGTATTATGAGGGACAAGGGCATGAAAGGTGGAGAATGTTTTCCTAGGCCTTAATGGTTGAATGTGGACGGCATGTGTGGAAAAGGGGATGGCGAATGTGTTAGGTGGTTTGGGGAGGATATTTGGCCAACTTTGGCATTTGGGCACCATTTGGCATATTTTCTTTTCCTCTCCAAGCAAATTCCTCTTTGGCCGATTGCACTTAGGCATTTTTGTGCAAAATTGTTTTGGATTTTAGCCTCATTTTGTTGAATCAAAATCATTTCTCTTTCTCTCATTTTTCCTTTTGACACCAAAACTACCTTTTTATTTATGTGCATTTTCTTTTGGGCAAACAAGGTGTTGGTCGAATCTCAATTTTCCCATCTCTCTCTTTTCTTCCTTTGATTTGTGCTCAAATACAAATCCCTTTTCTTTCATTTGGCCGAACCTCTTTCTTCCCCAAATCCTCTTTTCTTTTTCTCTTCCATTGTTGATTAAACCGAATCCTCATCCTCTCATTTTTATTCTCTTTTCTACTTACATATTTCCTTCACTTTTATTCACATATTTTCTCCTTTCATAACTATATAGCCAAACTTCCCATTTCCTCTTAGTATTGTTGTGGCGAATATTGAAGGTTGGTAAGTCAAAGGTAAGGATTTATTTTAAGGGATTATTCTTTTGATTATCCTAAAGCGAAGGCTATTATTTATTTTAATGGTTGCGATTGTAGGGAAGTGAAGCGATTTGCGTGCGGTTGCCGTCAGTAGTTAGTACTCGAAGGCGATTAGGTGAGGTTTGGGTTTATATGATAACCCGTAGAAATTATTGGTTTGGTAGAATGGTCCATGTCCCTAACTCTTGTGTTTGCCGATTATAGGAGCAAGAAATCTTGTGTAGCCAATTGATTCTTTGAGGATTAGGAATATCGTTGGTGAAAGGTGTGTACATACACATCTTATAACTATTTAATATGCTAAGTATTATATGTATGTTTAATCAATTTGTATAGATACGGATTTAATACCATCATGGTATAAACAAGGATTCGGGTAAGTCCTTGTTGCTATAAGATTACTATTTGATGCTTTTGGGAAGCATGATACATTTGGTATGTGGCTTATAATATATGGCTCATGATAGATCCGTTGGATATTGATTAATAAATCCATTGGCATGATAATTGTTAATTTAATATTATTGATTCATGTGGGATCTAATGAGTGGAGGGCGTTGATATTCGTGTCGACGGACACCGGTGTTTTGGTAACACATTGTGACTACGGTCACGGAGGTTTGGTACCTCAGAGGTTTGGCACCTCATAGCGTCTTGTCCCTGTGGCTTAGCACCACCGTGGGTTGACCCACTTTGAGATATGGGATTGACGCGGTGATTTGGTATCACACGATGGGTTGGCCCCATCATTCGATTTGTGTCCTCGGACACCGAGATTTGGTATCTCCAGTGATTTGGTATCACATTTGTGACTATCGTCACCGGTGGTTTGGCACCACCGGTGGTTTGGTACCACAGGGGGTAGAAAGCGTTTGGATGGTTAGGATGGGTGCATCTTAAACTTATGCATATTAATTGGTTATGATTTGTGTATGTTGTTGTACTAAATCGGGAAGGGTTACACATTGAGTCTTGGTGACTCACATTCTCCTTTAATTTTCGGTGACTCGTAGATTGCGGATGAGGAACCGGATGGACTCGAGGTGGCCATGCGGTGGACATTTGATATAAATGAACTTTGAATTTTAATTATTTTTACATTGGTTTGTTTAAATTAAGATGTAATAAGGCCTCCTAGAATTATTTTTGTTATTCTTTGCATGTTTTGAATGTTTTGTTTAAACTATTTGATGATGTTAAAACGGATGCACATGTTTTCTCAAATTAAACGTAAAATGTTTTAAAGTGCCATCGGTACATTTGAAGTCCATAAATAATTTGACTTAATAAATATTTTTAAACAAATTAAGTATGGTTTTAACAAAAGAATTGAAAATGAAAGGCATTTCAACAAAATTTTAAATCGGTTTTAAAATGGTTTTCAAAATGTTTTCTCAGAGCAAACCAAATTGATTCGTAATGTTTGGGCGAGTTTGGGGTGTTACAAATTGGTATCGAGCCAGTTCAAAGCTCGGTGTGGGGGGCCCAAGGCCCAAAAATGTTTTTAGTAGGCCTATTTGAAATATTTTGGTTTTGAATAAGCATGGCACAGGAGTCTCCAAGCACCAATCCGCTCAGTAAGTACCTCTAAATTTTTGTATGAATTATTATTGTAGAAAGGGTAGGTAGGAACATAGTTAGTGTGATAGGTGATGAACCTTAGGACTAGTCCACCCCAACAAAACTCATAAGACTTTAATGGCCTAATTAAAACCAACCCGTGACCAAGTCGCCGAGTTAGGGTGTGGTAACCTTGAGTGCGCATGTCTCAGGATTGGATCCGGAAGAGCTTGGTATTTAAGCAGTCCTCGTGACTCACCTCCTCTTCTTAGGAATCCTACCAGTGCGAGCCGGTTTACCACAACCAAGAGGACTCGGTCATAAAGCTAAACACACTAAATAAAACCGAAAGGATTAACCCCTTTTATGAAAACTCTAAGTTTTAAAATTGTTATGATACTCCTATCAATAGCAGTAAAAATTATTTTGGAAAAATCTTCAAAATACTCGGTTTACCAAAATTACCAAAATGCCCCTAGTGGCAAAATAATGAAAATGCCCTTGGTTTTAGAGTTACCGAATTACCCGATTTCAATAAAACCTTCTTACTTTGCAAAAGTAGCCGAAAATCTTGTATTTCAAAATATATACACTGACTTTGGAAATTTACAAAATTACCCCCAACTGACAAAATTACCAAAATACCCCTAGTTTCAAAATTTTGCCATACCTTTAAATTGAAGAATTTTTGAAAATACTCTTCAATTTTAAAATTACAAAATGATTTGATTTATTAAAGTTTTCAAATTTATTCGATTTATTAAGAAAATACCCTTGTAGGAAAATGACGAAAATACCTCAGGTTAAAGCGATGAAATGCTAGAAGAGTGCATAGGTATGAAAGGTATTAGGAATGGATGTACTTTTTCTGTAAACTAGATAGAAGACTTAAAACTCTATTTGATCGAAAGAATCTCTATTAAATTCTTATCATAAAATTTCTTCGCGAATAACCAAGTGAAACATGTACTAATTCATAAAATTTCCTAATCGATTAAAATACGATAGTTAGAATGAGCTTTACAGACGTGGGCCGTCGTGGGCCTTGGAAGGGTAGGATGATGATATCGTAACACTGTCGAGTCAAGTCGAGGATCGAGAACGATATACCGCCACCACCACCCCAACTTTTGGAGCCAAGAAGCGAGGATCGACGGGTGATGACGCATGTCACAAGCGATCTTGGAGTTCGGAAAGGGTGGTGGAATGGGTGGAGGTGGAGGAGCTCAAAATCGATGCAGAGACTTGAGCTAACGGCTGCTGAATTTTTCAAGGTGTATCTGGTGTAGCACCAAATACGGTTGAGTATTGGCTAGAATCATTGAAAGAATCATGGATGAGATAGATTTGAAAATGAGGAGGCGAAAAGGCGGTGTCTCTTCTCAAGGATGAGTCATATCGATGGTGGCTCACGGTTCGGAATGGTCAGAAAGTGAAGATCTCACTTGGGACTTCTTTAAGGCTGACATATCAAAAGAAATATATTGGGTCTAGTTACATTGATCTTGACGTAAGGCATTCTGAGTTTGGTCCAAGGAGTAAATCCGTATCGAGTATGAGGTGAGTTCTTAAGATTGAGCCAATATCTTGGAGGTATTGTGGCTTGAACCTGACGATGTGTTCGATTCGAAGATGGTTTGAAGGACGGTGAGATTGTTGATTGCTCCACATCGAGCGAGAGTTTGCTACTTTAGTTGAAAAGGCTAAGATAGCCGAAAGAATAAAGGAATCTGGAAGGCGAACTATGACGGAATAAGCATAAGAGGATATGGATCATCTGGGTTGGTGGCAATGTTGAGGAAGAGGGCTAGGCAAAATGGCCGAATCGATGCAGGAGGTCTATTATCGCTAATCGAGGACCCCGACGGTATGCCGATGTGGGAAATTTCATTGGGGCGAATGTTGGACCGGGAAAAGGTATTTGAGTGTGGTTATTGGATCACCGTGTGAGGATTGTCCACGTAAGCAAGCGAGAATCGATCGAAGGTCAAGGTCGGCTCGATTCGAGAAAGGAGGACCAAAGACCGTAGAGAGGTCGTGGTAATGGTAGAGAGGTAATGGTTCGGTTGAGGCCGCGGATCATCGGCGGAGGTGCAAGCAACACGGAGGCTAAGCGACTGGTTTGGTGTATCTTTGCGGCGTCGTGAGGAGGGAGACGCAGACGTCATAACAGGTATGTTTTTAATCTTTGGTGTCCCATATCTTGCTTTGATAGATGTGGGTTCGACGCATTCTTACGTTGCTAGTGGCATAGTAAAGACCATGAGTTTAGTTTCTGAGACTGCTTCTAGGAGGATGACCGTACTTAGTCCTTTAGGTTACTCTGTAGAAGTAGATAAGCTGTATAGAGATATACCCCTAGAACTCCAAGGGGTAGTGTTTTTAGCCGATCCGATGGGCTATTGTTTGAGGAGTTCGATCTAATTCTTAGGATGGATTGGTTGGTCAAATACCAAGCAAGTTTGGATTCTTATTGCTAAGCGCATGGTTTTGAAAGACGGTTGAAGGTGAAGAAGTGGTCATGATAGGTAATAGAGAGATTATCTATCCAATGTGGTATCTATGTTGAAAGTCGTAAAGATGGTCGGGAAGGCGTGGGGCGTTCGTTGTTCATGTGTATGCTTTGGAAGCTAAAGAATTTTACGTGGGGAATGTTCGAATGTAAAGGAATATCTTGACGTATTTCTGAAGAACTTTCGGGTTTGCCTCGGATCGGAAGTTGAATTCGGTATAGACTTGTTACCGGGCAGCACTCGTGTCTATAGCACCATACCGAATGGCACCAAAGGAATTGGTGGGCGAAGGCTCAAATTCGGAGCTCTTGGACCAAGGATTTATCCGACCAAGTATATCTCCGTGGGGAGCACACTGTCTGTTGTCAAAAGAAGGATAGTTCAATGCGGATGTGTATCGACTACCGCCAATTGAACAAGTTGACGATTAAACAGTGTCCGTTACCTCGGATTGACGACTTGTTCGACCAAGCTGAAGGGTGCATCGGTATTCTCGAAGATAGATCTTAGGTCGGGATATCATTAACTCAAGGTGAAGGAGGTTGATGTGCACAAGACGGCATTTCGTACAAGGTATGGGCATTACGAGTTTTGGTGATGCCATTTGGGTTGACCAATGCACCGACATTCATTGACTTAATGAATAGGGTGTTTCAAAGATACTTGGATCAATTTGTCGTGGTGTTCATAGGCGACATATTGGTTTACTCAAAGACGGAGGAGGAACATGACATGCATCTGCGTATAGTTCTACAAATCTTGAAGGAGAAAGCAGTTATATGCCAAATTCGATGAAGTGCAAATTTTGGCTTAGAGGTGGCTTTCTTAGGTCACGTGAGTGTCGCCAGAAGGATTAGAGTAGATCCTTGCAAGATCGAGCGGTGTTGGATGAAACCGCCTAGGTCGATTGGCGAAATTTGAAGTTTTCGGTGCAGCGGTACTATCGGAGGTTTGTGGAAGGATTCTCTTTAATGTTGCATCGTTGACTAAGTTATTAAGAAAATGAATTCCATTTGTGTGGACGGAGAAGCAACAAGAAAGTTTTGACAAGCTAAGGAAGATTTTAACGGAAGCTCAGGTTACAGTGCGACTGGAGGGGGAAAGTTATTTACGGTTTCTTGTGATGCGCTTATCTTGGTTTGGGATGTGTATTGATGCAAGAAGGAAGGTAGTGGCCTATCGTCCGTCGCCTAAGACCGCATGAGGTTAACTATCCAACGCACGACTTGGAGTTAGCGGTACGTAGTCTTCGCTTTGAAGATATGGAGGCATTATTTGTACGGGGAGAAGTCGATAGTCTACACGGATCACAAGAGTCCTAAGTATCTTTTGACTCAAAAGGATTTGAATTTGAGGCAGCGTCGGTGGATTAAACTATTGAAGGACTATTTGTTTCGATCGAGTATTATCTGGTAAGGCTAACATTGTGGCGACGCGTTGGCCGTAAGGTTGTATCGGATTTAAGATCGATGTTTGCTCGACTTAGTCATTCGACGATGGGAGTCTTTTTGCGAATTGCAAGTCAAACCGACTTGGTTAGATCGATTAAGGAGAAAGCAGTTAGAGGATGATGGTTTGAACAATCGGAGGTTGCAAGTTCGAATGGTGGATTAGAAGATTTTAGTCATCCGATTGATGGAGTTTTGTGCTTTAAAGGGAGAGCTTGTATGCCGAAGGATGTGGAGTTGAGGCAAAGGATTCTTCGGGACGCACATAGTAGCCCATATATATGCATCCCGGAGGTAGCAAGATGTATCGGGATTTGAGAGAGCGATTTTGGTGGCAGTGTCAAGCGGAAATGGCGAGTTCGTGGGTAAGTGTCGGCGTGTCAACAAGTCAAGCGAAACATCGGTTGCCATCCGGTTACTCCAACGGTGAAGATTCCTCGATGGAAGTGGGAGAGGATCACCATGGACTTTGTCGATGGATTACCTCTTACGCCTAGTAAGAAGGATTGATTTGGGTGATTGTGGATCGTCGACTAAGTCGGCGCATTTCATACCGAGTGAGATAGATTATTCGCTTGAAGTTAGCAAAGTTATATGTAGCCGAGATAGTAAGATTGCATGGTGTGCGATGTCGATTATCTCGGATAGGGATCCGAGGTTTACGTCAAGGTTTTGGAGAGCTTTGCATCAAGCCTTGGGAACGAGATTGGACTTCAGCACAGCCTTTCACTCGCAAACTGACGGACAATCGGAGAGAGTGATTCAGATCTTAGAAGATATGCTGAGAGGTTGTGTTCTGGATTTTAGTGGTAGCTGGGAAGAGTATCTACCATTGGCGGAATTCGCTTATAACAATAGTTATCAAGCGAGCATTGAGATGGCTCCATATGAAGCCTCGTATGGACGAAAATGCGAACTCCTACTTATTGGGCGGAGTTGGGTGAGCGACAAGTTTTGGGTCCGAGTTGGTGGTGGCGAGAACAAAGTTAAGGTAATTCGGGCTCGTCTCAAGGAAGCGTCAGATAGGCAGAAGTCCTATGCCGATCTCAAGCGCAAGGAAATGGAATATGCTGTGGGAGATAAAGTTTTTCTGAAGGTGTCGCCTTGGAAGAAGGTGTTACGATTTGGGAAAAAAGGAAGCTAAGCCCTAGGTTCATCGGGCCATATCTGATGTTAAAGCGAGTGGGACGATGGTTTATCATTTCGAGCTGCCGTGAAGTTGAATCGATTCATAACGTCTTTCATGTGTCGATGCTTAGGCGATATCGGTCGGATCCATCACACATTGTGCACGTGGCGAAGATTGAGGTAAACTTCGATTTATCTTTCGAGGAGGAACCAATCCAAATCTTAGATTGAGATATCAAGGTTTTGCGTAGGAAGTCGATTACCTTTGGTGAAAGTACTATGGCGAAACCATGGTCTTTGAGGAAGCTACGTGGGAAACCGAGAGTGTGATGCGGCAGCAATACCCCCACCTTTTCTGATCAGGTAATTTCGAGGTCAAAATTATTTTAAAGGGGTAGAACTGTAACATCCTAAAAATAGGGTTAATTATGATTGAATTATTTTTCTTGTGTATGAATTGTTGTGATATTATTCGTAGAGTTATAAGACTAAATTTGGGGTCTTGAGTATGCTCGGTTTAGTAGAATAATCTTTAGTATGGTTTATTTAATGAAGTGGATTAAGTGAGCTGAACACTTAAGTTAAATTAAGTATTTATTTAAAGCACAAGAGGAGTAAGTGGCAAGTTGGTTAAGGAGTTTGAAAGGTGGCTTGAGGTTAGAGGTTCGAGTAGTATGTTTAGCATTTTGAAACTTTATTTTTTGTATTTTAACATTGATGGCCGGTCAACCTATGTTTATGATAGGTTGGACTTCATCTTTTGGTAAGTTGAAATTTTGCTTAAGGAAAGCTTGAAGATAGGGATAAGAATCTTGAGTTTATGGTATTATGAGGGGACAAGGGCATGAAAGGTGGATAATGTTTTCCTAGGCCTTAATGGTTGAATGTGGACGGCATGTGTGGAAAAGGGGATGGTAGAATGTGTTAGGTGGTTTGGGGAGGATATTTGGCCAACTTTGGCATTTGGGCACCATTTGGCATATTTTCTTTTCCTCTCCAAGCAAATTCCTATTTGGCCGATTGCACTTAGGCATTTTTGTTCAAAATTGTTTTGGATTTTAGCCTCATTTTGTTGAATCAAATATCATTTCTCTTTCTCTCATTTTTCCTTTTAACACCAAAACTACCTTTTTATTTATGTGCATTTTTTTTTGGGCAAACAAGGTGTTGGCCGAATCTCAATTTTCCCATCTTTCTCTTTTCTTCCTTTGATTTGTGCTCAAATACAAATCCTTTTCTTTCATTTGGCGAACCTCTTTCTTCCCCAAATCCTCTTTTCTTTCTCTCTTCCATTGTTGATTAAACCGAATCCTCATCCTCTCATTTTATTCTCTTTTCTACTTACATATTTCCTTCACTTTTATTCACATATTTTCTCCTTTCATAACTATATAGCGAAACTTCCCATTTCCTCTTAGTATTGTTGTGGTAGAATATTGAAGGTTGGTAAGTCAAAGGGTAAGGATTTATTTTAAGGATTATTCTTTTGATTATCCTAAAGTCAAGGCTATTATTTATTTTAATGGTTGCGATTGTAGGGAAGTGAAGTAGATTTGCGTACCGGTTACCGTAGTTAGTACTCGAAGGCGATTAGGTGAGGTTTCGGGTTTATATGATAACCCCGTAGAAATTATTGGTTTGGCCGAATGGTCCATGTCCTAACTCTTGTGTTTGGCCGATTATAGGAGCAAGAAATCTTGTGTAGCCAATTGATTCTTTAAGGATTAGGAATATCGTTGGTGAAAGGTGTGTACATACACATCTTATAACTATTTAATATGCTAAGTATTATATGTATGTTTAATCGGTTTGTGTAGATACGGATTTAATACCATCATGGTATAAACAAGGATTCGGGTAAGTCCTTGTTGCTATGAGATTACTATTTGATGCTTTTGGGAAGCATGATACATTTGGTATGTGGCTTATAATATATGGCTCATGATAGATCTGTTGGATATTGATTAATAAATCCATTGGCATGACAATTGTTAATTTAATATTATTGATTCATGTGGGATCTAATGAGTGGAGGGCGATGATATTAGTGTCGAGCGGACACCGGTGTTTTGGTAACACATTGTGACTACGGTCACTAGAGGTTTGGTACCTCCGGAGGTTTGGCACCTCATAGCGTCTCGCGTCCCGTGGCTTAGCACCACCGTAGGTTGACCCCACTTTGAGATATGGGATTGACGCAAGTGATTTGGTATCACACGATGGGTTGGCCCCATCATTCGATTTGTGTCCTCGGACACGAGATTTGGTATCTCCGGTGATTTGGTATCACATTTGTGACTATCGTCACGGTGGTTTGGCACCACCAGTAGTTTGGTACCACACGGGGTAGAGAAAGGCGTTTGGATGGTTAGGATGGGCGCATCTTAAACTTATGCATATTAATTGGTTATGATTTGTGTATGTTGTTGTACTAAATCGGGAAGGGTTACACATTGAGTCTTGGTGACTCACATTCTCCTTTAATTTTTCAGGTGACTCGTAGATTGCGGATGAGGAACCGGATGGACTCGAGGTGGCCATGCGGTGGACATTTGATATAAATGAACTTTGAATTTTAATTATTTTTACATTGGTTTGTTTAAATTAAGATGTAATAAGGCCTCCTAGAATTATTTTTGTTATTCTTTGCATGTTTTGAATGTTTTGTTTAAACTATTTGATGATGTTAAAGCGGATGCACATGTTTTCTCAAATTAAACGTAAAATGTTTTAAAGTGCCATCGGTACATTTGAAGTACGTAAACAATTCGACTTAATAAATATTTTAAACAAATTAAGTATGGTTTTAACAAAAGAATTGAAAATGAAAGGCATTTCAACAAAATTTTAAATCGGTTTTAAAATGGTTTTCAAAATGTTTTCTCTGTAGCAAACCAAATTGATTCGTAATGTTTGGGCTGGGTTTGGGGTGTTACACCGTAAGTACATGTTTCAGTGAGTTCAAGCATAGTAATATCTCGTATCCAGGCCCAGTATCGGTCTTGGGTGTTGGGTGTTACACTGTCTATTTTTATTTTTTATATATATACACTTGTGCGTGTAACAACTATTTTAAAAAGAATAAAAAGGAAGAGGCTACCTTTCGAAGACGAGGAAAATCGACAGTTTTGGCCTCCGACCACCACCCGAGGCGGCGTATAGCGTGGTAGCGTGACCCAAAATTGACTTAATGTAACGCGAGTGAAAGGACGAAGGTTTTCAGAGGATTTCAAAAAAAAAAAAAAATTTTAGAAACTGATTTAAAATGATTTTTTTATAAAGCTGACTTTTATAGGCAAAATAGAACGGCGTCGTTTTTTGACTGCCAGGATCCGCATGCTGACCCGCAAACCCGACTAGGATCCGCGTGTTTTGTTAAGAAGGAGAAATTGAAATTTCAGTCCCTCTGTTATTTTATTAATTTTAATTTCATCCAAATTAATGTTTTATTTTTTTAAATTGACCCAAAAAATCATTTACATTTCAATTTAATCTTTTATTTATATATATATTAAATTAGTATTAGATTATTTATTATATTAAATATTTTAAAGGGTTATATACAAACTATTAATACTATAAAATACACAATTATTTATTTTTTATTATTTTTTAAATATTTTTCACATATTATTTTAATAGTTGTATATATTAATTATTACATCTTTTTATAATATAATATTATATTTTATCATATATTATTTAAATTCATTTTGTGTAAAATTTATTCAAATTATGTGATATATTTTATTACATATTTTTATAATTAATATATTGTATATATATGCATTTATTTAAAATTATTATTTTTGTTTACCAATTATTTTGATATCTGTACTAAATTACTAAATTATGTATATATTTTGTATAAATTTTTTATTTCTTTTATAAGTATTAAACCATCTAAAAAATCATTTTATTAATTGTTTAAATATATCATTCCCTTTTGTTTAAATATGAAGGTTTTATTAATTAATATTTTACGCCTTGCATGTTTATTTTTTGCTATTTTAATTGTTTATTATTTCTTAATATAATGCTATAATTATTCATGTTATTATTCTTTTATTATTTATGGTTAAATTCAGAATTGCAAGAATTGCAATTGATATATATATGTTACAATGTCTTACTCATACTATTTTTTTAAATAAAAATACCTTTTACATTAAAGATTTTTTTAAATATTTTTAACGGTGATATGTGATATTTGGAGTCTTCGAGAAGAATCGTGCCCTAACTTATTGGGTTGTGATTTTTCTCGTAAAACTCAAAGTATTAGATATCCTTCCATTTTCAAAATTGAAGCTTATCAATTTCAAATAAAAAAAATTTATTCTTGAGAATTTAAAACGTTGTATCCTAACTTATTAGGTGTGATGTTTTGTGTCTCAAGGCAGGAATTTTCAAAAATAGAGATGCACCTACTTCAAAGTTATGAAATGGTGTATCCTAACTTATTGGGTATGATATTTTTATTTCTTTGAAATAGGTAATTCTTGGTTTTCTTTTCAATAACAGGATTTTATTTTAAACTTTTTAAATTTCAAACATTTGGACATGGTTCTATCAATTAGGTACCAATTTTTGGGCGTTATGAGGGTGCTAACCCTTCCTCATACGTAACCGACTTCCGAACCCGTTTTCTCGTTTTTCGCAAACCAAAATCAAATGTTTTAAAATGAAACGTTTTACAAGGTGATCCAATCACACCTAAATGAAAAGAGATTGGTGGCGACTCCCATTTTTTATTTTTAAAAGTCGATCCCCTTTTTTTTATAAAACCCGATTTTGAAATGGTTTCGACAGCTTGGCGACTCCACTGGGGAGAATAAGAGAGTCAAGCCGTAAAATCGATAGTTTCATGTCCTCATATCTTAATTTAAAAAATTTGATTTAAAAATTATGATCCTTTTCATTTTGCATGTGATTCTATTTTTATAAAATACTTATGCATTGCACTGCATGACCATCGCGGTCACACCCTTAAGTGGGAGTAAGAAGCTATGCCTTCGTGAGGTTTTAACCTCCGCATGGGCAAGTGGATTGCTTTCGGAATACATCTGTACCTATGTCTTCGTGAAGTTTTCACTTTCGCATGGCCATAGGGAAATGTGTTCCCCTGAACTGAACTCGGTTCATATGAGCCTATAATGGGTGAGGATCGAGGAATCTGCTGGTTCAGGTACCTCAACTTTAGAGCTAAACCGCATATAGTAAACCCTAAGGACCTACCTTAAGTAGAACTATACCGAGATTTAGTGGTTACCCAGATAGATGTTTTATTTTCCTTATATTTTATTTCATGGTACTGACCTGTGGTGTTTTATTTTTGTGCATATCGTTTCATACTTCAGGAGGTATTGATTCACGGTCAGTTTCTAAATTAGAAATCTGGTTATGGAGGACTGATTCCTTGATAAAGTGGAGGACAATGCTGATGTTCGCACATGGTCAGAGAAAACTCAATTGGAAAAAGGGAACAACTTAGTTGATGGGTATGTATCTGAACTATGGGACTTTACTCGCATTAGTATTACACAAAATGAGTTCCAAGAGTTGAAAGAGATATGGGCTCAGTGGGATAATGTAACATCCTAAATTAGGGGTTGTTTGTAATTTAATTATTTTCCCATGTGTGTGCTTGAAGAAATGAATACTATGATTGCTAAGCATGTTCTAGGGTCTAGAAATAACCCCGAGCTAGGCCTGACTTAGGACCAAAAATTTCTTTTTAAGTGTTTAAAAGGAGGGAGCTAGGAGATAGGGGTTAAGAGAAATTTCGGGAGAAGCATGACACAAAGGATTAATTGGCAAAGTGGCTTTCATGCGCCACTTAAGAGCTAGAGGTGACGATTGGGCAGGTCTTGGGTTCGAATCTTGGGAGTTACAAGGGGGATGTGTTTTATTTTTTTGGGCTTTTTGGCGTTAAAGGAAAGGGGGGCCAAGTTAGAAGGCTTTAAAAGATTTTTGTGGGTGAGTTTGGGCATGAAAGTCAAGGTGGTAGAGTGGTATGGGCGTTGAAAGGGTCGGCGAGTTGCTCCTTTAGGTCCTATGTTCAAACCAAGGAGCAGCAGATTTGGCATTTTATGTTTTTGGAAGTGGCGTGAATGGGAGAGGAGTGATGGCTTGCATGTGGGACTCTTAAGGTGATAAGGATAAACATTGTTTTCCTTTTAATTTTAATTTGGAAAGAGTAGTATTGTTAGTTTATTTTCTTTTATTTTGAAGGGGTAACAAGGAGATTAAATGTAAGATAAATCTTGCTTTATTTGTGATAATTAAAGGCTGGAAATTATCACAAAAAGAAAGGTGATGGCCGTTTATGGGACTCCTTGGGGGCCATCTACATTCGGTTTTGATAAAGCAAGGAGGTGCCGAAATTCATCAAGTTTTCTTTTCTTTTCCTCTTGATTTTCTTTTGGCCGAATCCTCTCTAGTCCACAAGTGCCAAAATTCTTCAAACTCTATCACCCCTTTTCATTATTTCCTTCTTGCTCTCTAGTCGAATCCACTCCCCTCCTTTGCCGAAATCTTTTCTCCTCCATTAGAGCTACTTTGGCCGAATAGCAAGTGATCACAAGTTTCTTTTCGGGATTCTTTTTCAATCGGTTGGTAAGAGGTAAGTGGACATGGCCGAATGATTTTCTTTGGTTGGTTCAGGATCTATGGTCATGGCCGAATGGCCTGTGATTCATAATAATGTGTTTAAACCAATTGTAGGGAAGGACTTTAGCCGATTGAAGGAAGCTTTTGAGATTTGATAAAGTGGTGAGTAACATTCGGCCATAGGCCTTGATTATGTATAAGTGTGCAAGCAAATGCTAACAAATGTTTTGGTAGGGATCTCGACAAGACAAGTGACAATTTCAGGATTTTGGTAAGTTTGGTAAGTGACTAGTCTTATTCGGCTAAATGCCATTTTTGGGTATCTATGTATAACCGATTATGTGCCATGGATTTAGGGGCTGATCGGCCAAGGCAAGCAAAGGCTTCGGAATTTGGTTGGAAACCAAATCAGCAACCAAGGTGAGTGTTATTTCAAGCACGACATATCCTTCGGGATTATTTGGTTTTGCCGAATAGGCCTATGTCACTAACCTTGTTGTTGACCGAATATAGGTCAAGGGATAGAGCACTATAGATCGAAAACTTCGGGATCTAGGATTCGCGTTAGTAACAGGTGTGTAAACTCTTACACACTTTATTAGCATAGACTATTCATTGTGCTGTTGTATAACCTTTTGTGTTGTAACTTAGCCTTGTGGGCATTAGCATGGATTCCGGGTAAGTCCCCTATTACGTGATTTATGATATATGATTTTGTATGCCATCATATGCTATGCTATACATAAATGCATGATATATGTGATTATGACATTTGTTATGTAAGCATGATGATGGTGGGATTGATGAGAGGAGGGGGATGATTTCTATGGACTGTCACCAGTGGTTTTGACCACAAGATGGGTTGGCCCCATCGGTTTAATTGTGACTTGGTCACCAAAGTGGTTTTGACCACACCGATGATAAATTGTGACTAAGTCCGGTGGTTTGGTACCACCGATGGTTTTGACCACATCTTAATAAATTGTGACACGTGGTCATCAGTGGTTTTGACCACACGATGGGTTGGCCCAATCATTTAATTTGTGACTCTAGTCACCAGTGGTTTTGACCACCAGTGGTTTTGACCACACGGGGTAGTAAAGGAGTACGGATGGTTAGTTGGGTTGCATGTTGCATGTCTATTAATAATTTGTGTATGAGTTGCATTTTCGGGTGGGGGATTTACACACTGAGTCTTGGTGACTCACCCTTCCCAAATTATTTTGAGATGAGTAGATCGCGGAGATGGAGCCGAGAGGACTCGAGGCGGCCATGCTTAATCGTTGGATTTGAATTTAATTTATTATAGCCAAGTTTATTTATTTTCTTTTCTAAGTTTTTAATTTGGGTTGTAATAAGGCCGCTACTTTTTATTTGGATGTTTACATAGTTATTTTATTTTACTTATGCTATACTACAAACGAACATACAAACGTTAAGTAAATTGGTTAAAAGCAACATTTTCTAACTAAGTAACTTTTACGAGTTTTCAAAGATGTTACCATCGGGTAACAAAATTTACCAAGTTAACAATAACTCTGTCGATTTTAAAATTTCACATGATCAAATGTTCCAAAGGGTTTTCAACGCAACCATGTTTATAAAAATAATCCCAACTGAGTTTTATCAAACCCTGTTTTAATACCTTAGCCGTATTTTAACAAGTTTTCACCAGACACTCAAAATGATTCAAATTATTTTACTCCGTGACATACCAGATCCGGTCAGGACTCATGGATCGGGTTTGGGGTGTTACATTTTTGGTATCAGAGCCCGGTTCAAAACTCGACTGTGGGGGCCCAAGTACCAAAATGTTTTGTTTTTGTTAGTAGGCCTTATTAGAATGTTTTGGGAAATTGTTTATGGTTCGAAAAGATGGCACCGAAGTCTTGACACCTATCCGCTCAGGTAAGTAATTCTATCTATTTTTGTGAATACTTGATAGGGGTAGAAGAGTAAGTTGGGAACGTAGACTATTAGAATAAGGAATTGTTGAACCCTAGGGTTAGCATACCCCAACAAACAATGCATAAGATTTAATAATTCCCTAAACAACCCTGTGAGTTGTCACTGAGCAAGGGATGTGGCAATCGTTATACGCATGTCTAGGATTGGATTCGGTGGGTGACTGGTATTTAAGCAGTCCTAGTGACTCACCTCCTACTCACTTGAATCCTACAGTGCGTGAGTGACGGCTCATCCTAATGAGACGACACACTCACAAAGCTAAACTTGATAACTAAAACCCGAAAGGGATTAGCCGTTTTGTTTTTGGAAGTAATTAAAACCTTGGTTTTAAAAAAAAAACAAACCAAAATACCCCTCAGTTTGAAAAATGACCAAAATACCCACGGCACGTAAATTACCAAAATACCTCCAGTATGAAAAATTTCCAAAAAGAGAATTTTCAAAATATCCTTCTTAGGTGGAATCAATTAGAACCGAATTTTGGAAATCTTTTTATGAAAATGCCCTGATTATGAAAAAAATTACTAAAATACCCTTAGTGGTAAAATTACAAAATTACCCTTAACCAACAAAATTACCAGAATAACCCTGATTTCAAAATTTTGCAACATCACTGTTTTGGAAAATGCAATTCTCAAAAAGAACCATCAAAGTTTTACAACTTTTGAAATATCCCTGATTTGTTAAATTTTACAAATTCACCCTGATTTGTAAAAAATTACCGAAATACCCCTGAGGTCCAAAATTACCAAAATACCCCCGGATTTCAAAATTTTTCAAAATACCCCAGGAATTTAAGAGTTCCAAAATACTTTTTGACAAAATCATCCGAGAACCTTTATTTTTGAAAAATTACAAAAATACCCTTGTAGGACAAATTACGAAAATACCCTTGGGTAGTGGAAAAACAATCACAATGAAAACTACAACGTCTCTTTGAAGGAATGAATAGAAAGACTGTGTGCGTGTATGAATACGAAAGAACCACTCCTAAAACTCCTATCATAAAATTTCTTCGCGGATAATCAAGTGAAACAAAGGTACTAATGCATAAAATTCTTAAACAGATAAACGCAAACGAGAATAATGAGTACAAGAGGTGTGGGCGTCTACCCCGTGGCCACGGTAGAGGTAGGATGACCTTGTCAGAGCCAGCAGGGTCGGGTCATGGGTCCGAAATGAGATCTGGATCTGGGCATAAAACCAATTTCAAGATCAGACAGGTGGTAACGATGTAGTATCCCAAGCGGTGCTACGAGTGTTGGAACGAGTTGATGAGGCAGGCGCGGGTGCAGGAGCCCGTAAATCAGTGGTTGAACGACTCCGGGCTAACGGAGCAGAAGTATTTAGAGGAGTTTCTGGAGTGGCACCCAGTGTGGCTGAGTATTGGTTGGAATCAACTGAGAGGATCATGGGTGATCTAGATTTTACAGTTGAGGAGAAGTTGAAGGGCATAATCTCTCCGCGGGATGAGTCATATCGGTGGTGGCTCACTTGTAGGGATGGAGCGATGGCGGAGGATCTCACATGGGAATTCTTTAAGGCCGCCTATCAAAAGAAATACATCGTAACCGATACGTGGATGCGCAATGAAGGCTTTCTTGAATCTAGTTCGGGGTAGTAAGACGATATGAGTATGAGGCTGAATTTCTCCGGTTGAGTAGGTATGCTCGTGGTATTGTGGGTACCGAGCATGAACACTGTGTTAGATTCGAGGATGGACAGAGGATGATGATAGCTCCATAGCAGGAACGGGAGTTCGTTGTCCTAGTGGAGAAGTCTAAGGTTCTTTGAAGGGTAAGGCAGATCGATTAGGCGGAATCAGGATAGGAATTGGAATAAGAGGAGCTCCGGATCTTCAAAGTTTTCTGGTAATCAACAAAAGAGGACGAGGTTTGGTGGGTCAGATCAAGCTGCTAGGCCTACTGCTGCTGCCAATTCTCAATGGCCGCCACAGTGTGCTCGATGTGGAAAATCTCACACGGGGGAGTGTTGGAATGGTAATCGGGGATGTTTCGAGTGTGGGTCCATGGAACATCGAGTTAGAGACTGTCCGAGAAAGGCAGCTAGACTGAGATCAGAGGGTCAGGATCTTGCACCGAATAGAAGGATAACCAACTAGCCTCCGAGAGGTCGTGGTGCAAGAAAAGGAGGTAATGGTGCTGGCAGAGGTCGTGGGCACACGAGGGGGGGTCTACGGTGGTACCGAGGCTAGGCAACCTGGTTTGGTCTATGCCGCGAGGCATCAAGAGGAGGGCGACACACCGGACGTCATAACCGGTATGTTCTTGATCATTGGTGTACCCTATAGTACCTTGATTGACATTGGCTCTACCCACTCATACATTGCTAGTAGCGTAGTGGAAACTCTGCATCTAGACTCTGAGCTTACTTCTAGGAAGATGACTGTATTAAGCCCCCTAGGTCACTCAGTAGAAGTAAGTAAATTCTATAGAACGATACCCTAGAACTCCAAGGGTCGTGTTCTTGGTCGACTTGATGGAACTACTGTTTGAGAGTTTGACCTAATCCTCGGGATGGATTGGCTAGTAAAGTATCGAGCTAGCTCGGATTGCGTAGACTAAGCGCATGGTAATAAAAACCGTGGAAGGTGATGAGGTGGTGATGATAGCTAAAAGGAGAGATTACCTATCTAACTGTTTCTGCGTTGAAGGCGAAAAAGATGGTTAGGAAGGGTTGTGAAGCTTATGTGGTGCATGTACGTGCTTTGGAAGCTAAGGATGTATTTGTGAGGATGTCCGGACGAGAAGGGATTATGTCGATATGTTTCCAGAGGAGCTTCTGGGCCTACCTCCGGACTGTAAGGTTGAATTTGGTATAGACTTGTTACCCGGAACCGCACCAGTATCTATAGCTCCGTATCGGATGGCGCCAAAAGAATTGGTAGAGTTGAAGGCGCAGATTCAGGAATTGTTGGATAGAGGGTTCATCCGACCAAGTGTATCGCCTTGGGGAGCTCCAGTGCTTTTTGTCAAGAAGAAGGATGGGACAATGAGGATGTGTATAGATTATCGGTAGCTGAACAAGTTGACAATAAAGAATCGGTATCCTTTGCCCAGAATTGACGATCTGTTCGATCAACTCAAAGGAGCATCGATGTTCTCTAAGATTGACATTAGGTCAGGGTACCATTAGCTTAAGGTGAAGGAGGTTGATGTCCATAAGACGGCATTCCGTACTCGGTATGGACACTACGAGTTTCTGGTAATGCCTTTTGGTTTGACGAATGCACAGGCCACGTTTATGGACATGATGAACCGAGTTTTCCAACCCTATCTGGATCGATTCATCGTGGTGTTCATAGACGACATTTTGGTGTACTCGAAGTCGGAGGAGGAGCATGACGCACATCTTCATGTGGTTACGCAAGTTCTAAGGAGAAGCAGCTTGTACGCCAAATTCAAAGAAGTGTGAATTCGGCAAGGAGGTAACCTTTCTAGGACATGTTGTTTCAAATGAGGGAATCGTGGTGGATCCCGTAAGATTGAGGCGGTATTGGAGTGGAAGCCACCAAAGTCGGTTACAGAAATTTAGAGTTTTCTAGGGTTGGCAGGATATTATAGGAGATTCGTGGAAAATTTCTCCTTAATCGCACAGCACCGTTGACTAAGCTGTTGAGAAAAAGGGTTCCATTTGTGTGGTCTGAGAAGCAGCAAGAGAGTTTCGATAAGCTGAAGAGGATTTTGACAGAAGCACCAGTCTTGATTCAGCCAGAGGCAGGAAAGGAATTCACTGTGTATTGCGATGCATCGCATCTCGGGTTTAGGTGTGTCTTGATGTAAGAAGGGAAGGTGGTCGCTTATGCGTCACGGCAGTTGAGGCCTCACGAAGCTAACTACCCGACACATGATTTGGAATTGGCTGCTGTGGTTTTTGCCTTGAAGATCTGGAGGCACTATCTGTATGGGGAGAAGTCGGTAGTGTACACAGATCATAAGAGCCTGAAGTACCTCTTGACTTAGAAAGATTTAAATCTGAGGCAGCGGAGGTGGATTGAGTTGTTGAAGGACTACGACTGCTCAATCGAATACCATCCGGGGAAGGCTAATGTAGTAGCTGATGCATTGAGCCGAAAGGTGGTAGCGGATTTGCGAGCAATGTTTGCTCATCTAAGTCTCTATGAGGATGGGAGCCTTTTGGCAGAATTGCAAGTGAAACCGTCTTGGATTAATGAGGTCAGAGAAAGGCGATGACCGACAAAGCTTTGAGTACTCGGAAGTTGCAAGTACAGAATGGTGAGGCCGAAGGTTTCAGCTTGGGCAGTGATGGAGTGTTGTACTTTCAGGGGAGAGTATGCATGCCTAAGGATGATGAGTTGAGGCAGCGAATCCTTAGGGAAGCTCATAGCAGTCCGTACGCTATGCACCCGGGAAGTAGCAAGATGTATCGGGATTTAAGGGAGCAGTTTTGGTGGCCGGGTCTTAAGCGGGAAGTAACCGAGTTAGTGGGCAAGTGTCTGACATGCCAGCAAGTTAAGGCTGAGCATCAATTGCCATCAGGGCTGTTACAACCGGTAAAGATCCCACAGTGGAAGTGGGAGGAGATTACTATGGATTTCGTAAGTGGGCTTCCCCTTACGCCCAGTAAGAAAGATGCTGTTTGGGTGATAGTAGACCGGTTGACTAAGTCGGCCCGTTTCATACTGGTAAGGGTTGACTACTCGCTTCAAAAGTTAGCCAAGTTGTATATCACAGAGATAGTACGGTTGCATGGAGTACCGGTGTAACACCCCTTACCCGAAACCCTTGCCGGAATCGAGTACATGGCATTACTAGACTTGACTATTAACTCGAGGTGTAAGATTTTAAAGCTGTCCAACTGCGTCATGCTGACCAAATCGACCATAACTCGAGTTAAAAAACTCTAAATTTAGATCCGTAAATTTTCCTTGAAACTATACTTATATAACTTTTCACCATAATTTTTCCAGAATTTTTCATGTGGCCAATTAGTACAGTTTATTCATCAAAGTTACCCTTATTACACTGCTTGACAATTCTGACCTGTCTCTACAAAATACAGTTATCTCATTGCACAAATTTCCTATAATGTTCTTGTTTATACCAATGAAAAATAGACTCATTAAGGGTTCTACACATATAAACCATGCTTCTTAATGATTTTTTTACAATTTTGACAATTTTTCCAAAACAGAACAGTGACTCATGAATTCATTCAGAGCAGGTCTCACTAAAACTTAATTATCTCATAATATATAAATCTTTTGCCTACTCTGTTTCTTTTATGTAAAAATAGACACAATACGGTTTAATTTCATATCTCATTAACCTTCTAATTCAATATACCCTATTTTGGTGATTTTTCTAACTCACATCACTGCTGCTACTACAAGCTGTTTTGTTGCATTTTATGAAAGACTAGCTTCTAACCGAACCTACCTACATCCCTAATTCAAGGATTCATTTCGTATACAAACATTTCCTTAACAAAAACGATTAAACTTTGATTAAGAATGCATAAACATTGCCATCATAAACCAACATACATATCAAGACACAACAGCAGATTTAACTAAAAATTTAGCCATATTCGCATGGCTATTATATACATGAACCTTAAGATTTCATCAAACAAAGACCAAGTCTTTCCTATACATGCCTTCGTTTAAAGATCAAAATGAAAGAGTACCCAAAATGTAGATTGATAGTGTGAGTGACTTTCCTAACGATCCCAAGAGCTTGTAGCTTGCACCTAAACTATAAAAGCAGAGGAAACATTTCACATGATAAGCTTGCTAGCTTAGTAAGTCCTAATTTCATAAAAATAACATTTGAATTTTAACAATTAAATTACTATAATTCAACTTGTGGACTTGTGCTCATACTTATTTTCAAACTTTAATTTTCATACCCATATTAACAAGTATGAATTCGTAGAAACGATATCTCTCTACCCACATGCTTATGATCAAAATACTTGTTTATAAACCAACCTTTCGAAACCCAAAATGTCATCGATAATCATAGGTACATGCATTTATATACTTAAATGTCAATTACTATAACATGGCATCAATTACACAACCACTCATGTGGCCGAATATGCCTAGTCATGTATCCTCATATTAGAAGACCAAGATACAACAATCATATCATTCATTAGTAAAGCCGAGAACACATATTATAACCATATATATATATGTATATATTCCACACTCGTAACACATGCCATTTGTAATAAATTACTGATTTTCCTTGTCTCATATAAGTAAGAAATTCATTCCTACTTCACATACTCACCGAGCCGTTAACTCGATAAGTTTGCTTTAATTCGCTTTGAACATAAATTTGGTTTCTATTTTGTAAAATACATCACGGCATCAAGCACGCTAGGCGTAAAATCCCGATTAGTAACACCGCACAAGGCACGCTAGGCGTAAAAGCCCGATTAGTAACACCGCACAAGGCACGCTAGGCGTAAAAGCCCGATAAGTAACACCGCACAAGGCACGCTAGGCGTAAAAGCCCGATTTAAATCAAAGCACAAGGCACGCTAGGCGTAAAAGCCCGAGTCGTGTCAATATAGTTAAACATTCTCAACAATTCCAATTACTTACTCAACATAATTCATCAACCAAATATGTCAATATACATTCGCCATAAGGTAAAGGGATACTAAAATTTATCAATTTTTATTTCATATTCCTTTCGAATATCTAATCAAACATACTTGATCACTTCACATATAACAAAACAATTTCAAATTCACTACCATAATTCACATTCGCAATTTCCACATTTCTATCCTAAAATGTAAAATTTCAACTTTTAATAGATTTGAAATTAGTCGCTGACATGTATTAACAGGACTTACCTCGGTTGTCGATAGTCCGTATGAATCGGCTATTCGAGAACCTTCGTCTTTCCAGGTCTAATTTGCTTTTTCTTTGCTCTTGACCTAAAACACATTAAAATTTAGCTCATTTAATTGCATTTCATCTCAATTTAGTCCCAAAACACACAAATGGGCAATTTACAATTTTGCCTCTAATGTTTTCCATTTTACAATTTGGTCCAATTTACACAAAACTCAAAATATGCAAAATTTCCTAACACTATAGTTAGGCGAACCTTCCCATAGCCATGGGTGTCCATGCATTTCATCTATTTGATATTTTAATCCTTCACAATTTTATTCTTTTCAATTTAGCCTATATACTCTAAATCACCACAAACTCCAATACAAAACTTGTAAATCAGAACATACATTTAATCTAAGACCATAAATCATCAAAACTATTCAAGCATGTTAATGGTCAATTCTATATACATAGTATTTTCAAAAATTTAGACATGGGTCGGGTAATACACGAAGCAACGATCTCAAAACGTAAAAATTATCAAAACCGAAACCCAACCATACCTTAATCAAGCTTCTTATCTAGCCGAAAATCAAGCTTCAACCATGGAGTTTCTAGCTCCTACATTCGGCCAAGGATGAAGAACAAGGTATGTTCTCTTTCTTCCCACTTATTTTCATTATTTAATGTTATATTAACACATATAATTTACCTTATTTACTAATATATTAACATAACATATAATAGGCTAAAATAACATATAATTTGAAATTAGAAAGGCCCATTGCCGTTTCCCTAGTTGTACATGGGCTAATTGCCCTTTTAGTACACCCACTTAAAAAGCCACAATCAAATTAGTACCTTACTCTCTAGCATACAACTTTTACGCTTTTCTCGATTAAATCCTTTTTATCAAATTAAGCACTTAAACGATAAAATTTTTCTACGAAACTTTCACACATTTTCATTCACATATAATAGACATGAAATAAATTATTAGAACATTTCTCGGGCTCAGATTTGTGGTCCCGAAACCACCATTCCGATTTGGGTCAAATTTGGTCTGTTACAACTCTCCCCCTTAAGAATTTTCGTCCTCAAAAATTTTACCGTTAAATAAGTTCGGATATTGTTGCCTCATTGACTCTTCAGGCTCCCACGTAGCCTCTTCAACTCCGTGATTGATTCCATAGAATCTTTGCTAATGGAACTCTTTTATTTCTTAACTCTTTGGTTTCCGAGCTAAGATACGGATCGGTTCCTCATCATAGGTCAAATCGGATCAATTTCAATCTCGACGGGTGATCACATGGGACGGATCCGATCTCAGTCTGCAAGCATCGAAATGTGAAATACATTGTGTATCTTTTCTAAGTCAAGGGGCGTTTCAATCGATAAGCAACATGCCCTATGCGCCGATGATTTCATACAGTCCGATAAATCTCGGACTCAACTTGCCTTTCCGACCAAATCGGAGTATTTTCTTCCACGGAGAAACTTTTAAGAACACCGATCTCCGACACGAAATTCAATATCCTTACGCTTCAAATCGGCATAAGACTTCGACGATCCGGCGACTTTCAAATTATTTCGATAAGTACCACCTTCATTACATTTCTTTAATCCAATCAACCCCATGTATCTTGTTTTCTTGAGCTCGACCGATTACAACGGTGTGCGACATTTTCGCCCATATAAGGCTTCGTAAGGCGCCGTTTTATGCTAGATTGGAAACTATTATTATAAGCAAATTCAACCAAAGGTAGGTATCGTTCCCCGCACCTTCAAACTCGAGAACGCAACACCTCAAAGATGTCCTCAAGTATCAAAATAGTCCGCTTCAGATCGACTGGCCCGATTGCGGATGGAAAGTTGTACTAAAATGGAGTTTAGTACCTAGAGCATCTTGCAATCTCTTCCAAAACCGCGATGTGAATCTCGGTCTCTATCTGAAACAATGGAACTTGGTACACCGTGCAACCTTACAACTGTGACACATACAGATTCGGCAAGTTTATCCGGTGAATAGTCGGTGCGTCTTGGTATAAAATGAGTGATTTAGTCGATCTATCAACGATAACCCATACTGCATCCTTCTTACTCGGTGTCATAGGAAGACCGGATACAAAATCCATTGTAATTCTATCCCATTTCCATTCGGGTATCATGATTGGTTGAAGTAGTCCGGACGGTACCTGATGCTCAGCTTTTACTTGTTGACAGATTAAGCACTTAGAAACAAACTCGGATATATCCCGTTTCATGCCAGGCCACCAATAGAATTGCTTCAAATCGTTATACATTTTAGTGCTACCCGGGTGTATCGATAGTCGACCACTATGGGCCTCACACAGGATCATCTGTATCAAATCTGAGTTCTTTGGAACACACAATCGGCCTTTATAATTCAAACAATCATTTGCATCAATCTGAAAATCTGATTCTGTACCACTTCCACACTGACTCCGAATAGCAATCAACTTTTTGTCAACTTTCTGTACATCACAAATCTGCTGAATGACCATCGGTCTTGCTTGTAACTCGGCTAAGATCGAACCATCATCAGACATAGTCACCCGTGCGTTCAATGCACGAAGAGTAAATAATGATTTTCGACTTAACGCATCCGCAACAACATTAGCTTTCCCCGAATGGTAGTCAATCACTAATTCATAGTCTTTCAAAGAATTCTAACCATCTGCGTTGTCTCAAGTTTAAGTCTTTCGAGTCATCAAATACTTCAAACTTTTGTGATCCGAATAAATATGACATTTTTCGCCAAATAAGTTGTGACGCCAAATTTTTAATGCGAACACAATGGTCGCTAACTCCGGATCGTGAGTTGGATAATTTTTCTCATGCGGCTTCAATTGTCTCAAGCGTAGGCTATCACCGTGCCTTCTTGCATTAAAACACAACCCAACCCATTCAAGGAAGCATCACTAAAATAGTAAATTCTTTACCCGATTCATTTGAGTTAACACTGGGGCTTCGGTCAAAAGGCTTTCAACCGCTCGAAACTTTTTGACACCTTCCGACCACTCAAATTTGACATCTTTACGTAGTAGTCTAGTTAACGGTGTAGCTATAATGAAAAACCTTTACAAACCGTTTGTAATACCCGCCAGCCTAGGAAACTTGGATCTCGAAACATTCTTTGGTGGTTTCCAATCGAGTATGGCTGCTATTTTGTTTGGATCCACCCGAATACCTAACACCGAAACAACATGACCCAAGAAATTAACTTCATTCCTCCAGAACTCACACTTACTAAACTTTGCATACAATCGTTGATCCCTCAAAATTTGTAGTACTAATCTCAAATGCTCAAGATGTTCCGTTTCATTTTGGAGTAGATCAAGATATCATCAATAAACACTACTACAAACCGATCCAAAAGCGCGGAAGACTGGTTCATTAGATCCATAAAAAGCAAAGAGTGCATTAGTGAGTCCAAAAGGCATAACCAAAAACTCATTGTGTCCGTACCTCGTTGAATGCGTCTTTGGCACATCCGAATCTCGACTCAGAATCGATAATAGCCCGATCTCAAATCTATTTTCGAAAACACTGAAGCCCCTTCAATTGATCAAATAAATCATCAATCCGAGGTAACGGTGCTTATTCTTTATGATTACCTTATTTAGTTGTGCGTAGTTGATACACATTCGCATAGTTCCATCTTTCTTTTCACAAATAAAACCGTGCACCCCACGAGAGAAACTTCGATCGCCAAGCCCTTATCATCAACTCTTGCAACTGCGCTTTCAATTCTTTTAATTCAATAGGTGCCATTCGATACGGAGCTATCGAAATCGGAGCCGCACCCGGTATTAACTCAATGCCGAACTCAATCTCTCGTCTTGGGGGTAAACCCGGTAGTTCTTCAGAAACACATCGAGGTATTCACATACAACCGTCTGATTCAATTTGTTTCTCGGACATTTTATTATCCAGTACATAGGCCAAATAAGCTTCACACCCTTTTCTCACATACTTTTGGGCTAACATTGAAGATATTGCTGTAGGCAACCCATTTATGTCACAGGATTTAATTCTGATGGTCTCACCGTTTCGACATTTCAAATCGATAAGCTTTCTTTTACAATCCACTCCGCCTCGTGCGGTTAACCAATCCATACCCAAGATTATATCAAATTCGTCAAAGGGCAACAACATTAAATCACCGAAGCAATAATCTCGAATCATCAGCGGGCAACCTCTACACACTTTATTAACAAGCACACATCTACCCAAAGGGTTGGACACACGAATCACAAACTCGGTAGACTCAACTAGCAGAGTCTTGCCAAATTTTAAAGTTTCACACATATAAGAATGAGTCGAACCAGGATCGATTAGTGCAATTACAGTAGTATCATAAAGAGTGAAAATACCGGTAATGACGTCGGGGGAGGAAGCATCCTCTCTAGCTCGTGCAGCATATGCTCTAGCCGGAGCTCTAGCCTCAGATCGATCTGTAGTGTTCTTCGTTCCTTTCTGACTACCACCTACATTGCCTGAATGTCTGGGTGGTCTACCTCGCATTGACACGTTGCTCGGCTTAGTGTTACGAATCGTATTCCTTTCATTAACCCGGACACTCTCTAATAAAATGATCGACGATTCACATTTATAGCAAGACCGATCATGAAATCTACAACTCCACGAGTGCCATTTCCCACGTGCTTGCATTCAACTCTATTTTGTGGAACGTTACCAACATCAGCTATCGAGGTAGCTCGGGAGCTTATAGGAGGTCGATCCCGTCTAGGTGGATCTGTATTAGCTTTTTGTCGACTGTAGTCATCTCTGGGCTTCTTGGTCGTGGAATGAAAGACTTTACCCGAAAACCTTTTTCGGATGTCTCTAGCTTCACATGACCTTTCTTTTCTCTTTCCCGAGCTCTTCAGCTTTGCAAGCTCTCTCAACTAAAGTTACAAACTCTTGAATTTCAAGAATGCCAACAAACATCTTTATATCTTCATTTAGGCCGTCTTCAAAACTTTTACACATAATAGCTTCAGTAGAAACACACTCTCTAGCATATCGGCTGAGCCTGACAAATTTTCTTTCATATTCCGTTACGGTCATTCGCCCCTGTTTCAGCTCAAGGAACTCCTTTCGTTTTTGATCAATGAATCTTTGGCTAATATACTTCTTGCGAAATTCAGTTTGGAAGAAATCCCATGTCACTTTTTCTTTCGGAACCACTGATACTAGTGTATTCCACCAGTGATATGCAAAGTGTCTCGCAGAAAGATATAGCACACTTCAAGCATTCATCCGGAGTACAAGACAGCTCATCAAGTACCCGAATAGTGTTATCAAGCCACATTTCGGCTCTCTCAGCGTCATCATCGTCATTAGCTTTAAATTCTTCGGCCCCAAATTTTCGGATTTTATCAACTGGGGGCCTACTAGATCTCATCGGATCTATCATCGGGGGAGCTGAAGGGATCGGAGTTGGATTATTCGGGGGTGGAGGTTGGGGTACAGCCGGGTTATTTTGAATAAATTGGGCAAACCACTCATTCATCATCTGATAAAAGGCTTGTTTAGTCTCTCCTTCGTGGCTACCCGAAACAGGTCGAGAGTCTATCGGCGCTGATCCGTGGGCACGGTCAGGCGCTACGCTCTCCCCATCATCAGCTACGGCTCTTTCAGGATCAGTGTCCATTTACTATATAAAACAAAGTTCAGTGTCGTCAAGTCACCACACTATCAACATATAATAAAGGCATGTATAGCTAGACTCACACGCCGCCACGGTAGTCCTAGAATTGACTAAACCGTAGCTCGATATAATCAAATGTAACACCTTACCGAAACCCTTGCTTGGAATCG
Organism: Gossypium rotundifolium; assembly: GCA_025506655.1. Lineage (NCBI taxonomy): Eukaryota > Viridiplantae > Streptophyta > Magnoliopsida > Malvales > Malvaceae > Gossypium > Gossypium rotundifolium. The sequence goes on along the minus strand of CP106727.1, from coordinate 153,444,044 downwards.
AGTACATGGCATTACTAGACTTGACTATTAACTCGGGTGTAAGATTTTAAAGCTGTCCAACTGCGTCATGCTGACCAAATCGACCATAACTCGAGTTACAAAACTCGAAATTTAGATCCGTAAATTTTCCTTGAAACTATACTTATATAACTTTTCACCATAATTTTTCCAGAATTTTTCATGTGGCCAATTAGTACAGTTTATTCATCAAAGTTACCCTTATTACACTGCTTGACAATTCTGACCTGTCTCTACAAAATAAAGTTATCTCATTGCACAAATTTCCTATAATGTTCTTGTTTATACCAATGAAAAATAGACTCATTAAGGGTTCTACACATATAAACCATGCTTCTTAATGATTTTGTACAATTTTGACAAGTTTTCCAAAACAGAACAGTGACTCATGAATTCATTCAGAGCAGGTCTCACTAAAACTTAATTATCTCATAATATATAAATCTTTTGCCTACTCTGTTTCTTTTATGTAAAAATAGACACAATAAGGTTTAATTTCATATCTCATTAACCTTCTAATTCAATATACCCTATTTTTGGTGATTTTTCTAACTCACATCACTGCTGCTACTACAAGCTGTTTTGTTGCATTTTATGAAAGACTAGCTTCTAACCGAACCTACCTACATCCCTAATTCAAGGATTCATTTCGTATACAAACATTTCCTTAACAAAACGATTAAACTTTGATTAAGAATGCATAAACATTGCCATCATAAACCAATATACATATCAAGACACAACAGCGATTTAACTAAAAATTTAGCCATATTCGCATGGCTATTATATACATGAACCTTAAGATTTCATCAAACAAAGACCAAGTCTTTCCTATACATGCCTTCGTTTAAAGATCAAAATGAAAGAGTACCCAAAATGTAGATTGATAGTGTGAGTGACTTTCCGAACGATCCCAAGAGCTTGTAGCTTGCACCTAAACTATAAAGCAGAGGAAACATTTCACATGATAAGCTTGCTAGCTTAGTAAGTCCTAATTTCATAAAAATAACATTTGAATTTTAACAATTAAATTACTATAATTCAACTTGTGGACTTGTGCTCATACTTATTTTCAAACTTTAATTTTCATACCCATATTAACAAGTATGAATTAAAGAAACGATATCTCTCTACCCACATGCTTATGATCAAAATACTTGTTTATAAACAAACCTTTCAAACCCAAAATGTCATCGTATAATCATAGGTACATGCATTTATATACTTAAATGTCAATTACTATAACATGGCATCAATTACACAACCACTCATGTGGCGAATATGCCTAGTCATGTATCCTCATATTAGAAGACCAAGATACAACAATCATATCATTCATTAGTAAAGCCGAGAACACATATTATAACCATATATATATGTATATATTCCACACTAAGTAACACATGCCATTTGTAATAAATTACTGATTTTCCTTGTCTCATATAAGTAAGAAATTCATTCCTACTTCACATACTGTCTCGAGCCGTTAACTCGATAAGTTTGCTTTAATTCGCCTTTGAACATAAATTTCGATTTCTATTTTGTAAAATACATCACCAAGCATCAAGCACGCTAGGCGTAAAAGCCCGATAAGTAACACCGGCACAAGGCACGCTAGGCGTAAAAGCCCGATAAGTAACACCGCACAAGGCACGCTAGGCGTAAAGCCCGATTTAAATCAAGGCACAAGGCACGCTAGGCGTAAAAGCCCGAGTCGTGTCAATATAGTTAAACATTCTCAACAATTCCAATTACTTACTCAACATAATTCATCAACCAAATATGTCAATATACATTCGCCATAAGGTAAAGGGATACTAAAATTTATCAATTTTATTTCATATTCCTTTCGAATATCTAATCAAACATACTTGATCACTTCACATATAACAAAACAATTTCAAATTCACTACCATAATTCACATTCGGCAATTTCCACATTTCTATCCTAAAAATGTAAAATTTCAACTTTTAATAGATTCGAAATTAGTCCCTTGACATGTATTAACTTAAGGACTTACCTCGGTTGTCGATAGTCCGTGCGAATCGGCTATTCGAGAACCTTCGTCTTTCCAGGTCTAATTAGCTTTTCTTTGCTCTTGATCTAAAACACATTAAAATTTAGCTCATTTAATTGCATTTCATCTCAATTTAGTCCCAAAACACACAAATGGGCAATTTACAATTTTGCCTCTAATGTTTTCCATTTTTACAATTTGGTCCAATTTACACAAAACTCAAAATATGCAAAATTTCCTAACACTATAGTTAGGCCGAACCTTCCCCATAGCCATGGGTGTCCATGCATTTCATCTATTTGACATTTTAATCCTTCACAATTTTATTCTTTTCAATTTAGCCCTATATACTCTAAATCACCACAAACTCCAATACAAAACTTGTAAATCAGTAACATACATTTAATCTAAGACCATAAATCATCAAAACTATTCAAGCATGTTAATGGTCAATTCTATATACATAGTATTTTCAAAAATTTAGACATGGGTGGGTAATACACGAAACAACGATCTCAAAACGTAAAATTATCAAAACCGAAAACCAACCATACCTTAATCAAGCTTCTTATCTAGCGAAAATCAAGCTTCAACCATGGAGTTTCTAGCTCCTACATTCGCCAAGGATGAAGAACAAGGTATGTTCTCTTTCTTCCCACTTATTTTCATTATTTAATGTTATATTAACACATATAATTTACCTTATTTACTAATATATTAACATAACATATAATAGGCTAAAATAACATATAATTTGAAATTAGAAAGGCCCATTGCCGCTTCCCTAGTTGTACATGGGCTAATTGCCCTTTAGTACACCCACTTAAAAAGCCACAATCAAATTAGTACCTTACTCTCTAGCATACAACTTTTACGCTTTTCTCGATTAAATCCTTTTATCAAATTAAGCACTTAAAGCGGTAAAATTTTTCTCTGAAACTTTCACACATTTTCATTCACATATAATAGACATGAAATAAATTATTAGAACATTTCTAGGGCTCGATTCGTGGTCCCGAAACCACCATTCGATTTGGGTCAAATTTGGTCTGTTATAACCGGTGTCCATTATCTCGGATCGAGATCCCCAATTTACGTCGAGATTCGGAAGGTTTTACATCGGAGTTAGGCACGGTTGAATTTCAGACGGCTTTTCATCCGCAAATCGATGGACAATCGAGAGGGTCATCCAAGTGTTGGAAGACATGTTGAGGGGTCGTGTTTTGGATTTCCGTGGTATTTGGGAGGAGTACCTACCTTTGGCGAGTTCGCTTATAACAATAGTTATCAGCGAGTATTGAGATGGCACCGTATGAGGCGTCAGATGGTCGAAATGCCGTACTCTTACATGTTGGACGGAGCTAAGAGAGCGACAGATGTTGGGTCCAGAGTTAGTGGCAGAGACGGAGGATAAGGTTAGAGTAATTCGGGCTCGTCTTAAGGAGGCATCGGACAGGCAAAAATCCTACGCCGATCTTAAACGCAGAGATGTTGAGTATGCAGTGGGTGATAAGGTTTTCTTGAAGGTATCCCCTTGGAAGAAGGTGCTGAGGTTTGGCCGGAAGGGCAAGCTAAGCCCTAGATTCATCGGACCGTACATAGTGTTGAAACGTGTGGGATCGGTAGCTTACAAGCTTGAGTTGCCAGCAGGATTGAGCCAGATCCATGATGTCTTCCATGTTTTGATGCTGAGGCGCTATCGATCAGATCCCTCACACATTGTGCCGGTTGAGGAAATTGAAGTGAACTCGGACTTGTCTTTCGAGGAGGAGCCGGTACAGATTTTGGATCGAGATGTCAAAGTTCTGCGAAGGAAGTCCGTGCATTTGGTGAAGGTGTTATGGCAAAACCATGGTGCGGAGGAGGCCACATGGGAACCCGAGGATGTGATGCGGCAGCAATACCCCCAACTCTTCTGATCCAGGTAATTTTGAGGCCGAAATTCTTTTTAAGGTGGGTAGAACTGTAACATCCTAAATTAGGGGTTGTTTGTAATTTAATTATTTTCCCATGTGTGTGCTTGAAGAAATGAATACTATGATTGCTAAGCATGTTCTGAGGCCTAGAAATAACCCCGAGCTAGGCCTGACTTAGGACTAAAAATTTCTTTTTAAGTGTTTAAAAGGAGGGAGCTAGGAGATAGGGGTTAAGAGAAATTTCGGGAGAAGCATGACACAAAGGATTAATTGGCAAAGTGGCTTTCATGCGCCATTTAAGAGCTAGAGGTGACGATTGGGCAGGTCTTGGGTTGAATCTTGGGAGTTACAAGGGGTGTGTTTTATTTTTGGGCTTTTTGGCGTTAAAGGAAAGGGGCCAAGTTAGAAGGCTTTAAAAGATTTTTGTGGGTGAGTTTGGGCATGAAAGTCAAGGTGGTAGAGTGGTATGGGGCGTTGAAAGGGTCAGGCAGTTGCTCCTTTAGGTCCTATGTTCAAACCAAGGAGCAGCAGTTTGGAATTTTATTTTTTGGAAGTCGTGAATGAGAGAGGAGCGATGGCTTGCATGTGGGACTCTTAAGGTGATAAGGATAAACATTGTTTTCCTTTTAATTTTTGGATGGAAAGAGTAGTATTGTTAGTTTATTTTTCTTTTATTTTGAAGGGGGTAACAAGGAGATTAAATGTAAGATAAATCTTGCTTTATTTGTGATAATTAAAGGCTGGAAATTATCACAAAAAGAAAGGTGATGGCCGTTTATAGGACTCCTTGGGGGCCATCTACATTCGGTTTTGATAAAGTAAGGAGGTGCCAAAATTCATCAAGTTTTCTTTTCTTTTCCTCTTGATTTTCTTTTGGCCGGATCCTCTCTAGTCCACAAGTGCCAAAATTCTTCAAACCCTATCACCCCTTTTCATTATTTCCTTCTTGCTCTCTAGTCGAATCCACTCCCCTCCTTTGCCGAAATCTTTTCTCCTCCATTAGAGCTACTTTGGCCAAATAGCAAGTGAGCACAAGTTTCTTTTCGGGATTCTTTTTCAATCGGTTGGTAAGAGGTAAGTGGACATGGCCGAATGATTTTCTTTGGTTGGTTCAGGATCTATGGTCATGGCCGAATGGCCTGTGATTCATAATAATGTGTTTAAACCAATTGTAGGGAAGGACTTTAGCCGATTGAAGGAAGCTTTCGAGATTTGATAAAGTGGTGAGTAACATTCGGCCATAGGCCTTGATTATGTATAAGTGTGCAAGCCCATGCTAACAAATGTTTTGGTAGGGATCTCGATAAGACAAATGACAATTTCGAGATTTTGGTAAGTTTGGTAAGTGACTAGTCTTATTTGGCTAAAGGCCATTTTTGGGTATCTATGTATAACCGATTATGTGCCATGGATTTAGGGGCTGATCGGCCAAGGCAAGCAAAGGCTTCGGGATTTGGTTGGAAACCAAATTGGCAACCAAGGTGAGTGTTATTTCGAGCACGACATATCCTTCGGGATTATTTGGTTTAGCCGAATAGGCCTATGTCACTAACCTTGTTGTTGACCGAATATAGGTCAAGGGATAGAGCACCATAGATCGAAAACTTCGGGATCTAGGATTTGCGTTAGTAACAGGTGTGTAAACTCTTACACACTTTATTAGCATAGACTGTTCATTGTGCTGTTGTATAACCTTTTGTGTTGTAACTTAGCCTTGTTGGCATTAGCATTGATTCCGGGTAAGTCCCTTATTACGTGATTTATGATATATGATTTTGTATGCCATCATATGCTATGCTATACATAAATGCATGATATATGTGATTATGACATTTGTTATGTAAGCATGATGATGGTGGGATTGATGAGAGGAGGGGGATGATTTCTATGGGTGTCACGGTGGTTTTGACCACAAGATGGGTTGGCCTCATCGGTTTAATTGTGACTTGGTCACCAAATGGTTTTGACCACACCGATGATAAATTGTGACTAAGTCCCAGTGGTTTGGTACCACCAGTGGTTTTGACCACATCTTGATAAATTATGACCTATGGTCATCAGTGGTTTTGACCACACGATGGGTTGGCCCCATCATTTAATTTGTGACTCTAGTCACCAGTGGTTTTGACCACACGGGGTAGTAAAGGAGTACGAATGGTTAGTTGGGTTGCATGTTGCATGTCTATTAATAATTTGTGTATGAGTTGCATTTCCGGGTGGGGGATTTACACACTGAGTCTTGGTGACTCACCCCTTCCCAAATTATTTTGCAGATGAGTAGATCGCGGAGATGGAGCCGGAGAGGACTCGAGGCGGCCATGCTTAATCGTTGGATTTGAATTTAATTTATTATAGTTAAGTTTATTTATTTTCTTTTCTAAGTTTTTAATTTGGGTTGTAATAAGGCCGCTACTTTTTATTTGGATGTTTACATAGTTATTTTATTTTACTTATGCTATACTACAAACGAACATACAAACGTTAAGTAAATCGGTTAAAAGCAACATTTTCCAACTAAGTAACTTTTACGAGTTTTCAAAGATGTTACCATCGGGTAACAAAATTTACCAAGTTAACAATAACTATGTCAATTTTAAAATTTCACATGATCAAATGTTCCAAAGGGTTTTCAACGCAACCATGTTTATAAAAATAACCCCAACTGAGTTTTATCAAACCCTATTTTAATACCTTAGCCGTATTTTAACAAGTTTTCACCAGACACTCAAAATGATTCAAATTATTTTACTCGTGACATACCAGATCCGGTCAGGACTCATGGGCCTGGTTTGGGGTGTTACAGATAATAAGGCTAAATAGTTGTTTTATTGCAATTATGGAGATTTGCCCTACTTACTTACTTGACGTCAAGGTAGATAGGCATTTGTTTCGAGCTATGGCCCAGTTTTAGAATTCTTCTTATAACTGTTTCACTTTTTGGGAAGTAGATTTGGTGCCCACGGTGGAGGAATATACGGCCTTGCTTCGGTGTCCAAAATTTTAAAAGAATAAAGTCTATGCCAAAGCTATTAATGGCACAACTTTCGTAAAGAGATTAATGAATATCACCGGGATGAGCGAACAATGGGTCACAGCTAGAATTCAAGAGAAAGCTGAAGGTAAATGTGTTCCTTAGGTTAGCTTGAGGGACTTGATCTTAGCCCATCCAAATATGAAGAAGAAGGTTGACGTCTTTGCCTTGTGTATCTATGGTTCAGTAATTTTCCCCAGAGCTCTCAGGCATATAGATGAAGTAGTTATTGAGTTATTCGATCGACTTGATAAATGGGTTACACCTGTACTTGCGATCTTAGCTGAGACGTTCAAATCTTTGAGTGCATGCCGAAGAGAAGGTGAAGGCAGATTCATTGGATGCACACAGCTATTGTTGGCTTGGTTTCACAGCCATTTCTGGAAAATAGAGAAAATTTCTTATCGATTTTTCTCTGAAAATTATTCTCCATTAAAAGAAATAGTGGCAACATCAAGGAGAGGGGACGTGTCTGAGGAGAACTAGATGGCGCTCCTTCAAAACCTTCGATAGGAAGACGTCAAGTGGAAAGTCCCTTGATTAATTTCAAATGAAATTCTTTATCGATGTGGGAGTTTTGACTGGGTTCCTTTTCTTGAAATTTGGGGAGCCGTTGGGTATGCCCCTCTACTCATACTAAGGCAATATGGGCCGAGACAATTTATTCCTACAACATATGGGCTAGTTCAGTGTGAGTTCTCGTACAGAGAAGATAATTATAAGAGTAGAGTTAAGGAGATTTCTGGTGCTTGGAAACAAACCCGCAGAATGAAGAGATTATCTACAAGACCGATGACAACTCTAGAATACAAAGGATGGAGGATCAGAAGGGTTAATGATAAAACCTTGAGTTGAATTCATAAGGTGCCCGGTCAATAGAGGAATGCCTGCAAGTAGTCCCATCAGAGTTAGAGATGGTAAGTGAGATTTTGAGAGGATGAGTTCCGAGCTTGGAAAGAGGATAGAGAAGCTAGAAGAAGAAAAGATGTGTTTGAGGCTAGATGCGGATGTGCAAAAATCAGAAGCCGAGAAAGTAAGAAAAGAGGAAAGAAAGATTGAAGAAGATCGAGATAGTTTGAAGGCTGAGTATAAGAAGATGCGACTGACGATGAAGAACACTGGATTGGGGAAGACTTTTGAACAATGGCAATGAGTGGTTCAATCAGAAAAAGCCAAAGCTGACTATTGGAAGAGGAAATTTCAAGAAATGCAAGCGCAGAATGAAGTCTTAGAGAAAAGTTTGTCGGAAAGTCAAAGTGAAAAAGAAGATTTAAAAGCTAGAGTGCTGAACTGGGACGGTCTCTTCATCACCACCGGAGCCATAATTTCGTGATCGAGTTAAAGTCAAGTTTGAACAAGATTAAGGAGATAAAGGGTAGAATTGAAGAGTTAGAATCAATGGTGCATAGTTGTGAACTTCGGATCAAACTTCTTGAAACAAGAGAATGGCATTGGAAGGAAGAGCTTCACCATTCTCAGAATCAAGTTAGAAATCGAGATTTCCTCATGGGTGAAGTGATAGTCCAGATTCGAGAAGTAGCTGATCATTTATAGACTTTGGCCTCACAGGCAGATATGTTGAGCATGAAGTATGAGCTGCAGTCCAATCGTAGTCAAGAGTTAGTTTCCTTGCTTGGGAAAATTAAGACCTGAGGACTTAGAGCGAAAGCATATTTGTAGTCCATTTTATGTAAATGATTTTATTTTCTAATAAAGTTTTCTAAAATGAAGTTGAATCAGAATCGATGCCTCTTTGCATTCATGCATGTGCATTACATAAGATCATATGCATTCAAATCCATAGAGAGAGTCTAATTAGTTTAAATTATAGGAAAGAGAAAAAAATCTGGAAGCTGAACACCTCTACGGTACACGAGCTAAATCAAGGAAAATGGACCAAAGGATGGAACAATTCCAAAGAGATATGCAAGACCAAGATGTAGGAACAAATGGAAAAACTTCAACAAGAGATAAGGGACCAGATGTTGGAGGATCAAAGGAGCATAATGGCTCAAATGGCTCAAATGATGAGTGGAATGATGGACAAAGAAAAGAGTCCTATGGCCATTACTGGAGAAGAAAGCGAAGGCAATCCCCCGGGTCTTACCCCACCACATGCACCAGCACAGCTTGAAGAGTATCCCCAAAGGCCATCTGTCACAGTAAGACCTCAACAAGGGCAAGTTGATACTAAAACGCCCATGAATTTCCAAGTCGGTTCTGGATCCAATCTAGGGAATAACCTAGCCAATCCTGTTATCCCTAACCTAGACATAACAAAGAGAGAGGGGATTAGAACTGAATCTTCAAGACAGTTAGAAGATCGCTGTAGATGGTTGGAGGAAAAATTCAAGGCTTTGGAAAACGCCGACCATTATCAGGTAATTGACGTAAAAGACCTAAGTTTGGTCCCAAATCTGGTGCTTCCTCATAAATTCAAAATGCCTGAATTTGAGAAGTACAATGGGACTACTTGCCCTGGGGCCCATATTACTATCTTCTGTAGGCGCATGACTTGTTATGTGAACAATGATCAACTTTTGATTCATTGTTTTCAAGACAGTTTAGTAGGAGTGGCATCCTGATGGTACAATCAACTCAGCCGTACTAACATTAGCTCTTGGAGAGACTTAGCCTAAGCCTTCATGAAGCAGTATAATCATGTTACGGACATGATGCCAGATAGAATCATGTTGCAAAACATGGAAAAGAAATCAAATGAGAACTTCACGCAATATGCACAAAGATGGAGGGAAGTGGCCATGCAGTTCAACCACCTCTCTTGGAGAAGGAGACCACCATGTTGTTTATCAACACTCTAAAGGCGCCATTTATCACCCATATAATAGGAAGCACCACTAAGAGCTTCGCGGATATAGTTATGGTAGGAGAAATGATAGAAAATGCCATAAAGGGTGGTAAGATTGAATCAAGAGAAGCCATTAGGAGATATGCTCCTAGGAAAAAAGATAATGAGGTGAACAACACAAGTATGTACAACAAAAGGTACTCAAAGGCATTTACTGTTAGTCAGCCTAAAGTAGTTACTGTCGGGCAATAGGGGTCAACAAGACAAGAATTGGGCCCCAGACAAAATGTTGAAAAGATCCAATTTACGCCAATCCCAATGACATACAGGAAGATGTATCATACTTTATTAGAGGCATGTGTGGTGTCCCCATATTATCTACAGCCGTTACAACCCCTATATCCTAAATGGTATGACTCAAACTCCCAATGCGATTACCATGCAGGAATAACGGGGCATTCAATAGAAAACTATACTGCCTTCAAAAAGGTAGTTGAAGACTCCTTAAGTTGAGAGTTTTCAAGCTTGATGATACACCCAGTGCGGAGAATCCATTACCCAATCATGGAGACAATGGGGTAAACACGATTGGGGAAAACCTTATAAGAAGGACTAAACGAGATGTCTTGGAAGTGAAGGCCCTATTAAGAATAATTTGGAGGGAAATGGCAAGAAGGGGGCTAATAAAATCAAACCTCGAGGAAGAAGTAAAGAACCAAGGAACTACTGTGAACTCCACGAAGTTGATGGACATAAAATCCAAGAATGTACTGGGTTTAGGGCGTTGGTATAGAACCTTATGGATAATAAGGAGCTGGAATTTTACAAAGAAGGCTCAGAGGGAGGACACATACATGCAACAGAAGGAGAGTTGACAAGTCAAAAAGTCAATTATTCGAAGGTCATTATTTCTTGACAGAGGAATACAGAAGGCGGAGCACAAATCGCGCCTAAAGTGGTAATCTAGAGACCTGTGTCCTTTCCTTCCAAGGATAACAAGATGGTACCATGGAATTACAATTGTAACATAGCAACACCGGGAGTGTAAATCTCAGCTAGTACTTCCAAGGAAGTCAAAAGAGAGGGATTCTATACACGAAATGAGAAGCGTTACGACTTGGTAAATGTCAGAACAAAACCAGTAAAGTTGAAGGATGTGTCAGTCGAGCCAGAGAAAGAACTTGATACCCTTATCAACATACCCTGAAGGAGGAATAGGCTAAAGAAATTTTAAAATTCTTAAAGCACAGTGAATACAGTGTGGTAGAGCAGTCGCACAAGCAACCGGCTCACATATCAATGCTAGCCTTAATTTTAAGTTCTGAAGTACATCGTGGGGCATTGATGTAAGTGTTGAATGAGACTTATGTTACTAAAGATATATCTATCAATAAACTCGACCGATTAGTTAGTATCATAAGTGCTGACAACTTTATTTCCTTCAATGACGATGAAATTCCACTTGGAGGTACGAGATCAACTAAGGCTTTACACATAACTACCCATTTTAAAGGATATACTCTACCGAGTGTGCTAATTGACAATGGATCTACCTTGAATGTCCTACCATTTTTGAAATTGAAGAGGTTGCCAATAGATAGTTCTCATATGAAGATGTGCCAGAACATAATAAGAGCATTCATTGGCACTAAGAGAAGGGTGATGGAGAGAATTGACATACCATTGCAGATTGGGCCGAGTGCGTATGAGGTGGGCTTTCTGGTGATGGATATAAAACCTTCATACAACTGCTTGCTGGGAAGGCCTTGGATTCATTCGGCAGGGGCAGTGCCCTCATCTTTTCATCAAAAGCTGAAGCTGGTGACGGATGGTCGACTAGTCACTATAAATGGGAGGAAGACATTATAGCGATCGTTACCAATGACGTGCCATATGTAGAGACGAATGAGGAGGCCTTTGAATGTTCTTTTCAGTCCTTAAAGTTCGTCAATGCAACATTCATATTGGAAGGAAGTGAAGTCCCAGTACCTAAGATATCCAAGACCACGAAGATGGGTTTACTGATGATGGTGGGGAGAGGAGCCCTACCAGGGAAAGGACTAGGCAAATACCTCCAAGGAGAAATTGGAGTGCCAATGCTGAAAGACAAGAGAGACTGTTTTGGCTTGGGGTTCAGGTCAGATGCCAAACAAAAAAGAAAGGAAATGGAGAAGAAGCAAGAGAGAAGAAGGGCCCTGCTAAATGGAGAAGAAGTCCAGTGGGAATCAATGACATTCCCACACATATCCCAAACCTTTGTGTCTGGAGGAATAATTCACCCTGAGAGAGGGTTATTGGAAGGTCCTCACATCAATGCCATACATCAGGAAGGAATCGAACAAAGAACCCTGATGGGCATTCGCCCTTATGAACCTGGAAGCATTTTGAATAATTGGACTGCAGAGGAACTTCATGTAGTTTTTAAAGATTATACAGAGTAATATTCAGAACGCTCTTGTTGTTTTTAGCCTAGGAACAACATTTTTTTCAAAATAGGCTCATGTTCAGAAGTTATTATTTCAATAAAATACATTTTTGATAATTAAATTGAGTAAATATTCTTTCATTTCATTCTTTTGACTTTCTAATTTCATTCCAAATTTATATTTTTTTCTTTTATATCGTGTGAATAGTTGTCCTCGAATTTATTTGTTCTTTGTACATTTTTGGTACCCATCACACGTCCCTAAATATCAATGACATGAGCAACGATAATATAGATCCAGAAGTCCACTTTGAGCAAGACATGTGTTTAGAGGAATCTCAGGATTTTGAAAGTGACTGAGATTGTGATTTATCTCCAGATCTGTTAAGGATGGTAAAACAAGAAGAAAAATAAATTTTACCACATAAGGAAGAGGTAGAGAACATAGCCTTGGAAGAAGGGAAGGCTGTGAAAGTTGGGACGCGCATAGCCAAGGAGACGAAACAAGATCTTGTTGAGTTACTATGGGAATTCAAAGATGTTTTTGCATGGCCGTACGAAGATATGCCCGAACTAAGCACTGATATTGTAGTACATCGCCTTCCCATTAGAGAAGAGTGCAAGCCATTTCAACAAAAGCTACGAAGAATGATGCCTGATATAGTATTGAAAATAAAAGAAGAAGTCTAGAAACAATTTGATGCTGGTTTTCTACAAGTGGTCAAGTACTCAGAGTGGGTTGCCAATATTGTTCCTATCTCTAAGAAAGACGAGAAGGTCCGGATGTGTGTAGATTATAGGGATCTAAATAAGGCCAGCCCAAAAGACAATTTCCCTTTGCCGTATATTGATATGTTGGTGGATAATACAGTAGGATTTTCATTATTTTCCTTCATGGATGGCTTTTCAGGATACAATTAGATCCAGATGCACCCTGAGGATATGGAGAAAACTACCTTCATAACACTGTGGGGCACTTTTTGCTATAAAGTAATGCCTTTTGGACTAAAGAATGCTGGGGCAACATATCAAAGGACCATGGTAACATTGTTCTATGATATGATGCATAAGGAGATTGAAGTGTATGTTGATGACATGATCGCCAAATCTCGAACAGAAAAGGAACACATTGAGGTTTTGAAAAAGTTGTTTCTAAGGTTGAGAAATTTTCAATTAAAGCACAACCCGGCAAAATGTACTTTTGAAGCTCAGTCAAGGAAATTACTGGGCTTTATGGTCAGCGAGAAAGGAATTGAAGTTGACTCGAACAAAGTTAAAGCTATACAAGAATTGCCTCCACCACGCACTCAGAAGGAAGTCCGAGTTTTTCTTGGAAGGTTAAATTACATTACTCGGTTTATTTCACAATTAACCAAGAAATGTGATCCCATATTTCATCTTCTCAAGAAACACAATCAAGGTGTATGAGACGATGAATGTCAGAGAGCTTTTGACAAAGTCAAATAGTATCTATCAAATGTACCAGTACTATCTCCGCCTAATCCATATAGACCATTGATACTATATTTGTCAGTATTCAATAATTCCATGGGATGCGTGCTGGGACAACACAATGAGACAGGAAAAAAATAAAAGGCGATATACTACCTCAACAAAAAATTCACTGATTGTGAAATGAGGTATTCGTCAATCGAAAAATTGTGTTGTGCCTTGATTTAGACAACTCGAAGATTGAGACAGTATATGCTATATTTTACAACATGGTTGATTTCCAAGCTTGATCCGTTAAAGTACATGATAGAGTCCACTGCTCTGAATGGGAGGATGGCTAGGTGGCAGATTTTGTTATCTGAATTTGATATAGTCTATGTGAAACAAAAGGCTATAAAAGGGAGCGCAGTAGCAGAATTCTTGGCTAGTAGAGCTTTGGAGGATTATGAACCTTTGAACTTTGATTTTCCAAATGAAGAGATGATGTATGTGGCAAATACTCAAGATTGTTGGTGGAAGCTGAATTTTGATGGAGCGTCAAATGCTGTAGGAAATGGAATTGGAGTAGTCATGGTATCCCCTACTGGTGATTATTATCCATTCACATGCAGATTGGATTTTGACTGCACAAATAACATGGCAGAATATGAAGCATGTATCATTGGACTTTGAGCAGCCTTAGAACGCAAGATCGGAGTGCTAGAAGTATATGGAGATTCTGCCTTAGTAATTTACAAGTTTAAAGGAGAGTGGGAGACAACAGATTCCAAACTAATTGATTATCGAAAAATAGTTATGGGATTGATTGAGGAATTTGATGACATTACTTTCAATTACCTTCCACGCGATAAAAATAAGATGGAGGATGCTTTGGCGACCTTGGCTTCTATGATCAAAGTAAACCAACCAGAAGATATGAGGCCTATTCAGATGAGTATCTTTGAGGTTCCAGCCCATTGTTATGGCATAGAAGAAGAGGAAAGAGATGACCATCCTTGGTATCAAAATGTATTGCGATACGTGAAAAATCGTGAATACTCGGAGAATGCTATTGAGAATGAGAAAAGGACTTTAAGAAGAATGGCCTCTGACTATGTCTTAAATGGGGATATCTTGTACAAAAAGAGAAAAGATCAAGTACTATTGAGATGCATTGATGCTGTTGAAGCTAAGCAATTCCTTATAGAAGTTCATGAGGGCGTTTTTGGAACACACGCTAATGGATTCACAATGGCCATACAGATAATGAGATTTGGATATTATTGGTCTACCAAGGAAGGAGATTGTATCAATTATACTAAGAGATGTCATAAATTCTAGATTTATAGAGATAAAATTCATGTACCTCCGTCACCTCTGCATGTTATGACTTCTCCATAACCTTTTTCCATGTGGGACATGGATGTTATTGGACCAATCTCACCGAAAGCTTCGAATGGGCATCGATTCATCTTCGTGGTAATTGATCACTTCACGAAATGGGTAGAGGCTGCTTCATATGCTAGTGTCACTAAGTCAGCAGTTAGCCGATTCTTGAAGAAGGAGATCATTTGTCAATATGGAATGCCTGAAAGAATCATATCAGATAATGCGTTGAATTTGAACAACAATACGATAGCGAAGATTTGTAGCCAGTTTGGGATCAAACACCACAACTCGTCTCCATATCATCCAAAAATGAATGGAGCAATGGAAGCAGCCAACAAAAACATCAAGAAGATAGTAGGGAAGATGACTGAGACTTTCAAGGATTGGCATGAGAAGTTACCATTTGCACTATCGAACGTCCGTCAGAACCTCTACTGGGGCAACGCCTTTCTCGTTGGTTTACAGGATGGAGGCAGTTCTACCAATTGAAGTGGAGATACCTTTTCTTCGGGTTTTGTTAGAAATAAAGCTGGATGAAGCTGAATGGATTCAGGCTCGGTACGATCAGTTGAACTTAATTAAAGGAAAGAGGCTAAGGGCTATTCGTCATGGTCAGATGTACCAAAAATGAATGATGCGAGCCTACAATAAGAAAGTTCGCCCAAGAGAGTTTCATAAAGGGGACCTTGTATTGAAAAAGATCCTTCCCATACAAAAAGACTTCAAAGGAAAATGGATGTCGAATTAGAAAGGACCATATGTGGTAAATAAGGCTTTCTTTGGAGGAGCACTGATCTTGACCGAAATGGACGGGAAAAGTTTGCCCAATCCTGTGAACTCTGACTTAGTCAAAAAGTATTTTGCTTGAAAAGGAGAAGAGGCCAAAGTGAAACCCGCAAAGGGCTCTTTGAGTTTCTAAAAAAAAATGGAGAGGCCAAGGTGAAAACCCGAAAAGGGCGCTTTGAGACCAAAGGGGTTTTGAGTTGAAAACCTGAAAAGGGTGGCTCAAATTTTGAATGGACATGGAATAATCTTGCTACACTTGAACCAACAATGAAAGGAAGAATGTTGCGTATCGGGGCATCAACAAAATACTTTGGGTTTTCTAAACACATGTTGAACTCAAGGCAGTCTTCATAAAGTTTGTATGTAGAAGCTCAATCAGCGATATCTAGGCATTTGATTTTTGTCCTATATATTTTATTATCTTGGGGTTCTTTTTCTTCTCAAATATATGTTCTAAGTTAATTTCCTTTGTATTTTCTATTCAATTTTAAACTCCTTTTGATATCAATTTATTTGTTTCCCATTATTCATAAATGTGTTGCATTGAAATAATAATTGGTGAATTAATAATTTCACAAAAAGAAGTTTTACATATTACTTTGGAAATTTATAGATAAGACAAGGAGCCAAAATAGGACAATTGTTTAGAATTTTCATGAGCATAGAAATATTTAAGAAGAAAGAGTCTAGATAGAGACTATTTCGCTGAATTCTTTGTCCAATTAATGGGTGGACGTTATGTTATCAGGTCATAATATTCGGGGTGATGTGATGAACTAATAAACCTTGAATTGTGGTGGAATGGATTGAATTTGAAATAAACCCCATACCCTAGAAATTTCAAATGGGTCAGATTGAATGAGTTTTGATTCTCATTGTAGTAGAATGGTACAAGCCTTGTGTTCTCAAGATCCAAGCGGAGTTAACTCTGAAATTGCATTGGGGCAAGCTGGTGGAGCAGAACATGATTGATGAGCAAAAATGAAGAATAAATGAGCGATAACACCTAGAACAGGGAGCATACTTATAACATTTTTTGTATCATAGCAAATTTCATTAGGAGCATTTGAATCATTTCGACCATTGCATTCTAATCCTAATCCTTTAAAAAGGAATCATTTTCATGATATGTTACATTTAGGTCATTCATAACACATGTAGCTAGGAGCATTTGATTCATTCTGATCATAGCATTTTAGGCATGTGGCATAAACATATGGAACCAAGTCTACAGGTTATGACCCTCATTGGACGATGTAGCAACATCTGTAATTTTGTAGATTTTATTTCCCTGAAGTTGCAGTGGAGCAAATCAAAAACAGGAGATCTTATCTTCCTGAAGTTGTAGGAAATAGATCAAAGACATTTTTAGTCTTGTCTCCCTAAAGTTGTAGTGGAGTAGACTAAAGACAAAAGATCTTATCTTCCTGAAGTTGCAGAAAACAGATCAAAAGCATTTTTCAACCTTATCTCCCTAAAGTTGCAGCGGAGTAGATTGAAGACAGAAGATCTTATCTTCCTGAAGTTGCAGGAAGCAGATCAAAGACATTTTTTAGACTTGTCTCCCTAAAGTTGTAGTGGAGTAGACTAAAGATAGAAGATCTTATCTTCCTAAAGTTGCAGGAAGCAGATCAAAAGCATTTTTTCAACCTTATCTCCCTGAAGTTGCAGCAGAGTAGATTGAAGACAGAAGATCTTATCTTCCTAAAGTTGCAGGAAGCAGATCAAAGACATTTTTACTCTTGTCTCCCTGAATTTGCAGCAGAGTAGATTAAAGATAGAAGATTTTATCTCCCTGAAGTTGTAGTGGAGTAGATCAAAAATAGAAGATCTTATCGTCCTGAAGTTGCAGGAAACAGATCGAAAGCACTTTTAGTCTTGTCTCCCTGAAGTTGCAGCGGAGTAGATTAAAGATAGAAGATTTTATCTCCCTAAAGTTGCAGTGGAGTAGATCAAAAATAGAAGATCTTATCTTCCTGAAGTTGAAGGAAGTAGATCGAAGGCACTTTCAACCTTGTCTCCCTAAAGTTGCAGTGGAGTAGATTGAGGATAGGAGATATCATCTTTCTAAAGTTGCAGGAAGTAGATCAAAAGCACTTTTAGCTTTATCTACCTAGAGTTGCAATGGAGTTAGAAGCCATTTGAAGAAGACCCAGAAGCCAAGGCTCCACCAAGACCGAGCAAAATTGGTTCTTTTTATAGTCTTTGCTCTATTCTTGTTTCACAACAATGAGTAAAGAGAGGCAGCTGTAGTAACCCATTTTGCCCGGCCCTTGAAAACCAAAAATAAAAATGAAAAAGAGAAATATAAATAAATGTTTAGTTTATTTTTACAGTCCTTATTACAAGCCCAAATAAACTGCCTACTAACCCATTACCAGACTAGCCCAAAACCTATTTACACCCTTAGCCCAAAACAAATGACTCAGACCCAAACTCGAAATTAACCCACTACCCAAATAGACTCAATCCGAACCAGAACGGCCTAAGATGGCCCAACTCTTAAACAGAATCGGTAGTGGCCTAGGGTTTCTAAAACCCTAGGCGTCACAAGCCTTGCGCCCCTGCAGGATCCCAACAGTCGCGCCGCAAGAGCGAACACCCCAGCAGAAGCCCGATCATTGCGCCTCAATGGTAAGAGCCCGATCGTCACGCCTTCGCAGCCACCAAAATCCCCTGATAGCACTGCAATCTTCGCACCTGGCTATCACCGAGAGATCGTCGTCATCAACCTGTGGAAAAAGGAAACAAATCATAGCAAAAAAGGAAAGAATCAGATATGGAAAATATATTTTCCTTTTATTTTTGTTGTTTTTTGGGTTATAAAACCCTTGTAAAACCTGTAATATGGGGCATATACAAAGAGAAAAAACACAAACATACACAGATACACGAATACTATCACAAATACACAAAAAAGCACAAGATTTACACAAAGTCAGCGGACAAAATATTGTCAGAACGTTTAGAGGAATAAAAGATCTTGATTTCTCAGAGGTGATTATTCATTCTGTCTATTTTTATTTTTATATATATATATACACATGTGCGTGTAACAACTGTTTTAAAAAGAATAAAAAGGAAGAGGCTACCTTTCGAAAACGAGGAAAATCGACGATTTTGGCCTCCGGCCACCGGCCACGGAGGCGCGTGTCCCAGAAGTCTGACGAACAGAACGCGAGTGAAAGGACGAAGGGTTTCAGAGGATTTCAAATTTTTTTTTTAGAATCTGATTTAAAATGATTTTTTTTATAAAACTGACTTTTATAGGCAAAATAGAACGGCGTCATTTTTTGACTGGCAGGATCCGCGTGCTGACCCACAAACCCGACTAGGATCCGCGTGTTTTGTTAAAAAGGGGAAATTGCAATTTCAGTCCCTCTGTTATTTTATTAATTTTAATTTCATCCAAATTAATGTTTTATTTTTTATAATTGACCCTAAAAATCTATTTATATTTCAATTTAATATTTTATTTTTATATATATTAAATTAGTATTAGATTATTTATTATATTAAATATTTTAAAGGGTTATATACAAACTATTAATATTATAAAATACACAATTATTTATTATTATTTATTATTTTATCTAAATTTTTTTCACATATTATTTTAATATTTATATATATTAATTATTACATCTTTTTATAATATAATATTATATTTTATCATATATTAGTTAAATTTATTTTGTGTAAAATTTATTAAAATTATATGATATACTTTATTACATATTTTTATAATTAATATATTGTATATATATATGCATTTATTTAAAATTATTATTTTTGTTTACCAATTATTTTTATATATGTACTAAATTACTAAATTATGTATATATTTTGTATAATTTTTTATTTCTTTTATAAGTATTAAATCGTCTTAAAAATCATTTTATTAATTGTTTAAATATATAGTTCCCTTTTGTTTAAATATGAAGGTTTTATTAATTAATATTTTTTGCCTCGCATGTTTATTTTTTGCTATTTTAATTGTTTATTATTGCTTAATATAATGCTATGTTTATTCATGTTATTATTCTTTTATTATTTATGGTTAAATTCAGTAGAATTGCAATTGATTTATATATGTTACAATGTTTTACTCATACTATTTTTAATAAAATATATTTTACATTAAAGATTTTTTTTAAATATTTTTAACGGTGATATGTGATATTTGCAGTCTTCGAGAAGAATCGTGCCCTAACTTATTGGGTTGTGATTTTTCTCGTAAAACTCAAAGTATTAGATATCCTTCCATTTTCAAAATTGAAGCTTATCAATTTCAAATAAAAAAAACTTATTCTTGAGAATTCAAAACGTTGTATCCTAACTTATTGGGTGTGATGTTTTGCGTCTCAATGTAGGAATTTTCTAAAATAAAGATGCACCTAACTTCAAAGTTATGAGATGCTGTATCCTAACTTATTGGGTATGGTATTTTTATTTCTTTGAAATAGATAATTCTTGGTTTTCTTTTCAATAACAGGATTTTATTTTAAACTTTTTAAATTTCAAACATTTGGACATGATTCTATCAATTAGGTACCAATTTTTAAGCGTTATGAGGGTGCTAACCCTTCCTCATACGTAACCGACTTCCAAACCCGTTTTCTCATTTTCCGCAAACCAAAATCAAATGCTTTAAAATGAAACATTTTACAAGGTAATCCAATCACACCTAAATGAAAAGAGATTGGTGGCGACTCTCATTTTTTGTTTTTAAAAGTCGATCCCCATTTTTTTTTTATAAAACCCGATTTTGAAATGGTTTCAACAGCATGTATAGGGATCGAATTATTTTTTATGGATACCTAAGTGATATTTACTACAAAGAAAGTATGAAAAAGTAAAATTTGCAATGAAACAGTTTTTGGACAGCAGTGGTGAAATAATTTTTGAAAAATCACCAAAAATAGGAGAAATGAAATTAGAAAGTGAATAAGATATATAATTAAAGCTTATTGTGTCTAATTTCATATAAAAGAAACAGTGCAAGCAAAGAAATTTTATATTCTATGATATTTGAATTTTAGTGATACAGGGTCAGAATGATATTTGAAGTCCCTGTTTAGACTTTAGAAAATAATTTAAAATTTTAAAAAATAATTATGAGTTATAATTTATATTATAGATTCATTAGTGAGTATAATTTCAATAGAAACAAGTGGGAACAACATATAAAAATTTTACAATGAGATAATTGATTTTTAGTGAAGAGTGGTCAGAACCGTTGGATAGTGAAACAGGGGAGATTTTAATGAATAAACTGTACTAAATGGATGAACCAAAAATTATGAAAATTTTATGGTAAGAAGATATATGAGTCTAGTTTCAGATAAAATTTACGGATCTAAATTTTGAGTTTTGTAACTCGAGTTATAATTAAATTAATGACTATTGCACAGATGGACAGATTTATTGTGAATGATGAAATAAATTATTTTTTATACCCGAAGTAGTAAGTTAAGTTAAAGAACGCCTCATGCTCGACTCCAGAAATGGTCTCGAGCGAGGGGTGTTACATACAGAGCATTACCAGAGTTTATGATTCAATTATAATTAATTTATGTCATTTATTATTCATTTCCAAAAATATATCATAATCAATCATAATGTCCCTTATATGGGTCCTAAAGACCCAAAATACATATTAGAATTGAGTCTGGACTAAACCGGAATCACATAAAAATTTTTGCAAAATCTCAAATTTTTTCTTAGGTGCAAGGGACACATTGTAACAGTCGGTTTATACCCTAGTCAGAATAGTGGTTTCAGGACCACAAATTCGAGTCAAAAAAATATTTTAATATTATTTTTCGTGTTTACAGTATGTGATTAAGCATGTGTGAAAATTTTGTGATTTAATTTGATCGTTTGTGTGCTTATTTATAAAAAAAGGACTAAATCGCAGAAGAGTAAAAGTGACATTCTATATGTTAATGTGCTAAATTGCTATGATTTGATTTTTTAGAAGTCCTTAAAAGGCTAATTTGCCATTATTGAGTTAGTGGACAATTATGTCCATGATTTAAATGCTTTTCATTAATATTTCATTAAGGTTAAAAGTGGAAATTGATAATTAAAGGTTTGATTAATAAAACAAAACACAAAATTGTGTTCATTATGTTCATCCATCACCGAATTTTAGAAAGAAAAAAAGGGTTTTAAGCTTCCTTTGCATTCGACACTCACTTAGCTCAATCAATGTATGTTTTGAGTTCAGTTTTTAGTGATTTTTATGTTTTTTGTGATCGTTGCTTCGTGTTCTCTTAAGCCCATGTCCCAATTTTTGAATTTGATGAAGATTTCAAGTTATGCCATTGATGATTATATGAGTTTAGTGATGTTAGTTGATGAATTATGGAAGCTTGATATGAGATTAATATGTTTTGTCTTTGGATTTTTGATGAATTTGAGTATTTTGAGCTAAATTGTGAAAATGATATTTTGAGGGGCTAAAATGTGAAATAAATGAAATATATGGGCTTATATGAAGAGTAGTAACATTTTGGCTAGCATGGGTAAAATGAAATTATGTGTAATTTGTGATTTTATGAAATAGGGACTAAAATGTCAAAAGGTGAAAACATGAGGGCTAATTTGTAAAATGCCCTAAAGGTGTGTATATGGGTTGAATTGAATGATTTGATGAATAAAAGAGTTAAATTTTAATGTGTATAGATCAAGAACCAAAGAAAACGAAATTAGATCGAGGGAAATCGAAAGTAGTTGAATAGCCGTTCATTTCTGTTCTTTCCGTACGAGGTAAGTCTATATACAAATAAATGTGTTTGAGTTGATTCATTCATGTTTATATGAAATTGAATTGTGATGAATGATCATGGAAGATGTATATGTGAAATCCGAGAAAGTTTCGACGATGTGTCAATGTCCGAAAAGCCCTGTATGAACCATAGGAATAGTTAGGATACATAATCATGACATAGGGTCTAATATGTGTTATCGTGTAAGACCACGTCTGGGACATTGGCATCGATTTGTTATTTACGTGTAAGACCATGTCTGGGACATTGGCATCGTATATGATTTCGTGTAAGACCTTGTCTGGGACAGTGGCTTCGATATTTGATTACATGTAAGACCACGTCTAGGACATTGGCATTGTACGAGCTCTCAAAAATATCCGAGTATCCCTATAGATTCCAAACGTTCAACAGACACTCAGAGAAATGAATGATTATGTGAAATGTGTTTTCGATGCAGGTACGTTTGATACGTATATGTGAAAAATGTGGATTTGAGATACATGTATGAGAATATTGAAATAAAATGTGTTTTATACAAATGTGCTATGATCAAATGAGCTACATGGAGGTGTGATATTTTGTAAGCAAGTGGTTAGGATCAATTGTGCCAAATGAGAAATATGAATTTGCTTTTGTGTTATGCTATAGCTTATGTGAATGAATGGATTATGAATGTCTTATATGATCAGTTTATTTGTATATGGCTTACTAAGCTTTTGAAAGCTTATTTTGTGTGTGTTTGCATTGTTTTATAGATTATCAAAGCTACTAGAAGCTCGGGAATCATCGAGGACCATCACCACACTATCGAACTATACTTTGGTACCTTTTGAAAATGTACATATTTAAGTATGGCATGTATAGGCTAGAATTGTTAAGATATGTTTTGGAACATGTATATATATAGCCATGTGATATGGCATGTTTATGAATGTGAATATGGATGAATTTAGTCTATGCTATGAGATGCAAAAGTTGTTAAGATTTGGTTGTTTTTGAGACATGAATTATTGCTTGTTTTATGCTTGTAAGTATGACCCAAAATGGGAGGCAATTTGGCCTTGCAATTGGCCTATAGTTGGCCACACGGGTGAGCCGATGGGCATGTGTCTCAATGGTGTTCTTCACTGTCCTTATTCGAAGTAGATCAGACTTGCACACAGGCCAGACACACGGGCGTGTGATAGGCCATGTGACCCAAGTCAGTGCTACACACGAACCAGACACATAGGCATGTGACAGGCCATGTAATCCTAGCCAGTAGTGTACACGGGATAAGACATGGTCTAAGGCATGGTAGTGTGAAGCACACGGTCCAGCCACACGGACGTGTGCCCTATTTAAGATGAAAAAATTTTCTAAGTTTCGCAAAGTTTCTGTATGAGATCAGTTTAGTCCCGAACCTTCTCTAAAGCATGTATAAGGTTTCGTAGACCTTTTAAGGAACAAAGTGATTGTGAATGATGATGAATTGTTGATGCACGATGCATGTTTGTAAAATATTTGAAAAATGTTTCGATATGTCCGGTAATGCCTCTTAACCTTAGTCTAGCGATGGATATGGGTTAGGGGTGTTACACACATGCCCATGTGGCAAGGCCATGTGACTCACACAACCAATGACACGCCCGTGTCTCAGGCCGTATGGGCATTCGATGTGAGGCACACAGCCATGTCCCAACCCGTGTTCAAAATAGGGTAGTTATTGACTTGGGTCACACGACCAACCACACACCCGTGTACTAGGCCGTGTGGATAATTTAAATTTCAAAAATAGGTGCAGGATTCACACGGCCAAGACACACACCAGTGTGCTAGGCTGTGTGTTTCTCACAGCTGAGACACACGCCTGTGTCTCTACCCGTGTGACAAATTCTGAGCATTCTGTTTCTCAATTTTTAAAATCCAGGGGACACATGGCCAAACCACACGCCTGTGCGTATGGTTGTGTGTCACACACGGTTGAGACACACGCCCGTGTGTCTGCCCGTGTGGACAAAATAAGGTCATTTTCCAAGCCTTATTTCTCACCCTTTTTACCTTGCACCTACATCAACACTTCAATATATTCAACAACCAATTCAAGGCATATAAATCAAACTAATATTCAAGTTTTATACATGACATGTTTGCTCACACTTTCATTTATTCATCTTACCCTTTTATAATCATATACTTACCCAAGTGTGATTATATCTAAGTTAGTAACCTAAGCATACTTGATAAACCATAAAAGTAACATATTTTAACCCCATATTTAGCATGCTTTTGGATGATTTAGCCCTTGATTTATGTAAAAAGGTGCTCTTAATTCTTTCTTTTCATGTTTTATACTTAGGAAAGCACCCGAGGACGAAAAGAACAAGAAATGAGCTTAAAACGGGACAATTTAGGCCAAAGTGGAAATCAACACCGCCTGGACTTCAAGCCACACGACCGTGCCTCGATAATTAGCTAAGACACGGCTATGCCATGATTTACACGGCTGTGCCCCAACTGACAGAATTGAGACACGGCCTGAAGATAATTTACACGGGCATGTACCATGGCCGTGCCCCTGCCGCGGGAGAGAGCAATTTCACTCGGATTTGGATACTTCAAGGAAAAGAAACACATTACAAAGCCTATTCAAACACCTGAGTATGAATTATACTTGAATTAGGATACTTAGAGGCCAAGTAAGGCATCTCAAAGCCTATATAAAGACCCTAGAGGCCAACCTTTAGGGGCGTTCGGAGTTCGGCAGAAGCCTTCTACCAGGGCTTTTGTGGGGGACGGTTAGCTAGGCCAAGGAGCCGAGCCAAAAGGTCAAATTTGTGGGAATTACTCGAAAATAGCCAATGGGTCCATCTCAAGGAGTCAAAATTCTACTCAAGACGGCAGATTTCTCCTTCAATTCCTTTAGGGGGTTTTAGGGATTTCTTATATTTTGTTTTATCTTTTCTCTTGAGATGTTTTCTTTATTCATTATGAACTAAACCCTTCAGATACCTGAAGGGGATGAAACCTAGATGAATCTTGTTATTGTTTCCTGAATTATATGATAAATACTTAGCTTATTCTTAATTATGCATGCTTAATCCAAATCTGATGTGCTTAGGTGGAGGAGGAATAGACTCTGCTTAAGAGTAGATCTAGCATAATTAAGCGGAGTTGATCGCATGCCTAGAGATAGGGTGACGAGATTTTGCCGAATTAGGGTGAAACCTAATATGGGAGTCCATAGATAGATTTATTGCTATTCTATGGGGTTATTATTCAAGAAAGAGATTTACGTTAATTAACCTAGGGTTAGACGTTATTCTCCTCGAGAGAGGGTTTAATATACATTAGGGAGTCTTACGGATCAAACTAAGTGAATAAATCGTATGGTTTAGTGTTAAATAACAATTGAAGTCTAGGTGGATTCTTCCTGAGGGTATTGTTGTGATCAACTGAGTTTCTCTTCAAGTTATTTCCCAATTCATTCTTTTTGTGTTTGCGTCTTTAGTTTAGTAGTCGTTAATATAGATTAAAACAAATTCACTTATTTTAGGCAAAATAATAAAAAGAAAGTTAGTATTAGTACTTTTAGTTCCTTTGGGTTCGACAATCCGGTCTTGC
The DNA here is from genome assembly GCA_025506655.1 of Gossypium rotundifolium. Lineage (NCBI taxonomy): Eukaryota > Viridiplantae > Streptophyta > Magnoliopsida > Malvales > Malvaceae > Gossypium > Gossypium rotundifolium. Next base: position 153,417,842 of record CP106727.1, on the reverse strand, counting down.
CTAAGCTATACAACTTTTCGATACGTACACTTGCCTTAAGTCATTGTCAGAGTTAGTTTCCAGGTTCGATCATTCTCTTTATAAATTTTAAAACTCGACAAAACAACGATCAAGTTTTTGGCGTCGTTGCCGGGGAACTAAAATATTAAGAAAACTCTATTTTTATTACTTTAGCCATTATTTTTAATTTTATTTTCGTAATTTGTTATTTTAGTCTTGCTAATTTTTCTTTCTTTTCCTAGCTGGTACCTCTAGTTTATGACTAGAAGGAACCCACAAGACCTCTAGTATACGATACTGATATTGAAGCTACCGCTTGTAGGAATAGCAGAGAAATTAAGCGAGCCCTAAATTACATAGAAGAAGAGCGAGAAGGTAGATCCAATCCTACTAAAGGGATGGACGAGAATAATCCACCACGAGATATGGGAGAAAACAATGCTCCGCGTACTATGTATGATTATGCTAAGCCTCATTTAACATGAGCTGAATCTAGTATTGTTAGGCCTGCTATAGCTGCTAATAATTTTAAATTAAAGCCACAATACAAATGATTCAACAATTTGTTCAATTTGATGGTTTGCAGGACGAAGACCCGAATACTCATATAGCCAATTTTTTAGAGTTCTGTGATACTTTCAAAATAAATGGCGTTTCTGATGATGCCATTCGTCTTCGGTTATTTCCCCTTTCATTAAGGAATAAAGCCAAACAGTGGTTATACTCGTTACCACGAGGGCCAATCACTACATGGGACCAAATGACCGAAAAAATTTTATTAAAATATTTACCACCTGCAAAAACGGCCAAATTAGATAATGATATCTCTTCTTTTGTGCAGATGGATTTAGAAACATTATACGATGCATAGGAGAGATACAAGGATCTCTTGAGAAGGTGTCCACACCATGGTCTACCCTTGTGGCTACAAGTCCAAACTTTCTATAATGGTGTAAACCCCTCAACGAGGCAACTAATCGATTCAGCCGCCAGTGGAACCCTGAACAACAAAACTCCTGAAGCAGCCTACGAGTTCATTGAAGAGATGTCACTAAATAACTATCAGTGGCAAGTTACAAGGACAAAACTAAAAAAATCAGCTAGAGTTTACAACCTCGATGCAGTAACCATGCTATCAACACAGGAAGAGATGATGAATAAAAAGCTTGATAGTTTGTGTTCTTCGCAGGTACATCCAGTAATGCAGTGCAACACAATGCGAATCCTAAGTACCCACCCTATCAACCTGGACATAGAGAGCGAACAGATGAACTATATAGGTAATAATTTCAGATCCAATAATAATCCTTATAGTAATAACTACAATCCAAGTTGGAGGAACCACCCAAATTTTTCATGGGGAGGCCAAGGAAACCAAGGAAATCAAAGACAACAACCTCCTCAAAATTTCCAAAATCAGCATATCCGCAAGAGAAGAAGCCAAACCTCGAAAAGATGCTGACAAAATTCATGGCAAACATAGAAAATCATTTCCAAGAAACTGAGAAAACAATTAAAAGCAACGAGAACTAAGTCGGGGAACTTTCTAAGTCAGTCAAGGAAGCCACTAATGCAGTCGAACGACTCGTAAAGCTAATGTCAGAACGACCACAAGGACGTCTACCAAGTAACACCGAGATTAACCTAAAGGAGCAAATTCAAGCCATCTCAGCTCATGACAGTAAGGGGTTAGATGAACCCAAGCTAATACAAGAAAACAAGGTAGACGAAGTTAAGGTCGAGGTAACACAAGAAAAGCCAAAATCGGTAATCAAGGAGTACCAACCTCGCATACCTTATCCCGAAGCGATGAAAAGAGACGATTCAGAGGAACAGTTTGGTAAGTTTCTTAAACTCTTAAAGAAATTACATATTAACTTACCTCTTCTTAAAGCTCTTTTTCATATGCCAGACTCGAGGAAATTTTTAAAACAGCTCTTGACGAACAAACGCAAATTAGAAGAAGAGCACCACGTGGAATTGAATGCAACATGCTCAGCAATGTTACAGAATAGACTACCATGAAAGCTAAAAGATCCAGGGAGCTTTACAATTCCATGGTTAATTGGTAGTTTAGCTATTGATAATGCATTAGCTGATTTAGGGGCAAGCATAAATGTCATGCCTTATACATTATTTAAACGACTAGGTCTGGGGAAGCCCAAACAAACTAGGATGAGTATACAATTAGCTGATAAAATTGTTAGAATTCCTAGGGTCATTATCGAAGATGTTCTTGTCAAAATTGATAAATTTGTTTTCCCAGTAGATTTTGTTGTCTTAGATATGGATGAGGATAATACAATCCCCTTAATTTTAGGAAGACCCTTCCTAGCAACTGCCAAGACTAAAAATGATGTTTCCACAGGAGAACTCATACTTTGTGTAGATGACGAATCAATCAGTCTTCAAGCTCTTAACTTGACCAGGACAACAGTCAATGAAGGTAAGAAGGACAATTCAGTTGATGATCAATTTGTACAACCTTCATCGCAGGAAATACCACATGAAGACAAACCTGATTCAAATCATAGAACCCAACCCGACAAAGAGAAGGATCAAAACCTTAAGGTCGACAGACTAAAAGAGCAGAAGACACACGTCAAAGAAGAACCACATGAAGTAAAACTAGAGGAACCACCAGAAAAGCTTGTAGGAACATCGAATCACTTCAAAATAGGAGACTAGATCTTTGCTAGACAAAGCGAGATCCGCACATCATCACAATGACACGAAGCCAAAGGAGAAATCCTTCTTAAGGTACACAATATCTTCCCACATGGGACGATCGAGGTAAGCAACCCAACATTGAAACCTCTAAGGTAAGCAACTTCGACTTGAACTTTGTCAAGAAAATAGAACTATAAGCATGAGGGAAGATATTCAAACCTTTAAACCTCCCTGATTTTTTCAATGTCGAGGAAATTCTAGCTTAAGACTATAAATGTAAATAACCAAAAGTGCAGATTTCTAGGACACACGGCCTTATACATGGCCGTGTCCATGGCTGTGTGGACCATCGTAATCCCCTTACTGACATAGCAGAGGCTGTGCGAATCAAATCCCAACCACTTTTTGACGTCACAGATCCAACCATTCCCCCATAGGCACCAGTAAATTGGCACGGCCGTGCTCCACGATCGTGTGAAGCTACTGACTTACCAGACACGGGAAAAACACGCCCATGCTACCCAACCGTGCCAACACACTGCCTTTTTAGGAACCGGCGTGGCATTTGGAAAACGGGCGTGGGGGAACAAACACACCTAGACACACGGCCATGTGATTCGGCCGTGTAATTCAACACACCTTCGGTGCACGAGCATGGGAAAATGTCAGAAGCCAAAATTCTATTTAAACCCCACCCCTTCCCCTCTTCTTCCTCACCCTCATTCCTCATTTCGTTCTTCCTTCTTCTTATCATATTTCCTCTCTCTCCTTTTCTTCTAACATTCTTATAACTCTTGAGACACCAAAGCCATGCCGAAGAAGCGTAAAAGGCCAACCACAGTCTCCTCAAAAGAGACCGATTCACATGAGTTCATGCCGGCAGCTTCAGCTATTCGACAAGCCAAAGGTCTTTGAGACAATTTAGTTTTTATTTTTCTTTTCTATTTTGCTTCAATTTCCTTATATTTACTTCTCTTCTACTCAATTTAGTTTATCTTGTTTTAGTTTATTGGTTTTAGTTTCTAAAGGCTGCTTGGGAATCACGCACCACAGTCTTAGAGGTCACACCCACCTCGCGAACCATCCAACAATAAGGACTCTTTAGTCCATTAGTCTTTTCTTTTAATTTCAGTTTTCTTCTTAGTCTCCTTCTCTTTATTTTTTTATTTTTAATTATATTATTAGTATATTTTTAATATTTCTTTAGATTTCCTGGCTACATCTTTGTAGGCTCCCCAATTTCTTCATCTAGCACAATGCTTGTCGATAGCCACCTCACTAGGCCCATAGAAAACACCACCACCTCCAAATTGAATAGGGAACAAGGAATTCATCCAAAATTCAGGAAGTGTTACTTCTCCCCTTCTCTTTTGATTTTATTATTACATAATTGTTTATCTATCTTTGTACATTGAGGGCAATGTACATCTTAAGTGTGGGGGGGTAAAAGTACCTAACTTTTTGGATTATTCCAAAATCTTGAATTTTAGTCTTGTTCCTAAGTAATTTTCTCATATTATCAATTAGGGTGAAATTTCTAATGATTTATGATTTTTATCGATATGTTTTTGAGTAAGTCATTGATAATTGTGCATTGATGATTAAATTTGAATAATACTATAGAATCAAGCATGATAAGTCTATTTTTCAATAATCAAAAATTTTCTAGGTTGTTGAACTGAATTTGAATATTACCTTGAAGTTTGAAATTTACAGGGATTGATGTCAAATACCCATAATTTTTGTGAGATTTTGAGCCTTATAGAGCATATATTCTTTTTCATGCTCACTTTATTGATTATGAGTGTGTCAACACTGAATTGTTATTCTAGAACTTGCCTTGATTATAGATGTCGAGACCACATTAATGATTTGATATACTGAGATGATAAAGGCACCTAGGTTTTAACCCATGCACTCCACTAAAAAGCCTACCTTCACAAATTAACCCTCAGTGAACCCAGTTGATCCTAACAACCCTTTTTATTGATTCACTCACTAATATTAAACTAAAAACCCCGCTCATATTTGTTATCACCATTCCTTTGACTACCCTTCTATCGAGAATTGATTTTATCAGTTGCCTAATTACTTATTTCCAGTTGATAAAGTTCCTTCTTATTATGTATTTATTTGTTTGTTCTTAAAAAAAAATGAAGTATATTCATTATTAGTTCTATAATTAAGAGAGCTTATACGTTTAAATCCAGCATCTTGAAAAAGAAGCTCGTATTATTAGTATTTAAATTTTTATGAGATGTAATTTTTTAGGTTATTAGTTCATTTTTTCTAGTTAGGTAATTTGTCAAATCGATCTTGATTCTAACCTTCTAATTTAGCCTTTATCCACACCTTTAACCCAAGCCACGTTACAACCTTGTCAAAGACCTTTTGATTTGTGTATCATCTCATATTACAGTGGTGGAGATTTGATTTTCAGGCAAGCCTATAAGATTAACTTTTCAGGTTCGACTTATGAGTGCTTTTTCTTGAACCTTAAACACTTCGAGTGCTTTGAGTGAATCTTTAGTGAAGATGTCAATCCTTGCCGATTTTGAATTAAAGGTAATTATTTAGATAAGGGGAAACACCTATGATTTTGTGCTACAAATATATGACTTAGAATTGTTTGAATCTTTAAGAGTCTTTGAGTTAAATTATCCATGTATAAATTATCTGTGAATTATGATGAGGCATTGTTGATAGGGATTATGAATTATGGAAAGTTCGTTTTAATTGTAAGTTGAGAATTTTGCTTGAGGACAAGCAAAAGCTTAAGTGTGGGGGTATTTGATAAACCGTAAAAGTAACATATTTTAACCCCATATTTAGCATGCTTTTGGATGATTTAGCCCTTGATTTATGTTAAAAGGTGCTCTTAATCCTTTCTTTTCATGTTTTATACTCAAGAAAGCACTCGAGGATGAAAAGAACAAGAAACAAGCTTAAAACGGGCCAATTTGGACCAAAGTGGAAATCGACACTACGTGGACTTCAAGCCACACGACCGTGCCTCAACAATTAGCTAAGACACGGCCATGCCACAATTTACACAGTCATGCCCCAATCAATAGAATCGAGACACAACTTGAAGAAGATTTACACGGGCGTATACCATGGTCGTGCCCCTGTAGCGAGAGAGAGCAATTTCACTCGAATTTGGATACTTGAAGGCAAAGAAACACATTCCAAAGCCTATTCAAGCACCCGAGTAGGAATTATACTTGAATTAGGATACTTAGAGGCCAAGTAAGGCATCTCAAAGCCTATATAAAGACCCTAGAGGCCAACCTTTAGGGGCGTCAGAGTTCAATGAGCCTTACGCGGGGCTTTTGTGAGGGACGGTTAGCTAGGCCAAGGAGCCGAGCCAGAAGGTTAGATTTGTGGGAATTACTTGAAAATAGCCAGTGGATCCATCTCAAGGAGCCGAAATTCTACTCAAGACGGCAGATTTCTCATTCAATTCCTTTAGGGGGTTTTAGGGATTTCTTATGTTTTGTTTTATCTTTTCTCTTGAGATGTTTTCTTAATTCATTATGAACTAAACCCTTCAGATACATGAAGGGGATGGAACCTAGATGAATCTTGTTATTGTTTCCTGAATTATATGATAAATATTTAGTTTGTTCTTAATTATGCATGCTTAATCCAAACTTGATGTGCTTAGGTGGAGGAGGAATAGACCCTGCTTAAGAGTAGATCTAGCATAATTAAGCGGAGTTGATCGCATGCCTAGAGATAAGGTGACGAGATTTTGCCTGATTAGGGTGAAACCTAATATAGGAGTCCATAGATTGATTTACTGCTATTCTAGGGGGTTATTATTCGAGAAAGAGATTTACGTTAATTAACCTAGGGATAGACGTTATTCACCTCGAGAGAGGGTTTAATATATGTTAGGGAGTCTTACGAATCAAACTAAGTGAATAAATCCTTTGGTTCAATGTTAAATAACAAGTGAAGTCTAGGTGGATTCTTCTTGAGGGTATCGTCGTGATCAACTGAGTTTCTCTTCAAGTTATTTCCCAATTCATTCTTTTTGTGTTTGCGTCTTTAGTTTAGTAGTCGTTAATATAGATTAAAACAACTTCACTTATTTTAGGCAAAATAATAAAAAGAAAGTTAGTGTTAGTACTTTTAATTCCTTTGGTTTCGACAATCCGGTCTTGCCTAAGCTATACTGTTGTCCGATAGGTACACTTGCCTTAAGTCATTGTCAGAGTTAGTTTCCAGGTTCGATCATTCTCTTTATAAATTTTAAAACTCGACAAAACAACAATCAATACTCACATACCAAACATGATATAACTTCATGCATAAATATATTAAATATGTTATCACTAGCCATTCCAATGGCGAATTACAACCAAAACATTTACATACTCTTACTTCTCACCATTAGCCTATACATGCCATTATCCCAAAGTAAGTTTCCTATTTATACCAAAACAAGCTGAAGGATAGTGTGATGATGCTCCGACCGATCTCCAACCTTTATGAGCTTTCGAGTACTATAAAACAGCGGAAAATAAAACAAAGTGAGCATTTAATGTTTAGTAAGTTCATATAATAGGAAATTAACTTACCAATCATATTCATTTAAAGTTAGCATACAAACATGCACCAAAACTATATGGCCAATAGCCTAGACACATGCTCACACCAAACAAGTTAGCCATGAAATATTATATGATTATCAATAAAACAGGGATGAGCTCATCATACTTCCATTTCCAAGTATTTCAGGGATATTCAAGATATAATTCATTTAATTCTCATATTTTCTCATATCAAGAGTTTTATTCGTTGAATCATTGAAATATCGATGGATACCCAAGTATTACACACAAGATGTACTTACCATTGATCCGTCAATTCATATACGGGGGTACTCTTTAGAGCACATAATTAAGAAGCACACTCTCGAGCCTTATAACGGGAAGCTCACATAGAGCCATAATCAGGAAGTTCACAAAGAACCATATCGGGAAGCTCTTGAAGAGCCTATCAGAAAGCTCACAAGGAGCCATGTAACGAGAAGCTCTGGATAGCCATATATCGAAAAGTTCCAGCGAGCACTGTCAGGAAGCTCACTAAGAGCCAATTTAATAGGAAGCTCATGAAGAGCCTATAATCAAGATGCTCATAAGAGCTAAGGTGTTTCCACAACAAATGTAGGACCACAACCTATCGGGATACTCCGAAGAACTATAACAGAAAGCTCGCAAGAACCTTATACAAGAAGCTCGAGAGGGATAATACGGGATCCTCTTTCGAGCTATGGTGTGTCTGCAACATATGCAAGACCACAACCAATTCGGGAAAAACTTGTATCCATCGAATTTCATCTATTCAAACGGAACGTAACAATTCTCGGGCATGTAACACCCCTAACCCGAGACCGTCGTTGGAATAGTGTTTAGAGGCATTACCAAACAATAGGATCATTTTACATCGCATTTACATCACAAAGTCAATCATCATCAAACACATTTATATACAATCATAGTGTCCCTTAACCAGGTCATCAAGACCCTAAGCAAGCTTATAAACTGAGTCGGGACAAAACCGAAACACATATAAAATCTCATGAAAAATTGTAACTTTTTTAGAATACAGGGAAGACATGCCCATTGGGGTAGGCTGTGCCTCTCCCACGACTATATGACACACCCGTGTGACCTCCCCGTGGTTACATACTGCCAAAATCAACACAGCTACCAAGCACGCCCGTGTACTATGGCCGTGTCCTATAAGGTCATATTCTACCATTTCTCGCACGACCTGTAGGCAAGCCCGTGCCATGGCCATGTGCAGTTTAAGCCACATTCTACCAACTTACCCACGGTCTGAGGCATGCCCGTGTGCCCTAACTGTGTGACTTTATAGGCCACTTTGCAAAGTCAAAATGCCACCCATAAGGGTCCAACCTACAAGCCATACAGCCTAAACATTTCATGCTCATATATTATCACCATAAACATACCAATATTGTCATTCCACTCATGCATCCCATTTCAACTCTATTTATACTAAATTCAATACCAATACTTATTCTATCACAAGCATAATTCATTCCCAATTTCACTAACCCCTATTAGCATTTATCAACACAAAGTTACCATATGATAGCAAATTTATCAATCCACAATTCATGCCAAAAGATGCATCACACATATCACATTCATTCATGCCAAACCTATCACATATCTAGCCACATCTCATGGCTAATTACAATCTCAAACATAATTCAATTAACTAGCTTATACATGCCATATTCTAGCTTTATACATCTTTCCAAAAGTACCAAAATAGAATGCCGATAGTGTGATTGAGAAGCTGACGATCCTAGATTCGAGCTAGCTTTACTGACACTACAAGGCAGAGAAACAAATCACACAGTAAGCTTTCCAAAGCTTAGTAAGTTCGATATACAATACTATAACTCATCAAACCAAACTAATGTAAGTATTAAGCATCACATAGATCAGTTATCTCATATTCATATCATCTCATTCATATCTAAAATACGCATTCATTCCATCATAGCTTGTTTATAACTCATCAACCACAAAGGTTAATTACATACCTTAGCTAACACTTAGTTATTCTACCTCCAAGCTATTCAATACTCAATATTACATGTCGATCTTCATATGATATTCGTTCAAAATAATCGCACACTCAGTGCCACATACATAATTGTTATCGCACACTTAGTGCCTATTCTTTTAACCGACTCTTCTCGATGTCTCACACACAATGCCAATTCAATAAGCTGAAGCTTTTATATCATCGCACACACAGTGCCATTCATTTCTATTTTGATTTCAAGTTTGCATACTTAGTGCCATCAACTAGAATCGTGCACATAACAACTAATTTTCATACACATGAACATATTCATTTCATATTTATAAAACATAACTCAAATACATGTATGATATCCGAACTTACCTCGGACGTCAAACTATCGATACAGTCGATTTATCGAGCACTTTATCTTTGCCTCGATCTTGATTCGAACCTCCCCTCTCTTGGTCTAAACATATTCAAATTTAATCCATTCAATCATCAATTCATTCATTTTAGTCCAAATACACATATTTAGGGCATTTTACATAATAGCCCTCACATTTTCACATTTCGACACTTTAGTCCCTATCTCACAAAATCATCAAATACTCAAAATTTCATAATACTATGCTTAGGCCGAATTCTCCTTAGTCTCATAGGAGTCCACACATTTAATTTATTTTACATTTTAGTCCCTCAATTTACACTTTTCTCAATTTAGCCCAATTTACTCAATTTCATCAAAAATTCAAAGACAAAACATGTTAATCCAACACCAAGTCTTTATATTTCACTATCATCTATCACATAGCTCAAGCATTCATCAATGGCTCATCACAAAAACATCATCAATTCACAAAATTATTATATGGGCTAGCTAGAGCACGAAGCAACGATTACAAAAACATAGAAATTATCAAAAACCGAGCTAAAACATGCCTAATTTTTTGCTTAACAATGGCCGAACCCCTAGCTTTATTTTTATTTTATTTTCTTTGCTATTTTGGGCACCAATATGAACAAAAATGACCATTTTCATGCTTTGATTTCATTAAACACATATTATTTAACTATTTACTATTTTATCTTTTCAATTAATAATTAAAACATATAATCACCAAGGTTATAGTTGTCCATTACCACCACTATCTTAAAACTTGGTTTAATTGCATCATAAAGCCTCCATATTTAAAAGACATCAACATTTAGATACTTATAAATCAGCACATAGCTTTTACTCTTTACGCGATTAAGTCTTTTCTCTTAATCCGACACTAAAACGATCAAATCATCACACAGAACTTTCACACAGACCATGTTGTATACTATTCACACAATAAATAAAATTAAATTATTATTCTGACCTCAAATTTGTGGTCTCAAAACCACTATTCTGACTAGGGTCTAAACTGGACTGTTATAGACATGTCGAATATATAATCAATTTCATACACATAACAAATTCATAATTCACATATACAGCATTCAATTCAAACATGAAAATATACACATTTAGTTACAAGAACTTACCTCTATACTTGTTCATATATAAGAATCTACTAATCCGAAACTTTTTGTTTTCCTCAATCCAACTCAGCATTAGGTCTTTTCGGATCCAATTAAACCAAGAAAGCTTGCTTTCTCTTTCCTAGGGTTTCCATGTATTTTTGAGGAAGAATATGATAATAATATTATGATATTTCTATTTAATTTATTTGTCATCCATTAATTTTTCCACTTTCCAATTTAGTCCTTTTCTTTTTCTAATTTTCCATGGATGATTCATCATAAATATATACTAACTTTTTCTTAATGGCCTAATTACCATATAAGGACCTCAAGTTTTAAATTCCATAGCTATTGAATCCTTCTAGCTACTAGAATTCAACTTTTATATTTTTATGCAATTTGGTCCTTTCTATAATTGATCATGAAATCGGTAAAATTTTCTTATCAAAATTTTCATATAACATTCCTATCATAATGCAGACAATGCAATAATTTTAAAATAATTTTTTTCTTTCTGACTCTAATTTGTAGTCCCGAAACCACTATTCTGATTTCACTAAAAATGGGCTGTTATAGAAATAGATAGTGAATAATGAGTAGATAAATGGATAATTCGATATGTTTGGATGTGGTTGGCATATGACCAAGTTTGCTAAGGTTTAGTGATGATAGTTGTTGAATGGTCAAATTGGTATATTTGAGTATGATTGGTATGTGAACATTGTGGTAAATGTTGGTATAGAATTAGTTCCAATGATTGGTCGATTTGTGGCTAAACTTAGCAAATGTATAATCAAGTTTGATTTTGTGATTGAGGTGCCTTTTAGGCATATTGGTTGTATGGTTAAATACTATGATGATCTAGTTTGAATATGCATGAGTTAGGTATAATTTGGCTGCATTAAAATAGGTGCATTTGGCTTGTTTAAATGACCAAGTTTTGGGTGAGTAAAAGGGCTTGAAAATGGCCTATTTTTCGTCCACACGGCCTAAGACACAGGCGTGTGTCTCAACCATGTGTGACACAATGCCATGTGACACGGCCGTGTGTCTCCTGTAGGTTTCAAAGGGTTACAAGTCAGGCAATTACATGGCCTAGCATATGGCTTGGCACACGGGCGTGTGAGGCCATTTCAAGAGGTACACAGCCTGGCACATGGGTGAGTGGCTTGGCCGTGTGACCCAAGTTAGAGAGTTACACTGGCATGGACACGGGCTGGGACATGGTCGTGTGTCCCTATTTTGAATGCCCACACGGCCTGAGACATAGGCATGTGTCTCAGCCGTGTGACCCCATGTAGTATGAAAATTTTTAACTTTTTCTAAAAAATTCTATATGTTTCTGATTTACTCCCAATTCATTTCTAATGTGCTTTTAGGGTCTCGAGAGATCGTATAAGGGACAATATGTGTGAGATTGATTGATTTACCTATGAATGATGTTATGATTTAAATGTTTTGAATATTTGATAATTTTGAGTTGTAAACTTTCGATAGTGCTCTGTAACCCTATTCTAACGACGGATACGGGTTAGGGGTGTTACACATGGTCGGTCATGGGAAGGCGGATTGGATGCTATTTTTAGCTAATTTTATATGTCATCTCCCACTATAAAAAGCCCCCTTCACTTCCTTATTTTTCATGCCTCACTTCACACATCTTTTCTCTCATCTTTCTCCTTTTTCCGTTCTAGTTGCTTTCCAATTTTTTTCTTCCCTTGACGATTTCCCCTCTTGAAAAAGAACTAGCACGTCCCTTGGAGCAGCAGCAATCAAATGTTCGTGAAGACCTTGGATCAAGAGAACGACCAGAGAAAAGAGGAGCGCACTAGTTTGGCTTCGGAAGATCATCGAGATTTGTTTTTCTAGTTCTCTTCTCTTAATCTTTCCAGCTTATGTTGTGATCATAAATATGAATATTTGTTGTGCTGATGTTCTTGCATTAATTAAAATGATTTAAATTTCATTCGTGTTAGATTAATTGCATTCTGTCCACTCGAATTATTAAAATTGTGTTTGTGTTGTTATTAGGCAGTAGTAAATTGTTCAATTAAATAAAATCATGCCTATGTTATGCTTGCATTTTAATTGTAAGGTAACAATTAAATTAATTATTAAACAGATTGAAATTACAATTAATTGACACAGTATTTAATTGGTGCATGTTTAATCTTCTAAGGTAGTTGAGGGTTAAATTAATAATGGTATTAAATAACACTTTAGCCTTGCATAACTTGTAAGATTATTGTGATTAAATTATTTCAATATAGGAATATATTTTTACCTCACTTTATCTTATACTTGCTTATAAAAATTTGATTAATTGTTTGAATTGACATAGAAATATATTTAAGAGATTAATGGGTTTAGTAAATGCGTATGTGCATTAGTTAACAAGATACCAAGTTGCTGTGAAATTATTCGTAACAACATGAACATAGTTTCAATTATTCTAAGTTAAAGAATGAAATTGACCTAACACATTTATGTCATATTGATTAAACTTGTGTTTAGAAATCGTGCATTAGAATTTTATTTTCTTAGTTAACCACTTAGTTAAATTAGTTTTATTTTTAGATCACCTTTTTAAAACAACATATTTTTCATCAGCAAATTGTTTAATTTACATTTCATAAATATTCGCTTGCACAATCCTTGTGGGTACGATAACTTGACATTACTTGTCACTTTATTACTTGATACAATTGTGTTCATTTGTACATTTTCATCGTTCTAGTTATACTATGTTATTTTTAGCTTGATTGTTATTCTATCCTATTGCAACTGAAAAACTTGTGTGTTAAGAATCACACTGAGCTCTATAACTCACTCATTAGTTTACTATTTTTATAGATAATTCATGAGGTTTAGATTTGGACTCGACATATGGAGGATCGTCTCAAACTTTTTATTTTAAAAAGTATTTTTACTTTAATTTATAAATTTTTATTTGGGGAATGTAATAATTTATTTAGACTGTGGCATGAGCTATTTTTGTTGGTTTTAGATCACATTACATGCAAAAACGTTTAAAACTGAACAAACTTATTATTATGCTCAAATATGCATGAAACCTGGTTTTAAATGTTAAATTGGTTAAAAACACTTTCTCCGTTACATAATTGAAATTAGATTTCTGAAAAGATATTTAATCAAGAAATTTTACAATGGTTTCAAAAATACCAAAACCTTTACAAATTAGTCTTTAAATTTTAAACTAGTTTACTAGCAAATGTTTTTTTTTTTTTTTTTTTGTAAAATTTAAGATCAACTAAGTTTTCCAAATGACATAAGAGTTTTTACAAGATAACCCTAACCCAATTTGACTTAAAGCCCAACAATTTTTATTAAACTAAGAAAATTACTCAAACATATTCTCCGTAGAATAAGCAAATGTTTTCAAAAGTAACTTTTGAATCTGATTTTTTTACTATGCTATTATGGTCGCCCATGTGACCTTCAGGATCTGGACATAATGTCTAGGACGGGTTAGGGAGGTTACATTTTATTTCAAGAAATTTAGTTCATTTATTTTTAAAATATTAAAATTTAGGCCCTATTGTTAACACTGTTAAAAAAATTTTTGTTAATTTTGTTGGTGTGACATTTTAAAGCAAGAAAAATACTCACTTGATAGTAACGTAACTAAAAAAAATTACGTTATGATGCACCTAAATTTAATAATAAAAAATTGACAATGTTAATAATTTTTGAGTGTTTTTCAAGTCCATTTTACGGTCCATGTTCGAGGTTTGTGGTTGTCCTTCCAATAATATCACATCCAAGGTTCGAACCACGTTCTCCCCTTAGGAGTGCGATGTGCCATGCCACTTTACCCAACACTTGTTGGTAACAATGTTAATAATTAGACTTGCATTTTTAAATATAAAAAATAGAGGGACTGAATTCCAAATGTACTAAAAGTATAGAAACTTATAAGACATTTTAAGCTTCTAATTATTAATAACTTTAAGCAATACAGGAATTCTAGTGGTACGAGAGGCTCTTTCCTGACTCAAGTCTTTGCATTTAGATAATATTGTAATGGAGACTAATAGTCAAAGGCTTTGGCAAGTTTTTCGTCTTGATGAAATGGATGCCTCCAATTCAAGCTTATTACTAAAGGATTGTGCTTCTATTTCCTTCAGTCTTTTTTTGGTTATGTTGGATTCATAAGTACGCTAATAAGTTTACTCGTGTTTTAGCAATGGAAACTTTATTGAGAGCGAGCTACACTGATTGTACTAATTGTCCTTTCGCTATTGCTAATATTGTTAATGCTAAGAAATCATCTACTTTATATGATCGCTCCCTTTGTTTTACCCTTGTTTTTTTTTCCAACTTGGCTTATTAATGAATATGGTTTTTTCTATTTTATATATATATATAGTAAACAGTAATAGATAAATATCATTTGCTTTCTTTTTTTAGATTAAACATTGTTTAATAAGTAGTTATCCACATACTTAATTATATCTAATATTGTTTTTAGAAAGTTATATATATTATGTAAAAAGTTAATATGGTTATTAAACATGATTAAAAAATTAATTGTTGAAACTTTTCACTTCTAATAAAGTGAAAATTTTCAATTGTTATCAAACACACCCTAATTATATTAATGTTATTTAATCTTAAAAATATTTCATATTGAATAAAGGGTACAAGAAGGTCAAGATCCAGACTGACAATCTTGAAGTAGCTAGGGTCTTATCCATGGAGGATTTTATGGACTCTGGAACTACAATTCTTAGAAGAATCAAAAGGCTGTTACATTCTGAAGGTCATTGGGAAATTAAGTAATATCCTGATTTTGTGGGTCTGTGCATTTGGTATGTTGCATGGCTAAATTAGTAGGTTAAGGCTTTAAGGTGTGAATTGGGCTCGGATTTGGGCTTTAAAATTAGGGATAGATTGTTTAAAAATAGTGTTAGTAGTAATTAAATCTAAATAGTTATGTTTGGCAGCAAGCTGGGCTCGTGGCCCAAAAATATGGAGTGCTTTGAGTGGGCATTAAGGTGGCGCCACTTAGGGGGATTATTGGGCCATGTGTGGCCACTTGAAGCCCAAATGGATGGGTCAATTTTGGCACTAAGAAGGGAAGGGGGTGGACGGCACATTGGTTTTAATTTAGGAGCCTTAAATTCTTTTATTTTGTGTAATTAAAAGATGATAGTTAAGAGGGAAGAGTTGGTTCTATTGTGGGCTCTTCAAAGGGTGAGATAGGGATGTGATAGTAGATGGAGGAGATAGGGGATAAGGGCTATCAGGATAGGGGGAGAGTTGGCCGAAACTACAACTCTGAGGTGTGTGCATGTGTAGCCGAAATTGGTAGCCAGTTATCATCTCTTTTCATTTATTTTTCTCATCTTTTCTCTAAAGCCGAATTCTTTCTTCCATTTTCTTTAGTTCTTCCCAAAATCAAAACTCCCTAATTGTTTTTCCTCTTCTCAAAAACCCTTTGAAAATCGAATACTCCTTGTGCACATTTTCTTTCTCTTTAAGCCGAATCGTCGGTGGGATCTCTATTTCCTAAGGTGCAAGTAAGCCAAATACTCCTCCGTAATCTGGTGAGTTTCGGGATTTCTTTCCTCAGTGATTTCTCTATTTCTATCGAGTTTCTAATCTAGGCTCTGTCGATTTCCCCTCTCTGTCCATAGAAGCTGAATCCTGCCTATCTATAGTCAGAAGTGCCGATTTAGTGGAAAAGCCGAAGGTAGGTGGTGGTAGGTTTGACCGAAAGGCCTTTCTTGATTCTTTCCATTTAGCCAAATGACATATAGGTTGGGATGGTTTGATTTTTGATTCGTTTAATATTTGGGGTATGGCCGAATGTAGGTAGGTTGGTAGTGGTTTTTCTCAAGGACATTCGGGATTCGATTAATCAGGTAAGAGTTCGTTTTAAGTGTTATAATTGTTTGAGTAATTAGATCTCATCGTTTAAATGGTTTAGTGATTAAGGGATTGTTATGGACTCGAATGACAGTCAAGCAAAGGAAGTTGGATCTGTAGACCCAACGCCAAAATACAAGAGATGATCAATATCAAGAGTACGAGATTGGCCTTTGGAGTGTGGGCCGACATCAGAAGTAGATCGTAGGCCGATAGTGGTAGTGTCGAGTGATAGTAGCGTAGAAACAGTAAAAGCGTTAGTACGAAAACCAAGTGTGTAACTCTTACACAATTTCTATGCTAAATATGTTATATGTTATGTGTTGTTAAAAGCCGGAATGACGGCAATGGTTACTAAATACCCTTGTGAGTAAAAGCGAGGATGCCAGGTAAGTTGTTATTGTTTCTCGCGGTAATTGAGATCTATGAAAGCATGTTATTTTGTATTCATAAATCTTGTATGTTAAGCATGATCATACTGATATTGTTGGCATATATATGTGTTATGGGTGATGAGAGGAGGGGGAAGTATGATCTATCAGACTGTCACCAATGATTTGGTATCACACAGTGGGTTGGCCCCGCATATTATAAATAAATTGTGACTAAGTCTCAGTGGTTTGGCACCACCAGTGGTTTGGTACCACATACGCTACTTTCATAACTTCGGTTACCAATGGTTTGGTACCACATATAATATCTCTGTAACTTCAGTTACCAGTGGTTTGGCACCACCAGTGGTTTGGTACCACAAGGGGTAATTTTGGGAGATACGGATGGATACCTAGGTTGATGGGTTGCATGACATGCATATTTGTATCTGAATTTGTGTAAGAGCATATTTCCATTTGGGATGGGGACTTACACTTTGAGTCTAGGTGACTCACCCTTCTATTATATTTTGAGATAATCCTTAGATCGTGGATATGGGTAGGAGTGGACTCGAGGTGGCCATGCTCGACATTTGGTTTATTACGCATTTTCCATTCGGACTTGGTTGTTTTATTTAATTTTGGTTTTCAATACTGTAATAAGGCCGCTCAAGTTTAATTTTTGGGATGTTTTATTTAATTGGTTCTTTAATTTGTGTTAAGCATATTCAAACGTTATGAAGTGGTTGTTTTGGAAACCTAATAAAACACCTATTTTCTAAAGTGATGACTAAGTAATAGTTATGAGGTAACAATTAGGCAATTAAGAAATTCTAAAACAAGTTCTAACACGTTCTAGATGACACAAGATTCAACTTCGCTTTCTTTAAAATCTCACGTTGGTTTTCTTTCGAAAATAAAGTCGACAAATCGGTTTTCCAAACGTTTTCTTCTCCGTGGCACGCCAGATTTGGTTGTAGTGTTTGGACCAGGTTTAGGGTGTTACATTTTGGTATCAGAGCCCAGTTCAAAAGCTCGGTTGTGGGCTTAGGGCCCAAAGTATGTTTTAAGAGTTGGTAAAAAGGTTATTTTCCGAAAAGAATGGTACCTGAGTCTCTGGCATCGATCCACCTAGGTAAGTACCCTAACTTTTGATGTGATATTTATATGTTGGGCTTTTAGGCTTTAGACGTAGCTAAGCATGTTAGTATTGATGGACCTTGGGGCTAGTTTATACAACTTTTAAAATAACATAAGATTTAACTCCAATCAAACAAACCTATGAGTAAGTCGCCGAGTCACGGTGTGGCAACTGCCATGTGCATGTCTAGGATTGGATTCAGGGAGAGCTTGGTATTTAAGCAGTCCTAGTGACTCACCTCCTCTTCGCTCGAACCCTACCTGGTGCGTAGTGACAGTTCACCCTAACCATGAGGACTCGTTCACAGGCTAAATCCAATAATTAAAACCCGAAAGGGACTAGCCACACTGTTTTGTAAGAACCTTAGCTTTGGAACTACCAAATTACCCCTGGATTTATGAAAACTACCTTAAATTTGGAAAATGACCAAAGTACCCCTAATTTGTAAAAATTACCAAATTACCCCTAACTTACAAAATTACCAAAACATCCCTGAGTTGCAAAATTACCAAAATGCCCCTACTTTGTAAAATTACCAAAACACCTTTATTTTGGAAAAAAATCACCCGAAACTACATTTTGAAAAATTAAAAAAATACCTCTATAGGTTAAAATTACGAAAATACCCTTATAAGTTAAAATTACGAAAATACCCTTGGGTAGTGAAATGAAAAAAAAACCCTACTCATGAAATGTGGTCTGTGGATGTTGTTTGTGTGATAAATGTACTTAGAATTAGGAGATAAGCTTGAAACTAAAACTTTAGATAGGTTCGAATTCGAAAGAATCACTTTAAAGACTATTTTTCATAAAATTGTTCGTGGATAAACAGTGAACAAAGTTAATAATTCATAAAATTCTTAATCGAGAAACCTGAGCGAGAAGAATGAGTACGAGGTCATGGGCGTCCACCGCGTGGCAGTGGTAGGGTAGGATGGCCTTGTCGAACCCGATGAGGTGCAGCCATGGAGTGCAGAAATGTGATCTTGGATCTGCGGTGTGAAGTGAGTTTCAAGATCGGATGGGTGGTGCGATGCGATATCTCGAGGCGATCTCTGAGGTTTTAGAGAGAGTCGCCGGGGTAGGCACGGGTGTAAGAGCCTAGAAATCGGTGGTGGCGACTCCGAGCTAATGGAGCGGAGGTGTTTAGGGGGTGTCCGGTGTAGCTCCCAATACTGTTGAGTATTGGTTGGAGGCAACAAAGTGAATAATGGATGACTTAGACTTCTCGGTGAGGAGAAGTTGAAGGGATAGTATCTCTTCTCGGGATGAGTCGTACCGGTGGTGGCTCACGGTTAGGGATGGTGCGATGGCGGTGATATCACACAGGATTATTTTAGGCGACCTATCGGAGGAAGTATATGGGGACCTGGCTATCTTGATGTGCAACGTAGGGCATTCCTAAATTTGGTACAAGGGAATAAGTTTGCAGTGTACAAGGCTAAATTTTGAGGTTGAGTAGGTATTCTCGGGTATGGTGGCTCTGAAACATGAGCGATGTGTTAGGTTCGAGGGCGAAATTTGAGAGATGAGTGCGGGTGTTGATTGCACCTCGGCGTGAAAGGGAATTTGTCGTTCTCGTGAAAAGGCCAAAATAGTGAGGAGGTGAAGCGGACCGAAAGCGGAATCATGATAGGGCAAGGATAAAAGGAGTTTTGGGCCATCGTGGTGCGGAGGAAGTGCTCAAAAAGACTAGATTTGGTGGGCCGGATCAAGTGCGAGGCTCTTCTTTGCTACTCGATGGCCACCCAGTGTGCTCGATGTGGGAAGTCTCATTCGGGTGAATGTTGGGCTGGTAATAGAGGATGTTTTGAGTGCTAGTCGTTGGAGCATCGGGTAAGGGACTATCCACGGAAGTTAGCCAAGACTCAAGCTGAGGGTCAAGGACGTGGTCAATTTAAGAGAGATGGCCAGCAACCACAGAGGGGTCGAGGTGTAGGTAGGGGTGGAAATGGTAACGGACAGGGCTGTAGAGCACCTGGCTGAAGTGCTGGAGGTGCTAATGCTAGATAGCCTGGGTTGGTCTATGCAGCCAAACATCGAGAGGAGGGCGACATACCGGACGTCATAACCGGTACGTTTATAATTTCTAGGCTGCCTTACATTACTTTAATTGATATTGGTTCGACACACTCGTATGTTGCTAGTAGTGTGGCAGGAACTCTGAACTTAACCTATGAGATATCTGCTAGGAAGATGACAGTAGTTAGCCCTCTAGGACACTCTGTGGTGGTAGACAAACTATATAGGGATGTACCCCTAGAACTTCAAGGGGTTGTGTTTCAAGCGGATTTGATGGAACTACCCTTTGGGGAGTTCGATTTAATCTTAGGAATGGATTGGTTGGTTAAGTACCGGCAGAATTAGACTGTGCGGCTAAGCGCATGGTGCTGAAAACGGTCGAGGGTGTAGAGGTGGTAATGATAGGTGAGAGAAGGAATTACCTATCTAATGTGGTGTCCGCTCTGAAAGCGGAGAAGATGGTAAGGAAAGGATATAGAGTTTACGGAAGGTGACAAGGTTTTCTTGAAGGTGTCACCGTGGAAGAAGGTTCTGAGATTCGGTAGGAAAGGCAAGTTGAGCCCTAGATTTATCGGGCCTTATCGGGTGTTGAAGCGAGTAGGACCAGTGGCTTATCAGCTCGAGTTGCCACCAGAGTTGAGTCAAATCCATGACGTGTTCCATGTTTCTATGCTTAGACGCTATCGCTCGGATCCGTGCATGTTGTGCCGATGAGGGAGATTGAGGTGAGCCGGACTTGTCTTTTGAGGAGGAACTGCATGGATCTGGATCGGGATGTTAAGGTTTTACGTGAAAATCAGTTCCTTTGGTAAAGGTATTATGGCGAAACCATGGATCGGAGGAAGCAACATGGGAGCGGAGGATATTATGTGTCGACAATACCTCAACTCTTTTGACGAGTAAATTTGAGGCGAAATTTATTTTAAGGGGTAGAAGTGTAATATCCGATTTTGTGGGTGCATGCATTTGGTATGTTGCATGGCTAAATTAGTAGGTTAAGGCTTTAAGGTGTAAATTGGGCTCAAATTTGGGCTTTAAAATCGGGGATAGATTGTTTAAAAATAGTGTTAGTAGTAATTAAATCTAAATAGTTATGTTTGGCAGCAAACTGGGCTCGTGGCCCAAAAATCTAGAGTGCTTTGAGTAGGCATTAAGGTGGCGCCATGTAGGGGGATTATTGGGCCATGTGTGGCCACTTGAAGCCCAAATGGATGGGTCAATTTTGGCACTAAGAAGGGAAGGGGGTGGATGGCACATTGGTTTTAATTTAGGAGCCTTAAATTCTTTTATTTTGTGTAATTAAAAGATGATAGTTAAGAGGGAAGAGTTGGTTCTATTGTGGGCTCTTCAAAGGGTGAGATAGGGATGTGATAGTAGATGGAGGAGATATGGGATAAGGGCTATCAGGATAGGGGGAGAGTTGGCCGAAACTACAACTTTGAGGTGTGTGCATGTATAGCCAAAATTGGTAGCCAGTTATCATCTCTTTTCATTTGTTTTTCTCATCTTTTCTCTAAAGCCAAATTCTTTCTTCCATTTTCTTTAGTTCTTCCCAAAACCAAAACTCCCTAATTGTTTCTCCTCTTCTCGAAAACCCTTTGAAAACTGAATACTCCTTGTGCATATTTTCTTTCTCTTTAAGCCAAATTGTCAGGTGGGATCTCTGTTTCCCGAAGGTGCATCGTAAGCCAAATACTCCTCTATAATCTGGTGAGTTTTAGGATTTCTTTCCTCAGTGATTTCTCTATTTCTATCGAGTTTCTAATCTAGGCTCTGTCGATTTCCCCTCTCTGTCCATAGAAGCTGAATCCTGCCTATCTATAGTCAGAAGTGCCAATTTGGTGGAAAAGCCGAAGGTAGGTGGTGGTAGGTTTGACCGAAAGGCCTTTCTTGATTCTTTCCATTTAGCCAAATGACATATAGGTTGGGATGGTTGTGATCTTTGATTCGTTTAACATTTGGGGTATGGCCGAATGTAGGTAGGTTGGTAGTGGTGTTTTCTCAAGGACATCTGAGATTCGATTAATTAGGTAAAAGTTCGTTTTAAGCGTTATAATTGTTTGAGTAATTAGATCTCATCGTTTAAATGGTTTAGTGATTAAGGGATTGTTATGGACTCGAATAACAGTCAAGCAAAGGAAGTTGGATCTATAGACCCAACGCTGAAATACAAGAGACGATCAGTATCGTGAGTGCGAGATTGGCCTTTGGAGTGTGGGCTGACATCGGATGTAGATCGTAGGCCGATAGTGGTAGTGTCGAGTGTGATGGCGTCGAAGCGATAAAAGCGTTAGTCGGAAACCGGTGTGTAACTCTTACACTTTCTATACTAAATATGTTATATGTTATGTGTTGTTAAAAGCGGAATAGCGGTAATGGTTACTAAATACCCTCGTGAGTAATAGCGAGGATCTTGGGTAAGTTGTTATTGTTTCTCGCGGTAATTGAGATCTATGAAAGCATGTTATTTTGTATTCATAAATCTTGTATGTTAAGCGTGATCATACTGATATTTTTGGCAGATATATGTGTTATGGGTGATGAGAGGAGGGGGAAGTATGATCTATCAGACTGTCACCAGTGATTTGGTATCACACAGTGTGTTGGCCCCGCATATTATAAATAAATTGTGACTAAGTCTCATTGGTTTGGCACCACCAGTGGTTTGGTACCACATATGCTATTTTCATAACTTCGGTTACCAGTGGTTTGGTATCACATATAATATCTCTGTAACTTCGGTTACCAGTGGTTTGGTACCACAAGGGGTAGTTTTGGGAGATATGGATGGATACCTAGGTTGATGGGTTGCATGAAATGCATATTTGTATCTGAATTTGTGTAAGAGCATATTTCCATTTGGGATGGGGACTTACACTTTGAGTCTAGGTGACTCACCTCTTCCATTATATTTTGAGATAATCCTTAGATCGTGGATATGGGTAGGAGTGGACTCGAGGTGGCCATGCTCGACATTTGGTTTATTACGCATTTTCCATTCGAACTTGGTTGTTTTATTTAATTTTGGTTTTCAATCTTGTAATAAGGCCGCTCAAGTTTAATTTTTGGATGTTTTATTTAATTGGTTCTTTAATTTGTGTTAAGCATATTCAAAGCGTTATGAAGTGGTTGTTTTGGAAACCTAATAAAACACTGTTTTCTAAAGTGATGACTAAGTAATAGTTATGAGGTAACAATTAGGCAATTAAGAAATTCTAAAACAAGTTCTAACACGTTCTAGATGACACAGGATTCAACTTCGTTTTCTCTAAAATCTCACGTTGGTTTTCTTTCGAAAATAAAGTCGACAAATCAGTTTTCCAAGCGTTTTCTTCTCCGTGGCACGCCAGATTCGTTTGTAGTGTTTGGACTGGGTTTGGGGTGTTACATTAAGCATGTCCACAGGGAGCGTAACTTAATCACAGACCAAATGGTGAAGATTGGACTCTCTTAGTAGACTTCTCTCCGAATATTTGAAGTACTTCCTGATGTGGTGGCTATGGCTCTCTAACAAGACAAAGTTTTTTATGCCTCTTAGAAGTATCTAAGTGTTTTTTTTATATTCACCAAAAAAAATATTTCATATTAAAGAATAGAAAAATTCATCATGATTTAAATAATAATATGAATTTACTATTTAACTAATATTATTAATAATTTTTTATAAGTTATTTATTATATATTTATAAATTAATTTTCTCCAATGTTAAAATTGTCAATATTTGATTTTTTATAATTTTATAATTATCTTTGATCTAATTTAATTAATAAATGTACTCAACTTTTATTATATTTTTTGATAAATGCTATCAATATGTTTTAAACCTATATTTTAAGTTTAAGAATTTAATATTTAATAATCTTAATATTAAAACATTAAAACTTAATTCAATTAAGTAAAATTTTAAAACGAAGAGATAATTTATTTAAACCCAACTTTATATTCAACATATTAAAATTTCTAAAAAATAAATTTAAACAAAAGACATTAAATAACTTTAGAAATTTAAAAGGTAAGGTATAAAAGAGTAATTTACTCAAATTGAAAATAAATGTTTTAAATTAAGAGTGTCATGCTTCAAACAATTGTAAGGTGAACATGACTATTTTTTTTTATACATAGCCTTGTAATGTAATTGTTAGGGATCGACCCATATATGCAATGAAAAATAAAATAAAAGTGAACAAGATCAAACACGCAAATATTTACGTGGAAAAATTCCTCTAAAGAAGAGGACAAAAAATCAAGGCAAAGGAGACTTCACTAGATGAGCAAAAATCAAAAAAAGTACAAGATGGAGATAATCTCAACAAACAACCCTAAATCCCGAAAAAACAAAACACTCTGGTTAAAATCTAAAACTCCCTAAAACTCACAAAACTCTCTCAATCTTAAAGATGGTGAAGATTATTATTCTAAGTTACAACAATCCCTTTTATAGGCTAAATCTGTAGATTAAATATGACTAAAAAAACCTAGACTAATAAGAGTTTAACTAAGAAACAATAGCAGAGTTAACTAAGAGAAGAAAATCCATTGAATTGGAGAACATGTCGCATGCTCCTCATCGAGATGTCGTTCTTCGCGTTGTCGAGACTTGGTCACTCTTCTTATCGAGATCTCGTGGTCATCTTGTCATGACGTCTGCTCATAAATACGAGACACACTCCACAGTAATATATATTTATTTACTTGATATAAATAGTATTATAAAATTATCTTTCCAAGCAATGTCGCTTTCATCCCAAATGAACCAAACTATCATGGGAAGAACTATGAACTTTATGCCTTCTAAGTTTGCAATGGCACTAAATTTTGAAAACGATTATTTAATCATGTTTATAATAATCATTTTTAATTACAATTTTTAGTTTTATAAAATTATAACATATTTAATTTAATTTTTGAAAGAGAATATAAATTATTGTGTAAAATTTTGAAACGACTAAAGACTAGACCCAAGAAATCATTTCAAGATGATATTTGAAATTGAATGCTAATTTTTTTTAATAAAATTTGAAGTAAATCGAATTCAAATATATATAAAAATAAAGTGTAAGTTATATCAATTGTCCTTAAATTTTGTTTAAAATTATATTTCGACCTCTTAACTGTAATAGCCCATTTTTAGTGGTGTCAGAAATAGTGGTTTGAGACCACAAATCCGACGAGTGAGTTCATAAATATTATTATTTAATATTAATGAGTCCAGTATAGAATTATAATAAAATTATATATGATAATTCATGTTATTTGAATGAATAACTAGGTTCAAGTGATATGTTCCTAAAGTCAAATAGTTTTAGAAAATGAGGTATTGAGACCTCATTTCTATAAACCAAGCCCATAAATATTTTATTAAATATTTAAAGAGTATTATTTGGGTCATATTAAAATTTGGTTAAGAAATTTTAATGTTTAAATGGTTAATTAATTGGAAAGGACTAAATTGTAAAGGTTACAAAAGTTAAATTGTAACACCCCAAACCCGGTCTAGACGTTATGGCCATATCTGGCAATGTCACGCGATAGTATTTTTGAAACATCGTTATTGCGATGAAAACATTTCATGTTATTATCGTTAGTAAACTTTTGTTAGAACTTAGGAAGTCGTCTTTATTTATTTAAAACATTTGTTTTGAAACATCTCTCGTTGTGGAAGCTTTAATAAATCAATCTAGGTGATCATGCGTTTAGAAAATACTTTAACTTTTTTTTGAAAACTAAATTTCCTACGACCAGTAGGTATAAATCCATAAAGTAAAATAAATAAATAAAACCCAAATTTAAAACCAAAGTCCTAGAGGGTCTTTAAAAACCATGAAGTTCAAAAATTACTGTGCTCACCGCTGAGTCCTCCGTCGCACCGATCTGTGTAAGTCTGGGGATTACCTGTGCACATTAATCAAAAAGGGTGAGTTTACATAAACTTAGTGTGTAATCCCACAGAAACAAACAAACAATCAGAATTCATAGTGCACAGTTGAACAGTCTTGGGCCTAAGCCCTTTTCAAGATGTCGATGTGATTTAGGCCTTAGCCCATCTCGATCTGATGTCAAAAATGCAGTAGGGCCTTAGCCCATCACAGTGTCAGTAGCAGTAAAAGTTATGCAGTAGTAAAATCCTACCCAACCAGCCTCTACACACCATCTCCGTCCAACCCTACACTCCATGTGGGGATGTACTCAACCCACCCATCCCTACACTACAAGTAGTACCGAATGTGGCACAAAACAGTAGTTTGCAGCTGAGCTGCCAGTAAATTAGACTTAAAGCTTTTCAGTACACTTCCTCCGAATAATAACCCCCAACCCAATGCAATGCAACATACAATGGATGATATGCTATTATGCAATTTCAGTACATATATTTAGTTCAGATATTAACATGCTCAATACAGATATCATTCAGTCAATTTCACACATTTAGAGCTCTAAGTAGCGCTTACCGACCCTACTGTAGGTTTACAGTCGACTTGGGCGACCCGTGCAACCTTAAAAATATTTTGGTAAAAATGGGCCCACATGCCCATGTGATCTGCCCGTGTGGCCCTGTAACGCCCCGATTTTGCTTAATTTTGACTTTTGTAATTTTGGCATGAATGAGCCTGCTTCAGTGGTTATATGTTCTAAGTGTGTATGGGAGGTCCCAAGTTCAAGCCTCAACTTGGGTAAATTTTGGTATTTTTATGAATAAAGCCCAAACTTTGGTTAGTATGCTTTTAAGTAAAAGTGTGTAGGTAATTAATAGAATGAGCCTACTGGTCTGGTGGCAAAGTGGAGTGTTGAGGTAGTTGTAGATTGGGAGTTCGAATCCTTGCGCAGGCAAGGGATGTATTTTTGTTGCCAGTGTCGTGTAGGTGTTTGTGTTGGACTAAAAATCTGATAGTAAGAAGAGATTTGGGGAGATGATAGGGGGAATATTAGAAAATCTGTTCACTTTTCCTCTCCCTCTCAAATTCGTCTCTCTCATTTTTGCTATTCAACTTTTCTTTCTCAAAAACCCCTGCCAAAATTTTATTCTTTTCCCTTCCTCGATTATGCAATTTCACCCCATCGATGTACCTTTCGACTTTGTAGGTTCTGGTAAGTGGGATTTTTCTCTCTTTAACTTATGTTTTTCAAACCTTAATTTAGGGGTTTTGACGTTTGGCAGCAACGTCTCTCGTGGATTAAGGGTCTCCTTGTGCAATTGTATAATCAACTATTTCGAGGTGTTGGGGTAAGATTTCAACGCTTAAGGGATGTTCTTCTCATTTTGGATTTGGTTATAGTTCGATTGTTTAAGTGATAAACTGAGTGAAATTACTAAACTGTAGGTTCTGGAGTGCTCGAGGGTTGTCTTAGCATCAATCGAAACCATGAGTGTACCCAAAAACGTAGAAAATGAGGTTTCAGTGAAAGCCAAAAACCTTTCTGTCGATGCCACACGGGCGTGTGGTCGCCCATCTGATAGGCCGTGTGTAGGACTGTAAGTAACCACATGGCTATGTGATCGACAAGCCAAGCCGTGCGCGAGTGACACAGCGTGTGATGACTAGGCAAGGTATGTGCGACACACGGGCTCAATTAATTAGGCCGTGTGGGCCCACACAAGCGTGTGGGATTCTGGGCCAGGCCGTGTGATCCACCCGTCAAGGCCAATTTGGGCCGTGAGGGCCACACGGGCGGGCCACATGGGTATGTGAGCCCATATTTCTAAAAGAACTCTGTAAGGTTGCACGGGTCGCCCAAGTCGACTGTGGACCTACCATAGGGTTGATAAGCAATACTTAGACCCCAAACTGAATAATCTATCTGTCTGATTTCTGTACTAAGCATGTATACTGATTTGAATAAATTAGTTTTATTTGCATAATAGCATGTCATTCTTGTATGTTGCATTGCATCGGGGTGGGTGGATTATGATTGGAGGAAGTATCTGAAAGGTTCTTAAGCCTGTTATCTGGCAGCTAAGTTGCAAATTTCTGATTATGTGCCGTATTCGGTACACCATGGTGTGTAGGGCTGGGTGGGTTGATTTTATCCCTACATGGTGTGTAGGGTTGGACGGATTTGGTGTGTAGAGGCTGGTGGGTAGGACTCTATTTTCTGCTTATTCTGTCTGAAATGGGCTAAGGCCCTGTAATATGTCTGATTATGTATTTGAGTGGGCTAGCGTTCACACCGATTCTGTAATGGGTTCAGACCCGAACTATGAACATCATGTCTATTATCTGATATTTCTGTTTGTATGATTTCTGTGGGGATTACACACTGAGTTTGCAAAAACTCACCCTTTTCTGTTTAATCTGTTCAGGTAATCCCCATCAGTAGACGAATTGGAACGGCAGAGGACTCGGCAGTGACCACGGTTCTGGATTCCTATTTTACGATTTCATTTTTATTTATGGTTGGATTATATCTGGGTAAATGTTATGTAATAAGGTCATTCGGAGTTTTGTTTAAAATTTAGAATTTTTATTTATAAACTGCTAGCAGTAGAATAAGACGCGAATTTTCAAAATAAATAGAGGTTTTATCAAGTACACACGAACTTGCAAATTATTTTAAAAACTTTCACAACATATAACGTTTTGAAAATAGATAATGAATAATTAAATGATGCGTTTTGACGAAAGCCGAAGATATTTACAAATGGTTTTAACGTAGTTAAGGTTTTCAAAGTACAATCATGTGACGCCGCCCGATTGACCATAACGTCTAGGCCAGGTTTGGGGTGTTACATTTAGTGGTATCAGAGCCAAGTTGTAAACCTCGGCTATGGTTTGGGTTTTTAAAATGGTTTTTCCGGAACAATTTTTAAATGATTCAAAATATTTTTGAAACAAGTATGTGGTACACCGAGTCTCTAGCGTCGATCCCGTAAGTGTTCTGATCTTTGTTTAAATTTATCTAAAATACTACTTGTATGCTTGAAACGGCCTTAGGTAGTATACTGTATTGAAAACACTTTAGGTAGTGTAAACTGAACACTGTAGCGAAACTGAATATCGTAGTAAAACTACGATGCATGATAATGAACTTGAACTTCTGATACTATTTTGCATAACACATGTGTTAATAAATCTTGGAATTGTAACTAATGCATAAAACTACTCATACAGATAAACTCCAAATTTACAATAAGCACACGAGATATCCGTGGATGGGATACTAGAGGCCGTGGTAGAGGCCGTAAGGGGCTCGAGCTGGGTCCTCCGCATCTGAGAATATGCCTAATCTGGATATAAGAGAGACCCCAATCTCACCTTCTACAGAGATTGGGTCTCGAGATCACATGGTTGGGGACGACACACTATCCCAAGCTATGCTGAGGATATTAGAGAGGGTCGCTGAGCCCAACACTAGATTTGGGGGCTGTGGGTCGATTACGGAACGACTCCGGTCCAATGGGCCTGAATTATTCAGGTGTCACAAGAGTCACCCCTAGCGTAGCCGAGAATTGGATGGAGGCCACAGAAAGAATTATTAATGATCTGGATTTTACTGCTGAGTAGAAGCTTAAGGGGGTTGTTTCCCTACTTCGCGACGAGGCTTACCAGTGGTGGCTGATTGTTAAGGAGGGCTCTCAGCCTGACCATCTGACTTGGGATTGTTTTAAGACGACTTTTTAGAGTAAATACATGGGGCCACTACGTTGATGCTAGGAGGCGTGAGTTCCTTAATCTCACCCAAGGAGACCGATTCTGTGGCCGAGTATGAGGCCGAGTTCCTGAGATTGAGCCAGTATGCCCGGGGCATGGTGGCAACTGAATATGAGTGATGCGTCCATTTGAGGATGGACTCAGGGATAGTTTACGGGTTGTGATAGCTCTGCAAAGGGAGCGTGATTTTTCTGCTCTGGTGGATAAGACAAAGATCATCGAGGAGGTTAAATGCACTGAGCGCCAAAATCGTGAGAAAAGAAAGAATAAGAGGGAATCAGAGCCCTCGAATTCTGTGATGAGGCCTAAAAAAAGCTAGACCGGATGGGCCAGTAAGAGTTGGGCCTCCTGTTGCACCTGCTGGGGTGGCACTGTGTGGGCACTATGGTAGACGTCATCCGGGCGAGTGTTGGAGGATGACTTGGGCATGCTTGAGATATGGGTCGACTGAGCATCATGTCCGGGATTGTCCACTAAGGACTGATCAGATGCAAGTTGCGGGTACTTCTCTCGTAGCCATCGAGAGCAGCTCAGCAGCCACCTAAGGGCCGAGGACAGGCCAGGGGTGGTAATGGCATGGGCCGAGGACAGAGAGCATTGGGCTGAGGTACAGGACCGACTGAGGTGAGGCAGCTTGCACTGGTTTCTGCTGCACGTCACCGAGAGGATGGTGATGCTCCAAACGTCATTACGGGTATGTTCTTAATTTTTGATGTACCATACACTGCATTGATAGACATAGGCTCTACACACGCTTACGTAGCTAGCTCTGTGTCTGAAACTTTAGGGATTCGGTTGAGAGTACTTCGAGCTAGATAATCGTTGTGAGTCCGTTAGGGCAATCTATCTAGGTTAGTAAATTGTTTAGAAACTTTCCACTAGAGGTTCAAGGGACAGTATTTCTGGCTGATCTAATGGAGCTTCCATTTGGGAAGTTCGATTTGATCCTGGGAATGTGTAACACCCCTTACCCGTGTTCTACACCGAAACCGTGCTCAAAGCGTTACTTTAATAAAATTCTCATGACCGCCACTTAGGCCCATACAACTACTCTCTCTTGACACCTTAACAACATCATTATTAGCTTACGAGGCCTCACTCATAGACACGAGAACAATCGAGACTATACCGAAACTTTTTCAAATTCTACAAAAAATTTCTCTTTTATATAGGGCTCACACGCTCGTGTAAAATTAGACGTGCTCGTGTGTAGATACACACACGCCTATGCTTTGCAATCGTGGTGAATTCTTACTACACACACACGGTCTCTAAGCCTAGTCACACTCCCGTGTTTGACACCCGTTGACGACACTGACTTGGGTCACACGACCTGGACGCACGCCCATGTGGCTGGTCCGTGGTCGTCTCTAACTAGTTCCCCACGGCCTGGGCACACTCGTGTGCTTCAACCGTGTGATCATTCATATTCCAATTTTAATGTGCAGACTTCACACATCCTAGGCACACGCCCATGGCTTGATCGAGTGTCACACACGGCCTAAACACACGCCCGTGTGCTTACCCATGTGGACAAGAACAAGGTTGTTTGCCAAGCTCCTTGCACCCTATAGCTTACTCTACATGAATCCATTCAACATACTAATAAACATCTCATAATTTCTATATGAATTCCCATAAATGACTTTGAAATTTCATAAATAGTAAAATGAGCCAACATTCATGGCAATTTACAAAATAAATGTCTTAGCAAGAGCCAATACACCTTTGATCAAAATAACAAAATAATCTAACTAGTCTAGCCCCTATACATGCCATTTACAAAATCACTAAGTCTAATTATACCGAAGTGAGCAGACAGTGTGGGTGGTCTCACAGTTATCGGCGATGATACGCTTCGGCTCTTGAACTATATAAAATAAGGGAAAGAAAGGGGAATAAGCTTAAAGCTTAGTAAGTTTACATGTAAACAATATAACATTTTAACGTGTATTAAACACTCTCATAGCATTATTTACTAAAAAAGAAACAATTTACATTCAAGATCATGCTTACTCACTTCCTTCATTCACACATTCCAACCACATCACAAGCATAATGCATACATTCATTACCGGTTTCCCTACACTTAGCATCACAAGGTCACATAATACAACGCATCACTATACCATAATATATTACTCATAGTCACATTACTCGGTGGTTTCGCACTTAGCCCACAATCAATCTTTATTTGAGTGGTATCGCACATAGCCCACCAAAAGATTAGCTATGGTGGTATCACACACAGCCCACCAAAAAGGTTAGTTATGGTGGTATCGCACACAGCCCATCGTAATTAAGCAACAAGGTGGTATAGCACTTAGCCCATCATCAAGGTTTGGTAACACACTTACATATCCATTCTATCATCCATACTAGAGTTATTCAATAATTACTGCTTTCTATCTACTTGAATCATACTTGTTTTCAATTGTGCTATACACTAATTAACAACAATAGTGTGCATATAAAATGCATCATTTACACGTAAACTTTCCTTGGTGCAAAACGAGTTGATTTGCGGTTTACTCAGTAACCTTGCCTGTCAAGGTTAATCCTGCGTTATTCTTGATCTATAACAATAAAATTCATTCATTTAAAACATTTTACGATCATAATGCACCAAAATCTACACTTAGGCAAAATGACCATTTTGCCCTTATACCATAGCAAAATTACGATTTTGCCCCTAAGCTCGTGAATCATTTTTCATCAAATTTTCTAAATAAACAAGCATAGATGAACATTTATTTCTTTTACAACTACTCACCATTCCAACTATTTCATGCATTTATGACACAAATTGAATCTTTGCATTCAAGCCCTATTTAGGTGTTTTCATGCTAACACCATTCATAAAAGTAGTTTCTCACCTCCCTACCATTCATTTTCTTTCATAAAAACTCAGCTAACAACATAAATACTCCCATGGCAAGTCCCTAAACTTTCAACCATATCTCAAATTAGTCCCCTCATTAGCTAGTTTAAGCTTTGGGGACTCCAAAAACACAAAAATCATCAATTAAAACCACCTGAATCACTTACTAGCAAAGAGATGGCTTGGCTGAAAGTTTGAACTCCCAAATGCCCTATTTCCTCTTAAATTTTCGGTAGAAAAAGATGAATGAATAGTAAAAGATGATAGTTTTTCTCTTCCCTTTATTTTATTCATCTTTTCTTCCCTAACTCATCCAATTTTGACCAAAAATTAAATGCTCTTGTCTCCCCTATGCACATGGCCGACCATCACTAGGTAAATGGCCTAATTTCACTTTAAAATCCTCCAAATTACCTTCTATAGCTATTAGGTACCTCTACCTTATAAAATAGAACTTTCTCACTTTATGCGATTTAGTCTTTTTCGCAATTAAGCATGATATCACTCAAATTAAAACACTAAAATTTTCATGCATCCATATAATTATGCTACAAGACATAAAATAACATTAAAAAAAATTTATTCGGCCTCAGTTCAGTGGTCTCAAACCCAATGTTCTGACTAGCCCCAAAATCGGGTTGTTACAACTCTTCCCCCTTTAGGGATTTTCGCCCTCAAAAATCTTACTGGTAAAGAGGTTTGGATATTGTTCTCTCATGGCTTCCTCTAGTTCCCACGTAGCCTCTTCAACACCATGTTTTTGCCACAACACTTTTACTAAGGCTATGTCCTTATTCCTTAACTGTTTCACTTCTTGAGCCAAGATTTTAACCGGATCTTCCTCATATGTCATATCCGGTCGTATCTCGATTTTGGTTAGAGGAATCACATACGAAGGATCGGAGCGATAACGCCTTAGCATTGATACATGAAACATGTTATGAATTTTCTCTAACTCTACCAGTAAAGCCAACTGATATGCCACTGGCCCAATCCTTTCGGTAATTCCATACGGCCCTATGAATCTCAAACACAATTTACCCTTTCGACCAAATCTCAGTATTTTCTTCCACGGGGACACTTTCAAAAAAAACCTTGTTGCCCACTTGAAACTCAATTTCTTTTCTTTTCAAGTCAGCATACGACTTTTGTCAGTCTGAAGCAGCTTTTAGACTATCCCGAATAACTTTCACTTTCTCCTCAGTTACTTTAACTAAATTAACCCCATGAATTTGCTTCTCACTCAGCTTGGTCCAATACAAGGGAGTTCGAAACTTACGACCATATAAGGCTTCATACGAATGCTCGACTGATAACTATTGTTGTAAGTGAATTCGACCAAGGTAGGTATCTTTCCCAACTACCTTGAATTCTAACACACAGCGTCGGAGCATATCTTCAAGAACTTGGATTACTCTCTCAGACTGTGCGTCAGTTTGAGGATGGAATGTAGTACTAAAATTCAACCTTGTACCTAAGGCCTCTTGGAACTTTTTCCAAAACCTCGAAGTAAATATCGGGTCTCTATCCGAGATAATGGATATAGGCACTCCATGCAATCTTACCACTTCTGCAATATACAATTCGGCTAACTTATCCAGCGAATAATCAACTTGCACAAGTATAAAGTGAGCCGACTTCGTCAACCTATCAACAATAACCCACACAGCATCTTTCTTTTTCGGAGTCAAAGGCAACCCCGTCACGAAGTCCATGGTGATCGATCCCACTTCTACTCGGGAACCACACTGGTTGAAGTAATCCGAAGGCACTTGATGCTCAACTTTCACTTGTTGACAAATCAGACATTTGTTACATACTCCGAGATGTCTCTTCTCATTTCTGGCCACCAATAGAGTTTCTTCAAATCATTGTACATTTTCGTACTGCCTGGGTGTACTTACAATTAAATACTTTGTTCTTCTTGTAAAATCTCTCGGATCAGCTCGTTATCTTTGGGTACACAAATTCTATCATGGAACATTAAGCAACCATCCAAACTCACTCGGAATTCAAAATTAGTTCTTGATTCACACTTAGCTCTTTTAGCTAGTATTTCACTATCATTTCTTTGAGCCTCACATATTTTTTGAACAAATAATGGTCTAGCTCTCAACTCGGCCAGTATAGAACCATCATTAGACAATGAAAAACTCGTGCTCATAGCTCTCAAAGCATACAAGGATTTTCTACTTAAAGCATCCGCAACTACATTCGCTTTCCCCAGGTGGTAACCGATCACTAGCTCGTAGTCCTTCAATAATTCAAGCCACCG
The DNA here is from genome assembly GCA_025506655.1 of Gossypium rotundifolium. Taxonomy (NCBI): domain Eukaryota; kingdom Viridiplantae; phylum Streptophyta; class Magnoliopsida; order Malvales; family Malvaceae; genus Gossypium; species Gossypium rotundifolium. Next base: position 153,382,857 of record CP106727.1, on the reverse strand, counting down.
TCATTGCCATAAATTTAATCCTTTTGATGCATCAAGTACTTCAAACTCTTATGATCCGTGAAGATTAGGCACTTTTCACCATATAAGTAATGTCGCCAAACCTTTAACGTGAAAACAATTGCAGCCAACTCTAGGTCATGAGTCGGATAATTCTTCTCATGTGGTTTTAGCTGTCTTGAGGTGTAAGCCACCACCTTATCCTCTTACATCAACACAGAACCAAGACCATTTAACGACGCGTCACTGTAGACTACAAACTCTTTTTCTGACTCAGGTTGTACCAAAATCGGTGCCTCTATCAACAACATTTTCAATCTCTCGAAACTCTGTTGGCATTTTTCAGTCCATTCAAACTTAACATCCTTGTGCAATAGTTTCATCATCAGAGTAGCAATCATAGAGAATCCCTTCACAAACCATCTATAGTACCCCGCTAAGCCCAAAAAGCTTCTGAATTCTGATAAACCATAAAACTAACATATTTTAATCCCACATTTAGTATGCTTTTGGATGATTTATCCCTGATTTATGTAAAAATGTGCTATTAATCCTTTTTTTTCATGTCTTATACTCAGGAAAGCACCTAAGGATAAAAAAAACGTAAAATGGGCTTAAAACGGGCCAATTTGGGCCAAAGAGGAAATCGACACGGCCTAGACTTCAAGCCACATGGTCGTGCCTCGTCAAATTACTTCACACGACCATGCCACGATTTACACGGCCGTACCCCAATCGATAGAATTGAGACACGGCCTGAAGACGATTTACACGGGCGTGTGCCATGGGCGTGCCCCTGCCACAAGAATGAGCAATTTCACTCGGATTTGGATGCTTGAAGCCAAAGAAACATACCCCCTAAGTCTACTTAAACACCTTAATAGTAATTCTACTTGAAGAAGGTACTTAGGAGCCAAGTAAAGTATCTAAGGAGCCTATATAAACAACCCAAGGCAGCCATTCTAAACAGGAAGTTTTGGGCAGAGTTTTCTGCCAGAGCTTTTATTCAGGGATTCACTCGAGGATAGCCAGTTGATCCATCTCAAGAAGTCGGAGTTCTACTCAAGACAAAGGATCTCCTCTTCAATTACTTCAAAGGGTTTTAGGGATTTCTTATGTTTTGTTTTATCTTTTCTCTTGCGATGTTTTCTTATTTTGTTATGAACTAAATCCTTCAGATACCTGAAGGGGATGAAACCTATGATGGATTTTGTTATTTGATTTCTAAATTATATGATAAGTACTTAGTTTGTTCTTAATTATGTTGCTTAATTTAATCTGATGTGCTTAGGTGGAGGAGAAATAGACCCTGCCTAAAAGTAGATCTAGCATAATTAAGCGGAGTTGATCGCACGCCTAGAGATAGGGTGATGAGATTTTGCCGGATTAGGGTGAAACCTAATATGGGAGTCCATTAATCGATTTACTGCTTCCTTAGGGGGTTATTATAAGAGAACAAGAGTTCCACTAATTAGCCTAAGGTTAGACGTTATTCACCTCGAGAGAGGGTTTAATATAGGTTAGGGAGTCTCACGAATCAAGCTAAGTAAAGAAGTCATATGAATTAAAAGTTAGATAACAAGAGAAGTCATAGGTGGATTCTTCCTGAGGGTATCGTCTAAAATCAACTGAGTTTTTCCACAGTCTTTTCCCAAAGTTTCATTCTTTTGTCTTTGCATCTAGTTTAGTTTTTCATTAGTTTTAGATTAACCAATCACTCCCTTTTTTAGGCTAAATAATAGAAAGAAAGTGAGTAGTAGTACTTTTAGGTTCCTTTGGGTTCGATAAAATAATCTTTCCTAAACTATACTATTGATCGATAGGTGCATTTGCCTCAATCGTTGTCATAGTTAGTCTACAGGTTCGATCATTCTTTATAAATATTAAAACTCGACTGTATGATATGATCAAGATTTTGGCGCCGTTGCCAGGGAACACTAAAATATTAAGAAAGCTCTATTTCTATTACTTTAGCTATTATTTTATTATTTTTTCGTAATTTACTTTTATTTTAGTTTAGGTTAAATTTTTATTTACACTAAATTTCTTTCTTTCTTCTCCTAGCAGGTAGCTCTAGTTTATAACTAGAAGGAACCCGAGAAGACCTTTAGCGTACGAAAGTGACATTGAAGCTACCGCTCGCAGAAATTGCAAAGAAACTAGACGAGCTCTAGACTACCAAATAGAAGAACAAGACAAATCCAATCCTACTGAAGGGATGGACGAAAACAATCCACCGCCAAATGTGCAAGAACAGAATGCTCCACGTACTATGTAATGTGCAAGAACAGAATGCTCCGCGTACTATGTATGATTATGCTAAACCTAATTTGACAGGATGAGAATCTAGTATTGTTAGGCCTACTATAGCTGCTAACAATTTTGAATTAAAGCCTAATACAATACAAATGATTCAACAGTTTGTTCAATTTGATGGTTTGCAGGATGAAAACCCAAATACTCATATAGCTAATTTCTTAAAGTTCTGTGATACCTTCAAAATAAATGGCGTTCGATGATGCCATTAAATCTTGATTATTTCCTTTTCATTAAGGAATAAAGCAAAGTAGTGGTTGAACTCGTTACCACTAGGGTTAATCACCACATGGGATCAAATGATCAAAAAATTTCTTTTAAAATACTTTCCACCAACCAAAACGGCCAAATTTAGGAATGACATATCTTCTTTTGTGCAAAATGACGCAGAAACATTATATGATGCATGGGAAAGATATAAGGATCTCTTGAGAAGATGTCCACACCACGGATTACCTTTGTGGCTTCCAGTCCAAACTTTTTACAACGGTGTGAATTCTTTAACGAGGCAAATGATTGACTCATCGATCGGTGGAACTTTGAATAACAAAACTCACAAGCGACTTACGACTTTATTAAAGAGATGTCATTGAATACCTATCAATGGCAAATTACAAAGGCCAAACTAACAAAATCAGCCGGAGTTTTTAACATAGACGCAATAACAATGCTGTCAACATAGGTGGAGATGATGAATAAAAAGCTTGATAATTTATGTTCTTCGCAGGTACATCCAGTAATGCAATGTGAAGCGAGTGGGAATGTGGCGAATACTGAGTACCCACCCTACCAACCAGGAGAAGAACATGAGCAGACAAACTATATAGGTAACAATTTCAGATAATCCTTTTAGTAACACTTATAACGCAGGTTGGAGGAACCACCCAAATTTTTCATGGGAGGCAACGAAATCAAGGAAATCAAAGGCAACAACCTCCTCCAAATTATCAAAATCAACCATATCCACAAGAGAAGAAATCAAACCTCGAAGAGATGCTGACAAAATTCATGGCAGCCACAGATTCTCATTTCCAAAAGACTGAAGCAGCACTTGATGAACAACAAAAATCGATCAAAGGGATCGAGAATCAAGTTGGAGAACTTACTAGGTCAGTGGGACATCTCACAAAGTTGATTTCTGAACGTCAACAAGGATGTCTAAAAGCAACACAAAAATAAACCCAAAAGAACAGATCCAAGCCATCACAGCTCAATAGGGTATAAAGGTAGACGAGCCCACCACGGCACAAGAAATCAAGGAAGAAAAAGGTAAAATAGAGGTAGCACATGAAAAGCCAAAACCAATAATCAAAGAATACAAACCTCACATACCTTATCTCGAAGAATTGAAAGGAGATGATTCAGAGGAACAGTTCGGTAAGTTTCTTAAACTTTTAAAGAAATTACATATTAACTTACCCCTTCTTTAAGCACTTTTCCAGATGCCAGACTCGAGGAAATTTTTAAGACAACTCTTGACAAACAAACGCAAAATAGACGAAGAGCACCATGTGGAACTAAACGCAATATGCTCGGCAATGTTACAGAATAGACTACCACAAAAACAAAAAGATCCAGGGAGTTTTATGATTCCATGCTTAATTGGTAGTTTAACTATTGATAATACGTTAGCTGATCTAGGGGAAAGTATAAATCTCATGCCTTATGCATTATTTAAATGACTAGGTTTAGGGAAGCCCAAACAAAATAGGGTGAGTATTCAACTAGCTGATAAAACTGTTAGAATTCCTAGAGGCATTATTGAAGATGTTCTTGTAAAAATTGATAAATTTGTTTTCCCAGTAGATTTTGTTGTTTTAGACATGGATAAAGATAATTCAATCCCCTTAATTCTAGGAAGACCTTTCCTAGAAACTGCTAGAACTAAAATTGATATTGCCACAGGTGAACTCATACTTCACATAGGAGATGAATCGATTAAACTTCAAGCTCTCGGCTCAGCCAGAACAACAGATAATGAAGGTAAGAAAGTCACTTTAATAGATAATCAAATTGTTCAACCTTCACTACAGGAAACATCACAAGGCATCAAACCTGAGCCAACTCATAGCCCCCAAATCGACAAAGAAGAATCACACAAGAAACAAAACCTTAAGGTCGATGATTTAGAAGAGCAGAAGATACAAGTCAAAGAAAAGTCAGATCCACACGAAGTAAAACTAGAGTAACCACCAGAAAAGCTCGTAGGGACATCAAATCACTTTAAAATAAGAGACCAGGTATTGTTAGACAAAGCCGATCCCTACATCACTTCAACAGGCCTGAGGGCAAAGGGAGAAATTCTTCTTAAGGTACACGATATCTTCCCACACGAAATAGTCGAGGTAAGCAATCCAATATTTGGCAATTTCAAGGTAAATGCTTCTCGACTTCAACTTTGTCACAAAAATAGAACTGTGAGCATGAGGAAAGATATTCAAACCTTTAAACCTTCCTAAAATTTTCAAATACGAGGACAGTCTATCTTAAGACTATAAGTGAGCGCTTCTCGGGAGGCAACCGGAGCGCTAACTCAATTTATTTTCAAATTTATTTTCAGTTTCTTTCCATCATTCTTTTTTAAATAATTAGTTGTAAACTAACACAAAAGTGCAGATTTCCAGGCCACACGGCCTTACACACGGCCGTGTCCGTGGCCGTGTGGACCACTGAACCACCACATTGACAGAGCAAAGGCCGTGCAATTCAGGCCAACCATTGTCAGACGTCACGGGCCCAACCACCCTTCCCCACGGGCATCGATAGATCAGCACGGCCGTGTCCCTAAACCGTGTGAAGCTACTGACTATCTCCCAACAGGTGTGGCCGACGAAGAAACGGGTGTGGGAGACTCAACATGCCTGTACCCACGGTCGTGCGACACGGCTGTGGTCGACACTGACTACTTAGACATGGGCATGGCACATTAAGAACGGCGTGGGCAATGTAACACGCTCCACACCACGGCCGTGTGAGGCGGCCGTGTGAATCGACACACCCTTGAACCACGGGCATGGGAACATGTCAAATTTGAAATACTATCTAAACCCTATAGCCCTTCCTCTTCTCCCCATTCTATTTCTTCTTTCTTCTTTCTTTTTCCTTCAAAATTTTATTTCTTCCTTTAGAAAAAGTGTCAAGACTCTTGAGCAACACCAAAACCATGCCAAAGAACTGAAAGAAGGAAAGCATAATCTCCCTATGGGAGACCGATCTACATAAGTTCATGCCGGTCGCTTCATTCAAACAACAAGCCAAGGGTCTTTGAGACCATATAGTTTTTATTTTCTTTTTCTCTTTTGCTTCAATTTCCTTCTCTTTAACAATATTATGCTTAGTTTAGTTTATTTTAATTTAGTTTCTTGGTTTTAGGCTCTAAAGGCTGCTTGGGAATCACACACCACTGCCTTAGAGGTCACACCCACCTCGCGAACTATCCAACAATAAGGACTCCTTTGTCCATTAGTCTTTTCTTTCAATTTCAGTTTTCTTCTTAGTCTCCTTCTCTTTATTTCCTTTGTCCTTAATTATAATATTAGCATATTATTAATGTTTCTTTAGATTTCTTGGCTATATATTTGCAGGCTACCCAATTTCTTTATCTAGCACAAAGATTATCGATAGACACCCCACCAGGCCCAAAGAAAACGCCACCACCACCTCCTCCACCTACTTTCTACCACCAAAGACTCTAACTCCGGAATCATCCAAAATTCAGGAAGTGTTACTTCCCCTTTTTCTTTTTATTACATAATTGTTTATCTATCTTTGTACATTGAAGACAATGTACAACTTAAGTGTGGGGGGTAAAAGTACCTAACTTTTTGCATTATTCTCAAATCCTGAATTTCAGTCTTATCCATAAGAAATCTTCTCATATTATTAATTAGGGTGAAATTTCTAATGATTTATGATTATTATTGACATGTTTTTGAGTAAGCCATTGATAATTGTGCATTGATGATTTATACGTGAAGAATACTAGAGAATCAAGCATGATAAACCTATTTTTCAAAAAATTGTCTAGTGTTGAACTGAATTTGAGTATTACCTTGAAATTTGGAATTTATAAGGATTGATGTCAAAAACACCCATAATTTTTGTGAGATTTTGAGCCTTATGGAGCATATATTCTTTTCCATGCTCACTTTATTGATTATGAGTGTGTCAACTTTGAACTGTTACTCTAAAACTTGCCTTGATTATACAAATCGAGACCACATTAATGGTTTGATATACTGAGATGATAAAGGCACCTAGGTTTTAACCCATTCACACCAATAAAAAGCCTACCTTCACAAATTAACCCCTAGTGAACCCCGTTGAATCCTAACAACCTTTTTATTGACTCACCCACTAATATTAACCCAAAACCCCTTTGAATTTGTTATCACCATTCCTTTGACTACCCTTCTATTGAGAATTGATTTGATCAGTTGCCTAATTAGTTTATTTCGGTTGATAAAGTTCTTTCTTTAGTATGTAGTTTGTTCTTAAAAAAAAAATTCGAAGTATATTCAAAGTTTTAGTGTAGTCAATATTAAAAAGAGCTTATATGTTTAAATTGCAACTGTCAAAGAAAAGCTCGTATTAGAAGTATCATCAGTAATAGTATTATTAGTTTTCAAGTGATGTAATTACTTATATTAGTTCATTTTTCTAGCTAGGTAATTTGTCAGGTCAATCTCCATTCTAACCCTTCTAATTCAGCATTTATCCACACCTTTAACCTTAGCCCCGTTGTAACCCTAATAAAGACCTTTTGATCTGTGTATCATCTCATATACAGTGGTGGAGATTTGATTTTCAGGTAAGCCTATGGGATTAACTTTTTTAGGTTCGACTTATGAGTGCTTATTCTTGAACCTTAAACACTTTGAGTGATTTGAGTGAACCTTTAGTGAGGATGTCAATCCTTGTCGATTTTGAATTAAAGGTAACTATTCAGATAAGGGGAGACACCTATGTTTTCGTACTACAAAGGTATGACTTATCGTGATGGAATCTTTAGGACTCTTTGAGCTTAATTATCCATGTATAAATTATTTATGAATTATGATGAGACATTGTCGATAGGAATTATGAATTATGAAAAGTTTGTTTTAATTGTAAGTTGAGAATTTTGCTTGAGGACAAGCAAAAGCTTAAGTGTGGGGGTATTTGATAAACCGTAAAAGTAACATATTTTAATCCCACATTTAGTATGCTTTTGGATGATTTATCCTTGATTTATGTAAAAAGGTGCTCTTAATCCTTTCTTTTCATGTCTTATACTCAGGAAAGCACCTAAGGATAAAAAGAACGTAAAACAGGCTTAAAACGGGCCAATTTGGGCCAAAGAGGAAATCGACACGGCCTGGACTTCAAGCCACACGGCCGTGCGTCGTCAAATTACTTCACACGGCCATGCCACGATTTACACAGTCGTGCCCCAATCGACAGAATCGAGACATGGCCTGAAGACCATTTACACGGGCGTGTGCCATGGGCGTGCCCCTGCCACGGGAATGAGCAATGTCACTCAGATTTGGATGCTTGAAGCCAAAGAAACATACCCCTAAGTCTATTTAAACACCTTAATAGTAATTCTACTTGAAGGAGGTACTTAGGAGCCAAGTAAAGTATCTAAGGAGCCTATATAAACAACCCAAAGCAGCCGTTCTAAAGAGGAAGTTTTGGGCAGAGTTTTCTGCCAGAGCTTTTATTTAGGGATTTACTCGAGGATAGCCAGTTGATCCATCTCAAGAAGCCGGAGTTCTACTCAAGATGGAGGATCTCCTCTTCAATTCCTTCATGGGGTTTTAGGGATTGCTTATGTTTTGTTTTATCTTTTCTCTTGAGATGTTTTCTTATTTTGTTATGAATTAAACCCTTCAGATACCTGAAGGGGGTGAAACCTATGATGGATTTTGTTATTTGATTTCTAAATTATATGATAAGTACTTAGTTTGTTCTTAATTATGTTGCTTAATTTAATCTGATGTGCTTAGGTGGAGGAGGAATAGGCCCTACCTAAGAGTAGATCTAACATAATTAAGCGGAGTTGATCGCACGCCTAGAGATAAGGTGACGAGATTTTGTCGGATTAGGGTGAAACCTAATATGGGAGTCCATGATCGATTTACTGCTTCCTTGGGGGTTATTATAAGAGAATGAGAGTTCCACTAATTAACCTAAGGTTAGACGTTATTCACCTCGAGAGAGGGTTTAATATAGGTTAGGGAGTCTCACGGATCAAGCTAAGTAAAGAAGTCATATGAATTAAAAGTTAGATAACAAGAGAAGTTATAGGTGGATTCTTCCTGAGGGTATCATCTAAAATCAACTGAGTTTTTTCACAGTCTTTTCCCAAAGTTTCATTCTTTTGTCTTTGCATCTAGTTTAATTTTTCATTAGTTTTAGATTAACCAATCACTCCATATTTTAGGCTAAATAATAGAAAGAAAGTGAGTAGTAGTACTTTTAGGTTCCTTTGGGTTTGATAAAATAATCTTGCCTAAACTATACTATTGATCGATAGGTACACTTGCCTCAATCATTGTCATAGTTAGTCTACAAGTTCGATCATTCTTTATAAATATTAAAACTCGATTGTTTGACACGATCAACTTCCGTCAAATTCCTTGGCGGTTTCCACTCTACAATAGCCGAGACCTTTCCCGAATCAACCCTAACACCTTTACCTGACACAATATGTCCTAGGAATCCTACTTCTCGAAGCCAAAATTCGTTCTTACTAAATTTAGCATATAACTACTTGTCCCTCAAAATTTGTAAAACAATCCTCAGATGCTCCGCATGATCACTCTCGTCTCGAAAGTAAACCAATATGTCATCAATAAAGACAACCACAAACTGATCCAAATATGGTTAAAAACACAGTTCATTAAGTCCATAAAAATAGTAGGAGCATTCGTTAAACCGAACGGCATGACCAGAAACTCATAATGGCCATACCTCGTCCTGAATATTGTCTTCGGCACATCTTGTTCCTTGACCCTCAACTGGTAATAACCGGACCTCAGGTCAATCTTGGAGAACACCGTACCTCCCTTCAGTTGATCGAATAGATCATCTATCCTCGATAAAGGATATTTGTTCTTCATAGGTACTTTGTTGAGCTGTCTGTAGTCTATGCACAATCTCATCGACCCATCTTTCTTTTTCACAAATAGTACCAGAGCACCCTATGGTGAATAGCTCGGTCTTGTAAAACCCTTATCTGTCAATTCTTGTAACTGAACCTTCAGTTCTTTCAACTCCAATGGCACCATCCTATACAGAGCGATGCAAATAGGTGCCGTTCTTGGAACTAACTCAATCCCAAACTCAACCTCTCTAATTAGAGGTAATCCAGGTAACTCTTTCGGGAATACATCTGGATACTCACATACAACCGGCACTATTTCAATCTTCGCTTCATACTCTTGGGTGTTCAGTACAAAAGCAAGATATGACTCACATCCTTTTCTCAAATATTTCTCAACCACCAAGGAAGAGATCACCATCGGTAAATAATCTAACTCACCTGGTTCAACCCGAATAACATCCCCATTTTCACATTTCAATTCAATGAATTTACTACCACAATTCACTAGAATACTATGGGTATTCAACAAATCCATACCAAGAATCAAATCAAAATCATCAAATGGAAACAACATAAGGTTTGCCAGAAAATAATGACCCATAATTGTCAAGGGACAGTTCCTACACACATTGTCCACTAACACATGTTTTCCTAACGGGTTGGACACCTTTACCACAAATTTAGTAGACTCAATAGTCATATTCAAACTAGATGCCAATCTCATATAAATATAAGAATGGGTCAACCCATGGTCAATCAAAGCAATAACAAAGGTGTCATGAAGAGAAAAAGTACCCGTTATTACATCTGGTGATGATGCCTCTTCTTGAGCGCGAATAGCATAGCTCCTTGCTGGCGCCCGCCCTCTGGCCTCACAGTAGTGTCTCGTGATACACCTTTACCACTAGTCCCACCTCCTGGGTTCTTTTGTGGCTACCTCTAGAGGATACATTGCTTGATCTCACCTCTTGCTTTTTCTCTTTATCATCCCTTTCAGGGTAGTTTCGGATGAAATGGTCGGGGGAACCACATTTGTAACAATTTCGATTGTTTCCCCAACACTCCCACATGTGATGTCTGCCACAACTTGGGCACTCCGGTTTGGACTTTGGATTGCCCACACTTGCCATCGAGGTGGCCTGAACTTCTGAACCCGAATACGTGTTACCTCACTCTTTTTGCGAATTCCCGGCTGATGTAGTCATCCGATGGTTCACTTCCCTAGACCTCTTCGATTGAGCTTGGTATAATTTTCTCATCAGTCTCTTCCTCGTATCCCGAGCCTCACTCAGGGCTTTCCTCTTTTCTTACTCAATTATTCGGCATTACTAGCCCTGTTCACCAATATCATAAATTCATTTAGCTCTAGAATCTCGACTAAAAGTCTGACGTCTTCATTCAACCCATCTTCAAATCTCTTGCATAAGGTAGCTTCCATGGATACACATTCTTACGCATACTTTCTGAGCCTAACAAATTCGCACTTATATTCCGCCACAGTCATTTTTCCTTGCTTTAACTCAATGAATTCTTTTTGTTTTTGGTCTACAAATCGTTGACTTATATACTTCTTTCAGAACTCTTCCAAGAAGAAGTCCCACGTTACCCTCTCTTTATGAACCACTGATGTCAACATTTTCCACCAATAGTATGCCAAGTCCCTAAGCAAAGATAAAACACATTTCAAGCTCTCCTAGGGTGTACAGAAGACTTCATCAAAAACCCTCATTGAGTTCTCCAGCCAGAACTCTGCTCATTCAGGTTCATAATCTATATTAGCTCAAAAATCTTCAGCCACTTCCTTCCGAATTCTGTCTACCGGGGGCTTCCGAAAATCCTCACTAATTCTATACCTTGTGAAGCCTCAGGAACTAGCTAAGGTATAGGAGGAGGTGGAGAAGGTTGAGTATTGGGTTTGCTCGTACGTACTTAATGTACCAGTTAATCATCATTTGGAGAAAGGCTTCGAGCCTCTTCTCCTTGACCCCTAGTCTTGGGTCCACTCAGACAAAGCTGCCCCTTGCATGGGAGCGGCACATTACCACCTACATCATCAAGAGTCAATCGATCGGGATCTATATACTACATAGAACAAATTTAAAATCATCAGAAGCCACCATACTATCATTATACACTTATGGAATGTATAGCTAGACTCCTACACATGCTATGGTAGTCCTAGAATCGACTAAACCATAGCTCTCATACCAAATGTAACACCCTTACCCGTATTCTACGCCGGAACCGTGCTCAAAGCGTTACTTTAATAAAATTCTCATGACCGCCACTTAGGCCCATACAACTACTCTCTCTTGACACCTTAACAACATCATTATTAGCTTAAGAGGCCTCACTCATACACACGAGAACATTCGAGACTATACTGAAAATTTTTCAAATTCTACAAAAATTTTCTTTTTATACAGGGCTCAAACGCCCGAGTAAAATTAGACACGCCTGTGTGTAGAAACACACATGCCCATGCTTTGCAATCGTGGTGAATTCTTACTACACACACACGGTCTCTAAGCCTAGTCACACGCCTGTGTTTGACACCCGTGGACGACACTGACTTGGGTCACACGACCTGGACGCACGCCCATATGGCTGGTCCGTGGTCGTCTCTGACTAGTTCCCCACGGCCTAGGCACGCCCGTGTGTTTCAACTGTGTGATCATTCATATTCCAATTTTAAGTTGCAGACTTCACACGACCTGGGGACATGCCCATGGCTTGATCGAGTGTCACACACGGCCTAGACACACGCCTGTGTACCTACCCATGTGGATAAGAACAAGGCTATTTGCCAAGCTCCTTGCACCCCTGTAGCTTACTCTACATGAATCCATTCAACATACTAATAAACATCTCATAATTTCTATATGAATTCCCATAAATGACTTTGAAATTTCATAAATAGTAAAATGAGCCAACATTCATTGAAATTTACAAAATAAATGTCTTAGCAAGAGCCAATACAACTTTGATCAAAATTACAAAATAATCTAACTAGTCTAGCCCCTATACATGCCATTTACAAAATCACTAAGTCTAATTATACCGAAGTGAGCAGATAGTGTGGGCGGTCTCCTAGTTATTGACGTATTCTGCTCGGCTTTTAAACTCTATAAAATAAGGGAAAGAAAGGGGAATAAGCTTAAAGCTTAGTAACTTTACATGTAAACAATATATCATTTTAACGTGTATTAAACACTCTCATAGCATTATTTACTAAGCAAGAAACAATTTACATTCAAGATCATGCTTACTCACTTCCTTCATTCACACATTCCAACCATATCATAAGCATAATGCACACATTCATTACCAGTTTCCCTGCACTTAGCATCACAAGGTCACATAATACAACGCATCACTATACCATAATACATTACTCATAGTCACATTACTCAGTGGTTTCGCACTTAGCCCACCATCAGTCTTTATTTAGGTAGTATCGCACATAGCCCACCAAAATATTAGCTACGGTGGTATCGCACATAGCCCATCAAAAAGGTTAGTTACGGTGGTATCGCACACAACCCATCGTAATTAAGCAACAAGGTGGTATAGCACTTATCCTACCATCAAGGTTTGATATAACACACTTACATATCCATTCCATCATTCACACTAGAGTTATTCAATAACTACTGCTTTCTATCTACTGGAATCATACTTGTTTTCAATTGTGCTATACGTTAATTACCAACAATGATGTTCATATAAAATACATCATTTACACATAAACTTACCTCGGTGCAAAACGTGTTGATTTGCGGTTTACTCAGTAACCTTACCTTTTCCCTGGTCAAGGTTAATCCGTGTTCTTCTTGATCTATAACAATAAAATTCATTCATTTAAAACATTTTATGATCATAATGCACCAAAATCTACACTTAGGCAAAATGACCATTCTGCCCTTATACCATGGCAAAATTACGATTTTTCCCCTAAGCTCGTGAATCATTTTTCACCAAATTTTCTAAATAAACAAGAATAGATGAACATTTATTTCTTTTACAACTACTCACCATTCCAACTATTTCATGCATTTATGACACAAATTGAATCTTTGCATTCAAGCCCTATTTAGGTGTTTTCATGCTAACACCATTCATAAAAGTAGTTTCTCACCTCCCTACCATTCATTTTATTCCATAAAAACTCAGCTAACAACATAAATACTCCCATGGAAAGTCCCTAGAATTTCAACCATATCTCAAATTAGTCCTCTCATTAGCTAGTTTAAGCTTTGGGGACTCCAAAAACACCAAAATCATCAATTAAAACCACCTGAATCACTTACTAGCAAAGAGATGGCTTGGCTGAAAGTTTGAACTCCCAAATGCCCTATTTCCTCTTAGATTTTTGGTAGAAAGGCGTGAATGAATAGTAAAAGATGATAGTTTTTCTCTTCCCTTTATTTTATTCATCTTTTCTCATCTAACTCATCCAAATTTGACCAAAAATTAAATGCTCTTGTCTCCCCTATGCACATGGCCGGCCATCACTAGGTAAATGGCCTAATTTCACTTTAAAATCCTCCAAATTACCTTTTATAGCTATTAGGTACCTCTACCTTATAAAATATAAATTTCGTACTTTATGTGATTTAGTCCTTTTTCGCAATTAAGCATGCTATCACTCAAATTAAAACACCAAAATTTTCATGCATCCATATAATTGTGCTACAACACATAAAATAACATTAAAAAAATTTTCTTCAACCTCGGTTCAATGGTCTCGAACCCACTATTTTGACTAGCCCCAAAATCGGGCTATTACAGAATGGACCAATTGGTCAAGCATCGGGTGAGTCTGAATGTGCTACAAAAAGGGTTATTCTAAGAACCGATGAGGATAACGAGGTAGGGGTGATTGGAGAACATCGAGATTATCTGGCGAATGTGATTTCTGCATTGCTGGCGAAAAAGTTGGTACGAAAAGGATGTGAGGCATTCATGGCCTACATTAGTGTTTCAGATTCTGGAGACTCTTCGGTTAGGGACATCAGAACCGTAAGGGACTTTTTGGATGTTTTTCCTAAAAAACTATCGGGTTTGCCTTCGAGCCGAGAGATAGAGTTATGGATTGAGCTCTTTTCTCGTACAACTCTGGTGTCCATCACTCTTTATAGAATGGCACCAAAGGAGCTTGTGGAGCTTAAGGCTCAGATTCAAGAGCTATTGGATCGTGGGTTCATCAGCTCTAGTGTGTCTCCATGGGGAGCACCTATACTATTTGTGAAAAGAAGGATGAATCCATGCATATGTGTATCGACTACCGCCAATTAAATAAATTGACCATTAAGAACAAGTACCCACTACCGAGAATAGATGATTTATTTGACCAGTTCAAAGGGGCTTCTGTTTTCTCCAAGATCGATCTACGATCGGGATACCATCAATTGAAGGTTAAGGAGACTAATGTGCATAAGACGGCATTTAGGACTCAATATGGCCATTACGATTTCCTAGTAATGCCATTTAGACTGACGAATGCACCAGCAGCTTTTATGGATCTGATAAACCGAGTGTTCCAGCCCTATCTAGATCGGTTCATGGTAGTCTTCATTGGCGACATCCTGGTGTACTCAAAGACTAAACACGAGTATGTTGAACATCTCCGAGTGGTATTACGGACTTTGCGTGAGAAACAGTTGTATGCGAAGTTCAGTAAGTATAAGTTCTCGCTCTAAGAGGTAACCTTTCTAGGGCATGTGGTCTCTACGGAGGGGATTCGTGTTGATCCTCATAAGATCGAGGCTGTGCTAGAGTGAAACAGTCGAAGAATGTGTCTAAAATCTGTAGCTTTCTGGGAATAGCGAGTTACTATCGACGCTTCGTAGAAGGGTTCTCTTTGATCGTAGCACCATTGACCAAGCTTCTAGGTAAAGGAGTTCCCTTTTTCTGGATCGATAAGCAACAAGAGAGCTTTGAGAAGCTTAAATCTATTCTGACACAAGCTCTGGTTCTGATACAGCCCGAATTTGGGAAGGATTTCATTGTATGCAGTGACGCGTCGCAAGTGGGTCTCGGTTGTGTTCTGATGCAAGATGGTAAAGTGGTAGCTTATGCGTCTCGGCAGCTCAAGACGCATGAGGCTAACTATCTGACGTACGATTTGGAATTGGTCACGGTCGTCTTCGCTCTAAAAACCTAGAGGCACTATCTGTACGATAAGAAGTGTACTACCTACACTGATCACAAAAGCATCAGGTATCTCCTCATGCAGAATGAGTTAAATCTTAGGTAGCATAGATGGGTTGAACTGCTTAAGGATTATGACTGCACCATCGAGTACCACCCTGGTAAGGCTAATGTGGTGGAAGATGCTTTGAGCATTAGGGTTATGACCAATCTGAAAGTGATGTTCGCTCGACTCGGCTTATTCGACAATAGGAGTCTGTTAGTAGAACTCCAGGTTAAGCCCATGTAGATTGATCAGATTAGAGGTAAACAGATGGAGGATAAGTCGCTTGAGGTATGGTTTCGTCAAGTTAAGGATGGGGATACCACTAATTTTGGGATCAACGGTGATGGGGTACTGTGTTTTTGCGGTCGGATCTGTGTACCGAATGATGAGGATTTGAGATAATCGATTCTGAGGGAAGCGCATAGTAGCCTTTACGCTATGGATCCCGGTGGGAAAAAGATGTACCGAGATCTTCGAGAGTTGTACTGGTGGCCAGGGTTGAAGCGCGAGGTTACGGATTTCGTTGCTTGCTTTCTGACTTGTCAGCAGGTTAAGGCTGAGCATCAGTTACTTTCGGGGTTGCTGTAGCCGGTAAAGATTTCGATGTGGAAATGGGAGCGAGTAACGATGGGCTTCGTTAGTGGGTTGCCTTTATCACCCACTAAGAAGGATTCTGTTTAGGTCGTCGTGGATCGATTGACCAAGTTTGCTCACTTCATTTCGGTCAGGATGAAATTTTTGCTCCAGAAATTGGCTAAGCTGTATGTGTCTGAAATTGTGAGACTGCATGGGGTTCCTGTCTCGATCATCTTCGATAGGGATCCTCGCTTCACATTTTGATTCTGGAAGAAATTGCATGAGGCTCTGGGTTCAAGGTTGGACTTTAGTACTACTTTCCATCCTCAAACAGATGGTCAGTCAGAGAGGGTGATCCAAGTACTGGAGGACATGTTGATGAGTTGTGTTATAGATTTCTGAGGCAGTTCGGAGGAGTATTTTGCCGTTGGCAGAGTTCGCCTATAGCAATAGCTATCAGTCTTGTAACAACCCAAAATTCAAGGGCACCAAAAAAGCGAGTTATAAGGCCTCCGTCTTAGTAAATCGAGTCCGTAAATAATTAATAGAAATATTTATGAGTTTGGTAGTGTGTCTAGTTAGATTTTTATTTAGTGAACTTAGCATAATTAAGAGAAATTAGTGAAAATGATTAAATTGAATAAAGGGTAGAAGTTAAATTATAGATTAATAGAAAGTAAAAGGGCCAAATTGGCAATTATGCTAATTAACATAAATGAGGCGGCAATTGATGATAAAAATCTAAGATTTTTATTATTTTATTATATTAAATTATAATGTATATCATTATTTTATGGTTTTATATTAGATATATATTATTATTAAATGATATTATATTTAATAATAATAATAATAATAATAATAGATGACAAGTGTAATAGTAATAATTATATAGGTGCACTTGTAATAAAAATATTGGTACATTTGTTATAAAATAATTTGTTTACTTAATATTAAAGTAATATAAAATAAATAAAAAGAAAGTAAAAGAAAGAAGAATGAAAAGAAACAGAGAACAAGACAAAAACAGGGAAGAAAAGGGAAAGAAAAGAGAAGGGAAAATTTGAGATTTTAAAGCTTCAAGTTTAATTGGTAAGCTAAATTTAGCCCTTTTCTCTTAATTTTGATATTTTAGAAGTCCTAAAACAAGGTTTTGATGAAATTAATTTGATAGTTTGAAAGTTTATAAGCTTTTAAACAAAGTTCATGTTGAAGAAAAGATGAATCAGGATTGAATTAAATAAATTTTAAGTTAGAATTAGTAAAAGGATTAAATTGTAAAGTAAGTTATAAGTTTTGTATTAGAGGATTAAATTAAAAGAAATTTTAAATTAGGGTTATATTATGAATACTTGATAGTTAGGATGAATATAGAAGAAAAATTAATAAAATTGAAGTATGAAATAAGTGAAACAAATAAAAGAGTCAATTAGGATTAAATTGGAATTAGGCAAAAATTGAGTAGAAATTTAATTAATTATTTAAATTAACGTTGTAATTAATAATGTAAATTATTATTATTTTCGTAGCTAACAAGGACAATGAGACATCGGCATCCAAAGGAAAAGAAAAGATTGTTGAGGAGTAAACTCGTATTCCGGGTTTGTATTAGTATAACTCAAACTATTTATTAAATGTATATTGAATTTATAGTATGTGTTATGGAGTAATTAAGATAAGGTAAGTAATAATATTTGAAATTAAGTATGAATATGTGTGAATATTGAATTATATGTGAATTGATATAATAGATGTTTTGAATTGATCAAGTATTTGAAATTGTTGTGGAAATGAATTCAAATTTGGAAAGGTAAAATAATACCCTATTAACTTGTCGGACTAGATTTGATACAAATTGTAACACCACTTACTTGAGACTGTTACCGGAGTCGAGCACGAGTCGTTATTTAACTTAACTTACTACTTCGGGTATAAAAATAATTTTATTTCATCATTCACAAGAATTTGTACATCTCACACAATGATCATTAATTTAATTATAACTCGAGTTAAAAAAAATCAAAATTTAGATATGTAAATTTTTCCTGAAACTAGACTCATATATCTTCTCACCATAAAATATTTAGAATTTTTGGTTCAACCAATTATTACAGTTTATTCATTAAAGTCTCCCTGTTTCACTGTCCAATGTTTTTGACCACTCTTCAATAAAAATCAATTATCTCAATTTACAATTTTTATATGTTGTTCCCACTTATTTCTAAGGAATCTATACATATAAATTATAACTCATGATTAATTTTGTACAATTTTAAATGATTTTCTAAAGTCTAAACAGGGGACTTCAAATACCATTCTGACCCTGTCTCACAAAAATTCAAATATCTCTTAATATGAAAGTCTTTTGCTTACACCGTTTCTTTTATTTGAAACTAGATTCAATAGGCTTTAATTTCATGTATTATTAAACCTCTAATTTGATTTCCATAATTTATGGTGAATTTTCAAATTTGAACTACTGCTACTAATCAAAAATTGTTTTAGTACAAAATATTGTTAACTAGTTTATAACATCTTTACTTCATTTTATTTAAACTTTATACATGCCATATAAATCTTTAAACATAAAACAAAAGCTACCGAAATTGATCTGGATAGTGAGCTTTGTTGTAATGATCCGATCTACCAACTTCCCTTTAATTCAATCTACAAAAAATATCAAACACACACAAGTAAGCTTATTGAAGCTTAGTAAGTTCATAGGTTTAAAAATAATGCTTATCAAACATAAATTTCCAAACAATAACAAAATATTTACTAAAGTTCCCTGCCATTCACAACCACTGTTATACTACTTCACATAGTTGAGCTCAACATTAACACTACTCAATCTCTTTCATTTGGTTCACTCCTCTTGTATTAATTATTATCAAATTAGGAAACATCTTACGAATTTGAGTACATCATTGCTCAGTGTCACGTTTCATAGCTCAATATGGTTTTCCTCATTGAAATACCATACCTACATTTCACAACTCGGTATGGGAAATACCATACCTACGTTTCTTAACTCAGTATGGTTAATACCATACCTACGTTTCACAACTCAGTATGGATGATACCATACCTACATTTCACAACTCAGTATGGTTAATACCATACCTACGTTTCACTATTTGCATGGATCAACTATGGTCTTATCCGTCAATTCATCACATGTCACGATACGAACGTACTCAATCCTGCGTTTTTTTTCCTAATTTGAATTACTACCTTTATTCTTTCATTATATCATAATTTTCACAATCCCACAACAAATTCATATTTAATAGCACATTATATCATTCAATCATTCACAAATAGCCATGTAAATTCAACCATACGAACTTACACGGCTGATTTGTAAAAGATATTAAAATTTAGGGACTATTTCGCAACTTTTTCTTTTCCTCGTTCTTCTTTGGATTCTTGATCTATAATGTAAAATATTTTCACTAATTAGAATTTATTTCATTTCTATTTCACTTCATAAATTATGCTCTTCAATTTTCAAAATTACACTTTTACCCCAAAATTTATAGATTTTACATTTAGTCCTTACTCAATTCACCCATCAATTGAACTAATTTTTTTTCTCAATTAAAACTTTATTTTATCATCATAAACTATTTCACAACCTTTGATATTCTGAATTTCAACACCATCCTCTAATTCACAACTTTTTCACAATTAGGTCCTAAATACCATTTTCTATCAAAATCACTTAATAAAACCACCTTAATATGAAATTTCAATTTAAATTTCATGATAATTCATCACAAAATTCCCTTACTCAGCCAGGGTAACTTCTAATTTCACCCACCAAATCAAAAACTAATGAATTCTATAAGTGGACCTAGTTGTAAAAGTCATAAAAACATAAAAATTATCAAGAAAAAGCAAGAATTAAACTCACACGATGTAAAAATATGAAAAACCAGCTTTCTCCAGACCTCCTATGGCATTTTGGCTGAGAAAATATGAAGAGATCTCTAGATTTTTCAATTTTGTCCTTATTTTATATGTTAAAATTATAAAATTTCCAATTTTGCCCTTATTTCCCTTATTTTTCTGGTGATTTTCTTGCCCTTGTTGTCCAACCTATACACTTTTAGGTTTAATTTCCCTTTAAATCCTCTTTCTTTTAACACTTGAGCTATTTAATCTTTCTAGCAATTTTGCATTTATTACAATTTAGTCCTTTTTATTTAATTGACTACCCTAACGTTTAAATTTCTCAACCAAACTTTAATACTAACTTAATGACACTCCATAAATATTTCTAAAAATATTTATGGCTCGGTTTTCAATTTTGAGGTCTCGATACCTCTCTTTTTGACCTATTTGACCTAATAAATTCTTTTAATTCACCAAATTCACCAATTCACAAATTCTTCTAAATTCTTACTTGACTCATAAATAATAAATTACTATCTTGTTCAATCTTACTTATCAGATTTAGTGATCTCAAATCACCATTTCTGACACCACTAAAAATTAGGTCGTTACAACTCCTCCCCCTTTAAAAATTTCGTCCTTGAAATTTGTTACCTGAAAATAGATTTGGCTACTGTGACCTCATTGACTCCTCTGTTTCCCAGGTTGCCTCCTCCATACCATGTCAATGCCATAATACTTTAACCAATGGTACTTTTTTGTTCCGCAATTCTTTAATGTCAATGCCATAATACTTTAACCAATGGTACTTTTTTGTTCCGCAATTCTTTAACTTCACGAGCCAAAATCTTCATTGGTTCTTCTAAATAAGTCATATCTGATTGAAGCTCAATTTCAATATGAGGAATTACGTGTGAAGGATATAATCTATACCATCTTAGCATAGACACATGAAACACATTGTGAATCTTTTCAAGTTCCGGAGGTAAAGCCAACCGATAAGCTACAGGACCAACCCTTTCCACAATTTCATATGGCCCTATAAATCTCGGACTCAATTTTCCTTTTCTGCCAAACCGCAACACCTTCTTCCACGGTGAAACTTTTAAAAATACTCGATCACCCACTGCATATTCTATGTCTCTTCGTTTTAAATCTGCATATGACTTCTGACGGTCTGAAGTAGCTTTTAGACTGTCTCGAATAATCTGGACTTTCTTTTCGGTTTCCCGAATCAAATCAACCCCAACTATTTTTTATTCACTCAATTCAGACCAACACAATAGAGTCTTGCATTTCCTACCATAAAGAGCTTCAAATGGTGCCATTTTTATACTAGACTGATAGCTATTATTGTAAGCAAACTCAGCCAAAGGTAAATACCTTTCCCAACTGTCACCAAACTCGAGTATACAACATCTTAACATATCTTCTAGAATTTGAATCACTCGTTCTGGCTGTCCATCTATTTGAAGAAGAAATGTTGTACTAAAATTTAATCTGGTACCTAAACCTTCTTGCAGTTTATTCCAAAATCTCAAAGTAAACCTCGAATCTCGGTCCGAAATGATAGATACTGGAACTCCACTTAGTCTCACAATCTCTGACACATACAGTTCTGCTAACTTCTCAAGTGAAAAATCTGTTCTAACTGGAATAAAGTGTGCTGACTTTGTCAATCTATCAACAATCACCCATATCGAATCTTTCTTTCTTAGAGTCATTGGCAATCCTGACACAAAATCCATTGTAACATGCTCCCACTTCCATTAAGGAATCATAATGGGTTGTAATAAACCCGTTGGTACTTGATGTTCTGCATTAACTTGCTGACAAATCAAACATTTTACAATAAATTTTGAAATTTCTCTTTTCATACCAGGTCACCAATATATCTTTTTCAAATCACCATACATTTTTGTACTAGTCAAATGAATAGAATACTTACTATTATGTGCTTCAGAAAGAATATTCTTCTTCAAATCAGAATTATTTGGAACACAAATCCTGTTATGATAACACAACATACCTTCATCATCAATGCTGAACTCTGAATCTAAATTATCTCGAACCATCTGCCGTTTAAATACTAATTTCAGGTCTTCATCCTACAATTTTTGAATTTGCTGAAGAAACATGGGTTTCACTTTCAATTCTACTAATACAGCACCTTCTTCATTAAGAGAGCATTCATTGCCCGAAGTGCAAACAAGGATGACTTTCGACTAAGTGCATCAGCAACTACATTAGCTTTCCCTAGATGATAGTCAACAACCAAATCATCATCTTTCAGCAACTCTAACCACCGTCTCTGTCTTAAGTTCAGTTCCTTATGAGTCATTAAGTATTTCAAACTTTTGTGATCTGTATAAATATAACACTTCTCACCATATAAATAGTGTCTCCAAATTTTTAAAGCAAAAACAATTGCAGCTAATTCAAGATCATGTGTAGGGTAATTCTTTTCATGTGGTTTTAACTGCCGTGAAGCATAAGCCACCACCTTTCCCGACTGCATTAACACATAACCCAAACCATTTAAAGATGCATCACTATACACAACATACGGTATACCTGATTCTGGTTGAGTCAAAACTGGAGCTTCTGTTAATATTTTCTTTAATTGGTCAAAGCTCTGTTAACATTCATCAGACCACACAAATTCAACATTCTTTTGTAATAAACGAGTCATTGGTGAAGCAATCATGGAAAAATTCTTTACAAAAAGGCGATAATACCCTGCTTGTCCCAGAAAACTTCGTCACTTCAGTTACATTCTTCGGTGTTTTCCAATTCACCACTGCTGAAACTTTACTTGGATCCACACGAATTCCTTCAGCTGATACAATATGACCCAGAAATCCAACTTTATGAAGCCAAAACTCACATTTACTAAATTTTGCATATAATTGTTTTTCTCTCAAAGTCTGTAATACAATTCTCAAGGGCTGCGCATGTTCGGATTCTATCTTTGAATAGACCAATATGTCATCAATACATACCACCACAAATCTATCCAAATAAGGCTGAAAAATCTGATTCATTAAATTCATAAATGCAGCAGGGGCATTTTTTAAACCAAAAGGCATTACCAGAAATTTGTAGTGGCCATACCGAGTTCGAAAAGCAGTCTTTGGTACATCACACTCTTTAACCTTCAATTGATAATACCCAGATCTAAGGTCTATCTTTGAGAACACTGCAGTGCCTTTCAGTTGATCAAACAAATCATCGATACGAGGTAATGGATATTTATTTTTAATTGTTACCTTGTTCAATTTTCTGTAATCAATACATAATCATAACGAACCATCTTTCTTTTTCACAAATAAAATAGGTGTGCCCCAAGGTTATGGTCTCGGTCTGATGAACCTTTTATCCAATAAATCTTGCAATTGTGTCTTCAACTCTTTTAACTCAATGGTGCCATTCTATACGATGTTATTGATATTAGAGCTGTACCCAGAATTACATCAATTACGAATTCAACCTCACGATCTAGGGGTAAACCAGGTAATTCCTCAGGAAACACATCAGTAAACTCATTAACAACTGGCAATTGCTCCATCTTCAATTCAGAACCCTGAATATCAAGAATATAAGCTAAAAATGCTTCATTATCCTTCCAAATCAATTTTCGAGCTGTAAAGGCTGAAATAGTTCTGACATCCTTCTTTTTATCTCCAAACTCAACTGAAACTATTTCCCTTGTCTGACATTTTAAATCAATGCGTTTTTCTCTACAATTCACTATGGCATCGTGTTTAATCAACCAATCCATTCCAAGAATAACATCAAATTCTCGAAAAGGTAACAACATTAAATCAGTAGAGAATTCACGGCCTTGTATTTTCAGTGGACAATTCTGACATATTAAATTAACTAACACACTTTGCCCTAGCGGATTAGTGACTAGCATATCAAGGTCAGTGGACTCAACAATCATTTTCTTTTTTGACACTAATGCAGTGCAAATATATGAATGCGTAGATCCAAGATCAATTAAAGTATACACAGAATCATCAAAAAGATAGAAAATACCAGCTATCACATCTGGAGTAAAAGCTTCTTCCCTTTCCCGGATAGCATATGTACGTACAGGTGCCCTTGTTTCTGATCGGGCTGTAGCATCTCTCATTCCGAACGAGCAGTCCCAGCAGCACTACTTTGACCCGAACGTTTACTTTTTTGAGGAGTATTTGCTTGCATCTCACCTTTTCTTTGTCTTCTTTTAATAATTGAGGACAATCCCGAATAAAATGATCAGTTCCACCACATCTATAACAAGCTCCGGTTCTTCCCCAACATTCACCAATATGAAATCTACCACAATTTTTGCATCTAGGTCTCGAATATTTTGCACACTACTAGCACTAGCTATTGGTTTATTAGTTACTCCAACATCTCGTTGAGTTGTTTTACTTTTATTCGATCGCTCTGGAAGTAACATGTCGACTAGAATCATCTTTGAACTTTTTAGGCAGAAAAGTCAAAATTGGTCTAGAGAAACTTCTTTTGTATTTTTTTTTACCTCTTCTTTCTCTTTGCATCTTTCTGTTATACACTTCTTCCATCTTTTGAACTCGATCAGGCAGAACCACAAATTCTCGAATCTTTGTGCCTCCAATCATCATACTGATTTCATCATTAAGCCCTTCTTCGAATCTAATGCATATTTCTTCCTATGTGGGTACAACATCCCGAGCATATTTACTGAGATACACAAATTCTCTTTCATATTCGGCCACTATTTTATTCCCTTATCGAAGATCAAGAAATTCCCTCCTCTTCTTATCCAAATATCTCCTTCCAACATACTTCTTTTTAAACTCATTTTGGAAGAATTCCCAGGTAAGTTTATCTGCAGGTACCACTGCCTCAATGGTTTCCCACCAATTATACGCTTCTTATTTCAGTAATGAATCTGCACACCTCAGATAGTCCTTCGGAGAACACATCATCTGTTTAAAAACTCTCTCCAAACTCTTTAACCTATACTATGCTTTAACTAGATCATCGTCCAATCTCCCTTGAAATTCTTCAGCTCCGAACTTTCTGAGTTTCTCAATCGGTGTTCTTTTGCTAGATTCATCTATTAAAGGAGGAGCAAATGGGGTTGTAACTAGTGGTTCAGTAGGGGGAGGAGGAGGTTGTTGTACCTGACTTCTTCCTTGTATTGTTTCACTATACCACTGATTCATTAACCTGTAAATCATATTTTTAAGTTCTTCCTCTCTCATCAAATAAATCGAACATTACTACTTGTTCCCTGCTCAGAAGTCTGTACTCTACTATTAACTTCCTCTTCTTGACCAACACCCTCGGGTCTATCAGACATCTTTACAATCTATAACAAAAATTAGTAGTTAGATCGGATCATTCACATCATACTATCACAGATTTATATGGCATGTATTTCTAGACATTTTACACATCACATTCATTCCGAGAATCATCTAAACCAAAGCTCTGATACCAATAAATGTAACACCACTTACTCGAGACCATCGCTGGAGTCGAGCACGAGGCGTTATTTAACTTAACTTACTACTTCGGATATAAAAATAATTTTATTTCATCATTCACAGTAAATTTGTCCATCTACGCAATAGTCATTAATTTAATTATAACTTGAATTAAAAAATCAAAATTTATATCTATAAATTTTACCTAAAACTAAACTCATATATCTTCTCACCATAAAATTTTTAGAATTTTTGGTTCAGCCAATTAATACAGTTTATTCATTAAAGTCTCCCATGTTTCACTGTCCAACGGTTCTGACCACTCTTCAATAAAAATAAATTATCTCAATTTAAAATTTTTATAGTTGTTCCCACTTATTTCTACTGAAAGTAGACTCACTAAGGAATATATACATATAAATTATAACTCATTATTATTTTTTTACAATTTTAAATGATTTTCTAAAGTCTAAATAGGGGACTTTAAATACCATTTTGGCCCCGTCTTACAAAAAATCAAATATCTCTTAATATGAAAGTCTTTTCCTTACACTGTTTCTTTTATGTGAAACTAGATTCAATAGGATTTCATTTCATATTCAACCACAAATTCGATTTCCATAATTTATGGTGAATTTTCAAAGTTGAACTATTGCTACTAATCAAAAACTATTTTAGTACAAAATATTGTTAACTAGTTTATAACATCTTTACTTCATTTCATTTAAACTCTATACATGCCTGATCGCTGTAAAATAGTCTAGTTTTAATATTTATAAAAGAGTGATCGAACCTGTAGACTGACTGCGACAACGATAGAGGCAAGTGCACCTATCAAATAGTAGTATAGCTCAGGCAAGAATATCTTATCAAACCCAAGGAACCTAAAAGTACAACTACTCACTTTCTTTCTATTATTTAGCCTAAAATATAGAGTGATTGGTTTATTAAACTAAAACAAATGAAATATTTAAACTAAATGCAAAGACAAAAGAAACAAAAATTTGGGAAAAGACGTTGAAGAAAACTCAATTGATAAAGATGATACCTTCAGGAAGAATCCACCTATGACTTCACTTATTATCTACCTTTTCAATTCATATGATTTCTTTTCTTAGCTTGATCCGTGAGACTCCCTAACCTATATTAAACCTTCTCTCGAAGCGAATAACGTCTAACCTTAGGTTAATTAGTGGAACTCTCGTTCTCTTATAATAATCCCCTAAGGAAGTAGTAAATTGATCAATGGACTCTCATATTAGGTTTCACCCTAATTCGGCAAAATCTCGTAACCCTATCTCTAGGTGCCCAATCAACTCCGCTTAATTATGCTAGATCTACTCTTAGGCGGGGTCTATTCCTCCTCCACCTAAGCACATTAGATAATTAAGAAAAAACTAAGTATATATCATATAAACCGAAAGAATTAAATAATAAAATTCATCATAGGTTTCATCCCCTTCAGGTATCTGAGGGGTTTAGTTCATAATTAAACAAGAAAACATCTCAAGAGAAAATATAAAACAAAACATAGGAAATCCTTCAAAACCTCCTGAAGGAATTGAAGAGGATATCCTCCGTCTTGAGTAGAATTCTGACTCTTCGAGATGGATCAATTGGCTATCTTAGAGTAATTCCCTAAACGAGTAAAGCTCTGGCAGAAAACTCTGCTAAAACCTGACGCCCTTGAATTGCTACCTTTGATTATTTATATAGACGTTTGGAATGCTTTACTTGGCTCCTAAGTACTCGTAATTCAAGTGAAATTCGTCCTAAGTGTTTGAGTGGACTTAGGATTGCATTTCTTGGGCTCCAAGCATCCAATTCGAGTGAAACTACTCTTTCCCGCAGTAGGGGCACGGCTAAGGCACGCTCATGTAAGTCGTGGTCCATCCCGTGTCTCCATCCTGTCGATTTAGGCACGGCTATGACACGCCCGTGTAATAATGGGTAGAGGCTATGCTTCGGGTCTGCCAATTGGGGCACGGCCGTGTACATCGGGGTCAAGCCTTGTTGGGCTTTTTGTCGACGAGGCACGGTCGTGTAAATCATGGTGTGACTATGTGCAATCTAAATATTGGGGCACGGGTGTGTGGCATGAAGTCTAGGCTGTGCCGACTTCTTAGGTTGGCCCAATTTGGTCCGTATTAAGCCCGTTTTACGTTCTTTTTATCCTTAGATGTTCTCCTGAGTATAAGACATGAAAAGAAAGGATTAAGAGCATCTTTTTACATAAATTGAGGCCTAAATCATCCAAAAGCATACTAAATATGGGGTTAAAATGTGTTAATTTTACGGTTTATCAAATACCCCCACACTTAAGCTTTTGCTTGTCCTCAAGCAAAATTCTCAATTTATAAATAAAACGAACTTTCCAAAATTCATAATTCCCATTGACAATGCCTCATCATAATTCATAGATAATTTATACATGGATGATTTAACTCGAAGTGCCCTAAAGATTCAATTACGATAAGTCATACCTTTATAGCCTGAAACCGTAGGTGTCTCCCCTTATCTAAGTAATTACCTTTGATTCCAAACCGACAAGGACCGACATCCTCACTAAAGATTCACTTAAATCACTCAAAAGTGTTTGAGGTTCAAGAATAAGCACTCTAAGTCGAACTTGGAAACTTAATCCCATAAGCTTGCCTGAAAATCAAATCTCTACCACTGTATATGAGATGATAAATGGATCAAAAGGTCTTTATTAGGGTTGTAACAGGGCTAGGGTTAAAGGTGTGGACAAAGGCTGAATTAGAAGGTTAGAATTGAGATTGAATTAACCAATTACCTAACTAGAAACAATGAACTAATATAAGTACTTACATTAATTAAAAGCTAATAAGAATACTATAATAATTCAATACGATCTTCTTCAATCAATTGGAATTTAGATACATGAGCTCTAAACTTTGATTGATTTTTTTAAGAACAAACTAAAATATTACATCATAAATGATAAATGTAACTCTTGAACTTAATATAATTCGTAATTTAATCAAATCAAACCTCGATTAAAGGGTAGTAAAAGAATAGTGATAACAAATATAAAGGGATTTTGGGTTCATATTAGTGGGTGAGTCAATAAAAGGTTATTAGGATTCAACAGGTTCACCGGGGTTAATTTGTGAAGGTAGGCTTTTAGTGGAGTGAATGGGTTAAGCCTAGGTGCCTTTATCATCTCAGTGTATCAAATCATTAATGTGGTCTCGACATGTATAAACGAGGCAAGTTCTAGAATAACAGTTCAAAGTCGACACACTCATAATCAATTAAAGTGAGCATAAAAAAAAGGTATATGCTCTATAAGGTTCAAAATCTCGCAAAAAATTATGGGTGTTTTGACGTCAATCCTTATAAATTTTGAACTTCAAGGTGATACTCAAATTAGGCTCAACAACCTGTCAAATATTTTTTTAGAAATTAGACTTATCATGCTCGATTCTCTAGTATCCTTCAAATTTAATCATCAATGCATAATTAACTAAGATTTAATTAGAGACATATCAATAAAGATCATAAATCATTAGAAATTTCATCCTAATTAATAATATGAGAAAAATACTTAAGATTAAGACTAATTTCAGGGTTTTGAGAATTATGCAAAAAGTTAGGCACTATTACCCCACACTTAAGATGTACATTGCCCTCAATGTACAAAGATAGATAATGAAATTTATGTGCCAAATCAAAAAGATAAGTGGGGAAAATAATACTCCCTGAAATCTGGATGATCTCTAGCATCTTTGGTGGCGGTGATTGTGTTTTCTATGGGCCTGATGGAGTGGCTACCAAGAAGCAATTTGCTAGATGAAGAAATTGGGTAGCCTGTGAAGATATAGCCAAGAGATCTAGAGAAATAATAATGATATACTAATAATAAATTTAAAGATTAAGAAAATAAAAAGAAGGAGACTAAGAAGAGAACTAAAATTGAAAGAAAAGACTAATGGACTAAGGAGTCCTTATTGTTGGATGGTTTGTGAAGTGGGTGTGACTTCGAAGGCTGTGTTGTGTGATTCCCTAGCAGCCTTTAGAACCTAAAACCAAGAAACTAATATGAAATAAATTACATTAAGCATCAAAGAAGTATAGATAAGGAAAATAAAGGAGACGAGAAAAGAAAAATAGAATCGAAAAGGTTTCGAGACCCTTGGCATGTCAATTAAGTGAAGCTGCTGGCAAGAACTCATGTTGAGGTTTCCTTTGAGGATACGATGCTTACGTTTCTTCGGCATGGTCTTTGTGTTGCTCAAGTGTCTTGGATCTTTTCTATGATTAGGAAGAAAATTTTGAAAGAAAAGAGGAAGAAGGAATAAGAAAGAAGATGGGAAAAAGAGGAAGGGTTGTGGGGGTTTAAATAGGATTTTAAATCTGGCATATTCCCACGCCCGTGTACCGAGGGTGTGTTGATTCACACGGCTGCCTAGCACGGCCGTGGCTAATGGCGTGTTGCTTCTTACACGCCTATTTTTTAGTCAGCCACGCCCATTTCGAGAAAGTCGGTAGCTTCACACGGTTCATAGGCACGCCCGTGCTATTCTTGTCGATACTCGTACTTTAGGGTTGTTGGGCTCGTGACATCGGGGAGTTGTTATGCTGACTTGCACGGCCCTGCTCCTATCAATGTGGTGGTTTTGGTGGTCCACACGGCCATGGACACGGCTGTGTGTAAGGTCGTGTGGTCTGGAAATCTGCACTTTTGTGTTAGTTTCCAACTAAATACTTAGGAAAGAAAGATGGACAGAAAAGGAACTGAAAACAAATCTAAAAATAAATAGCGTTAATGTTAAGGTTGCCTCCCGATAAGCGCTCGTTTATAGTCTTAAGCTAGACTGTCCTCATGTTTGAAAATTTTAGGGAGGTTTAAAGGATTGAATATCTTTCCTCATGCTTGCGATTTTATTTTCATGACAAAGTTGGAGTCGAGAAGCATTTACCTTGAATTTATCGAATTTTGGGTTACTTACCTCGACTATGTTGTGGGGGAAGATTTCGTGTACCTTGGGAAGAATTTCTCCCTTTGTCCTCAAGTCTGTTGAAGTGATGTGAAGATCGGCTTTGTCTAATAGCACTGGTCTCCTATTTTAAAGTGATTGGATGTTCCTATGAGCTCTTCCGTGGTTCCTAGGTTTTACGTGTGGATCCGCTTTTCTTTGGTGTATATCTTCTGCTCTTCTAAATTGTTGATCGTTTGCTTCTGTGTTGGCTTAGTTTTGATGCTTCGTGATGTTTCCTGCGATGGAGGTTGAATAATTTGATTATCTATTGAAACAACTTTCTTACCTTCATCTTTCGTGGTTCGCCGAGTCGAGAGCTTGAAGATTGGTGATTCATCTCTACACAAGTATGAGTTCTCTTGTGGCAACATCAATTTTAGTCTTGACAGTTGCAAGAAAAGGTCTTCCTAAAATTAAAGGGATTGAATTTTCCTCATCCATGTCTAAAACAACAAAATCTACTGGGAAAACAAATTTATCGATTTTGACTAAATCATCTTCAATAATGCCCCTAAGGATTCTGACAGTTTTATCAGCTAGTTGAATACTCATCCTAGTTTGTTTGGGCTTCCCTAGACCTAGTCGTTTAAATAGTGCATAAGGCATAACATTTATACTTGCCCTAAATCAGCTAACGCATTATCAATAGTCAAACTACCAATTAAGCATGGAATCATAAAACTCCCTGGATCTTTTAGTTTTTGTGGTAGCCTGTTCTATAGCATAGCTGAGCATGTTGCGTTTAATTCCACATGGTGCTCTTCATCTATTTTGCATTTGTTCGTCAAGAGCTTGCTTAAGAATTTCCTTGCATCCCAGATCAAAAAGAGCTTCAAGAAGAGGTAAGTTAATATGTAATTTCTTCAAGAGTTTTAGAAACTTACCGAATTGTTCCTCTGAATCATCTTTTTTCAATGCTTCGAGATAAGGTATGTGAGGTTGGTATTCCTTGATTACCGGTTTTGGCTTTTCTTGAGCTACCTCGGTCTTATCCTTCTTTTATTGCGCTGATGTGGGTCTATCTACTTCTGTACCCTCTTGAGTTGTAATGGCTTGGATTTGCTCTTTCGGGTTTATTTCTGTGTTGCTTGGTAGATGTCCTTGTTGGCATTCAGAAATTAGCTTTGTCAGGTGTCCCACTGACCTAGTAAATTCTCCAACTTGATTCTCGAGTCCTTTCATCGAATTTTGTTGTTCATCAAGGTTTGTATTAGTCTTTTGAAGACGAGAATCTGTGGCTACCATAAATTTTGTCAACATCTCTTCAAGGCTTGATTTTTTTTCCTGTGGGTAGGGCTGATTTTGATAATTTGGAGGAGGTTGCTGCCTTTGAATTCCTTGATTTCCTTGTCCTCCCCACGAAAAATTTGGGTGGTTCCTCCAACCTGGGTTATAAGTATTACTATAGGGATTATTATTGGATCTGAAATTGTTACCTATAGTTTGTTTGCTCGTTTTTTGCTCCTGGTTGGTAGGGTGGGTACTCAGCATTCGCCACATTCCCGCTTGCTTCGCATTGCATTACTGGATGTACCTGCGATGAACATAGATTATCAAGCTTTTTATTCATTAACTCTACTAGTGTTGACAGCATTGTCACTGCGTCTATATTAAAAACTCTGGCTGATTTTGTTGGCTTTGCCCTTGTGATTTGCCACTAATAAGTATTCAATGACATCTCCTCAATAAAATCATAGGCCGCTTCAGGAGTTTTGTTGTTCAGAGTTCCACCGGCTGATGAATCAATCATTTGCCTTGTTGAAGAATTCACACCATTGTAGAAAGTTTGGACTTGAAGCCACAAAGGTAATCCGTGGTGTGGGCATCTCCTTAGGAGATCCTTGTATCTTTCCCATGCATCATATAATGTTTCTGCGTCATTCTGCACAAAAGAAGATATGTCATTCCTAAATTTGGCCGTTTTGGCTGGTGGAAAATACTTTAAAAGAAATTTTTCGGTCATTTGGTCCCATGTTGCGATTGACCCTCGTGGTAACGAGTTTAACCACTGCTTTGCTTTATTCCTTAATGAAAAAGGAAATAACCGAAGACGTATGGCATCATCAAAAATGCCATTTATTTTGAAAGTATCACAGAACTCTAAGAAATTAGCTATACGAGTATTTGGATCTTCATCCTGCAATCCATCAAATTGAACAAACTGTTGAATCATTTGTGTTGTCTTAGGTTTTAATTCAAAATTATTAGTAGCTATAGCAGGCCTAACTGTAACACCCCTTACCCGAAACCCTTGCCGGAATCGAGTACATGGCATTACTAGACTTGACTATTAACTCGGGTGTAAGATTTTAAAGCTGTCCAACTGTGTCATGCTGACGAAATCGACGATAACTCGAGTTACAAAACTCAAAATTTAGATCCGTAAATTTTTTTTGAAACTAGACTCATATAACTTTTCACCATAATTTTTCCATAATTTTTCATGTGGCCAATTAGTAAATTTTATTCATCAAATTTACCCTTATTACACTGCTTGACAATTATGACCTGTCTCTACAAAAATACAGTTATCTCATTGCACAAATTTCCTATAATGTTCTTGTTTATACCAATGAAAAATAGACTCATTAAGGGTTCTACACATATAAACCATTCTTCTTAATGATTTTTGTACAATTTTTGAAAATTTTTCCAAAACAGAACAGTGACTCATGAATTCATTCAGAGCAGGTCTCACTAAAACTTAATTATCTAATAATATATAAATCTTTGCCTACTCTGTTTCTTTTATGTAAAAATAGACACAATAAGGTTTAATTTCATATCTCATTCACCTTCTAATTCAATATACCCAATTTTTGGTGATTTTTCTAACTCACAACACTGCTGTTACTACAAGCTGTTTTGTTGCATTTTATGAAAGACTAGCTTCTAACCGAACCTACCTACATCCCTAATTCAAGGATTCATTTCGTATACAAACATTTCCTTAACAAAAACGATTAAACTTTGATTAAGAATGCATAAACATTGCCATCATAAACCAACATACATATCAAGACACAACAGCGTACATAACTAAAAATTTAGCCATATTCGCATGGCTATAATACATATAATGTTAAGGTTTCATTCACACACAATCACTTTCAAACCCCTCCTATACATGCCTTTATCTAATTTAACACAACAAAAGAGTACCAAAAGAAGTTGATAGTGTGGCGACTTGCTTGACGATCCTACTCGAGCCCGTAACGTAAACAAAATCTGTAAAACCGAGGAGAACATTTCACACAAATAAGCTTACTAGCTTAGTAAGTCCTAAGCTCACAAAAATATAACATTTCACATAAACATTTAAGTATAATTATTTATACAAGGTCAAATGCTAGTAGCTCATTAACATAAGTATTTATACTCCATTTCTTTCAACCTACATTTCCTTTATTCATAGCATATCCACTTGAGGTGAATTTCCATAACATTAAGTTCAAATTAATTCAATGATAAAATAGTCATACATATCAATTTTGTCTCAAACATATATAACACAATTTCTATAATGATAACTTGACTCAAATATTTTAATCATAACTTACCTTATGTGCTTACCTATATAGATAGCTGAATACTTCAACTATGATTAGCCTTAATTAATATTCACTTTCTCTTTTATAAAACACATCATCGGCATCAAGCTCTTTGGCGATAAAGCCCGATGAGTAACACCTAGCACAAGGCACGCTAGGCTCGAGCCCAAAATAAATCAAAAGATTGGGCACGCTTAGGCACGAAGCCGAATTAAATCACCAAGCACTAAGTTCGCTAGCACGAAGCCCAAATTAAATCACCCAAGACTAAGCACGCTAGCACGAAGCCCGAATTAAATCAATGTAATCAAACATTCTCCACACACTCTTCACAACTAATATATACATATGTTTAACTCAATTGAGCTCATTCACATTAAACCAATAAAATTTACTATATCATTATGCAATCCAACAATTTATTTCACATAACCAACTTCAATCATCAACCAACTATACCACCATACATTCGGCCATAATGTAAATAGGTACAAAAATTCAGCAATTCATACCATTGTATATAATCATAATTAAGTCGTTAACATTCTTTAGCTAAAGGACTTACCTCGGTTGTCGATAGGCAGTGTAAATCGGCTATTCTAGAACCTTTGTTTTTCCTCGATCTTGTTCTTTCTCTTTTGTTCCCGATCTAAGAAATGTCAAGTAAATTTTATTCATATACATCCTATTCATTTGCTCAACTCAAAACAAAACGCATATAGCTTAGTTTAAGAAAACTAAGAACCGAATTTCCTACTTCATTCATTTAATTTAAAACAATAATCATACAAAATTTAAGCATTCAACTTATTCAATTTAACTAATAGCACACATAATATAAATTGCAACCAATTGGGATTTCTCCTCAATGGCGAATGGTTATTAGGCTCTACTGAGTCTCCATAATCCTCCTTTTATCATTTTAATCCTTCTTCCATTTAATTTAGGCAATTGACTCCTCATACCATTTCACCCAACAATCCTATCTAAGTATAATCATCCATCCTTGGCCAATTTCACAATATATATATATATATAATATATCCAAGTATCAAATTAATAGGAAAATTTCATGAACGGTCATCTTCACCTTAGGCCGAATATAAGAACATCATCATGCATAAAAGAAATCTTTCTACAATCTTAACTGCTTCTTCCCATTTCATCTAAACTTATTAACACAACAAATCATAAATTTTCTTCCATGGCTGAACCTCATCAAGCTTAATATCAACAAATTTCTGCTTGTTTTCAATGATGATTAAAGAATTTAACCCAATTCAAGGATAGATTATTAAGCTAAAGTTCACTCTTACCTTGCCTACTACATGCAATGGCCGAATGGAGAGGATGAAGTTTTCTTCTTCATTTTGAAGATAAGAATCGGGAAGAAGATGATTGAGGAAGAGAATTTAATTTCCTTTTCCTTTTGTTTATTAAACTAGCACATATATTAGCATGCTTGTAATATAATAATGCTTTAAATATAATATATTAAGACAATAGATTATTTTATTTTATTTTTTCATGATTACCGTCCACCATATTAAATATGGGGAATTTGACATGCAAATCCTATGTTTAATAAACTAGTCACTTAGCTCTTTTTATTTCATGCTCGCTACATTGGTCCTCTTAGCAATTTAATCCTTTTAGCCAATTAAACACTCAAACGATTAAATTCTTCTCTGAAACTTTCACATACATCAATTCACCTATAATAGACACATGATATAATATATAAAAATATTTATCGGGCTCGGATTCATGGTTCAAAACCATTGTTCGATTAGGGTCGATTCGTCGTCACAACTCTCCCCTTAAGGATTTTCGTCCCGAAAATCTTACCGTTAAACAACGTCGGATATTGTTGCCTCATTGAATCTTCAGCTCCCACGTTGCCTCTTCAACTCCGTGTCGATTCCATAACACTTTCACTAAGGAGATCTTTTGTTTCTTAACTCTTTCATTTCCGAGCTAAAATACGGATCGGCTTTTCCTCATCGTCATATCGATCGTATCTCGATCTCGACGGAGCAATTACATGTGACGGATCCGATCAGATTCACGGAGCATAGAAACATGAAATACATCGTGTATCTTTTCTAATTGGAGGTAGTTTCAACCTATAAGCCACAGCCCAACACGTTCAATGATTTCATACGGTCCAATGAACCTCGGGCTCAACTTGCCCTTCCGGCCAAAACGGAGCACTTTCTTCCACAGAGA
Organism: Gossypium rotundifolium; assembly: GCA_025506655.1. Taxonomy (NCBI): domain Eukaryota; kingdom Viridiplantae; phylum Streptophyta; class Magnoliopsida; order Malvales; family Malvaceae; genus Gossypium; species Gossypium rotundifolium. The sequence continues at coordinate 153,346,531 of CP106727.1, read as the reverse complement.
AACCTTTAAAAATACTCGATCTCCAATCTAAAATTCAATATCTTTACGCTTCAAATCAGCATAGGACTTTTTTCGATCCGATGCGACTTTCAAATTATCTTTGATTATGGCCACTTCTGCATTCAAACCTCTTTAATCAAATCAACCCGTGTATCTTATTTTCACCGAGCTCACCAATATAATGGTGTTTGACATTTTTACCGTATAAGGCTTCATAAGGTGCCATTTTGATACTTGATTGAAAGCTATTATTATAAGCAAATTCAATCAAAGGTAGGTATCGCTCCCACGCACCTTCAAACTCGAGAACGCAACATCTCAACATGTCCTCAAGTATCCGAATAGTTCGCTCAGACCGACCGCCCGTCTGCGGATGAAAGGTCAGACTAAAATGTAGTTTAGTACCTAAAGCATCTTGCAACTTCTTCCAAAACCACGATGTAAATCTGGTCTCTGTCGACACAATGGAGCTCGGTACACCATGCAATCTTACAATCTGCGATACATACAATTCAAGAAGTTTATCGAGTGAAAAGTCCATATCGAACCCAGCACAAAATGGGTGACTTAGCGCCTATCAACTATCACCCATACGGCATCTTTCTTACTCGGTGTCATAGGAAGACCGGATACAAAATCCATTGAAATTTTATCCCATTTCCACTCAGTATCATGATCTATGAAGCAACCCGTAAGGCACTTGATGCTCGGCTTTTACTTGTCGACAAATTAGGCACTTTGAAACAAATTCGGATATATCACATTTCATACCAGCCACCAATAAACTGCTTTCAAGTCGTTATACATTTTCGTGCTACCGGATGTATCGATAGTCGGCCACAATGAGCCTCATTCAAAATCATCTCAGATCAAATCGAGTTCTTTGGAACACACATTCGGCTTTTAAAATTCAAACAGTCATTTGCATCAATCTAAAAATCTGACTCTGCACCTTTTTCACACTGAATTCGTTTAGCAATCATATACTTGTCAACTTTCTGTGCATCACAAATTTGTTGGATAAACATTGGTCTTGCTCGTAACTCGGCTATGATCGAACCATCACTAGACATAGCCATCAGGCATTCATTGCTCAAGAGCAAGTAAAGATTTCTGACTTAACGCATCCGCAACAACGTTAGCTTTTCCCGGGTGATAGTCAATCACCAATTCATAGTCTTTAGTAGTTCTAGCCACCTACGTTGTCTCAAATTCAGATCTTTCTAAGTCATTAGATACTTCAGACTTTTATGATCTGAGTAAACATGACATTTCTCGCCAAACAAGTAATGACGCCAAATCTTCAGTGCGAACACAATGGCTGCAAGCTCTAAATCATGCGTCGGGTAATTTCTTTCATGCGGCTTCAATTGTCTTGAAGCGTAGGCTACAACTTTGCCTTCCTGCATCAAAACGCAGCCCAAACCATTCAAAGAAGCATCAGAATAAACAACAAATTCTTTACCCGATTCAGGCTGAACTAACACTGGAGCTTCTGTCAAAAGGGCTTTCAACTGATCAAAACTTTTCTGACATTTTTCTGACCACTCGAAACGGACATCTTTCTGCAATAACTTTGTCAACGGGGTAGCTATCATAGAAAAATCTTTCACAAATCGTCGATAGTAACCCGCAAGTCCTAGAAAACTTCGAATCTCGGAAACATTTTTCGGTGGTTTCCAATCAAGTATAGCCGAGATTTTGTTTGGATCAACTCGAATGCCCGATGCTGAAACAACATGCCCCAAAAGTGACCTCTTTCATCCGTAACTCACACTTACTAAACTCAGATACAACCGCCGATTACGCAAAGTTTGTAACACTAACTTCAGATGCTCAAGATGTTCAATTTCATCTTTGGAATAGATCAATATGTCATCAATAAACACCACTACAAATCGATCCAAAACTATCTAAAACTCGATTCATTAAATCCATAAAACAAAGAAGCGTTAGTAAGCCCAAAAGGCATAACTAAAATTCAAAACGTCGTACCTCGTCCAAATGCGTCTTTGGCACATCTCAGTATCTCGACTCAGAATCGATAATAACCCGATCTCAAATCTATTTTCAAAATACGGAAGCCCTTTCAACTGATCAAACAAATCATCAATCCGATAGAAGGTACTTATTTTTATAGTTACCTTATTCGATGTTGCCGATAATCAATACACATTCGCATCGCTCCATCTTTCTTTCTCACAAAAGAATGGCGCACCTAAGGAGAAAAACTTGGTCGCGAAGCCCCTATCTGTTAACTCTTGCAAATGTGCTTTCAACTCTTTCGATTCAAGAGGTGCCATCCGATATGGAGCTATTGAGATCGAGTCGTCCTTAATTAATTCAATACCAAACTCAATCTCTCGTCTTTGAGGGTAAACCGGTAGTTCTTCAGAAACACATCCGAGTATTCACATACAATCATGCAGATTCAACTGCTTTCTCGACAATTTATTATCCAAGACATAAGCCAAATAGGCTTCACACCCTTTTCTCACATACTTAGGGCTAACATCAAGATATAATCGAGGAAACCCACCTAAATCACTGGATTCAATTCTAATGATCTCACCGTTCTGGTGTCTCAAATCAATAAGCTTTCTTTTGCAATTCACCACTGCATCATGCGAAGTTAACCAGTCCATTCCCAGAATTATATCAAACTCATCGAAGGGCAACAGCATTAAATCGACTGGGAAACAAAAGTCCCGAATCATCAATGGGCAACTTTTACACACTTTATTTACAAACACACATCTACCCAAAGGGTTGGATACACGAATCACAAATTCAGTAGACTCAATGGCGAGTCTTCTCGAATACCGAGTTTCACATACATATGAATGGGTCGAACCAGATCAATCAATGCTATCACAAGAGTATCATAAAGGGTGAAAGTACCGTAATGACATCCGAGAAGCAAGATCCTCTCTAGCTCGAGTAACATAAGCTCTAACTGGAGCTCTAGCCTCGATCGAACTCATCGTGTTCTTCGTCCCTCTTTGACTACCACCTACATTCTTTTAACGCATGGGTGGTCCGCCTGCTTATGCAATCGCTTGGTCTAGAGTTTTGTGCCGATTCGCTTTCACTAACATCGGCACTCTCAAATAAAATGGTCCGAGGATCCACATTTAAAACAGGACCGATCACGAACTCTATAACTCCCCGAATGCCATTTTCCACAATGCTCGATTCAACTCGATTCTCAAACATTATCAACACTAGCCATCGAGGTAGCTCGGGAGATCACCGGAGGTCGATCGCGTCTAGGTGAATCCGAGGTAGCTTTACGTCGGCTGAAGTTATCTCTAAACTTTTAGAGGTGGAGGAAATTCTTACCGACGATCTCTTTCGAGTGTCTCTAGCTTCGCCTCATTTCTTTCTTCTCTTTCCCGAGCTCTTCACTTTGCAAGCTCGCTCAACTAATGTCACAAACTCTTGAATTTCAAGGATGCCAACAAGCAACTTTATATCTTCATTCGCACCGTCTTCAAACCTTTTGCACATAATAGCCTCAGAGAAACACACTCTCTAGCATATCCGCGAGCACGACAAATTTTCGTTCATATTTCGTCACGGTCATTCGCCCGCTTCATTCAAGAAATTCTTTTCGTTTACGGTCGATGAACCTCTCGGTGATATATTTCTTACGAAATTCATTCGGAAGAAATCACGTCACTTTTCTTTCGGGACCATCGATACTAGTGTATTCCACCGGTGATATGCGGTGTCCCAAGTAACGATATAGCACACTTCAAGCATTCCTCCTGAGTACAAGATAGCTCATCAAGTACCAATAGTATTATCAAGCCACATTTCACTGCTCAACGTCATCATCATCATTGGCCCCAATTCTTATTACCCAAACTTTCGATTTTATCAATCGGAGGTCTACTAGATCTCATCGGATCTATCATCTGGGTCTTTGAAGGAACCGGAGTTGGATTATTCGGGGTGGAGGTTGTGGTATGCCAGATTATTTTGAATAAACGGGTAAACCATTCATTCATCATTTGGTAGAAGGCTTGTTTAGCTTCTCCCTCATGGTTGCCCGTAACAGGTTGATTTTGAGAGTCTAATGGCGCTGATCCATGTGCACGGTCAGGTGCTACACTTTCTACATCATCCGCTACGGCTCTATCGAGATCGGAATCCATTTGCTATATAAAACAAAGTTCAGGCTGTCAGTAATCACCACACTATCAATATATGATAAAGGCATGTATAGCTAGACTCACACGCGCTACGGTAGTCCTAGAATCGACTAAACCGTAAGCTCTAATACCAATAAAATGTAACACCCCTTACCCGAAACCCTTGCCGGAATCGAGTACATGGCATTACTAGACTTGACTATTAACTCGGGTGTAAGATTTTAAAGCTGTCCAACTGCATCATGCTGACCAAATCGACCATAACTCGAGTTACAAAACTCGAAATTTAGATCCGTAAATTTTCCTTGAAACTAGACTCATATAACTTTTCACCATAATTTTTCCAGAATTTTTCATGTGGCCAATTAGTACAGTTTATTCATCAAAGTTACCCTTATTACACTGCTTGACAATTCTGACCTGTCTCTACAAAAATACAGTTATCTCATTGCACAAATTTCCTATAATGTTCTTGTTTATACCAATGAAAAATAGACTCATTAAGGGTTCTACACATATAAACCATTCTTCTTAATGATTTTTTTACAATTTTTTAAAATTTTTCCAAAACAGAACAGTGACTCATGAATTCATTCAGAGCAGGTCTCACTAAAACTTAATTATCTAATAATATATAAATCTTTGCCTACTCTGTTTCTTTTATGTAAAAATAGACACAATAAGGTTTAATTTCATATCTCATTCACCTTCTAATTCAATATACCCTATTTTTGGTGATTTTTCTAACTCACAACACTGCTGTTACTACAAGCTGTTTTGTTGCATTTTATGAAAGACTAGCTTCTAACCGAACCTACCTACATCCCTAATTCAAGGATTCATTTCGTATACAAATATTTCCTTAACAAAAATGATTAAACTTTGATTAAGAATGCATAAACATTGCCATCATAAACCAACATACATATCAAGACACAACAGCGTACTTAACTAAAAATTTAGCCATATTCGCATGGCTATAATACATATAATGTTAAGGTTTCATTCACACACAATCACTTTCAAACCCCTCCTATACATGCCTTTATCTAATTTAACACAACAAAAGAGTACCAAAAGAAGTTGATAGTGTGGCGACTTGCTTGACGATCCTACTCGAGCCCGTAACGTAAACAAAATCAGAAACCGAGGAGAACATTTCACACAAATAAGCTTACTAGCTTAGTAAGTCCTAAGCTCACAAAATATAACATTTCACATAAACATTTAAGTATAATTATTTATACAAGGTCAAATGCTAGTAGCTCATTAACATAAGTATTTATACTCCATTTCTTTCAACCTACATTTCCCTTATTCATAGCATATCCACTTGAGGTGAATTTCCATAACATTAAGTTCAAATTCAATTCAATGATAAAATAGTCATACATATCAATTTTGTCTCAAACATATATAACACAATTTCTATAATGATAACTTGACTCAAATATTTTAATCATAACTTACCTTATGTGCTTACCTATATAGATAGCTGAATACTTCAACTATGATTAGCCTTAATTAATATTCAGCTTTCTCTTTTTATAAAACACATCATCGGCATCAAGCTCCTTTGGCGATAAAGCCCGATGAGTAACACCGCACAAGGCTCGCTAGGCTCGAGCCCTAAATAAATCACCGACCTTTGGGCACGCTAGGCACGAAGCGAATTAAATCACCGCACTAAGCACGCTAGGCATGAAGCCGAATTAAATCACTAAGCACTAAGCTCGCTAGGCACGAAGCCGAATTAAATCACCGCACGAAGCCGAATTAAATCACTGGCACTAAGCCTGCTAGGCACGAAGCCCGAATTAAATCACCGGCACTAAGCCTGCTAGGCACGAAGCCCGAATTAAATCAATGTAATCAAACATTCTCCACACACTCTTCACAACTAATATATACATATGTTTAACTCAATTGAGCTCATTCACATTAAACCAATAAAATTTACTATATCATTATGCAATCCAACAATTTATTTCACATAACCAACTTCAATCATCAACCAACTATACCACCATACATTCGCCATAATGTAAATAGGTACAAAAATTCAGCAATTCATACCATTGTATATAATCATAATTAAGTCGTTAACATTCTTTAGCTAAAGGACTTACCTCGGTTGTCGATAGGCCGTGTAAATCGGCTATTCGAGAACCTTTGTTTTTCCTCGATCTTGTTCTTTCTCTTTTTGTTCCCGATCTAAGAAATGTCAAGTAAATTTTATTCATATACATCCTATTCATTTGCTCAACTCAAAACAAAACGCATATAGCTTAGTTTAAGAAAAACTAAGAACCGAATTTCCTACTTCATTCATTTAATTTAAAACAATAATCATACAAAATTTAAGCATTCAACTTATTCAATTTAACTAATAGCACACCGCAATATAAATTGCAACCAATTGGGATTTCTCCTCAATGGCCGAATGGTTATTAGGCTCCTACGAGTCTCCATAATCCTCCTTTTTATCATTTTAATCCTTCTTCCATTTAATTTAGGCAATTGACTCCTCATACCATTTCACCCAACAATCCTATCTAAGTATAATCATCCATCCTTGGCCAATTTCACAATATATATATATATAATATATCCGAGTATCAAATTAATAGGAAAATTTCATGAACGGTCATCTTCACCTTAGGCCGAATATAAGAACATCATCATGCATAAAAGAAATCTTTCTACAATCTTAACTACTTCTTCCCATTTCATCTAAACTTATTAACACAACAAGTCATAAATTTTCTTCCATGGCTGAACCTCATCAAGCTTAATATCAACAAATTTCGGCTTGTTTTCAATGATGATTAAAGAATTTAACCCAATTCAAGGATAGATTATTAAGCTAAAGTTCACTCTTACCTTGCCTACTACATGCAATGGCCGAATGGAGAGGATGAAGTTTTCTTCTTCATTTTGAAGATAAGAATCGGGGAAGAAGATGATTGAGGGAAGAGAATTTAATTTCCTTTTTCTTTTGTTTATTAAACTAGCACATATATTAGCATGCTTGTAATATAATAATGCTTTAAATATAATATATTAAGACAATAGATTATTTTATTTTATTTTTTTCATGATTACCGTCCACCATATTAAATATGGGGAATTTGACATGCAAATCCCTATGTTTAATAAACTAGTCACTTAGCTCTTTTTATTTCATGCTCGCTACATTGGTCCTCTTAGCAATTTAATCCTTTTAGCCAATTAAACACTCAAACGATTAAATTCTTCTACGAAACTTTCACATACATCAATTCACCTATAATAGACACATGATATAATATATAAAAATATTTATCGGGCTCGGATTCGTGGTTTCGAAACCACTGTTCCGATTAGGGTCAGATTCGGTCTGTCACACTAACAATACTAGATTCAGCTCCTGTCAGATTAGGTTTAGCATAATCATTCATAGTAAGCGGAGCATTCTGATCTTGCGCATCAGGCGGATTATTTTCGGCCATCCCTTCAGTAGGATTGGATCTGTTTTGTTGTTCTTCTCTTTGGTAGTCTAGAGCCTGACTAGTTTGTCTGCGATTTCTGCGAGCGGTAGCTTCAATATCACTGTCATATTCTAATGGTCCTCTAGGGTTTCTTCTAGTCATAAACTAGAGGTACCTTGCAAGTTTAATAAAGAAAGAGGATTAGTAAAATTAATAAAAATTAGAAATAATGGCTAAAGTAAAAAAAATAGAGCTTTCGTAATATTTTAGAAAGTTCCCCGGCAACGACGCCAAAAACTTGATCGCTGCAAAACAATCTAGTTTTAATATTTATAAAAGAGTGATCGAACTCAGAGACTAATCTGCAACAACGATAGAGGCAAGTGCACCTATCGAGCAAAGTAGTATAGCTCAGGCAAGAATATCTTATCGAACCCAAGGAACCTAAAAGTACTACTACTCACTTTCTTTCTATTATTTAGCCTAAAATATGGAGTGATTAGTTTATTAAACTAAAACAAATGAAATATTTAAACTATATGCAAAGACAAACGAAATGAAACTTTGGGAAAAGATGTTGAAGAAAACTCAGTTGATAAAGATGATACCTTCGGGAAGAATCCACCTATGACTTCACTTATTATCTACCTTTTCAATTCATATGATTTCTTTACTTAGCTTGATCCGTGAGACTCCCTAACCTATATTAAACCTTCTCTCAAAGTGAATAACGTCTAACCTTAGGTTAATTAGTGGAACTCTCGTTCTCTTATAATAACCCCCTAAGGAAGCAGTAAATTAATCAATGGACTCCCATATCAGGTTTCACCCTAATCCGGCAAAATCTCATAACCCTATCTCTAGGCGCCAGATCAACTCCGCTTAATTATGCTAGATCTACTCTTAGGCAGGGTCTATTCCTCCTCCACCTAAGCACATCAGATAAATTTAAGCAACATAATTAAGAACAAACTAAGTATATATCATATAAACCGAAAGAATTAAATAACAAAATCCATCATAGGTTTCATCCCTTCGTATCCGAGGGTTTAGTTCATAATTAAACAAGAAAACATCTCAAGAGAAAAGATAAAACAAAACATAGGAAATCCTTAAAAACCCCCTGAAGGAATTGAAGAAGAGATCCTCCGTCTTGAGTAGAATTTCGACTCTTCGAGATGGATCAATTGGCTATCTTCGAGTAATTCCCTAAACGAGTAAAGCTCTGGCAGAAAACTCTACTAAAACCTGACGCCCTTGAATTGCTGCCTTCGATTGTTTATATAGACGTTTGGAATGCTTTACTTGGCTCCTAAGTACTCGTAATTCAAGTGAAATTCGTCCTAAGTGTTTGAGTGGACTTAGGATTGCATTTCTTGGGCTCCAAGCATCCAATTCCTAGTGAAACTGCTCTTTCCCGCGATAGGGGCACGGCTAAGGCACGCTCGTGTAAGTCGAGGTCCAGCCCGTGTCTCCATCCTGTCGATTTAGGCATGGCTATGACATGCCCGTGTAATATATGGGTAGAGGCCGTGCTTCGGGTCTACCAATTGGGGCACAGGTCGTGTACATTGGGGTCAGGCCGTGTTGGGCTTTTTGTCGACGAGGCACAGTTGTGTAAATTAGGGTGTGACCGTGTGCAATCTAAATATTAGGGCACACGATGTGTGGCATGAAGTCTAGGCCGTGCCGACTTCTTAGGTTGGTCCAATTTGGTCCGTATTAAGCTTGTTTTACGTTCTTTTTATCCTTAGGTGTTCTCCTGAGTATAAGACATGAAAAGAAAGGATTAAGAGCATCTTTTTACATAAATTGAGGCCTAAATCATCCAAAAGCATACTAAATATGGGGTTAAAATGTGTTACTTTTACGGTTTATCAAATACCCCCACACTTAAGCTTTTGCTTGCCCTCAAGCAAAATTCTCAATTTACAATTAAAAAAAACTTTCCAAAATTCATAATTCCCATTGACAATGCCTCATCATAATTCATAGATAATTTATACATGGATTATTTAACTCGAAGTGCCCTAAAGATTCAATTACGATAAGTCATACCTTTATAGCTTGAAACCGTAGGTGTCTCCCCTTATCTAAGTAATTACCTTTGATTCAAAACCGACAAGGACCGACATCCTCACTAAATATTCACTTAAATCACTCAAAAGTGTTTGAGGTTCAAGAATAAGCACTCTAAGTGGAACTTGGAAACTTAATCCCATAAGCTTGCCTGAAAATCAAATCTCCACCACTGTATATGAGATGATAAATGGATCAAAAGGTCTTTATTAGGGTTGTAACGGGGCTAGGGTTAAAGGTGTGGATAAAGGCTGAATTAGAAGGTTAGAATCGAGATTGAATTAACCAATTACCTAACTAGAAACAATGAACTAATATAAGTACTTACATTAATTAAAAGCTAATAAGAATACTATAATACTTCAATACGAGCTCTTCTTCAATCAATTGGAATTTAGATACATGACCTCTAAACTTTGATTGATTTTTTTTAAGAACAAACTAAAATATTACATCATAAATGATAAATGTAACTACTGAACTTAATATAATTCGGTAATTTAATCAAATCAAACATCGATTAAAGTGTAGTCAAAAGAATGGTGATAGCAAATATAAAGTGATTTTGGGTTGATATTAGTGGGTGAGTCAATAAAAAGGTAATTAGGATTCAACAGGGTTCACTAGGGGTTAATTTGTGAAGGTAGGCTTTTTAGTGGAGTGAATGGGTTAAACCTAGGTGCCTTTATCATCTCAGTGTATCAAATCATTAATGTGGTCTCGACATGTATAAACGAGGCAAGTTCTAGAATAACAGTTCAAAGTTGACACACTCATAATCAATTAAAGTGAGCATAAAAAAAAGGGTATATGCTCTATAAGGCTCAAAATCTCACAAAAAATTATGGGTGTTTTGACATCAATCCTTATAAATTTTGAACTTCAAGGTGATACTCAAACTAGGTTCAACAACCTGTTAAAATTTTTTTAGAAAGTAGACTTATCATGCTCGATTCTCTTGTATCCTTCAAATTTAATCATCAATGCATAATTAACTAAGATTTAATTAGAGACATATCAATAAAGATCATAAATCATTATAAATTTCATCCTAATTAATAATATGAGAAAAATACTTAAGATTAAGACTAATTTAAGGGTTTTGAGAATTATGCAAAAAGTTAGGCACTAGTACCCCCACACTTAAGATGTACATTGCCCTCAACGTACAAAGATAGATAATGAAATTTATGTGCCAAATCAAAAAGATAAGTGGGGAAAATAATACTCCCTGAAATCTGGATGATCTCTAGCATCTTTGGTGGCGGTGATGGTGTTTTCTATAGGCCTGGTGGAGTGGCTACCGAGAAGCAATTTGCTAGATTAAGAAATTGGGTAGCCTGTGAAGATATAGCCAAGAGATCTAGAGAAATAATAATGATATAACAATAATAAATTTAAAGATTAAGAAAATAAAAAGGAGACTAAGAAGAGAAGTGAAATTGAAAGAAAAGACTAATGGATTAAGGAGTCCTTATTGTTGGATGGTTTTCGAAGTGGGTGTGACTTCGAAGGCTGTGTTGTGTGATTCCCTAGCAGCCTTTAGAACCTAAAACCAAGAAACTAATATGAAATAAATTACATTAAGCATCAAAGAAGTATAGATAAGGAAAATAAAAGAGACGAGAAAAGAAAAATAGAACCGAAAAGGTTTTCGAGACCTTTGGCATGTCAATTAAGTGAATCTGTCGGCATGAACTCATGTTGAGGTTTCCTTTGAGGATACGATGCTTACGTTTCTTTGGCATGGTCTTTTTGTTGCTCAAGTGTCTTGGATCTTTTCTATGATTAGGAAGAAAATTTTGAAAGAAAAGAGGAAGAAGGAATAAGAAAGAAGATGGGAAAAAGAGGAAGGGCTGTGGGGGTTTAAATAGGATTTCAAATCTGGCATGTTCCCACGCCCGTGTACCGAGGGTGTGTTGATTCACACGGCTACCTAGCACGGCCGTGGCTAATAGCGTGTTGCTTCTTACACGCCCGTTTCTTATTCACCACGCCCGTTTCGAGAAAGTCAGTAGCTTCACACGGTTCATAGGCATGCCTGTGCTATTCTTGTCGATACTCATACTTTAGGGTTGTTAGGCTCGTGACGTTGGGGAGTGGTTGGGCTGACTTGCATGGCCCTGCTCCTGTCAGTGTGGTGGTTAGGGTGGTCCACACGGTCACGGACATGGCCGTATCTAAGGCCGTGTGGTCTGGAAATTTGCACTTTTGTGTTATTTCCAACTAAATACTTAGGAAAGAAAGATGGACAGAAAAGGAACTGAAAACAAATCTGAAAATAAATAGTGTTAATGTTAGGGTTGCCTCCCGATAAGCGCTCGTTATAGTCTTAAGCTAGACTGTCCTCATGTTTGAAAATTTTAAGGAGGTTTAAAGGATTGAATATCTTTCCTTATGCTTGCGATTTTATTTTCACGACAAAGTTGGAGTCGAGAAGCATTTACCTTGAATTTATCAAATTTTGGGTTACTTACCTCGACTATGTTGTGGGGGAAGAATTTCTCCCTTTGTCCTCAAGTCTGTTGAAGTGATGTGAAGATCGGCTTTGTCTAATAGCACCTGGTCTCCTATTTTAAAGTGATTGGATGTTCCTATGAGCTCTTCTGGTGGTTCCTTAGGTTTTACTTCGTGTGGATCCGGCTTTTCTTTGGTGTATATCTTCTGCTCTTCTAAATTATTGATCGTATGCTTCTGTGTTGGCTTAGTTTTGATGCTTCGTGATGTTTCCTGCGATGGAGGTTGAATAATTTGATTATCTATTGAAACGACTTTCTTATCTTCATCTTCTGTGGTTCTGGCTGAGTCGAGAGCTTGAAGATTGACTGATTCATCTCCTACACGAAGTATGGAACATCAATTTTAGTCTTGGCAGTTGCAAGAAAAGGTCTTCCTAAAATTAAAGGGATTGAATTTTCCTTATCCATGTCTAAAACATCAAAATCTCTTGGGAAAACAAATTTATCGATTTTGACTAAAACATCTTCAATAATGCCCCAGGGATTTCGACAGTTTTATCGACTAGTTGAATACTCATCCTAGTTTGTTTGGGCTTCCCTAGACATAGTCGTTTAAAGCAAGTGCATAAGGCATAACATTTATACTTGCCCCTAAATCGCCTAACGTATTATCAATAGTCAAACTACCAATTAAGCATGGAATCGTAAAACTCCCTGGATCTTTTAGTTTTTGTGGTAGCCTGTTCTGTAGCATAGCTAAGCATGTTGCGTTTAATTCCACATGGTGCTCTTCATCTATTTTACGTTTGTTCGTCAAGAGCTTGCTTAAGAATTTCCTTACATCCGGCATCTGAAAAAGAGCTTCAAGAAGAGGTAAGTTAATATGTAATTTCTTCAAAAGTTTTAGAAACTTACCGAATTGTTCCTCTGAATCATCTTTTTTTCAATGCTTCGGGATAAGGTATGCGAGGTTGGTATTCCTTGATTACCAATTTTGGCTTTTCTTGAGCTACCCAGGTCTTATCCTTCTTTTCTTGCGCTGATGTGGGTCTATCTACTTCTGTACCCTCTTGAGTTGTAATGGCTTGGATTTGCTCTTTCGGGTTTATTTCGTGTTGCTTGGTAGACGTCCTTGTTGGCATTCGAATTAGCTTTGTCGGTGTCCCACCGACCTAGTAAGTTCTCCAACTTGATTCTCGAGTCCTTTCATCGACTTCTATTGTTCATCGTGGTTTGTATCGGTCTTTTGAAGATGAGAATCGTGGTCGCCATGAATTTTGTCAACATCTCTTCAAGGCTTGATTTTTTCCGTGGGTAGGGCTGATTTTGATAATTTGGAGGAGGTTTCGCTTTGAATTCCTTGATTTCCTTGTCCTCCCACGAAAAATTTGGGTGGTTCCTCCAACTCGGGTTATAAGTATTACTATAGGGATTATTATTGGATCTGAAATTGTTACCTATAGTTTGTCTGCTCGTTTTCTGCTCCTGGTTGGTAGGGTGGGTACTCAGCATTCGCCACATTCTCGCTTGCTTCGTATTGCATTACTGGATGTACCTGCGAAGAACATAGATTATCAAGCTTTTTATTCATTAACTCTACCTGTGTTGACAGCATTGTCACTGCGTCTATGTTGAAAACTCCAACTGATTTTGTCAGTTTTGCCCTTGTGATTTGCCATTGATAAGTATTCAATGACATCTCCTCAATAAAATCGTAGGCCGCTTTAGGAGTTTTGTTGTTCAGAGTTCCACCGGCTGATGAATCAAACATTTGCCTTGTTGAAGAATTCACACCATTGTAGAAAGTTTGGACTTGAAGCCACAAAGGTAATCCGTGGTGTAGGCATCTCCTTAGGAGATCCTTGTATCTTTCCCATGCATCATATAATGTTTCTGCGTCATTCTGCACAAAAGAAAATATGTCATTCCTAAATTTGGCCGTTTTGGTGGTGGAAAATACTTTAAACGAAATTTTTCGGTCATTTGGTCCCATGTTGTGATTGACCCTTGTGGTAACAAGTTCAACCACTGCTTTTCTTTATTCCTTAATGAAAAAAGAAATAACCGAAGACGTATGGCATCATCAGAAATGTCATTTATTTTGAAAGTATCACAGAACTCTAAGAAATTAGCTATATGAGTATTTGGATCTTCGTCCTGAAATCCATTAAATTGAACAAACTGTTGAATCATTTGTGTTGTGTTAGGTTTTAATTCAAAATTACTAGTAGCTATAGCAGACTAACAATACTAGATTACGCTCTGCCGATTAGGTTTAGCATAATCATACATAGTGTTTTGAGCATTCGATCTTGCGATCAAAGCGGATTATTTTCGCCATTCCTTCATGGGATTGGATCTATTTTGTTGTTCTTCTCTTTGGTAGTCTAGAGCTCGCCTAGTTTGTCGTGATTTCTGTGAGCGGTAGCTTCAATATCACTGTCATATTCTAATGGTCCTCTAGGGTTTCTTCTAGTCATAAACTAGAGGTACCTTGTAAGTTTAAAAAGAAAGAGGATTAGTAAAATTAATAAAAATTAGAAATAATGGCTAAAGTAAAAAAAATAGAGCTTTCGTAATATTTTAGAAAGTTCCCCGACAACGGCGTCAAAAACTTAATCGCTGCAAAACAGTCTAGTTTTAATATTTATAAAAGAGTGATCGAACCTGTAGACTGACTGCGACAACGATAGAGGCAAGTGCACCTATCGAACAGTAGTATAGCTCAGGCAAGAATATCTTATCGAACCCAAGGAACCTAAAAGTACTACAACTCACTTTCTTTCTATTATTTAGCCTAAAATATGGAGTGATTGGTTTATTAAACTAAAACAAATGAAACATTTAAACTAAATGCAAAGACAAACGAAACGATACTTTGGGAAAAGACGTTGAAGAAAACTCAATTGATAAAGATGATACCTTCGTGAAGAATCCACCTATGACTTCACTTATTATCTACCTTTTCAATTCATATGATTTCTTTACTTAGCTTGATCCGTGAGACTCCCTAACCTATATTAAACCTTCTCTCGAAGCAAATAACGTCTAACCTTAGGTTAATTAGTGAAACTCTCGTTCTCTTATAATAACCCCCTAAGGAAGCAGTAAATCGATCAATGGACTCCCATATTAGGTTTCACCCTAATTCGGCAAAATCTCATAACCCTATCTCTAGGCGCCCGATCAACCTAAGCACATCAGATAAATTTAAGCAGCATAATTAAGAACAAACTAAGTATATATCATATAAACTGAAAGAATTAAATAACAAAATCCATCATAGGTTTCATCCCTTCTGTATCTCGAGGGTTTAGTTCATAATTAAACAAGAAAACATCTCAAGAGAAAAGATAAAACAAAACATAGGAAATCCTTAAAAACCCTCTGAAGGAATTGAAGAAGAGATCCTCCGTCTTGAGTAGAATTCGACTCTTCGAGATGGATCAATTGTCTATCTTCGAGTAATTCCCTAAACGAGTAAAGCTCGCGTAAAACTCGCTAAAACCCGACGCCTTGAATTGTCAGCTTTGATTGTTTATATAGACATTTGGAATGCTTTACTTGGCCCCTAAGTACTCGTAATTCAAGTGAAATTCATCCTAAGTGTTTGAGTGGACTTAGGATTGCATTTCTTGGGCTCCAAGCATCCAATTTCGTGTGAAACTGCTCTTTCACGAGGCAGGGGCACGGCTAAGGCATGCCTGTGTAAGTCGCGGTCCAGCCCGTGTCTCCATCTTGTCGATTTAGGCACGGCTATGACACGTCCGTGTAATATATGGGTAGAGGTCGTGCTTCAGGTCTGCCAATTGGGACACGGCCGTGTACATCGGGGTCAGGTCGTGTTGGGCTTTTTGTCAATGAGGCACGGTCGTGTAAATCAGGGTGTGACCATGTGCAATCTAAATAGTAGGGCACGACCGTGTGGCATGAAGTCCAGGCCGTGCTGACGTCTTCGATTTGCCCAATTTGGTCCGTATTAAGCCCGTTATATGTTCTTTTTATCCTTAGGTGTTCTCCTGAGTATAAGACATGAAAAAAAAGGATTAAGAACATCTTTTTACATAAATTGAGGGCTAAATCATCCAAAAGCATACTAAATATGAGGTTAAAATGTGTTACTTTTATAGTTTATCAATGCCATATAATTCTTTAAACATAAAACAAAAGCTACCAGAATTGATCTGGATAGTGAGCTTTGTTGTGATGATCCGATCTACCAACTTCCCTTTAATTCAATCTACATAAAATATCAAGCACACACAAGTAAGCTTATTGAAGCTTAGTAAGTTCATAGGTTTAAAAATAATGCTTATCAAACATAAATTTCCAAACAATAACAAAACATTTACTAAAGTTCCCTGCCATTCACAACCACTGTTATACTACTTCACATAGTTGATCTCAACATTAACACTACTCAATCTCTTTCATTTGGTTCACTCCTTTTGTATTACCTATTATCAAATTAGGAAACGTATTATGAATTTGAGTACGTCATTGCTCAGTGTCATGTTTCACAGCTCAGTATGGTTTTCCTCATTGAAATACCATACCTACATTTCACAACTCGGCATGGGAAATACCATACCTACGTTTCTTAACTCAGTATGGTTAATACCATACCTACGTCTCACAACTCAGTATGGATGATACCATACCTACATTTCACAACTCAGTATGGTTAATACCATACCTACGTTTCACACTTTGCCATAGATCAACCATGGTCTTATCTGTCAATTCATCACATGGCACGATACAAACGTACTCAATCCTGCGTTTTTTTTTTCTAATTTGAATTACTACCTTTATTCTTTCATTATATCATAATTTTCACAATCCCACAACAAATTCATATTAATAGCACATTATATCATCAATCATTCACAAATAGACATGTAAATTCAACCATACGAACTTACCCGGCTGATTTGTAGAAGATATTAAAATTTAGGGACTATTCCGCAACTTTTTCTTTTCCTCGTTTTTCTTTGGATTCTTGATCTATAATGTAAAATATTTTCACTAATTAGCATTTATTTTATTTCTATTTTACTTCATAAATTATTCTCTTTAATTTTTGAAATTGCACTTTTACCCTAAAATTTATAGTTTTTACAATTTAGTCTTTACTCAATTCACCCATCAATTGAACTAATTTTTTTCTCAATTAACACTTTATTTTATCATCATAAACTATTTCACAACCTTTGATATTCTGAATTTCAACACCAACCTCTAATTCACAACTTTTTCACAATTAGGTCCTAAATACCATTTTCTATCAAAATCACTTAATAAAACTACCTTAATATGAAATTATAATTTAAATTTCATGATAATTCATCATAAAATTCCCTTACTCAGCCAAGGTAACTTCTAATTTCACCCACCAAATCAAAAACTAATGAATTCTATAAGTGGACCTAGTTGTCAAAGTCATAAAAACATAAAAATTATCAAGAAAAAGCAAGAATATTCTCACATGATGTAAAAATATGAAAAACCAGCTTTTTCCAGACCTCCTATGGATTTTTTCCTGAGAAAATATGAAGAGATCTCTAGATTTTTCAATTTTGTCCTTATTTTATATGTTAAAATTGTAAAATTTCCAATTTTGCCCTTATTTCCCTTATTTTTCTGGTGATTTTTTCCCTTGCCATCCAACCTATTCACTTTTAGGTTTAATTTCCCTTTAAATCCTCTTTCTTTTAACACTTGAGCTATTTAATCTTTCTAGCAATTTTGCATTTATTACAATTTAGTCCTTTTTTATTTAATTGACTACCCTAACGTTTAAATTTCTCAACTAAACTTTAATACTAACTTAATGACACTCCATAAATATTTCTAAAAATATTTATGGCTCGGTTTTCAATTTTGAGGTCTCGATACCTCTCTTTTTTACCTATTTGACCTAATAAATTCTTTTAATTCACCAATTCACAAATTCTTCTAAATTCTTACTTGACTTATAAATAATAAATTACTATCTTGTTCAATCTTACTTATCGGATTTAGTGATCTCAAATTACTGTTTCCGACACCACTGAAAATTAGGTCGTTACACAAATGGCATGCCATTGGATTTGTGATGTGATGAGGAGATTTATAGTTCGGTCGAGAAGATGATTCTGTTATATATGCTTCAGTTTATCCGAAGAGGCATTTAATGCCTTACTGGTGTGTTTGGGAGGTTATATTATACTGGTGTGTTTGGGAGGTTATATTATACTGATGTGTTTGGGAGGCTATATTATACTGGTGTGTTTGGGAGGATTTCATTATTCTGTTGTGTTTGGGTTGGATACTTTGGTGTGTTTGTGTGGAATCCGCGTATCTATCA
Organism: Gossypium rotundifolium; assembly: GCA_025506655.1. Taxonomy (NCBI): domain Eukaryota; kingdom Viridiplantae; phylum Streptophyta; class Magnoliopsida; order Malvales; family Malvaceae; genus Gossypium; species Gossypium rotundifolium. Next base: position 153,328,017 of record CP106727.1, on the reverse strand, counting down.
GAGTCTGAGCCTTGTTAATAGGGTAAATAATTGAAATGGAACTTTGAAAATGAGATTGATTGATTTGGCTCTATTGAAATATATGTGAAAGAATGCATGAATTAAATTATGAATTGAATTAGCATGTGAAAAATGAAATGTGAATTTAAGATTTATGAAGTGATATATCTTTATGTATAATTAGTTTAAATGATTTATAAAGCTTATGGTTGATGTTGTAATTTATTAATGTTAAATAGTTTGGTTTATTGTAATACCACTGAGTATGAAATACTCAACAGACTGGGTGTTTCGTATGCAGTCATTAGAGTTTGGATTCGGTCCAAAGATCCAAAACAAACCCAACTCCAACAAGAAGATTTTGGTGATGAATTTCTTCCTTTTGTTAAGTGGCATGTACTAGGTAGTTATATATGAATTTTATATATATATTTAAGTTAAATGATTTTGGTTGTATATAAATGATTATAATGTTTTGGATGAGAAATATGATATAAAGTTATAAAATGGTGAATTTGGTATTAAGTAATTGAAATGAAATAAATGTTATTATTTATACATATATACTAACATGTTATATTGTTTTAACTAAGGTATTGAATTATTATTTTGATATAAATTGGATGTATTTGAACATACCTGATCATTGGTTGAAATATTGTTATTGAATTGTTTCGGTTTGAAATTTGCAGGCAGTTTTATGTAAAAATAAGCCAAAATGCTATCGAAATTTTTATAGAATTAAAAAAATACAAAAAAAATTCAGAGAATTCAAACAAGTTCTGTTTCACTTTTAATTTACGTTTTGGCTACGAGCGTCTATTATTGGAACTTAATTATTAAATTATACCGTGAATGTTATTTTATTTGTGAATTATTCGTAAGTTGTCTGATGTGTCTGGTAATGCCTCGTAACCCTATTTTGACTACGGTTTGGGGTTAAGGGGAGTTACAAGTCTAGCATTCAGATGGCACTTTACGAGGCCTTGTACGGTCGTAAGTGTTGCACTCCCTTGTGCTGGACTGAGTTGGGTGAGTGACGTGTTTTGGGTCCGAAATTGGTTTCTAAATGAAGATAAGATTTGATTGATACTGGATCGTCTGAAAGCGGCATCTAATAGGCAGAAGTCCTACGCGGATCTGAAGAGGAAAGATATCGAGTATGCTCTGGGAGACTTAGTTTTTCTTAATGTCTCACCATGGAAAAAGGTCTTGAGGTTCGGTCGTAAGGGTAAGTTGGGCCCTCGATTTATCGGACCGTATCATATTCTGAAGCGAGCAAGACCAGTTGCATATCAATTGGATCTTCCTCCAGAGTTGGATCTCATTCATGATGCGTTCCACATCTCAATGTTGGGACACTACCGCTCTGATCCCACGCATGTTGTTCCTATTGAGGACATTGAGGGTAGACCAGATCTGACATTTGAGGAGGAGCCGGTTCAGGTTCTGGAGCGTGACAATAAGGTTCTGCGAAGGAAATTTATCCCCTTAGTGAAGGTGCTGTGGCAGAATCATAGCACTGAAGAGGCCACTTGGGAGCCGGAGGATTCGATGCATCAGCAATATCCTCACCTCTTCTGATAACTTAAAATTTCGAGGACGAAATTTTCTTTTAGGGTGGTAGAGTTGTAACGCCCCGGTTTTGCTTAATTTCGAATTTTGTAATTTTGGCATTAATGAGTGTCTGCTTCAGTGGTTATGTGTTATGGGTGTGTGTGGGAGGTCCCAAGTTCAAGTCTCAACTTGGGTAAATTTTGGTATTTTTATGAATAAAGCCCAAACTTTGGTTAGTAGGCTTTTAAGTAAAAGTATGTAGGTAATTAACAGAATGGGCCTGCTGGTCTGGTGGCTAACTGGAGTGTTGAGGTTGTTGGAGATTGGGAGTTCAAACCCTTGCGCAGGCAAGGGATGTATTTTTGCTGCTAGTGTCGTGGAGGTATTTGTGTTGGACTAAAAATCTGATAGTAATGAGAAATTTGGGGAGATGATAAGGAAATATCAAAAAATCTATTTACTTTTCCTCTCCCTCTCAAATTCGTCTCTCTCCTTTTTGCTATTCAACTTTTCTTTCTCAACAACCCCTGCCAAAATTTTGTTCTTTTCCCTTCCTTGATTATGCAATTTCGCCCCCAGTGGTGTATCTTTTGACTTCGTAGGTCCTGGTAAGTGGGGTTTTGCTCTCTTTAACTTATGTTTTTCCAACCTTAATTTGGGGGTTTTGACGTTTGGCAGTAGCATCTCGCGTGGATTAAGGATCTCATCATGCATTTTATAATCAACTGTTTCGAGGTGTTGGGGTAAGTTTTCATCGCTTAAGGGATGTTCTTCTCATTTTGGATTCGGTTTTAGTTCGATTGTTTAAGTGATAAACTGAGTGAAATTGCTAAACTGTAGGTTCTGGAGTGCTCGGGGGTTATCTTAGCATCAATCGAAACCAGGTGTGTACGAAAATACAGAAAATGAGGTTTTGACGAAAGCCAAAAACCTTTCTATTGATGCCACAGGGGCGTATGGTCGCCCGTGTGGTAGGCCGTGTGTAGGACTGTAAGTCACCACACGGCCGTGTGATCAACGAGCCAAGCTGTGCGCGAGTAACATGGTCGTGTGATGGCTAGGCAAGGCCATGTGTGACACACGGGCTCGACCAATTTGGGCCCATACGGGTGAACCACAGAGGCGTGTGGGATTCTGGACCAGGCCGTGTGATCCACACCGTCGAGGCCAATTTGGGCCGTGAGGGCCACATGGGCATGTGAGCCCATCTTTTTGAAAAAAAAAACTCTGTAAGGTTACACGGGTCGCCCAAGTCAATTGTGGACCTGCCGTAGGGTTGGTAAGCAATACTTAGACCCCTAATTGAATGAATTGACTGTCTTATTTATGTACTAAGCATGTATGCTGATTTGAATATATGAGTTTTATTTGCATAATAGCATGTCATTCTTGTATGTTGCATTGCATCGGGATGGGTGGATTATGATTGGAGGAAGTATCTGAAAGGCTCTTAAGCATGTTATCTGGCAGCTCAGCTACAAATTTCTGATTATGTGCCGTATTAGGTACACCATGGTGTGTAGGGCTGGGTGGATTGATTTTATCCCCACATGGTGTGTAGGGTTGGACGAAGTTGGTGTGTGGAGGCTGGTGGGTAGGACTCTATTTTTTGCATATTCTATCTAAAATGGGCTAAGCCCCTGTAATATGTCTGATTATGTATCTGAGTGGGCTAGGGTCCACACCGTTTCTGTAATGGGTTCAGACCCGAACTGTGAACATCATGCCTGTTATCTGATATTTCTGTTTGTATGATTTCTGTGGGGATTACACATTGAGTTTGCGAAAACTCACCCTTTTTGTTTAATATGTTCAAGTAATCCCCAGCAGTAGACAGATTTGTTTAGTGGAGGACTCGGCAATGACCACGGTTCTGGATTCCTATTTTATGGTTTCATTTTTATTTATGGTTTGATTATATCTAGGTAAATTTTATGTAATAAGGTCATTCGGAGTTTTGTTTAAAATTTAGAATTTTTATTTATAAACTGCTAGCAGTAGAACAATACACGAATTTTCGAAATAAACAGAGGTTTTATCAAGTACCCACGAACTTGCAAATTATTTTAAAAGCTTCCGCAACATATAACATTTTGAAAATGGATAATGAATAATTAAATGACGCGTTTTGATGAAAGCCTAAAATATTTACAAATTGTTTTAACGTAGTTAAGTTTTCCAAAGCACTATCATGTGACGCCGCCGATTCGACCATAACGTCTAGGCCAGGTTTGGGGTGTTACAAGCCCACTCGGTGAAAATTGGCCTTGGACATGTGATTCATTTCTAAAGTAACCCATGCTAGCTCAATACTCATATATGTTTTCACTATTTACTTATATGTTCATTCAAAGTTGTCTACTTGAGTCATTATCACTAAATTATTTATATCTTGAGCTACAGAATTCTAAACTAAGATCCGCTTGATGTTTTTGAAACTAGACTCAAATACCTTTCTATGCTAAAATTTTCAGAATTTATAGTTTATCAAATAAGTACAGTAAAATCTTTAAATGTGTCCCTATTCTGCTGTTTGACAGCTTCATCCTTTCCTTACTAAAAATTATTTATATATTAGTACATAATTTATATGATGTTTCTATTTGTTTCTCTTGGAAATAGACTCATTAAGGATTTACAAAAATAAGTTTAAGCTGCTAATTATTTTTCTCCAATATTTTATGATTTTCAAAAGTCAGAACAGGAGAACCCAAAATCATTCTAACCTTTTCTCACAAAATTTATTATATCTCATGATTTACAATTCCATTGCTTACAGTGTTTCTTCAATGAAAAACTAGACTCAATAAAATTCAATTTCATATTTTATTCAACCTCTAACTCAACTCCCACTATTTTTGATGATTTTTCAAATTTAGACTACTACTGCTGTCCAAAACTATTTTAGTGCAAAATGTTGATTTCCAAGTTTATAACACCCTTATTTCCTTTCTCTACAATTTTTCGCATCATTTTCTCTTATTTCTCTTATTTCTTGATAGCAAGCAATTTTAGCTTTTTGTCGAATCCGATTTCCTACATTTCAGGTGCACACCTGGTATCATTTCTGATGCGTAAGCGCTCCTAAGCCTCCAGAACCTAAAAATCGACCAACATATCTCCAGATTAATCACTTAATTCGTTTTTAATCAACCAATTTTGGAAGGAACTCGAATAAAAACCTAGAAAATCCCTTACCTCGCTTGAGTAACCATGACTTCGCATAATCACAGCGTCGACTCAAAACCACCACCCCCTTGATTAACTCCTAAACACCAAAAAGAAATCCCCCTTTTGGAGATTAACCAAGAACAATTAACAATAGACAAAACCGTTACTTACTGAACACGTGCAACCAACAATAAACAACCGAATCAATTGGAAAAAAAAAAGAAAGAAACGGAAGGGGAAAAAATAATGGAAATTTCGGCAGCAACTAGGGAAAAGAATCGGCAGAGGAGGGAAAAAAGAAGAAGAAGAAAACGTCAGAAAAAGTTTGGGGAATTAGAGAGAAAACTGAAACTCTACTTTTTTTTTGTAGCAAAAAGATAATCAGATTATTTTCTGATAACCTCTCCCTAATTATCTCCTAAAATCACTCCCTATTAACCCACTAAAACACAACTACTCAGAATTTTTCCCCAACACAACTCTTAGCCAAAATTGGAGCAAAAATATTGTCTGCACGACATCATAGAGAATTGAACACAGGACCTTCAACACTCCAATACTCCACTTAACCACCAAACCAACAGGCCCATTTTGATATATGCTTACCAACAATTAAACTTAAGCCCTTTGCATAACGATAAGGCTTTATTTATAAAAAATACCAAAATTTGCCCAAGTAAGGCTTGAACTTGAGATCTCTCACACACACCTAGAACACATAACCACTGAAGCAAATAGACATTGTGTGTCACACATACACGAAATCAAAAATTAAAATTTTGGGGTGTTACATAAATATATTTGTTAAAGGTGATAAATAATTAAATTAATAAATTCAGAAGGTTTTATGTCGCAATAGTACTGTAAGTAATTGGTATTCACGGTTTGTGGTTGATATTAGTTAATTTATATGTTATTTTAATAAAATAAAAAGATAAATTAAGTTAAAATATACTAAAAACAAAAAGCAAAACATTTTTATTTTTATTGTTCTTCTTCCTCAAGCCGAAGGACACCATTGTTGACACCAAGAGGTTCGGCCAAGCTCTCTCCCATGCATGTATGAGATTTTGAGATCAAGAAACGCTACAATTGGATTTAAGTCGAGGAAAGTTAAAGTTTCGGACTAGTTGTCGACTCCATTTTAGCAACCATTTTAGTCAAGGTAAGTTTGTATAAGGGTTAATCTTGTTAATTTCCATTTTTTATGAATGATTAAATAATGTATGCTATGTATAATTGTAAATGATTATAATTTATTAATTAGTATTTGGACTGAATTGTAATATTGAAATAGTTTATGGAAAAGTGCGAACATTATGAAATTATAAAAATTGAATGATACAACAGAATAAGTTAAAGAATTGATATAGAAAAAGGGTCTCATTTGAACCTTAAGAATTCTTACGATACGAATGACATGTCATTAGAGATTATACGATTTTGGGGTGCTGGTCTTAGATATCCTACCAATGGCTGAGGTCCTGCATTTGTTGTGGATTCTCCACAGCTGGAGTGAGCAACATCCTGTAGTTAACATCCCGACCCACAGCTCTTGTGAGTAGGCCTATTTCACAGCTCATGTGAGCACTATTGGAAAGGTTATGGTTATATGAAAAGGCACACTATGTGTGAGCATTCCCGAGTATCCGATGTAATTCTATATGGTTCAACAAGTAAAGGGCAATTGAAAGGCATGTATAAAAACTTAATGTTACTAATGTTCATATGAAATGGAAAGATGGATATGCATATATGAAATGAAAATTATGAGAATTTATCATGGGATGGATGAAATATGCATGGAATTTATTTCTTAATATATGTTATGTTCCATAGATATTATGTTACTTATTATCTACTATGTGGATTCAAATGAGAACAATGGGCAATGCATATATATGTGATGGATGATATAGAAAGCCTAAATGCTTATTATGTATATACCATGATTTACTTGGAATTTACAAATAATGTTATACTTCCTAACCTTATGAGGTGGTCTGTATAGGAAAGGAAGTTTGGCATATGACATGATGAAAGTAGGTTTGGTTGTTTGAGTTTCCTTCATACGAGCTTACTAAACACTAGTTGCTTATATAGTTGTTTTCTTTGTTTTGTAGATCATTAGAAGGCTCGACCGGTTGAAATCTTTGTCGGAGCACAATCACACTATCCATTGACTATTTTGGTAGCTTTTGAATAATTTGGGCTAATGGTTATAAAATGGCATGTATATGGTTGTATGTTAAATTGGTGTGCCTTAATACCTTTTGTTAATAGTTGTTCATGGTTTTTTGAAATTTGGAAAGAAATGGTTGATTGATATGCTTTTAGATGGTTGAATTGGTATGTTTTGAAAGTAATAGGAGTGTGTTGCTAACTTGACCATGTGATATGTTTTGAGCTTATGCTTTAAGTTAATAGGTGAATTTGGTCACTTAAATGTGTCTTATGAAAAAGTATGGCTAAGAAGTATGATTTGATAATGAAGTAACTAATGATGTATATGTGATGTATGTTTTGGTCATGGACTTATGGTGTTGAAATTGATGTGTTTTAGCTGCATGAGTTGTGGTGTCTAATAAAGGAACATTGGTTAGGTCTATATTGAATTATTTTTTTACATGTTTTAGGTGACTTTGAATGTGATTTATGCATGTGAAAGTAACTATAGATGGTATGGCTTTATAGGTAAGAAATGGCTTGTTTTAAAGGTTGTTAAGGGAGCACACAGCATAAGACACATGTGTCACACAGCCGTGTGCCACACACGGTCACCCTACATGGTCGTGTGCCATACACAGCCATGTGTCATTTAAATTTTAGGTGCAAGATGAACCATACAAACTTAGAGAGTTACACGGTTTGACGACACGGTTGTTTGACCCAACTTCAAATACCCACACGAGCGAACACACGGGTTGGGGCACGACTGTGTGTCTTAACTTAGAATATCAACACGGTTCGGGCTATGTCACACGGTTGTGTGACCCCTATTTCCAAAAGTTTTAAACTGTTCCCAAATTTTTTAATTTGTTTCGAATTGACCCCTGATTATTCCCAAATTATTTTTTTTTAGCCTCGAAGGCTCAATTTAAGGCCCAAATGTGTGTATTTGATATGATTGTGTTGAGTTACTGTTAATAAGTATTAAATTATATTATTGTTCTATTTTAAAGTTAAAGGTTTTGTTTTGAATAGTAATGCTCCGTAACTTTAATCCGGCAACGGAGACGGGTTAGGGGTGTTACATCAACTTTCAAAAATTTCATAATGGTTACTAATGTTATCAAATTGTTACAGTTTTATCACTCGACTTTGACTTTTGTTAAAAAAGTTACATTGTACCTTAATTCAAAGGGTTAATAGCTAATTATGTCCTTAAACTATAGTTAAAAATCATTTTCATATTTTTAGAATCTTTTGAAGAATATTTGTAAAAAAAAAATTAAAAACTTTAAAATAGATAAAAAATCATATAAAAAATCAATTGCAAAGAAGGAAAAATCATGAATTTTGTAGCTAATTTTTCCACATCCAATATCATAAAAATAAGTTTTTGAACTTTCACAAAAAATAAATAAATATCCATTCACTTTGATTCCACTTGTTTTTTCATTTGCTTTGTTGTTTTACACTCTCTTCATTTTCATCTTTTTTTTGCCTCTTTTTCTCCTTTTTTAAGTAGATTGGCATTCGCTACACTCTTCTCAAATCATTAAAATAATATATATATATATATATATATATATATATATATATTTATAGCTGAAAGTAAGATGTTGACTTGAAATTTGAGAGAAGAAATTGTGTGTTTGGAAAAAAAGAAGAGCAATTTGTATTATAAATTTAAAAAATTCAAAATTTCAAAACTGAAAGTTACTCAAAAACCCAATCAATCTAATAATTGGAGTTACAGAAAAGAAATGATGGGTTTAGAAAAGAAGTAGGGCACTTTGTATTATAAATTAAAAGAAAAAAAAATTGAAACTTACTAAAGAACCCAGACAATATAATAGAACAGTTTGTTTTTCTCTCTTGCCCTATTCTTTCTTAATTTTTTGCCTTCTTTTTTTTTTCATAATTACTTGGAGAACCCTACAAGTAGGTCATTTATGGTAGAATTTTTCTACGATTCTTAAGAACGAAAGTAGTGTTGCAAGCCTAGATTTTGTTTCTTGAAAACTTGAGCAGGAAAAATTAATCTAATAGTGGAATGCAAATATTTTATTGAGATGGATTTTGCTAACGCTTTAAGAAAAAAAAAACAAATCAAAAGAAAATTTGCCAAGCAATTTTTGGATAAAACAACATGAAGTTGTTAATGTGATTGAAGGTGTTCAATCTACAATGGAAAACAAATAGAATTTAGTTTGAAATTTTAAGATTTTTTATATGATAAAATTTGCAAGAAATAATTTAAAATTTTAGTTTTAATTTTAAGAAGTTTTTTAGACTTATACATATTTAAATATTTTTATATTTTTAAAAATTATGAACTTTTAGTTATTTTATAGATTTTCTAATAATTTATACTCTAAGATTTTTAAAAATAATTTACAATTATTGTTAATAAAATTTTAAAATATCAAAATGATTTTTAACTAGACCAAATTAGCTATTATCCCTTTGAATTAAGGTGTAAAGTTACTTTTTTAATGAAAGTTTATAGCCGAGTGACAAAAATGTTATAATTTGATAACGTTAGTGACCATTATGTAACTTTTGAAAGTTAGGTTCCCGAAATGTAATTTTAAACATAGTTTAGGGATAGCTAGTGTAGTTTACTGAAAAATAAATATAGATTCAGAATCAAAGTTGGAACGAGAAAAAAAAGTTAAATTTTGTTATTAGTCCCCATATTATGTGTAAGTTATGAATTTAATAATTGTACTTGAATTTGGTCATTTTAGTCCTTATATTTTTAAAATTTTGATATTTCACTTTTGACCAAACGGAAATTGTTAAATTCGTTAAATTAAATTATGTTATTTTCAAAATATGATGTCAGAGAAATATTATTATATGTGTAATGTCATGTCAGTTTCCTATTTTCACATATTACCCACAAAAAGCTAGTTAATGGATGTGTCAAAACTAAAATTTCAAATTTCAAAAAACATAGAGACTAAGAATGATCCAATTGAAGAATATGGATTAAATATATAACTTTATGCCTAAAATAGGATTAATAGCAATACTTAATCAAATAAATTTAACTAATACTATTTTAGTCATTACTAAAATTTCAAAATATAAAGATTAGAATTGGCCAGTAAAATAATTATAAGAGCTAAAATTAACCAAATAAAAAATGACTAAATCCACGTCTTATGGGGTAAAATACCCAAATATACCAAAAAATAACAAAATTTATGGAAAAGGACCGGTTTTAAGAAAATTTACGAAAAGGACATTTTCTCAAACGTGTCCACGTCGAGGCGTTTGAGGAGATAAACAGAAAGCGCTACTGGGACGCGCTTTGTAACACCCCAAACCCGGCCCAAACACCATGACCGGACCTGGCATGTCACTAAGAAGATTTAGTAAGACATGTTGCATTTTTGGAAAACATTTGTCGAGTTTAAACATGTATTCCGGAAAACTTAGTGATTTGATAATTTATAGAAGATATAAATTTTATATGACAATAAAAGCCTTAGTTTAATTAAAACATAAAATCTAAATGTCTAATAATAATAAAAGCCCAAAATAAAACCGAAAAAAATAAAGCTAGTGGCCCATGGCCTTATTACAATAAAATATAAAGCCCAAAATAATTTAACATTTTAAAGGAAATTTAAATAAATGGCGTCTTTCTTTGTAATAATTTGAACTCTTGCATGGCCACATTCGCTCCCTCTCGGCCGGTCTAATGCACTAAGTGCTACACGGGAAAAATGTTAATAATAGGGTGAGTCACAAGACTCGGTGTGCAACCCTCGTGCACCATCGACTAGGCCTTAGCCCTATGAGCAGAGATAACAAAATATAATATATCGTGAATTATGCAAACCCAAACCAAATCCTAGGTTTCCATCCGCTACACACCACCCTTACCTGCCGATCACACCATTGGGGATTTCTACAATCAATCCACACCGCTACACACCATCGATGGCGGTCATGTCTGCGATTAATCGCTCATCGTCGATCATGGCAATAGCCACTACAATGATCATGGCAAAAAGCCACTACAAGTAACACTTCCCTTTCATCAATCACCCAACCTCGTGTAATCACAGAAATCGGCATACTAATAAAACATATCATCTCAACAGAAACATTCACTTATGAATGACAGAAATCACTAACCTGGTGATTCGCCTTTCCCCTCCTCGGGTTTCAACGAGTATGTCGGGATTTCGGCATTTAATTGAATATAGCAGATTTATATACATGTACTAACAAACAATCTAAATGGTGTGAAAAGTTACACACCTGATTAATCGCACTATCACACCCTTTATTTCAACAGTATCGTCAATCGAGACTACTTTATTTGCCTACGATCTTGCTCTGATGCCGGCCCACAACCCGGTGGCCAATCTCACACTACTGATACTGCTCGCTTCTTGAACTTAGGGGCTGGGCTTACAGGTGCAACCCCCCCTAACGCTTGGCTGCTTTTTGAGTCCATAAACAACCCTTGGTCACTAGACCAAATTAAAATGATGGAATCAAATCTAAGAGATTAACATAACACTTAAATCGAAACCCTTACCTAGGTCGACAAATCTCGAAATTCTATATTTACTTCCCAAGCCTGAACGAATCTCGAAAACCCTCAAGGAAGTGTCACCACCCCACCTACATTCGGCCAAGCATCAAACCATTAGATCAAGTAGCCATTCGGCTTAACAGGCAAACCCGAAAGAGATACCACGAAAAAGAAATCATCCTCTTACCTACCTAACAGATTCGATCACCTCCTAGCAAGATTCGGCTCAACAACACCTAGAGATGATTCGGCAAGGGCTAGAATAAAGAGAACCAAAGAAAATCGAAAAGGGAAACCAAGGTCTTCAATTGGATGCTTAGGAGTTTTGGCCCTTAGGGAGATTAAGAAAACACAAATGAAATTGGCTAAAAGGTTTGGCTATGGGAGAAGAAAATATAGGCAAGGGGTGTTAGGCTTTTGAAAGAATTTGAAGAGGAGAAGAGAGAGTTAGAGAGTTTAGGTTTTGAGAAGCAATTGAGAGAAAAGAGGGAACCCAACAAGAGAAAGTGAATTTTGGCTTTGAGAGAGAGAAGATAAGAAAGGAAAAAGAAAGAAAAACTCATGAAAAAGATGAACACTCTAGCCTTCAAATTTCGGCACACTAAACCGATTTTCTCCCCCTCTCTAGAGTTTGATTTTCGGCCAACACTGCCTCCAAAAGATAGCTCTTATCCTCCCTTGTTATCTTAATCTACAACCTCCTCCAAAAGAGGCCTACTTAGCGCCAACTCCTCCCCTCATATAATAGCATATTATCCACATAATTAAAGCATTTAATCTCCTATTCCCTAGCCTCTATGTCGTCCTCCCCTAGCCTCCCTAAGTGCCAAATTTGGCCCAAGAACATAGGCTCCAAGCGGCCACAAATTGGGCCCCTCCCTTTGCCTATTGATGCCATCTATAGCTCCCCTTTATCGCGCCCCTTGCTGCTGGGCCACAAGCCCAGTTTGTCAATCAAACTACTAAGACTTTATTTTAAGCCCTAGAGTGTCTAAACAGAATATCTAATCAAGGCCTCAGGCCAAACTTGAGCCCCATTTGCACCTCAAATTCTCAAATTAACACATTAATCATGTCTACACATTAAACGCATAAGCCCACTAATGCGGGATGTTACAGTTCTACCCCCTTAAAATAAATTTTGGCCTCGAAATTTACCTGATCAGAAGTGATGAGGATACTATTGTCGTATAACATCCTCTGGCTCCCACGTTGCTTCCTCCGTGCTGTGGTTTCGCCACAACACCTTGACCAAAGGGACAGACTTCCTTCTCAACACTTTTACGTCTTGATCCAAAATTTGCACTGGCTCCTCCTCAAAGGACAAGTCTGGCCTTACGTCAATCTCTTCCACTGGCACAACATGCGATGGATCAGAACGGTAACGTCCTAGCATCGAGACATGGAACACGTCATGTATCTGCTCCAACTCTGAAGGTAACTCCAATCCATATGCCACTGGCCCTACACGTTCTAGTACCGATAAGGTCCAATAAATTGGGGACTTAGCTTACCCTTCTGACCAAACCTCATTACCTTCTTCCACGGTGATACATTCAAGAAGACTTTATCTCCTACTGCAAATTCCATCCCCTCCATTTAAGATCCGCATACGACTTCTGCCGATCAGACGCTTCCTTCAACCGAGACTGAATTATCCTAACTTTCTCTTCCATTTCTGAAACTAGTTCTGGACCCAACACCTGACACTCACCCAACTATGTCCAACAAGTTGGGGTACGACATCTCCTTCTGTATAACGCTTCATAAGGCGCCATCCGAATACTAGATTGATAACTATTATTGTACGCAATTTCGCCAAAAGAAAATACTCCTCCCGCCTTCCCTAAAATCGATGATGCAACCCTTAGCATATCCTCCAAGATCTGAATTACCTCTCGGTGACCATCGATGCGTGGATAAAAGATCTTTCAAGTCTAACTTGTTCCCATTGCCTGATGTCGAGCCTTCTAGAACTATGACGGGTCTCTATCTGATATAATCGACACAGGTACACCATGCAGTCTCACCTCCTCAGCCACATACAATTTAGCAAACCTTTGCAGAGAAAAATCGACATGAACCGGTACGAAGTGAGTAGACTTCATCAGTCGATCCACAATCACCCAAATTGAATCCTTCTTAGTGGGTGTAAGGGGTAACCCACTAACAAAATCCATCGTGATTCTCTCCCATTTCCACTGCGAAATCTTTACCGGCTGCAACAACCCCGAAGGCAACTGGTGTTTCGCTTTCACCTACTGGCACGTCAAACACTTACTCACGAATTCTGTTATCTCTAGCTTCAGGCCTGGCCACCTGAATTGTTCTCGCAAATCCGGGTACATCTTAACCCCTCCAGGATGCATAGCTTATGGGCTACTATGCGCCTCCTGAAGAATCATCTGCCTTAACTCCACATCCTTTGGCATACAAACTCTCTTACGAAAACACAGGACTCCATCACCATTCAAACTATAGTCCTCTCCTTCACCACTTCGCACTTGCCGAAGTCAAGCACTCAAAACATCGTCTAGAAGTTGCTTCTCTTTTATCTGACTTGTCCACATAGGTCTTACTTGGAGTTCCACTACCAAACTGCCATCCTTATACAGACTAAGATTAACGAACATCGCCCTCAAATCCGCTATCGCCTTCCTACTCAGCGCATCTGCCACCACATTAGTCTTACCCGGATGATATTCGATCAAGCAATCATAGTCCTTCAAGAGCTCAATCCACTTACGTTGTCTCAGATTCAACTCCTTCTGGGTAAGGAGATACTTCAGGCTCTTATGGTCTGTGTAAATAACCGACTTCTCCCCATACAGGTAGTACCTCCAGATCTTTAGAGCAAACACTACCACCGCCAATTCTAAATCGTGCGTAGGGTAGTTAAACTCATGCGGTCTCAAATGTCGAGACGCATATGCAACAACTTTTCCATCTTGCATCAACACACATCCTAAACCCGTGTGTGACGCATCACAGTAGACGGTAAATTCTTTTCTCGCCTCTGGCTGGATTAACACTGGCGCTTCCGTCAGGATTCTCTTCAGCTTCTCAAAGCTCTCTTGCTATTTTTTGGTCCATACAAATGATGCTCCCTTCCTCAAAAACTTAGTTAAAGGTGCCACTGTCAATGAGAACCCTTCAACAAACCTTCTGTAGTACCCGGCCGATCCTAAGAAACTTTAAACTTCTGCCACTGACTTCGGCGATTTCCAATCCAATACGGCTTCTATCTTCCGAGGGTCCACCCTAATTCCCTCTGCGAAAACTATATGCCCTAAGAAAGTCACTTCCTTCAGCCAGAACTCACACTTACTGAACTTTGCGTACAACTGCTTCTCCCTTAGAATTTGTAACACCACACGAAGATGTGCATCATGCTCCTCCTCGAACTTGGAGTAAACCAGATATCGTCGATGAACACCATGACGAACCGATCAAGATACGGTTGAAATACCTGGTTTATCATATCCATAAATGTCGCTAGCGCATTCGTCAACCTGAACGGTATCACCAAAAATTCGTAATGATCGTACCGAGTTCGAAATGCCGTCTTATAAATGTCTCCTTCCTTTACCCTTAACTGATGATATCCCGACCTTAAGTAAATCTTAGAAAAGACCGAAGCTCCTTTGAGCTGATCAAACAGGTCGTCGATTCTTGGCAGTGGGGACTTGTTCTTAATCGTTAACTTATTCAATTGACGATAGTCCACACACATACGCATGGATCCGTCCTTCTTCTTCACAAATAGGACTGGGGCTCTCCAAGGAGACACACTCGGTCGGATAAATCCACGATCCAACAGTTCCTGGATCTTGGCTTTGAGTTCTACCAGCTCCTTCGACGTCATTCTGTATAGAGCAATAGACACTGGAGCTGTACCCGAAAGTAACTCTATTCCAAACTCCACTTCGCGATCCGAGGGTAATCCTGGCAATTCCTCAGGAAAGACATCTGTGAAGTCCTTGACTATTTGAACCTCATTGACAGTCACCTCCTTAACATCCAAAGCACTGATAAAGGCTAGATACGTATTACATCCCTTCTGCATCATCTTAACAGCCTTTAATCCGGACACTACGTTGGACAAATAATTCCTTCCTTCTCCTAACACAACCACCTCCTCGCCTTCCGGAGTACTCAACACCATATTCTTAGTCTCACAATCCAACTTAGCATGGTGTTTAATCAACCAATCCATTCCTAAAATAAGGTCAAACTCTCCAAACAGTAATTCCATTAAGTCTTTCGGGAACAATACTCCTTAAGTCTCTAAAGGTACGTCTCTAAACAGTTTGTCCACTATCCTAGATTGTTCTAGAGGGCTAACCACAGTCATCTTCCTAGTAGTTGTTTCAAAGTCTATACTTAGGGTCTCAGATACCGAACATGCAACATAGGAGTGGGTTGACCCAATATCAATCAAGGTAAGAAAAGGGTTATCAGCAATAAGAAACATACCGGTTATGACGTCCGATGCGTCACCATCCTCCCGCCAACGTGCTGCATAGGCTAGACTCGGCTGCCTTGCGCCTACATTTCCAGCACCCTTACCAGGTGCTCCACGACCTGACCGAATCCATTGCCTCCTATGGCCGCGCCACGACCCCTTGGTACTAGCTGACCACCTCTCCTAACCTGATCAGAACCTCGTCCCGCGGGCTGTGCCTGCTCCACCTGTGGACAGTCCTTAATCATATGCTTCGTGGATCCACACCTAAAGCATCCACCGGTTCTCCTTCTACACTCTCCATAATGTACCTTGCCACACGAAGGACATGATCGGTTCTGACCCGTCAGAGCACGAGCTGGCCCATCAGACCTAGACCTTTTCTGAAAATTCCCAGATGATCCAGATAGCCCAAAACTCCTCTTATTCCGATTTCAATCCTTATCCTTATTCTACTTCTCAGTTCGCTTCACCTCCTCAGATATTTTAGCTTTCTCAACCAGAATCGTAAAGTCCCTTTCTCGCTGCGGTGCCACTAATACCCTCAATTCATCTCTTAATCTATCTTCGAACCGCACACAACGCTCATAGTCAGTTGTTACAATCCCTCGAGCGTAACAGTTCAGCCGTAGAAATTGACTTCATATTCTGACACAGACTTACTTCCCTGCACCAAGTTCAGGAACGCCTTCCTCTGCGCATCCACATAGCTGGCCCCGATGTACTTTCCATGAAATGACTCCTTAAATAAGTCCCAATCAATACGATCTGCGGGAGCACCCTCCTTCACCGTGAGCCACCACTGATAGGCCTCTTCTCGAAGAAGAGACACGACCCCCTTCAACTTCTCCTCTACGGTGAAGTCAAGGTCATCCATTATGCGCTCAGTTGCCTCTAACCAATACTTAGCTATGTTAGGGGCTATGCCAGAAACTGCCCTAAACATCTCTGCTCCGTTGGCTCGGAGTCGTTTCGATACCTGACTTAGAGCTCTAAACCCGTGCCTACTCCAGCCACTCTTTCAAGGACCCGCAGCATCGCCTGAGACACTACCTCATCTCCACCCATTTGGTCCTAAAATTCTCCCTCCACAGCTGGCAGATCCGGCATCTCATTTTCTGACCTGTGGCCAGACCCTACTGGTTCGGACACGGTCATCCTACCCCTACCACGACCATGCGGCGGACTTCCTCGACCCCTTGTACTCATTCTTCCGATCGACATTTATCTCATTAGAAATTTTATGAACTATTAACTCTTCCTACTGATTATCCACGAATAATTTTATGAAAAAGTAGTTTGATAGTGGTTCTTTTGAATTCAGAATTATATCTGAAGGTTCAGTCTCAAGTCTACTACCCTAATTCAGAGAATCACATACATTCATAAACTTACGTTCATCACCTGGGGGCGTTTTTATCCTTTCACTACCCAGGGCATTTTCGTAATTTATCCTACAGGGGTATTTTTGTAATTTTTAAAATAGGGTATCTTGGTGATTTTACAAATCCGGGTATTTCGGTAATTTTACAAATCAAGGGTATTTCAGTAATTTTACAAACTAGGGGTATTTTGGCAATTTCTCAAATTAGGGGTACTTTGGTGATTTTGCAAATCGAGGGCGTTTTGAAAATTTTCACATCAAGGGTGTTTTGGTAAAAAAAATTCAAAACTAAGGTGGCTGGTCCCTTTCGGGTTTTAGTTAGAACTTTTGACCCGTTAACAAGTCCTTCCGCGAAGGTGAACATACACTACGCACTAGGTAGGATTCCAGCGAAAAGGAGGTGAGTCACTAGGACTGCTTAAGTACCAAGCTCTCCCTGGATCCAATCCTAGACATGCGTATGCCTATTACCACACCCTAACCCAGTGATTTGTTCACGGACATGTTTAATTAGATTAAGTTTTATGGAAGTTTAAAAGTATGATGTAAACTAGGCCTAAAGTCCTCAAATTCTATTTAAACTAATCTACATCCCTTAAAGCCCATCAAGCCCACATATATATATCACACAATGGTTCAGAATACTTACCTGCGGACTTAGGCCGGAGACACAGATGTCATGCCAAGAGAACAATCCTGTATTACCTATTTCTGAAACCCATCTTTAGAAAGCGTTTTGAGCCCAAATACCCCAAAGTTGAGTTTTAAATCGGGCTCTGATACCATTTGTAACACCCCAACCCTGGCCCAAACACCATGACCGGATCTGGCATGTCACTAAGAAGATTTAGTAAGACATGTCGCATTTTTGGAAAACATTTGTCGAGTTTAAACATGCATTCCGGAAAACTTAATGATTTGATAATTTATAGAAGATATAAATTTTATATGATAATAAAAGCCTTAGTTTAATTAAAACATAAAATCTAAATGTCTAATAATAATAAAAGCCCAAAATAAAATCGAAAAAAAAATAAAGCTAGTGGCCCATGGCCTTATTACAATAAAATATAAAGCTTAAAATAATTTAACATTTTAAAGGGAAATTTAAATAAATGGCGTCTTTGCTGTAACAATTTGGACCCTTGTATGGCCACCTTGCGCTCCCCTCCAACCCGGTCCGATGCACTAAGTGCTACCTGAGAAAAAATGTTAATAATAGGGTGAGTCACAAGACTCAGTATGCAACCCTCGTGCACCATTAGACTGGGCCTTAGCCCCACAGAACAGATAACAAAATATAATATATCAGGAATTATGCAAATCCAAACCCAATCCTAGGTTTCCATCCGCTACACACCACCCTTACCTGCCGATCACACCATTGGGGATTTCTACAATCAACCCACACCGCTACACACCATCGATGGCAGTCATGCTGTAGTTAGCTACTCATCGTCAGATCATGGCAATAGCCACTACAACAGATCATGGCAATAGCCACTACAACAGATCATGGCAAAAAGCCACTACAACAGATCATGGCAAAAAGCCACTATAACAGAACACTTCCCCTTTCATCAATCACCCAACCCCGTGCAATCACAGAAATCGGCATACTAATAAAACATATCATCTCAATAGAAACATTCACTTATGAATAACAGAAATCACTAACCTGGTGATTCTCCTTTACCCTCCTCAGGTTTCAACGAGTATGCCGGGATTTTAGCATTTAACAGAATATAGCAGATTTATATACTTGTACTAACAAATAATCTAAATGGTGTGAAAAGTTACACACCTGATTAATCGCACTATCACACCCTCTATTTCAACACTATCGTCAATCGAGACTACTGCTATCTGCCTACGATCTTGCTCCGATGCCGCCCACAACCCGGTGGCCAATCTCACACTGCTGATACTACTCGCTTCTTAAACTTAGGGGTTGGGTTTACAAGTGCAACCCCTCCTAATGCTTGGATGGTATTTGAGTCCATAAATAACCCTTGGTCACTAAACCGAATTAAAATGATGGAATCAAATCTAAGAGATTAACATAACACTTAAATTAAAACCCTTACCTAGGTCGACAAATCCCGAAATTCTAGATTTACTTCCCAAGCCTGAACGAATCTCGAAAACCCTCAAGGGAGTGTCACCACCCCACCTACATTCGGCCAAGCATCAATCCAGTAGATCAAGTAGTCATTCGGCTTAACAGAAACCCGAAATAGGTACCACGAAAAAAAATCGTCCTTTTACCTACCTGAAAGATTCGATCACCTCCTAGCAAGATTCGACTCAACAACACCCTAGAGATGATTCGGCAAGGGCTGGAATAAAGAGAACCAAAGAAAAATTGAAAAGGGAAACAAAGGTCTTCAATTGGATGCTTAGGAGTCTCAGCCCTTAGGGAGATTGAGAAAACACAAATGAAATTGGCTAAAAGGTTCGGCTATGGGAGAAAAAAATATGGGCAAGGGGTGTTCGCTTTTGAAAGAATTTGAAGAGGAGAAGAGAGTTAGAGAGTTTTAGTTTTGAGAAGCAATTGAGAGAAAAGAGGAACCCAACAAGAGAAAATGAATTTCGACTTTGAGAGAGAGAAGATAAGAAAGGAAAAGAAAGAAAACTCATGAAAAGATGAACACTCTAGCCTTCAAATCATGACACACTAAACCGATTTTCTCCCCTCTCTAGAGTTTGATTTTCTACCAACACCGCCTCCAAAAGATAGCTCTTATCCTCCTTGTTATTTTAATCTACAACCTCCTCCAAAAGAGGCCTACTTAGCGCCAACTCCTCCCCTCATATAATAGCATATTATCTACATAATTAAAGCATTTAATCTCCTATTCCCTAGCCTCTATGCCATCCTCCCCTAGCCTCCCTAAGTACCGAAGTTTGGCCCAAGAACATGGGCTCCAAGCGGCCACAAATTGGGCCCCTCCCTTTGCCTATTGACGCCATCTATAGCTCCCCTTTACCACATTCTTCTTTGGGCCACAAGCCCAGCTTTGTCAATTAAACTACCAGACTTTATTTTAAGCCCTAGAGTGTCTAAATGTAATATTTAATTAAGGCCTTAGCCCAAACCTGAGCCCCATTTGCACCTCAAATTCTCAAATTAACACATTAATCATGTCTACACATTAAACGCATAAGCCCACTAATTTGGGATGTTACACGCTTTGTGCCACATCAGCAAAGCGGGCTGACGAGGATGCGCTTTGTGCTGATGTGGCAAAAGCGCGTCCCCAAGGGCGTATTTTTGCCCTGTTTTTAGCATTATGGCATGAAATTTTAAGATTTCTGGGTTAGGGTTTATGATTTTTTAGGGTTAATTAGGGTCGTTAGATTTAGGATTTTTAGGGAAATTTTAATTAGGGTTAATTAGGCTTTAGTAAAATTATATTTAGGGTTTTGGGCAAAATATATTATCAAAAAAAATTATTTAATTTTTTTGACAGTTGTATCTGGCAAAATAATTTTAAGAAGACGTTTCTGAACAAACAGTGGCCAAAATGCTTCAAGCAGGATGCACTGTCAGTAGGGTTACTGAAAAGAGCTCCTACGTGGACGCTCTTTTGCTGATGAGTCTCCGTAAAATAATTTTAAGAAGACGTTTTCGAGCAAACGAAGGCCCAAAACGCTTCAAGCGGGATGCACCGTCGCCAGGGTCTTGAAAAAAGCTCTCACGTTGACGCTCTTTTACTACTGAGTCTCGGTAAAATAATTTTGAGAAGACGTTCGAGCAAACAAAGGCTCAAAACGCTTCAAGCGGGATGCACTGTCGTTAATGATTGAAAAGAGCTCCCATGTGGACGCTCTTTTGCTCTGATGAGTCTCTGGTAAAATAATTTTGAGAATACGTTTCTAAACAAACAGTGCCCAAAACGCTTCAAGTAGGATGCACTGTCAGCAGGGGTACTGAAAAGAGCTCCCACGTGGATGCTCTTTTGCTACAGTAGTCTATAGCAATCCTTAAACTATAAATTAGTCAAATTCCATTCTCAGGTTGCATAACAGAAATTGAGGCAAAAGAAAAATAGAAACTGAAAATGAGTGAATGTATTAATACCGTTATTTACTAACAATGGTGAGGTTTGTAACACCGAAAATGGTGTTATTTTTTTATCAGAGAACACAGCGCGACTGGGTTTTAATCGAAATATAGATTTTTTAGAACTTCGCAAAAGAATTAGGCGCAAAATCTTCGGAACAACGCCAATGAAAGTTTAGTCTATTAAGTATAGATTTTACGCTTCGGTTGATCCGGTGAGATATGAATCATTCGACATCAAAGGTCCTCGGAGCTTGGAGGCAATGGTGGAGACTCATCTTGCCAGTGGATCACCCTATCCTGAGGTATATGTACAATTTTCATCGCCAACCTCAACATCTACTTCTGTTCGACGGGAATACACGACCCCAAGCTGACACTCTGTTAGTGGGAGGCAGAATATGGAAGTGCCCGTGTTTGGTGGTATTATGGAAAACATAACCCCCACATGACACTCAGTTGATGGATGGGACATGCATATCCTTCCTTTGACGTCCGATGATAAAAATACGTATTGGGGAACGTCATCAACTTTGACGTTACGAAAGATGTTTAAGGAGGGATAATGTACTCCCCACGACATCCACCGGCGAGGGGCCCTCGTTCGTTACAGATTATAGTGAATCGAATGATGAGTCGGATGTGGATCCACCTCGAGAGCCCAGGCCCGATGGTGCAATAGTTGGATTATTTTTTGAACCGGAGCCTGTTCCAATTGTACCTGAAGATGTTAAGGGCGGTTCAGAAGAAGAAGAAGAAGATCCGCTAAGAAGATCCGCTATTCAGGGCGTACTCTCCTCCAGCCCACATACATAATGTTGATCTATCCCAAGACGATGCATTGGAGTTTCCTGAACTACCACACCGACACGTGACCGTACAACTTCGTCGTTAGATTCGTGCGAATTAGAAGTTGGTAACAAGTTTTCCAACAAGGATGCTTTTCTTGCTGCATTGAAACAATACAGCATCAAGAACGGGGTTAACTACATCGTGGTTAAATCTAAGCTCGATAAGTATGAGGCGAAGTGTGCAGTGCAAGACGGTACGTGTTCATGGAAAATCATGGCCTTGTTGAGGAAAAGGACAGGCTTGTGGGAGATCTAAAAGTATAAAGGTCCACATACATGTCTTGCCGGTACAGTATCACGATGTGTTCAATGTTTTTGAATAATACTAATATTACGTAATGTTACATTACTTAACGATTTCGCTGATGTGTGTTACACAAGATCATCCGAAGATGGATTCAGACATGTTGGCTGACTTAATAATGTCGACGGTGAAGGCCAATCCCAAGACTACAGTGCCGGCCTTAATTGGCAATATTCGTAGCCAATTGGGGTACACGCCCTCTTCTGTGAAGGCTTGGATAGCCAAGCGAAGGTGTTGGAAAAGTTGCATAGTCGGTGGGACGCTTCATATAATGAAGTGTGACATGGTGTCAGTCTTTGGAGAGATATGTCGAGCAAAGATAATGACCTTGAAACGAAACCTGCATACTACAACGATCGTTTGCTTCGTGGATGCGTAGTGTTCAAGTGTCTTTTCTGGACAGTTAAGCAATGTCGAGATGCATTTATATATTGCAAGCCATTGGTACGAATTGACGGTACCTTTATGTATGACAGATATATGCATCGGCTATTGCTAGCTGTGGCACAGGGTGGCAGTGGGAGAATCCTCCCAATTGCGTTCGCAATAACACCGGGGGAGCCAACTGATGATTGGGATTTCTTCCTATCTAGGCTAAGGAGGCATGTCTGCCCTCAACCTAATATATGTGTTATATCGGATTGGGGCCCTGGAATACTAGCCGCAATAGAGTGCTAGGGAAGCCTGTGGCATCACACACACCATTGATATTGCCTAAGGCATGTTGCATCCAACTACTACGGGCAATATCGATCTAAAAGTCAGCAACGACAAGTGACCGATATGGGTATGTAATATCTATTAATATAATTTCGTTTGTAATATTCAATTTATTCTCAATTGAAGAGTGGTATGTAATATTTGCTATCAACGTATATTGGTAGGGTACGAGATCAATAAGGACCATTTTCAGGAGATGTTGGCGAGTTTGTGATTAGATAACGAAGAAGGCGCAAACTATCTATGCAATATTCCTTTCAAGCAAGTGGACACAAGCATACGACGGCTTCACGATATGGTCATATGACCTCAAACCGCGAGAATGCATAAATTTCGTTCTAAAGGTACGCGTCATCCGCCGATAACATCAGTTGTGCAAGAGACATATTTTCGTTTAGTGGCACTATTTTCGAAGCGAGCAGCGAGTTATAAAGGCCAGATGCAAGGAGGCCATGTATGGAGCGCGAAGGTCCCGGGAGAAATTAATAGAGGAAGGCACGGGCCAACACCATGCACACAAGGTGTCACGATCATGACAACCTATGGTTTCGTGTGACGGAGTTTGATGATCGAACCAAGGTATTGTTGGCGGCGATCGTGTGCACTTGAGGAATAGGACTGCGATCGTGGATATTTGATGCACTTCGTTACCCATGCGCCATGTACTTGCGACTTGTCGAATCTCCATCTTGATCCCATGCGCTATGTCGACGAAGTGTATAAAATAGAAAACATGTACAACGTGTGGAGACACGTATTCCCACCACTCGGATGAACGTAAATGGCCGTCGGTATGGCTTACATCAGATAAGTTGTTGCCAGATAGACAACTAAGGCGCAAACCAAAAAGTCGACCTTGCTCGATTAGAATACGCAACAATATGGATATCCGAGAAACGTCCAACCAACGTAGGTTGTGCGGATGGTGTAGGAACCCAGGCCATACATCTCGCTCGTGTCCAAATCGGAATAGTTGACGACCGCTTAACTTTTTCATCTCTTGGTGTCAATGTAAATTCTATTTATTTGTTGATGAAAACGGTGAACTTTTGTAGAATGACTAATTTAGAAAAAAAAAACATTTAAGTTACAATAAAATTACAAAGGTTTGACTTTTATTTTTAAATTTAAATTTCAAAAAAATTAAACAAATTCTATTTTATTAAAGATATTAAAATTAAATTACAAAACATATAAGCAACTATTATTTTATTAAATATATTAAAACTAAATTACAAAAAAATAAAAATAAAAACTTCTTATTTTATTAAATATATTAAAACTAAATTACAAAAAATAAAAATAAAAACTTCTTATTTATTAAATATATTAAAACTAAATTACAAAAATTAAAAATATATTAAAAATTAAAATGGCTTTTTGTAAATATTAAAGGACTATTTTGAAATTTCAAAGAAAGTTTCAAGGACTTAAAGAGAAATTTGAGAGGAATTTGAGAGAAGAATGAGTAAGGACTAAAGTGTGAAAGAAATAAAAGGGTTGGGGTTTTATAGCCTTAATTTTTGATCAAAAAAGCAGCCCTTGGACGACGCTTTTTACACATCAAGATAAAGTCGTCCTCGTCAACAAGGCCACTTTCTTGATGTGGCACAAAACCAATCCTCGTGGGTGCGCTTTCCTGGTTTATCTTCTCAAAACGCGCTGACGTGAACGAGTTTTGAGGGGAAATGGCCTTTTCCCGTAAATTTTCTTAAAATCGGCTATTTTTCATAAATTTTATCATTTTTTTGTATATTTAAATATTTTGCCCTGTCTTATGCTATTACATAGACTAATAGCATGATTTAAAAAAAAAAAAAAAAAACACTCTATGTGGTCCCATCCCCGTATGGCATCTCCAATCTCTAAATGGAAGTACAAAACAGCAAACAACATAAGGCAAGTTTTCTCTACTTTTGGCAAAACTGGGTTCACGAATTCAACAAAAACACTCAACAAATGTGAAAACATTGTGACATTTAATTGGTTTAAATCACCATAGATTTTTATCATAAATGTTTACAACTCTTATTTACATTTATAAACACCATTATATTTTACTCTGAAACCCATAAAAGAATTTAAAGAAACACAAAGAAAACAAAAATAAGGAGAAAAAAATAAAAATCCAAAGATTGGAAGACATAAAAGCAAGACAAGCAAAATATTATAAACGAAAAACGGCGATTCTTAGGAAAGCAAAAGAGCTTTCTATATCATGTGATGTTGAAATTGTTCTCTTACTCGCTTCCCCTACCGGTAAACCAGCCATTTTTGTTGGTCAAGACCCCAAGTAAATTACTTCATTCTTTTTTTTTTTCATTTTTCATTGTCCCTATTAATATTATTATTTTATTTCACAATTAAAACTCCAGTTTCTTTTTCTTTATTTAAGTTCGATTCGATTTCATTTTTTTAATTTTTAATCTTTTGAAAAATATTATCAAAGCAGTGGCTTATATAGCATTCTTGAGAAAGTGTCGAATATGTCATTCATAGAGTGCGAAAAAAGGTAAATAATATTAATAAAAAGTATCTTTTTACTTTTTTTTAAATTCTAAAATTTCTTTTTCTTTTTGCCGCTAAGAGTAGGGGTGTTCAATCGATTAACCGACCCGAAATAATATTAACCGAATTAATCGACCTTTCAAAATTTTTAACCATTAACCGAACCGAAATTTTTTCAAAAAAATTAACTGAACCGAAATTTTTTCGGTTAATTCGGTCGGTTAACCGAATTAACCGAAAATTATATGTTTTTTTATTTTTGGTTAAAAATTAACCGAATTACTCGAATTAATCGAATTACTCGAATTAACCGAATTACCCGAAATAAATCACTACATAATTAAAAAGGTTACATAACTTTAGTTTTTGAATTTTAGAATTTTATTTTTATTTATTAAATTATTTGTAATTTTTATGATTGGGTTGGATTAGATAATTGGGTTGGGTTGAATATTTGGGTTTGAATTGGGTTTAGGGATTGGGTTTAGGTAAATAGTGGGCCTATTTATATATTATAATTTTATTTATTAATTTTTTCGGTTAATCGAAAAAATTTGGTTAACCAATCGGTTTCGAACCAAATTAACCGTTAATCGAAAAATCATAAAATAATTAACCGACCCCCGATCGAAAAAATTCGATTAACCGACCGATTAACCGATTTTTTTTATTTTACCCAATTTTGCACACCGCTAGCTAGGAGGGCCTATACAATGGAGATAGGTCTCAATACCCGATCTTGATTTAGGGATTTTTTATTTTATAATTTCATTTTTTCACAATTGAAATTAGTTTTTTTAGTGAAGATGTTGAAGAAATTCTATATTAATTCGGATTCAGAGTTTGATCTATTAAACCTACCTAATAACAGAAATACTAATACCCTCAAGGTAAATGGGTTCCTAAAGTTGAAAACATAATTTTTTTTTCTCTTTTTTATTATTTTTTAAATTAAATTTTATTTTCTCTAGTTATATGAAGATGAATTGAGAGAGTACAAGGAAAAACTTGTTGAGAAGAGCAAGATACTGAGGTTTGAAATATTCTAGTATTTAAAGATTTTGACTTGTACATGTGAATGCCATATTTTCAGATTTATTTTAATTGTGCATGTAAATGTCGTAAGTTAAGATTTATGCATGAATCAACATATGAATTAATTTTAGTTGTGTATCTAAATGTCACATATCGACATTCACACACATATCAATGCACAAATGAATTTAATTACATATACAAATGTCACGTGTTGAAATTTACTTTGATCATGTATATAAATATCATGTGTCCAGATTCATTTTGATTTTCTATGTAAATGTCAAGCGCTGAGATCTATGCACAATTTAATGCAAAAATCGATCTTAATTTTGTATATAAATGCCACTTGTTGGGATTTATTTTGACTATATATGTAAATGTCACGTGTTGATATTTATGCACAAATCATTGTATGAATCGATTTTGATTATGTGCACAAATGTCACTTGTCGATATTAAGCACATATCAACACATGAATTATAGTATAATAGATGATAAAATATTCTAATAATAATTTTTGTGATATTCCAATGATAGGGACTGAAAAAACCCAAGTAATGTTGAGAACCTAAACTAAATAAAGTTTATAGAGGATCATCTCATTGCATTTTTTAATGGACTCAAAAATAGGAAGGTATCTTCTTTCTTTTAATCTATACATATAATGATAATAAAATTTAAAATTTTGGGTCTGGAGAAAAAAAGGTTTAATGTGTTAAGCATGAAACTAAATAGATTTTTTTGTTTTATTTTTCGTAGAATCAATTAGCAATGGAGCAGACAAGCAGAGAAAGAGATTTAGAGGTTAATCTTTCTTTAAGCTTGAAATTATTTAATTATTTTTCAACTATATGTAAAATAACTAATATATGGGTTTTCTTTTTTATTTTGCAGGGGAATGAGAACTTGGAAATTTAACTATGACTTCTTTCTAAAATTTGTGATTTTTATTAATGCAATGTTTTAAAATTATGATAAATAAACTCTGAAGAGTATAATTTTCTTTAGCAAATATGTATCACTTAAATTTGTTTTTAGGATCGACCCGATTAAGCAACAAGTAAAAAAAATAGCGGAATAAATTGAGAAATTGAACACACAAATTAAACGTGGAAAAACCCCTCCAAAGAGGATAAAAAACCACGGGCAAAAATAATTTTACTATAATGGAAAAAGAACGAAAAGTGTAAAAGATGGAGATAAAAACTAAACCCTGAAAACCTAAAAACAAAGAACCCTCAAAACGTAAACACAAAATTCTCTAAATGTGTTTTGAGTTCTAATCTCAAATGGGTGTTTTTCCTAAGGTTGTAAAAGAATCTATTTATAGGCTAAACTAGTAGGTTAAATAAACTATGCTAAATATTTTATATTAATAAATACTAAATCTTCTAGAAAGAAAATATATTTTGTTTAACTTGACTTGCAAGCAATCTCTTAGAATTTGGGTCACACAATTCTAACAATCTCCACCTTGACATGAATTCTTACAACGCCATCTTTGCCAAAGCCCGCCACAGGCCTATCTTGAACTATACAAGGAATTAACTGAGTTGAATTTGTGCTTAGAAGCTAGAAGACTTCTAGCCTTCGAGTTGTGTACTGCCAAATCAAAACTAACCCGAGTCTGATTTTCACTAACACAGTGCCCTAACTTTTAAAACCTGCATCCAAAAGAGAACCTCTCTTCAACGAAACGGTCATACCTTTTTCCCTCCTATGACCAAGTTGCCTCCGCTCTAAACGAGTTGACTTCGACTCTGTAACGGACGAGGGACATCCGATTTCACCGGTCACTGTAGAACCTTCCAGAATATAAAGACTGTCGGTTCTTTTACCTTTTAACAAAATGAGAGCTCCAAGAGATACTTTAATGCCGCTCGACTCGATGTTGATTCTACATCCTTTCAAGTCTAAAATACTCAAGGAGTAAGATTCTTTCGTAAATCAGGTACATACCTGACATCTAAGAGTGTCCTAATCATCCCATCGTGTATCCTAATTTTAACAGTACCAATATCAATTACCTTACTAGATGAATCATTTCCCATGCGCACAACTCCACCTTCAACCGAACTGTATGTGGAGAACCATTCTCTATTGGGACACATGTGGAAAGAACATCCCAAATCTAGGATCCACTTGGACGTGAGCTTGGAGTTATCGCTCGTTGACACTAACAAGAAATCATCACAGCTTTCATCGGCCAAATTAGCTGTAACAATCCAGTTTAGACCCTAGTCGGAATAGTGGTTTTGGGACCTCAAATCCGAGTCAGAAAAATATTTTAATATTATTTTTTGTGCTTGTAATAAATGTTTAAGCATGTGTAAAAGTTTCGTGAATTAATTTTGTTGTTTGTGTGCTTAATTTGAGAAAAGGACCAAATCACGTAAAATGCAAAAGTGTCTTGATAATTGTTAAAGTGGTTTAATGCTATGTTCTTTTAATATGAAGGCCTTAAAATGGAATTAAGCCATTTTATTAAGGGATGGATGGTTATGGGCTTAATTTATATGGTTTTCTTATTAAAATTCAAAGGTTAATTTAGTAAATAATTTATTAATATGAAATAAATAAAAACAAATGAAAATGTTAGTGGAATGTTCATCTTTTTGAACCGAAAATAAGAAAAGAAAAAGGGTTTATAGCTTTGTGATATTCGGCCCTTGTTCATCTCGATTGAGGTATGTTTTTTACTCGATTTTTGATAATTTCTACGTTTTTTAATCGTTGCTTCGAGTACTACAAAACCCATGTCTTAATTTTGGAATTTGATGAAGAATTTGAAATGTTCCACTGATGAATTCTTGAGATTTGTGATTTTAGTTGATGAAATATGAAATATATGTGTTAGATTAACATGTTTTGTCTTTGGATTTTTGGTGAATTTGAGTAATTTGGACTAAATTGTAAAAATAATATTTTGAGGGACTAAAATGTGAAATAAATGATATATATGGGCTTATATGAAGCATGTGAAAATTTGGCTAAGCATGGGTACAAAGAAATTATGTGTAAATTGTGAATTTGTGAAATAAAGACTTAAATGTTAAAATGTGAAAATATAAAGGCTAATTTGTAAATTACCCTAAATGTGTGTTTTGGATTGAATTGAATGATTTGGTGAATAAAAGAGTTAAATTTGAATATGTATAGATCAAGAACCAAAGAAAACGGATTTACACCGAGGAAAGTTGAAAGTGATCTAGTAGTCGAATCCTTCCGTTTATTCTGAATACGAGGTAAGTCTATATACAAATAAATGTATTTAAGATTATTTACTCATGTTCATTTAGTATTGAATTGTGATGAATGGCTTTGGAAGATATTCATGTGAAATTCGAGAAAGTATCAACAATGTGTCAAGGTCCGAAAAGTCCCGTATGAACCTTAGGAATAGATAGGATTCATATGTCATGACATAGGATTCTGATATGTGATATTGTGTAAGACCACGTCTGGGACATTGGCATCGATTTGAGATTTACGTGTAAGACCATGTTTGGGACATTGGCATCGTATTTGATTCATGTAAGACCTTGTCTAGGACAGTGGCATCGATATTTGATTACATGTAAGACCACGTCTGGGACATTGGCATTGTACGATTATTCCAAGTTATCCGAGCATCCTATTTGATTCTGAATGGTTCAACGGGAAATTCCGAGTAATGAAAGACTATGTGAAATGGGTTACTGCTTCAGGTACATATGGAATGTATACTATGTTTGAATATGAAAGGTAAGTATATGTGAATTTGGAAAAGTGAGATATGTGCATAAGCTTGTTGAGACAAAATGTGATATATGTATGAATGTGCTATGATCTAATGAGATACATGGAGATGTAATTCGTTGACAAGCAAATGGTTAGGTACAATTAAGCCAAAGAAGAAATATGAATTTGCAATTGAGATGTACTAATGAGCTTGTATTAGATATGGTTATAAATGTTTATATGTTAAGTTTATTTGTATATGGCTTACTAAGCTTTTGAAAGCTTACTTTGTGTGTGTTTGCATTGTTTTATAAATCGTTAAAGCTACGGAAGGCTTGGGGATTGTTGAGGATCATCACCACACTATCAAACTCTATTTTGGTACCTTTTGAATGTGTACATATTTAAGTATGGCATGTATAGTTTAGTTGAATTGGATGATATTTTGAGTTGTATACATAAGCTATGTGATATGGCTTGTAAATAGATGTGCATATGGTAATATTTGATCTATGTTTTGTGATGCAAAGTTGGTATATTGGTGATGAAAGGTTGTCATAATGAATTGGTAAGTTTGTGGATGGATTATATTTAGAAATGCTTGTGATTAGAATGAGATAAATGGTACATAAGTTGGTGTGTTTGATATGTTCTTGAATGGTTAGAAAAGATGGTCATTTTGGTATGTTTTGGTTGCTTTTGGTACTTGAAATAATGCTTGGTTATGCAAGTAGGTTTGACCCTAAAATGGGTGGAAAATTGGCCTTGTAAATGGCCTATATTTGCCCACAAGGGTGAGCACACGGGCGTGTGGCTCGACCGTGTCATTTGAGTTTTTAATTCAAAACAAGTCAGTGTCAACCACGGGCTAGACACACGGGCGTGTGACTAACTGTGTGAAGCAAGTAGTGTCGACCATGGGTGAGGCACACGGGCGTGTCCTCGGCCATGTGGACAAGTCAGTATGTATGCCTTATTTTGCCACGGCTTAGACACACAGGCATGTCTGAGGCTGTGTGAGGCACACGACCTGCCCACACGGGCGTGTGACCTCTGTAGCTTTGAAAAATGTTTAATTTTAGAAAATTTCGTATGTGTTCAGTTTAGTCCCGACCCCTTTCTAATGCATGTTTAAGGTGTCGTAGACCTTCTTAAGGGGCTCTTTGATTTAAATTGTTAAATTATGATGTGAAATTTTCATGAAAGATCCGATTTGTCCGGTAATGCCTTTAACCCTAGACCAGTGATGGTTACGGGTTAGGGTTGTTACATTAGCACCAGCTACATCTTCCTCGTTACTCTCAGCAGCTCTTTTATTTCACAGTTTATAACAATCTGCTTTGAAGTGACCTAACTTTTTACAATAGCGACACCTTTTGTCTCGTTTCTTTGATGCTACCAAAACAGAAGCTTGTTTATCTGCCTTGCTATCCAAACAAACACATTGTCAAATTTGTCTCTACTCAACAAATGACCCTTCACATCTTCGAACAAGAGTTTGTCTCTGCCATAAATCAGGGTCTCCCTGAAAAACTTATATGAATGGGGTAAAGAGCACAATAATAGCATAGCCTGATCTTCATCATCAATATGAACCTCAACAGTCTTTAAATCATTTAAAAGAGTAATGAATTGACTGATACAATCTCTAAGAAGCTCACATTCGTTCATGCGAAACGTAAATATACGTTGTTTCAACAATAAACGGTTAGCTAGAGACTTAGTCTGTAACACCCCCTACCCGTATTCGTTGTCGGAATAGGGTACGAGGCATTATAGGAGTTTACGATTTTTTTTACTCAATATAACCCCTTTATAAATATCTAGCCTTTCCTGCAAATTTTAAACCGAGACCAATTCACATAAACCAATCCAATTTAACATATTTTCAAAATAGATTCATACATAATTATAAGATAACATCATCACATACTAAAACTAAAATTTGTTAACCATACCAATGGCTGACCTTACATTCATATCATATTAACATTTACTTTATTAGCTTATACATGCCATTTATTTCCAAAATAAAGTTTCTTTAAATACCGAAATCTTGGGGTTGATAGTGTGATGTGTCTCTGACTGAATCCAACCTCTGAGCTCTTAACACTACAAAATAGGAAAAAAAAGGAAATAGGGTAAGCACTTTGTGCTTAGTAAGCCCATGTAACAAGAATTATACTTACCTAATATTTTCAATACAATGCAATAAACATTCATATATCCATTCAATGCACTATTGCCCTAACATACACAAACTCAGCATTCAAGTTAATCCAATAATTTCCATGTACCAATAGTATGTACCATGATTGATGAGCTCATCAACACCATGATCTCTATTTCCTTGTTATTTTTTTTTTTCATATTTACCCCGTTGAATTACTCAGAATTTTGATGGATTTTCAGAGGTACACTTTAGTGTACAAATCTGGGTCCGTCAATTCATATTCATGTGCACACATTTCCATTTCAGAGAGCACACTCCAGCGAACTTCATCTTTACAGCGAGATTATCAGTCCAGGCTAAATCCCCTGTAATATAAACTCATAGAGTATTGTTGGGATTACCACCAAAGCTAAATCTCGCAACGACAATTACTCTAATGAGCTTGGATCTGAATTACCAGTCCATGCTAAATTCAGACCCTAATTCGGATTACCTGTCCGGGCTAAATCCATTTTCCACATATTCTTCAGGAGGGCTATGTCAGGATAGGATCACCAATCCGGGCTAGATCCTTTTTACCGTCAATTCCTTTTCAGAGATCCATCGAATTTTCCTTTCATTCAACCGAGATTCCTTCTCCTTTTTATCAAATATATCAATGTTTCATCAATCTTCATACAATGAACATTCAAATTATATTCACATCAATAACATACATTTCAAGCATTTAAGAAGATAATTCAAGTTACATGAACTTACCTTGATACTTGTTCGTACACAAAAATCTACTAATCCGGGACTTTTTTCTTTCCTCTATCTAACTTCGTATTTGTGTTTTCTGGATCTAAATAAATAAATTCAATCATCAATTCAATACATTTCATGTTCACATTTAGCATTCACTATAATTCTATTATTATTTATAGTTCATTCAAATCTGTCTACTTGAGTCACAGTCCCTAAATTATTTATTTCTCAAGCTACAAAACTCCAATTGAAGAACCGTTAATTTTCCTGAAACTAGACTCACATATATTTATACCATAAAATTTCCAGAATTTTTGGCTTAGCCAATTAGTACAGTTTATTCATTAAAATTTCTCTTGTTTTACTATTTGACAGTTCAGACCACTTTTCACTACGAATCAATTTTCTCCTTGTAAATAATTAAAATGATGTTTTTGTTTGTTTCTTATAAAAAAAGACTCATTAAGGAGTCTAACCATATAAATTTAAGCCCATAATTATTTTTATTCAATTTTTTATGATTTTTCAAATTCAGAACAGGGGATCTCGAAATCACTCTGAACCAGTCTTACAAAAATATAAATATCTCAAAATACAGAATTACTTTGCATTCTCTGTTTCTTTAATATGAAAATAGACTCAATAAGCTTTAATTTCATATCTCACTCAACTTCTAATTCTACTTCTACGATTTTTAGTGATTTTTAAAAGTTACTCTACTGCTGCTGTCCCAAAACTGTTTTCTTATAGCTTACTTCTCAATTAAATCCATCTTTCAATTCTAACTTGAAATTCATTCAATTAAGTCCTTAATTCATGTTTTTGTTTCATCATAAACTATACTTGAGAGCTCACAAACTTTCAATATCACAACTTAGCTTCATCAAAACCTTGTTCCAAGGCTTCTAAAAACATCAAAATTAAGTAAAAATGGCTAAATTGACTTACCTATCAACTTCGAAGCTTCAAACTTTCAATTTTCCCTTTCTTCTTTCTTTTCTTTCCTTCCTTCTTTCCTTCTCTGTTTCGTTTGCCTATTCTGTTTCTATTTCTCTGCTTTTTTTTTTCTTTAGCTTATACACGCACATATATAAATATAATAATAACAATATAATATATTATATTATAATTAAAACATAAAATATCTTCATTATATAATAATATAATAATATATATTAAACATAAAAATCTTAGATTTTCTTCACAATAAACCGCCTCAACTAGACAAAATGGCTTAATTTCCATTTTCGTCCTTTATAATTTCTTTTAATCTATAATTCAACTTTTACTTCTATTTCAATTTAGTCTTTTCATTTAATTACCAACCCAAACGTTAAAATTTTCTAACGAAATTTTAATACCACATTACTAACATTTTATAAATATTTATAAAAATATTTTCTATCATATAAATATTTATGCAAATGTATTGAAATAAATTTCTCTTTAAATCGGATTTATGGTTACGAAATCATTGTTCCGATAACCTTGAATTTAGGCCATTACATAGTCGCATAAAGAGTTTCTAACCTTTTTCCACAAGGCAGATGAGGTCTTCTCCATCAATACCTCTTGCAATACCATATTAGCGAGGCACAACTAGATTGCAAACAAGGCATTTTCATCAAGCTATTCTCATTCTGTTTGATTTAGATTCTCAGGCTTTTTTCAGTAACAACCTTTTTCAAGCCGGTTTGAACTATACTTGCCATCATCCGAACTTGCCACATGTAACACCCCTCACCCGTATTCAACGTCAGAATAGGGTTTCAGAGCATTATCAAACTTATAACACAATTACACATACATTTTCTCATACATTTCCAATATGCCATTCAATTATCAATGAACACATTCATATATTGTCCCTAATACGAGCCTACGAGGCCCTAAATATGCATTAGAAGTGATCCGAGACTAAACTGATAACTTTAAAAACTTTTTGAGGACTTGTAAATTTTTTCTCAAAATAGAGGACATACGCCCGTGTGTCCAGGCCGTGTGTCTCACACGGCCACCAGACAAGCTCGTGTCACAGACCGTGTGGACATTCGAAATGGGAGCACATGGCCCTGTCCCAGCCCATGTTTTTGATCCCGTGTTACTCTCTGACTCAGGTCACACAGCCAACACACACGCCCGTGTGGCTAGCCCGTGTGCCAGGCCGTGCCAAACCAGTAGGGTATATTGACTTATGCCACACAGCCAAGTATCACACGCCCGTGTGCGAGGCCATGTGGAGCATACTGACTTAGTTTCAAAATCAACACCAGGGGACACACAGCCGTGTAACATAACCGTGTGTCACACAGGCTGAGACACATGCCCGTGTCTTTGCCCGTGTGGACAAAAATAGGCTATTTACCAAGCCAATTTGCCACCCAAATTTGTGCTCACCTACATCCAAAAAATTTTTCACCAAACATATGATATAATAAGCATTCCATCATCCTTACTCAATTATATTTCATACCATTTCCAACATCAA
The DNA here is from genome assembly GCA_025506655.1 of Gossypium rotundifolium. Lineage (NCBI taxonomy): Eukaryota > Viridiplantae > Streptophyta > Magnoliopsida > Malvales > Malvaceae > Gossypium > Gossypium rotundifolium. The sequence continues at coordinate 153,292,100 of CP106727.1, read as the reverse complement.
TTAATTCAAAACATGTCTACCACAAAATAGCATCCAAATTCATGCCAAATTTTACTTAAACATCAAAATGGCTAAACTCAAATATGCATTATTTAACCTAATTTCACAAGCATACCATTTTCCAAAACTAAACCATTTGACATTCATAATACCTATAGCTATCAAGCATCACACAACCAACCTCAATTAACATAACATAGACTATAGGCACATACATATATACACAAGCAAATCAACTCAAATGAAGCTAACTCTCATGGCTATTATATACAAACTAAGACATATACATTTACAAGCCATTTCAAATGACCAAAATCATTACCAAAACATAACCAACATGACCAAAGTCCCTATACATGCCATATACTTAAAATACCAAAGTTCATAGATACCAAGTGATAGGTGGATAGTGTGATGCGATCCCCGATGATCCCCTTAAAATCACTATAAAACATAGAAAAATAAACAACGTAAGCTTTATAGCTTAGTAAGCTCTATGAAATAAACTCATATAATCATAAACACGTAATTCATCAATTGATTATAAATACATGAATTCACATCAACTAACAAACCTTTCAATTACTCATTCACAAAACTATACACTTTCTTCACCATTTCTTCTATTCAAAGTTAATATGGTTTATGCACATACCTGTACCATCTCCTACAAATCACATTCTCAACCACATCATTCATTTACCCGTTGAACCATTCGGAATCGAAGTCGGATACTCAAGAGTCTCGCACAATAAGTACCTATACCATGGCCCAAAGCCAAATCAAGGTAACTTATATCTGAATTACTGATATCATGGCCCGAAGCCAAATTCTCCGATATTCATGGCCCGAAGCCAAATAAGTATAACTCGCACCCGAAGTGTCAATATCATGGCCCGAAGCCAACTCAATGTATCCCCTAATGACATGTCACTAGTATCCTAAACTATTCCCAAAGTTCAACCAGGATTTCGAATGTCGAATTACCATCGAGTCATTGTCGAACTTATCCGAAGTCTCGTATTAACATCTTATACAATATCAAAGCATTTAAAATACACTTATAATGAAATTTATCACATACGAACTTACCTCGGGTTCAAAAACGATGAGATTGGTCGATTAATCAAGTACTTTAGTTTTCCCCGATCTACTTCCGAATTTTGCTTTTATTAATCTAAATATATATTCAAAATTTACTTATTTAATCATCTCTCTATTCAATTTAATCCAAAACATACATTTAAACACATTTACACATTTGCACCTAATGTTTCACCACTTACAATTTAGTCCTTATTTCATAAAATCACAAATTAATGCAATTCAATACTAACCCATGCTAGCCGATTTACCAATTAGTCCCTAGCAGCACATATTTTTCAATTTTTTACACATTTAACCACACATTTTCTCATTTTTACAAATAAATCCCTATTTTGCATTTTAACTCAAAATCACTTTACAAATTATGTAAATCTAACAACAAGATTTCATATTTCACCATCAAACATCAAAGAACACATATTTTCATCAATGGCAACTTTCAAAATCTTTAACAGTTTTGCAAAATAGTCCCTGGGCTAGCTAGTACTAGTTGCAACGATTACAAAAATATAGAAACCATTAAAACGAAACAAAAACGGACTTACAATTGAATATTAAAGTGATCAAAACTTTCAAGCCCTAAAATGGATTTTCTCCATGCTTCATTCGGCCAAGAAAGATGAATGAAACAAATTTTTTTTGTTTTGTTTTAATTAATTAACCTTATTAAACATATTACCAAATTAACCTTGTTAATAAAACATTTATATCATCAATTTCATGTCCATTAATGTCCACTTACATTAATAATGGTCTATTTATCACTTAAGGACCTCCACATTTAATATTCATAGTCATTTAGTGAATTTAACAAATAGAATTCAACTTTTATGCTTTACACGATTTAGTCATTTTTACCGAATTTAACATTCAAACAATAAAATTACTTCACGAAACTTTTACACATACATACTATCATGTTGTAAACACTAATTTTTTGACCTCAAAGTTTTATTTCGAAACCATTATTCTTATTTGACAAAAAACGGGCTGTTATAACTCTCCCCTCCTTAGGGATTTTCGTCCCCGAAAATCTTACCAATGAATAGGTTAGGGTATTGTTTTCTCATAACTTCCTCGGGTTCCCACATGGTTTCTTTGAAACCATGTCGTTGCCACAAAACCTTTATCAAATCTATTCGTTTATTTCTCAACTCTTTAGTCTCTCGATTCAAAATTCTGATCGATTCTTCGTTGTATGTCATATCAGGTTGAATCTCAATCTCTGACGGCAAAATTACATGCAATGGATCTGATCGATACCGTCGTAAAATTGACACATGAAACACATTATTATTCTTCTCTAATTTAGTCAGTAAAGCTAACCGATATGCCACTGGTCCTATTTTTTCGATGATTTCATACGGCCCGATGAAACGCGGACTTAACTTGCCTTTAAGACCAAATCTAAGGATTTTCTTCCACGGAGAAACTTTCAGAAATACTTTGTCACCGGTTTGGAATTCAATGTCTTTTTGTTTTAAATCCGCGTACGATTTCTGTTGATTTGAAGCTGCTTTTAGACTGTCACGATTTACTTTCACTTTATCTTCAGTCTCTCGGATCATATCAATCCTGTGAATCTTTTTCTCACTCAACTCAGTCCAGTACAACAGAGTTCGGCATTCGCGACTATACAAAGCTTCATACGGTGCCATTTTTATGCTCGATTGATAGCTGTTGTTAAACGCGAATTCAACTAACGACAAATATTTCTCCCAATTGCCTTCAAATTCTAAAACACAACATCGAAGCATATCTTCAAGAATCTTAATTACTCTCTCAGACTGACCGTCAGTTTGTGGATGAAATGTTGTACTAAAATTCAACTTCGTACCCATAGCTTCTTGCAATTTCTTCCAGAATCGCGATGTAAATCTCAGGTCTCTATCTGAAATAATTGAAACTGGCACCCCGTGCAATTTAACAATCTGCAATGTATAATTCAGCTAATCTATCTAGTGAATAGTCTGTACGTACTGGTATAAAATATGCCATTTTCGTCAATCTATCAACTACAACCCAAACAGCATCTTTCTTTGTCGGAGTCGGGGGTAACCCCGATACAAAATCCATCGTAACTCTGTCCCATTTCCATTTTGGTATCATCACAGGCTGAAGCAAACTCAAAAGCACTTGATGTTCTGCTTTGACTTGTAGACAAATCAAACACTTCGATACAAACTCAAAAATGTCTCATTTCATACCCGACCACCAATATAACTATTTTAAATCATTGTACATCTTAATACTTCAAGGATGAACGGATAAACAACCACTATGTGCTTCGTGTAAAATTTTCTAAATCAACTCTAGAATTTTTGATACGCAGATTCTATCTCAAAACATCAAACAATCATCGGATCCGATTTGGTACTCTAAATCATTAATCGACTCGCATTGCACTCTTTTAGCTTGTAATTCAATATCATATTTTTGATCTTCGGAAATTTGCTAAAGAAAAATTGGTTTAGCTTTCAACTCGGCTAATATTGAACCATCATCATACATAGTCAATCTCGTATTCATCGCTCTCAAAGCAGATAGAGATTTTCTACTCAAAGGATCTGAAACTACATTAACTTTTCACGGATGATAATTGATTACTAACTCATAATCTTTTAGTAGCTCGAGCCATCTCCGTTGTCACAAATTCAAATCTTTCTGAGTCATTAAATACTTCAAACTCTTGTGATCTGTAAAGATATGACATTTCTCACCGTATAAATGATGTCGCCAAATTTTTAATGCAAAAACTATAGCGGCCAACTCTAAATCGTGCGTCGGATTGTTCTTTCCATGCGAATTCAATTGTCTCAAGGCATAAGCTATAAATTTTCCTTCTTGCATCAAAACACAACCCAAACCATTCAATGACGCATCGCTGTAAACCACAAATTTCTTTGTAATAGCCTGGTTTTCACTAAATCAGAACAGTGATTTTAGAACCACAAATTCGATGTCAAAAAATTATTTTAATATTATTTTTGGTGTTTACAGTATTTCGTGAGCTAATTTTATCATTTAATTGTTCAATTTGAGAAAAAGGACTAATCGCGTAAAGCGTAAAATTTGAGTTCTAATAGTTAAAAGTATTAAATAGCTATGAAATTAAATTGTAGGAGTCCTTATGTTGAAATTGAACCATTTTTAAGGTTAGTGGACATTTATGTCCATGGTTTATGTGTTATATATTAATGTCTTATTAAGGTTAATATGGTAATTCATAAATAAAGGTTAATAAAACAAAAACAAAATGAACATTTGTCCATCTTTCTTCCAAATAGCCGAATATTGAATATAGGAGAAGCCATTGTTAGGTTTCATTCGGACATTGCTTTCCTAGTTGATTAAGGTATGTTTTGAGCTCGGTTTTTGATAATTTTTACGTTTTTGAGATTGTTGCTTTGTGTTCTAGCTAGCTCGTACCTTTAATTTCGAAACTATTAAAAATTTTAAGAGTTACCATTGATGAGATTATGTGTTCTTTCATTTTTAAAGATGAAATTTGAATTTTTGATGATAGATTTTCATGTTTTGTAAAGTGATTTTTGATGAAATTACATAATAAGGATTAAATTGTGAAATATATAAATTGAGTGGTTGAAATGTGAAATAAATGAAATTTTTGGGCTACTAGGGACCTATATGTAATTCGGCCAAGATTGGGTTTAATGAAATTATGTGAATTTTGTGTATTTATGAAATAGGGACTAAATTGATTAAATGTGAAAATTTAGGGGCTAATGTGTAAAAGGGGCCTAAATGTGTGTTTTGGACTAAATTGAAAGAATATAAGATTGAATAAGTTAATTTTGATTATATTTAGATCAAGAAAAGAGGAATCCAGAATTATATCTGGGGAAAAGCAAGGTTATCGAGTAGTTGATTCGATCCGTCAATTATGAATACTAAGTAAATTTGTATGTGGAAATTTCATTATAAATATATGTTAAATGCTTTGATATCGAATAAACTGTGTTTATGAGATATGGATAATGTTTGAATTGTGAATACGACTCTACGGATATGTTCGACAATGAAATCGACAAGTGTAAATTCCCGGTTGAACCTTAGGAATAGTTTAGGATGCTAGTGACATGTCATTAGGTTATTATGTTCGCTTTGGGCCACAATATCGGCACAATGGGTGCAAGTGATACCTTGATTTGTCTACGGTCCATGGTATAGGTATTTTAGATGAGTTACCTTGATTTGGGTATGGGCCATGGTATAGGTACTCTAGGATAAGTTACCTTGATTTGGTTTCGGGCCATGGTATAGGTACTTATCTATTGAGATCTTTGAGTATTCGACTTCCAAATGGTTCAACGGGTAAATGAATGATGTGGTTGAGAAAGAGGTTAGTACGAGACGATACAGGTATGTACAGAACCTATTCGAGTATTAAATAGAGAAAGTTTGATGAATTTATATTTGATTATGTTTTGAGACATGAGAAAGGTTTGTAGTTATTGTGTTTATGATTTTGTTATGTGTAATTGGTTGAATTACATTTATTCAGTGAATTGAGTTATTCACTTACGAGCTTACTAAGCTATGAAGCTTACTTTGTGTTATTTTTTCCTATATTTTATAGTGAATCAAGGCTAGCTCGGATCCGGGAGTCGTCGGGAACATCATTGCACTATCGGACATCTATTTGGTACTTTTGAGTTGTGTATATTTGGTATATGGCATGTATAGGTTAGGTGTGGTATTTTGGTTGTGTTTATAGCCATGAGAGTTGGCTTGTTAATGATGATAATATTGATGTGTGTTTAACTATTAGAAATGGCTTGTAAATGTATATGTTTTGGTTGTATATATATAGCCATGAGTGATGGCTTATTTGGCATGTTTGTCATGGATATGGTTAAATGACTTGTGAAGTATAAATGCTTGAGAAATGCTTTGATGAAGTGTGATTTTAGAAGTTGAGTTGATAAAGTATTTGATTAGGTAAATGGCATTGAATTGAGTATTGAAATTGGTTGAAATGGATATGGTATTTGTGCATTTGGATGATGATTTTGGCTGCTTAGTTGTGTGATGAAATAGTGCTATTTGAGATCTGATAGGTATGTGCATAATGGATGGCAAATTGGCCTTGCAAATGGACTATTTTTGTCCACACGGGCAGAGATACGGGTGTTGGTCTCAGCCGTGTGTGACACACGATCATGTTATACGGCCGTGTGTTCCCTACTGTTGAAATTAAATGAAGTCAGTATGCTCCACACGGTCTCACACACGGACATGTAACCGACCATGTGGTACAAGTCAGTATACCACCTAATTGGCACACGACCTAGTAAACGGGCATTTGACTTGGCCGTGTTGCATTAGTCAGTATACCTTATAGTTTTGGCACGGCCTAGCACACGAGTGTGTGTGGCCATTTCGAAGGGCACACGGGCTAGACACACTGGCGTGTGGTTGGCCGTGTAACCCAAGTCAGTATGTATGCCTACTTTCACACAGCCTGAGACACGGGCGTGTCTGGAGCCTTGTGAGGCACACGGCCTGTTCACATAGGCGTGTGACCCTTGTATGGATGAAAAATTTCTTAGTTTTCCAAAAATTTTGTATGTTATTGGTTTATTCCTGAACCACTTCTAAAGCATGTTTAAGGCCTCGTAGGCTCTTATAATGGACAATGTGATTGTGTTGAATGGTATTTGAGTATGAATGCATAAATGAATGAGTATTGTATGTTACATGATGTTTATTGATCGGTAATACCTCGTAACCCTACTCCAACGACGGATACGGGTTAGGGGTGTTATATTCTTTACCCAACTCAGGTTGAACCAAAACTGGTGCTTTAATTAACAATGCTTTCAACTGATCGAAACTCTGTTGACATTTCTTATACCACTCGAATTTCATATCTTTCTGTAACAGTCTGGTCATCGGTGTAGCAATTATCGAGAACCCTTTTACAAAATGTCGATAGTAGCCAGCTAACCCTAAAAAGTTTTTAACTTCAGATACATTTCTCGGCGGTTTCCAATCAACAACTGCCAAAATCTTACTCGGATCAACTCTTATACTTTTCGTTGAAACAATGTGCCCAAAAAATTTGACTTCTCTAAGCCAAAACTCACATTTACTGAATTTAGCAAATAGTTGATTGTCTATCAAAGTTTACAACACAATCCTCAAATGTTCGGCATACTCAGACTCATCTTGAGAATAGATCAGAATGTCGTCAATGAACACAACAACAAATCTGTCTAAATACGGTTTAAAGATTTGATTCATCAAATCCATAAAAATGACAGGAACATTAGTCAACCCAAAAGGCATAACAAGAAATTTATAATGTCCGTATCTCATTCTGAACACAATTTTTGACACATCTGAGTCTTTAACTCGCAACTGATAATAACCAAATCTCAAATCAATCTTTGAAAACACTGTTGCATGTTTCAATAGATCAAAAAAATCATCTATTCTTGGCAACGGATACTTATTCTTTATCGTAACCTTGTTGAGCTGACGATAGTCAACACACATTCTCATGGACCCGTCTTTCTTCTTAACAAATAATACTGGCGCACCCCAGGGCGAAAAACTCGATCGTGTAAAACCTCTATCTGTTAACTCTAAAATCTGAGCTTTCAACTCTTTCAACTCTGTCGGAGCCATTCTATACGGAGCTATAAATATCGATGAAGTTCCAGGTACTAACTCAATAGCAAACTCAACCTCTCTGACTAGTGGCAACCCAGGCAATTCTTCTGGAAATACATCTAGATATTCACAAACTACAGACACAAATTCAATCTTATTTTTCAAATACTTTGGTATCTAAAATATATGCTAGGTACGCATCGCAACCTTTTCGCACATATCTCTGAGCCGACATCGATGAAATCACTATAGGCAATCCACCCAACTCATCAGGTTCAATCCGAAGAATTTCATTTATCTGACATTTCAATTCTATAACCTTTCGTCTACAGTTCAAACGGCATCATGCAGAGTCAACCAATCCATACCCAGAATCACATCGAACTCATTCAATGATAAAAGCATCAAATTAGCCGGAAAACAGTAACCCCGATTCATTGAAGGACAGTTCTTGCATACTTTGTCAACTAGAACATACTTGCCTAAGGGGTTCGATACTTTAATTACAAATTCTGTAGACTCAACAGAAATTTCTTACTAGACACTAAATTCTCACAAACATACGAATGCGTCGATCGAGGATCAATTAAAGCAATCACATTAGTGTCGTAAAGAGAGAATGTACTGGTAATAACATTTGAAGACGACGCCTCTTCGCGAGTGCGAATAGCAGAGGCTCTAGCAGGTGCTCTGGCCTCGTATCTTACAATTGAGTCCTTTGTTGCTCCTTTTCCACTAGACACATTTCTCACATTCCTCAGTGGTCTTCCTCTTGCAGTTATGTTGCTCGGTCTTGCATTTTGAAATTTATCTTTATCATATAACTCTGGGCAATCTTAGATAAAGTGATCTGGCGAACCACATTTAAAACAAGGTTTACTACTCTTATTCCAGCAGTCTCCAAAATGTTTCCTCCTATACTGTTGACACTCGGGTTTGTTATTTCTTACACTGCGAACGCTCAAAACGGAAGTAGCTTGAGCTTTAGGACTCACATGTTGATTTCCACGATCTCTATTCGGTATCCCACTGATGCATTTGATCGATTATATGAATCTCGGATCTCTTTGATGAAGAATGATAAGGTTTATTCATCGGTCTTTTTCTCGAATCTCTAGCCTCTAAATTAGCTTTCCTCTTCTCTCAGCTAAAGTCTTCGGCTTTACAAGCCCGATCAACTAATATAACAAATTTTTTCAAATCTAAAATCCCGACTAGAAGTTTAATGTCTTCATTCAAACTGTTAACAAATCGCTTGCATATGATCTCTTCAGTAGAAAACATACTCTCGAGCATATTTACTCAACTGCACAAATTCTCTCTCGTACTCGGTTAGGTCATACGGCCCTGTTTCAATTCTAAAAAATATTTGTGCTTTTGATCTAAAAACCGTTGGCTTATATATTTCTTCCTAAATTCGATCTAAAAGAATTCCCAAGTGACACGTTCTCTAGGTACCACAGATACTAATGTATTCCACCACTGATACGCGGTAGCTCTCAATAATGAAATGGTACACTTTAAACTCTTAGCTGAAGTACACGACAGTTCATCAAATACTCTGATAGTGTTTTCAAGCCAAAACTCGGCTCTCTCAAGATCATCTTCAATGTTAGCTCTGAACTCTTCAGCCCCGTGTTTATGGATCTTATCAACTGGAGGCTTATTCCACTTAAAAGTTCAACACCTTGAGGAGCTACGGGAACCGGTTGGGGATTAGGAGGGTGGAGGTTGTTGAGCAGTCGGATTTATCCGGACATACTGCGTGAACCATTCGTTCATTATTTGGAAAAATGCCTCTTTAGCCTCTCTTCCCTGGCTACTCGATACAGGTCTAGATTCGAAGGCGTTATCCCTTGAGCGGGAGCTGGCGCATTACTTTCAACCTCATCAGCTATAACTCGATAGGGATCCATTACTATATAAAACACGTTTTAAAATGTTAGGAGTCATCATACTATCACAGTTTTTCTATGGCATGTATAGCTAGACCTTCACACACGCTACGTTAGTCCTAGAATTGACTAAACCGTAGCTCTGATACCAATAAATATAACACCCATCACCCATATTCAACACTAAAATAGGGTTTCAGAGCATTACCGAACTTATAACACAATTACACATACATTTTCTCATACATTTCCAATATGCCATTCAATTATCAATCAACACATTCATATCCTCCCTAATACAAGCCTACGAGGCCCTACATATGCATTAGAAGTGGTTCGGGACTAAACCGATAACTTTAAAAACTTTTTGAGGACTTGTAAATTTTTTCTCAAAACAAGGGACATACGCCCGTGTGGCCAGGCCGTGTGCTAGGCCATGCCAAACTTTTAGGGTACACTGACTTATGCCACACGACCAAGTCACACTCCCGTGTGTGAGGCCATGTGGAGCATACTGACTTGGTTTCAAAATCAACACCAGGAGACACACGGCCGTGTAACATGACCGTGTGTCACACACGGCTGAGACACACGCCCGTGTCTCTGTCCGTGTGGACAAAAATAGGCTATTTACCAAGCCAATTTGCCACCCAAATTTGTGCACACCTATATCCAAAACAATTTGCACCAAACATATGATATAATAAGCATTCCATCATCCTTACTCAATTATATTTCATACCATTTCCAACACCAACCAATTCAAAACATGTCTACCACAAAATAGCATCCAAATTCATGCCAAATTTTACTTACTTAAACATCAAAATGGCTAAACTCAAATATACATTATTTAATCTAATTTCACAAGCATACCATTATCCACAACTAAACCATTTGACATTCATAATACCGATAGCTATCAAGCATCACACAACCAACCTCAATTTACATAACATAGACTATAGGCACATACATATATACACAAGTAAATCAACTCAAATTAAGCCAACTCTCATGACTATTATATACAAACCAAGACATACATTTACAAGCCATTTCAAATGACCAAAATCATTACCAAAACATAACCAACATGACCAAAGTCCCTATACATGCCATATACTCAAAATACCAAAGTTCACAGATACCAAGTGATAGGTGGATAGTGTGATGCGATCTCCGACGATCCCTTGATCCGAGCTAGCTTGAAATCACTATAAAACATAGAAAAATAAACAACGTAAGCTTTATAGCTTAGTAAGCTCATATGAAATAAACTCATATAATCATAAACACGTAATTTATCAATTGATATAAATACATGAATTCACATCAACTAACAAACCTTTCAATTACTCATTCACAAAACTATATATTTTCTTCACCATTTCTTCTATTCAAAGTTAATATGGTTTATGCACATACCTATACCATCTCGTAAAAATCTAATTCTCAACCACATCATTCATTTACCCGTTGAACCATTCGGAATCGAAGTCGGATACTCAAGAGTCTCACACAATAAGTACCTATACCATCGCCCTAAGCCAAATCAAGGTAACTTATATCTGAATTACTGATATCATGGCGAAGCCAAATTAGCCGATATTCATGGCCCGACGCCAAATAAGTATAACTCGCACCCGAAGTGTCAATATCATGGCCCGAAGCCAACTTAATGTATCCCCTAATGACATGTCACTAGTATCCTAAACTATTCCCAAGGTTCAACCGGGATTTCAAATGTTGAATTACCATCGAGTCATTTTCAAACTTATCCGAAGTCTCGTATTCATATCTTATACAATATCAAAGCATTTAAAATACACTTAAAATGAAATTTATCACATATGAACTTACCTCGGGTTCAAAAACGATGAGATTGGTCGATTAATCAAGTACTTTAGTTTTCCCCTGATCTAGATCTGAAATCTATTTTTCTTGATCTAAATATATATTCAAAATTAACTTATTTAATCATCTATCTAATCAATTTAATCCAAAACACACATTTAAACAAATTTACACATTTTCCCCTAATGTTTCACCACTTTTATAATTTAGTTCTTATTTCATAAAATCACAAATTAATGCAATTCAATACTAACCCATGCTAGCCAATTTACCAATTAGTCCCTATCAGCCCATGTTTTTCAATTTTTCACACATTTAACCACACATTTTCACAAATAAATCCCTATTTTGCATTTTTACTCAAAATCACTTTACAAATTATGTAAATCTAACAACAAGATTTCATATTTCATCATCAAACATCAAAGAACACATATTTTCATCAATGGAAACTTTCAAAATCTTTAACAATTTTGCAAAATAGTCCCTGGGCTAGCTAGTACTAGTTGCAACGATCACAAAAACATAGAAACCATTAAAAACAAAACAGAAACAGACTTACAATTGAATATCAAAGTGACCAAAACTTTCAAGCCCTAAAATGGATTTTCTCCATGCTTCATTTGGCCAAGAAAGATGAATGAAACAAAATCTTTTTGTTTTGTTTCAATTAATTAACATTATTAAACATATTACCAAATTAACCTTGTTAATAAAACATTTATATCATGCATTTCATGTCCATTAATGTCCACTTACCTTAATAATGGTCCATTTATCACTTAAGGACCTCCACATTTAATATTCATAGTCATTTAGTGCATTTAACAAACAGAATTTAACTTTTACGCTTTATGCGATTTAGTCCTTTTTACCGAATTAAGCATTCAAACAATAAAATTACTTCACGAAAGTTTCACACATACACGCTTTCATGATGTAAACACTTACAATAATATTAAAATAATTTTTTGACCTCGAATTTTTGGTTTCGAAACCACTGTTTCGATTTGACCAAAAACGGGCTGTTACACCACATATTGAAATTTGTCTCACCATCGAACTTTTCAATTTCAAACCTTGTTACTACCATCTCTGAACGAGCTGATCTATAAAAATTAAACTAGCTCTGATACCACTTGTTAGGATCGACGATTAAGCAACAAGGAAAAAAAATAGCGGAATAAATTGAAAAATTGAACACACAAATTTAACGTGGAAAAACCTCACCAAAGAGGATAAAAAAACCATAGGCAAAAATAATTTTACTATAATGACAAACGAACGATGAGTACAAAATATGGAGATAAAAACTAAACCTCGAAAACCCGAAAACAAAGAACCCTCAAAACGTAAACACAAAAATCTCTAAATGTGTTTTGAGTTCTAATCTCTAATTGGTGTTTTTTCTAATGTTGTAAAAGAACCTATTTATAGGCTAAATTAGTAGGTCAAATAAACTATGCTAATAAATGCTAAATATATTATACTAATAAATACTAAATCTTCTAGAAAAAATATATATTTTGTTTTTGGACAATATTAATAGGTCACACAACTCTAACATTTGTTTTGGACAATATGCCGTTGAAGGAGCTTTTGAATTTCTTTATGTAATAGGCTCCTTTTGCTTTGTTATTATGGTGAGAAATGAATGAATTTTTTTTAAATAATATGAATGAAATTTTAAAATTTATGAAGTTTTTTTTTTTTGGTGGAACTAATAAATCTTTTATGGAATGTGAATAAAATTTAAAAAAAAAGATATAATGATTTTTACGTATTTTACTTTTCCATTTTAGGTGAGGGTAAATTAAATCATTAGTCATTAAACTATGAATAAGCTTTTGTTTTGATCACTTAATTAAAAAATTACAATTTGGTTACTAAATTATTCAAAATTTTCATTTATGTCACTAAACTATTCAAAGGTTTTCATTCTAGTCATTAAGTTGTTAAAATTTTTACTAAAATAGGTGGCACCAAAAATTTAAAAAAAAAATTGGTGCTACTAGTGTGGAAAACTCAAAATTACCAAAATTGGCCCATTCTTGTAAGTTTTCAGAAACTCGGCTTAGTTTCGTATTTTTTTAAAAAAAGACTTCATTTAGTATTTTAATTTTTTTTTTTTAAGTTCTACTAGTGAGTTCCAAACGATAATTCAACGATCAATATCCTTCAAAAGTAGAATATAATTTAGATCAAAGTAAATCTAATGATCAATATCGGAGATTGAAAAAAATTATTTGAATTTTATTTCCAAATTTGTAACATAAACAATTTTATTCATGAAAAAAATTAAATCGTAAAAGAAATGAGAGAAAGCTTTCAATTAATGCAAACAAAATGAATAAAACCATATAACAATTTTAACAATTTAATGATTTCAATCAAAACTTTCAATTCAATAATTAAATTGTAATTTTTTAATTAGCTAAAACGAAAACTTATTCATAATTTAATGATTAATGTGTAACTTATCCTATAACTAAAAACTCAATTAATTTTCATATTAATTTTTTCAAATATATTTTCTATGATTTTTTTAAAGATATATTTGTCATATTATTCTGTTTTAACAGCAGAGTATAACATGATCCCAGCCAACTTAGAGTGTTTTGATTGATAAGAGTTGTCCATAAGCGGTATAGAGGAGGGAAGGCCCAGGTTGGCTTTAAGACGGTGACATCTGAACAAATAAATGGTTATCTTTCAGTAATAAAATATATGTAGTAATAACTGAAAGGGTTCAGAACACAGCTAAGGCTTCTCAGTGCATTATTGCAGGTCATGTATATTATGTGTTCTTATGCAGAGCACACACCCAACTCTCCCCCTTTCAGCCTGAAACTGCGACCCCACTAAAGCAGAAGCTTAGTTGCCAGAGGCAGAGACCCCATTTTGAGACAATAACAAAGTTACCACCATAATTTCATATGGTTCAATATACAAGCATTAATTTGTGGTACCAGTACTATCAACTTTCCAAGTCCCATCCTTTTCCTTTTTTCTTTCTCTAAGCTACAATAATTGATACCATAGTCTTTATACACATTTCCCCATGATCTTTTTTCACTCAAATCATCTAATGCTGTTCATTCCTGGAATATTTTGATGCTTACATTGATTGGCTTCAAGAGATATGACTTCTCCATGATCCTTGTGAGGTACTCATGGAGGGGCAATTGACTAAGTGTGGAGTCTTGAGATTTACATACTCATCTTTGTAGCAAGTAACTTTGGACAGATGGATCGATGCCAGCTGTTCTGTTGGTGGGGCGTCTAATGGCATTAGGCTTCCTACAACCCGGGTCACATCGTGCATGGTTGGTCGATCAGACGGTTGTCCCTTCGTGCATAGAAGGGCCAGCTGAAAAACTTTCTTAACTGCTCCAAGATCCTTGCATGTATCAGTGATATCCGGATCAACAGTTTCCATGACAGAGTTATTGGCAGTCTTAGACAAAATCTGATACGCATATAAATACTGATTGGCGATTTAAACTAAATGTAATACCCAAATCAAAATGAAAATAAAGATTTGCCAACCGCATTTACATTTATATAAAACTAAGATAAGGGATAATGGTTTTACCAGATGATGGAGATTGGATTCGTGGTCTACAGGTTTCCTTCCAGTCAGTAATTCGAGTAGGACAATCCCATAGCTGTAAACATCTGACTTCTCAGTCAGGCGGGAAGTGCGGGCATATTCAGGGTCTATATAACCAATAGTGCCCATGATGTAAGTGGAAGTGTGAGACTTTGAGATGCATAAGCTTTTCGCAATGCCAAAATCAGTAATATGAGCCTCAAAATCCTTGTCCAACAGAATGTTAGATGACTTGACATCCCTGTGGATGATTCTAGGACTACAATCATGATGCAGATATGCTAACCCTTGCGCTGCTCCAAATGCTATCCTTAAACGCATGTCCCAACCAAGCTTTTTCTTCTTGGTAGAAACTACAGTAAAAGTATACCTTAAATTTGTAATTCAGAGTTAAAAAAAAAAAAAGGATGCTTCCTTTAACATAGAAATTAAGAAATATTTCTTTACCAACATATTATTCTAGCAATGTAAACAAACAAGGTACTGCTTCAACTTCAGAAGACAAACTTACCATGGAGGAAATCCCAAAGACTGCCATTTTCCATGTAATCATAGAAGAGAAGATTCCCGAAAGGGGAGAGTGAATATCCTTGAAGACAGACCAGATTTCGGTGTTTAATACCCCCAACTGTTTCAAGTTCTGTCTCAAACTCCTTCAAGCACTGTGGATACTGCGAATAGAGTCTCTTGATGGCAACTGGCTTGCAATTCTTAAGGACACATTTATAGACCGTGCTTGATGCACCATTGCCAATTACATACTTCTCACTCAAATTCTCGGTCATCCTCATGATGTCCTCGAATACATGAAGTGCCATATTCATGTGAAGAATCACCAATTTCGGTCTCAAGTAAGTAACTGCTGTTAACCGGTTCACAAGCCAATAACATGAGCATAAAATTCAACTAGGTATCTTAGAAAGAACACAAAAATTTTCATAATTAATTTTCTTGTCCAATCTTCTCCAAATTGTTCTAGACTAGTTCAGCTTACCATCTTACATTGTTAAATGATATATTTTGCATATCCAATTAAGCAACCAAAAATGGGACCTTGGAACTCAGATAATTCACCGTACACCAATGTTTCAATACTTCAAAGCAAAAGGAGTTACATAAAAAAGATAAATTACTTGGCTTATCCAACGATCCATCTGGAAAAGGCATAGGATTGTGTGGGCAACATGCAGCAAACAAGATCATCAAAAGAATCACAAGGGCACCAAGTGCAATGCCTAGGATTGCTGCTTTGGAGATTACAACTGCATAAACAAGAGAGAGAACAACAAAATGATTAATAGTCGAGATACCAAGATAAAATACTTTTTACTCTACAGGTCACAATTACCTCTCTCCGCAGGATGAGACACATGGCATGGAGAAGAGAGACAATAGCCACAAAGCCCGGGATTTCCAATAAAGCTGCAAACAGTTGTTTTCACTTCCAACTTAGCTTTAATGGGGAAATGGTAGCTTTTCTGCTCAAAAATATTTGTTCAAAATTCAAATAAGAAAAATCTAACCTGTCTGGCGAGAATCTTGAAAAGTTATTGCTTGTGGGAATATCACCAGCAAGGTTGTTATAAGACACGTTTCTGCAAGGTTTTCGAGAATTCATAGGATTCATGAGAGGCTTGAATTACTGTCCATTGGAAGTTAAAGCTATATTGAAAATAAACCACAAAATTTAGTGAATTGTCAACTTACAAGATTGTAAGACTAAGGCAGTTGACTAGTGACATCACATCTCCGGATAAGTTGTTGTTTTCAAGCCTCCTGCATCATTTTGAACCAAAAAATTATAAGAATAAAGACTTAGATGATCAAGAAGTTTGAGAACCTTAATCCTGCTAGAACAGGTAAAACGGAAAAAGAGAAATTATTCAATTCATAACCATCTCAATAATCATCTAAGAACCTAGCTGAGCTACATAAGGTGTCAACTTTAATAAAAAGATGGACCTATTATTGTAAAGACTTAATATGATTACCGCAAACACCCAAAACAGAGCTATAAAAGGAAGGAACTAAAACTTGAGCCTCAACAGTAATTTTACTACAGCTATAAAAAGTGCCACCCAATTGAAGTTCCATAAATACTTGCATGTTCTTTCCATCACATAAATGTTCAAAAATGGAGTTGACAGTTACTTACAATGAGAACAAATTCTGAAGCTGCATGAGTTCCCGAGGAATGACACCTGATAAATGATTATTTGAAAGGTCTCTACAAAGTATAAGCATAACAAGAGAAGTCAGCAAGGAAAAAATTTTGCCTACTCATTGAAGTAAAATTAAGGCTTCTTACATCTCCATAACACTTCTCAGATTAGCAAATTCTGCTGGAATGACTCCGGCCAAATGATTCCGGCTTAAATTCCTACAAGTTAAAAAGAAGA
This sequence comes from Gossypium rotundifolium, assembly GCA_025506655.1. Taxonomy (NCBI): domain Eukaryota; kingdom Viridiplantae; phylum Streptophyta; class Magnoliopsida; order Malvales; family Malvaceae; genus Gossypium; species Gossypium rotundifolium. Next base: position 153,274,590 of record CP106727.1, on the reverse strand, counting down.
CAATAATACAGTTGAGTCATTGCTAAGCACTTAAACAAGATCCCATTTTCTAGTAACACTTACAGCTTTAGAAGGTGTTCCAAATCACCAAGGGATGAAGGAATAGAGCCATTAATTTCGTTGTTAGAAATGTCCCTGGAGAAAATAAACAACAAATAAGAACCAATAAAAGGAGCAAAGAAGAACAACTTTGGGCACTTGTACTTACAGAGTATCTAAATTGCCAATTCGGGAAAGCTCAATTGGTATAGAGCCCTTGATATTGTTAGAGGAGAGATTCCTGAGGTAAAACAACACGATTAGAGTGATGAGCATCATCATGAAAAATTAAAGGAAACTAAAAAGGATGATACATATATTAGTGAATATTTGAACCAAGCATTTAGGCTCCATTTGGTAGCATGGTGCCCCCATTGAAATCCCAAATAGAGCATTAATATAACAAGAGTGAAGCTTACAGATAGGTCATACTCTCTAGCCTTTCAAAAGCAGGTGGAATGGTTCCATTCAACTTGTTGCCATGCACATTACTGTCAACAAATCAATCAATAGGTTACTACCTTGAGGTTATTCAAGTTTAGAACAGAAATTAGATCAGTATATCAGTGCTTACAGGCTGTTGAGATTTGTACATGAGCTAAGATTATCGGGAAGTGGTCCTTCAAGGTTGTTATTAGCAACATTCCTGCAAAATTTTGTATCAGTGCTTTGTATATACTAAGAACTTCATATACAGAACCACCAGGAAAACTAACATACAGATCAAATAGCTCAGTTAGCTTCCCAAATTCTGGTGGAATATGCCCAGTAAGTTGATTATCATTCAGTTCCCTGCACAAGGCAGAACCAACATAACAGATGTTACATTGCCATCCCAGATTTCACATAGCACAACAATTTGGCAGAGGCCAATTAGCAATGCACACAAGCGAGATAAACAAAGACCATGTAATCTTACAAATAGTGCAGCTTCGACATATTTCCCAGTTCAGGGGGAATTGACCCAGTCAGTTTGTTACCGTGCAAATATCTACAGAAAACGGTATTTTCCCATCAAAATATCACTCAAGAATATAAACTAGCAGTTGTTTCATCATATTTTGAATTTCATAATCTAAAACTTAAAATCAGAGTTTCACTAACAAATGATACTAAAAAGATATGAACTGCAAGCAACTACTTACAATTTTTCAGTGTAGGTCAGATTCCCCAAAATAGGAGGGATAGGTCCATTTAACTTGTTGCTACTTAAATCCCTGGTTAGCACATACGACAAATTGAAACATGAGATTGATAGCATGGAAAAAGGAGAGAACTCGATGATAGTGAAAGAACTTAAGTGCAGTTATTAACAAAATGCACTTACAATACAGCGAGTGCCTGCATCAGACCAATAACAGAAGGGATCTTCCCTGAAAGATGATTACCTTGCAGAGACCTAGCCACAAAAATCAACATGAGAACAATTAATAAACTGAAATTTTACTAGCTACATGGTCATTGAGGATGAAGAATGGAGAAATTTCAGCTCATACAATGTAGCTACTTGCAAGAACCCAATATTGAATGGAATTTCCCCAGTTAGCCGGTTGTAGGACAAGTCCCTACCAATCAGAAGAAAAAAAAGAGGTTTTTAATTAACCAACACAGACATTTTGAAAGCATTTGTCCTCTTGAGCTGAATGAGGAATACATACAAGACTTGGAAGGCAGTACAGTTGCCTATATTCCGAGGAATGCTGCCAGTCAAACTGTTGTTCCGCACATCACTTCAAAGAGTAGAGAACTTAAGTTAGACTTGCCGAAGAAAAAAAGACATAACAAGGTTCTTATAAAGTGGGATAGAAGGTAAACTTACAAGTACCATAAACCAGTTAGCTGGCACATGTCCAGAGAGAGCCCACCAACTAGTTTGTTTCCTCGCAAACCACTAAAATAGTGAAGAAAAGAACCAAGGATAAAGGAATCATGCCATTTGATGGGAAAAACATTAAAATTGAACTGTTATATGGTAGAAATAAAAGGGTGCAGCGACACTTTTACACTCACAGGTACTGTAACACTTCATTCCAATAGATTAGCCTCGGAATTTCTCCACTGAGTCTATTTTGTGCCAAGTCCCTGGAACCAATATATCATACTTTAGGGAATGAAAACTTCATCCAGTCACCAGTGAATCATTCGCTGATGTTAAGAAATTATACAAAATAACTTACAAAACTTTCAAGTTTGGAATCTGTGACAGAGTTGAAGGTATTGGTCCGATTAACTGATTGCTTTTCAAAATCCTAAACAGTCGTTTATTAAAAAAATATCAAATTCGCACAACTGAGCAACCAAGAATTCATATGATACAGTATTGCAAGAAATGCTTCAAAATAACTTACAGAAATTCCAGTTGTTTCAGTTTCGATATTGAAAACGGTATGTCTCCATATAACTCATTAAATGACAAATCCCTGATGTAACACAAGATAATAGTGCTCAATCTAACTTAAAAGCCACTTCATAAAACTCATTCACAATATTAGATTCTTGAGCTCTTTTCCTTTTAAGCACTTACAGGCTTTTCAAAGATGAACAATCACCTATCTCATCTGGGATTTGTCCAGACAGACGATTTCCTCTAAGGTCACTGATCAAAACACATAAAAAAAAAATTCGTGCAAAATAGCAAATAAGTTTTGGCTTTAACTATTCTTTTCAAATGATCAAATGAGGTGCAGGATTTCAAAGAGAAGGCAGAGAAAATTAGGAACATTACAGAGACAGAAGATCCCTGAGATCTCCAATGGCTGGTGAGATTTCCCCATCTAGATTCAAGTCTGATAGGTTGCTACAGTGCAAGAGAACCCAAAAAAACACAATTAAATGATGAAAAACAAAAACCAACCCTTGGAAAACGAAAAAAAAATTGTACCATCAAGACCAAGAAAGTAATAGAAAAAACAGGGACACCAAAATGAAAGAAAACATACAGTGCAACGACATTGAAGGTGACATTGTCGCAAGTGACCCCTCTCCAAACACAATAATCGGAAGATGGTGTATCCGACCAGTCATATAGGACATTGTCCACATCCCTAAAGAACTTCTTTATCTCTAAGAGTGTTGCTCCTTCATTACATAACATACCATAGAGAAAAGCACGAAAACTTAGCTCCTTTGTAAAATATACAGTTAACAACACGTAAAGAAATCAATTTATCTTCAAAACCTTTTGAAAGAATTAAAAAGAAGGTTAAATCATATAATCGTTGCTTCTAGCATGAACCACAACTGTAACGATAAACAAACACTACGAGCAAGAAGAAGGTTCATAAACCAGCAGCCATTTTCTTCTGAAAAAAAAAAAACGAGACCAATATTTTAATACGTTTGAAAAATAAAAGCTTCCTACTCGTCAATGGTTTCTTACAATACCAGAGAAACCAAACAAAACCCAGAAAGAAAAAGGCATAGAGCCATACATACAGTAATAAACAGAGGAGAGACCCTTTTTATTTATTACAAAATGGAACACTTACCATCTTCTGAATCCCCAAAAGCCAAATTCAAGCATAAGAGAGAAACCAAGAAGACCAACTCCAAACGAAATGACAATGCCATCATTCAACCTCTTTTTGCAAGAAGAAACATTTTTCTTTTTGTTTCAAACAAACCACCTCAGTCCATCATTATTCAAACTCGAGAAAAAAGAACAAAAAATTCTTATAAAAACCCCCCAAGAAAATAAAAGCCTCAAGCTTTGTCTCCCACTGTTCTACTTGCTGTGGAAATGATGCTGGAGAATCAAAGAATCTGCTCAACTTTTTATGATACTTTCGTTGTCCCTATTATTAACATATGTCGTTTTTTTTTCCTCCTGCAATGTAACGATATTAAGAAGGAAGAGAAGAAAGTAGAAGAAGAGCTAGAAGAGAAGTCTGCTCTGCTCTTTTACATCACATCGTTCTGCAAAATATAGACCCTCCCTCCTCCCTATAATAATAATAATAATATAAAAACAACAGTCTCCCTAGAGGGGAAAAAATACTTGTAACTGTTAAAAAAAATACAGCGAAAGAGAAAGAGACAGTGTAAGAAAGAAGAATCATTTAATGAACAAAAGAAGAAAGAAGAATTATTTTAATTAATTCTAGAAAAGAAAAAAAAACTCTCTGCCATAGCTCTGCCATTTTCGCTGCCTACTGCAAACATACAAACATACAACGTTCTCTCTCTTTTTGTTTTCATATTAATTTCTGCAGGGGATAATTAAGAATAGAATAGAATATAATGTGATAATTAAGTAAAGATTGTAGTTTTATTTGTTTTCAAGTACTAAAGATTATAGTTAAGAAACAAATCAAGGGTCGCTTTCTTTGTTTATTTTGGCAGCAGATAAAATAATCTTTTCTTTTCTAGGTTGACAAAGAAAGATCACTTTTAAAAAATTTTTTTTTTTTACTTTTGTCATGTTTTGGATATTAAATTTATTTTTATACAATTTTAGATTTATTTATTTAAGGTCTTTCTGTTTTTAAATAAAAGAAAATAAGGGTTTCGGAGATGAAAAGGTTATGAAACATACTAATCATTTTGTGCGTCTTTTTGTTATTTAATTATTTTTAATTAAATATAGGAAGATTACTAATTTCAGTACTTAAAAATTTGCGAAATATTATTCGAAACAATTTCTTCAACACTTGATATAATTTATGTAAAAATTACTCTCTCTTTTTTTTTTATTTTTAAAATTTGCTAATCTTTCACCTCACTTGGAACACTTTGTCGAGTTAATTTCTTCAATCACTGAAACATAAGGAGGTGCTCGAATTAGAGAACAACTAGTCAACTTGCCCAAATCCTAGTCCTTCGCTCATCCACAAGTTTATAGGAAGCAAGTCAATTGGATCTCACTTTTATCACATCTAAGAAGGTTTACCGTAATTCAAATCTTTGAACTCTTTAAAACGAACACTTGTGCAACTCGCTCCTAAGTTTGTAGGTCATAAAAAACTCTTACATCACCTTAATAAGGATTATATTTTCTTTCATTAATAAAAACTTGATCCAAGTCTCTCTCAGTATTCTTTATTTTTCTAATCTTCTTGAATCCATATCAAATGACTCTTGGCATCTTTGCATGAATCACACCAAATCAATGTATCAACAATTTTGTATATTGTTTTAATGATTAAATTTTGTTAAGTTTAAAATAAAGTTTAATGGTGTAAAAGCTCTTAATTTTAAAAAAAAACAATTAAGTCTTTTCTTTTCACTTATTTAAATATTTAACCTGTTAAAATATATTAAAAATATTTAATTATTAACTTTAATATTTGACCATTAAAATTAACTATTTTTTTTCAATTAAATTAATTCTGCGTCACATTTTGATTATGACACTTGGAGGAATTTTGATAAAAATCAATAAAATTAGAAAAAAAATAGAAAAGATTATAAATATATGTATAGGAAAAATATTATAAAATATAAAAGATAGAGAAAATTTTATAAGAAGATCGCAAAATTTTACAACATATTTAGTTCAATGTAATGGCTATTCCATTACATGCCTATTACAGGCTTATTCTGCAGGCCCACACAAGCAGACGATTGGTTCAATGGAATACCTATTACGGGTGTATTCCATGCCGCGCTTAAGCAGCGATTTTTGGGGATTTCTATTCCCTTCCTTCTTCACCGTTTAGCTATTCGTTGCTTGAAGAACTCTTTTTTACCCTTACCAAAATTTCACCTCAAAAACACTCTCAATCGGCAGCCATTTCACGTACCCTTCGACTCCGGGCATTCCTCCTCTTCATCCAAGGTCAAGTAAACATTTTTGCTTCTACTTCCTGCACATCATCTTCCTTCGTCATCTTAACTTGAACTTTGTCTTTTGCCTTTTCTTTTTGTTTTATGGTTAAACGGGTGTGTTCCTTACTGATTCATCGAAAGAAACAATGGCAGAGCCTTAAAGAAGTAGAGTATCTCGACATTCTCATTAAATCAGTAAAAAAATCGGCGTTTTCAAGCCCAGGCACGTCCCTTCATTCTTGTCCATTTCTGGATTATCTGTTTCTGGATTATCTGTTGGCTTTAGGCATTCATGAGCGGTCATTTTCGAGCACTATTTCATCGATTTACATATCTCCTTTTGCCTTATTATAACCAAGAACAAAAGGGTTTAATTGGCTTTTCCTTAATTTCTATGGGAGATGTGACCGTTTTCATATCCAGTCCATTAGCTTTCATACTCTTTTTTTTTTGGGCTATTTAGTCTATAAATCTTTAGGATCTCTTCTTGCCTCAAACAGAAATGGTTTATTTGATGGTCCCTATCATATGCAGGACCACTGCAGTAGGACCGTAAAAGAAAGATTTCAGTTCATAAAAATACAACAATGGCATTTTTTTTGAAATATCAGAAACAATTTATTAAAATAGTTGAAGGAAGATATTATAAAGATGTACAATATATGGCATAGTGATGAATACATAAATGACTAAAAAACTATAGCTAGTACCAATAAGTGTTAGAGTGCAGTAGTAAGATTCACTAGAGAATGCAAGTTTAAATTTATATTGTTGACGGAGGCAGTCGCCAATGCATGTTTATGCATTTGGTTCAGAATTTTGGCTTCCTTTTGGATAAGCATGACCAACTCCAGGGCCTTGGCGGTTCTGTTGTGATAACAAGTTTAAACTAGGTAGACTTTATTTCTTTTCCAAGTTCTCAAGAAGTCTGATTCTATTTTAAAATCTATCTCTGAATTAGATGACTGTTAAGTTAATTACAACATTCCACAAGATGATAAAGCAAAAAGGAAAAACTTTATTCTGTTTTCTTGGATGGTGGGTGGGATAAGGAGCTAGAGGAATTGCTTTCGATTATTTTCCAAAAAGCATTATGTTAATTTTGAACATTTGTTTTCTAGTTTCAGTTTAGTGATGGTAAGGGGAGAAGCATTTTGTAGATTTAAGTGAAAAATATAGGTTATGAGTTTAAAATTTATATGCTTATGTCTCGGATAAAACTCACATTTTCGGAGGTGGTTTTTAGAAGGTCTAAATTTAATTTAACCTTGTCTGTAGAGTCGCAAATGAACCATGGCATGTGCTTGCATGTTAAGAGCTTAGCATGTCTCAATGTTGAGCTCTGCTATCAGTTCCTAGGCATGGGTATCTCATTCCCACAAAACTTAGAGACTCGTCTTACCATTTCTTATGCTTCATCTAGGCTGCCATTTGCTTGTTATTTTCTTGTTACATAGAAGCCCAAAATCCATAAAAATTGAACTCGTATCTACAGAGGCATAGAAATAATATTCTTTTTTTTTTGGGGTCACCATGCCTCGAGTGATCCTGACAGATAGGATCTCTATCTCTTGCTTTTCTTTCTCTTATCATCACTTACAACTTTGATCATAAAGAAATGGGAAATTATGTGTATTGTTGAGAATTTCCTTCTAATGCATGTTGATTAGAAAATGATAATGGGAAGACAGATAGGAAACTAGGATGCAATTTATGCAACTTCATGATATGCTTTTAAAGTTTAACCATGACTAAAACACTTTTCATTTTTTGTATTAAAGCATAGCTGGTTCTTCGTTTCACCTCTGTTGGCTAATGATATAGTTTTAATGCACTGCTTCCTTGGATGGGATTCATCCACTTTGTTTAATGCATTTTTTAACTATTCAATTTGCAATTTTCAATATCAGATGTACTTTTCAGATGCTTTAAAGTTCACAGGCACTACGAAATAAGTCATTTTTTGGGAGCACTTTTCTCCTTAATTTTCTTTTAAAGTTAATAGAATACCAAGAACTTCGAGATTCACAATCAGTTTGTTTAGTGCATTTTTCCATTACACGTGATGATGATCTTGGATAATCTATTTGGTTAATCTGATTTGATTACACATAAATTTCACGTATGTGAAATTGATGCTGTAAATTAGCGTGTTTATAGTTGTGAGGTTTTCTACTTCTACATAGTTATCTTCTATAAGTTGAATTTGAGATTAAACAACTCCATAGATGGATGGTTAACATGAACCTACAAGGATTTCAAATTTGAAAAATGCAAGAGAGCCATTATATGAAATTTGAATGTGGAAAAAGGACACATAGAGCAAAGGAGAGCCCCAAGTGCTAGCTAAGGTTATCATGTAGCTTTTTAATATATCATTAATTTTTGTGTTAAAAGCCAGTTCCTCTGAGACATTACAACTGCAATATTAGACTATTGCAGGTTAGCAAGATCACTGGCTTGCAATGGCACTTCCCCTTTATAACATCTAAGACGGTAGCTAAATTTGTTATCATAAGTAGTAGTGTGATAGGATTTGTAGCAATGCACATGATGATCTAAAGCCATTTGTTGATGTAGGTGTCTAACTAGCTCAATGTTTACCAAACATTATTTTAAGGTGAAGATATTGGGTCCTTACATGGAGTTTTGGCGGTTAAGGGGTGATAGAATATCAACCTAGATATATTTTCAGAGTTGAATGCTGCCGCCTACACTTGTGTAGGGTGATAAGAAACTGGGGGATTTATTCATTTAAATTGCAATATTCTTATTTTTTTTACCTCCATTCCTTTATTGAGAGGTTTTTTTAGTATAAATGTTACTAGCATCTTATTTAGGGTGAGGAAGTTAATGCTTGAATGCTCAGACTTTTCAAAGTTGATTGATTACTGCATAGTATATATGGGTAATTTATTTTATTTCAACATTTTATTCTTAAAAACTACAATTGTGCTTTTGCAAATTCATTTTGCAGCATGTGTCCAAGTTAGCAGGAAAGATCACTACGGGTAAACTGATAGGAAGAAGGCACCAAGCTCAAGCTGTTGTAAAACTCACTTTTAACTTTCCAAAGTACAACAAGGACGGTAAGGAATCCAATTCAATCCTGTCAACTAACAAAATATATCTATAAGATCATCATTTGCAGTCAAGTCTAGTTTTAATTACTATATAATTCACCCATTTCCGGAAAATATATCTATAATGTAGACTTATATCACATATGGTATAATCTTCATGTTCATTACTTTACTTTAAGCAGCCTAGATAAAAAATCAGATGAAGCATAGCTGTAGTAAAAGTTGTCCAGATACATTTTGCAGTAGCTACTAAAATTTGTTCAACAGAAGAAAAGAATTTATGTGGCCATTCCAATTGATGTAGAAGCAGTTGTTTACTGTTCTTTCTTTTTTTTTTTTTTGGTTGTTTGTGCACGTTATCTTTGTAATAAATAGTTACTTACTAGCATGTGAAAATTTTATTGATGTTTATTTGAGCCTTGAAAGCTTGGGCTAAGTTTAATAATATGCTACTGGCCCTAGTATAGATAACCCTAGGGATTTATATTCAGCAACACACACTTATGCGCACATTCTGGTATCTAGCTACCTATTATGTCTTAATGTTGTCAAATGTTAATTTGTTTTTTTTCTTAAGATAATTATGTCGGTTTTTCAGAATTAAATATTTCTTTCCAAAGTTCTCGAGGAACCAAAAGGAAATGGGTTCCAGAAGAAGATGTTGCGTTGGTTTCTTGTATGCTTGACTAGCACAATGTTGGAACCTTTAATGCTGATACGTGATTTAAAGCCGGTTATTTAAATGAGATAGAAAAAATGTTAGAAAAAGTTTTACCCAGTGCAATGTTGAAGGCTAAACCTAATATTGAATCGAGGATTAGACTACTGAAAAGGGATTGGTCAATCGTTTATGACATGCTTAATGGAAAAAACAATAGCGGTTTTGGTTGGGATGAGCATAAGCAGCTCGTTGTTGCTGAAGATGTGGTGTGGAACTCATATATAAATATAAGAATTATTTCAAGTCTTTATTATCTTATTTTCACCAAACTTATAACTAATATGAATTTCTCTTTTTCATAGAGTCATAAAGAAGCAGGTCAATTTAAACATCGTAGTTTCACTTATTACGACCAACTTACTGCCATCTACGCAAAAGATCGAGCCACTGGGAAAGATGCTCAAACAGCCGTTGATATCATTGAAGAAATAAATGTTGAGGATGTAGCTACTACAAATATTCATGAAGAAAGAAACGATTTCTATGAATGTGAAGCTAATATCTCTTTGGATGACATGGATGTTTCAGCTACAGAATCGCAACCAGCTGGAAACCAAGGGGGTTCCACATCTTCAAAGAAGAAAAAAAAAAGAATTTTGATTCAAGTGATCATGTTTCTTCTTCATTTCATGATGCTGCCACTTTATTGACGGAAAACATGCGGGCCGTTGGCGAACAAATCAGTAGGAGTATTGCCTCTGATACTGTAATTCAACAAAAGTCAGAAGAATTTCAGACCATCCAAGAAAAAGCTATAAATTTATATCCAACATTATGTGAAATAGAAGGTTTAACTGTGGATGAGCGTTTTCGAGCATTGAGCAAAATTCCAGATCATCCAACGCAAATACTCATTTTCTTTAGTTTACCTTCTTCTGTATGATTGGAATGGGTCAGAAGATTTCTTGCTGACCATTAAAAATCATAATTGTATTTATGATATTTTGGTAACTTTTTGTGTTTGTAATATTTGCGACGGTATGTTTTAGCTTGGTATTATATTAATCTATTTCTAATTATCTCCATATAGCTTTTTCCTTCAATAGCCATTGAATGTTTTGATCTTCTTGAAACAAATCTGTCAATCCTTAGTGCAATTTTAGCAGTGGCATGGATATGATTTTAGTACCAATAGTCATTCCAAATTTCACGAACTCATAGAATTAAGAAAAAAAAATACTTCTTTATGCCTATTGGCTTTTTGAAACTAGCTGAGAGTTAGGACAACATTAAATTATTTGAATAGATTTGCATGTCGTCCAGTCACTGCTACTTTTGCTTCAAATAATTTGTTTCTTCTACAAGATAAAACATGTTTCTTGATCTAAAATCAGTTCTTTCTTATTAATTATATATATGGTAGATCATAGATGATGGAGTTACTTGTCATATGGTAAGAACGTATTTAGTAAAATGTTAAGAGCCAATAGAACAATAGACTCAATTTTTATTTTCAATCAAATTCGAATGAGACTCGTAATGAATATTTTCAAGGATATATAATTTTGACAAAAAAAAATACGTATGGTGTCCTTCTCCTGTTTTTGAGAAAATTTGAATAAAAAACTACATTGATAAATCTTTGGGAAAATCAATTTCTAAAACTAATAGAGATAGATTTAATTTGTGTCCCAATTAGTCCAATAGTGGCCATAGTTATGAAGTGGAGAGTAATGTGGGTCATTTTTAATGAAATATAATAGGAATATTTTGCATCTTTTATCTCATTATGTTTCTCCCTTCACAAATGAAAAATATCTTTCTACTATCACATATAAAATCAATTATTAAATGTTAGTTTTGGAATATATTACTTAATGTAACTTAAAAATTATCTTACTTATATATGTTTCATGTAACATTTTGTTAATATATGAATATTATGTTTATGCAAAATATAATTTTCAAGTTATTTATTACTTCTAATATTTTTTATTGTAGAATAATTAAATTATTTGTTTCAATAATGATATTTTAGCACATTAAATATGCATTGCGCTTTAAAAATAATAAAGTAGATTATATATATTTATATAGTATTATATATTTTGATTTTTAATTCATATAATAATTATATTAAGAATGTTATTAAATTATTTTTATTAAATTATATTTAATAATAATTATGTTAAAATATGATTAAATTATTTATTATTTTATTAAATTATTTTCAATAATAATCTTATTAAAATTTAATAACAATAACAATAATCATCTACCTAAAAAAGTTCTCGCTAAAAAAATTCTACTAAGGGTATTCTGGTCATTTTTGTTCTTTTCCTTATGCTATTACAACATCATTCCATTCAACCAAACACAAGAATTCTATTACAGCTCTATTCCATTCCATTCAACCAAACAGTTGAATTATTTATTACAACTCTATTCCATTACACCTCTATTCAATTACAGCTCTATTCCATTATAGCGAACCAAATGTGGCCTTAAAGTTATTATTTACTCTACGTGGTATCGTGGTTATGACCCCCGATGAAAAATGATAAAATAATATTAAACTCAATAAAAATATAAAAATATTTAAACTTTAGAAAAATAAGCAAAAGTTAAAAATGTAAAAAAAAAAAGAAAAAAGAAAAGAAAAGCATAGAGAGAATTATTAAAAACATATAAAAGTTGTTTATAAAATAGAAAAATATTATAAAATGTATAAAAAAAATTCCCCCCTTCGTTGATTGCGTTAAATTATCTCATACTCTTCGTTTTCAATTTATTACTGTCGAATTCATTTTTTTTGAAAAATTGGCGACTTTAAAAATAAAAATGGAGTTACCACCAATCTTTTTTGAAGTGTGATTGAGTCACCTTATAAAACATTTTGGTCTATAAATTTTAAGAAAATAGGTCCGGGAGTCGGTTACGCACGAGGAAGGATTAACACCCTCGCAACGCCCAAAATTGATACCTTATTGATTGATTAATGTCCTAATATCGAAAATTGTAAGAGATTTTAAAATACGAATCCTTGAGAAAGTGTTTGGATAATTCGAATTGGATATCGAATTTCTCTTGTTTCGAAAGAATGAAATATCACATCCAGCACGTGAAGACATGATGTTTCAAAGCCTCGATACCAAGATCATTTCATGATTTCCAAAATTCATGCATTGCAATTTTAAAAGGGTATTCCACTATTTGGCCAAACCTAAAAAAACCGAAACCCAGCACGATTGGGCACGATTCCTCGAATTTCCAAACATGAAATATTGCCTTATTTAAGAAAACACGGTCAAAATCTTTAAAGGATATTTAGTCATTTGGACGAACGGAAAATATAAATCCAGCACGATTGGGCACGTTTCCTCGAACTTCCAAACACGAAATATTGTCTTATTTAAGAAAACACGGTCAAAATCTTTAAAGGATATTTAGTCATTTGGACAAACGGAAAATCGAAACTCAGCACAATTGGGCACGATTCCTTGAACTTCCAAACACAAAACACTGCCTTTATTTGAAAAGAATTATGTATTGAGTAAAATTAATATAACACGAATTTGTGAAAATAAATCGCAACATTGATATAGGTAATGGAAATAAAATGGACGAAAACATAAATAACAATACTAAGAGCAAAATAATCAAAGATAAATAAATAAAAGAAAGTTAATAAAACAATAAGTAAACAAATGAGAAAATTTTAAAAAGTTAAAAAATAAGAAAAAATAGTTGAAAATACACAAATAAAAATAAGAGAAACATATTAAATAGAATAAAATAGAGAAAAATAATAAAAGGGTAACCATAATAATAAATGTAATGTAAAATTAATGATATAATAATATAATACTAAAATGAGTATAAAAAACATAATTATAGAAATAATGATAATAACAATACGTTAATAATGATAATAATATGAACAACAATATGCTAAAATAACAGTAGTAATAATAGAAGATAATAGTAATAAAAATAATACTAATAACAATAATACTAATAATAATACTAAACTATAAATAAAAATAGTAATAATGAAATAAAAAACAGTAACACATTAATAATAATCAAAATAACAAAAATAGTATATTAATAGAAATAACAATAAAAAGAAGATAATAATAATGAACATAATAGTAATAACATATAAGTAAACGAAAAAGGGAAAATGTATAATAATAATTATAATATCCAAACTACTACTAGTAATAATAATGGTAATAATATAATAATAATAAAAGATATAATAACCATAACAATAATAATAAAACCCAAATTAATTTAATAATAATATAGTAAAAATAAACAAAGTGGGCCTAAATTGAATTGAAAACAGGAGCTTTGGGGCGAAATAAAAAATAAACAAAAGAGAGAAGGACCAAACTGCATGCGCGAATAACAACGAGGGACCAAAAAAAAGGGAAATTATCCTCCTTCCAAAATCGTTCGTTGCATGCAACCGCATGCATACACTGCACAAAACTAAAAACTCTTTTTTCCGACGATTTCAAAATGGGTACATTTTTTCCCCTTTTTCCGTATTTTCGCGTTTATTCTTAAAAAAATATAAAAAATGAATAAAAAGAACAAAAATAAAAAGAACACCTTGGATATTTTGAATCTGTCTCAAAGTTCTTTGCTTTTTGTGTACTTGATTTCTCGTGTATCCATAACTATCCGTGAAACACCCCACACCCGGCCCACGAGCCTGAACCGGATCTGGTATGTTCCTAAAGTAAACCGGTTTCAAAGATTTTCGTTACTTAGAGAAAATTTGTAAAGTTTTTAGAAAAATGTTGTTGTGGATTGGGCTTAGATTGGAAACCCATTTAATTAATCTTGTAAATCCAATTTTTATTAAGGTGACAAAATAATTTTTAAGGTTTATAAAAAAAATCACTTAACTTTAGTCATAATAGTTCGTAACATAACAATTTAAAGTAAAGCAGAATAAGAAAAATCCACTGGGCCTTATGGCCTTATTACATCAAGTAAAACCCCAAAAAAAAAATAACAAAGTCCAAATCGAATAAAATCTTCAATTGGAACATGGCCACCTCAAGGTCTACCGTCCCGGTCCGTCACTGTTCATCACCTGAAAATATTTCCCACAACGGGGTGAGTCAACAGACTCAATGTGCACACAGTACTAACATTCAACAAATCAGGCATACATGTTCATATCAGATTTACATTCATATAAAAATAAATTATGATGCAACCCAAACCCAAGCCTAATGGTCCATCCGCTACACACCACCCGTACCTGCCAGTCACACCGTGGGGACTACTAAGTCAACCCTCCATCCGCTACACACCATCGAAGGCAGTCGCTGCAGTCGACGTGCTCATCGCCCATATAATTTGTGTCATTAGACACCATATTCAAATAATGTAACCGAAGTTACCAAATTCAGATAATGGAACCGGAGTTACCATATTCAGATTTTGTGACCGTAGTCACCATATTCCGTTGGTGAGACCGAAGTCAACACCTTCTTCCCCTTTCACAAAAATCCCGAATGCCCCATAAATTTTATGCATAATATACTTAATTCTTATTCATATATTCAAAATATATCATATTCATAATCCTATCAGAAGTAGGAAACGTACCTGGGTACTCTTACCACATTTGTGGTATTTAGCCACATTCATATTCTTATGCATATTTGGGTACTCTTACCACATTTGTGGTATTTAGCCACATTCATATTCTTATGCATATTCATATATTAAAATGATTGCCATATGATAAATCGAAGGTTAGTGTGCGTACACACCTGATTTGCTTAATGGGTTCCTTGAGATCTCGAAAATCCTGATCTACTTTAGATCTATTAATTCCTATATTCGGCCCATCATATAAAACACATTAGTACCCTTTTCGCTTTTAAAAACTAATTCCTAATAGGAATGGTACTACTCACCTTGTTGCCGAATTGAAAGATTATAAATCAAATGCTGGAATTTGATAGTATTCCTTCCTTAAATCGGCTAGCCACTAAATCAGGTAATTATGTCAGTTTCTAACTTTTGGATAAATGGAAAATAATTCTAAATATCAAGAACAAACCTTGGCCGAATGTCACTTACCATACAATTTCCAAATCTGAAGAGGATTCCTTAATATGCCTATCGAAATCCCTACAACCTCATATATTAGATCTGATCTAACTTTAAATAGTAGTATTTGGCCTTTGGCCGAATGTGCCTCACCTTAAATTCCTTGAATCTGAAATCCCGAAACTCTTCCTTTGATATTCGGCCAAGAGACATAAAAGAGGTTATTTCCTTAGATCTTGATTAAAAGAATTAGAAGAACAGAAATTAATTGTTCTTACCTTAGATCCTTGATCCTTATATTTGGTAATTGTAAAAACCGAGAGATCCTTGTAGATTCGCCATGAACAAGAATAGGATTAGTACTCGATTTTGGTAAAAGAAAAGGAATAGAAATTGATTGACCACACATCTTACTCTTTTGATGTTGTAGTTGATTGCTCCTTTGCTTAGAATCAACAAAGATTCGGCTTTGACAGTAGAAACAGAGAAGAAAATAGAAGAAGAGAGGATGGATTTTGCTTAAAGAAAATTCGGCAGAGAGGGGGAGAGAGCTAGGAAAATTTCGGCAAGGCTTAGAAAGGATGAGAGAATAGCCTAAATTCTCCTCCTTTAACTGAAATCGCTAGACCAAGAGTCCTTGACTTGGCCACTACTCCCCATAAGTGATAATATTATCTTTTAATTATCACCTTATTTAAATTAAAAGTATTTAATCCATCCTTTATCTCCTCAATTATCTTATTAAGAGAAAATCCTTTACTTATCACTTAATTTATCAAGTTTTAATGTAAATAAAACTCCTCCTTTTCTAGAAATAGGTGCTGTCCACCCTTAGCCTTGGAAGCAAAAATAAAGCCTTCACTATATGCTTCCCAAGTGACTCGAACTCGTGCCCATTCCTCTTACACATGGCGCCATTTCCATAGGCCTTAAGTGACACCTTCAGGCCACTTTTCCAAGCCTGTTTGTGTGTCAAATCTCACCAAATTTTTCTTTTAAGGCCCTCTTGCCCTTATTTCCTATTTTGAACTTTAAAATTTGTCATTCCTGCATTATTTCTAAGTTTCCTAAAATTTTGATCGGCTCAGAACTTTCCATTTTTCTTACATGTTCAAGTTTCCAAAATGTTCGTGTTTCCAAAAGTTTCCAAAATGTTCAGTTTCCATTTTCATGCATTTCGTGTTTCCAAAATATCAAGATTTATTCTTAGTGCTTAAACTTGTCATTTCATACAATTAAACTGAAAATTCATAGGCCCTATTTAGGGTGTTACAGTTCTACCCCCTTAAACAAAATTTCGTCCCCGAAATTTCCTAACTAAAATAATTGAGGGTATTGTTGTCGCATGGTCTCTTCTGACTCCCACGAAGCTTCTTCCGATCCATGATTGCGCCATAACACTTTGACTAGAGGCACTGTCTTCCTTCGTAATACTTTCACATCACGTTCCAAGATTCGGATCGGCTCCTCCTCGTAGGATAAGTCTGGCCTTAGTTCCACCTCTTCAACAGGTACCACATGAGATGGGTCCGATCAGAAGCGACGTAGCATGGATACATGAAATACGTCGTGCATCTCATTGTAATTCGTGGCAACTCTAATTGGTATGCCATCGCCCAATTCGTTCGAGACTCGATAAGGCCCTATAAACCTTGTGCTTAATTTCCCTTTTTGACCGAACCTCATTACCTTCTTCCAAGGCGAGACTTTCAGGAATACTTGGTCTCCCACTTCAAACTCTATTTCCTTCCGCTTAAGGTCTGCGCACGACTTACGCCTATCGAGGCTTCTTTCAACCGTGCATCTAATTAACTCAACCTTCTTTCGTCGCCGCTACTAATTTCGGACCCAAAACTCGGCGTTCTCCTAACTCGGTCCAACAAGTAGGTGTTCTACACTTCTTTCCATACAATGCTTCGTATGGTGCCATCCGAATGCTAGTTTGATAGTCTTTGTTGTAGGCGAACTCGGCTAAAGGCAAGTAATCTTCCCAACTTCCTCTAAATCCATTACGACCTCTCAACATGTCCTCCAACACTTGTATAACCCGAATTCAGATCGCCTGTCGATTGTGGATGAAAAGTAGTGAAGTCTAGCTTAGTGCCTAAAGCTTGATGAAGTGCCTTCGAATCGAGACGTAAACCTTGGGTCTCTATCAAGATGATCGACATTGGTACTCCATGTAATCTCACAATCTCTGCCACATATAACTTAGCCAACTTCTGAAGAGAATAATCCATTCTTACTGGGATAAAGTGTGCGGACTTGGTCAACCGGTCCACTATCACCCATACCGAGTCCTTCTTAGTAGGCATAAGGGGAAGCCTACTAACGAAGTCCATGGTAATTCTTTTCCACTTCCATTGGGGAACTTCGATTGGTTAAAGCAATCCTGATGGAACTTGGTGTTCAGCCTTAACTTGCTGACACGTCAAGCATTTCCCCACAAATTTAGTCACCTCTCGCTTGGATCGATCACCAAAGCTGCTCCTTAGATCTCTATACGACTTGATGCCTCCGGATGCATAGCATAAGGGCTACCATGGGCTTCCCAAGAATCCTTTGTCTCAACTCCTTATCCTTGGCATCTGAGACCTTTCCCTTGTAGCACAATACTCCTTCAACATTGACACCATAGTTCTTTAATCCCCCTTGCTGTACTTGCTACAACTTAGTACTTAAGTCGTTATCATCCAACTGTCCCTCTTTCACCTCCTTCAGCCATGTGGGCTTGACTTGCAACTCTGCCAACAGGCTTCCGTCATCATACAGACTTAAATGAGCGAACAAAGCCCGTAGATCCGATACAACCTTCCGACTCAGGGCATCATCCACGACGTTTGCCTTGCCCGGATGATATTCTATTGAATAATCGTAGTCCTTCAGCAATTCCACCCACCTTCGTTGCCTCAAGTTCAACTCCTTCGAGTCAACAGATACTTAAGGCTCTTGTGGTGCTGTAGATAATCGACCTTTCTCCATAAAGGTAGTGCCTCCAAACCTTAAGGGCGAAAACCATCTGCTAGCTCTAAATCATGAGTGGTGTAGTTAACCTCATGCGCCTTAATCGCGAGACGCATAAGCAACCACTTTACCCTCTTGCATTAGTACACAACCTAACCCCAGATGCGAAGCGCCACAAGACACCACAAAATCTTTTCCCGCCTCCCATTGAATTAACACTGGAGCTTCCGTCAATACCCTTTTAAGCTTTTTAAAGCTCTCCTGCTGCTTATTCGTCCATTCGAAGGGTACTTCCTTCCTTAGCAACTTTGTTAAAGGCGCGGCTATTGACGAGAATCCTTCCACAAACCTTCGTAATAGCTCGCCAAGCCTAAGAAACTTGGATCTCACCATGCACCTAGGTGGTTTTCAATCCAACATCGCTCGATCTTCCTAGGATCCACTCTTATTCCTTCTCGGATACTACATGTCCTAGAATGCCACCTCCTTAAGCCAAAATTCGCACTTGCTGAATTTGGCATAAAGCTTCTTCTCCCTTAACACTTCCAATACAACTCGGAGATGCTTATCATGCTCCTCCTCCGACTTCGAGTACACCAAAATATCGTCGATGAACACAACGACAAACCTATCCAAGTAGGGTTGGAAAACCCGATTCATCATGTCCATGAACGCAATGGAGCGTTCGACAACCCAAACGGCATTACCACAAACTCGAAGTGACCATATCTTGTCTTAAAAGCGGTCTTATAGATGTCGACTCTTCACCTTCAATCGATGATATCCCACCTTAAGTCGATCTTTGAAAATATCATGGCTCCTTCACCGATCGAACAAGTCATCGATCCTTGGCAAAGGATACTTGTTCTTAATGGTCACTTATTCAATCGACAGTAGTCTATGCACATACGCATAGTTCCGTCCTTCTTCTTCACAAATAGGACCGTGCTCCCCACGGAGACACACTGGTCGATGAACCCACGATCCAACAGCTTCTTGGATTTGAGCCTTGAGCTCCACTAACTCCTTTGGTGCCATTCGGTATGGAGCGATTGACACGAGTCGCTCATTGTGAGCAAATCTATCCCAAATTTTACCTCCCTATCTGGGTATTCTGTAATTCCTCCGAAATACATCCACGAAGTCCCTTACCGCCCTAACTCCATTAATACCTTCTTCCTTCCCACCTATCGTGACTTACGAAGGCTAGGAATGCTTTGCAACCCTTCTTAACCATCTTCTCACCTTCAAAGGCGTAAACTACGTTAGACAAGTAGTTCCTCCTTTCTCCGATCATTACAACCACTTCATCCTCCGGTTCTTAGTTCCATACGCTTAGCCGCACAATCCAACACGCCTTGTTCTACTAGCCAATCCATTCGAGTATAAGCTCAAACTCTCCGAAGGGTAACTCCATTAAATTTGCCCGAAAGTTCACTCCCGAATCTCTAGGGTACATTCCAAAGATCTTGTCTACCACTACGCTTTGGCCTAATGGGCTTACTACGATCATCTGTCTATCAAAAGTTCGTAGTCTAGGCCTAGTGTTTCCACTACACTACTTGCAACATAGGAATGGGTCGAGCCCACATCAATCGAGCAAAATAGGGTTTGTCAAAGATAAAGAACGTCTGGTTATTACATCCGGCAAGGTCACCATCTTCCTCCGGTGAACGCGATAAACCAAACCCGATTGCCTTGCATCGGTATTAGTAATACCTCGGCTACTGTTCTACGGCCTCGCCAAGCACCACTACCTCGGTTTCGAACCACGACCCGCTGAGGTGCTGTGTCGCCTCTACCGGTCGCTAGCATTCTCGAATCAGGTCGGCTTTCATCCGGTTGTTGGGATAATCCTTAAGCATATGGTCCTTGGACCCACGCTTGAAACATCCTCCGTCTTTCTCCAACACTCTCCCATGTGCTTCTTCCCACAATGCTCATAAAGCGTCATCGCCAATTGCATCAAATTTCATGATTTTGTGGCCCGTCAACCCTAGGCCTCTTGTGACCCTTTCCAGATGGCCCAAATCCTCTTTGGCCTTATTCCTATCCACACCGCTTAGTAGAGTCCTTAATCCCTCGACCACCTTGGCCTTTTCCACCAAAGTCGAGAATTTCCGCTCCGATGCGGTGCTATCAACAGCCTCGTGTCGTTTCTCATCCGTCCTCAAACGGACCACAGTGTTCATGCTCGATTGCTACCCTCGAGCATAGCGGCTCAACCTCGTAAATTCGCCTCATATTCTCATGATGACTTACTCCCTTGTACCAACCCTAGAAAAGCCTTCCTTTGTTCATCTCAGATACCGGTTCCCACATACTTCTTCCAAATGCCTCTCTAATGACTCCTGTGTCAAATTTTCACCGTGGTACCATCCCGAACAGTTAACCACCATCGATACGCTTCATCGCGTAACAATACCACCATCCTTTCAACTTTTCCTCTGAGTCGATCGAGCTCATCCATGATACGCTCGTTGCTTCCAACCAAGATTTAGTCAGACTGGTGCCACATTAGATACTCCGGAACATTTCCGCTCCATTAGCTCGAGCCGCTCGGTATGACTTTCGATTTCGAATTTCCTCCAAGACTGCCACCAATTCCAAAACTCATGCAAGACTGCGACACAAGATCTTCCTCATCGAGCACTGCGCTTCAACATTAACGGTGGGGGGTGGTGGTGGCGGTGGCATTTCATTATCGGACCCTTGACCCGATCTAATGTGTTCAACACGGTCATTCTTTCTCTACTCGACCACGACGACCACGCCCTCTAGAGCTCATTTTCTAGCCGAGATCGATTAAGAAATTTTATGAATTAGTCATTGTTCCACTTATTTACCAATAAGGAGTTTTATGAAAAGGATTTAAGAGTGGTTTTTCATATTCATACAAACACACAGTCTTTTCCATTCATTCATCCATCTATCAAACAAGTATGAACTTTCGCTCATTCGGAAAAATGTTGTAGTTTTTGTTGTTGTTGTTTTCCACTACCAGGGGTATTTTCGTAATTTTGTCCTCTGAGGCATTTTCGTAATTTTCAGAGAAAATGTTCCTTGGTGTTTTGTCAAAATTATTTTGAAAATTTTGAAGTCTAGGGGTAATTTGGAAGAATTTTGAAACTGGGGTATTTTTAATTTTTTGACCTCAGGGGTATTTTGGTAATTTTTCACAAATCAGGGTAAATTCGTAATTTTAATAAATCAGGGGTATTTCAAAAGTTGTAAAACTTTGAGGGTTCTTTTCAAAAATTGTTCCTTTAAAAATGGGAATGTTGTAAAAATTTTAAAAATCGTGGTCATTTTGGTAATTTTGTAAGTTAGGGGCAATTTTGTAATTTTTCCAAAATCAAGGTATTTTGATATTTTACAAGTTAGGGTTTTGAATGTTTATAAAATAATGAAATTTTGGTAAAGCTGTTGAGTAGTTGAACATTTTATAAACCAAGGGCATTTTGGTAATTTCACCCATAAGGGCATTTTTGTAATTTTCGCAAATCAGGAGTTTTTTAGAAAATATTGTAAAAATAATTTTCTCAGTTTTAAAAGAAAGTTTTAAAAGTTTGAAAAACTAGGGTTTGTTGTTTTGTTCTCTCTCTCTTTTTTTTTTTTAAAACATGGCTAGTTCCCTTTCGGGTTTTAGTCATTATGTTTAGCCTATAACCGAGCCCTCTTGGTTAGGGTGAACCAAAGCTACGCACCAGGCAGGATTCGTGTAGAGAGAAGGTGAGTCACGCGGACTGCTTAAATACCAAGCTCCCACCGAAACCATTCCTAGACATGCATGCATGAGGTTGCCACACCACTCGAGCCTCTCGAGTTAGGGTGAACCGAAGCTACGCACTAGGTAGGATTCTGTGAAGAGGAGGTGAGTCACTAGGACCTGCTTAAATACCAGTGCTCTTCCGGATCCAATCCTAGACATGCGCATGGGGTTACCACACCCTAGCTCAATGACTTAGCCATAGATTTGTTCAAAGGCATTAAGTCTTATGTGGTTTTGTGTTTGAGTAGTCTAATCCTAGGGTTCAAGTTCCTATCATTCTATTCTACGCTCCATGCCTTTTCTACCCTTATACAGCTTCATGAATCACACATATAGTTAGGGTACTTACCGGTGGATCATGGTTTGAGACTTAGGGCTATGCCGAAGCCTACTTATTTTCCAAAGAAAATCATTTGGGCTTGAATTCAAAATGTTTTGGGCCTTAGCCCACAGGCCGATAGTTTAAAACTGGGCTCTGATACCAAACTGAAACACCCCACACTCGGCCCACGAGCCTGAACCGGATCTGGTATGTTCCTAAAGTAAACCGGTTTCAAAGATTTTCGTTACTTAGAGAAAATTTGTAAAGTTTTTAGAAAAATATTGTTGTGGATTGGGCTTAGATTGGAAACCCATTTAATTAATCTTGTAAATCCAATTTTATTAAGGTGACAAAATAATTTTTAAGGTTTATAAAAAAAATCACTTAACTATAGTCATAATAGTTCGTAACATAACAATTTAAAGTAAAGCGAATAAGAAAATCCACGGGCCTTATGGCCTTATTACATCAAGTAAAACCAAAAAAAAAATAACAAAGTCCAAATCGAATAAAATCTTCAATTGGAACATGGCCACCTCAAGGTCTACCGTCCCCGGTCAAATCATTGTTTATCACTGAAAATATTTCCCATAACGGGTGAGTCAACAGACTCAATGTGCACACAATACTAACATTCAACAAATCGGCATACATGTTCATATCGATTTACATTCATATAAAATAAATTATGATGCAACCCAAACCCAAGCCTAATGGTCCATCCGCTACACACCACCGTGCACTGCGGACACACCGTGGGACTACTAAGTCAACCTCCATCCGCTACACACCATCGAAGGCGATCATTGCAATGACGTGTTTCATCGCCCATATAATTTGTGTCATTAGACACCATATTCAAATAATGTAACCGAAGTTACCAAATTCAGATAATGGAACCGGAGTTACCATATTCAGATTTTGTGACCGTAGTCACCATATTCCGTTGGTGAGACCGAAGTCAACACCTTCTTCCCCTTTCACAAAAATCTCGAATGCCCCATAAATTTTATGCATAACATACTTAATTCTTATTCATATATTCAAAATATATCATATTCATAATCCTATCAGAAGTAGGAAACGTACCTGGGTACTCTTACCACATTTGTGGTATTTAGCCACATTCATATTCTTATGCATATTCATATATTAAAATGATTGCCATATGATAAATCGAAGGTTAGTGTGCGTACACACCTGATTTGCTTAATGGGTTCCTTGAGATCTCAAAATCTGATCTAACTTTAGATCATTAATTCCTATATTCGCCCATCATATAAAACACATTAGTACCCTTTTCGCTTTAAAAACTAATTCCTAATAGGAATGGTACTACTCACCTTGTTGTCGAATTGAAAGATTGTAAATCAAATGCCGAATTTGATAGTATTCCTTCCTTAAATCGGCTAGCCACTAAATCGTAATTATGTGGGTTTTAACTTTTGAATAAATGAAAATAATTCCAAATATCAAGAACAAACCTTGGTCAATGTCACTTACCATACAATTTCCAAATCAAGAGGATTCCTTAATATGCCTATCGAAATCCCTACAACCTCATATGTTAGATCTGATCTAACTTTAAATAGTAGTATTTGGCCTTTGGCGAATGTGCCTCACCTTAAATTCCTTGAATCTGAAATCCCAAACTCTTCCTTTGATATTTGGCCAAGAGACATAAAAGAGGTTATTTCCTTAGACCTTGATTAAAAGAATTAGAAGAATGTAAATTAATTGTTCTTACCTTAGATCCTTGATCCTTATATTTGGTAATTGTAAAAACACGAGAGATCCTTGTAGATTGACCATGAACAAGAATAGGATTAGTACCGATTTTGGTAAAAGAAAAGGAATAGAAATTGATTGACCACGATCTTAAAAGGAATAGAAATTGATTGACCACAGATCTTACTCTTTTGATGTTGTAGTTGATTGCTCATTTGCTTAGAATCAACAAAGATTCGGCTTTGACAGTAGAAACAGAGAAGAAAATAGAAGAAGAGAGGATGGATTTTGCTTAAAGAAAATTCGGCAGAGAGGGGGAGAGAGCTAGGAAAATTTCGGCAAGGCTTAGAAAGGATGAGAGAATAGCCTAAATTCTCCTCCTTTAACTGAAATTGTTAGACCAAGAGTCCTTGACTTGGCCACTACTCCCCATAAGTGATAATATTATCTTTTAATTATCACCTTATTTAAATTAAAAGTATTTAATCCATCCTTTATCTCCTCAATTATCTTATTAAGAGAAAATCCTTTACTTATCACTTAATTTATCAAGTTTTAACAGAAATAAAACTCCTCCTTTTCTAGAAATAGGTGCCATCCACCCCTTAGCCTTGGAAGCAAAAATAAAGCCTTCACTATATGCTTCCCAAGTGACTCGAACTCAGGCCCATTCCTCTTACACATGGCGCCATTTCCATAGGCCTTAAGTGACACCTTTAGGCCACTTTTCCAAGCCTGTTTGTGTGTCAAATCTCACCAACTTTTTCTTTTAAGGCCTTTTTGCCCTTATTTCCTATTTTGAACTTTAAAATTTGTCATTCCTGCATTATTTCTAAGTTTCCTAAAATTTTTGATCGGCTCTGTAACTTGCCATTTTTCTTACATGTTCAAGTTTCCAAAATGTTCAGGTTTCCAAAATGTTCAGGTTTCCAAAATGTTCAGGTTTTCATTTTCTTGCATTTCTTTGTTTCCAAAAATATCGAAGATTTATTCTTAGTGCTTAAACTTGTCATTTCATACAATTAAACTGAAAATGCATAGGCCCTATTCAGGGTGTTACAATCCGAAAAAAAGAAGAAAAAAAACCCCTTTTTTACAAAAATTTCCTTTAGTTTTATAGCCAAAAATCAAATACAATCCCCTTTTTTTCAGTTTTGATGTGCCGTGTTTTGCTCCATTGTTTGCAAGTAACCATCGTGGAGGCGCACGCTGCGGAGGTGTGGGGTGACGTGGCCGAGTGCGCGAGCGTGGAGACATAGGGGCTGCTAGGTGGTTGCGGTGCTGACGAGGGGTTAGGGTTTTCTGATTTGTTTTCTGTTTTGGGCTTAGTGGGCTAGGTCTAGGTTTGGGTCTGAGGCTATTGTTTGGGCCTGCTGTAATTTTGTTGTAAATTGTCTTTTTATATTTTTTGTTTTGGGTTTAAAGTGGTTAATAGGCCTGGTTTGTTAATTGTTTTTTATTTTGGTTTTTGGGCCCGGGCATAAATTAGGCTCTACAGCTGCCCCACTTTGCTCGTTGTCATGTAACGAGAATAGAGCAAAGACTTTAAAAGGACCGATTTTGCCCGGTCTTGCTGAGTCTCGACTTCTTGATGCTTCCTTTCTTCAAGTAGCCTCGCTTTAACCCACTGTATCTTCGAGGGTATAGGAATTTTCGTTTCAATCAACTCCACTACTGCTTAGGGAGATATGATCTGTAATTTTCGGCCTGTTACCCTACTGCTTAGGGGGTTAAAGCTCATCGTCTTCGATCTGCTCCCCTACTGTCAGTGGAGATAAGATCTGCTATCTTTAGTCAGCTCTATTGCCGATATATGGAGATAAAACTTGCTGTCTTTGATCTGCTCCACTCCTACTAAGTGGAGATAAGATCTGCTATCTTCAGTCTGCTCCGTTGCCGATACATGGAGATAATACTTGCTGTCTTCTATCTGCTCCACTCTTACTTAGTGGAGATAAGATCTGTAATTTTCAACCTGTTACCCTATTGCTTAGGGGATTAAAGCTAATCGTTATCGATCTGCTCCACTACTGCTTAGGGAGATAAAATCTATAATTTTTAGCATGTTACCCTACTACTTAGGGGATTAAGGCTCATCGTCATCGGTCTGCTCCACTACTGCTTAGGGAGATAAGATCTATAATTTGCAGCCTATTACCCTACTGTTTAGGGGATTAAGGCTGGTGGTTTGAATCTGCTCCATTACCGATACATGGAGATAATATTCGTCATTTTCGATCTATCCCACCGCTATCTCGAGGAGACAAAATCTACAATCTTCAGTCTGCTCCATTGTCGATACATGGAGATAAGACTTAATGTCTTCGATCTGCTCCACTCCTACTCAGTGGAGATAAGATTTGATATCTTCAGTCTGCTCTATTGCCGATACATGGAGATAAGACTTACTGTCTTCGATCTGCTCCACTCCTGCTTAGTGGAGATAAGATCTGTTATCTTCAGTCTGCTCCATTACCGATACATGGAGATAAGACTTACTATCTTTGATATGCTCCACTCTTACTCAGTGGAGATAAGATCTACACTCTTCAGTCTGCTCATTACCGATACATAGAGACAAGACTTACTGTCTTCGATCTACTCCACTCTTGCTCAGTGGAGATAATATCTGTTATCTTTAGTCTGCTCCATTGCCGATACATGGAGATAAGACTTACTATCTTCGATCTGCTCTACTCCTACTCAGTGGAGATAAGATCTGCACTCTTCAGTCTGCTCCATTGTTGATACATGGAGATAAGACTTGCTATCTTCGATCTGCTCCACTCCTACTCAGTGGAGATAAGATCTGCTATCTTTAGTCTGCTCCATTGTTGATACATGGAGATAAGACTTGTTGTCTTCGATCTGCTCCACTCATGCTCAGTGGAGATAAGATCTGTTACCTTTAGTCTGCTCCATTGTCGATACATAAAGATAAGACTTGTTGTCTTCGATCTGCTCCACTCCTGCTCAGTGGAGATAAGATCTGCTATCTTCAGTCTGCTCTATTGCCGATACATGGAGATAAGACTTGCTGTCTTCGATCTACTCCACTCCTGCTCAGTGAAGATAAGATCTGCAATTTTCAGCCTGTTACCTTACTACTTAGGGGGTTAAGGCTAGTGGCTTAAATCTGCTCTTTTGTCGATACATGGAGATAAGATTCACCATTTCGATCTGCCCCACTCCTGCTCAGTAGGAATAAGATCTGCTATCTTCTGTAACTCCAATCAATTTTGCTACATTGTCCTTTGAGGAACCTACCTGTAGAATTGGTTTCATGAGGTCTATGCTTATGCCAAATGATTAGGATGTCATGATTGAAAAATGTTCCTAACCAATGTATTATGAATGAGTGCAAAAATGTCATGTGAATGATTCAATTTTTTTAACTTTTGGGCTATCATTGCTCGCCATTTATTAAGGTGATATCCTTGACGTATGTCTTCTCGTTCAGTTAAACTTCCAACAGAGAATCTGAAGATGTCGTCACTGATTAGACCCTTATTTCTCAAGCGTTCCCAGCCCTTTAAGCCTGGTGAGTTCTAAATAATTATCCTGTTTCAGATTCTTGCATTATTTAGAGACACTCAGAGTAATATGCAAAACTTCTTTTGTGATAGCATTATCAGTTCATTAATCATTATTTCAATATGAAATGCTTGAAAAAGATTATAGATATTAATAAAATTAAAATTTATTCTGGACTAAACCCATGAAAAATGGATTGAACCAAGGAAATAATTTTTTTGCTAAGGTACAAAAATGAGTAAGGGTGAAATTGGTGCCCCAGATATCATAGCCTGAGCTTTTCTATATGAACTTCTTGAAGACCACTCTTAGTTCTACATATGTTTAGGAGACCTGCAGTACTTTCTCAATGCCCCGAAGATGTAGCATATCTCTTTATTGTTAACTTAGGTACAGGATGGCTAACGCATGCCACATTTCTCCTCCAAAATTTGAATTGCCCTTTACGGGTTTTCAATTCAAAACTCCTTTGGTCTCAAAGTGCTCTTTGCGGGTTTTCACCTTGGCCTCTCCGATTTTTTTTTGAACTCAAGACTCCGCTGCGGGTTTTTGCCTTGGCCCATTTATTTCTTAAGCGAAATTCTTCTTGATGGAGTCGGCATTAACTGGGTTTATTTGACTTTGATCGTCCATCTCGGCTAGTATCAATGCCCCTACCGAAAATGCCTTCTTTACAACATAAGGTCCTTCCCAATTAGGCATCCACTTTCCTCTGAAGTCCTTTTGAATCGGGAGGATCTTTCTCAATACCAAGTCTCCCTCATGAAAAACTCTGGGGCGGACTTTTTTGTTGTAATCCGTATCATTCGCTTCTGGTACATTTGACCATGACGGATGGCTCTTAACCTTTTTTCCTCGATCAGATTCAGTTGATCATGCCGAGATTGAACCCATTCCGTTTCATCTAGCTTCAGCTTTGACAAAACCCGGAGAGAAGGAATTTCGACTTCGATGGGCAAGACTGCCTCCATCCCATAAACCAATGAGAAAGGTGTTGCCCCGGTAGAGGTTCTAACAGATGTTCGGTAGGCGTAGATGGCAAGCAGTAACTTTTCATACCAATCCTTGTAGGTCTCATTCATTTTCCCCACAATTTTCTTGATATTTTTATTAGCTACCTCAACTGCACCATTCATTTTCGGGCGATATGACGACGAGTTGTGGTGCTTAATCTTGAACTGACTGCAGACCTCCGCTGTCGCGCTATTGTTTAAGTTCAACGCGTTGTCAAATACGATCCTTTCCGCATACCATAGCGATATATAATCTCTCTCTTCAAAAATTTGCTAACTGCCGTCTTCGTGACATTGGCATATGAAGTTGCCTCTACCCATTTGGTGAAGTAATCGATGACCACGAAAATGAATCGATGTCCATTAGAAGCCTTCGACAAAATTGGCCCAATGACGTCCATGCCCCACATTGAGAAAAGCCACAGAGAAGTCGTAACATGAAGAGATGAATGAGGCACATGGATTTTGTCTCCATAAATCTGGCACTTGTGGCACTTCTTGGCGTAACGGATACAATCTCCTTTCATCGTGGACCAGTAATACTTGAATTTCATGATTTTTCTAGCCATTGTAAACCCACAGACACCCTCATGGACTTCTTCCAGGATTTTTCTAACTTCAACTGCATCGACACATTTTAACAACACCTGATCTTTCTTCTTTTTATACAGGATCTCTCTTTCTAAGACATAGTCATTGGCCAGTCTCCTCAACGTTCTCCTATCATTTTCTATTGCTTGATCAGGGTATTCACGGTTCTTCACATATCGCAGAATGTCATGATACCAAGGATAATCATCTCTCTCCTCCTCTTCGTCGATATTGCAGTAGTGAGCCGGAGCCTCACAGATACTCATTTGGATGGGCTTCATACCTTCCTGCTCATTTACTCTAATCATAGAAGCTAATGTGGCCAAGGCGTCAGCCATCTGGTTTTTATCATGCGGGAGGTAAAAGAATGTGATATCATTAAACTCTTCAATTAACTCTAAAACTAACTTTCGGTAACTGATCAACTTGGGATCTCTCATTTCCCATTCTCCTTTAAGCTGATAGAATTTTCATATACCTCTAACACCTTGACTTTGCGGTCTATGGCTGCTTGAATTCCCATGATACATGTTTCGTATTCTGGCATATCGTTCGTGCAGTCAAAATTTAACTTGCAAGTGAATAGATAATGATCTCCGCTTGGGGATATCAGGATTGCCCCAACTCCATTACCGATGGAATTTGACGTTCGTCAAAGTTCAATTTCCAATGATGATCTTTTAGGGTATCTTCCTCAATCATCGCTACAAACATCAAGTCCTCATTAGAAAAATTAAAGTTCAAGGGCTCGTAGTCGTCTAGCGCTCTGCTGGCAAGAAAATCAGCTATTGCACTCCCCTTCACAGTCTTTTGGTTCATATAGACTATATCAAATTTGAAGAGTAAAATTTGCCATCGGGGCATTCTTCCATTTAAAGCGGTTGACTCCATCATGTACTTAAGAGGGTCTAGCTTCGATATTAACCAAGTCGTATGGTACAACATGTACTGCCTCAACCTCCGAGTTGTCCAGACCAAGGCACAACATAGCTTCTCAATTGGCGAGTATCTCATTTCACACTCAGTAAATTTCTTACTGAGGTAGTATATTGCCTTTTCTTTCTTCCCTGTCTCATCATGCTGGCAGAGCACACACACAATTGAGTTATTGAATACCGTCAAATACAAAATCAGTGGTCTCTCAGGACTGGGTGGCATTAGTACTGGAATATTAGACAAGTATTGCTTAATTCTGTCAAAAGCCTTCTGGCATTCCTCGTCCCACATGCTTGGATTGTGCTTCTTAAGGAGACGAAATATGGGGTCACACTTCTCGGTCAATTACTAAATGAACCGGGTAATATAATTCAGTCTTCCTAGAAAACTTCAAACCTCCTTTTGAGTGCGGCGAAGGCGATTCTTGTACAGCCTTGACTTTATTCAGGTCGACCTCAATTCCCTTTTCACTGACTACGAAACCAAGCAGTTTTCCTGACCTAGCCCCGAAAGTACACTTGGTTGGATTGAGCTTCAGCTAAAATTTTCTCAACCTCAAGAATAGTTTCCTCAAAACCTGTATGTGCTCCTTCTTCGTTCAGGATTTTGCGATCATGTCGTCAACATAGACCTCGATCTCTTTGTGCATCATGTCGTGAAATAAAGTTACCATGGCTCTTTGGTATGTGGCTCCCACATTCTTTAACCCGAATGGCATCACCTTATAACAAAAAGTTCCCCACAAGATTATGAATGTGGTCTTTTCCATGTCTTCAAGATGCATCTTGATCTGATTGTATCCAGAGAAACCATCCATGAAAGAGAACAATGAATAACCTGCTGTGTTATCCACCAAAGTGTCGATGTGAGGCAGTGGGAAGTTATCCTTTAGGCTAGCCTTGTTTAAGTCCCGTAATCGACACACATCCGTACTTTTCCATCTTTCTTAGGGATGGGACGACATTGGCTACCCATTCTGAGTAATTCACAACTTGCAAGAACCCAGCGTCAAATTGCTTCTTGACCTCCTCTCTGATCTTTACTGCAACATCAGGTCTCATCATTCGGAGCTTCTGTTGAATCGATTTGCATTATTCCTTTATGGGGATATGATGTACCGCAATATCAGCGTTCAACCCAGGCATGTCTTGATATGACCATGCGAAGACATCTTTGAACTCCAGTAGAAGCTTGACGAGATAATGTCTTGTTTCCTCGTTTATGCAAGTGCCAATTTTACCTATTTCCCCTCTTCTAGAGTCACATTCTTAATTGTCTCTTTGTGAGGTAGAATCAGCTTCTCTTCCTGCTCTACCATCCTTAACAAATTCGGGGATAAACTACAATCTCCGTCATCTATAACATCCTGAGATCCCTCTAAGCACATGTCTCGTTCACAAGGGAATCCTGAGTCCATAGCAGCGTTGTTCATGACATCGATATCTAGGGACCTATTGTAGGTACGAAAGAATACTCAAAGAAACCAATGAAATCTAAGGATGATTTATTTGCATGGTATGATTATGAAGGGTATGAAAGAATAAGTAACAAAAATATTTGCCCAACATGAAACACGAGATGCATTTTTTATTGAAAATAAAATGTTTGAACATGAGCCTATTTCACAAAAGATTCTTATTGTTTCTAGGCTGAAAATAACAAGTATGTTTTGAACATTACTTTGTTTTAGTTCTAAAAACTACAAGAATTTCCTCCGCAGTCCAATTGTTCAAAACACTTCTAGGCTCATAGGGCGAATGCCCGCTAAGCTTCCTTCCTTCAATCCTTCTTCAAATACGGCATTGATGCTCAAAGTCTTCATTATATCTTCAGCAGTTTCTTCATTCGTGTGTAGTAGTGATATTCCAGGGTCACTATAATATGATATCTAGTTAATAAGGTTCTTTTATGACATTTAGTGCATATGATGTGATGTAATGCAAATGCATGATATGCAATACAAAGGAACGAATATAAAAATGAAGAGAGGCGTTGATTCTGAATTCAATTCCATTAGAAGAACTTTTCTAGAAAATAAATTTCTTTACATAAAACGAATTACATATACGGCTTCATCCTCATAGTCTAGGTGAAAGACACTAATCTTTTTCTTTGTATTCGGATGTTATGGTCGTGTCCCCATGAACTTTCTCAATAGATGCCTCTTCTAGCTCCTTATTGCTTGATCCAGGCCGTAACTCTTCACTCACTTGTCCTCCACGATGCTCATAAGCTTCTTTAAGAAAATTGAGACGTAATGACTCTCGAATAATCCTTGTTGGCTTGAATCCCCGGACAATGAGGCAAAGTCATATACTATTAATCTTTTCTCGTCATGTTCCCCTGGACTATATTTGGATGAATGTATTATAACCCACTTTATCAAGAAATCTATTTTCCTATGACAAACTCTTCCATCTAGCATTCGAATATGAATCAACGCCTCCTTTCTATGATGATGAAATGTAATGCAATCATAAACAAAAGAAAACACGTTAGTATCA
Organism: Gossypium rotundifolium; assembly: GCA_025506655.1. NCBI lineage: Eukaryota > Viridiplantae > Streptophyta > Magnoliopsida > Malvales > Malvaceae > Gossypium > Gossypium rotundifolium. Next base: position 153,241,593 of record CP106727.1, on the reverse strand, counting down.
TATGCAGATGGTAAAAATCAAACACCTATCCATGTAAATGCTAGGGTTCAACATAGTTCTACCTAAAGTGGGCTTCTAGGGTTTACTATATATGGTTTGGTTCTAAAGAGAGGGTATCTGAACCAGCAGATTCCTCAATCCTCACCCATTATAAGCTCATATGGATTGAGTTCGGTTCAGGGGAATACATTTCCCTATGGCCATGCGGAGGTGAAAACCTCACGAAGGCATAGTTTCTCGCTCCCACTTAGAGGATGTGGCCACAACGGTCATGCAATATGCTGTAGGAATATCCTACGAGACTCAAACCACTCCAAACAGATAACACGACACAAACTCATGCGATGAAGAATCAAAATCAAAATTTTAAGGTTGATTGGCATAGTTGATTGGCTCGCTACAAATTTGTTAATGATATGAACCTAAGTTGTTTTCACCATATTTGCTGTTGGCTCCTTATTCACTTGTCATCATCAATCCCTTTGACTACTCTAAAATTTGATATTTTTACTCAACATTTATGTTTGTTGATGCCAAAATGTTTTCCGGTATATATTGAAAACGAATACAATGAGACAATCAACAAGGCGGGGAAAAGAATAATTTTTATATATTTATAAATATATGTATAACCTATTATAATATAAAATCAATTTAGAGTAAAACACAATAAAAATAAATAAACCAAAGCACGAAACTCGCATTTTCTTTTAACCGTACAAAACTCACGTATAACAAATCTACGTTGTGTACTATTTTAGATCGGGTATATCTGTTTGCAGGTACAATATCCTAAAATACTGTCTACGTTGGTGTTAAATATATTATATGGTGATAATATACATTTTTATTTTATAAGTAATCTTAAAAATTTAACCTACGTTCTTTTAATATTTTATTATATATATTTATTATCTCTCAAATTCTTATGAAATTTAAAAACTTAATTTAGAGTGTATTAAATAATTTTTCATACGTATTTTAATTGAAGTAAATTTTGTTGCTGCAAATAAAATCAAAGCAAACTAAATTAAGAATTTTAAAATATATAAATAAGGATTCAAATTAGGAGTGAGTAAAACTCGATTCGATATAAAAATATCGAATTTTTTTAAATTTTGAGTTAATCGAAATGAATTATTTAATTTTTCGACTCAATTTGAATAAGTAAATTGATTTTTGAATTGAGTCGAATTGATTTTTATAATTCAAATAATTCAAATAACTTAAATAATATATTGATATAAATATCACTTTAGTCCTTATCAATTTAAAAATGAGCAAATTGATTTCTTTTAATAAAATTACAAAATATTCAAAGTATTTTTAAAAAATTAAAAATCATTTTTAAAAAATATCCAAAATTCTAAAAAATATATAAATAAAAATAAAACTTTAAAATTTTCAAAATAAAAACCTAAAGAAGTAAATTGTCAATTCATATTTAACATACTAAAATATTTTTAAAGAATTTTTAAATATATATAATTTTCAATTTTACGTAATTTAATATGAAATTAATTATAATAATTGATATATTTAATTCTTTTAAATTTAATTTGAAGAATTTTATTATTTTACTCTATTCAATTTAAAAAATTGAACTAAATTAAAATATTAAAATAAAATTAATCAAGTAAAAAATTTTATCCTAATTTCGATATGATTCTATTCACCACTCACCTCTAGCCAAGACCATCGTACACTGAGCTAATAAATCTCCTCAGAAAAGATAAAAGTTTATCCAATCAATCAAAAAATTCTCAAATAGAATTTTAATTTTATTTAATAAAGTTTTATTTCACCTCGGGAAGGTCATTTATCTCGTCTCGTCCCGTCCCTTCACTGACACCGTTGACGCCGTTAACGCTGCTGTCAACCTCTGTTTTTTCAATTTTGATTTTTTTTTTAATTTGTAATTTTAAGTTTTCATAATTAGGAAGGTCAAGAAATGTTTCCGGATTAGGATTAGAACGTGTTCCTCTTCTGCCAGCACATGGGTCCGAATGCCTCTCTCTCTCTCTCTTTGTTTTCCTTTAATTTAGTACTAAAATTATTTGTCTCAATGTTTTAGATTAAAATCCCTTTGGTAATTAGTAATTAGATTTTGTACTTTATTTCTGTAAACTTAATCATTTTATTTTTAAAATTTTTAAATTTAAGTTTAACAGTTAATTTTTATTTTTATTAAATTTATTACTGTAATATTTTAAAATAAAATATTACTTATTTAGTAATTATGTAATAAAATAAATATTATAATTAACTTGAATTTAATAAAATAAATTTTAATAATATTATTAGTTAAATTTAAATTTTAAAATTTTAAAAATAAAAACCAAAAAAAAATAGAAAGTATAAACATATTCTAACTTTTTATTAAAACATTAGTATGTTTCCGATCTAAAAAATCTTTGCTTGAGCCATTCTCCCGACTATTAAAACTTCAAAATTTGAACTTTACCTTTATGTCATCTCCTTGCGAGTTGTCCTAGTATTTGATTTCATCAAACTTTAAAAAAATTTATATTCTAATTAAATAAATCAAATAAAGTAATGTAACAAGTGATAATGTATTAAAAAGGGGTTCAATTTAAGGAACGTAGGATTATCTGGATGTAAGTTTGCTAGTATATTATTTGCTGTGCTATATTATTTTGTTTGATTGATTTAATTAGTGTCAAAACCATTTTTAAAATCGGGTTTTAAAAATGTGGATCGACTTTAAAAATGAAAATGGGAGTCGCCACCAATCCCTTTTTACTTAGGTGTGATTGGATCATCTTGTAAAACGTTTTATTTTAAAATATTTAATTTTGGTCTACGAAAAATAAGAAAACAGGTTCAGGAGTCGGTTACGTAAGAGGAAGGGTTAGCACCTCGTAACGCTCAAAAATTGGTACCTAATCGATAAAATCATGTCCAAATGTTTGAAGTTAAAAATATTCAAAAATATGATTTATTTAAAAAAAACTTTGAGCCATTTAAGTTAAAATTTGATATTTTTTTGTTCTGAAGGAATATGAACATCATATCCAGTACGTTAGAACATGATATTTAAGAACCTTCGTAATCAAGATCATCTCATGATTTACAAAATTTGTAGAAGGGTATTTAGTTATTTAGCCAAACGGAAAATCGCAACCCAGTACGTTAGGGCACTATTTCTCGATTTTCTAAATACCGAAACATTGCCTTATTTTAAAAATATAATGGTTTGGCAAAAAAAAAGAATTTTATAATAAACAATAACCATGTGACAACATTGCATTAATTATCGAACATAAATATTAAAAGCAAATATACTAACGTTTAATATAGGCAACAAAGAAATAATAATACAAAAGATGACAAATAATAATTCCTACACTAAAGCAATTGTGAATACACGATGAAGTATAAGCAAATACAATAAATGATAAAACAAATATGAACATATTTCATGCAAGATTAATAAATAAAATAAAAAAATATTACATACATATATGATATAAATAATGCAAGCAATAAAAAGAATAGTATATAATGATTTTGAATAAATAAAATAAAATATAAATAATATAGATGAAACATAAATATATTTTGTATTAATTTATGAAAATAATATATAATTAAAATAATATTAGACAAAATAAAATGATGAAAAATATATATAATACACTAATCATAAATTTACATACATAATATAAACAATAAAATAGATTAGGTAATATAAATAAATTTTATATAAAATAAATTTTCAGAAATAATATATAATGTGACATAATACTATATAATATACAAAATATAACATAATAAATAATATATATAAAAATATGATAATATACAAATTATTAAACAAATAAAATAATATATGAAATAATAATTAAATATATAAATAATACACATACAATATATATATAAATTTCATATTATTAATAAAATAATAAATATATATAAAAAAGAATAGCTTAATGTAATAAAATAATTAATTATAATATAAAATAACAAAATAAAATAAAAGGATAAAATAAAATTAAAATAAAGAAAACTGTAATTAAAACAAATTAAAAGGATTAAATAAAAAATGCGCGTTAAATAACAGGGATCAAAACAGAAATTAATCCTATTTTTAAAACGGCGTCGTTCCGATTTTTACTTTTAAAACAGTTTAGGGGACTTAATTAAAATAAAATGTAAATTTAGGGCCAATTTTATAAAAAATAAAGTTTCTATTTAAACTGAATTGAGACAAGTAAAACTGCGGAAGGACTAAAATGGCAATTAGCCTATTCAAAGAAAAATACGCAGATCCTGAAGGCCGGGTTGGGTCAACGCGCGGATCCCATGGCCCAAAACGGCGTCGTTTTCATTTATCTAAATAAGTCAAAATCCAGAATAAAAAATCATTTTAAACACTCCATAAAAAAAAAAGCGAGGGGGCTCAAATGCTCTCCCTCTTTGGCTCAAGCGATTTCCGTGGCCCCCATGAGGTTTCATACTGCTTCCACCGTTGTAAAGTGGCTTAATTTTCAAAAGGTAAAAATTTCTTTTTTTTTTTTAATAAATATATTATAAGAGTAAAAAAAAAAACAATAACGATAAAAAAGTATTCGAAAAAAATAAAAATCAAATAAAAACGAAAACCATTGATGCTTTATAAACTATGTATATTCTCTCTTGTATATTTCTTGCGTATCAGTGTCTATCCCTCTTTTACAGGTACATGCAAGGCTTTTTATAGCCTTTTGAAAACAAAAAAGAAATCAAATATATTCCATGTTTGCTGCGATTTCTTTCCCTTTGCGCTGCTCTGTTTTGCCCCCTTTTGGATGCGATTTGTTTCCTTTTGCAGGTTGATGATGATGATCGCAGGATAGAGATGGGGTAAGTTAACTGCGGCGTGAATGATGGTGGCGCGAGACTTGCGGCGATTGCGCTGGACTCCTGTTTGCGGCGCGACTGTTGGTGGGTACGAGGCTCTTGCGGCGCCTAAGGTTTCTGGGGAAACCCTAAGTCTAGAATCTGTTTAGGTCCTGGGCCATTTGGACTGAATAAATTTGGGTTAGTGTGTTAGGTCTGCTTTGGGGTAATTGGGCCTGTAATTCGAGCTTTGAGAATTGGGCTAAATGGTTTGTAAATGGACTGGAAAAAAATATTTATTAGTTTATTATTTTGGATTTATTATCAGTCAGGGCAAAATGGGCTATTACAATTAGAATATAAAATTTTAGTGTTTGAGTGGTGGAAGATAAGATCACCTAAAACATAAATTTATTAAATTGTTTTTATTATATAAATTATTTTAACACATTTAGTTCATTTAATGTTTTTAATCTCAAATTATTTATAAAATTATAGTAACTTATAATATTTATTTTATTACACATTGAATTTAATAGTTAAGTCAATTCAACAACCATTAAACCATAGTTTTTTGGTTCCAACAATCAAGCCGATTATAATAACTTATTTCTATGACTTACCAATTGTTTGTTTTAGAAATTTTGGTGCCTTTTATTATGAAAATAGGAATGAAACCAAAATTTTCACAAAAATAATTCACATGTATTAAATATTTATATTAAAATTTGACATGTGCTTGAAAAACACTAATAAAATTTGAATAGAATTACACTTGACTTTTGCTAGGAAATAATTATTTTCATGGAAAAATAGTTTTTTAAATTAGATTTATATTTTATTTGTATTTAAAAAATAAAATTGTTAAAAACTTTTTTTTTATCTTTATTTGTTTTTTTTTTCTTTTGTTTTGCTCAGTTGTGGTGTCAACCTCTAGACTAGCTATAGCCCGCCTTTTTCTTCTTCCATCAACACTTTCTTTCTTTCTTCTTCTTATTCACTACACATGTCTTCTCTTGTTTCAGTTTACATATCTATTTTGTGGGTATCTTTGTTGTCTTCATAAGTTGTGATAGACAAATGACGGTGCCTGTCGTTTGCTAAAACTTCACCGGTCACCATTAGTTTTTCTTGGAAAGTGGGTGGCTCTTCGTCAATTTCTTAATATGTTTCTGTTTTGAGAGTATTTTAGAATAATAAATGATTTCACGTGTCGATTTGGACCCGTGTTGTCTTAATTTTTATATGTTTTTTGTTTGTTTTTCCATTGTTTAATAAGTCTTCAGTTTTAGAAGTTTTCGTTTGCTATTGTAACACGTTTTCTAGTCTTGCTTATGCATGTAATCTTAGTTTTACAAGTGATTTTAGGGATGATTTTGTTGTTGTAACAATTTGATTTTCAATGGCAACGGAATAGTGGTTCGGGACACAAATTTCCATCGTAAATATTATTTTTAGAATATTTATAGAGTCATTTGAGTCATATTAAAATTTGATTCAGAAATATTAACGTTAGATAACTAATTAAAGAAAAATGACTAATTTATAAAAGGTGCAAAACTTGGTAATTATTGCATGTAGTTGATTAAATAGGTTGAATGTTAAATGATGAAGGACTTAAGTGGTAAATTAGCCCTAACTAACTTAGTTGGACGGCTAAACAAAAGAAAATAATAAAATAATGTGATTTTAATGGCAAAATGGTAATGAGGTTAAAATTAAAAATAAAAAAAATATCAAATTGTCATCATCTTCTTTAATTTTTGCTTGTGATGACCAAATGCCATGGATGTTTAGCTTGGGAGAATCGGCCAAGCAAAATTCTTTGCATGTGAGTGATTTTTAAGCCCGTTTCTTGTCATTTTTATGTTTTTGATATCGTTGCAACTAGATCCAACTAGCCTGTACCTTCGTTTTTTATTCTGTTAAAAATTTTTAAAGTTTCCATTGATGAATTTTGAATGCTTATGTTGAATACCATGTATTTGGAGCTTTGATTATGTTGTTTTATGATTTTGTAAAGTGATTTTTGTTAGATTTTGATTTTAGGATTAAATTGTGAAAATGTCAAAATTTTAGGGTTTGATAGTAAATTTAATGTTCAATAGGGACTGTTTAAGGGCCTAGTATATTTGGATGGAATATTGAAATGAGAAAAATGGTTAATTTGATGAATTTTCGATTAAGGGACTAAATTGCATAAATTGTAAAAGTTTAGGGTAATTGTGTAAATTCAAAAAATAAAAGGGTATTAATTGTAAAGTGGATTGAAATGTGAAATGTAAGATGATAATTGAGAAATTTTATATTTTAGATCAAGATCTCGTAGATATTCGTTGAAAAGGAAAAATTAGAGAATAGTCCCTGAACTTTAGCAACTACTACAATTCAGTCCAGGTAAGTTCGTAAGATTTAAATTTTAACATCTATATGAATTGTTTAATAGTATAACATTATACTATATATATATATTCAATTGTTGATAATGAATGATTATTTGATATTTGTTATTGAATTTGATGTTTGGATTGGATTAAACGCGGGATAGAGTACAGTCGTGATATGGTGTGTTATGGGGGAATTGGAGTAGAGATGGTTTTGGAGGGATGTATATATATTTTTTGAGTAAATCGAGGTTCAGCATTTGTTGCAAACTCTTGTCTTATACTTTCTAATTGGCGTGTTTCGGTTGGACTAGCTGTTATGAGCATTGACGTGTTTAGGTTGGACTAGCTCTTATGATCATTTGGTGTGTTTTGGAGGGATTGGCTCGTATGAGCAACTGGCCTGTTATGGTTGGACTGACAATGTGCTCCTATCCGTAAGTTTTTCTTCAAATTGAAAATCTCGGTAAGATAATTTATTTAATGAATTTGAAGGATTTGCAATACATTTAAGTATTAAATTGAACGTATGTGATTTACTGGTGGAGATTGTGGATGACAGAAAACCTTCGTGGTTGAATAGTTAATGTTTGAATTGTTGTAATTATTTCGGTAATATTTATCATTTAAATACGTCAAACTTACTAAGCTACATTGAACTTACTTGTGTTATATGATGTTCTTGTAACAGCCCATTTTCAGTGAAATCGGAACAGTGGTTTTGGGACCACAAATTCGAGCTAGAAAGAAATTTTATTTTAATAGATTTATATGGTCTGCATTATGATAGGAATGTCATATGAAAATTTTGATAAGAAAATTTTATTGATTATGTTCTTAATTACGGAAAGGACTAAATTGCATAAAATCTAAAAGTTAAATTCTAGTAGCTAGAAGGATCAAATAGCTATAGAATTCAAAACTTGAGGTCCTTATATGGTAATTAACCATTAATGAAAAGTTAGTAGATAGTTTTGGATGATTCATCCATAGAAATTTAGAAAAAGGGCAAGGACTAAATTGGAAATTGAATTAATTAAAAGATGATAATAGAAAATATCATCTTATTTTCATCATCTTCCTCAAATTTTGCATGGAAAACCCAGGAAAGAGAAAGGAAACTAATCAAGCTTAATTGGATCCGGATAACTCAAATTCGAATTTAGATCGAGGAAAAGAGAAAGTTTTGAATTAGTAGATTCTTTTATACGAACTATAATCGAAGTAAGTTCGTGTAACTTAATTGTGCATGTTAATATGTTTCAATTGAATGTTGTATTTGATTTGAATGTGGTATATGTTTATGTGATTTATATGAATATTATAAATACATGCAATGATCATATGATTGGAAATTTTTTTTTTAAATGGTAAGTTCTGTTGGAATAATGAAAATTGATGGATACGTGTGATTTTCTATATGTGAATGTGATTCTGTAACAGCCCGAATTTAGGGCTAGTCAAAATAGTGGTCTCGGGACCACTAATCCGAGGTTGAGGAGAATCATTTTAGTACTATTTTATGTGTTGTGGTGTCACTATATGATTATATAGAAATTTTGGTGCCTTAATTTTACTAATAGTATGACCAATTGAGAAAAAAAGACTAAATCGCATGAGATGCAAAAGTTCTATTTTTAAGGTAGGGGTACCAAATAGCCATAGATTGTTAATTTGAGGTATTCTAAAGGGCAATTTATCCCTTTTAATTGCTTGGCCGATCATGGGCTATGTGGGAGACAAAGATAGACAAAATTAAGTTAAAGTTAGTAGGAGTTGGTGGTTAATTTGACTAGTTTAATATTAGAATAAAGAAAGAGAAAAATATCATCTTTCTCTTCATATTTCCCCACCAATTTTGTAAGAAAATATAGGGTTGAAAGCTCAAAAATTTTCAGCAAGCTCTCCTCCAATTTTAGTAAGTGATTTTGATGATTTTCTTAGTAATAGTTGTACTTTTAAAACCCCTAAAGCTTAAACTTTCAAATGAGGGAACTATTGTGCAATATTGTGTAAAGCTTAGAGTTTTCCCATGAGCGCAATCATTGTTATTTGCTTCATTTTTATGGGAGAAAATGAAAGTTAGGGAGATGAGAAACAACTTTTGTGAAATATGTTTGCATGAAAACACCTAAGTAGGACTTAAGTGCAAAGAGAGAGATTGTGTCATAAATGTAAGAAATAGTTGGAATTTTGAGTAGTTGTAAGAGAAATAAATGTTTAGCTAGGCTTGTTTAATGATAAAATGTGTTGAAAAATAAATTACGAGCCTAGGGGCAAAATCGTAATTTTACCAATGTATAAGGGCAAAATGGTCATTTTTGCCCAAGTGTAGAAATTGATGTATTATGATCATAGGAAATCTAAATGAATGAATTTCATGACTATAGATCAAGAAAAATGAAGCCCCGATCGAAACCGAGGCAAGAACAAGGTCGAAGACTAAATTACACATCTCCCTACATTTTGTATATTGATGTAAGTTTGCATGATTTCTAAGCTTTATGATTACTATCATTGAATTGCTTAGTATGATATATATTGCTATTTTGTAATGTCTATCATTTTGTGAACAAAGAGATTAAACGTGAGCAAGCCCCTATTGAATATGAATTCTCCAGGATACCCGATATACCACACAAGATATCATGTAAGTCCAAGGCAAGCTTGGCATTGATCAAGGTATCATGTAAGTCCAAGGCAAGCTTAGCATTGATCAAGATATCATGTAAGTCCAAGGCAAGCTTGGCAGTGATCAATATATCATGTAAGTCCGAGGCAAGCTTGGCATTGATCAAGATATCATGTAAGTTCAAGGCAAGCTTGGCATTGATCAAGATATCATATAAGTCCAAGGCAAGCTTGGCATTGAGTAAGTTATCAAGGGCAAGACTTCATGTAAGTCCATGTCAAGACATGGCCTTGAAACCAAGATGAGAAATTCCATGTAAGACCATGCCTAAGATATGGCTTTGGTGGCATGTTAAGTGGGAAAAGATCTAGTATCCTTGGGTATTCGTAGAAGTTTATCAGGCAAACAAGTAAGATTAATAATGAGGTAACAAGAGGACTAAGAAAGCAAAGCTAGCATCAAAATGAATTAAATATTACTCATGTTTTGAATGAAGAATTAAAGATCATAATGATTATTGTTTAAGTACACTGATCAATGTGATCAAGTGACACAAGTATCATGTTTACTATACAAAAATGAGTACAGTGAGCATCATGAGAGATGTAAGAACCAAGTATGAGTAAGTAAGCTTTAGAGCTGAAATTACAATACTATTGTTATGCTAAATGGTTTTTATTAAACAAGCTTATTGACATGTGTTTTACATGCAAACTTACTAAGCTAAATGCTTACGTATTTGATTGTTTCTTTCTATGTAGTCCCGCAAAGCTAATTTGTGGATCATCGGAGTCGGAGCTCGTAGCACACTATCAACTCTTATTTTGGTATAGCCAAGTTACTTTACTAAGTATGGCATGTATAGGAAACATTCATTTTGTGGACATATTTTTAGAAGGGCCTTTGCAAAGACTATCAAGTTTATTATTCTTTTGTATATGGCTAGTGATTGGCCAAATTTGACTAAGTATTTCTATTTATTGAGATCAATGAAGCATGTAGTATTATTCATAAAATTGGGTTATTATTGCATCGTTGAATTGTGTATGGATATGATCTTCATTTCAGGGTGGCTAACGGCTTGGTAAATAGCCTATAAGTGCCCACACGGTTGGACACACGGGCGCGTGTCAAGGCCGTGTTAACCTTGCACCTTAATATTATTAATCAGAATGGGCCACGGGTAAATTCCACAGCCGTGTGTATAGGCCGTGTTATACACACGGGTTGGACATGGGTGTGTGCCCAGACCATGCTGATTTATCCAGTATTTCAAGGATTAGCACACGGTCTAAGCCTCACGGGCGTGTCATGGCCATGCGAAAATGTCAGTAGCTTTCCACGGTTTAAGGAATGGGCGTGCTTAAGGGTACACGGGCGTGTGAACCCTGCTTCAAAAATGAATTATTTGACTTAGTTCCGAAAATTTTTAGGCACGAGTTTAAGGTCTCATAGGCCCTTGTAATGTATGTGTTGACTAAGAAAGTGAAATTTTTTTAAAGTTGGAACGAAATTTTATAGCTCGTAAGTACATGTTTAAGTGAGTTCAAGTATAGTAATGTCTCGTATCCAGACCCAGTATCGGTCTTGGGTGCGGGGTGTTACATTTAGTGGTATCAGAGCTACGATTTAGTCGGTTCTAAGACTAACGTAGCATGAGCATGAGTCTAGTTATACATGCCATACGTAAGAATATTTCTATATTAATAGTGTGATGACTCGTGATGATTTTAAATTATGTTTATACATATAGAAATGGATTCCGAAGGGAATGTGGCAGATGACGTAGAAACTAATACGCCGGCTCCCGCTGAAGGGATAGTGTCGAGTGAAAATGAGAATAGACCCACTACGGTGAGTCAAAGGGGAGGAAAAGAGGCTAGAAAAGCCTTCCTCCACATGATGAACACATGGTATACAGAGTTCATTCGGGTGAACCCGAACGCACAACCCCCTCCACCCCCACCTGTTCCACAAGCTACTCCAGTGGCCCTTCAAGTAGTAGATGTGGTAAGACGAGGTAAAACCCCAATTAATAGGATCAAGAAGCATGGGGCAGAAGAATTCCGGGCTAGAAAAGAGGATGATCCAGAAAGAGATGAATTCTAGTTAGAAAATACCATCAGGGTATTTAATGAGTTGTCATGTACCTCTGAAGAATGCATGAAGTGTGTAATCTCTCTCTTAAGATATTCTGCTTACCAATGGTGGAACACCCTTGTGTCGGTTGTACCGAGGGAAAGGGTTACATGGGAATTCTTCCAAGAAGAGTTTAAGAAAAAGTATATCAGCCAGAGGTTTGTAGACCAGAAGAGAAAGGAATTCCTAGAGCTGAAGCAAGGCAAGATGTCGGTGACAGATTATGAGCGTGAGTTTGTATGACTCAGCAAGTACGCTCGTGAATGTATATCCATAGAGGCTATTATGAGTAAAAGGTTTGAAGACGGGTTGAATGAGGGCATCAAACTGGTTGTTGCTGTTCTAGAATTAAAAAATTTGTCGTGTTAGTGGAAAGAGCTTGTAAAGCCGAAGAGCTAATAAAAGAGAAGAAGAAGTCTGAAATGGAGTCTCGTGACTCTAGAAAGAGACTGTGGAATAAGTCATTCCAATCTTCACCCAAGAATTCAAAAGATTTCCCTACCCGATCGGCTACTTCCACCGGGTTTTCCAAGAAGGACAAAAGTAAACAGTATTCAAGGAACAAAGCACAGACGACTTCAGTTGCAAGTGTCAAAAATTTTAGACCTGACAAATCTGAATGCCCACAGTGTGGCAGACGCCATCTGGGAGAATGCCGAACACATGAAAATGCATGTTTTAGATGTGGTTCGTAAGGCCACTATATAAAAGATTGTCCCGAGATGACGAAAGAAGGAAGAGCTCAAGACCCAAAATTCGGGAGTATGGTTAGGGGGAGACCGCAAAGAAACCCGAAAAGTGGGGCAAGTGGAAGAGGTAACCCGAGAGACCAGATCGTGAGACCCGAGGGTAGAGCGCCTGTAAGGACATATGCTGTTCGCGCTCGCGAAGAGGCGTCTTCTCCTAATGTTATTACGGGTACCTTTTCTCTTTACAATACTAAAGTTATTACTTTAATAGATCCCGGATCCACGCACTCTTACATTTGTATGAAATTAGCATCCAGTTTGAGCGTGCCTATAGATACCACCGAATTTGTAATTAAGGTGTCTTACCCATTAGGTAAGAGTGTGTTAGTTAATAAAGTTTGTAAAAATTGTCCATTGATGATTAGAGGTCATTGCTTTAAAGCAAATCTTATGTTATTACTATTTGATGAATTCGACCTCATTCTTGGAATGGACTATTTGACGACTCATAATGAAATTGTTAATTGTGGGAAGAAATGCATTGAGATAAGATGTGAGAATGGGGATACTCTTCATGTTGAATCAGATGAACAAGATAAATCGCCAGTGATAATTTCCCATATGATGGCACGGAGATGTTTAAGAAAAGGTTATGAATCATATTTGGCCTTCGTGTTGAATGACAAGGAGACAGAGCTAAAAATTGAGTCAGTACCGATAGTATGTGAATACGTGGATGTATTTCTCAAAGAATTACCCGGACTACCGCCAGTTAGAGAGATTGAGTTCAGCATTGAACTAGCTCTCGGTACTATACCGATATCCATTACTTCTTACAGAATGGCTCCAACAGAACTGAAAGAGTTGAAGTTACAGTTGCAAGAGTTGACAGATAAGGGCTTTGCAAGGTCAAGTTGTTCACCATAGGGTGCCCCGATTTTATTTGTGAAAAAGAAAGATGGTACCGTGAGATTGTGCATAGATTACCGTCAGCTTAATAAAGTAACAGTAAAGAATAAGTACCCGTTGCCTAGGATCGATGATCTGTTCGATCAATTGAAAGGAGCGACTGTGTTCTCCAAAATAGACTTGAGATCAGGGTACTACCAGTTGAGAGTGAAAAACTCATATCCAATACGGCCTTTCGAATAAGGTAGGGGTATTATGAATTTTTAGTCATGCGCTTTGGGTTGACCAATGCTCCTGCGGTATTCATGGATTTAATGAATCGCATCTTTAGACCATACCTTGACAAGTTTGTAGTCATTTTTATTGACGACATACTGATTTATTCCCAAGATGAGAAAGAGCATCTTGAACACCTACAGACGCTTTCTGAGATCCTGCGAGAGAATCAATTGTATGCCAAATTCAGTAAAAGTGAATTTTGGCTCAAGGAAGTAGGATTCCTGGGACATATTGTCTCGAGGGATGGAGTTCGAGTTGATCCCAGTAAAATCTTAGCCATAATGGACTGAAAGCTGCCTAAGAACATTACTAAGATTAGAAGTTTTCTAGGCCTAGCCGGCTACTACAGACGATTTGTCAAGGGGTTTTCCATGATCGCAACCCCGATGACTAAACTGTTGTAGAAAAATGTGAAGTTTGAGTGGACAGAATGATGCCAACAAAGTTTCGAGAAGTTGAAAGTAGTGATAACAGAAGCTCCAGTCTTAGTACAACCAGAATCAGGGAAAGAATTTATAGTCTACAGCGATGCATCCTTAAATGGATTAGGCTGTGTACTCATGCAAGAAGGCAAGGTGATTGCTTATGCCTCCAGACAGTTGAAGCTTCATGAGAAGAATTATCCGACGCATGATCTAGAATTGGCCACCATAGTCTTCGCTTTGAAGATTTGGAGACACCATTTATATGGTGAAAAATGTCAGATTTTTATCGAACACAAAAGTTTGAAGTACTTGATGACGCAGAAAGAGTTGAACTTAAGACAAAGAAGATAGTTAGAGTTGATAAAAGACTATGAGTTGGTCATCGACTACCATCTAGGAAAGGCAAATCTAGTCGCCGATGCTTTGAGCAGGAAGCCTCTATTTACTTTAAGAGCATTGAAATCAAGGATATCCTTATCCGACAATGGCTCCCTTTTAGTTGAGTCGAAAGCTAGACCAATGTTTCTTCAAAAGATCTTTGAGGCTCAGAAAGAAGATAGTGAGTTGAAAGTCAAGAGAGCTCAATGCGAGTCAGATGCTGAATCTGACTTTTGGATTAATTTTGATGGATACTTGATGTTTAGAGATAAAGTTTGTGTACCGAGGAAAGAGGGGCTTATTCAGAGAATTTTGTACGAAGCACATAATAGATGTTTGTCTGTACATCCGGGAAGTACAAAGATGTATAGTGACTTGAAGCAACGAGATTGGTGGTAGAAAATGAAGAAAGATATTTGAGTTCGTTTCAAGATGTCTTATTTGTCGACAAGTAAAATTTGAACACCAAGTGCCTTCAGTTTACTTGACCTATCTTAGTCCCCGAATAGAAATGGGACCGTATCACCATAGATTTCAGAAACGGGTTTACCATTGTCTCGAGCAAGAAAGATCTTTGTTTGGGTAGTGGTTGATCGACTCACGAAGTCAGCCCACTTTATACTGCATGAGTGGATTACTCCTAGACAAGTTAGCAAACTTGTATGTTTCAGAAATAGTAAGACTTCACAGAGTTCCCTTATCGATCATATCGGATAGAGATCCAAGATTCACGTCCAGATTTTGGAAGAAGCTGCAAGAAGCTTTGGGTACAAAATTGAGTTTTAGCACAGCTTTTCACCCTCAGACTAACGGTCAGTCAGAAAGGTTAATTCAAGTACTCGAGGACATACTCAGATGTTGTGTTTTGGAATTTCAAGGCAGTTGGGAAAAGTTTCTCCTATTGGTAGAATTTACCTATAATAATAGTGTTTAGTCGAGCATAAAGATGGCGCCTTATGAGGCCCTATATGGGCATAAGTGCCGAACTCCCTTGTTTTGGACTGAACTGAAGGAGAACCAAATTCACGGGGTTGATTTGGTTAAAGAAGCTAAAGAGAAAGTGAAAGTAATTCGAGAATGTTTAAAAGCTGCCTCAGACAGACAGAAATTCTATTCGCATTTAAAGAGAAAAGAGATCGAGTACCAAGTTGGGGATAAAGTCTTTTTGAAAGTATCACCATGGAGAAAAGTTCTCAGATTTGGCCGTAAAGGCAAATTAAGTCCACGTTTTATTGGACCTTACGAGATTACTGAGAGAGTTGGGTTGGTAGCTTACTGTTTGGCGTTGCCATCAGAATTAGAGAGGATACATGATGTTTTTCACATATCAATGCTGTGACACTACAAATCAGACCCTTTACATATAATTACTCCATCAGAAATAGAGATTTGCCCTGACATGACTTATGGTGAAGAACCAGTCAAGATCTTGGCTCGGGAAGTCAAGCAACTGAGAAAAAAAAGTAATGCCTTAGTGAAAGTTCTATGGAAAAGGCACGGAATAGAAGAAGCTACATGGGAACGAGAAGAGAGTTTGATAAACCAGTATCCAAACCTTTTTATATAGGAACAAAGAGATTAAACGTGAGCAAGCCCCTATTGAATATGAATTCTCCAGGATACCCGATATACCACACAAGATATCATGTAAGTCCAAGGCAAACTTGGCATTGATCAAGGAATCATGTAAGTCCAAGGTAAGCTTGGCATTGATCAAGATATCATGTAAGTCCAAGGCAAGCTTGGCATTGATCAAGATATCATGTAAGTCCAAGGCAAGCTTTGCATTGATCAAGATATCATGTAAGTTCAAGGCAAGCTTGGCATTGATCAAGATATCATGTAAGTCCATGGCAAGCTTGGCATTGATCAAGATATCATGTAAGTCCAAGGCAAGCTTGGCATTGATCAAGATATCATTTAAGTCCAAGGTAAGCTTGGCATTGAGTAAGTTATCAAGGGCAAGACTTCATGTAAGTTCATGTCAAGACATGGCCTTGAAACCAAGATGAGAAATTCCATGTAAGACCATGCCTAAGATATGGCTTTGGTGGCATGTTAAGTTAGAAAAGATCTAGTATCCTTGGGTATTCGTAGAAGTTCATCAAGCAAACAAGTAAGATTAATAATGAGGTAACAAGAGGACTAAGAAAGCAAAGCTAGCATCAAAATGAATTAAATATTACTCATGTTCTGAATGAAGAATTAGAGATCATAATGATTATTGTTTAAATACGCTAATCAATGTGATCAAGTGACACAGGTATCATGTTTACTATACAAAAATGAGTACAGTGATCATCATAAGACATGTAAGAACCAAGTATGAGTAAGTAAGCTTTAGAGCTGAAATTACGATACTATTGTTATGCTAAATGGTTTTTATTAAGCAAGCTTATTGACATGTGTTTTACATGCAAACTTACTAAGCTAAATGCTTACATATTTGATTGTTTCTTTCTATGTAGTCCCGCCAAGCTAATTTGTGGATCATCGGAGTCGGAGCTCGTAGCACACTATCAACTCTTATTTTGGTATAGCCAAGTTACTTTACTAAGTATGGCATGTATAGGAAACATTCATTTTATGAACATGTTTTTAGAAGGGCCTTTGTAAAGGCTATCAAGTTTATTATTCTTTTGTATATGGCTAGTGATTGGCCAAATTTGACTAAGTATTTCTGTTTATTGAGATCAATGAAGCATGTAGTATTATTCATAAAATTGGGTTATTATTGCATCGTTGAATTGTGTATGGATATGATCTTCATTTCAGGGTGGCTAACGGCTTGGTAAATAGCCTATAAGTGCCCACACGGTTGGACACACGGGCGCGTGTCAAGGACGTGTTAACCTTGCACCTTAATATTATTAATCAGAATAGGCCACGGGTAAATTCCACGGCCGTGTGTATAGGCCGTGTTATACACATGGGTTGGACATGGACGTGTGCCCAGACCGTGCTGATTTAGCCAGTATTTCAAGGATTAGCATACGGTCTAAGCCCACAGCATGTCATGGCTATGCGGAAATAGTCAGTAGCTTTCCACAGTTTGAGGGTATAGGCGTGCTTAAGGGTACACGGGCGTGTTCCAAGTCACACGGACGTGTGAACCCTACTTCAAAAATGAATTATTTGATTTAGTTCCGAAAGTTTTTAGACACGAGTTTACGGCCTCGTAGGCCCTTGTAATGTATGTGTTGACTAAGAAAGTGAATTTTTTTTAAGTTGGAATGAAATTTTATAGCTCATAAGTACATGTTTAAGTGAGTTCATGTATAGTAATGTCTCGTATCCAAACCCAGTATCGGTCTTGGGTGCGGGGTGTTATAGATTCTGCATATGTTGCAGACAGAATTTAGCTCGGATGAGCAATCCTGATATAGCCCTGTCGAGCATCTTGATGTATAGTTCTTGCAAGCATCCTAATCGATAGTGATTTAGCATGTGTTGCGCACTACCGCAACTCTTTGTGAGCGTCCTGTTTATTGATCGGTTGTGATCCAGCATATGTTGCAGACACAAACGTAGCTCTTTATGAGTGTCTTGATATGGCTCGCTTGAACTCCCTGATTTATGGCTATCCGGAGCTCCCCTTATATGGCTCTTTGTGAGCATTCCTGATAGGCTTTTCGTGAGCTTCCTAATTCAAAGTTCTTTGTGAACTTCCTGTTTTAAACTCTTATGAGTTTTTTGATTTAGCTCGGATAAGCTTCTTGTTATATGGCTCACATGAGCATTCTTGATATATGGCTCGAGAGAGTGCTTCCTGATTACATACTTTAATGAGTACCCCTGATTATGAATTGGCGGATTATAGATTTGTACACCTTGAGTGTACTATTTGAGTATCCATCGATATTTTAATAATTCAACGGATAATACTATCGACATGAGAAAAATGATGAGATAAATAGAAATATGCCTTGAATGCTTTTGAATTATTTGATGAAGGGTTATATGATGAGCTCATTTATGCTTATTTGATGTACAAATGTATTATATGACTAACTTGCTTGATTGAGTATATGTGTTTAGGTAAACTTGTCAAATTGATGAAAAGCATGTTAATTGTATGCTTAACATTAATAAATGTGATTGGTAAGTTTTAATTCCTGTTATATGAACTTACTAAGCATCAAATGCTTACTAGGTTTTATTTTCTCTATCTTATAGTGCTCGGAAGCTCACGAAGGTTGGAGATCGGTTGGAGCATCATCGCACTATCCACTAGCTTGTTTTGGTATAAATAGTAAACTTATTTTGGTATAATGGCATGTATAGGTAATTTGGCCATGGTTGGCTTCTAAATGTTGTTTGTAAACTAGCCATTGGAATGGCTAGTAATGATTTGTTTTAGTATATTTATAAGGTTATATTATGATAAATACCTATGTGTTAAGTATATTAAGTATGGTTGATCAAGTTATGCTTAACATATAAGTTAAACAAGGGTAAGAATATAAACATGAATAAATATGATAAAATATCATATTAGATGTTAGAATTGGCTTGGATTTAATGCTTGAATTGGCTGGTATATACTTGTAAGTTTTGGTGTAGGATATTGACAAATTTGGGTGAGAAATAAAGTTAGGAAATAGCTTTATTTTGTCCACAGGGGTGACACACGGGCGTGTGTCTTGACCGTGTGTGTGACACACGGCCTAGCACATGGGCATGTGGCCTAGCCGTGTGTCTCCTATATCTTAAATTTGAGAAACAGGATGCTCAGAATTGAGCACACAGATAGAGACACGGGCGTGTGTATCAGCCGTGTGTGCTACACGGCCCAGAACACGGGCATGTGTCTTGGCCGTATGAAACCTGCACTTAATTTTGGAAAATTAAATTAACCACACGGCCTAGCACATGGGCGTGTGGCTGGCCGTGTGGCACAAGTCAGAGAGTTACATGGGGTCAAACATGGCCTGTAGCACGGGCGTGTCCTATGGTCACACGGGCATGTGTACCCTACATTCTAGGAAAAATTTTGGAAATTTCGCGAAAATTTTTTTGAGTTCTCGATTTAGTCCCAACTCGATTCAAATGTTTATATTGGTCTCGAGGGTCCATTCAAGGGACAATATGATTAGTTTTGGATATGAATAGTAATTGACAAATTATTCTGTAAACTCTAGTAATGCTCTGCAACCCTATTCCGGTGACGGATATGGGTTAGAGGTGTTACAGTTCTTGTAGATACTCAAAAGGTTGGACGATTGGATCAACGCTCAAGTCATGCTATCTAGCTTAATTTCGGTAGTTTTTGGAACATACTTTTCAAATTATATGGCATGTATTAGGTGTATATGACATTGTAAATGTTTTGGATGTATATAATGTTAAGTAAGACTAATGTACATATTGTTAAACTATAAGATATATATATGAATGAGTTAGATGTTTCAATGCAAATAGAAATGGTATGTGTTAATGATATGTGTATTTGAGGTTCCTATGATAGCTACATTGGTTAAGTGTTGATTTGATGAATTGATAAGTTATGTTTGAAGTTTTATTTTGATGTACAATTGTATATACTTGTGGTACCAATGGAAGTACATTGGTTAGGCACTTAATAGGTTGATTTGGTACGTTTTTGGCTTGATTAATTTCACTTTGAATAAGTGCTTTGGTTGGTAAATGGTTTACTTAGGATCCAAGTAAGCTTGAAATGGTAAACTTGTTGTTCAAGGTTCATTTTAGGTTCACACGACCTGAGACACGGGCATGTGACTCAACCGTGTGTCCCCTGTAGGTTTAAGGCTCTCAAGTCAAGCAGTTACATGGCCTAGCACAAGGCTTGACACACGGGCGTGTGAAGCTATTACGAGTGTTACACGGCCTAGTACACGGGCTTGTGACTTGGCCATGTGAGCCAACTCAAAGAGTTACATGGGTTGGGATATGACCGTGTGTCCCTATTTCGAAGGTTACACGACCTAAAAACACAGGCATTGTCTCAGCCGTGTAAGTCACACTGCTCGGCCACACGGGCGTGTGTCTCAGCCGTGTGAGTCACACGACCCACCATACAGCTGTGTGACCCCTGTAGTCCAATTTTTTTAACTTTTTCTTAAACTTTTCAAATGTTTTCCATTTAGTCCCGGATTGTTTCTAATGTATTTTTAGGGCATCAAAGGCTCGAATAAGGGATGTTATGAGTGTAACTAAATGTAATTAGATTATGTTTGCATTAATGTATGAATTGAATAATTTAAATTTCTATTTGAATAGTAATGCTCTCTAACCCTATTTCTAGCGACGAATACGGGTTAGAGATGTTACAATTGTCGTCTTCTCTTGTTTGGTGAATGCTAGATTCTTTTGTCAATATTTTCTCGGCATTTTGGACCATCCGGGGCTAATTTCCTTATCGTATTAAGTGGTTGCAATCACTCCAAATAAGTCATGCTTGAGTTGTGTCAAAGCCAATTGCCAACATGTCATAATGTTCTATTTATGCTGAGGCTAAAGCCTTTATTGTGTTGATGGAGCTTGTCCTTCACCATCTACGATAGGTATTTGCTATTTTTTTCTCTGAATTGTATGGTTCTATTCATTGAATGAATTAATGAATTTACCTTTCAAAATAATTGTTTAAAATAAAAAAAACATGATAAAATTGTCCAAAATTTTAAGTTGTGTTCGGAACGTAAGATTATGTAAGAAAAAGATGATATTGAGATTACCTCTCATATTTCAAAGTCTTTACAATATTGGGAATAGAAATGCTGGCCTAAAAGAATGTTTGAAGTCCAAACATGGTAATCAAATTTCCAAAATCTTGCATTATTATTAGAAAGGTTAAATTTTGCTATTAATTCATATACTTTAGAAAAGATATGGATTTAGTTTATGTACTTTAATTTAGTCATTTTTAGTTCCTGTATTTTTCAAATATTAAACTTCCAGTTCTCACCAAATGATAATTATTAAATTCATTAAATCAAGTTATTCTAGAATACAGTACGACAAGTCAGCTTGTTATTTTCACATATTACTCACTAAAAATTCAGTTAATGGGTTAACAATTGATATTTGCGTCAAAATTAAAATTTCAAATTTCAAACAGTATAGGGACTTAGAATAATCCAATTGGAAAATATGGACTAAATTTACAATTGTATGCATAGTACAGGACTAGTAATTGAATTTAACCAAACAAATTTAAATGCATGGGCTTAAACCGACTAATTTGAAAAATACGAGGACCAAATTTGGTTAAATTAAAGTAAAATGACTAAATTCACAACTTTCGTAAAGTTCAAAGTCTAATAGTAGAATTTAACCTATTAGGAACGTAAGATTCTACAAACCAAACATCCCTAAGCAAATTTATATCTCAATGGTCTTATTATCATAGAAATCTTTCATTACGTAAAACAAACACCCCCTAACTAATAGATTTGTCATTTGAAAATTCAATCCAAACTTAAGTTCAACTCAATCTAATTTGACCATAAAATATCAACAATTGGAACTTGTTCAACTTGAGACCCGAATTAATTTGAATTGAATCCAAATTAACCCAGACCCTAAACAATATGTACCCTAACTAGTAATTAAAAATGATATGTACTTAATTTGACCAGAATTCAAAATGATTAAAGCTCAGCTCAACTTAAATATAAACACCAATAACACAAATCCAAAATCACCTAAACTAAAATATCCTCAACCTATAAAGTTTAGAATTAAAAATTAACTTAATCGTGAGATGTGGTGTGGTGGTTGCTCAGCTCATCCCTTAATCATAAGGTTGAGGGTTCGATCTTTGCTCATGGAAATGGAATACATTTCATGGTCAGCCATTTACCTATTTGAAGAGCATCTACGAGAGGGGATTAGTTAATGCCTATTGATTTCAGGTCTATATCACTTTGCAGTTTCATGTCTAACGTCTCTATTTTGACTTAAAGGTAAAAACAAGGTCAAAATATGTTATAAGTCTATGCACTCTTTGAAAATATGTTGCAAGTTTTATAAATAAAAGTATAGGGACTAAATTTCAAATTTTCTAAAATTACATTGGTTAAATCACTATTTGGGGCCTGAATTTTCTTTTTTGTTCAAGTTAGTTTTTGAACTTTAGCAATTGTTCCCACATTGGGGCTTGAACTAGGCAATTGCTCCCACATTAGGACCTGAACTTTTTTTTTATCTTAGTTAGTCCTTGAACTTGACAATGATTTACACATTGGGCCTAAACTTTAGGGTTTTCAAGGAAATACCAGGAATTGACTTGGACAAAAAAATTTCATGCTTTAGTGTGTGAACAATTATCAAATTCTAGGGCTAACTTGGACAAAAAAAATTTAGGCCCCAATATAAGAGCAATTACCAAGTTTAGGCCCTAAATAATGATTTAACCTTTTATTATGTATATGAAAAAGGCATAATGACTTATTTGGCCTTCTAACTTTCCAAAAAAAGTCATTTAGCTGTCTATTTTTTTTTTTTTGCTTCTTTTAGCTCTTGAATTTGCATTGTTTGTCAAATTACTTTAAAATGGATGGAAAAGTTAACGTTTGTTAACTTTGCTGACATAGCATCTACGTGGTAGTCCACGTGTATGCTTGTTAGCAATTAATTAATTTATTAAAATTAAAAATATTTAAAGATATATTTTTTATATTTTTCTTAATTTTAAAAAAGATTAGTTAATTTATGACAAGGCATTCATGTGGTAATAGATGTAAATGCCATGTTAACAAAGAAACAAACATGAACTTATTGTGACTTGACAAAAAAATGAAAGTTTTAAGGGCTAAAAAAGGTGAAAAAATTAAATAGAGAGCTAATTTTGTTTTTATAGAGGCCAAATTGTCTTTGTGCCTAAGATAAATAACTTATTACTTGGTGAGACGGTTGATATAAAATAAGTGTTGATATTATATTTTAATATTTAAAGCGAAAGATGGTAAAAGTAACATGAAAACTCCTATATTTAAGTGTGAATTGCATTTTGACTTCTCAATTGAAAAATACAAATTATACATTTGAAACGCATAAATTAACTCATTCGTTTAATTTTATCTATTAAATGATGGTGTGGAATATCAAATCCTTATTGAAAATTATTTTTTATGCGTAAACTATAAAAATGGTCACCTAACTATGTCTTACAATCTATTTTGGCCACCCAACTATTAATTTTTTCAATTTAGTCACTAAAATTTTCAAATTAAATATTTTAGCCATTCTAAGTTGATGTGGGCTTTTTTATTGGTCTAGTAACAAAATTACCCTCTAATGTTTACTCATTCTATTAATTTGATCCTATATATAAAAATTCAACAAATTTAGCTTTCAATGTTTACAAATTTTGTTATTTTTTCTTATTCTAAAAATTAAATAAATTTGGCCTTGACATTTACAAAATCTATCAATTTAGTCCCAACTCTAAAATTTATTTAAAAAAATCATTTTAGCCATTTATAACCCATCGGCTAACCCGTGTGAGATATTAAAATAAAAAATAGAGTACCCTCTTTCAAGTGACTTGCAAAAAAAAAAAAAAAGCCTTGAAAAGTTGAGATAGAACACACACACACAATAAAAAGGATCCAAAAGAAAATAAAGGTATTAAAAACATCATATGTTCGGGTCGTAATGTAGCCAATTATTTTAGATAGGTTCCAAATTAATTGGTTTGGTCCGTAGTGAAGCTTAAATTTTAGTAGGAGAAATTGTTGCAAGTGACTTGAAGATGATACTCTTTTTCTTATTTTAATACCTCACATGAATTAGTTGATGGGTTATAAAGAGTTAAAATGAAATAAAAAATTATAATTTTTTAATTTAGTTGATGGGTTATAAAGGGTTAAAATGAATTTAAAAAATTATAATTTTTTTAATTTTTAGAGTTAGGACTAAATTGATAGATTTTGTAAATGTTGAGGCCAAATTTATTGAATTTTTAGAATTAGAACTAAAATTTTGAAAACATTTAGGGCTAAATTTGTTGAATTTTTTATATTTAGGGTCAAATTAATACAATGTGTAAACATTAAAGGGCTAATTTTAGTACTGGACCAATAAAAAAGCCCACATTAGCTCAAAGTGACTAACATATTTAATTTTGAAAAGTTTAGTGATTAAATTGAAAAAAATTAATAGTTAGGTGACCAAAATAGAATGAAAGGCATAGTTGGGTGACCATTTTCAAAGTGTATCTATAATTTTTTTTAATTTTAGCATATATTTAACATTCCACATCATCATTTAACAGATAAAATTTAACGGACGTGCTAATTTACATGTTTCAAAATGTATAAAGATTAGTTTTTGTATTTTTTAAATAAAGGGGCTGAAATGCAATCCGCCCTTAAATATAGATACTTCTATAATTCTTTACCATGAAAGCTTAATTATTTTGTATTTGTTTTCTAATTATATATTATATTAGCTTCTTTTATTTATATATTATATAGGCATAAAATTAAATTTATAATATGTATAATATTATAATACAAATGATAAAAAATGTTTTCTATATTTAAAAATTTAATAAAAATAAATGAAAATAGAACAATTTTTTTTTAAATAAAATTATGAGCGCATTACATTTATTGTTGAATTTAAAAATGTGTTTTAAATCAAAACACTATGAAACTAAATAGATAACTTTGAAAATAAAGTTGGTTCTCAAAATTGTTGTTTTTTAAAACACACTTTTGAGTTAAAATAATTTTTAATCTTAATTTTTCATTCAATGTTTTTTTACTATTTATATTGAGTATGCAATTATTTATATTTTAAAATTTATTTTAAATATATAACATTATGTATTTGAATTTGTAATGTATTATAATTTACATAGTTAAATTAATTTTTATAAAAATCTATAATGATTGATTAAAATTTATATTTCATATATTGATAATGAGTGACAAAAATTATTCTCTTATAATTTGATTGAAGTATTATAATATTAATAATTTTTAATATTATTTAATAAATATTTTTACTTTATAATATAATGTCTAACATGAATTTGTCAAAAAATTTGACAATAATATCAAATACTTAATTATTGAAACAAACTTTTAAAAGCACTTATTTACAGTTTTTTTGAAAGCCCTTATAAATATGTATAGTTTTGCCAAAATTCAAAATTTATATTTTAGACTGGATGAACTTACATAAATATAAAATATGTTAATATCGTATATAAATTGACTTGAACCTAATCATCTCAATTTATAAACATTTAAAACAATCTAGGTGAAATTAAAATGAATTTGTCATTTATCATTAAAAAATATGAAACATTTAAAGTAAAATTTAAGCTAAATTATTACAACCTTACTTAATTTCATTAAAGAACAAAGAAATGATTTTAAGGAGTAATCCAAATTTGGATATGCCAATTCAGGATAGTGGACAACTTCATCTTTATAGACCAATGATAAATGCCTTAACAAATTCATATCTTTTCAATTTTTACCAAATCTTTTTCCCTTTTATGTTATTCCATCTAATAAGTGACTCTATTGCTTATTATCATTTCATACATTACTTGATTTAGAAGCCACAGATCAATTTTATCAAATTATTGATTTAAAAACACACTTATCTTTTTTAATCAAAGATAACATCTCATTGAAGGAAACAAGGATTTGGAGCAAACTGGGTTAAAATCTTGTACAAGGCAATGTTCAACAAGTTATTTATTCCAAGGTTGAAACGAGAGATTAAGAGCCATCTAAGCTGATCACATCTCCTTGCCAATTATGGGGGTGAGAGGAGACTCAGGTTGATAATCTTAGCTGGCAGACCATTAGGGTGAGCAAAGATGCCCTGATGTGTAGCCGCCTAGCCAATCCCTGTTTGCCTAGCGAGCGATATGTCCATTGCTTGCGTGACAAAAAAGTGAAGGAACCTTGGGGGCGGGGGGGGGGGGAAGAGGCTAGTGCTTTCTTATCTTATGATTTTAATATTACGGGGTTATTGAACGTTTGTATTAGATTAAAGTTGTCAATTCTTTTCTTTTCATAAAAAAGATCATAACCGTTCAAATTTTCAAACCAAAATTTTTGTTTCATTCGCTACCTTCAAGTCTACGTTATCATAGTTTTTGTTCATACTTTTTTTTTGTTTTGCACACTCTATTTTTTTCTAAAACTAGGGATGATTTTAGTTTTTATTTTTTGTCATGTTCTAATGTATATATAAGATTTGCAAAGATAAGAGTGTCACTAGGTCTATTAAAAATCGTTCTCAAATGATCTAATTATGATAGAGCACAACAATGGTGTTTGCAAAATAGAATTTGAGATGATGATGAGGAGGATAAATTATTTTAGACTTGGCGTTTTGTGCATCATTGATATTGTGGGTCTCTTGAGGCTATTGGTAGTGGTTTATTGGTTAACTAGAATTCATCGTTAGGTTAGTTTGATAATGACAAGGCTAGGATGTAATTTTCAACGGTTTGGTTAAGGTGATGCCTCTTTAATTTGCTTATGAATTCATTAGTGTTGTAATTATTGTCAATTTATTTTTCTCATCTTTTGAGATTTTTTTTATGTGTCATGTTTTTGTATACTTATTATTAATGATAGTATTTTTTTAAAAAATAGTATTAATTAAAATCTTAAAAAATTATACTAACATGTTTGGTTCATTAAGCACTTTCTTGATAATGCGATGATGATTTATGAAATTACCTTGTCAATTTAAAGATAATATTGATATATTTTATTTTTCAATAATCTTTATTATTAATAAATTTTTGTATTAATATTTGATAATATTTTTAATTGGTAATTTTAAAATTTTTATGTTAATTTATAATTTTAATTGACAATAAAAACATTTCAAATTTTTACAGTTTATATATATTTTTTTGAGCATTTTCTTCTTCGTTTTCTATTTTTTCTTGAATGTAATATATAAATACATGTATTCGAAATATATCCATGTATATATAAAATCGTGCATTGGAGAAGAATATATATTGTTTTAATAAACAATACCTAATTTCATAGTTATAAAAACACAACATAACAATTAGATAAAAAAATTATGGGAGATAAGAAGAGGAAGAAGAAGAAATGTTGTTAAATATCTTGAAAAATTAATACCTAAATCAGAATAAAAGGAAGAAAAATGTTGTTAGATATCTTGAATAAATTAATACCTAAATCAAAATATAAAAAAGCCTTAAGATAAGCAGAGTTTTGATGAAATTCATCTCATTACAATTTTGTAACAAAATAATCCTAAATACGATAAAGTAATTCAAAATGATAAATAAAATCCAAAACAATCACTAGTCCTAAAAAAAGTCCAAAACAGTCCAATTGAAAACAATCTTTTAACTTAATCAAATTTTAAAAACAGAAATTAACCCGAGCTCCTACTACACCGACTCGTCCTAAGTTTGTTGGTTACTTGAGAGGAAAACAAACAAAAAGTGAGCTTACAAGCTCAGTGTGTAACACATCCCAAGCAACATATTGGATACACATAAATTAGATACATTTACAGTTGCATGATCAAACACAGAATCAAATGTATTTTCATATTCAGATACAGAAACATAATCAGATATGTAATCAGATGCATATTCAGATCCTATCCCTATCCGTTACACACCATCTCCGACCATCTCTACATACCAATTAGGATATTAAATACCCATCCAACCCCACATACCAATAAGTGAGTGTATGTCACTTTTCAAAAATAGTGTAGCCAAGATGCGAGATAATAATACGCTGTAACCCGCTAGATTTAGAAAATATGTGGTCAAACCACCAGACGAGGTAGATTATTAACTGCCCACACTTCCTTCATCAAACATATTCCCACCCCAATGCTCATGCAGATACTAACATATATCATATGCTTATCTGTCATGAATGCATTTCTCATAAGACATGCTATCAAAATTACCAAAATAAAGATCACATATATATTTCACATACCATATTCACATTACATACAATAGCATACCATCAAATATCATGATTTCACGACTTATTTGTACAATATAGACCTTACGGAGTGGCTAAATACGAATCACACTACAATATGGGCCTAAGCAAAATTTTTAGAAAATGTGCCAACAAGGCCCAACACATGCTTGTGTAGCCCACACGACCCAATTGACCCAGACTGTGTGGCCCACACTATTTGGCACACAACCGTGTGATGTCGACAGTGAATTTTTCAACATCATGCCATTCACTGTTTTTTGAGTTTTCCGTTACACACCGGATTGTAACACCCTTAACCCATATCCGTCACCGGATTAGGGTTGCAAGGCATTACTGAACATAACCCAAGTCATTGCAATTATTTATATAGATATAGTCACAACCGAATACACTATGAACAAATTCGTTTTTAAAAAAATATGATAGTACAATGTCATACATATCTTAATCCTCTTTAGCCAAAATCACAAATCAACAATTAATAATTGATATGATTCATATGGTCATTTAATTCACACTGACTGAATAGGCATATGCTCATCATGACTTCTTAAAAACTAGGTAGAGATCACAAAATATAAACACACATATATGTGGTTGCATATTACCTTATTTGACCTTATTCAAATATACCAATTCAAATTCATTCGAACCAAAATATCCTTCAAATCATTTGAAAGAACAAAACCGAACAACAATATCAAATATCCCTTTCCTTGCCGAAACACATCAAATAAACTTATTACATAGACAAAAATTCTAGCCATAACCGAATATACCATTTCATATTACCCAACCTATGATTTGATACTTTGACCGAATATGCCATATACATTATAACATTCTCCACTCAATTTAAGCTTCAATTAATCACTTCAATAATAACTCTTCTTCGATCCATAAACCAAACACATTTATATAAGCTAATGTTAACTTCCCAATTGCAACCCTTATTAATTAGAACCGCATAAATATAACCAACTATCAAACAATAAAATTTTCATCCACGATTGAAATAGACCATGCACAATCAACCACCTTCAATAACTATCTTAACGTTTAAGTCAAACCATATGAATATCTATCATAAATAATGTATTACTCAATATACTTATATAATGAGCTAATTACTAAATCAGATGCATGACATGAATGACATAATAATTAACCATACCCCCAACTCATTCAAACTTACATTACCGATTATACTATTATAAAGAACAAGCATCATGGCCAAATACATTTAAGATCAAAGTACCCTAACTTAGCCATTTTGCATGGCTTATATACATCAACAAAATATCATTCAAGTATTAAGCTAGCCTATACATGCCTTAAGTTCAAAAATCCAAACTTTAAAGGTACCAAAATAAGTTGATAGTGTGGATGGCTTCGTTGACGATCCTTTGAGCTCGTAGCTAGATTAAAATCTATAAAACAAAATGGCAAACACACAGAGTAAGCTAACTTAGCTTAGAAATCTTAAGCAATATAACTACATAATCAAACATTCGATATTATACACCAATCATTTTATAACCGTAATAAAATTACATAGTACAATTTGATCATCATAACCAAATACCACCAATTTAATAAGTACCATGTACAACTTAACTCCATACAATCGAATGTACATGTATTTATATAAATAATTCCACATATTCAAGGTATATACATAAAATCTCTATATGACCGAACTTATTTATGTATAAATACTCATACATCCATTAAATACTTTCATGTTTGCAAGTAAACAACATTAAATCAATGTCTTACTATCCACATATCCAAAATGCTGAATACACAAACACATTATCTATCAACTTACTTAATCAATAAGCATCAAATATAGCATATACTTAAATCAATATATACCTTATGGCCAAATAATCTAATTCAACTGAATAAGCTTTAGCTTGTTCATTTGCCACCATAACTTAATCATTTCGTAAGCATAAGCTCGTATTATAAATCACCAGTATAAAACCTGCTAGGCATAAGCCTGGATCATGCACCGACATTAAGCCTGCTAGACCCGAGGTCCGATAATCATTCACCGGCAATAAGCCTGCTAGGCATAAAGCCCGATAAGTTCACCAGCCCAAGGCTTGCTAGGCTCAAAGCCTGAATAGAAACATTTTAAGATTTCTCACACGAATCATCTCATATATCGAACCTTTTTCTCATCGTAATCTCATCGTACGAACATTCAAATAATTTCTATCATTCAAATAATTTAACTAAAACACATATTCTACTTAGCGAAATTTGACTAATTCATATATAGTTATAATGGTTCCAAATTTCAGCATATACTAAGTTACGTAAATAATTTACGACATATATTTGCTTAGAGACTTACCTCGGATATCGTCGAACGACAAAAACCAGCTATTCGATTACTTTCGCTTTTCCCTGATCCAAGTCCCTTTTCTTTTGTTCTTGATCTAAACGTGTTCAAATTAAGCTCATTCAAACACATTTATATTCAATTTAATCCTAAAACACATAAATGGGAAAATTACCATTTTGCCTCTAATGTTTCACACTTTTACAATTTAGTCTTATTTGCACAAAACACAAAATACACAAAATTTGGCCACACACCTTAAGGGCCGAATATCCTTAGTCTTCATACAAATCCATGCATTTCATTTATTTCACATTTTAGTCCCTCAAGAATTTATTTTTGCAATTTAATCCAATTTACTCAAATTCATCAAAATCCAAAGACAAAACATATTAATATAACACACATATATTTCATAATTCAACATTAAAAAACATAAACATCCAACTATCAACAATAACTCAACTCAAAATATTCATCAAACTCTAAAATTAAAACATAGGTCTTGTACATTTCATAGCAACGATTTCAAAAACGTAGAAATTATCGAAAACCAACTGAAAACATACCTCTAATTTGGCTCTCAAATGGCCGAATATGTAAAACTCAACCCTTGCTTTCTCTTTTTCTTATTTCGATCAAAAGATGAACTAAAAATGGCCATTTTTCTTATGTTTTATCCAATATAACATACATAATAATTCATTTACATATTTAGCCTTTCATTAAACAAATAAAACAAACATGTAATAAGGGTATGATTGTCTTTCATTCATCCACTAACCATGTTTCTTTTATTATAATATAAATATAACTTATAAAATAAATATAATATAACTTTAACTTATAAAATTTAATATATATATAAAAACACACACACATATATATATATATATATATACATATTTCCTTACCCATGCCGTCCACTAACCAAAATAGTGGCTAAATTGCCACATAAGCCCTTAACACTTAAAAACCACACTAATTTAGCCATTAATCAAATAAAAGGCCATTTTTACAAATTATGCAATTTAGTCCTTTTGTCAAATTGAACACACAGACAGACAAATTAGCTTACGAAAATTTCACACATACTAATTTACATATAATTAACACAGAAAATAATAATTAAAAATTTTTTGGACTCGGATTCGTGGTCCCGAAACCACCGTTCCGATTAGGGTCAAATTCAGACTGTTACATGGATGTTTTCTGATGTAAAACCCAAACCTAAATTTCGCATTTAAATGACCAATTTTTTAGTAATGAAACACTAATTCCAAACAATTAATCCAACCACAACTGCTAACACTAAGCCTTAACAAAAAAAAAAAAAATTAACCTCTCGGCGTTTGATCACTTACCTAAATAGAAACAATTGTCCTCAAAACTCCTAATTTGTCGGAACTAAGTTGTGTGATTCACCAACCTTACCTAACCGATTTCCACACAAAAGAGAGTGTTACAAATGTAATCAAACCAATCAAATGTTTCTCGAACACTTACACACGAACAACCTCTAAATGAGAAAAATTAAATAAAACAAACACCAAAATTACACGACACTTACCGAAATTCCAAAGTGCACTCAATCACCCACAACAGAGTTCAAAGAGACAATAAGTGAGATCCCCTCCACAAATCTCCAATAGTAATCCGCTAAACTAAGAAAACTCAAGATCTCAGACACATTCCTAGAATGTTCCCACTCAAGAACAACCTCAATATTTTTAGGGTCCATACAGATACCCTCTGCAGAAATCGTATGCCCCATAAAAGTGACTTCTCTTAACCAAAACTCAAACTTGCTTAACTTAGCGTAGAGATTTTTCTTGCGAAGAATCTGCAAAACCACTTTAATATGTTCATCATACTCAACCTTAGTAGTAGAGTATACGAGAATGTCATCAATGAAAACCATGATGAACTAATCCAAATTCGGCTGAAAAACCCGATTCATGAGATCCATGAAAGCAACTAGAGCATTCGTCAAACCGAATTGCATGACAAGGAATCGTAATGCCTAAAGCGAGTCATAATAGCAATCTTATGCACATCAGCCTCCTTTACTTTAACTGATGATACCCAGAACGGAGACCAATCTTCGAGAATACTGATGCCCCACGAAATTGATCAAATAGATCATCAATCCTTAGAAATGGGTATTTATTCTTTACCTTCAACTTATTTAACTACCAGTAATCTACACACATTTTCATCATCCCATCATTCTTTTTAACAAAAAGAACTGGTGCTCCCCATGGGGACACACTAGGTTTGATGAACCCCTTATCGAGAAGTTTCTGAAGTTGTACTTTTAGTTCTTTCAGCTTATTCGGTGTCATACGGTAAGGAGCGATGAACACCGGATCTGTCTCAAGCAATACCTTAATTCTGAACTTGACCTCCCTATCTGGTGGTAACCCTAAAAATTCCTCGAGAAAGATGTCTGAAAATTTTCTAATTGTCCGAATACTCTTAACAGAAGATCCCACAATACTCGTGTCATGCACATATGCCAGAAACATTTTACACCCTTTTCGGACTAAGTTTTCAGCTACTAGAGTAGAGATTAGATTAAAGAGATAATCTCGACGCTCACTAACCATTACAACCTCCACATCATCCTTAGACTTCAGTGTTACCCTCTTAGTCACACTATCCAAATTAACTCGATGCTTAGCAAACCAGTCCATTCCCATAATCAGATTAAACTCATCAAAAGTAACTCCATCAGATTAGCCGAAAACACAACACCTTGGATCTCTAATGGACACCTCCTATACACCTTACTAACTTGTACAGATTGACCTAATGAATTAATCACAGAAATTCCACTAGAAGTATCCTTAGCAGGAATCCTCAAATTACCAAAAACCCCGTTAGCTATGTATGGATGCGTTGATCCAATATCAATCAATGCAAAATAAGGAAAAAAGAATTAAAAACATATCAGCTATCACATTGACGACATCTCTATCCTTGCGGTGCCTCACCGCATACACCAACAGAGGTTGTCTCGTATAAGTCTGATTAGCACCTCTGCCCAGTGTTCTTTGCCCACGACCCATACCATTACCACCCCTGGCCTGACCACAACCCGTATGTGGCTGCTAAATTGCTCTCTGTGGCTGAACCAAACTCGGAGCTGGAGTTTGCACTTGATCTACCCGATATGGATAGTATTTAATACGGTGCTCCATAGGCCCGCATCTAAGACAAGCTCTCAACCTCCTCTAATACTCGCCTAGATGGCACCTACCATAATCCCCACACAATGGAATCCCAACAATAGTAACTGTAACCTCAACCTGCAGAGGCCCATCAAACTTGACCCATTTCTTAGGCTACTGAGCAGAACTAAAAGGACCCAAATTTCTCTTATTCTTATTCTTATTTTGACCCTTTCCTTATCTTTCCTTTCACTCTCCATGCGCTTAATTTTCTCAGTGAACTTTGATTTGCCATAATTTAGTGTAGCAGATGAAACTAGTTTTTGTACTTGAGGAGCTTGAATACGAGCAATTTTAGTATGCTTTATTGATGGTTTCTTAGTTTAGTTAAATTCAATAAAAAGTGCATTTTGAGTCTTTTATTAACCTTAGGGGCCGACTGAGGCCTAAAGGTGAGCTAATGTACTTAGTAAGTGAGTAGGAGACCATTCAAAGGCATAGGAACTCAAATTTGGCCGTTATGTTACAACACAGGGAGTTCGATGTTTCAACATAGAGAGCAGAATGCCAGGATTACTATATTGCTTTGCATGTCGCGACATAACCAAGGGATGTCGCGACACACCCCTAAAGCTGCCCTTGAACCATGCATACTACCTTCGATGTTACGACATAGGGACTAGGGTGTCGCGACATCACTCCTGTATGGAAAGCATTTACGAGCTAGGGGCGTTTTAGTCTGCACAATGAAAATTAAACACAAGAACGTCAGCTGACCTAGGGTTAAGGATGACGGCAACCCTAACTCCATAAATAGGCTCTTAAAACACTTGTTGGAGGACATATTTTACATTATAAATTTTTCTTTGTAAATTTAGTCTTTAGTTTTTCCTTTCTTTTAAGCTTTAGGTTTATTTCAGTTCTTTTCTAGTTCATGTTCATCGGAGAACGTGAGTTGTAATTGTGATCAAACTACTGTGGATTCTGCACTTCAATCAATACAATTCAGGATTCTCTTAAATCTTTCTTTTAATTCAATATTCATGCTTATCTTTATTGTCAAGATTACTATATTCGTGAGATCCATAAGGAAGTAATCCTTTTATGAGGGACTAGTGCGTGGAGGTGTGATTAATTAATTGCTATGTAGGGTTTTCTTAGCAGATCAACTATTTGGGAGAGAAAGAATTTAAACCCTAGGCTTGATGACCCTAGGAAGTCATTTAGGTGAGAATAAACCCAAAATTGGTATGACTATTCGTGAACACCTTAGCCCTCAACCGGTCTGGACTGTGAGGTCGAGAGATAAGTCTTTTGCCAACTCGTTAGTTTGGTGGAAGATCGAAAGATCCTATTAGGTTAGCGACTAGTTGATTGAGTAGAAACCCGCAATAGGAATTAGTTATGATCAGTAAAGTGAGCTAATCACCCATACTTAGATTTGGTTAAGTTAGAATTTATATATCCGAAGTTCACTTTTTTTTATTTTTATTTCATTATTTATAAAAACCCCAAAATATTTCTTTTTATGTTTTATCGTACTATAATTTATTTAAACTACTAATTACTTCTATTTGCATTTAGGATGAGATTAATTCAGTACTCGCCTCCTTTGGTAGGATCCTCAGAGTACTTATCTACTTTGTTGTAACTATATTACAATCTGACCCGTATACTTGCGGACACTGCCTCTATTCCATATCTTTTAGTTGCAATATTCACACTCTGGACGTTGGTATGTCCGGAGGCGGTCATTGTGTTTGCTTGAGGACAATCAAAGAGTTAAGTGTGGGGGATTTTGATCTGTCCTAATTTGATATGGCAAATTTGGCTTTCTTGATACACTTGAGGAGCTTATTTTCAAGCATATTAGCGTCTGTTCTTTAGTTTTTGATAGTTTTTAGGTTTTGACTTAATAAGTTTTAATGCCTCATTTTTACTTATTTTGAGACCCAAATTGGTCAATAGTGCTATGAGGGCCCTAAAATATGATTGAATGTTATAGGGACATATTGGAGATCGAGATCGAGCGAGAACATCACCAAAGGAGAAGGTACGATGATATCCTACTATTGGAATCGTGATACCCCCAACAAACCCCAAAGATGAAGACCACATAAAGTGGCATCGCAATATCCACTTTAGGTATCACAATACCCACTTGCCAAGGATCACCCCAAGTTCAAGACAACCAACGATATTGCGATATGCATTCCATTGGATCTGTAATAGCCTGATTTTTAGTGATGTCAGAAACAATGATTTTGGGATCGTAATTCTGATGAGTGAGTCTGTAGACATTAGTAATTAATATTTATGAGTTAAATAAAATATTATGGTGAATTTTGATTTGATAGATTTTATTAATTGGCTACTTAGTCAAGATATACAAGTGGTGCGTACCGAAAGTCAGTGGTTTTGGAAAATGAGGTACGGAAACCTTGTTTTCATAAATTGAGATAAGTGGATTGAAGTTTGGCTTAGTAATTTTGGTGTTTAAATAGTTGATTAAGGAAAAAGGACTAAATTGTAAAAATTGTAAAACTTAAGTAGTACTAATTTTATTAGTTAAAATGTATGATTATTGAATGTTTAAGGATCTAAAAGGTAATTAGATCTTAGAGCTATAGTGCGACGATCAAAACTTGTAAAATTAATAAAATTACAAGTTAAATTTAAGGGTACTTTGGTAATTAAATAATTATTAAAACATAAACAAAAGAAACCAAAAAGAAACCAAAAACTATCTTCTTCCCCATTCATCTTTGTGAACCAAAAAAACCATTTTTGAGTAAGGGGAGAATCAACCAAGCTTCCTTTCTTGCATGTATGTCTTCCGGTTACTCGTTTTTCGTAAATTTTATATTTTTGAGATTTCTGTAACTAGGTCCAACTAAACTGTACCTCTGTTTTCAAAACTTTTAAAGTTTGTAAAAGTTTCCATTAATGAATTTTAGATGTTCTTGATAGAAAATGATTTGGTTGTAAGCTTAGAAATGTTTAAGAACTAATTTATAAAGTGAAATTGGTTAGTTTTGAGTTTAGGAACTAAAATTAAAATATTGTGGATTTGAAATGGAATTTCTATCATTACTGTTTCTATAGGGTATAAGAGGGATGTAACTAAAAATGGATTGAAAAACAGTTTAAACGTAAAAGATATGATAGTTTTGGTTTTAGGGACTAAATTGAATAAAATGTGAAACTTTGTGGAAATTTTGAAAATTGAAATTAAGTTGTTATATACACTGAATAAGATAAATTAAGGTAATTAGCACTGATAATTTGAATTGAATTACCGTATAGATCAAGATTTGAACCAACCGGTAGACAATTGAGGAAAAGAGAATTGTTGACTAGTCATTGACATTTCTGCTACTACTGTTTGTACTAGGAAAGTTCATAGGATGAAATTTTATATATAATTGTGATGTTTGTGATTGTATCGAATATTTTATGTGTATTGATTTTATTGTGAATTGTGTGCAAATTGTTACGAAGGTGAGAAACAAATTGTATTGTATTGTATTGTATTAAATTGTACTGATATGTAAATTGTGCTCGAATGAACAATAACATAGGAAAGAATTGGCATGTTTGTTGCGCGCATGTACGATATTTTCACTACGGTGCCTATTGTTTTGCATTATGATGCCTACTGAATTACACTATGGTGCCTACTGATTCACACTTCGATGCCTACTGCTCTATAGTTTGGTGCCTATTGATCAACACTTCGGTGATTACTATTCAAAGAACTTCGGCATTGATTTTCGTAATTCAGTGTAGTAAGTTAAACTAGTTTTCGCACTTGAAGAGCCTGGATACAAGCATTTTTATTATGTTTTAAAAGTTTTCCTAGTTTACTTGACATTTAATAAAGTGTGATTTGAGTCTTTTATTAACCTTAGGGTCTGAATGAGGCTTAAGGGTGAGCTACTATACTTTGTGACTATGTAAGAGATCGTTAGAAGGAGTACCAACTCAATACTAGTTGATGTGTTGCAACACGGGGATTTTGATATCGCAACATAGGGAGTAGAAAGCAAGGATTCCAAGACTGCCTTCAGTGTCACGACACAACCAAGGGATGTCATGACACACCCCTGAAGCTAACCTGAGTATGAGCATACTACCCTCAATGTCGCAACACAGGCATTAGGGTGTCGCGACATCGGTCCTATACAAAAAATACTTACAAGCCAGGGGCATTTTGGTCTGCACAATCAAATTTTAAACACGAGAGCGTCAGCTGACCTAGGGTTGAGGACGACGACAACCCTAACTCTATAAATAGGCTTATTCAACACTTGTTATGGAAAACTTTACATATTATATAATTTTTTTTCATAGTTTTGATTTTTAGTTTTTCCCTTTTCTTAGACTTTAGGTTCTTTTCAGTTTTGCATTTGTTGGGAGATCTAATTTGTGGAACTTGATAATCTCTTTATGGATTTCGTGCTTCAATTAAATAAAATTCAGGCTTATCTTAAACCTTCGTATCTTGATTTACTATTAATGTTCATCTTTTATATCAAGTTTATTATGTTTTTGAGATTCATGAGGAACTAATCCTCTTGTGGGGGATTAGCGAGTGGAGGTATGATTTATTGATTATTGTACAAGGTTTTCTTAGTAGATCAACTATCTGGGAAATGAAAAAGTTAAACCCTAGGCTTGATGACTCTAGGAAGTCATTTAGGTGGGAATTAACCCAAAATTGGTATGACTTATATGTGAACACCTTAACCCCAAACCAATCTGGACTATGAGTCAAGAGATAAGTAGTTCTTGATGACTTAATATTCTAGTGGAATATCGAGAGATCCTTCTAGGATAACGAC
Organism: Gossypium rotundifolium; assembly: GCA_025506655.1. Classification (NCBI taxonomy): domain Eukaryota; kingdom Viridiplantae; phylum Streptophyta; class Magnoliopsida; order Malvales; family Malvaceae; genus Gossypium; species Gossypium rotundifolium. Next base: position 153,202,594 of record CP106727.1, on the reverse strand, counting down.
TAGTTGATTGAACAGGGAACCCGAAGTAACAGTTAGTTATGATTACCGAAGCGAGCTAGTCATCTATGTTTAAATCTGATTAAGTTTCCATAGAAAATTTCCCAAAGTTTTTCCATTTATATTATTTATTTCTTTAGTTATTAAAAACTCTTTCTTTATGTTTAATTGTAATATAATTTATTTAAAGTACTAATTAGATCTATTTATGCCCAAGTTAGAATTAATTTAAAGTTCGCCTCCCTTGGGTACGATCCTCGGAATACTTACTTACGTTGTAACTATATTACAACCTGGCCTATATACTTGCGAATACCATCTTTTTTACATATTTTGTGCAGGATGTCTAGTCTAGATGTTGGTACGTCTGGAGGAGGTCAAGTTGTTGGCGTCGTTGCCGGGGAGGCAACGTCACTAGATTAATTTTAATTTTTGCATTTAATAAAATAATTAGGAAATGAATAAATTATAGATATGGTTTTAATATGTTATCTTTATTAACACCCTCTTACTTTCTTATAATTTCAGGTTATAGGAAGGCATTTGCAACAATTCTTACATATCTAAGACGATCAGCGACTAACTCTTTATAGTGATACCAAATATAAAACGCCAACAATATTTGATCTTTGCAATCTGATAAGCAACCTTTAATAACATGACACAACTATTAGAAGTTTTCCTTGTTCTAGATTGGTTACGTTCTAGTATTACTTGCCCCATTATTTGTAGTTATCATTTTGAATTAACTCCTTCTGTAACACCCCAAAATAGGGCCTAGGAGTTTTAGGGGTATTTTAGGAATTTGAGCTCTAGAGTGCTTGGAATTTTGTAGCATGGTAAATCGAGATTACATTCGACTATGACATTTTAATTGTTAAATAAATTTTTGAAAAAGTGCTTTAAAAATCTTTAATTTTATAAAAAGGATTGAATTGAAATAGAGTCAAAGCTGTGAGTTTTTAAAAAGGAAATTAGCCCAAATTTTAAAATTTAGCCTATTTCTTCCCCCACCAACGTGATTTCATGATAGGTTTTTCCCGCAACACAAGCTTTGCTATCCCTTTCTATTTCTTTAGCGCTTTCATTGGTTTTTGCTTTCCAAACCATAGCACTTTAATTTCCTAACATTCCCAAGCCAATTACCTTCATAAATTCCCAAGAAAAACACTGAAGATATCCATGAATTTCATTATCTTCTCCAAACGTAAGTTTTCCAAATTTGAGGCATAACTCTTCTAATCTTCCATAAAAGGTAATATTTTGAATTCTTATGAGTTTTTCATGATATCTAGTCTTCAAAATTTAAGTATTAGCCATTGAATTGCAAGTTTTTAATAAAAGTCGAAAATGGAGTCATTAATGGTGGATTCTGAGATTTTGGGTAAAAACGTGATTTTAAAGTGTTATTCTATTAGTTTTAATGTGATTAAGAGGTTTTTAAACTGGATATTTTGGCTTTTTGATTCTTGAAACCATTGGATATAGTTGGCATACCATAGGATTTTGAGTACTCACCTATATGTATAGTGATTTTGTGCGTTGAGACCTTGGGACATGTTTCAAGGGATAAGGGAATGTGAGCTAAGCTCTATTCAATGGAACATGTGAGGGGAAATAAGGAGAATGTTAGCTATATGCTTTACATCTGGGACATGTTTGACTCTATGAGTCTATGTTGGTGTGTTGGAGATCCGTGTATCCGATAAGTGATGATAGAGCTCACTATAAGTTTCATAACTCAATTGCCAAATTATCTTGTATTATATCTATATATGTGTGTTGTGTGATGAATTCCTTATTAAATATATGATTGCTATGCAAACTATCCTTATAAATGTTGTGCAAATGAACTGTTAGACGATGCATGTTAAAGTGTTATGCGTTACTAAACATAAAAATCTAGTATTGTATATGTATGTGGTTATTGTGGATGCATGATAGAATGTTTGCATTATGGTTGTTTCACTCATTCACTGATTTTGTTAAGCCCGCCCACTCTTTTCAACATTTATAGATTAGTAACGATTTGGTGTGGGTGGTGTGGTTGTCTTAGGAGTGATCCAAGGAAGACTTGTTTATTCTCGTAGGTGTTCTTTTAGTTATTTTCTTATTGGGAAATAAGGCAATGTGGTATACTTGTTTAATGCCATGATATGTTTGGATTATTTACCGACTTTGTTGTGTTTCAGTTTTTGAAGTTTATGAGTTTATATGTTTGCTTATGTTCATGAACTTTAACGATGGCTTGATGTATCTTGCTTGTACATGTTTTGACGACTTGAACTGTTAAATTTAGCCGTTGGATGACTATTTATCAATATAATTGAGGCATGATGCTTAGAAACTATTTTAGAAGGAGTTAATTGCATTTGTGTGCTGTATTTTCATGTTCAGGGGCAGAGGTATCAATATTCAGGATTTTAATTTGATACCTCTGGGTTTTAAAACTTACAGGGAGTCAGAATAGGGATTTGGTATCGATACCTTTACTCGAGTATCGATCCTTGGGGTTAAAGTATTGGTATTTCATGATAGCTACCGATAATTTTCGAGACTTTGGGATTTAGTTGAGAAATAGAATGCAAGTTTGGTATCATTTTTCCAGGTGGTGTCGATACCACACGGAGAAAATATCAATACCCTAGTATCAGTATCGATACCTACAGACACATTTTGAGAATTTTGCTAAATGGACATTATGCATGTTAACGCTCATTTTTAGGATTATTTTTGGTATAAGTTGCATGTAACATTGTTAACTAACAAGTATAATTGACTTAAAACCTATATGAATACTAAAATAAAAGATGCTTCGTTTAGAATGAACTTTTACTTTTTATATATGACATAAGACGGTGGTGTGGCATCCCGTATTCGGGGTTGGTGACCAGGCTAGGTATATGGTGTTACACTTTCATTATTTACCTGGTTTTCTAATAATGTTAGATTTAATGATTATAAAACAAAGGATCCTATAGCTTTCCTCCAACAGTTTGAACACATATGTAGCACTGTCACACATGGTGGTGTTCCAACAAACACTATTAAATTATTACTAATCACATTTGCATTGGACAGGAAGCAAGAGCTTGGTTAGATCCTCTTCCACCTGATACTATCACTACAAGGCTGATTTTGTGCAATTATTTCTTCGACGGGTCTTGCCTATGACTCAGGTACTCAGTATTTATGAAAAATTATTTCAATTTAAATAGTACATTACTGAAACATTAGGGCAAACGTGGGAAAGATTTAAAACAATTATCAAGTCAGTGCTGTAAGGAGGCATACATTTTGCTATCCAAATCCAACATTTCTATGATGGATTAGAAAGCCAAAACAGGTGAAAATTTGACATCATGATCAGAGGAAGTATCTGGAAGAAAACGGGAAAGGAAGTCATGGAAATATTGGAAAAATTTAGAGAAAATGAATTTACCTAGGGAAAACATCAAGAATTGGAAGCTGGGGAATTGGAAGAATCCAAGTCAGAATAACAGAAGTGCAATAAATTGAAATCAATCAAAGCAAATGAGGCTGAGCATGATGAATATGAATCAGAAGAAGAGAAATAGGATGATACTGTAACACCCATAACCCATTATCGTCGCCGAAATAGGGTTATGGAGTATTACCGTACAATTCAGAACATACTATAACAATAACATTTAATTTATTAAATTAATTAAAAATATTCATAAATGATTCAAAATGAAGCAAGACATACATTCACGGGTCTTAAATCGAACCTATGAGGCCTTAAAAATAGTTTAGAAGTAATTAGGGACAAATTCAGAGCAAAACAAGAGATTTGGGACAAAAAGAAAAATTTTCAAAATCGGGTCACACGGCTGTGTGTCCAGGCCGTGTGACAGAGTCCAGACCGTGTGGCTCTAGACATGGTTGTGTGGTTATCCCACACGTCTGTGTGTGATCTCACACACCCTTGTGCATGGGCTGTGTAACTCTTTGACTTGGGTCACATGGCTGTGTCGCAGGCCGTGTGCCCGCCCATGTGGACCCTGTACCTAACACGCTAGGGGCACATTCTCGTGTGGGTTGCCCGTGTGTGACACATGGCCGTGTGACAGCCCGTGTGTATCCAAAAGTGACCAAAATCATGCTCAGTTTTCATCCAATTGCACAGGTACCTAAACTAATTCATAACACATGATCACAAGACTATAACAACACCTAAAAGCATACAAACATACTAATTTCAACCACCTAAGACCAAACCAAGGTGTCATACATGAATATACAAATTATTGCTCATACGCAAACATTATCATTTTGGTATCACCTACAAGTCATAACATAGGCACCAAATAATCTATCTCAATCTCATCATACCATAAACATGATACATACCATTCCTTGGACAAACACTCAAGCTCAACTTTAAATTTAACAAGCATACCATGTAAGGATTACAATTCCACAACATCAAATATACCAAAACACAACACATAGCTAGGAAACATTACAAACATAATCAATTTACATGCCATATAACCAAAATGTTTACAAAATTTACCAAAAGTCATCAGGATAGTGTGATTCTACGATTTGATCCGATCTCCTCTCCACAAATGTAATCTATGAGAAAAGGAAAAAGACACGAGTAAGCTTACGGAAGCTTAGTAAGTTCTTTGGCTAAATGATAATCTTACCAGATTAAACATAACAAAATCAGAACACCCCAAACCCTACCTAAACGTTACTTACCGGATCGGCATGTCACATGAAAGGAATGTTTAAAATTGTACGCTCGTTAAAAGTTCGTATTCTTTTTGAAACTCCACGTTTCGTGGTTTGTATATAAAACCTGATTCATTTAATGCCCATTTTACAAAGTTGTTATTAGTTTGTAAAAATTGTATTTGTTGTGAAAATTGAGTTAAAGTAATTTTGAATAAGAAACGGTTTATTAATATTTTAGGAAAATCCCGCATTAAACATTTAATAATAAGCAGTAACCAATTCAAACGCTAAAACTAAATAAAATACCAAGGCCTTATTACATAACAAAAACCCAAATAAAAATAAGTCCAAATAAAAGAAATGAATTTACGAGTAAACATATGTATGGCCTCCACGAGTCCACCTCAGCTCCCAAATCTGCGATCTAATGATTACCTGCAAAATTTAACTAAGGGGTGAGTCATCGAGACTCAGCGTGTAAATCCCCATCCAACGTGTGTTAAACCCTTACACAATTTCATATGAAAATATGCATGTCATGCAACCCAAAACCTAACCATCCGAAACTCCCGATTCTACCCCGTGTGGTACCAAACCACTGGTGACCCAAAGTCACGATATCCATCAATGTGGTGCCAAACCAGTGGTGACCCAAAGTCACGAATAATCCTTCTGTGGGGCCAACCCACGTGTGATACCAAATCACTGGCGGCGATCCCAGATCTTAATAGTGGGGCCAACCCACGGTGGTGTTAAACCACAGGACAAGTCGCTATGAGGTGCCAAACCTCGGTGTCCCAAAGACACAAATGTGATACTAAATCACGGTGACCAAGTCACGAATAGTCAAGTTGTGGGGCCAACCCACGTGTGATACCAAATCACTGGCGACGATCCCATAATATCAACTGTGGGGCCAACCCACTGTGGTACTAAGCCACTGGGACAAGTCGCTATGAGGTGCCAAACCTCTGGTGTCCCAAAGACACAATAAATCGATCGTGGTACCAAACCTTTGGAGGTGCTAAACCTCCGTGTCCCAAAGACACGGATATCATATTTCCTCCTCTTATCATACCCATGCATTATGACATAATAATTCGTGTATGCAGTATGTCATGTATGCTAGACATATATCAAATATAAGTATAACATGAATTACCATCATCATCAGATAGACATAAAACAACATAATCATGCTAATCAACCTCTAAGGGTATAATCGTAATTTTACCCGCCAAGGGTATTTTCGTAATTTACCTACTAAGGGTATTTTCGTAATTTACACACCAAGGGTATTTTTGTAATTTACCCACCAAGGGTATTTTCGTAATTTACCCACCAAGGGTATTTTCGTAATTTACCCACCAAGGGTATTTTCGTAATTTACCCACCAAGGGTATTTTCGTAATTTTGCACCTACAATGGCCTCCAGAAGGTCTAATGTTACCCCGAGCCGACTCGACTACCATTTAGGTCACCACTAGACTATTGGGCCTAAAACCCGACTTCGACCCATTTAGGCCCACACGCCGTGTGGCCCACCTAACACAAATCTAGCCACGATATAGGTTCCACCTAGTCTAGTTCACTATATACTATATCATCATACAATTTATTCCAATTGGGCCCACGGCCCATTAGGCCCACTTCGCCCATCGCGCCCAAGGCACTCCAACCTACAAGAATGCTCTCGATGGCCTCAACTATCGCGTTGAAGCCCCACACGTCGCGCCGCACGCCTGTGGCTACTATTACCGTGATCGGCACTTCGGATTTGCGCTCTACAACTAGAGTAGAGAGTTACACACCGATAGGACTCTCGGTGCTAAACTGCTACTGCGACCACTCCTATGCCCAACGCCCACCAAGGTATGTTAACCCTTCTCCGGCATGCTCTTTATATAGCTAGCTCTTCACCTTCCTTCTTTGTATCTTTCCGATGTGGGATCCTCCGTCAAGAGAGTTTAAATTCAATGAAACTCTTACCGTCAATCCATAAAATAAATACTCCCTTGCTTCTCATGAGATTCAACCTGCACTCTCTCAGTAGCATAATCCACGCCGCTAGCCACTTTACCAACTAGCTCCTTGTGTCTTAAACCATGCGCAACTAAATATAACCCTATGGCCAAGGTCTAAATTCATTTAATAAAAATAATCTAAAAGGAATGCAAACGCTACAACTAGAACCTTGGACCTCCTTCCTTCCTTGTGGCGTCACTTTGCCACTACACCACACACTCCACTTGTGTCACTTTTCTCCATATTTTATTCTTAAGGCCTACCTGCCAACTTCCAGGGTTTTTTTTCACCTAAAACCAAAATTTCCCCAAAGCTAATATTTGATCCCGGGACTTCTTAGAAGCCCCCTATCCTTCCAAAATCACTTATCTATAAGGTCCACCTTGCACTTAAGCCGATCTCCTGTTCCCAAAAATTTTAAACGCTACTATGCCTAAGGCCCATTGGGCTCAATTCTCTTAGGCCCAATTTCAGGATGTTACAAATCTACTTCCTTAAAGAAATTTCGTCCTCGAAATTTCCAACTACTAATCGTCACACATCCTAACCCCCACACTACGCTCTTGTCACAAGACTCGATCTTAATAAAACTAATATACTTTCTAACTAAATCTTGGAACCTCTTCACATAACCAACTATCTACCACCGAAGCAATAGATATTTTTCACACATACATACAATTCCTATATTCAAGCATCACATTCACACATCGCAAAATAAATACAATCATTCCACATATACCAGGATATAGTAAAAAGGAAACTTACGGATTTGGTGCCGGGGACTCGGGTGCCATACTTACAGAAAAGATATTCTAAATCATCATTTGAAAACATTTTTGAACCCAAACCCACAGCCGAGTTTTTGAACCTAGGCTCTGATACCAAAATTGTAACACCCCAAACCCTACCTAAACGTTACTTAATCGGATCGGCATGTCACATGAAAGGAATGTTTAAAAATTGTGCGTTCGTTAAAAGTTCGTATTCTTTTGAAACTCCACGTTTTCGTGGTTTGTATATAAAACCCGATTCATTTAATGCCCATTTTACAAAGTTGTTATTAGTTTGTAAAATTGTATTTGTTGTGAAAATTGAGTTAAAGTAATTTTGAATAAGAAACGGTTTATTAATATTTTAGGAAAATCCTGCATTAAACATTTAATAATAAGCAGAACCAATTCAAACGCTAAAACTAAATAAAATACCAAGGCCTTATTACATAACAAAACCCAAATAAAAATAAGTCCAAATAAAAGAAATGAATTTATTTAGTAAACATATGTATGGCCTCCACGAGTCCACCTCGGCTCCCAAACCATGATCTAATGATTACCGCAAAATTTAACTAAGGGTGAGTCATCGAGACTCGCTGTAAATCCCCATCCAACGTGTGTTAAACCCTTACACAATTTCATATGAAAATATGCATGTCATGCAACCCAAAACCTAACCATCCAAACTCTCGATTCTACCCCGTGTGGTACCAAACCACCGGTGACCCAAAGTCACGATATCCATCAATGTGGTGCCAAACGGTGGTGACCCAAAGTCACGAATAATCCATCTGGGGCCAACCCACGTGTGATACCAAATCACCGGCGGCGATCCCGTATCTTAATAGTGGGGCCAACCCACGGTGGCGTTAAACCACGTGGACAAGTCGCTATGAGGTGCCAAACCTCCGTGTCCCAAAGACACAAATGTGATACCAAATCACCGGTGACCAAGTCACGAATAGTCAAGTTGTGGGGCCAACCCACGTGTGATACCAAATCACCGGCGGCGATTCCATAATATCAACTGGGGCCAACCCATCGTGGTACTAAGCCACGGGACAAGTCGCTATGAGGTGCCAAACCTCCGGTGTCCCAAAGACACAATAAATCGATCGTGGTACCAAACCACCGGAGGTGCTAAACCTCCGTGTCCCAAAGACACGGATATCATATTTCCCCTCCTCTCATCATACCCATGCATTATGACATAATAATTGTGTATGCAGATGTCATGTATGCTAGACATATATCAAATATAAGTATAACATGAATTACCATCATCATCGATAGACATAAAATAACATAATCATGCTAATCAACCTCTAAGGGTATAATCGTAATTTTACCCGCCAAGTGGTATTTTAAGTAATTTACCTACCAAGGGTATTTTCGTAATTTACACACCAAGGGTATTTTTGTAATTTACCCACCAAGGGTATTTTAAGTAATTTACCAACCAAGGGTATTTTCGTAATTTACCCACCAAGGGTATTTTCGTAATTTACCCACCAAAGGTATTTTCGTAATTTTGCACCTACAATGGCCCTCCAGAAGGTCTAATGTTACCCCGAGCGACTCGACTACCATTTCCTAGGTCACCACTAGACTATTGGGCCTAAACCCGACTTCGCCCATTTTGGCCCACACGCCGTGTGGCCCACCTAACACAAATCTAGCCACGATATAGGTTCCACCTAGTCTAGTTCACTATATACTATATCATCATACAATTTATTCCAATTAGGCCCATCGGGCCCATTAGGCCCACTTCGCCCATCGCGCCCAAGCAAATTTCAACCTACAAGAATACTACACGATGGCCTCAACTATCGCTGTTGAAGCCCCACACGCATTTCGCCGACGCCGTGTGGCTACTATTGCCATGATCGGTGCATTTCTAAGATTTGCCGCTCTACAACTAGAGTAGAGAGTTACACACCGATAGACTCGGTGCTAAACTGCCATGCGACCACTCCTATGCCCAACGCCCACCAAGGTATGTTAACCCTTCTCCGGCATGCTCTTTATATAGCTAGCTCTTCACCTTCCTTCTTTGTATCTTTCCGATGTGGGATCCTCCACAAGAGAGTTTAAATTCAATCAAACTCTTACCGTCAATCCGCAAAATAATACTCCTCGCTTCTCATGAGATTCGAACCAGACTCTCTCAGTAGCATAATCCACGCTAGCCACTTTACCAACTAGCTCCTTGTGTCTTAAACCATGCGCAACTAAATATAACCCTATGGCCAAGGTCTAAATTCATTTAATAAAAATAATCTAAAAGGAATGCAAACGCTACAACTAGAACCTTGGACCTCCTTCCTTCCTTGTGGCGTCACTTTGCCACTACACCACACACCCACTTGTGTCACTTTTCTCCATATTTTATTCTTAAGGCCTACCGCCAACTTCCGTGGTTTTTTCACCTAAAACCAAAATTTCCCCAAAGCTAATATTTGATCCCGGACTTCTTGAAGCCCCTAACCTTCCAAAATCACTTATCTATAAGGTCCACCTTGCACTTAAGTCGATCTCCTGTTCCCAAAAATTTTAAACGCTACTATGCCTAAGGCCCATTGGGCTCAATTCTCTTAGGCCCAATTTCAGGATGTTACAAAAACAATGTATTTGATTTATGAACTAAGTTCTTGACAATCACAACTCACAACATGTGAGTATTGTACAATACAATAATTCAAATCATGCTCTATTTTATTATTATTTCAACTTTCCAAGAACAGTTATACTTGGATAATTTACATCGTCAAAATACTGTATGATAAATGATAGTAACCAAGTCATAATTTCTAACAATATCTCATCTCAAGTAATCAAAAGGGTAACACACATTTGAGTTAACATTTATAACTTTAATTGGCTCACAATATTACTCACACAAGCTGTAGAGAATCTGCAACACATGCAAGATCTCAAGCCATCGCTATGGTCTGTATCATCGGTACATAGTACCTACTAAATGATCACCGGCTCAAAGCTTGCTAAACAAATCACCGGCCCGAGGCCTGTTATTTCGGTACACCATGTACTCTCTATACTCATTTATTATTCATTCTTTAAACATTCAATGGATAAATACAACATTAGATCTAATTCTAATAAAACATGTAATATGTACAAAATTTTTATAAACATAAAAATAATAGTACGAACTTATTGGATTGATTTGCAGCAACAACCAAAGTACAAGGACTATTTAGTTATTTTGTCCTTTCCTCGGTTATGAACATGTTCTTGATCTAATATAATAATTCTAGTCAATTAACTAAATCAACAACAAGATTAAATCATTTTATGCAATTAAGTCCTTTTTAACATTTTACAAAATTGCCCTCAACATTTCACTTTTACTCAATTTAGTCCCTAAGCCCCATACATGCAAATTAACCATTTATTCTTGTAACCCACCTTGATCGAACCTATTAGGCACTCTCTAAAGCTCCTATTTGCTGTTAGTTCACATAAAATCCTCATAATTTATCACTTTTAATAGTTTAGTCCTTTAATATTAAAATTGTCAAAAACTACTTTACAAAATAGTTCTATCTAACAACCAAACTTAATAATCTAACATGAAACTTCAAAAAAAACTCAAACTCTTCAATGGCACGACCCACAACATTTGACAATTTTACAAATTAGTTCAGGTTAGCTACATTAAACTAATACGAGTTTAATAACATAAAAATAACTAAAAATGGATGGGATTTCACTTACTTTTCAAGGATTGAAGTTAAACTGAATACCCAAGCCTCCTTTTAGGGTTTTGATTCTAAAGTATTGAGGAAGAAGATGAAAATCATTTTTATCAAGTTGCTTTTTATCATATTATCTTTAACTTATTAAATTACCCTTCAACCCTTAATTATAACATCAAATTTTAACATTTACATCTATAGAATCGTCCACAACTTTAATTGATGGTCTAATTACCCCATTAGTCCACTACCACTTAATTCAATTTCTATTTAAAACCTTTTTACATCAAGGACCAACATTTACGACTTTTATGATTTAGTCCTTTTTATTTAATTAACTATTTAAATGATAAAATTTAATAACCAAAGTTTAGTAGGACACGAAGGAACTTGTAAATATTAAATAATAATATTTAATGACCAAAACGTTAGAGTCGTGGTCTCGAAACCACTATTTTTGACACCATTGAAAAATGGGCTGTTACAAATACATAGCAAGAAAATGACCAGATAGCTCTTCAACTTGATTGGTAGCGACAAATCAAGGGACAACCAAAACAAATCAGTCCAAGTATACCCAAAATGGTACCCTCTATTATCAAACCTCTTGGGTTAGAGTGAAAGCAATTACCAGAACACTTGAAGTATAGATATTTGAGGGAGCAAAATACATTACCTGTAACTGTAGTTGCTGGGTTGAGTTCAAAGCAAGAAGAGGCCTTGTTAAGTGTTCTAAAATTGCACAAGAAAGCTGATGGTGGTGGAAAAAGTCGTAAAATTTATATAATGAATAATCGAGCCTAGAAACTAACTATCACCATGATTGAGGCAAGCGCACCTATCGAACAGCAGTATAGTTTAGTGGCAAGACTGGATTGTCGAACCCAAGGGAACCAAAGGTACTAATACTATCTTTCTTCTTATTATTTAGGCTAAGAATTAAGAGAATTTTTGTTTAATCTAAAATGAACTAACTACTAAGTTAAAGATGCTAAGACACAGGGAATGAATTGGGGAAATACTTAGGAAAAACCAATTGATTAAGACAATGCCCGAGGAAGAATCCACCTAAACTTCACTTTTTATTTAACTCTGAACCAGACGATTTATTCACTTGACTTGATCCGTAGGATTCCCTAATTTATATTAAAACCTCTCTCGAGGCTACTAACGCCTAACCTAGGTTGATTAATTGAGATCTCTTTCTAATTAAAACCCCTAGAATTGCATTAACTCGATCTATGGACTCCCATATTAGGTTTGACCCTAATTCAGCAGATTTTCGTCATCCTATCTCTAGGGTTGCGATCAACTCTGCTTAACTATGCTAGATCTACACTTAAACAAGGAACATTCCTCCTCTGCCTAAGCACATCAATACTTGAATCAATATCCTGAAATATCAAAGAAAGAATTAAGAACACATAGTTAAGAACAAATCAAGTATTTATCATATAGTTCAAAAAACGATAACAAGATCCGTCTTAGGTTTCATCCCCCTCAGGTATTTGAGGGGTTTAGTTCATAATCATAAAAGAATACATCTCAGAAGAAAAATAACAAAACATAAAGAAAGCCCTAAAACCCCCTGAATGAATTGAAGGAGAGATCCTCAGTCTTGAGTGTGATTCTGGCTTCTTGAGATCCCACAATTCGGCCTCTCTGGCTTGGCTCCTCAACCTACCTGAACTCCCCCTTGAAGGTTGGCCTCTAGGGTGTTTATATAGGCTTTTGGAATATCTTTCTTTGCCTCTAAGTACCCTATTCTGAATAGAATTGAAACAGGTCACGACAGGGACATGCCGTGTGGCATGGCCGTGTGAATAGAATCTAGGCCATGGTCGGGTCTGTTAAGGAGGCACGACCGTATGTCTCGGGCCCAGACAGTGTGAATTTCGTACTTTGGCCCATTTTCTTCATTTTTGGCCTGTTTCTCGTTCTTTTCATCCTCCAGAGCTCTCCTAAGTATAAAACATGAAATTAAAGGATTAGGAGCACCAAATTCCACAATTTAGGGAATAAATCATCCAAAAGTATGCTAAATGTGGGATTAAAATATGAACATATTGCGGTTTATCAAAAGCCATTGGATTTATAATTACTGATATTAAGGGAATTAATCCTGCATTATGTCAACATAAGATTAGACTAGCAGAAGGGAAAAAGCCAGTGGTAAATGCACAACATCAGCTAAATCCTACTATAAAAGAAGTGGTAAAAGAAGAACTCCTCAAATGGCTGGATGCGGGTATTGTTTATGCAATCTCTGAGAGTGAATGCTTTATTCCTATACAATGCGTCCCGAAAAAATGGGGATTAATGGTAGTTGAGAACAATAGGAATGAGTTGATACCAATAAGGACAGTCACTGGTTGGAGGGTATGTATAGACTATCAAAAGTTAAATGATACAACAAAAAAAGATCATTTCTTGCTCCCTTTTATTGATCGAATGCTTGATAGATTAGTAGGAGAAGAGTATTATTGTTTCTTTGATGGATATTCTAGATATCATCAAATTCTGATACATCTAAAAAAAAAAAACCACATTTACATGTCCTTTTGGTACATATGCTTTTAGATGAATGTCATTCGGATTATGTAACGCTTTGGCAACATTTATGAGGTGCATGACTGCTATTTTTGTTGATATCTAGAAGAAGGCCTGATGTGTTCATGGACGATTTCTCAATATACAGAGATTCCTTTCGAGAATGCTTGGATAACCTTGAAAAAGTTCTACAAAGATGTGAAGAGACCAATCTAGTACTTAGTTGGGAAAAATGTCACTTTATGGTACAAGAAGGATTGCTGCTAGGACATCAAATATCGAGGGAGGGTCTCGAAGTAGATAAGGCTACGATAGAAGTTATCAAAAATCTCCCTAACCCTACGACAGTTCGGGAAATAAGAAACTTTTTGGGACATGTTGGGTTCTACAGGCGGTTCATAAAAAACTTTGCTCACATATCCAAACCATTGAATCAACTTCTTAAGTAGGACAAACCTTTCATATTTGATCAAGATTGTATTGAAGCATTTAAATTTATCTCTGCACCTATAATAATTACTCCTAACTGGTCAGAGCCCTTTATTCTAATGTGTGATGCTAGAAATTATGCTGTAGGTGCAGTATTGGAAAAAGGAGAAACAACATGTTCAGAGCTATCCATTGCGCAAGTAAGATACTTAATCTAGCACAATGTAATTACACTACTACTAAAAAAGAAATGCTTACTATCGTGTTTGCTTATGAAAAATTTCGTCCTTATTTGATGGTAACTAGAGTTTATGTTTACACTGACCATTCTGCACTAAAGTATGTCATGAAAAAGAAGGAAACAAAAGCCAGACTAATGAGATGGGTATTACTTTTTCAAGAATTCAATCTATGGATAATGGATTGAAAAGGAATGGAGAATCAAATCGCGAACCATCTATCCAGAATGGAAAATGATTTAGAACAGTAGGACTCTAAAGAATAAAGGAAACCTTTATAGATAAACAATTATTCAGAATAGATGGCCATCAGGTCAGGGTTAGAAATAACAGCATACCATGGTGTGCAGATTATGTGAATTACATCGCTAAAGGCATTTTTCCACCACATGTATCATGGCAACAAAAGAAAAGGATCATGCATGAATCGAAAAATTATATTTGGGAAGATCCGTATGTATTTTGACAATGCGCAAATCAATTAGTACGAAGATGTGTAGCTGAAGAAGAATTAAATAATATTTTATAAGGATGTCATACATCACCATGTGGGGTAATTTGGCGAAAAAGGACAGTGCAGAAGGTACTATAATCAGGATTTTATTGGCCAACTAGGAGCCAAGTAAAGCATCTCAAAGCCTATATAAACACCCAAGGTAGCAACTAAAAAGGGAGTTCGGCAAAAGCCAAAACAGGGGTTTTTTGGTAGAGGCTTTTTGCCGAAGCATTCATCTTTTAGGGAGTCTCACAGATCAAGCTAAGTAAAGAAATCATATGGTTTGAGGAATAAATAATAAGTGAAGTCATAGGTGGATTCTTCCTGAGGGTATCGTCTTTATCAACTGAGTTTTCTTAAAGTCTTTCTCCAATTCATGCTTTTGTCTTTGCATTTAGTTTAAGTATTTTGTTAGTTTAATAATCCAATTACTCCATATTTTAGGCTAAATAATAGAAAGAAAGTGAGTAGTAGTACTTTTAGGTTCCCTTGGGTTTGATAAGATATTCTTGCCTGAGCTATACTACTGTTCGATAGGTGCACTTGCCTCTATTGTTGTCGCAGTCAGTCTACAGGTTCGATCATTCTTTATAAATATTAAAACTCGACTGTTTGACACGATCAATAACTTATTAGAAAGGGTGGACAATTTTTTTCTAGTAAATGGATAGAGAGTAAAACATTATTTTGAGGGGACAACAAAGGAAATAATTGACATTCAAGCCTTATAATGCAAGGTTTTATGGAGCCAAAGTGGGAACGAGGTTATATTGGAAAGTGAACAGGAAATAAATGAAGAAAATGAGAGAATAAAAGATCCTAAGGCAGAGAAAGAAGACAATAGAAACTGGCCTTGATGTTGCGACACCAACCCTGCATGTCGTGACACTGCATAAAGTGTAGCACAGGTAAACTGTCCTTAACATCACAATATTCATAAATGATGTCGCGAAACCCCTACATAAGACATTATCCAACCTTTAACTAACATCTGACGTTTTATAATTGAATTTTAGTAGATTTAGAATTATCAACTCCTTATTGATCAGGAATAAACTACCTAACACAAATATAACTCTTAATTGTATCATTATCTTCCTCTAATATAAATAGACCATTCAAATTTTTTTATCATCTCTAAACATTGTGTAGAAAACAAGATCTCTCTATCTATAGTCAAAGAAGTCCTATAATCTTAGAGAGTAATACCACAACAACATTCAGGTTCAAATAAATTATAGATTCTGATATAACATTATGAATCCAACTGTTGAATTTTAGGAAAACAATATAGACCAACAGTTGCAGTCGTACACTTTCATCTAACAACAATGATTCGACTCATTAATTAGAAATTGTAAAGGAGTATGGGAAATTGCAATAGAAAGAGAATGGACTAGCTTCTTCTTGCCACTTGAAGAACCAACAATAATTCCCGTGGTGCAAGAATTCTATCTTGTATTTAAAGAGAGAGAAGTGAAATGACCGTACTATGAGCTACGAACATATGTGATTTGCAAATATTAGAACTGAACAAATATTTATATATATTGATGAATTTTTGTATAAAATCCCCATACAACATAAGCACAAAATTTGTAACACCCCTAACCCATATTCGTCGTCGAAATAGGGTTACGAAGATTACTATAAAAACATAACTTAAAATTATTCATTTCCAATGGTTTCATAAATCATAGCTTAGTCTATTTAAACACATTCATATCGTCCTTATTCGAGACCTCGAGGCCTTAGAAACATTTTAGAAATGATTCGGGACTAAATCGAGAACATTTAAAACATTGAGGAAAAAGTTAAAAAAATTCATACTGTAGGGGTCACACGGCCATGTGACTCACACAGCTGAGACACACACCTGTGTATCAGGCCATGTAACAATCGAAATAGGGACACACCAACGTGTCCTAGCCCATGTACGTGCCCGTGTAACTTTTTGACTTGGGTCACAAGGCCAAGCCACACGCCCGTGTGCCAGGTCGTGTGCTAGGCTGTGTAACTTTTGAACTGCAACCTTTAAAACCTATAGGAGACACACTACTGAGACACACTCCTATGTCTTAGGTCATGTGGACAAGAAATAGGCCAAAAACAAGCCATTTCATTCACCCATCTCTAGCATAAAACTAAGTACATTTGCACACATGATCAAGGCTTTTAAACATACTCAAAACCTGCATAAAAAGACCCATTCAAAGATCCAAAATACATCCAACCAATATGCCAATAAGGCACCTCAATCATCCAACATCAAACATACCTAAACATGTGCATATTTTTCGTACCTTAACCATACACACCTAACTTATTTCTATACCAGACAGACCACAATTGACCACATTTCAAACATACCATATTAGATCCATACCATATCAAAATAAATGTACCATACGGACCATTATTCTCATGCATTAAAACTACCTAAGTGACACAAAACTAACCATTTTCAAATGGTACAAAACAATTATCATATATACATACCAAATTAAACACTTAACATTCAACTCAAACTTTAAACATAAGTTTCCTATACATGCCATTATAATCGTGGCCAAAACATTGAAATCTACTGATATATCCATGGGATAGCGTGATAGGTCTCTAATGAGCTTCCTAACCGAACAAGCTTTCAATTATCTATAAAACATAGGAAAGAAAACTATGTAAGCACATAATGCTTAGTAAGTTCGTAAAACATAAAATGTAACTTACCATTTCATAACATAACATTAAATTTATGCATAATACAATCCGACCATAAGCTTGCCACAAGCCTAAGCACCGAAAACAACTCATGTTAGCATACTAAAACATAATCCACATGAGTTTAACATAAATAAGCCATTACACATGAACATAATTCATTTGAATTCATCAGCTTCCTTAACATAACATACTTTTAATGTAACTCACCATTTCAATTCTTTTCATGCATATATATCATGGTTCATATTGAAAATTACCATTTCCTTTCTTTTTTATGCCCGTTGAACCGTGTAGAATATCATTGTATACGCGAGATAGCTTACACGAAGTGTGCTAAACATATAACTATAACCTTTCCTTTCCTTTAAATCGTTGCTCACACGAGATGTGAAATAGGCCTGCTCACACAAGCTGTGGGTCAGAATGTAAGCTACATGATGCTGCTCACACGATCTGTGGAGTATCTACAACAAATGCAGGATCTCAGCCATTGGTAGGACATTAAAGACCAGCACCCGAAACATAGAAACCCAAATAACATGTCTTTTGTATCCTACAAATTCCTAAGGTTCAAACAGAGCTCGATAGTTGTCGTAACATCGTTGGATTTACATTATTCAGTTACATATTATCAACACATTACATATAGCTAAAAACATAGTATTAAAATGATACACAATCATACGAACTTACCTCGACGATTAAGGTGAAGAAACGGAGTCGACTAATCCGAAACTTTAGCTTTACCTTGATCTAAATCTGTATGAGGTCTGTCTTGATCTAAATAAGCAAATTCATTCTACTTAATTCATACACTATCATATTTAATTCCAAAATTCATACTTTTGCAAATGTACATTTTTTCCCTCAACATTTTAACTTCTTTACAATTTAGTCATTAAGCTCGTAAATGGAAATTTATGTAATTTCATCCTTAACCCATGCTAGCCGAATTTATTATGAACACATATCAACTTATAAAATTCATTATTTCATAATTTCAGCATGTACTTTTACTATTTTTACAAATAAGTCCCTAATTGACATTTTCATCAAAAATCACTTTACAAAACTTGTTTATTTATTAACAAGGAATCATAATCTTTCATTAAAGTTTATAAACCATACAAACATGTTCATGGAAAAACCTTAATCCTTTAACAGTTTTGCAAATTAGTCTCTAGGATAGCTAGAGTAATCTACATCGATTCCGAAAACATAAAAATCATTAAAAACGAGATAAAATTATACTCACATGCAGTGGATACTCCTAGCCGAACCTAGCAAGCTTCCTTGGAGGTATTTTCTTTGGTTTTTGGTGGAAGAAGATAGATTAAAGATGATGGGTTGTAACACCCCTTACCCACAATCCCCACCGGAATCGGGCACGAAGCGTTACTGTACAAAACTACTTGATCGCCACTTAGGCTCACGTGACTACTCTACTTGAGTCATTACAACAACTATAGTTTTGACTTACTTGACCTCACTCGTAGATACGAGGGCTCTCGAGACTATATCAGAAACCTTACGATCCATAAAATTTCTTTCCATCTAAACAGGGAGTACACGCCTGCTAGATGACACACACGCCCGTGTGTAGTCACACACGCCCATGTGCTCATACCGTGCCCAAAAACCCCAACATTCTGCCAAAACTCCCACGGCTAGGGCACACGCCCATGTGAAATGGAACACGCCCGTGTACCCTCATAACATGCCCGTGGCTTTAAATCGTGGGGAGTTACTGACTAATTTAACACGACCTAGACACACCCGTGTGGGCAGACCGTGGTCTATTCTAACTTAAAATGTTAACATGCAGGGACACACGGCCAAGTCACACGCCTGGTTGATCAGGTGTCACACATGGTCTAGACACACGCCCGTGTGCCTACCCATGTGGACAGAACAAGGCTGTTTGCCAAGCTTTTAGCACCCCTATATCTTACACTACATGAGTTCATTCAACAAACTAATAAACATCTCATAATTCAACATATACCTACATTGATAACTTTGAAATTTCTTAAATGATAAAATGTGCCATCATTCTTGGCAATTTACAAAATAAATGTCTTAGCAAGAGCCAATACACCTTTGGCCAAAATAATAAAATAATCTGTTTAGTCTAGCCCCTATACATGCCATACACAAAATCACTAAGTTTGAATATACCGAGGTGAGCAGATAGTATGGGCGGCCTCCTTGTTATCGATGTATCCCAGCTCGACTCTTAAACTTTATAAAACAAGGGAAAAAAAGAATGGGGAGTAAGCTTTAAGCTTAATAAGTTTACATGTAAACAATATAACATTATAACATGTATTAAACAATTACATAGCATTATATACTAAGCGAGAAACAATTTACATTCATGATCATGCTTACTCATTTTCTCCATTCCTACAGTGCAACCATATCAGAAGCTTAGTGCATGCATTCATTAACAAGTTCCCCTGCACTTAGCATCACAAAGTCACATAGTACAACACATCACTATCTCTAATTTCATTACTCCTAGTCAAATTACTCGGTGGTTTCGCACTTAGCCCACCATCAGCCTTTGTTAGGGTGGTATCGCACATAGCCCACCAAAAGATTAGTTACGATGGTATCACACATAGCCCACTAAAAAGATATATAGATGATGGTATCGCACATAGCCCATTGTAATTAAGCAACAAGCGGTATCGCAAATAGCCCACCATCAAATATCGTCCATACACATTCATATAATTATTTCGCCATTCATACAATAATTATTCAATGACTATCACATTCAATCCACTAGAACCACATATGTTCTCAATCATGCCATAATCTAATTAGTAACAAAATGCTTACGAAAATATATATTGCTTACACATAAACTTACCTCGATGCAAACGTGTTAGCTAGTGATTTACTCAATCACCTTGCCTTTCCTACGGTCAAGGTTGATTCCATGTTCTTCTTGATCTATAACAATGAAATTCATTCATTTAGATCATTCTATGATTATAATACATCAAATTCTACACTTAGGCAAAAATGAACATTTTGCCCTTGTACATTGGCAAAATTACGATTTTTCCCCTAGGCTCGTAATTTATTTTTCATCACATTTTCTCGATAAACAAGCATAGATGAACATTTATTTCTCTTACAACTACTCACCATTTCAACTATTTCATGCATTTATGAAACAAACTAAATCTTTGCATTTAAGTCCTACCTAGGTGTTGTTATGAAAACACCTTTCACAAAAGTTGCTTCACCACTCCCCAGCATTCAATTTCTTCCATAAAAACTCAGCTAACCACTTAAACACTCCCATGGCAAGTCCCTAGACTTTCAACCATATCACAAATTAGTCCTCTCATTAGCTAGCTTAAGCTTTGGGGACTCCAAAAACACAAAAATCATCAATTAAAACCACCTAAATCACTTACTTGAATGAGAATTGAGTGGCTGAAAGTTTGAGCCTCCAAGAGCTCTATTTCCTCTTCAATTTTCAGCGGAAAGAGATGAGTGAATAGTGAAATATGATAATATCTTTTACTTCTCTTATTTTATTCATTTCATCACCTAGTTTCCACCAAATTTGACTAAAATTTAATGCTCTTGTCCCCCCTTTGTCTACATGGCCGGCCATACCCTACTAATGGCCTAATTGTATTTTAAAATCCTCCAATTTATAATCTATAGCTATTAGGTACCCCTACCTTATAAAATAGAACTTTTACATCTCCTGCAATTTAGTCTTTTTTCTCAATTAAACATGCTATTGCTAAAATTAAAGCAACAAAATTTCCATATAGCCATATATTAATACCACAACACATAAAATAATATTAAAATAATTTTCCTCAACCTCGAATTAGTGGTCCTTAGACCACTATTCTGACTAGCCCCAAAATCGGGCTGTTACAACTCTCCCCTCTTTAGGGATTTTCGCCCTTGAAAATCTTACCGGTAAAGAGGTTTGGATATTGTTCTCTCATGGTTCCTTCCGATTCCCGCGTAGCCTTCTCTACACCATGTTTTTGCCACAACACTTTTACTAAGGCTATGTCCTTAGTCCTCAACTGTTTCACTTCTCGAGCCAAGATTTTAATCGGCTCTTCCTCATATGTTATATCCGGTCGTATCTCAATTTCTGTCGGAGGAATCACATGCGAAGGATTGAAACGATAACGCCTTAGCATTGATACATAGAACACATTGTGAATTTCTTTAACTCTACTGGTAAAGCCAATCGATATGCCACTGGCCCAATCCTTTTGATAATCTCATATGGCCCTATAAATCTCGGACTCAATTTACCTTTTGACCAAATCTCAAGATTTTCTTCCACGGCGACACTTTCAGAAATACCTTGTCGCCCACTTGGAATTCAATTTCTTTTCTTTTCAAATTCGTGTTCGATTTTTGTCGGTCCGAAGCAGCCTTCAGACTATCCCGGATCACTTTCACCTTTTCCTTAGTCTCTTTAACTAAATCAATCCCATGGATTTGCTTCTCACTCAACTCAGTCCAAGACAAAGGAGTCCGACACTTACGACTATATAAAGATTCATACGGTGCCATCCGTATGCTCGACTGATAATTATTATTGTAAGAAAATTCGACCAAGGGTAGGTATCTTTCCTAACTACCTTCGAACTCTAGCACACAGCATCAGAGCATATCTTCAAGAACTTGAATTACTCTCTCAGACTGACCATCAGTTTGAGGATGAAAAGCAGTACTAAAATTCAACCTAGTACCTAAGGCCTCTTGTAACTTCTTTCAAAACCTCGAAGTAAATCTTGGGTCTGTATCCGAGATAATGGATATAGGCACTCCATGTAATCTTACTACCTCTGCAATGTACAACTCGGATAACTTCTTTAGTGAATAATCAATATGCACAGGTATAAAGTGAGCCGACTTTGTTAATCATTCAACAACAACCCACAAAACATCTTTCTTTTTAGGAGTCAAAGGCAACCCCTTCACAAAGTCCATGGTAATCCGATCCCACTTCCACTCGGGAACCATCACTAGTTGAAGTAATCCCGAAGGCACTTGATGCTCAACTTTCACTTGTTGATAGATCAGACATTTTGTTACATACTCCGAGATGTCTCTTTTCATTCCTAGCCACCAATAAAATTTCTTCAGATTATTGTACATTTTCATACTGCCTATGTGTACTGAAAAATAACTACTATGTGCTTCTTGTAAAATTTCTCGATCAACTCGTCATCTTTAGGTACACAAATCCTATCATGGAACATTAAGTAACCATTCGAACTTACCCAAAATTCAGAATCAACTCCTTCACACTTATCTCTTTTAGCTAGGATCTCATTATCATTCCTTTGAGCTTCACATATTTGTTGAACAAATAGTGGCCTAGCTCTCAACTCAGCCAGTATAGTGCCATCATCAGACAATGACAAACTCGTGCTCATAGCTCTCAAAGCATACAATAATTTTCTACTTAAAGCATCTACAACGACATTCGCTTTCCCCAGGTGGTAATCGATCACTAGCTCGTAGTCCTTCAATAATTCAAGCCATCGTCATTGCCGTAAATTTAACTTCTTTTGATTCATCAAGTACCTTGAACTCTTATGATCCGTAAAGATTCTTCACTTCTCACCATACAAGTAATGTCGCCAAATCTTTAACGCGAAAACAATTGCGGCCAACTCTAGGTCATGAGTCGGATAATTCTTCTTATGTGGTTTTAGCTGTCTCGAGGCGTAAGCGACTACCTTACCCTATTGCATTAACACACAACTGAGACCATTTAACAATGTGTCATTGTAGACCACAAACTCCATTCCTAACTCAGGCTGTACCAAAGTCGGTGCTTCTGTCAATAATGTTTTCAATCTCTTGAAACTCTGTTGGCATTTTTCAGTCCATTCACACTTAACATCCTTGTGCAATAATTTCATCATCGGAGTAGCAATCATAAAAAATCCCTTCACGAACCGCCTATAGTACCCCACCAAACCCAAAAAGCTTCTAACTTCTGACACATTCCTCGGCGGTTTCCACTCCACAATAGCCGAGATCTTTCCCGAATCAACTCTAATACCCTCACCGGACACAATGTGTCCTAAAAATCTAACCTCTCGGAGCCAAAACTTGCTCTTGCTAAATTTGGCATATAATTGCTTGTCTCTCAAAGTCTGCAAGACAATTCTCAAATGCTTTGCATGGTCACTCTCATCTCGGGAGTAAACCAATATGTCATCAATAAAAACAACCATGAACTTATCCAAATACGGTCGGAAGACACGATTCATTAAGTCCATAAAAGCCGCAGAAGCATTCGTTAAATCGAACGGCATGACCAGAAACTCATAATGGCCATACCTCATCCTGAACGTTATTTTCGGCATGTCTTGTTCCTTAACCCTCAATTGGTAATAATCGGATCTCAAATCAATCTTGGAGAACACCATAGCTCCATTAAGTTGATCAAATAGATCATCTATCCTCGGTAAATGATACTTATTTTTCACCGTCACCTTGTTGAGCTGTCTGTAGTCTATACACAATCTCATTGATCCATCTTTCTTTTTTACAAATAATACTGGAGCACCCTATGGTGAATAGCTTGGTCTTGAAAACCCTTATCCGTCACTGGACCTTCAATTCTTTCAACTCCAACGGCGTCATCCTATATGGAGAGATGGAAATAGGTGCCGTTCCTGAAACTAACTCAATTCCAAACTCAACCTCTCTGATTGGAGGTAGTCCAGGTAACTCTTCTGGGAATACATCTGGATACTCACATACAACCGGCATGGTTTCAATCTTTGCTTCAGACTCTTGAGTGTTCAGTACAAAGGCAAGATACGACTCACATCCTTTTCTCAAATATTTCTCAGCTATCATGGACGAAATCATCACCGATAGACTATTTGACTTATTTGATTCAACCCAAATAACATCTCCATTTTCACACTTCAATTCAATAAATTTACTACCACAATTCACTAAAACGCTATGGGCAGTTAACCAATCCATACCAAGAATCAAATCAAACTCATCAAAAGGTAGTAACATAAGGTTTGCCGAAAAATAATGGCCACTAATTGTCAAGGGATAATTCCTACACTCCTTGTCAACTAACACTTGTTTACCTAGTGGGTTTGATACTTTTATCACAAATTCAGTAGACTCAATAGTCATATTAAAACTAAATGCCAATCTCATACAAATATAAGAATGGGTTGACCCCGAGTCAATCAAAGCAATAATAGAGGTGTCATAGAGAGAAAATGTACCCGTTATTATGTCCGACGATGAGGCCTCTTCTCAAGCTCGAATAGCATAGGTCTTGTTGGCGCCGACCCTCTGACCACACAGTAGTGTCTTGTGATGCACCTCTACCTCTAGTCCCACTTCCCGAGTTCTTTTTGGCCTACCTCTAAAGGATGCACTACTTGATCTTACCTCTTGTTTCTTCTCCTTGTCATCCCTTTCAGGAAAGTTTCAAATGAAATGGTTGGGGAGCCACACTTATAGCAATTTCGATTGTTTCCCCAACACTCCTCAGTGTGATGTCTGCCACAACTTGGGCACTCCAGTTTGGACTTTGGATTGCCCACACTTACTATTGAGGTGGCCTGAACTCTTGAACCCGAATACGTGTTACCTCGCTCTCTTTGTGAATGCCCGTCTGACATAGTCATCCGAGGGTTCACTTCCCTAGACCTCTTTGATTGAGCATGGTATGATTTGCTCACCGGCCTCTTCTTCGCATCCCGAGCCTCACTCAGGTATTTCCTCTTTTCCTTACTCAATTCTTTGGCCTTACTAGCCCGATCCACCAATACCATAAATTCTTTTAGCTCTAAAATCCCAACTAGAAGTCTGATGTCTTCATTCAACCTGTCTTCAAATCTCTTGCATAAGGTAGCTTCCGTGGATACACATTATTGTGCGTACTTGCTGAGCCGAACAAATTCACGCTCATATTCCACCACAGTCATTTTTCCTTACTTCAGTTCAAGAAATTCCTTTTACTTCTGGTCTACAAACCGTTGACTTATATACTTCTTTTGAAACTCTTCCAAGAAAAAGTCCCACATTACCCTCTCTTTAGGAACCACTGATGTCAACATTTTCCACCAATGGTATGTCGAGTCCCTCAGCAAAGATACAGCGCATTTCAAGCTCTCCTCAGGTGTACAGGAGAGTTCCTCAAATGCCCTCATTGAGTTCTCAAGCCAGAGCTCCGCTCGCTCAGGGTCATCATCTTTATTAGCTCAAAAATCTTTAGCCCATTACTTTCGAATTTTGTCTACCGGGGGCTTAGTTGTCCTCACCATTTCTATACCTTGGGAAGCCACAGGAATTGGCTGATGTATAGGAGGAGGTGGATGAGGTTGAGTATTGGGGTTAGCTCATACATACTTAGTGTACCAATTGCTCATCAATTGGAGAAAGGCTTCCCAAGCCTTTTCTCCTTGACCCCTAGTCTCAGGTTCACTTTGCACAGGCGCGGTCCCTTGCATAGAGTCATGACATTAGTCAAAGGCTATCAGTAATGTAGATTGATCGGGATCCATGTACTAAATAAAAAAATTTAAAATCATCAGAAGCTATCATACTATCATTATACACTTATGGCATGTATAGATGGACTCCTACACACACTACAGTAATCCTAAAACTGACTAAACCATAGCTCTGATACCACTAAATGTAACACCCCTTACCCATAATCCCCACCGAAATCGGGCATGAATCATTACTGTACAAAACTACTTGATCGCCACTTAGGCTTACATGACTACTCTACTTGAGTCACTACAACAACTATATTTTGACTTACTAGACCTCACTCGTACATACGAGGGCTCTTGAGACTATATCAAAAACCTTACTATCCATAAAATTTCTTTCCATCTAAACAGGAAGTACACGCCTGTGCTAGATGACACACACGCCCGTGTGTAGTCACACACGCCCATATGCTCGTACCGTGCCTAAAAACCCTAGCATTCTGCCAAAAATCACAAGGCTAGGGCGCACACCCATGTAAAATGGAAAATGCCCGTGTACCCTCATAACATGACCGTGGCTTTAAACCATGGGGAGTTACTGACTAATTTAACACGGCCTGAACATGCCTGTGTGGGCAGACTGTGGTCTATTTTAACTTAAAATGTTAACATGCAGGGGACACATGGCCAAGTCACACGCCCGTGGGCTGACCGTGTGTCACACATGGTCTAGACACATGCCCGTGTGCCTACTCATGTGGACAGAACAAGGCTATTTGCCAAGTTTCTAGCACCTCTATATCTTACACTACATGAGTTCATTCAACAAACTAATAAACATCTCATAATTCAACATGCACCCACATTGATAACTTTGAAATTTCATAAATGATAAAATGTGCCATCATTCTTGGCAATTTACAAAATAAATGTCTTAGCAAGAGCCAATACACCTTTGGCCAAAATAACAAAATAATCTGTTTAGTCTAGCCCCTATACATGCCATACACAAAATCACTAAGTCTGAATATACCAAGGTGAGCAGATAGTATGGGCGGCCTCCTTGTTATCGACATATCCCGGCTCGGCTCTTAAACTCTATAAAACAAGGGAAAAAGAGAAGGGGGAGTAAGCTTTAAGCTTAGTAAGTTTACATGTAAACAATATAACATTATAACATGTATTAAACAATTACATAGCGTTACATACTAAGCGAGAAACAATCGACATTCATGATCATGCTTACTCATTTTCTCCATTCCCACAGTGCAACCATATCAAGCTTAGTGCATGCATTCATTAACAAGTTCCCCTCCACTTAGCATCACAAAGTCACATAGTACAACACATCACTATCTCTAATTTCATTACTCCTAGTCACATTACTCAATGGTTTCGCACTTAGCCCACCATCAGCCTTTGTTAGGGTGGTATCGCACATAGCCCACCAAAAGATTAGTTACGATGGTATCACACATAGCCCACCAAAAAGATATATAGACGATGGTATCGCACATAGCCCATTGTAATTAAGCAACAAGGCAGTATCGCACATAGCCCACCATTAAATATTGTCAATACACATTCATATAATTATTTCGCCATTCATACAATAATTATTCAATGACCATCACATTTAATCCACTAGCACCACATATGTCTCATTTATTCCATACTCTAATTATCAACATAATGCTTAGGAAAATATATATTGCTTACACATAAACTTACCTCGATGCAAACGTGTTAGCTAGCGATTTACTCAATCACCTTGCCTTTCCTACTACCAAGGTTGATTCGATTCTTCTTGATCTATAACAATGAAATTCATTCGTTTAGATCATTCTGTGATTATAATACATCAAATTCTACAATTAGGAAAAAATGACCATTTTGCCCTTGTACATTGGCAAAATTATGATTTTTCCCCTAGGCTCGTAATTTATTTTTCATCATATTTCTCGATAAACAAGCATAGATGAACATTTATTTCTTTACAACTACTCACCATTTCAACTATTTCATGCATTTATGACACAAACTAAATCTTTGCATTTAAGTCCTACCTAGGTGTTGTTATGAAAACACCTTTCACAAAAGTTGCTTCACCACTCCCCAACATTTAATTTCTTCCATAAAAACTCAGCTAACCTCTTAAACACTCCCATGGCAAGTCTCTAGACTTTCAACCATTATCACAAATTAGTCCCCTCATTAGCTAGCTTAAGCTTTGGGGACTCCAAAAACACAAAAATCATCAATTAAAACCACCTAAATCACTTACTTGAATGAGAATTGAGTGGATGAAAGTTTGAGACTCCAAGAGCTCTATTTCCTCTTTAATTTTCGGTGAAAAAAGATGAGTGAATAGTGAAAGATGATAACATCTTTTACTTCTCTTATTTTATTCATTTCATCACCTAATTTCCACCAAATTTGACTAAAATTTAATTCTCTTGTTCCCCCTTTGTCTACATGGCCGGCCATACCCTAATAATGGCCTAATTGCATTTTAAAATCCTCCAATTTATAATCTATAGCTATTAGGTACCCCTGCTATTTAGTCCTTTTTCTCAATTAAACATGCTATTGCTAAAATTAGAGCACCAAAATTTCCATATATCCATATATTAATACCACAACATATAAAATAGTACTAAAATAATTTTCCTCAACCTCGGATTAGTGGTCTCGAGACCACTATTTTGACTAGCCCTAAAATCGGGCTGTTACATGGGTTTTATTTTTCTTTTATTTTACTTTAACTTATTTACTAATTTACATAATTAGCCTTATTAATTAAACTTTAAATCACTTAATAAGGTGTCCATATATGTCCACTCATAAGAATAATGGTTTAGTTACCATTTAAATCCCTTACATAAAAGTTCTATAGCCATTTAACTCCTTTAGCTACTAGAACTACAATTTTTCACCTTATACGATTTAGTCCTTTTCATGAAATTAAGCATGCAAACGGGAAAATTTCTTAACAAAATTTTTCTATGACACTGCTAACATACCATAGACCTTAAATTAATAATAAAATAAATATTTTCACATTAGATTTATGGTTCAAAAACTAGTATTCTAATTTTACTAAAAATAGGCTGTTACAAACATTGTAATCTTTCAATGATCAAAGGCAGAAGCACCAAACAAATGCTAACAGAACTATCACGATCAATCGATAACTTCTTTCTTTATCTTTTTAGAGCTACGCATTGATGAAAATGTGTTTTCTAAAGTGTAGGGGCTTGACATAGGAAATTTGTTTCAATTTTTATGTTTTTCTTTTGAATGATGTGCTTGAACTTGTAGAAATACAAGTGATTGGTTAGGAGCATGTATATAGGTTGATTGTATTTATTATAAATTTGGCATGATAGTAGATTATTGTAACACCCCAAACCTGGCCTAGATGTTACGACTGAATCTGACGTGCCACATCGAAGTGTCTTTCAAAATCAGGGCTTGTTGATAGAAATTTGTAAGTTAAAACCCATTTAGTTTTTTTTTGTTGCTTGAGAAAAATAGGCAAATTAAGTTATTACAATTTAAAAAACTCTTCTCAAAACATTTACCGTTTATCTTGAAAATAATTATTATTTTAAAAACTCATTTGTATTAGTTTGGCAGTTTAATCAAGAAATCAAAACCCAATTAAAAATAAGTTAAACCCACCAATGGACTTACTACATAGTCAATAGCCCAATATGGAATTTAAATAAATAAGTCTAACACAAAACATCAACGATCGTGTGGCCACCTCCGAGTCCCTCGCGGCTCCAAATCGTCTAAGGCTGGGGATTACCTGTACAGTTAAAAGAAAGGGTGAGTTTATGAAAACTCTTTATGTAATCCCCTATCCTTCATCAAGAATATATGAAGAATGCGGGCCGAGCCCTTTTGAATAACAGAACACTGTGGGCTTTAACCCAGCATAGTAATAGTGTAGTGTAGGCCTTAGCCCGTTACAATATTAGAATCAGAAACAAAATACATGTGGGCCTAAGCCTAATACAGTGACTGTATCAACAAGAATGAAATGCAAATGCAATGATGCAATGATGCAACCCATCCCAATCCAGCCAACACACCACCCATACCAACCAACACACTATGTGGGGATAAATTTGACCCACCCAGCCAACACACCAATATCAGAACCGGTTGTGCCACTAATCAATATCGCAGCAAAGCTGCTAGTAATCAGAATAGCTAAGAGCCGTAAGTAGGATAGCTATAACACTATGAGTACAGTAATATGATTGGCACAAAGTCATCGACAGTAGTAATATGACCGACACACAACCATCAGTAAAGGTAATATAATCGGCACAAAGCCATCAGTAACAGTAATATGATTGGCACAAAGCCATCAGTAGCAATGATATGATCTGCACATAGCCATCAATAACATCGCAAAGAAAGTCGCCAAGAACTGTCGTAGCAAAGTCGCTAGGAAAAAGATCGCAACAAAGTCGCTAGTAATAAAGATATGTAGCAAAGCCACCAAGATGATGATTGTGGCGAGCCACCAAGACAAAGATTTCCTCCATAACAAAGATCCCAACCCCATGCAGTATGTCGTGTATGCAAAATGTCATGCTCAGAATCAATCATACAAATCACAAACAAAACAGTCATTTAAATCACAGAGATATCAGTCATTTACGTCACAAACAAATCAATCATTTACATCGCAGACAAATCAATCATTTACCCTCGAGGGGCAAAATAGTCATTTTTCCCTTTGGGGGTATATCGGTCAATTCACCTAATAGATGTATTACAGTAATTTTACCTATAGGGGCATCACGGTCATTTTACCCTATAGGGGTATTACAGTCATTTTACCCTATAGGGGCATTATGGTTATTTCACCCTATAGGGGCATTATGGTCGATTTACCCTACAGGGGCATTACGGTCTTTTTACCCTACGAGGGTATTACGGTCATTTTACCTTACAGGGGTATTACGATCATTTACCCTACAGGGGCATTACGATCATTTTACCCTATAGGCATTACGGTCATTTTACCCTACAGGGGTATTATGGTTATTTTACCTTACAGGGGCATTACGGTCATTTTATCTTATAGGGGCATTATAGTCATTTTACCCTACAAGGGCATTACAGTCATTTTACCTTAGGGGGCAGTACTATCATTTTACCCTATGGGGAATTACGATTATTTTACCCTACAGGGGCATTATGGTCCTGATAACAACTTTTCTGAAGGTTTACAATCGCCTCGAACAACACAGATAACCTAAATGGTTGTAACGGTATAAATGGGCCCAAGGCCCATTATTTGGCCCAAGTGGGCCCACATGCTCGTGTGGTCCATTTAGCCTATATTCAGTCATGGCTATGCGAACTACATAGCCCAGTCTAGTATTTGCCACTTAACGTGGATTTTATCCGTGTAGGGCCCATGATCCCATTGGGCTTACACGACTCATTTTGGCCCAACGAGGCCCATAACGGCCCAAGTGCACGAGAACACTCGTGGTGCCCTCTTCAGTCTACCGCCCACAGTTGTAGGTTCAATTTTACCACACAAGTGATCACATGCTCATGAGGCCTTAAATGTCAAATTTTGACTTTTCGGCTTTTATCGATTCACAACGGAGATAGTGTGATTACACACCTTTTTCACGAGTGCTAGCGAAACTCCTCTTGGAACCAACCTATATTGATTTGAGCTTTCAGTTAGTCTCTTACTTAACAGTGTTCATAGTCATCTAATCCCCATACAATACTCCTGCTTACCTTGACCGAATGGAGTATGGCCAAATGTACTTAGATCATGGCTAGAATCAACAACACGTATCCTGTCACTTAACTGCACACACGACAGATAGATAGATAGAACCAATTAAATTGTTTCCAAAAGCCTTATAGATAAAACTTCCAGAATCTAAGAGTAATTGGCCTATACCCAACAACAAGGTGTCAAAAGTACCTTAATCAAATATTGGAAGACAGGGTTTTGACACTCGAGAACACTTGCACCTTTCACTCCTCGGTAATACTTGGAATAATAGTGAACTAGAGAAGGAACATACAAATGCCAACCGATTTCTCTGAAGTCTTGTAAAACTAGACCAAAATACCAAGGAGTAGTCGGCTTAGTATTTAAGAGGGAAAAATGGAGTTCAAGGGACAAGAGAGGAGGAGAATTGACTTGTAAAAGAATAGAGGAAACAAAATAAGAATAATAGAAGAAGAGAGATGTTACGCTTGGCCAAGACAAAAAGAGGTATTTGGAGGAGAAGAAATGTGAATAGAGAGGGAAAGAATAATAGTGTAGTCGGCTTTGATTGTGAGAGAAGAGGGACAAGGGTTCGGCCAAATGAAGGATTAAGATCGAGAGTAGAGAGACAAGGTTCGGCTTAAAGAAATAAGCAAAGAAAATGCTCAAAAGCATTTTGATCACCAAGGTAGAGCACGAAATCATTAAAAGAGGAGAAAGTAGGAAAATTCGGCACTCAGGAAAACCAAAACTGCTCTCAAATTGCCGAAAAATGCACACAAAAGAGACCCCTAGCTGAATTTGCATATACAAGCTTCCCCAATCGACCACAACTCTCCAAGTTTTGAATTCCTTGATTTCCTCCTCCAAATCACCCAACTACCAACCACATCCCTTGATTCTCTGCTCCTTGACCAATTCAAACCTCATCTAGCAGAGTTTCAGTCCAACTCCACCTCTCTCACCTCAAATAAATAAAATAAATATCCCTTTGCATTCCATGGGATTCAAACTTGAGCTCCTTTGCAACTTAAACTACGCCAGTAACCACCTTACCAACCAGATCCTTGTGTTATATTTTAACCACACATATCTAAAAGGCCTACTATCAAGCAGCAAGGGTTTTATTCACTTAAAAACTAAAATTTTTGCCAAAGCCCATGTTTAAACCCAGGACTTCTCCAACACTTCTTAGGACCCTTAGCCACTGAAGCAGACATTTAATTGTGTCATTTCCTTACACAATTAAATACTTATGTACAGCCTCCTTACTGATCCATACACAAGGCCCAATACTTTTAGGCCCAAAATTTGGGGCGTTACAATGATTTTAAAATTTGAATTATTAGAATACTAAATTCAATTTATTACACTGTAAATATGCATTGAGCAATTGAATGTACCATATGATATAAGAAATATAAGGAAACGAGCATTCTAGTATGTATGATAGATTGTTGAAATTGTGATTATTTGGGTGATTAAATTTGTGAATATTGAGATACCTAGGGATGACCTAAGGTATTATTTGGTATACACCTACAGCCAGTAAGATTACCCTATTTATTCATCCTTAGTACCTATATTTGAGCCAGAAAACACTTCTTGATGAACCTTCACGCAAAATTCGAGCAAAAAATGTTAATTTATATTTGCCATTTTTCTTTTGTAATAGCTCGTTTTTAGTCAAATCTAAATAGTGATTTTGAAACCAAAAATTTGAAGTTAAAATAATTATTTTATTATTATTTTTAAGGTTTACAGCATGATTGAATGATTTTGTGAAAGTTTCGTTCAGTAATTTTATCGTTTGGTTGGTTAATTTAATAAAAAGGACTAAATCGTGTAAAGCGTAAAACTTGAGTTCTAATAGCTAAAGGTGTCTAATAGCTGTAGAACCTTAAAGTTAAGGTTCTTATGTTGTAATTAGACCATTTTAATTGTGAGTGGACAAAGATGGACTTGCATTTTATGATTTTAATGAGTTATAACTAAGGTTAATTTAGTAATTTGGTTAATTTAATAAGTTAAAATTTTAATAGCATAATATCATCATCTTCTTTAAGTGATCACCACTGAAAATTAGGGCAATAGGAAGGCTGTAACACCTCTTACCCATATCCATCACCGAAATAGGGTACGAGGCATTATCGGACTTAATCACCTATAACCGATCATTTCGAGTCACAAATTTTCATCTAAATTTAAAACTTTTCATATTCAATGATAGAGTCCCTAATATGGACCTACAAGGCCCAAAACATGCTTTGGAAGCGGTTCGGGACTAAACCGAGAACTTTGGAAAATTTCACAACACTTGGAAAATTTTTCTTCAAAACAGGGTCACACTCAATATGCATCCTCAACAACTCTTATATATGCATAATTATATCTAATTATCATACCATACTATTGAGCCAAACTTAGCCATTCGACATCAAGACTACTAGCACATTCAACCATTAGGTATTTAGGCCATAACCCACAACTCATCATGTATCATGCAAACACAGCTCACATCACAAGACATTGGCATATAAATAATATATATAGGCTTACAATTAATTAGCCAATATAAGCCAATTAGCATGGCTACATACTACAATAACCTTTAACCATTACAAGCCAATACATTTGGCCAAAACATAATAACACATATACAAAATGACTAAGTTCCTATACATGCCATAGACTTAAATTACTTGAAGGCATTGATACCAGTCAAAAGCTTAATAGTGTGACAGAATCTCCGACGATCTCCAACTTGAGCTAGCCTCTGTGACACTATAGGAAAAAGGAAAGGAAGGGGGTAAGCTATATAGCTTAGTAAGCCCGTATGAAAATAATAAGCAAATTATTAACATGTTTTCACCAATTCTCACAATATGTTCTCAAGGTAATACAATCATAATTGCACAAAATTTCACTATTTACTTATGTTCATCTCAAGCTGTCTACTCGGGTCAGAGTAACTAAATTATTTATATCTTGAGATACAAAACTCAAAATTAAGATCCATTAATTTTTCCTGAAACTAGAATCATATATCTTATTACCATAAAATTTCCAAAATTTTTGGTTTAGCCAATAAGTACAGTTATTCATTAAAGTCACCCCTATTCTGCTGTCTGACAGTTCCGACCCCTCTTCACTAAAAATTAATTATCTCCTCGTACGGGATTTGAATGATGTTTCCATTTGTTGTTTTGAAAATAGACTCATTAAGGATTTTAGGAATGTAAATTATAACCCATAATTATTTTTTTAAAATTTTTAACTATTTTCCAAATTTAGAACAGGGGATTCCAAAATCATTGTAACTCTGTCTCACAAAAATTCAAGTATCTCAGGGTATGAAATTCTTTTTCTTACACCGTTTATTTTACATAAAAATAGACTTAATAAGATTTAATTTCATATCTTATTAAATCTCTAATTCAATTTCCACCATTTTTGGTGATTTTTCAAAGTGATAAAACTGCTACTGTCCAAACTATTTTATTGCTAATTTTACTCTATCATGTTTTCTTTGTATTAATTCTCATTTACACACATAGAACACTAAAGTATATCCATAGTTAGCCACGACAATAGATAGTCATCCTCAAATATTTACAAGTCTTCATTGTAACACTTACTCCATATCAACCTTACCAAAGTTCGATTACATATCGAGCACATTGCTCATGAATATATATACACATGTACCTGGACTTGTTCATCACATAATCACATTCAATTACACTTTGTCATTTTCCCGTTGAACACATCGAATATTATTGGATACATGGAAGTTTGCACATAAGTACCACACTTGTAGCCAAAGCTACTTAACATCACTTTTCACATAGAGGCTCGTTCTCGAGCTATTCACTTTCAC
The DNA here is from genome assembly GCA_025506655.1 of Gossypium rotundifolium. Classification (NCBI taxonomy): domain Eukaryota; kingdom Viridiplantae; phylum Streptophyta; class Magnoliopsida; order Malvales; family Malvaceae; genus Gossypium; species Gossypium rotundifolium. The sequence continues at coordinate 153,166,787 of CP106727.1, read as the reverse complement.
GGGTCTGCTCACACAAGCTGTCAGTCATTCGTTACTACTCAGTGTTGCTCACACAAGCTGTCATGTATCCACAACACATGCCAGTATACCCAGCCACTGGTAGAACTTAAGACCAGCACCCGGATTCACTTAGTCACAATTTCACATAGATTTCACATAGGTCCCTAGTGGCATGTCACTTGTATCCTATTCTATTCCTAAGGTTCAACCGGGAAATTTCTCACATTTCGATACTTTTTCAATTTCCTTAAATATTCAGCCACATCTCATAAAATATATCAAAACATAAAAACGTAAGTAAAAATGATGCATTATTTACATACAAAATTACTTCTAAAGCAAAATCGGTGAAAAGGACTTATTTGTCAATTACTATTTTCCCCGATCTAGATTTGAACCTTGTTTTTCTTGATCTAAAACATCACAATTAACTTATTTAATCATTATACTAATCAGCTTAGCCCAAAAATCATATTTGAAAAATTTACATTTTTGCCCCTAAACTTTATCATATTTATACTTTTGCCCCTAGGCTCGTAAAATGATTTTCATTCAATTTCTTTGTACTTTAAGCCTAGTCGAACCATTTTCATAACTATAACAGCCCATAATTTCCATTAAAACACACTTTTATGACATATTTTATAACTTTTACAAATTAGTCCTTTTAGGCATTTTCACCAAAAATCACTTAGTAAAAGTCATTTCTCTAACCATAAACATGCATTTTCTACCATTAAACATCAAAATACACACATATTCATCATGGGTCAAAACCCCAGGCTTTAACCATATCTCAAATTAGTGGTAGAAATAGATAGATCTTGTTACGAGGATTTCAAAAACGTAAAAATCATTAAAAACGGGGCTAGAACGGACTCACAATCGATCTTGGAAGCTTGAAAAACCCTAGACATGGAAAACTAAATGACCAAAATGCCCTTAATGGAAAACTTTGGAAACATGCCTAACCATGTCCATTTTTGTCCCCAAACTTAAACCATGTTCTATTTACCATATAAGGACCTCCAATTTAAAATTTCATAACAATTAGACACCTCTAGCATGTAGAACTCAACTTTTGCACTTTTTATAATTTACTCCTTTTGACTAAATTGAGTGCCCAAACGTCAAAATTTTCGAAGGAAATTTTCACAAAATCATTTCTTGAAATCGTAGACCATAAAAATATAATAAAAATAAATTTTCTTATGTCGAATTTGTGGTCCCAAAACCACTATTTTGACTAGGCCCAAAATCAAGTTGTTACAAAGCCATTGTTATTCTTTTCATTCGGCCAAGCTCATTTGTGCAATTGTAAGTCCGTTTTTTTCTTGTTTTTAATGATTTCTATATTTTTGAGATCGTTGCTTCGTATTCTAGCTAGCCTGTACCTTTGATTGCGAAACTGTTACAAATTTAACATTTTTCCATTGTTGAAGTTTGAGTAAATTGATATTGATGATAGATTATGAAGGTTTATTGATAGATTTACTAGTTTTATAAAGTGATTTTTGACAAAAATGTCAAAAAGGGATTAATTTGTGAAAATGTAAAATTATGTGGGTAAAAGTGTAAATAAATAAAATATATGGGCTGCTAGGGACTCCATTAAAATTTGGCTAAGCATGGGTTTGTGATTAATTGCATGAATTTCCAATTTTTTGTGATAGGGACTAAATTGTAAAAGATGTGAAATATTAGGGGCAAATGTGTAAAAATGCCTTAAAGTGAAATTTGGACTAAATTGAATAGACCGAATACTGAATGTGCTAATTTTAAAATATATATAGATCAAGATAAGTAAGGATTGAATCTAGATCGGGGAAAAGGAAATGTTGACGATTAGCCGATATTTGTTATCCTAGCGATACGAGGTAAGTTCGTATAATTAGAATCTAACTTTTAAATACTTGTAATTATTTGAAATGAATGTATGTAATTGAGTAAATGATCTACTTGAAATTCGAATGCCTTATTGATATAGTCTGATGGTTATCGAGCCCCATTTGAACCGTAAGAATTCGTAGGATACGAGTGACATGTCACTAGGGTTACTGTTTAGGTCGAGATCCTGCATGTGTTGCGGACTCACACAGCTCGTATGAGCTTACCGATATATTAGCTCGTAAGAGCTTACTGTTCTCAGCTTGTCAGAGCTTACTATTCATCATCGCGATAGAGCTTACTATTCATCAACTTAGGATGAATTCTCCGATCATAGCTTGAAAGAGTGAATACGATGATGAATTGACAGATTACTGATTAATACACTTAGTGTGTATCACCCATGTATCTATCGATATTCTAACAAGTTCAACAGGCATAATTCTGCTAATGGTTATACGGATGAATTATTGGTTATATAAATGGATTGTCGATTATATGAATGAGGATGAATTGTTACATATGTTATACATGTTATATGAATTTGGTATGATATAATACATTGATGTATGAAATTGAGATAAAGGTTGATTATATGTACTTATGAGACTAACATATTGATGAATGCTTGTGTATAGGCATTTGGCAAGTGAATTTGATATACTTTGTTTAATTGTTTGATTATGTATAAATGGTATGTTAAATTCTGAATTATACGGGTTTACTAAGCTATAAAGCTTACTCTGTTTATTTTCTATGTTTTATAGAGGTTTGATAGCTCACTCAATTCAGATAAAAGTTAAGAGTTACTCATCACACTATCCAGTTTAGTTTTTAACTCTTGGATAAATGTAAATATGGCAAGTATAGGCTAGTTATAAAGATGATAGTTTTGGTTACTTGAGCTAGTGATTTTGGTACATGTTGTGGTATAAGATATAGCCATTTGATTTGTCTTAATTTGGTATAATGCTTTTGTTGCATATGAGTATTCAAATATGTGTATGAAATGTTATGGATTGGCTGCCTATTGAGTTACAAAATGTTGCAAATTATACTTGTGCAGGTATATGAAAATAGGGTGGCAAAATGGCTTTGCAAATAGCCTATTTTTGTCCACAAGGGCAGAGACACGGGCATGTGTCTCAGCCGTGTGTGACACATGGTTATGTTACACGGTCGTGTGTCCTATGGTGTTGAAATTAAAATGAAGTCAGTATGCTCCACACGGTCTCACACACGGGCGTGTGATTGGCCGTGTGGCACAAGTCAGTATACCCCCTAATTAGCACACGACCTAGCACACGGGTGTGTGACTTGGCCGTGTTGCATAAGTCACTATACCCTACAATTTTGGCACGGCCTAGCACATGGCCTGACACACGGGCTGTGTGGCCACTTCGAAGGGCACACTGGCTAGACACATGGGTGTGTGGTTGGCCGCGTGACCCAAGTCAATATGTACCCCTGTTTTCACACGGCTGGTGTAATGGGAATGTCTGGTGGCTGTGTGAGACACATGGCCTGGTCACATGGGCGTGTGTCCCCTGATTTGATAAAATTTACTAAGTGTTGAAAAATTTCCCGAGTTATCGGTTTAGTCCCGAATTACTCCTAATGCATGATTAAGGCCTCGTAGGCTTGTTAAAGGGACACTATGATTTATTTTGAGATTGAATTGTATTTGAATTGATAAACTATATATGAAATGTATGTTTAACGGTATTGAAAGTTTAGTAATGCTCCGTAACCCTATTTTGAAGGTGAATACGGGTGAGGGGTATTACATCTTTGGTCCTAGACTGCATGACTATAGACGTCTGGCCATACTTATTGAGGGTTAAGTAGATAAATTATGGTAGAATTTTTGTAAAATTAGAGTGAAATAGGAAGGATCAACGTGATAGAGTGATTATAGCCTATCCAACATGTGTAGCAAAAGAAAAATTCAAAAAGAAAATAAAAAATGAGTAGAAAAGGATCCTAAGAGTAAAAGCATTCGTGAACGGGAAATGTATTGAAAAATAAGAAAGAAAAGTGACAAAGCCACCAAAAATAAAGATACTCATTCATTAGTGCACACAAACTCGTGAGCTAGCCATAGTTGCTATATTATGCTGTGATTTCCTATGGAGAAATTAGGAAGGTGAGAGAAGGAGAAATAAGGCGGTGAGCGGTAAAGGTCGCTAAGAGGGAGAATAGGGAACAATATGATGTGCTAAACTAATTTTTTGCTTGAAACTATTTGATGCTTACTATTCTTGAATCCTATACATGTCCTAAGCCTCAGAATATTACAAGCCGAAAAGCTCTATGTGATCTAGGTAGACTTATTTATGAATTGACATCATACTAAACAATTGCATTTACGACTGATTGTATTCTGTTAGGATAATCAAATTACCTGTATAACTTATTGATGGATCCTTACATTTGAAACCTCTAATGTTTGTATGCTTTGTAATATACTAAACTTAGGTGATTGATATTAAAAGTGGTAAGTCAACTATATATCATGCCAAGATTGTGTAAATATGAAATGCCTAGTCATGTGCTCTAAAACTAGCATTTGTACCATATTTGCTTAAGGGTCGTCTTTCAATTACTATTTTCATTTGCTTTGCTTAAGGATAAGCAAAGACTTAAGTGTGGGGGAGTTTAATATGTCATAATTTGGTGTAGCAAATTAAACTAGTTTTTGCACTTGAAAAACTTTGATACAAGCATTTTTATCATGCTTTAATTATGTTTTCCTAGTTTCATTTACATTCAATAAAAAATGAAATTTGAGTCTTTTACTGACCTTAGGGGCCGAATGAGGCCTAAGGCTGAGCTAATATACTTTGTGAGTGTGCAGGAGACCATTAGAAGAAGTACCAACTCAATATTGGTCGTTGCAAGGAGTTAGATGTCGCAACATAGGGAGCAGAGAGTAAGAATTCCAAGACTGCCTTCATCTTTGAGACACAAACAAGGGATGTTGTGACACACCCCTAAAGCTATCCTGAGTATGAGCATACTACCCTCGATGTCACGACACAGGCACTAGGGTGTCGTAAAATTGGTCCTGTACGAGAAATACTTACGAGCCAGGGGCATTTTGGTCTACAAAATTAAATATTAAACACGAGAGTGTCAGCTGACCTAGGGTTGAGGGCGACGAGAAACCTAACTCTATAAATAGGCTTTTTTAACACTTTTTATGGACAACTTTTCATATTTTATAATTATTTTCATAGTTTTGATTTTTAGTTTTTCCCTTTTCTTAAACTTTAGGTTCTTTTTCATTTTGCATTTGTTGGAAGATCTGATTTATGGAACTCGATCAACTCTTTGTGGATTTTGTGCTTCAATTAAATAAAATTTAGGCTTCTCTTAAACCTTTGTATCTTGATTTACTATTGATGTTCATCTTTTATATTAAGTTAATTATGTTTTTGAGATCTATGAGGAACTAATCCTCTTGTGGGGGATTAATGAGTGGAGGAATGATTAATTGATTTTTGTATAGGGTGTTCTTAGCAAATCAGCTGTTTGGGAAAGAAAGAGGTTAAACCCTAGGCATGATGACCCTAGGAAGTCATTTAGGTGGGAATTAATCCAAAATCGGTATGGCCTATCCGTGAAAACCTTAACCCCGAACCAGTCTAAACTGTGAGGTTGAGAGATAAGTATTTCTTGCTGACTCATTATTCTAGTGGAAGATGGAGAGATCCTGCTAGGATAATGACTAGTTGATTGAACAGGGAACCCGAAGCAACAGTTAGGTATGATTACCTAAGTGAGCTAGTCACCCATGCTCATATCTGATTAAGTTTCCATAGCAAATTTCCCAAATTTTTCCATTTATTTTATTTTATTTCTTTAGTTATTAAAAAACCTTTATTTATGTTTAATCGTAATATAATTTATTTAAAGTACTAATTAGCTTTATTTTTGCTTAGGCTAGAATTAATTTAGTGCTCGCCTCCCTTGGGTACGATCCTCGAAGTACTCACCTACTTCATTGTAACTAGATTACAACCTGGCATGTATACTTGCAGATACCTCCTATTAACATATTTTGTGCAAGATTTCTACCCTGGAGTTGGTACGTCTAGAGGCAGTCAGGTGCCTACTGGTGTGGTGTAGTTACCCGCGTATCCCTATTTTTTATTTAATTCATCGACTAACTGTTAAAGGAGAATGATTGTCTGATTCAGTACACTGATTGGAAATAAATGTGATGATATGTTTATGTCTACTCTTTTGCTACAATTGAGAAAAATGTTACATTTGTGGATGGGCTTGATGAAATGATACTAAATGGATTTTATATGAATGAATGGATGAATTATATGATTGGGTATTAAATACTCATCTTTTGGTTGTGACATATGGTGACAAGATACATGGTTAAACTTGTTATTTTGTTATGTTAGTTCTGTTATGAGGTAAGTTACAATTTTATTACCTATGAGCTTACTAAGTATAGACAATGCTTACTCAGTTTTGTTTTTCCTATCCTATAGATATTTTGCAAAACGTTTGGTTGATAATGTATACAGTTCACTTTGGTTGATAATGTTTTGATATGTGCGTAATAATATGTTAATGTTCATAAGAAGACATGTTTATAAGTCTTGCTAAATGGTTGTGCTATCTTGAATGTTGTTTTGATATGTGATCAATGTGATGAAATGTATAAATATGAATTTCAATTGATTACTAAATGAGGTGAAATGGTACAATAATGGAAATGGTAAAATGTGCTTAAATGAGTAGAAATTATAACATGTTATATGGTATACTTATAAACCTTGAAATGTATTTGTGTTTGTGAATGGTCAAATGAATATTTAATTGATGAAATTAGGAAATGGAATGAGCATTTATGTATGGTTGATGTTGAATGGAATGAATGTTTAGTATTAAGTGTTTAAATGAATTGAGATATTACATGTTGTGTTGAATGTGATTGAGGTGCCTTAAGGGATATTGGTTTGAATTTGGATTTGATTATGTCTTGGAATGATTTTGTGTATTTGAAACAGGTTTTTGAATTGATGATTGCATACACATAGTTTAAGTAAAAGATTGTTTTAGGTCACTTGATTATTTAGGTTCATTTTTTTTCACATGGGCTAATACACGGCTGTGTGTCACACACGGGCAAATGACATGGCCATGTGCTCTGTATTGTCAGGTTGGTTTAGGTTAAAGACGATCACAGTCTCTCACACGGTCATGTGCATGTTTATAAGAGTTTAAATTTATGTCCATAAGCCCTTAGTTAGTTACATGGTGGTGTGACCCTACTTTACACGGCCTCAATTTGTCATATAGCCTAGTCACATGGTCGTGTGGCCTTATTTTACACATTTGCCCAATCTTTTTTGAAATGTTTCAAAGTAGTCCCTGATTAGTTCTAAATTGTATTTAGAGCTTTGATCGCCTATAAATGAGTTATCATTTATACATAAAATATAACACCAAAAATATAAGAATTGAGAACAATGATGTCCGTAAGTGCATGAGACAAATTGTAATATAGTTTTGCACAACGAAATTCTTGGAAGTATTGTGAGGATCGTGCCAAAGGGAGGATGAGATAAATTATGAAAACATTTTTACAATAATGAGTTTAAGTGGTAGTAATTAATTCCAATATTACGATAAATCATAAAATAAGTTGATAAAATAAAAATAAATAAACAACGAAAATAGATAAATAAGAAAAAAAGATAAAAATCATTAAACAAATTAGGAAGATTAACTCGCTTTATGGTTTTTAACTAACTGCAGATTAGGGTTTTAGGGTGGATTAGCTATCAATTAACCAATTATTACCTCTTGGCCTCTAATTAACTAATTGTGTAACAGTTCGATTTAGACCCTAGTCAGAATAGTGGTTTCGGGACCACAAATCCGATTCAGAAAAATATTTTAATATTATTTTCTGTGTAACACCCCGTACCCGAGACCAATGCTAGGGATGGATACGAGACATTACCATGCTTGATTCACTTAGACATATGATACCAACAAATGTAACACCTCGTACCCGAGACCGATGCTAGGGCTAGATATGAGACATTACCATGCTTGATTCACTTAAACATACACTTATGGACGAAATTTTTTTTGTACTGACTTAAAAACTTCTCTTTCTTAGTCTAATCATACGCTTCGTGGCCCTACGAGTCCTTAAACACTTATTCAAAAACTTTTGATACTTGATCGAAAACTCTTCTCTGAAGTAGGGTTCACACGCCCATATGACTTAGAATATGCCCGTGTACCCTTAGACACACCCATGTCTACAAACCGTGGGCAGTTATTGACTATATTCACACGGCCTTGACACACTCGTGGGCTTAGACCGTGTACTTATCCTTGATATACTGACTTGATCGCACGGTCTGGGGCACATGCCCATGTCCAAACTGTGTGTCAGACACGGCTCATACAAATGGCCGTGGGGTTTGACCATGGCCTATCCTGACTTACAACAATAAGGTGCAGGTACACACGACCTAGACACACGCCCGTGTGTCTAACTATATGGGCACCTGAAGGCTATTTACCAAGCCATTTGCTACCCTGGATGACCAATATCAACTCAAGCTCAATTCAATACATTTTTCATAAACAATACTACATGCTTCATTGACCTCAATAAACATACATACATAGACAATTTTGGCCAATCACTTAGCCAAATACAAAAGAATAATAAAAGAGGCATACACTTCATTAATTTCATCTTCATTGAAAATAAAGAGTTTGCCAAATATTTGCCTAACTCAAGAAATTATTAACAAAAATAACTTACAGCCAACGCTTTAACTAACAATTACAACTTGGCAAAATACCCAAGTGCTATACATGCCATATTCAAAACAAGTCTAAAATTGTTATACCAAAGTGTTGTTGATAGTGTGATTCCGAACCCCCGCGTCTATGATCCTCGAGTTATCTTGGCAATACTATAAGAAAGATGGGCAACGAAAAAGGGTAAGCATTAAGCTTAGTAAGTTGCATGGAAATAAATAGCAATAATAATACTCATAAATGAATAATTCATCCATGACATTAGCTACTCTTACACAAGTCAAGACTTCTTGACAATATTTACTTACAATTGCCCTTATCTAACATTTACCATAACACAGATAGAGCCAATTTCTCATGACTCATTCATTAGCACCTGTATTCATTCACACCTCTACTTTTAAATTCATCTGCTTATCCCACCATACACTGGAAATAATCAAAGACATATTTTTATAATCATTACGATAAGTATAAAGCCAATGCCACATTCTCTAGGCGGTCTTACATGGAGTCTCCTCTGGGTACCGATGCCATGTCCCGGACATGGTCTTATAGGGAATTACCTCTATGTGCTAATTCCATATCCCGGATATGGTCTTCTACCAGATCTTGTCTCAGTGCCAATGCCATGTTCCAAACATGGTCTTACACTGGCACACGTATCAACGTCGATGCCATGTTCCAAACATGGTCTTATACTAGCACTCATAATGTGGCTGCTGCCATGTCCCAGACATGGTCTTACACTGATCCTCATAATATGGCCGATGCCATGTTCCAAACATGGTCTTAGACTGATCCTCATAATATGGCCGATGCCATGTTCCAAACATGATCTTACACTGACCCTCATAATACAGCCGATGCTATGTTCCAAACATGGTCTTACACTGACCCTCATAATTGATGGTAGCATTTTTCGTATTCATCATAGTCCATTAGGACTTCAATATAATATTCACATAAGTTTCTCAATTTATTGAAGTATCATACATCAATATGACATCAAGCATTCTCAATTATGCTAATATAATATTACATTAAATCACATACAACTTACCTCGTTTTCAAAATGAGCTAGTTCTTCGGTTTAGTCCACAACTTTATCCTTTCCCCGATAGAGGCGGATTCTTGTCTCCTCTTGCTCTATAATATCAAATTATCTCATTTTAATCACCATATTAACATAAGCATATTAAAATCATGCTTAAGAAAAATTACCATTTTATCCCTAGATTTTGGCAAAATGACCATCTTGCCCCTAGGCTTGGAAATTAATTCTAATCACATTTTTATCCTCAACAAGCCTAGGTAAACATTTGATGCCCTTAAAGCTATCATAAAAAAATCAATATTTCACATACTTACTATAAAATTTATAGCCTTTTCATTAAGGTTCTATTTGGTGTGCTAACACCCCTTTTTAAAAGTTATTCATCTAACAACTAAGACTCAAGTTCTTCCATAAAAATGCAGCAATTAACTAAGGTAGCTCTAATGGTAGGACTCTACACCTTTCACAACATTGCACAATAGTCCCCTCTTTTGAAAGCTTAAGCTTTAGGGGTGTCAAAAGTACAATTATTTTCAAGAAAAGTTCACTAGAACACTTACTTGAATAGATGAAAGCTTGCTGAAATTTTTGAAGGTTCTACCCCTTATTTGCTGCTAATATTTGGTGGAAGATGATAGGATAAAAGATGATAACTTTTCTCTTCTTATTTTATTAATATAAGTCAAATTAGTCCACCTACTACTACTAACTTTGACTAAAATTGACAATCTTGTCTCCCATGCTCTCTTTTGGCTGCCAAGCCTCTACCAAAGGCTAAATTTCCTTTTAAAGAGCCCCAATTAACAATCCATGGACATTTGGTACTTTTAGCATATAGAATGAAACTTTTGCATTTTATGCGATTTAGTCTTTTTCGTGATTAAACATGAAATCGCTAAAATTAAAGTACCAAAATTTTCATGCTCATATGATATCATGTTCTAACTCATAATATAACTTAAAAATAATTTCTCAAATCTCAGATTAGTGATCCCGAGATCACTATTCTGACTAGCCCCTAAATCGGGCTATTACATTCTATCTTTATAGTATGTGAATTGACATGTGTGAAATTTTCGTAATTTAATTTGATAGCTTGTGTGTTTAATTTGAAAAAAGGACTTAATTGTATAAAAGGTAAACATTGTGTTCTAGTTAGTTATATGTCAAATTGACATGGGTTATTAAAAATGATATCCTTATGTGGTAATTTGGCCATTAAAAATTAGCATGGACATTGATGGCCTTTATATATATATATATGTTTTATATGTTAATTAAGAAGGTTAATTTGGTAAATGAGTAAATAATGTTCATTAAATAAAACAAACATTAAAAGATGTCTATTATCATCTTGTTTTACCGAAATTGAAGAAAGAAAAGTTAGGTTCTTGCATTTTTAATGTTCGGCTACTTCTAAGTTTGATTAAGATCAAGAAAATAGGAAATCAGAATTTGATCAAGGAAAATCTAAAGTTGTTGAATAGTCATTCGGTTCATCCGTCTTTGTCCGAGGTAAGTTCATAAGTAAATAAATGCCATTAAATTCAATTGTATATCATTTATTTCTACCAAATTGAATTATTATTTGTATATAAATGTGAATGCCAAATTGATAAAAGTGTGGAAGAATTGTCTACAAGCTTGAATCGATCGAGTTACGACATCCGAAAGTCCCATACGAACCTTAGGAATAGTTAGGATACATATGTCATGGCATAGGATTTTGATATGTGTTTTCATGTAAGACCATGTCTGGGATGTTGGCATCGACTTGTGTTTATGTGTAAGACCATGTCTGGGACATCGACATCGTATTTGATTCGTGTAAGACCCTGTCTGGGACAGTGGCATCGATATGTTATTACATGTAAGACCACGTATGGGACGTTGGCATTGTACGAGATTTCTGACTATCCGAGTATCGTTATTGATTCTAAATGGTTCAACGGGCATTATCGAGTTAAGATCGATTGTGAAAACAAACTAAAAGGTTCAGGTACGTGCTATGTTAAATGAATATGAAAGTAAGGTAAGTATATGTTTGAGATGAATATATTAGACATGGTAAAAGAGAAATTTATATGTGCTTATGAGTATATATGCATTCAGCCATTGATGTTATAATGCTATTGTATATATGATAATAATAATTGAGTTTGCAAGTATAATAAATGTACATTTGGTTAAGGTTTGTTTGATTTGGATAGTTGATCTAATGTGAATGTTTATTTGATCATTATTTACTTATGACTTACTAAGCTATGAAAGCTTACTTTGTGTGTGTGTTTGTTCATTGTTTTATAGATTATCAAAGCTACGAGAAGCTCGGGGATTGTTGAGAATCATCACCAAGCTATCAAACTATATTTTGGTATCTTTTGAAAATGTTTATAATGAAGTATGGCATGTATAGGCTATAAAACTTTGATTATGTTTTGAGATGTGTAAATATAGCCATGTAATATGGCTTGTTAATGAATGTGTTATGGATGAGTTTTGTCCGTGCTTTATGATACATAAGTTGGAATGTTTTAATGTGCTCATGAATGGCCAAATGAAATGGTCTATATTGGTAAGTTCATGGTTGATTTGGGAAATTGATATTATGAGAAATGCTATGAATTGAAATGGTTTTAAATGAAGTAGTAATAATATGTTTTGATGTGAAATTTATGCTTTGAATTGGTATGTTTGAGTAGGATTTGTATATGGAAATGAATGATGTTGTTAAGAGTCAAATTGTGCATGTTTTGGTATGTTTTGGATGCCTTTGGAATATGAATTTAGATTTGTTTGATACCTGTAGGTTTGACCCAAATTTTGGGTGGCAAATTGGCCTTGCAAATGGCCTATGTTTTCCCACACGGTTAAGCACACGGGTATGTCTCGACCGTGTCTCTCATGGTTGCATTTCGAACTAAGTCAGGAATCCACACGGGCTAGACACACGGGCGTGTGATTGGCCGTGTAAGCAAGTCAGTAGCCTTCCTAAATTTCACACGGCCTGACACACGGGCATGTCTTGTGGCCGTGTGGACAAGTCAGTATGTATGCCCTATTTTGCCATGGCCTGCCCACATGGGCGTGTGACCTCTGTAACTTTGAAAAATGTTTAATTTTTGGAAAAATTTTGTATGTGCTCGGTTTAGACCTGACCCTATTCCAATGCATGTTTAAGGTCTCAAAGGCCTTTTAAAGGGACTCTATGTATATATTTCTCTATGGAATGTTTGTGAATGATAAATGTTAGTGGAATGTATGTAATATGTTCTGATATGTCCGTTAATGCCTCTTAACCTTTGTCCGACGACGGATATGGGTTAGGGGTGTTACAAATTGATTGGTTGATACTTGATTATCTTTCAACCTCACTTTCTCAACTGGGATAAATTATGATTTAGTCGGTTCCACTTATCTCCTAACCTCGTCTACCCTATGGTAACTTCCTAGGGTTTTATATATTAGTGGTTTAAGCACACGTAATTCATACAAACTAATCCATCTTGAGAAACCCTAAATCCTCCATTAATCACATCCCCATCCACTCGTTAATCTCCCATAAGGGATTTAGCCACTCATGTATTCATAATCTCGATGTCAATTGAATAAATCATGTAAAGAACATGATTGATTCGAAAGAGAAAAGAGAATTGAATAATCGTGGATTGAATTCGAATGGGGAAAGAAGTAGTAAATTGCTTGATTGGAATAAAGAATTTAATTGGATGCAAACTAAAATATAAACTGAAATACTTTAAGAGATAAACTCTTGAATCAAAACTTATTTCAAGAGGAAAAACAAAAGAGTTATGAAAAATCGAAAAGAAAATAATCTAAATCTATTCCTAAACTACTAGGTTTTTTATGGTGTCTAGGAAGACTTAGTTAGATCAAACCCCTAATGTATTATTTATAGAGGTGTTGCTAGCCTAATTTAGGTCTTCGGCATGTCCTATATCTTTATATAAATTTTATTACATAGATGAAAATAGCCTCGAATTACTTGTGCAAGACATCGACTTGTGTCGTGCCATACCCCTTGTGTGGCATGACATGACACCCAATTTCAACCTTGTGTCATTTATTTGGTGCTTTGACATCCTGGGAAGCTCGTGCATCACTCCTCCCTTACTTCCCTGTCAATTGGGCCTTTATATCTTCATCCTACACACTCAATTAAATGTATTAGCACAACCTAATGCCTGTGTCGGCCTATTTGGTCATAACACTTATAAAATGTGTTAAAAAATACTTATTTTATTAATATTTATTACTAAGGCCTAATTTTTGAAAATGAAATATAAAATACTAAATTGCTTTGAAAACTAGCTCCTTAAGTGCGAAATTGACCCTAATTAACTACTACATTTGATGATAGGTCAAATAACTCCACACTTAAGTTTTTGCTTATCCTCAAGCAAACTAACCCAAAAATAAAATAGAAACCAAAACTGAAAGCAGGAAATAAACATGCAAAGAAGATAAAGTGTACTTGAGTTGACTTGATACACGAGATTGGATCGGAGTATTGACACTAAGAAGATCTGCCTAAATATATAAATCTATCTATAAATTTAAATAATTCAAAGTTATTTACACCTAAATAGATCAGTTCACTAATTTACAAAGTAAACAGGTTAAAGAAAATTAAATATATAGCTCTATCAAAATGTATATATGAATATAGTATTTATTTTTGCGGAGTATAGTCAGTTCGAATATTTCTTTCCTGCTCGATTTATTTTTGTCCATGCTTTGAACTCTAATGCAATAATATTTCCCCGATAATCCCTTTTGATTTTTTTTATTTGTGCCAATATAATCAAGATTTTTCTTGGGCACTTTTCATAAGGGTTATACTAGTCATATTGCATCGTTTCAATAACTATGAACTTTAACGAGTATTTTCTTTTAAATTCGAACATCTTATAGTTCTACAAATATAATTACCTATTCATATCTACCTTTATCATTTGATATATTTACATTCTAATAAAAACTAATTAGTTTAAACACTAATTAGTTTAAATATAAACCTAAATTATGTAATTTCAGGATAGATTTACAATTTAAACAAACAACCTAGGTATATGCTCCTAACCAATCACTTGTATTTCTACAAGCTCAAGCACAAACATGCAATTAAAAACAAAAACTACTAAAAACAAAGGAAATAAAATAATTGAAAAGAAAATTTTTAAAATTTTCCTAATTCAATCCCTACACTTTATTCTAGACATTGCCCCTAATGTGCAACTAAAAATATAAAGGAAATATGTTACCGATTGGCGTGATACGTGCCATGTCAATTGGTGGGACTACTTCTCCTTTCGGTTTTGGCTCATAATGGTATCACCGTCACAAATTGTGGGGTTCTTACAAAGAAAAATTGAAAACACACAAATATATTTAGAAAATATTAAATCCTAACTAATTAAAAATAAAAAAAATTGAAAAATCATCCAAAAATAAAGTACATAATCTTGAATAAATTATTCATAATTAATCAAAATCAAGGTCAGACTCTTCCACTAGCTTCCAAGTTCTCCTCATCTTTTGCTTGACTTGGTCACCTTTATTGTTTTCGTTCGAGGTCAATACGCGATTGTTTTGCTTTCTTGTTGTCGCTTCCCTCAGGTTATTATCTCTTGTAGCGTTGCCTTGCATTGTTGTATGCCTTCCGCTCAATGTTGATCTCTCAATTATGCTCTTCATTTGGTTTTTTGTTTTCCCATTCGCGGTTGTGTTGTTCAATAGTTACGGGTATGGTGCCGTCCATAGAGTAGTTTTTATGCCATGCCTTCTTGCATAGTGTTCCACAATTTGCTTGATGTAGGCAATACCCTACACCGTATATTCAACATGTGCTCGAATGTAGTCCTCTCTTGATGTAGTTTGCTATTTATTGTTGTCGATAGCTTGCAATGGGTTTGTGGGACTTTTGGTCTTGGAGAGGTTTCCCCTAGGGGGTTGCTATGGCTATCGAAAGTTTTTAATTCCATATATCTCAGCTGCTTGGGTTGCCAACTTTCCACGTTTTTAGTTGCATGCAACATGATATTCCAAGTATTTTTGTATTCGCATGATCGTTTCTTCCAATGTCTGCTACTGTGGTTGTGATACACTACTTCTTGGTTGTCTTGTGTCCATATTTGGTTTGAATGGCTATGATTTTCCGTCTGTGCTTCGTCTTGCTACCGTTTGGTGTTATTTCGCAAATAACTGATTTACTCTTAGTAGGGGAAGACGACTATACTCGGGAGGAGAAATAATTAATGTTTATGGATTGGAGGGTATTGGTTGCTGATAAAGACATTATATATAGGTGTTATGGGGCTGGATTTTTCGTGCGAACTTGATAAATATCTTCGAAGATCACGTCGATCCAATATCAAAAAGTTTTTGAAAATGGTTTGCATGTGGCGCCACAAGTGGTGTGTGGCGCGACATTATAACAAATTTCCCCTTGTTTGCATTGAATTCAATGGTGTGTCATACCATAGGTATGGTGTAGCGCAACACAACAATAAAATTCATTGTTTTTAGGCTTACATGCATTATTTCGAGCCATGGAATAGTTGTGTGATGACATGGCTTCGATTTGGTCTCTTCAAGACTTGTAGAAGGTCCTCAGTTTCCCATACATGCACCCTACTAATGCCTAACTCTTAAATTGCTATCGAAAACCTGTTTCCTACTAATTATAACACAAAATAAAAAGTCAAATTCCTACATCTAACAAACTAAAAACAATTCAGTATACAATGTTTACAATTTAATTGAGTTCGATGGTTAAAAATTATGTTGCGCTATCGAAGTTGTCTGAAAATTCCTTGAGCTTTACCATCGACTTCAGCTATTGGTCTCACCCATCTTGACTCTTCTAATTATCTGTCATTCAATAGAGTCTTGCCATTTGTCTTGTTCTCTCATCTTGTAAGTACCTACACTTGCATAACTTTTAAAATACCTTTGATCAAGGCTATTAGGGGTTTTATTGAATAAAGCATAACATTCCTCCTTAGCTAATCCCTCACTTTGGGAATCATGACTACATTTGAACACTTCTATTTCATCATCGATCTTTATAACTAGCTCATTTTGCTCGAGATCGATAGTTGATTTAGAAGTGGCCAGAAATGGCCTACCCAACAGAATGAGAATTTCTCGATCTTTCTCGAGGTAGAGGACTACAAAGTTGACGGGGATTATAAATCCCTGTACCTTAACCAATACATCTTCCACTACACCTTTCGGGTGCACTAAAGATCTATTGACAAGCTATAGCATTATTGAGATCCCTGAGTCTGAGTGTTCGATAGATCGATAGGCCCATTAAATTTATGCTAGCCCCTAAATCGCAAAGGTCTTTGCTAAAATATCAATCCCTTATATCTATTAGGATTGTAAGGCTACCCGAATCTTTTAACTTTGGGGGTTATCTTTTTTGTAATTAGCACGCTACAGAGGCATCGATGTTAATATGCTCGCCTTTTTCATTTTCCTATGCCATTTCATGGTTTCCTTTAAACATTTGGTATATTTTAGTAATTAGTCTATGAGTTCTAATAGAGAAAAATTGACATTGAGGGATTGAAATAAATTAAGACAATTTATAAAATCTAACTTGTCCTTTTTTTGCTTGTCCTCTAATCTCACTGGGAATGGTACTTGTCTTGTGTTTGAGTTTGACATTATTGGATCAAACACCTATTTAGCTACCTCATCGATTGGCTCATGGTGCTCAGTTTCTTCCTCCTCCTTTGTGGGTTCTTTAATGTATTTCGGGGTTTCCTCCTCTTCATGGACGGGTATGATTGGAGAATTTAATGCCTCACCTGATCACAAAGCAGCCGCCTTTGTGTTCTCCTACCCATCACTCTAAGGGTTGTTCTCCGTGTTGCTGAGGGGACCTTGACCATTTTGTTTCTAAAACATTGTCATTAATTGGCTCATTTGGTTATAAAGGCTATCCGTTCGAGACTCGAGTTGTCCACATGTAGCTTGGACTTGTTAAATGTCTTTCTTCATAGTTTACATCTCTCCCTCTAATCGATCAAATCTTTGACCACATGCAATGTGGTCATTCCACACGACTCTTTGTTGTAATGGTGGAGGTTGGTAAGGAGGGTTCGGTTGAGGATGGGCTTGATTCACGCCTCCTTGATTACCTCCACTTGAGGTCAACTAGGATTATAGGTATTGGAATAGGGATTTCCACACCTATTATTTACGTAGCTTACTTCCTCTAATTGGTTTTCATAATGTGGCTCCATTCTATCAGTTTGACAGGTGTCTCCAAATAGTTAAGCTTCTCTAATATTTGTTGGAATCGATTATTTTCGATTTCTTCATTTAAAAAAATTTCGCCATTGGAAATGTCACATGAATATCTCATTAGGCCACATGTATAAATTCATGGCCATGTCTTCAATGATTTTATAGGCTCATTCATACGTGTGAAACATGAGAGATCCGTCGGATGCCTCGTTTAAGCTAGACTTTATGTGTCCGTCAACACAGGTTTAGGATATTTGTCTTTGAAGCCACACTTGTAGTCTATGGTGTGGGAATTTCCTTAATGTCGTCTTGAAACACTCCCATGCCTTATACAGGGGTTCACCTTCAAGTTGTTTAAAATTGGCAATTTCTCACCTCAACTGAATGGTTCGACTAATCGGGAAAAATATAGAGAAATTTTTCCGCTAGAATGTTCCATGTTGTAATGGAACCTGGTTCAAATGACTCCAACTAATTAGTCGCATTGTCACACAAGGAAAATGGGAATAACCGAAGACGCACAACATTATTGGATACCCTGTTATACTTGAAGGTGTCACATAGTTGAAGAAAACGTTTCAAGTGTTGATTCGAGTCTTCAACCATGTTCCTTTTAAATTGCAGCATGTTTTGGATCATCTTTTTTGTGGCCATATTTATTTTGAAATTATTTGCATTAATGTCGACCGTTCTATGCTTCCTTAAACTACATCTAGTTTAGGTAGAGCATACTCAAACAGCGTTCGTAGAGCCATTGGGATTTCTTCCCAATTATTTCTTTTTTGGTCTCGTGGACCTTCGAATAATGGATTTTCCCAGGGTAAATTAATTACAACTTGTGAATTGTTGTTCATTGTTGGACGGTTGCGTATAAGTATTTACTCCAAATCTAGATATGGTTCAATTGGAGTGCTAGAGCTTCAGGTCATAAACGACCTGAAAAAAATAAAAAAAATAAAAAAAATCATATCTCTAAGTCATAATGTTCCTACTTATCCTATTAATTGTAAAAAAAATTGTTTTCACAATTTATTGTCGAAACCTTCCTGGCAACGACGCCAACAATTTGACTGCCTATAAACGAGTTATGGCTTATAGTTAAAATATAACACCAAAATTACAAGAATTGGGAATGGCGGTATCCACAAGTGCATAGGGCAAATTGCAATATAGTTTTTTACAATGAAATACTTGGAAGCATTCCAAGGAACATATCCAAGGAAGGATGAAATAAATTATGAAAACATTTTTGCAATAATAAGAGTAATAGTAGTAATTAATTCCTATATTACGATAAATCATAAAATAAGTTGATGAGATAAAAAAATAAATAAGAAAAATAAACAAACAATAAAAATGAATAAACCAGTCAGTAAAATTAACTCGCTTCAGGGTTTGTAACTAACTTTGAAAAGGGTTTTAAGGTGGATTAGATATTGATTAACCAATTATTACCTGTAGGCCCCTAATTAGCTAATCAATTGGTTGATACTCGCTTATCTCCTGAACTCACTTTTTCAACTAGGATAAATTACGATTTACTTGGTTCGACTTATATCCTGACCTCATCTAGCCTATGGTAACTTCTTAGGGTTGTCAATCTTAGGGGTTTAAGCACACATAATTCATACAAACTAATCCCTCCCAAGAAGCACTAAATCCTCCATCAATCACTGCCACAGCCACACCCACAACCACTCATTAATCTCCCCTAAGGTATTTATGTAACACCCCTAACCTGAAACCGTAGTCGGAATAGGGTTAAGAGGCATTACCGAACAATCAAAACATTTTATTTTCATTTTACAACACATAGTCAATCATCATTAAAACATATCACCACATAAACATATAGTCCCTTATTGAGGTCTACGATACCTCAAACACGTATTAGAAAGAGGTCGGGACTAAACCAAACACTTACAAAAATTTTCAAAATTTAAACATTCTTCAACACTGCAAAGGTCACACGCCCGTGCGGTCAGGCCGTGTACCTCACACGACTACCAGACACGCCCATGTGTCCAGGCCGTGCCAAAATAGGGTGTACATACTGACTTGTCCACACGGCCACCAGACACATCCATATGCCATGGTCGTGTGAAATTAAGCTAGCTACTGACTTGGTCACATGGCCACTAGGCACTCCCCTGTGCCACGACCGTGTAACCTGCCCAGACACACTTCAAAGTGGCCTTTGAGCCACATGGAAGAGACACACGCCCATGTCTCTTGGCCGTGTATGTAAAATTGGCGATTTGCAAGGCCAATTTGCCACCCACACAAGGGTCATCCCTACAAGTAAAATTAAGCATCTTTCCATATATCAATAGTACATAAAAACACATCAAAATATTCATCATATCAATCCAATTCAATCTCCTTTCTAGCATACCATCTTATATGCTAAATAGCCCAACCAATTCATATGTAAACCATGCATGATTCATCCACAATATCTCTATATCACTATGGCATCAATCTGTAACATCCTAAATTAGGGGTTCTGCATTTTGTGTGTTTGTGTGTTTGGGTGTTCTGCATGTTGATTTGGTGCATTTGGGGGGTTCTTGGAAGGCCCGAGGTTAAGACAGGGCCTTGACAATATTTTTATTTTTAAGCCCTGTTAGGGAGAGCCAGATGAGGTAGGATTTAATGGCATTTTCTTGTGTTTTGTTGACACAAAAAGATGATGTGGTGGAGTGGCAAGTGACGCCACTTAGAGAGCAAGGAGGATGGTGTCAACAAGGGGGCAGCTGAAGGAAGGAGTTCAAGTCGCGTTGGCAGCACTTGGAAGTTCTCTTTTTGCGTCAGGAAGCTAAGGAGGTGAATGGGACTCTTCAGGGTGGTGGTTCGTGGAAGGAGTCAAAGAGTTTGAAATGAGTGGCTAGGAGGTGATGGGGGAGATTTGAATTGGTCAACTGTTTCAAATGAGTGAATGGGAGTAAAAGTAGAAGCTGAACAATGGAGTGGTGGCTTGTTGAGTTGTTGGCCGAAATTGGAGTGTTGGAAGGGGGAAGAATTTTAGTTTTGTTCTAGGAGAGGGGTGTGCCGAAAAGCATTTGGGGTCTTAGTCTTCTCTTTGGTTTTCTTTAGAGTGAATTCGGTCATTAAGAGAGTGTGGAGTGCTGATTTATGCTAAAACCCTTTTGAGCTCTTTTTCTTTTCTCTTTGAGTTCCTATTCCTTATATGCCGATAGTGTTAGCAAACTTTTACTTATTTTCTTCTTTGAACCTTTGGCCGAATTTGAGAAGACTATTCATGCATTCTTTTCTTCATTTTTCAGCCGAACCTTAGTGCATTCTTCCCATTCTCCTTCTTTTCCCTCTAAGCAGGAACCATTTGAGCCTTGCCGAAACTCTTCTTACTATTTTCCCATTCCCTTTAACTTCACAACTGAAAACACCATACCACTTTCTAGTATTCCATCTTCCTTCTTTATTTCCCTTCTTAGCGAAACCATAGTTCATCTTCTTTGATGCCTTGTTTTCTCTCTCTCTTAGCTGAATAGCCTTTTGGTCTATTGAATCGACTTCACCCTGTTGTGAGATCATTGAAGGTAAGGTTCTTTTCTCTTGTACCGCAAAAGCCGAATCTCTTTCTTCATTTCCTTGGGGCATCTACTTCTTTTCTTCTCTAAACCCCTCAATCGCTATTTTCTTATTTCGCTAATCGAGTATTTATTTAATCTTTTCTTACCGAATCAATGGCGCTGAGTAGCCTAGGGCGTGAGGGATTACGTTTTGTCGAATCTGCTTGGGTTTTCTTCACCTGTTCTAACGTAAGGTAAATCCGTCCAATACCCATTGATTTGTCTTTAAGACTCTTTTGATTAGCCAAATATTCAAGGGCCACCTATTTTGTTAGGTTGAATCTCTTTCTCTCATAAATTATCTCAGTTCCGAGGGCAAATTAGCTATGGTGCGGTTCATTAGTAACTAAGGTAAGGGATTATTTTATTATATTCCATGATTAACTTTCCCTTTGGGTTAGTACCTTAATCAACGTTTTCATATTAGACAACGACGTTTCTCTCTAACCTCTGACCAAGTCTATTCATGGATACAAGAAATGGCCAAGTTGAGGAGGGGAGTGTACCCATAGTGTCCATTCCAAACTTTAAGAGGCGAGCTGTGTCGACGGTTCGCGATTTTCCATCGGGCGGTGGTAGAGAACCAATGTCTGCCTGGAATAGGCAAATAGCCGTTGTCCCTGCTAGTGAAAGTGCCGACATAGAAAGCCTAGTATTACGCGTTATCAGGTGTGTAAATTCCACATCCTGCTATTAATTTATGTTATTAACTATTTAATGAAAAGTCAAGTGACTGGTAGCGGTCATAATACCCTGGTGGGTAAAGTTGGTGATACCAAGTAAGTAACTATACCATTCTATTTATAAGTATATAAGTGTATAATGTAATCTGTTACTTTGTTTGATAGCATGTTGTATTCATTTGATATGTATGTTATGCATGGGTTTGGAATATGATGCGAAAGGAGAGTGTTATTAAAGACTGTTACAGTGGTTCGGTACCACAGTAGGTTGGCCCCACATATCTGATTCAGTGACCAAGTCCCAGTGGTTTGGTACCACGGTGGTTTGACACCACGTACATATATGTTGATTCTGTGACTTGTCCCAGTGGTTTGGTACCACAGTGGGTTGGCCCACATATACGATTATCAGGGATTGTCACCAGTGGTTTGGTACCACAAGTGGGTTGGCCCCACGTGTTATAATTAGTGACTCTGTCACCAGTGGTTTGGTGCCACATATGAGGCATGTAGCGGATGGAGGGTTGATTGTAGAAATCCCGACGGTGTATTGGGCTGGTACGGGTGGCGTGTAGAGGATGAAAAAATTAGGTTGGGCTGGGTCACATTACATTCATATTTGGTGTATGCCATTTTAAGTGGGTAAGGTCCAATGTGCGATTGTGGGCTTGAAGCCATTTTTGTGATATAAGGGGAATTACACACTGAGTCTTGGTGACTCACCCCTCTACTTAACTTTGCAGGTAATCAGTAGATCGTAGATCTGGGAGCCGAGGCCGACTCGTGGAGGCCAGAAAATATTTCTTTTCGTAAACTCGTTTCCTTTTCATAAACTATTTTAATTGGGGATATTGTTATGTAATAAGGCCTTCTTAAGCTGATATTTGGTTATTTATTTATTTATTTATGATATGACATCAATATATATTTTGACATGAAAATTTAAGATGGAGTTTTCAAAACATAAGTAACATAAACAACCGTTTTCTCTCAAGTGCCAACAAAGGTATCAAATATTCGATTAACTCAACTCAAAATTTTTCTTAAAACTACAAATCACTGTTTTTTATAATATCACCTAAACGGAAAGTTTCACACTTACGGTTTTTCTTTAAAATTCCAAAGTCTTCTTTTTATAACTTTTCCCTGTGACATACCAGATCTGGTCGTAACGTCTAGATCGGGTTTGGGGTGTTACAAAATCCATCACTAAGCTTACCATTCATAAGACTATTTCATTGCCATCAAGCCATACTAAAACATACTTCATATACCATAATCATTCATGCATATCACCAACAATTATCTAGCCACATCAAATGGCTATTTACACATCTTAAACATGTTTCAAATCAACTAGCCTATGCATGCCATATTCAAATATACACATCTTCAAAAGTACCAAAATAGATTGCCGATAGTGTGATAGAGATGCTGACGATCCCCAGATCCGAGCTAGCTTTACTGACACTGTAAAATAGAGAAACAAATCACACTGTAAGCTTTCAAAAGCTTAGTAAGTTCGAAATACAATACATACTACTCAATAATACCACATCAATATATATTTATACCATCACATAAATAAAGGCACAACTAGGCACATTATCAATCTCAACCATATACTCAAATATCTATTCATTCAACTCTTAAATCTATCATCAACCACATAGGTTCAAACGTACCTTGATCAACACATACTTACTCACCATTCATGCTACTTAATTACTAGATATTACCTCTCCTTAAACCTTTGCTATTCTTTTGATATATTCGTACACTTAGTGCCAATTTCATAACTCAAACATAATCGTCACCTCACATTTAGTGCCAATATGTTAAACCAAACTTATATCGGTATCGCACACACAGTGCCAATTCAATAAGTCGAAGCTTCTATCTTTTCGCACATACAGTGCTAATCATTTCTGTCTCATTCCTAATTTCGCACACTTATTGCCCTCTAATTCAATTCCGTACATAGCATTTCTAATATCATAGTTATATATATGTATATTCATTCAATTCGCATCACATAGATATAGTTTACAACTAGTATTATATCCGAACTTACCTTAGATGTCGAAATACCGAATCGATCAATTAATCGAGCACTTTGTCTTTGCCTCGATCTCGATTCGAACTTCTTCTTTCTTGGTTTATACACATTCAAATTCAACTCATTCAATCAACAATTCATTCAATTTAGTCCTCACACACATATTTAGGGCATTTTGCAAAATAGCCATTGTATTTTCACATTTTGACACTTTAGTCCCTAATTCACAAAATCACAAAACACACCAAATTTCTACTCACGTAAGCTTAGCCGAATTCTTTCCATGCTAATACAAGCCCATGCATTTCATTTATTTCACAATTTAGTCCTCCAATTTCTCATTTTCTCAATAAAGCTCAAATTACTCAATTTCACTAAAAATTCAAAGACAAAACATGTTTATCCTTTACATATCTTCCATATCTCTGTAACATCCTGAATTTGGGCCTAGTAGGATTGGGCCCATTGGTCTTTTGCCATGGGAGCGTTTTAAAATTTTTGGAATTAGGAGAACGATATTATTTCAAGTTGGACCTATTAGGAAGGTGATTTTGGAAGGTTAGGGGACTTCTACGAGGTCCCGGGATCAAACTTGGGCTTTAGGGAAATTTTGGTTTTAGGTGAATAAAACCCTGAGAGTTAGTAAGTAGGCTTTAAGAATAAAATATGGAGAAAAATGACACAAAAAGAGCTTGTGGTGTAGTGGCAAAGTGACGCCACATAAGAGACAAGGAGGTGACCCATAAAGAAGTAAGGGGTCCAAGGTTCAAGCCTTGGCGCGGGCATTTCATTTTGATTTATTTTTAAGTGAACTTGGACTTGGGCCCATAGATTTATATTTAGTTGCGCATGATGTTAGACATAAGAAAGTGAGTGGTCTAGTGGCAAGGTATCATTAAGGGTGTAAAGAAGCCTGGGTTCGAATCTCATGACAAGCAGGGCAATATTTATTTTGCGAATTGGACGGCTAGAGTTTGAGTTGGATTTAAACTCTGCTGACGGAGGGATCCCACATCGAAAAGATAGCAAGAGGGAAGGTGAGAAGCTGGCTATATATGGAGTTGTGTATGAGGAGAGGAAGCATACCTTGGTGGGCGTTTGGACATAGGAGCATTAGGAGTGCGGATTAGCTTCAGACTCCTATCAGGTGTGTATTTCGCCCTACTCTAGCTATAGAGCGGCAAATGCTAAAATGCTGGTCACACGGTAATGGTAGCCACACAAGCGTGTGAGCACACATGTGGGAGCTGTGATACGATAGTTGATGCCAGCTTGAGTGTTCTTGTGCGTTTAGGTCGTTTGGACGACGATGGGCTGAAAGGGGCCAAGTGGGCCTCATGGGCCCATGGGACCATATGAATAAATGTATGATTATGTAGTAGATAGTGAACTGGAGTATGGAAATCTCGTATCTGTGGCTACATTTGGACTAAGTGGGCCATACGAGCGTGTGGGCCCACGTGGGCCGAATAAGGGGCCTCGTGCCCATTTACACCGTTATGACCATTTAGGTTATCTAAGTTGCTCGAGGCGGCAGCAGGCCTTTGGAAAGGCTATTAAATGCAAAATTACCAAAGTATACTCGATGGGTAAATTATCGAAATACCCCTGGTTTGCAAAATTACCAAAACACCCCATGGTTTGTAAAGTTATCGAAACACCCCATGGTTTGCGAAGTTACCGAAACACCCCTTGGTTTGCAAAATTACGAAAATACCCCTGGTTTGTAAAATTATCGAAATACCCCTGGTTTGTGAAATTACCGAAATACCCCTAGTTTGTTATAAAATTATCGAAATGCCCTCAATTTGTAAAATTACCGAAATACCTTTGGTTTACAAAATTACATAAATATCCCTAGTTTGCAAAATTACTAAAATACCCCTGGTTTGTGAAATTACCAAAATACCCCTGGTTTGTGAAATTATTGAAATACCCCTGGTTTACGAAATTATCGAGATACCTCTAGTTTATGAAATTATCAAAATACCCCTGGTTTGCAAAATTATTAAAATACCCCTGGTTTGCAAAATTATCGAAATACCCCTGGTTTGTAAAATTATCGAAATGCCCCTGGTTTGCAAAAAATTACTGAAATACCCTCGATGGGTAAAATGACTAATATGCCATTGAAGGGCAAGATGACGAAAACACCCTACATGTTATATGGTTATTCTTGTATGCGATTTATGATTATTATGGTATATTTATTATTGTATAATGCATTCATGTGTTATTATGTTGCATGGGAAAGGGATTACTAATATGGAGGAAGTGCTAATAGGATCGCATAGTCGCTTGACGACTATGGATCCACCGAAGGCTTTTTAGCCATCGAGCAGCTATGCTGCACCGATAAGTTAGTGCCGCAACCGGTGCTACATAAGGAGTGTACGGATGGGTTGGTCGATTAAATCCTCACAGGAGTGCACGGTTGGACAGGAGACGAAGTGCAGGGTTGGTATGGGCATTAATGCATTGCATATATGGATTTTAATATTGAGATGGGCTTAGGCCCAGATATTTATGATATGTGACATATGATATGTGTTAAGGCCCAATCGAGGCTATTTTGGGCTAAGGCCTAATTTTCACCGTTATTATAATGGGCGTCGGCCCGGATTATTATGATGCATGTTTTACTGATGAAGGTTGTACACACTGAGTTTTCACAAACTCACCCCCTCTTTTTAATTTTTCTAGGTAACCCTCAGTAGGCGGTTCGACGTATTGGAGGACTTAGAGGTGGCCACACTATGAGCAATTTTGGATTTTAGTATTCTACTTTACTTTATTAAATTATTTTTTATTGGGTTGTAATAAGGCCTCTCTTAAATTCTGGTATAGTTTAGGATTTTTAGTTTATTATGTTTTAAATCTGCTCAACATTGGATCGTGGTTTTCCAAAAGAATATTGTTTTCAAAGCACTACGTTTTCTCTACCAAGTTGTAAATATCATGTTTTATAAGTCAGTTGTTTTAAATTAAGCTTCTGCAACGAACAAGGTTTTGAAGGTAATGACTTCTTAATAAATGTCGATTATTAATAACAATCACAAACTGGGACTTTAGTTTTTAAATATCAAGAGGGTTTTCAATGAAAACATGGTTTTTGAAAAAAACACCTCAATGTGACACGCCAGATTCGGGCCTAACTTCTAAGCATCAACTAACACATTGCTCAAGCATTCATCAATGACATATCTCAAAATCACCATCAATTTCTAAAATTTAAGCATGGGTTTGAAAGAGCACGAAGTAACGATCACAAAAACGTAGAAATTATCAAAAACCGATCAAAAACACATACTCAATTGAGCTATGATTGTGCCAAAATTGAAGAAGTTTCCAACCCTATTTTTCTTTCTCAAATTCAATGGAAGATGAACATTATAGCGACCAATTTCATGTTTGTTAAATTAATATTAACATTATTTGGCATTTTACCATTTTACCCTTAAAGAAAATTAATAATAACACTTTATGCCATGCTATCATCTTCCACTAACTATAAAATGGGCTAATTGCAACATAATTCCTCCAAATTATAAAGACAACAACAATTAAGCCCTTAACAATCAGCACACATCATTTTACACTTTATGCGATTAAGCCGTTTTTCTTAATTCGGCACTCAATCAATAAAATTTCACACCAAAATTTCACACATGCTCAATCACATATTATAAAAACCAAAAATAATATTAAAATATTTTTCTGACCTCGAATTTGTGGTCTCAAAACTACTATTCCGACTAGGGTCTAAACCGAGCTGTTACAATTTAGCCCCTCATGTTATTCATAATCTCGATCTCAATTGAATAAATCATGTAAAGAACACGATCGGTTCATAAGATTAAAGTGAATTGAATAATTATGGATTGAATATCGAATGGGGAACGAAGTAGCAAATCACCTTATTGGAATAAACAATTTAATCGAATGCAAAACAAAATATAAACTGAAATACTTTAATAAAAGTTATAAACTCTTGAATCAAAACTAGTTTCAAGAGGAAAAGTTATGAAAAATTGAAAAGAAAATAATCTAAATATATTCCTAAACTACTAGGATTTTTGAAGGTGTATATGATGAGTTAGTTACATCAAACCCCTAATGTCTTATTTTTAGAGGTGTTGGTAGCCTAAATTAGGTATTCGAGACGTCCTAGGTCTTCGTATAAATTTGATTGCACAAAAGAAAATAGCCTTAAATTACTTGGGCAGGATGTCGACATGTTTTGCGCCATACCCTTTGCGTGGCGCGACATGACACACAATTTTAGCCTTTCGTTGTTTGTTTGGTGCTTTGACATCCCGTGAAGCTTGTGCATCACTCGTCCGTTGCTTCTATGTCAATTGGGTCTTTAGATCTTCATCCTATGCACACAATTAAACATATTAGCACAACCTAAGGCCCATGTCGGCCTATTTGGTCACGCCTCTTATAAAATGCCTTAAAAACACTTATTTTATTAACATTTATTCCTAAGGCCTGGTTACCAAAAATGAAATATAAAATACTAAATTGTATAGAAAAATGCTCTTTAAGTGTAGAATTAACCCAAATTAACTACTACATTTGATGGCAAGTCAAGCTTTGGTAAGCTCGATTTAAGCTCGATCTTGGTTGTATAACATGGTTTAACTAAATGATTGAAAATAAATGATTGTTTTGAAGAATTTATGAATTGGAACTACTTTCTCCTATTTTGTTGTTTAATGTAGCATCCCGTAAATTTAATCTTGTGATGGAAACAGGTGAGGGGTGTTACACTTAGTGGTATCAGAGAGTAAATTATAGGTTTGAACATAGTGTGTATAGAGTCTAGAAAAATACATGCCACAATGACCTGTGATAGTGTGATGCTATTTGATCCAATCTGAATTTGTTTTCTTGTAGATATAAAGATGTCGACTGAATGAAACCGTGCTATCATTGATGAAGCTAATAGAAATTTTTGGCTTTCGATCAGGGAGCAATTCATAGCGTTCCTATTCCGTAATTATCTAAAAATGAGGCAAAAAATGCCCTTTTTGATTTGATGGGCCAGTGTTTTACTGAGTTTATCCAAACCAACCTTATAGTTTCGCAACCACCACCCTTATTGTGTCGCTTATAGCACCCATTTTCCTCATAATATCGAAAGCTCACGTCGACCCTCGATTGATAAAATAAGGAAATATGGTGTTGAAAATTTCATGGAAAAGCGGAGGATGATCTGGCCAGGGTTAAGTATTTGATAGAGAATATACAGTGGGTGTTTGATGAAATGGTTTGTACACCTAAAGATTATTTAAGGTGTGCAGTATCTTTTTTGAAACACGAGGTCTATCAGTGGTGGTCCACATTGTTCGCCATTTTACCGAAAGACAGAATTGATTGGAACTTTTTCATAACTTAATTCCAAGAGAAGTATATCAATAGATTGTATTTGGAAAAGAAAAAGAAAGAATTTCTTGAATTGATATAGGGAAATATATCCGTGGTCGAGTATGAAAGAGAGTTTGTAATGCCCCGAATTTGGGCCTAGTAGAATTGGGCCTATTGGGCCTTGGGCGTAGGAGTGTTTAAAATTTTTGAGAATAAGAGAATGGAACTAATGCAAGTTGGATCTATTAGGTGAGTGATTTTGGAAGGTTAGGGGGCTTCCATGAAGTCTCGGGATCAAACCAGGCTTTAGGAAAAAAATTGGTTTTAGGTGAATAAAATCGTGGGAGTAAGTAAGTAGGCTTTTGGAATAAATTGTGGAAAAAAATGACACAAAAGGAGTTGTGGTCTAGTGGAAAATGGCGCCACATGGGAGACAAGGAAGTGACGCCATAGAGGAAGCAAGGGGTCTAAGGTTCAAGTCTTGGCGCTTGCAGTTCATTTTGATTTCTTTTTAAATGAACTTAGACTTTGGCCCATAGGCTTATATTTAGTTTCGCATGTTTTAAGTCACAAAAGGAGCTTGTGTTGTGGTGGCATGTAGCGTTTGGAGCATAGGTGAGGGCAAGGGTTCGAATCCCATTGCAAGCAAAAAGGGATATTTATTTTGCTAAGTTAGGGCAACATGTGGTTGTGATGGAATTTAACTCTACTGAAGGAGGGATCCCACATCGGGAAGCTAGCATGAGGAAAGGTGAGAAACTGGCTTTAAATAGAGCAATCTATGAGGAGAGTAGGCACACCTTGGTTGGCGTTTGGGCATAGGAGTGTTCAGAGCACGGGTTAGCTTCAAATTCCTATTAGGTATGTATTTCGCACTACTCTAGTTGTAGAGCGGAAAATGCCGAAATGTCGGTCACATGGAGATGGTAGCCACACGAGCGTGCGAGCGCAGGTATGGGAGCTTCGACGCGATAGTTGAGGCCCTCATGAGTGTTCTCATAGGTTTAGGCTACCTTGGGCCTAGTGGGCCCAATGGGATCATGGGCCCATATGAATAAATTTTATGATTGTGTAGTAGATATTGGACTGGTCTACGTGAATCTCATATCTGTAGTTAGATTTGGGCTAAATGGGCCACACGAGCGTATGGGTCTATTTGGGCCAAGAATGGGCCATAAGCCCATTCGCATCATTATCCCTGTTTAGAATACTTTGGTTTAATAGGGCAAATTGTAGTTTGATCGCTCTAGTGAAGGTGACGGCGCTAGTGATTATTCAGTACTCTATGTGATAAGGATCGGTGCTAAGGGATTAGCGACACACTCGTAATCAATGTGTGTAATCTCACACCCCTGTTGTTTTGTTAATGCGATGTTCTGTGAATCGGATAAAAGCCAAAATACCAAAAAGTCAAAAATCGGCATCTGAGATCACTCGAGCGTACGAGCACTCGTAGAGATAAACTGAGCCACAAGTGTTGGCGATAGACTGTTGAGAGTTTCACGAACTCTTTTGTGGGGATGAGGCTATAATGGCCTTGTTGAACCAACGTGGGCTGAGTGGCCCAATGGGCTAATGGGCCCATAGGGGTGAAATCCATGGTAAGTGTCGGGTGATAGATGCGACTGCGAAGTTTGTAGAATCGTGACCAAGAATGGGCTGAATGGGCCATACGAATGTGTGAGCCCCACTCAGGTCGAAATTGGACTTTAGGCCCAATTGCACCGTTTTGACCAGAAAGGGAACCTGTGTCGCTCAAGGCAACAGTAGACCTCTGGAAAGGTCATTAGATGACTAAGATTTCTAAAATACCCTCTATGGTAAAGTACCGAAATACCTCTGTAGGGTAAAATTACCGAAAGACCCGTGATTTATGAAATAGCTGAAATATGCTTGGTTTACAAATTACTAAAATACCTCTGTAGGGTAGAATTACTGGATTACCCCTGTAGGGTAGAGTTATCGGATTACCCCTGTAGGGTAGAATTACCGATAGAATCATCGAATTACCCTTGAGGGGTAGGATTATCGAGATACCCTTATAGGGTAAAATGATTGATTTGCCGTTGTGGGTAAATTACTAACTTGTGCTATGATTTGACCGATTTGACTGTGATCATATGTCTATATTTTAACTGACTTGGCTGTGGTGTGTGTCTGATATGCTATTAATAAGTGTTGAAATGTCTATTACTGAGCATGGCCATTTTGCATACATGTGTAATGATTAAGCATGACATACACTGCATACATAACATATTGCATTGGGTTGGGTTTGCTGATTGGAGGAAGTTCCGTTCTAGTGGCTCTGCCACATACCGTTCTAGTGACATCACCACATTCGATATAGTGGATTCACTACATGTTCTTAATTTAGTGGCTCAGCCACATATACCGTTATTAGCAGCTTGACTGCATTATTGGAGAGTTTTGGCTAGGTGGGTTGATATGGTCCCCACATGGTGTGTTGGTTGGTACGGGTGGAGAGTTAGTTGGCTGGATAGGATTGGGGTGGGTAAATGTTCATTGAATTGATATGATTTTAGGGCTTAGGCCCAGATTGTTACCGAATCGGGCTTAGGCCCAAACCGTTACCGAATAGGGCTTACACCCAGACTATGACCATAATAGGGGATTACACACTGAGTTCTCGTAACTCACCCCTTTCTTTTAACCATGCAGGAAATCCCCAGCCTTAGAGGATTTGGAGCTGCGGAGGACTCGGAGGTGGCCACACATCGGATATGGTTTAAAGACTAGACTTAGCGATTTTAGTTTAATTTAGTTATTTTAAAATTATTGGGTTAATAATTTTTGTAATAAGGCCATTGGGTTTTTCTTTTTAACTTTTATTTGGTATTTCTTTAAATTACAAACTGCTGGTCTGTTAAACACGGGTTTTTAAAACTATAACCACTATTTTCAAAATATCACGTATTCGTATATGTTTGAATCAAACTTCCGCAACAAACAAGGTTTTGAAAGTAATAATGTTTTTTGCAAGAGAATGACTTTTAATAAACTACGTTTTGAAGATAAGCAAATGAAATTTGAGGTTTTACATGGAAGAAAGTCTTAAATTCTTTAAGAAGGGTTTCTAATGAAAGCATGGTTTTCGAAAAACTCTTTAGTGTGACACTCCATATTTGGGCCTAACTTCTAGGTCGGGTTTGGAGTGTTACAGAGTTTGTACGACGTAGCAAATATTCTGATGAAATTGTATAGACTGAGTCTAAGATATGCATTCATTTTGAAAGTGATCTAAATAATGAGATCCACAAGTTAATCGGAGCACTAAAACTGGAAGAATTTGTGGTTCTATTCGAACAAGCAAAAAAAATGGAAGCATTTGCAATGGGGAGAAGCAGACTGATATGAAATTTTGAGAAACTTGAAAGAGAAGTTTGTCGAGATCATTTGAGGCTCTTTCATCCAAGAAGTCAAGAGAATTCCACAGTCGTTTCACATCACAGTCAGGATATTTTGGAAGAGATAATCTGAGATCTAGTAATCCGAGGTTCCAGAATACGTCAGCTGCTAGTATTGTCAATGTTTCTAATGTAGATTTACCTATTTGTGATCATTGTGGAAAAGCTCACAAGGGTGTGTGCTGAGTTAAAGTTGGGGCTTGTTTTAGATGTGGATCTACTGAGCACTTTCTGAGAGATTGCCCAAAGAAATCGGGTGATATAGATGATCAAGTTGATAAATAGATATCTGTTTCACAGAGGAATAGATGAACGAGATAGAGTAATATCACTGGAGCCACTCAAGGTGGGACAAAAAATATGATAGTTAGATCTGAGGCTTGTACACGTGTCAGAGCCTATGCCATTCGAGCTTAGGAAGAATCATCTACTGCATATGTCATTACTGGTACAATTCTCTTTTTGATGCTAATGTATATGCATTGATTTACCCTAGGTTAAACTATTTTTACATTTTCACTGTTGTAGTATTTGAAAATAATATATTGGAAGAACAGTTTGAAATTTATGTTAGAAAAACAAATATGTTAGATCAATATGTTTTTCCAGTAATATAATTCACTAAGAATCATTGGTTTTGAAATTCTTATCGATCTAATGCTTTTGACATTTGATGAATCTGATATGACATTCGATATGAATTGATTAACATTATATTGTGTCGTGGTAATTGTGGACAGATACAAATTATACTTAAGTGTCAGAGGGGGAAATCAATAAATTTTGAGATTGACAGAACTGATGGTGTGATATACCAACACTGAAATTAATGTCCACCGAGGAATGCTTATTTAAACTCTAAGCTCGACTTCCCTTTTCAAGCAAACAGTTATGGTGGATCTTGGAGCTGGAGCTCATTTCTATCGTTGTTAGTAATACCACCAAAATAAAGTTTGAGATGAAGGCTGTTTAGCCTAAACGTGTCATAATCTGGCTGTGTTACCTCAATGTTTTCGTATGAAAATACATTTTTTTACTACAAATGGGTTCGACCCACTTGACTTAAGTTCTGAAAGGAACATTCGTGGATCTAACTTGTCTAGTAGCACTTTATCCCTAACTTTGAATTGGATCATTCTCTTTACATGCACACTATGGCGTTACTTAGTTATTTCTTTGCCCATTCTTGGGTTCTCATCAACCTTTGTTTGCAATCCATCTAGTTCATTGAGTTGCAGCATTCGCTCTCCACTCGTCCCTTGATTTTTATCATCTTGAGGTGAATGTTGTTCAAACACGTATTTAGCAGTGAATTCCTGTAAAAAATTTAAGTAACATGATTACTAACATTAATAGAATAACGAGTAATATCTCACTCTCTAAGAACTCTAACAAAATCATGTGCTTTAAGAGTAACCTTTTCATCACCTATACTCAGCACAAGTTCACTTCTATCCAAATCAATAACAGTTCTAGTAGAGGCTTGTAACACCCTTCACCCATATTCATTTATGAAATAGGGTTACGGATCATTACCGAACTTATTACACAATCGAGTATACATTTCCCAAACAATTATCAAATTCAAATACAAGTCATTCATACTCATTCATCAAGTCCTTGATACGAGCCTATGAGGCCTAAAATGTATATTCAGGACTAAATCGATAACTTAGGAAACTTTTGGAAAATTTAGAAAATTTTTGCAAAATACAGGCGACACACACTGTAACATTCTAAAATTTGAGTCTCATCTTGTTATTTGTGTTAGTTCAAGTATGATTTTTATTGTGTGCTTGGTATAGTTTTGTGAAGGCTTGGAATTATTAGCTAAGCTAGAATAATTTTTAGTATTGAAAATTTAGTGAAGTGGAGTAGGTGATTAAGTTAATTTAAGTGTCTAAATCTAGCACATGAGGAGTTAATGGCAAGGTGGTTATGGCGCATGAAGGGTTGCTTGAGGGAAGTGGTTCGAGTAGCATGGAATACATTTTGAAGACTATTTTATGCATCCTTACATTAAGTGCTCGGTCAAGCTATACATATGGTAAGTTGGACTTTAAATTTTATGGCAAGTTGAATAATAGATTAGGAAAGCTTGTATTTTGGGATAAGAATCTTATGGATTAAGGAAGGATAGGGGACAAAAGGCTTGAATGTTGGAGAGTTGTTTTGAAACTCTTCTATGGCCATTAGTCCATGTATGTGGACTGCATATTGGTCTAGGGGAGGTTGACCGATTTTGTTGAAGGCTTGGTAGGTTGGTAGCTAGTTGGTAAAAATTTCCTTAGCATTTGAGCATTATTTTCTTTTCTCTCCACAAACACTCTCTCTAGCCGAATGTGTTCTTAGCAAAAAGGTGAATTTTTGTTTTAGCTTTGGCTTTCATTCTTTGTTTTGTGTCATAACCAAAAAAACCCTTTGAGTTTTGCAAATTTCTCCCTAGTGCACAAAGTGAACCAAAAGCCGAATGTCCATAATTGTTTGTCGAATTTTCTCTTAGGCATTTGGTCTAATCTTCATTTGAGCCTCTCTCATATTCTATTTTCTTTGTAGCTGAAAACCAACCCTCTCCCCTTCATCTTTTTCTTCTTCTTTAGTGGTTGGAAGAATCTTCCTTCTCCCAAATTCTCTTTTCTTTCTTCCACTTCTGTTCAAAGCCGAAAGCATCCCTCTCCCATTCTATTTTCTTCTTCCATTCTCTTCTTTCTTCTATTACCGAATCCTCCTTATCCTATTTTAATTTTTTTCTTTTCTTCCTCTTTTCCACTCTAGCCGAATCTTCTTTCTTTCTTTTGTTTTGTCTTGGCCGAATATCAACAAGGGTGGATTCTCTTTGGGTTCTTCTTTAAGTGGTTTTGAAGATAGGTAAGTGTTTTGGCGAATTTCTTTATTCCTTTTCTTTCTCTCTATCATTTCTCATGAGGGCAAAGGCTGAATTTTTGGGCATTTGTTACTAAGGTTCTAACTATTCATAGGAACCAAATTCTTTTAGGCTCTTGGGACTTTGGAAGCAATTGATCTAAGCCTCAATTCTCGACAATCGATTTTGGTAAGTCAAGGGTAAGGATTTTGTTAATTATCGTTATTTCACCCTTTGGGATTTAGTGGTATGGCTGAATGGTCTATGTTTTTAATCTAAGTATTGGTAGAATGTGGGACAAGAAGATCTAGTGAGGTAGATCCGGTCTTGGATTTAGTGATTTCGCTAAGTGATGTGTGTAACTTATACACTTTATTACTCGGTAATATATTAATAACTTGATCATGTTTTAAAGTGAAAACTGTGAAAATCTCGATATGATACCATAACGGTATGAGCAAGGAATCGGTAAGTCCGCTTCGATATGACTTTTGCAATATGATGCATGATGATACGATTTATGATATATTTGCTATGTGATTCCTAATAAAGCATAATAGCATGATCTCAGATAAATGTTGCATTGTGATGGGTGATATGAGAGGAGAGGAAGGATTTGATATCCGTGTCTTTGGGACACCGGAGGTTTGGCACCTCCGGTGGTTTGGTACCACAAGATTATTTCGTGTCTTTGGGACACCAGAGGTTTGGCACCTCATAGCGACTCGCCCCAAGTGGCTTAGCACCACAATGGGTTGGCTCCACATTTGATATTACGGATCGCCGCCGGTGATTTGGTATCACACGATGGGTGACTTTGGTCCCAGTGGATGGATTATTCGTGACTTTGGGTCACCGGTGGTTTGGTACCACCAAAGTGGTTTGGTACCACACGGGTAGAAAATGAGTTATGGATGGCTAGGTTGGGTGCATTATTTACATTACTTGGTTATGAATTGTAAGTATGTTGCATTAATCGTGGAAGGATTTATGCACTGAGTCTTGGTGACTCACCTTCTCCCTTATCTTTTCAGGTGACTCGTATGAATCGCGGATGAGGAGCCGGATGAACTCGAGGAGGCCATGCAATAAAAATTGGGTTTTACATGAACTTCGATTTGGGTACTTTATTTTATTTTAATTTGGTTTTCGTCTTTATTTGAAATTGTAATAAGGCCTCTTTAATTATGGTTTTTGGATTATTTATATGCTTTGGACTTGTTTTAAACATGGCTAAATAAATATCATGGTTTATTTAATAATTGAGCCCAAAGTTTTCTAAACTATAAAAACGCAATGGTTTTCAAATCTTACCATCTGTAATATAAATCGCTCGATAGTAAAATTTCAATTTAAGTGTTTTCGACAACTTAAATGATTTCCAAATTGAAGTTTCTACACTCATATGCAAACGGTTTTCAAAGTAATAATTGGTTTTTCTTAAAATGACATAAATGTTTTCTAACCTATGGATTGACAACTAAGTTTTAAAAGTTTTATTTACGAATTTCAAAGTAAATTATCGCTTTTAACTTGTTATACACTGCTTTTCTACAAATATAGAACAACAAAGAGTTTATCACTAAAATTTAATTGCTAACTAAATTTTCTCCAAAATGTTTTCCTCGTGGCATGCCGATTCAGGTCATGGTGTATTGGTGAGTTTGGGGTGTTACAAATTGGTATCGAGCCAAGTTCAAAAGTTTCTACCAGGGCCCGACGCCCAAAATGATTTAAAGTATGATTTTTAAATGTTTTGTTTGAAATTATATGGTTTGAAAGACATGGCATTGAGTCTAAAGACCGATCCGCCTGTAAGTGCCTCAAACTGCTGCTTTTGATGATATGATTATGATGATGATGGCATGACTGTATAGTAGTAAAAACTACACTAGAGACTCAAAACTATAGGTTGGATGTACTCATAAACAACTTCTTATTAAAATTATTCATAAAACTATGCTTTAAAGATAATGGAATAATGATTAATACATAAAACTTTTAAATCGATAAGTCGAGACTTTAGACATGAGCACCGGAGGTTGGGGTCGATTATGCGTGGACGCGGTCGAGGTAGGATGGTCGTGTTCGAGCCATGAGGCCTGGTCAAGAATCCAAAATGAGGTACCACCACCCCACCACCAAATGGTTGGAGTTGAGCATCGAGGATCAAATGGGGACGATGCAGATGTCTCAAGCAATGTCTGCGAGTTCTTGAGAGAGTGGTGGAGTAGGTGGAGGCGCGGAGCTCAAAAATCAGACTGAGCGACTCGAGCCAATGGAGCCGAGGTATTTCGAGGTGTTTGGTGTGGCTCAAAGACGACCAAATATTGGTTAGCGGCGATGAGCTTAATCATGGATGACTTGGATCTGAATGCTAAGGAAAAGTTGAAAGGGATAGTGTCGCTTCTTCAGGATGAGTCATATTAGTGGTGGCTCACGGTGCAGAATAGTGCTACAGCGGAGGATCTCACTTGGGATTATTTTAAAACAGCGTATCAAAAGAAATATGTGGGGTCTAGCTACATTGATGCGCAGCTTAAGGCATTTCTGAGTTTGGTTCCGGAGTAAGTCCGACGTAATATAAGGCGAATTTTAAGATTGGCGGTATGCTTTGGAGGTATCGTGGCTTTGAGCACGAGCGATGTGTCCGGCTCAAGATAGATTGAGGATGAGCCGAGATTGTTGAACTCCACATCGAGCGACAGTTTGTTGTGCTAGTTGAAAAGACTAAGATAGTCAAGGGATAAAGGAATCTGTAAGGCAGAGTCACGACAGGAATAGACATAAGAGAGGTTTTGGATCATCCGGGTCAGCCGGTAATTCTCAGAAGAGGGCTAGGTAGAATGGGCCGAATCAATCTGGGAGGCTCATATCGCTAATCGGGACCAAAGACAAGGTAACCGATGTGGGAAATACCATTGGGGTGAATTTTGGACTGGTGGAAAAGGATGTTTGAGTGTGGTTCGCTGGATCATCGTGTGAGGGATTGTCCATGTAAGCTAGCCAGGAATCAGTCTGAGGGTCAAGGTCGTGCTCAGTTCAGAAAGGAGGGACCGTCACCGCAGAGAGGTCGTGGTAATAGTAGGGGAGGAAGAAATGGTTCTGGTCGGGGCCACGGAGCACTGGACAGAGGTGCAGGCAACACTGAGGCAAGACAGCCTGGGTTAGTATATGCAGCAAGGTGTCGAGAGGAGGGCGACGCACCGGACATCATCACGGTACATTTTTAATCTTTGGTTTACCATATACTACTTTGATAGATATGGGTTTGACACATTCGTATGTTGCTAGTAACATAGTAGAGACCATGAACCTAGACTTTGAAATTACTTCTAGGGAGATGACAGTACTTAGCCCTCTAGGTCACTATGTAGAAGTGAATAAACTGTATAGGGATGTACCCCTAGAACTCCAAGGGTTAGTGTTTATAGCTGATTTGATGGAACTACCATTTGGGGAGTTCGATTTGATTCTTGGAATGGACTGGTTGGTCAAGTACCAGGCAAGTTTGGACTATGCTGCTAAGTGCATGGTTTTGAAGACAGCTGAGAGTGAAGAGATGGTTATGATAGGTAATAGAAGAGATTATCTATCCAACGTGGTATCTGTGTTGAAAGCTGAGAAGTTGGCCAGGGAGGGCTGTGAGGCATTTGTGGTTCATGTGTGTGCGTTGGAGGCTAAGGAGTTTGCTGTAGGGAATGTTCGAATGGTAAAGGATTATGCTGACGTATTTCTAGAAGAACTTTCGGGATTGCCTCCGGATCGTGAAGTTGAATTTGGAATAGATCTATTACCCGGAACTGCGCTAGTGTCTATCGCTCCGTATAGGATGGCACCGAAGGAATTGGTGGAATTGAAGGCTCATATTTAGGAGTTGTTGGATAGAGGTTTTATTCGACCAAGTGTTTCCTTGGGAGCACCGGTAGATTTTGTCAAGAAGAAGGATGGTACGATGCGGATGTGTATAGACTATCGCCATTGAATAAGTCGACGATAAAAACAAGTATCCATTGCCAAGGATAGATGACTTGTTTGATCACCAAAGGGCAGCAGTTTTCTCCAAGATTCATTTAAGGTCTGGGTATCATCAGAATAAGGTGAAAGAGGCTGATATCCATAAGACGACATTTCGCACTCGATATGGGCACTACGAGTTTTTGGTAATGCCGCTTGGGTTGACTAACGCGCCAAAGAAAGATTCATGGACATGATGAATCGGGTATTTCAAAGAAGATTTGGATCGGTTTGTCATGGTATTTATAGGCGATATCTTAGTATACTCAAAGTCAGAGGAGGAGCATGATGTGCATTTGCGAGTAGTGTTGCAGATCCTAAGGAAAAGCGACTATATGCCAAATTTAGTAAGTGCGAGTTCTGGCTTAGGGAGGTGACTTTCTTGGGTCACTTAGTATCAGCTGAGGGGATTAGAGTGGATCCTTGCAAGATTGAGGCAGTGATGGATTGGAAGCCGCCTAAGTCAGTGGCAGAAATTTAGAGTTTTCTGGGTCTGGCAGGGTATTACCGAAGATTTGTAGAGGGATTTTCTTTGATCGCAGCACCAATGACCAAGTTATTGAGGAAAGGAGTTCCATTTGTGTGGACTGAGAAGTAGCAAGAAAGTTTCGACAAGTTAAAGAAGATTCTATCTGAAGCTCCGATTTTGATCCAGCCTGAGGCAGGCAAGGAATTCACGGTTTATTGTGATGCATCACATACTGGCTTGGGATGTGTGCTGATGCAGGAAGGAAAGGTAGTGGCTTATGCGTCTCGACAGTTGAAACCACATGAGGTTAACTATCCGACGCATGACTTGGAATTAGCCGCCGTGGTTTTCACCTTGAAGATTTGGAGACACTATTTGTACAGAGAGAAGTCGATAGTTTACACGGATCACAAGAGTCTTAAGTATCTTTTGACTCAGAAGGATTTAAACTTGAGGCAGCATAGATGGATTGAGTTGTTGAAGGACTACGACTGTTCGATTGAGTATCATCCGGGCAAGGCTAACGTGGTGGCAGACGCGTTAAGCCGTAAGGTTGTATCATACTTAAGAGCAATGTTTGCCCATCTTAGCTTGTATGATGATGGGAGTCATTGGCGTAACTACAAGTTGCTTCAATTGGTTAGAAATGCATCAATGAGAAACAGTTAGTGGATGAGGGTTTGAATGCTCGGAGGTTGCAAGTTCAGGATGGCAATTTAGAGGGTTATAGTTTGTCCAGTGATGGATTATGTTTTCAAGGGAGAGCTTGTATGCCAAAGGATGTCGAGTTGAGGCAGAAAATTCTTCGGGACGCACACAACAGCCCATACGCTATGCATCCTGGAGATAGTAAGATGTATCGGGATTTAAGAGAGCAATTTTGGTGGCCAGGTCTGAAGCAGGAGGTAACTGAGTTTGTGGGTAAATGTCTGACGTGTCAGCAGGTCAAAGCTGAGCATCAGTTATCGTCTGGGTTACTTCTGCGGGTGAAGATTCCACGGTGGAAGTGGGAAAGGATCACTATGGACTTTCTCAGTGGATCACCCCTTACACCTAGTAAGAAGGACTCAGTTTGGGTAATTGTGGATCGTCTGACTAAGTCAGCTCATTTCATTCCGGTAAGGGTGGATTACTCGCTTGAAGTTAGCTAAGTTGTATGTGGCGGAGATAGTAAGGTTGCACGGTGTACCAGTGTCGATCATCTCGGCGTAGATCCTAAATTTACGTCGAGGTTTTGGAGAGCGTTACATCAAGCTCTGGGTACGCGATTGGATTTCAATACGACATTTCATCCACAGTCTGACGGGCAGTCGAAAGGGTTATACAGATTTTAGAGGATATGCTGAGAGGTTGTGTTTTGGACTTCAGAGGCAGCTGCGAAGAGTTTTTACCATTAGCTGAGTTCGCATACAACAATAGTTATCAGGCAAGCATTAAGATGGAACCGTATGAGGCGTTGTATGGTAGGAAGTGTCGTACACCTACATGCTAGACAGAGTTGGGTGAGCATCAGATGTTAGGACCAGAGTTGGTTGCAGAGACGGAGGATAAGGTGAAGTTGATTCAAGCTCGATTGAAGAAAGCTTCAGACAGGCAGAAGTTGTATACCGATCTCAAGCAGAACGATATAGAGTTTCCTGTGGGTGACCAGTCTTTTTGAAGGTCTCGCCATGGAAGAAAGTGTTAGGATTTGGGAAAAAAGGCAAGTTGAGTCCAAGGTTTATTGGGCCGTATAAGGTGTTGAGATGAGTGGGACCAGTAGCCTATCAGCTTGAGTTGCCAGCAGAAATGAGTCAGATGCACGATGTGTTCCATGTCTCCATGCTTAGTCGCTATCGTTCTGATCCATCACTTGTGTGGCGGTGGAAGAAATAGAAGTGAGTTCAGATTTGACGATGGAAGAGGAACCAATGCAGATTCTAGATCGAGATGTGAAAGTGTTGCGCAGGAAGTCGGTTCCATTAGTGAAGGTACTATGGCGAAATCATGGTGTGGAAGAAGCTACGTAGGAACCGGAGGATGTGATGAGACAACAATGCCCTCAACTCTTTTGATTAGGTAATTTCGAGGACGAAATTATTTTAAGGGGTAGAATTGTAACATTCTAAAATTTGAGTATCATCTTGTTATTTGTGTTAGTTCAAGTATGATTTTTATTGTATGCTTGGTATAGTTTTATAAAGGCTTAGAATTATTAGCTAAGCTAGAATAATTTGTAGTATTGAAAATTTAGTGAAGTGGAGTAGGTGATCCTGACACTTAAGTTAATTTAAGTGTCTAAATCTAGCACATGAGGAGTTAATGGCAAGGTGGTTATGGCGCATGAAGGGTTGCTTGAGGGAAGTGGTTCGAGTAGCATGGAATACATTTTGAAGACTTTATTTTTATGCATCCTTACATTAAGTGTCGGTCAAGCTATACATATCGTAAGTTGGACTTTAAATTTTATGGCAAGTTGAATAATAAATTAGGAAAGCTTGTATTTTGGGATAAGAATCTTATGGATTAAGGAAGGATAGGGGGAAAAAAGGCTTGAATGTTGGAGAGTTGTTTTGGAAACTCTTCTATGGCCATTAGTCCATGTATGTGGACAGCATATTGGTCTAGGGGGAGGGGTTGACCGATTTTGTTGAAGGCTTGGTAGGTTGGTAGCTAGT
This sequence comes from Gossypium rotundifolium, assembly GCA_025506655.1. NCBI lineage: Eukaryota > Viridiplantae > Streptophyta > Magnoliopsida > Malvales > Malvaceae > Gossypium > Gossypium rotundifolium. Next base: position 153,123,605 of record CP106727.1, on the reverse strand, counting down.
TGGTTAAAATTTCCTTAGCATTTGAGCATTATTTTCTTTTCTCTCCACAAACACTCTCTCTAGCCGAATGTGTTCTTGGCAAAAAGGTGAATTTTTGTTTTAGTTTTGGCTTTCATTCTTTGTTTTGTGTCATAACCAAAAACCCTTTGAGTTTTGCAAATTTCTCCCTAGTGCACCAAAGTGAACCAAAAGCCGAATGTCCATAGTTGTTTGCCGAATTTTCTCTTAGGCATTTGGCCGAATCTTCATTTGAGCCTCTCTCATATTCTATTTTCTTTGTAGCCGAAAACCAACCCTCTCCCCTTCATCTTTTTCTTCTTCTTTAGTGGTTGGCCGAATCTTCCTTCTCCCCAATTCTCTTTTCTTTCTTCCACTTCTGTTCAAAGCCGAAAGCATCCCTCTCCCATTCTATTTTCTTCTTCCATTCTCTTCTTTCTTCTATTGCCGAATCCTCCTTCTCCTATTTTCATTTTTTCTTTTTCTTCCTCTTTTCCACTCTAGCTGAATCTTCTTTCTTTCTTTTGTTTTGTCTTGGCTGAATATCAACAAGGGTGGATTCTCTTTGGGTTCTTCTTTAAGTGGTTTTGAAGATAGGTAAGTGTTTTGGCCGAATTTCCTTATTCCTTTTCCTTTCTCTCTATCGTTTCTCATGAGGGCAAAGGCCAAATTTTTGGGCAATTGTTACTAAGGTGCTATCTATTCATCGGAACCAAATTCTTTCAGGTTCTTCGGGACTTTGGAAGCAATCGACCTAAGCCTCAATTCTCTGACAATCGATTTTGGTAAGTCAAGGGTAAGGATTTTGTTAATTATATATTATTTCACCCTTTGGGATTTAGTGGTATGGTCGAATGGTCTATGTTTTTAATCTAAGTATTGGCCGAATTTAGGATAAGAAGATCTAGTGCGGTAGATCGAGTCTTCGGGATTTAGTGATTTCGCTAAGTGACAGGTGCATAGCTTACACACTTTATAACTCGGAAATATATTAATAACTTGATCATGTTTTAAAGTTGAAAACTGTGAAAATCTCGATATGATACCATAAGGGTCTGAGCAAGGAATCCGGTAAGTCCGTTTCGATATGACTTTTGCAATATGATGCATGATGATACGATTTATGATATATTTGCTATGTGATTCCTAATAAAGCATAATAGCATGATCTGTATAAATGTTGCATTGTGATGGGTGATATAAGAGGAGGGGGAAGGATTTGATATCCGTGTCTTTGGGACACTAGAGGTTTGGCACCTCCAGTGGTTTGGTACCACAAGATTATTTCGTGTCTTTGGGACACCGGAGGTTTGGCACCTCATAGCGACTCGCCCCAGTTGGTTTAGCACCACAATGGGTTGGCCCCACATTTGATATTACGGATCGCCGCCATGATTTGGTATCACACGGGTTGGCCCCACAGATAGATTATTCGTGACTTTGGGTCACCAAAGTGGTTTGGCACCACATTATTGGATATCGTGACTTTGGGTCACGGTGGTTTGGCACCACCAAGTGGTTTGGTACCATACGGTAGAAAATGAGTTATGGATGGCTAGGTTGGGTGCATTATTTACATTACTTGGTTTTGAATTGTGTAAGTATGTTGCATTAATCGTGGGAAGGATTTATGCACTCGAGTCTTGGTGACTCACCTTCTCCTTATCTTTTCAGTGACTCAGAATCATGGATGAGGAGCCGGATGAACTCGAGGAGGCCATGCAATAAAAATTGGGTTTTACATGAACTTCGATTTGGGTACTTTATTTTATTTTAATTTGGTTTTCGTCTTTATTTGAAATTGTAATAAAGCCTCTTTAATTATGGTTTTGGATTATTTATATGCTTTGGACTTGTTTTAAACATGGCTAAATAAATATCATGGTTGATTTAATAATTGAGCCCAAAGTTTTATAAATTATAAAATGCAATGGTTTTCAAAATCTTACCATCGAGTAATATAAATCGCTCGATAGTAAAATTTCAATTTAAGTGTTTTCGACAACTTAAATGATTTCCAAATTGAAGTTTCTACACTCAAATGCAAACGGTTTTCAAAGTAATAATTCGGGTTTTTCTTAAAATGACATAAATGTTTTCGAACCTATGGATTGACAACTAAGTTTTAAAAGTTTTATTTACGGAATTTCAAAGTAAATTATCAGTTTTTAACTTGTTATACACCTGTTTTCTACAAATATAGAACAACAAAGAGTTTATCACTACAATTTAATCGGTAACTAAATTTTCTCCAAAACGTTTTCCTCTGTGGCATGCCAGATTAAGTCATGGCGTATTGACGGGTTTGGGGTGTTACACACGCCCATGTGGCCAGGTCGTGTGTCTCAAACGGCCAAAGACATGCCCGTGTCACAGGCCGTGTGGTCATTCGAAATGGGATGACATGGCCATGTCCCAGCCCGTGTCCCAGCCCGTGTTTGACCTCGTGTAACTCATTAACTTGGGTCACACGGCCAACCACACGCACTTGTGACCAGCTCATGTTCCTTTTTGAAATGGCCTCACATGCCCGTGTGTCAGGCCGTGTGCTCGGCCGTGCCAAACTATAGGGTATACTGGCTTATGCCACACATCCAAGGCACACGCCTATGTGTGCTGGGCCGTGTGGAGTATACTAACTTGATTTCAAAATACACACCAAGGGACACACAGCCGTGTAACCTGACTGTGTGTCACACATGGCTGAGGCTCACGCCTTTGTCTCTGCCCATGTGGACAAAAATAGGCTATTTACCAAGACATATTGACACCCAAATTTGAATATACCTACACCAATTCAAATGGCACAAAATATGGCATAAATAGGCATTCAGTCAATCTCAACCAAGCATGATTCATACCATTTCAATACAAAAACAACAAAGCACATATGTACCACAACATACCATTCAATTCATGCCAATCCCACATTCTCAAATTACCTAAATGGTCACATTTCATTTATGTATCTCATTTACCTAAATCACAAACAAACCAATCACGCATTTCAATCATTTAGTATACCTAATTGCTAAACCTCAACAAGAATTTATTATTAATTATCAACCACACATTTAAAGGCCAATTACACACACACACACATATATATATATACATGAGCAAAACATGCCAAATATAAGCCAAATCACATGGCTAAATACATAACACACCATTCTTGATCGTGAAACAGAGTCTTAAAAATTTATAAAAAGAATGATCAAACCTGTAAACTAAATAAGACAACAATTGAGGCAAGCGCACCTATCAAACAATAGTATAGTTTAGTGGCAAGACCGGATTGTCGAACCCAAAGGAACCAAAAGTACTAATACTAACTTTCCTTTTGTTATTTAGCCTAAGAATTAAGAGAATTGTTATCTAATCTAAAATTAACTAACTACTAAGCTAAAGATGCAAAGACAAAGAGATTGAATTAGAGAAATACTTGTGGGAAAAACCAATTGATTAAGACAATACCCGAGGAAGAATCCTCCTTGACTTCACTTGTTATTTAACTCTGAACCAGACAATTTATTCACTTGACTTGATCTGTAGGATTCCCTAATTTATATTAATACCTCTTTCGAGGCTACTAACTTCTAACCCTAGGTTGATTAATTGAAATCTCTTTCTAATTAAAACCCCTAGAATTGCATTAACTTGATCTATGAACTCCCATATTATGTTTGACCCTAATTCGGTAGATTTTTGTCATCTTATTTCTAGGGTTACGATCAACTCCGCTTAATTATGCTAGATCTACTCTTAAATAGGGACTTTTGCTCCATTTCCTAAGCACATCAATACTTGAATCAATATCCTGAAATATTAAAGCAAGAATTAAAAACACATAGTTAAGAGCAAATCAAGTATTTATCATACAGCTCAGAAAATAATAACAAGATTCATCTTAGGTTTCATCCCCCTCAAGTATTTGATAGGTTTAGTTCATAATCATAAAAGAATACATCTTAGAAGAAAATATAAAACAAAACATAAGAAAAACCTAAAATCCCCTAAAGGAATTGAAGGAGAAATCCTTCGTCTTGAGTATGATTCCAGCTTCCTGAGATGAATTAACTGGCTTTCTTCAAGTGAATCCCACAATTTAGCCCCTCTGGCTTGGCTCATTGGCCTAGCTGAACGCCCCTTAAAGGTTGGCTTCTAGGGTGTTTATATAGGCTTTTGGACTGACTTTCTTTGCCTCTAAGTACCCTATTTCGAATAGAACTCTAATAAGTCATGTCAGGGACACGCCCTTGGCACACACCCATGTAATTTGAGGCTAGGCCGTGTTTGGGTCTGTTAATGAGGCACGGCCGTGTGGTCTTGGGCCCAAGCCGTTCGATTTCGTGTTAGGCCCATTTTCTCTATTTTTGACCCATTTCTCATTCTTTTCATCCTCCAGTGCTTTCCTAAGTATAAAACATGAAAACAAGTGATTAGGATCACCTATTTCCATAATTAAAGGGATAAATCATCCAAAAGTATGCTAAATGTGGGATTAAAATATGTTCATATTACGGTTTATTAAATACCCCCACACTTAAGCTTTTGCTTGTCCTCAAGCAAAATTCTCAACTCACAATTAAAATGAACTTCCTTATATTCATAATATTCATCGATAATGTGTCATCATGATTCATGGATAATTCATACATGGATAATTTAACTCAAAGAGTCCTAAAGATTCAAACAATCAAAGTCATGAGTTTATAGCACGAAAACATAGGTGTTTTCCCCTTATCCAAATAATTATCTTTAATTCAAAATCGAAAAGAGTTGACATCCTCACTAAAGATTCACTCAAATCATCAAGGTGTTTAAGGTTCAAAATTTATCTCTAAAAAGTCAAACATGAAAAGTTAATCCCATAGGCTTGCATGAAAATCAAATCTCCACCACTATAGAATGAGATGATACATAGATCAAAAGGTCTTTAAAAAGGGTTGTAACAGGGTTTAGGTTAAAGGTGTGGATAAAGGTTAAATTAGAGGGTTAGAATTGAGATTGAATTGACAATTTACCTAACTAGAAAAATGAACTAATAATTACATCAATTGAAAACTTGAAACTAATAATACGGGCTTCTTCTTCAAGATGTTGAATTTAAATGTATAAGCTCACTAGAACATAGAATTAATAATGAATATACCTCGATTATTTTTTTTAAGAACAAATTAAATAAATACATAATATAAGATGAATTCAGCTACTAAATAAAATAATTAGGCAACTGATCAAATAAAGTCTCGATAGAAGGGTGGTCAAAAGGAATGGTGATAACAAATACAAGATGGGTTTTGGGTTAATATTAGTGGGTGAGTCAATAAAAAGGGTTGTTAGGATCAATGGGGTTCACTAGGGGTTAATTATGAAGGTAGGCTTTTATGGAGTAAGTTGGTTAAATCCTAAGTGCCTTTATCATTTCAGTATATCAAATCAATGGTGTGGTCTCGACATGTATAATCGAAGCAAGTTCTAGGATAACAAATCAATGTTGACACACTTATAATAAAGTGAGCACGAAAATAATATATGCTCTAAAAGGTTCAAAATCTCACAAAAATTATGGGTTTTTATGAAAACCTTGTAAATTTCAAACTTCAAAGTAATAATTAGATTCAGGTAGACAACTTAACAAAATTTTAATTTTTTTGAAAATAGACTCATCATGCTTGATTCTCTAGTATCTTAAAGTTTAAATCATCAATGCACAATTAACTATGACTTATTCTAAAAAATATCAATAAAAATCATAAATCATCAGGAATTTCATTCTAATTAGTGATATGAGGAAATTACTTAAGACAAGATATCATTCAGGGATTTGAGAATAATAAATTTTCACCCCCCACACTTAAGATGTACATTGCCCTCAATGTACAAAGATATATATTAACACGTAGTAAGAATATCAAAAGAGAGAGAAAGAAGTGAACTTCTTGAATTTTTGGATGTATTCCTTGAGAATGAAACTTGTAGGTATGGAGTAGAGGAAATGTATGATGAACTAAGCAGAAGTGAAGGTATGTGAAAATATTCCAGTTCCTTAGTAGCTCTTTGAACCTTTTAGAACTGCAGAGTCATTAGTAACTTTTTAGGGGGTTTTGTTATGATATTTACTCAAAGATTAGACAGTCGAAGATAAAAGAAGTTTGGCTTTTACTAATAAAAGTTTTGCACAAAATAAAAGGTAAAGGTGTGAACTAGAAAATTATAATAAAGAGGTACATTAGAATCAAATAAAAGCAAAAACAAAAATAAAAATGAAAATAAAAAGAAAGATAGAGCTAAAAATAAAAAGAACTCGAAAGTACTCATCATTGGTTGGATTGCAAGATGGTAGAGGCGGTGATATGTGAAAGTGATGAAAACTTATGAAGAGTCGCCTCAATGCCATCGTATCGTCAAGTGGTGTCATTGAATTGTTGAGTGCAGTAATGCTCAAACTAGGTGAGACGTGCAGAGATGTCCGAAAGTGAGGCAGATGCATGAACTGGTCGATGGCTCAATTGTGGTTCCTCATGTGGGTGTGGGAAATTGTCAGTAATGTCCTCAGGATCCTCTTATTCGATGGTAGGTGCTAGCTGATATTGGGGAGGATCGGTCCCACGTTGACTTTGGGTCATTCTCATGTGTAGCATCGTCTGGATGCCCTGTGGGGACATTTGACCTATCAGTGTGAGTGAGGAGATCTGAGCGACAGTGTTGAGGAGCCCGAAATATCAAGCCAAGCGTGTGATGTATGGACCCATAGATATGACCCCTCTCCTATGTTGCTCCGTTTGATGTTGAATGGCATGATCTATGAAATAGGCTAGGTCGAAAACGTGCCCGTTTCCTATGCACCATAGGAAGTAGGCGCCATGTGTGTTAATGACCCCGGTGCTCTCTTGCCTTCCTGTCAATGTGTGAGCTAAAATGGCGTGTAAGTATCACAAGGATGGGGCAAGAGCTGTCACTTTGGAGTGACTAGGGTCATAATTGTCTGAGTTGGTGGCTATATTATACCAACATCTTGCCGGGGAGTTATGGATGTGGCGATGGATCTCTGAAAGATCATGTTCCTCCATAAATTCGTCGGTATATAGTCCTAATGCGGCCTCAAATTATGGTACATTCAGTTCTCATATAGTGCCTCCGAGACGAATTGGATCATGCCAAGGTCATCGTGGCGCGTCATCACCGTCTGAAGGTGGAACGTGGAAATGAGCTCCAAAGTGAGCTCTAGATATGTGGGCTTGATGATATTGAAGAATTGGTCCCATGAATCTATAGTTAGGAGAGCCCGTACGTCACCGGCTAGTTGGACCTGCTCTAAAGCGGCCCAATCAATACACCTCCCTGGGTCGAGGGGTCGTGCGTGAAATATCTTATAAAGGTCCTCCTGGGATCCTGGAGGAAATTGTAAGAATGGGTGGCGTACTTTGGATGCACTGGCTAATGACGAACTGGGTCCCTTTCTTTTTTTGGAACTAGGGACTACGATTTTCTTACCTCGAGATGATGACATTATGGTCCTACAAATAACAAATATTCACCGATTCAAGTAATATTTTCAGCCAAGACATATTGCATAACATTTAAGAACTCAACAATATCAAAAATATAATGAGGATAAAAATTACGATAATAATAAACTAATATTTTGCATAAATACTAATCGTTATTATTTACGCAAGGACTAAATGAAGAAATAAATCTAATAGTGAATATAACTAATATTAAGCAATAAGAATGAACTAACTATAAACAAAATAAAATTCTAGTGATAAACTAGTTTAATGGAGGAAAAAGTAAAAATGAGAGGTGACCGGTGGAGTTTTTGGAGAGAAGTGGCGCGGTTGAGGTGGTGGTCAGAGCACGGGCGTTGGGGGGTGATACACGGGCGTGTGCTATAAATAGATAGGGGAACATGGCTGTGTCACTTTTTTGACGGGCGTGTATTCCATCGGCACAGGCGTGGACTGATCTTCTATGTGTATATGAAAGAGAAAAGAGATGTGGGATAAGGAAAGTCAAGAGAGGAGAGGATTTACTTGTGGTCGGAATGGAGTAGTGGTTTTGGAGAGAAACGACTAGGGTTTTGGTGAGTTGGGGAAAATTTTTGGGAGATGAGCATTTGTTGCTTTAAATAGTGGGTGGGGAACATGGTCAGGGGCCACGCCCGTGTTCCCTTTATTCAGCCTGTGTTTTTGAGATTTTTAAATTTAGGTGAATTTTAATTGTGTCACACGCCCGTGTTCTGTGGGCGTGTTGAGCCACACGGCCATTTTACACGCATGTGTATTGTCTCATTCGCTTCTCCCACGCCCGTGTTCATAAGTCAGTGTCAACCATGGTCTTAAGGCAAGGGCGTGTCGAACGCCCGTGTCGATTACTCAGAATTGACCACGGTTTGAAGGCACGAGCGTGTCTCACGCTTGTGTCAATTAATCAGTATCGACCACGATCGTAGTATACGGGCGTGTGGATTTATCTCAACCCGTGGTCTTTAGGTAGTTTCAACCACGGCCAAGTCGCATGGTCATGTTGTTTAGTCGGGGCCCGTGGCTTAGGGAAAATTATTGTCCTGTTTCTGCACCATCTTTGCCACGCCCATGTACCTATTCGTGGTATCCACACAGCCACGGCCACGCCCATGTGCAAGGCCGTGTGGTAGGGAAACCTACACTTTTCTGAATTGGTTAGTTTGTAGTTAGGTGCTAGAAATTGAGAATATAATCGAGAAGCACTCGTTTAAAGTCTTAAGCTAAAATTTCTCTATTTTCATTTCTAAATGAAGGTTCACAGAGCTGAAGCTCCTCTCTTATATCTCTAAAGCCTTCACCATTATAAATTTTCAGTCACTGACCATTTACCTTGAATGTGCCATAATTTGGATGAGTTACCTCTATTGTGTCATAGGGGAAAAAAGTTTTGATTACGAATGGACCTGACCATCTTGATTTTAGCTTTCCAGGGAACAATTTTAACCTTGAATTGTATAGCAGGATTGAATCTCCTACTTCAAATTTCTTTGGTTGTTTTAAATGAGAATCATGGCGTCGTTTTGTTGCCTCCTTATATAGTCGCGAGTTCTCATAGGCATTAGCTCACCATTTATCAAGTTCGTTCAACTGCATCATCCTTTTTTGACCTGCAGTTTTAATATCGAAATTTAAAAATTTTATAGCCCAAAAAGCTTTGTGCTCTAACTCAAATGGTAGATGACAACTTTTTCCATAGACAAGTTTGTATGGGGATGTTCCTATGGGAGTTTTAAAAGCTGTTCTATAGGCCCATAAAGCATCGTCTACTTTTAATGCCCAATCTTTCTTATTTGATTCTACTGTTTTCTCTAAAATAAGCTTAAGTTTTTGATTTGCTACTTCCACTTGTCCGCTGGTTTGAGGATGGTAAGGGGTAGCTGCCCTATGTTGTACTCCATATTTCTTCAAGACTCTATCAAATTGAGTATTGCAAAAGTGAGTACCCCTATCACTAATAATTGCTCTTGGTGTCCCAAATCGAGAGAAGAGTTTCTTAAGAAACCTTACTACTACTCTAGCATCGTTAGTAGGTAAAGCTTGAGCTTCCACCCATTTTGACATATAATCTACTACTACTAAGATGTATTTATTTCCAAATGAACTAGAAAATAGACCCATAAAGTCAATACCCAATATATCAAATATTTCACATGATAGCATATATGTTTGAGGAATTTCATTGCGTTTAGAGATATTACCTATTCTCTGGCATTTATCACATGAAGCAACATACCTGTTGGCATCTTTAAATAGAGTAGGCCAATAAAAACCTGATTCAAGTGTATTGTGTGCTATCTTAATCCTGCTGTAATGTCCTCCTGAAGGTCCTGAATGGCAATGTTCTAGGATTTTACTTACTTTTGCTTTTGTAACACATCTCCGAATTACTTGATCTGTACATATACGAAAAAGAAAAGGATCCTCCCAAAAATAGTTTTTTGCATCAGCAAAAACCACTTCTTTTGATGATGGGTTAACCTTTTTGGTAAGATGTTAGCATCTAAGTAATTTGCAATATCTGAAACCATGGTACCTCGGAGTCGGTTATAGAAAAGAGTTGTTCTTCACGGAAACGATTCGTTTATCTCACTCTCGTCGAGTTCTTTGATATGTGGGTTTTCAAGCCTAGAAAGATGATCTGTTGCAAGATTTTTAGCTCCTTTCTTATCCTGAATTTCCAAATCAAATTCCTATAAGAGTAAAATTCATCTTATAAGTCGAGGTTTTGCATCAGATTTAGTTTAAAGATAGCGAAGAGCTGAAGGGTCAGTGTAAATGACAACTTTAGATAGTATCAAGTATTCTCTAAATTTATCAAATGCAAAAACCATAGCTAGCAATTCTTTTTATGTGGTGGTGTAATTTTCTTGTACGACTGTTAATGTCTTGCTAGCGTAATAAATCAGTTGGAAGTGCGTTGTCCCAAAACTGCACCTACTACAAAATCACTCGCATCACAAATTAGTTCAAATGGTAAGTTCCAATCAGGTGCAATTATAATTAGAGCATTTATTAATTTATCTTTGAGGATATAAAATGCGTCTAAACATTCCTGATCAAAATTGAAAGGTACATCTTTTTCTGGTAAATTCGTTAAAGGTTTAGCTATTTTAGAGAAATCTTTAATGAATCTTCTATAAAATCCAGCATGTCCTGAAAAGCTTCTAATAGCCTTAACTGAACTAGGAGGAGGTAATTTTTCTATGGTTTCAACCTTTGATTTATCTACCTCAATCCCTTTATTAGAAATTTTATGTCCTAACACAATCCCTCTCGAACCATAAAGTGACATTTTTCCCAATTAAGCACAATGTTCGTTTCCTCACATCTCATTAGAACTCGTTTTAAATTTTTAAGGCAAAGATGTAAAGAACTACCAAATACCAAAAAGTCATCCATAAATACCTTCATAATATCTTCCACGAGTTCATCAAAGATGGCTAGCATGCAGTGCTGAAAAGTAGCAAGAGCATTACATAATCCAAAAGGCCTTCTACGATAAGCAAACGTATCGTATGTTCATGTAAATATTGTCTTTTCTTGATCATTAGGAGCTATTGGGATTTGGAAGTAGCCAGAGAGCCCATCTAGAAAGCAGTAGTACATATGCCCAGATAATCTTTCTAACATCTGATCAATAAATGGTAGAGGGAAGTGATCTTTTCTTGTAGCATCATTTAACTTCCTATAGTCAATGCAAACTATCCAACCTGTAACTGTTCTTGTAGGAATCAATTCATTCTTTTCGTTGGTTACAACAGTCATGCCTCCTTTCTTTGGAACAACCTACACATGGCTTACCCAAGTACTGTCAGAAATGGGATAAATGATTCCAGCATCTAGAAGTTTAATTACCTCAGCCTTAACGACTTCTTTCATGTTGGGATTCAATCATCTTTGAGGTTGCACACATGGTTTATACTCATCTTCCATTAAAATTTTGTGGGTGCAAATGATGGGCTTATTCCTTTAATGTCAGAAATTTTCCAAGCTATGGATCTTTTATGTTCCCTTAGTACTTGTAGCAACTCATCTTTCTCTTTGGGTTCCAGTTCTGAAGAGATAATTACTGGTAGTGTGGAATTATCCCCAGGAATGCATATTCTAAGTGTTTTGGAAACTTTTTTAATTCTAATTTGGGTGGCTCATCAATAGAGGGTTTTTGTTTTAGTTCGTCGTTGATTTCAATACCCTCTTCTTTCTTTTGTCTAGAGGAATATGTATTAGAAGTCAACTCATCAGTGTCATCTTCTACCCCTTCATTTTGGGTAAGACACAGTTCCATTGTGTCGCCATGTATTATTTCCTGCAAAGAATCTTGAATAATATGATCAATGGCATCAATAAAATAACAGGAATCATCTTATTCTCTAGAATATCGCATAACATTGTAAATTTGAAAAATAATTTCTTTGTCGCCTACCCTTAGCGCAAGTTTACCATCACCTACATCAGTAACAACCCTAGCGGTAACTAAAAAGGGGCGTCCTAAAATTAAAGGCACCTCAGCATCCTCATCCATTTCTAAAACAACAAAATCGACAGGGAATATAAACTTATCAATTTTTACCATAATATCTTCGATAATTCCTCTAGGATATTTAACAGATCTGTCAGCTAACTGAATACTCATCCTAGTGGGTTTTGGTTCCCCGAGACCAAGTTGTTTAAACATTTTATAAGGCATTAAATTCATACTGACACCTAGATCAGCTAGTGCTTTCTCTATGTTTAAACTACCAATTAAACAAGGAATAGTGCAACTTTCTAGATCTTTCAATTTGGTCGGTATCTTGTTTTGGAGGATGGCTGAACATTCTTCATTAAGTTCCATTGTTGCTATCTCTTCAAACTTTCTTTTATTTGTTATAAGCTCTTTTAGAAATTTTACGTATGTCAGCAACTGCGAAATAGCTTCAACAAAAGGTAAGCTAATATGTAATTGTTTAAAAAGTTCAAGAAATTTACCGTATTATGCGTCTAAGTAGTCTTTCTTCAACTTTGCTCGATATGGGATCGGTGGTTTAATTTCTTCACGTACTGGAATTGCATTCTCATTTGCTTCCTCAGCTTTTGCTTTATCATTTTCGTGTGGTATCTTCTTCTTTTTTTCAACCAACTCATTTCCACTCCTTAGTATAACTGCCTTCACATGCTTTTTTCACTAGTTAAATTTTCAGGTCGCCTTTCAGAGACTAACTTAGCTAGTTGTCCAATTTGATCTTTAAGCCCTTGAATTGATGCTTGCTGATTATTCAATATCGTTTCGGTATTTTGGAAATGGGTTTCTGACACCTCTATGAATTTTTTTAGCATCTCTTCAAGGTTTAGCTTCTTTTCTTGTGGGTAGGGTTGTTGTCTTTGATTGGGATGGTATGTCCAACCTGAATTGAAAGTACTACTATAAGGGTTATTTTGAGGTCTAAAATTGTTACCCATATAGTACACTTGCTCATTTTCAGTGCTTGGGTTGTAAGGTGGATATTCTGCATTATTTATCCATCCTCTATTCGTATTGTACTGCATAACTGAATGTACCTGCAAAGAACCATATAAACCATCAATCTTTTTATTTAACAGTTCTACCTGATTTGATAGCATAGTTACTGCGTCGAGGTTGAAAGCACTGGCGTCTTTCGTTGGCTTTGTTCTCATAACTTGCCATTGATAGTTATTCAGTGACATCTCTTCAATGAATTCATAAGCCGTCTCAAAAGTTTTATTATTCAAGGTCCCACCGGCGGCTAAATCAATCAACTACCTGGTTGAGGGATTCACACCGTTGTAAAAAGTTTGGATCTATAACCACAAGGGTAATCCATGGTGTGGGCACCTTCTCAAGAGATCTTTGTATCTCTCCCATGCATTATATAGTGTTTCTAAATCCATCTGCACAAAAGAAGAGATATCATTCCTTAATTTGGCCGTTTTGGCCGGCGAAAAATATTTTAATAAAAATTTTTCAGTCATTTGTTCCCATGTAGTGATTGATCCTCGTGGAAGAGAATTCAGCCACTGTTTAACTTTATTCCTCAAAGAGAAAGGAATAACCGAAAATGGATGGCATAAAAAAACGCCATTAATTTTGAAAGTATCACAAAATTCTAGGAAATTTTCCAAGTGATTATTTGGATCTTCATCCTGCAAACCATCAAACTGAACAAATTGCTATATCATCTGTATAGTGTTAGGTTTCAGTTCAAAATTATTAGAAGCTATAGCAGGTCTAACAATACTTGACTCAGTTCCTGTTAAATTAGGTTTAGCATAATCATACATAGTTCGAGGAGCATGGTGTTCGGCTACCTCTTGAGGTAGCGGATTATTCTCAGCCATCTCTTCGGTAGTGTTAATTTCGTTCTCTTGCTCTTCTTGTATGTATTTTAAGCTTTGCCTTATTTCTTCACGATTTCTGCGAACCGTTCCTTCGATATCAATGTCATAAATCAAGGGTCCCCTTGGGTTACTTCTAGTCATAAACTAGAGGTACATACCAGGAAAAGATAAAAGAAAAAAATTTAGAAAAGTAAAAATAAAAATAAAAATAAAAATAAAATAAAATATGGCTAAAGTAATAAAAACTGAGCATTCTTAATATTTAGGTTCTCAAGAGCACCAAAAACTTGGTAGTGTGTCGAGTCTTAAAATTTATAAAAGAATGATCAAACACGAAACTAACTAAGACAACAATTGAGGCAAAGCACCTATCGAACAATAGTATAGTTTAGTGGCAAGACCGAATTGTCGAACCCAAAGGAACCAAAAGTACTAATACTAACTTTCCTTTTATTATTTAGCCTAAGAATTAAGAGAATTGTTATCTAATCTAAAATTAACTAACTACTAAGCTAAAGATGCAAAGACAAAGAGATTGAATTGGAGAAATACTTGTGGGAAAAACCAATTGCTTAAAACAATACTCGAGGAACAATCCACCTAGACTTCACTTGTTATTTAACTCTGAACCAGACAATTTATTCACTTGACTTGATCCGTAGGATTCCCTAATTTATATTAATACCTTTTTCGAGGCTACTAACATCTAACCCTAGGTTGATTAATTGAAATCTCTTTCTAATTAAAACCCCTAGAATTGCATTAACTCGATCTATGGACTCCCATATTAGGTTTGACCCTAATCCGGTAGATTTTCGTCATCCTATTTCTAGGGTTGTGATCAACTCCGCTTGACTATGCTAGATCTACTCTTAAACAGGGAATTTTGCTCCACTGCCCAAGCACATCAATACTTAAATCAATATCCTAAAATATTAAAGCAAGAATTAAAAACACATAGTTAAGAACAAATCAAGTATTTATCATACAACTTAGAAAATAATAATAAGATTCATCTTATGTTTCATCCCCCTCAGGTATTTGAGAGGTTTAGTTCATAATCATAAAAGAATACATCTTAGAAGAAAATATAAAACAAAACATAAGAAAACCCTAAAACCCCCTGAAGGAATTGAAGGAGAAATCTTTTGTCTTGAGTATGATTTCGGCTTCTTGAGATGAATCAATTGGCTTTCTTCGAGTGAATCCCACAATTCGGCCCTCTGGCTTGGCTCATTGGCCTAGTTGAACGCCCCCTAAAGGTTGGCCTCTAGGGTGTTTATATAGGCTTTTGGAATGGCTTTCTGTGCCTCTATGTACCCTATTCTGAATAGAACTCTAATAAGTCACGTCAGGGACACGCCCGAGTAATTTGAGGCCAGGCCGTGTTCGGGTCTATTAATGAGGCATGGCCATGTAGTCTTAGGCCTAGGCCGTGCCGATTTCGTGTGAGGCCCATTTTCTCTGTTTCGGCCCGTTTCTCATTCTTTTCATCCTTCGGTGCTTTCCTAAGTATAAAACATGAAAACAAGGGATTAAGAGCACCTATTTCCATAAGGAAAGGGATAAATCATCCAAAAGTATGCTAAATATGGGATTAAAATATGTTTATATTACGGTTTATCAATTCTTCACTTACAATTCAACTTAAATGGCTAAATCTATTACCAAAACGACCAATACTCCTATACATGCCATATAACCATAAACATAGATTCAAAAGTACCAAAGTGATAGCTTGATAATGTGATGAGATCTCTGATGATTCCCAAATCTGAGCTAGCTTTGTTTTAACTATAAAACCCAGAAAAATAAATAAAGTAAGCTATAAAGCTTAGTAAGTTCGTATAACAATAAACTTAATTAAATCATAAATACACAATTCCAATAATTGAATATATCAACACATAATTCATATTAGCTAACAAACCTTCCACATATTCAATCATAAGATTAGATGTGAAATTCACAAGTTTCTTCGATTCAAAGCTTATACGGTTCATGTACGTACCTGTACCATCTCTTATTAGTCTCATACTCATCCAAGACTTTGACGTTGAACCATTCGGAATACTATCGGATACCTGGGGATCTCACTCCCTAAGTGCCACATACATAGCCGAAGCTATCTCGATCTCATATCACATATAATTCTCACTCTCGAGCTATCAATGGGTCTGCTCACACAAGCTGACGGTCATGACGTAGCTACAGGGTGCTGCTCAGAGAAGCTGACGAGAATTCGCATCACATGCCGGATAACTTAGCCACCGGTAGGACGTATGGACCAGCACCCAAATCACATTACCCCTAATGACATGTCATTCATATCCTAATCTATTCCTAAGGTTCAATCTGGATTTCACATTTGCTGAATCATTGTCGAATATGCTCGCAAGGTCGTATCCACAATTTATGCAATATCAAATCATTTAAAACACAAATATAATAATGCTTATTACATGCGAACTTACCTCGAATGCAAAAATGACAAAATGAGTCAATTAATCCAAAACCTTGTTCTTTCCCCAATCTAATTCATAATTTCGCTTTTCTTGATCTATATAATATCAAATTTAGCTTATTTAATCACCACTCTATTCAATTTAATTCAAAATACACATTAAGGCAACTTTACACTTTTGCCCCTAATATTTCAACATAATTTAGTCCTTATATCATAAAAATACAAATTCATGTAATTCAACCTATACCAATGCCAGTCAAATTTCAATTAGGTCCCTAAAAGCCCATTTTTTATCTATTTTATAATTAATCACAAAATTTTAACATTTCTCAATTTAACCCCTAATTGATAATTTTACTAAAAATCACTTTACAAAAGTTGTTTATCTAACAAAAAACATACATTTTATATCATCAAACATCCAACTACACCTATATTCATCAATGGAAAAACCCTAAACGTTTATCAATTTTGCAAAATAGTCCCTGGGCTAGCTAGATTAAGCTGCAACGATCTCAAAAACATAGAAATCATAAAAAACAGACAAAAATCATACCTTAATGAGCTAAAAAAGCTTGGCCGAATTTCAAGCCCTAAAAATGGCTATTCTTCTTGTTAAAATCGGCTAAGGGAGATGACAACATAAAAATTACTTAAAATATGTCCATAAATGTCCAATAACCTTAATAATGGTCTAATTACCTCATAAGGACCTCCAATATTTAATTTCATAGCCGTTTAATACTTTAGCTATTAGAACATCACTTTTGCACTTTACGCGATTTAGTCCTTTTTATCAAATAAAGCACTCAAACGATAAAATTTCTTAACGAAAATTTCACACATTCATACTATCATGCTGTAAACATTAAAATAATAATAAAATAATTATTTTTACCCCAAATTTGTGGTCCCAAAACCACCTTTCTAATTTGACTAAAAACGGGCTATTACACGGCTAAGTTGGTCAACCTAAGATCATGGGTACCTCAATATCCTCATCCATGTCCAATATAACAAAATCAATAGGGAATATAAATATATCAACTTTAACAAGTACATCTTCTATAATACCCCTAGGATACCTAATTGACTTGTCAACTAATTGAATATTCATCCTAGTGGGTTTTGCTTACCCGAGACCAAGTTGTTTGAACATTTTATAAGGCATAAAATTTATACTAGCAACCAGATTAACAAAAGTTTTTTTCAACATTTAAACTACCAATAAGACAAGGAATAGTAAAACTCCCTGGATCTTTAAGCTTGTTAGGTAGTTTGTTTTGGAGAATGGTCGAGCAATCCTCATTGAGCTCCACACTTGACAAGTCGTCTAACTTCCTTTTATTTGTTAAGAACTCCTTTAAAAATTTTGCATACCTTGGTATTTGCGAAAGGGATTCAATAGAAGGTAAGTTAATATGCATTTTTTTTCAAAAGTTCAAGAAATTTACCATATTTTTCTTTTATACGGCCTTGCTTCAATATAGTTGGATATGGAATTCGTGGTTTGTATTCTCAAACCATCGACTTATGCTCTTTCTTGCTTTCCTCAACCCCATCATTTTTCTCACAAACTTTTAGATTCAGCTTCTTTTTAGGCTCAACTAACCCTTCACGCTTTGAACAGTGATTGCATGGACTTGCTCCTTTGGGTTGGTTTCAGTGTTACTAGGTAAGCTACCTTGCCGTCTCTCCAAAACAAGTTTAGCAAGTTGTCCAATCTAATTTTCAATCCATTGAATCGATGCTTGCTGATTTTTAGAGTTGTCTTAGTGTTCTGAAATCTAGTTTTAGACACCGAAAGTTATTTAGCTAACATCTCCTTAAGGTTCAGTTTATTTTCTTACTGATAAGGTTGTTGAAAACACGGAGCGGGTTGTGACCTTTCATTACCTTGACCACCCCAAGAGAAATTTGGATTATTCCTCCATCTTGGATTAATGTTATTGCTATAGGGGTTATTTTGAGGTCTAGAATTGTTACCCATAAAGTTGACTTGCTCATGCTCCATGTTAGAACCGAAGGGTAAACATTCTGGATTGACTATCCCCGCTCCAGTCACATCACATTGCATTACCAGATTCAATGTGTTATTGCAACTCAAACCATCAATGTTTTTGCTCGGTGTTTCCTCCTGACTTGCCAACATAGCAATTGCATCTATATTAAAAACATCGGTTGCTTTAATCGGTTTCATTCCCATGACTTTCCATTGATAGTTATTCAATGACATCTCCTTAATGAACTCTTGAGCTACCTCAACTGTCTTATTATTCAATGTTCTACCAGCTGTTGCATCAATTAGTTGCCTAGTGGAGGGATTTAAACCGTTGTAAAAAGTTTAAACTTGTAACCAAAAAGGTAAGCCATGATGAATACACCTTCTCAAAAGATCCTTAAATCTCTTCCATGAATCATATATTGTCTCCAAATCAATTTGAGAACAAGAAGAAATGTAGTTCCTCAACTTAGCTATTTTAGCTTGTGGGAAGTACTTTAACAGAAACTTCTCAATCATCTGATCCCAAGTCGTGATAGAACTCCATGGAAGTGAATTCAACCACTGTTTTGCCTTGCTCCTCAAAGAGAATAGGAACAACCGTAAGCATTTGGATCTTCATCTTGCAACCTATCAAATTGAACATACTACTGTACCATCTGAGTTGTGTTCAGATTTAGCTCAAATATGTTTGCAACAATAGTCTCTCTAGCTATACTCGATTCAGCCCCTAATATTTTAGTCCCTGGTAACAATGCCAAAAACATGATATGTCGTAAACCTAACTAAAAATCTAAATAAGGCAAGTGCACCTATCAATTAATAGTATAGCTATGGTGTGTACAGATATCGTTCCCATAAAGACTAAAAGTACTAGTAATTATTGACTTTCTTTTATTTAATCTATAAATTTAGGTGATTGATCAAAATAAATTTTAACTAAATTAATTAGCTACGAACATGACAAAGAAGAATTCAAGAAAATAATAGAATAATAACCAAGAAGTGAAACAATACCCAAGAAAGAATTCACATAGATTTCATATGTCATTATGAATTTAAATTTCTCAATTTCTTCACTTAGTATATTAATCCGTAAAAATCCCTAAATTATGTTAATGTTTCTTTTCAAGAATAAGAGCAACTGACTCTAGGTTAATTAAGTAAAATTTCTTTCTAATTAAAACCCCTATTATTGTATTAACTCGATTTATGGATTCCCCTATTAGATTTGACTCTATTATGATAGATCTATGTTGTCTTATTTCTAGGATTGCATGCAACTTTACTGTAACATCCTAGATTAGGGGTTATGCGTTCGTGCATAATTCATGAGATAGTGGGATCAGTGGGTGTGTTGGATGTGTTCTGAAGAGTTTCAAGAACCCTAAGATGAAATGAAATATAAGGAAATGTAACGAAATGTAGGGAAATGTAAGGAAATATAAGGAAAATGTAAGGAAATGAAAGGAAATGAAAGGAAATTAGAGGAAATAAAAGGAAATGAAAGGAAATGTAAGGAAATGTATGGAAATGTATGGAAATGTATGGAAATATATGGAAATGTAAGAAATGTATGGAAATGTATGGAAATGTAAGGAGATGTATGGAAATGTAAGGAAATGCTTTAGAAATGTTAAGTTTTGGAAACCAAGTAAATTAGGAGAGTGAACATTTTGGAAACCAAGCCAAAATAGGAAAATAAACATTTGGAAACCAAACCAAAATAGGAAACTAAACATTTTGGAAACTTGGAAAATACTGAGTGCTGAAAATTTTAGGAAACTTAAAATGACCTCGTAATGTCGAATTTAAGAGCCCAAAGGGGAGCTTAGGGCCAAGTGACCCTAAAAATATAAAGAACATAAAATTTGACCCAATAACGGACTTGGAAATGTGGCTCAAGATGCCACCTAAGGCTTTAGGAAATGGCCCAAATGCAAGAGGTTTTGGGCTGAGTTCAAGTCATTCAGAAGCAAATAAAAGAAATAAAATTTTGCCTCCATGAGTGGAGAATTGACTGACACCTAACTAAATCTTTAAGTGATTTTTTTTATTTAATTACTTAGAGAGGAAGCAATGGACTAAATAGGGACTCTTAGGAGAAGAGTTTTATTCCCTTTAGAATTTCGACTAAATAGGTGGATAAATGAAGAATTATTCTTTAATTAGGAGAATGAGGAAGAGTGGTGGCCAAGCAAAGGATTCTTGGCCTAGTAAATTCGGCTATAAAAGGAGGGACTAGGGCCATTCATTATTCATTCTCCTCTCTTTTCCTCCGCCAATATTCTTCTTGAGCATCCATTCTTTTCTTCTTTTTCTTTTAAGCCTCCTAGTGATTTCCTTCTAAGCCTATTATTCCTCTCTTCTTTCATCTTTGAAACCAAATACATAAGGGAATCATAGCCGATTGTTCATCAAGTCTCTAAGCCAATCTCGAAGGTTGAAGTGAAGGTGCAATCGATTCTTTCAAATAAGGGTAAGATCCAAGTTTAGTTTTCCATTCTTTTATATTTTAGACTTATCAAAATTTAGGGACTAATTTCGATTATTAATCTTGGCGAATCATGGAAGGAGAAGTTCTTTTCCGAAGGTACACCATAGGCCACGTGTTCCCTAGTTATTCGGTGAATTTGGGATTTAAAATCCACAAGGTAAGCACCTAAAAGTATTCGCCAAGGCTTGTATGATTATCTAGATCAGTTCTTTAATTATTAAAAAGCGAAAACTAACCCATATTGAGATTCAAGGTTGGCGAATATCATGTGAAGGAAAACCAAGTTTTCGACATTTGAATAAACACCAAATCGGCATCAAAGGTAAGTCTTTTACAAATCCTACTAGGATTTGGATATCATACGAGATAGAATTTATGCTAAGTAATAAATGATGAATCAAATGTAGGGACTAAGGATCTAAACTTTAGATCTAGCTTTCTCAAGGAATCGTTAAACAAATCAGGTGTGTACCCTACACTAAATCTTGATAGATTTACAGCTTTAATTCATTATATGTGTTAATATGAAAGAGTAAGAATATTGCTAAGGTACCGTGTGTATTCCACACTATTCTTAATAGTTTTATGGTTTAAATATGCTATATTTGCTAATGTGAAAGTGAAAGAAAGTGGCTAAAGTGCCATATTATGGTACAAAGTGCTAAGGTACGTTTTCCTACTTCTACTAGGATTTCGAAATAAATGTTATACAAGTGAAAAGTGATGTGAAAGTGAAATAAAAATATGTTATGCATGATATTTGTAATTTGGGGCATTCGGGATTTATGTGAAAGGGGAAGAAGGTGTTGACTACGGTCTCACCAACGTTATAAGTGAAAGTGATGACTTCGGTCTCACTAAGTGAATGTGATGACGGTCTCACTAAGTGAATGTGATGACTTCGGTCTCACTAAGTGGTAACCGGTTACATTACGATGGTGGCTATGCCACAATATTATCGATGGGCGATGAGCACGTCGACCGCAATGACGCCTTCGATGGAGTGTAGCGGAAGGAGGGTTGACTTAGTAGTCCCCACGGTGTACAAGTTGGTACGGGTGGAGTGTAGCGGATGGCTTATAGGTTTGGGTTCGGGTTTGCATCATGATTTTGAATTTTGTATGCATATGATTTTTATGGTGTGCCTAATTCTATTATGTTTAGTGTTGGTTACACCGAGTCTATCGACTCACCCGTTGTAGGGAATATGTTTGGTGATGAGCAAGAATGGACCCAGGACGGCAGAACTTGTGGTGGCCATGATCGACTTGAAGTTCAGTTTAATTTGAATATTTATTTTATTTTAAAGTACTGTACAATTTATTATTTTGGGTTTCATTTTATGTAATAAGGCCACCGTGATTTAATTTTTATTTCTACTATAATTACTATGTTATGAGTTTAGGGCTTTATAAAGAGTAAGCCCACTTAATATGAAATGAGTTTAAATATTTTGTCACTTGAAATAAATGGGTTTTGTTATAAAATAAATTTGTTTTCAACTCAAGCCCAACCCACAACGAGCTATCTTCCAAAACTCACAGCTTTTCAAAATATTGAATGAATTTGGACCGAGTTACTTGAGGAACATACCAGATCCGATCCATTCTCGTGGTAGGGTTTGGGGTGTTTCATTTACTCAATTATGCTAGATATACTTTTAAACAGGGTTTATTCCTCCTCTAATTTAAGCATATAAAACATGGATTAAGAGTCTAGAGATATTAAACCAAGAATTAAGCACACATTGTAACACCCCTACCCCGGCCTCGACGTTACGATAGAATCTGACGTGTCACATTGAAGTGCTGATTTGAAAACTTGTCTTGTTGATGAAAATGCGTGACTAAAGTTATAAATCCTTTTTAAAACTAATTACTATTGGAAACGTTGGGGTTGTAAAATCAAAACTTGTTAATCACTTATTGGTCATATCATTTATTACAAGTTTATTAATCTGAATTAAAAACCACAGAAGTTTTTACAATTGTAAACTTTAAAATTTGAAAATGCGTGATTTTCTTTGGAAAAGTTATTATTTTGAAAACCTGTGTTTCATAATCTAGCAGGTTAGCGTAAAAATTTAAAACCAAATAAAAGTTAAAAACCTCAAATGGCCTTATTACATAAATATCTCCCCAAAATAAATAATTTTAAAAACTAGGTAAAAATCAAACTACTCGCGAACATGTGGCCACCTTCGAGTCCCTCGCAACTCCAAATCTTCTAAGGTTGGGGATCACCTGTACAGTTAAAGGAAAAGGGTGAGTTACGAGAACTCATGTGTGTAATCCCCTAACAGACAAATGGTAAACAGTATATGCAGTACAGACTGGGCCTGAGCCCTATTCAGTAGTAGTACAGTCTAGGCCCTAGCCCTATATTGTAACAGTGTGGGCCTAAGCCCAAATAATTAGATCAGAGCAGAAATGCAAACCAACCTAATCTAGCCAACACACCACCAATACCAACCAACACACCATGTGGGGACTAAGTTCGACCCACCCATCTAGCACACCTATATTGCAGCATAGTTGCTAATAGTAACGCAGCGAAGTTACTAGTAACAGTAAACATGGCCAAGCCACTAAGACAGTAAAAACATGGCAGAGGCAATAGTACAATACTTCCTCCAAATCAGAAACCTAACCCCAATGTAGAATGTCGTGTCATAAATATTACGTGTATGCAGTATGTCATATTCTTAGCCAATCATATAGATATCATACACACATCAATTATACTACCACTTGGGTATAATGGTCATTTCTCCAGTTAGGGGTAAAATGGAAATTTCACCCCTCTGGGTATTTGTAACACCCCAAACCCGGCCTATGCATTAAGCCTAGATTTTGGCATGCCACACAAATTTAACGTACATTCAAATTATTTAACGAAGTAGAAATCAAATTCCAAAACGACTAAGAGAATGATTTTATCGAAAATTAAAGTTCATTGAAAACCATAATTAAAAATACAAGAATTTGTCATTTGATCTATAAAGTAGTAATTGATAAAAACCTTGGATTTATTTAGTCGAAATATTTCATCAAAAAGTTTTAAAAGAATTTCCTAAGTTTCAATGATATTTAAGAAAAACTTTTATTTTATACGAGAGTTATAGAAAAACATTTATAAAAACTAAACCAATCCAACTTAGGAAAACTAAAACATAATAAAATCCATCCACATAATAAAATCCATAATTAAAGAGGCCTTATTACATCGCCATAAAAATAGTACTCAATAAAATTTATTAAAGAAGTCTTAAAATTTTATAAACCACCAATTGTAGTATAGCCTCCACACGAAGTCATCTCCAATCCAAGTCTCCATCAATTATTATTACCTGAGAGGAAAAAAAATTGGGGTGAGTTACTTAGAACTCAATGTGTAACTCACTTACCTTAGTCCACTGGGCCAAAACCATTTAAGCATTTATTTGGGCCTAAGCCCATTACAAATATAATAATTTAGCATGTATGAAGTGCAAGTGATATGCAATTCCCAAAACCAAACCTAGATTTCCATCTGCTACACACCATTGCATTCAACCGTAACACTGTGGGAGCTTTAGTCACCCACCCCGCCAACACATCAAGTAGGCATTAAGTCAGATATCAAATTTCATGGACAAGCCACCAGATTTACAGAGTTTACATAGCATTTGCCATTTTTCTGAATTGTGGCAGAGCCACCAAAATTTTATAGCAAAGCTACCAGAACTTCTCTTCATCAAATAGCCCAACCCATGCATTCATGTATATAATATACATAACAATCCATTCATTTAATTATTCCAACATAAGGTCCATTATAAAAGTTATTACAATCTAGCCCACTTCACATTTTAGCTCACATTGTCCAATTATCAAATATCACATATGGCCCAATTATCAGATATCACATATGGCCCAAATATCAAATATCACATATGGCCCAATTATCAAATATCACATATGACCCAAATTGTCCAATTATCAAATATCACATATGGCCCAATTATCAAATATCACATATGGCCCAATTATCAAATATCACATATGGCCCAATTATCAAATATCACACATGGCCCAATTATCAAATATCACACATGGCCCAAATTGTCCAATTATCAAATATCACATATGGCCAAATTATCACTTTTATCGAATTAGCCCGTTAAGGGCAATTTCGTAATTTTCATGATCTTAATACCAATTTCAAAACTTTTATCATTAAGGTGATAAATATGCTATTCTTCTTGATTTCACTAACTTGTGATTTCATTCACCGATTTATACGATATAGTCATCTAACCCATGAGATACGATGTGAGATTACACACCTGATTACGGTGAAAACTACACTCTTCCGCTCGTCGATATCTAAACACACATCACGATGGATTAGAACGCTAAAATTTAATATTAAACTATTCTAATATTAAGCGATCTAGATCTTACCCTCGGAATCTCAAACAACCACTATTTGCGATTTCTTTCCGATCAAAGGTTTAGAACCACGAGTAAACAATGGTTCGGAGGTACGTACGACTTTGAATAATTAATTTTCACCGGATGAGGGTCCACAACTCGGTGGAAAGTCTCAGATTCTCGAAATAGTCCTTCTCTTAAACTTAGGGGGAGTAATGGAACCACCCCTCTTCCGAACACTATTAACAACTCTTTTCGTCCCTATTTTGATTGTCTTCAAAGACAATGAATCATTAGTCTAACTAATAATTTATCGAAAATTCGACTAGCGATTTAAAAAAATGAGAATAACTTACCACAAATATCCTCGTTTCACAATATGACAATCGAGCGAGAACGTCCCCTAAAACGAAATCGATTAATAAACCATTTATATCCATAAGTCGAGTAATATGAAAATCCTTAATAATCCCTTACCTTTAACACCTTAAATCTGATTTCAACGATCTACGACTTTTACGAACACTTGAGTTTTGGCCCTCCACTATCACACTATTGTCCAAGGCTTCAAAGAAGAAAAAGAAAAGATTGAAGAGAATACTTATGTATAAGAAAAGATTCAGCTATGAATAAACAAAGAAAAGAAGAATGATTTGGCAAAAGATTTTACCATCAACATTCAGCCATGAAAGAAGGTTTTGAAAAAAAATTGTGATGTTTGAGTATTCTTTACCAAAAAGAAAGAAAGAAGAACAAAAAGAATAAAGAGAAAGTGTTTATGTGTCGATTTTCCAAGGATGGAAGATGAACAAAGATAGGGTGTTGGAGTTGGTGTATATTTGGCCAAAAGGAAGAAAAAGAAAATGAATTATGCTTCTTCAAAGTTGTATGGTTTCGGCACAAAAGAGAAAAAGAAAAAGAAGATGATACTAATTTGGTCAAAAAGAAATGGCCAAACAACCAAAAATTTGCCTATTGCTATAACTACATTTGGCTAGGGAAAAGGGTTTTGGAGAGAATGGAAAATAATGCTCATGTTGCTAAAGAAATTGACCAAACTAGCTCCTAATCCCTATCAAGCTACTAACAAAATTCGGCCAACCTCTCTAACCCCAAAAATCGTTCAAATTCATAGCCATCAAGGATCAACTTTTGCCAACCTTTCTTTCCATAGCACATTCCACAAATTAAACCATTTGTTCCCTTACTTGCCTTATCCTATTGATTCCTTTCCTCAACTTCAATGTTTCCTTAATCCATTTAGCCACCTTACCATAAAAATTAAAAGTCTAACATACCAAAAATGAAGCTTGGCTGACACTTGATAGGAGAAATGTAACATCCGGGATTTAGGGGTTGTACATTTTTTCTTAATTGTATGAAGTAGCATGCCTATGTGTGTTTGAATGTGTTGTATGAAATTTTGAGAACTTTAGAGTGTAGGTAAGTGCCTTAGAAAATATTAGATTTTAAGCCTTAAAGGGGGAGCTAGACAAATAAGGCCTTAAGAGAATTTGAAGGGGAAATTGGACATAAAAAGTGGGCTTGTTAAAGTGGCAAGGAGGCGCCACTTAGAGCCTTAATAAGTGATGCCACAAGCAGTGTAGAGGGGGCCTAGGTTCAAGCAGCAAGGGGAGCACTTGTGGAGTTGTTGTTTTTTTTTTTTCGTTAGGGAGGAAGGAAGTTGGACGGCATGTGGACTCTAGAAGGATAAGGTATAGATTGGGTGGGAGAGTTTGAGGATTCGGCTAAGGTGGATGGGATCAAGGGATAGGGGAGAGAGGGAAGCAAGTGGCCGAATATGGGACTCTAAGGGGTGCATAATTCGGTCATACAAGGGGAGCTAGGTGCCGAATTTACTTAGTGTAGTAATAGGCATCCTTTTTATTTTTCTCACGATTCAACCATTTTCCAAAAGCCGAAAGTAAGCTTTTCCTAGCCATAGCCGATTGTTGATTAAACTCCAAAAGCCAAAGTAAATCAATCACTATCTAGCCTACATAGCCAAATCTCTCTGTGGTGGCAGGAAAGGGTGCAGTCGATTTCTATAGTAGGGGTAAGATCAAATGTTATTCGATTTCTTTCCTTTTTCTTTTAGCCGAAAGTTGGAATCTAACCTCTTTTATTGTTCTTTGGCCGAAACTATGAAGGAGATTTCAGGATTTGGTTGTTGTCGACTATAAGGAGGAGATCTTCGGGATTTCAAAATCTAAGGTAAGCAAGTGTGGTTTTAGGCCAAAGGCCATTTATTGTGTTTAAATGTTAGAATTAGATCTAACATGTGCCTATAGGAATTTCGACAACACCAAGAGCAAGGATTAATTCCGGGATTTAGATCCGCAAGGTAAGAGAGTGCTAACATTGCCAAGGCCATATTAAGTGTTAGTGACTAATGATTCTAACTATGATTTTTAGGGAGGAGTACAATGCTTTGGTAGTCTTTCGGGATTCAAATGAACAAGTTAGTACCAGGTGTGTAGCCTTACACCAATTCCTACTATATTTACGGTATTAATTTAATATATGTGTTAATAAGAATATAAAAGATGTGGCTAAAGGTAACATTCAATGGTACGGCATATTCAGGTACGTTATTCTCTAAAGATCTGTTAATAGTATTATAAACATTGAATGTGACATATATAAAAAAATTGGTTATGAATATGAATAAGGCATATGGCATGATATTCCGCATGATTTGTATGACACATGGGGCATATGGGTGATTATGAAAAGCGGAAGTGATCTGGTGGTTTTTACCACAATATCTGGTGACTCATGTCACATAATTTGAATGTGGTGGCTAATGTCACGAAATACTATCTGGTGACTTTGTCACAATTATCTGGTGGCTATGCCACAATTTATAAGGGCGATGTGCAAGTCGTCTGCAGCGACTACCTTCGATGGTGTGTAGCGGATGGAGGGTCAATTTAGTAATCCCCACGGTGTGATGGCAGGTACGGGTGATGTGTAGAGGATGGTTATCTAGGTTTGGGTTTGGGATTACATCATTGTTTATATATGTTTTATATATGATTTGTATGCCTAAATCGTTGGGAGTTTGTGTTGGTTGTTACACATTGAGTCTGTTGACTCACCCCGTTATGGGATATCTTTTCAGGTGACACTCAGTAAATGGACCGGGTCGGCAAGAGCTTAGTGGTGGCCATACTCAGCTCAGTGTTATTTTATTTGGAATTTTTATATTTAAGTATTTTGGATTTATTTCGGGTTTTGCTTTGATGTAATATGGCCATTACTATTAACTGTTTTATGCATGCATTTTAATTATTTTTATCATGATACGATTATTATCAAACAAAAGGTTAAATAACTTTTCTTTAAAATAAATTCTAAATGTTACGTCACCTAAACACCAACGATTTTCAATTTAATGGTAAACTCTAAAAACCCAGTATTTCTTTTAACTTATAGTTTTGAAGTATAAAAATGGAGTTTTAATAAAATCTAGACTTCAAGAATAACACCGTTTTTAATTGATCACAATACAAATCGATTTTTCTTCAAAACCACTCAAGTTTTTCCAAAGCACAAACAAGTTTTTGAAATGATTTACTCAAGGAGCATGCCAGATCATGTCGAGGCTCATGGGCCGGGTTTGGGGTGTTACAGTTTGGCATCAGAGCCCGGTTCAAAACTCGACCTTAAGGGCTTTTTGGGCCCAAAATGTTTTCTTTCTTTTGAAATTGGATTTTACTAAGGAATGAGCAGGTTTTACGGCATGGCTTTGAGTTTCGGCTCGAAGTCCACTAGGTAAGTACTCCTAACCTTTTTGTGATTTGTATGTGGGAAATTATAGGACGAGACTAGTAGATTAGGAATTATTGAACCCTAGGATTAGTCTACTCCAACACCAAATTACATAAAACTTTAAAGCCTAATTAAACCAACTCGTGGATCGAGTCCTTTGAGTTAGGTGTGGCAACCATTATGCGCATGTCTAGGATTGGATTCGGGGAGAGCACGGTATTTAAGCGATCTAGTGACTCACCTCTCTCCTTTCGAATCCTACACAGTGCGAGTGACGGTTCACCCTAACCAAGAGGACTCAATCACAAAGCTAAATTTAATAATTAAAACCCGAAAGGGACCAGTCACCTTATTTTGTGAAATTCTAAAGTCAAACCATGATTATAAAATTCCAAAGTACCCTTGATTTAAAATGACCAAAATACCCACGGTTTGCAAGTTGCCCAAATTACCCCTAACACATGTAAATTACTAAAATACCCTCAAGATGGAAAGTTATCGAAATACCTCAATTAAAATTTCCAAAATACCCTTGTTTTGAAGAGTCACCGGAACCATATTTTACAAAATTCTTGAAATGCCCCGGCTTTAAAATTATAAAAAATACCCCCAGATTATAAAATTACCATATTACCCTTGAATCTTCTTACCAAGTATTTCAATTTTGTAAAAATACCAAAAATCTCTACTTTGTGAAATTTTCAAATACCCTAATTTGAAAAATTACCAAAATACCCCTATAGGATAAAATTACGAAAATACCCTTGGGTAGTGGAAAACAACAACAATGACAACCACAACACTTTTCTGTAATGAACGCAAGTTCATGAATGTGATGATTGAATGAAAGAATTTGAGACTGTGTGTGTATCTAAAAGAACTACTCCTTAGAACTATTGAACATAAGGCTGTTTGCGATAAATCAGTGGAACAAAAACTAATTCATAAAATTCTTTAATCAGATAAATGCGATTCAGAAGCATGAATTCTAGGGGACATGGTCGTAATGTGCGTGGCCATGGTAGAGGTTGAATGACCGTGTCGAAACTCGTTAGGTCTGGTCAAGGGTCCAAAAATGAAATGCCACCACCACTAGCCGTTGATGTGGAATATCAGGATCAAACAAGGGATGATGCAGTATCGCAGGTGATGCTGAGAGTTCTGGAAAGGGTGGCTAGAGCAGGTGGAGGCATGGGAGCTCGAAAGTCTATACCTGAGCGATTCGAGCTAATGGAGCTGAGTTTTTTCGTGGTATATCTGGCGTGGCGCCCAATACGACTGAGTATTGGTTGGAAGCGATGGAGCGAATTATGGATGATTTGGACCTGACTGCTGAGGAGAAACTGAAAGGGATAGTATCACTCCTCCGCGATGAGTCATATCAATGGTGGCTCACGGTTCGGGATGGTGCTGCCGCAGATGATCTTACTTGGGAATACTTTAAGGCGGCATATCAGAAGAAGTACATTGGGACCAGTTATGTGGATGCGCAGAGGAAGGCATTTCTGAGGCTGGTTCAGAGAAGTAAGTCTGTAGCGAAGTATGATGCAGAATTTCTAAGGTTGAGCCATTATGCTCGAGGTATAGTGGCTACGGAGCATGAGCGATGTGTTCGATTTGAGGACAGACTGAGGGATGACCTGAGGTTGTTGATAGCTCCACAGCAGGAGCGAGAATTTAAAAGAGAGGTTTTGGATCATCAGGGTCATCCAAAAATGTGCAAAAGAGGCCTAGAGTTGATGGGCCGCGAGGTCAGCAGGTTGTGACTGGAGGGTAGTATCGTACTTGTGCTCAGTGTGGAAAGATGCATCTAGGAGAGTGTTGGAAGAAGACAGGGGGATGTTTCAAGTGTGGGTCCAAGGACCACATGATTAAGGACTGTCCTATGAAAATATATGGGAGCCGACTAGTAGGTCCGGGTTTTAATCAGGCTGAAAGAGGTGGACGGCTGACTACTGCAGGTCGTGGTTTGATTGGCGAGGTAGCACCTTTGGAAGAGGACGGGGAACACTGGGCAAAGGTGTTGGTAATCTGAGGCAAGACAATGAGGTCTGTGTGTGCAGATTCATGAAGGGAGGATGGAGACGCACCGGACGTCATAACCGGTACATTCCTTATAGCTGACAAGCCTTACTTTCCTTTAATTGATGTTGGCTCTACCTACTCTTATGTTGCATGTAGAGTAGTTGAAACACTAGGCATAGCCTCTGAACTGTCTAATAGGGAGATGACTATAGTGAGCCCATTAAGTCAAACTGTAGTGGTGAATAAGATATTTTGGAGGGTACCTCTAGAGATTTAGGGAGTGGTATTTCCTGTCGACTTGATGGAACTACCCTTCGGAGAATTTGATCTCATTCTTGGCATGGATTAGCTAGTGGAACATAGAGCTATATTGGATTGCACAGCTAAGCGAATGGAGTTAAGGACCTCGGAGGATGAGGCGATAATTATGATAGGAGAAAGAAGAAACTACTTGTCTAACGTAGTCTCTGCTTTAAAGGCTGATATGATGGTTCGAAAAGGGTGCAAGGCATTTTTGGCTCTCGTTAGTGCTTTGGATGCGAAAGAAGGGGGAGTTAGTGGAGTTAGAACAGTAAGAGAATTCGTGGATGTTTTTCCGGAGGAGTTACCTGGAATACCCTCAGATAGGGAAGTAGAGTTTGAAATTGACTTCTTTGTCGATGCGACTCCCGTGTCAATTGCCCGCATGAGAATGGCACCAAAGGAGTTGGTTGAGCTCAAGGCTCAGATCCAAGAGTTGCTTGATCGTGGGTTTATTCGACCCAGTGTGTCTCCATGGGGAGCACCAGTCTTGTTTGTGAAGAAGAAGGATAGAACTATGCGTATGTGCATAGATTATCGTCAGTTGAATAAGCTGACCATCAAAAATAAGTACTCGTTGCCAAGGATAGACGACTTGTTCAATTAGCTTAAGGGGGCCACGGTATTCTCAAAGATAGATCTAAGGTCAGGATATCATTAGCTTAAAGTGAAGGAGGCTGATATCCATAAGACAGCTTTCCAGACAAGGTACGGGCATTATGAGTTCTTGGTAATGCCGTTTGGATTAACAAACGCCCCAGTCGCGTTTATGGACATGATGAATCGGGTTCTCCAACCCTATCTGGACCGGTTCATTGTTGTGTTCATAGACGATATCTTGGTGTATTCTAAGTCAGAGGAAGAACATGATGAGCACCTCCGAGTCGTGTTGCAAGTGTTAAGGGAGGAAAAGCTATATGCCAAGTTCAGCAAGTGTGAATTTTGGCTGAAGGAAGTTACGTTTTTAGGGCATGTGGTGTCTGCTAAAGGAATAAGGGTGGATCCTCGAAAGATTGAGGTAGTATTGGATTGGAAACCACCTAAGTCTGTGGCCGAAATTCGTAGTTTCTTGGGATTAGTAGGCTACTATAGGAGATTTGTTAAAGGGTTCTCCTCAATAGCTGAACCTTTGACGAAGTTGTTGAGAAAGGAGGTACCTTTCGTATGGACCGATAAGCAGCAGGAGAGCTTTGAGAAGCTTAAAAGGGTTTTGACCAAGCTCGATTTTGATTTAGCTCGAGGCGTGAAAAGATTACATGGTGTATTGTGACTTCTCATACGGATTGGGATGTGTCCTCATGCAAGACAGAAGGTAGTCGCTTATGCATCTCAACAATTAAGGCCACATGAAGTTAACTACCCGACGCATGACTTGGAATTAGCGGTAGTGGTCTTTACTCTTAAGGTATGGAGGCACTATCTATATGGAGAAAAGTCAGTGATTTACACAGACCACAAGAGCCTTAAGTATCTGCTGACTCAGAAAGAGTTGAACCTCAGACAGCGAAGGTGGGTGGAATTATTGAAGGACTACGATTATGCCATAGAGTATCACCCGGGCAAGGCGAATGTGGTGGTAGATGCCCTAAGTCGGAAAGTAGTGATGGAGTTAAGGGTAATGTTTGCACATTTGAGCCTCTATGATGATGGAAGTTTGCTGGCAGAATTGCAAGTCAAGCCGTCATGGCTGAATGAGGTGAAAGAAGGACAGTTAGCAGATAAGGATCTAAGTGCTAAGTTGCGGCAAGTGCAGTGTGGGAAATTGGAAAATTTTGGTGTAAATGGTGACGGAGTGCTGTGTTTTCATGGCAAGGTTTGTATGCCGAAGGATGAGGTGTTAAGGCAGAGAATTCTTGAGGAATCGCATAGTAGCCCTTATGCTATGTATCCTGGAGGTAGTAAGTTGTCAAGGATTTACGGGAATAGTTCTGGTGGCCTGGTCTTAAGCGAGAAGTTACCAAATTTGTAGGGAAGTGCTTAACGTGTCGACAAGTTAAAATTTGAACACTAAGTTTAAATCAAGATTGCTTCAACCGATAAAGATTCGCAGTGGAAGTGGGAGAGAATCACCTTGGACTTCATTAGTGGGCTTCCCCTTACGCCTACTAAGAAGGACTTGGTATGGGTGATAGTGGATCGGTTGACAAAGTTCGCGCAATTCATCCCAGTGGGTTGACTACTCATTGCAAAGGTTGGCAAACTTGTATGTAGCTGAGATCGTGAGGCTGCACGGAGTGCCGATGTCGATTATCTCAGATAGGGATCCGAGGTTTACGTCTCAGTTTTGGAAGGCGCTACATCAAGCTTTAGGCACCAGGTTGGATTTCAGTACGGCATTCCATCCGCAGTCGGACGGTCAATCTGAGCGAGTGATCCAAGTGTTAGAGGATATGTTGAGGGGCTGTGTGATAGACTTCAGAGGAAGTTGGGAAGAATATTTTCCTTTAGCGAAATTTGCATATAATAATAGCTATCAAGCCAGTATTCGGATGGCACCGTACGAAGCACTGTATGGACGGAAGTGTCACACTCCTACATGTTGGACGGAATTGGGAGAACATCAGATTTTGGGTCTAGAAATTGTGGTAGAATCCGAAGAGAAGGTTAAGGTAATTCGAGCACGGTTAAAGGAGGCATCTGATAGGCAAAAGTCATACGCAGATCTTAAACGGAAGGAGAGAAGGAGATTGAGTTTGCTGTGGGAGATTATGTGTTTCTTAAAGTTTTGCCTTGGAAAAAGGTAATGAGATTTGGTCGCAAAGGGAAGTTAAGTCCCAGGTTTATAGGACCTTATCGGGTATTAAAGCGAGTTGGACTAGTGGCATACCAGTTAGAGTTGCCTTCGGAGTTGAAGCAGATGCACGATGTGTTCCACGTATCGATGCTACGCCGATACCGATCGAATCCATCTCATATAGTGCCGGTTGAGGAGGTAGAGCTGAGACCAGATTTGTCGTACGAGGAGGAGCCGATTCAGATTCTGGAACGGGATGTGAAGGTACTATGGAGAAAATCCGTCCCTTTGGTTAAATTGTTATGGCGTAATCATGGATCGAAGGAAGCTTCTTGGGAGCCGGAAGAAGCAATGCGACAGCAATACCCCCACCTATTCTAGCCAGGTAATTTCAAGGTCGAAATTATTTTAAGGGGTAGAACTGTAACATCCAAGGATTTGGGGTTGTGCATTTTGCTTAATTGTATGAAGTAGAATGCCTATGTGTGTTTGAATGTGTTGTATGAAATTTTGAGAACTTTAGAGTGTAGGTAAGTGCTTTAGAAAATATTAGATTTTAAGCCTTAAAGGGGAGCTAGGCAAATAAGGCCTTAAGAGAATTTGAAGGGAAATTGGACATAAAAAGTGGGCTTGTTAAAGTGGCAAGGACGCACCACTTAGAGCCTTAATAAGTGACGCCACAAGCGAGGTAGAGGGGCCTAGGTTGAGCAACAAGGGAGCACTTGTGGAGTTGGTTTTTTAAATCGGGGAGGAAGGAAGTTGGATGGCATATGGACTCTAGAAGGATGAGGTATAGATTGGGTGGGAGAGTTTGAGGATTCGACTAAGGTGGAGGGGATCAAGGGATAGGGGAGAGAGGGAAGCAAGTGGCTGAATATGGGACTCTAAAGGGTACATAATTAGGTCATATAAGGGGAGCTAGGTGCCTAATTTACTTAGTGTAGTAATAGGCATCTTTTGATTTTTTCTCCGCCAAAAGCTCCATTCCTTTCTCTTTTCTTTTGTGACCGTAAACCAAACCTCTCAAACCTTAGTTTCTTCTTCTTCATCTTCTCACGATTCAACCATTTTCCAAAAGCCGAAAGTAAGCTTTTCCTAGCCATAGCTGAATGTTGATTAAACTCCAAAAGTCGAAGCAAATCAATCACTATCTAGCCTACATAGTGAATCTCTGTGGTGGCGGGGCAAGGGTGCGATTGATTTACGTAGTAGGGTAAGATCAAATGTTATTCGATTTCCTTCCTTTTCTTTTAGCCAAAAGTTGGAATCTAACCTCTTTATCTTGTTCTTTGGCCAAACTATGAAGGAGATTTCGGGATTTGGTTGTTGTCGACTATAAGGAGGAGATCTTCGGGATTTCAAAGTCTAAGGTAAGCAAGTATGGTTTTAGGCTGAAGGCCATTTATTGTGTTTAAATGTTAGAAGATCTAACATGTGCCTATAGGAATTTTGACAACACCAAGAGCAAGGATTAATTTCGAGATTTAGATCCGCAAGGTAAGAGAGTGTTAACATTCGGCCAAGGCCATATTAAGTGTTAATGACTAGCCGATTTTAACTATGATTTTTAGGGAGGAGTACAATCTGTTTCGGTAGTCTTTCGGGATTCAGTGAACACGTTAGTACCAGGTGTGTAGCCTTGCACCAATTCCTACTAGATTTACGATATTAATTTAATATATGTGTTAATAAGAATATAAAAGATGTGGCTAAAGGTACCATTCAATGGTACGACATATTCAGGTACGTTTTTCTCTAAAGATCTGTTAATAGTATTATAAACATTGAATGTGACATAGATAAAAAAAATTGGTTAAGAATATGAATAAGGCATATGGCATGATATTCTGCATGATTTGTATGACACATGGGGCATATGGGTGATTATGAAAAGGGGAAGTGATCTTGTGGTTTTTACCACAATATCTGGTGACTCATGTCACATAATCTGAATGTGGTGGCTAATGTCACGAAATACTATCTGGTGACTTTGTCACAATTATCTGGTGGCTATGCCACAATTTATAAGGGCGATGTGCAAGTCGTCTGCAGCGACTGCCTTCGATGGTGTGTAATGGATGGAGGGTCGATTTAGTAATCCGCACGGTGTGATGGCAGGTACGGGTGATGTGTAGAGGATGGTTATCTAGGTTTGGGTTTGGGATTGCATCATTGTTTATATATGTTTTATATATGATTTGTATGCCTAAATCATTGGGAGTTTGTGTTGGTTGTTACACATTGAGTCTGTTGACTCACCCGTTGTGGGGTATCTTTTCAGGTGACACTCATAAATGGACTGGCCTACAGGAGCTTAGTGGTGGCCATGTTCATTTCGGTGTTATTTTATTTGGAATTTTTATATTTAAGTATTTTGGATTTATTTGGGTTTTGCTTTGATGTAATATGGCCATTACTATTAACTGCTTTTATGCATGCATTTTAATTATTTTTATCATGATATGATTATTATCAAACAAAAGGTTAAATAACTTTTCTTTAAAATAAATTCTAAATGTTACGTCACCTAAACACCAACGATTTTCAATTTAATGGTAAGCTCTAAAACCCTAGATTTCTTTTAACTTATAGTTTTGAAGTATAAAATGGAGTTTTAATAAAATCTAGACTTCAAGAATAACACCGTTTTCAATTGATCACAACACAAATCGATTTTTCTTCAAAACCACTCAAGTTTTTCCAAAGCACAAACAAGTTTTTGAAATGATTTGCTCAAGGAGCATGCCAGATCCGGTCGAGGCTCGTAGGTCGGGTTTGGGGTGTTTCAAGAAAGCAAAAATAAAAGCTTTCAAATTGCATGCAAGGAGATTCGAACCTCTTCCCTTAAGTCCAACTTATGGCGCCATCACCACTTTGCCAAATGCTCATCTTATGCTAGTTACTTACTCAAAAATTTCCATATGCTATAAATCCACTGACTCACTCTCTTAAAGTACCATATGCTAAAAATTTTCACTAGGTCCAAATAGATCCCAAGCCTTCTCAGGACTATACTAATCATACGAAATTTTAATTATACACAAGTTAAGCACCAAAACATGCATCATATAAATACTCAAATTTTAGGATGTTACAGTATTTCGGTAATTTTGCTCTATAAGGGTATTTTGATAATTTTACCTTTCGAGGGTATTTCAATAATTATACCCTTCGAGGGTATTTCAGTAACTTTATACCCTTCGAGGGTATTTCGGTACAGTTTATAACCTTTCCAAAGGCCTACCGTCGTCTTGAACGACTCAGATAACTTATATGGCCTAAACAGTATAATTGGGCCTAAGGCCCGTTACTTGGCCCAAGTGGGCCCACACGCTCGTGTGGCCCGTTTAGCCCATATTTCACCGCGGCTATGCGAACCTCGTAGCCCAATCCCTTATTAGTTACTTACCATGGATTTTGTCCCTATGGGGCCCATGAGCCTATTGGGCCCACATGGCCCATTTTGGCCCTACGAGGCCCATTACGACCTAAGCCCATGAGAACGTTCGTGGTGGCCTCTATGGTCTATCGTCAACGATTGTGGCTCGATTTGTCCCTACGAGCATTTGCACGCTCATGAGCCCTCAAATGCCAAAGTTTTAGCTTTTCGACTTTTCGACTTTTCAGCTTTTGCCGATTCACAATTAAACAGGGGTGTGAATACACACATTCATCCGTCATTTTGACAGTAACAATATTGGGTGTACGATTACACATATTTTTCGTAGCTCATACAAGCAACCCATGAACATCGAATCTACATCCATCAACGTTTTTTCGGTTAATATCAATACCTAATAGTAACGTTCAATCCCAACGAGAATGGTACCCAAGAATGCTATCCAAACCATTTATGATGCTAATCGAAAGATGTCTATACCCTTATCCTGCCGAAATGCTGCATTAATCAAAAGAATCCAACACAAGAGAAAGGTCCAAGAGTTATCAACCTTAAACTGAATCATTCAGCTTTGTCAACGAAGAGCCATAAAAAAGGGACCAAGAACTGAATAAAACAAGGAATACTTACCAAAATTAGTTGATAGAAATGGTCGAATAAAGTAACAATTGTCCACTTGACAGAGGTTGGTGTCACAAGGAAAAGAGAATAATCGCCTTAAGGAATCAAGAGAGACAAGGAGTTAGGTTCGGCCAAAGGACAAAACCAAGAGGAGAAGAAGATGATTCGGCCAAGAAGAAATTAAGGGAAGAAGAAAAAGGAATGTCGAATTGGCAGAGAGATGAAGAAGGAGAAGAACTTCAAGGGAAGGCTCGGCACTTGCTGTTTATCTTTTGGCAAAGAGTGGGCAAAAATTGAGACATAAAGATGAAAATAGAAAGACCTGAATGGTAAAAAATGTTGCACGAGATGCCACAAAACAAGTAAATCTCAAAATGTACAAAAAGAACACCCGAAAAAGTAGAGAGGATTTTCGGTTTCTTCCTCTCACCAAGTTGCCGAAAATGCACAAATGAGATTCCCCTTAGCTGAAATCCCCTACTCAAGCTTCCCCCATTTGGAAAAACTCCCTCTCACTCAAATTTCCTAAAAATCTCCACTGATTGCTCCTTGATTCACTCTGCAACCCCCATTCAAACTCATTCAAACTTGATGACCAAGTCTCCAACCACCTCTGCAGAGTTTGAATCAGACTTGATGACCAAGTCTCCAACCACCTCTACAGAGTTTGAATCAGACTCTACCTCTCACGCCACAGAGTCATAAAATACCTCCAACTTGCATGCCATGGGATTCGAACCCCCTCCCCGATGCATGCCCAACACGCCACTTGCCACCACAACACAAGCTCTCTTGTGTCCTAAAACAACACAACTTAATAAATAAACCCTTTAAGCTAACTTCCAGGTTTCCCTAACGAGAAAAAAATCAAAATTTTGTCAAAGGCCATACCTGAACCCAGGTTTCCTAAAATTCCTAAAACACTTAGCCATTAAAGCAAACAAGAAATTTGGTCAGAACAAGGAAAATTAAATACCCTATATTTTGGGGTGTTACACACATAATTGAGAATAAGATATGTCTTTATTGTGTAAAATAAAAATTAAACAACATAATTCATCATAGGGTTCATCTCTCTAGGTATTTAGAAAATTTGTTCATGCTAGCAAATAAAAAACATCTAAAAGACAATATAACCACAGGAAACAAAGAAATTCATAATAATCTCTAAAGAAATCAAAAAGGAATCTTCAATCTTGGTGGGAATCTACTTCAAAATCGGCTTCAATGGTGTTTTTCAAGTTATTTTCTTGAATTTTCTATGACGACTCCCTCCTATCTTCTTATTTTTGTCATATATAGGTCTTAGAAAGCCCAAAAAACCTAAAAATTGTGTTTTTTTCACCGTTCAAAGTGCAATCTGAGAAATCGACACAACCTGCCACATGGTTGTGTGGTAGCCTATATGGCTTACATGGTCGTGTGTCCAAGGCGTGTGGATTGGTCTAGCCCATGTGGCTCTTGTAAATCGCTCTAATTTTTTAATTTTCACTCATTTTTCTCCCAAATGCTCTCCTATGTATAAAAACAAGAATTTAAAGGATTACGAGAATAAAATTCACCATTAACATTGAATAATCACCCAAAAATGCATTAATAATGAGATTAAAATATGTTACTTTTAACACCTATCACATGCTGAGTAATACATTTATGAGATTGTTAGATTACACGGTGTACTGTTATCTATTATTTTTTATCACAATTCGAAGTTTAATTTTAGGTTTTAAAGTATATCAC
Source organism: Gossypium rotundifolium (assembly GCA_025506655.1). Taxonomy (NCBI): domain Eukaryota; kingdom Viridiplantae; phylum Streptophyta; class Magnoliopsida; order Malvales; family Malvaceae; genus Gossypium; species Gossypium rotundifolium. Next base: position 153,083,762 of record CP106727.1, on the reverse strand, counting down.
ACAAGGCTTTAGGTACTAGATTGGATGTTAATAATTTTTTCCTTTTGCAGACAAACGGTCAGTCATAATGAGTTATTCAAAGTCTGGAAGTTATGCTTCGATGTTGTATTATCGAATTTGAGGGTAGATGGGAGAAATACCTACCATTAGCTGAGTTCACTTATAATAACAATTATCAGTGCAACATTAAGATGACATTAATTGAAGCTTTATATGAACGTAAGTGTTGAACTCCGTTATAATAGTCAGAATTGAGTGAAAGAAAGTTAATCAGGGCTTGTTTGATCCGAGAAACTGAAGATAAAGTTCACATCAACTAGTATTGCTGAAAAGTCATCTCTTTTCTTGTGATTACTCCCAACGAGGTAGAATTACAACCTAACTTGTCTTATTAACAAGAACCAGTTAAGATTTTTGCTATAGAAGTGAAAGAACTGTGTATGATCGTGTGTCAGAGTATTAAAATTTTATATAATGAATGATCTAGCCTAAAACCTAATTGTGACAATGACTTGACACAAGTGCACCTATCGAACAGTAGTAGAGTTTAGTGGCAAGACCGAATTCTCGAACCGAAACTAGTAATACTAACTTTATTTTTATTATTTAACCTAAGAATTAAATGAATTGTTGTCTAATCTAAAATTAACTAACTACTAAGCTAAAGATGCTAAGACAAAAATAATCAATTAGGGAAAATACTTGAGGGAAAAACCAATTGATGAAGACAATACATGAGGAAGAATCCACCTAGACTTCACTTGTTATTTAACTCTGAACAAGACGATTTATTCACTTGACTTGATCCGTAGGATTCCCTAATTTATATTAATACCCCTCTTAAGGCTACTAACGTCTAACCCTTGGTTGATTAATTGAAATCTCTCTTTAATTAAAACCCCTAGAATTGCATTAACTCAATCTATGGACTCCCATAATAGGTTTGACCCTAATTCGGTAGATTTTTGTCATCCTATCTCTAGGGTTGCGATCAACTCCGCTTAACTATGCTAGATCTACTCTTAGACAGGGTCTATTCCTCCTCTGCCTAAGAGCATAAGTGCTCGAATCAATCATAAAAAATCACAACAAGAATTAAGAGCACATAGTTAAGAACAAATCAAGTATCTATCATACAGCTCAAAAAACAATAACAAGATCCGTCTTAGGTTTCATCCCCCTCAGCTATTTGAGGGGTTTAGTTCATAATCATAAAAGAATACATCTAGAAGAAAATATAAAATAAAACATAAGAAAACCTTAAAACCTCCTGAAGGAATTCAAGGAGAGATCCTCAGCCTTGAGTATGGTTTTGGCTTCTTGAGATGAATCAACTGGCTTTCTTCGAGTGAATCCCATAATTTGTCCCTTCTGGTTTGGCTCCTTAGCCTAACTGAACGCCCCCTTGAAGGTTGGCTTCTAGGGTGTTTATATAGGCTTTTGCAATGGTTTTCTTTGCCTTTAAGTACCCCATTTTGAATAGAATTCAAACAGGTCACGTCAGGGACACGCCCATGGCACACGCCCGTGTAAGGCAAGGCCAGGCCGTGGTCAAGCCTGTTAATGAGGCACGATTGGGCGAATCGAGACCCATGCTGTGTCGATTTTGTATTAGGCCCATTTTCTCTATGTTTGGCCCATTTCTCGTTCTTTTCATCCTCTGGTGCTTTCTTAAGTATAGAACATGAAAATAAGGGATTAGGAGCACCTATTTCCATAATTAAATGGATAAATCATCCAAAAGTATACTAAATGTGGGATTAAAATATGTGCATATTATGGTTTATCAAATACCCCCACACTTAAGCTTTTGCTTGTTCTCAAGCAAAATTCTCAACTCACAATTAAAACGAACTTCCCTTAATTCATAATATTCATCGATAATGTTTCATCATAATTCATAGATAATTTATACATGGATAATTTAACTCAAAGAGTCCTAAAGATTCAAACAATCAAATTCATAGTTTTCAGCACGAAAATATAGGTGTTTCCCCTTATCTAAATAATTACCTTTAATTCAAAATTGACAAGAGTTGACATCCTTACTAAAGATTCACTAAAATCACTCGAAGTGTTTAAGGTTCAAAATTAAGCTCTCAAAAGTCGAACATGAAAAGTTATTACTATAGGCTTGCCTGAAAATCAAATCTCCACCACTATAATATGAGATGATACACAAATTAAAAGGTCTTTAAAGGGTTGTAATGGGGCTTAGGTTAAAGGTGTGGATAAAGGTTAAATTAGAAGGTTAAAATCGAGATTGAATTGACAATTTAGCTAACTAGAAAAAATGAACTAATCCTGAATAATTACATCAATTGAAAACTAATAATACGAGCTTCTTCTTCAAGATGTGAAATTTAAAACGTATAAGCTTACTTAATTACAGAACTAATAATGAATATACCTCGATTTTTTTAAGAACAAATCAATAAATACATAATATAAGAAGAATTCAACTACTGAAATAAAATAATTAGGTAACAAATCAAATCATGTCTCGATAGAAGGGTAGTCAAAAGGAATGGTGATAACAAATACAAGAAGGGTTTTGGGTTAATATTAGTGGTGAGTGAATAAAAAGGTTGTTAGGATCAACAGGGTTCACTAGGGGTTAATTACAAAGGTAGGCTTTTATGGAGTAAGTGGGTTAAATCCTAAATGCCTTTATCATCTCTGTATATAAATTAAAGATGTGGTCTCGACATGTATAATCGAAGCAAGTTCTAGAATAACAAATCAATGTTGACACACTCATAATAAAGTGAGCACAAAAAGAATGTATGCTCTAAAAGCTCAAGATCTCACAAAAATTATAGGTTTTTGATGACAACCTTGCAAATTTCAAACTTAAAGGTAACAATTAGATTCAGGTAGACAACCTAACAAAATTTTAATTTTTGGAAAACAGACTCATCATGCTTGATTCTCTAGTATCTTAAAGTTTAAATTATCACTGTATAATTAACTATGACTTAATCCAAAACATATCAATAGAAATAATAAATCAACAGGAATTTCATTCCAATTAGTAATATGAGAAAATTACTTAAGACAAGATATCATTCAGGGATTTTGAGAATAGTGCAAAAAGTTAGGCACTTTTTTCTTAAATAATTTTCACCCCCCACACTTAAGATGTACATTGCCCTCAATGTACAAAGATATATAATAACATTATAGTAGAAAATCAAAATATAGGGAAAGAAGTGAACTTCCTAAATTTTTGGATAGATTCTTTAAGAATGAGGAGGAGGCGTCGGTGGTGGTGGTTACTAGGGTCATGGTGGTGTGATTCCCAAGCAACTGAACAACATAAATAAAAAAATCAAAATATAGTAATATAGATTTAGCACAAGAGAGATAAAGAGGAGGAAATTAAAAGGCGAGAAAAGAAAAAGAGTGTAACACCCCAAACCCGGCCGATACACCACGACCGAATCTGGTATGTTACGGGGAAATTCGTATTTGAGAGGTTAGGTTTCCGGTTAAAGTGTTGAGGAAAACTCTTTGCTGTGTTTGTAAAAATCTTGGGTATGATTGTTTAAAACTGATAGTGAATTTTGATAACCCAGAAGTTTTGAAAACTTAGCTGAATCTAATAGTAAAACCAATTTATATCATTTGGAAATTCGAGTTATTCCTTTTAGTTGCTTAAAAAACATTTTGAACTTAGTTTAAGTTTGGAAAACATTTGAGTTGCATTCATTTTAAATTACAACGTGATACCCGATGGTAAAGTTTAAAACATATCGCTTGCGCTTTTGAAAACCTTATCTTTCCAAGTTTTATCCAATATTAACCCAATAATTTGTTAAGGCATATTTGAAATCAAGTCTAAGTATATATATAACCAAAACATAATTTTAAAAAAGGCCTTTTACAATCCCAACAAAATCAAATGAAAATAAATAAGGTAAAGTACCAAGTTTGTAAATCAGTGCAAGTCCCAATTGATTCATGGCATGGTCACCTCGAGTCCACCCGGCTCCATGTCCGCGATCTACGTGTCACTGAAATGATAAGGAGAAGGTGAGTCGCAAGACTCAAAGGCATAAATCCCTCCGATGAATGGAACATACTAACACACATCATAACAAAGCAATACAAGTAATGCACCCGATCCTAACCATCCATAACACCTTTTCTACCCGTGTGGTACCAAACCATCGGTGGTGCCAAACCACCTTGGTGACCCAAAGTCACGATATCCATCAATGTGGTGCCAAACCACTTTGGTGACCCAAAGTCACGAATAATCCATCTATGAGGCCAACCCACGGTGATACCAAATCACTGGTGACGATCCCGTATCTCAAAAGTGGGGCCAACCCACGGTGGTACTACGCCACAAGGATGAGTCACTATGAGGTGCCAAACCTCTGGTGTCCCAAAGACACAAATGTGATACCAAATCACGGTGACCAAGTCACGAATAGTCAAGTTGTGGGGCCAACCCGTGTGATACCAAATCACCGGGCGGCGATCCCGTAATATCAAGCGTGGGGCCAACCCATCGTGGTACTAAGCCACTGGGACAAGTCGCTATGAGGTGCCAAACCTCCGTGACCCAAAGTCACAATAAATCGATCTGTGGTACCAAACCACTGGAGGTGCCAAACCTATGGTGTCCCAAAGACACGGATATCATATTCCTCCTCCTCTCATATCACCCATAGACATATCATACCGACTCATGTAAAGTATGCCAATCATGCAAATCATGGTAACATATTAATATTGCATCTAACAACACATACATCATAGATCATGATATCACATATCAATAACAGAACTCGTAATGAAACGAACTTACCCGAATCCATGCACATACCCTTACGGTATCACATCAATCAACCAACTGTTTCGGCCTTATTAAGCAATCAGGTTATTAAGAATATTACTAAGCAAAGAGTGTGTTAGTTTACACACCTGTTAAAGCGCAAGCCCTAATCCCAACGAACAGATCTAAGACTCTCAATTACCCTGCTCCTATAATCGGCCAAACATGAACATCAGAACTAAGGCCATTTGGCCAAACCAAATAACTCAAGAGGGTTAACGCTCAAACCCTTACCTTATGAATGATTTGGTTTCCTACCAAATCCCGAACCAACTGATGGTTCCTCTGACAATCGGCCACACCCTATTAAGAAGAACAGTTAATCCTTTGAAGACTTTGGTTTAACAAAACTAAGAGAATAGACTAATAAAACCAACCCTTACCACCACTTACCAACCATTCACTCACAAGTGGAGGCTTTGCTTGACTGCTTCGAAATCCCAGATACCCTATAATGAAATCAGTTCCAACACAAGAGATTAACTCCTTTCAACACAAGTCGAAATCGGCTCTTAACCATATCAGAATCGACAGAAAACAAGGGAGAAGAGAAATAGACATTTGGCCAAGCACTTACCTTCCTCTAAACCCGATTGGAACCAAACTAGAAGAGATCCACACCACACCAATATTCGGCCAATATGAAAACTACTAGGAGAGGGAAGTTTTATTATGGGTGCTTAACACCACTTATGGTACGGCTTGAGTGGTAAAAGAGGAAGAGAAGAAGTGAAATGAAGATAAGGTTTCGGCAAAAGGGTTTCAAGAAGAACCGAGAAAATGAAAGTAGAAGAAGAAGAAAAAGAGTACTTTAGGCTTTAAGCACAAAATGGAAAAAGAAATGAGAGAGAAGAGAGGGTAAGTGTTTCGGCCAAGAATCAAAAGAAGGCAAGAAAGCGAAATGACAAACAAAGTTTTATTTGCACTCAAGAGAGCATTCGGCCACAACAACATCAAAAGAATAAGTGCAAATTTCGGCAAAGTGAAGGTTACTTGGGGTTTTCGATTTTCAATGGAAAAAATAAATGAGAGACTCCTTTGAAAATTCGACTAGGCACTAGACTAAGGCTGGCCGAAAGTCACTCAAAATGCCAAAAGAATTTTGGCACTCCCCACTTACACACCTACCAAACCGGCCACTCCCCCCATGAAGACTCCAACATTCGGCCACCACCCACAAACACTCATGGCCACTAATTCAAATCACTTTGAACTAGTCAACCTCCTTGATTCACTCTCCACCCACCATTTGAACATTTGACTTGGTCCACCTTCAACCACCTTGGCGTCAAAATGGAAGCAAAAAGATGAGACTTCTGCAGCTCGAACATAGGACCTCCTCCCCTTGCAAGTGGCGTCACACACAAGCTCTAAGTGGCGCCTCCCTTGCCACTCTACTAGCTCAATTCTTGTGCTAAAATTCACCTAAAAAAACCTATAACCCTTAGCTCCTTCACTCCATTCACTTAAAGCTTAAAAACTAAAATTTTCCCTACCACTCAAAGCTACACCAAAGCTTACAACTAAGCCCCAAGACATCAAAACAACCACACCGCAAATCAAACACATGCAAACAATGCAATAACAAAATAGCCCCTATTCCAGGATATTACAGTTCTACCCCCCTTAAATATAATTTCGACCTCGAAATTACCTGATCAAAAGAGTTGAGGGTATTCTCGCCTCATCGCATCCTCTCGTTCCCACGTAGCTTCTTCCACACCATGATTCCGCCATAGCACTTTTACCAAAGGAACCGACTTCCACGTAGGACTTTCACATCTCGATCTAGAATCAGACCGTTCCTCCTCCATGGTCAAATTCGATTCACCTCGATATCTTCCACTGCTACGACATGCGATGGATCTGAACGATATCGCCTAAGCATTGAAACGTGGAATATGTCGTGAATCTGACTTAGCTCTGCTGGCAACTCAAGCTGATAAGCTACCGGTCCCACTCGTCTCAGTACCTTATACGGCCCAATAAACCTCGGACTTAACTTGCCTTTCCTCCCGAACCTCAACACTTTCTTCCATGGCGAGACCTTCAGAAAGACCTTATCACCCACGGAAAACTCTATATCTCTACGCTTGAGATCAGGGTAAGATTTCTGCCTGTCCGAAGCTTCCTTCAATCGAGCCTAAATCAACTTAACCTTATCTTCAGTCTCTGCGACCAACTCTGGTCCCAACATCTGCCGTTCACCCAACTCCATCCAACATGTAGGTGAGTGACACTTCCTACCATACAATGCCTCATATGGTTCCATCTTGATGCTTGTTTGATAACTATTGTTGTAGGCGAACTTAGCTAATGGTAGAAACTCTTCCCAACTACCTCTGAAGTCCAGAACATAACCTCGTAGCATATCCTCTAAGATCTCAGATAACCTTTTTCGATTGCCCGCCGATGCGGGTGAAATCTCGTCTTTAAAATCCAAACGTACCCAGAGCCCGATGCAATGCTTTTAGAACCTTGACGAATGGGATCCCTATCCGAGATGATCGACATCGCACACCGTGCATCCTCACTATCTCGACACATATGACCGCTAACCTCTCAAGTGAGTAATCCACCTCACCGAATGAAGTGAGCTGATTTAGTCAGACGATCCACAATTACCCAAACTGAGTCCTTCTTGCTAAGCGTAAGAGGTAATCCACTGATGAAATCCATAGTTATCCTTTCCTACTTCCATTGTGGAATCTTCACTGGCTGAAGCAACCCTAACGGCAATTGATGTTCAGCCTTGACCTACTGACATGTCAGACACTTCCCTACAAGCTCTATCACTTCCCTCTTCAGACCCGGCCACCAAAACTGCTCTTTTAGATCCCGATACATCTTACTACCTCCAGGATGCATAGCGTAGGGGCTACTATGTGCGTCTTGAAGAATCTTCTGCCTTAACTCGATATCCCTCGGCATACAAGCTCTCCTTGAAAACACAAAGACTCCATCACTAGCCAAATCAGAACCTCCAAACCACCATTCGCACTTGCGACCTCTACGCATTCGTAACCTCATCCTCTAACTGCTTCTCCTTAATCGCTCAACCCACGTAGGCTTAACTCGTAATTCTTCCGTACTTACTTCGCGTCATACAAACTCAAATGGGCAAACATCGCTCTTAAGTCCGCTACAACCTTACGGCTCAACGCGTCTGCCACCACGTTAGCCTTGCCCGGATGATACTCAATCGAACAGTCGTAATCCTTTAGCAACTCAATCCATCTGCGCTGCCTCAAATTCAAATCCTTCTGAGTCAAAAGGTACTTCAGACTCTTATGATCTGTGTAGACTATCGATCTCTCTCCGTACAAGTAGTGCCTCTAAATTTTCAAGGCGAAGACTACTGCCGCTAACTCCAAGTCGTGCGTCGAATAATTGACTTCATGTGGCCTCAGCTGCCGAGATGCGTAAGCCACAACCTTCCCTTCTTGCATCAGGACACAATCCAAACCTGTATGTGATGCATCGCAATATACTATGAATTCCTTTCCGCCTCAAAGTTGAATTAGAACCGAGCTTGGTCAAAATCTTCTTCAACTTGTCGAAACTCTCCGCCGCTTCTCGGTCCAAACGAGCGGAACTCCTTTTCTTAACAACTTGGTCATTGGCATTGCGATCAACGAAAATCCTTCTACAAATCTTTCTAGTATCACCGCCAAGCCCGTAAAACTCAATCTCACCATCGACTTAGGTGGCTTCTAATCCAAAATCGCCTCAATCTTTCGAGGATCCACTCTAATCCCTCGGTGACACCACATGACCCAAGAAGGTTACCTCCCTCAGCCAGAACTCGCACTTACTAAACTTAGCATAAAGCTGCTTCTCCTTTAGAATCTGCAACACAACTCACAAATACGCATCATGCTCCTCCTCAGTCCTTGAATACACCAAGATGTCATTTATGAATACCACGACAAACTGATCCAAATACTGCTGGAACACCCTATTCATCATATCCATGAATGCTGCCGGCGCGTTAGTCAACCCAAACGGCATTACTAAAAACTCATAGTGCCCAAATCGAGTACGAAACACCGTCTTGTAGATATCTGCCTCATTCACCTTTAACTGGTGATACCTGGCCTTAAATTGATCTTCGAGAATCTCGATGCACCCTTCGGTGATCAAACAAGTCATCTATCCGTGGCAAGCGGATACCTATTTTGATCGTCACTTATTCAATCTGGCAGTAGTCTATACACATCCGCATAGTACCGTCTTTCTTCTTGACAAAGAGTACCGGCGCTCTCCAAGGTGAAACACTTGGCCTGATAAAGCCTCGGTCCAACAACTCCTGGACCTGAGCCTTAAGCTCTACTAACTCTTTTGGAGCCATCTTATACGGAGCAATAGACACTGGCGCAGTTCTGGGTAACAGATCTATTCCAAACTCCACCTCACGATCCGGTGGCAATCCCGGAAGCTCCTCTGGAAACACATCAACAAATTCCTTAACTATTCGGACCTTCCCTACAGTAGACTCCTTAGCCTCCAAGGCATACACATGAACTACATATGCTTCACAGCCCTTCCTGACCATCTTCTCAGCTTTCAAAGCAAACACCACGTTGGATAAGTAATCTCTTCTATTACCTATCATGACCACCTCATCACCCTTAGCCGTCCTTAGAACCATGCGCTTAGCCGCGCAATCCAACCTCGCCTGGTACTTAACCAACCAGTCCATCCCAAGAATCAGATCGAACTCTCTAAACGGCAGTTCCATTAGATCAGCCTCAAACACTACCCCTTGGAGTTCTAGGGGTACATCTCTATACAACTTATCTACAACTACAGAGTGACCTAGAGGGCTAATTACAGTCATCTGCCTAGAAGATATCTCAGAGTCTAAATCCATGGTCTTCACTATGCTACTCGCAACGTATGAATGCGTTGAACCCACATCAATCAAAGCAGTAAATGGAGAACCAAAGATCAAGAACGTACCGGTTATGATGTCCGGTGCGTCGCCCTCCTCTTGGCGCCTCACTGCATACACTAACCCAGGCTGTCTTGCCTCAGAATTACCCGCACCTCTGCCCGGTGCTCCGTGGCCTCGACCAGAACCATTACCTCCTCTACCATTACCACGACCCCTCTGCGGTGGTGGTCCATTATTCCGAAACTGAGTACGGCCCTGACCCTCAGACTGAATCCTAGCCAACTTACGCAGACAGTCCCTCACACGGTGGTCCAGTGAACCACACTCAAAACATCCTCTTCCACCAGTCCAACATCCTCCCCAATGAGCTTTTCCACAATGGTTACACTGTGGCGATCCCTGATTAGCAGCAATGAACCTACCAGATTGATTCGACCCACTCTGTCTAGCCCTTTTCTAAGGATTACCTGACGACCCAGAAGATCTAAAACTCCTCTTATGCCTGTTCCTATCCAAGTTTTGCCTCACAGACTCTTTAACCCCTTCGGCTACCTTAGCCTTTTCTACCAGGACAGTAAACTCACGCTCCTGCTGTGGAGCAATTAGAAACCTTAATTCATCTCTCAGACCATCCTCGAATCGAACACACCTCTCGTGTTCAGTAGCCACAATGCCCCTAGCATACCGACTCGACCTCAAGAACTACGCCTCGTACTCTCAAATTACGGACTTACTCCCGCACCACCTCGTAAATGCCTTCCGTTGATCATTAATGTAGCTAGATCCAATGTACTTTTTTCGATATGCAACTTTAAAATAATCTCAAGTAAGATCTTCTCAAAGATCGTTCCGAACCGTGAGCCACCTTGGTATGACTCATCTCAAGAAGCGATACTATCCCTTTAGCTTCTCTTCAGATCAGTCCAAATCATCCATGATCCGCTCCATCGCCTCCACCAATACTCAAACGTCTTTGGGAGCCACACCAGACACACCTCGAATACCTCACTTCGCTTGTTGCTCGGAGTCGTTCAGAGCCTGATTTTGAGCTCCTGCGCCTCCACCTACTCAGCTACCCTTTCTAGAACTCGTAGCATCGCTCGTGACACCGTGTCGCCCCCCGGTCTGTTCTCGAAACTCACCACCTCCGGTGGTGGTGGTACTGCATCTCATTCTTGGACCCTGACTGACCCTCTTGGTTGAAGCGTCATCCTACCCGACCACGCCCACGACCACGGCCATCCCGCGCTCATGACTAAGATCTCGTCTTGTCTCGATTAGAAGTTTATGCATTAGTAAATATTCCACTGTCTTTAAAGGCAAGAGTCTTATGAATATCTCTTATTAAAGAAGTTTTGTTTTCGCGAGTCCACAGAATCCTATCGATTTCAATTTTTAAAGTAATCTACTACCGCTAGTCATTCAGTCACATCACATCAAAAATCTCAAGCAACAGTAAGGGGTACTTACCTGGGCGGATTGGTGTCGGAGTCTCGGTGCCATGCCTTTCAAACCATTTATTTTAAAACGACATCACTTAAACCAATCTTTAAAACATTTTGGGCCTCTGGCCCACAGCCAAGCCTTTGAACCTAGGCTCTGATACCACAATTGTAACACCCCAAACCTAGCCAATACACCACGACCGAATCTGGTATGTTACGGGGAAATTCGTATTTGAGAGGTTAGGTTTCCGGTTAAAGTGTTGAGGAAAACTCTTTGTTGTGTTTGTAAAAACCTTGGGTATGATTGTTTAAAACCGATAGTGAATTTTGATAACCCGAAAGTTTTGAAAACTTAGCTGAATCTAATAGTAAAACCAATTTATATCATTTGGAAATTCGAGTTATTCCTTTTTAGTTGCTTAAAAAAAACATTTTGAACTTTGTTTAAGTTTGGAAAACATTTGAGTTGCATTCATTTTAAATTACAACGTGATACCCGATGGTAAAGTTTAAAATATATCGCTTTGCAGTTTTGAAAACCTTATCTTTCCAAGTTTTATCCAATATTAACCCAATAATTTGTTAAGGCATATTTGAAATCAAGTCTAAGTATATATATACCCAAAACATAATTTTAAAAAAGGCCTTTTACAATCCCAACAAAACCAAATGAAAATAAATAAGGTAAAGTACCAAGTTTGTAAATCAGTGCAAGTCCCAATTGATTCATGGCATGGTCACCTCGAGTCCACCCGGCTCCATGTCCGCGATCTACGTGTCACCTGAAATGATAAGGGAGAAGGTGAGTCGCAAGACTCAGTGCATAAATCCCCTCTCGATGAATGCAACATACTAACACACATCATAACAAAGCAATACAAGTAATGCACCCGATCCTAACCATCCATAACACCTTTTCTACCCCGTGTGGTACCAAACCACTGGTGGTGCCAAACCATTGGTGACCCAAAGTCACGATATCCATCAATGTGGTGCCAAACCACTGGTGACCCAAAGTCACGAATAATCCATCTGTGGAGCCAACCCACATGTGATACCAAATCACTGGCGACGATCTCATATCTCAAAAATGGGGCCAACCCACGGTGGTACTAAGCCACAAGGACGAGTCACTATGAGGTGCCAAACCTCTGGTGTCCCAAAGACACAAATGTGATACCAAATCACTGGTGATCGAAGTCACGAATAGTCAAGTTGTGGGGCCAACCCACGTGTGATACCAAATCACTGGCGATGATCCCGTAATATCAACTGTGGGGCCAACCCACTGTGGTACTAAGCCACTGGGACAAGTCGCTATGAGGTGCCAAACCTTTGGTGACCCAAAGTCGAATAAATCGATCGTGGTACCAAACCACTAGAGGTGCCAAACCTCGGTGTCCCAAAGACACGGATATCATATTCCCCTCTCTCATATCACCCATAGACATATCATACCGACTCATGTAAAGTATGCAATCATGCAAATCATGCTAACATATTAATATTGCATCTAACAACACATACATCATAGATCATGATATCACATATCAATAATGAACTCAGAATCTAAAGCGGACTTACCCGAATCTGTGCACATACCCTTACGGTATCACATCAATCAACCAACTGTTTCGGCCTTATTAAGCAATCAGGTTATTAAGCATATTACTAAGCAAAGAGTGTGTTAGTTTACACACCTGTTAAAGCGCAAGCCCTAATCCCAACGTAAACAGATCTAAGACTCTCAATTACCACCGCTCCTATAATCGGCCAAACATGAACATCGAGAACTAAGGCCATTCGCCAAACCAAATAACTCAAGAGGGTTAACGCTCAAACCTTACCTTATGAATGATTTGGTTTCCTACCAAATCCGAACCAACCGATGGTTCCTCGACAATCGGCCACACCCTATTAAGAAGAATAGTTAATCCTTTGAAGACTTTGGTTTAACGAAACTAAGAGAATAGACTAATAAAACCAACCCTTACCACCACTTACCAATCGTTCACTCACAAGTGGAGGCTTCGCTTGACTGCTTCGAAATCTCGGATACTCTATAATGAATCGGTTCCAACACAAGAGATTAACTCCTTTCAACACATGCCGAAATCGGCTCTTAACCATATTAGAATCGACAGAAAACAAGGGAGAAGAGAAATAGACATTTGGCCAAGCACTTACCTTCCTCTAAACCCAATTGGAACCAAACTAGAAGAGATCCACACCACACCAATATTCGGCCAATATGAAAACTACTAGGAGAGGGGAAGTTTCGGCTATGGGTGCTTAACACCACTTATGGTACAGCTTGAGTGGTAAGAGAGGAAGAGAAGAAGTGAAATGAAGATAAGGTTTCAGCAAAAGGGTTTCAAGAAGAACCGAGAAAATGAAAGTAGAAGAAGAAGAAAAAGAGTACTTTCGGCTTTAAGCACAAAATGGAAAAAGAAATGAGAGAGAAGAGAGGGTAAGTGTTTCGGCCAAGAATCAAAAGAAGGCAAGAAAGCGAAATGACAAACAAAGTTTTCTTTGTACTCAAGAGAGCATTCAGCCACAACAACATCAAAAGAATAAGTGCAAATTTCAGCAAAGTGAAGGTTACTTGAGGTTTTCAATTTTCAATGGAAAAAATAAATGAGAGACTCCTTTGAAAATTCGGCTAGGCACTAGACTAAGGCTGGCCGAAAGTCACTCAAAATGCCAAAAGAATTTTGGCACTCCCCACTTACACACCTACCAAACCGGCCACTTCCCCCATGAAGACTCCAACATTCGGCCACCACCCACAAACACTCATGGCCACTAATTCAAATCACTTTGAACTAGTCAACCTCCTTGATTCACTCTCCACCTATCATTTGAACATTTGACTTGGTCCACCTTCAACCACCTTGGCGTCAAAATGGAAGCAAAAAGATGAGACTTCTGTAGCTCGAACACAGGACCTCCTCCCCTTGCAAGTGGCGTCACACACAAGCTCTAAGTGGCGCCTCCCTTGCCACTCTACTAGCTCAATTCTTGTGCTAAAATTCACCTAAAAAAAACCTATAACCCCTTAGCTCCTTCAGCTCCATTCACTTAAAGCTTAAAAACTAAAATTTTCCCTACCACTCAGGCTTACACCAGGCTTACAACTAAGCCCCAAGACATCAAAACAACCACACCACAGATCAAACACATGCAAACAATGCAATAACAAAATAGCCCCTATTTCAGGATATTACAAAGAGAGATTAAATGGACTCAATGGTCCTTTTTCTGTTGAGTTAATGAAGCGGTCGACTTCATTAATTATGCTAGATCTACTCTTAGGCAGGGTCTATTCCTCCTCCACCTAAGCACATCAGATTAAATTAAGCAACATAATTAATAACAAACTAAGTACTTATCATATAATTTAGAAATCAAATAACAAAGTCCATCATAGGTTTCATCCCCTTCAGGTATCTGAAGGGTTTAGTTCATAACAAAATAAAAAATATCTCAAGAGAAAAGATAAAATAAAACATAATAAATCCCTAAAATCCCCTGAAGCAATTGAAGAGGAGATCCTCTATCTTGAGTAGAACTTCAGCTTATTGAGATGGATCAACTGGCTATCTTCAAGTAATTCCCTGAATAAAAGCTCTAGCAGAAAACTTTGCCCAAAACTTGATTATCTAGAACGGCTGCCTTGGGTTGTTTATATAGGCTCTTTAGATGCTTTACTTGGGTCCTAAGTACCTCCTTCATGTAGAATTACTATTAAGGTGTTTAAGTAGACTTAAGAGTATATTTCTTTGGCTTCAAGCATCCAAATCGAAAGTGAAATTACTCATTCCAGTAGCAAGAACGCCCATGGCACACGCCTTGGTGTAAGTCGTGGCTGCACCGTGTTGGACTTTTGTCGATGAGACACGGCCGTGTAAATCGGGGTGAGACCGTGTTCTAAATAAATGGCAAGGCACGGCCGTGTGGCTTGAAGTTCAGGCCGTGTCGATTTCATGGGTTGGCCCAATTTGGTCCGTTTTAAGCCCGTTTTACATCCTTTTTATCCTTAGGTGCTTTCCTGAGTATAAGACATGAAAAGAAAGGATTAAGAGCACCTTTTTACATAAATCAGGGATAAATCATACAAAAGCATACTAAATGTGGGATTAAAATAGGTTACTTTTACGGTTTATCAAATACCTCCACACTTAAGCTTTTGCTTGTCCTCAAGCAAAATTCTCAACTTACAATTAAAACGAACTTTCCATAATTCATAATTCCTATCGAAAATGTCTCATCATAATTCATAGATAATTTATACATGGATAATTCAACTCAAAGAGTTCTAAAGATTCAAGGCCAGTTTGGCAATGCTTTTGAGAAGTGCTTTTGAGAAGTATTGTGGAAAAGTACTTTTGAGAAGTACTTTTGAGAAGTGCTTTTGAAAAATCTAAGTGTTTGGCATTGCTGTTAAAAAGTACTTTTGAGAAGTAAAATGTCCAATTTAGACATGATATTATAAAGTAATAAATATGTATTTAAATAATATTCAAATTAGTTAATATTATGATATTTTAGTAAAAATATAAAAAATAATTTATTATAACTTATTGTTAATATTTTAATATATAATATTAATTTTAAATATTTCTAAATAATTAATATTAATTATTTATTAAATTTAATTAGAATATATAAAATATATTTAAATATTTAAATATAACAAGTCCGAACTTCAGCTATCCCCGTATCAGAGGAGAAGCAGCGATCACAAATCATACTAACAAATACATTTGGATATGAATTCTGAATCAAAGCCTTAGACTTGCCTTGGATCTATAAGAGCTTTACGTATCCAAAATTACTACAACTACAAACACGAGATCTCAAATCTCAATCTAGAATGAAACCTCTTGACTTTGAGAACTGAAGTGTATAACATTATTTGTGTATCATCTATATATATGTACACCCTCACCATATTGTATTCATGCACTACCCCTCTATTTGCACCAATCATTTACGGGAAGAACGAGACGAGGCACGACAAGGTATATATATGTATATAATAGCCGCCAATTACTATATAACTACATCAAAACCTTATAAAAAAGGGTTGATTCTGCAAAATGTTCATATGATCCCTGTATGTAGACACTACACAAAGAGACAGGAGTATGAAAACATTTGAATTTAATGAACTAAATCAGAATACACATAAGCCCCGGCAAGTAAACAATCTTATAAATCAAATATAAACAACTCTTCTCTATTCGTATTGTTTAGTTTAGTTTACAATAATAACATTACATATCCCTTCTATACAATGGACAAGAACCATGACTAAGCAGCCACTTATCTATGCACGGCTGGTGGAACATGTGATGGCACTGTGGCAAGTTCCCCACGGTTTCTCCAAGCTGAAAGTCCTGCATAATATGAAACATAAAAGATAGTCAAATAAGCTCTTTATCAATGGCATCTAGTTCTGAGAATAGGGTTAAGAGGAAACTAGACCTGAAGGCAAACTGAGTATGAAACTTTCTCCCCGGAAGCATTTACATTGTTACCGTTTGTGATTATCATCTTCTAGATTTTTTCAACCAAATGTCTGGCCAATCCTTTAGCACTACCGGTGTCAAAGATGTTGTGGACCTCCGCGAATGTTGTTGCAGGCTCAACAACCCCCATCTAGTGAACGAAAACCGAAATCTTAAGCATATTGCCCCCTTGATGGAAGCTTAGAAAAACTAGTATCATCTTGCAGTGAATATATAATATATATCACCTGACTCTGGACTGCACTCAGCATAGCCGGATCGATTCGTTCACGAACAAGTCTCCCACTTAGAAGGCTTACAACCACGTCAATCTGCATAATAGAATGGATTTCATTTATCATAAGAACTAGCAACTAAAGGTGTAAATGTTAAAACCATGATACTGAACAAAACTGCTCACCAAGTAGAGCAAACATCCGATCCCGGATTCATCGGATTGCTAAAGAAGGAGAGAAGATTCTAAGACTTCCATCGAGAAAACTGCTCCAGATATTGCCCCAACTGCAGCCCCTCGAACAAACCCACTCTCCGTCTCTTGTCCTATCAATGCCCCCGTCATGGCCCCTAACAATGTTCCCACTGCACATACAAATGTCATCAATCTCCATCCTCACCATACTTAGAGCGAAAAAATGGTTACCCTCAGGCATTAAAGTGTTCCACATGTTAAATTCTATGAAATCAAACAGCATAATTGGATTTATTCTCTATATAATAAAAATGACGAAATTATATAACTTGCCATAAAATTATGAATGGAAAAGTAAAATTTAAAAGAAATAATGATAAAAAAGAGAGGAACTATCGTATTCATTCAAGCTATAACAACAGGGCAAATTCAATTTATTGCAACACCAATATGAATAGGTAATGAACCAAATCCAAAAGCTTTTGAAGGAACAATGAAACGAAAAGAAGGAAGAGAAACCAACCCAACGCAAAGAAGAAGGTTAAGATGGCAGAGAAAATGTTCCCAATAATGGCAGAAAGGGCGGAATTGCAAAATTCTTTAACCTTTTCAATGAAATTCCTTAACATAGAAATTGAAGACATAGAAACACGAGATGGGTATCCGTAATAATCCATTTTATTAAAAACACAGTATCTAAATCAAATTTATTAAAAACTCTAGCACAAGGATAGCCACACTTATGATTCATGTGTTTATCGCAGGTAAAATCAGATCTTATGTGACTTTTAAAATGGGTTTGGCCAGTTTCTTAGCCCTAACTACCAAGATCAGTGAACAATTAAAGAGGAGAAGAAGAGAAGAAAAAAAGATAAACTCACCTGTGGATGAGAGAAACAAAGAATCAGAGGAAAAATCTAAGTTCAGACAAAAGAGAAAATGGAAAAAAAAAGTCTTCCCAACGTCTTGTGGAAGAAGAAATAGTGAGGTTAATCAAGTAAAATCTCAGCCCCAAAAGCACTTCTAAGCTGAAAAGCTCAAAATTTCTGCTTTTGCATTTGTGAAAAAGGACTTCAAAAAAGTTAAAAAGTTTCCTCCGCTGGTGTCTGTTCTCTAGTGCTTTTCAAGAAAAAGCACTTTTCCGTGAAAAATCTCGTTTGAAACGCAATGGAAAATGTAGCCTCAATCACGATAAGTCATACCTTTGTAGTACGAAAACATAGGTGTCTCCCCTATAATTACCTTTAATTCAAAACCGACAAGGATTGACATCCTCACTAAAGGTTCACTCAAATCACTCAAAGTGTTTAAGGTTCAAGAATAAGCACTCATAAGTCGAACCTGAATAGTTAATCCCATAAGCTTGCTTGAAAATCAAATCTCCACCACTATATATGAGATAATACACAGATTAAAAGGTCTTTATCAAGGTTGTAACGGGGCTAAGGTTAAGGGTGTGGATCGAAAGTGAATTAGAGGTTAGAATTGAGACCGACTTGACAAATTACCTAACTAGAAACAATGAACTAAATATGAATATTTGCATCGAATGAAAACTAATAATACCACTATTGATAATTACTCTATAATAAAGAGTATTTTCATTACCTAAAATTTGATAATACTTTAATCTGAGCTTTTTCTTCAATAATTGGAATTTAAATTCTCTAAGCTTTTTTTATATACTACTAATATTGAATATACTTGGGTTTTTTAAGAACAAACTAAAACATTACATCATAAATGATAAATGTAACTCTTGAACTAATATAATTTGGTAACTTAATCAAATCAAACCTCTATTAAAGGGTAGTCAAAAGAAAGGGTGATAACAAATACAAAGGGTTTTGGGTTAATATTAGTGGGTGAGTCAATAAAAGGTTGTTAGGATTCAACGGGTTCACTAGGGTTAATTTGTGAAGGTAGGCTTTTTATGGAGTAAGTGGGTTAAATCCTAGGTGCCTTTATCATCTCGTATATCAAATCAAAAGTGTGGTCTCGACATGTATAAACAAGGCAAGTTCTAGAATATCGGTTCAAAGTTGACACACTCATAATCAATACAAGTGAGCATGAAAAGAATATATGCTCTATAAGGCTCAAAATCTCACAAAAATATGGGTGTTTTGACATCAATCCTTATAAATTCCAAATTTCAAGGTAATACTCAAATTCAGTCCAACGACCCATCAATTTTAATTTTTAGAAAGTAGACTTACCATGCCTGATTCTCTAGTATTCTTCAAATTTAATCATCAATGCACAATTAACTATGACTTAATCTAAAACATATGAATAAAAATCACAAATCAACAAAATTTCATCCTAATTAGTAATATGAGAAAAATACTTGAAAACAAGACTAAATTTAGGATTTGAGAATAATGCAAAAAGTCAGGTACTTTTACCCCCCACACTTGAGATGTACATTGCCCTCAATGTACAAAGATAGAAAAACAATTATGTAATAATAAAATCAAAAGAGAAGGGGAGAAGTAACACTTCCTGAATTTTTAGATGAAGTCTATGAAAAGAAATAGGATAAGATTGGAGGTGAATGTGGGGAAGCGTCTCGATCCGTTTGAAATTGAATCCTCGAAGTAGCCGGCTTGGTTTTATTGTATCCTAAGCTAAATCTAAATGCCATTTAGAAAAATGAGAAAATAATAAAGGAAGTAAAAATAAAAATAAAAATAAAAATAAAAATAAAAATAAAAATAAAAATAAAAATAAAAATAAAAATATGAATAAAAGTAAATAATTAAATAGAGATAAGGTCCACGCTCATGTGCCTAGTCGTGGTGTCCACACGGCCATGGCCACGGTTGTGTGCAAGGCCGTGTGGGTATGGTAACCTATGCCTAAATACGAAAAGAAATAAAACCAAAGTAATTAGCACGATTAGTACTCGAGTTGCCTCCCGAGAAGCGCTTGTTTAAAGTCTTGAGCTAGACTTACCTGTTGTACGCACAATCATGGTGGTTTGAGGAGGTGGAAATCCTTTCTCATGCAATCAACTCTGTTATGGATATAAAGTTTAAGTCGAGTAATGTTTACCTCAAAAGTGTTGAATTTAGGATTGCTTACCTCGATTGTGTCGTATAGGAAGACATTAAGTACCTCAAAAGTGATTTTTTCGTTTGCTTTGAGTTCTGAATTGGTGATTCGAGGGTCTTCCTTATTCAAAAATACCTAAACCTCTATTTTTGATGTGATTTGTTATTCCTATCAGCTCATCTGGGGTTTCATTCGGTTTCACTTCGTGTAGTTCTAGTTTCTCATGTAATTCTTCTTTATTAGTACGAGGTCTATAATCCGTCTCAGGTTTATACCTTTGTGGTGTTTCCTACAATGAAGGTTGAACAAGTTGGTCATCAACTAAATTTACTTTCTCACCTTTATCACTTGATGTTCTGGATGAGTCAAGAGCTTGAAGACTGACTATCTCTTCGCCTACACGAAGTATGAGTTCTCCTACATAGATATCAATTTTAGCTCTAGCAGTTGCTAAAAAGGGTCTTCTTAAAATTAAGGGGATCGTGTTGTCCTTATCCAAGCCTAAAATGACAAAGTCTACTGGGAATATGAATTTATCGATTTCTACAAGAACATCTTCAATAATGCCTCTAGGAATTCTAATAGTTTTATCAGCTAGTTGAATACTCATCCTCGTTTGTTTGGGCTTCTCTAGACCTAGTCATTTAAACAATACATAAGGCATGATATTTATACTTGCCCCTAGATCAGCTAACGCATTATCAATAGTTAAACTACCAATTAAGCATGGAATTGTAAAACTCCCTGGATCTTTTTGTTTCTGTAGTAGTCTATTCTGTAACATTGCCGAACATGTTGCATTTAGTTCCACGTGGTCTCTTCGTCTATTTTGCGTTTGTTTGTCAAGAGTTGTCTTAAAAATTTCCTCGAGTTTGGCATTTGGAAAAGAGCTTCAAGAAGGGGTAAGTTAATATGTAATTTCTTTAAAAGTTTAAGAAACTTAACGAACTATTCCTCTAAATCATCTCCTTTCAATGCTTTGGGATAAGGTATGCGAGGTTTGTATTCTTTGATTATTGGTTTTGGCTTTTTGTGTGCTACCTCTATTTTACCTTTTTCTTCCTTGGTTTCTTGTGCCGTGGTGGGCTCGTCTACCTTTGTACCCTCTTGAGCTGTGATGGCTTGGATATGTTCTTTTGGGTTTATTTCTATGTTTCTTGGTAGACGTCCTTGTTGAAGTTCAGAAATCAGCTTTGTGAGATGTCCCACTGACCTAGTAAGTTCTCCACCTTGATGTTCGATCCCTTTGATCGATTTTTGTTGTTCATCAATCGCTGCTTCAGTCTTTTGGAAACGAGAATCTGTGGTTGCATCTCTTCGAGGTTTGATCGCTTCTCTTGTGGATATGGCTAATTTTGATAATTTAGAGGAGATTGCTGCCTTTGATTTCCTTGATTTCCTTGACCTCCCCACGAAAAATTTGAGTGGTTCCTCCAACCTACGTTATAAGTGTTACTATAAGGATTATTATTGGATCTGAAATTATTACCTATATAGTTTGTCTGCTCATGTTTTGCTCCTGGTTGGTAGGGTGGGTACTCAAGAATCGCCACATTACCACTCACTTCGCATTGTATTACTGGATGTACTTGTGAAGAACATAAATTATCAAGCTTTTTATTCATCATCTCCACCTGTGTTGACAGCACTATTGTTGTGTCTATGTTAAAAACTTCGGCTAATTTTATTGGTTTGGCCCTTGTAATTTGCCATTGATAGGTATTCAACAACATCTCTTCAATAAAGTCGTAAGCCGCTTCAGGAGTTTTGTTATTCAAAGTTCCACCGGCTGATGAGTCAATCATTTTCCTCGTTGAAGAATTCACACCGTTGTAAAAAGTTTGGACTTGAAGCCACAAAGGTAATTCGTGGTGTGGACATCTTCTTAGGAGATCCTTATATCTTTCCCATGCATCATATAATGTTTCTACATCATTCTGCACAAACGAAGATATGTCATTCCTAAATTTGGCCGTTTTGGCTGGTGGAAAGTATTTTAAAAGAAATTTTTCAGTCATTTGATCCCATGTGGTGATTGACCCTCGTGGTAATGAGTTCAACCACTGCTTTGCTTTATTCCTTAATGAAAAAGGAAATAACCGAAGACGTATGGAATCATCAGAAACGCCATTTATTTTGAAAGTATCACAGAACTCTAAAAAAATTTGCTATATGAGTGTTGGTGTCTTCGTCCTGCAAACCATAAAATTGAACAAATTGTTGAATCATTTGTATTGTATTAGACTTTAATTCAAAATTATTAGCAGCTATAGCAAGCCTAACAATACTAGATTCTGCTCCTGTCAAATTAGGTTTAGCATAATCATACATAGTACACGGAGCATTCTGTTATTGCACATTTGGCGGTGGATTGTTTTCGTCCATCCCTTCAGTAGGATTGGATTTGTCTTGTTGTTCTTCTCTTTGGTAGTCTAGAACTCGTCTAGTTTCTCTGTGATTCCTGCGAGCGGTAGCTTCAATGTCACTTTCGTACGCTAAAGGTCCTCTCGGGTTCCTTCTAGTCATAAACTAGAGGTACCTGCTAGGAGAAGAAAGAAAGAAATTTAGTGTAAATAAAATTTTAACCTAAACTAAAAATAAAAGTAAATTACGAAAAAATAATAATAAAATAATGGCTAAAGTAATAGAAATAGAGCTTTCTTAATATTTTAGTGTTCCCCGGCAACGACACCAAAAACATGATCGTGTCAAACAGTCGAGTTTTAATATTTATAAAGAATGATCGAACCTGTAGACTAACTATGACAACGATTGAGGCAAGTGCACCTATCGAACAATAGTATAGTTTAGGCAAGATTATTTTATCGAACCCAAAGGAACCTAAAAGTACTACTACTCACTTTCTTTCTATTATTTAGCCTAAAATATGGAGTGATTGGTTTATTGATCTAAAAACTAATGAAAAACTAAACTAGATGCAAAGACAAAGGAATGAAACTTTATGAAAAGACTGTGGAAAAAAAAAACTCAGTTGATTACGATGATACCCTCAGGAAGAATCCACCTATGACTTCTCTTATTATCTAACTTTTAATTCATATGACTTCTTTACTTAGCTTAATCCGTGAGACTCCCTAACCTATATTAAGCCATCTCTCGAGGCAAATAATGTCTAACCTTAGGTTAATTAGTGTAACTCTCGTTCTCTTATAATAACCCCCTAAGGAAGCAGTAAATCGATCAATGGACTCCCATATTAGGTTTCACCCTAATCTGGCAAAATCTCGTCACCCTATCTCTAGGTGTGTGATTAACTCCGCTTAATTATGCTAGATCTACTCTTAAGCAGGGTCTATTCCTCCTCCACCTAAGCACATCAGATTAAATTAAGTAACATAATTAAGAACAAATTAAGTACTTATCATATAATTTAAAAATCAAATAACAAAATTCATCATAGGTTTCATCCCCTTTAGGTATCTGAAGGGTTTAGTTCATAACAAAATAAGAAAACATCTCAAGAGAAAAGATAAAACAAAACATGAGAAATCCCTAAAACCCCCTGAAGGAATTGAAGAGGAGATCCTCTGTCTTGAGTAGAACTCCGCTTCTTGAGATGGATCAACTAGCTATCTTTAAGTAATTCCCTGAATAAAAGCTATAGCAGAAAACTCTGCCCCCTGTTTCGGCTTCTGCCAAACTCCCCTTTTTAGTTGCTACCTTGGGTGTTTATATAGGCTTTGAGATGTTTTACTTGGCTCCTAAGTATCCTAGTTCAAGTAGAATTCCTCCTAGGATGTTTAAGTAGACTTAGGAATGTGTTTCTTTTCCTCCAAGCATCCAAATCCGAGTGAAATTGCTCTTTCTCGCTGTAGGGGCACGGCTATGGTACACGCCCGTGTAAATCGTCTTCAGGCCGTGCCTCAATTCTGTCGATTGGAGCACGGCCGTGTAAATTGTGGCATGGCCGTGTGAAGTAATTTGACGAGGCACGGCCATGTGGCTTGAAGTCCAGGCCGTGTCGATTTCCTCTTTGGCCCAAATTGGCCCGTTTTAAGCCCGTTTCTCGTTCTTTTCGTCCTCGGGTGCTTTCCTGAGTATAAACATGAAAAGAAAGGATTAAAAGCACCTTTTTACATAAACCAAGGGCTAAATCATCCAAAAGCATACTAAATATGGGGTTAAAATATGTTAATTTTACAGTTTATCATTCTAGAATAACAGTTCAAAGTTGACACACTCATAATCAATAAAGTAAGCATGAAAAAGAATATATGCTCTATAAGGCTCAAAATCTCACAAAAATTATGGGTGTTTTTGACATCAATCCTTATAAATTCCAAATTTCAAGGTAATACTCAAATTCAGTTCAACGACCCATCAATTTTAATTTTTAGAAAGTAGACATACCATGTCTGATTCTCTAGTATTCTTCAAATTTAATCATCAATGCACAATTAACTATGACTTAATCTAAAACATATCAATAAAAATCATAAATCATTAGAAATTTCATCCTAATTAGTAATATGAGAAAAATACTTTCAAATCAAGACTAAATTCAGGAGTTTGAGAATAATGCAAAAAGTTTGACACTTTTACCCCCCATACTTAAGATGTACATTGCCCTCAATGTACAAAGATGAATAATGACAGTTATGGGATAAATCAAAAGATAAGGGGTAAAATGACTTCCTAATTTTTGGATGGCTCCGGGAGTTGGCAGTGGTCATGGTAGAAGGTAGTTGGAGGAGGCGGTGGTGGCATTTTCTATGGTCTTGGTGGGGTGGCTACCAACGATCTCTACGCTAGATGAAGAAATTGGGGAGCTTGTAGAGAATTAGCCAGTGATTATTAAGACATATTTAAAATAAACTAAGTATATTTATGAAGATAAGAAAGAAGACGAGAATTAAAATAGAAAACAATCTAAAGTGAAAATAAAAAATAAATGGACTATTAAGTCCTTATTAAAGGATGGTTCGTAAGGTGGGTGTGGCTTCTAGGGCGACGGAAGTGCTAGTGGCGGTCGTGGTGGCGTGATTCCCAAGCAGCCTTTAGAATCTAATACTAAGAAACTAAACTAAGCATAGGATTGTTAAAGATAAGGAAATTGAAGCAAAAGAGAAAAAGAAAATAAAAACTATATGGTCTCAAAGACCCTTGGCTTATTGTTTGAATGAAGCAGTCGGCATGAACTTATGTAGATCGGTCTCCCATAGGGAGATTATGCTTGTCTTCTTTCGCTTCTTCGACATGGTTTTGGAGTTGCTCAAGAGTCTTGACACTTTTTCTAAAGGAATAAATAAAATTTTGAAGGAAAAAGAAAGAAGAAAGAAGAAATAGAATGGGAAGAAGAGGAAGGGCTGTGGGGTTTAAATAGTATTTCAAACTTGGCACGTTCCCACACTCGTGGTTCAAGGGTGTGTCGATTCACACGGTAGCCTCGCACGGCCGTGGTGTGGAGCGTGTTGCATTGCCCACGCCTGTTCTTGATGTGCCATGCCTGTGTCTAAGTAGTCAGTGTCAACCACGGCCGCGTCGTACGACCGTGGGTACAAAAGTGTTGAGTCTCCCACGCCCGTTTCTCAGTCGGCCACGCCCGTTGGGAGATAGTCAGTAGCTTCACATGGTTTAGGGGCACGGTCGTGCTGATCTGTCGGTGCCCGTGGAGAAGGGTGGTTGGGTGTGTGACGCCTGATGGTGGTTGGCCAGAATTGCACGGCCTCTACTCTGTTAATGCGATGGTTCGGTGGTCCATACGGCCATGGACACGGTCGTGTGTAAGGCTGTGTGGCCTAGAAATCTATACTTTTGTGTTAGTTTAAAAATTAATATTTAGAAGAGAAAGATGAAAAGAAAAGATTGAAAATAAATTTGAAAATAAATTGAGTTAGTGCTCGGGTTGCCTCCCGAGAAGCGCTCGTTTATAGTCTTAAGCTAGACTGTCCTCGAATTTGAAAATTCTAGGGAGGTTTAAAGGTTTGAATATCTTCCCTCATGCTCACAGTTCTATTTTTGTGACAAAGTTGAAGTCGAGAAGAGTTTACATTGAAATTTCCAAATATTGGATTGCTTACCTCGACTATTTCGTGTGGGAAGATATCGTGTACCTTAAGAAGAATTTCTCCCTTGCCCTCGTGTCTGTTGAAGTGATGTGGGGATCGGCTTTGTCTAACAAAGACATGGTCTCCTATTTTAAAGTGATTTGATGTCCCTACGAGCTTTTCTGGCGGTTCATCTGGTTTTACTTCGTGCGGATTCGGCTTTTCTTTGACATGTATCTTCTGCTCTTCTAAATCGTCGACCTTAAGGTTTTGTTTCTTATGTGATTCTTCTTTGTCGATTTGGGGACTATGAGTTGGCTCAGGTTTGATGCCTTGTGATGTTTCCTATAGTGAAGGTTGAACAATTTGATTATCTATTGAAGTGACTTTCTTACCTTCATCATCCGTTGTTCTGGCTGAGTCAAGAGCTTGAAGCTTAATCGATTCATCTCCTACACGAAGTATGAGTTCACCTGTGGCAACATCAATTTTAGTTCTAGCTGTTGCTAGAAAAGGTCTTCCTAGAATTAAAGGGATTGAATTATCTTCATCCATGTCTAAAACAACAAAATCTACTAGGAAAACAAATTTATCAATTTTTATAAGAACATCTTCAATAATGCCTCTAGGAATTCTAACAGTTTTATCAGCTAGTTGAATACTCATCCTAGTTTGTTTGGGCTTCCCTAGACCTAGTCATTTAAATAATGCATAAGGCATGACATTTATACCTGCCCCTAGATCAGCTAACGGATTATCAATAGTTAAACTACCAATTAAGCATGGAATCATAAAACTCCCTGGATCTTTTTGTTTCTGCGATAGTCTATTCTGTAACATTGCCGAGCATGTTGCGTTTAGTTCCACTCGATGCTCTTCGTCTATTTTGCGTTTGTTTGTCAAGAGTTGTCTTAAAAATTTCCTTGAGTCTGGCATCTAGAAAAGAGCTTCAAGAAGGGGTAAGTTAATATGTAATTTCTTTAAAAGTTTAAGAAACTTATCAAACTGTTCCTCTGAATCATCTCCTTTCAATGCTTCGGGATAAGGTATGCGAGGTTTGTATTCTTTGATTATTGGTTTTGGATTTTCGTGTGCTACCTCTATTTTACCTTTTTCTTCCTTGGTTTCTTGTGCCGTGGTGGGCTCGTCTACCTTTGTACCCTATTGAGCTGTGATGGCTTGGATCTGTTCTTTTGGGTTTATTTCTGTTGTAACACCTCAAACCCGGCCTAGAAGTTAGGCCCGAATCCGGTGTGTCACACTAAAAAGTTTTTCGATAACGTATAAAGAAAACATGTCAAATGAGATAAAAAAAATTATTAGAACCTTTTCTATTTGTACAAAATAGATGTTGATTTGTTAAAATCAAGAAAATCAAGTTTGATTTGAAACATTTGATAAAATACTACTAACCTCGAAGATTGATCAATTAAATTTGAAGTAATAATTTATAAAACTGTGTCTTTTGGAAATATCGTTGACAGTTCGAGAGAAATTTTCGGATTAAAAATATTTGTAAAAGTTTATTTTGAAATTCATTTGTTAATTGATTTTGGAAAACCTTTATTATGATTCTAGAAAATTCATTTTTAAACAATTTAAGAAGAATAATAAAAACATCCCAAACATAAAGCAAAATAAAATAATCTAGAGGCCTTATTACAACACATAACCCAAAGTAGTAAAGTAATAAAGTAAACGAAGTAAGAAACTAAAGTCCAAATAAAACCATTTCTGAAGTATGGCCTGCACCGAGTCATCCATGGCCCCAAGTCCTCGTCACTGAGCATTACCTACAAAGGTTAAGAAAGAAAGGGGGTGAGTTACAAGAACTCAGTGCCTAACCCCTTACCGTCATCCACTGGGTCTAAACCCGTAAAGCAATATCTTAGGCCTGAGCCCATATATCATAATCTTGGGCCTAAGCCCACTTACATGTAATAAATAAATGATATGAATGCAACCCATCCCATCTAGCCAATATTTCCACCCATACCGACCAATCTCTCCTGTGGGGATCAAGTCAACCCACCTTGCCAGTCTCTCCAATTTGCAGACAAGCTGCCCCGACCAACCAATCTCTCCTGTGGGGAGATCAAGTCAACCCACCCTGCCAGTCTCTCCAATTTGCAGTCAAGATGCCATTGATAATTTTTGTGGCTGAGCCACCAGAATCATATACGGTAATATAATCGGCACACAGCCTTAATCACGATGGCACAAAGCCATATTTAAATTGGCACATAGCTATTATCAGAATTTGTGGCAATGCCACCGGTCTACTCTTCTCTTCAACATTTTCCCATCCCATGCAAAATTATATAAATGCAACATACATAATAAATCATGATATTTACATATACAAACAACAATAATTAATTCAGAGATTCTTTACAAAAATTCGGCCCATTATAACACTTTGCAAATCGGCCCATTAGGGCAATCTATCAAATCGACCCATCAGGGGCATTTCGGTAAATCAAAAATTTTACCCACTAAGGCTATTATGGTAATTTCGTAACCAAGGCTTAACTACTATTTGGGGCATAAAAATTTGAAACTGTCCATCTGCATCATACTGGCTAAATTGACCATAACTCGAGTGAGGAATCTCGAAATCTAAATCCGTAAATTTTCCTTGAAACTAGACTCATATATCTTCTTACTACAATTTTTCCAGAATTATTTACTTAGCCATTTAGTACAGTTTATTCCTTAAAATTTCCTTTATTACACTGTCCAACAATCCTGACCTCTATTTCCTTAATTTCAAATATCTCACTATACGGTTTTCATATAATGCTCCCACTTGTTTCTATTGAAAATAGGCTCACTAAGGAATCTATACATATAAATTATAACACATAATTCACTTTGTACAATTTTATACGATTTTACCAAGACAGATCAGGGAACCATGAAATTAACATATCTCAGAATATAATATTTCTTTTCCTTCTCGTTTCTTCCATATTAAATTAGACACAATAAGCTTTAGCTGATATCTTACTCACTTTGTAATTCCTTTTATCCAATTTTTCATGATTTTTCAAATACACGTCACTGTTTCTGACTGAAACTGTTTTATTACAAAACATGATTACCACTACGAGCATACGCACGTCCGAGTGATCACGGATGGCGGTTATTGGTTTTCTTCAGTATTTCTACCAAATCACAGAATATTTCATGTAAACTTTCAAAGAGATTTGAGACTTACTCACCATATCAAACATATATTTGGAAGGGTACGGGATTACACACCTTGATTACGAGTTGTGCTTTATACCGATTTCAACACCTATATTGATAGTTGATAGAAGGTTAGTCTCAACTTCAATAATCGTAACTAGAAACACTTTATTAGGCTAACTCCACTTACCACGACTGTGATCTCCCTCGATGCACCAAGAATCGATCCTTAATCGATTATAATCTCGTTTCTCACAATCGTCCTATGACTAGAGATGATTAGGCGATGTTGTGGTATTCGGCCTCCCTTTATATCACTACAAAAAGAAAACGATCTCGTATGAAAGAAAGTAAGGTGATGGTCTCGGTCAAAATGACCATCCAAAAACCAAAGTATGGATTCGGTCATAAGAGAAGAAAATAAAACATTGGAAAGAATACTTACCGATTGCTTAAAGAATGAGAAAGAAAGAACGATGGAAAGGTTTTGGTTATGGAGGAGAATGAACAATGATATTCGGCTATCAAGGAGATTAGACAAAAGATGAATATGTGACCAATTCAAGAGAAGAGAAAATGCACTATTGTGCTAATATGTTTCGACAAAGAGAGTTGCAAATGGGAGAGATGACACAAAGTTGTCAAAGAGAAATTTTGCCAAAACAAAACCAAGAACTTACCAAATGCCAATGTAAAATTCGGCTACCACTCTAGCCCCAAACCGTCCACATGCATCCCCCCTAGGATAAGAGTTGGCCACCCAAGCTTTCCAAAACACCATCCTCAAAATAAGCCCCTTGTCCCCCTTACTTACCTATTTCTCATGATTCCTTTCCCCAACTTCAACCTTGCCTTATTCTTTTAGCCACCTTACCAAAATAATGAAGTCCACCCTTGCCATATTTATTCCTTGAGTGACACATAAGGAAGGGAAGCAAAAATAAAAGTCAAATTGCACACAAAGTGATTCGAACTCCTTCCCTCAAGGTACTACAAGTGGCGCCATATCCTCTCTACTAATAGCTCTTTTATGCTAGCTATTTAATCAATTATTTCCATATGCTTTAAGGTCACTTACTCCATCTCCTTAAAGTGCTAAAATACCAAATTTTTCCTAAGGCCCAATTAAACCTGAGACTTTATAGAAACCTCGTAACCTTCCAAATTCACTTAGCTAATAGTCCAATTTGCAATAATGTCATTCTCTTGTTCTCAGAATTTTAAACATTCCTACGCCCAAGGCCCATTGGGCCCAATCCTACTAGGCCCAATTTCGGGATGTTACATCTCTGTTGCTTGGTAGACGTCCTTGTTGACGTTCAGAAATTAGTTTTGTGAGATGTCCCACTGACCTAGTAAGTTCTCCAACTTGATTCTCGATCCCTTTGATCGATTTTTGTTGTTCATCAAGTGCTGCTTCAGTCTTTTGGAAATGAGAATCTATTGCTGCCATGAATTTCGTCAGCATCTCTTTGAGGTTTGATTTCTTCTCTTGTGGATATGACTGATTTTGATAATTTGGAGGAGGTTGTTGCCTTTGATTTCCTTGATTTCCTTGTCCTCTCCACGAAAAATTTGGGTGGTTCCTCCATCCTGCGTTATAAGTGTTACTATAAGGATTATTATTGGATCTGAAATTGTTACCTATATAGTTTGTCTACTCATATTTTGCTCCTGGTTGGTAGGGTGGGTACTCAGGAATCGCCACATTCGCACTCGCTTTGTATTGCATTACCGGGTGTACCTGTGAAGAACATAAATTATCAAGCTTTTTATTCATCATTTCCACCGTGTTGTGACATTATTCTGCGTCTATGTTAAAAACTCCATTGATTTTGTCGGTTTGGCCCTTGTAATTTTCCATTGATAGGTATTCAACGACATCTCTTCAATAAAGTTGTAAGTCGCCTGTGAGTTTTGTTATTCAAAGTTCCACCTACTGATGAGTCAATCATTTGCCTCGTTGAAGAATTCACACCATTGTAAAAAGTTTGGACTTGAAGCCACAAAGGTAATCGTGGTGTGGACATCTTCTCGGAGATCCTTATATCTTTCACATGCATCATATAATGTTTTACGCGTGATTACGCACAAAAGAAGATATGTCATTCCTAAATTTGGCCGTTTTGGTGGTGGAAAGTATTTTAAAAGAAATTTTTGGTCATTTGATCCCATGTGGTGATTGACCCTTGTGGTAACGAGTTCAACCACTGCTTTGCTTTATTCCTTAATGAAAAGGGAAATAATCAAGACGTATGGCATCGTCAGAAATGCCATTTATTTTGAAGGTATCACAGAACTCTAAGAAATTAACTATATGAGTATTAGGATCTTCGTCCTGCAAACCATCAAATTGAACAAACTATTGAATCATTTGTATTGTGTTAGGCTTTAATTCAAAATTGTTAGCAGCTATAGCAGGCCTGATAATACTAGATTCTGCTCTTGTGAAATTAGGTTTAGCATAATCATAGATAGCACGCGGAGCATTCTGTTCTTGCACATTTGGCGGTGGATTATTTTTGTTCATCCATTCAGTAGGATTGGATCTGTCTTGTTGTTCTTCTTTTGGTAGTCTAGAGCTCGTCTAGTTTCTCTGCAATTTCTGTGAGCGGTAGCTTCAATGTCACTTTCGTACGCTAAAGGTCCTCTCGGGCTCCTTCTAGTCATAAACTAGAGGTACCTGCTAGGAGAAGAAAGAAAGAAATTTAGTGTAAATAAAAAATTAACCTAAACTAAAAATAAAAGTAAATTGTGAAAAAATAATAAAATAATGGCTAAAGTAATAGAAATAGAGCTTTCTTAATATTTTAGTGTTCCCCGGCAACAGCGCCAAAAACTTGATCGTGTCAAACAGTCGAGTTTTAATATTTATAAAGAATGATCGAACCTGTAGACTAACTATGACAACGATTGAGGCAAGTGCACCTATTGGACAATAGTATAGTTTAGGCAAGATTAATTTATCGAACCCAAAGGAACCTAAAAGTACTACTACTCACTTTCTTTCTAGTATTTAGCCTAAAATATGGAGTGATTGGTTTATTAATCTAAAATAACTAATGAAAAATTAAACTAGATGTAAAGACAAAAGAATGAAACTTTGGGAGAAGGCGTGGAAAACTCGATTGATTTTAGGCGATACCTCGTGAAGAATCCACCTATGACTTCTCTTATTATGTATCTTTTAATTCATATGACTTATTTACTTAGCTTGATCCTTGAGACTCCCTAACCTATATTAAACCCTCTCTCGAGGCGAATAACATCTAACCTTAGGTTAATTAGTGGAACTCTCGTTCTCTTATAATAACCCCTAAGGAAGCGATAGAATTGATCAATGGATTCACATATTAGGTTTCACCTAATCCGAAAAATCTCATCACCCTATCTCTAGGCGCGATCAACTCCGCTTAATTATGCTAGATCTACTCTTAGGCAGGGTCTATTCCTCCTCCACCTAAGCACATCATATTAAATTAAGTAACATAATTAATAACAAACTAAGTACTTATCATATAATTTAGAAATCAAATAACAAAATCCATCATAGGTTTCATCCCTTTCAGGTATCTAAAGGGTTTAGTTCATAACAAAATAAGAAAACATCTCAAGAGAAAAGATAAAACAAAACATAAGAAATCCCTAAAACCCCTTGAAGGAATTGAAGAGGAGATCCTCTGTCTTGAGTAGAAATACGGCTTCTTGAGATGGCTCAACTGGCTATCTTCGAGTAATTCCCTAAATAAAAGCTTTGGCAGAAAACTCTGCCCAAAACTTGATTATCTAGAACGACTGCCTTAGGTTGTTTATAGAGGCTCTTTAGATGCTTTACTTGGCTCCTAAGTACCTCCTTCGAGTAGAATTACTATTAAGGTGTTTAAGTAGACTTAGGAGTATGTTTCTTTAGCTTCAAGCATCCAAATCCGAGTGAAATTACTCAGGGCACGCCCATGGCACACGCCGTGTAAGTCGTGGCCAGACTGTGTTAGACTTTTGTCGATGAGGCATGGCCGTGTAAATCGAGGTGAGGTCGTGTTCTAAATAAATGGCAAGGCACGGCCATGTGGCTTGAAGTCTAGGCTGTGTCGATTTCTTGGGTTGGCCCAATTTGGTCCTTTTTAAGCCCGTTTTACGCTCTTTTTATCCTTAGGTGCTTTCTTGAGTATAAGACATGAAAAGAAAGGATTAAGAGCACCTTTTTACATAAATCAGGGATAAATCATCCAAAAGCATACTAAATGTGGGATTAAAATATGTTACTTTTACGGTTTATCAATGATTATCAATAGAATTTACGTTCTCACCTTTATCACTCGATGTCCTAGCTGAGTCGAGAGCTTGAAGACTGATTAATTCGCCACCTACACGAAGTATGAGTTCACCTGTACTAACATCAATTTTAGATCTCGTAGTTTCTAAAAGGGGCCTTCTTAAAATTAAAGGAACTATATTTCCTCATCCATATCTAAAACAACAATGTCTACGGGGAATATGAATTTGTCAATTTTAACGAGTACATCTTCAATTATACCCCTAGGAATTGAATAGTCTTATTAGGTAATTGAATACTCATCCTAGTTTGTTTGGGTTTCCCTAGACCTAATTGTTTAAACATTTTATAAGGCATAACATTTATGATTTCCCTAAATCAGCTAACGCGTTATTAATAGTTAAACTACAAATTAAACATGGAATTGTAAAAATCTCTGGATCTTTTAATTTTTGTGGTAGTTTATTTTGCAACATTGCTGAGCACACTGCATTTAATTCTACATTCGACTCCTCGTCTAACTTCCGCTTATTTGTCAAAAGCTCTTTTAAAAATTTCCTTGAATCTGGCATCTGCGAAAGAGCTTCAAGAAACAGTAAGTTAATATGTAATTTCTTTAAAAGTTTAAGAAACTTACTGAACTGTTCGTTGATTGTCTGAATTGTCGAGTTTCAAAATTTATAAAGAGAATGATCAAACCTAGAAACTAACTTTGACAACGACTTAAGGCAAGTGCACCTATCGAACAGTAGTATAGTTTAGGCAAGACCGGATTGTCAAACCCAAGGGAATTAAAAGTACTAATACTCACTTTCTTTCTATTATTTAGCCTAAATATGAAGTGATTGATTTATTAAACTAAAAACTAACTGACTACTAAGTTAAAGACACAAAGATGAAAAGAACAAATTGAAGAAATAACTTTTGGAAAAACTCAGTTGATCACGACAATACCTTAGAAGGAATCCTCCTAGACTTCACTTGTTATCTAACATTGAACCAGACGATTTATTCACTTAGCTTGATCCGTAAGACTCCCTAATTTATATTAAACCCTCTCTCGAGGCGAATAACGTCTACCTCTAGGTTTATTAATTGAAATCTCTTTCTAATTAAAACCCCTAGAATCGCATTAACTTGATCTATGGACTCCCATATTAGGTTTCACCCTAATTTGGCAAAATCTCGTCACCCTATCTCTAGGCGCGCGATCAACTCTACTTAATTATGCTAGATCTACTCTTAGGCAGGGACTTTTGCTCCACCACCTAAGCACATTCAACTTGAATCAATATCCCAAAAATATCAACGCAAGAATTAAGCACACATAATTAAGAACAAACTAAGTATTTATCGTATAGTTCAGAAAACAATAACAAGATTCATCTAGGTTTCATCCCCTTCAGGTATCTGAAGGGTTTAGTTCACAATGATAAAATAAAACATCTCAAGAGAAAAGATAAAACAAAACATAAGAAATTCCTAAAACCCCCTGAAAGAATTGAAGGAGAGATCTGCCCTCTTGAGTAGAATTTCGGCTTCTTGAGATGGATCAATTGGCTATCTTCGAGTGATTCCCACGAATCTAGCCTTTTGGCTCGACTCCTTGGCCTATCTGACTACCTAACTAACCGCCGTCTGGACAAAAGCCCTGGCAGAAGGCTTCTGCTGAACTCCAATGTCCCCCTAAAGGTTGGCCTCTTGGGTATTTGTATAGGCTTTGAGATACCTTACTTGGCCTCTAAGTATCCTAATTCAAGTATAATTCCTACTCGGGTGTTTGAATAGACTTTGGAATGTGTTTCTTTGCCTCAAAGTATCCAAATCGAGTAGAACTCCTCTTTTCCATGATAGGGGCACGGCATGGCACACACCTATGTAAATTGACTTCAGGCCGTGTTTCGGGTCTATTGGTGGAGGCACGATCGTGTAAATCATGGTTAGGTCATGTTTTAGTTAATTGACAAGGCACGATCGTGTGGCTTGAAGTCCAGGCCGTGTCGATTTCCACTTTGGCCCAAATTAGCCCATTTTAAGTCCGTTTCTTGTTCTTTTCATCCTCGGGTGCTTTCCTGAGTATAAAACATAAAAAGAAAGGATTAAGAGCACCTTTTTACATAAATCAAGGGCTAAATCATCCAAAAGCATGCTAAATATGGGGTTAAAATATGTTACTTTTACGGTTTATCAAATACCCCCACACTTAAGCTTTTGCTTGTCCTCAAGCAAAATTCTCAACTTACAATTAAAATGAACTTTCCATAATCCATAACTCCTATCAATAATGCTTCATCATAATTCATAGATAATTCATACATGGATAATTTAACTCAAAGACTCCTAAAGATTCAAATAGTTCTAAGTCATACGTTTGTAGCACGAAAACATAGGTGTATCCCTTTATCTAAATAATTACCTTTAATTCAAAACCGATAAAGATTGACATCCTCATTAAAGATTCACTCAAAGCACTCGAAGTGTTCAAGGTTCAAGAATAAGCACTCATAAGTCAAACCTGAAAAGTTAATCCCATAGGCTTACCTGAAAATCAAATCTCCACCACTGTAATATGAGATGATACACAAATCAAAAGGTCTTTAATAGGGTTGTGACAGGGCTTTGGTTAAAGGTGTGGATAAAGGCTGAATTAGAAGGGTTTAGAATCGAGATCGAATTGACAAATCACCTAACTAAAAACAATGAACTAGAAAATAAATGATTACATCAATTGAAACTTTGAAACTAATAATTCGAGCATTTTCTTCGATAATTGAAATTTAAACATGTAAGCTCTTAGAACATAGAACTAATAATGAATATACTTCATTTTTTTTTCTTTTTATACTATTAATACTGAATATACTTCGACCGATTCAATTTTTTTTAGAACAAACTAAGTAAATACATAATAAAAAAAGAACTTTATCAATTGAAATAAACTAATTAGGAAACTGATCAAATCAATTATCGATAGAAGGTTAGTCAAAGGAATGGTGATAACAAATACAAAGGGTTTTTGGTTTAATATTAGTGGGTAAGTCAATAAAAAGGGTTGTTAAGATGAAAGGGGTTCACTAGGGGTTAATTATGTAGGTAGGCTTTTTAGTGGAGTGAGTGGGTAAAAACCTAAGTGCTTTTATCATCTTTGTATATCAAATCAATAATGTGGTCTCGACATGTATAATCGAAGCAAGTTCTAGAATAGCAATTCAGTGTTGACACACTCATAATCAACAAAGTGAGCATGAAAAAGAATATATGCTCTATAAGGCTCAAATATGACTAAAATTATGGGTTTTTGATATCAATCCCTGTAAATTTCAAACTTCAAGGTAATATTCAAATTCAGTTCAACAACCTAGAAAATTTTTTATTTTTGAAAAATAGACTTATCATGCTTGATTCTCTAGTATTCTTCAAATTTAATCATCAATGCACAATTATCAATGACTTAATCCAAAACATATTAATAAAAATCATAAATCAGGGAAATTTCATTCTAATCATAATATGAGAAACTTACTTTAGAACAAGGCATGATTCAGGTATTTTCAAATAATACTATAGTTAACCCCCCACACATAAGATGTACATTGCCCTCAATGTATAAAGATAGATAATCATGTTATAATAAAACCAAAAGAGATGGCGAAAAGTAACACTTCCTGAATTTTGGATGAATTCCTTGAAAAGAAATCGGATAGGATTGGAGGTGAACGTGGGGAAGCATCTCAAACCGTTTGAAATTGAATCCTCGAAGTAGCCGTTCTGATTTTATTGTATCCTAAGCTAAATCTAAATGGCATGAAGAATAAGAAGAAGGAAATAAAATAAGAAAGAAAAAAAAGTAAGAAAAAAATAAAAATAAATAATGGAAAATGAAAGAAGAAAGACAACTAAAAAAGAAAAAGGAAGAAGGAGGTTTAAATAGAGATGTAGCCCATATTTTGGGAATTTTTTTTTTTGTTGCCACACGGCCACGGCCATGGCCGTGTGTAATGCCGTGTGGTCTAGAAATCTGCTCTCTTGGTTAGTTCGGTGCTAAATAAGAAGAAGAAAAGGAAAGAAGAAAAAATAAAGATGTAAAAATAAATAGGGTTAATGCTCGGGTTGCCTCCCGAGAAACGCTCATTTAAAGTCTTAAGCTAGACTTTACCTATTATTTGTATGGTCATGGTGGTTTGAGGAGGTGAAAATCCTTTCGCATGCAATCAATTCGGTTATGGATATATAGTTTAAGTCGAGTAGTATTTACCTTAAAAGTGTTGAATTTAGGATTGCTTACCTTGACTGTGCCGTATAGGAAGACATTAAGTACCTCAAAAGTGATTTCTTCGTTTTTCTTGAGGTCTGAATTGGCGATTCGAGGGTCTTTCTTATTCAACAATACCTGATCCCCTATTTTGAAGTGATTTTTGTTCCTATCAGCTCGTCTGGGGTTTTCTTTGGTATTTTTTCGTTCGGTTTCGGTTTCTCTTTAAAGTGTGTCTTCCACTCTTCTAGTTTGTCAACCTTAAGGCTTCGTTTCTTATGTAATTCTTCTTTATTGGCACGAGGTCTTTGATTCGGCTCAGGTTTGTGGCTTCGTGGTGTTTCCTGTGATGAAGGTTGAACAATTTTGTTATCAAATGAATTGTCATTCTTCATCGCATCGGGATATGGTATACAAGGTTGGTATTCTTTAATTACCAGTTTTGGCTTTTCTTGGCTTACCTCAACCTTGCCTTCACTTACCACAGGTTCTTGCCTTGGCTCAGATTCAGATTCTACTGATCCTTTACTATTTTGAGCGGTTATGGCTTGAAGTTGCTCTTTTGGGTTAGTCTCAGTGTTACTTGGCAAGCTACATTGTGGTCGTTTGGAGATCAACTTAGCAAGTTGCCCTAACTGGTTCTTGATTCCTTTAATCGATGTTTGTTGATTTTTAAGTGTTGTTTCGGTGTTTTGGAAACGAGTTTCTGGCACTGTTATGAATTTTGTCAGCATCTCCTCAAGGTTCAGCTTCTTTTCCTGTGGGTAGAGCTGTTGTTGGAAGTTTGGAGGGAGTTGTTGTCTCTGATTTCCTTGACCACCCCATGAGAAATTAGGGTGGTTCCTCCAACCTAGATTATAAGTATTACTATAAGGGTTATTTTGAGATCTGAAATTATTACCTGTATAGTTTATCTGTTCACTTTCTATGCCCAGATTGTAGGGTGGGTACTCAGGATTTGCCACACCTCCTAAATTTGAATCACATTGCATTACTGGCTGTACCAGCGAGGAACCACACAAACCATCAATCTTTTTATTTAACATCTCTACCTGATTTGATAGCATGTTGACTGCGTCGAGGTTGAAAACTCCTATTGTTTTTGTTGGCCTTGTCCTTGCAACATGCCACTAATAGTTGTTCAGTGACATCTCCTCTATAAACTCATAGGCAACCTTAGGAGTTTTGTTATTCAGGGTTTTGCTTGGCTCTGAATCATTCAGTTGTCTCGTGAAAGGGTTCACACCGTTGTAAAAAGTTTGGACCTGTAGCCACAAGGGTAATCCATGGTGTGGGCACCTTCTCAATAGATCTTTGTATCTCTCCCATGCATCGTATAGTGTTTCTAAATCCATCTGCACAAAAGAAGAGATATTATTCCTTAACTTGGCCGTTTTGGTTAGCGAAAAATATTTTAATAAAATTTTTTTGGTCATTTGTTCCCATGTAGTGATTGATCCTCGTAGAAAAGAATTCAGCCACTTTTTAGCTTTATTCCTCAAAGAGAAGGGAAATAACCGAAGACGGATGGCATCATCAGAAACGCCATTAATTTTTAAAGTATCGCAAAATTCTAGGAATTTTGCCAAGTGATTATTTGGATCTTCATCTTGCAAACCATCAAACTGAACAAATTGATGTATCATCTATATAGTGTTAGGTTTCACTTCAAAATTATTAGCAGCTATAGCAGGTCTAACAATACTTGACTCAGTTCCTGTTAAATTAGATTTAGCATAACCATACATAGTTCGAGGAGCATGATTTTCGGCCACCTCTGGAGGTAGCGGATTATTCTCAGCCATCTCTTCAGTAGTATTAATTTTGTTCTCTTGCTCTTCTTGTATGTATTTTAAGCTTCGCCTTATTTCTATACGATTTCTGTGAACTGTTCCTTCGATATCACTATCGTAAATCAAGGGTCCCGTTGGGTTCCTTCTAGTCATAAACTAGAGGTACCTGCTAGGAAAAGAAAAAAAGAAAAAAATAGAAAAGTAAAAATAAATTTTTATTGCAAAAATAAAATATGGCTAAAGTAATAAAAATTGAGTGTTCTTAATATTTCAGTTCCCCGGCAATGGCGCCAAAAACTTGATCGTGTGTGAGAGTCTTAAAAATTTATATAATGAATGATCTAGCCTAAAAACTAACTGTGACAACGACTTGAGGCAAGCGCACCTATCAAACAGTAGTAGAGTTTAGTGGCAAGACCGGATTGTCAAACCCAAAGGAACCAAAAGTACTAATAATAACTTTCTTTTTATTATTTAACCAAGAATT
Source organism: Gossypium rotundifolium (assembly GCA_025506655.1). NCBI lineage: Eukaryota > Viridiplantae > Streptophyta > Magnoliopsida > Malvales > Malvaceae > Gossypium > Gossypium rotundifolium. Next base: position 153,043,569 of record CP106727.1, on the reverse strand, counting down.
AAAGGAATTGTTGTCTAATCTAAAATTAACTAACTACTAAACTAAAGATGCTAAGATAAAAAAAGTGAATTGGGGAAAATACTTGAGGGAAAAACCAATTGATTAAGACAATACCCGAGGAAGAATCCACCAAGACTTCACTTGCTATTTAACTTTGAACCAGATGATTTATTCACTTGACTTGATCCGTAGGATTCCCTAATTTATATTAATACCTCTCTCGAGGCTACTAACATCTAAACCTAGGTTGATTAATTGAAATCTCTTTCTAATTAAAACCCCTAGAATTGCATTAACTCGATCTATGGACTCCCATATTAGGTTTGACCCTAATCCAGTAGATTTTCGTCATCCTATCTCTAGGGTTACTCCGCTAACTATGCTAGATCTACTCTTAGACAAGGTCTATTCCTCCTCTGCCTAAGAGCATAAGTGCTCGAATCAATATCCTGAAATATCACAACAAGAATTAAGAACACATAGTTAAGAACAAATCAAGTATTTATCATACATCTCAGAAAATAATAACAATATCCGTCTTAGGTTTCATCTCTTAGGTATTTATGGATTTAGTTCATAATCAAAAAAGAATGCATCTCAGAAGAAAATATAAAACAAAACATAAGAAAACCCTAAAACCCCCTAAAGGAATTGAAGGAGAGATCCTTAGTCTTGAGTATGATTCTGGCTTCTTGAGATGAATCGACTGGCTTTCTTCGAGTGAATCCCACAATTCGACCTCTCTGGTTTGGCTCCTAGGCCTAGCTGAACGCTCCCTTGAAGGTTGGCCTCTAGGGTGTTTATATAGGCTTTTGGAATGGCTTTATTTGCCTTAAAGTACCCTATTTCGAATAGAATTCAAACAGGTCATGTCAGGGACATGCCCATGGCACACACCCATGTAAGTCGAGGCTAGGCTGTGGTCGAGCCTGTTAATGAGGCACGGTCGTGCGAATCGAGACCCATGCCGTACTGATTTTGTGTTAGGCCCATTTTCTCTATTTTTAGCCTGTTTCTCGTTCTTTTCATCCTTCGGTGCTTTCTTAAGTATAGAACATGAAAACAAGGGATTAGGAGCACCTATTTCCATAATTAAAGGGATAAATCATCCAAAAGTATGCTAAATGTGGGATTAAAATATGTGTATATTATGGTTTATTAGTGTAACAAACGAGTACTGTGAGAAAAAATTCTGTTGCCTCGATATGGTATTGAGGAAGCTATGTGGAAAATGAAAGAATCGATGAAATCTCTGTACCCGAACCTATTCTCATGAAGAAAATTTCGAGGATCAAATTCCAATGAGTGAGTGTATAGAGATTGGTAATTAATATTTACAAGTTAAATATAATATTATGGTGAATTTTGATTTGGTAGATTTTATTAATTGGTTAGTCAGTCAAGATACAAGTGGTGTGTACCAAAAGTTAGTGGTTTTTGGAAAATGAGGTATCAAGACCTCTTTTTCATAAATCGAGATTGTAAATACTTTTATTGATTATTTACAAAATTTTTGTATAATTGGATTGAATTTTGGCCCTGTAATTTTGGTGCTTAGATAGTTGATTAAGGAAAAAAAAGACTAAATTGTAAAAATCATAAAAGTTATGCAGTACTAATTTTATTAGTTAAAATGTATTATTATTGAATGTTTAAGGATCTAAAAGGTATCTTGAAGCTATAATGGGACGGTCAAAACTTGTAAAATTAATAAAATTACATGTTAAATTGAAGGGTAATTTGTTAATTAAAGAATTATTAAAACATAAACAAAAGAAACCAAAAGCTATCTTCTTCCCTATTCATCTTTGTGAACCAAAAAAACCATTGTTGAGTAAGGGGAGAATCGGCCAAGCTTCTTTTCTTGCACGTATGTCCTCTGGTTACCCTTTGTTGTAAATTTTATGTTTTTGAGATCGTTGCAACTAGGTCCCTATTCATCCACAATTTTATGTTAAATTTTGTAAAGTTTAGATGTTCTTGGTAGAAAATGGTTGGGTTGTAAGCTGAGAAATGATTAAGGACTAATTTGTAAAGTGAAATCGATTAGTTTTGAGTTTAGGGACTAAAATGGAAATATTGTGGATTTGGTATGGAATTTCTATCATTATTATTTCTATAGGGTAAAAGAGGGATATAATTGAAAACAAATTAGAAAATAGAGTTTAAATGTAAAAGATATAATAGTTTCAGTTTTAAGGATTAAATTGAATAAAATGTGAAACTTTGGGGAAATTATGACAACTAAAATAAGTTTTTATATACATTGAATAAGATAAATTAAGGTAATTGGCACTGATAATTTAATTTAAATTACCATATAACCAACCGATAGATAATCGACGAAAAGGGAAAATTGCTGACTAGTCCTTGACATTTCTGCTTTTGTTGTTTGTTCCAGGCAGGTTCATAAGATGAAATTTTATATATAATTGTGATGTTTGTGATTGTATCGACTATTTTATGGGTATTGATTTTACTTTGAATTGTGTGCAAATTGTTACAAAAATGAGAAACAGATTGTATTGTATTGAATTGTACTGATATGTAAGTTGTGCCTGTATGAATAATAGGATAGGATACAATTGGCATGCCAGTAGGGTTAGTCATGAGCTTGTACGGTATTTTCACTACGGTGCCTACTAATTTGGACTTTAATGCCTACTGCTCAGCACTTTGGTGCCTAATGTTTAAAGCCCATCGGTGCCTACTGGTGTGGTGTGTGTGGTGGTGTAGTTACCCGTGTATCCCTATATATTCATATAGTTCATCAGGTTAACTACTAAAGGAGAATATATTGTTTGATTTGGTATATTGATTGGAAATAAATGTGATCATATGGTTATGTGTACTTTTTGCTATAATTGAGCAAAACGTTACATTTGTAGATGGGCTTGATGAAATGATACTGAATTGACTTTGAATGAATGAATAGGCGAATTAGTTGATTGTTTATTAAATATTCACATTTCGGTTGTGACATATGGTGACAGGAAACATAGTTAAACTTATTATTTTGTTATGTTAGTTCTGTTATGAGGTAAGTTTACAGTTTTAATATATATGAGCTTACTAAGCATATGTAATGCTTACTCAGTTATGTTTTCCTATCCTGTAGATATTTTGTGGAACGTGAAGATTGGATCAACTAGGAGCTCACCCGATTCAACTTCTAACTCAATAGATCTTTTATGGTTTAAGGATCGATTTTGTGGCATGTATATAGGCTCATTATGTATAAATGTCACTTTGGTTGATAGTGTTTTGATATGTGCATAATCATATGTTCATGTTTATAAGAAGACATGTTTATAAGTCTTGCTAAATGGTTGTGTTATCTTGAATATTGTTTTGATATGTGATCAATGTGATGAAATGTATAAATGTGAATGTCAATTGATCAGTAAATGAGGTGAAATCGTAAGATAATAAAAATGGTATAAGGTGCTTAAATGAGCAAAGATTATAACATGTTATATGGTATACTTATAAGCCTTGAAATGTATTTTTGTTTGTGATGTTAGAGTATGCCTAAAGACCAATCATGAGATGGTTGTAATTACATACTCGTTTTACCTTGTCTATTAATAAATGACAATGTCATTGTTATTTCAGTTTCTTTTACTATGTGTATAAATAAATTGATTAATAATAAAGTTCTGAGAATAATATGATTATTCTTAAAAGGTCCTTAGTCAAGTATTATTGTGGGCTTAGACAATAATAATGCATTGAGACTAATATGTAGTTGATTGATGACAAAGTGTTGTCATTCACATAGGGATGTGAAAATCAATACACGACTATGTGTTAGAGAATAACATACTAGACTGACTTGCCATGAGTATGTTTCTTGGATTATTTTGTAATAGTCACAAACATTACTCATAGTATAACTATGTATATGATCCTCAGACTTGAGATCATCATTATCCTAACATCGTGAGTTGTATATTTTGACATAGTTAAACGTTTACCGTAACGGTTTGAACTATAAAGACTAATGTTGGATATACAACAATCCATATGGTCGATATGATTGATCAAGATAGGATTATCCCTCCTACATAATGGGAGTAATATCTTGAGCCACTTGATGAAGTAAGACTAGAAATGCATGGTCATGCTCAAATAAGTTGAGATGAGATATCACACTTATTTGGTTATTATAGTCTACTCAGAATATCAAGAAATATGAGATTGGATTATATAAGTGTGACTATACCATGACTTGTGTCCAATCTAGATATAAAGGATAAAATAATATGATATATGAAATGTTTATCACAAAAAGGTAACGTTGAATCACGATTTCTTGTAACTTGGGTAGAATTGATGCATCGCTAGATGCCATTCATTGCTTGTAGCATTAGAAGTGTTCTATTATTACTACCCACATTACAAGAACCTATAGGGTCACACCCTATGGTTCAAGCGAATAGACTTCACGCTAATAGAATAGGCATATACCCTCCTACATACAATTATGGTGGATTCTTATCTTTGGTGGATAAGCATTGCTTAGTGGATAGAATAGCCTGGCGGATAGAATTGCCTAGCGAATAGTATCACTCGATGGACAAAATAGCCTAGCAGATTGAATTACCTAGCGAATAAGATTCGAAACTTCTTTCTAGAGTTATTATTTATGGAAGTTAGGATTCTTTTAGAAAGAATATAATTTCAATATCTTCCATGATTTTCTCTAAAAAATAAAAGGGAATTATTTTGTTTTCTAATATACATGATATAATTAAAAGGAATACAATCCCATATTATGGTGTGGGGAGTAAGAAAAAAAAACTAGGTCTAGCAGCCAAAAGTTTAGATACTCTCTGAAAAGTTGAAAAGAGTTTTCTACTCATGATTGACTGGGTGGACTACGTAGAGATTGAAACACTTTGTTATGGCTAGGATTTACATCGTGCAAAGGATTTCGACCAACAAAATTATTTTCCATTTTCAATTTTGAAAAAGGTATATCTTTAACCTTATTTTAACTCGATTCATTCTTCGTACATGAATCTGTGGTTGACGATCGCCAGAATATTTTTCCTTTAACCCCCCATGAGGCATACTGGTGATCCAACATGAGAATGATCGAATGAATATTTAATTAATGAAATTAGGGAATGGAATGATCATTTAGGTATTGTCGATGTGGAATGGTATGAAGTTTAGTATTAATTGTTTAAATGAATCAATATGTTACATGTTGTGTTCAATGTGATTAAGGTGCCTTGAGGCATTTTGGTTAGAATTAGGATTTGATTATGTCTTGGAATTATTTTGTGTATTTGAAATAGGTTTTTGAATTGATGATTGCATATGCATAGTTTAAGTAAAACATTGGTTTAGGTCACTTGATTGTTAAGGTTCATTTTTGCTCACATGAGTTGATACACGTCCTTGTGTCACACATAGGCATGTGACATAGTCGTGTGCTCTATATTATGAGGGTGGTTTTGGGTAAACATGGTCACAGTCTTTCACACGACCTGGCGACAAGGCCATGTGAATGTTTTTAGGACTTTACATTTAGGTCCACACGATTGTATGACCCTACTTTACGCGACCTTAGCTTGTCACACAACCTGGCTACACGGTCGTGTGACTCTGTTTTACACTTTTTCCCAATATTTTCTGAAATGTTTCAACTTAGTCTTTGCTTAGTTCTAAATTTTTTTAGAGCTTTGGTAACCTCGATTTAAGCTCGATCTTGCTCGTATAACATGGTTTAACTAAATGATTGATAATAAATGATTATTTTAAAGGATTTATGAATTGAAACTGGTCGCTCCTATTTTGTTATTTATCATAGCATCCTATAACCCTAATCTGGTGATAGATATGGGTGAGGAGTGTTACAGGATCGTGATATCCATTTCGTGAGGGGACAAAAAATGACACAAATGGTAGTCTTTATCCAACTGAAGCACCAATCATTGAATGCCCATTCAAGGGTATGTTGGGCAACATAATAGGGTCAAAATAGCTGCTTAAATCAGCCAAAATTTGGCTGAGAGAGAAACAAGCCACATTAGTTTAGTTTAGCTTTAGTTTTCTCTAGGGTTTCTCTTAGTTTTTTTTTTTTTTTTGTAGTTTTTGTAGGGTTTATATTTTCTATTCTTCCTTCTTAGTTTTAAAGTTTATTTTACTGCACTTTCTTCTTGTTCTTAGTGTTCTTGTAGTTAGTTAAGTTAATTATCATAGTAGCTTAGGTTTATTTGCACTTTCAGTTCCTGTACCTTGTTTGTAATAACATTTTTAGCTTTAATTTAATGTATTCCAGTTTCCTTTACTTTAAATCTGTTAAAGTTTGTTCTTTTTATGTTTCTTGCATTAGATTTTCTTGTTAAATGCTTCTTTTTACATGTCCATTAAGTTTTCTTGCATAAAAATCCAAACTTTTACCTTTTTCTTAAGCTTTTCTTTAATGGCTTCCATGTTTTTCATTTCCATGTTCATTAGCTTTATTTTTAGCATGAGTAACTAAACTTTAAAGTGGGTTGGTTGATGGAGATGTGGCGAGTTGATTTTTGGATGGAGGACCAAATCATAATAAATTAGACTATATTGAATGAACTTAAAAACTTAAGATTGACAACCCTAAGAGAATATCTAGGCAAGTGAGATCGAGAGGAGATCTTGTTGGGCACCAATCCATTAGTCATAGGTTAACCAATAAGATCGAGAGATAATTCGGATTAATTTCTCTAACTTAGTAAAATTGAGACTGAGAGATAAAATGGATCCATTTTGGGAGTTTAAGTGGTGTGGATCCCTAATTCAAAAATTGATAAACCACATAAAGATCAATCAACCACCGTTTTTTATTTAATTGTTAATTTCGTAATTTTTCACTTTTTACAATTTAGTCATTGTTAGCTAGATTGTAGATTAGATTAATCTCTCTTGATTTTATGAATTATCATAATATATTTTTTTATGATTAGTTGGTTAGAATCATTATGTTGTACACTCGTTATTTAGAAATTGTTCAATCGCAAACTCCTTTGAGTTCGATCCTTTGAACACTCAAGTGTTTCATTGTAACACTACAAATATTACAACTGACCTGTCACACTTGCAATAAGCCTTAATTAACTATTAAAACAACCAAATTATGGAACCAAAATTTATATAACCTATATAAAAACTCTTAAAATATTTGTATGAAATATTTATGGGCTCGGTTTACGAAAACAAGATTCTGATACCTCATTTTCCAAAACTACTTGAATTTAAGGTCAACCACTTGTACTTAGCTAATTATCCAATTAGCAAATATTATCATATCAAAATTAAATAAAACATTATAATAAAATCTTAAATATTATTAAATAATATTTACTGGCTCGATCTTTGGAATACGAAGTTTCAGAACTGTCATTTCTGGTACCATTGAAAAATGAGCTGCTACATAAGGTTTCTTCTGAAGTTGAATAGTTAATGACATATACCTAAGTCCTAGGGAACTCCTGAGTCTTATATGTTGATTTTGGATAATTGAATATTATGTACATGATGTTTTGGTGTCATGTTGCACTTGTTTAGGCATATATATATGTGACCAATTGCATGTCTTTGAATATTAATTATGATTTACATGCCACGTGTCCTTGGCTCGGCTTTGGTGTTACATTTCTATTTGTTTGAGTTACTTCGACTATGGATGTGACGTCTTGCATTTGAATCCATCGCCCGGGTCGATGTGGAGGGGTCACAAAGAAAACATCTTTGTATTGCCAATGGCTTGTGTAAAATTGACCTCTGTTTAGTAATTTGAGAAGCAATGATTAGATCAACAGGCTACCAGAAAAGAGACATCCAATCCCCCTATTGAGAGGGTCGATGAAGCAACTAGGAAAGTGCCCACTTCCCAAACACATTAAAGAGATAGGTAACTCAGAGTTCATAGATACTTATTCTCCCTTACCCTTATTCAGAAAGTTCTGTTCCAATCACCCTAAGGGGCTTAGAGGGAGAAGTTTCCTTATCTGCTATGGGTCTCAAACTATTGGACCATCCTAACTTGTCTAGTAAGTAATTGGGGAGATCGATGGACTATTTGTAATATCCCGGGTTAAGGGCTATTTTGTTTTGGCATTGTTTGCATGTTAATGGCTTGCTATGTTGTTGTTTGTGAGGTTTGGGGCTTAGTTGTAGGCTAGGAGGGTGCCCAGTAGGAGGGAAAATTTTAGTTTTGGGCTTTAGGGATAGGAGTCAAGGAGCTGGGTCTTATGTATTTTAATTGGTGTTCTTGAGCACAAGAGATGAGCTAGCAAAGTGGCAAAGCATGCGCCACTTAGACCTTGGGTGTGACGTCAAGTGCAAGGGAGGAGGTCTTGTGTTCAAGCTGTGGAAATCCCCTGTTTTTGCATCCTTTTGACGCCAAGGAGAGGAGAGTTGTAGGCAGTTTGAACTCTGCCTTAGACCAAGTCAATAGGAGGAATGGATGGCAAGGAGTGAATTGTGGGATTTGACTAGTTCAAACTAGTTTGAATTAGTGGCTTGGGAGTATTTGGGGGGAAGTTGGCCGATTTTTAGGAGATTTTTGGGGGAGAATGGCCGGTTTGTGGTAGGTGTGGGGAGTGCCGAAATTCTCTTAGGCTTAGGGATGTTTTGGTCAGCTTTAGTCTAGTATGTCGTCGATTTTTTTCAAAGTAAGTCTCTCATTATTCTTCCTTGAAACCAAAGCTCAAGCAAACATACTTAGCCAAAAATTGCCTTGTTTTCTCTTAATTTTGGCTAGTAGCCGAATGTCCTCTTGAATTCTTAAACATTTTTTTCTTCCTTTGTTTTGCTTCTTTCTCTTTGTTTTAGCTGAACTATTCACCCTCCCATATCTCTCTTTTCCTTTTTCTTTGTGCTAAGCCGAAACCACACCCTCCTCAGCTATTGGCCGAATATCAACATTCTTCCTTCCCTTTTCTTTCGGTTTTCTTTCTTTGTGTGAAGCCGAAACTTCTTCTTCTTGTTGTTAAGGGTGTTAGCCGAATCTCCCTTTAACCTTAGCCGATTGTCACCATCTGTTTCTTCCCACTTCTCTTAAGCCGAAACCCTCTCAATCTCACCTCTACTCTCCCTTTTCTTTCCACTCAAAGTCGAACATAGGCGTGTTAAACACCTTGGCCGGACCCTTTTCTTTTAGTTTTGCACTTTGGCCGAATCTCTTTCTTTCTTCCTATAGTTCTTCATTGCCGTAAATAAGAAAAGGAGTGAGACCTCGTTGGAGCCTTGTTCAATCGGCCTAGTAAGAGGTAGGTGTTGGCCGAATGGCCATTTCTTCCCTTTCTTGTTGCTTTGCCGATTCTTAGCCTGTTTAAGGGCCGATTTTGGCATCGATTATAAGGAGTTAATGTTTAGTTTGGTAATCATTTTTGTATAGGGTCGTTGGAGTTCTAAGCAAGCAAGAAGGAGCTTTCTTTCTCCGATAGCGATCGGTAAGTGGTGGTAAGTAGGGGTAAGAGGTTATCTGTTAAGTCTATTCTTTAGAGTTTTATAAGCCAAAGTTCAATGGATTAACTGTTCTTGTAATAGGTCGCCGATTGTTAAAAGAGGAACCATTGTCGATTCGAGTTTGGTAGGAAACCAAACGTTTGCAAGGTAAGGTTAATCGATATACCCTTTGGATTAAATGGTTTTGGTCGAATGAGTTAAGTGCTAATCCTTGTTGGCGAATGTAGGCTCGGGGTTGTCGAGGTGATCAAGGGACTTTGACTGTTCTTAGGATTAACATCTTTGCTATTTCGGTGTGTAAGCTAACACACTCGATTCTTAGTAATAAATTAATAACTTTGTGTTGTAACAAGTGAAACAGTTGATGATTGTCATGATACCCGGTAGGGTATGTTCACGGATTCGGGTAAGTCCGTAGCATTACGAGTTCTATTGTTGATACGTTTGATATGATGATCCATGATATATATGTATGCTATGAGATGCAATGTTGGGCATGTTGGCATGAATTTCATGATTTGCATATGGTACATGAGTTAGTATGACATGTATGGGTAATGTGAGAGGAGGGGGAGTATGATATCCGTGTCTTTGGGACACTGTGTCTTTGGGACACCAGAGGTTTGGCACCTCCAGTGGTTTGGTACCACAATGATATTTTGTGACTTTGGGTCACCAGAGGTTTGGCACCTCAGCGTCTCGTCCCAGTGGCTTAGTACCACGGTGGGTTGGCCCCACAGTTGATTATACGGGATTGACGCCAGTGATTTGGTATCACACGATGGGTTGGCCCCATCATCGGATTTGTGACTGCAGTCACCAGTGATTTGGTATCACACTATGTCTTTGGGACACCAGAAGTTTGGCACCTCATTGCGACTCGTCCCTGTGGTTTGACACCACCGTGGGTTGGCCCCACTTATGAGATACGTGATTGTCGCTAGTGATTTGGTATCACACGATGGGTTGGCCCCATCATTGGATTATTTGTGACTTCGGGTCACCAGTGGTTTGGCACCACATTATGGATATCGTGACTTTGGGTCACCAGTGGTTTGGCACCACCAGTGGTTTGGTACCACACGGGGTAGAAAAGGTGTAATGGATGGTTAGGAACGGGTGCATTAATTGTATTGCTTTGCTATGATGTATGTTAGCATGTTGTATTATCGGGAGGGGGTTTATACACTGAGTCTCGTGACTCACTCTCTCCTTTGACTTTTCAGGTGACACTTAGACGCGGACATGGAGCCGGGATGGACTCGAGGTGCTCATGCCATGCTTAAATAAGGAATTGCGTAGACTTTATAAAATTTGGTACATTAGTTTATTTATTTCTATTTGGTTTTATTTTGGTTTGTAAAAGGCCTTTTAAAATTATGTTTTGCTATGTTTATGCTTAAAGTAGATTTTTAATATGCCTTAACAAATTAATTGGGTTAAAATGTGCTAAAATTTGGAAAGACAACGATTTCAAAAACTACAAAAGCGATATTTTTAAGCTATACCATCGGGTATCACACTATAATCTGGGATAAAAAGAACTCATATGTTTTTCTAACTTAAACTCGATTTTCTACTAAGTCAAAAATGTGATTGTAATAATAAGAGACAACTTAAACTTCTTAACGAGATAAACCTGTTTTACCTACCCATCGGAGTAAGTTTTTAAATTTTCCGGGTTTTCAAATACATCATCAGATTTTAATCAAAGCCTACTCGAGTTTTCTTCAAATACAAAATTTCGCAAAGTGTTTTCATCAAACTTTTAGACTTCAACCTAAACCTCTCAAAATCCTTTTTCCCTGTAACATACCAGATTCGGTCGTGGTGTATTGATCGGGTTTGGGGTGTTACACTATTAAACATTCCTCCAATTCCTGAGCATAATTCCATCCTAGAACAAAGAATCGAAGCCTTAATAGAGGCAATCAAAAGTCAAGATAATTAGGTCTCTACAATCGATAATACTATTGTTAATATTGTCGTTGCTATCGTAGAACCTTCTTCTCTAAAAAGCTCTATAGATAATAGTGCCTTTACCACAAACATTCAAGAACCAATGATGGAGTAAGAAAAAAGTGGAAAAGGTAATAAGAAAGACCCTACTCTATTTAGTGAGGAACAGGGCAAATATGGTGCCTCAGATATTGATGTTGAAATAATCAAGGAAGTGTGTAACACCTCTAACCTATATCCATCGTTGAAATAAGGTTACAAAGTATTACCATATAAATGTAGCATAAAAACACACATTTCCAAACATTGATATAAACATATCATAATCCATTCATACACATGCATACAGTCCCTTAATTGAGCCCTTGAGGCCTTAGAAACACTTTTTAAATGGTTCAGGACTAGATCGGAAACATTTGGAACATTTAAGAAAAAGCTGGAAAAATTGAATTGCAGGGGTCACACGGCTGAGACACACTCCCATGTCTCAAGCCGTGTAACAATCGAAATAGGGACATACGACCATGTCCTAGCCTGTGTCTATACCAGTGTAACTCTTTGAGTTTGGTTAGATGGCCAAGCCACACGCCCGTATGCCAGGCTGTGTGTTAGGCCATGTAACTACTTGACTTGTAACCTTTGAAATTTACATGGGACACACGACCATGTCGTATGGCTGTGTCTCACACGTGGCTGAAACACATGTCCGTGTCTTAAGCTATGTGGACATGAAATTGGCCAAATTCAATTCATTTCCATCACCCATTTTAAGCTTGTACCTAAACACAATTTGCACACATGACCAAAGCATCACAAACATACCAAAACATGCATAATATGACCAATTCAAATGACCAGATTCCATTAAGCCAGTATGCCAACAAGGCACCTCAATCATAGTTAATCAAACATACATCAACTTATACCTAATTGGCCATATTTCAGCCATATTAATGTATACCTTAAATTGACCTATTCCATGTCAATCTAAACTTACCATTTGTACCATTTCTCTCATGAATCATAAACATATAAATGACCCAATTCAACAACTACTAAAATGGTGCCAAACAACCAACATATATACATACCAAAATCAACATTTAGCAATCAACCAAACAGTAAACATAAATCCACCTATACATGCCATTATAACCTTGCCCAAAACATCAAAAACTACCAATATAATTGCTGAATAGTGTGATAAATCTCCGATGAGCTTCCAAACTGATCAAACTTCTGATTATCTATAAAACAGAAAGAAAGCTACGTAAGCATATAATGCTTAGTAAGTTTGTAAAACATGAATATAACTTACCATTTCAATGCATAAAATTAAAATTAAGCATGATATAATCCAACCACAAGCTTGAAACAAGCCTAAGCACCATCAACAACATATGTTAGCACGTCAACTCTCAATTCACTTTCACTATCATAAGGTAAGTCATTATACATGAACAATTTCATTAGAAATCATCAACTTCATAAACATAAGAATACTTATATTAAACATTTCCTTTTCAATTCTTTTTATAGATTCATGACGTAAGTCATTAGGATACTTACCGTTCCTTTCCCTTTTCATGCCTGTTGATCGATTTAGAATAACATCGGATACGCGGGAAAGCTCACACAATGTGTGCTAAACATATAACATTTCCTTTCCTTTACATTGTTACTCACTCGAGCCGTAAAATGAGTCTGCTCACATAAGCTTACGGTCAAAATGTAAGCTACACGATGTTGCTCACACAAGCTATTGAGTATCTGCAACACATGCTGGAACTCAGCCATAGGCAGGACATTCGGGACCAGCACCCGAAATATGGTAACCCTATTGACATTGTATTTGTATCCTATTTGTTCCTAAGGTTCAAACGGGCTTGATAATCGTCGTAACATCATTGGATTTCCAACATTTATTTACATGATAAATAGCACGATAACATATATATCAAAATAACATTAAAACGTTATTTAAACATACAAACTTACCTCAATTACAATGACGTTGAAACAAAGTCAACTAATTTGAGGCTTTAGCTTTTCCTCAATCTAGATCCGAACGAGGTTTATCTTGATCTAAATTAGAAAATTCAGTCCATTTAATACTCATACTATTCAATTTAGTCCAAAATTCATACTTTTGTAGAATTACACTTTTTCCCCTAATATTTTAACTTTTTTACAATTTAGTCCTTAAACTCATAAAGTGAAATTTATGCAATTTCATTCACATTTCATGCTAGCTGAATTCACTAGGGACCTATACAACCTCATAAAAATCAAAATTTCGCAATTTATCATGGCATTTTACTATTTTTACAAATAAGTCCTAATTGACAATTTCATCAAAAATCCATTTACAGAACTTGTTTATTTAACAATAGGGACTCATAATCTTTCATTAAACTTCAAGAATCATGCAGTCATGAAAAAACCTAAAATCTTTAATAATTTTGCAAATTAGTCCCTGGGCTAGTTAGATTAAGCTACAACGACTTCAAAAACATAGAAATTATTAAAAACGGAATGAAATTTCACTTACATACAAGCTAAGCAAGTGACCAAAGCTTTAAAACCCTAGCTATGGCTTCTCCAATATCAAATTTTGGTGGAAGATAGCAATTAGAAAGAAGATACATTATTTTTACATTTTTTACTTTAACTTATTAATTGAATTACTTAATTAACCTTATCTTTTAACTTAAAAATCATCTAACTTATGTCCATAAAAGTCCACTAATAATAATGGTCTAATTACCATCTAAGTCCTCTTACATTAAAGTTTCATAGCTATTTATGTAACACCTCAAACCCGGCCCAGACGTTATGACCGGATCTAGCATGTCACATAGAAGGGTTGTTTAAAAAAAACTTACGCGTTCATTTAAGTTCGTATTCTCCTTGAAACTTCGAGCTTTGTTGTTAGTGAAAATTCGATTTGTCTTTATGGTTTTCTTGTAAAATTGTTATTGTTATTATTTTCGAAAACTTGTTTATTAAAGCAATCAGATTCAGTGAATTGCGAACATGTGATAATTTAAAAACGGTTATTGCCATTTCATGAAAACCACGTATTTATAAGTTTAGCAATTATTAATGAAAACTTAAAAGAAAATAAACCAACGGCCTTATTACAAAATATTAACCCAAAATAAATAAACTTGAAATAAGGTAAAACAGAATTTACTAAGTTCATGAGAAATATTCCCGATGTATGGCCACCACAGAGTCCTCCGCCGCTCCAAATCCTCTAACGTTGGGGATCACCTGCAAGGTTAAAGCAGAGGGGTGAGTTGTGAGAACTTAGTGTATAATCCCCTAATTATTCATTAATTGGGCCCGAGCCCATACGAAAATAGAATGGGTCGAAGCCCATGCAGAAGCTGACTGGGCCGAAGCCCTATTCAGTAAAAATCTGGGCCTTAGCCCTATAAACATGATCATGCAAACAAAATATGCAGCCCAACCTAATAATCCATCCGCTACACACCCATGTACCATCCCAACACACCTGTGGAGACCAAGTCAACCACCTTGCCAAAACACACCAATATTGCAGACAAGCTGCTAAATACAGAATTTGTGGCAAAGCCACCAGAATAACAGAATATATGTGGTATAGCCACCAGACAGAATGTGGCAGAGCCACCAGATTACACTTCCTTCGATCATCAATATCCCAATCCCATGCAGAATGTCATGTATGCAAAGCATATATAAAAAATGATGTATGAAATAAATTACCATCATAACCAGTTAAACAGAATACACACAATCGTACTAATTAACCCCTAAGGGTATAATAGTAATTTAGCCACCAAGGGTATTTTAGTAATTTACCCACTGTAACACCCCAAACCCGGCCTAGAAGTTAGGCTCAAATCCGATGTGTCACACTAAAAAGTTTTTCGATAACATATAAAGAAAACATGTCAAATGAGATAAAAACAAAACATGTTAGATCCTTATTATTTGTACAAAAATAGATGTTGATTTGTTAAAATCAAGAAAATCAAGTTTGACTTGAGATATTTAATAAAATACTACTAACCTCGAAGATTGATCATTAAATTTGAAGTAATAATTTTATAAAACTGTGACTTTTGGAAATATCATTGATAGTTCGAGAGAAATTTCCGTATTAAAAATATTAGTAATAGTTTATTTTGAAAATTCAATTATTAATCGATTTTGGAAAACCTTTATTACGATTTTACAAAATCTCATTTAAATAATTTGAGTAAATATAAACACGTCAAACATAAAGCAAAATAAAATAATCCAGAGGCCTTATTACAACACATAACCCAAAATAGTAAAGTAATAAAGTAAACGAAGTAAGAAACTAAAGTCCAAATAAAACCATTTCTGAAGTATGGCCTCCACCGAGTCATCCATGGCCCCAAGTCCTCGTCACTGAGCATTACCTACATGGGTTAAGAAAGAAAGGGGGTGAATTACAAGAACTCATTGTATAACCCACTCATCGTTCTTCACTGGGCCAAAATCCATAAAGCAAATATTTGGGCCTAAGCCCATTTACAAATGTAACAATATAACAAATATAAAATGCATGTGATATGCAATTCCCAACCAAGCCTAAATTTCCATCCGCTACACACCACCTGTACCAACCAACACACCTATGGGGATCAAGTCAACCCACCCCGCCAACACACCAATAGCAGGCATTAAGCCAATTATAATATTTGTGGCAGAGCCACCGAACTAGATTTTGGCAACAGGCCATTTAAAATATTTGTGGCATAGCCACCGAACTAGATTTTGGCAACAGGCCTTTCTTCTCTTCGTCAATTATCCCAACCCATGCAGTCATGTATATACAAATAATGCATAACAATATATTCATAAGGTAAATTTCAACAAAAAGCCCATATTACAAGTTATCAATTTGGCCCATTAGTCAAAATAGAAATTTTGGCCCATTTAACGATCTAGCAAATTTTGGCCCATTTAACGATCTAGCAAATTTTGGCCCATTTAACGATCAAGCAAATTTGGCCCATTTAACGATCTAGAAAATTTGGCCCATTAAACATATTTTGGCCCTTATAACAAAATATATCAGATTGGCCCATAAAGTAATATGTCAATTCAGTTCATTAAGCAATTTCGTATTTCGGCCCATTAGGGGCAATTCCGTAATTCGGCCCATAAGGGCATTTTCGTAATTTGGCCCATAAGGGAATTTTCGTAATTTTACTAGTCGAGGGTAATTCAGTAATCTCGCAACCCAGGGGTATTTCGATAATTTACCCTCTAAGGGTATTATGGTAATTTCACAACCTAGGCTTAACTACTAATTTGGAGCATAAAATCGAAACTATCCATCTGCGTCATACTGACTAAATTGATCATAACTCAAGTTAGAAAACTCAAAATCTAAATCCGTAAATTTTCCTTGAAAGTAGGCACATATATCTTTCTTCTATAATTTTTCCATAATTTTTAGCTTAACCATTTTGTACAGTTTATTCCTTAAAATTTTCCTTGTTTCACTGTCCAATGATTCTGACCTCTCTTTCCTTAATCACAAATACTTACTGTACGCTTTTCATCTACTGCTTCCACTTGCTTCCATCGAAACCAGTTCAGTAAGGAATCCATACATATAAATTATGTCCCATAATTCACTTTTTACAATTTTATATGATTTTTCCAATACAGAACAGAATACCCCAAAGTCATTCAAAACCAGTCTCACTAAAATTAACATATCTCAGAATATAGTATTCCCTTTCCTTCTCTATTTCTTCCATATTAAAGAAGACATAGTAAGATTTAATCTGGTATCTTACTCACTTTGTAATTATTTTTATCTAATTTTTCGTGATTTTTCAAATACACATCACTGTTTCTGACCAAACTATTTTATTACAAAACATGATTACCACTACGAACCTACGCACTCCCGAGTGATCACGGATGCCGGTTATCGATTTTATTCGGTATTTCTACCGAATCACAGAATATTTCATGTAAACTTTCAAAGATATGTGAGGCTTACTCACCATTTCAAACATATATTCGGAAGGGTACAGGATTACACACCTTGATTTCGATTTCCTAACGAACCACTCGTCGTTGACCTAGAACAATACCAACAAAAAGTTAGCCTCGGATTTCCAAAAGATTTCATATCACTTACACTTGAATCACTTACCACTATATTCGAAGGTAGAAATATATTGAGTGATTTGTCCCTAAAACATATAGTTGATTAGTCGAAACTTCAATCCGATTTGCAACATAGCCGAATAGAGATATAACAAAAAATCCAAAAACGAACCCGCTTACCTTATCGATATTGGATCCTTACCACCGTTTGACTTCGGCTAGAACAATACACAGTCTCCCACTTAAAGCACTATGAAAAGAGAGTGATTAAAACGTGAAGAAGTGGAGGATAACACCATTTTCGGTTACAATCATGATTTACAATCGAATAGTGATAATTACTTATTCGGCTAAAGAGAAAAGAATATGATCATAGAAAAGAATTCACTTACCGATTTAATAGAAGAAGGAATGTCACCTCAAATGAGAAAGAATTTATGAAGGAGTGATTGTGGATTGTGAGTTTCGGCTATGGAAGAAAATGAACAAGAATAGTTTCGGTTATGAGGGTATGGATTAGAGGAAAAAGATAGTAGAGTTGGAGAATTTCGTGAAAAGAAAAGAAAGGTTGAGAAGGGGTACTTATCAAATTTCGGTTTTCAAGAGAAGATGAATGAAAATAGTTTGGTCACAATGGTTTGGTACCTACGACAACAAGAAAGAATTGAAGAAAAGAAATGCTCACTAATGGCTTGAAGTTTCGGCAAAGATGAGAAGAATTTTTGAGAGAAAAGGCATAAAAATGCAAGAAGGAATTTGACCAACAAAGCACCAAAGTTTCTGCCAAAACACTAACAAAAATTCGGCTACCCCTCTTACACCCAAAACCGTCCACATACATAGCCAAAAAGGGTCAACATTTTTCCACTCATACTTTCCATAACATCTTCCTTGAAAAATGCCACTTGTTCCCCTTACTTTCCCCTTTTTCATGATTTCTTTCCTCACCTTCATTCTTTCCTATTCTCTTTAGCCATCTTGCCATAAAAATAAAAGTCCACCTTGCCATAATTACATGCGTGGCCGACACTTAGGGAAAGAGTGCAAAAATAATAGTCAAAATTTGCACACTAAGGGATTTGAACCTCTTCCCTCAAAGTCCATCACTTAATGCCATAACCTCTTTACCATATGCTCAATTATGCTAACCATTTATTCATTTATTTCAATAAGCCTTGAAGCTACTTACCATCTCTCCTTAAAGTGCTAAAATACCAAATTTTTCCTAAGGCCCAATTAAACCCGAGACTTCATAGAAACCCCTTAAACTCCAAATTCACTTAACTAACAAGTCCAAATTTGTAATAATGCCATTCTCTTATTCTCAAAATTTTAAACATTCCTACGCCCAAGGCCCATTGGGCCCAATCCTACTAAGCCTAATTTTGAGATGTTACACCCACCAAGGGTATTTCAATAATTTACCCACCAAGGGTATTTTAATAATTTACCCACAAAGGGTATTTCAGCAATTTTTCATTTAACGGCCTTTCCGAAGGCCCACTATCTCCTCGAGTGACACAGGACCCATTTTGGGTCTCTACGGAACTATTGAGCCCAAAAACCATTTCAGGCACAAGCGAGCCCACAAGCTCGTATGGCCCATTACGCATGATTTCGGTCTCAAATTTCCAGATTACACAAACGACCCTATCAATTTATAGTTTTCCAACAATTTTACCCAAGTGGGCCGGATAGCCCATTGGGACCATTTGGCCCGTTACAGCCTTAGTATCGCGAGAGTGCTCTGACGCTCTCAATGACTTACCATAATTATTCGTCTCTCGACTTACCACTATGAGCGTTCGCACGCTCGAGTGATCACAGATGCAGGTTTTTCGACTTTTCAACTTTTCAGCTTTCGGCCGATTCACAGAACATTGCAAGCATGCATTCGGAGGGGTGTGAGATTACACACCTGTTTGGAATCCAGACCACGCTACTCTCCAAAGCACCTAAGAACACATTTGGCTATCAGTTAGTCTCATCACTGGTAAAGCATAACGAAAGCTTGAGTCCAAAATAGGCACTAACTTCACTTACCACAAAGAGATTCCCTTGGATATACCAAAACAGTTTGATTCTACCCCTTGACTAACACCAACTAGTTCCTAGCACAATTGATGTACTAAAACAACCGGAGTTACCAATCACCCACATTCGATCAACAGACAAAAACCCACAATAATAATTAGCACTGCTTACCTTTAGTTTCGGCAAGAACGGGTTCTTGAACAATCAGAAGTTGAATCCCTTACACCATTCAGAGATGATAATCAACTGGAAAGAAGAAGAAAAGATTAATTCTACCTGACCAAATAGGGAACGACAGATGAAGTATCAAGGGAGAATGGATTCAGCCCTTACCATAACAAGGGGGATTCGAGATGGCTGAGGGTGGGTGGATTCGGCCTAAACCATAAAGGATTGAGAATGAGTGCTTCAGTTTTGAGAAGAAGTAAAAGAGATGAAAGAGAAAAAAGAGGAAAGAACATTACCTTTGATCAGAGAGAAACCGAATAAAAAGAAGAGATTCGGCACCCAAAATGAAAAACACCAAGTTTCAAGCTACCTAGTAATTGGCTAAAGAAACCAAAATAGAGGTAGGGCGGCTATTGACCTTAGAAGAGAGAAAAAGTGAATGAAATAAGAGAATAGGTGAGTAGGAGGGAGGTGTGGCTATTCGGCTTAAAGAAAAGAGAAAGAAAACACAAAGTGAAGAGAGGTTAGCAGGAGATGATTCGGCCAACAATGTTTGGTCTAGTAGGAAATGTAAAGAAAGAAAAAAGCACAAGAGGTAAAAGGTGGTGAGAATGAAAAGTGCTCCAATTTCTTCTCAAGAGAAATCCCGAAAGAACAACAAAAATAAAAAACGTATAACTCAAGGGAGGTTTCGGTTCTACTATCACACTAAGCTGTCGAATTTGCTACACAAAAACCCCTCCTTGCACTTCCCTTGACGTAGATAAGTCTATAGCAAAAGTCTAATTCCATTTTAAAAAAAGGTAATCTAAAAGAAATGCAAGCGCCAAGACTTGAACCTTGGACCCCTTGCTTCCTTGTGTGGCGTCACCTCATTGTCTCTTATGTGGCGTCATTTGCCACTAGACCACAACTCCTTTTGTGACATTTCTCTCTATATTTTATTCTTAAAGCTTATCTACTAACTCCTAGGTTTTATTCACCTAAAACCAAAATTTCCCTAAAGCCCAAGTTTGATCCGGGACTTTATAGAAGCCCCCTAACCTTCTAAAATCAATCACGTAATAGGTCCAACTTGCATTAGGGCCTTTCTCTTGTTCTCAAAAATTTTTAAACGCTCCAACGCCCAAGGCCCAATGGGCCCAATTCTACTAGGCCCAAATTGAGGCATTACAAATTAATACCTTTAACTTATAAAACTCTACTTTTTCACCTTTTACTATTTAGTCCTTTTTACGAAATTAAACATGCAAACGTCAAAATTTCTTAACACAATACTCCATAGAAATAAAAATAAAAATAAAATAAATATTTACTCATCAAATTTGTGGTCCCGAAACCACTTTCTGATTTCACTAAAAAAGGGCTGTTACAAAGTGCTTACTTTTTTTGGTCTTATTCTAGCCACCAAAAGCCATACTTGCTTTGTTGCAACAAAAGAATTTTTTGAAAAATGATTGCAAAGAGGATTAATAAACCGTAAAAGTAACATATTTTAATCCCATATTTACCATACTTTTGGATGATTTATTCCCTAAATTGTGTAAAAAGGTGCTCTTAATCCTTTCTTTTTATGATTTATACTCAGAAAAGCACCTAGGGATGAAAAGAATGAGAAACGGGCCTAAAACGGGCCAAATTAGGCCAAAGAAGAAATCGAAACAGCCTGGGCCCAATACCACACGGTCGTGCCTCCCTAATTTACTCTAACACGGCTGAACCCCGGAACACACAGGCGTGTCTCTTCAACAGACTCGACCACGGCTTGAAATCGATTCACACGGGCGTGTGCCATGGTCGTGTCTCTATCATGGCAAAGAGAAATTTCATTCAGAATAGGGTACTTAGAGGCAACAAAACACATTCCAAAGCCTATTCAAACACCCTAGTAGGAATTCCACTCAAATTAGGATACTTATGGGCCAAGTAAAGCATTCCAAGAGCCTATATAAACACCCTAAGTATAACCTTCAAAGGGCGGTTAGCTAGGCCAAGGAGCCTAGCCGAAAATGTCAAATTTGTAGGAATCACTCGAAGATAGCCAGTTGATCCATCTCAAGAAGCTAAAATTATACTTAAGACGGCGGATCTCTCCTTCAATTCCTTCAGGATTTTAGGGATTTCTTATGTTTTGTTTTATTTTTTCTTCTGAGATGTTTTCTTTTATCATTATGAACTAAACCCTTCAGATACCTGAAGGGGATGAAAACTAAGACGGATCTTGTTATTGTTTTCTGAACTATATGATAAATATTTAATTTGTTCTTAATTATATGTGCTTAATTCTTGTGTTAATATTTTCGGGATATTTATTCAAGTTGAATGTGCTTAGGTGGTGGAGCAAAAGTCCCTGTCTAAGAGTAGATCTAGCATAATTAAGCGGAGTTGATCGCGCCTAGATATAGGGTGACGAGATTCTACCGGATTAGGGTGAAACCTAACATGGGAGTCTATAGATCGAGTTAATGCGATTCTAGGAGTTTTAATTAGAAAGAGATTTTAATTAATCAACCTAGGGTTAGACGTTATTCGCTCGAGAGAGGGTTTAATATAAATTAAAGAATCCTGCGGATCAATTCAAGTGAACAAATCGTCTGGTTTAGAGTTAGATAACAAGTGAAGTATAGGTGGATTCTTCCTAACGGTATCGTCTTAATCAACTGAGTTTTCCCAACAATATTTCCCCAATTCATTCTTTTTATCTTTGCGACTTTAGCTTAGTAGTTAGTTTTAGATTAAACAACGAATCACTTAATATTTAGGCTAAATAATAGAAAGAAGGTTAGTATTAGTGCTTTTAGTTCCTTTGGGTTCGACAATTCAGTCTTACCTAAGCTATACTACTGTTCGATAGGAGCACTTGCCTTAAGTCGTTGTCAGAGTTAGTTTCCAGGTTCGATCATTCTTTTTATAAATTTTAAAACTCGAAAAAACAACTATCAAGTTTTTGGCGCCGTTGCCGGGGAACTTAAATATTAAGAAAGCCCTATTTTTATTACTTTAGCCATTTTTTTATTTTTTTCTGCAATTTATTTTTATTTTTATTTTTGTTTTAACCTTGCTAATTTTCTTTCTTTCTTTTCCAATACAGGTACCTCTAGTTTATGACTAGAAAGAACTCGAAAGGACCACTAGTATACGACAGTGATATTGAAGCTACCGCTTGCAGGAATCGCAGAGAAATTAGGCGAACCCTAAATTACAGAGAAGAAGAACAACAAGGCAGATGCAATCCTACTGAAGGGATGGATGAGAATAACCCACCACCACAAGATGTGGCAGAAAACAATGCTCCGCGTACTATGTATGATTATGCTAAACCTCATTTAACAGGAGCAGAATCGAGTATTGTTAGGCCTGCTATAGCTACTAATAATTTTGAATTAAAGCCTAACACTATACAAATGATTCAACAATTTGTTCAATTTGATGGTTTGTAGGACGAAAACCTGAATACCCATATAGCTAGTTTTTTAGAGTTCTGTGATACCTTCAAAATAAATGGCATTTCGATGATGCCATACGCATTTAGTTATTTCACTTTTCGGTAAGGAATAAAGCCAAATAGTAGTTAAACTCGTTACCACGAGGGTCAATCACCACATGGGATCAAATGACAGAAAATTTTTTATTAAAATATTTCCCACCGGCCAAAACGACCAAATTACGGAATGATATCTCTTTTTTGTGCAGATGGATTTAGAGACATTATACGACGCATGGGAGAGATACAAGGA
This sequence comes from Gossypium rotundifolium, assembly GCA_025506655.1. Classification (NCBI taxonomy): domain Eukaryota; kingdom Viridiplantae; phylum Streptophyta; class Magnoliopsida; order Malvales; family Malvaceae; genus Gossypium; species Gossypium rotundifolium. Next base: position 153,020,062 of record CP106727.1, on the reverse strand, counting down.
TCTCTTGAGAAGGTGTCCGCACCATGGTTTACCATTATGGCTCCAAGTCCAAACTTTCTATAACGGTGTAAACCCCTCAACGAGGCAACTAATTGATTCAGCTGTGGTGGAACCCTAAACAACAGAACTCCTGAAGCAGCCTATGAGTTTATTGAAGAGATGTCACTAAATAACTATCAGTGGTAGGTTACAAGGACAAAACAAACAAAATCAGCCAAAGTTTTCAACCTCGTCGCAGTAACCATGCTATCAACGTAGGTAGACATGATGAATAAAAAGCTTGATAGTTTGTGTTTTTCGCAGGTACATCTAGTAATGCAGTGCGACGCAAGTGGAACTGTGGTGAATCCTGAGTACCCACCCTACCAACCGGGGACAGAAAGCGAACAGATGAACTATATAGGTAATAATTTCAGATCTAATAATAACATTTATAGTAATACTTATAATCCAGGTTGGAGGAACCACCCAAATTTTTCATGGGAAGGTTAAGGAAATCAAAGACAATAGCCTCCTCAAAATTTCCAAAATAAGCCATATCCATAGGAAAAGATGCCGAACCTCGAAGAGATGTTGACAAAATCCATGGCAACCACAGAAAACCATTTCTAAGACACTGAGACAACACTTAAAACCAAAAACATCAATTGAAGGGATCAAGAACCAAGTTGGGGAACTTACTAAGTCAGTTGGAGAAATTACTAAGTCAGTTGGACAACTTGCAAAGTTAATTTCGAATGACCGCAAGGGTGTCTACCAAGCAACATTGAGATTAACCCAAATGAGCAAATCCAAGTCATAACAACTCAGGAGAATGTAGGGTTAGATGAACCCAATTCAATACAAGAAAGTGAGGTAAAAGAAGGTAAAGTTGAGGTAACACAAGAAAAGCCAAAATCGGTAATCAAAGAGTACTAACCTTGCATACCTTATCCCGAAGCGTTGAAGAGAGACGATACAGAGGAATAGTTCGGTAAGTTTCTTAAACTTTTAAAGAAATTACATATTAACTTACCACTTCTTGAAGCTCTTTCACAGATGCCAGATTCGAGGAAATTTTTAAAACAACTCTTGATGAACAAGCGTAAGTTAGACGATGAGGCACATGTGGAATTAAACGCAATGTGCTCAGCAATTCTACAAAATAGACTACCACGAAAGCTAAAAGATCCAGGGAGTTTTACAATTCCATGTTTAATTGGTAGACTAATAGTTAATAATGCTTTGGCTGATTTAAGGGCAAGTATAAATGTCATGCCTTATAAAATGTTTAAGTAGCTAGGTCTAGGGAAACCCAAACAAACTAGGGCGAGTATTCAATTAGCTGATAAAACTATTAGAATTCCTAGGGGTATTATCGAAGATGTTCTCGTAAAAATTGATAAATTCATTTTCCCAGTAGATTTTGTTGTCTTATACATGGATAAGGATAATTCGATTCCTTTAATTTTAGGAAGACCCTTTTTCGTAACTACTAGGACTAAAATTGATGTTGGCACAGGAGAACTCATTCTTCATGTAGGTGACAAATCGATCAGTCTACAAGCTCTTGACTCGACCAAGACATCAATTGATGAAGGTGAGAAAGTAAATTCAATTGATGACCAATTTGTTCACCTTTCACCACAGGATCCACCACAAAATCCCAGACTTGAGCCGGATCATAGACCTCGTGCAAATAAAGAAAAATTATATAAGGAATGAAGCCTTAAGGTCGACGAATTAGAAGCATAGAAGACACACTATAAAGAGGAACTAGATCCACACGAAGCAAAACCAAAGGAGCCCCCAGCAAAGATCATAGGAACGTCGAACCACTTCAAAATAGGAGAACAGGTACTATTAAAGAAGGAAGATCCACGAATTACCATGTCAGACCTAAATATAAATGAAGAAATCCCTTTTGAGGTACGCAATATCTTCCTATACGGAACAGTCAAGGTAAGCAATCTCATATTCAATACTTTAAGGTAAACGCTTCTTGACTTAAACTTTAACATAAAAATAGAATTTACAGCATGAGGGAAGATATTCAAACTTTTAAACCACACTGATTTTTGCAAATACAAGAAAAGTCTAGCCTAAGACTTTAAACGAGCGCTTCTTGGGAGACAACCCGAGCACTAACCCTATTTATTTACACAATTGTTTTCATTTTAGTTTTTCTCTTCTCTTCATCTTAAACACCAAGTTTTAAACTAACCAAAAGTGCAGATTTCCAAGACCACACGGTCTTGCACACGATCGTGGCCGTGGACGTATGGAAGTACAGAATCTTCGTACTAACAATGGTAGAAGAGGTACAAGTCAGAGAGAATCAAATCTTTGAGTCACGGACTCCAACCACCACCCCACGGGCATCGACAAAATGCCACGACCATGCGAAGCGATCGTGGACGACACTAACTTATCACCAACGGGCATGGCAATCTGTAAAATGGGCGTGGGTGAACCAACACGCCTAGACACACGGCCGTGTGAATCGACACGCCCACGGTCCACGGGTGTGGGGAGCGTTAAACCCCAAAACTCTATTTAAACCCAACCTCCCTTTCCCTTTCTTCTCACCAACTCTCCATCTTCTTCCTTCCTTCTTTTTCTCAAATTTCTCTCTTCTCTATAACAAGTCTCTAAACTCTTGAGCCTACACATATCCATGTCAAAAAGCGGAAAAATCCAAGCATAACCTCCTAGAGGGAGATCGATCTACATAAGTTCATGTCTGCCGCTTCATCCATTCTACAAGCCAAGGGTCTTTAAGACTGTTTAACTTTTATTCTACTTTTCTCTTTTGCTTCAATTTCCTTCTCTTTGACTCTCTTATGCTTAATCAACAATGAATTGTTATTCTAGAACTTTCCTCGATTATACATGTCAAGACCACATTATTGATTTGATATACTGAGATGATAAAGGCACCTAGGTTTTAACCCACTCACTCCACTAAAAAGCCTACCTATATATTAACCCCTAGTGAACCTCTTTGATCCTAACAACCCTTTTTATTGATTCACCCACTAATATTAACCCAAAACCCCGCTCGTATTTGTTATCACTATTCCTTTGACTACCCTTCTATCGAGAATTGATTTGAGCAGTTTCCTAATTACTTTATTTCAGTTGATAAAGTTCTTTCTTATATTATGTAAATATTTGATTTGTTCTTAAAAAAATCAAAATATATTTATTATTAATTATGTAATTAAGTGAGCTTATATGTTTAATTTCAATATCTTGAAGAAGAAGCCCGTATTATTAGTAGTTTCATGTGATGTAATTGTTTCGATTATTAGTTCAATTCTTTTTCTAAATTTAGGTAATTTGTCAGGTCAATCTCAATTCTAACCTTCCAATTCAGCCTTTATCCATACCTTTAACCTAAGCCCCGTTACAACCATGTTAAAGACCTTTTGATTTGTGTATCATCTCATATTACAGTGGTGGAGATTTGATTTTTAGGCAAGCCTATGGGATTAACTTTTCAGGTTCGACTTATAAGTGCTTTTTTCCTAAACCTTAAACACTTCGAGTGCTTTGAGTGAATCTTTAGTAAGGATGTCAATCCTTGTCGGTTTTGAACCAGAGGTAATTATTTAGATAAAGGGAGACACTTATGTTTTCATGCTACAAATATATGACTTAGAATTGTTTGAATCTTTAGGAGTCTTTGAGTTAAATTATCCATGTATAAATTATCTATGAATTATGATGAGGCATTGTTAATGAGAATTATGAATTGTGGAAAGTTCGTTTTAATTGTAAGTTGAGAATTTTTCTTGAGGACAAGCAAAAGCTTAAGTGTGGGGTATTTGATAAACCGTAAAAGTAACATATTTAATCCCACTTTTAGCATACTTTTGGATGATTTATACCAGATCCTGGCTCAGTGGGTAGGGTGTGGGGTGTTTCATTTGGTATCGAGCCAGTTTTAAACTTCTGGCTTTGTGGGCTAAGGCCCAAAACGCTTTCAAAGCGAGCCAAATGATTATCTTTGAAAAATAAGGTGCTTTTTGGCATTCGTAAAAGGTGCTCTTAATCCTTTCTTTTCATGTTTTATATCGCATTTTGGAAAAAGCACTTAGGGATGCTAATATAAGAATATGAACATGAGATTAAATTATGCTATATATATATATATATATATGTTTTGGGGCATTTGGGTTGTATGAAAAGGGGAGAGCAGTGTTGACTTGGTCTCACCAACGAAGGTGTTGACTTGGTCTCACCAACTAAATATGTCGACTACGGTCACATTGCGAAATTTTGGTAACCGGTTACAATAGTGTCTAATGACACAACGTGGAGAGTAGCGGATGGAGGGTTGACTTAGTAGTCCCCGGTGTGTGTGTTAGTTGGTGGAGAGTAGCGGATGGCATATAGGTTTTGGGTTTGGGTTGCATCACAATTTCGTTATTATATGGACTTGATGATTTGAACATGAATGCCCGATTTATTGAATGATAGTATTGTGTGCACATTGAGTCATTGACTCACCCCATTGTGGGAATTATTTTTCGGTGATGACGGATGTGGTGGGCCCAGAGACCATGAGGAGGCCATGCATCACTTGAAGAATTTATTCAGAATTTGGACTTTATTTAATTTTAATATTTTTCTTTTATTTTGGGGTTTATTTGATGTAATAAGGCCATAAGGCCCAGTGGATTATTCTTTGTTTTTACATTACTTTTTAATATTTTGCTAAGAACTATTTTGGACATGTTACATCAAGTTGGATTTACAAGATTAAATAAATGGGTTTCAATCTAAGCCCAACTCAAAAGTAAAGAGTTTTCTAAAATTTACAAATTTTCTCTAAGTATCGAATGTGTTCAAACCGGTTTACTTTAGGAACATACCAGATCCGGTTCAGGCTCGTGGGCCGGGTGTGGGGTGTTTCAGGTAATTATTTAGATAAAGGGAGACACTTATGTTTTCATGCTACAAATATATGACTTAGAATTGTTTGAATCTTTAGGAGTCTTTGAGTTAAATTATCCATGTATAAATTATCTATGAATTATGATGAGGCATTGTTAATGAGAATTATGAATTGTGGAAAGTTCGTTTTAATTGTAAGTTGAGAATTTTTCTTGAGGACAAGCAAAAGCTTAAGTGTGGGGGTATTTGATAAACCGTAAAAGTAACATATTTTAATCCCACTTTTAGCATACTTTTGGATCATTTATTCCCTGAATTCTGTAAAAAGGTGCTCTTAATCCTTTCTTTTCATGTTTTATATCAGGAAAGCACTTAGGGATGAAAAGAATGAGAAGCGGGCCTAAAACAGACCAATTGGGCCAAAGAAGAAATCGACATGGCCTGGGCCTAAGACCACACGGTCATGCCTCCCTAATTTACTCTAACATGGCCTGGACCCGAAACACACGGGCGTGTCTCTTCAGCAGACTCGACCACGGCCTAAAATCGATTCACAGGCGTGTGCCATGGCTGTCTCTCTGTCGTGGAAAAGAGCAATTTCATTCGAAATAGGGTACTTAAAGGCAAAGAAACACATTCCATAGCCTATTCAAACACCCTAGTAGGAATTCCACTCAGATTAGGATACTTAGGGGCCAAATAAAGCATTCCAAGAGCCTATATAAACACCCTAAGCATAACCTTCAGAGGGCGGTTAGCTAGGCCAAGGAGTCGAACCGAAAAGGTCAGATTTGTGGGAATCACTCGAAGATAGCCAGTTGATCCATCTCAAGAAGCCATAATTATACTTAAGACAACGGATCTCTCCTTCAATTCCTTCAGGGAGTTTTAGGGATTTCTTATGTTTTGTTTTATCTTTTCTTCTAAGATGTTTTCTTTTATCGTTACGAACTAAACCCTTCAAATACCTAAAGGGATGAAACCTAAGACAGATCATGTTATTGTTTTTTAAACTACATGATAAAGATTTGATTTTTTTTCTTAATTATGTGTGCTTAATTCTTATGTTAATATTTTGGGATATTGATTCAAGTTGAATGTGCTTAGGTGGTAGAGCAAAAGTCCCTATCTAAGAGTAGATCTAGCATAATTAAGCGGAGTTGATCGCGAGCCTAGAGATAGGGTGACAAGATTTTGCTGGATTAGAGGGAAACCTAATATGGGAGTCCATAGATCGAGTTAATGCGATTCTAGGGGTTTTAATTAGAAAGAGATTTCAATTAATCAACCTAGGGTTAGACATTATTTGCCTCGAGAGAGGGTTTAATATAAATTAGGGAATCCTACGGATCAAGCCAAGTGAATAAATCATCTGGTTCAGAGTTAGATAACAAGTGAAGTCTAGGTGGATTCTTCATAAGGGTATCATCGTAATCAACTGAGTTTTCCCAATAGTATTTCCCCAATTCATTCTTTTTGTCTTTGCTTCTTTAGCTTAGTAGTTAGTTTTAGATTAAACAACCAATCACTTAATATTTAGGCTAAATAGTAGAAAGAAGGTTAGCATTAGTACTTTTAGTTCCTTTGGGTTCAACAATCCAGTCTTGCCTAAGCTATACAAGTGTTAGATAGGTGCACTTGCCTTAAGTCGTTGTCAGAGTTAGTTTCCAGGTTCGATCATCTTTTTATAAATTTTAAAACTCGAAAAAACAATGATCAATGATTGATAAAGGAAAAGCTTCAATTGCAGTGAAGGCCAACACTAAGAGAAATATTTTAAAAGAAAGGTCAGATGATTCCTCTAATGAGTCAAAGGCTGTTACTAAGCCCAACTTCGATGAGGATATTCACTTGAAGAATGTAATGAAGGCTAGGACCAAGCGTCCTAATTTTCCTAAATTTGCTAGTCAAAGGACCAAGAAGTTGAAGGAAGTAGGAGTTCTAAAGCTACTAGAGGAAACCTCTAAAGCTACCGGAAAGGAGGAGGTTCGATTGATAAAGATAAAGAACAAAGTGGTCTTGGATACTACCTATTCAAAGAGGTATATTTTATGGTAAAAAAGTGCTTCTTTGAAGAACAAAACATAGAAAATAAATATTTTTTTATCACGATATATATGTTTTTCTTAAAAAAATGGATTAATTTTATAAAACCATATGTTCAAAATGTTGTAATCAAATTCTATGCTAACCTATTTTTAAGTGTCAATGATGAGAACAATAAAATGTATCATAAAGTGTTTTTAAGGGGAGAATTATAACACCCCTTACTTGAACCAATAGCAGAGTCTGAGCTTCAAGATGCTGCATTAATTGTTGGAGCAACTACAGACAATTGCACACATTCATTCATCCAAACATGTAAATAAGCATTAAATACATTCACAACATGTTACATAATAATTTTTGGGTCTCACATGAGCTTATGAAAGCTTTTTTCCTAACCTGAAAATGAATTAAAACCAGCATGCAAAGTTTTTAAAATCTCGAACCGACATCGCGACTACATAACTTTCTCGTCGCGGCATTTCCAACTCAGTGAGTCACATCGCATCAACATTTATAACCACGTCGTGATGTCAATCATTTTCAAATGAGGTTGCGATGTCAAAGACTCCTCGTCGTGAAGTTGCCTTTGTTTTTGTCAAAATGTATATTTGGTACCTAATTCAAGTGTTTCCAACACAAAATATCATCACATCCTTTCATATATCAATTCCATCCATACCAAAATGTGTCAAACAAAAGAAAAAAAGATTAAAACATGTAAACCAACCATTTAACATAACATTCCATCCATAAACATCATTTTAATTCAAGTCATTTCTTTATCCACTTAAACAACTCAAGCCAAGCCAAATAACTTTAATACACATACATACTTGAACATTTTGGTGCATGAAAGACTTACATTCAAAAAAAATAAACCAAAATAAACACATATGTCAAGCTACATATAAACATATTATGATGAACCATCAAGATTTACCATTTCCTAATCATTCACCAACTTACCAACTTATTCACTTCATTATATAACTTTGAACATACTAGACTCGAATATGATCTTGATCATCTTTTCTTCCTAGCATCAAAACTTTACCAATTCAAGCATCAACTTATGCTTAACATCCAAGGTGCCTTTATATACATGCCATAATATCTAGACTCAAATTGAAAATATGTCTACGGTCTTTTGATAGTCTAAGGTTCTCTGCTAACCCCGACTCAGCAAGTTCTACAAGGTGACAATCTACAAGGAAGAAAACCAACTAAAGTAAGCATTAAGAATGCTTAGCAAGTTCATATGGAATCAGTACACTTACCTTGAGCATTTTAAATGTAATTTAAACTAATCATTTTTGCATTCAACATGGCTATTCTTGGCACATGATGGCATAACTAGTCATCTAACAACATTCCCAATCAAATGTGTTAGTCATGTTCCTAGATCATAAGGAATAAGAATACTTGAATGGAATCACATACCAATCACATATCAAACATTAACATATGCCATATCATTTCCAAATCATATTTTAGTTTCAATTTCCAATCAATTGAATATCACTCGATGGAACTATAGTAAAATGGACTTGAATACACATGAATAAGTTACTCATGCAAGCTAACAGTATATCAAGGTTGCTCACACAAGCTGACATTATAATAAGGTTGTTCACACAAGTTGACATTATATTTAGGTTACTTGTTTAGGCTAAACATATGATCTATATATAACCCAAGAATATGCAACAAATGTTAGACATCGCTATTACATGTAAAATTTCGAATCAAGCATGCGTCTAACCCCAATGGCATGCCAAATGTATCCTAACCTTTTACTAAGTTCAGACGAGCATCATTTCTATATACATGTCATTACCATAAGTTGTATATAATTACATATTTCATTTATATACCCTGTAACCACGATTTTCACGTTTTCACCATGTACTATTACATAATAACCAATAAACACATGCCATTTCAATTCAGTCCATAATTAGCCATACATGCCAATTTACTATAATTATAGTTATATCTAAACATATATATTTGAAGAAAAACATTTATATATATATGAATCAAACAAAATATAAAATAAACTAGTAAGTTCTATATGAACTTACATGTAAAATTGCTAGTTAAATTGTAATGAATGTAAAATTTCATTGTTTGCTTGTAAATTATTAAATGTTGCAATGAAGTACAAATGGAAAATGAATATTTGGTAGTGGTAAATCTTGTGGTTTCACAATATTGAAATGAATGTAACAGATTTATAGTATGTGTACAAAAAGAATAAGTGCCTCTGAATGGTTTATTTACTGATATTATGAATTTAAGTATAATGCCCGGTTGAACATAGTAAACAATTAGGATACGATTGGCATGCCAATAGCGTTAGTACGTGCACTTATATGGGATCACACTTCATTGCCTCTGTTTGCACTTCTGTGCCTCAATTTGCACTTTGGTGCCTCTGTTTGCACTTTTGTGCCTCTGTTCGCACTTCGATGCCTCTGTATTTTCACTTTGGTGCCTCTGCTAACATTTCGATGCTCTCTGGTGTTTTTGGAGGAAGCCCGAGTATCCGAGTCATTTTGCTATAGTTTAACGGGCCATGAAATTTTACGTTTAAATGTTAAATTACTCTTGAGTTGGATTTGTGTACAATAATATGTTTGTGTATACATGTATATTAATGAAAGCGTGGATTGCTTTGGTTTGAGCCATTGTTCACATTGAAATATATGAGATGAATGTATTGATTAGTATAGTTTGATAATGAATATTAATGCCTTGGTATAATTATATGATTCAGAAGTCTAAAAATATGTTATCTAGTTATGTTTATGGTGTGTTTAGAGAATTAAATGGTTATGTGAGTATTTTCAAATATTCAAGGTTGTTTTATTTGGTTCAACGTGTATATAAAGCTTTAAAGGGTATGTGATTACATTAAATGAATTATGATTTTTGAGTAATGATATAAATTATGATGAAATGTGTAATTGAAAGGAAAAGATAGTTTAGTAAATATGTATGAATGGTGAATTTTGAAAGTGAAATGTTAGATATGTTTTATACCATGTTTTTATTGAAATTATATATGAAATGTTTCACTAACTAACCTTATGAGGTGATGTGTATAGGAAAGGAAAGTTGAATTTTGACATAAGGAAATTATGCTTGGTTGTTTAATTAAAATGTCGGTAAGTTAAGCTCCCTTTATACGAACTTACTAAGCATTAGTTGCTTACATATTTGTTTTCCTCTGCCTGTAGATCATTGGAAGCTCGATTAGTTGGAATCTCGTAGGAGCACCATCACACTATCCATTTGTCATATTGGTAGTTCTGGTTGTTTTGGTTAACATTATAAATGGCATGTAATAGGAGTTTATTTATGCTATTTGACAATGTGATATGGTTTAAGTTTATTTGCCTATATGCCTTGATGTTGGCTTGTAAATGTATATATGTAGGTTTAAAGTATGAATTTATGGCATTTAGTTTGTGTTAATTTGGATGTTAACTTATGGTACCAATAAGGGTACATTGGTTAGACATTTAGATTAAGTGATATGTGTGTTTTGGCGTGTAATAGGGCCTGAATGTTGATTTGATAACTTGGTTTGTTTTGAGTTTATGCCAAGCTTATTCGTGTCTTAATGACATTAGTTGATGATTTGCAAATGAAAGTGAAAATATATGGTATGTGACATTTAGGTTATTTCATATGAAAGTGGGTAAGATATGGTTGAATAAGATGCTTTGAAATGGTTATTTGGTATATGTGAAGTATGCTTACGGAATGAACTTGAAATGTCAAATTAAGTCAAGTTGAGGTGATAAATAGTGGTGTGAATTACAAGTATATTGGTTAGGCACCTAAGTTGGTTGATTTTCGTATGGTTTTGGTATGTTTTAAAATGTTTTGGTCATGTGAAAATTATTGGAATGGTATGGTTTGTTATGCAAGAAAAGGTTAATTCTTTGGCTTATTTTAAAGTCATTTTGAGAAGCACATGGCCTGGGACATGGGCTGTCACACGGTCGTGTGTCATTATTGTTTTTAGTGTAGGTTTCACGTGGTCTAGTGCATGGCCTACAAAATGGCTGTATGTCTCAAGCCCATATGTAACACAGTCTGTCACACGACCTAAGATACGGCCGTGTAACCCAACATCGAATGTACATACAATTTGGCACACGCCCTACGACAAAGTCGTGTGACGTTATTTTGAATACCCACATGGGTGGACACACGGGTTGGGACACGACCGTGTGTCTAGACTTCAAATGTTCACATCGTCTGGGGCATGGTCTGGGGTATGTCACACGGCCATGTGACCCCTATTTCAAAAATTTTCAAGTTTTGTCTAAATTTTTTGAAATGTTTTGATTTGATCCTAGGTTGTTTCTAAACTATTTTTAGGGCCCTGTAGACTTGATTTAAGGCACGTAAGCGTATGTTTACTACAATTAAATTGTGTTATTGAATGTTATTAATTAAATTGCATGATTGTTTCTCTTATAAGATAAATGTTTCGATTTGTATGGTAATACTCCGTAAGCCTAATCCAATGATGGAGACGGGCTAGGGTGTTATAGATTATCAGGATAAGGACTAAATTGAATAGAATTGTAATTCTGATTGATAATTGACAACTAGAATGAACTTGAATTGAAACATGTCGTATTATATATAGTAATGATGAATTGGTGATTAATCAAATTTGTTAAAAAATTATTTGAACTGTATAAAGTGAATCGAAAGTTGAATACCTTATCAGTTGTTCGAAATAAGTCAAATATAGTTGGCATGCCATAAAGCTAGAATATTAATAGAATATCATTATTTTAGGGTGATTTGAGGTGGTAGATTTTTTAATAGAGTCATCATTGTTGGGCAATTCGAGGTGACAAATCGTTCGGTGAAAAGACCATCATTGTTGGGCAACTCGGGGTGATGGATCTATGTATCCATTTTGAGTCTGTGTTGGTGAATAAGGTTATAAATGAATGAATTACTTTGATGATATGAAGAATGATATGCAATATGAATGGTAAATGCAAAATGAATTGAAAACGAGCCCTAAAGGGGTTAGATGTGAACAAGGATGTCTTCATACTCGAAATTAGCTAAAAGCCATGTATAAATTTGATCATATGTAGACATTGATGTTATGTTATTATTTGTATATTGTTTAATAAGAAATTGTAACCTTAATAGTATAAATGTTAATGCCTAGATGTGTAAGTAATGAATTAATCATGTAATTAACTTAAACATGTTAAGTAGAAATGGTATTATGGTAAGAGTAGTTTTTATGATTGGTATAAGCATGAATATATGATATGGAAAACATTTGGTACAAACCAATTTGAGATTAAGTTAATTATTTATTGTATGCATTGCATAAGCTTATTAATTAGATTTACCATTAAGTGTTTTGCTCGGGGTACGGTTTATTTTCTGTGCATAGGTTAAGTTTGATTTGAGATCACGAGCATCAACTTCAACATCCAGTCAGCAATCCTGAACTCAACAATGTTTGTGTACTTCTTTCACTATTTATTTGACGTGTACCTAAGTTGAGTCAAGTTTGGTTTGCATCTAAATTCATGTATCTTTTGAAGTTGGCATGTTAATGTGAAAATTTGGCCAAGTGATCATATTATGTTTGTAAGTCCTTTGTTTAAATATGTTCTAAATTGATATGAATGGTTGAAATGTTAAGGATTAGTTTATTATAGATATGCATGTATAAGTTTGAATGAAATTGCATTAGTTATTTAGGTTATGAATGATAGGGTAATGATTTAATAGGTTTAAAGTTGTGATGTGTTTAAGTTGGTGTTGGAACACTCCATATAATATTTGTTCATTAGGTGTGAATGTTATGTGATAATTGTTTGAATATTTCAGGTATATGCAAGCTGGAAAAATAGTATGTGTAACAGCCCGACTTAGGGCCTAGTCGAAATAGTGGTGCGAGACCACAAATTCTAAGTAGAAATATGAGTTTTATGATTTCTAAAGGTTTATGAGGTGATTTCATGATTGTGTGAAAATCTCATGAAGAAATTTTATTAATTAGTGATTAAATTGTCCATTAGGACTAAATTGCAAATAATGGAAAATATGAGATTTTAGAAGATTTAAGTATGAAATAGAATTATGAAAATTACCAGAGGTCCTTATTTAGCAATTAGACCATTATATTTGATGATGGACAAAAATGGACATGGAAAGGAAAAATCCAAGAAAGGACCATTAAGGGCATTTTGGTCATTTGGTTAATAAATGAATTAAAAGGGAAAAAGAAGCAAAAATCATGTCCATCTTCTCCTACCTTAGCTGAAATTTGCAAGGAGCAATAGCTAGGGTTTCTTCAACCTCCAAGCTTGATAGTAAGTGCATCCTAGCCCCGTTTTTAATGTTCTTCATATTTTTGAAACCCTCGTAGCTCGATTTAGCTATTTCTAGTTATATTTTGAGCTAGGGTTCATGAAACATCTCGAAATTGGGCCCATTGGGCCTTGGGCTTGGGAGCATTTAAAATTTTTGAGAACAAGAGAATGGCATTATTTCAAGTTGGACTTATTGGGAAGGTGATTTTGGAAAGTTACGGGGTTTCTAGGAAGTTTCGGGTTCAAGTTAGGCCATAGGAAAATTTTAGTATTGAAGCATTTAAAGGGGAGAAGGCTAGTGGCGTCTAGCATAAGGGAATAATTGGGCAACTTGCTAGCACAAGAGGAGCTTGTGGCTTAGTGGCAAGTGGCGTGAATGGCAGAAGGGAGAGCTTGGGTTTGAATCCCACCTAGTGCACTTATTTTGGATTATTTTTTTGGTGCTTTAAGGTAAGTGTTGGCCATGGCATCAAAATGGAAAGGGAGACTTTTTATTGATGGAAAGATGGCTAAGGATTATGGTAAGGAGGAAAACAAGGGAAAATGAAGGAAAGAATCAAAAGAAAAAGGTAAGAGAAGGGAACATGTTGGCCTATTATGTGGAGGATGTTTTGGAAAGAATATTTTGGGTCAACACTCATCTTTTTGGTAAAAATGATATGAGGTTTGGTAAGGGGGGAAAAGGAGCCAATAGAGTTTTGTAAGTTTTAGGACATATAAATTTTTCTTCTTTGGAGCATTTTGAGTTTTCTCTTTTCCCAATTTCTTCCCTCTCTTGCCGAAACTCTAAAGCCAAAATTATGCACCTTTCTCCTTTGTTTTGCCGAAACTATCAAGCCATCCTTTGCTGCTACTTATCATTCTCTTAGCCTTGGTTTCAGAAGTTGAATGGTAAGTGGGTGATTAGGCCGAATATTGGTGGTAAGATGTTACTTTTTATTTCGATGTTTTGCGCCGCTTATGTGATTCTATTTTGTGGTGATGATATCAACTTCTTGCTCTTGTGGAAGGGCCGAATATTGGATGAAGGCTAACCCCTTTGGTACATCACTTATTTATTTTTAGGAACTCGTTGCAATAGCCAAAGTGCAAGGCTGGATTTTAGAACCTAGTAGGGAAGGATCACGATTGTGGGGACAACAAAGTGTGGTTCTTTAGGAAATCCAAATAAGGTGTGTAATCTCATACCCTTTCAAATACATGTTTGTAATGGTGTGTAATCTCACACCTCTCTGAATATTTGCATGAAATGTTTTGTGACTCGGTGGAAAGATCAAAAACTGGAAACCGGCATCTATGACCACTCGAGTGTGCATATGTTCGTAGTGGTAACCATATTTTGCAATGAAATAGTTTTTGGTTAGCAGCAATGACGTGATTTTGAAAATCACAAAAAATAAGAGAAAGGGAATTAGAAAGTGAATAAGGTATAGAATTAAATCTTTTTGTGTCTATTTTTATATGAAAGAAAGAGAGTAGGAAGAGGTATTTTATATTCTGTGATATTTTAATTTTAGTGAGACTGGTTCTGAATGACTTTTTGGTTCCCTATTCTGTCTTGGAAAAATTATTCAAAATTGTACAAAGTGAATTATGAGTTATAATTTATATGTATAGATTCCTTAGTGAGTCTATTTTCAATAGAAACAAGTGGGAGCAATAAATGAAAACTGTACAAGGAGATATTTGAATTTAGGGTAAGAGAGGTCAGAACTGTTGGTCGGTGAAATAGGGGAAACTTTAATGAATAAAATGTACTAAATGGCTAAGCCAAAAATTCTGGAAAAATTGTAGTAAGACGATATATGAGTCTAGTTTCAAAGAAAATTTACGGATCTAAATTTTGAGTTTCCTAACTCGAGTTATAGTCAATTTAGTAAATATGAAGTGGATGGACAGTTTCAATTTTTATGCCCCAAATTAGTAGTTAAGTCTGAGGTTGCGAAATTACGAAAATACCCTTGATGGGTAAAATTATAGAAATACCTTTAGGTTTTGAAATTTATCGAAATGCCCCTATGGGCCGAATTATGAAAATGCCCCTATGGGCTGAATTGCTAGAATGCTTTAGTGGGCTGAATTACAAAGTTCTATAATTGGCCGATTTACCATAATAAATTATTGGATTAATGATTGTTGTACATATATGTGGATATTATGCTTTATTATGTATGTTGCATTTTACATATCGCATGGGTTGGGACAAATTGAATGAAGAGAAGTGTAGACTGGTGGCATTGCCACAATTTGTTCATTAATGTGCTTATCACTCGGTGGCTCGACCACAAATATTATAAAAGCGCTTGATCATAGCGTTTTCGTGGCACGACCACAAATATATTATAAATGGCAACTTACTGCGATTGGTGTGTTTGGCGGGGTGGGTTGACTTGATCCCCACAAGTGTGATGGGATGGTACGGGTGGTGTGTAGCGGATGGATTACTAGGATGGGTTGGGTTGCATACATTGCACATATATATATATATATATATATATATTTTGTTATGTAAATGGGCTTCGGCCCAAGATTATGCTATATGGGCTCAGGCCCAAGATACTGCTTTACGAGTTCAAACCCAGTGGATGACGGTAAGGGGATTACACACTGAGTTCTTGTAACTCACCCCTCCTTCTTAATCCTTGCAGGTAATACTCAGTGATGTGGACTTAGGCCATGGATGACTCGGTCGAGGCCATACTTTGGGAATAATGTTTTCGAACATTAGTAAACTTCTTTACCGTTTTAATTCGTTACTTTTACTATTTTGGGTTTTAAAGTTGTAATAAGGCCTCTGGAATATGTTTTATTTTGCTTTACATTTAGACGTACTTAATATCTTTCTTGAATTGTTTTAAATGGGGATTTTCTAAAATCATTAATAACGGTTTTCCAAAATTGATTAACAAATGGATTTTATAATAAATATGGACAAATAATTTAACTTGGATTTTCTTTCGAAATTTTCAACGTTATTTTCAAAACTCACAGTTTTAAGGTTCACTAGTTCGATTTTCAATTTACCAATCAACCTCTTGAAATTAGTAGTATTTTATACAATATCTATATTCAAAATTGTTTTTCTTAAATTATAACTAAATAACACCAACTTTAGTACAAACTCAAGTTCTTTAAACATTTTCTTCGTGTGACATACCAACTCTGGTCGTAACGCATGGACCAGATTTGGGGTGTTACATTTTATGTTAAAAAAATTTACCCATGTGTGACATGCATGTATTTTGAGGTTTTATGGAGGAATATGAAAGTTTGATGTATGATAAACATCTTTTTCTAAGTGATTTTCATGAAAAATGCATGTAAGGACCAAATTGTAAAAGTTATGAAAATGGTCCTACATGAGTGAAATAGTAGAAATTGAAGGTTGTTATAGTTGAGAATATGATTTGGCTAGGCTTGAAATACAAGAAAGTTGAATGAAAATCATTTTACGAGCCTAGGGGAAAAAGTGTAATTATCTAAAAGTTTAGGGGTAAAATTATAATTTTTCCAAAATATGAATTATGAGTCGATTTAGTCAATGTGTGTATTTAACAAATGAAATTGTTATTATAGATCAAGAAAAAGAAGCCTGGATCGAAACCGAGGCAAGAACAAAATCGAGGACTAAATCGAGCATCGATACACATTTTGAGAATTGAGGTAAGTTTGTATGAAGATGAAGTTTCATAATATTTTGATGCTTGAAACTACTTAATATTACGACAATGTATATTATTACTATGAATAATCGAGCGATGAAGCCTTGATGAGGAAATGGTGAAAATAAATTATGTGAAATCCCGAATAAAGATTCGGAATAATGAGGTTACCCATGTTTAGCATTGAATAAAAAAGGTCCCGAGTAAGACCATGTCTGGGACATGGCTTCGGCACCAAAGGAAGATCTCGTGTAAGACCATATCTGGGATATGGCATCGACATCAATGTAGGATCTCGTATAAGACCATGTCTGGGACATGGCATCGACATCGAGCTATAAGATCCCGTCTAAGACCATATCTGGGATATGGCATCGGCATCAAAGGGTGATCCCATGTAAGACCATATCTGGGAATTGGCGTTGGCATCAAGATTTATGCATCATTAGTTCGAAAAACTTATGATAATCTGATTAGTGTGGGCAAAAGAGCTAAGTATGTAAAATAGTATTGAGCCAAATCTGTTTACGGATGACCTTGAGTTTCATTCATGATAGGAATGATGAAGATTCGAGTTTATGTTCATGTTAGCATTTGTGCTAAGTTATGTGATTGGGTGATACAGGTACCATGAATAAGTACAAGTTAAGAAATCTTAATATGACATGAGATGGGTAAGAATAAGTATAAGTATGAATAAGTATGCCTAAGCAATTGAGACTTATGTTGATATTGTTTCATGAAATGGATGAATTTAGGTTGAGCAATTATATTGCTTTAGAATTTCATGCAAACTTACTAAGCTTTATGCTTACCCCTCTCTTTTTCCCTTTTTCCTTGTAGCTTCGCCAAGTAGCTCAGGAATCATAGAACGTCGAAGCTCGGATCACACTATCGGCCGTTCTTTTGGTATAGTAAAGTTAATTCATTTTGAGTATGGCATGTATAGGAACTTGATTGTTTTGTGTCATGTTATGTTTGAAGGCCAAAGGTTTGGCTATTAATGCTTCACATTCATTTTTGTAAATGGCCATGATGAATTGGCCAATATTGCCAAGTTCATGTTCCAAGTTTGATGGATATAATGAAATGATCATGCAAGATATTGATTAAAATGTGGATGAAATGAGTGATAATTTAAGGGTTCTTCATAGTTTGACATTGTCATATTATGTGCTTCTTGTGATGAAATGAACGAGTTTAAGTTTCAAGGTGGAAAAGAGGCTTGGAAAATAGCCCTTAATTGTCCACACTGGTAGACACACGGGTTTGTGTCTAGGCCGTGTGTGACACACTGGTCAACCCATATGGGTGTGTTGATAGGTTATGTGTCCCCTACATTTTAATTATGAGAATTCGATTCATCACATGGGCCACCACACGGGCTTGTGCCTTGGTCATATGCTATTAAGGGTTTGATGACGTCATAAATAAAGAGCTCTGACAACATGTGGTGAAATTGCCTGTAGGTTTGACACTAGGGACGTGTCTAGGCCGTGTGAGGACATTTTAGGGAAGCTATTGACAAGGGCATGTGTTCGGCTGTGTGAAATTGCCTGTAGTTTTGAAAAAAAATAAATTCCACATGGGCTAGGGACATGGGCGTGTGAGATCACACGGCCTTCACACACGGGAGTGTCCCATGTCACACGGGCGTGTGACCCCTGTTTGAGTAAAAAAATTTAAAAAGTACCAAAGTTTTGGACTAAATCCAAAATTCTAGGCCGATTCATTTGAAAAGAATTTTTCAAAGATCTTGGAAGTAATTTTAGGGCCTCATAGGCCCATAATGTACACGTTATGATTAAGAAGGAAAATTTTTAAGTTGGGACGAAATTTTATAGCCCAAAAATGCTTGTTCGAGTAAGGTTAAGTACGGTAATGCCACATATTGTGTACCTGCCATTTCGTGTTTGGATTTACTTTTATTTTGCCATGTAACGGACAAGGGTAAGGGGTGTTACAATGTGACATCGCGACATTAAACGTATCACATCGCGACGATAAATTGCCTATAATGCCACGGCAAGATGAGGAACTCCCTCTCGTCATGATGATAATCTTGTATTTTGAATTCTATGCAATTTAGTCTTGATTCAATCTCGGGTTAGTTCTGGAGCTTTTGTAAGCTCGTATAAGACTCAAGAATGATTCTTATCATATTATTTGCTTATAATACTCATAATTTGAAGCCTAATGATATGAATTGTAATTATTTTATCGTAGTTGCTCTGGCAATGAATGTGACACCTTATAGCTCGGACCGACGATTCAATGAGGTATGGGGTGTTACAATGCTTAACATATCATCGAAAAAATCCCATACAATTCTTGTAAGGATAGTACTACTATTAGGTGTAATGGTTGTATTTGGATGATATGGAATTTTAATAGAATCATTATTGACAAATTTGCGACAAGTAATAAGAAATCCACACTATTGTGATGGTACTTTCCTTAAAGAAAGCTTGGTTATTTTCTACTATATATTCTAGTTCACGTCTTTATGACTATGTCATTTTATGGGATAACCTTATGGCTATTGCATCAAAACATAGTCTTCCTTAGTTATTTGTTGGAGACTTTAATGAAATCATCTCTGTCTCGGATAAAAGAGGTAGTCTTTTTACAAATTCTGCTAGACAAAGGGTTTTCCACCATTATCTTAGTATTTTTCATCTCACCAACTTAGGATTCTCAAGACCAAATTTTACTTGGTTGAATCTTAGGGATAAAAAAAATCTTAGAAAATAGCGTATAAACCTTACTCTTGCTAAATCCTTTTGGAAGTCCATTTACCCTGATGCTAATGTCCAAACATCTAGCCTGAACTTATTTTAACCACTCTTTGATCTTGCTTTCTTTTTGTCAAATCTTCCAAAACTTGGTGATATGCCTTTTTTTGCTTCCTACATATGTGGTTTCAACATAATAACTTTTTTATATTGTTCACAGTAGTTTTATATCTAGTACAATGACCTTCATCTAAACTCACAAGAATCTTGATTGATCTCTCTCTTTGGAATAAGAAAATTTTTGGAAATATTTTTTTTTTTTGTAAAAGAAAATCATGGCTAGGCTCTTTGGCATTTAAAAATCCTTAGAAAAACAACTTTTCAATTTTCTTATTGAGCATTAGAAGTACCATACTTTAAGTATCAAGTCATTCTTAACCAAGCAGAAACACTCTAGGTAATGAAATATAAATTTAATTAGCTCATCGAGGGAGAACGTAATATTAGATTCTTCCATACTGCTACTATCCTTCATAGAAGTAATAATCGAATTGTTAGTCTCTTTGATCACATAGGAAATTTGGTCTTTGACCCAAATTCTATTGCCAACCTCATTAACAACCATTTTATTAATATTATTTTCTTATGAAAAATTTGTTAGTGAGTTTTCACCTCCTCCTTGTCATTTTTTTGGCCCAAGTTATCTCAAGTCGAGATTAACACTCTTTTCCTTCCTATTTTGATGATGAAATCTGTAAGTCATTATGTCCTTTAAACCTATGAAAGCTCCGAGCCCTAATGGTCTTCATCTCATTTTCTTCCAAAAATGTTGGGATACTCTTAAAACAAACTTTCGCAAAACCA
Source organism: Gossypium rotundifolium (assembly GCA_025506655.1). Taxonomy (NCBI): domain Eukaryota; kingdom Viridiplantae; phylum Streptophyta; class Magnoliopsida; order Malvales; family Malvaceae; genus Gossypium; species Gossypium rotundifolium. The sequence goes on along the minus strand of CP106727.1, from coordinate 152,999,497 downwards.
TTATGGAAATATTAGACATTCATACCATGCTAAAGGAATTAAATGGTACAATCATCTCCTATTTTTCCTAGCTACCATTAATCAATTTCAACCTACTAGTCTTTGTAACACTTCTTACAAAGTAATTGCAAAGATTCTTGTTTCTAGGTTTTGGCCCTTGCTTGTGAAACTAATTTTCCTTTTTAAGCAATCTTTATTTTAGGCGGACAAGCTGTAACACCCCAAACTCGCCCACGAGTCCTGACCGGATCTGGTATGTCACGGAGTAAAATAATTTGAGTCACTTGGAAAGTTTGGTGAAAATTCGATAAAATTTGGCTGAAGTATGAAAACGGGGTTTGAAAACTTAGTTGGGCTTTAATAAACATAGTTGGGTTGATAGACCCTTTTGAAATCATTGATCATGTATCATTTTAAAATCATCAAAGTGATAGTTGACTTAGTGAATTTTGTTACCCGATGGTAACTTCTTGGAAAACCCGTTAAATTTTGTTAAGTTTGAAAAGGGTAATTTTAACCTGTTCAATTAATATTTATAAAATTCCATTTGTAACATAACATAGGTAAAATAAAAACATTGAAACAAACATCCAAAATAATAATAGCGGCCTTATTACATTCCCAAAATAAAAAACTTAGAAAATAATTAATTTTAACAATAGCAAAGTAAATCAATCCAACAATAAGCATGGCCGCCTCGAGTCCTCTCCGGCTCCATCTCCGATCTATTCATCTCGCAAAATGTTAAGGAAAGGGGTGAGTCACCAAGACTCGGTGTGTAATCCCCACCCGATAAAGCAACTCATACACAAGTCATTAATAAACATGCACATGCAACCCAACCTAACCATCCATACTCCTTAACTACCCCGTGTGGTCAAAACCATTGGTGGTCAAAACCATCGATGACTTAGAGTCACAAATCAAATGATGGGGCCAACCCATCGTGTGGTCAAAACCATCGATGACCATAGGTCACAAATAATCAAGTGTGGTCAAAACCATGGTGGTACCAAACCACTGGGACTTAGTTGCAAATAATCAATCGATGTGGTCAAAACCATCGATGACCATAGGTCACAAATAATCGATGGGGCCAACCCATCTTGTGGTCAAAACCACCCATCCATAAAATCATCCTCCTCTCATCAATCCCACCATCACATGCTTTTATATCAATTTTCATATATCATGTCATAGCATTTAATATCACGTGATAGCATGCAAATCATATATCAAAAGTCACAAGTTAGGGGACTTACCCAAAAACCATGATTATGGCACAAGCTAATCACAACCAAAATATTAAGGGCAAACAATAAAGTCATGAAATTAATAAAGTGTGTATTGAGATCTTACACACCTGTTACTATCGTAATTCCTAGATCTCGAAACTCCGATCTACAACGCTAGATCTTGACCCTACATTCGGCCAATCATCTTTGTTAGTATCAAAAGCCTATTCGGCCAAACCAAGATTATACCAAAGGGTTTCACACGAACCCAAAACCTTACCTACACGTCCTTTGAACACTAACCACCTTACGATATATAAATCCGTTTCACTTCCCTACAATCGGCAACCATACATATTAGTAGCCTTTGGCTTTTCGATCACTAAAAATATTGTCTATTAAAATAGATCCTTACCACCACTTACCTTAGGGGAATAAATCCCGAAAGCTTTCCTTAATGGCTATGGCTTCCCACACTTATTGAAAATTGGCAGCACCCTTTTCCTCAAGGGAGATTCGGCCTAAGCACAATTGGAGGGCTGGAATTTTGAGAAGAAGAGAAGGGGTATTCGGCTAAGAAGAAACAACAATGCTAGAAATTTCTGAGCAAATTTTGGCTAAGAATTAAGGGAGAATTCGGCAGCACAATGAAGAGAGGAAGAAGAAAAAAAATTTGCTGGAAATTTTCTCTTAAAGAAGGGTATATTCGGCTAAAAGGAGAAAGAAAAGCTGGAAGTTTTGAATAGTTTTGGTTAGGAACAATTGAGAATTCAAGAAGAGAAAATTTGGGGAGAAGAAAAGAAAATTGTTTTAACTTTGACACTTCTTTCTTGTACAAAATAGATATGGACCCCTCAAGGAGTCCAAAATTCGCCAACACCTCTCTTCTAGGTGATAAATTCCAGCTTTTATTTAAATTAAATTTATCTTTTGTTATCCCTTAATCACCTCTTTAGCAAGTTTAATGAAATTTAACTACTAATACTACTCCTTCCAAATGAATAAGTGCAAAAATTAAGCCTTATCTCTAACATTTAAGGAGTCCAAATAGCGACAAAGACCTACTCTCCTTCACGCCAAAGAAGAAAGAGGAAAAAATAAAATCCATGTCGCTTCTTGCTCGAACCAGTAATCCTCAAGTAGCGACCTTCCTTAAACGCCTTGCCACTCTTCCTTTAGACTTTCATGACATAAAGCCTTCACATTTTAATTATAAGTTCGCTTGGCCCTCTTCCCTTTAACGCAAAAAGGCCCAAAATAATTGCTCCTTGCGTCCTTTACGTCTCGAACCCGAGACTTGCCACTTCTAAACTCTTAAGTGGCACCCCAAGCCACTCCAACCACCTGGACTTTCAAGTCCGATCCTTACCCGAAATTTATTTAAAGCCTTCATAGCCCTAACGCCCAAAAAAGCCCACAAGGAAAAATATAAACTCCTTGCTTCCTTCATGTCTCGAACCCAAGACCCCCTTTTTAACCCCTAGGCGCACCAAGCTAATGTGCCAATTACTTTCTTGTGTCATGCTTCTCCCAATTTTTATTTAAACACTATCTCCACCTAGCTTCCTCCTTTTTAAGCCCTTGAAAAGAAATTTTTAATTCCAAATCTGTCCTAATTCAGGGTTATGTCAAGGCCTTAAATATGCTTAAAAATCAAAATATTTATTTCTACAGGCACATACATAGGAAATTAATTAAATTTTCAACAACCCCTATTTTAGGATGTTACAGTTCTACCCCCCTTAAAAATAATTTCGTCCTCGAAATTACTTACTAACGAATAGTCGTACATCTTAACTCACCGTACTACGCTTATGCTGCGCACTCTGATCTTAATAAAATTATCTTACTTCCGGACCCGTGACCAGACCTCGCGGGCTCCGACAGGGTCATCCTACCTCTACCACGGCCACGCGGCGAACGTCCATGACCTCTTGAACTCATTCTAACTATTGCGCTTATCTGTTTAAAAATTTTATGTATTAGTACTTGTTTCACTGGATTACCCGCGAAGGAATTTTATGATAAGAGTTTAGGAGTGGTTCTTTCGTAACATACATACACACAGTTTTCCATTCATTCATTCAAGAGACGACGTTGACTTCATTGTGATCGTTTTTCCACTATCTAGGGGTATTTTCGTAATTTGTCCTACAGGGGTATTTTTGTAATTTTTTCAACAATATAGGTTCTCGGATGATTTTATCAAAAAGTATTTTAGAACTCTTAAATTCCCGGGGTATTTGGAAAAATTTTGAAATCTGGGGGTATTTCGGTAATTTTGGACCTCAGGGGTATTTCGGTAATTTTTTACAAATCAGGGATATTTCAAAAGTTGTAAAACTTTGAGAGCTCTTTTTGATAATTGCATTTTCCAAAATAGTGATGTTGCAAACTTTTTGAAAATCAGGGTTATTTTGGTAATTTTGTTGGTTAGGGGCAATTTTGTAATTTCACCACTAGGGGTATTTTAGTAATTTTTCATAAAAAGATTTCCAAAATTTGGTTCTAGTTGATTTCACAAAGAAGGATATTTTGAAAATTTTCTATTTGAAAATTTTTCATATGGAGGTATTTTGGTAATTTACAAGCGCGGTATTTTGGTCATTTTCAAAGCGAGGGTATTTTAGTCATTTTTTAAAACAAGGTTTTATTGCTTCAAAAAAAATGGCTAGTCCCTTTCGGGTTTTAGTTATCGAGTTTAGCTTTGTGAGTGTGTCGTCTCATTTGGGATGAACATCACTACGCACTGTAGGATTCAAGTGAGTAGGAGGTGAGTCACGAGGATCGCTTAAATACTGTGCCCCACCAAATCCAATCCTAGACATGCGATAACGATTGCCACATTCCTTGCTTAGTGACAACTCACGGGGTTTGTTTATGGAGTCATTAAATCTTATGCATTGTTTGTTGGGGTATGCTAACCCTGTGGTTCAACAATTTCTATTCTAATAGTCTACGTTCCCAATTTTACCCTTCTACCCCTCATCAAATATTCACAAAAATGGATAGAAGTACTTACCTGGGCGGATAGGTGCCGGAGACTCGGTGCCAAGCTGTTCAACCCATAAACAATTTTCCAAAACATTCTAATAAGGCCTACTAACAAAAACGTTTTGGGCCTTGGGCCCCCTACAGTCGAGTTTTGAACCGGGCTCTGATACCAAAAAGGAACACCCCAAACCCAGCCCACGAGTCCTGACCAGATCTGGTATGTCACGGAGTAAAAAAATTTGAGTCACTTGGAAAGTTTGGTGAAAATTCGATAAAATTTGGCTGAAGTATGAAAACGGGGTTTGAAAACTTAGTTGGGCTTTAATAAACATAGTTGGGTTGATAGACCCTTTTGAAATCATTGATCATGTATCATTTTGAAATCATCAAAGTGATAGTTGACTTAGTGAATTTTGTTACCCGATGGTAACTTCTTGGAAAACCCGTTAAATTTTGTTAAGTTTGAAAAGGGTACTTTTAACCTGTTCAATTAATATTTATAAAATTCCATTTGTAACATAACATAGGTAAAATAAAACAAAGGAAACAAACATCCAAAATAATAATAGCGGCCTTATTACAATCCCAAAATAAAAAAAACTTAGAAAATAATTAATTTTAACAATAGCAAAGTAAATCGAATCCAACAATAAGCATGGCCCTCGAGTCCTCTCCGGCTCCATCTCCGCGATCTATTCATCGCAAAATGTTAAGGAAAGGGGTGAGTCACCAAGACTCGTGTGTAATCCCCACCCCAGAAAGCAACTTATACACAAGTCATTAATAAACATGCACATGCAACCCAACCTAACCATCCATACTCCTTAACTACCCCATGTGGTCAAAAGCACCGTGGTCAAAACCATCGATAACTTAGAGTCACAAATCAAATGATGGGGCCAACCCATCGTGGTCAAAACCACCGATGACCATAGGTCACAAATAATCAAGTGTGGTCAAAACCACTAGTGGTACCAAACCACCGGGACTTAGTCGCAAATAATCAATCGATGTGGTCAAAACCACTAATGACCATAGGTCACAAATAATCGATGGGGCCAACCCATCTTGTGGTCAAAACCATCGACGATCCATAAAATCATCCCCTCCTCTCATCAATCCCACCATCACATGCTTTTATATCAATTTTCATATATCATGTCATAGCATTTAATATCACGTGATAGCATGCAAATCATATATCAAAAGTCACAAGTTAGGGACTTACCGAAAACCATTATTATGCCACAAGCTAATCACAACCAAAAGATTAAGGGCAAACAATAAAGTCATGAAATTAATAAAGTGTGTATTGAGATCTTACACACTGTTACTATCGTAATTCCTAGATCTCAAACTCCGATCTACAACGCTAGATCTTGACCCTACATTCGCCAATCATCTTTGTTAGTATCAAAACCTATTCACCAAACCAAGATTATACCAAAGGGTTTCACACGAACCCAAAACCTTACCTACACGTCCTTTAAACACTAACCACCTTACGATATATAAATCCGTTTCACTTCCCTACAATCGGCAACCATACATATTAGTAGCCTTTGGCTTTTCGATCACTAAAATATTGTCTATTAAAATAGATCCTTACCACCACTTACCTTAGGGGAATAAATCCCGAAAGCTTTCCTTAATGGCTATGGCTTCCCACACTTATTGAAAATTGGCAGCACCCTTTTCCTCAAGGGAGATTCGGCCTAAGCACAATTGGAGGGCTGGAATTTTGAGAAGAAGAGAAGGGGTATTCGGCTAAGAAGAAACAACAATGCTGGAAATTTCTGAGCAAATTTTGGCTAAGAGTTAAGGGAGAATTCAAGACAATGAAGAGAGGAAGAAGAAAAAGAATTTGCTGGAAATTTTCTCTTAAAGAGGGGTATATTCGGCTAAAAGGAGCAAGAAAAAGCTGGAAGTTTTGAATAGTTTTGGTTAGGGAACAATTGAGAATTCGGCAGCAGCAAAATTTGGGGAGAAGAAAAGAAAATTGTTTTAACTTTGACACTTCTTTGCTGTACAAAATAGATATGGACAGCCCCCCTCAAGGAGTCCAAAATTCGGCCAACACCTCTCTTCTAGGTGATAAATTCCAGCTTTTATTTAAATTAAATTTATCTTTTGTTATCCCTTAATCACCTCTTTAGCAAGTTTAATGAAATTTAACTACTAATACTACTCCCTTCCAGCCGAATAAGTGCAAAAATTAAGCCTTATCTCTAACATTTAAGGAGTCCAAATAGCAGCCAGCACCTACTCTCCTTCACGCCAGCAGCAAAGAGGGAAAAAAATAAAATCCATGCTGCTTCTTGGGCTCGAACCAGCGTCCTCAAGCAGCAGCCTTCCCTTAAACGCCCCTTGCCACTCTTCCCTTTAGACTTTCATGACATAAAGCCTTCACATTTTAATTATAAGCCTGCTTCTTGGCCCTCTTCCCCTTTAACGCAAAAGGCCCAAAATAATTGCTCCTTGCGTCCTTTACGTCTCGAACCCGAGACCTGCCACTTCTAAACTCTTAAGTGGCGCCCCAAGCCACTCCAACCACCTGGACTTTCATGTCCGATCCTTACCCGAAATTTATTTAAAGCCTTCATAGCCCTAACGCCCAAAAAAGCCCACAAGGAAAAATATAAACTCCTTGCTTCCTTCATGTCTCGAACCCAAGACCCCCTTTTTAACCCCTAGGCGCACCAAGCTAATGTGCCAATTACTTTCTTGTGTCATGCTTCTCCCAATTTTTATTTAAACACTATCTCCACCTAGCTTCCTCCTTTTTAAGCCCTTGAAAAGAAATTTTTAATTCCAAATCTATCCTAATTCAGGGTTATGTCAAGGCCTTAAATATGCTTAAAATCAAAATATTTATTTCTACAGCACATACATAGGAAATTAATTAAATTTTCAAAAACCCTATTTTAGGATGTTACTGCTTCTACCCCCTTAAAAATAATTTCGTCCTCGAAATTACTTACTAACGAATAGTCGACATCTTAACTCACCAGTACTACGCTTATGTCATGACTCGATCTTAATAAAATTATCTTACTTCCGGACCCGTGACCAGACCTCGCGGGCTCGGCAGGGTCATCCTATCTCTACCACGGCCACGCGGTGGACGTCCATGACCTCTTGAACTCATTCTAACTATTGTGCTTATCTGTTTAAAAATTTTATGTATTAGTACTTGTTTCATTGGATTACCCGCGAAGGAATTTTATGATAAGAGTTTAGGAGTGGTTCTTTCGTAACATACATACACATAGTTTTCCATTCATTCATTCAAGAGACGTTGTTGACTTCATTGTGATCGTTTTTCCACTACCCAGGGGTATTTTCGTAATTTGTCCTACAGGGGTATTTTTGTAATTTTTTCAACAATATAGGTTCTCGGATGATTTTATCAAAAAGTATTTTAGAACTCTTAAATTCCCGGTATTTGGAAAAATTTTGAAACTGGGGTATTTTGTAATTTTGGACCTCGTGGGTATTTGGTAATTTTTACAAATCGGGATATTTCAAAAGTTGTAAAACTTTGAGAGCTCTTTTTGATAATTGCATTTTCCAAAATAGTGATGTTGCAAAATTTTTGAAAATCAGGGTTATTCTGGTAATTTTGTTGGTTAGGGGCAATTTTGTAATTTCACCACTAGGGGTATTTTAGTAATTTTTCATAAAAAGATTTCCAAAATTTGGTTCTAGTTGATTTCACAAAAGAAGGATATTTTGAAAATTTTCTATTTGAAAATTTTTCATATGGAGGGTATTTTGGTAATTTACAAGCCAGGGGTATTTTGGTCATTTTTCAAACTGAGGGGTATTTTAGTCATTTTTTTAAAACAAGGTTTTTATTGCTTCAAAAACAAAATGGCTAGTCCCTTTCGGGTTTTAGTTATCGAGTTTAGCCTGTGAGTGTGTCGTCTCAGCTGGGATGAACCGTCACTACGCACCAGGTAGGATTCAAGTGAGTAGGAGGTGAGTCACGAGGACTGCTTAAATACCAGGCCCCCACCAAATCCAATCCTAGACATGCGTATAACGATTGCCACATTCCTTGCTTAGTGACAACTCACAGGGTTTGTTTATGGAGTCATTAAATCTTATGCATTGTTTGTTGGGGTATGCTAACCCTAGGGTTCAACAATTTCTATTCTAATAGTCTACGTTCCCAATTTTACCCTTCTACCCCTCATCAAATATTCACAAAAATGGATAGAAGTACTTACCTGGGCGGATAGGTGCCGGAGACTCGGTGCCAAGCTGTTCAACCCATAAACAATTTTCCAAAACATTCTAATAAGGCCTACTAACAAAAATGTTTTGGGCCTTGGGCCCCCTACAATGAGTTTTGAACTGTGCTCGATACAAAAAGGAACACCCCAAACCCATTTACGAGTCCCTGACGGATCTGGTATGTCACGGAGTAAAATAATTTGAGTCACTTGGAAAGTTTGGTGAAAATTTGATAAAATTTGGTCAAGTATGAAAACGGGTTTGAAAACTTAGTTGGGCTTTAATAAACATAGTTGGGTTGATAGACCCTTTTGAAATCATTGATCATGTATCATTTTAAAATCATCAAAGTGATAGTTGACTTAGTGAATTTTGTTACCCGATGGTAACTTCTTGGAAAACCCGTTAAATTTTGTTAAGTTTGAAAAGGGTACTTTTAACCTGTTCAATTAATATTTATAAAATTCCATTTGTAACATAACATAGGTAAAATAAAACAATTGAAACAAACATCCAAAATAATAATAGCGGCCTTATTACAATCCCAAAATAAAAAACTTAGAAAATAATTAATTTTAACAATAGCAAAGTAAATCGAATCCAACAATAAGCATGGCCGCCTCGAGTCCTCTCGGCTCCATCTCCGCGATCTATTCATCCGCAAAATGTTAAGGAAAGGGGTGAGTCACCAAGACTCAGGTGTAATCCCCACCCAGTAAAGCAACTCATACACAAGTCATTAATAAACATGCACATGCAACCCAACCTAACCATCCATACTCCTTAACTACCCCATGTGGTCAAAACCACCGGTGGTCAAAACCATCGATGACTTAGAGTCACAAATCAAATGATGGGGCCAACCCATCGTGTGGTCAAAACCACCGATGACCATAGGTCACAAATAATCAAGTGTGGTCAAAACCATTGGTGGTACCAAACCACCGGGACTTAGTCGCAAATAATCAATCGATGTGGTCAAAACCACTAATGACCATAGGTCACAACCAACCCATCTTGTGGTCAAAACCACCGACGACGATCCATAAAATCATCCCCTCCTCTCATCAATCCCACCATCACATGCTTTTATATCAATTTTCATATATCATGTCATAGCATTTAATATCACGTGATAGCATGCAAATCATATATCAAAAGTCACAAGTTAGGGACTTACCGAAAACCATGATTATGCCACAAGCTAATCACAACCAAAAGATTAAGGGCAAACAATAAAGTCATGAAATTAATAAAGTGTGTATTGAGATCTTACACTGTTACTATCGTAATTCCTAGATCTCAAACTCCGATCTACAACGCTAGATCTTGACCCTACATTCGCCAATCATCTTTGTTAGTATCAAAAGCCTATTCGCCAAACCAAGATTATACCAAAGGGTTTCACACGAACCCAAACCTTACCTACACGTCCTTTAAACACTAACCACCTTACGATATATAAACTGTTTCACTTCCCTACAATCGGCAACCATACATATTAGTAGCCTTTGGCTTTTCGATCACTAAAAATATTGTCTATTAAAATAGATCCTTACCACCACTTACCTTAGGGGAATAAATCCCGAAAGCTTTCCTTAATGGCTATGGCTTCCCACACTTATTGAAAATTGGCAACACACTTTTCCTCAAGGGAGATTCGGCCTAAGCACAATTGGAGGGCTGGAATTTTGAGAAGAAGAGAAGGGGTATTCGGCTAAGAAGAAACAACAATGCTGGAAATTTCTGAGCAAATTTTGGCTAAGAGTTAAGGAGAATTCTAAGAAGACAATGAAGAGAGGAAGAAGAAAAGAATTTGCTGGAAATTTTCTCTTAAAGAGGGGTATATTCGGCTAAAAGGAGCAAGAAAAGCTAGAAGTTTTGAATAGTTTTGGTTAGGGAACAATTGAGAATTCTAAGAACAAAATTTGGGGAGAAGAAAAGAAAATTGTTTTAACTTTGACACTTCTTTCTTTGTACAAAATAGATATGGACAGTCCCCTCAAGGAGTCCAAAATTCGCCAACACCTCTCTTCTAGGTGATAAATTCCACTTTTATTTAAATTAAATTTATCTTTTGTTATCCCTTAATCACCTCTTTAGCAAGTTTAATGAAATTTAACTACTAATACTACTCCCTTCCATCGAATAAGTGCAAAAATTAAGCCTTATCTCTAACATTTAAGGAGTCCAAATAGCACCAAAGACCTACTCTCCTTCACGCCAAAGAAAGAGGAAAAAAATAAAATCCATGCTGCTTCTTGGGCTCGAACCAGCATCCTCAAGCAGCAGCCTTCCCTTAAACGCCCCTTGCCACTCTTCCCTTTAGACTTTCATGACATAAAGCCTTCACATTTTAATTATAAGCCTGCTTCTTGGCCCTCTTCCCTTTAACTAAAAGGCCCAAAATAATTGCTCCTTGCGTCCCTTACGCCTCGAACCCGAGACCGCCACTCTAAACTCTTAAGTGGCGCCCAAGCCACTCCAACCACCGGACTTTCATGTCCGATCCTTACCAAATTTATTTAAAGCCTTCATAGCCCTAACGCCCAAAAAATCCCACAGGGAAAAATATAAACTCCTTGCTTCCTTCATGTCTCGAACCCAAGACCCCTTTTTAACCCCTAGGCGCACCAAGCTAATGTGCCAATTACTTTCTTGTGTCATGCTTCTCCCAATTTTATTTAAACCCTATCCCCACCTAGCTTCCTCCTTTTAAGCCCTTGAAAAGAAATTTTAATTCCAAATCATTCTAATTAGGGGTTATGTCAAGGCCTTAAATATGCTTAAAATCAAAATATTTATTTCTACAGCACATACATAGGAAATTAATTAAATTTTCAACAACCCCTATTTTAGGGTGTTACAGTTCTACCCCTTAAAAATAATTTCGTCCTCGAAATTACTTACTAACGAATAGTCGACATCTTAACTCACCATACTACGCTTATGTCTGCAGACTCTGATCTTAATAAAATTATCTTACTTCAGGACCCGTGACCAGACCTCGCGGGCTCCGACAGGGTCATCCTACCTCTACCACGGCCACGCGGCGAACGTCCATGACCTCTTGAACTCATTCTAACTATTGCGCTTATCTGTTTAAAAATTTTATGTATTAGTACTTGTTTCACTGGATTACCCGAAAAGGAATTTTATGATAAGAGTTTAGGAGTGGTTCTTTCGTAACATACATACACACAGTTTTCCATTCATTCATTCAAGAGACGTTGTTGACTTCATTGTGATCGTTTTCCCACTACCCAGGGGTATTTTCGTAATTTGTCCTACTGGGGTATTTTTGTAATTTTTCAACAATATAGGTTCTCGGATGATTTTATCAAAAGTATTTTAGAACTCTTAAATTCTCGGTATTTGGAAAAATTTTGAAACTGGGGTATTTTGTAATTTTGGACCTCATGGGTATTTCGGTAATTTTTCACAAATCAGGGATATTTCAAAAGTTGTAAAACTTTGAGAGCTCTTTTTGATAATTGCATTTTCCAAAATAGTGATGTTGCAAAATTTTTGAAAATCAGGGTTATTTTGGTAATTTTGTTGGTTGGGCAATTTTGTAATTTCACCACTAGGGGTATTTTAGTAATTTTTCATAAAAGATTTCCAAAATTTGGTTCTAGTTGATTTCACAAAGAAGGATATTTTGAAAATTTTCTATTTGAAAATTTTTCATATGGAGGGTATTTTGGTAATTTATAAGCCGGGGTATTTTGGTCATTTTTCAAACTGAGGGGTATTTTAGTCATTTTTTTTAAAACAAGGTTTTTATTGCTTCAAAAACAAAACGGCTAGTCCCTTTCGGGTTTTAGTTATCGAGTTTAGCCTGTGAGTGTGTCTCGGCTTGGGATGAACATCACTACGCACTGTAGGATTCAAGTGAGTAGGAGGTGAGTCACGAAGATCGCTTAAATACCGTGCCCCACCAAATCCAATCCTAGACATGCGATAACGATTGCCACATTCCTTGCTTAGTGACAACTCACTGTGGTTTGTTTATGGAGTCATTAAATCTTATGCATTGTTTGTTGGGGTATGCTAACCCTGTGGTTCAACAATTTCTATTCTAATAGTCTACGTTCCCAATTTTACCCTTCTACCCCTCATCAAATATTCACAAAAATGGATAGAAGTACTTACCTGGGCGGATAGCTGCCGGAGACTCGGTGCCATGCTGTTCAACCCATAAACAATTTTCCAAAACATTCTAATAAGGCCTACTAACAAAAACGTTTTGGGCCTTGGGCCCCCACAATGAAGTTTTGAACCTGCTCGATACCAAAAAGGAACACCCCAAACCCAGCCCACGAGTCCTGACCGGATCTGGTATGTCACGGAGTAAAATAATTTGAGTCACTTGGAAAGTTTGGTGAAAATTTGATAAAATTTGGCTGAAGTATGAAAACGGGGTTTGAAAACTTAGTTGGGCTTTAATAAACATAGTTGGGTTGATAGACCCTTTTGAAATCATTGATCATGTATCATTTTAAAATCATCAAAGTGATAGTTGACTTAGTGAATTTTGTTACCCGATGGTAACTTCTTGGAAAACCCGTTAAATTTTGTTAAGTTTGAAAAGGTTACTTTTAACCGGTTCAATTAATATTTATAAAATTCCATTTGTAACATAACATAGGTAAAATAAAACAGTGAAACAAACATCCAAAATAATAATAGCGGCCTTATTACAATCCCAAAATAAAAAACTTAGAAAATAATTAATTTTAACAATAGCAAAGTAAATCGAATCCAACAATAAGCATGGCCGCCTCGAGTCCTCTCCGGCTCCATCTCCGCGATCTATTCATCTGCAAAATGTTAAGGGAAAGGGGGTGAGTCACCAAGACTCAGTGTGTAATCCCCCACCCGGTAAAGCAACTCATACACAAGTCATTAATAAACATGCACATGCAACCCAACCTAACCATCCATACTCCTTAACTACCCCGTGTGGTCAAAACCACTGGTGGTCAAAACCACTGATGACTTAGAGTCACAAATCAAATGATGGGGCCAACCCATCGTGTGGTCAAAACCACTGATGACCATAGGTCACAAATAATCAAGTGTGGTCAAAACCACTGGTGGTACCAAACCACTGGGACTTAGTCGCAAATAATCAATCGATGTGGTCAAAACCACTAATGACCATAGGTCACAAATAATCGATGGGGCCAACCCATCTTGTGGTCAAAACCATCGACGACGATCCATAAAATCATCCCTCCTCTCATCAATCCCACCATCACATGCTTTTATATCAATTTTCCTATATCATGTCATAGCATTTAATATCACGTGATAGCATGCAAATCATATATCAAAAGTCACAAGTTAGGGGACTTGACCGAAAACCATGATTATGCCACAAGCTAATCACAACCAAAAGATTAAGGGCAAACAATAAAGTCATGAAATTAATAAAGTGTGTATTGAGATCTTACACACTGTTACTATCGTAATTCCTAGATCTCAAACTCCGATCTACAACGCTAGATCTTGACCCTACATTCGCCAATCATCTTTGTTAGTATCAAAAGCCTATTCGCCAAACCAAGATTATACCAACAGGTTTCACACGAACCCGAAACCTTACCTACACATCCTTTGAACACTAACCACCTTAAGATATATAAATTCGTTTCACTTCCCTACAATCGGCAACCATACATATTAGTAGCCTTCGGCTTTTCGATCACTAAAAATATTGTCTATTAAAATAGATCCTTACCACCACTTACCTTAAGGGAATAAATCCTGAAAGCTTTCCTTAATGGCTATGGATTCCCACACTTATTGAAAATCGGCAGCACCCTTTTCCTCAAGGGAGATTCGGCCTAAGCACAATTGGAGGGCTAGAATTTTGAGAAGAAGAGAAGGGGTATTCGGCTAAGAAGAAACAACAATGCTAGAAATTTCTGAGCAAATTTTGGCTAAGAGTTAAGGGAGAATTCAAAAGACAATGAAGAGAGGAAGAAGAAAAAGAATTTGCTTGGAAATTTTCTCTTAAAGAGGGGTATATTCGGCTAAAAGGAGCAAGAAAAAGTGGAAGTTTTGAATAGTTTTGGTTAGGGAACAATTGAGAATTTAAGAAAGAAAATTTGGGGAGAAGAAAAGAAAATTGTTTTAACTTTGACACTTCTTTCTTTGTACAAAATAGATATGGATGACCCCCCTCAAGGAGTCCAAAATTCGCCAACACTCTCTTCTAGGTGATAAATTCCACTTTTATTTAAATTAAATTTATCTTTTGTTATCCCTTAATCACCTCTTTAGCAAGTTTAATGAAATTTAACTACTAATACTACTCCTTCCAACCGAATAAGTGCAAAAATTAAGCCTTATCTCTAACATTTAAGGAGTCCAATATAGCAAGCACCTACTCTCCTTTACGCCAAAGAAGAAAGAGGAAAAATAAAATCCTTCATCGCTTGGGTTCGAACCATATCCTCAAGCAAGCAGAGCCTTCCTTAAATGCCCTTGCCACTCTTCCCTTTAGACTTTCATGACATAAAGCCTTCACCTTTTAATTATAAGCCTGCTTCTTGGCCCTCTTCCCCTTTAACGCAAAAGGCCCAAAATAATTGCTCCTTGCGTCCCTTACGTCTCGAACCCGAGACCTGCCACTTCTAAACTCTTAAGTGGCGCCCCAAGCCACTCCAACCACCTAGACTTTCATGTCTGATCCTTACCCGAAATTTATTTAAAGCCTTCCTAGCCCTAACGCCTAAAAAGCCCACAAGGAAAAATATAAACTCCTTGCTTCCTTCATGTCTCGAACCCAAGACCCCCTTTTTAACCCCTAGGCGCACCAAGCCAATGTGCCAATTACTTTCTTGTGTCATGCTTCTCCCAATTTTTATTTAAACCCTATCTCCACCTAGCTCCCCCCTTTTAAGCCCTTGAAAAGAAATTTTAATTCCAAATCATTCTAATTCGTGGTTATGTCAAGGCCTTAAATATGCTTAAAATCAAAATATTTATTTCTACAGCACATACATAGGAAATTAATTAAATTTTCAACAACCCTATTTTAGGATGTTACGCTTCTACCCCTTAAAAATAATTTTGCCCTCAAATTACTTACTAATTAATTGTTGTACATCTTAACTCACCAGACTATGCTTATGTCACAAGACTCGATCTTAATAAAATTATCTTACTTCCGGACCGTGACTGGACCTCATGGGCTCGACAAGGTCATCCTACCTCTACCACTACCACGCGGTGTAACGCTCATGACCTCTTGAACTCATTCTAACTATTGTGCTTATCTGCTTTAAAAATTTATGTATTAGTACTTGTTTCATTGGATTACCCGAAGGAATTTTATGATAAGAGTTTAGGAGTGGTTCTTCGTAACATACATACACATAGTTTTCCATTCATTAATTCAAGAGACGTTGTTGACTTCATTGTGATCGTTTTCCACTACCAAGGGGTATTTTCGTAATTTGTCCCTATGGGGTATTTTGTAATTTTTCAACAATATAGGTTCTCGGATGGATTTTATCAAAAGTATTTTAGAACTCTTAAATTCCGGGTATTTGGAAAATTTTGAAACCGGGGTATTTTTAATTTTGGACCTCGTGGGTATTTTGGTAATTTTTCACAAATCGGGGATATTTCAAAAGTTGTAAAACTTTGAGAGCTCTTTTGATAATTGCATTTTCCAAAATAGTGATGTTGCAAAATTTTTGAAAATTCGGGTTATTCGTAATTTTGTTGGTTGGGGCAATTTTGTAATTTCACCACTAGGGGTATTTTAGTAATTTTACATAAATAGATTTCCAAAATTTGGTTCTATTTGATTTCACAAAACAAGGATATTTTGAAAATTTTCTATTTGAAAATTTTTCATATGGAGGTATTTTGGTAATTTATAAGTTGGGGTATTTTGGTCATTTTTCAAACCGAGGGTATTTTAGTCATTTTTTTAAAACAAGGTTTTATTGCTTCAAAAACAAATGGCTAGTCCCTTTGGGTTTTAGTTATCTAGTTTAGCTCGTGAGTGTGTCGTCTCATTTGGGATGAACCGTCACTACGCACTGCGTAGGATTCAAGTGAGTAGGAGGTGAGTCACGAGGATCTGCTTAAATACTGTGCCCCCACCGAATCCAATCCTAGACATGCGATAACGATTGCCACATTCCTTGCTTAGTGACAACTCACGTGGTTTGTTTATGGAGTCATTAAATCTTATGCATTGTTTGTTGGGGTATGCTAACCCTAGGTTCAACAATTTCTATTCTAATAGTCTACGCTCCCAATTTTACCCTTCTACCCTCATCAAATATTCACAAAATGGATAGAAGTACTTACAGGCGGATAGGTGCGGAGACTCGGTGCCATGTCTGTTCAACCCATAAACAATTTTCCAAAACATTCTAATAAGGCCTACTAACAAAAACGTTTTGGGCCTTGGGCCCCACAACCGAAGTTTTAAACCTGCTCGATACACAAAATGTAACACCCCAAACCCGGCCCACGAGTCCTGATCGGATCTAGTATGTCATGGAGTAAAATAATTTGAGTCACTTGGAAAGTTTGGTGAAAATTCGATAAAATTTGGCTGAAGTATGTAAACGGGGTTTGAAAACTTAGTTGGGCTTTAATAAACATAGTTGGGTTGATAGACCCTTTTGAAATCATTGATCATGTATCATTTTAAAATCATCAAAGTGATAGTTGACTTAGTGAATTTTGTTACCCGATGGTAACTTCTTGAAAACCCGTTAAATTTTGTTAAGTTTGAATAGGTTACTTTTAACCTGCTCAATTAATATTTATAAAATTCTATTTGTAACATAACATAGGTAAAATAAAACAGTTGAAACAAACATCCAAAATAATAATAGCGGCCTTATTACAATCCCAAAATCAAAAACTTAGAAAATAATTAATTTTAACAATAGCAAAGTAAATCGAATCCAACAATAAGCATGGCCCCGAGTCCTCTCCGGCTCCATCTCCGCGATCTATTTATCCAGTAAAATGTTAAGGAAAGGGGTGAGTCACCAAGACTCATGTGTAATCCCCACCCAGTAAAGCAACTCATACACAAGTCATTAATAAACATGCACATGCAACCTAACCTAACCATCCATACTCCTTAACTACCCCGTGTGGTCAAAACCACTGGTGGTCAAAACCATCGATGACTTAGAGTCACAAAATCAAATGATGGGGCCAACCCATCGTGTGGTCAAAACCACCGATGACCATAGGTCACAAATAATCAAGTGTGGTCAAAACCACTGGTGGTACCAAACCACTGGGACTTAGTCACAAATAATCAATCGATGTGGTCAAAACCACTGATGACCATAGGTCACAAATAATGTGATGGGTCCAACCCATCTTGTGGTCAAAACCACTGACGACAGTCCATAAAATCATCCCCCTCCTCTCATCAATCCCACCATCACATGCTTTTATATCAATTTTCATATATCATGTCATACCATTTAATATCACGTGATAGCAGGCAAATCATATATCAAAAGTCACAAGTTAGGGGACTTACCCGAAAACCATGATTATGCCACAAGCTAATCACAACCAAAAGATTAAGGGCAAACAATAAAGTCATGAAATTAATAAAGTGTGTATTGAGATCTTACTCACCTGTTACTATCGTAATCCCTAGATCTCGAAACTCCGATCTACAATGCTAGATCTTGACCCTACATTCGGCCAATCATCTTTGTTAGTATCAAAAGCCTATTCGGCCAAACCAAGATTATACCAAAGGGTTTCACATGAACCCGAAACCTTACCTACACGTCCTTTAAACACTAACCACCTTACGATATATAAATCCGTTTCACTTCCCTACAATCGGCAACCATACATATTAGTAGCCTTTGGCTTTTCGATCACTAAAAATATTGTCTATTAAAATAGATCCTTACCACCACTTACCTTAAGGGAATAAATCCTGAAAGCTTTCCTTAATGGCTATGGCTTCCCACACTTATTGAAAATCGGCAGCACCCTTTTCCTCAAGGGAGATTTGGCCTAAGCACAATTGGAGGGTTGGAATTTTGAGAAGAAGAGAAGGGGTATTCGGCTAAGAAGAAACAACAATGCTGGAAATTTCTGAGCAAATTTTGGCTAAGAGTTAAGGGAGAATTCGGCAGCACAATGAAGAGAGGAAGAAGAAAAAGAATTTGCTGGAAATTTTCTCTTAAAGAAGGGGTATATTCGGCTAAAAGGAGCAAGAAAAAGCTGGAAGTTTTGAATAGTTTTGGTTAGGGAACAATTGAGAATTCGGCAGTGGCAAAATTTAAGGAGAAGAAAAGAAAATTATTTTAACTTTGACACTTCTTTGCTGTACAAAATAGATATGGACAGCCCCCCCTCAAGGAGTCCAAAATTCGGCCAACACCTCTCTTTTAGGTGATAAATTCTAGCTTTTATTTAAATTAAATTTATCTTTTGTTATCCCTTAATCACCTCTTTAGCAAGTTTAATGAAATTTAACTACTAATACTACTCCCTTCCAAATTTAATAAGTGCAAAATTAAGCCTTATCTCTAACATTTAAGGAGTCCAAATAGCAACCAAGACCTACTCTCCTTCACGCCAAAGAAGAAAGAGGGAAAAATAAAATCCATGTCGCTTCTTGGCTCGAACCAGTATCCTCAAGCAAAGACCTTCCCTTAAACGCCCCTTGGCACTCTTCCTTTTAGACTTTCATGACATAAAGCCTTCACCTTTTAATTATAAGCCTGCTTCTTGGCCCTCTTCCCCTTTAACGCAAAAGGCCCAAAATAATTGCTCCTTGCGTCCCTTACGTCTCGAACCCGAGACCTGCCACTTCTAAACTCTTAAGTGGCACCCCAAGCCACTCAAACCACCTAGACTTTCATGTCCGATCCTTACCGGAAATTTATTTAAAGCCTTCCTAGCCCTAACGCCCAAAAAATCCCACAAGGAAAAATATAAACTCCTTGCTTCCTTCATGTCTCGAACCCAAGACCCCATTTTTAACCCCTAGGCGCACCAAGCCAATGTGCCAATTACTTTCTTGTGCCATGCTTCTCCCAATTTTTATTTAAACCCTATCTCCACCTAGCTGCCTCCTTTTTAAGCCCTTGAAAAGAAATTTTTAATTCCAAATCATTCTAATTTAGGGTTATGTCAAGGCCTTAAATATGCATAAAAATCAAAATATTTATTTCACAGCACATACATAGGAAATTAATTAAATTTTCAACAACCCCTATTTTAGGGTGTTACGCTTCTACCCTTAAAAATAATTTCGTCCTCGAAATTACTTACTAACTAATAGTCGTACATCTTAACTCACCAGTACTACGCTTATGTCACAGACTCGATCTTAATAAAATTATCTTACTTCGGACCCATGACCGACCTCGCAGACTCGGAGAGGTCATCCTACCTCTACCACGGCCACGCCTGGCGAATGTCCATGACCTCTTGAACTCATTCTAACTATTGCGCTTATCTGCTTAAAAATTTTATGTATTAGTACTTGTTTCCTTTGGATTACCCGAAGGAATTTTATGATAAGAGTTTAGGAGTGGTTCTTCGTAACATACATACACACGCTTTCCATTCATTCATTCAAGAGACGTTGTTGACTTCATTGTGATCGTTTTTCCACTACCGTGGGTATTTTCGTAATTTGTCTTCTGTGGGTATTTTTGTAATTTTTTCAACAATATAGGTTCTCGGTGATTTTATCAAAAGTATTTTAGAACTCTTAAATTTCGGGTATTTGGAAAAATTTTGAACCGGGGTATTTGGTAATTTTGGACCTCGTGGGTATTTCGATAATTTTTCACAAATCAGGGATATTTCAAAAGTTGTAAAACTTTGAGAGCTCTTTTTGATAATTGCATTTTCCAAAATAGTGATGTTGCAAAATTTTGAAAATAAGGGTTATTCTCGTAATTTTGTTGGTTAGGCAATTTTGTAATTTCACCACTAGGGGTATTTTAGTAATTTTTCATAAAAGATTTCCAAAATTTGGTTATAGTTGATTTCACAAAGAAGGATATTTTGAAAATTTTTATTTGTTAATTTTTCAGGTATTTTGGTAATTTACAAGCGGGTATTTTGGTCATTTTCAAAGGGTATTTTAGTCATTTTTTTAAAACAAGGTTTTATTGCTTCAAAACAAACGGCTAGTCCCTTTCGGTTTTAGTTATCAAGTATAGCTTTGTAAGTGTGTCGTCAATTTGGGATGAACAAGTACCACGCACTGTAGGATTCAAGTGAGTAGGAGGTGAGTCACGAGGACTGCTTAAATACCAGGCCCCCACCGAATCCAATCCTAAACATGTGTATAACGATTGCCACATTCCTTGCTTAGTGACAACTCACAGGGTTTGTTTATGGAGTCATTAAATCTTATGCATTGTTTGTTGGGGTATGCTAACCCTAGGGTTCAACAATTTCTATTCTAATAGTCTACGTTCCCAATTTTACCCTTCTACCCCTCATCAAATATTCACAAAAATGGATAGAAGTACTTACCTGGGCGGATAGGTGCCGGAGACTCGGTGCCATGCTGTTCAACCCATAAGCAATTTTCCAAAACATTCTAATAAGGCCTACTAACAAAAACGTTTTGGGCCTTGGGCCACCCACAGTCGAGTTTTAAACCGGGCTCTGATACCAAAAATGTAACACCCCAAACTCGACCCACGAGTCTTGACCGGATCTGGTATGTCACGGAGTAAAATAATTTGAGTCACTTGGAAAGTTTTGGTGAAAATTCGATAAAATTTGGCTGAAGTATGAAAACGGGGTTTGAAAACTTAGTTGGGCTTTAATAAACATAGTTGGGTTGATAGACCCTTTTGAAATCATTGATCATGTATCATTTTAAAATCATCAAAGTGATAGTTGACTTAGTGAATTTTGTTACCCGATGGTAACTTCTTGGAAAACTCGTTAAATTTTGTTAAGTTTGAAAAGGTTACTTTTAACCTGCTCAATTAATATTTATAAAATTCCATTTGTAACATATCATAGGTAAAATAAAATAGTGAAACAAACATCCAAAATAATAATAGCGGCCTTATTACAATCCCAAAATAAAAAACTTAGAAAATAATTAATTTTAACAATAGCAAAGTAAATCGAATCCAACAATAAGCATGGTCAGCCTCGAGTCCTCTCGGCTCCATCTCCGCGATCTATTCATCGCAAAATGTTAAGGAAAGGGTGAGTCACCAAGTCTCAGTGTAATCCCCACCCAGTAAAGCAACTCATACACAAGTCATTGATAAACATGCACATGCAACCCAACCTAACCATCCATACTCCTTAACTACCCGTGTGGTCAAAACCACCGTGGTCAAAACCATCGATGACTTAGAGTCACAAATCAAATGATGGGGCCAACCCATCATGTGGTCAAAACAACCGATGACCATAGGTCACAAATAATCAAGTGTGGTCAAAACCATCGGTGGTACCAAACCACCGGAACTTAGTCGCAAATAATCAATCGATGTGGTCAAAACCATCGATGACCATAGGTCACAAATAATCGATGGGGCCAACCCATCTTATGGTCAAAACCATCGACGACATATCCATAAAATCATCCCTCCTCTCATCAATCCCACCATCACATGCTTTTATATCAATTTTCATATATCATGTCAAAGCATTTAATATCACGTGATAGCATGCAAATCATATATCAAAAGTCACAAGTTAGGGACTTACCGAAAACCATGATTATGCCACAAGCTAATCACAACCAAAAGATTAAGGGCAAACAATAAAGTCATGAAATTAATAAAATGTGTATTGAGATCTTACACACTGTTACTATCGTAATTCCTAGATCTCAAACTCCGATCTACAACGCTAGATCTTGACACTACATTCGCCAATCATCTTTGTTAGTATCAAAAGCCTATTCGCCAAACCAAGATTATACCAAAGGGTTTCACACGAACCCGAAACCTTACCTACACGCCCTTTGAACACTAACCACCTTATGATATATAAATCCGCTTCACTTCCTACAATCGGCAACCATACATATTAGTAGCCTTCGCTTTTCGATCACTAAAAATATTGTCTATTAAAATAGATCCTTACCGCCACTTACCTTAGGGGAATAAATCCCGAAAGCTTTCCTTAATGGCTATGGCTTCCCACACTTATTGAAAATCGGCATCACCCTTTTCCTCAAGGGAGATTCAGCCTAAGCACAATTGGAGGGCTGGAATTTTGAGAAGAAGAGAAGGGGTATTCGGCTAAGAAGAAACAACAATGCTGGAAATTTCTGAGCAAATTTTGGCTAAGAGTTAAGGGAGAATTCAAAGACAATTAAGAGAGGAAGAAGAAAAAGAATTTGCTGGAAATTTTCTCTTAAAGAGGGGGTATATTCGGCTAAAAGGAGCAAGAAAAAGATGGAAGTTTTGAATAGTTTTGGTTAGGGAACAATTGAATTCGGCAGCAGCAAAATTTGGGGAGAAGAAAAGAAAATTGTTTTAACTTTGACACTTCTTTGCTGTACAAAATAGATATGGACAGCCCCCCCTCAAGGAGTCCAAAATTCGGCCAACACCTCTCTTCTAGGTGATAAATTCCAGCTTTTATTTAAATTAAATTTATCTTTTGTTATCCTTAATCACCTCTTTAGCAAGTTTAATGAAATTTAACTACTAATACTACTCCCTTCCAAAGAATAAGTGCAAAATTAAGCCTTATCTCTAACATTTAAGGAGTCCAAATAGCAACCAAGACCTACTCTCCTTCACGCCAAAGAACAAAGAGGAAAAAATAAAATCCATGCTGCTTCTTGGGCTCAAACCAGCGTCCTCAAGCAGCAGCCTTTCCTTAAACGCCCCTTGCCACTCTTCCCTTTAGACTTTCATGACATAAAGCCTTCACCTTTTAATTATAAGCCTACTTCTTGGCCCTCTTCCCCTTTAACGCAAAAGGCCCAAAATAATTGCTCTTTGCATCCTTTACGTCTCGAACCCGAGACCTGCCACTTCCCAAGCCACTCCAACCACCTGGACTTTCATGTCCGATCCTTACCCGAAATTTATTTAAAGCCTTCCTAGCCCTAACGCCCAAAAAGCCCACAAGGAAAAATATAAACTCATTGCTTCCTTCATGTCTCGAACCCAAGACCCCCTTTTTAACCCCTAGGCGCACCAAGCCAATGTGCCAATTACTTTCTTGTGTCATGCTTCTCCCAATTTTTATTTAAACCCTATCTCCACCTAGCTCCCTCCTTTTTAAGCCCTTGAAAAGAAATTTTTAATTCCAAATCTGTCCTAATTCAGGGTTATGTCAAGGCCTTAAATATGCTTAAAAATCAAAATATTTATTTCTACAGGCACATACATAGGAAATTAATTAAATTTTCAACAACCCCTATTTTAGGGTGTTACACAAGCTTTTGACAATGCCAGTATTGTACAAGAGGCGATCTATTGTTTGATGAAAAAAAAAAGAAGAAAAAAGGTTACTTTGCCATCAAGATTGACTTTAAAAGGCTTTGATCATTTTGAATAAAACTTTATTAGGAAAGTCTTTTTGTTCTTTAACTTTCCAAAGCAATGGATTAATCTTATAATGAGTTGTATTACCTCATTGGAAATATTGGTTATCATTAATGGAGATAAGGTTAACAGTTCCAAACCCTTATATGGGAGTAGACAAGAGGGTCCTTTTTCTTCTTACGATTTCATCCTTTGCATGGAATGCCTTAGTCTTTTCAATACAAAATGCTTGTCTTATGAAGGATTAGATCCCCTTTAAATGCTCTAGGAATTCTTTAGATCTCTTTTATTTCATTTTTGTTGATGATATCATTCTTTTTGCTCATGCCGAAAAAATAAGTGGCTATTCTTCAACGAATTCCTAACACTTTTTGCTTCAAATTAAGACACAAGGTTAGTCTTAAAATATCTATGATTCTTTTTTCTCCCAACATCCACCTAGATAAGAGGATGGAAATATTGAACTCTCTTAGTATTTAAGAAACTACTAATTTATGAAAATACCTTAGGTTCCCCATTAATCATAAGGGAGTTAGCAAAGCCAACTACCATTTCATTACTGAGAAAATCCAATCCAAACTTGCTGGTAGGAAAGTAAGTATGCTTTCACCTATTGGTAGACTTGTTCTTACAAAATCTACCATATCCTTCATCCCCTCTTATTATCTACAATATAGGTAGCTTCCTATCAATACTTGTGAGGACCGACAAAATTAATGGGAACTTGCTATGGGGGTACTAAAGATTGTAACAACTCCATCATGCAATCTGGAAAACATCACCTTTTTCAAAAAGATATGGTGAGCTTGGTATTCAAAAAATGTTTCTTAAAAACCAAGCCCAACTTTTGAAACTTTTGTTAGAAGCTTATTCACAAAAATGAATCCTTATGGGCAAAGCTTTTTAAAGCCAAGTATCTAAATGGTGAACATTGTTCCTCAAATCCTTCTATTACTTGGAATGCTCTTAGGAGTGTCAAGCACATCGTTGAAAAAGGGTTGAAATGAGTTTTTTGTGTTGGAAAATAATGGATATTTTGGAATTTTGAGGCATATTATTTTATTGATAAAATTGAAGGTTTGAATAATAAATTATGGATCTATATTCTATATAATATGCTCAAAATTGTTGAGTGATGAATGATAAATTTATGCTCAAATAAAACAATGGTTCTATCTCTTGATGAAAAGTTGTATCTTTTGAACAATTGTATCCCTTGGAGAATAGATTCATTGTTTTTGGTTTAATATTGCATCTTTTCATTCATTGTGTCTGTTCACTTATATCTATTAACTTTTCAAAAAAACTCTTCATAAATCGATCTAAACCTATTCAATCATTTCCTCTGCTCTATATAAAACCAAGTTAGGAGACTTTCAAAACACATAATCAAAAACCATCAATATAAAAAACTCCTTCTAAATTCATTCCCCCTGGCAATAGAGAAAGACAAGATTGTGTTCGATTGATCACTGTTGTTATGCTACTACTGTGATCATTTGTTATTGTATCTTGGGAGACAGACGTCCAACGTTACTCAAAGCACTAAGGAGAGGTTGGATCTGTCTTAAGGAAACTGTTCATACAAGCCTCAACAAAATTCTTCTTCCAATTTTCAACTCTGTCCGATTACAGGCATTATGTTTTGTTACTACTACTGCATTGTGTTGCATTATTATTGTTATTGACATATTAATACTACATATGATATTATATTTTTCTTACATTCTTAAGATAGATGATTTGTTGTAGTTTTAATCTAAGGCGTACAGATTACCATCATAACTTATTTAGGTTGGTTTATACTTCTGTTTCATATTTTAATTATTTATGGATTCTGGTTCTTCATTTTGAATACATAAAAATGTCTCATATGTTAAACAACTCATCCAATTCAAAGGTTGAGGTGATTGTCACTGCTCAGGCTCAGGCTGCGAGCCAAACGTTACCTGTGACTATGAGTCATAACAAAAAGCCTACAAAATTCACTAAAGAGAATTTTAAAACATGGCAATAGGAAATGTTGTTCTATTTGATCATGTTGAATATGGAAAAAATTTTGAAGGATGATCCACCTATTTTTCCATATTCAACATGGTCAAATAGAACAACATTTCCTATTGCCATTTGGCAAATTTTGTGCACAACATGGCATTATTCATGAAGTGACACCACCATACTCTCTTCAATCCAATGGAGTAGCAAAGCAAAAAAATCGAACCCTAAAGGAAATGATGAATACAATGCTAGGAAGTTCTGGGTTGCCACAGAACATGTGGGGGAAGTTGTTTTATCAACGAATTACCTTTTAAATAAGGTGCCCTGCAAGAAAAAGAATAAGACACCATATGAGATATAAAATGGCAGGAAACCTTCCTACAACTACTTGAAAGTGTAGGAGTGTCTTGCAAAGGTAATGGTTCCTTTATCGAAGCAAATGAAAATAGGTCCTAAAAGGGTGGATTGTAATTTTATTAGTTATGCACACCATATGAATGCATATCGGTTTCTTTTGCATGAATCAAAGAATCTTGAAATTCACAAGAATCTAAAAATGTCTCATTCTTTGAAAATATATCCCTTATAAGACTAGGGAAGTTGGGTAAAGTTCAACAAAACAGACTTCAGAGACTATTGGTGGTCAAGACTTCCAACAAGAGCTTGAAGTCGAGGTAGAGCCATGAAGAAGTAAAAGGGCAAGGGTGGAAAAGTCCTTTGGATCAGATTTTCTAACCTATATGCTAGATACTGAACCTCAAACTTATAGTGAAGCTATACGCTCATCTGAAAACACTTTTTATAAAGATGCTATCAAGAGTGAAATTGATTCCATCATGAAAAATCATACATGGGAATTAGTGGATCTACCTCGGGGAATTGAACCACTAAATTCTAAATGGATTTTCAAATGAAAAATGAAAGCAAATGGACCAATTGATAAGTACAAGGCTAGATTGGTTATAAAAGGTTATAGACAAAAGGAAGGCCTTGATTACTTTGATACATTTTCTCCTGTATCAAGAATAACTTCTATAAGGATGATACTTGCTATTGTCGCTTTGTAGAATCTAGAAGTTCATCAAATGGATGTTAAGATAGCTTTTCTAAATGGAGATCTTGATGAGGAGATTTACATGGAACAACCTGAGGGTTATGTAGCTTCAGGGTAAGAAAGAAAAGTCTATAGATTATTGAAGTCTTTGTATAGACTTAAGCAAGCACCAAAACAATGGAATGAAAAGTTTGGCAGTGTCATGATATCAAATGGATTTAAAATTAATGAGTGTGACAAATGTGTGTATGTCAAAACCACTGCTGATGGATATGTACTTCTATGTTTATATGTTAACGACATACTCATTGTTGGAAGTAACAATGAAATGGTAAAACGTACCAAAAACTTGTTAAATTCAAGATATGACATGAAAGATATGAAACTTGCTAGCATGGTTTTGGGAATCCAAATCAAAAGGTCATCTGAAGGTCTCGTATTGACTTAATCACACTATGTAGACAAGATTCTTAACAAATTTGGTAAGGATGATTTTAGTGTAGCCAGAAATCCGATAGATATGTAACACCCAAAACCCGGCCTAGAAGTTAGGCCCAAATCTGGCGTGTCACATTGAAGAGTTTTTCGAAAACCATGATTTCATTAGAAACCCTTCTTACAACTTAAAACTTTCAGCTATTCAAAACCTCAGATTTCATTTGATTATTTTCAAAACGTGGTTTATTAGAAATAATTCTTGGAAAACATAATTATCTTTAAAACCTTGTTTATTACGGAAACTTAATTTAAAATAGTTACGGAACGTGATATTTTGAAAAACAATAGTTATTTCTAAAAAAAACTCTACTTCTAGCAATTCTGTTTATTTCACTGTTGTTATCTCAAAACCCATATGTCTGCTGCGTTTGTCTTCATTGCGTTGAGTCCGAGTGGGACGTTGTAGGCGCTAGAGGACGTTTAAGACACGTAAGGTCTTAGGTACCGTGGATAATAATAATGGAAAAATAGATTGTTTATACAAAGATAAAACTTGTAATCATACTATGCATATAGACTCTAAGAATGAAAATAACATATCGGCTCTCAAGAAAGGTATCAATAGTTTAATAGATATTACCTCAGATATTTTAACAAATTATATACTAAAGTAACTAAAATAGAAGAAAAGTAGAAAATATGGAGAAGTAATGATTTAGATTTGAACAACAAATCCAAAGAATTACTATCCGATGTAAATAATAAATTAGATCGTAATTAATAATACTAACAATATAGATTCAGATTTAGGTCCTTTATATTACGGTAATAGTAACGTAATATTAGCTTTATCGATGAAGATGATTCTTTGGATGATTCTTCTACTAACTATAATAAAAACAAAAAGAAAAGAAAAATTAAAGAAGATAAAAACAAGAAAATATGATTTTGAGTCTTATAAAACTCTAATAGAACATTGAAAACCAATTTCTAAAATGTAAGATAACTTAGAAAAGTAGAATACTTAAAACTAATAGAAGATCTTTATGAACAATATAAAGATTTATTTCAAAATATAATTATCATTATATGTTAAACTACGACACTACAGATAGTAGTAGTAGTAGTTCTAGTTCTAATAATACAAATTTAGAAATTTGTGTTACAAGTCAAAATTCTGATGAAGAAAACACTTCAATAGAAGAAAATATAGATATCCCGGAACCCATGGATACTGAACCACCAGATCCATATGAGTATCAACCACCTAAGCCTTGGGAAATTGACAAACGAGATCCCTATGGTAAAAGGAAAATAGAGTCAGATCTTCAAACAGAAGATTGTCTGAAAAATATTAGAAAATATTGGAAAAACCAATATTTACCGATAGAATTAAACCCAGTATTCTATCCCAACAAATTAGAAAAATTCTCTAAAAATACAAAAATAAAAGAAATAAGTCTTGAAGAACAAGATTTAGAAAAGGTTTTAGTAAGGAAACAAATCCTACTAAAATATTAGAAAAGAGTCTAATAAAGATTCGATGAATATATTTTATGCTAGGAAATAATTCTAAAAATCATTTAGAAGAAATTCCTTATTCAACAACAGGATATTAAACTAGGAAATATAATTGGAGAAGAAACAGACTTTTCCGATGATATGATAGAAAAAATTAATAAAAATAATATTTCTAAAGAAGAAATATATAAAATATCTAAATTTAAACTATGGTCACAAAGACACATAGAGAAAATTAGCGGTAACACAGTCGCTAAGGATACTAAAGGAGGTTTAACAGAAATCCCCTTATTTACTAAAGAAAAAATAAAACGGATTAGGAAAAAATATCCTCAAGTCCGATATATACATTTAGGAGTTATCATGACAACAATTAGAGCTTTATTCGTAAGAGGTCATGATGTTCCTATTATAGCTATATTATTAGATAAAGATTTGAAAATCCAATAAAAGCACTTATTGGAGGAATTCAATCTAATCTACATACAGTGAGTTATAGGATTTAAGGTAAAACCCAATTACTTTATTTCCATAATGCACCTCTAATAGAAGAGTGTCTATGCCTTAGAATTGCATAAAAAATTCGATATTAGTGATTTAGCGGAAGATCTAGCAATCACCGACTTCTATTAATGAATATACTAATAAGGCGAAGTAGAAATAAAAGAAATAAATAATAAAATTATTGAGCTTTTGAGCCCAATAAATTTACTACGTAAATTCAATTAAATTATTACATTTAAAAGATCTATCGATCCCGAAAGACTGGATCATAGAAAAGACCAATAATGCTAGTACTTCTAAACCAGTAAGTACTATAGAATACGTGTCATCTGGTGATAAATTGTATTTCAAAAACAATTTGATTACAAATACAGATGATAATCTAGTATTACCCTCTAATTCTCAACCCGAGGAACACGAGGAAAATATAATTACTTCTACACCAATAGGTATGAAAACCGTTCATATTCCTATTTTTCCTACCTCACCTAGTAGAAATTCTAGAAACACTAGAATAGAGGATATACAATTTTAAGAGAAAATCTCATTGAAAATACATATATTAAAATTACATTACATGATAAAGATTATAAAAAATATTCTTTACATGCTTTGTTAGATACAGGAGCTACAACCAGTAGTTGTAAAAGAAATGCAATTCCTGAAAAACATTGGGAACTCAGTAAAAAGAAAATAAATATTAATGGAATAAATGGTAACAAAACCATTATTCATTATAAAGCTAAAATATACCAATCTACATAAACAATGTAAGATTTGTAATTCCAAAATTACTATGTCTTCTCGACATGTACGGAGATATATTATTAGGAAATAATTTTATAAAACAATATTTACCATTATCTATTGATAAAAATCAATTAGATTATCCGTAGGAGAAATCATTATAGAAACATCATTAGTTTCAAATCCTAAATTTATTTGTACTAATGATTGTTGATTTTCTTAGAGCCTTATGGATAGAGGTAAAAAGCCTCTAGAAATAAAAATGGGAGAATGGACCATTGTCCATAAAAAGCCCAATAAAGGAAAAACACCAATGAATCCTAAACAAGGATCAGTGGCTGTATCACTAAAAGAAAATCCTAAACAAGGATTTATTCCTACATCTTCGCAAGAAAGTCCTAAACAAGGATTTATTGCTACACCTGCATATCCTAAAGAGGGATTTATGCATGCACCTGCAAAAATAAGTCCTAAACAGGGATTTATGGTTGCACCAACACCAAGAGTACCGTTTTATCCTAACCAGGGATATTACGTACCTTATCCAATGGGTCATCAACCAAT
Organism: Gossypium rotundifolium; assembly: GCA_025506655.1. NCBI lineage: Eukaryota > Viridiplantae > Streptophyta > Magnoliopsida > Malvales > Malvaceae > Gossypium > Gossypium rotundifolium. The sequence continues at coordinate 152,968,679 of CP106727.1, read as the reverse complement.
TGGATCACAATCACCATCTTCGGTGAGCTATTTCGAATTCTCTCAAGATCCCTATTCAGAATATCAAAAAAGCTATTCGAAATTCTCAAAATACCGAGGATTTGTTGAAAAACAACAAAATCTCAAATATTCCAAATTAAAGATTTTTATAATCCGTGGTTGCCCTAGATTATTATTCTTTCATTAACAAGATATGGAAAACCGTATTCTTGAGCAAAAAGCCAATTTTGGCGTTCTCTCTCACAATTCTCAAACTTTAGTTGAAAAACAACGAGGAAAATAAAGTCAAGATTTGCTATATAAATCTATATTATATAGAGATTGGGATGAACTCCTAATCGAATATACAGATATTAAGGAGATAAACAATCTTCTTGATATATTTCAATATTTTATTAATAAAGGAGAAACACTCCTATTATTATAAAATGTTTAGAAGATGTTTATACAACAAGTGTAGATGATTCTACCCTCAAATATTTTCAAAAATAAATCAAGAGATTTGGAAACAGCAAGCTCTATTTTTAGAAACATTTTCTAAATATTTTTCACAAGCATATATTTTTACAAATGATATAGGAGAAAACCTTCCTACTATCAAATTTTGTTTAAATCACGAGCCATTTGATATAACCAATATCGAATGGGGATTTGTAAAAGAAATTACAGTCCAAAATCTTTCTTTTAATTTACTAAAAGATTTTCCAGCAATAGTCAAATCTCGATTATCAAATTTTACAGATGTCGATGATTTTGTCTATTATTTTCATATTGAAATAAATAGCCTTATCGGTATTGCTGAGAAAGAAAAATTTTATCAGCCATATTAGATATGGAATATTTCTAAAATGCTTGGAGGAAGATCCCTCTTGGCGGCCCAAGAAGATCCAGAGCATTTATCAAAAACCATTCGTGAATGTTACAACAATTTTCCCAAGTATCAAGTCCAAACCGGAATTGATCTGATGACCATGGCCCAGCATCTTTTACATCAAGATACTTATAAGTTCTGGACCGATGGAAGAAGAGTCTTAGCCTACGACACTGGAAACCACCAGGTAGGAGAAGACGAGAATGAAGAAGTCATTTCGTTATTAACAAAAATAGCGGAAATGGAACTCGAAGATTATCCGTTAGCAGCGGAGATCAAGGAAACGTTGGAAAGTTGGAACACACCAGCCCCGACACCGGAATCATTACACCTAGACGAGATAGAAGAGATGAACCTCAGAAACATCCAGGAAGGATGAAGACAAAAAGTCACATCTAAGGAAGCTACGTGGAAAAAACCATGACAACATCCATGACGAAAGAGGAAGCTACGTGGAAAAACCCATGACGGCATCCATGACGAAAGAGGAAGCTACGTGGAAAAAACCATGACGGCATCCATGACGAAAGAGGAAGCAATGTGGAAACAACCATGATTGCTACAAGACGAAAAAGGAAGCTACGTGGAAGCAACCATGAAGCTGACACCGAAAGCATCCTTATCAGGATACTATTCGGACTCCATTCTTTTATTCATTAGAATTTAATTCTTTTATTCTTATCCGAAACATTATTCGGACTCCAATTGTAATTAGATTCTAGTTTAGAATTTTTATTATAAATAGGCATTGATGTAGCCTGAAAAAAGGCATTATGAGTTTTAGATAGTTTTTCTCTTTTGTAAACACTCTGTAAATTACCTACTTTTTTCTTCAATATATTTTCATTCTCTACAATATATCCCTTCCGCTTGTGCATATCCCTTTTTCTAAAAATATAGTAACAAGATTAAAATATGTACCAGATATTTTAATATGGTATATATACCTCCCTCCTCCCAAATATATTTGTGCATATACCTCCCTCCTCCCAAATATATTTGTGCATATACCTCCTCCCCCCCTAATTTGGTATCATAGGAAACCCCTCTCTATCAGAGGAGCCCCGGAGTAACTATTTCTGGAGTTTTATATCGTAGTTATCATTGTAAGTTTCTATCTTTTATCTGCAATTCTGTTTATTTCACTGTTGTTATCTCAAAACCCATATGTCTGTTGTTTGTCTTCATTGCCGTTGAGTCCGAGTGGGACGTTGTAGGCGCTAGAGGACGCTTAGAACACGTAGGTCTTAGGTACCGTGGATAATAATAATGGAAAAATGGATTTTTATACAAAGATAAAACTTGTAATCATACTATGCATATAGACTCTAAGAATGAAAATAATATATCGGCTCTTAGTAAGGGTATAAATAGTTTAATAGATATGACGCCTCATATATTTTAATAAATTATATACTAAAGTAACTAATATAGAAGAAAAGTAGAAAATATGGGAGAAGTAATGATTTAGATTTGAACAACAAATCTAAAGAATTACTATCCGATGTAAATAATAAATTAGATCGTAATTAATAATACTAACAATATAGATTCGATTTAGATTTAGGTCCTTTATATTACAAAGAATAGTAACGTAATATTAGCTTTATCGATGAAGATGATTCTTCTGGATGATTCTTCTACTAACAATAATAAAAAACAAAAGAAAAAGAAAAATTAAAAAGATAAAAACAAGAAAAATATGATTTTGAGTCTTAAAAACTTTAATAGAACATTGAAAACCAATTTTCTAAAAATGTAAGATAATTTAGAAAGAATAGAATATTTAAAACTAATTGAAGAACTTTATGAACAACATAAAGATCTATTTAATAAATATAATTATCATTACATGTTAAACTACAAATTTAGAAATACTACTAGGAGAATTGAGCCCAATGGGCCTTAGGCGTAGTAGCGCTTAAATTTTTAGAGAATAAGAGATCGGCTTAAATGCAAGTTAGACCTATTGGATAAGTGATTTTGAAGGTTAGAGGCATTGGCTTTGGGGAAATTTTGGTTTTAGGTGAAAAACCTTGGAGTAGTAGTAGTAGTTCTAATTCTAATAACACAAATTTAGAAATGTAACTCTCTACTCTAGTTGTAGAGCGGCAATGCCAAGTGTCGGCCACAGCAATAGTAGTTACACGAGCGGCGAAAGACGCGGTAGGGCTTCAACGCGATAGTTGAGGCCATCAGAGTATTCTTGTGGGTTAGGTCGCTAATGCGATGGTCAAGTGGGCCCAATGGGCCCGTAAGCCCAATTGGAATAAATTGTATGATGATATAGTATATAGTGAACTAGACTAGGCGAACTTATATACGTGGATAGATTTGTGTTAGGTGGGCCACACGAGCGTGTGGGCCCGAATGGGCGTAATCGTTTTAGGCCCAACATCCTAAGAAGATCGAAAATGGCGCTTGAGTCGCCAAGGCGACATCGCACCTTTAGAAAGGCCATTCCATGTACAAAATTACGAAAATACCCTTGGTGGGTAAATTACTTAAAATACCCTTGGTGGGTAAATTACTTAAAATACCCTTGGTGGGTAAATTACTTAAAATACCCTTGGTGGGTAAATTACAAAATACCCTTGGTGGGTAAATTACTTAAAATACCCTTGGTGGGTAAATTACTTAAAATACCCTTGGTGGGTAAATTACTTAAAATACCCTTGGTGGGTAAATTATGAAAATACCCTTGGTGGGTAAATTATTAAAATACCCTTGGTGGGTAAATTACTTAAAATACCCTTGGTGGGTAAATTATTAAAATACCCTTGGTGGGTAAATTACTAAAATACCCTTGGTGGGTAAATTATTTAAAATACCCTTGGTAGGTAGATTACTTAAAATACCCTTGGTGGGTAAATTACTAAAATACCCCTTGGTAGGTAAATTATGGAAATACCCTTGGTAGGTAAAATTATCGTTATACCCTTAGAGGTTGGTTAACCCGATTATTTTGTATATTATTATTCGATTATGATGGTAATTCGTTTACACGTTATTTGATATATGTCTAGCATACATAACATACGCATACACGTAATTATTATGTCATATTGCATGGGTATGATGAGAGGAGGGGAAGATTGATATTCGTGTCGACGGACACCCGTTGTTTTGGTAACACATTGTGACTACGGCCACCGTGAGGTTTGGTACCTCCAGAGGTTTGGCACCTCATAGCGCCTCGTCCCCGTGGCTTAGCACCACCGTGGGTTGGCCCCACTTTGAGATACGGATTGACGCCATGATTTGGTATCACACGATGGGTTGGCCCCATCATTCGATTTGTGTCTTCGGACACCGTGGTTTGGAACCACCAGTGATTTGGTATCACATTCGTGTCTTCTGGACACCGAGGTTTGGCACCTCATGCGACTTGTCCCCGTGGTTAATTCCACCGTGGGTTGGCCCCACTTTTGAGAAATGGGATCGCCTCGCGCTGATTTGGTATCACACGATGGGTTGGCCCCATCACTTGATTTGTGACTTCGGTCACCAGTGTTTTGGTAACACAATTGTGTCTTTGGACACCATGGTTTGGCACCACCAAGTGGTTTGGTACCACACGGGTAGAAAAGGAGTTATGGATGGCTAGGTTGGGTGCATTATGCATATGTATTGCTTTGTTATAAATTGTGTAAGTATGTGGCATTTACCGGAGAGGGAATATGCATCGAGTCTTGGTGACTCACCTTCTCCCTTATATTTTCAGTGATTCGTGAGATCGAAAATGGAGCCGGATGAACTCGAGGAGGCCATGCAATAAATTTGGGTTCTACGTGAACTTTGGTTTGAGAACTTTAATTTATTTAAATTTGGTTTTATATTTATTTAAGTTGTAATAAGGCCTCTTAAATTATGATTTTGGATTATATTTATGCTTTGAATATGTTTAAAATATGGTTTATAAATTTCTTGATTATGAGCATAAATTGAGCACAAAGTTTTCTAAACTACACAACGCGATGAGTTTTAAAACGTTACCATCGGGTAACATAAATCATTTGATAATTTTAACAACTTGAGTGTTTTCGATAATTTAAACGATTTTCAAATAATAAGTTTCTACATTCAAATGCAAATGGTTTTCAAAGTATTAAATTTGAGTTTTCTTAAAATGATATAAACGTTTTCTAACCTATGATTTATTCATTTATTTTAAAGTTTTACGTAATTTCAAAGTAAATTATTAGTTTTAACTTATTATACACTTGATTTCTACAAATATAGAATTTCAAAGGGTTTTTCACAAAAATTTAATCGTTAACTCATTTTTCTTCAAAATATTTTCCTCAAGGACATACCGATCTTCCGTGTGGCGTATTGACCGGGTTTGGGGTGTTACAAATTGGTATCAGAGCCTAGGTTTCAAAAACTCGGCTGTGGGTTATGGGATTCAAAAAAAGTTTGTTTGAAAATACATGTTGTTTGGAAGTATGGCACCTTGAGTCTCCGGCATCCAAATCCGTAAGTTCCCTTATTTTATGTTTGTTAAGACAATGTTATGACTGTATTTTTGGTATTTATTTTGTGTGTGCTGGTTTGGATATAGAAATTGTATGTATAAATATCGATTTGCTTTTGTGTTTAGTTATCTAGTTATGAGAAAGAAGTTTTAGATTTGGTTTATTAGTGTTATTAAATCAGAGAGCGCAGCAAGAGCGTAGTGTGGTAGGTTAGGATGTGCAATCAGAGTTAGTTGGAAATTTCGAGGACTAAATTTCTTTAAGGAGGGTAGATTTGTAACATCCCAAAATTGGGCCTAGGAGAATTGAGCCCAATGGGCCTTAGGCGTAGTAGCGCTTAAATTTTAGAGAATAAGAGATCGGCTTAAATGCAAGTTAGACCTATTGGATAAGTGATTTTGAAGGTTGTAGGCTTCTATGAAGTCCCGGATCAAATATTGGCTTTGGGGAAATTTTGGTTTTAGGTGAAAAACCTTGGAGGTTGGCGGGTAGGCCTTAAGAATAAAATGTGGAGGAAAATGACACAAGTGGAGTGTGTGGTGTAGTGGCAAAGTGACACCACAAGGAAGGAAGGAGGTCCAAGGTTCTAGTTGTAGCGTTTGCATTCCTTTTAGATTATTTTTATTAAATGAATTTAGACCTTGGCCATAGGGTTATATTTAATTTGCATGGTTTGAGGCACAAAGAGCTAGTTGGTAAAGTGGCTAGCAAGGTGGATTATGTTATAAGGGAGCCCGGTTCAATCTCATGAGAAGCAAGGAGTATTTATTTTATGAGTGGATTGGAAGAGTTTCAGCTTGAATTTAAACTCATCGACGAAGGGATCCCACATCGGAAAGATACAAGGAATGAAGGTGAAGAGCTAGCTATATAAAGAGCATGCCAGAGAAGGGTTAACATACCTTGGTGGGCGTTAAGCACAGGAGTGGTCGCGCAGCTGCTTAGCACCGAGTCCTATCGTGTGTAACTCTCTACTCTAGTTGTAGAGCAAGAATGTCAAGGTTTGCCAAGGCTTAGTAGCCACACGAAGCGCAGAGCGACGGTAGGGCTTCAACGCGATAGTTGAGGCCATCAGAGTATTCTTGTGGGTTAGGGTCGCTTCAATGCGATGGGTCAAGTGGGCCCAATGGGCCCGTAAGCCCAATTGGAATAAATTGTATGATGATATAGTATATAGTGAACTAGACTAGGCGAACTTATATACGTGGATAGATTTGTGTTAGGTGGGCCACACGAGCGCAGGGCCCGAATGGGCGTAACGGTTTTAGGCCCAACAATCCTAAGAAGATCGAAAATGGCGGTTGAGTCGCTCAATGCGACATCGCACCTTTAGAAAGGCCATTCCATGTACAAAATTACGAAAATACCCTTGGTGGGTAAATTACTTAAAATACCCTTGGTGGGTAAATTACGAAAATACCCTTGGTGGGTAAATTACGAAAATACCCTTGGTGGGTAAATTACGAAAATACCCTTGGTGGGTAAATTACAAAATACCCTTGGTGGGTAAATTACGAAAATACCCTTGGTGGGTAAATTACTTAAAATACCCTTGGTGGGTAAATTACTTAAAATACCCTGGTGGGTAAATTATGAAAATACCCTTGGTGGGTAAATTACTTAAAATACCTTGGTGGGTAAATTACTTAAAATACCCTTTGGTGGGTAAATTACTAAAATACCTTGGTGGGTAAATTACTTAAAATACCCTTGGTGGGTAAATTACTTAAAATACCCTTGGTAGGTAGATTACTTAAAATACCCTTGGTGGGTAAATTAATAAAATACCCTTGGTAGGTAAATTATGGAAATACCCTTGGTAGGTAAAATTATCGTTATACCCTTTAGAGGTTGGTTAACCCGATTATTTTGTATATTATTATTCGATTATGATGGTAATTCGCTTCATACGTTATTTGATATATGTCTAGCATACATAACATAACGCATACACGAATTATTATGTCATATTGCATGGGTATGATGAGAGGAGGGGAAGATTGATATTCGGTCGACGGACACCGTTGTTTTGGTAACACATTGTGACTACGGCCACCGAGGTTTGGTACCTCCAGAGGTTTGGCACCTCATAGCGCCTCGCCCCTCGTGTTTGTGTTACAAGTTAACTCATTTTTCTTCAAAATATTTTCCTCAAGGACATACCGTATTCTATTGCGTGGCATATTGACCAAAATTTTGATGAAGAAGACACTTCAATGTAAGAAAATATAGATATCCTGTAATCTATGGATACCGAACTACCAGATCCATATGAGTATCAACCACCTAAGCCTTGGGAAATTTATAAACGAGATCCCTATGGTAAAAGGAAAGTAGAATTAGATCTTCAAATGTAAGATTGCCTAGAAAATAATAATAAAATGGAAAATATTGGGAAAAAATATTAAAAGGAGATTATCTATAAACGATAGTCTAAAATATTGAAAAACCAATATTTACCGATAGAATTAAACCCAGATTCTATCCCAACAAATTAGAAAAATTATCTAAAAATACAAAAATAAAAGAAATAAGTCTTGAAGAACAAGATTTAGAAAAAGGTTTTAGTAAGGAAACAAATCCTACTAAAATATTAGAAACAGAGTCTAATAAAGATTTTGATGAATATATTTTATGCTAGGAAATAATTCTAAAAATCATTTAGAAGAAATTCTTTATTCGAACAATGTGATATTAAACTAGGAAATATAATTGGAGAAGAAACAAACTTTTCCGATGATATGATAGAAAAATTAATAAAATAATATTTCTAAAGAAGAAATATATAAAATATCTAAATTTAAACTATGGTCACAAAGACACATAGAGAAAATTAGCGGTAACACAGTCGCTAAGGATACTAAAGGAGGTTTAACAGAAATCCCCTTATTTACTAAAGAAAAAATAAAACGGATTAGGAAAAAATATCCTCAAGTCCGATATATACATTTAGGAGTTATCATGATAACAATTAGAACTTTATTCAGAAGAGGTCATGATGTTCCTATTATAGCTATATTATTAGATAAAAGATTTGAAAATCCAATAAAAGCACTTATTGGAGGAATTCAATCTAATCTACATACAGGAGTTATAGGATTTAAGGTAAAACCCAATTACTTTATTTCCATAACAGACCCTCTAATAGAAGAGTGTCTATGCCTTAGAATTCAGACAAAAAATTCTGATATTAGTGATTTAGCGGAAGATCTAGCAATCAGCTGGACTTCTATTAATGAATATACTAATAAGGCGGAAGTAGAAATAAAAGAAATAAATAATAAAATTATTGAGCTTTTTGAGCCCAATAAATTTACTACGTAAATTCAATTAAATTATTACATTTAAAAGATCTATCGATCCCGAAAGACTGGATCATAGAAAAGACCAATAATGCTAGTACTTCTAAACCAGTAAGTACTATAGAATACGTGTCATCTGGTGATAAATTGTATTTCAAAAACAATTTGATTACAAATACAGATGATAATTTAGTATTACCCTCTAATTCTCAACCCGAGGAACACGAGAAAAATATAAATACTTCTACACCAATAGGTATGAAAACCGTTCATATTCCTATTTTTCCTACCTCACCTAGTAGAAATTCTAGAAACACTAGAATAGAGGATATACAATTTTCAAGAGAAAATCTCATTGAAAATACATATATTAAAATTACATTACATGATAAAGATTATAAAAAATATTCTTTACATGCTTTGTTAGATACAGGAGCTACAACCAGTAGTTGTAAAAGAAATGCAATTCCTGAAAAACATTGGGAACCTATAAAAAAGAAAATAAATATTAATGGAATAAATGGTAACAAAACCATTGTTCATTATAAAGCTAAAAATATACCAATCTACATAAACAATGTAAGATTTGTAATTCCAAAATTACTATGTCTTCCTGACATGTACGGAGATATATTATTAGGAAATAATTTTATAAAACAATATTTACCATTTTCTATTGATAAAAAATCAATTAGATTATCCATAGGAGAAACTGTTATAGAAACATCATTAGTTTCAAATCCTAAATTTATTTGTACTAATGATTGTTGATTTTCTTAGTAGGCCTTATGGATAGAGGTAAAAAGCCTCTAGAAATAAAAATGGGAGAATGGACCACTATCCATAAAAAGCCCAATAAAGGAAAAACATCAATGAATCCTAAACAAGGATCAGTGGCTGTATCACTAAAAGAAAATCCTAAACAAGGATTTATTGCTACACCTGCATATCCTAAACAGGGATTTATGCATGCACCTGCAAAAATAAGTCCTAAACAAGGATTTATGGTTGCACCAACACCAAGAGTACAATTTTATCCTAACCAGGGATATTATGTACCTTATCCAATGGGTCATCAACCAATAAAATCCCACAACTTAAAGTTCAGAAATCTTAAGGCCTTATTACAAAATTTATAACCCAAAAAATTAAACTAAAATACAATAGGAGTTGCTAAGTTTAACTTTAAAGCCAACCGGACGTGTGGTCACCTCCAAGTCCCTCGCAGCTCCGATCCGTCTAAAATGAGGATTACCCGCACATTAAAATGGGGTGAGTTTATGAAAACTCAAGTGTAATCCCTTACCGAGTAACAACAAGATATAGAAGTAGAAACCTAAACACCTAGGCCAAGCCCTTTCAACAAAGAATAAAGACAATACATATCAGAGCATACGTGGGTCAAAGCCCACTACGAAATCATTTGGGTCACAGCCCATAACAGTATCAATTGGGCCTAGCCCAAACCAATAACAGAACAAGTGGTCTAAGGCCAGTACAGTGACAGATCTCATAAATAGATATGCAACAGTATGAGGATGCACCCCACCCAATCCAGCCAACACACCACCCGTACCAACCCTACACACCATGTGGGGACAAGGTCAACCCACCCAACCCTGCACACCAATAACACAATCGAGCTGCTAGTATCAACGCAGCAATGCTGCTAATAACACTATACGTGGCTAAGCCACTAGAATCAATACACGTAGCAAAAGCCACTAAATCAATATAACGTGGCAGAGCCACCAGTATAGTGCTTCCTCCATATCAATGTCCCAACCCCATGCAATATGTCGTGTATGTCATGCTCAATCATTACACGTGTATGCAAAATAGCCATACTTTGTAATACCATTTCAACGATATTAACAACATACCACCACACGCCCACAACAAGTCGGTTAAAACATACCATACGATCACAAACAAATCACCATTTACCCATAAGGGCAAAACAGGCATTTACCCTATAAGGGTATTTCGATAATCCTACCCTTCAAGGGTATTTCAATATTTCTACCCTACGGGGTAACTCGGTGATTTTACCTTACAGGGGTATTTCGGTAATTCTACCCTACAGGGGTATTTTGATAATTCTACCCTATAGGGGTATTTCGATAACTTTACAGACCGAGGGTATTTCAGTAATTCTACAAACCAAGGGTGTTTTAGTAATTTTATAAACCGAAGGTGTTTCAGTAATTTTACAAACTGTGGGTGTTTCAATAATTTTACAAACCGAGGGTTATTAATGACCCAACAGAAGGTCCACCATTGCCTCCAACGACTTAGGAAATCTAAATTGACTTTAACGGTGAAGATGGGCCTAAGACCCATTACCCTGCCCAAGTGGGCCCATACACTCGTGTGGCCCATTCAGCCTAGAAACAACCACGGCTATGCAACGACACAGTCCAAATCAATAACTTATCACATCACGGACATTTCATCTGTGTGGCCCTACAAGCCCATTGGGCCCACACGGCCCCGTTTTGGCCTTATACGGCCCAAAACACCTAAGTCATGTGCACGACCTGATAAGCTTGTCTATTTCACATTTAACAGTGAGATTCAACCCAATGGGCCCACGGGCCCTCTCGGCCCATCAAGGCCCAAGACGGCCCATGAATTTGCTTAGGGTGGCCTTTCTCATCACACGCGCGATTGCACACTCGCATGGCATCGTTCACCGGTATTTTTTCTTTTTGGCATAATGCCGATCAACAGTCAAGATAATACAATATACGCACCTTCGGCTTTTTAACCGATTAACAATCAAAACAGTGTATACGTATACACACCTTATCACGTAGAGTACTGAATAATCACGAGCGTCGTCACCTTCACTAGAGCGATCAAACTGCGATTTGCCTAGTTAAACCAAAGTATTCTAAACAGAGATAATGATGCGAATGGGCTTAGGGCCCATTCTCAACCCAAATGAGCCTACACGCTCGTGTGGCCCATTTAGCCCAAATCTAGCCACAAATATGGGATTCACATTGACCAGTCCAATATCTACAACGCAATCATACAATTGATTCATATGGGCCCATGGGCCCACTTGGCCCAAATAGGCTGAACCCACAAGAGCACTCATGATGGCCTCAACTATCGCGTCAAAGCTCCCACACGTACGCTCGCACGCTCATGTGGCTACCATCACCGTGTGACCGATATTTCGACATTTACCGATCTACAGCTAGAGTAGTGCGAAATACACACCTGATAAGAATCTAGAGTTGATCCGCGCTCCGATGTGGGATCCCTCTTTTAGCAGAGTTTAATTCCATCACAACCAATTTTCACCCCAACTTAGCAAAATAAATATCCCTTTTTGCTTGCAATAGGATTCGAACCCTTGCCCTCTCCTATGCTCCAGACGCTACATGCCACCACAACACAAGCTCCTTTTGTGACTTAAAGCATACGCAACTAAATATAAACCTATGGGCCAAAGTCTAAGTTCATTTAAAAAGAAATCAAAATGAATTGCAAGCACCAAGACTTGAGCCTTGAACCCCTTGCTTCCTCTTTGGCGTCACCTCATTGTCTCTCATGTGGCGCCATTTTCCACTAGACCACAACTCCTTTTGTGTCATTTTTTTCATATTTTATTCTTAAAGCCTACTTTTTAACACCCAGGGTTTTACTCACCTAAAACCAAAATTTTTCCTAAAGCCCAGGTTTGAAAGCGAGACTTCATAGAAGCCCCCTAATCTTCCAAAATCACTTACCTAATCGGTCCAACTTACATTAATTCCATTCTCATGTTCTCAAATATTTTAAACACTCCCACGCCCAAGGCCCAATGGGCCTAATTCTACTAGGCCCAATTTCAGGGCGTTATAAGATATAAGACAATATCTGTCCAAAAACAAAGGTGAAAGTGTTGACCAAGTGGAATATGCAAGAGCCATAGGCAGTCTAATGTACCTTATGAGTTGCACTAGACCTGATATTGCTTTCACTGTAAACAATTTAAGCAGATTCACAAGCAATCCAAGAGAATCTCTGGAAAGCAATTGTAAGAGTACTGAGATACCTCAGATATACTCGAAACTATGGATTACATTATTCCAAAGATCCTGCTATCTTAGAAGGGTTCTCCGATGCTAGTTGGACATATGGTATTCAATATACCAAAGACTCAAGTGGTTATATTTTCATATTGGGAGGAAGAGATATGTTATGGAAATCCTCAAGGCAAATGATTATAACCAGATCCACAATGGAATCTGAGTTTGTAGCTCTAAAAAAATTTGGAGAAGAGGCAGAATGGCTATGAAAATTTTTAGAGGATATTCCTAAATGGCCAAAGTCTGTGCCTACAATATGCATATGTTGTGATAACCAAGCAACAATTGGTAGAATTCAGAACGTAATATATAATGGCAAATCGAGACACATGCGTCACCGATACAATACCGTTAGAAAATTGATCTTAACTGGAGTTATCTCTATTCATTTTGTAAAATCAAAAGATAACACTGCAGATCTGATAACCAAAGGGTTAAACGGAGACCAAGTTGATAAAACATCGAAAGGAATGAGACTAAAGCCCATGAATATTTAAGGCACTATATGAAGGAAAACCCAACCTAGTTGACTAGAGATTCCAAGATCTAGGTTCAATGGGACAACCTACTTCCATAGACCTTGTGACGTCACTGTGGAGGGTTCTTGTCCCAAGTACATTCCTATGATGAAAATAGTGATTAAAATGTGGAAAAGGTTAAGCAATGCTTTTAATGACCATTGTGTGTTTCGGTGAAACGAACAACATCAGTCACCTTTGTGAGAGCAAAGTGGGGCCATTTCAAGAAACTATAGAGGCATAGTTCTCTAACCTCTTGCAGAACCAGGAGGATGTTCATGGCCATATGAACATCCCCATGAGAACCAAAATCTTACCAGTAGGTATTTGTGTGAGGTATATCATCATTTACAAAAACGATACAATAGTTCAAGGACATCGCTTCTATTGGTCAACTAGTAAAGTAAATATACTTTCACAATGGAAGGTTCAAGGGTTGATGCCTACCTATCCTATGTAAATATCGAACGAAGAATCTATCACCTCTTTTTTTCTTTGAGTCTTGTTGATCCATCAAGGTTTGAATAACAAATTATGGATTTATATTTTGTATAATATGCTCAAAATTGTTGAGTGATGAATGATAAATTTATGCTCAAATTAAACAATAGTTCTGTCTCTTGATGAACAGTTGTATCTCTTGAACAATTGTATCTCTTGGTGAATAGATTCATTGCTTTTGGTTTAATATTGCATCTTTTCATTCATTGTGTCTGTTCACTTATATCTATTAACTTTTCAACAAAACACTTCATAAATCGGTCTAAATCTCTTCATTCATATCCTCTCCTCTATATAATTCCAAGTTAGGAGACTTCTAAAACACATCATCAAAAACCATGAATGTCAAAAAATTCCTTCTAAATTCATTCCTCCTGGTAATAGACAAAGGCAAGACTATGTTTGATTGATCACTGTTGTTGTGCTACTACTGTGATCTTTTATTGTTGTATCTTGGGAGATAGACGTCCAACGTTACTCAAAGCACCGAGGAGAGGTCGAATCTATCTTAAGGAAATTGTTCATACAGGCCTCAACAAAATTCTTCTTCTAATTTTCAATTCTGTCCGATTACAGGTATTCTGTTGTGTTACAACTACTGTATTCTATTGCATTATTATTGTTACTGACATAATAATACTGATGGAAAATATGTAATTTTTGGAAACTTTGAGGCATATTCTCAATTGGTAAAGGTAGAGAGTTGAATCATAAAATTATGGTTTTATGTTCTACTCTATGAGACCTTTACAATGGTATATCATATGCTCAAAATGGTTGAGTGATGAATGGGAAATTGATGCTCAAAATAAGTTACCCGTGAATTATGTTTAGAAAAATGAAAAGCTTAGATGTCACTTTGGTTAAATAGCAAGTGTGAGATATGTATATATATGAGAACTCACTTCAAGTTATAAAATGACTAAGGTTGAAACCCTGCCTTGCGCGCAATGGGTGTAGGTCCAAACCTATCGGGTTGGGGCACACGCACAACGTGGGCAATGCGAAATGTCTGGACAGGTCTAGCCCAAAAAGGGCCTACGAATATTTTAGCCTAATATGTATTTTATTTTTCTCAACAGATATTATACAGAATTTGTATTAAAAGGAATAATATATTGATTTGATTTTATTCCAATCAGATTGATTTTCAATTTGATTTGATTTTATTCAAATTGATTTAAAGGCTCCTTTAATGGAAAGATTTGTATCATTATTAATGGAAATTTCTAAGATTCCTCCATATTGAATGTCTATAACAACCTAAAGAATTTTGTAGAATTCTTTACACACACAGAGAAATAACAAATTTTTACTCTCAAAAAAAATTCTTTTCTTTTTCCTCCCAAAATTTTCAAACGTTTCGGTGATACAAAAAAGTAATGCTAGTTCGTTGATCACTGCAAAGGTGCTACTGCCACGATCATTTTGTTGTTGTATCCTGGGAGACAATCAACCAAAGTTTCTCCAAGTACCATAGGAGCGGCTGAATCTGTCTTAAGTAAACTGTGAAAACAGGCCTCAACATCTAGAAAAACTCGATTCCCTTATTCGATTTTTGGTTTTCTAAAATCTTGTTTATTTAATTGTTTTCAAATATGATGTTTTAAATAAATATAAATATTTATTTAATTTTTATTTAAATCTAGCGCTTTTACATAAATATAAATATTTGCTTATATTAATTTGTTTTATTTGTTTATAAAATTATTTTTATTTATATTTGTTCGCTAACATGTTTTGTCCAATAATCTTAAGACAGACTTTTTATTATTTTACAATTCTCTAATCCGAGTCGAATGAGACACCAAGGCAAAGAAAAGAAAAAAATAACGCATTTTGTTTGAGAATAAAAATTAAAATTGAATAATCTGTTTCGGGATTTATTCTCGTTGTTTAACAGATTTTATTCGATTTTGATTTTGTTTCAAAATGAGAAATAATTGAATAATCTGTTTTAAGATTTATTCCCACCGTTTAATAGATTTTATTCGATTTTGATTTTGTTTCTAAACAAGAATTAATTGAATAATCTGTTTCGGGATTTATTACCGCCATTTAATAGATTTTATTCGATTTTGATTTTGTTTTCAAACAAGATTTAATTAAATAATTCTATTTCAGGATTTATTCTCGCCGTTTAACAGATTTTATTCAATTTTTATTTGGTTTCCAAACAAGATTTAATTAAACAATTCTGTTTCGGGATTTAATCCTGAGAATTGATTTTGATTTTGTTTCAGAATTTTAATTCTATCATTTAACAAAATGAAATGGTAATATAAATTGGAAATTAAATTTTCTATTTATTGTGGCCTTAATTGTGGCTTTAAATTGTGAAAGCTTAAATTGTAGCTTCAAAATGGTGACATCAAAGAAAAAGAAATTTATCAAGGGTGAATTAAAAAAAAAAATACAATATGAGAGTGCATGTCTAGGACTGATTTTTTGAAAGACTTGGTATTTAAGAGTGCCAAGTAAATCGTGTAAACTTTTGTTTTGGGTTTTATTAAGTTTTTACCATCTAACAAAAGTTGATAATTTTTCTAATTTTGGTTTTGTTTCTAAAATCATAACAGAAAAATGGAAACTCCCACCAATTCAACCAATTCGCAATCTGAAGCTTTGGCTCAAGCGCAATCTTTGATCCAAAACTCAGTATTGCCGGTGGCAGCTGCTGTAAGCCACAACGAGAAACCTGCAAAATGCTCAGGACAAAATTTCAAGACTTGACAACAAAAATGTTTTTTTATTTGACCATGTTGAATTTGGCCAAATTTTTTATAGATGACCCTCCTACTGTTAAAGAGGGTGAGGTAAATGATGTTACCGCTTTCACTAATATTGAAGCTTGGAAATATTTTGATTTCCTACGCCAAAACTACATCCTGAATGGATTTCCGGATGCACAATACAAAGTGTATAGTGTTAAAAAAAAGCTAAGGCAGTATGGACATCATTAGACCATAAATACAAAACCGAAGATGTTGGAGCTAAAAAGTTTTTAGTTGCTAAATTCTTGAATTTTGTAATAATTGATTCTAAATTAGTTGTAAATCAAGTGAAACACCCCAAACCCGGCCCACAAGCCCCGACCGGATCTGGTATGCTTCTTGAGAAAAACTCGTTTTGTCGTTTTGAAAAACATGTGATTTTGTGGTAATAGAATAGATTTGAAGTACGATCTTGTTGAAAACCGGGCTGTGATTTAAGTTTGTATCTTATTAAATCGTTAACTTTATGTTTTAGAAAATTTATTATTCAAAGAAAAACTGGATTTAGAACTTATTATTAAGTTGAAAACTATAAGTATTTAGGTGTCAAAACAATTTAATTCGGTTATCAAAATATTTAATTATTTAGTTGAAGTTGAGCTTAGCAGAATAAAAATTTAAAACGATAAATAAAATAGTTTATAGCGGCCTTATTACAAAAACATAACCCAAAATAAATTCAAATAATAAAAGAAAACATAGTAAGTTTAATTAAAAGAAAACCCATATATCGAGTTGAGCAATGGCCACCACGTAGTTCTCACCGACCGGTCCATCACGCTAAGTATCACCAAAAAGATATCCCACGAGGGTGAGTCAATGACTCAATGTGTAACAAGACACTAAAAACCCAATCGATCATAGCAATAAAGCCCATTTAAATCACATTTAGCCATAAGCCCATAATATAGCAAATCGATAATAACCGATTAAATCACATGTACATATAAAATGAAATGCAATCCCGAGCCCACCTAGATATCCATCCGCTACACACCACCTGTCCCTGCCAATCACACCATGGGGATTACTAAATTGACCCTCCATCCGCTACACACCATCGAAGGCGCCACCGCAATCAATCGCACATCGCCCTTATAAATTTGTGGCATGGCCACCAGATAATTGTGACAGAGTCACCGGATTCATAATATGTGACCGAAGTCACCGAATTCATAATATTGCATAATATTGTGATTGAAATCACCGGATAATGTGGTAAAAACCACCGGAACACTTCCCCTTTATCAAGATCACCCATATGCCCATGCACATACGTATTATTTAGATTTTATGCAAAATACCCCCAAAATCATAACAGAATCATACACATTTCATATCCATGCTTACAGCATTATTAACAAAGTATTAGGGGGTTAACGTACCTGAATATCATGTACCATGAATGGTACCCAACCATTATCATACATATTTATTATTAACACATGGTTATCAATAATACTATTAATCTATCAGAAATTTAGTGTAGGCTACACATCTGATAACAGTGGTTACGATACTATCGATACCGACACTCCTTCTTTTTCACAGTCAACTCTCCTATAAGATCATAGTCAAAATCGACCAACCTTAAAAGACAATATGGCCTTGTCCAATATTAAAACCCCTTACCTTGATTGACTAGATCCCAAAATGTCACTTGTCCTTGGAGATGTCGAAATCCTTACATGGTCTATGTTAGATTCGAATCTAACATTTAATGAACCAAAATACATGGCCTTCTACCTAAGATTACACTTTCTTACCTTGGATATTTAAATCCCAATGATCTCTCCTTAATCGCTTGGCTACAAAAGGATCCCAAAATCCTCCTTCAAGGTTTTACCAAAGAGAATAAAAAGATTAGATTCCTAAAGTCGGCTAATCCAAAAGAAAAGAAAGAAAACGATTGACGTTAATCCTTACCACTAACGCCGAGATCGATTGCACCCTTACTTGAAACTACAAAAGATTCGCTATATAGGAGAATGATTGACTTTGAAGAAGAAAGAGATGAAGAAATCGGCTAGAAAATAAAGAAATGAAAAGGGTTCTTACCACTTGGTTTGAAAGAATGATTATAAAGAGAGAAATATGTGAGAAGAAGGTTGACTAAGAAACAATTTTGATGGAAATGATGCTAGCAACATTCGCCATGGAGAAAAGTAGAAGAGAGAAAATGTGTTTGATTTTCAAGGATGTAAAAGAAACAAAGGGAGGATTTGGGACAAAAGAGCATTCTACCAAAGAGTAGAAAAGAAAGAGATGAAAATGGCCTTAGTGCTATGATGATTTCGGCACTAGAGGAAGAGCTTGAGAGATTAGGCAAAAATTGAGGCCAAATGGTCAAAACCAATGACTAAAAGAAGAAAACAATAATGCTCACAATGCACCAATTGCATTCGGTTAAGGGAGAGAAAATGAGAAGAAAGTTTTGTGAAAAGAAACTCCAAAAATGACCAAACATGCTACCATCCTTACCTATGCTACCAAAATATTCGGCCATCCCCCTTAGACCACAAAACCATCCATGTTCATGGTCAAAATGGCCATGAAATAATTTCCAAAACATCCACCTTGATACATGCCTTGTAATCCTCTACTTTCCCAAAGTTTAAGAAATTCTATCCCCAAGATCAAGCAATTCTATCCCTTATTTCATGCTTACCATAACCTTAAGTCTTCTTGCCATAAAAAAAATTAGTCCATCTTATCCAAAAGTAAAGCTTGGCCGACACATTAGAGAAGAGAGCAAAAATAAAAGTCACCTAGTTGCTATCAAAGGGATTCGAACCTCTCCCTCATGCAATTTCTCATGCGCCAACACCACCTTGCCAATTACTCATCTTGTGCTAATTTTAGACACTTAAATTAACTTAAGTATCAGGGTCACTTGATCCACTTCACTAAATTCTCCATACTAAAAATTATTCTATACCCGAATAATTCTATACCCTTTTCAAGGCTATAATAAACATGAAAAGAAGGAAAGAAAATTTTCATTCATAAGCTAAACACCAAAACATACAATATATCGATACTCAGATTTTTAGGGTGTTACATCAAGTGTAGGAACTTCAACTGATCATTCACAGAATTCTTACTGAAAGGATGGTGATAAGTGAATCCTTTCAAGTGGCAACCATTATTGAGAAGTTGTCTCCTGATTGGAATGACTTCAAGAATTACCTAAAGCACAAAAGAAAGGAAATGTCACTGGGAGATTTAATTGTTAGACTTCAGATTCAAAAGACAATAGAAGTACAGGAAAAAGGCTCAACAAGCAGCAAATGGTCCTAGGGCAAACATCATGGAAGTCAAGAAGGACTTCAAAAAGGGAAAACAACCTCAGAATGGGTCTAAACTGGGACCAAAAGGTGGCATTTTCAAGAAGAAAAAATTTCAATGGAAATGCTTCAATTGCAACAATATGGGGCACAAGTCATCTGACTATAGGATTCCAAAGAAAGTTAGAGCTAACGAGGCCAATGCTATGGAAGAAATTTCCAATGAAGTGTCTGATATGAACTTATGTGTCTGACATACGCAAGAATCGTGTTTCTGTAACACTCCTAAGTGTACACAGTTTTAAGATGGTGCTTGAATCCCAAAAGCTAATTTTGTCTAAAGGAGGAATGTTTGTGGGAAAGAGATATGTATTAAACTTAATGTAATCTCTGTAAAAGCAAAACTATGAATAAGAATGTTGCTTCTTCTTCTGTTTATATGTTTGAGTCATTTAATTTATGGCATAGTAGTCTCAGACATGTTAATTATGATACTTTACGTACATTAATTAACTTAGAGCACATTCCTTCGTTTCACATTAATTATAATCATAAATGTGAAACATGTGTTGAGGCAAAATTAACAAGGTTTTCATTTCAAACTGTCGAAAGAACCACAAACCACCTAACCTAATACATAGCAATGTTTGTGACTTAAATTTATTCAAATGAGAGGAGGGAATAAATATTTTATTACCTTTAGTGCTGGTAGCACAAATTATTTCTACGTATATTTTCAAAAGAGTAAAGACAAAGCTATAGAAAAATATATTCTCTATAAGCAGGAAGTTGAAAACCAACTTAATAAAAAGATTAAGATGGTGAGAAGTGATCGTGGTAATAAATATGTTGAACTATTTGAATACTGTACACAACATGACATTATTCGTGAAGTAACACCACCATACTCTCCTCAATCAAATAGTGTAGCCGAACGAAAAATTGAACTTTAAAAGAAATGATTAATTCATTGCTAGAAAGCACTGGGTTATCACAGAAAATGTGGAGGGAAGCTTTTCTATCAACTAATTACCTTTTAAATAAGGTGCCCCGCAAGAAAAGGGACAAGACACCATATGAGTTATTAAAAGGTATAAAAGCATTCTACAACCACTTGAAAGTGCAGGGGTGTCTTGCTAACGTAATGTATAATGATAAGTCAAGACATATGCGTCATCGACACAATACCGTTAAACAACTAGTCTCAAACGGAATTATCTCTATTGATTTTGTAAAATTAAAAGATAACATTATAGATCCACTAACTAAAGGCTTAAATTGAGATCATGGTGATAAAACATTGAAAGGAATGAGACTAAAGCCCATGAAAATAAAAGGCGCTATGTGAACGAAAACCCTACCTAGTTGACTAGAGATCCCAAGATCAAGGTTCAAAAGGACAACCTACTTGCATAGACCTGTGAGGTCACTATGGGGATTATTATCCCAAGTCCATTCCTATGATGTAAACAGTGACTAAAAATGGGATAGGTTAAGCAATGCTTTTAATGACTGTTGTGTGTTTTGGTGAGCTGAGCAACATAAGTCACCTATGTGAGAGTGAAGTGGGGTCGCTTCGAGGAGACTATTGGGGCATAGTTCTCTCAAAATCTTATAGAACCAGGAGATGTTCACGGCTATATGAGCATACCTATGAGAATTAAAACCTTGCTAGGGAGGCAGATGTAAGAGGTATATCATCATTTACACAAAAGGCAGAACAGTTCAAGAACATCGCTTCTACTGGTCAGCTAGTAAAGTAAATTTACTTTCATAAAGGAAGGTTCAAAGGTGGATGCCTACCTATCCTATTCAACTATCGATCATAGATTCTATCATCACATCGAGTCAATGTTTTTCGTTAAAACTATCAATTTTCATTCATGAGGGGGATTGTTGGAAAATATGTAATTTTTGAAAACTTTAAGGCATATTCTCGATTGGTAAATGTGGAGAGTTGAATTATAAAATTATGCTTTTATATTCTACTCCATGAGACCTTCAAAACGGTATATCATATGCTCAAAATAAGTGATGAGTGAGAAATTGATGCTCAAAGTAAGCTACTTGTGAATTATGTTGAGAAAAATGAAAACTTAGATCCCACTTTGGTTAAATACCTGGTGTGAGATATGTATATATATGAGAACCCATTCCAAGGGTTATTGAATGACTAAGCTTGAAACTTTGCCTCACGCGCAAGGGTATAGGTCCAAACCCGTCGGGGTTGGGGGCCCACTCGCACGACGTCGGTGACGCAAAATATCTAGACCGGTTGAGCCCAAAATAGGCTTTTGAATATCTTAGTCCAATACGTATTTTAATTTTCTCAACAGATATTATACAGAATCTGTATTAAAAGGAAAAATATATCGATTTGATTTTATTCCAATTAGATTGATTTTCAATTTGATTTGATTTTATTCAAATCAATTTAAATGGAAATTTCTAAAATTCCTCCATATTGAATGCCTATAAAAGCCTAAAGAATTCTGTAGAATTCTTTACTTACACAGAGAAATAACAAATTTTTCACTCTAAAAAAAATTATTTTCTTTTTCCTCTCCAAAATTTTCAAACGTTTCGGTGATAGAAAAAGCAAGGCAAGTTTGTTGATCACTGCAGAGGTGCTACTGCCGCGATCATTTTGTTGTTATATCCTAAGAGACAGTCGACCAACGTTTCTCTAAGTACCATAGGAGCGGCTAAATCTGTCTTAAGTAAACTTTGAAAATAGGCATCAACATCTAGTAAAACTCGATTCCCTTATTCGATTTTTGGTTTTCTAAAATCTTGTTTATTTAATTATTTCCAAATCTGATGTTTTAAATAAATATAAATATTTATTTAATTTGTTTTATTTAAATTTAGTATTTTTTACATAAATATAAATACTTGTTTATATTAATTTATTTTATTTATTTATATAATTATTTATATTTATATTTGTTCGCTAACATATTTTGTCCAATATGATAATATATTTTCTTAGAGTTTTTGATTGGCCCTCTTTCCGATTTTGGGATAATAATTGGGCTGGAAGTGGACCTATTAGACCTCTACTAGAGAAGAAAATAACCTTTCAATAAAATATTTTAGAGTTACTACTAACAAGGTTTCTTTCCTTTTTTTCTTCAGAAATCTTTGATATGATACGTGCTACACCAACTTCTATTATTAATTCGAGTTCTAACTATGCTTGATGTTGGCCAAATCCTACTAGCAATTTTACTTTTCAATCTGCTTACCTTCTAGTTTTATCTTTCTCAAATAATCCTTCTCTATTCCCTTATACTTGAATTGGATTTGGAAGCTTAACCTCGTTCCTAAGCTTCTCATTTTCATCTGGGAATTAGCTAGGAATATTCTTCCTACTAAATCTCTATTGAGTTCCAGAGGAATGGATGTTATCGACCTCAATCCCTTTTGCAACACTGCCTCTGAAACTTGCGATCATGTTAAGGATTTTTGGCATAAACTATCAATCCCTAGTTCTTTGACAAGCTCCTTAAACCTTCCTTTTTATGAGTGGCTTAAGATTAACCCGACTTCCAAGCTTATGCATACAGGTCATTGCATTCTTTGGTCTAACATCTTTGCTATTTTCCTTGCAAGTATATGGCTTGCTTGTAACTCCTTTGCAGTTGAAAACTCTTTTAACAAACAGCAGATCATTCCCAAAACCATTTCTTTGGTTTCTCAACATTTTGCTATTTGTTGTAAGATCAAACATAATCACTTAGATACAATCATCCATGTTCAACGATTTCATCCTCCACTTGGATGGTTCAAGCTTAATCGTGATAGGTTTTCTTTTTGGAACTTAGGGGGCTATTGGTGCGGTGCCATTATTCAAAACCATAATGAGAACTGGGTCACCATATCTTATTGCTATATTGACCATACAACTGACATGATTGCTGACTTTGGGGCTTTAAGAGATGGCTTATCTCCTGCTAAACAACTTAATATTTCACAACTTTTAGTTGATATTTTTCTGTTGTTTATGTAATGGAAAAATTTGCTACTTAACCCTATCATTACCGACCGTAGAACTATACTCGAGCTTTCTATCTAATTAGATTTGTCATATTTTTCGAGAAGAAAATTGTTGTGCAGATGCGTTAGCAGTAATAAGGGTGATTTTGATGGTAGTAATTTTTCTGAAATTATATCGTCTTTTTTAATTGCCTGGACTGTATGAAGTCGGTTGTTAAAGCCAATCTCTTGCACCCTTATTGAACAAAAAAGTTTGATTGAGGGTATTTTGTGCTGTCAATTAACCCACACACCTGAAATAGAAATAAACAAATAAAAATCAAAGTAAAGTGGAATAAATATGGTGGACCCAACAGTCACATGTAAAGCGTTTTTGCATGAAAATCCTTGCAACTAAATAAGTTCCCAATCACGTGCCCATTTAATGTGTTTTTGTTTATGGTTATTATTATTATTTATTTATGTTTTGGCTAGAACCATTAGGCATTAGCCATCTGTATTTTATGATTTTAAACACAATATAACTTTCAGTTGTTGGGTTTTATTTTCTTTAATTTAAAGTTTAATACCTAAATACAAAAAATTAAGGTAATTAATGGGTCCTAAGGAGGAGAATATACTTCTAATTCTGCTTACTCATGGCTTCTTCTGAAGCAAATTGGATATGGTCCTCATAGGTTTTTTTGGAGAGCGATTTGGAAAGTTGACACCTTTCCTAAGATCCGTGTATTCACCTGGCGAGTGGGTAACGAAATCTTGCCTACTAACGTCAAAATTACCTCTATTCATCATGGTTTTGGTCAAACTTGTCCTAGGTGTGGCGCCGATTATGAGACCCTCATTCATGCCCTTATAGACTATCTGAGTTTGAGGGCTACTCTAATGCTTGGCGGTTTGGATAGCAACGTTATTTCTAAGGAGTACGATAAATGTATTGACTGGCTGGAAGATATGTTGAGAATTCTTGACAAAAAAGCAATGGCGGACTTTATGACCATATTGTGGAATTGCTGGAACAACAGAAACAATCGTGTATTCAGAGGCAAAGAAGATGAGGCAAAAGATATTTGGAATAAGGCCAGTATGCTCAGCAAAGATTTCCGCATCCATAATCTGTTAAATGTGCCAATGTTATCCGCCCAACTCGACGTAAAAAAATGGGTTAAACCTCCGAAAGACTAAATTAAAATTAACTTTGATGCTTCTACCGATAATAACAAAACCGGATATGGGGTTATTATAAGGGATGAGGATGATTTTGTTTTGGGTGAGGGTGAGGGTGGAGGCTTTAAAGATGTGCAGTCGTCTATTGATGAGTGGTATGCTTTTGACAAAATCATTAAAATTGCGCGTCGACTCAATATTAAAGGTGATGTACTATTTAAGTCGGATAGTGCAGGGCTAGTCAACAAAATAAATGGCCAGAAAAGGGACCTGACGATTATTGGTGAGCGGATTAAGGATAGTCTTAAGGCCTTAGTTAACTTTTGGTTTGCTACTTGTGTTTGGACTAGTCGACAATGTAACTCTGTGTCAGATTTTATTTGTAAAAAAATATGTGATGATGCTTGCAATTGGTTTTTTTATATGGATTATCCTACAGAAATCCATAATGTTGTAATTTGTGATGCTATTTGAATAAATTCTGACCCGACTTTGTGGTCGTTTTTTCCTTAAAAAAAATCAATGGGTCCTAAGGTGCATTTTATTCTTTATATTTTTAGAATAAACACAAAAGTAGTTTTTGTAAGTAACCGATTGAGTCTTAACTCAATTAACATGGGTATTGTTGCTGAAGTGTTTTATACTCCTATTTATGAATTGAGGATGGATTATGGATACTTCTAGACATTGTGTCAAAAAGAGTAGATATGATCGGAACTTATAATGAGATTGTTCAAAAACAATTTTAAGTAGAAGAAGAATGAGATAGTTTTTTATATCATTTAAATTCATTTTATGATTCATGTTCGTAATTCATAATTATTTTCTATAAGTTAAATCTAATTTGTAAAACTAACAATATTTTTCAAATGTTATAAATATAACATTTTACTACTTTTAATATATAAAGATTTTTACTCTCATATTAAAATATATAATAATAATAATAATAATAATAATAATAATAATAATAATATTATTATTATTATTATTATTATTATTATTATTATTTCGTAATTATCGTTTCCTTTAATTTATCTAAAAATTATCAGGTTTAATAACAATGTGTCTTAATATTTTTAATATTTTTATTTTAAGATGATAAATTGAGATGAGACGAAAATTTTTCTTAATTATGAATTAAACTTAAAAATATGAAAAAAAGTTAAAATATGTTATAAGTCTCTTTACTCTTTATAAATTTGAAATTTAATATTCAAACTTTTATATTTAAGAATTTAGTTTTTTTTACTTAAAGTCTAACTGTTAACACTATTCAAATTATATTATTAAATTTAAATTCATTTTTCTATCAAAAAGTATCTTTTTTATTTTAAAATGTCACAAATACTAGTAATTGATCTTAAATTTAAAAGTTCAAAGAAATTGAAAACTAAATTTTACAAAATAAAAATATAAAAATTAAATTTTAAATTTATATAAAATACAATAAAAGTAAAATGATACAGAGAAATTTGTAATATGATTGAAAAGACGCCATTGCTGTCTACTATAAATGTTTGTTTTAGAGAAAATGACACTGCCGGACAAAACAAAAGAATCTGATTTCCCATAACTTCCATTATTTTATTATTTCATTCTCTCTACCTTTTGCAACCTCCAACTTATTTTTCTTTGATCCCTTCATCCAGAATTTAATAATTCGATTCAGTCCTTATTGAAAGACAAGCAGTACAATCCCTTTGAATTGTGGGCCTTTCTTAGAGCTTTTGCAATTGGGGGTTGGGGGTTCTACCTTGAATGAATGCTTTAAATATACGAGTTATGTGGTATATGATTATGGGAAATTTGAGGCCTTGATGGGGACGAAACAAGACGAGATTTTTCAGTGATATGGGAGAGGAAACCTAACAGAAAAATAATGAGATACAAACCAAGGTGCAACCGACGTCCATTTATATACTACTCAGCAGTCTCTGTCTGGTTCACCCCAGCTTTTGCAATTTTGTACCAAGCAATTGAATGATCAATGTACAATGGTTTTGCATGTGATTACACGACAAAGTTTGCCCTTCTAATAATCAATTAACTGGAGGAGGTTAGGGTACATATACAATGTAATAAATATGAAGATTGGCATACGCCTCCATGAAATAAATAGTGAGACTAAGATGGTGAAAGAAAAAAAAAATGGTTGAAGATGAAAAAGCAGGGTTACTAAAATAATTACCAACAAAAAAAAAGTTGGAAATATATAATGAATTTTTGTATGGTTTGATATTAATTAATAATAACGCATGAAATTGTACCATATTAAAATGAAAAAATAGATTTAATTATGAGTAAAACAAAATTCAAACACATAAATACATTATAGTAAAAATATTAAATGTAATGTAATTGTTTATCATAATATTATCATCAATCATGAGTTAGTGTGAATTAACTTATAACACCAACTCAATTAACATTATCAAATACTAAACTTTGTCACACCCATAATGTGGGTGAACAATTTTATATTAAAAAATACATTTATAAAAATATATCAACAAATAATTATTAGTGAAGTGACATTTTTATATGAAATTGTTGATCTTGTGTTCCAACTCTCAAATAATGTTTTTCAATTGTTTTATTTGAATATTATATAAAAAATCAAAAGATGAAAATACCTTAAAATAATATTAATTGCATTTTAAAGTAAAAATATCTTAGTAATTTCACAATCGAATTGGTATTGAATTGACTTATGACACCAACTCAATCAGTCATTTTATATATAGTATAAATATACAATTTATGAAGGTAATCAAACATATATAATACAATTAAAATGTAAATATTATACTAAAAGTTTTGCTTTAGTGGTAATATTAATATCTTACTGATTTAAATAATATAATTACGTCTCCTAGATAAATGTTTATTTAAAATACAAAAGCCAGCTGAAGAAAATAAGCAAAGATAAAATGAATAACAAAAACAGCCACTATTCATAACGCGATACACCTTGATTAACCGTTCGAAATCACCTTCAGTATGTACTCAATAAGGTACTTACAAGTTGATCTGTCAAAAAGCAGTGTTCTTAGAGGCAATGCACCTGAGAGCTCCAGGAAGCTGAACAGCAATAAAAATATATGGTAGCAAAAAGATAAGCACATGAAGAAATCAAGACAAAGAAAAGTAGAGTACAAATGCATCTTTGATCTATTCAATGTAGAAATTGAATTTATAATTAGAAATGAAAAGTGCCAGCATTATTAGATTTAGGTTCTATATTGATTGCACGGTAACCTTTGAGGTTTGGAGGCTTTGGTTGTGTACAAACAATTTCAAACATGCTTTATTACCAACGTAATGAACAAAAGAAGTTCGACCAAATGAACAGAAGAAAACAAGAATGGAAATAGTTAAAAGATATACCATCTCAGGATACTTGCACATTGGAAGGAAGTACTTTGTTACCCTGGACCGGCAGGCATTTGGGAAATTTTCGCAATACTATTCTTCCAGCTCTTCTCAGACCCATAGAGCCGTAAAAGCAAGGAATTGGTTACAACAAATATTGAGCTCAAGGCCATTAACCCACCTATAAATTCAATACCAAAAATTGAAGCAACTCAATCATAGTCAATGGAGAGACCATATAAAAGTGAAGTTTTAGCTCTTGTTTTCAGTTCACGTACCAGAAAATGAGGGTGTCATAGCAAGATCGTATTGGGGAAGTAAAACACCAGCAGCAATGGGGATGGCAACAATATTATACGCTACTGCCCAAGATAAATTTTGGTACACTTTTGCCATTGTTGCCTGTGCAAGATCCAGTGCATCTACTACCTGGTGGGGAAGTCTTAAGTAAGATGATAACAATCTGACTGGTGTTTCTTTTGATCTAAGAAAACATAATTCTTTCATGAACAAGCCATACAAAAGCGCAAACAACTTAGATAAAAGGTTTATACTCAACAAGTTCATCTAACTTGTTGCATGAAACTACAATTATGGTTAAAGAAGAGCATACCTGTGAGAGTCTGTTGCCAAGAAGTATAATAGATGCTGCATCCGAGGCTGCAGTTTCTTGTGCTTCAGTCTGTAGAGCAATCCCCACATCCGCAAGGGCCAAGGATGGTGCATCATTAATGCCATCCCCTACCTTAGGAGAGGGGAAAAATTATCTGAAAAATTATCTGAGTATATTTTCTAATGAAGCTGCAGTATTAGACTTGCATAGTCTTTGCTTTAATTAGGGTCATCCTAAATCTTTTTCCTGAGTTTACTATAAAATTAATTTGTTATTTTAGTTGCATGCAAAGGTGCAAATGATCATCTAAGTCAGTGGACCAGGCAACAGTGCCTGAATTTACTAAAATATATCCAATCATTGACTGACGAAACAGATGAATTTAAGAATGCTTTACATTATTAATCGAATTCTAGAGGACTGACTGGGAGAGAGAGTAACCATGGCAATGTGATGTCCTGCAGTTTGAAGAGTAGATATAACCCTTGATTTCTGCTGAGGTGTCAAGGATGCATTAACAAATTCATGTTCTATTCCAACTGTCTTCGCAATAGTTGCAACTGCCTCTTCCCTGTCTCCTGAAATAAGGATTGTTTTGATACCTTTCCGCTGAAGCCTTACATAAACAAGGCAACAAAACAACCACAAATGATAAAAGGTAAGAAAGTAAGAGTAGCACAAGGAACATTTTCATTAGCATTTTTTATAGAAAAAACAGAGCAGTAAGTGAAACATCGTAGCTATTCTAGCAGGAAACATAAAGAATAGAGCTGCATCTCTAGTCATCAATGGAAAATATTAGTTGGGTATTGCCTACTTATCAAGACTTAATATGCATGCCAAGCCAGTTAAATGGAAGAACTTGCCCACATGATTACGAAAAGGAAATATTACCTGCCCACGGTAGACTCTGCATCAAACCGCAGACTGTCAGACATTCCTATAGCACCTATTACGCCTTCTCCTTCACGTCCAACATAGATAGCTGTTTTTGAATAGTTTGATGGTGATGATGACTGAAGCATTACAGCATGTTCTAAAGCCATCAAATCAGATGGACTTGCTTTTATCTGGAAGCGTTCATTAACCCATTCTAATTTACCGACAGCAACCAAACGTCCATTTACTTCAGCTAAGGTTCCAAAACCTGGTTCAACTAGTTGTCCTCTAGTTTCTGGGAGTACCAAATTCAACAACTCTGCCTTCTTTACAATAGCCTTAGCAATCGGATGTGTTGCTGTTCTCTCCACTGCTGCAGCAATTTGAAGAATTTCTGATTCATCATAAGTAAAGGAAGAAACTGATGAGACAGTTGGTTTTCCTTCAGTGAGAGTCCCAGTCTGCACATTGGTAAATGGGGTAATGTTTGAGTGAAATTCTAACATAGCAAATTATATACACATACAAACTCAGAGAGAGGAGAGAGGGGGAGGGAGAGAGAGTGCATTATTTTCAAGGGTAGAAGTACTTTGTCAAAAGCAATACGGTCTACATTGGCCAAGCGTTCCAGAACATCCCCACCTCTTATAAGCAGTCCTTGTCTTGCTCCTGATGATTTTCATTGCATCAACAGACAATTTAACAGAGTTAGTTGTATTTTGAAAAATACAAAAAACCAATAAAGTTAAATAGCCAGTATGCTATTCTTCAAATCCAAGTGTATCCAATGTGCATACACCTTATACCAGTGAACAATATTACAACGGTATCAATGTCATAATGGGTAAAATGTTCCAAAACAAACAAAAATTCCAAAAAAGCATATTTGACAATTCCCCAAAATCATGATTTTCAAATTGAATTCCTTCCTTTCTTCAATGCACCATTGAAGAATGAGCCAGCCAAAGCTCTCCATATATTTAGTCACCTATATTAAATATAAGCTCTCAATATATTCACTCATGCTTTAAAGTGAACTAAAGTATGAAATCTTCCAATTGCACATACTGTCTTCTAACTGGTGAATAGACGTATGTTAAGATTCACTAAATTAGTCCCATACAGAAAATGAATCAAAATCAAGATTTATTGACATGCTAGATAATTACCAAGAGAGGTGCCAACAAGGATTGCTGTTGGTGTGGCAAGACCCAGAGCACAAGGGCAGGAAACTACCTGAAAAGCAAAAACCAGCAGTACAAACTTGTAGTGCAAATAAATCTTGTTTTGCTCGATTAAAATAAAACATATCACTTTAAGTGACAATTCTCTAAGAAAATTGTGACATCTATGCAAGCAACCATCTTCAAATGCTACCAAGTTAAGCAATTCTTATAAAATCTTTATTTATTTATTTTAAAATTTGCATATTTAATCATATTGTACCTTGCCAGCAATTAGCTGCCGTCATTCCTACAAGAAAAACTCCCCAAAATTTATTTGCAACTTTTAACAGGAACATGCAGAATGGAAACACTTTTTAACTTGTTTCCTTCTTTTGAAGATAAAATAAAAGTTTTTTAACCATATTGAGATTATTGTAATAATAAATAACTTTCTTGCCAATCAAATGGATAAAAAATGCAAACAATCAGGCAACTCATATTTAAGCAATGTGGGGAAACACAGGTAGACAAAAGAAAACTCACTAAGACATCCACTGCAAGTTTCAAACTCAAAAGCAATGGATCTCCATCAGGGCCAGCAATATCATTGAGCAAAACATCTGGAAACATGTGTGACCCAGCATAATACCTGGACATAGAAAGCGACAAGGAGAAAGACGCAAGATTAGCTAGTACACAATCAACAGCATGCTAGGAGGAAATAACACATCTACAAGCAACTAAAACTAAAGGCCACAGGACCAGCATAATCTGGTTTGAGTACCATGGCAAAAGGGAAAATAAAGAAATCAGTCAGTTAATGCAGGAATGGTACTTCAACAATGGAACAAAGTAGGGGAAAAAAAAAACTTGTCCGGCATTTACTTAAATTAATGATCCAGTTGTCACAAGTGTATGCAGCAGTAAAAGTATGCTGGGACTTGGGGGGGGGAATAATCGGGAGATAACAACATGAAATGAAGTGCAAATAAACTTGTCATACTTTCTTCATGGATACGTCAACTATTCGAATTGCAAATTGAATGCAAATTACCCATTTTCGTTTTGAGAAAGTATCTACAAGTTACATAAATATATTGAATAAGGAAATTAGAATCTCGTCTTTTCCATCTTTTTTAAGCATCTCATTAAAATCACTCGGTCTGAAGTTAATACATTTGAAGAAACAAACCCCATACCAGAAAGCAAACGTTGCAGCTGACAGAGTCATTATGCTGTATACAAATGGCCCGGCTATCGCATCTGCAAGCCTCTGTACAGGTGCTTCTTGTCCTTGAGCATCTTCAACCTGAAAATTGGTTGCAGATATCCTACTCAGGCTAAATGGAAGCAACGGTTTGTTTTTTTATACTAGTAATTACACAGAAATGGGAGAATAATGCCCTGTGCAGCAGACACATAGTGACTCATATCAAGCATCAGATGTGAGGACATGACTGTATGATTAATCCAATAAAAAAAGTTCACTAGGGCACTAACCATGCGTACGATCTTAGCAATAGTTGAGTTGGAGCCTGTGGAAGTTGCTTCTATTCTTAAAGGGCCATCCTGAAATAGAACATTCATAAACATAAATGATGATTGCGTGGGTAGTGGGTTCAATCGAAAAATCTTAAGAATAATTTAGAAAAAATACAACTAATAATAACATTCAGTCTTTCTCTAACGCTCCTCATTCAGATCTAATCATCCCAAGCAATCCAGCTAATACGTATTTTTTTTTTCCTTGTGGCAGTCAGCTAATATGCATTTTAAATTTTAATACAAAGGTTATTCCTATATCTCTGAAATAAGCAATGGTCAAGTATTTCTCTCCCTAAAGTACTGCTATTGGCATAAGTCATAGCATTTCTAAATTATATTCCTCAACACATCTTACCCAATTTATAGTTCCAGCAGAGACCATAAAACCCTTTTCCTTGAATACTGGAAGTGATTCTCCCGTCAGCATGGATTCATCAACCACACTTCTTCCTGTAAGCACTTTCCCCTATGTAGGGAATTCTAATTTCAGAAAAAGTCCATTTATATGTGGTAAATTTAATCAGACAGTGATTAAAAAGGTTCATCTTAGTTTCATATAATTATCAATATGTTGTTTGCTCTAACTAAAAATACATAGGGTTCGTCTGTATATGACCAAGTTTAGGAATCAGACTGTGATGCACTAAATCCTGATCATATAACATATTCATGACTTACATCTACAGGAATTGTTTCTCCAGGCAAAACTAATACCGAATCTCCAACTCGAATATCATCTGAGGGGACCTCAATGCAAATAGTATCAGAGCTAAGTACAGAATCAGCAGAGGAATCAGTGTCTGATGAAGTAATTACAAGTCTTGACCGAGTGGACATCAATGACTGCAAAACAATTATCTCACATGTCAAATCAACCAAAAGGCATGAAGATGCGTGAATACGATAGAAGCACATTATGTAACTAAATCTTAGTTTTAAGGATCTGTAAGCCAAGATTCATACCATCAAACATGAAAACAAGTGTAACAACAAAACAAGGAAGTATCAGATTTAAGACTCACTAAAAGTTCATTCATGTCGCTGGATGCCCTAATCCTTGCTTTTTCTTCCAACGAACGTCCCAGGAGCACAAAACCAAGAAGCATGACCTGCATGTCAAAATACAGGAGTGCTTCATGAGAACTTATTATCAACCAGACCAAAACTTTCAGACTTCCACCTAAGTAGCTTCTGCATATTAAAAATAGTGAATCAACAGATGTGAGAAAAAGGAAACTTATCTCGAAGCATTTGGCAGATACAGCAGAACCATGATATCAAAAATAAATATTGCAGAGTAAAAGTAAGGGAAATCACCGGCTCGTCAAAGAATGAAGCATCCCATTCAAGCCCAGGGTTAAGAAGTGAGACCTACAAGGCAAGGCAAATATAAGGACCAACAGAACTTAGCAGATTGATTCCATGATGCTATATTAAGAAAACTGAATCTCAGCTTTCAAACCACAAGGAAAGAAAGAATGAAAGAAGAAAGAAAATTCTCACTGCACTAATGATAAATGCAGCAATTGATCCAAAACCCACAAGAGAATTCATATTGGGAGATCCTTTCTTGAATGCCAATAATCCATCAACTAGTAAATCTGCAAAACATTTTTTGAGAACTTTGATCAAAGTCAATCTTTACTACCCCGTCACTACAGCATTAAGACATTTAGAAAGAGTTTTGCTAGTAACTGCCTTAAGACCAAGGAATATCTTCCTTAACTATGGGTTTTGTTTGGAAACTTAGCTATCAAAATAGTTTAAATTGTGTGATAAAACACATATAAATATAACTAATATTATTACACCCACGATTTTACATTAAAAAATATTTATAAAATATATCAATAAATTATTATCAGTGTAGTGACAAGGGTCTTTTATATGAATTTGTTGGTCTTGTGGTCAATTTGCAAATAATGTTTTTTGTTATTTTATTTTGAATTTTATATGAAAATACTTTTAAAGTAATACTAATTACCCTTTAAAGTAAAGGTATTTTAGTAACTCACAGCCTGACACCAACTCAATCAGCCACTTTATATATACTATAGATAGATATTATGATTATTTTTCAAATTCATGAATTTGTGGAGGTCTTTTTCACGGTGAATTTGAAATTCCTAAAGGCATTTGTGAATTTGACATGCAAGTTTCTATACATTTCAAATACATATCATATTAAATATTAACTAATTTATAGTGTGCAATTCATTCTGACAACTTCTACAACAAACCAAATATAAATCCAAAATTTTCTTATTCATATATCCAAACATAGAATTTCTTACATGCCGCCTTAATGTTAATGCATGTGAAAATAAGGGATAAAACAACAAACCTCTTCCTGGACCCAACAAAGCCGTTAAAGCCAATCCTCCTTTGACATAAGAATTATGAAGGACCTCCAGAAACGATCCTGAATCAAACATAATTAAACCATAGGCGTCATTATCACATATCAAATTTAAATAAGAAATTGAATTGCATTAAATTAAATTACCATGGCCGAAATGAATCCCTAGGGAGTGCAAAATATGTGAAGCATGAGCTCCACAACAAAGCGCCACCAAAGTCCAAGCAAAAGCCACTCGATTCCTACTCTTCACCAGCAATTCCTCTTTCTTCTTCAACATTTCCTTCCACTTCCTCATGTTCTCCGCGATTCCAATCCCCGAAACCCTCCTCTTAGCCATGAACCCGCACTCGCTCACTCTCTGAGCTATACTCTCCGCAACACTCTCCACGGTTTCCCTCTCCATCACCTCCCGCTTCAACTTGATCGCCGCCGTCTCGGTCAACAAGTTGACCACTACTGATTCGACTCGCTCGTCGGAAGAGATAACCGATTTGACTCGGGACACGCATCCGCCGCACATCATCCCGTTGACATCGAGGAGAACCGACGGGTCTTTAAGCTTCTGTCCTACCGGCTGTATAGACGATCCCTCCGACTCTAATCTAGTCTCCAGTGAACTGAACAAGACGAATCCAGGAGTTGACCGAGGCCGACAATGGAAACGACCGCGAGGGCATCGTTTTAGCAAGCCAAAGCGGTCAGCTTTGAGTTTCGCGCCATTACCGAAAGAGAGCTTTGGCCGATTTAATACAGAGAGTCTTAACAGATCCCCCGCCATTGCCATTGTTTGTTCGCATAAGGATTTTTTCTTTTTAAAAAAAAAAAAGATGACCAAAGAAATGCACTGAGAAAGATTTGAAGACAATGATGTTTATCCTTGTTGAAAGTTGAAACGCAGAGGACCGTAGCTGAATTTACCTTTAGAACATTATCCAATTATAATCCGCCATGTAATCTTGAAACTGTATCCGCACGTTTTTTTGTATGCTATTATTGAACTGACCTTCACCTAACCTTGTGGTCGAAATTCGACAACAGCAATTGAGATATTCAATTTACTTAAAATTCCAAAACGCTGCGCTTTAATCCATTACACTTGGGGCTAGTTTCATCATTGTTAAAAATTGCTTTTCAAAATATACGATTTGTTAATTTCAAATGTTGTTCACTGTTATTAAAATATATATATTTTAAATATGATATTAGAAAGTAAAAATAAGTTAAATAGTATTTAAATAATTTAATATGTTAATATATAAAATATAAAATTTAAATAGCTTTAAAGTAATTAATATAAATTATTTGTAAACATATAAACTATATTAGAGAAAATTAATTTTTTTATTAATTTTCATGCTCATTGCTCTTGTTTTAGAATAATTTACATGCTCATTGCTAAATGCTAAGTTAAAGCTTAAAAATATATTTGATTGATATGAATTCATCTAGTTGTAATAAATATTATGTGACAATCAATTAAATTTCAATTTGTTGGGATGAATTAAATGAGGATATTTTGACAATTTTTCATTCAAAAGTAAAAAGCTAAAAGCTTTATTTTTTTAGCTTTTGAGGTTGGGTCTAAAAGCTAGTTCGAAATGTAACGACCTGGTTTCTAGTAATATCAGAAACTGGAGTTTAGAATTTCATTTCCGTAAACCAAATTCGTAATATTTAATAGAGATATTTGTGGAGCTAAACCAAATTCGTAATATTTAATAGAGATATTTGTGGAGCTATTGTATTGATTAATTGAAATTTGGTTAAGTGATTTAATCGAAACTGTGAGCAATTACTACAGATTTTTAATTAGAATAAGGCTTGGGGACTTAAATTACAATTAACCAAAGGACTATAATAGAAAACAAACCAATTTTAAATATATGTTAGTGGGCGGTGATGGATGGTGTCATTTACTTAATTTAAATAGTTATTAAGCTTAAATAATTAAGGTCAATTTAATTAAACTAGTTTAATTAAAATAAAACCATAGTATAAAATGCAATTAGAGGAAAGAGAGATGAGAGTTTCATCTTATTCATCTCAATAAAAAAGAAACAAAAAAGGAAAACACCATTTTTGCTAACTTTGAAGCTTTTGGCTAAATAAGTCCTTACTCATTTTTTATTAATTTTTATAGATTTGAGGTCATAAGAGCTTGAATTAGCTAACACGTGTATTAAATTGTGAAACTGTTAAAGTTTTAGAAAGTTTCCATAGTTGAGAAATTGATGAAATTGGTGTGAATTTGATAGAAATTAAGCTTAGTTTAAAAAGGACTAAATTGTAAAGTTCAATTGATAGTTTCGTACAATAGGGATCAAATTGAATAAAATGAAAACTATTATGAAATCTTGGTAGGAATATGAAATAGAAGGTCCCTAATAAAAATAGGTGAAATCGAATTTTAATTTGAGGGTTTAGATTGAAAGTTATGCTTGCCTCAAGTTTAAAGACTAAATTGAATAAATTGCAAAATATGTGTGCATTTCGAATTGGTTGTGATTTGAATTGGAATTTGATGTTGTGTATTGTTAGATTATTATTCGTAGCTAAAGACGACGTAGGGCCGTCAAAAGGGAAAGGAAATACGAGAGCCAACGATAAGTAACTTGAGTCTTCGGTTTGTATTTCTATAACACCCCAAACCCGTATCCAAATGTCGGTACAGGGTACGAGGCGTTACCTTACTTAAAAACATTCACACAAACAATTCCGGGCTATGAGATTTCATTCAAATTTAAAACCTTTCAAACTTTGTCTTAAAAATCTCCAGTATGAGCCTACAAGGCCCAAAACACACCATAGAAATGGTTCGGTACCAAACCGAGTTCTTTAGAAAACTTTGGAAAATGTCACTAAAAATAAGGGCACACGCCCGTGTGGAAGGGCGACACAATCGTGTGACTTGATAACATGGCCATATTGAAGAACCGTGTAACTCACACGGCCTAAGCATCTAGGGACACACCCGTGTCCCATGTTCGTGTGGATTTATTTCTCAATTCGAACCTACAGGGGTTTTCACACGGCCTGGCACACACCCGTATCCCTCACACGGCCATGACACGCCCGTGTCTCGGCCCGTGTGCAAAAACCTTAACATTCTGTTTCTGACGTCAGCAACATCATATGGTCACATTGTCAAGGCCCACGTCCGTGTGCTAGGCCGTGTGGCGAATTGAATTTCGTATTTAAGGTGCAGACTTCACACGGCCTAGGCGCATGCCTATGCCTATGGCTGTGTCTTCCACACGGTCAGACACACGGCCGTGTCTCAGCCCGTGTGGTTACTACTGGGCATTCTGTTTTGCCAAATTAGGGTGCAGGGGGACACACGACCGAACTACACGTCCATGGGGCAGACCGTGTATCACACACGGCCTAGACACACGCCCGTGTGTCTACTCGCATGGACAAAAACAATACTATTTATCAAGCCTTTTTTGCCATCCTACTTGCACCAAATAAGCCACATCCCGTAATACCAATTCACATACTTTATCAATTCAATCATGCAACCTTCTCATTCATGCATTAACATACTAAATACTCAACCATGCAATTTGCTCAATCATGAAAAGCATCATCATCTCCATATATTAATAAAAAATATTAGCCATCATCCATGGCCTTATACAAAATGAATAAATCTTTAAGACAAGCCAACACATTTGGCCAAAACAATATGACACTAGATAAAAGACCAAGTCTCTATACATGCCATACTTAAAATGATAAATCTAACTATACCAAATGTTCAAATTGATAGTGTGATTGAGCCTCTAACGTCCTTTGATTCCCGAGCTAGCTTGGTGATACTATAAGAAAATGGAAAAGAGAGGGAGTAAGCATAAAGCTTAGTAAGTCGCATGTAAATTATTAACAACAAATTTCCATGCATTATCATACTCATAGCATATTATAAACTTGCACATAATTCTCAAATGATTAAAGGCATAATTTACTCATTTTCATCCTTACTAATCATACAACATAATTCGAGCTCATTTCTCATGAATTTCATGTAGGCACCTGTATCACTTACAACATAGTTGTAATTTTTCTCACTTTTAACATAAGCTTTAAACTACCCGTTGAGCCAGTTGAAATACCAAATGATACCCGACTAGCCTCACACAAGAGGGTATGATGCCGATGCCATGTCCCAGACATGGTCTTACACTGGCTCATATATCGAGGCCGACGCCATGTCCTAGACATGATCTTATGCTAGCTCTCATATCAATGCTGATGCCATGTCCGGACATGGTCTTACACTAGCTCTCATAATGTGGTCGATGCCATGCCCCAAACATGGTCTTACACTAGCACACATATCAACGCCGATGCCATGTCCCGAACATGGTCTTACACTGGCTTACATATCGAGGCCGATGCCATGTCCCAGACATGGTCTTACACTGGCTCTCATATATCCCTAATGTCATGGCATAGATATCCAATCTATTCCTATGGTTCAACCGGGAGTTTTTACTACATCAATTCTCATCATGCATATTTACAAGAATAATCAAACATTTTATGCAATATCAATTGTTTAATGCATAATAACAATTGTATTATTTAGTGCAACTTACCTCGATATACAGAATATGGGCGACTTGTTCGATTTAGTCCAATAACTTGGTTTTCCCCCGGTCTAAGTCTGGACTCCATTTTTCTTGATCTAAAATGATAAAATTCACTCATTTAATCACCACATTAATCGAGACATTCCAAAATTCCTACTTTGGCAAAATTATATTTTTCCTTAGACTTTCACATAATTATGATTTGCCCCTAGGCTCGTAAAATGATTTTCATCAAATTTCATCATTAACCAAGCCTAGCCTAATCTATTTTAAGCTTATAGAAACTCAAAAATTCAATTATTTTACACATTTACTACCTATTTTACAGCCTTTATAAAAAAAGGTCCATTTTAGGTGTTTTCATGAAAATCACTTAACAAAAGTTGTTTATTTAACAACCAAGATTCATTTTCTTCCATAAAATTTCAGCAAAAAACATGAAGACTCACATGGCAAAACCCTAGATTTTCAATTATTTTGCAAAATAGTCCCCTTATTAGCTAGATTAAGCTATAAAGGTTTCAAAAACACAAAAATCATCAAAAATGACAATCAAGATGACTTACTTGCAAGGATTAAAGGTTGCTGAAATTTTCAAGCTTCCATGGCCCTTTTATTGAGTGAAAATCGGTGGAGAAGAAATATAGAATGAAAAAGATGAAAAATTTATTTTATTTTTATCAATTAAGTCACCTAATGCCACCAAACCTTTGACTTTTCAATTTCTTTGTCTCCATGTTCAGCCACTAATCACTTTGGGGTCTATTTATTCGATAAAGACTTCTAATTTAATGTTCCATAGCTATTTAACACCTTTAGCTTGTAGAACAAAACTTTCGCACCTTATGCGATTTAGTCCTTTTTCAAAATTAAGCATGAAATCACTAAAATTAATTCACCAAAATTTTCATGTACTCATATAATCATGCTATAACACATAAAAAAATATTAAAATAATTTCTCTGGCCTCGGATTAGTGGTTCCTAAACCACTATTCTGACTAGCCCCAAAATCGGGCCGTTACAATTTTTGTGATTTTAATCATTAGAACTGTTTCATATTTATATTATTTTGCATGGTATGATATTGAGGTGAGTTGAAAATGATTATTTGATTTGAATTATTATGATTGAGATTGCTTATTGAAATAGAGGACTAAATTGAATAGAATTGAAACTAGTGTAACTTGATGAAAATATGAAATTGGCCTTGAATTGGATTGAATCATGTTATGTTAGGTAATGAGATGATGAATTGGATAATTAGTTACCCTATTAACTTGATGTCCACGAAACCAACTAAAAATACAACAAATATAAGTGCACCTATCGATAAATAGTATAGCTACGGTGAGCAAAGATATTGTTCCCACGAGGACTAAAAGTATTAGTAATTACTGTCTTTCTATTATTTAACCGACAAATTGAAGTGATTGAATTAAACTAAAATGAACTAAATTAATTAACTAAGAACTCGGCAAAAAACAAATCGGGAAAATAATTGAATAACAACCAAGAAGCGAAACAATATCCATGAAATAATCCACCTAA
This sequence comes from Gossypium rotundifolium, assembly GCA_025506655.1. Taxonomy (NCBI): domain Eukaryota; kingdom Viridiplantae; phylum Streptophyta; class Magnoliopsida; order Malvales; family Malvaceae; genus Gossypium; species Gossypium rotundifolium. The sequence goes on along the minus strand of CP106727.1, from coordinate 152,927,615 downwards.
ACTGCATCTGTCATTATCAATCTAAATTAAACAATTTATTCACTTAATATCTTGATCCGTAGAAATCCCTAAATTATGTTAATATCTTCAAGACTAAAAGCAACTGACTCTAGGTTGATTAATTGAAATTTCTTTCTAATTAAAACCATTATTATCACATTAACTCAATCTATGAATTCTCCTATTAGATTTGACTCTAATCCAGTAGATTTATGTCATCCTATTTTTAGGATTGCATGCAACTCCACTCAATTATGCTAGATCTACTCTTAAATAGGGTCTATTCCTTCTTCTGAATTAAGCATATCAAACATGAATTAATAATCCAGAAATATTAAATCAAGAATTAAGCATACATAACTGAGAACAAGATTCAAGTATTTATTGCGTAAAACAAAAATCAAAAGACAGGATTCATCTTAGGGTTCATCTCCGTTAGGTATTTTTTAAAATTAGTTCATAATTGCGAATAAAAACATCTCAAAAATAGTATAACCACAAGAAATAGAGAAAATCATAATAAACTTCAAAGAAATCAAAAAGAGATCTTCAATCTTGGTGGAAATCTGCTTCAGATTCAGCTTCAATGGTGTTTTCCGAGTTGTTTTCTTCAATATTCTCTAACGGCTCTCCCTTCTCTTCTTGTATTTGGTATATATAAGTCTTAGAATGCCTGAAAAACCTAAAAATTACATTTTTTTCGCTTATTTAGAGTGTGAATCACGAAATCCACATGGCCTGGCACATGGCCGTGTGGCAGCCCGTGTGGCACACACGGCCGTGTGTCCAACCTGTGTGGCTCTTGAAATCTGCTTCAATTGTCTGATTTTCGTTCTGTTTTCACTCGTTTTTCTCCCAGATGCTCTCCTAAGTATAGAAACATGAATTTAAAGGATTAGGAGCATAAAATTCACCATTTTGCATCAATTAGTCATCCAAAAAATGCATTAAGAACGGGATTAAAACATGTTGCTTTTAACACTTATCAAATATCTCCACACTTAAGTATTTTCTTGTCCTCAAGCAAAATTCTCAACCCACAATAAAGTTAACTTTTGTAACACCCTAACCCCTCTCTGTCATCAGATTAGGGTCACGGGCATTACTAATCAATCAGAACATTTAATTACATCGCAAGCAGTAGTATAAGCTAATTAATATTGTCATAATATATAGGGGCAGATCATGTCAATCTAATACTTGTATATTAGTGTCTTATATAATCGAATAGTGTATCATGCTATGCTATGCTAAATTTGGTCTTCCACTGTCTACACTCTTATCATTATTTATCCCTTATTGAATGCTAGAAGTCGGATACATACCAAGACTATTCCAATTATTAGCATCAGAGTATTGGTCCATACTCTAACTATTATTACCTTCGATGATGTTAGTAGAATGCACTTAATTCAGGTTTGCTAATTCATTCTAATTCAGAGTAAAAGTTACTTTTCAACCCATATTTCGAGTCTACGGGAACCTAAAAATAGTCTAAATATATGTAGTGACTAATTTGGAATAATTTTGAAAGTTTGGGGGTATTTTAAAAAAATCTTAAAAAATGGGACACACGGCCGTGTGGAATACCCCAGACCGTGTGACTCTCAAAGTTGGAACACACAGTCGTGTCCCAGCCCATGTCTCTGCCCGTGTAACTCACTGACTTGGGTTACATAGCCGTGTCCCAGGTCGTGTGTTAGCCCGTATGGAAACTACACCTATACTATTTTTCAACACGCTCAAGGCGTACGCCCATGTGTGTTGCCTGTGTGTAGCACACGGTCATGTGACATATTGTGTCTTAGGTCGTGTGCACCTATAAGTACCTTAAAACTCAAGTTTACCATTTCCTACTTACTTGGGGACTAAGCAACTCAATTACCAGCCATTTAACCTACTCAAAACACGATTAAGCATGCTTAAAACAAGCCAAAACAATCCATTTTAAGTACCTAACCAATGTACCCTCATTGGTACCACATTTTATATCATCAACACACTAGCAAAGCAATCAACCATTTAAGCTTTCCTTCATGCCAAAATTTTACCATAATTGGTCTAACACTTAGCTACTTAAGCTACTAAACTTTAAACTAACATATACCAAAATATAAACTAGGCTAACATACCAACATAGCCTTAACCACAACCATATATATTTATCCATCATTTCACTAGCAAACTAAAATAACAACACCTTATAAATAACATCAACAAAGGACTTACTAGATATATGCCATTACAAAAAAAGATATCACCATACTTGAGCTCGGGATTTGTTGTTTGATGCTGAGTTGGCGATAAGTTAAAAAGTACCTAGCCTGCGTATGGAAATCAAAACCGCACGCTGAATATAACTCATTGGTATTTCTATAATCTGAATAATTTAAACTTGATATGAATAGATAAGATATAAAGATGCAATAAGTAATGTTATAAAACATATGTATCAAGTCAATAATGCCAACTTACTCTTTCTTCATTCACATTCGATAGAGTTCACAAATTTTAACACATGGCAATAATATTTCATATGTTCAAGCACATATCAATGGTATTCCATATATATATAGCATTTGGTAATCCAACTCATGCAATGGCATGATTCATCATTTAGATTAATACTTGAATTCATGTCAAGATTCACATCTCATTTCATCATTTCGTATTTCATTTCTCATTTCGTATTCATTTCTCAACTTTGTCATCTCAATCTAAAAAACATAAATTTATCATTTAATTTCCCCTATTAACACGACTCAAACTTGGACGGATACATGGATCCAACCAGTGCACCAGTTTGGCACCCAGTGCCTCATCGGATAAATCCGAAGTAATATTTGTGCCCAACGCTATATAAATTGACACCTAGTGTCTCATCGGTTAAACCAAAGCAAATTGACACCTAGTGCCTCATCAACTCGAGGTCGAAGAAATCCCTAAACTCTTCCTATCCTATGGCATGCCATCTATATCTGACTCAGCCCAAACAGTTAATAGGGTTTCATTTCACTTTTCAATACAACCAATGTCTCAATTTCACATATATACACATTATCATATATAGTCAATTCAATATTCATATAATCAATGTATTTTATAATATACAAAATCAATCCATTTTAAATCCACTATGAATTCAATTCAATCTCAAAGTACCAATGTACTTACCTCAAATGCTTACCATATGCAAACAATTAAATATGCAACAATCTACTATTTAATTTAGGTTATAGAAATACAAACCGTGAATTCCTGCTATTTGTCATCGATTTTATCTTTCCCCTTCTTACTCAAGGACTCCGATGCGACGTTAGCTATGGAATAAAACAATAAAAATACATTAATATTACACAATTCAATTTGACATTAAATTTTCAATTTTCACACTATATTTGCTTAAACTTCAATTTAGTCCCTAAATTGAGACTAGTTTTAACCTCCACATTTAACTTTATATTTTTATACTAATTTCACTCTAACTAAATTTAGCTTCCTCTTTTCCAATTCGACCCTTAATTTCAAAATCTTCTCATTTTAATCCTTTTCCATTTCTAACATAAAAATCTATCTATTTAATCCTTAAGACTTAAACTATTCAACAATGTCAACATCTAAAATCTTGAACAATACTAAAAATTACAACATGGGTCGAGTAGCCCTAGGTACTATGATTCCAAAAACGTAAAAATTACAAGAAAATGGACTAAATTGACTAACCGATTGAAGTTGAAATGTTCAAAACCCCCTAGGTTGTCGTCGGCCTCTTGTTCATTCTCTCTTTTTCTTTCTTTTACTTTTGCATTCTCTCATTCTATCTCCTTCCACTTTCTTTCTTATTTATTTTATTTTTTTCATTTAAATTATCATTATTATTACTTAATATATATAAATATATATAATATACAAATGTATAACATTTAACTCATGATCGACCATCTATACACAACCATTTATTAAATGGTATACTTGCTACTTTAGCCCCTTTAGTTTATTTTAATCTATAATTCAACTTTTAACTTTAACGTGATTTAGTCTTTGAACCACAATAACTCCTAACTTGAAGAAAATTACTTAACTAAAATCTAATTCCCTACTACACGAACCTCGTAAATATTTATGTTTTACGGGAACAGAGTCCCGAATCTCACTTTTCGTCACCCCTGACTTTCAGGTCATTATAATTCTCCGCTCTAAATAAATTTCATCCCTGAAATTTACCTAAAAAGAGGTGGGGATACTGAGATCTCATCGTCTCTTTTGGCTCTCAGGTTGCTTCCTCGACACTATGACTACGCCATAGAACTTTTACTAATGGAACACGTTTATTACATAACTCTCTCACCTCGCGAGCCAAAATTTCGATCGGTTCTTCTTCATAAGATAAGTCAGGTTGAATTTAAATTTCTTCCATTGAAATAACGTGTGATAGATCTGATCGATACTTCTTAAGAATTGAAACATGGAAAACGATGTGCATTTTTTGTAATTCCTCTGGTAATGCCAACTGATACACCACTGGTCCCACTCTTTCAATGATTTCATACGGTCCAATAAAACGAGGACTCAATTTCCCTTTTCGGCCAAATCTCAAAACTTTCTTCCATGGTGAAACCTTTAGAAACACCTTGTCACCAATAGAAAACTCAATATCTCTATGTTTCAAATCTGCGTATGATTTCTATCTATTGAAAGCTGTTTTCATCTATCTCAGACTATCTTAACAATATCTTCCATTTCTTGAATCAATCCTAGCCCAACAATTTTTCTTTCACACAATTCCATCCAACAAACAGGTGTTTGACACCTACGACCATATAAAGCTTCGCACCAAGCCATTTGAATACTTGATTGGAAACTATTATTGTATACGGATTTGGCCAAAAGTAAATAACTTTCCCAATCTGATTCAAAATCGATTACACAAGTGCGAAGCATATCTTCCAAAATCTGAATAACACGTTCAGATTGTCCGTTTGTCTGCGGGGGAAAGGCTGTGCTGAAATTGGGTCTCGTACCAAAGATTCATTCAACTGTTTCCAAAATCTCAAAGTGAAACTCGAATTTTAATCAACATAGGAACACTGTGCAATCTCACAATTTTCTGAATGTACACTTCAGCAAGTTTTTGAAGTGACTAATTAGTCTTGACTACAATGAAATGAGCTGATTTCGTAAGTCGATCAACTATCACTTAAACAACATTTTTCTTGTTTGGAGATAATGGTAATACCATTACAAAATCCATCGTGATGCATTCCTATTTCCACTTAGGAATAGAAATAGGCTGAAGTAATATTGTGGGAACCTGATGTTTTGTCTTAACTTGTTGACAAGTTAAGCATTTAACTACGAACTCAACTATTTTTCTTTTCATTCGGGCCACCAATACACTTCTCGAAGGTCGTGATACCTTTTCGTTCTTCTAGGATGGAAAGCAAAAGGACTATCGTGAGCTTCGCGAAGTATCAACTCTTTTAATTCTACAACATTTGGAACACATATTCGATTTTAAAATCTCAAACAACCACAATCATCAATACTAAAACTTTCTATTGCGCCATTTTGAACCATGTCTCTTTTCGTTGCTAACTTGGCATAATCTAATTGTGCTCCCTTAATCTGACCAAACAACACCGACTTGACCTTCAACTCAACCAACAAGCTTCCATCATCACTAATACTAAGTTGAGCAAACATCACTCGCAATTCAATGACTGTCTTCTTGCTCAACGCGTCAGCTACCACGTTAGCTTTACTAGGATGATAATCAATAACACAACCATAATATTTTAGAAGCTTGACCCAACATCTGTAACACCCCTTACTCGAGACCGTCACCAGAGTCGAGCACGAGGCATTACCAGACTTAACTTACTAGTTCGGGGCATAAAAATTTGCTTTTAAAATTAATTCATTTACATACATCCAATAAGTTCCTAAAAAGGGCCTTCGAGGCCCTAAAACATGCAATTGAAACAGTTCGAGACCAAATCGGAAACATTAAAAATTTTTGATTTCTTAAACAAATCAAAACAATTTATTTCACTATTCATAATGAAACTGTCCATTTGCGTCATAGTCACTAAATTGACTATAACTCAACTTACGAAACTCAAAATTTAGATCTGTAAATTTTTCCTGAAACTAGACTCATATATCTTCTTACTATAAATTTTCCAGAATTTTTGGTCTGGTAAATTAGTACAGTTTATTAGTTAAAGTCTCCCCTAGTACACTGTTTGATGGTTCTGACCCCTATTCACTAAAAATCAATTATCTCATAATATACAATTCTTTTTCGTACATCGTTTCTTTCATATAAAAATAGACTCAATAAGATTTAATTATATACCTAATTCACACCCTAATTACATTTATACTATCATTAGTAATTTTTCAAAATCACGTCACTACTGCAATCGAAAAACTGTTCCATTGCAAATTTTACTCTTTCATAATTTCATTGTAATAACTATCATTTAGGCATACATAACACCCAAAACATGTTCTTAATTAGCCATTTTAATGGCTGATCATTATCAAGTATTTACAAACCATCATTTAGCCATATCATAAGGACATACACACAAAATGGCTAAGTCCCTATACATGCCATAACTTAAAACATTTTGAGTCACAAAATACCGAGATAATCTTTTGATAGTGTGAAATGATCTTCGACGTCCTTGCGATCCCCGAGTTGGCTTGAGATAATATAAAAAGAGAGAAAGGAATTGGAGTATGCATAAAGCTTAGTAAGTTTGCATGTAAATGAATAACAACATTCTTAATGAATTATCTTATTCTTTTCTTATCAAGATTATTTAAGCCTTTAACTCAATATGCTTAAGTCTTGAATTCTTAACTATACGTTTTTAGCATGAACTTGTCTTACCTTTCCTTTGGTATACTCTTTGAATTTTCCATTGAACCACTTGGAATACTAAGGATACACGAGTACCTTTCCTTTTGAAACTTGCCATTGCCATGTCTTGACATGGTCTTACGTGGTATCCTTACCTTATGAACTCACCAATGCCATGCCTTGGCATGGTCTTACATGGGATCTTTGCCTTATAGTAACTTATCAATGCCATTTCTTGACATGGTCTTACATGATTTCCTTAAACCCTAATGTCATGACATTTGTATCTTACACATTCTTAAGGTTCAACCGGGACTTTCTGAGATTGCTTCTCCATCAATTCATGCTTGAGTCTTTAAATGATAATTTAAAGAATAAATATGTAAATGCTGGAATTTAACAGTATTAAATGTGAAATTATAGAATATTGCATTTATTTACCGTAAACTTACCTCGAAACAAAATACAATCAACTATATTGATTTAGTCCACTATCTTTTTCTTTCCCTAGTCTAGCTCCAAATTTTGCTCCTCTTGATCTATAATAGAAAATTTAACTTATTTAATACTCACATTTATTAAAACAGTCCTTGACTCTAACTTTGGCAAAATTATGATTTCCCCCTAAACTTTTACATATTTACATATTTTCCCCAAAGCTCATAAATTAAACTTTATCCCTTATTCTTATGTTTTATGACATTCTGATCATTTTTCCCTTCTATGAAAACATCAAATTCTCACTCTAACATGTACTTATGAACATTAGGTATTTTTACCGATTAAGCCGTTTTACTCGTTTTCAATTAAAATCGCTTAGAAAAAGTTGTTTAACATAATTTTAGACTTTATATTCTATCATAAAACATCAAAATAAACACACTTCACCTATGGGTATTTTTCGAAATATGAACCCTAGGTTAAATTATTGCTAAAATAAGCTAAATCAAGTTACTAAGACTCCAAAAACGTAAAGAACATTAAAAACAGGGCTTGGATGCACTTACTATGAGCTTAAGAAGCTAAAAGAACCCTAGCTATGGTGTTCCCTTTGAAATTTCGGCCTAATGAAGAAGATGGACAACATTTTGCCATCTTTTTCTCTTTTAATTCCTTTTTAATTCCAAATGACTAAAATGCCCTTCATTAAAACTTTAGGTTTTTTTTATCTATGTATGTCCATTTTTTTCCATGGAAAATATAATGGTCTAATTACCATTTAAGGATTTTTACTTCAAACCCCCATTTCAATAAAGTACTTTATGAATTAGAACCCCTATTTAGCAACTTTTGCAAACAAGTCCTAATAGGTAATTTAAGCATGCAATTAATAAAATTTCTTATCGATACTCTAACACATGTATTTAATCACTCGGTAAATCATAATAATTAATCGTAATAAACTTTTCTATCTCAGATTGATGGTTTTGCAACCACTATTCCGTTTAGGCCCTATTTCAGGATGTTACAACATCGTTGTCTCAAATTCAACTTATTTTGTGTTAGGAAGTATTTAAGACTCTTGTGATAAGTATAAATTTGACATTTTTCCATGTACAGATAGTGTCTCCAAATCTTTACCAGCAAATACCACATCAACTAACTCTAAGTCGTGTTTCGAATAGTTACGTTCATGCGTTTTTAGTTGACGAGACGTATATGCAATCACTTTTCCATCTTGCATCAAGACACAACCGAGAGCACTCAATGAGGCATCACTATAGACCACAAAATCTTTTCCCAATTCAGGTAAAGTTAAAATTAGCACTTCAGTCAACATTTGTTTTAATTTCTCGAAACTCTCTTAGCATTCATTGCTCTAAATGAACTGAACATTTTTGTGTAATAGCTTTGTCATCGGCAAAGCTATCTTCAAAAATCCATTTACGAATCTTCTGTAATAACCAGCTAGCTCAAGAAAACTGCGAACCTTTGACACATTCGTCTCTGCTTTCCGCTGAACAATGGCCTCAATCTTTTTCGAATCAACTCTAACTCCATCTATTGAGATAACATGTCCCAAAAACACAACTTCTGATAACCAGAATTCACACTTGCTAAGCTTTTCATAAAACTATTTCTCTCATAACACTTGCAAAACAATTCTGAGGTGTTGCTCATGCTCGGATTCAGATTTCGAATATATTAAGATGTCGTTAATGAAAACTACTACAAATTGATCCAAATACAGTTGAAAAATACGGTTCATAAGATCCATGAATGTTACAGGAGCGTTAGTTAACCCAAAAGGCATCACCAAGAATTCATAATGGCCATAACGCATACGAAATGCTATCTTAGGCGCGTCACTATCTTTTACTTTCAACTGATTGTAACTCAATCTCAGATCAATCTTAGAGAAGACAGAAGCTCCTTTTAGTTGATTAAACAAGTCATCGATATGAGGTAGGGGGTATCGATTCTTAACTGTCAACTTATTCAATTGCTGATAGTCTATAAAAAGTCGCATCAAGCTATCTTTCTTTTTGACAAATAATACTGGAGCTCCCCAAGGTGATATACTAGGGCATATAAAGCCACGATCCAGCAAATCTTGTAATTGCACCTTCAATTCTTTTAGCTTTGTGGGTGTCATACGATAAGGAGACATGGACACCGGAACCGTACTAGGGAACACTTCAATTGTAAACTCAACCTCTCGATCTAGTGGTAATCCCAATAATTTCTTAGGAAACACATCAGGGAATTCACAAACAGTTCAAATCTTACTGCTCTGACTATCACCAGAATTCAAGTTCATAACATAGGCTTGAAAAGCCTCACAGCCCTGATTGAAAAGTTTATTAGCTTGAATTGTCAAAATGACACGATTTGTCCCACTCGTTCAAACACTATTCACTTCAATTATGTTATCGTCTTCACTTTGAACCACAAATTTCTTTTTATGATAGACTAGAATCACTCCATTTTCAGTAAGCCAATCCATTCCCAAAATTAAATCAAAGTTTCCAAATGGCATTATCAACAAATCAACAGGAAAAGTTATATTCTGTATCTCCAACAGACATCATCTCCACACCTAATCCATTATTACGGACTGTCCCAAAAGACTTGACACAACTATTGATCATTTTTTGTCGAGTTTTAAAATTTATAAAGAATATGATCAAACATGGAAACTAACTCTGACAACGATTATAGGCAAGTGTACCTATCGAACAGTAGTATAGCTTAGGCAAGGTCAGATTGTCGAACCCAAAGGAACTAAAAATACTAATACAACTTTCTTTTTATTATTTAGCCTAAAATAAGTGAAGTTGCTTTTAATCTAAATTAACGACTACTAAACTAAAGACGCAAAGACAAAAAGAACGAATTGGGAAATAACTTGAAGGAAAACTCAGTTGATCACGACGATACCCTCAGGAAGAATCCACTTAGACTTTACTTGTTATTTAACACTGAATCATATGATTTATTCACTTAGTTTGATCCGTAAGACTCCCTAACGTATATTAAACCCTCTCTTAAGGCAAATAACGTCTAACCCTAGGTTAATTAGTGGAACTCTCATTCTCTTATAATAACCCCCTAGAATAGCAGTAAATCGATCTCTAGATTCCCATATTAGGTTTCACCCTAATCCGGCAAAATCTCGTCACCCTATCTCTAGGCGTGCAATCAACTCCGCTTAATTATGCTAGATCTACACTTAAGTAGGGTCTATTCCTCCTCCACCTAAGCACATCAGATTTGGATTAAGCATGCACAATTAAAAACAAACTAAGTATTTATCATATAATTCAAAAAATAATAACAAGATTCATCTAGGTTTTATCCCTTCTGTATCTGAAAGGTTTAGTTCATAATGAATAAAGAAAACATCTCAAGAGAAAAGATAAAACAAAACATAAGAAATCCTTAAAACCCCCTGAAGGAATTGAAGGAGAAATCCACCGTCTTGAGTAGAATTCTGACTCCTTGAGATGGATCAACTGGCTATCTTCAAGTAATTCCCACAAATCTGGCGTTCTGGTTCGGCTCCTTGGCCTAGCTAACCTCCCGACAAAAGCCCTGGCAGAAGGCTTCTGTCGAACCTCCGCTTAAGTTGCCCCATTGGGTGTTATATAGACTTTGAGATGCCTTACTTGGCCCCTAAGTGTCCTAATTCAAGTATAATTCCTACGGGTGTTTGAATAGGATTTGGAATGTGTTTCTTTGCCTCAAAGTATCCAAATCGAGTGAAATTGCTCTCTCCTACGACAAAGGCACGGCCAGGGCACACGCCCGTATAAATCCTGATTGGGTCGTGTTTCGATCTGTTGTTTGAGGCACGGCCATGTAAATCGGGGGTCAGGCCGTGTGAAGTATTTTGACGATGCACGGCTATGTGGCTTGATGTCCAGGCCGTGTCGATTTCCTCTTTGGCCCAAATTGGCCCATTTTAAGCCCGTTTCTTATTCTTTTCGTTCTCGGGTGCTTTCCTGAGTATAAACATGAAAGAAAGGATTAAAAGCACCTTTTTACATAAATTAAGAGCTAAATCATCCAAAAGTATACTAAATGCGGGTCTAAAATATGTTACTTTTACGGTTTATCAAATACCCCCACACTTAAGCTTTTGCTTGTCCTCAAGCAAAATTCTCAACTTATAATTAAAACGAACTTTCCATAATTCATAATTCTTATCAACAATGCCTCATCATAATTCATAGATAATTCATATATGGATAATTTAACTTAAAGAATCATAAAGATTCAAACAATCTTAAGTCATAAATTTGTAGCACGAAAAACATAGGTGTTCCCTCTTCTAAATAATTACCTTTGATTCAAAACCGACAAAGATTGACATCCTCACTAAAGATTCACTCAAATCACTCAAAGTGTTTAAGGTTCACAATTAATGCACTTAACAGTCGAACCTGAAAAGTTAATCCCATAGGCTTGCCTGAAAATCAAATCTCCACCACTATAATATGAGATGATATACAAATCAAAAGGTCTTTAACAGGGTTGTAATGGGGCTTAGGTTAAAGGTGTGGATAAAGACTGAGCTAGAAGGTTAGAATCGAGATCGATTTGACAAATTACCTAACTAGCAAAAATGAACTAATAACCTGAATAATTACATCTCATGAAAATTTAAATACTAATAATATGAGCTTCTTCTTCAAGATGCTAGATTTAGACGTATAAGCTCTCTTAATTACAGAACTAATAATGAATATACTTTGTTTTTTTTAAGATCAAATAGAAAAATAAAGAAAAATTTATCAACTGAAGTAAACTAATTCGGTTAACTGATCAAATCAATTCTCGATAGAAGGGTAGTCAAAAGAATGGTGATAACAAATACAAAGAGTTTTTGCTTAATATTAGCGGGTAAATCAATAAAAGGGTTGTTAGGATCAAATGGGTTCACTAAGGGTTAAGTTGTGAAGGTAGACTTTTTAGTAGAGTGAATGGGTTAAAGCCTAGGTGCCTTTATCATCTTAGTATATCAAATCATTAATGTGGTCTCGATATGTATAATCAAGGCAAGTTCTAGAATAACAGTTCAAAGTTGACATACTCATAATAAAAAAAGTGAGCACTAAAAGAATATATGTTCTATAAGGCTCAAAATCTCACAAAAATTATGGGTATTTGACATCAATCCAGTCAATTTCAAATTTCAAGGTAATATTCAAATTCAGTTCAACAACCTAGAAATTTTTTATTCTTGAAAAGTAGAATTATCATGCTTGATTCTCTAGTATTCTTCAAGTATAAATCATCAATGCACAATTATCAATGACTTACTAAAAAACATATCAATAAAAATCATAAATCATCAGAAATTTCACCCTAATTAATAGAATGAGAAAATTACTTAGTAACAAGACTAAAATTCAGGATTTTGGAATAATGCAAAAAGTTAGGTACTTTTACCCCCCACTTAAGATGTACATTGTCCTCAATGGACAAAGATAGATAAACAATCATGTAATAATAAAATCAAAAGAGAAGGGGAAAAGTAACACTTCTTGAAGTTTTGGATGAAGTCAATGAAAAGAAATCGGATAAGATTAGAGGTGAACGTGGGGAAACGCCTAGAACTGTTTGAAATTGAATCCTCGAAGTAGCCAACTTGGTTTTATTGTATCCTAAGCTAAATCTAAATGCCATTGAGAAAAAGAAGAAAATAATAAAGGAAGTAAAAATAAAAATAAAAATAAAAATATGAATAAAAGTAAATAATTAAATAGAGATAAGGTCCACGCTCATGTGCCTAGCCGTAGTGTCCACACGGCCATGGCCATGACCGTGTGCAAGGCTATGTGGGTATGAAAACCTATGCCTAAATATGAAAAGATATAAAACCAAACTAATTAGTACGTTAGTACTCGGGTTGCCTCCCGAGAAGCGCTCGTTTAAAGTCTTGAGCTAGACTTACCTGTTGTACGCACAATCATGGTGGTTTGAGGAGGTGGAAATCCTTTCTCATGCGACCAACTCAGTTATGGATATAAAGTTTAAGTCGAGTAATGTTTACCTCAAAAGTGTTGAATTTAGGATTGCTTACCTCGACTGTGCCGTATAGGAAGACATTAAGTACCTCAAAAGTGATTTCTTCGTTTGTCTTGAGGTCTGAATTGGTGATTTGAGGGTCTTCCTTATTCAACAATACCTGATCCCCTATTTTGAAGTGATTTGTTGTTCCTATCAGCTTGTCTGGGGTTTCCTTCAGTTTCACTTTTTGTGGTTCTGGTTCTTCTTTAAATTGTGTTTTCCACTCTTCTAGTTTGTCGACCCTAAGGCTTCGTTCCTCATATAATTCTTCTTTATTGGCACGAGGTCTAAGATCTAGCTCAGCTAGGTGATTTCATGATGTTTCCTGTAAAGAAGGTTGAACTAGATGGTTATCAATAAAATTAACGTTCGTACCTTTATTACTCGATGTCCTAGCTGAGTCAAGAGCTTGAAGAGTGATTGTTTCGTCATTTACATGAAGTGTGCATCGAATTCTTCCTCTGCGTGATCTTTCTTTATTGCATCGGGATATGACACATGAGGTTGGTACTCTATAATTGTCAATTTTGGTATATCATTGCACACCTCAACCTTACCTTCACTTACCACAGGTTCTTCTCTTGGGTTTGGTTCGTCTAACCCTTCACTGTCATGAGCTGGTACGGTTTGAATTTGATCGTTTAGGTTAATCTCTGTGTTGCTTGGTAGACGCCCTTGCGGTCGTTCGGACATTAACTTTGCAAGAATTTCTGAACTTTGTTCTTGATCTCTTTGATCGATGCTTGTTGATTATCGAATGTTGTCTCAGTTTTTTGGGGACGGGTTTCTGTGGCTGCCATGAATTTTGTCAGCATCTCCTCAAGACTCGACTCCTCTTCCTGTTGGTGAAGTGGTTGTTGAAAATTTAGAGGAAGTTCCTGTCTTTGGCTACTTTGATCATCCCACGAGAAATTGGGATGGTAACTCCAACTTGCATTATAAGTGTCATTATAAAAATTATTTTGTGGTCTAGAATAGTTACCCATATAGTGAGCTTGCTCGTTTTCTATGCCATATCTATACGGTGGGTACTCAAGATTCACCACGCCTCCTAAATTCAAATCATATTGCATTACTGGGTGTATCTGCGAGAGATTATACAAACCATCAATCTTTTTATTCATCATCTCTAGCTAGTTAGATAACTTGGTGACCACGTCGAGGTTGAAAACACTGGTGGCTTTTGTTGGTGCTGTCCTCATAACTTGTCACTGATAATTATTCAGTGCCATCTTCTCTATAGACTAAAATTATCTGCCAAAAGCAAAATAGAGGAAAAATTAGAAAAGTAAAATAAAATAATAAAAATAATAAAATAAATAAAATAAATTGCAGAAAATAAAAAACTGGCTAAAGTAATAAAAATAGAGCTTTCTTAATATTTTAGTTCCCCGGCAACGGCGCCAAAAACTTGATCGTTGTTTTGTCGAGTTTTAAAATTTATAAAGAATATGATCAAACTTGGAAACTAACTCTGACAACGATTATAGGCAAGTGTACCTATCGAACAGTAGTATAGCTTAGGCAAGATCGGATTGTCGAACCCAAAGGAACTAAAAGTACTAATACTAACTTTCTTTTTATTATTTAGCCTAAAATAAGTGAAGTTGCTTTTAATCTAAATTAATGACAACTAAACTAAAGACACAAAGACAAAAAGAACGAATTGGGAAATAACTTGAAGGAAAACTCAGTTGATCATGACGATACCCTCAGGAAGAATCCACCTAGATTTCACTTGTTATTTAACACTGAATCATACGATGTATTCACTTAGTTTGATTCATAAGACTCCATAACATATATTAAACCCTCTCTCAAGGCGAATAACATCTAACCCTAGGTTAATTAGTGGAACTCTCGTTCTCTTATAATAACCCCCTAGAATAGCAGTAAATCGATCCATGGACTCCCATATTAGGTTTCACCCTAATTCGGTAAAATCTCGTCACCCTATCTTTAAGCGTGCGATCAACTCTGCTTAATTATGCTAGATCTACTCTTAAGCAGGGTCTATTCCTCCTCCACCTAAGCACATCAGATTTGGATTAAGCATGCACAATTAAGAACAAGCTAAGTATTTATCACATAATTCAAAAAATGATAACAAGATTTATCTAGGTTTCATCCCCTTCAAGTATCTGAAGGGTTTAGTTCATAATGAATAAAGAAAACATCTCAAGAGAAAAGATAAAACAAAACATAAGAAATCCCTAAAACCCCCTGAAGGAATTGAAGGAGAAGTCTGCCGTCTTAAGTAGAATTCTGACTCCTTGAGATGGATCAACTGGCTATCTTCGAGTAATTCCCACAAATTTGGCCTTCTGGCTCGGCTCCTTGGCCTAGCTAATCGCCTCGACAAAAGCCTCAGCGGAAGGCTTCGCTGAACCCCGCTTAAGTTGCCCCATTGGGTGTTTATATAGACTTTGAGATGCCTTACTTGGCCCCTAAGTATCCTAATTCAAGTATAATTCCTACTCGGGTGTTTGAATAGGGTTTGGAATGTGTTTCTTTGCCTCAAAGTATCCAAATCTGAGTGAAATCTCTCTCCGAGATAGAGGCACGGCCAAGGCACACACCCGTGTAAATCGTGGTTGGGTCGTGTTTCGATTATGTTGTTTGAGGCACGGTCATGTAAATCGGGGGTCAGACTGTGTGAAGTATTTTGACGATGCACGACCGTGTGGCTTGATGTCCAGGCCGTGTCGATTTCCTTTTTGGCCCTAATTGGCCCATTTTAAGCCCATTTCTTGTTCTTTTCATTCTCGGGTGCTTTCCTATGTATAAACATGAAAAGAAAGGATTAAAAGCACCTTTTTACATAAATTAAGAGCTAAATCATCCAAAAGCATACTGAATACGGGTCTAAAATATGTTACTTTTACGGTTTATTAATTATCGATACCCTAGATGTCTCGGCTTTTTAACTTTCTGATTTAACTAACTCAGCATTAACATATAAGTGTGAAAATCCCGAGTCTATCAAAGCATAAACAGAATCTGAATGCAATAAAAAAATACCTTCCACAACATCGGTAGCATCACCATCCTCACGTGTCAGCTCAACATAAGCTCATGTTGGTGTTCTAGCCTCTGCCTGGTAAGTAACAGCATCATTTCCCTTACTAGCACCGCCTCTAGCAAAAGAACCAGTAGTATATTTATTGTCTTAGTGGCATTATAGACTTCACATTGATTTAGACATTTCCAGTAGTAAATATCGCAGTAGTGCTTATATGTGGATACAAATTAAAATGAATAATAATAAAATTATCAATTTGTTACAAATTTAGTACAATTGAAACATATGTTAAAGTACACCAAAAGTTTACTAATACAAATACATTTACTAATAGGAGTGACCAGTTAGACCATCCTGGATCATATATGATGCGAAAATTAATTGAGAATTCATATGGATATTCATTAAAGAACTAGAAGGTTCTTTAATTTAAAGAATTCTCATTTGTTGCTTGTTCTCAATGAAAATTTATTCTTAGAAACTCACTAGCTAAAGTTGAGATTTAATGTCTTGCATTTCTAAAATGAATATGGGCCCGTTCATCCACCTTGTGGATGGTTTTAATATTATATGATTTTGGTAGATGCATCTACAAAATAATCACATGCATTATCAACTCGTAACCTGTTGTTTGCAAGATTGCTTATTTAAATGATTAATTTCACATTATGCAATTAAAACAATTCATCTTGCTAATGTTGGTGAGTTTACATCCCAAGTTTTCAATGATTATTGCATGTCATTTGGAAAAAAAGTTGAACATCCTGTAGCTCATGTTCACACACAAAATGATTTAGTTGAATTGTTTATCCAATTTCTCCAACTAATAGCTAAATCATTACTTATGAGAACAAAACTTTCTATTTCAGCGTGAAATTTTATTGATTTACATGTTGTACGCATCAAACCAATAAGTTACAAATACTCCCCATTACGATTGATTTTTGGTCAAGAGCCAAATATTTCCCATCTTACAATTTTTGGATATGCCGTATATGTTCCAACTGCTCCACCATAATGCACAAAGATCGGTCATAATAAGAGATTGGGAATATATATTTATATGAGTCTCCTTATAATATTTTTGGGCTATTAATTCGAGATTCAATTATGACATGAGTTGTTAGTTTTACCAATATAAAGGGGGAGAGGATAAAAAGATGGATTAATAAAGTACATGAAATGAATTATCGATGTCTAAATTCCTCGTACAAAGTAATGTAACACCCCTCACCCGTATTCTACACAGGAACCAGGTATGAGGCATTACCACACTTAACTCATATGGTCATACAATTTTACGTTATCAAATTTCATTCCAAATTAAAACTTTTCCATTTACAAGTCTATTGTCCTTATAATGGGCCTACGAGGTCCTAAACATACTTCTAGAAGGTTTCGAGAATTAATCGAAAACTTTCACACACTTAGAAAAATTTTGCCTAAACAAGGGCCACACGTCCGTGTTATTCAAGAGACACGCCATGTGTCCCTAAGACATGCCTGTGCTCTACACCCGTGGTCGACACTAACTTGCATCACACGGTTAGCCACACGCCCGTGTGCTATACTCGAGGTCGACACTGTCTTGCGTCACACGGTCAGCCACACGCCCGTGTGCTGTACCCATGTGGCGATTTAAATTCCAAATTCAAGGTGCAGACTTTACACACTGGACACATGCCCATGTCTGTGACCATGCCTCCCACACGGTTGAGACACACGGCCGTGTCTCTACCCATGTGTTTACTACTAAGCATACTGACTTGCATTTCTAACATGCAAGGGGACACACGGCTTTCTCACACGCCCATACAATTGATCATGTGTCACACACGGTCTAGACACACGCCCATGTGCCTACCCGTGTGGACAAGAACAAGGCTATTTTCCAAGCTCTTTCATCACCCTAACTCACTCAAGCATAATTCACCCTCCACCATCAATTTAATCATGCATTTTCATAACCAAACAAACCATTCATATACTCTACACAATCATGAATAACCTCTTCTTATCATTGATTGATAGTAAAGAGCCATTTACGATGGTAATATACAAAAGATTTCATCTATAAGGAGCCAACACATTTGGCCATAATAATAAAATAATATACGTAGTCTAACCCCTATACATGCCATTACCATACTCAAAATGTTAGTTCTAAATATACCGAGATGAGCTAATAGTGTAGGTGGTCTTTCAATTATCTTCGTATCCTGACCCGACTCTTTAACACTATAAAACAAGGGAAAAGAAAGGGAGTAAGCTTAAAGCTTAGTAAGTTTACATGAAAACAATAAACATCATAACATGTGCTAATCAATAAGTAGCATTTCACAATTCAAGATTACCACATTCTGACCAAATCACAAGCCAAATGCTCTTATTATTTAGCATACATCCCTGCACTTAATCACCACATGATCACAAGAAACAACACATCACAATTACACAATAAGTCATTCTTAGTAATACCTGAAACTGAATTTTAAAATAATGAAAATAAGAGATCTCGATAAGTTATGTCAATTCAAGAAAATGTGGAACCGAATAATAAAAGTGGTCAACAATGATTTTGCATGCAATATTATTATTAAAATAATGAAATAAAAGGAGGATCTTGAATAAATCTATTGAGAAATATAGATATGATATAAATTGACCAAAATAGAAAGGCACAACTCAAGTACAATTAAATTCGTGGAGTTTTTGGACCAGTAGTCCAAATATCTAAAGGTATAAAGCCAGTGAGGGTGCAAATGAAGTAGTTTTGCGAAAGTGGTATAAAAAAAATAAAGTTTTTTGTTAAGTACTGGTATTGATTATGAAAAGATATAATATTCTTTTGTGGTGGATGCAATAACCTTTAGATATATTATTAAATTGACAATTCATAAAAGATTTAACTTTCGTCTAATAGTTGTTGTTACAACCTTTATAAATCACTATATAGTAAAGTTTATATTAAAATCCTTGAAGGATTTAGAATGCTAGAAGCATATTGAAATTCTCGAAATTATTCATTTATATGAATTGAAATAATTTGAACATATGTGGTAAATTTGACTTAGTGAATAGTAGTTGAAGAAGGATTATAAATGATCCAAAATACCTATTTGTGTTTTTATAAAATAATCATGATTACAATTTGTTATGATTATTATTGAATCTCCTGAAGAGATCAAAATATATTTCCCCAAATTTCCCTCACTCATGACTTTTAAAAGAATGGTAATATAAATGCTTAGCAAATACATTCAAATAGTCATTTGAAAAACTAGTATTCAAGATTGAATACGTAAAATATGAGAAAATATGTGATGTTTTCATGAAGGGAGTAATACGCATTGCACTCTTTTTCCCTTAATTGAGGTTTTGTCCCATTGGGTTTTCCTGGTACGGTTTTTAATGAGGCAGCATATTATGCGTAGTATAAATTGTGTACTCTTTTTCCTTCATTAGGTTTTTATCTCACAGAGTTTTTCTTAATAAGGTTTTAACGAGGCACATTATCTACCAATGGACATCCAAGGGGGAGTGTTATGAATATCTTATTAAGTGGACATCCATCATGATTAAGATAAAGTTTTAATATACTTTAAATTCTAATAGTTATTAGAATTAGATCTCTACTTCTTTTATACTTCTTATGCCTATAAATAGAGACTCTGATGAAACATTGTAATAATCCCTTTGATTAATAAAGTACATTCTTCATGCTTTCATATTTTCTTTGTTCTTTATTCTTTCCATCTCTCTTTATTTTATAATAATTATTAATATTTTTGTTGGGATTGACCAGATTAAGCAACAAGTAAAAAAAATAGCGGAATAAATTGAGAAATTGAACACAAAAATTTAACGTGAAAAAACACATCCAAAGAGGATAAAAAACTACAAGCAAAGATAATTTTACTATAATGGAAAAATAACGAAGAGTACAAAAGATGGAGATAAAAACGAAACCCTAAAAACCTGAAAACAAATAACCCTTAAAACGTAAACAAAAAATTCTCTAAATGTGTTATGAGTTCTAATCTCTAATGGATGTATTTTCTAAGGTTGTAAAAAAGCCTATTTATAGGCTAAATTCATAGGTCAAATAATAATAAAATAATCTAGACTAATCAGAGTTTGATTGAAACAAATAAACATAGTTTAACTAAAAGATTATTTCTCAAATTTGACTGAAATAGGAGTTATACTCAACAAATATCCATCTTGACTCATATTTCCACAACGCCATCTTTGCCAAACCTCGCCACGAGCCTATCTTGAACTATGCAAGGAATTAACTGAGTTGAATCTGTGCTTAGAAACTAGAAGACTTCTAGCCTTCGACTTGTACACTGCCAAATCAAAATTAACCCGGGTCTGATTTTCACGAACACAGTGCCCTAACTTGTCAAAACCTGCATCCAAAAGAGAACCTCACTTCAACGAAATGGTCATACCTTTTTCCCTCGTATGACCAAGTTACCTCTGCTCAAATGAGTTGACTTCGACTCCGTAATAGATGAGGGACGTTCAATTTCACCGGTCACTATAGAACCTTCCAGAATATAAAGACTGTCCGTTCTTTTACCTTTTAACAAAATGAGAGCTCCACGAGATACTTTAATGTCGCTCGACTCGATGTTTGTAACAGCTCAGTTTAGACCCTAGTCAGAACAGTGGTTTTGAGACCACAAATCTGAGGTCAAAAAAATATTTTAATATTATTTTTGGTGTTTATAATATGTGATTGAGCATGTGTGAAAATTCTGTGTGAAAATTTTATTGTTTGTGTGTCGAATTATGAAAAAGAACTTAATCGCATAAAATGTA
This sequence comes from Gossypium rotundifolium, assembly GCA_025506655.1. Lineage (NCBI taxonomy): Eukaryota > Viridiplantae > Streptophyta > Magnoliopsida > Malvales > Malvaceae > Gossypium > Gossypium rotundifolium. Next base: position 152,906,376 of record CP106727.1, on the reverse strand, counting down.
AAAGCTGTGTGCTAATTGTTAAAGTGCTAATTTGGCATGGCTTATTAAAATGTGAGTCCTTATGTTGCTATTATTCCACATTGAAAATGGATGGACAAAAATGGGCTTTAGTTAATGGAATTATAAATGATATTAATACGGTTATATTGGTAAAACATGAATTATAGATTAATTAAAATAAACAAAGCATGAAAAAGGGGTGATCATCTTTATTGCCGAAATTTTCTAAGGAAAAAGAAAAGAAAAAGAACATTAGGTTTCGGCTAGAAGTTGGTTCAATCAAGGTATGTTTTGCACTCGGTTTTTAGTGATTTCTACATTTTTGTGATCGTTGCTTAGTGTTCTAGCTAGCCCATGTTTTAATTTTAGAATTTGATGATGATTTTGAGATATTCCATTGATGAATATGTGAACTTTGTGTTGTTAGTTGGTGGAATATGAAAGCTTAATGTTGGGTTAACATAGTTTGTATTTGGGTTTTTGATGAAATTGTGTACTTTGGGCTAAATTGTAAAAATGAGAAATTGGAGGACTAAAATGTGAAATAAATGAAATATGTGGGCTAGTATGAGCTAGGGAAAATTTGGCTAAGTATGTGTAAATAGAAATTTTGTGTATTTTGTGATTTTATGAAATAGGGACTAAAGTGTCTAAATGTGAAAATGTGAGGGCTATTTTGTAAAATACCCTAAATATGTGTGTTTGGACTAAATTGAATGGTTTGGTGATTGAATGAGTTCAATTTGAATATTATAGATCAAGAAAAGAGAGATTTGGATCGAGATTGAGGCAAAGATAAAGTGCTCGATTAATCGACTTATTTTGTTATTTCGATGTTCAAGGTAAGTTCGTTTATAATACGAATTGTTAAATTATGCTCATGTGCTATGTAATGAAGATTATATGGTTGATGAAATATTAATTATGAATGTGATTTTGAGAGATGTAGCACTAAGTGTGCGGAATAGAATTGGTACAATAGAGAACAGCACTATGTGTGTGAAATAAGGAAAGTATCGACTACTTTGATTGGCACTGTGTGTGCGATACTGAGTTAAATTCAGTTTAAAGTAAATGCACTAAGTGTGAGATGATATTTAAGCTTCGGCTAAGAAATTGGCACTAAGTGTGCGATTAAATCGAAAGAATAATGAAGATTTATCGAAATGTGGTATCGAACATTAAGTAGCAAGAATGATTGTTAACGAAGTGTTGGCAAAGGTATGTACCGAACCTATGTGATTGATGATTTGGTAATGAATAAATGGAAGGTTATGTGAGTATTGACTATAGATGAAATTGTGTATAATTTTGAATTGATCTATGTGACAATTTATTTTACATATTGAATTTGAATCATTGAGTTAAATGTATTATATTATGAACTTACTAAGCTCTTAAGCTTACTGTGTGAAGTTTTCTTTGTTTTACAGTATAATTAAAGCTAGCTCAGATCTAGGGATCGTCAGCGACTCAATCACACTATTGGCTATCTATTTTGGTACTTTTGGAAGATGTATATATTTAAATATTGCATGTATTGGCTAGTGATTATGGTATATATTTTGAGTTGTATAGTTCTTTCCATGTGATATGGCTTGAAAGATGAGTGATTTCGGTATATGCTTTAGATGTGTGAAAAGGATGGTTAATAGGTGTATGTGTGTTCTAAGTGAATGACCTTATGATATGTTTTGGTGATAAGAATGTAGTAAACTCATGATATGAAATGGTATGGATTAAATGGTGTATGAATTACATGTTTTTGATATGTAATTGATACTTTAAATTGATATGTTTAGATTGATTTGTATGGGATGATGAATGATGATATTAAGCGATTAAATTGAGTATGTTTTGGTATGTTTGAATGCCATTTGGGGTATGAAATTGTATTGGTTTGTGCTTGTAGGTGTGACCTTAAGTGTGGGTGGCAAATTGGCCTTGCAAATGGCCTATATTTTCCCACACGGTTAAGCACACGGGCGTGTGGCTCTACCGTGTCTCTTAAGTTGGCATATTGAAACAAGTCAGTGTTGACTACGGGCTGGACACACAAGTGTGACTGGCTGTGTGATGCAAGTCAGTGTCGACCACGGGTGAGGCATACAAGTGTATCTTTGGCCGTATGGACAAGTCAGTATGTATGCCCTGTTTTGACACGGCTTAGACACACGGGTGTGTCTGAGGCCGTGTGAGGCACACGGCCTGCCCACACGGGCGTGTGACCCCTGTAGCTTTGAAAAATGTTTGATTGTGTTCGGTTTAGTCCCGACCCCTTTCTTACACGTGTTTAAGGTCTCGTAGACCTCATTAAGGGACTATATGCATATATCTTGATATGTTTGGACGATGATATACTTTGTGTTGTAAAATGTTTGTAAATGTTCTGGATTGATCGGTAATGTTTCTTAACCCTAGACTGGCGATGGTTACGGGTTAGGGGTGTTACGATGTTGATTCTGCATCCTTTCAAGTCTAAAATACTCAAGGAGATGAGATTCTTTCGTAAATCAGGTACATACCTGACATCTGAGAGTGTCTTAATCGTCCCATCGTGTATCTTAATTTTAACAGTACCAATACCAATTACCTTACTAGATGAATCATTTCCCATGTACAGAACTTCATCTTCAACTGAACTGTATGTGGAGAACCATTCTCTATTGAGACACATGTGAAAGAACATCTTGAATCTAGGATCCACTCGGACGTGATCTTGGAGTTATCGCTCGTTGACACTAACAAGATTTCATCACCGCTTTAATCGGCCAAATTAGCAACAGCTACATCTTTCTCATTACTCTCAGCAACTTTTTATTTCACAGTTTATAACAATCTGCTTTGACGTGACCTAACTTTTGACAATAGTGACACCTTTGGTCTCGTTTCTTTGATACTACTAAAACAAAAGCTTGCCTATCTGCGTTGCTATCCAAACCAAACTCATTGTTGAGTTTGTCTCTACTCAACAAATGACCCTTCACATATTTGAACAAGATTTTATCTCTGCCATAAATCAGGGTCTTCTTGAAAAACTTCTATGAAGGGGGTAAAGAGCACAATAATAGTATAGCCTGATCTTCATCGTCAATATGAACCTCAATGTTCTTTAAATCATTTAAAAGAGTAATGAATTGATTGATGTGATATCTAAGAAGATCACTTTCGTTCATGCGAAACGTAAATAGACGTTGTTTCAACACTAAATGGTTAGCTAGAGACTTAGTCGCATAAAGAGTTTCTAACCTTTTCCACAAGGCGGATGAGGTTTTCTCCATCAATACCTCCTGCAATACCATATTCGCGAGGCACAACTAGATTGCAGACAAGTTTTTTTCATTAAGCTCTTCCCATTCTATTTGATTTAGACTCTCAGGCTTTTTCCCGGTAACAACCTTTTTCAAGCCGGTTTGAATTAGAATTGCCAACATCCGAACTTGCCACAGATTGAAATTTTTCTTTCTATCGAACTTCTCAATTTCAAACCTTGTTGCTGCCATCTCTAAATGGGTTGATCTATGAAAATTGAACTAGCTCTGATACCACTTGTTGGGATTGACCCGATTAAACAAGTAAAAAAAATAGCAGAATAAATTGAGAAATTGAACACACAAATTTAACGGGAAAAAACCCCTCCAAAGAGGATAAAAAACCACGGGTAAAGATAATTTTACTATAATGGAAAAAGAACGAAGAGTACAAAAGATGGAGATAAAAACTAAACCCCGAAAACCCGAAAACAAAGAACCATCAAAACGTAAACACAAAATTCTCTAAATGTGTTATGAGTTCTAATCTCTAATAGGTATATTTTCTAAGTTTGTAAAATAGTCTATTTATAGGCTAAATTCATAGGTCAAATAATAATAAAATAATTTAGACTAATCAGAGTTTGATTGAAACAAATAAACAGAGTTTAACTGAAAGATTATTTCTCAAATTTGACTGAAATAGGAGTCATACTCAACAATTTTAATAATAAAAATTTATTATAATTATAAATATATTAATTTTTTTTTGTAATATAAAGGTTAAAATATGTCATAAGCGTATGTACGCTTCACAAATTTGTAATATACTCCAAGAATTTAGTCCATCTACTTTTCAGATTTGAAAATCAAGTCCAATTGTTGACATTGTTAAATTTTTGTCAATTTTGTTGATATCACATTTTAAATAAAAAATACTCATTTGATAGTCATGTAACTAAAAATGACATTGTAATGAACTTGAATTAACAAAATATTTTTAATATATGTAAAAACAATGTAAAATATAAATTTATAGATATAAAAACTTAATTAAAAATAAAAAGATAAGAAAATCTCAAATGTTTGTTTGTTTCATTGAAAACAATTTTTATAAAATATTTTTAAGAGATCTACCAAACAACAGAAATATTTTACAAAATTCATCCAAACACTAAAAAATATTAACATTTCCAAGAAAATAAATTATTTTCCAGAAATCATTTTCTGAAAGTCATTTTCAGTGAAATAATCATACCCTAACTAATTCAAGGTACACGGGCTGGGCCAATTCAGGTTGAGTTTGGGTCGGGTTTGAGTAAAATTTTAGTTTCATTTTGGGGCAGGTCGGTTCGTCCATATTGACTTTTTAGATTATTTTTTATATAAAAATAAATTTAAAAAATATAATATATCAAATATACTAAAAATATTAAAATAAATGTTTACCAATAAATTAAAAATACATTAAAAAATGTCTTTATCCTTAAAGAATATTAAGATAGTTACAACTTAGCAAACAAATGTCTCTAAAATAATAGTAAAATTAACAATAAAATAAGAATTATATAATATCTAAATAATAACAACAAAATAGTAGTATAGTGAAATGATAACAAAATAATAGAAAAAAAAAAGTTTAGGCTGATCCGAGTCGAGTCTGTTTGACCTGGCTCAAGTGAAAAATATCCTACGTAAGTCTTGCTCATTTAGAAAATAAGTATTATTTTTTTGGGTTTATATTTTTGTTTACTCTTCTAATTTTCGAGCGAACTTTCGAACTTAAATGAGTGACTCGACTCATGATAGGTGTGAGAAAATGCATAATGGGTTGCTGAATATAGCAAGACTAGCATAGAATTGTGTGTTATGCAAAACCTGAGTTGTGATTCATTTCTGTTTTTCTCTTCCTCTCTGTTAGTACTTGCAATTTTCATTTTCCAACGTTGAACCTTCCTTGAGTCGTGCATCAACGGCAGAGTATCAAACCTGTTTTTGTGTTTGACAATAGTGTCGAGGCGATTTAAAAGTCTAATTCTTTACTCCAAAAGTATAACAGCAAACATTAATAAAATAATTTTTAAGTTTTACTTAAAAGTAGAGTAGCAAATTTGCCTATTAATCCAAAATATAATAATTTAATGTTGATTATATATATATATATATATATATATATACACTACTTTCTTTTCGGTGTAATAAAATAATATTTTCCATCACATATTTTTGAAAAAAATCTCTCTTTTACTCCATAAAATCAACCTTTCACGGTTCAAAGTTGAATATGAGATTTTGAGATACACCTTAATAATTTAAACTCAAATGATTTTATACTTTATTAAAAGTTCTCAAACTATATAGTTGATGATCCAATTTTTATAAATTTTCATTTTGAGCAACATTAATAAAAAACAATTACAATTTAGGCATTATTATTACATACTTTTATTATTTTAGTCACCTACCATTAATTTCCCATTAAATATATTTATTTTAGTCACTCAATTTTAGTACATTTTCATTTTGGTCACTCATTTTTTAGAATTAATTTTATTTTTTTCAAAAAAAACCTTAGATTTTTACATGGAATTAAGTTATTCAACTGCCGAGACGAAACCCAAGTTTTTCACTCGTAACTCAATTCCATGTAAAAACTCAGACTTTTATCAAGTTTTTTAGAATCGAATCAGTGGTTGAATTAGTGAGGTCATTGGTTATTAGAACATTTTCAAAATATATCTGTTTCAATAGTTGCAAATGAAAATAATAAATAACCAATAGTTGTAAATAACATGGTGTAAGCAATCAAAAGTTATAACTTTTATTAATCAATAGTTATAGTGATTAGTTATGTCTCTTAAATACAAAGAGTTATATCACTTGATTTTTAACAAATAATTATACAAAGAGTTATATTACTTGAATAGTAAGTTATTTAGAAAAGACACATTAGAAAAGTTATGTCTCTATGAAGAGACATGATAAATATAAACAAGAGTTGAATTTCATTTGCATAAATACAAAAAATACCAAAAGTTCTGAAGGAAGTTCTTTCTTTTCTCTTTCATCTTCTTCAATTCTTAGATTGTTCTATAAATAATTATTGCAAAAATTCTTTATAGAAATTAATTTTCTTGTTATACTCTGCTCAATGCTTAGTGCAGTATTTTCGTCAGTGTAAATAATTATCAGGCTTCATTGTATCCTTGAAGATCATTTGCTTGGAATTCATTTGGACACCAAGTATAAGTGGGGTGAATAGAATCTTAACGATAGTGGCTTGATACATGCCTTGAAGCCCTATCTCATTGATAGTGGCTTAACGATAGTGGCTTGAATAGAATCTTAATGATTCATATTTCGTTATTGTATTTGAGATTTTCCTCACCAACAATTTAGAAGTTTCGCACCAACATTGATTCGCTAGTCCAAACTATTCGATTGAATAAATCATTAAAGAATTAATAAAAATAAAAAAATATTAAAAACTAGTTGAACCGATTTTTTTAGCTTAGTTGAACCAGTCTATACCGATTCCCAGCTCAATTAATCTAAATGCTTTCTCCAAATCGATACCTTAGATGGTTCCCGATCCAATTGATCTGGTTCGGTTCAAATAACCATGATTTTTCTTGTAAAAAACCCAGGTAATTCATTGTAAAACCCCAAATATTTTCCTTTTACTAAAAAACTAAAATTAATTCTAAAGAAATAATAAAGGAAATTAAAAAGATAAACCGGTTTTTCCTGTAAAAAAATTAAGTTTTCTCTATAAAAATATAAGTAATTTTCTATAAAATCACAAAATTTTCCCTTTTATTGTGAAAAATTAAAGTTAATTGTAAAAAGAGAAATGAAAAGATAAATTGATTTTTCTAGTAAAACCTAAAGTATTTTATTTCTATAAAAACCCAAATAATCACCTATAAAGCCCTAGATTAAACTAAGATTAATTCTAAAAGAAATGAAACTAAAAAGATAAAATGGTTTTTCTAACTCAAATTTCCCTATAAAATCTCAAGGTTTTTCCTTATTAAAAAACTAAAATTAATAATAAATGATTAAAATGAAAATTTATTAAAGTTGAGAAAGTAAAATAAGTGTATATGATCATAAATTTGACTAAAATAATAAAAATATGTAGGGTCGATTGCTTAAATTGTAATTTTTTATTTTAGTATCCAAAATAAAAATTTATAAAATTGAGTGACCAAAGAAATTATGTAAGATTTGAAACATGTAAAACATTTTAGAGTGAATCGGAAAAACAACAACAACCAAACACAAAACTACTCTATTTTCAAACAAAGCTTTGAAATGGTGATATTAAGTGTTGGTTTTCACGTTACATTTTTAATTACACCCATTTAAAACGTTGTTACAAACTTACAATCAATAATTTCAGTAACTTTTTCTTTCCCCCAATGATAAGATGTCAACTAAGGGATTATTAGGGTTTTTTTTTTTTTTTCCAAAAGGAGATTAATTAGTTTGATAATGCGAATTTGTTATTCTTTTAATAAATTTATATAAAGTAGAAGTTAAAATCCAGCAAAACATTATCCTACAAAGTATATTAGAATAATTAAGGAACAACCATCTCTCCCTTGTCCTTGAACGGTACGTGCTTTAGCATTTATCTTTTGGGTTGAAGGTTTGAGGGTTGGTATTCCAAAGAATAATTAAGGAACAAATATTGCATAATTTTTTCCCTTATTCATTCAACCTCTCATTTTAGCTTTTAATCCCACTCTCTTCATATTCAATCATTTTATTTTTTATTTTTTCTAATATAAATATTTTATTTCCTTTTCATTATTTTTATTTTAAATATATATTTTACTAGCATATCTTTAATAATTTGTATTGTTTATTTAATAGTTTAATTTTTATGTAAGTGTCATCGAGTCAAATAACAATAAACTCGGTCAAAAGCTTAATAATAGTATAGATAATTAATAAATATATCAAAGTGTGATTTTAGTATTGCCTAGGCATTTTTTTTTATTTAGCAGTTTTGTGTTTGAACAACTATGTAGTAATTAAATTCAGATGTAATCGTTTGTAATTTTACATGTGTGACATATTTGGATAACCATAGAAATTAGTGAGTTTAATCTAATCATGTCTTATAGCCATTGTCCCTCCCAATCTTTCTCGTTTTCTCTCGACTAGGAAAAAGCAACCCTAACCCTTGTTTTCTCCTAATTATTGTTGACAACCTTAGTGTTGGCCATCGTTCCCCTCTCTTCCCCTTTTTCCCTTCCCTCCCTTCTTGCTTTCCCTTCTCCCCTCTTCCTCTACTAGGTTATTCTTCTTTCAAATCTTTCATTTCTTTCTTTGTGCCCCTCTTCCTCTGTTGCTGATAATGTGGCTACCAGTGGTACTTTAAGGGTGTCTCTTGTTGGAAACGAGTCTTGATTTCCCTTCCCTCCCCTATTCCAACCATTCATTTTTTTTTTTTCCTTTGTCTCTCCGTTGGCCTAACTAGTCTCTTTACTTTTGCCAGCCTTATTGTCCAAGTTTTGGCCATAGGCAGGGTGAAAGTGTGAGGCTCGAAGCTCTTTGGCCTTTCCACCTCTCACTTTTTTTCTTTTCCTGCTTGTTTCACTTTTTGGCACAATAGTATGCCAACCTCAGTTTTCTTGTCGTTGGTAGCATCTTTGGCCATCCCCACTGTTGTGATGGTTTTGTCTTCTTTGGTGCGAGTGTTGTCGTAATTGTTAACATGTTTTGATGATGACGTTGTTTGATGGATTTGGTCCTTGTATGATTTTTTTAGGCTTCCCGAAATAGCCAAATTTGATCTGAGCTTTTTTTGCATTTGATGTGCCAAGTTAATAGAGATGTGCCCAATGCAATGGAAGGGAGGGCATTGACGGGCCTCTACGCATCAGGGTGACTCCTTTGCTTTGGATAGACATAAATTGTATGTTGATTTGAAAAGGAAAGAAATTGAGTATAGAATGGGAGACAAAGTGTTTTTGAAAGTTTATCCATGAAAGAAAGTGTTAAGGTTTAGGTGTAAAAGGAAATTAAGTTTGATATTCATTGGTCTGTATGAGATTTTAGAGTGGATTGGTCTGTTTGCTCACTATTTGACACTACCACTGGAGCTAAGTTGCATTCATATTGTGTGTGGAGTTATGCCTTGTATTTTTAGGCTTTTCTTCTTATAATTAAACTCTGATTAGTGTAGATTATTTTAAAATTTGTTTCCCACTTAAACTCTGATTAGTGTAGGTTATTTTAATATTATTTTACCTATGAATTTAGCCTATAAATAGGCCCTTTTCCACACTAGAAATATAACCCATAACACATTTAGGTATTAGCTTTTACAAGCTTTCACAGAATTTTGTGTTTACATTTTAAGGATTCGTATTTTAGGTTTCAGGTTTAGTTTTATCTCTATATTTGTGTACTCTTCGTTTTTGTCATTTTAGTGAAATTATCTTTTCCGTGATTTTTTATCCTCTTCTGAGGAGTTTTTCTATGTAAAATATTTTTGTTCGATCTTTTCAATTTTTTCGATATTTTACTTATCCATTACTTGACCTGGTTTATCCTCAACAAACTAGTATCAGAGCTAGTTCAATTTTTGCATTCAACACATTCAGAGATGGCCAAAAAAAAAAAGGTTTGATATTGATAAGTTCGATGGCATAAAAAATTTCAATCTGTGGTAAGTTCGGATGACATCATTTCTGATTCAGAGCGATCTTGAGAAGATCCCTATAGAGAAGAAGCCTGCATGCATGAATAAATTAGAATGAGATAGGTTAGATAAAAAAGCATTGTCCATAATTCAATTATGTCTAACAAATAATGTGTTGCATGAGGTTTTGATGGAGAAAACAACATTCACCTTATGGAAAAGGCTATAAACCCCTTACTTAGCAAAGTTTCTTGCTAACTGATTGGTGTTGAAACAACATTTATAAATATTCCGCATGGACTAAAGTGAGCACCTTAAAGGTCACATCAGTTAATTTATTAATCTTTTGAATGATTTTAAAATGTTGAGAGATTGATGATGAAAATCAGGCTATGCTATTATTATGCTCTTTACCCCCTTCATACAGCTCTTTCATGGAGACCCTGATTTATGGAAAAGATAATCTCTCATTCGAGAATGTGAAGGGTCATTTGTTGAGAAAAGACAAACTCGACATTGATTTTGGTTCGGATAGGAGGTTAGATAGGCAAACCTCAATTTTGGTAGCATCAAGGAAGCGAGACAAGAGATGTCGCTATTGTAAGAAGTTAGGGCACGCCAAGGCAAATTGTTACAAATTACGAAATAAAAGGGTTCATGTGAGCAACGAGGAAGGTTTAGCTGGTGTTAATTGGCCAATGACAAGGTGATGATTTCTTGTTGCTGTAAACGACTGAAAGCTCCAAGCTTACATCTGAATGGATCCTGGATTTGTGGTGTTCCACATGTGTCCCAACAGGGATTGGTTCTCCACATATAGTTCAATTGAAGGTGGAGTTGAGAGCATGAGGAATGGTTCATCCAGTAAGGTAATCGATATTGGTACTGTTCAGATCAAGATACGCAATGGGAAAGTTAAGAATTATCAGATGTCAGATATGTGCATGAATTAAAGAAAAATCTCATCTCCTTGGGAATTTTAGACTTGAAGGGTTGTAGAATTAACATCGAGTCAAGATGAAGTCAAGTATCTCGTGGGGCTCTTGTTTTGATAAAAGGCAAAAAATTAGCAATCTTTATGTTTTAGAAGGATCAATAGTGATCGATGAAACAGGACGTCCCTCGTCTATTAAGGAGTTGAACTCGACTCGTTTGAAATAGATACAACTTGGTCATACGAAGGAAAAATATATGATTGTTTTGTATAAGAGAGGTTCTCTTTTTGAGTGTAGGTTTTGAAAAGATGGGGCAATGTGTTTATGGAAATCAGACTTGGGTTAGTTTTGATTTGGCAGTGCACAAGTCGAAGACTAGAAGTATTGCAGCTTCTAAGCATAACTTTGACTCAGTTAATATCCTACATAGTTTGAGATAAGCCCGTGCTTTAGCAAAGAAGGCGTTGTGGAAATACGAGTCAAGGTGGAGATTTGTGGGGTTATGCCTTATATTTTTCAACTTTTCTTCACCCTATTAAACTTTATTTTTAGTTTCCCACTTAAACTCTGATTAGTGTAGGTTATTTTAATATTATTTGACCTATGGATTTAACTTATAAATAGGCACTTTTCAACCCTAGAAATATAACCCATAACACATTTAGGTATTAATTTTTACAAGCTTTTAGAGAATTTTGTGTTTGTGTTTTAAGAGTTCTTATTTCGGGTTTTGAGTTTAGTTTTATCTCCATCTTTTGTACTCTTCTTTTTTGTCATTTTAGTGAAATTATATTTGACCATGGTTTTTTATCCTCTTCGGAAGAGTTTTTTCACGTAAAATATTTGTGTTCGATCTTTTCAATTTCTTCTTTATTTTACTTATTCGTTGCTTAATTAGGTTTATCTCCAACAATGTGTTTCATGTTTCAATGCTTTGGAGGTAAAGATCACATCCATCACATGTTATTTCTGTGGAGTCAATTGAGATTAGATCGGATTTTTCGTATGAAGAACCATTAGGCAATGGAGATATTGGCTCGTGAGGTGAAAGAGACGAGGAATAAACATAACCTTTCAGTGAAAGTGTTATGGAAAAGCCTTGGATTTTTTTAGAATTAACAAAACTTATTTGGGGCTAAAATTGTAAATCGAACTATTCTTGGAAGTCAAACTGAGAGGTTTTTGAGAATGAGTTTTGGGTTAATTAGTGTGGTTATTGTGTTTTAATTAGTTTTAATTAATGGATAATGAGGTAAGGACTAAATTGTAAGGTTTTTAAAACTTTTCTTTCAAAATTCTCTCAACAATTCCCAAAGGTTTTCATCTCAAATCATTAATCTTAATAGGTAGACTTGTTTTTCTAGCAAAATCATCTATATTTTCAAGGCCAAAACATGATTTCCCATTTTTTTATTTGTTTTAATATATGTTTTGCCCTTTGAACTTGTCTATTTGCTCCAAGTTGGTACCAAATTTTTTTGGACATACTTGTTATACCTCTACACTAACACCTGGTTTCTTTTCACCTCAAGAATAAACCTGGACAACCTTTTGCCTAGATTCATTCCAAATGTGTGTTTTTTTTTTGTAATTTTATATATTTTTAATTTGTTTTTACAAAATATCAATTTTTATGTTATAATAATTTTGAAAATTATATAAAATATAAGTATATATATACAATTCAAAATATATAAAAGGCTATAATCAAGATATATAAAAGACTATAATATTTTGAAAAACATAAAAAATTATAATATATATTTTATAAGTTTATAAAAATAAAAAAAATTATAAATTTATAAAAACACTAAAAAGCACGTTTAGAATGAATGTTGGCATGTGGTTGTCCAAATGCATTTGAATTTAGATAACTATTTGTTTAGGTTCATTTTTATGTGAAATTTTTTTTATACTTTTTGCTAATTTATATATTTAAAATTTTATAAAATTTTAATATTTTTAATTTCAAAATAATTAACCTAATATTTTAAAAATAAAAAACTAAAGAAACACATGTTGAATGAATATGGACAAGAGGTTGTCCAAATTTAGATGTATCTGTACAATAATTAGTCTAGGTTCATTCTTGATGTGAAAAAATTTTACTTTTTATATTAATTTAAAATTTTAAATATTTTTTATTTATGTTCAACACATTGCATTCTAAGAGGCTACCGCATGCCACCACCAAATTGATTATCAGTGCCATGTCAATACAAACTAACGATGTTAGTTCGATTGTAACAAACTGTGTGACGAAATAGAAGTTCAGGTACCAACTAGATATAAGTGGATAAATTCAAGGGGTAAAATATATATTAACCCTCTCCGTTTTCTTTATTTTTGTAAAAATGTGGAATTGGTGGGAGAATAAGTTCTTGATATTTCTTGGCTTTGATTTTGAGAAATCAGCAAGGTAATGGTAATTTTAACTTAATCTAATGATTTTTCTATCCATGAAAATTGATTTATTATGATTTTATTATTTTGAAAGCTATGTTCAAGTTCATGGGGGTTAGAGAGATAGTTGAGATTTCTTGGATTTCTTGTTGTTTTCATATTAGATTTGTGTTGCTAATGAGTTTAGAATGTTATTAGAATGCTAGGAAATAGATTTGATTGGAGATTGGACTTATTTTCTAGAGGTTCCATTGATGAATGCTTAAGGGAAAGTGAAGAGGAGTTGAGTTTCTAGCAGAGAATTCAATGTTTTTAGGTTTTTAAGTGTGAATATATAAACATCATTATCTGGATAACAAATCATTTGTGAATCCTAAATGACATGGAAGACCATAAAGTTGCAAGAGCTTGATACTAACAATGGAAGTGTCAAGATTGTGCCACTAATGTCGCCTCAATAGACTTTGGTATACTCAATCAACTGTCTTCTCAAATGATGGCTTAGATTCTTTGTTAATCTCAATGCATTTTCTGAGACACTGTAACAAAAGAAATAAAATCAGTTATGGAAACTTGTACTTAAGTCCTACCAGTTATGGAAAAGCATATCACTATTGAAGTGGCAAGTTCTAAGCAAGTGCACATGCAAAGTAAACTATAAAAGAAAAAACTCAAAATAAGCCTGTCAAAGTAATTTCTTCCAAATAAACGACTATAAGAAGAACTTCGAAGTTGATCGGTCATCTTTAAACAAATCTAATGCCTTCTCATAAAGCGCATATTTAAGAAAGGCGCCAACGAGACAAGATTGATAAAGAGAGAAGAAATATTAGTTAAGTTAAGGTGCACAATAGAAGTTAAGCTTGAAGACTAAGTGAACAAGTCAAGCATCCCATTACTTATGAACCCTCGGAAAAGACATTTTTCTATCGCCGATTCAAATGATAAAACTATTTTCTTCTTCCACCACAAATTTGCAACAAATCAATTTGGATCGCTATCAAGATTCAAATTGCCATGCAAGACACCACAAACTAAAACTATTAATGACCAAAACTAACATCTCGACTCCTCATTACATTGCTTTTCAATTGAAATCATAGGTGGCAAATTGCATCAATCGACCAAATATTAGCCGTGCTTGTAAAGATTAATTTCTTTTAACTAATTTGAAATACTTACACAAATCAACTCAAAAGTCCTACCTTCACAAAGTCTGCTAAATAAATAGGAATCCCTACGATGAGTGCCTTATTAGCCTGAAATAAACATGAAATAAATCTATATGAAATACACATATAATAAAAGGAAGAATATGATCAACACACAAGGGTAACACGTTACCTTGAGTCTTGGTGAAATGAAGGGAAAGGGACAAAATCTTCTCCTTCCTTGCTTTGAGATTCTTTCATCATCTGCGGAAAACAAAATTCTCAATTAGACATGAGTATATTTTAGAAGAAAAAAGGATATTGCATGATAATTGAATTAAGGGCACTTAGATGGAGATAAGAAGTGTGAACACAATATACATACTTTGTCATAATCAGCTTCAAGCTTGATAAGTCGAGCAAAAACATTTTGATACTGCAAATGCACCAACTTAATTAGTAAACTACATTATAACAAGAAACTTCTTGTCTTTCCACGATAGTAAAGCACAGAAAAAATGATAAGCATCTTCATACTTCAATTTATCGATTAATAACATATATATTTACTAAAAGCAATTTGTATGCAAATATATGTACAACAAGCTATGGAAGGTACACAACTAAAGGGAACTTTTACAAATTGAATAACACGATGGCTATATGAAATTGCTTGCCTTGGCAAGCTTGAGTAGCAAAGTAAATTTTCGAAACTTAGTCAAGCAAGCAACAAAAAGTTGCTGTGTTTTGTGGGTTCACAAATGAAAGGTATACTAGAAGAGGAAAAGAACAAACAAGGACGGCATACGAAAAACCGGTCCAAGCTAAAGAAAGAAACGATTCTGACATGGGCCCGCTTAATGATGCAACAATGAATGGTGGTCCTCAAGATGTGTGAATGTATTAAAAACTATTCCTAAAGCAAAGCATAATCGTAATCATGTTGCAATTCCAACAAGAAAAAGGCCTTGTCTCATGGTATAGAATAAAGGCCTGATGCCATAATTTCATGTATCCAAGTAACTGAAACATAACTTCTGACCAAGAATCTTGCATTTTGTGATTGAATCAAAATTTGTTGCAGAATTACCTAGTTTAAACTTTAAAGTGCATCTATTAACTTGATACGAGTAATAAGTACTCAACAAAATCCAAAGCAAACACCCTAAAAGAAAGGCACCATTCCCACTTAAGGGAAAAATATATGTTCATTAAAACTTAATCAAGACACTAGTTCTCAAACAATATATGCCAATGAATAAAAGGGGAAAAAAAGAACTCACAAGATGATTAACAATATGCGATCCCGACGTATTCCCTCTTGAATTACAAAACCATTTCCTACACGAAGGAACATTACAGCGAACCACACAAGCCGGATTAGAAACCCCACAATATCGACAAGCGTGTTCATGCAAATCCCGCTTTCCCATACTCATAACCGCCATCCTCATCCCCAACCGCCTCCTTAAAATTCAATCCACTAATCCCGTCGCTAATGAATCAACCACGGCCCCACTATTCTAACACTATTGCTATTGTTGTTATTATATTGCTCGTCACACGGCCGGCCGCGCTTTCGAACGCTAGAAGGAGAAGAGGACGCGGAGTGTCTGAATGGTGGTCGAAAGTGAATGATCGTGAAGAAAGGAGAAGGAAGGAGAAGGAAGCCGAAAAGTCCGAGAAAGAGACTAAGGTTAGATTCGAGTTATGGTAAGGTTTGGTTAAAGTTTTTGTGAGTGGAAATTGTAATGGATGAGAGTTTTGGTTTAGCATTTTGCATGCTATAGTTGAATTTTAGAGGTTTTAATTGTTGTTTCTTTTTTTTCTAACTTGATTTATTGTCTCGATATTAATTTTGAAGAAAAATAGATTGGAGAAAGCTTGAAGGCGAAGGCAATGAGAAGATCGATGAAGCTTGCGTAGTTTTCAATTTGTACAATTCGATATTTGAATTTATCTTGTGTTATAATCTAAATTGAGTTGCTAATATATGATTTTGTAGTGATAAATTTTATTTGATGCCATGGTTACATGTTCAGTGTTCAAATTGAAAGTAAGTATGCAATGTTATATTGATGTTAAATGGATGTTTATGGTTGAATTTTGAAAGTGCATGTGTTGTTAATTCGTTTTGCTAAAAAAAAAAATTGATTTTTGAAATATGGTAAAATATGGAATTTGGCCTATTTAAATGATTTTTGATAGTTCTCAAGTATAGTTGGCATGTCATAGGGTATATGTTTTAAGATTTTGTGTTACGGGTTTGCCTTATGTACTCGAAAGATTTGATTTGTGACGGTTTGCACAACTTTAGGGATTGATTGGATTAAGTCATGTTATACACATACCAAAGATTTGTTATTGTGTGCCTATATATGTGTTTGTGCACCAATTGTTGGAGAATTAGTTGGATATCCGTGTATCCATTTACAAGTCTAATTTCAATTATTCAGGCACTACAATATGAAAACAATACTTGATATTGTGTTATACTACTTTGTGATGTGACTATAGATATGATAATGCAATATTGGTATTGGAACTATGTAGTTGTACCATGATGCCTTAAAGTGGATCTTTGTTTATGCCATAATGATATATTGGGACATTGATTTTATTGTGTTTTTTAGAAGTTGATATATAGTATGTTAAAGACTGCTGAGACTTGATTCAATATTGTTTTATTTATGTTTTGCAATTTAGTTATAACATATGAAATATCTGGAATTGTTTTGCACCACTAACCATTTTTCACTTAGTGTGCGGACTTATTTTTTGTCCTGAAGCATTTTAAGGTTTGTGATCTTTAGGCCCAAGCAACATTAGGAAATGGGAAATCATCAACTCTACCTATTTATTTGTAACAATTCTTTGCACTTTTGTCTTAGTTTTGGGCATGTACTAAATACCCTACGTTGAATTTTGATAATTGTTTAGTTACTATGTTGAACTTGGTTTCTTGGCACATATTTGGTATGTTGATGTTATGTTCAAGATTTTATTTGAATTTTGGAATCCAATTTAATGTTATGTAAATTATTTTTATGCATGAAATTTTACTTAGATAGCTATTTTTTTATCTAATATGTTTTTATGCATGAAATTTGGTGTTTTGAACTAGATTCAGCATGTCAAGGTGTGTATAGTTATGGTGGATGTTTGACCATGGTTAGGCGTGTTGTGAGCCTTAGTTGAATGGTCTAAACTGTCAAATTTCTGAAAATTTTTTAGGTTTTGGAATGAGGTATTGAAACCTCATACCTAGATATCGATACTTTTCAAGAGGTCTATCAATACTTTCGAAGTCAATAGCATCTACAAATTTGGACTTGTATTAGAACAAGGTCCAAGGTATCGGTACATGATCAATTAGTAGTTTAGAAGATCTTCCATCTTATTTTTAACACAAAAACATTAATTTGGACATATAAATTGTACTCATGTTAATGAAATTACTACGAGAAAATGTTAGCTTTGTTCGGTCAGAAAAGTGCCAGCAAAGTTTCGAACAATTGAAAGCAATGTTAACTAAAGCTCCAGTTTTAACTCAACCTAAATTAGGAAAAGAATTTGTTGTGTTCAACAAAGTGCGACTCAACGTTTTGGTTTGTGCACCGATATAAGATGGAAAAGTGATTGCTTATGCTTCTCAACAACTTAAGTCACACGAGAAGAATTATCCTACTAATGATTTGGAACTTGCAGCAGTAGTTTTTGGTCTAAATATTTGGAGACACTATTTGTACAGGGGAAAATGTCACATTTTCATAGACACAAAAAGAATTGAATTTGAGATAGCGTTGGTGACTTGAAATACTTAAATACTATGATTTGATCATTGATTATCATCCAGCTAAAGCCAATGTTGTAGCAGATGCTCTGAGCCAAAAATCCTTATTTTCTTTAAAGGTGGTGAATGCATGTTTGACTTTAGAGTGATACGGATCTATTTTAGCTGAGTTGAAAGCTAAACTTGTTTTTCTTAAGAAGATCCAAGAGTTGCAAAAAATGATATAGAGATACAAGAAAAACAAAAAACTTTTATAATCAGACAACTGAGTTCAATATTAATGATAACGGGAGTTTATACTTTCGGAACCATTTGTGCGTACTGAAACATTAAAAGTTGAAACAAGACATTCTGTATGAAGCTCACAATAGCACGTATATGATACATCCAGGCAGAAATAATATGTATTGATAAACCAAAATATGAACATATTTTAATCACACATTTAGCATGTTTTTGGATGACTTATCCCTTTAATTAAGGAAATAGGTGCTTCTAATCCTTTTTTTCATGTTTTATACTTAAGAGAGCACCGGAGGATGAAAAGAATGAATAACGAGGCTAAAAATGGAGAAAATGGGCCAAAGTACAAAATCCACACGGCTTGGGCCCAAGACCACATGGCCGTGCCTCGTAAAAAGAGTCGACTATGGCCTGGACCCCAAAAAACATAGCCGTGCCTCATCAACAGGTTCAAACACGGCCTGGCCACAATTTGTATGGGCGTGTGCCATGGGCGTGTCTTTGCTGTAGGAAAATAGAATTCTATTTGGATTAGGGTACTTAGAGGCAAAGAAATCCATTCCAAAAGCCTATATAATGTAACATCCTAGATTAGGGGTTATGCGTTTGTACATAATTCATGAGTAGTAGGTTTTGGCAGTGTTTGGAAGTGAATTAAGGGTTTTTAAAATCCTAGGATGGAAGAGAAAGCTTTGGACAATTATTGGTTTTTAAGTTAAAAACAAGAAGTGATGTGGAAAAGTGGCAAGGACGCCACCTAAGGTGCAAGGGTTATGGCATCAAGTGAAGTACTTTGAGGAAGAGGTTGAATCCCATTGTGTGCATTTTGCTTAATTTTATGAAATAGCATGTTTCTTGTGATATGTGGTGTGCATTTTAGAACCTTGGAAATGTAAGGAAATGTATGGAAATGTATGGAAATGTAAGGAAATGTATGGAAATGTAAGGAAATGTATGGAAATGTATGGAAATATAAGGAAATGTATGGAAATGTATGGAAATGTAAGGAAATGTATGGAAATGTAAGAAAATGTAGGAAATGTAAGGAAATGTAGGAAATGTCCTGAAATGTAAGAAATGATTTAGAAATGTTAAGTTTCAAAAGAGGAAAGTGAACATTTTGGAAACTTGGAAATGTTAAGTTAAAAGAGGAAAGTGAACATTTTGGAAATGCTAAGTTAAAAGAGGAAAGTGAACATTTATGGAAACTAGGAAAATGATTTAGAAATGATTCAAAGAGGAAAGTGAACATTTTCGAAACTAGGAAATGTAAGGAAATGTCAAGTTTAAAGAGCCAAGCGAAAATTTTGGAAACTTAGAAATGACTTAGAAATGTCGAGTTTTAAAGTTTAAAAGAGGAAATTAAGGCAAGGTGGCCTTAAGAGAAAAAGTATGTGAAATTTGACACACAACAGGCTTGGAAAAGTGGCCTTAAGATGCCACTTAGAGCCTCTGAAATGGCGCCACATGCAAGTGTATTTGGGCGAGGATCGAGTCACTTAGGAAGCAAATAAAAGAAGTTTTATTTTGCTACAAAAGCAGAGAGAGGTGGAATGACATGAGGGCTCTTAAAAGAGGAGTTTTATTTCCTTTAGAATTTTGGCTAAATAGGAGATAAATAATAGATTTAATTATCATTATTTTAGGAGATAATTGTTGGATTAATTCTTTTAATAAAGTGATAATTCAAAGGATAAAGTTATCAAAATAGAAGAGTGGTGGCCAAGTAAGGGATTACGAGTAGTAAATTCGGCTATAAAAGGAAAGAGAGGCCATTCAAGATTATTTTCTCTTCCTTGATAACCTCTGCCGAATTCTCTTAAGCAACTATTCTTTTCTTCTTCATTCTTCTCCTCTCAATATTCCAAAAGCGAAACTTGTGTGAATACTCTCTAGGTCTTAAGTCGAATCTTTGAGGACTCAAGAAAAGGGTACATCGATTACAAAGATTAAGGGTAAGGTCGATGAGTTATCGATTTCCATTCTTTTCTTCTAAGATTAAATCAAAACTAGGAAATCTAACCCCATTATTGTGTTAGTCGAAACTTGGAAAGAAGGCTCTTGGGATTTACTAAGTGTCGACTACGAGGGAAGGAGAAGTTCTTTTCAGAATGTACACCATAGGCGCGTGTTCCCTAGTTATTCGGTGAATTTTGGGATTTAAAATCCACAAGGTAAGACATGCGAATATTAGACCAAGGCCTATTTTTGGTGTTTTAGATCTAGTTCATATTTATTCAAAAGCGAAACTAATTTGTTAAAGTGATTTAAAGCTTTTAGAATACAAGAAAGAATATAGTGAAGATTTGGGATTTGGCACCAAGGTAAGTTTTAGTGTACTAATCCTACTAGGATTTGGATTTATGGCGAATGGCTTACTAAGTATTAAATGATTGATTAAATGTAGAGATTTAAGATCTAAGGCATCGAGATCAAGCTTTTGAGATTTGGATTGGAAACCTTAAGCGAATCGGTGTGTACCCACACTAAATCTCAATAGATTCTGGTTTTAATTCATTATATGTGTTAATATGAAAGTGTAAGAATATGGCTAAGGTACATGTGTACCCTACCCTAAGTTTTAATACGTTCATGGCTATGTTTTAAATTAAATGTGTTATTAAGAAAGTGAATATGGCTAAGGTACCATACTATGGTACAAAGTACTAAAAATCGTTTCCTACTCCTACTAGGAATATGAATATATGTTATTTTAACATGTGAAAAGTGATAAGAATGTGAATTAAGGCATGATTTTGCATATTTTGTATGAAATATGGGGGCATATGGGTTATATGAAAAGGGGAAGTGAATGTGGTGACCTAAGACCACAGTAATCTGAATGTGGTGACCTAAGACCACAGAAATCTGAACGTGGTGACCTAAGACCACAAATGCGGTGACCTAAGACCGCGATATGGAGTGTAGTGGAAGGAGGTTGACTTAGTAGTCCCCACGGTGTGCGAGGATGAATGCGGGTGGTGTGTAGTAGATGGCATATAGGTTTGGGTTCGAGTTGCATCATATTGTTTAAATGCTTTATGAACATGAATGATATTGTATGCTGGAATATTAAATTTTAGTGTTGGTTACATATTGAGTCTGTTGACTCACCCGTTGTGGGATTACTTTTCGGTGATGACCGGTGATGGATCTAGGGTAGCAGATGATTAGTGGAGGCCATGTGAAGTTCGATTTCTTTTATTTGGACTATTTTATTTTAAGTATTTTGAATTTAAATGTGGGAATTATTTGATGTAATAAGGCCTTAGTAGAATTATTTTATTCATTTTTATTTGTTAAGCTTACAAACCTTTATTTATTAAAGGATTAAGTAAATTTATTTTAAAAGCGAAGCCTAAACATTTTGTCACCTAAAGTAAAGGATTTTAATAATGAAATAAACTTGTTTTCAACTCAAGCCCAACCCAAAACGGTCTTTCTTTCAAAACACACAAGTTTTTCCTAAGTAACAAATGAATTTGAAGCAGTTTACAGGGAACATACGAGATCCGGTCAAGGCTCGTGGTAGGGTGTGGGTGTTTCATATAAAGACCCAGAGGCCAACCTTTAGAGGCGTTCACTAGTCTAAAGAGAGAGCAGGCGATTAAATTTAGGGATTTACTCGAAAAAAGCCAGTTGATTCATCTCAAGAAGCCGAAAGCATACTCAAGACGGAGGATCTCTCCTTCAATTCCTTCATGGGGTTTTGGGATTTCTTATGTTTTGTTTTATCTTTTCTTCCGAGATGTTTTCTTTTACAATTATGGTCTAACCCTCAAATACTTGAGGGGGATGAAACCTAAGACGAATCTTGTTATTGTTATCTGAGCTGTATGATAAATACTTGATTTGTTCTTAACTATGTGTTCTTAATTCTTGTTTTGGTATTTCCGGGATATTGATTCAAGTGTGATGTACTTAGGCAGAGGAGGAAGAGACCCTGTCTAAGAGTAGATCTAGCATAGTTAAGCGGAGTTGCTCACACGCCTAGAGATAAGGTGACGAAAATCTGCCAGATTAGGGTCAAACCTAATATGGGAGTCCATAGGGGTTTTAATTAGAAAGAGATTTCAATTAATCAACCTAGGGTTAGATGTTAGTAGCCTCAAGAGAGGTATTAATATAACTTAGGGAATCTTACGGATAAAGTCAAGTGAATAAATCGTCTGGTTCAGAGTTAGATAACAAGTAAAGTCTAGGGGGATTCTTCCTCAGGTATTGTCTAAATCAATCAGTTTTCCTCTCAAGTCTTTCCTAAATTTCTCTTCTTTGTCTTCACATCTTTAGCTTAGTAGTTAGTTAATTTTAGATTAGATAAAGATTTCCTTAATTTGTAGGCTAAATAATAGAAAGAGAGTTAATATTAGTACTTTTGGTTCCTTTGAGTTCGACAATCCGATCTTGCCGCTAACTATACTACTGTTTGATAGGTGCGCTTCCCTCCATCATTGTCTTACTTAGTTTCTAGGTTTGATCATTCTTTTTATAAATTTTTAAGACTCGATAGACACGATCAAGTTTTTGGCGCCGTTGCCAGGGAACTAAAATATTAAGAAAACTCAATTTTTATTACTTTAGCTATATTTTATTTTTGCAATTAAATTTTATTTTTACTTTTCTAAATTTTCTTTTTCTTTTTCTCTTTTCCTAGCAGGTACCTCTAGTTTATGACTAGAAGGAACCCGACAGGACCACTACAACGACAGTGACATTGAAGGAACCGTACACAGAAATCGTAGAGAAGGTGAGGCTTAGATTACATACAAGAAGAGCAAGAGGACGAAACTAATACCACCGAAAGGATGGCTGAGAAAAATCCAATACCTTAGGAGGTGGCCGATCATCATGCTCCTCGAACGATGTATGATTATGCTAAACCTAATTTAACAGAAGCTGAATCGAGTATTATTAGGCCTGCTATAGCCGCTAATAATTTTGAATTAAAACCTAACACTATACAAATGATTCAACAGTTTGTTCAATTTGATGGTTTGTAGGATGAAGACCCAAATAATTATTTAGTTAATTTTGTAGAATTTTGTGATACCTTCAAAATAAATGGTGTTTCTTAAGTTAAAAACAAGAAGTGATGTGGAAAAGTGGCAAGGGCGCCACCTAAGGTGCAAGGGTTATGGCATCAAGTGAAGTACTTTGAGGAAGAGGTTGAATCCCATTGTGTGCATTTTGCTTAATTTTATGAAATAGCATGTTTCTTGTGATATGTGGTGTGCATTTTAGAACCTTGGAAATGTAAGGAAATGTATGGAAATGTATGGAAATGTAAGGAAATGAATGGAAATGTAAAATGTAATGGAAATGTATGGAAATGTATGGAAATATAAGGAAATGTATGGAAATGTATGGAAATGTAAGGAAATGTATGGAAATGTAAGAAAATGTAGGAAATGTAAGGAAATGTAGGAAATGTCCTGAAATGTAAGAAATGATTTAGAAATGTTAAGTTTCAAAAGAGGAAAGTGAACATTTTGGAAACTTGGAAATGTTAAGTTAAAAGAGGAAAGTGAACATTTTGGAAATGCTAAGTTAAAAGAGGAAAGTGAACATTTATGGAAACTAGGAAAATGATTTAGAAATGATTCAAAGAGGAAAGTGAACATTTCGAAACTAGGAAATGTAAGGAAATGTCAAGTTTAAAGAGCCAAGCGAAAATTTTGGAAACTTAGAAATGACTTAGAAATGTCGAGTTTTAAAGTTTAAAAGAGGAAATTAAGGCAAGGTGGCCTTAAGAGAAAAAGTATGTGAAATTTGACACACAACAGGCTTGGAAAAGTGGCCTTAAGATGCCACTTAGAGCCTCTGAAATGGCGCCACATGCAAGTGTATTTGGGCGTGGATCGAAGTCACTTAGGAAGCAAAAAAAGAAGTTTTATTTTGCTACAAAAGAGAGAGAGGTGGACGGCATGAGGGCTCTTAAAGAGGAGTGTTATTTCCTTTAGAATTTTGGCTAAATAGGAGATAAATAATAGATTTAATTATCATTATTTTAGGAGATAATTGTTGGATTAATTCTTTTAATAAAGTGATAATTCAAAGGATAAAGTTATCAAAATAGAAGAGTGGTGGCCAAGTAAGGGATTACGAGTAGTAAATTGGCTATAAAAGGAAAAAGAGGCCATTCAACATTATTTTCTCTTCCTTGATAACCTCTCTGAATTCTCTTAAGCAACTATTCTTTTCTTCTTCATTCTTCTCCTCTCAATATTCCAAAAGCGAAACTTGTGTGAATACTCTCTAGGTCTTAAGTCGAATCTTTGAGGACTCAAGAAAATTTGCATCGATTACAAAGATTAAGGGTAAGGTCGATGAGTTATCGATTTCCATTCTTTTTCTTCTAAGATTAAATCAAAACTAGGAAATCTAACCCCATTATTGTGTTAGTCGAAACTTGGAAAGAAGGCTCTTGGGATTTACTAAGTGTCGACTACGAGGGAAGGAGAAGTTCTTTTCAGAATGTACACCATAAGTCGCTTGTTCCCTAGTTATTCGGTGAATTTTGGGATTTAAAATCCACAAGGTAAGACATGCGAATATTCGACCAAGGCCTATTTTTGGTGTTTTAGATCTAGTTCATATTTATTCAAAAGCCGAAACTAATTTGTTAAAGTGATTTAAAGCTTTGCCGAATACAAGAAAGAATATAGTGAAGATTTCGGGATTTGGCACCAAGGTAAGTTTTAGTGTACTAATCCTACTAGGATTTGGATTTATGGCCGAATGGCTTACTAAGTATTAAATGATTGATTAAATGTAGAGATTTAAGATCTAAGGCATCAGATCAAGCTTTTCGAGATTTGGATTGGAAACCTTGCGAATCGGTGTGTACCCACACTAAATCTCAATAGATTCTGGTTTTAATTCATTATATGTGTTAATATGAAAGTGTAAGAATATGGCTAAAATCGTGTGTACCCTACCCTAAGTTTTAATACGTTCATGGCTATGTTTTAAATTAAATGTGTTATTAAGAAAGTGAATATGGCTAAGGTACCATACTATGGTACAAAGTACTAAAGCACGCTTCCTACTCCTACTAGGAATATGAATATATGTTATTTTAACATGTGAAAAGTGATAAGAATGTGAATTAAGGCATGATTTTGCATATTTTGTATGAAATATGGGGCATATGGGTTATATGAAAAGGGAAGTGAATGTGGTGACCTAAGACCACAATAATCTGAATGTGGTGACCTAAGACCACGTAAATCTGAACGTGGTGACCTAAGACCACAAATGCGGTGACCTAAGACCGCGATATGGAGTGTAGTGGAAGGAGGGTTGACTTAGTAGTCCCACTTGTGCGTGTGATGAATGCGGGGTGTGTAGTAGATGGCATATAGGTTTGGGTTCGAGTTGCATCATATTGTTTAAATGCTTTATGAACATGAATGATATTGTATGCTGGAATATTAAATTTTAGTGTTGGTTACATATTGAGTCTGTTGACTCACCCCGTTAATGGGATTACTTTTCGGTGATGACGGTGATGGATCGGTGGCGGATGATTAGTGGAGGCCATGTGAAGTTGATTTCTTTTATTTGGACTATTTTATTTTAAGTATTTTGAATTTAAATGTGGGAATTATTTGATGTAATAAGGCCTTAGTAGAATTATTTTATTCAGTTTTTATTTGTTAAGCTTACAAACCTTTATTTATTAAAGGATTAAGTAAATTTATTTTAAAACGAAGCCTAAACATTTTGTCACCTAAAGTAAAGGATTTTAATAATGAAATAAACTTGTTTTCAACTCAAGCCCAACCCAAAACGGTCTTTCTTTCAAAACACACAAGTTTTTCCTAAGTAACAAATGAATTTGAAACGGTTTACACCGGGGAACATACCAGATCCGGTCAAGGCTCGTGGGCTGGGTGTGGGGTGTTTCATATAAAGACCCCAGAGGCCAACCTTTAGAGGGGCGTTCAGCTAGTCTAAAGAGCCGAGCCAGGGCAGTTAAATTTAGGGATTTACTCGAAAAAAGCCAGTTGATTCATCTCAAGAAGCCGAAAGCATACTCAAGACGGAGGATCTCTCCTTCAATTCCTTCAGGGGGTTTTGGGATTTCTTATGTTTTGTTTTATCTTTTCTTCCAAGATGTTTTCTTTTACAATTATGAACTAACCCTCAAATACTTGAGGGGGATGAAACCTAAGACGAATCTTGTTATTGTTATCTGAGCTGTATGATAAATACTTGATTTGTTCTTAACTATGTGTTCTTAATTCTTGTTTTGGTATTTCTGGGATATTGATTCAAGTGTGATGTACTTAGGCAGAGGAGGAAGAGACCCTGTCTAAGAGTAGATCTAGCATAGTTAAGCGGAGTTGCTCACACGCCTAGAGATAAGGTGACGAAAATCTGCCTGATTAGGGTCAAACCTAATATGGGAGTCCATAGGGGTTTTAATTAGAAAGAGATTTCAATTAATCAACCTAGGGTTAGATGTTAGTAGCCTCAAGAGAGGTATTAATATAACTTAGGGAATCTTACGGATAAAGTCAAGTGAATAAATAAATGTTCAGTTGAGTTAGATAACAAGTAAAGTCTAGGGGATTCTTCCTCGGTATTGTCTAAATCAATCGTTTTCCTCTCAAGTCTTTCCTAAATTTCTCTTCTTTGTCTTCACATCTTTAGCTTAGTAGTTAGTTAATTTTAGATTAGATAAAGATTTCCTTAATTTGTAGGCTAAATAATAGAAAGAGAGTTAATATTAGTACTTTTGGTTCCTTTGAGTTCGACAATCCGGTCTTGCCGCTAACTATACTACTGTTTGATAGGTGCGCTTCCCTCCATCATTGTCTTAGTTAGTTTCCAGGTTTGATCATTCTTTTTATAAATTTTTAAGACTCGATAGACACGATCAAGTTTTTGGCGTTGCTGTTGGGAACTAAAATATTAAGAAAACTCAATTTTATTACTTTAGCTATATTTTATTTTTGCAATTAAATTTTATTTTTACTTTTCTAAATTTTCTTTTCTTTTTCTCTTTTCCTAAAGGTACCTCTAGTTTATGACTAGAAGGAACCCGACAGACCACTACAACGACGGTGACATTGAAGGAACCGTATACGTAAATCGTAGAGAAGGTGAGGCTTAGATTACATACAAGAAGAGCAAGAGGATTTAAACTAATACCACCGAAAGGATGGTGAGAAAAATCCAATACCTTAGGAGGTGGTCGATCATCATGCTCCTCGAACGATGTATGATTATGCTAAACCTAATTTAACTGAAGCTGAATCGAGTATTATTAGGCCTGCTATAGCCGCTAATAATTTTGAATTAAAACCTAACACTATACAAATGATTCAACAGTTTGTTCAATTTGATGGTTTGTAGGATGAAGACCCAAATAATTATTTAGCTAAATTTGTAGAATTTTGTGATACCTTCAAAATAAATGGTGTTTCTGATGATGCCATTCATCTTCGGTTATTTCCCTTTTCTTTGAGAAATAAAGCCAAACAGTGGTTACATTCTCTTCCACGAGGATCAATCACTCCATGGGACCAAATGATAGAAAATTTTTACTAAAATATTTTCCATCAGCCAAAATGGCCAAATTAAGGAATGATATCTCTTCTTTTGTGCAGATGGATTTAGAAACATTATACGACGCATGGGAGAGATACAAAGATCTGTTGAGAAAGTGCCCACACCATGGTTTACCCTTGTGGCTACAAGTCTAAACTTTTTACAACGGTGTGAACCCCTCAACCCAGCAGTTAATTGACTCAACCACCAACGGAACTCTAAATAACAAAACTCCTGAAACAGCTTATGAATTCATAGAGGAGATGTCACTGAATAAATATCAGTGGAAAGTTACAAGGACAAAGCCAACTAAAGTAGCCGGAGTTTTCAATCTCGATGCAGTCACCATGCTATCAAGTCAGGTAGAAATGATTAATAAAAAGATTGATAGTTTATGTGATTCTTTACAGGTACATTTAGTTATGCAGTACAATATGAATGGAGGATGGATGAACAAAATAGAATATCCACCTTACAATCCGAGTACTGAAATCGAGCAAGTTCACTATATAGGTGACAATTTTAGACCTCAAGGTAACCCTTATAGTAGTGCTTATTATTCAGGCTGGACATACCACCACAATCAAGGACAACAACCCTACCAATAGGAAAAGAAGCCAAACCATGGAGAGACACTAGTAAAATTTATAGAATTGTCAGAAAACCCGTTTCAAAAATATGGAAACGATATTGGCTAATCAACAAGCATCAATTCAAGGGCTGAAGGATCAAATTGGAAAACTAACTAAGTTAGTTTTTGATAGGAGACCAGAAAGTTTAACTAATCAAAAAGAGCATGTGAGGGCAGTTACACTAAGGAGTGGAAATGAGTTGGTTGAAACAAAGAAGAAGGTACCACGTGAAACTGGTAAGGCAAAGGGCGAGGAAGTTGAGAATGTAACACCAATACGCGAAGAATGTAAACCATCAATCCCATATCCAGTAAATTTGAAGAAAGACCGCTTAGATGCACAATACGGTAAATTTCTTGAACTTTTTAAACAATTACATATCAACTTACCCTTTGTTGAAGCTATTTCGCAAATGCCGACATACGCGAAATTTCTAAAAGAATTTCTACCAAATAAAAGGAAGTTTGAAGAGATATCGATAGTGGAACTTAATGAAGAATGTTCAGCCATCCTCCAAAACAAGCTACCAACCAAATTGAAAGATCCAGGAAGTTTCACTATTCCTATTTAATCAGTAGTTTAACCATAGGGAAAGCACTAGCTGATCTAGGTGCCAGTATTAATTTAATGCCTTAAAAAATGTTTAAGCAACTTGGTCTCGGGGAACCTAGACCAACTTGGATGAGTATTCAGTTAGCTGACAGATCTATTAAATATCCTAGGGGAATTATCGAAGATATTTTGGTAAAAGTTGATAAATTTATATTCCCTGTTGATTTTGTCGTGCTTGACATGGATGAAAACACTGCGATACCTTTAATTTTGGGTCGCCCCTTTTTAGCCACTGCTAGGGCTATTATTGATGTAGGAGATGGTAAACTTGCACTAAGGGTAGGCGATGAATTTTTTTTTCAAATTTACGATGCTATGCGATATTATAGAGAACAAGATGATTCCTATTATTTTATTGATGCCATTGATCATTCTATTCAAGATTCTTTGTAGGAAATCATACAGAACGACATGGTGGAACTGTGTTTTACTTGAGGTGAGGGAGTAGATATGATACCGACGAATCAGATCCTGACACATTTCCTCCAAGACAAACGAAAGAAGAGGATATTAAAATTAATGACGAACTAAAACAAAAACCCTCTATAGATGAACCATCTAAATTAGAATTAAAACAGTTATTAAAAACCCTATTCAGAATGAAACCCAAAGAAAAGGATGAGTTGCTACAGGTACTAAGGGAACATAAAAGGGCCATAGCTTGGAAAATTTCTGACATTAAGGGTATAAGCCCATCATTTTGTACCCACAAAATTCTCATGGAAGAGGAGTATAAACCATGCGTGCAACCTCAGAGACGATTAAATCCCAACATGACAGAAGTTGTTAAAGATGAGGTAATTAAACTTCTAGATGCTGGAATAATTTATCCTATTTACAAAGACTTAGGTGAGTCTGTGTTGTGTCGTTCAAGAAAAGAGGCATAACTGTTGTAGCAAACGAAAAGAATGAATTGATTCCTACAAGAACAGTCACAGGATGGAAAGTCTGTATTGATTATAGAAATTTGAACTACGCAACCAGAAAAGATCACTTTCCTTTGCCCTTTATTGACCAGATGCTAGAAAGATTATCCGGGCATATGTACTACTGTTTCCTGGACGGGCTTTTCGGTTATTTCCAAATCCCAATAGCCCCTAAGGATCAAGAGAAAACTACATTTACATGTCCATACAGTACGTTTTCTTATCGTAGAATGCATTTTGGATTATGTAATGCTTCTACTACTTTTCAGCGCTGCATGCTAGCTATATTTGATGAACTTGTGGAAGACATTATGGAGGTCTTTATGGATGACTTTTCGGTATTTGGTAATTCTTTCCATCTTTGCCTTAAGAATTTAAAACGAGTACTAATAAGGTGTGAGGAGATGAACCTTGTTTTAAATTGGGAAAAGTGTCACTTTATGGTTTGAGAAGGGATTGTGAAATTTCTAGTAAAGGGATTGAGGTAGATAAAGCAAATGTTGAAACCATAGAAAAATTACCTCCTCCTAGTTCCGTTAAAGCTATAAAAAGCTTTTTAGGGCATACTGGATTTTATAGAAGATTCATTAAAGATTTCTCTAAAATAGCTAAACCTTTAACGAAACTACTAGAAAAAGATGTACCTTTCAATTTTGATCAGGAATGTTTAGACACATTTAATACCCTCAAAGATAAATTAATAAATGCCCCAATTATAATTGCTCCTGATTGGAACTTACCCTTTGAACTAATGTGTGATGCGAGTGATTTTGCAGTAGGTAGAATTTTGGGACAACAAAGAAACAAGCACTTCCAGCCAATTTACTATGCTAGCAAGACATTAACGGCCGCACAAGAAAATTACACAACCACAGAAAAAGAATTACTAGCTGTAGTCTTTGCATTTGATAAATTTAGACAATGTTTGATCCTATCTAAAGTTGTCGTCTACATTGACCATTCAGCTCTTCGTTATCTTTTAACTAAACCTGATGCAAAACCTTGACTTATAAGATAGATTCTACTCTTACAGGAATTTAACTTGGAAATTCAAGATAAAAAAGGAGCTGAAAATCTTGCACCAGACCATCTTTCTAGACTTGAAAACCCGTATATCAAAGAACTCGACTAAAGTGAGATAAACGACTCATTTCTTGAAGAGAAACTCTTTTTGATAACTAACTCTGAGGTACCTTGGTTTGCAAATATTGCATATTACTTAGCTACTAACGTCTTACCAAAAAAGTTAACACATCATCAAAAGAAGTGATTCTTTGCTAATGTGAAAAACTATTTCTGGGAAGGTCCTTTTCCTTTTCGTATATGTACAGATCAAGTGATTCGAAGGTGTGTTATAAAAGAAAAAGCGAGCAAAATCCTAGAGCATTACCATTCAAGACCTTCAGGAGGACATTACAGCGGGATTAAGACAACACACAAAACACTCGAATCATGTTTTTATTGGCCAAATTTATTTAAAGATGCCAACAGGTATGTTACTTCATGCGATAAATGCCAGAGAACAGGTAATATCTCTAAACGTGATGAAATGTCTCAAACATATATACTATCATGTGAAATATTTGATGTATGGGGTATTGATTTTATGGGTCCATTCCCTAGTTCATTTGGAAATAAATACATTTTAGTAGTAGTCGATTATGTGTCAAAATGGGTGGAAGCCCAAGCTTTACCTACTAATGATGCTAGAGTAGTAGTAAGATTTTTGAAGAAACTTTTCTCTCGATTTGGAACACCTAGAGCAATTATTAGTGATAGGGGTACTCACTTTTATAATACTCAATTTGATAAAGTCCTAAAGAAATATGGAGTACACCACAGGACAACTACCCATTATCATCTTCAAACCAGCGGACAAGTGGAAGTAGCAAATCAAGAAATTAAGCGCATCTTAGATAAAACAGTTGAAGCAAACAGGAAAGATTGGGCAGTAAAAGTAGACGATGCTATATGGGCATATAGAACAGTATTTAAAGCCCCCATAGGAACATCTCCATACAAACTCGTTTATGGAAAAAGCTGTCATCTACCATTTGAGTTAGAGCACAAAGCTTTCTGGGCTATAAAATTCCTAAACTACGATATTAAACCTACAAGTGAGAAGAGGATGATGTAGTTGAACGAGTTAGATGAATGGCGAGCTAATGCCTATGAGAACTCACGTTTATATAAGGAGGCAACAAAGCGACGCCATGATGCTCATTTAAAGCAATCAAAGCAATTTGAAGTAGGCGACTTGGTCCTATTGTATAATTCAAGGTTAAAACTATTCTCTGGAAAGCTTAAATTGAGATGGTCAGGTCCATTCATGATCAAAACTATTTTTCTATATGGCACAATTGAGGTAACCCATCCAACTCGTGGCATATTCAAGGTAAATGGTCAGCGACTGAAAATTTATACTGGAAGCGATTTTTGGGATATAAGAGAGGAGCTTTAGCTCCGTGAACCTTCATTTAGAAATGAAAATAGGGTAAGTCTAGCTCAAGACTTTAAACGAGCACTTCTCAGGGGGCAACACGAGCACTAACTTTACTAATATTATATTTATAACACTTAAACTACAAGTTTCCCTACCACACGGCCTTGCACACCGGCGTGGCTGTGGCCGTGTGAATACCACGAATAGCCACATGGGCATGGCAAAGATGGTGTAGAAACAGGACAATAATTTTTCCAAGCCACGGCTCGACTAAACGGCACGGCCGTGTGACGTGACCATGGATGAAACTGATTAAAGGACACGGGCTTGAGACACGCCCGTTCCTCTAACTCGTAGTTGATCCTAAGTAAATGACACGGGTATTTGAAATGCCCATGCCTCGAGACTGTGGATGGCACTGATTTATGGGCACGGGTGTAGGACCATAACCACGGAGTGGGAGAAGCAAACAAGGCCAGGCACGCCTAGGTAACACGGGCGTAGACGGCATCACCAACACATTCAAATTTGAATTCATGAAAAACACGAGCTAAAGAAATGGGGACACGGGCGTGGCCTGAGACTGTGTCTCCCACCCCCTATTTAAGGCAGCACATGGCCGCACATTCCCCCCAAATTTTCTTTTCAACCCTAGCCACTTCTCCCTCAAAATCTCAAAAGAAACTCTGGCCACCAGCAAACACTCCCACCCCCTCTTGATTTCCTCCGTCCCTTACCTCTTTCCCCCTTCACAACACACATAAAAGCAAGTACATGACTGTGCCAAAACACCCGCACAATCATGCTCTCCTATTTAGTTATAGTACATGCCGTGTAGCACCCTCTAACGCCGTGCACCGACCAGCCGTGCAACTCCTCTCCAAGCACTCTACCGGTCACCTCTCCTCTTTACATTTACCCCTTTTAAACTATTTATCACTTAAATTTATTTCATAAATAGTTCATTCTTATTTCTTAATATTAGTTTTATTTATTTTATTTTGTTCATTGTTTACTAATAGCACTTAGAGATTATACAAAATATTAGTTTATCATTATTATGATAGTTGTTTTCTACATGATATTATCGAGCACTTTAAGATTGTGCAATATGGCTGAAAATGATACTTGAATCGATAAATATATGTTATTTTCAGGAACACAATATCGTCATCCCGAGGAAAGAAACATCGGTCCCTAGTTCTAAAAAACGAAAGGGACCCGGTTAAGTCATCGATCAGTGCATCCGTTGAATTACGACATCCATTCTTGCAATTCCCTCAAGGACCCTAGGAAGACCTCTACAGGATACTCCGCGCACAACCCCTCGACATAGAGAGGTGTATTGATTGGGCCGCTTTAGAGTAGGTCGGTTAGCAACGATATACGAGCTCTCTTAACCACGGATCCATGGGACCAATTCTTCACTATTATGAAGCCCACATATTTAGAGCTCACTCTGGAATTCTGCTCCACGTTTCACCTCCATACGGTAATGAAAAACTACGATGACCCCGACACAATCCAGTTTCGTCTCGGAGGCATCGTGAGAGAAACGAATGTACCACAATTTGAAGCTGCTCTAGGACTTTACAATGAGGAATTTATGGAGTAACATGACCTCTCAGAGCTCCATCGCCACCTTCACAATACTCCGACGAAATGTTGGTACAATATAGCCCTAGTTCAAACTCATACGACCCTAGCCGCTCGAAAGCAATAGCTCTTTACCCTATCTTTACGATACTTACTGTAACATCCGAGAATCAAGGGCTTTGCATTTGTTATGTTTCTGTGTGTTTGGTATGTTTAGTCTATTATTTGGGAGTGTTTGGGGGCCTCGAGAAGACTCGGGGTTAAGCTTGAGCCTAAGTGAAAATTTTATTTTTGGGCACTTTGGGAGAGCTCGCTGAAGCAGGCTTTAAGGATCATTACTTGTGTTTGTTGACACAAGAAGTGAAGTGGTAAAGTGGCAAGGAGATGCCACTTAGGTTGCAGGTAAGTGGCATCACAAGGGAGCAGCTTGGGAAGGGGTTCGAGTCACATAGACATCATGCATGAGCTTTATTTTTGTGCTTAGGATGCTAAGGTGGTGGTTTTGGCAAGGGCTCTCCATGGTGGTTGGTGGAATGAGTCAAATATTTTGAATGTGAGGCCATGAGGAAGAAGTGGAGTTTGAATTATTCAATTAATTCAAAGGAGTGAAGGGGAGTGAAACATGGAGAAAATCGTGGGATTTGATGTGGTTGGGGAGTTGGCAAAAAATTTAAGAGGTATAAGGGGAGTGGTTTCGGTCAAGGGGAATAAAGAGTGTGGGTCTTTGGTTGTTGGGCACATTTGGTTTTGTTAGTAGAGGAGGTGTGCCGTCTTGCCCTTTTGGTAAGGAGTAGAAACCGAAAACCTTTTTAGAAAGCTTTTTTTCCTTTACAAAATCGATCATTTGGTGTCATCAAGCAGTAGTTGTTTTCATTCATTTTTTTCTCATCTTTTGTCTCTTCTTCTCAAAAGCTCCCATAGATAGCCGAATCATCCTTCCTACCATTTTTCTCTAAGCCGAAACTCTTCTCCTTCTTTGCTCATTCTCTTTAACCTTACAATCAAAATCATCATATCATTTCTTTGAATTTCATCCTTCTCCTCTATTTCTTTTTCTAAAAGCGAAACCTACTCCTCATTCCCTTCTGTTTGTGTTTGTTTGTACTTTCACCATAGCTTAACCTTGTTTCCATCCTGACTTCTTTTCTCTTCTTTAATCACTTCTCTTTTCTCTATTAGATTGCCGCCACTTATTCTTCTAGCCTTATCAAATCGGCCTTTTCTTGTTTTGTGGTAAGAGTTCTTCTTCTTTTTTGGTTTATTCCTTTCTCTTGTTGGTTGTTAAACCGAAGGTGTTAATTTGGTTCCTTGGTGCATTGGCCAAATGTAGGGGCTTTATTTTCGTATTCTTTTCTGCATCGAGCCAGCGTTTGGAAGATCATTGGTAAGTTGGATGTTGACCGAATGGGTAGTAAAGGGGTTCATATCGATTTGTTAGGCCAAAAGGCCACTTCTTGTTGTTCTATTTTGGAAACTGATTCTAACATGGTTTATTTAGGGGCTCAATCGATTTCCTAAGCCAAGTCCTCTAGCATTTAGCTTCTGTTGATCGAGGCAAGGGACTTCATCGATTTGAGTTCTTATTCTTTCTATTTTCTTTCAATGCCTTAACCATGTTTCTTGATCAAGATCCTTTCATGGATTTGAATGCCAGTCAAGTGAAGGAGAGGGTTGGACTCGTAGTCCCCGCCCCTAAGTTTAAGAAACGTGCAGTATTGGCAGTACAAGACTTTCTATCGGGCTGTGGTAGAGAGCCGACGTTTGCTTGGGATAGGCAAATAGCCTTGTCCTTGCTAGTGAAAACGTCAATGTAGAAAGCCTAGTGTTACGTGTTACCAGGTGTGTATTACTCATACGCATTTTTGTTGTTGTGTTATTAAGTATAATGGCTGAAAGACGAAATGACTGATGTGTTAGGCAAAATACCTTTACGAGTAAGGTTGGAGACACTGGGTAAGTTCTTCGATGTTGATATTCTTGATTATATGCATGTATGTATATGCGATGTTATGCATGTATGAAATAGTATCTTTTATGCATTGTGATTATAATTGCATACATATTGTGCACGATGTAAAGAGCATGGGCTGGGGATTGAATGAAAGGAGAAGGGAGAATCAATGACTATTGTCACGAGTGGTCTAAGTACCACGATGGTTGAAACCATGAATGTTTAATCAGTGACTTGTCTCGGTGGTCAAGTACCACAGTGGGTTAGCCCCACGTATGCATAGTTTATTAGAGATCGTCACGGTGGTCTAAGATCACAGTGGGTTGGCCCCACGAGTATATATAATAGTGACTTTGTCACGAGTGACTATTATCACGAGTGGTCTAAGACCACGGTGGTCAAAGAACCACAGTGGCATAATGCCACGAGTGTTTGGATGGAGAGATAAATTGGGTTGGGCTGCATTGCATACATGTGACATATGCTGTATGGAATGGGCTTAGGCCCAGTTTATGTTATACGGGGACTTACACACTGAGTCTCGATGGCTCACCCATCTACTAATTTTTGCAGATAATCAGTAGATGGCGGGTTTTGGAGCCGGATGGACTCGAGGTGGCCATGCTTGCTATTTCTCTCATAAATTTCATTACTTTATTTTGAACTTAGTTTAATTTGAGATTTTATTATGTAATAAGGCCGCTTTAAATTAAACTTTGGGGTTTGGTTTTAAATGCTTACTTTATTTATGTTATAAACTGTCAAAATGGGGTTTTCTTAAAAACGTAAATCCAGGTTTTCCAAATATTAACAAACAAATTACAAGAAATAAGTAATTAAAACTTGGAATTTGCTTAGAACTACTAGTAATATCTCTATTTCTTTCTTTTCTCCAAAAGTCACAATACTCCACACTATTTTCAACAAAATTTTCTAAAGTATGGTTTTACGAATTTAACCCGATTTTTACTTCTTGATATTTTAGTACGCAGTGGTTACAACATAATACACTCTAATCGATCACCCTCAACTTGGACTTATCAAACGAAAAAAAATGTTTTCTCAAATTGCGATGTTCCGTTAAACGATTTTCAAATTTACCTTTCTAGTAACATACCAGATTTGGTCATAAAGTATTGACCAGGTTTAGGGTGTTACATTTGTGGTATCAGAGCTAATTTCAAAAACTCGGCTATGGGTATGAGGTTCAAAAATGTTTCAAAAGATGGTTTAGAAAATAGTTTAGAAATATTTCTGGCAAACATGGCTTTTGAGTCTCAAAGACCAAGTCCGTACGGTAAGTCTTCTGACCTTTGATTATTTTGTGTGAAATGAATGCTTTATTTTATGAATGCTAGTACTAAGAAAACCAACCTTAGAGACTAAAGCCTGTAGGTGCATGTATTTACGAGAATTACTTTTAATGCTATTCTCATAAGACTGCTCGATAATAAACAGTGGAAGAAAATACTAATTCATAAAACTTTTAATCAGATTAAGTCGAATCGATAATCATGAGTGCTAGAGGACGTGGACGCGGTGTGCGTGGCCGTGGTAGAGGCTAGGGAGTTGGGGCTGAGCCTTCAGAATCTAGGTTTGGGTCGGAAGGTGAGTTGCTAGTATCACCAGTTACGAAAGCAAAATTTCAGGATCAAACGGGGGGAGATGATGCTGTGTCTCAGGCTATTCTGAGTGTGTTGGAGAGAGTTGCTGGAGCGAACACGGGATTAGTGGCTCAAAATCTGTGTCAAAATGACTTCAAGCTAACGGAGCTAAATGTTTAGGGGCATTTCGGGTGTGGCTCCTAGCGTAACTAAGTATTGGTTAGAAGCGGTTGAGCGTATCATTGATAATCTTGATTGCACCGCGAAGAGAAACTGAAAGGGGTGGTGTCTCTCCTCCGAGATGAGGCATATCAATGGTGGCTCACGGTTAGAGATGGTACAGTAGCTGACCGCATTACTTGAGATTTCTTTAAGTCGGCGTTCTAGGGCAAGTATATTGGATCGAGCTATGTGGACGCTCAGCGGAAGGCATTCCTTAATTTGGTGCAGGGAAGTAGGTTAATGGCCGAGTATGAGGCAAAATTTTTACGTCTGAGTCGTTACGCTCGGGGTATTGTTACAACGGATCATGAGCACTGTGTCTGATTTGAGGATGGTCTGAGGGACGAGTTACGAGTGTTGATAGCTCCACAACGGGAAAGGGAATTCACTGTTTCGGTTGAGAAGGCTAAGATTGCTGAAGAGGCAAAGTGATCTGATAGGAAGAGTCAGGATAGGAACAAGGGTAGAAATAAAAGAAGTTTTGGACCTTCAAGATCTATTGGGAATTTTCAAAAGAGGCCTAGGTTGGATGGGCCGAGCTGAGCTGCGAGGTCCGTTGTTGCTGGTCAGCCACAGCAGTGTGCTACGTGTGGGAAGTTTCATTTAGGAGAATGCTGGGTAAGAAGTGATGGGTGCTACAGATGTGGATTAGTGGATCATCAGGTAAGGGATTGTCCGTAATAGCTCAACAGAATGCAGCCAGTGGGTCAGAGTTATGTTCAGCCTATAGAGGTGGACAGCAGCCCCAAAGGGGTTGTGGTCCGGTCAGAAGAGGAAATAGTTTTGGTCGAGGGCGTGGAGCACCGGGCAGAGGTGCTAAGAACACGGATGCAAGATAGCTGGGGTTGGTCTATGTAGCTAGACGCCGTGAGGAGGGCGATGCACTGGACGTCATAACCGGTACGTTCCTTATGTCTGGATTGCCTTTTACTACACTGATTGATATTGGGTCAACACATTCCTATGTTGCTAGTACAGTGTCTGGAACTTTAAACATAGACTTTGAGATTGCTTCTAGGGAGATGGCTATACTTAGCCCTTTAGGACAATCTGTAGTGGTGAACAAACTCTTTAGGAGTGTGCCTTTAGAAGTACACAGGATGGTTTTCCGTCGATTTGATGGAACAGCCGTTCGGGGAGTTCGATTTAGTCTTAGGTATAGATTGGATGGTGAACTATCGAGCAAACTTGGATTGTGCTGCTAAGCGCATAGTGTTAAGGACTCTTGAGAATAATGAAGTTTCAGTGATAGGTGAAAGGAGGAACTACTTGTCTAATGTAGTATCTGCTTTAAAGGCTGAGAGAATAGAGAGAAAAGGATGCGAGGCTTTCTTAACTTTTGTTCGTGCTTTGGAGGCTAAGGAGTTGACTATTAAGGATGTCAGAACGATGAAAGAATTCTTCGATGTTTTTCCAGAAGAGCTCTCCGATGTTTTTCCAGAAGAGCTTCCAAGGTTACCTTCGGATTGCGAGGTAGAGTTCGGTATCGATCTTCTTCCGGGAATAACACTAGTGTCTATTGCCCCATATAGAATGGCGCCGAAGGAGTTAGTGGAACTCAAAGCGCAAATTCAGGGACTATTGGACCAGGGTTTTATTCGACCCAGTGTGTCACCTTGGGGAGCGCCGGTGCTATTTGTTAAGAAAAAGGACGGGTCGATGCGGATGTGTATTGACTATAGACAGTTGAACAAGCTAACGATGAAGAACAAGTATCCGTTGCCAAGGATTGATGACTTGTTCAATTAACTGCGAGGCACTTCGGTCTTCTCAAAGATAGATTTGAGGTCAGGCTATCACCAACTTAAGGTCAAGGAGGCAAATATTCATAAGACAGCTTTTTGAACTTGTTATGGTCACTACGAGTTCTTGGTGATGCCGTTTGGATTGACAAATGCACTAGCGGCGTTTATGGACATGATGAACTAGGTATTCCAACCCTATCTGGATCAATTTGTCGTGGTGTTCATAGACGATTTCTTGGTTTATTCAAGTACGAAAGAGGAGCATGATTCGCATCTTCGGGTGGTTCTGCAGATTCTGAGGGAGAAGCAGCTGTACGCCAAATTTATTAAGTGTGAATTTTGGTTGAAAGAATTCACTTTTTTGGGTCATGTTGTATCTGCTGAGGGGATTAGGGTGGATCCCTGGAAAATTAAAGCCATGTTGGATTGGAAACTCCTAAGTCTGTGGCGGAAATTCAGAGTTTTCTTGGTTTGGCTGGGTACTACAGAAGGTTTGTTGAGGGGTTCTCGTTATGAAACACCCCAAACCCGGCCCACGAGAATGGACTGGATCTGGTATGTTCCTCAAGTAACCGGTTCAAATTCATTCGATTGTTTTGAAAACTATGAGTTATGGAAGATAGTTTGTTGTGGGTTGGGCTTGAGTTGAAAACAAATTTATTTTAATAACAAAACCCATTTGTTTCAAGTGACAAATTATTTAAACTTATTTCATATTAAGTGGGCTTACTCATATAAAGCCCTAAATTTATAAGATAGTAATTATAGTAGAAATAAAATGTCACTGCCTTATTACATGAAATCAAACCCAAAATAATAAAATTGTACAAGATCTTAAAACAAAAAAGAATAATTCAAATTAAATCGAACTTCAAGTCGATCATGGCCACCACAAGTTCTCGCCGTCTGGTCCATTATCGCTCATCACCAAACATATTCCCACAACGGGTGAGTCGATAGACTCGGTGTGTAACCATCACTAAACATAATAGAAATAGGCACACCATAAAAATCATATGCATATAACAATTTCAAGGTAATGATGCAAACCCGAACCCAAACCTATATGCCATCCGCTACACTCCACCCGTACCAACTTTGTACAGTGGGGACTACTAAGTCAACCCTCCATCCGCTACACTCCATCGAAGGCGTCATTGCGGTCGACGTGCTCATCGCCATCGATAATATTGTGGCATAGCCACCATCGTAATGTAACCGGTTACCACTTAGTGAGACCGAAGTCATCACATTCACTTAGTGAGACCGAAGTCATCACATTCACTTAGTGAGACCAAGTCATCACTTTCACTTATAACGTTGGTGAGACCGTAGTCAACACCTTCTTCCCTTTCACATAAATCCCGAATGCCCCAAATTATAAATATCATGCATAACATATTTTTATTTCACTTTCACATCACTTTTCACTTGTATAATATTTATTTCAGTAATCCTAGTAGAAGTAGGAAAACTTACCTTAGCACTTTGTACCATAATATGGCACTTGACCACTCTCTTTCACTTTCACATTAACATATATAGCATATTTAAACCATAAAACTATTAAGAATAGTGTGGAATACACACGGTACCTTAGCCATATTCTTACACTTTCATATTAACACATATAATGGATTAAAGTCAGTAAATCTATCAAGATTTAGTGTAGGTACACACCGATTTGTTTAACGATTCCTTGAGAAAGCTAGATCTAAAGTTTAGATCCTTAGTCCCTACATTTGATTCATCATTTATTACTTAGCATAAATTCTATTTGGTTATGATATCCAAATCCTAGTAGGATTTGTAAAAGACTTACCTTTGATGCCGATTTGGTGTTTATTCAAATGCCGAAAACTTGGTTTTCCTTCACTTGATATTCGCCAACCTTGAATCTCAATATGGGTTAGTTTTCGCTTTTTAATAATTAAAGAACCGATCTAGATAATCATACAAGCTTTGGCCAAATACTTTTAGGTACTTACCTTGTGGATCTTAAATCCAAATTCACTTAGAATAACTAGGGAACACGTGGCCTATGGTGTACCTTGGAAAAGAATTTCTTCTTCCATGATTTACCAAGATTAATAATCGAAATTAGTCTCTAAATTTCAAGAAGTCTAGAATATAAAAGAATGGAAAACTAAACTTGGATCTTACCCTTATTTGAAGGAATCGATTGCACCTTCACTTCAACCTTCGAGATTCTGGCTTAGAGACTTGATGAACAATCGGCTATGATTCCCTTATGTATTTGGTTTCAAAGATGAAAGAAGAGAGGAATAATAGGCTTAGAAGGAAATCGGCTAGGAGGCTAAAAGAAAAGAAGAAAAGAATGGATGCTCAAGAAGAATATTTGGCAGAGGAAAAGAGAGGAGATTGAATAATGAATGGCCCTAGTCCCTCCTTTTATAGCGAATTTACTAGGCCAAGAATCCTTTGCTTGGCCACCACTCTTCCTTCATTCTCCTAATTAAAG
Source organism: Gossypium rotundifolium (assembly GCA_025506655.1). Classification (NCBI taxonomy): domain Eukaryota; kingdom Viridiplantae; phylum Streptophyta; class Magnoliopsida; order Malvales; family Malvaceae; genus Gossypium; species Gossypium rotundifolium. The sequence continues at coordinate 152,864,171 of CP106727.1, read as the reverse complement.
AATAATTCTTCATTTATCCACCTATTTAGTTGAAATTCTAAAGGGAATAAAACTCTTCTCCTAAGAGTCCCTATTAGTCCATTGCTTCCTCTCTAAGTAATTAAATAAAAAAATCACTTAAAGATTTAGTTAGGTGCCGTCAATTCTCCACTCATGGAAGCAAAATTTTATTTCTTTTATTTGCTTCTGGATGACTTGAACTCAGCCCAAAACCTCTTGCATTTGGGCCATTTCCTAAAGCCTTAGGTGGCATCTTGAGCCACATTTCCAAGTCCGTTATTGGGTCAAATTTTATGTTCTTTATATTTTAGGGTCACTTGGCCCTAAGCTCCCCTTTGGGCTCTTAAATTCGACATTAAGGGTCATTTTAAGTTTCCTAAAATTTTCATGCATCTCAGATTTTCCAAGTTTCCAAAATGTTTAGTTTCCTATTTTGGTTTGGTTTCCAAAATGTTTATTTTCCTATTTTGGCTTGGTTTCCAAAATGTTTAGTTTCCTCTTTTGGCTTGGTTTCCAAAATGTTCACTTTCCTAATTTACTTCGGTTTCCAAAATGGTCACTTTCCTATTTTAGTTTAGTTTCCAAAACTTAACATTTCTAAAGCATTTCCTTACATTTCCATACATCTCCTTACATTTCCATACATTTCCATACATTTCCATACATTTCCTTACATTTCCATATATTTCCATACATTTCCATACATTTCCATACATTTCCTTACATTTCCTTTCATTTCCTTTCATTTCCTCTCATTTCCTTTCATTTCCTTTCATTTCCTTACATTTTCCTTATATTTCCTTACATTCCCTACATTTCCTTACATTTCCTTATATTTCATTTCATCTTAGGGTTCTTGAAACTCTTGTAACACATCCAACACACCACCGATCCCACTATCTCATGAATTACGCATCTAACGCATAACCCTAATCTAGGATGTTACAGTTCTACCCCTTAAAATAATTTCGTCCTCGAAATTACTTACTATCGTTCATCCGTGCGTCTAACTCACCACACTACGCTATTGTCAAGACTCGATCTTAAAGAACTATCATATTTTCTAGGCACATTCTCTAAGTTCACAATCGAGGTTCCATACACTTCATTAGCAACATAAGATCGAACTAATCTTATAGCGAGTAAAGTAATGAAGTATAATCTATAAATAAGAAACTTACTCGTTGTCTCAAATGCAGGCGTCACTATCCTCGCGATTACCGATCGCATAAACTAACCTTGGTGTCTTGCTTTCGAACCTTCAACGCCTCCACTTGGTGCTCCACGACCTTGGCGGAACCATTACCTTTGTTATTCGAACCTCGACCTCGTTGAAATTCTTTGTCCTCCCTACCGGCACGATTAACATTACGAGTTCTTTGGTCATCATCATTTGATATCTTTGGACGATCCTTGAGCATATGGTCCTTAGACCCACATTTAAGACATGCTCTATCTTTTCCAACACTCACCGAGTGCTTCCTTCCACAATACTCACAAGAACGACATCGCCTCGGTATCAACTTGCGACCTTTTGACCCTCGGTTCGGGCCTTTTTCGCACATTTCTCGACGATCCATAACCTTTCTTGGGTCTATTCCTACGAGTTACGCCTAGTCGAGTCCTTAATTCCTTGACTACCTTAGCCTTTTCCACCAACGTGGAGAACTCCGCTCTGATGTGGAGCTATCAATAACCTTAGGTCATCCTTAATCCAGTCCTCAAAGCGGACACGCGTTCATGTTCGGTCGCGACTACTCCTCGAGCATATCGGCAACCTCGTAAATTCACCTCATATGCCGCCAATCGATTTGTTCCCCGAACTAGTCCTAGAAAAGCTTTTTCGCTCATCAATATACCGAGAGTCCGACATACTTCTTACGGTATGCCTCCTTAGCATACTCCCGTCGAGATCCTCTCTGGTGGCACCATCACAACAGTTAGCCACCATTGGTATGCTTCATCACGTAATGAGGCTACCATTCCTTTCAACTTCTCCTCGGGTCGGTCGAGTTCATCCATAATGCGCTTCGATTGCTTCCATCCAATACTCGGCGGACTAGGTGCCACACCGGACACTCCACGAAACACCTCGGCCCGTTGGCTCTGAGTCGCTCGGTCTGATTTTGAGCTCCGAATTTCCACCCGCCACCACCATTTCAATACTGCAACATGGCTCGCGACACGCCTCATCCGTCTCGAGCACTCGCTGCTTTCGACATTAACGGTTGGGGTGGTGGTGGCGGTGGTAACTCATTGTCGAACCTTGACCGATCTAACGGGTTCGACACGCTTATTCTTCCTCTCTGGCGTCCTTGACGACCGCGTCCTCTAGAACTCATTTTCTAGCGTCGAGATCGATTTAGAAATTTTATGGATTAGTCTTTGTTCCACTTGTTTATTAGCGAAGGAGTTTTATGGAAAGTGTTTTAAGAGTGGTTCTTTCAGATTCATACAAACACACGTCTTATTCATTCATTCATCCATCAAACAAGTATGAACTTGCGTTCATTCAGAGAAACGTTGTAGTTTTTGTTGTTGTTGCTGTTTTCCTCTACCCGGGGGTATTTTCGTAATTTTGTCCTATAGGGGCATTTTCGTAATTTTTTCAGAAGAAACACGTTCCTTGGTGTTTTTGTCAAGAATTATTTTGAAAATTTTGAAGTCTAGGGTAATTTGGAAAAATTTTAAATCTGGGGTTATTTCGGTAGTTTTTAACCTTGGGGTATTTTGGTAATTTTCACAAATCGGGGTAAATTTGTAAAATTTAATAAATCGATGGTATTTCAAAAGTTGTAAAACTCGGGGGTTCTTTTGAAAATTGTTCCTTTAAAATGGGAATGTTGCAAAATTTTAAAAATTAGGGTCATTTTGGTAATTTTGTAAGTCGAGGCAATTTTGTAATTTTTCCAAAATCGAGGTATTTTGATATGTTACAAGTTAGGGCTTTTGAATGTTTATAAAATAATAAAATTTTGGTAAAATTTGTTGAGTAGTTGAATCATTTTATAAACCAAGGGCACTTTGGTAATTTTACCACTAAGGCATTTTTGTAATTTTATGGATCAAAATTTTTGAAAATAATTGTGTCTGAGAAATAGTTTTCGTGAATTAAGGATAAGAGAAAGAAAGTGATTTAATAATTTTAATATTAAGTGTTAAAAAAATGGCTAATTCACTTTCGGGTTTTAGTTATTAAGTTTAGCCTATGGTGAGCCTTCTTGGTCGGGGTGAACCAAAGCTACGCACGAGGCGGGATTCGAGTGGAGAGGAGGTGAGTCAGCGGATTGCTTAAATACCAAGCTCCCACTGAAACCATTCCTAGACATGCGTCTGAGGTTGCCACACCCACTAAGTCCTCTAGGTTAGGGTGAACCAGAAGCTACGCACGGGTAGGATTCAAGAAGAGGAGGTGAGTCACTAGACCTGCTTAAATACCAAGCTCTTCAGATCCACTCCTAGACATGCTTACCATGGTTGCCACACCCTAGCTTGATTGACTTAGTCATAGGTTGGTTTAGTGCCTTAAATCTTATGTGTTTGTGTTTGAGTAGTCTAATCCTGGGGTTCAAGTTCCTATCATGCTACTCTACGTTCCATGCCTTTTCTACCCTTATATAAACCATGTAATCACACATAGAGTTAGGGGTACTTACCTGGTGGACTGCGGGTCGGAGACTTATGGGCCATGTCTTTATACCTGTCTATTTGTAAAAATACTTTCATAAAACTTATTTGGCCTTATTTTAAAAACGTTTTGGGCCTTAGGCCACAGTAGAGAGTTTGAACTGGCTCGATACCAAATTGAAACACCCCAAACCCTACCACGAGAATGGTGGATCCGTATGTTCCTCAAGTAACCGGTTCAAATTCATTCGATTGTTTTGAAAACTATGAGTTTTGGAAGATAGTTTGTTGTGGGTTGGGCTTGAGTTGAAAACAAATTTATTTTAATAACAAAACCCATTTGTTTCAAGTGACAAATTATTTAAACTTATTTCATATTAAGTGGGCTTACTCTATATAAAGCCCTAAATTTATAAGATAGTAATTATAGTAGAAATAAAAATGTCACTATGACCTTATTACATGAAATCAAACCCAAAATAATAAAATTGTACAAGATCTTAAAACAAAAAAGAATAATTCAAATTAAACTGAACTTCAAGTCGATCATGGCCACCACAAGTTCTCGCCAGGTCCATTCTTGCTCATCACCAAACATATTCCACAACGGGTGAGTCGATAGACTCGTGTGTAACCATCACTAAACATAATAGAAATAGGCACACCATAAAAATCATATGCATATAACAATTTCAAGGTAATGATGCAAACCCGAACCCAAACCTATATGCCATCCGCTACACTCCACCCGCATTCAACCTGTGCAAGTGGGGACTACTAAGTCAACCTCCATCCGCTACACTCCATCGAAGGCGTCATTGCAATCGGCGTGCTCATCGCCCATCGATAATATTGTGGCATAGCCACCATCTGTAATGTAACCGGTTACCACTTAGTGAGACCAAGTCATCACATTCACTTAGTGAGACCGAAGTCATCACATTCACTTAGTGAGATCAAGTCATCACTTTCACTTATAACGTTGGTGAGACCGTAGTCAACACCTTCTTCCCCTTTCACATAAATCCCGAATGCCCCAAATTATAAATATCATGCATAACATATTTTTATTTCACTTTCACATCACTTTTCACTTGTATAATATTTATTTCAGAATCCTAGTAGAAGTAGGAAACGTACCTTAGCACTTTGTACCATAATATGGCACTTTAGCCACTCTCTTTCACTTTCACATTAACATATATAGCATATTTAAACCATAAAACTATTAAGAATAGTGTGGAATACACAGTACCTTAGCCATATTCTTACACTTTCATATTAACACATATAATGAATTAAAGCAGTAAATCTATCAAGATTTAGTGTAGGTACACACCGATTTGTTTAACGATTCCTTGAGAAAGCTAGATCTAAAGTTTAGATCCTTAGTCCCTACATTTGATTCATCATTTATTACTTAGCATAAATTCTATTTGGCTATGATATCAAAATCCTAGTAGGATTTGTAAAAGACTTACCTTTGATGCCGATTTGGTGTTTATTCAAATGTCAAAACTTGGTTTTCCTTCACTTGATATTCTACCAACCTTGAATCTCAATATGGGTTAGTTTTCGCTTTTAATAATTAAAGAACTGATCTAGATAATCATACAAGCTTTGGCCAAATACTTTTAGGTACTTACCTTGTGGATCTTAAATCCCAAATTCACCGAATAACTAGGGAACATGTGGCCTATGGTGTACCTTGGAAAAGAATTTCTTCTTCCATGATTCGACCAAGATTAATAATCGAAATTAGTCTCTAAATTTCAATAAGTCTAGAATATAAAAGAATGGAAAACTAAACTTGGATCTTACCCTTATTTGAAGGAATCGATTGCACCTTCACTTCAACCTTCGAGAGATTTAGCTTAGAGACTTGATGAACAATCGGCTATGATTCCCTTATGTATTTGGTTTCAAAGATGAAAGAAGAGAGAGAATAATAGGCTTAGAAGGAAATCGGCTAGGAGGCTAAAAGAAAAGAAGAAAAGAATGGATGCTCAATAAGAATATTTGGCGGAGGAAAAGAGAGGAGATTGAATAATGAATGGCCCTAGTCCCCTCCTTTTATAGCCGAATTTACTAGGCCAAGAATCCTTTGCTTGGCCACCACTCTTCCCTCATTCTCCTAATTAAAGAATAATTCTTCATTTATCCACCTATTTAGTCGAAATTCTAAAGGGAATAAAACTCTTCTCCTAAGAGTCCCTATTGTCATCCATTGCTTCCTCTCTAAGTAATTAAATAAAAAATCACTTAAAGATTTAGTTAGGTGTCAGTCCAATTCTCCACTCATGGAGGCAAAATTTTATTTCTTTTATTTGCTTCTGGATGACTTGAACTCAGCCCAAAACCTCTTGCATTTGGGCCATTTCCTAAAGCCTTAGGTGGCATCTTGAGCCACATTTCCAAGTCCGTTATTGGGTCAAATTTTATGTTTTTATATTTTAGGGTCACTTGGCCCTAAGCTCCCCTTTGGGCTCTTAAATTCGACATTAAGGGTCATTTTTAAGTTTCCTAAAATTTTCAGCTGCTCAGATTTTCCAAGTTTCCAAAATGTTTAGTTTCCTATTTTGGTTTGGTTTCCAAAATGTTTATTTTCCTATTTTGGCTTGGTTTCCAAAATGTTTAGTTTCCTCTTTTGGCTTGGTTTCCAAAATGTTCACTCTCCTAATTTACTTGGTTTCCAAAATGGTCACTTTCCTATTTTAGTTTAGTTTCCAAAACTTAACATTTCTAAAGCATTTCTTACATTTCCATACATCTCCTTACATTTCCATACATTTCCATACATTTCCATACATTTCCTTACATTTCCATATATTTCCATACATTTCCATACATTTCCATACATTTCCTTACATTTCCTTTCATTTCCTTTCATTTCCTCTCATTTCCTTTCATTTCCTTTCATTTCCTTACATTTTCCTTATATTTCCTTACATTTCCTACATTTCCTTACATTTCCTTATATTTCATTTCATCTTAGGGTTCTTGAAACTCTTGAACACATCCAACACACCCACTGATCCCACTATCTCATGAATTACGCACGAACGCATAACCCCTAATCTAGGATGTTACACGTTAATAGCTACACCGTTAACCAAGTTATTATGGAAAGGGGTACCGTTCGTTTGGTCGGATAAACAGCAGGAAAGTTTTGAGAAGTTGAAGAAGATTTTGACTGAGGCACCGGTGTTGATTCAGCCGGAGGCTAGGAAGGAGTTTATCGTCTACTGTGATGCATCGCACACAGGGTTAGGATGTGTGCTGATGCAAGAAGGGAAAGTTGTAGCATATGCGTCTTAGCAATTGAGACCTCACGAGGTGAACTATCCTACTCATGACTTTGAGTTAGCGGCAGTAGTTTTCGCCCTGAAGATCTGGAGACACTACTTGTATAGGGAGAAGTCCATCATCTACACGGATCACAAGAGCTTGAAATATCTCCTTACCCAGAATGAGTTGAATTTGATGCAGTGGAGGTGGATTGAGTTGTTGAAGGATTATGACTGCTCGATCGAGTACCACCCGGTAAGGCTAACGTAGTGGCAGACACGTTGAGCCGAAAGGTAATATCGGACTTGAGGGAAATGTTTGCGCATCTCAGCTTGTATGATGACGGAAGCTTGTTAGCTGAACTTCAAGTGAAGCCTTCTTGGGTCAGTCAGATAAAAGAGAAGCAATTGTCTAATGAATCGCTAAGTGCAAAGTTTCAGCTAGTGGTAGATATTGAAATAGTAGATTTTAGTGTGAACAGTGATGGGGTATTATACTTTCGAGGAAAGGCTTATATGCCGAAGGATTCTGAATTGAGACGGAAGATTCTACAAGAAACACATAGTAGTCCATACGGTATGCATCCTGGAGGAAGTAAGATGTATCGGGATTTGTGAGAACATTTTTGGTGGCCGGGTCTAAAACAAAAGGTGATTGAGTTTGTGGGTAAATGCTTGATGTGTCAGCAGGTGAAGGCAGAGCATCAATTGCCTTTGGGGTTGTTGCAGCCAGTGAAGATTCCACTTTGGAAGTGGGAGCGGATAACGATGGACTTTGTGAGTGGGCTACCCCTTACACCTGTGAAGAAGGATTCAGTGTGGGTGATTGTTGATCGATTGATGAAGTCCGCCCATTTCATACCTATTCATGTCGACTATTCTTTGCAGAAGCTGGCTAAGCTGTATATGGCAGAGATTGTGAGGTTGCATGAAGTACCAGTGTCTATCATATCAGATAGAGACCCTAGGTTTATGTCGCGATTTTGGAAGGCGCTGCATCAGGCATTGGGTACGAAACTGGATTTTAGCACGGCATTTCACCCACAGACTGATGGCCAGTCTGAAAGGGTAATTCAGATCTTGGAAGATATATTGAGAGGCCGTGTCATTAACTTTAGGGGTAGTTGGGAGGGGTTCCTACCGTTGGCAGAATTTGTATACAACAATAGTTACCAATCTAGCATTCAGATGGCACCCTATGAAATGTTGTATGGGTGGAGGTGTCGTACTCCTACTTGCTGGACAGAGTTGGGTGAGCGTTAGATGTTGGGTTCGGAGTTGGTTTTCGAGATAGAGGAAAAAGTTAAGTTGATTCGGGCTCGGTTGAAGGAAGCTTCCAACAGGCATAAATCTTACGCTGATCTGAAGCGTAAGGATATAGAATTTGCAGTGGGTGATCTGGTGTTTCTGAAAGTTTCACCTTGGAAGAAAGTTTTGAGGTTTGGACGGAAGGGGAAGTTGAGCCCCAGGTTCATCGGGCCTTATCAAGTGTTGAAGTGAGTGGGACCAGTAGCATATCAGCTCGAGTGACCTCCGGAATTGAGGCAGATACATGGTGTATTCCATGTCTCGATGTTAAGGCACTACCGTTCGGATCCATCTCACGTAGTGCCAGTGGAGGAAATCAAAGTGAGATCTGATTTATCTTTTGAAGAGGAACCAGTTTAGATCCTAGACCGAGATGTTAAGGTATTGCAGAGAAAAATGATTTCATTGGTAAAAGTGTTATGGCAAAACCATGGTTTGGAGGAGGCCACGTGGGAGCCAGAGGATGTTATGCGACAGCAATACCCTCACCTCTTTTGACCAGGTAAATTTCAAGGTCGAAATTTCTTTAAGGGGTAGAATTAGGGCTTTGCATTTGTTAACATTTGGGAATTTGGGGCTTTGCATTTGTTATGTTTATTTTGTGTTTGGTATGAGGTGAGCTTTTCTTTACTTGTGTTTGTTGTTTGGGTGTGTTTCACAAGGAGCGACTTGGGAAGGGGTTTGAGGCCTCGAGAAGGCTAGGAGGCTAAGGTGGTGGTTTGGCAAGGGCTCTCTATGGTGGTTAAGCTTGAGCCTTAGTGAAAATTTTATCGTGGATTTGATTTTGGGCACTTTAGGGAGAGCTAAGAGTGTGAGGTGAGCTTTAAGGATCTTTAATAGTCATTTTGGTGTCATCAAGCAATAGTTGTTTTCATTCATTTTTTTTCTCATTTTTTGTCTCTTCTTCTCAAAAGCTCCCATAGATAGCCGAATCATCCTTCCTACCATTTTTCTCTAAGCCGAAACTTTTATCCTTCTTTGATCATTCTCTTTAACCTCACAACCGAAATCATCATATCACTTCTTTGAATTTCATCCTTCTCCTCTATTTCTTTTTCTAAAAGCCGAAACCTACTCCTCTTTCCCTTCTCTTTATGTTTGTTTTTACTTTTCACCATAGCCGAACCTTGGTTCCATTCTGACTTCTTTTCTCTTCTTTAATCACTTCTCTTTTCTCTGTTAGATTGCCACCACTTATTCTTCTAGCCTTCTCAAATCGGCCTCTTCTTGTTTTGTGGTAAGAGTTCTTTTTCTTTTTCAGTTTATTCCTTTCTCCTGTTGGTGTTAACTTGGTTCCATGGTGCATTGGCGAATGTAGGGGCCTCATTTTTGTATTCTTTTCTGCATCGGGCCAGCGTTTGGAAGATTATTGGTAAGTTGGATGTTGACCGAATGGGTAGTAAAGGGGTTCATATCGATTTGTTAGGCCGAAAGGCCACTTCTTGTTGTTCTATTTTGGAAACCGATTCTAACATGGTTTATTTAGGGGCTCAATCGGTTTCTTAAGCCAAGTCTGCTAGCATTTGGCTTCTATTGATCGAGGTAAGGGACTTCATCGATTTGAGTTCTTATTCTCTCTGTTTTCTTTCATTGCCTTAACCCTGTTTCCTGATCAAGATCTTTTCATGGATTCGAATGCCAGTCAAGTGAAGGAGGGGGTTGGACTCGTAGTCTCACCCCTAAGTTTAAGAAATATGCAGTATCGGCAATACAAGACTTTTCGCTGGGCTATGGTAGAGAGCCGACGTCTACCTGGGATAGGTAAATAGCCGTCGTCCCTGCTAGTGAAAGCGTTGATGTAGAAAGCCTAGTGTTACGTGTTATCAGGTGTGTATTACTCACACGCATTTTTGTTGTTGTGTTATTAACTATAATGGTTGAAAGCCGAAATCACTGATGTGTTAGGAAAAATACCCTTACGGGTAAGGTTGGAGACATCGGGTAAGTTCTTCGATGTTGATAGTCTTGATTATTTGCATGTATGTATGTGCGATGTTATGCATGTATGAAATAGTATCTATTACGCATTGTGATTATAGTTGCATACATATTGTGCACAATGTAAAGAGCATGGGCTCGGGATTGAATGAAAGGAGAAGGGAGAATCAGTGACTATTGTCACGAGTGGTCTAAGTACCACGGTGGTTGAAACCACGAATGTTTAATCAGTGACTTGTCTCAGTGGTCAAGTACCACAGTGGGTTGGCCCCACGTATGCATAGTTTATTAGAGATCATCATGGTGGTCTAAGACCACAGTGGGTTGGCCCTACGAGTATTTATAATAGTGACTTTGTCACGAGTGACTATTGTCACGAGTGGTCTAGGACCATGGTGGTCAAAGAACCATAATGGCAAAATGCCATAGGTGTTTGGATGGAGAGCTAAATTGGGTTGGGCTGCATTGTATAGATGTGACATATGCCGTACTGAATGGGCTTAGGCCCAGTTTGCGTTATACGGGGACTTACACATTGAGTCTCGATGACTCACCCCTCTGCTAATTTTTGCAGGTAACCAGTAGATGGCGGGTTTTGGAGCCGGGATGGACTCGAGGTGGCCATGCGTTGCTATTTCTCTCGTAAATTTCATTATTTTATTTTGAACTTAGTTTAATTTGGGATTTCATTATGTAATAAGGCCGCTTTAACTTAAATTTTGGGGATTAGTTTTAAATGCTAATTTTATTTATGTTATAAATTGTCAAAATGGGGTTTTATTAAAAACGTAAATCCAGGTTTTCCAAATATTAACAAACAGATTACAAGAAATAAGTAATTAAAACTTGGAATTTGCTTAGAACTACTAGTAATATCTCTATTTCTTTCTTTTCTCCAAAAGTCACAATACTCCACACTATTTTCAACAAAATTTTCTAAAGTATGGTTTTACGAATTTAACCCGATTTTCACTTCTTGATATTTTAGTACGTAGTGGTTACAAAATACACTCTAATCGATCACCCTCAACTTGGACTTATCAAACGAAAAAAAAAATGTTTTCTCAAATTGCGTTGTTCCGTTAAACGATTTTCAAATCTACCTTTCCAGTAACATACTAGATTTGGTCGTAACGTATTGACCGGGTTTGGGGTGTTACAATTACACGCCATACTAGACCATATTGACAGGAAGGCGCGAGAGCACCAGCGTTGTCAACACTCACGACGCTTATTTCCTGTGGTGTATGGCGAACGACCAAGTTTTTGACCTAGCGTATTTTATAGCCCGTGCCATCCAACACCAAACAGAGCAACACAAGAGGGGGTTATATCTATGGGCCCGTACATCACACGATTGTCTCGACATTTCGAGATCCTCACCATTGTCGCTCAGGTCTCCTCACTGACACTGATAGGACAGATGTCCCCACAGGGCATCCAGACAATGCTTCACATGAGGATGATCCAACAATGACGTGGGACCGGTCCTCCCCAATATCGACTAGCTACTACTACTGAGGAGGAGGATCTTGAGGACAAATTTGACGATGTCCCACACCCACATGAGGAGCCACCACCGAGCCATCGTACTTCTTATGCGGCTCCATCACTTTTGGACATTTCTGGACGGCTCATTCAGCTTGAGCAGTATTGTATCGAACAATTCAATGACATCGCTCGACGATTCGATGGCATTGAGGCAACCCTTCAGCAGATCTGTCATCACCTCCACATATCACCGCTGCCTCCACCTCGCAATCCAGCCGACGACGAGGACTTTTGAGGCCCTTCTTATTACTTTATTTTTATTTTTATTTTTTTCGCTTTATTTTATTTCACTTATCTATTTAAGATTTTTATTATTTTGTTTCAAACTCTTATTATTACAATTTTATTCCTTTTATAACTGGCTATCTTACCATCGAATATCCCTAACATCATCACCTAATTAGTACCCTAAACAGGTCAAAAAAATTAGTACCCCCTAAAAGTTTAACTGATGAATTCGTAGTTTAAAGGTTCAATGTGCCACTCCGAGAATAGAAAACATCATTTTCACCACCACATTCACTTTTGTTTAAGTCATCATCATAAACAACCCAAGGATCTCATCCAAAAATTCAGGAAGTTTCACCTCTCTCCCTCTCTTTTGATTTTCTTATTTTATGATTATTTTCTATCTTTGTACATTGATGGAAATATACATCTTAAGTGTGGGGGGTGAAAATTATTTAGAAAAAGTGCCTAACTTTTTGCATTATTCTCAAATCCCTGAATGATATTCCGTCTTAAAGTAGTTTTCTCATATCACTAATTAGAATGAAATTCCTGTTGATTCATGATTTTTATCGATATGTTTTAGATTAAGTCATTGATAATTGTGCAATGATGATTTAAACTTTAAGATACTAGAGAATCAAGCATGATGAGTCTATTTTTTAAAAAAATTCTGTTAGGTTGTCTACTTAAATCTAATTATTACCTTGAAATTTGAAATTTACAAGGTTGATATAAAAAAACCCATAATTTTTGTGAGATTTTGAATCTTTCAGAGCATACATTCTTTTTCGTGCTCACTTTTTTGATTATGAGTGTGTCAACATTGATTTGTTATTCTAGAACTTGCTTCGATTATACATGTCGAGACCACACTATTGATTTGATATATAGAGATGGTTATGGCACCTAGGGTTTAACCCACTTACTCCACTAAAAGCCTACCCTCATAATTGACCCCTAGTGAACCCCTTTGATCCTAACAACCCTTTTTATTGACTCAACCCGCTAATATTAACCCGAAACCCATCTCGTATTTGTTATCACCATTCCTTTTAACTATCCTTCTATCAAGACTTGTTTTGATTAGTTGCCTAATTATATTATTTTAGTTGTTAAAGTTTTATCTTATATTGATTTGTTCTTAAAAAAATCAAAGCATATTCATTATTATCAAAGTATTTTCATTATTAGTTATGTGATTACGCGAGCTTATACGTTTAATTTCAACATATTGAAGAAGAAGCTCGTATTATTAGTATTACAAGTTTTCAATTAATGTAATTATGCATGTTATTAGTTTATTTTTTCTAGTCAGGTAATTTGTCAATCCAATCTCGATTCTAACCCTTCTAATTCAGCCTTTATCCACACCTTTAACCCAAGCCCTGTTACAACCCTTTTTAAAGACCTTTTGATTTGTGTATCATCTCATTTTACAGTGGTGGAGATTTGATTTTCATGCAAGCCTATGGGATTAACTTTTCATGTTCAACTTTTGAGAGCTTAATTTTTGAACCTTAAACACCTTGAGTGATTTGAGTGAATCTTTAGTGAGGATGTCAACTTTTGTCAATTTTGAATTAAAGGTAATCATTTGGATAAGGGGAAAACACCTATGTTTTCATGCTAAAAACTCATGACTTTGATTGTTTGAACCTTTAGGACTCTTTTAGTTGAATTATCCATGTATCAATTATCTATGAATTATGATGAGACATTATTGATGAATATTATGAATTGAAGAAGTTCATTTTAATTGTAAGTTGAGAATTTTTCTTGAGGACAAGCAAAAGCTTAAGTGTGGGGGTATTTGATAAACCAAAATATGAACATATTTTAATCACACATTTAGCATGTTTTTGGATGATTTATCCCTTTAATTATGGAAATAGGTGCTTCTAATCCTTTGTTTTCATGTTTTATACTCAGGAGAGCACCGAAGGATGAAAAGAATGAATAACGGGCCGAAAATAGAGAAAATGGGCAAAGTACAAAATCCACATAGCCTGGGGCCAAGACCACACAGCCGTGCCCCGTAAAAAGAGTCGACCATAGCCTGGACCCCCAAAAACACGGCTGTGCCTCATCAATAGGTTCGAACATGGCCTGGCCACGATTTGCACGGGCATGTGCCATGGGCGTGTCTCTGCCGCAGGAAAATAGAATTCTATTCGGATTAGGGTGCTTAGAGGAAAAGAAAGCCATTCCAAAAGCCTGTATAAAGACCCTAGAGGCCAACCTTTAGAGGGGCATTCAGCTAGGCCAAAGAGCCGAGCCAGGGCAATTAAATTCAGGGATTTACTCGAAGAAAGCCAATTGATTCATCTCAAGAAGCCGGAATCATACTCAAGCAGAGGATCTCTCCTTCAATTCCTTTAGGGGGTTTTATGGATTTCTTATGTTTTGTTTTATCTTTTCTTCGAGATGTTTTCTTTTACAATTATGAACTAAACCCTCAAATACTTAAGGGGGATGAAACCTAAGATGGATCTTGTTATTGTTATCTGAGCTGTATGATAAATACTTGATTTGTTCTTAACTATGTGTTCTTAATTCTTATTTTGGTATTTCCGGGATATTGATTCAAGTGTGATGTGCTTAGGCAGAGAGAGGAAGAGACCCTATCTAAAAGTAGATCTAGCATAGTTAAGTGGAGTTGCTCGCGCACCTAGAGATAAGGTGATGAAAATCTGTCGGATTAGGGTCAAACCTAATATGGGAATCCATAGATCGAGTTAATGTAATTCTAGGGTTTTAATTAGAAAGAGATTTCAATTAATCAACCTAGGGTTAGACGTTAGTAGCCTCGAGAGAGGTATTAATATAACTTAGGGAATCCTACGGATCAAGTCAAGTGAATAAATCGTCTAGTTCAGAGTTAGATAACAAGTGAAGTCTAGGTGGATTCTTCCTCAGGTACTGTCTAAATCAATTCGTTTTCCTCTCAAGTCTTTCCTTAATTTCTATTCTTTGTCTTCGCATCTTTAGCTTAGTAGTTAGTTAGTTTTAGATTAGATAAAGATTCCCTTAATTAGTAGGCTAAATAATAGAAAGAGAGTTAATATTAGTACTTTTGGTTCCTTTGGGTTCGACAATCTAGTCTTGCCGCTAACTATACTACTGTTCGATAGGTGCGCTTGCCTCCATCGTTGTCTTAGTTAGTTTCCAGGTTTGATCATTCTTTTTATAAGTTTTTAAGACTCGACAGACATGATCATGTATAATGATTTGAAACTATTATACTGGTGGCCGAGAATAAAAAAAAGAGATCACTGAATACGTGGCAAAATGTCTAGTATGTTAGGTTAAAGCAGAACATTACGTCTCATCAGGTTTATTGCAGCCTATAATGATTCTAGAGTGGAAATGGGATTGAATCACTATGGATTTGGTATTAGGTTTATCATTAAAGCCAAAAAAAGAAATATACAGTCTAGGTAATAGTTGACAGGTTGACTAAATCGGCTCACTTTATTCCTATTAGAACTGACTATTCACTCGACAAATTGGTTGAAATTTCTATCTCTGAGATTGTGAGATTAAATGGTGTGCCTTTGTCTATTATTTCAGATTGAGATATGAGATTTACTTCCAGACTTTGGGATAAGTTACACTATGATTTAGGCGCCAAGCTAAATTTCAGTATAGCTTTTCACCTTCAGATTGATAGACAATCAGAGCGAGTGTGTAACACCTTATACCCGACCCTGCATCTGGTTTGGGTACCAGATATTACAACAACCTGATTCACTTAACCATTTTTTCTAATTTGATTACATACTTATATGACCTAAATTTAAAATTTTACTACTATTATAACTCTTATAATTTTGAATATAAATTCTTACAACTTTGCTTCTTAAAACAATCAGATAGACATTTGTGTAATTAAAATTTAAACTTGGATACAAGCATACTCTACTTAACCCTTGAGGCGAGGACTCTAAGGGCACCCCTTTATATACATGAGCAGCTACCACGCCCGCCACTAGAATTTGGCGGTGTCTGGCTTAGTCCCACCACTCTATTCTTTAAGTCCATGTTAGATTTGCATACAAATGGTAAATTTTATAAGTTTAGTGAACTTAGTGAGATCCGCTCAGTTATTCATAAATATTTGCTTAAAAATTTAAGAAGATAAGATTATATGCATAGAGTTAAGAACTCCCGAAATTTCATTAGAACAATTTGCATTTGCTATTGGTGTAGCACGTGCCTTGCCTTCTCACTAAGCCAACTTTGGGTAGAAATAACCACCGATCTGATTACAATTAGGGTCCATCTAAAATTCCTCTCTCATGGGTTCTAACCCTGTTCTCCATTGATCCAATCCTTACTTATGCTCTTCAAGATAGTCTTCTTTACTGATACCTATTTTCACCATTTTGGGTTGGTGTCAATTAGTGACGCTTAACTTTGTATTCACCATAATTGCGGATTCATACCTTGGTCCTCTTTAATTCACTTTGAATACCATAGGGAACTGACGTGCCATTCCGATGATAACCTACCCTTTTAGGCAGCCATTCATACCTAGCCTTTCTCATGCTACTTGTCCCTGATAGGCTCTAGTTTCTTCGCTGTAGTTCAACATACTTTCCTTTAAAGGTAGTCCTAGGCAGAACTTTCTCTTCGATAAATCGCTACGGGTTTTCCCCGCGCCACATAGTGCTATCCTATTATTCCTTTCTTTGTATATCTCTGGTGGACTTTACCAAATTCAAATGTTTGGCTTAGATTCTGCTTCATAGACTCGCCAATCAAACCCAAAGTCAGTTTATTCTCCAATCTTTGGCAAAGTCATATTGATGGTTACCGCATATCTTGAAGAGGGTACCTTGACCCTGATAAGGTCACATAGGCAAATCTTCCCTTTTTCATAATACCTTGGCAGATTATATTACTAGCATGTTTATCCATGGTTTAAGAAGCTTTGAATCATCTCAATATGCTACTTATCGCAAGAGCCTTCTAATGACTTCCCTCACTTTACCTTATTAAATTTCCCTGGCTCAACATTTTGGCACACTTAATCTACTGCCATAGCCTAAATTTGGTCTTACGTAGTATAATCCCATGTTTAATGTCTTGGCAGACTCTCCCATGTTTATTGTCTCGGTGGACTACCCCATGATTAGTATCCTAATAGACTTCATTGGTTGCCATACCCGAGCTATGGTCTTATCCCGACAGACTTCATTGGTTGCCATACTAGAGCTATGGTCTTACACCTTCTAACCCTATGTTTAACGTCTAGCAGACTCTACTGGTTGACATAGCTGAGCTATGGTCATACACGTTATACCCTTTTGGAGGTGTCGCCCTATAGGACCTTACCACCATCGCGGTGTTGCCCTGTAATATCCCGGATTAGGGCTTATGCACTATTGCTAAATTATATGAAATAGCATGTCTTATCAATGTGTTATGTGAATTTTAGAATCTTGAAACATAAGGAAAATGCCTTAGAAAAATATCGAGTTTTAAGTCTAAAGAGGAGGCTGAAGCAAGGTGGCCTTAAGAAAATAAATAAGGAAATATGACATATAATTGGGCTCAGGTTTGGACTTTAAAACCTGGGTTAAGTGGCTGATAAATAAGTGTTAGTAAGTAATCGATGTTGGATTATTAAATTAGTAGCAAGTTGGGCTTGCGACCCAAAAATTTAGTAATGCTAAATTGGGCATGAGGGTAGCGTTACTTAGGGGGATAACTTGGGCCTAGTATGGCCACATGAAGCCCAAAATAATGGGTTAAAATTTGGCACTCCTAAGGTAAGGAGATGGACGGCATAGGGAGACTGAGGAAGGAGTTTAAGTTGAGGTCAAATTCTTTTGGAATTTCGACTAAGGTAAGAAAATAAGGATATAAGAGTGATGGCCAAGAAGGGGACTCTAGGCTTAGTAATTTCGGCAAAAGGAGGAAAACTAAGGCCATTCAACATTCTTTCTTCTTCTTTTCTCTTTGCTAAATTCTCTCTACCATTATTCTTCTTTTCTTTTCAATTCTCCATAAAGCCGAAAACACAAGTAGTCATAGTCGAATTTCCCCTCTATCTCTCTCAAAGACTTTTTTTCTTTTATCTGTTCTAGCCGAATACCCTCCTCTCAAAACCCCCATAGCCGAATCTCTCTAAGCCTCAAAGCCGAATCTACAAGGGTGGTTTAGTTTCCCGAAGGTGCACCATAGGCCGTATGTTCCTTAGTGATTCGGTAAGTTTCAGGATTTCTTTCCTTTGTGATTTCTTCTTTTCTTTTCATCAAGATCTAACCCGAATCAATTGTCTATGCCTATCATTTCCTTCTCTTTATCTCTAGAAGTCGAATCATATTTTACAATAGCCAGAAGTGCCAATTTTGGAAAAGCCGAAGGTGAGTGGTTGATGGTAGGTGGCCGAATGGCCCTTTTCTGTTCTTTTCTTTTTGACCAAATTTAACTATGGACATTTAGGGGCAGTCGACAGGGGTATACAAGGATTTTAGGATTTCAAATCGCAAGGTAGGACCTAATATACAATCGGCCAAGGCCTATTTAGGAACTTAAATTTATTTCTTACTTCGGTTAAATGCCGAAAACTAACCTATGAAGTGATCTAGTGCTTGGCCGATTACAAGAAGGAACATAGCAAAGTTTCAGGATTTGATCCTTAATCCCATCGGCCACAAGGTAAGTTTTGGTTTCGATAGTCCTTCGAGATTTAATTCATTAGCCGAATAGGCTTTGCTAATATAATGGCCGAATATAGGAAATAAAGATCTAAGCAATAGATTGGAATTTTCGGGATTTGGAGTGAATTTGCTAAGTAAATCAGGTGTGTACCCCACACTAAATCTTGATAGATTCTGACTTTAATTTATTATATGTGCTAATATAAAAGTGTAAGATTATGGCTAAGTTACCATGTAATGGTACAAAGTACTCAGGTACGTTTTCCTACTCCTACTATGAGTATGATAAGTTTTGGTATGGCATATACATGAAATTATAAGAATGTGAATAAGGAATATGATATGGTTAATGCATAATTGTATGACATGGGCATATGGGTGATATGTAAAGGGGAAGTGAATTGGTGGTTTTATACCCCAATATAAGTATGTGGTGACTTATGTCACAATATAAGAATGTGGTGACTTTTGTCACAATATAAGTATGTGGTGACTTATGTCACGAATTTATATATGGTGGCTATGCCACGAAATCATAAGAGGCGATGAGCACGTCATTGCGATGTTGCCTTTGATGGTGTGTAGTGGATGGAGGGTTGACTTAGTAGTCCCCACGGTGTGATGGTTGGTACGGGAGACGTGTAGCGGATGGCATTTAGGTTTGGGTTCGGGTTTGCATCATTATTTATGCTTTTATATTTGTATGTATGATTTTGTATGCCATAATCTGTTGGGCCTTAGTGTTGTGGTTACACATTGAGTCTGTTTGACTCACCCCTTGTGGGAATACTTTTCAGGTGATGATCAGTGATGGACCGGGTTGGCAGGAGCTCAGTGGAGGCCATGCAAAGCCTAGAGACTACTTTGTTTTATTAGTTTTCTTTCTATATTTATGTTTGAATTATTTCAGGTTTATTTGATGTAATAAGGCCTTCGGTACTAAATTGTTAAGCATGTTTTTAAATTACTTAGTATGATTCGATTATTATCAAATTAAAGTTAAAAATAAATTTTTCTTAAGTGATGATATTAAATGTTTTAACACCTAAGCTACATGGGTTTTAAAATTCAAGCCCAACCCAAATCAACTACTGATTTCAAAAACACACAAGTTTTTAGCAAAGTTTCCAAACATGATTTGAATGGATTTTCTTTAGAAGCATGCCAGATCGGTCAGGGCTTGTGGGCCGGGTTTGGGGTGTTTCAATTTAGTATCAGAGCCCGGTTCAAAACTCAGCCTTGAGGGCTTTTAGGGCCCAAAATGTTTTCTGTCTTTTGAAAATAGACTTTTCTAAGAAATAAACAGGCTTTCTGGCATGGCTTTGAGACTCAGGACACAAGTCCACGGTAAGTACTCCTAACCTCTTTATGATTTGTATGTAGGGATATATAGGGACGTAGACTAGTGGATTAGGAATTAAATCCTAGGACTAGTTTACCCCAACAATTACATAAAACTCTAATGCACAACTAAACAAACCTGTGTCTAAGTCGCCAAGTTAGGGTGTGGCAACCGTTGTGCGCATGTCTAGGATTGGTTTCGGTGGGAGCTTGGTATTTAAGTAGTCCGCGTGACTCACCTCCTCTCCACTCGAATCCTACAGTGCGTAGCTTCAGTTCACCCTAACCAAGAGGACTTAGCCACTGCTAAACCCAATAATTAAAACTCGAAAGGGACTAGCCACATTTTATGGAAACCCTAGTTTTAAAAAGTCAACAAACTACCCTTTTAAAATTATGAAAATTATTATTTTGGAAAAACTTTCTAAGAATTTTTAATTTACAAATTACCTAAATACCCTTAGTGGTAAAAATTACTAAAATGCCCTTGATTTTCCAAAATTACTATACTACCCCTGATTTCAATAACAATTTTTGGTTTTGCAAAAATATCCAAAAACTTCACAAAATATCAAAGACACCCTGATTTAAAAAAATTTACGAAATTACCCCTGACTTATAAAATGACCAAAATACCCTCAATAAGGAAAAATCAACGAAGTGCCCTCAAATTAGAAATCTTCAAAAATGCCCTTGTTTTGAAGGTCACCAAGAACCATATTTTGTGAAAAATTACCAAAATGATCCTGGCTTGTGAAATTACAAAAATACCCCTAGTTATAAATTACCATTTTACCCTTGAAATTTTTCCAACGAGTATTTTAATTTTGTAAAATATCAACAACCTCTATTTTACGACATTTTCAAATACTCTAATTTGAAAATTACCAAAATACCCCTATAGGATAAAATTACGAAAATACCCCTGGGTAGTGGAAAACAACAAACAACGACAATTACAACATTCTCTGTAATGAACGCAAGTTCATGTGTGTGACTAAATGAATGATGTGAGACTGTATGTGTATGAATCGAAAGAATTACTTCTTAGAACTATTAAACATAAAACTGCTCGTGGTTAATCAAGTGGAACAAAACTAATTCATAAAATTCTTTAATCAGATAAACGCAAGTATGAATTCAATGGGACGTGGTCGCAACATACGTGGCCGTGGAAGAGGCCGAATGACCGTGTTTGAACCCGTTAGATCGGGTCAAGGATCTGAGAATGAAATGCCACCACCACCCCAGTGGCGATGTGGAATATCGGGACGGATGGGGATGACGCTTGATGTCTGGCGATCTTGCGGGTCTTGGAAAGGGTAGCGAGGAGTAGGTGGAGGCATGGGAGCTCGAAAGTTGGTACTGGCGACTCCGAGCCAATGGAGCTGAAGTGTTCTGTGGTGTATCAGGTGTAGCACCCAAGACCGCTAAGTATTGGTTAGAGGCGACTGAGCGGATTATGGATGAGCTCGACTTAATTGACGAGGAAAAGTTGAAAGGACTGGTGTCACTTCTTCGCGATGAGTCATATCAATGGTGGCTCACGGTGCGGGATGGTGCTACAGCTGAGGAAATCACGTGGGAGTATGCTAAAGCGACATACCAGAAGAAGTATGTTGGCACTCATTATATTGATGCCAAGAGAAAGGCTTTTCTAGGACTGGTTCAAGGGAACAAGTCCGTAGCTGAGTATGAAGCTGAATTCCTAAGGCTGAGCGGTTATGCTTGGGGCGTAGTATCTACTGAGCATGAGTGGTGTGTCTGGTTTGAAGACGAACTAAGGGATGACCTGAGGTTATTGATAGCCCCGCAATAGGAGCGGGAGTTTGCTATGTTGGTGGAAAAGGCCAAAGTGGCCGAGGGTATCAAGGATTCCGTAAGATAGAACTCCAATCGAAATAGGCAGAAGAGAGGATTTGAATCGTCAAGGCCATCCAAGAATAAGCAAAAGAGGCCTAGAGTTGAAGAGCCGCGATATCAGCAAGTTACTACTGGAAGGCAATACCCTACTTGTGATCAATGTGGGAAAAAAGCACTTAGGCGAATGCTGGAAGAAGACAGGGGGATGTTTCAAGTGTGGGTCAAAGGACCATATGATTAAGGACTGTCCGATGAGACCAGATGGGAATCGACCGGTAGCTCAGAATGTTAATCAGGCTGGTAGAGGGGGACAGCAGCCTCAGCGGGGTTGTGATCCGAACCATGGAGGAAATGGTTCTGGCCGTGGTCGTAGAGCACCAAGCGGAAGTCTTGAAGGTTGAGATCTTGAGGCAACCAAGGTTGGTTTATGCAGTCGGCCGTTGCGAGGAGAGTGATGTGCCAGATATGACAACGGGTAAGTTCTTATTTTTGGAATACCCTTCATTGCCTTGTTTGTTATAGAGTTAGTTCATTCTTGTAATGCTAGTGAAGTGTATGAAACCTTGGATGTGAATTTTGTAGGAAATGTGTTAATTTTAAGATCGAGTCTTGTGAAGATAGTGTGGTGTGGTGAGTTAGGATGTACGATTTTTTATTAGCAAGCAATTTCGAGGACTAAATTATTTTAAGGGGGTAGAACTGTAATATCCCAGATTAGGGCTTATGCACTATTTCTAAATTATATGAAATAGCATGTCTTATGAATGTGTTATGTGAATTTTAGAATATTGAAACATAATGAAAATGCCTTAGAAAAATATCGAGTTTTAAGTCTAAAAGAGGGAGCTGAAGCAAGGTGGCCTTAAGAAAATAAATAAGGAAATATGACATATAATTGGGCTCAAGTTTGGACTTTAAAACACAGGTTAAGTTCTTGATAAATAAGTGTTAGTAAGTAATCGATGTTGGATTATTAAATTAGTAGCAAGTTGGGCTTGCGACCCAAAAATTTAGTAATGCTAAATTGGGCATGAGGGTGGCGTTACTTAGGGGGATAACTTGGGCCTAGTATGGCCACATGAAGCCCAAAATAATGGGTTAAAATTTGGCACTCCTAAGGTAAGGAGATGGGCGGCATAGGGAGACTGAGGAAGGAGTTTAAGTTGAGGTCAAATTCTTTTGGAATTTGGCTAAGGTAGGAAAATAAGGATATGAGAGTGATGGCCAAGAAGGGACTCTAGGCTTAGTAATTTTGGCAAAAGGAGGAAAACTAAGGCCATTCAACATTGTTTCTTCTCCTTTCTCTCTCTGAATTCTCTCGCCATTATTCTTCTTTTCTTTTCAATTCTCCACAAAGCCGAAAACACAAGTAGTCATAGCCAATTTCCTCTATCTCTCTCAAAGACTTCTTTTTCTTTTATCTATTCTAGCTGAATACCCTCCTCTCAAAACCCCCATAGCCAAATCTCTCTAAGCCTCAAAGCCGAATCTACAAGGGTGGTTTAGTTTCCCGAAGGTGCACCATAGGCCGCATGTTCCTTAGTGATTCGGTAAGTTTCGGGATTTCTTTCCTTTGTGATTTCTTCTTTTCTTTTCATCAAGATCTAACCCGAATCAATTTTCTATGCCTATCAATTCATTTTCTTTATCTCTAGAAGCCGAATCCTATTTTACAATAGCCAGAAGTGCCGATTTTGGAAAAGCCGAAGGTGAGTGGTTGATGGTAGGTGGCCGAATGGCCCTTTTCTGTTCTTTTCTTTTTCATCGAATTTAACTATCGACATTTAGGGGCAGTCGACAGGGGTATACAAGGATTTCGGGATTTCAAATCACAAGGTAGGACCTAATGTACAATCGGCCAAGGCCTATTTAGGAACTTAAATTTATTTCTCACTTCGGTTAAAAGCCGAAAACTAACCTGTGAAGTGATCTAGTGCTTGGCCGATTACAAGAAGGAACAATACAAAGTTTCGGGATTTGATCCTTAATCCCATCGGCCACAAGGTAAATTTTGGTTTCGATAGTCCTTCGAGATTTAATTAATTAGCGAATAGGCTTTGCTAATATAATGGCGAATATAGGAAATAAAGATCTAAGCGATAGATTGGAATTTTCGGATTTGGAGTGAATTTGCTAAGTAAATCAAGTGTGTACCCACACTAAATCTTGATAGATTCTGGCTTTAATTTATTATATGTGCTAATATAAAAGTGTAAGATTATGGCTAAGTTACCATGTAATGGTACAAAGTACTCAGTCGTTTTCCTACTCCTACTATGAGTATGATAAGTTTTGCTATGGCATATACATGAAATTATAAGAATGTGAATAAGGAATATGATATGGTTAATGCATAATTGTATGACATGGGCATATGGGTGATATGTAAAGGGGAAGTGAATTAGTGGTTTTATACCCCAATATAAGTATGTGGTGACTTATGTCACAATATAAGAATGTGGTGACTTTTGTCACAATATAAGTATGTGGTGACTTATGTCACGAATTTATATATGGTGGCTATGCCACGAAATCATAAGGGCGATGAGCACGTCGACTGCAGCGACTGCCTTCGATGGTGTGTAGCGAATGGAGGGTTGACTTAGTAGTCCCCACGGTGTGATGGTTGGTATGGGAGACGTGTAGCGGATGGCATTTAGGTTTGGGTTCGGGTTTGCATCATTATTTATTCTTTTATATTTGTATGTATGATTTTGTATGCCATAATCTGTTGGGCCTTAGTGTTGTGGTTACACATTGAGTCTGTTTGACTCACCCTTTGTGGGAATATTTTTCAGGTGATGATCAGTGATGGACCGGGTTGGCAGGAGCTCAGTGGAGGCCATGCAAAGCCTAGAGACTGCTTTGTTTTATTAGTTTTCTTTCTATATTTAAGTTTGAATTATTTTGGGTTTATTTGATGTAATAAGGCCTTCGATACTAAATTGTTAAGCATGTTTTTAAATTACTTAGTATGATCCGATTATTATCAAATTAAAGTTAAAAATAAATTTTTCTTAAGTGATGATATTAAATGTTTTAACACCTAAGTGACATGGGTTTTAAAATTTAAGCCCAACCCAAATCAACTACTAATTTCAAAAACACACAAGTTTTTAGCAAAGTTTCCAAACATGATTTGAATGGATTTTCTTTAGAAGCATGCCAGATCCGGTCAGGGCTTGTGGGCCGAGTTTGGGGTGTTTCATGCCCCATAGATCCTATAGACCATCGTAATGACGTTTCTTTATGGAACCTAATTACCATCATCATGGTGTCACCCTGAAGGACTAGTCAATAATTGTCATCACGATTTCACTCTAGGTATAACAGTCCAGATTATACCCTAGTCAGAACAGTGGTTTTGGGACCACAAATTTGAGTCTAAATAATATTTTAATATTATTTTCTGCTGCCGTTGATATGTGAATTAGCATGTGGTAAATTTCCATAAGCAAAATTTTCTATTTGCATGTTTAATTTGACAAAAGGATTAAATTGCATTAAATGTGAAAGTTGCTTGTTAATTGTTAAAGTACTTAAGTTATGTGGCTTTGTAAGTTGTGGCCTTAAGTGGAAAATAGACCACTTTTAAGATAGTGGACATTAGAAGGACAAATGTGCCCTTGATGTATGTTTGTTTGAATTATTATGGAAGGGTTAAATGAGTAATTTTATTAAGTAAAGGCTAATAAACCAAAATCAATTGAAAAGCCATGTTCATCCTTATTGATGACCGAATAAGAAAAAAAGAACAAGGGTTTTGAGCTTTGGATGTTTCGGCTAGCTTTAAGCAAGATTAAGGTAAGTTTTGACTTCGGTTTTTGATAATTTCTACGTTTTTGCAATCATTGATTTGAGAGCTACAAAACCCATGCCTTGATTTTGTATTTTGATAATGTATGTGAAATGTGCCATTGATGATTTTACAAGCTTTGTGATGTTTGAGGATGATATATGAAAGATTTGAGCTAAATGAACATGTTATGTTCTTGAAATTTTGATGAATTTAGCTAAATAGGGCTAAATTGAGAAAATAGTAATTTGAGAGACTAAATTACAAATTTGATGAAATATTTGGACTTATATAGTCCCTAGAGAGGTTCGGCCAAGCATGTGTGTGTGTGGGTTTTGTGAATTTGATGTTTTAAGTAAAATAGACTAAATTGATAACATTGGCAAATGTGAGGGCTAAGTTGTAAATAGCCCTAAATGTGTGTCTATGGATTGAATTGAATGGAATGGTGAATAAAAGGGTTAAATCTGAATATGTTTAGATCAAGAACCGAGGAAAACATATTTAGATTACGGGAAAGCGAAAGTGACAGAGTAGCCGTTTTCATTTCGTTAAACCGAACCCGAGGTAAGTCACTATGCAAATAAACTTATCTGTATTGATTTGAATATATGTATCCATATTTCTATCGATGAAAATAAATGAGTATGAGATGCTAAGTGCGTAAATTCTGAAATAAGTTCAATATAGTGATAAAGTTGAGAAGTCCCGTACAAACCTAGGAATTGATAGGATTAGCCATGTCATGACATAGGTATCTGTTCTATTTTATCATGTAAGACCACATCTGGGACGTCGGCGTTGATTTTAAGATTCGTGTAAGACCATGTCTGGGATGTTGGCATCAATATGAACTTCACGTATAAGACCACATCTGGGACGTTGGCATCATTATGATCTGTACGTGTAAGACCATGTCTGGGACATCGGCATCGTATTGAAATGTGTAAGACCCTGTCTGGGACAGTGGCATCGATATACGAGTGCATGTAAGACCTCATCTGGGACGTTGGCATTGTACTACTATTTTGAGCTTTTTGAGTATCCTACTAGGTTCCTATTGGTTCAACGGGCAAGTCTACAATATGAATGGTATATCCGAGCTATGAGCAATAAGTGAGCGATTATTCGTTTCAGGTACGTTGAGTGCACATTAAGTGTGTATAAAAGGTAAGTACCTATATGACTTTGATATGAAGAAGAGTATGATTGAAAATGAGAATGTGAATCTTAAAATGTTGAATGTGGCAAATGTGGCCATAAGTTTATGAACCAAGTTATATATGTGATAGTTGTTAAGTGATCAATATATATGTGCCAATGTGTTTATTTGTATATGACTTACTAAGCTTTCGGAAAGCTTACTCTGTGTGTGCATTTTCTCTGTTTTATAGGTCGTCGAAGCTACTAAGGCTCGGGATTGTCAAGGATCGTCATCACACTATAAAAACTTATTTTGATACCCTTTTGAAAATGTATATGGCTAATTATGGAATGTATAGGCTAGATAGGTGTATATGTTTATGAAGTGAGCATGGCCATGTGTATTGGCAAGCTTTTGAGTTGATAAATGTTTGAATGAATGAGTTATGAAGCATATATTTAGTATGTTTTGATGCATATGGAATGGTTAAGTTTTGGTTAAGCAAATGGATGATACATGTTTGAAATGATGTAGGGTTTAGTTTACAATTTGGTATGAATGGAATTGTTATTGAATGTATGGATGAAATGAACCATTTGATATGTTTGGTTGCCATATATCCATATTATGTTTTGGTATGTATTGCTTGTAGGTGAGAACCAAAATGGGTGGCATATTGGCCTTGTAAAATGACCTATAATGTCACATGGTTGAGGCACACGGGCGTGCCTAAGACCATGGGTAAATTGGCAGAATGTGGCTTAAACTGCACATGGCATTGGCACGGGCGTGCCTATAGGTCGTGCGAGAAATGGCAGTATGTGATCTAGTAGTACATAGGCGTGCTTGGTGACCGTGTTGATTTTGGCAGAATAGTACCACGGGGAGGTCGCACGGGTGTGTCATGTAGCCGTGGGTGAGGCACGGCCTACCCCCACGGCTGTGTGTCCCCTGTATGTTAAAAAAGTTTCAAATTTTTATGAAATTACTTATGTGTTTCGGTTTAGTCCCGACTCGATTTATAAGCATGCTTAAGGTCTCGATGACCTACTTAAGGGACATTATGATTGATATTGATGAATGGTTGAACGATTAATTCTGTAAATGTTTTCGATCTGTCTGGTAACGCCTTTAACCCTAATCCGGTGATTTGGACATGGGATAAGGGTGTTACACTATCAAACCAATCGATATCATTCTGTCTTATTTTGACCTTAATGCTCGAACACCACAGTGCCCCCTCTGTAAGGTCTAGAGCTTTGCACATCACAATTGCACCCAACAACACCCAATTGTGGAATCTAACAGAAATTTCATCTCTTTATCCATCCACCCATTCCTCTGCTCTTCCCACTTGCCTAACTCCGTCTACCCTGTCAAAGTAAATTACCTTTATACTCTGCATATGATATAATCATATATTTCATACAATCAAGATACTAATTGCATAACATAAAGTATACCACATATTCAACACATGTAATCTTTGTTTAATATTCAATAATCATACTTTCCTAGACTCACATACTTGTACAAAATTATACGTTCACAACATTCTCAGTCACCATTTTGCACACATTAATGGACTCAAACTACCCAGAACAATCACAACACAATTCATTTAAGAACTCAATCTTATCAACCACCCAAAACAAAGTACAAAAACTCACTTGAGCTCATTTATCCTCGACAGCTTAGCTTTTCCAAACACCAGAGTCTCTTTCATCCTTGCAGCTAAGCACGACATTCATTCATAAGCTAATTCGAAAGTATTCAAATTTAAACCCAAAACCCAATTTATAGAAACTTATTAGGAGTTTTAGCCTTCCTTTCTCAAAATCTCTAGCACAAGAAGGTTGAAAAGCTTACTAGTTTCTCAATTTCTCTACATCCATACTTCATTTCTCATAACATCAGCTCTATGTAGAGTTCTCCCAAGTTCTCCTCTTATTCAGAGAAACCGAAGAAGACAATACCAGTGACAAGAAAGTTAGTAAAAAGAATTGGGGAGGAATTTTTCCTTCCTTTATATTGTCCATGATTCAACTATATATACAAATCTCATATAGTCTCTCAATCTTTTTAGCTAATCACCGGCAATCATTATGTCTCCCACCATGGGACCAGTCAATTCCATCCTAACCAAACCAGAATTAAGATCCAACTAATCACAATTTGTCTACTAAAATATCTAAATTTCCTAGTGGAGCCCATCAATTCACTAATTCTTATAATTTAATCCTAACTTTTCCTATATTTTGGGTCAATACAGATAATCGGGTGTTACAAAGTGATTTAGATACTTGAGGATATGTTACATTGTTGTGTAATTGAATTTGAAGGTAGCTGGGAAAATTCCTTCCATTAGTCGAGTTTGCTTACAATAATAGTTATTAGTTAAGCATCAGAATGACACCTTAGGCATTATATAGTTGTAAATGTCAAACTCCTTTATGCTATTCAAAGTTGAGTGAAATAAAGTTAGCGAGAATTGAGTTGATCCATGGGATAGAAGGAAAAGTTTAGATTATTCAAGATTGCTTGAAAATTGCTTCTGACCGTAAAAAAGTCCTATGATGACTTAAAAAGAAAAGACATTGAATTCAATATTGGCAACAAAGTCTTCCTGAAAGTTTAACCTTAGAAAAAGGTTCTGTGCTTCGGTAGAAAAGGGAAGCTCAGTTCGAGATTTATAGGGTTCTATGAAATTCTAGAGAGAATTGAGCTTGTAGCTTATCAAATAGCTCTGCCTTCAAAACTAGAAAAGATTCATAATGTTTTTTACGTATCAATGCTATAGAGATATAGATCTGATCCTTCTCATGTGTTATCTCCCAATGAAATCGAGTTACAGCTTGATTTGATGTATATTGAAGAATCGACTAAGAATTTAGCTTGAGAAGTGAAAGATTTGAGAAATAAACGTGTAACATTAGTGAAAGTAACGTAGCACTGTCATGGTACAGAAGAAACTACGTAGGAACCAGAAGAAACTATGAAATCCCAGTACCCTCATCTTTTCTTAGGTAAATTTCAAGGACAAAATTTCTAAAATGGGATAATTGTAATAGTTCAATTTTTAGTGATGTTAGAAGAAAGCGGTTCAAGACTTCGTTTCCTTAAACCGAGATCGTAAATATTAAATATGAATATTTACGGAGTTGGTACAAAATTTTATTAAAGTTTAGTCCTTCAATTTTTTCAATTAATTGCTTAATTAGGGTACAATGATTAAATTGTAAAAGTCTTATCATTATAGGTTTCTTATTAGCCAAAGAACAAAAATATCAATTAAACCATTTTCTAATGTGTGCTAGCGGGTGATCTACTGTAATTTGATATGTCAAATTAGGCTCCTTATTACACTTTACGAGTATTTTTGAGCAATTTTTATGTTTTTGTTATTTTTTTTAGTTTTCATTCTTCACCTTAATAAATGATATAGTGTGCTTTAGGCCCATTTTGAGACCCAAATTGGCCAAATGTGCCATTTGGACCCTAACGATCAATTGAGTGTTGTAAGAAGTCATCAGAGGTTCGAACGTGAGCGAAAATATCACCTAGAATGGGGTATCACGACATTAAAGATTGGAAGTCGTCATACCCTTAATAGTGCTGAATTGAAGAAGATCGAGGCATTTCATAGTGATATCGCGATATCCAAGCATGGGTATCACGATATCCAACTCCCAAAGGACCCTCCATTTTAAGACTATAATGGGTATCACAATACTCAAGCTTGGGTATCGCAATATTGTTGCCTTATAAGGAGAAAATGACTACAGGGGTAGATTTTGTCCAGCACCAACACTAATCAAAATTAAATGCCTAGGGCATTTTGGTCAGTAAAAATTGGGTTGTAATAGGCTTTAAAAGCCAAAATTGGTTGAAGAAAATGAGGTTGTAATTTTGGGTTAAAACGCTTGTTAGTTTAGGTTTTTCTCCATTTTTGAGCTTATGAGTAGATAATTTTCTTCTCTATAGTTTTAGGGTTTTAGTTTATGTTTCTTTCTGGTTTTACTTATTTTCATAGTTGTTAAGTTAGTCTTTTCTGTAGCTTAGTTTTATTTGCATGTTAAAGACTTTAAACTTAGTTGTAATCACTCTTTCATATTTAGTTCAATGTCATTCCAATTTGCTTCATTTTTAGTTGTTAAAAATACTAGCTTTCATCTTGCTTATCTTTATTGCTTGTATTTTACATTGTTGTTAAGTTTATTAAGTTAAAAACCGAAACTTTTATCTTTTTGTTCAAGTTTAAGTTAATGGTTTCCATGTATGTTCCTTTCATGTTTGTTAACTTTAATATGGTAATGGGTAACTAAACCCTAAGTGGGTGGTTAATGGAAATGTTGTTTAGTTAGTTTTTAGGTCTAGGGACTAAATCGTAAAACTGTACTAAATAGAATATACTTCAAAACATAGGATTGACGACCCTAAGGGAATTCCAAGATAAGTGAGACCAAGCGGTAATCTTATTAAGTACCAATTCATTAGTCTCAGGTTAGCCAGCAAGATCGAGAGATAAACTAGACTAATTTGTCTAAGTTGGTAAAGTTCTGACCAAAAGGTAAAATGGAATCAATTTAGGAGTGTTAACGATTTAGATCCCTAATTCGAGGGTTACTTAACAACATAGAGATCAACCAACCACTATCTGTTATTGTAAACTCAAAATGATATAAGGTTTTTCTATATGTTTTTATCACCTTTTTTACTTAATAAACATGTTAGTATTGAGTAATTGTTATTAAAATAAGTGAATTTTACTTAATTAGTAATATTGGGAATGAATTTATGAAGTATGTGAAATTGTGCTTAATTACATGATTTTTATACGTATTTTATATTATTTCATGTTAATTTATTAATATGTGATTTTTTACTATGTAGGAGAATCATTGAAGATGATTAATATGAATTAAACATGGACATGCACAAATCAATTCATGTGGATGGCAAGACCATGCAAACTGGATTATGAGGTTGATAATTTGACCCAGTAAAAGATGTGCTAAAAGATGGACATGTTTGCTAAATTATTGGACTGAGAAACCGTCCAACAAAGGGAAATTAAAGCCCAGTTTTGACACAAGTTGATGGCTACCCAAAAGCAAGCTTTGGGGTATTTAATTGAAGGTATTTACAGTTGGAAAATAATCAGAAATCAACCCAACAACTTTGTTATTGAAACCGTCCACCCTATAGCTATTAATAGCCTTGGTTTGAATTCAAAATGGGGAGACTAAGTCATCCCCTTTTCCATGAATTGTGGCCGACCATATGTGAGAGGAAAGGAAGGAATTTAAATTCTAGTTTTAGCAAGCTCTACCCCTTACCTTCACCTATAAATACCATGCACCTATCCCTCATCCCTCAACACTCATCTCTCATTCATTCTCTCATTCATCATTCTCTCTCATTTCCCTTTTCCTTTCCCTTGCATAACAACCATCTCCTTTTCCATCCTTTAGCCAACATAAGCTTTTCAAAAGCATTCTTTGGCCGGCCACCTTAGGAAACCCTTAGGAAAGAAGCATCGATTAGAATAAACAAGCGCATCGGCCAGAATAGATCCGAATGGCTGCTGAGTAGAATAGTGTTTACTATTTCCTCTTGTTATTTATTTTAATTATGTTTGTTTTGATTTTATTGTTTTTGACATCAACTATGGTATTTTAAATCCTGTTTGCTAGGGTGATTATGTTAGTTCAATAAGATTTATTTTATTCATGTTTAATATGTTTAGGCCCTAGTCAATCATGTTTCCAATTAATATCATGATGTATTTCATTCATACATGATTAGGTGCATTTAGATTAGCTAAGCGATCCTAACTAGACGACGGCTAGTAGACACATAATTGAAAAGTGCAATGCTCAATTTAAATCATTAAACCCAACTAAGTTGAGGTTCATAATATCTTTAGTTAGGTTTATTATCTTGCATATTTTTTAGGTTTCTGTGATTAAACTATTGCAAATGTAAATGTCCCTGTGACCTCGCTTAAATGCTAAGAAACCCTTAGTTTGATATGATCAGTAAATTGCATATTTCACTAAGTAAAAGATCCGGAAGGATTTAATTTGGTTTCCAAACTCATGAAAGATCGAGTTGCCATGGAATTATTTCTAAACATTGTTAAGCATGATAAAGTAAATTGAATTGATTAATATAATTATCCTAGCCCATTCAATGTTGATTGTTTTTGTTGCTAAAGTCATTCATTCATCCATCTAGATAATTTGCATTTAGATTAAAAATTACATTAGGGATCACTCTTTGCATCCAGTTAATTTCACTTAGTCTAAACATCACCATTCAAATTATTGTGTTTTTATACCAAATTGTGAATTTACAATTTTACAAATAATAGATTAACATACACAGTCCCTGTGGAGATGATAACTCATTTTACTTACTTATAACTTGAACGATCGTGTACACTTGCATCAACCATGTTACAGTTATCGTATTTGGTAGTTTTATATTTTCTTCATTTATCATTTAGTCCTTCTCTATCGTAGGTTATTAATTAGTTTAATTCAACTTCAATTTATGCTCTGCCGTAATATAAAAATTAATGAATAGCTAGCTAGACTCCTTTCTTGCATGCATTCTTCAATTGAAATCACTAAATTGTTGACTCCCTTAGGTTTGATCCTTGAAATACTCTAGTATTCCATTGTAACACTACAACTATTACAACTGACCTGTCACACTTGCTGTAAGTCATGATATTTATATTCATTTTAGTCTCAATGTTGATTCATATCTCTCCCCCATTGGCGAGAGCACGAGGAGAGGCGGTCAAGTTGTTGGCACTATTGTTGAGGAGTCAGTGCAAGATTCAGTGATTTTTTATTATTATTGCATGCTTGTTAGGGAGATAATTGGAAAAAAATTAAGTCATAGATACGATATTTTTTATGGTTTTCTTGATTTTGTCTTGTTAAATTGTTGACTGATAGTTATGTTCAATGATGATTATAGATGGTTGATAGGCTGTTTAACGTCCACGACAATAATGTAAGCGCATACCTTGTTTATGCAAGTATAGTAGATGATGTGAGTGCATGGGATATCAATCCCATGAACATTCCACACCCGGCCCACGAGCCTGGACCGGATCTGGTATGTTCCTCGATGTAAATCGGTTCAAAATTCTTTGTTGCTTTGAAAACTGTGTGTTTTGAAAATAGTTTGTTTGTGGGTTGGGCTCGAGTTGAAAACAAGTTTATTATTATGTTGAAAACCCATTTATTTCAGGTGACAAAATATTTAAAGTTTATTTTAAATTAAATTGACTTAATCTTTAAATAACATAAATTCATAACATAGTAATTAAAACAACAATAAAATCATCACTATGGCCTTATTACATAAAACAAAACCCAAAATAAAATTGTAGAGTACTTAAATAAAATAAAATGTCCAAATTAAATAAAACTTTAAGCTGAGCATGGCCACCACAAGTTCTGCCGTCCCGGTCCATCACTTGTTCATCACCTGAAACATGTTCCCAAGCGGGTGAGTCAACAGACTCAATGTGTAACCAACACTAAATTTTAATAGATTTAGGCATACCATACATATCATGTTCACATAATAATTCAGGATAATGATGCAACCCGGACCCAAACCTAGAAGCCATCCGCTACACATCCCCGTACCAACCTGCACACCGTGGGGACTACTAAGTCAACCCTCCATCCGCTACACACCATTGAAGGTACCATTGCAATCGACGTGCTCATCGCCCATATAAAATTTGTGGCATAGCCACCAGATTAAATAATTGTGTCATAAGACACCACATTCATATATTGTAACAAAGTTACCATATTGACCAAGTCACCACATTCAGATAGTGAGACCAAGTCACCACTTTCACTTCCCCTTTTCATATAACCTTGAATGCCCCATATTATTCATATCATGCATATCATACTTAAATCCACATTTATGTCACTTTTCACATGTTAAATATAACATATTTCATAATCCTAGTAGGAGTAGGAAGCGTGCTGAGTACTTTGTACCGTAATACGATACCTTAGCCATATTCACATTCTTATAAACATGCACATATTAAATATTGCCATAAACATATTAAGAATTAGTGTGGAATACACACCTGATTCGCTTAACAACTTCACTGAAATCCCGAAATCTGATCTACTGCCTTAGATCTCAAGTTCCTACATTTGATTAATCACTTACTATTTAGTAAAAGCCTATTTGGTCATAAGACTAAATCCCGAAGGATTATTGCAACCAAAACTTACCTTGTTGTCAATTGAATTAAAAATCAAATCCTGAAAACTTGTATTCTTCCCCTTTGAAATCGGCTAATCACTAGATCCCTTGAATCAGTTAATTTTCAGTTAAAACAAATAGATCTAAGTACTTAAGATAGGGCCTTAGCCGAATATGTGAGTACACTTACCTTGAAATTCTCAAATCCCGAAAAGTATCCCTTGCCTCAGATGTCTGTTGAAATACCTATACACCTATGTTAGATTCGATTCCAACATTAAACCATCATAGATAGCCCTTGGCCGAATGTAAATCCTGACTTACCTTAGATCCTTGAATTCCGAAAGATCCCTCTTTGGAGTCGACAGTTGCAGAACCCCAAAACACTCCTTATAATTTCGGCCACAAAATAATAATGACATTAGTTCCTATGTTGCGACTTAAAGAAGAGAATAAATTAATGACCATAAAATTCTTACCCTTAATATTGAATTTGACAGCACCTAAGCTTGAAGCCACTTGAGATATTCACTATGGCCTTAAAAGGCTTACTTTTATTTTGGAGGGATTAGAAGGAAAAGAGAAGGAAGAATAAAGATGGAGGATTCGGCTAGAACACAAGGTATTTCGGCTTTGGCTAACAAAAAAAAGAATAAAACTGTAGGAAATTTGGTAGAGAGAGGAGAATCTGCTTAAGAAATTCGGCAAAGGAAGAGTGAATGAATGAATGGCCTCTTTTCCTCTAGTAGCCGGAATTACTAGCTAGAGTCCTTCACTTGGCCACCACTCTTCCTTATTTTGATAAAGTTTATCTTTTATTTATCACCTTAATTAATCTCATCAATAATCCACTTAAAATAATCTAATATTAAATCTATTATTTATCCCTATTTGGCCGAAATTTGAAGAGAATAAAACTCCTCTTTTAAGAGCCTTAATGCCGTCCACCTCTCTGCTTCTGGAAGCAAAAATAAAAATTTTATTTTAGCTTCCCAAGTGACTCAAACCAGGCCCAATTGCACTGCTTGTGGCGCCACCTTTGGGCTTTAAGTGGTATCTTGAGCCACTTTTCCAAGCCTGTTTGTGTGTCAAATTCCTCCTATTAATTTTCTTAAGGCCACCTTGCCTTAGTTTCCTTTTTTTTTAAACTTAACATTTCCATACATTTCCAGGTTTCCAAAATGTTCACTTTCCTCTTTTAACTTAAGTTTCCAAAATGTTCAATTTCCTCTTTTAACTTAAGTTTCCAAAATGTTCACTTTCCTCTTTTAACTTAAGTTTCCAAAATGTTCACTTTCCTCTTTTAACTTAACATTTCCAAGTTTCCTAAATGCTTCACTTTCCTCTTTTTGAAACTTAACATTTCTAAATCATTTCTTACATTTCCAAGTTTCCAAAAATGTTCATAATACATTCATAACACATAAGACATGTCATTTCATACAATTAAACCGAAAATGCATAGGCCCTTTTCAGGATGTTACATCCCACGAGGATGGTTGTCTTTTGTCTGTCAATGTCAGTGCAATAACGAGATAAATTGTGAGAGTAGGTGTCGAAGTAATAACTTGAAAACAATAGGATAAAAGATGATAATGATGAACTGGGATCCCCAATGTGAATATTCAACAAAAATGCTAAGTGCTCACAAGGTATAAAAAGTTAGGTGATTGTCGATGCAATAAGTTGCAATGAATATCTTACTAAGCTTAACTTCTATATTTAATCAAAGACTTAAACATGCACATTAGCCACACCTTCCAATGATGGCTATGGAACACTATGAAGAACAGGTGGACTAAATTCCTCTAATCATCAAGCAACTTCCGTTGTCATGCTTGTTAACTTGAACTGTCGCTGCACCTTTGAGTGTTAGTGACCACAATAACACTTTCGTGCTAAAAACATTCAAACCTAAAGATTAAATAGTAGAAGAAAGATTGAATAAAATAACATTTAACCCAAAAATCATGTGTACTTCCATACTATCATGAAATAGAAAGAAATCACCAGCATTTAGAAAAGAAAAATAAAATAAACAAGTAGAGAATACTATTCCTAGACAACATGACTTGAATCTATCTATTCCCTCTTGTGTCACACTCAAGGCTCCTTGTCAAGAGCTAAGCTACATCATTTTCATGTCGGTTCACTCGTCAGAGCTTAAGCTGCCATACCCAAAAGCTTTAAGGGATAGGTTGAAGAAGATAATCCAAATCTCCCTTTTTTTCTTTTTATGTGAATATTTATATTTTTTTCCAAATAGCCCAGGTGTCCTTTCATCAGAATCATCCTACCTCTGTACGTACAAGTTAGTTGTACCAGACTAGATAGTTCACGCATTTTTGTTCCTATTCGGATAGCAGTCAGGTGTGGCGACAATTTTGGGCGCAATCTAAAATTACTTATGCAGCGACATTAGTTCCAAAATATGACAATATTAAGGGTAAATAAATTAAGATCCATTGAGTCACAAAATGTAAATTACTGAACTTAAAATGCTAAAATATGTGCTAAAGATAACAAAATGGGGACAAATTAACCAATAAGTAGGGAGAAAACATGTGTTCTTTCTAGTACTATCACACCCCCAAACTTGATTCTTTACTTGTCCTTAAGTAAAATAGAAACTGGTAAGGCTACACAAGAATTCACTAAGGCAAATGATCATTCTAGCAACTTGAATCACCTAAAATCCCAATGAATGATTCATATTCAAATGACAGAATATTACATCGACAATACATAAGTATGAATGAATAAGATTGCATCTTCATCAAAACCAGCATCATGCTCCAAATCCTAAATTTTATCTACCAATACAACATTTATTGTACAATATATGTTTTTTTTGCGAATAAGGGATATCGTTGAATTACTGTACCCTTGTTCTTGAGAAGTAATGATAGAGTGCAACAAACCCCTAGGGAGTATGTAATTGTGCTAACACACACTCCTGCAGCAACAACCTTTGGCTAGATTCATTTTTCTAACGCTTGCATTGGAGTGTTCCTTCTTTAACATTTCATAATACACCCACTTTGGTGTGTCTCTTATTCATAACTATATATGTATGAGTAGTTGTAAAAGGCAGATTCATTCAAGATTCAAGGAATGCTACTACTCATCCATTACTAATGCAACCTAAATCATTCATAAAAGAATTGAAGAAACAACATTCAGTCAAATTTATCTGACTCATTCATTAATAGTTCACATGATTCAAAAATTAAGCATTGAATGTAATAAAATTTTCAACAAATTTGCATTAACCACAAATAAACCTTGCATGATTCATTAAAAAATTGAAATGTGGGTGTATTTCCAAACCCCATATGCATTCCCCCAAACTTAAAGTTTGCATTGTCCCTAATGCACTAACATTAAAATGCGATGATAATAAAAATGCAACGACAATGTCAACCATGCTATCATAATTATCTAAGAATTCATCATCAGATGTCACTGCAAACTCTCAGAAAGTATTGTGCTTTGGTCATTAAATTCTTCCGTAATTAAACCATCTAGCATATCGACAGTATGGCATTATTCTTTATCCTTGCATTAAATAGATTCGAAAACACTGAAGGTAACGTGCTCATCATTAAGCCGCATGGTCAGTTCACCTTTGTAAACATCAATAAGAGTTCGCCGGTGGCTAAAAATGGTCGTCCCAAGATTATGGGAACCTCATTGTCTACCTCTCAGTCAAGTATGATAAAATCAACCAAAAAAAATGAATTTATCCACACGAACTAAGATATCTTTGATTTGCCCTTTAGGTTGAGCCAAAGATCGATCAGCTAGTTGTAATGTCACTGCAGTAGGTTTCACGAAACCAATTACTGACTTTCTGAAAGTTGATAGCGACATTAGGTTGATGCTACCTCCCAAGTCGAATCAAGCCTTGTGTAACAGTCTGATTTTGGGTCTAGTCGGAATAGTGGTTTCGGGACCACAAATTCGACGCAGTAAAAATTAATTTTTATTATATTTTTACGGTCTACAATTTTATGGAATGATTTTTTTAAAAATTTTGTTCGAAAATTTTGACGTTTGGGCACTCAATTTAGTTAAATGGACTAAATTGCAAAAAGTGAAAAATGTGAGTTCTATATGTTAAAGGTGTCTAATTGCTATGAAATTTTAAATTAGAGGTCCTTAGATGGTAATTAGACCATTATGCTTAGTATGGACAAAAATGGGCATGGTTAGTGAAAATTTTCAAAGTTTAGGTGAAGGGTATTTTGGTAATCTAGCAAATAAAGCCAAACTAACTAAATAAAAGTCTTCATCTTCATCAATTTTTCCCCCATGGCCGAATATTGCAAGAGAAGACATAGCTAGGGGTTTGGCCATTTTCAAGCTAGATTGTAAGTTTGTTCTAGCCCCGTTTTTAATGATTTTTATGTTTTTGATATCCTTGTAACCTAATCTAGCTTTTCCAAGGACTATTTTAAAGTATTATCAAAGTCCAAAATTTTACCCATGATAAATATTTGTGTATTTTGATGTCTAATGGTAGACAATGTATGTTTGGTGTTAGATAAACACCATTTACTAAGTGATTTTTGATGAAAATGTCAAAAAGGACTTATTTGTAAAAGTTATAAAATATGTAGTAGAAGTGTGATTTAATGAAACATGTGGACTGTTATGAGTATGAAAATGGTTCGACTAGGCTTGGGTTTTGATGAAATTGACTATATTTCATTTTGCGAGCCTAGGGACTAAAGTGTAAAAAGTTAAAAAGTTAGAAGAAAAAATGTAATTTTTGCCATAAGGTGTTTTTGGGATTAAATTGAATAATGTGATAATTGAATAAGCTAAATTTGATATTATAGATCAAGAAAGATGAGGTTCTAACCTAGACCGATGAAAGAACAAGATTGTGGACTAAATCGAATAATTATCCATTTTGTTCTGAGGTAAGTTTGTATGTTAAAAATATGCTTTAGAATAATTGTATATAAATTCTTTAATAATGCATGAATTGTATGTTTGATTTTGTGAATGAGTATAATCCTACGAACGAGTCCGAAGACGAATCGATAAGCAAGAAATCCCGTTTGAACCTTAGATGTAACGCCCCAAATTTTTGGGCCTAGATGAATTGGGCTTTGGCCTTTGGGTCTTAGAAAATTTTTAAGTGAGTGAGAAAATTTCAATTGGCATGTGGGCTTTGAGGGTAAATGAATTTAGAGTGTCTAGGGGTGTTGGAGATGTCTTGGGATCAAGTAAGGGTATAGGAAAAATTTTGGTTTTAGCCCCAAGGGAACTGTGACTTCAGTTAGTAGGCCTTTTAAATAAATGAAGAAGAAAAATGACACAAAAGAGCTTGTGGTGTAGTGGAAAAGTGGCGCCACTTAGGGAGCAGGGAGGTGGCGTCATTAGCAGGCAAAGGAGTCCAAGGTTCGAGTAGTGGCATGGTATTTTATTGGGGTATTTATTTTGCAGATTGGACGGCCAGAGTTTGTGTTGGATTTGAACTCTAGCTTTGGAGAGTTTGAATTGGTCTTGTAAGATGGTTGTGGAGGAAATCAAGGAAGGATAAGGGGAGAGTATCTTAGAGAAAATTGAGGATGAGATTGAGGAGTTATTAGGGATAAAAGTTAGGAGCTGAGAACTGTGAATAGTT
Source organism: Gossypium rotundifolium (assembly GCA_025506655.1). Lineage (NCBI taxonomy): Eukaryota > Viridiplantae > Streptophyta > Magnoliopsida > Malvales > Malvaceae > Gossypium > Gossypium rotundifolium. Next base: position 152,823,520 of record CP106727.1, on the reverse strand, counting down.
GATGCCATTTTGGGAAGTGGGAAGTGTATAAATTCGACTTAGGAGGGTAGATGAGTTCCGTTTTTGGGTCTTTTAGGGGGTATTATGATTTTTTCATTATGGATTTCAGCATTTAAGGAGTTTTGCAAATAGGTCAGTCTTTCTTTCTTTACAGAATATCCTATAGTTACCCTCACACAAGCACATTTGATCTTTTTCTTTTCTTCTTGTTACCTTTTCCAAACCCTCTAAAGCTAAATAATTCCACCCTCCCTTTGCCGAAATTCTTTTTATGCCGTCATTATTTCTTCAACCTAGCCGATTCTTGTGTAAGTACTTTACTCTTTCAGTTGATCTTGCTAGAACCGACTTCTCATCTCCCTCACTCTTTCTAAATCGATTTTGGTAGGGGATTGATATTGAATCTTTGTTCTTCAGATCTATGCTGAATTACTCTTTATGCGTTTGGGGATTTGGGTAAGTATTCTTCAATTTTGGTTTTGAAGGTTGGTAAAGGTGACTTAAGATGGATATAACTCACTTATGGTTCAGTTTTTAATAATTAAGATTGATGCAGATTTAAGAAGTACTTGTGATTTGTGATCGAGGGAAAGCTATTAATGCTTAGTGTTTCAAGTAAGGTTAAGATGAGACTTTGGCTTTTGGTAAAGTATTCGATAAGTATTTGTGATTAATCATTGAGTGACATCATTTGTAGGATCGTAGCTAAGGAGATCGCAGCGCGTTTTGTTGTCAGGTGTGTACATACACTATACATACACAATGGATTGGGAAATTTCAAAATCTTGAAAGTTTGGCTTTGGTAGTCTTACAAGTGTGTGAACACTCGTATGAGGGAAATGGAATCAATAACAGAGACCCCATGAGAGATCTCATGGACTTGGGTCGTGTTATGGTCAACTGGGCTAGGATGGGAAAAATGGGACCGATAGGCCGTGGGCTCAAAATAGGTGAATTTGATGATTTGGTAATAAGTGATGAACTAGTCTTTCTGGTTACATGGCTTGGAATTGATTTAGGCCAGATGGGCCATATGAATGTGATTGGGCCAGACGAGCCATATGAATGTGATTTGGGCCTAATGGGCCATACGAATGAGATTTGGCCTGGTGGGCTATATGAACATATGTGAATTTGTTTGGGCTTTGTAAGGGGTCGTGGGCTTAATATTTGGTAAATTGCTTAACCTTGCATAAAACTTTAATAATTAACTAATTGTGACCGTAGACAAGTCATAAGCTTAAGGTGTGGCAATGGGTATATGCATGGATAAGATTGGATCTAGGGGGAGCTTGGTACTTAAGCGGTCTTAATGACTCACGTCCTTTTCTCTGGAATCCTACTTGGTGCATAGTATCTGTGCACTTTAGCCAACGAGGACTTGATAATGGGCCAAGGTAAGTAATAGACCCATAACAAGGAGAAATGACTGGAATGCCCTAAGGGCAAAAATGACTAAAATGCCCCCATGTGTTGAATGTAAGATTTATGGATGTTACATGTACATTTGCTACATTCATATGATATTCTGTTTAGGATAAATATGGGTAGGAATTATGGAATGGAGGAAGTATATGAGGATCGCATGGTTGCTTAACAACTATGGATCCACCGATGGCTTTTTAAGCCCATTATATGATTAGCAGCTTTGCTGCAACGTTAGGTAGTACCGCAATGGGCTACCCTTAATGCGTATCGGATGGGTGGATCGATTTAGAAATCCCCACAGATGTGTTTCGACGAGACAGAGATGATGTGTACCGGATGGATTATTTGGGGAGGGTTTGCATAGCATTGCATGAATGATATTATTATGTTAATAATATGATATGTATGCTATTTGTTTGAAGAGGTTCGTACACACTGAGTTTTTGAAAACTCTCTCTCTCTTTTATTTTTCTCAGGTGATCCTCAGTAGGCGGTTCGACGGACGGAGGGACTCAGAGGTGGCCAACTAGCAAGACGAGACTTATTTTTCTTAATATCTAAATTCTAGATTTGAAGTTATTTTATTTCAGATTGTAATAAGGTTTCCCTTTAGTTATTATTCCATTACTTCCACTATGCATTGTAATTTTGAAATGGAACCTGGATTTATTTTTTTAAGTATATTTCAAGTTTTTTTTTTTGAAAATAATTTTGTTTTAAGAACGAGCTTCCGTTGTCAAAGGAAATTTTTACATAGTAATAAGAAAATGGTTTTTGGCTACATCTCATTTTGAAAGCAAACTGGGTTTTACTTAACTTTTCTCTAGAAGGGTTTTCAATGAAAACAAGGTTTTCGCAAAAAATACTTCAATGTGACACGCCGGATTCAGCCTAACTTCTAGGCCGGGTTTGGGGTGTTACATTAGGAATAGGTTAGGATACAAGTGACATGTCACTAGGGCCATTATGTGTTATGTGATTATGTGATCCGAGTGCTGGTCTCATACGTCCCACCACTGGCTGAGTATACCAACATATGTTGTGGATACTTGATAGCTTGTATGAGTAGCACCGTGTAGCTACATCTTAACTGACAACTTATGTGAGTAGGCCCGTCAATAGCTCGAGAGCGAGCGATTATGTGATATGAGACTTAGGTATCTTTGGCTACATATGTGGCACTTAGTGTGCAATGTTTCCTGAGTATCCGACATGTTTATTCCTAGTGGTTCATGGGTATGTCAAAGATGAAAGTATGTGTACATTCATTTTGAGATGGCTCAAGTATGTATGTAAAGCTTATGCTTATTAGATGTGTGAAATGATGATTATGAGGTAAGTTTTATGATTGGATAGATTGTGATTATGAAACTATGGTACGTTCACATTTGATTATGTTATGTTATTTGAATGTTATGTGGATGGTAGGGTTGCTTATTTCTTGCATACGAGCTTACTAAGCTATATAGCTTACTCGTTTATTTCCCATGTTTTTATAGCATCGCCAAGCTAACTCAGAATCAGAGATCGTCGGAGATTCGAATCACACTATAAAACTCTCATTTTGGGTATTAATGGTCTTAGCATTTTTAGTGTATGGCATGTATACGGACTTGGTCATTTTGTTATATGTGTCATTTGCAATGTGGCCAAACGTATTGGCTTATAATGGTTAATGATTTCATTTTGTATATGGCCATGAATGATGGCTTATGTTGGTAGAAGTATATTTATATGTTGATATCATTCATGAATGTGGAAACTTGCATGACTTGTATTGATAGATCATGATGTTTATGCATGTTAGAGGTTAGCATGTGTATGTGATGTTAATACCTTGGTTGTGGATGTTTTGGTTGCCTAAGTATGCCATGTGTTACGGCTTGATTTTGGGGCTAGTTGAAATAGTGGTTTTAGAACCACTAATTTGAGGCCGAAAAATTATTTTTAATATTATTTTATGTGTTATAGCATGAATATATGAGTACATGAAAATTTTGGTGAATTAATTTTAGTGATTACTTGCTTAATTTCGGAAAAAGGCTAAATTGCATAAATTGCGAAAGTTTTGTTCTACAAGCTAAAGGTGTTAAATAGCTATAGAACCTTAAATTGGAGGTCCTTAATGTGCAAATAGAACCTTAGAAGGGTGATGGCCGGCCATAAGGGACAAAGAAATGAAAATTGGTCAAAGTTGGTGGTATTAGGTGACTTAATTGAAAAATAAAAAAAATAAAGAGAAATGATATCATCTCTTCATCTTCCTCCCTACTACCGAAATTTTTAGCAAACTTAAGGGTTTTGAGAGCTCAAAATTTCAGTGAAACTTTTCTTTTGCAAGTAAGTCATTTTGATGGACAGTTTTGTTGATTTTTGTGTTTTTGGAACCCTTGTAGCTTAATCTAGCTAATGACGGGACTATTTTGCACTATGGTTGAAAGTCTAGGGTTTTTCCATGAGAGCATTAGTGTTGTTTGTTGAATTTTTATGGAAGAAAATGAATCTTGGTTGTTAAAGAAACAACTTATGTGAAAGGGGTTTCCATGAATACACTAAAATGGACCTTTTTTGTAAATGTTGTAAAATAGGTAGTAAATGTGTGAAATGATTGGATTTGTGAATTTCTATAAGCTTAAAATAGATTCGACTAGGCTTGGTTAATGAGGAAATTTGATGAAAATCATTTTACGAGCCTAGAGGCAAAAATCGTAATTATGTGAAAGTTTAAGGGCAAAATGGTAATTTTGGAAAAATAAGAATTTTGAAATGTCTTGATTAATGTGATGATTAAATGAGTGAATTTTATCATTTTAGATCAAGAAAAATAGAGTCCAGACTTGTACCGGGCAAAAACTAAGTTATTAGATTAAATCGAACAAGTCGCCCATATTTTGTATATAGAGGTAAGTTGTACGTAAATAATACAATACAATTGTTATTATGCATTAAAAAAATTTATATTGCATAAAATGTTTGATATTTTTGTGAATATGCATGATGAGAATTGATGTAGTAAAAACTTCCGATTGAACCATAGGAATAGATCGAATATCCATGCCATGACATTAGGGATATTTGAGAGCCAGTGTAAGACCATGTCTGGGACATGGCATCGGTCTCGATATGTAAGCCTGTGTAAGACCATGTCCGGGATATGGCATCGACGTTGAGATGAGAGCTAGTGTAAGACCATGTTTGGGACATGGCATCGGCCTTGATATGTAAGCCAGTGTAAAACCATGTCCGGGACATGGCATCGACATTGAGATGAGAGCTAGTGTAAGACCATGTCTGGGACATGGCATCGGCCTCGACATGTGAGCCAATGTAAGACCATGTCTGGGACATGGCATCTATATCGTACCTTTTTATGTGAGGCTAGTCGGGTATCCTTTGGTATTCTGACTAGTTCAACGGGTAATTTAAAGCTTGTGTCAAAAGTGAGAAGTTATAACTGTGCTGTAAGTGATACAGGTGCTTACATGAAATTCATGAGAAATGAGCTCGAATTATGCTGTATGAGTAGTAAGGATGAAAATGAGCAAGTTATGCCTTTAATTATTTTAGAATTATGTGCAAGTTTATAATATGCTATGAGTATGATAATGCATGGAAATTGTTGTTAATTATTTAAATGTGACTTACTAAGCTTTATGCTTACTCCTTTTCTTTTCCATTTTCTTATAGTATTGCCAAGCTAGCTCAGGGATCAAAGGACGTCGGAGGCTCGACCACACTATCAATATGAACATTTGGTATAGTTAGATTTATCATTTTGGGTATGGCATGTATAGGGACTTGGTCTTTTGTCAAGTGTCATATTGTTTTGGCCAAATGTGTTGGCTTGTCTTGAACTTTGATTCATTTTGTATAAGGCCATGGATGATGGCTAATGCTTGTTATTGATGGAACTAAATGATGATGTTTTTCATGAATGATAAAATTGCATGGTTGTGTGTTTAGTATGTTAGAGCATGAATGAGTAGGTTGCATGATTGAATTGATAATGTATATGTGAATTGGTCTTGCTTGATGTGGCTTATTTTGGTGAAATTTAGGGTGGCAAAAAGGGCTTGCTAAATAGCCTTGATTTTGTCCCCACGGATAGACACACAGGCGTGTATCTAGGCCATGTGTGACACACGGTATGCCCCATAATCCAGCCAAAGTGTTTGTCCCCCTGCACCCTAAGTTGGCAAAATAGAATGCCCAGTAGTAACCACACGGGATGAGATATGGCCATGTGTCTCAACCATGTGGATGACACGGCCATAGAACATGGACATGTGCCCAGGCCATGTGAAGTCTGCACCTTAAATGCAAAATTAATTTTGCTACATGTCCTAGCACACAGGTGTGTGTCTTGGTCGTGACCATATGATGTTGCTGACGTCAGAAATAGAATGTCAAGGTTTTTACACACGGGTCGAGACACGGGCGTCTTCCAGGCCATGTGAAAACCCTTGTAGGTTCGGATGAGAAATAAATCCACACGAACATGGGATATGGGTGTGTCACTATATGCTTAGTCCGTGTGAGTTACACGGTTCTTTATTATGGCCATGCTATTAGGTCACACGGGCATGTCACTCTTCCACACGGGCGTGTGTAACATCCTAAAATTAGGGGTTCAACATTTTGTGTTATTCTATGTGTTTGGCTAGCTAAGCTTGTTATGTGGGTGTGTTTGGAGGTCTTGGAAAGGCTCGGGGTCGAGCCTAGGCCCAAGTGAAAGTTTGGTTTTTGAGTACTTTGGTGGGGTGAGCTAGTGAAAGCAGGACTTAAGGTTAATTAAGTGTATTTTGTTATCACAAAATGAGCATATGGCTTAGTGGTGTTGGCGTCAGCATGCATGCAAGGGGGAGTGGGGTTCGACTCCCACATGCTACAAGAGGAGTTATATTTTTGTGCTCAGGAAGGGAGGAAGCTGAGTGGAGTTCAAACTCTACAGAGAGAGAGAGAGGACATGGTCAAGCTTTTCAAATGGGTGATGGAGAGTGGATTGTGGAGGAAATAGGGGAGAGAATCGTGGGAAAAGAGTGGGAGGTAGTAGTTGGCCGGTTGTGGGTTGTGTGGGGAGGTGAAATTCGGCTAGGGGGTAGGGGGATGCATATTCGGTCTTGTGAGAGGTTGTGCGCCGAAATTTCCTTGGGGTTTTCTTGTTTTTTTTCTCTCTGAGATTTTGTGCAATTGTGTGCTATTTGCTTAGTGCATTTTGGGTTACTTTCACACGTACCAATTGGTTGAAAACCTTACTCTTCTTTCCTTCTTCATCATTTCTTTCTTCTAGCCGAAACTCACTCCCTATCATTCTCCTTTTTGCATCTTCTTCTACACCATTAACACCATAGCCGAAACTCCCTCTTCTTCTTCAGTGTATAGCCGAAACTTCCTCTTATTCTTCAGTATTCCTTCTACTCTTTTCTTCATCAATTGAGTTTCTCTTTTCATCTTTTAAATCAGCTTCTCTCTTCTTTTGTCAATAGCCGAATCAAGAGTTCTTGAGTCTTGCTACTAGTGCCAAATTTTACTATTCCATTCGGCTCATTCTTAATACTAAGGTAATGGTTCTTTTTCTTTCGTTCATGTTTCTTTTTGGTTCTTTCTTCTCTTGGCTTGGCTAGGTTGAACCTTAACCACTTGTTGTAATCTAAAACTCCTTTTGTTCTCTTTTGGGAAGGGCCGAATCAAGACATCCTCGTCTACTATTTATCTTTCTCTTAGCCTTGGAGTTTGGAAGCTGGTTGGTAGGTAAGGTGATGGCCGAATATGGGGTGGTCAATTCTTGTGCTATTTGATGAGGTTTTGGGGCTGTATAGCTATTTTCTTTTTGGACTTGGGGCAACATTGCTAACTCGTGTTTTATTTAGGGTCCCAATCTAATATCCAAGGGAGTAACCAACACTCAAGGGTAGCAAAGAAGTGTCGTTATTCTTGGTAAGTAGTGGGGTGTGTTGTCGTTTTCAATATTAGAGTTATGTCATATTTTGATTGAGACTAATGGTGAAGGATATGGATTCTTAGGTGCGTAATCTCAAGGATTCAATCTACGCTCATAGTAGGTGTGTAATCTCACACCCTTCTGATTGACTACATGTGTTGACTTGAAATCGGCCAAAAGCCGAAAAACTAACATTTATGACCTCACGAGCGTGCGAACGCTCATAGCGGTAGTTTGAGAAACCAATCGTGACATTAAGTCGAAGAAAGTGTCACGAACACTCTCGCGATACCGAGGCTGTAACGGGCCTAACTGGGCTGAAATGGGCCTAATGGGCTCTTCGGCCCATTTGGGCCAATTTGTTGGGAAAGCAGCTAAAGATAGATCCAAATGCGAAATCTGCATATCCGGGATCGAAACCCCGCATTTTGGACCACACGAGCGTGTGGGCCCATTTGGGCCCAAAATGGATTTCAGGCCCAATAGCTCCGTAGAGACCCAGATAGGGCCCCCTGTCGCTCGAGGCGGCAGAAGGCCTTCGGAAAGGCCGTTAATGCAAAATTACTGAAATACCCTAGAGGGTAAATGACTGTTATACCCCTAATGGTAGGTTAAGAGATATGTATGATATATGTATATGACTGACTATGATTTGACATACTGCATACACGGATTATTATGTCATGACATGTTGCATGGGTTCGGGATATTGATGGTCGGGGAAGTGTAATCTGATGGCTCTGCCACATATTCTGGTGACTTTGTCACAATCTGTCTGGTGGCTATGCCACGCATATTTTGTTAATTTGGTGGCATTGCTACAAACTCTGTAATGAGCAGCGTGACTGCCATCGAGGTGTGTAGCGGATGGAGGGTTGATTGGAGAAATCCCCACAAGTGTGTTGGGTTGGTACGGGTGGTGTGTAGCGGATGGATTATTAGGTTGGTTGGGGTGCATTGCATAATTTATCTGCTTTACCATGCTAATAGGGCTCAAGCCCAGTTCATTTCCGTATAGGCTTGGGCCGCTTTATACATGTGGGCTAAGGCCCAATGCATACATGGGCTCGCCCAAGATTTGTCTGAATGGGGAATTACACACTGAGTTCTTGTAACTCACCCTCTGCTTTAATTTTGCAGGAAATTCCCAGCATTGAGGATTTGGAGTCGAGGTGGACTCTGTGGTGGCCATACATCGTAACATTAGTAAATCTTGTTTTACTTCACTATAAATTTTATCTTAATCTGGGTTTATGTTTTGTATTAAGGCCTTTGGGATTTATTTTGGTTTTAACTTTTAATTCGGTTATTATTTATTGTTAAGTGTTCAATAATGGGTTTTCTAAAACGTTAACACCTTTTTTCCAAAATGTTAACGAACGATTTACAAACTATAATTGATAAAACTCTGGGTTCTCCTAAACGTCGAAAATAGTTTTCAAATATATCACATTTTCGCAATTCGTTGAATTTGATTTATGCTACAAACAAGTTTCGGGAATAATAACATTAATAACAACAAAGCTCGAAGTTTTGTTAAAAAGTTATGAACAACTTTTCAATGAACACGTAGTTTTTATATAACCTTTCTGTGACATACCAGATCCGATCATAACGTCTAGGTCGGGTTTGGGGTGTTATAGCGTGTGCCCCTATTTTTTTGTGACATTTTCCAAAGTTTTCTAAAGAACTTGGTTTGGTCCCAAACTGTTTCTAAAGTGGCTTTGGGCCTCGTAGGCTCATTCTAAGGATTTTAAGACAAAGTTTGAAAGGTTTTAAATTTGAATGAAATCTCATAACCCGAAATTGTTTGTATGAATGTTTTTAAGTAAGGTAACGCCTCGTACCCTATACCGGAGTCAGATACGGGTAAGGGTTGTTACACTTTGAATTGTGCCATTGAATTGGTGTAAGTGTAGGTGTAAATGAGGGTGGCAAATGGCTTGGTAAATAGCCTTATTTTTTCCACACTAGTAGACACACGGGTGTGTGTCTAGGTCGTGTGTGACACACGGTCCGCCCCACGGGCATGTGTCTTGGTCGTGTGTGCTACAAGGCCTTGAACACGGGCATGTGCCCCGGCCGTGTGAAGTCTACACCTATTTTATGTAAAATTATGAAAATTAAATTGACCACACGGCCTAGCATACGGGCTTGTGGCACAGACGTATGGCACAAGTCAGAGAACATCCTAAATTGAGCATGACCTGTAGCATGGGCGTGTCTCAGGGTCACACGGGCGTGTCCCTTGAACCACAAGGGCGTGTGACCCCTGTAACATGAAAAATTTTCTAAGTTTTGTAAAATTTTCTAAAGTTCTCGGTTTAGTCCCGAACCACTTCCAAAGCATGTTTTGGGCCTCATAGGCTCGTATAAGGGACTTTATGATTGAATATGAATAGTTTTAATTTGGATGCAAATTTATGACTCGGAATTGTGTGAATACTTGTGTTATAAGTCCGGTAATGCCTCGAGCCTTGTTTGATGTCGAATACTGGTAAGGGGTGTTGGACCTTTCCCAAATAATAGTTGCCAATTGAACACGGAATAGTAAAGCTCCCAGGATCTTTCATTTTGGGGGGCAACTTATTTGTTCGAGCACTACAACCCTCTATGAGTGCAATAGTTTCCATATCATTGAGCTTCTTCTTCTTGGACAAGAGCCACTTCATAAATTTCCCATAATTTGGAATTCATATAAGAGCGTCTACTAAAGGAATATTGACCTGAAGTTGCTTTAGTGTGTTCAGGAACTATTGGTACTGCTTGTCCTGCTCATTCTACTTGAATCTTTGTAGAAAGGATAAGGGTGGAGATACATCTGATTGCGCAGACACCTTTGGTTGCGTCGACATTTTTGAGGGTCAGACATTATGTATATAAGAGACAATTTGTGGAAATTTTTTTCTGGTATATTGACAAGCTCTTCAGATTCAACTTTCTCACTAGGGATCACTTCACCAATATCTTAAGGTCCAATAGTAGAGTTTGTAGTTAACTCGCTAGTCTTTTTACCACTCCTATGTAACACCCCTAACCCGTATCCGTCGCTGAAATAGTGTTACGTAGCATTACTGGACTTATTTCATAAACAATCATGCATTTCTCATGCATTATTCATATCCAATAAGATGCATTCACAATCAATCATAATGTCCCTAATACGAGTGTAATACCCTGAAATAGGGGTTATTTGTAATTGTAATGTTTTGCATGAGTACGGATTGTCGTGTTGTTAAGTGAGATGTCCTAGGGTTTAGGAATAAACCAAGAGTAGGCTCGAGCTATAGGAAAATTTTTGTTTTTAAGTTTTAATTAGAAAGAGCTGAAGGAGCTAGGGATTAAATGTAATTTGTGGGGAATTTAAAGCACAAGAAGAGCTAGTAGCATAGTGGAAGTGGCGCATGAGTAGTTGCTTGAGGGGAATGGTTCGAGTAACATGGAGTACATTTTAGAGACTTTATTTTGCTGCATCTTTACATCAATTGTCGGCCGAGCTCTATAGTTGGTAAGTTGAACTTTAAATTTTTATGGCAAGATGACAAATAGTTTAGGTAAGCTTGAACTTGGAGAAAGGAATCATTTTGATTAAGGAATGATAAGGGGACATAAGGCTTGGATTAAGGATGCAGTTTTTGGAAACTTTATAATGGCCAACTTGTCCATGTATGTGGACGACATTATGGTCTAGGGGAGGGGTGACCGAATTTTGTTGAAGGATTTGGTAGGTTGGTAGCTATTTGGTCATATTCCTTAGCATTTTGTACATTATTTTCTTTTCTCTCAAAAACTCTTTCTCCTAAATCGAATTTGAGTAATAGGTAAGCTTTTGTTTTGGTTATTCTTGATCAATTGGTATTGTTTTCTTCTCCTCTCAAACTCTTTTTCTCTTTGTGCCGAAAATATTCTACCATTGAAGGGAGGCATTTTTCTCTCATCTAGTTCTTTTTCTTCCTTGACCGAATCTCTTTCTCCATCTCTCTCTTTTTTTTTTCTATTTTTGCTCAAAATCGAAAGTGCCCATCTCCTCCCTTTCATCTTTTTCTTTTCTTCTCTCAAACTCTTGTGCCAAAATCCTCTCCACCTTCCATTGCCGAATTCCCTCTCTTGCATTTCACTTTCTTATTCTTTCTTTTTCCCCAACCGAATCTTCCTCCATCATCTAACACAATTGCCTAATCTTCTTTCTTTCTTCTAGTTTAATTTGGCCAAATATCAAACAAGGGTAGATCTTCTTTGGGTTCTTCTCTATTCGATTTTAAAGAAGGGTAAGTGTTCTTAGCCAAAACTCCATTCTTACTTTCTCTTTCTCTATGTTGACTCTCATAAGACGAAAGTCAAATTTTGGTATTTGTTAACAAGATTTCTAATTATCTCCTAGATTCTTCGGGACTTTGGAAGCAGTCGATCTAAGCCTCTATTCTCTGACAATCGATTTTGGTAAGTCAAGTGGTAAGGATTTATGTTGGTTCATCATTCTTTAAGTGGTGGAAAAGCCGAAGGCTATTGAGATTAAAGTTTGTTATTGGCCGAATGGTCTATGTTATTAATCTAAGTGTTGGCCAAACGTAGGGCAAGGAGATCTAGTGCAGTAGATCGGGTCTTTGGGATTTAAAACTTGAGATAGTAACAGGTGTGTAACTTGCACATTTATAACTTGGTAATATTTTAATAACCTAATCATGTTTTCTTTAAAAGCCTAAAATTATGAGATCTTGATATGATGCCTTATGGGTATGAGCAAGGATTTGGGTAAGTCTGTTTCGATATGGTTTTGCTATATGGTGCATAATAATATGAGTTATGATACATTTGCTTAATGTTGCATATTAAAGCATGATGGCATGATTTGCACTTGTAATGCATGGGTATGGGTGATATGAGAGGAGGGGGAAGATTTGATATCCGTGTCTTTGGGACACTAGAGGTTTGGCACCTCCAGTGGTTTGGTACCATAGTTTATTTTGTGACTTTGGGTCACCAGAGATTTGGCACCTCATAGCGACTCGTCCCAGTGGCTTAGCACCACAGTGGGTTGGCCCCACATTTGTTATATCGAGATTGTCGCCAGTGATTTGGTATCACAACGTGGGTTGGCCCCACAGATGGATTATTTGTGACTTTGGGTCACCAGTGGTTTGGCACCACATTATTATTGCATATCGTGACTTTGGGTCACCAGTGGTTTGGCACCACCAGTGGTTTGGTACCACACGGGGTAGTAAAGGAGTTATGGATGGCTAGGTTGGGTGCATTATCTATATTACTTGGTTATGAATTGTGCATGTATGTTGCATTAACCGGGAAGGATTTATGCATCGAGTCTTGGTGACTCACCTTCTCCTTATCTTTTCAGTGATTCAGAGATCGCGGATGAGGAGCCGGGTAGGAGTCGAGGTGGCCATTCAATAAATAAACTCAGTTTTTTATGGACTTTGCTTTGGGTACTTTATTTTATTTAAATTTGGTTTCATTTATTTGGGTTTGTAATACGGACTTTTAAGTTATACTTTTGGACTATTTATATGCTTTGGGATTGTTTTAAACATGGCTAAGTAAATTACTTGACAAATTTTAATAATATGAACGCAATGGTTTTCAAAACTTTACCGTCGGGTAATACAAATCATTTAATAATAAATGACAATTCAAATGTTTTCGACAACTTAAATGATTTTCAAATTTAAGTTTTCACACTCAAATGCAAACGGTTTTCAAGCAATCATTCGGATTTTTTTTTAAAATGACATAAATGATTTCTAACCTATGGATCGATAACTAAGTTTTAGAGATTGATTTTCGGGATATATAAGTAAGCTATCGGTCTTTAACTAATCATGCACCTGATTTCTACAAACATTAGACATCTAAAGAATTTTGTCTAAAACTAAACCGTCAACTCGATTTTCTTCAAAACTTTTTCCCTGTGACATGCCAGATTCAGTCGTGGTGTATTGACCGGGTTTGGGGTGTTACAACGAGCCTACGAGGCCCAAATAATGCATTAGAAGTGTTTCGAGACTAAATCGACAACTCAAGAAATTTTTGGAAAATATAGAAAAATTTTTGAAATGCAGTGGACACATGCCCATGTGTCCCGGCTGTGTGTCTCACACGGCCAAAGACATGCCCATGTCACAAGCCGCGTGGGCATTCAAAATGGGATCACATGGCCGTGTCCTAGCCCATGTCTGACCCCGTGTAACTCCCTGACTTGGGTTACACAGCCAACCACACGCCTGCAGACTAGACTAGTGTACCTCAAAATGGCCTCACACACCTGTGTCCCAAGTCTTGTGCTAGGCCATGCCAAACCTGTAAGGTGTACTGACTTATGCCACATGGCCAAGTCATACCCCCATGTGCTGGGCCATGTGGAGCATATTGACTTGATTTCTAATTAAACACAAGGGGACACACGGCCGTGTCACACATAGCTGAGACACACGCCCGTGTCTCTACCCGTGTAGAAAAAAATAGGCTAATTTCCAAGCCATCTTTCTCACCCTATCTTGCAATCACTTACACAAACCAAAATGCATATTACCATATCTTCAAATGGTATTTAAACTCATCTAAACTAAGTTCAATTCATGCTATATCAATGTCATCAACCACAAGACACACAATTATCACTATTTGCCATTCAATTTCATACCAATTTCATATTCACAATTCACCTATATCGGCACTTTTAATTATGCATCATTTTACCTAGAACTACATGCTAATTCAATCTCAATACACAACCATTTGTTATACAAAATAATAATTCACAACAATCATTCACATAGCCATTTTACACAACATACTAAAAGGTTGTTTGCACATATATACACATCACCAAGTATACCAAAATAAGCCAAATCACATGGCTATACATATAACCAAATCATACTTCATTTACAAGCCAAATAAAATGGCTAAAACCGTTACCAACATATAGGCCATAACTCCTATACATGCCATATAACCAAAATACATAAGTTCAAAAGTACCTAAATGATAGCTTGATATTGTGATGACATCTCTAACGACTCCCAAATCCGAGCAAGCTTCGATATTCACTATAAAACACAGAAATGTAAACTGAGTAAGCTATAAAGCTTAGTAAGCTCGCATAGTTAATAAGTAAAACTCACCATTCATTCACCATTTTAAGTAATATAACACAATATACTACAAAACCATTTAATCATAAGGTTAATATATATTCATTCACATAATAATCATGAACTCACAATTTCATGGATTCAATACTCATATGAATTTACCTATACCGATACGTAACTATCTCTCACCATTTCATATCTTCAATATACCGTTTAACCATTTGGAATAATATCAAATGCTCAGGAATCTCGCACCCAAGTGCCAATACAAGGCCGAAGCCATCTCAATGACATATCTCATATAATGTTCACTCTAGAGCTATCAATGGGTCTACGCTTCACAAGTGACTCGAATCCGCAATACATGCTTGGGATAACTTAGCCAATCAGAGAACGTAGAACGATAACTTAGCCAACTGTAGAACGTACGGACCAGCACCCAAACACAATAACCCCTAATGACATGTCATTCGTATCCTAATTTATTCCTAAGGTTCAACCAGATTTCACATTGTCAATCTCCGTCAAACATTTTCGTAATATTCTATTCGCAATTAATTCAATAATAAATCATTCAAAACATAATTATATTAATACTTATTAACATACGAACTTACCTCGATTCATAAAAATGACGAAATGGATTGACTAGTCCAATACTTTGTTTTTTCCCTGATCTAGATTTGAACATCATTTTTCTTAATCTATATAATATCAAATTTAACTTACTCAATTATCATACTATTCAATTTAGCCCAAAAATCACATTATGGCAAAATTATACATTTTCCCTAATATTTCAACTTTTTTATAATTTCGTCGCTAGCTCATAAAAACCAAATTCATGCAATTAAGTCCCTACCCATGCTAGCCAAATTTCCCTTATTAACATAGTAGCCCATATTTTTCATTTATTTCACACATTTACCATAAAATTTTCATATTTCACAAATAAATCCCTAATTGACAATTTTATCAAAAAATCACTTAACAAATGTTGTTTATCTAACAACAGCCATTCATTTTCTACCATCAAACATTAAAATACACACATATTCATCAATGGTAAAACCCTAAACCTTTAATAGTTTTGCAAATTAATCCCTGGGATAGCTAGGTTAAGCTACAACGATCTCAAAAACATAAAAATCAATAAAAACGGACAATAATCACTTACAAATGGAAAAATAGCGTTGGCCAAATGTTAAGCTACCATGGCTTCTTTTCTCTTTGATTTTAGGTTGAAGATTGTAACATCCTGAAAAGGGCCTACGCATTTTCGGTTTAATTGTACAAAATGACATGTCTCATGTGTTATGAAAGTATTATGAACATTTTTGGAAACTTGGAAATGTAAGAAATGATTTAGAAATGTTAAGTTTCAAAAAAGAGGAAACTAAGGCAATGTGGCCTTAAGAAAATTAATAAAAGGAATTTGACACACAAACAGGCTTGTCAAAGTGGCTTGAAGGCACCACTTAAAAGCCCAGCAAGTGACGCCACAAGCTTGTGTGTTTGGGCCAGGGATCGAGTCACTTGGGAAGCAAATAAAAGAAATTTTATTTTGCTTCTAGAAGCAGAAAGGTGGACGGCATTATGGCTCTTAAAAGAGGAGTTTTATTCCCTTTAAAATTTTGGCTAAATAGGGGACAAATAATAGATTTAATATTAGATTACTTTAAGTGGATTATTGATGAGATTAATTAAGGTGATAAATAAAAGATAAAAATTTATCACATAGGAAGAGTGGTGGCCAAGTAGGGGACTCTAGCCTAGGAATTTCAGCAATAGAAGGAAAATAAGGCCATTCTTCATTCATTCTTTTCTCTTCAAGGAAGTCTCTGCCTAAATTCTCTAGCAAATTTCTCCATTCTTTTCTTTCTTTCCTCTACCGAATTCTCTCTGCCATTATTCTCTTCTTCTCTTTTCTTTTCTTCTTCTATTGCAAACACAATCAAAAGCCGAAGGTACCAATAGCCCTAGCCGATTTCCTACTAAGCCTCAAGAACCGAAATTGTGATACATATCAGGGCCATAGCCGAATAGTGCTAAGGGTTCAAGCAAGAGTTCCATCGAATTCTTCAGTAAGGGTAAGATTAGGTTCGATTCCCATTCTATTTCATTTAAGTCTATCAAAATTAAGATTCTAATACCCTCAATATATTGTTTCCGAAACCTTGAAGAGATCTTTCGGGATTTACTAAGTGTCGACTACAAGGAAGGAGAAGTTCTTTTCCCGAAGGTACACCATAGCCCGCGTGTTCCCTAGTTATTCGGTGAGTTTCGGGATTTAAAATTCACAAGGTAAGTACCTATAGCATTCGGCCAAGGCTTATTTTAGTGTTTGGATCTATCTTTTATCATCTTAAAAGCCGAAAACTAATATGTTAAAAGGATCTAGAGTTGGTCGAATACAAGGAAGGAGCATAAGCAATGTTTTGGGATTTGAGAATTTCAAGGTAAGTGTACTTACATATTCGGCCAAGGCCCTATCTTAAGTACTTAGATCTTTTTGTTTTAACCGAAAACTAACTGATTCAAGGGATCTAGTGAGTAGCTGATTTCAAAGGGGAAGAATACAAGTTTCCGGGATTTGATTTTTAATTCAATCGGCAACAAGGTAAGTTTTAGTGCACAAATCCTACTAGGATTTGGTTTTATGACCGAATGAGTTTTTCATTAAACCTTTAATATGGGTGAATGTAGGGAGTTAAAGATCTAAGGCGAGATCAATTTCGGATTTCAAGTGAAATTGTTAGTTTAATCGGTGTGTACACTACTTTTAATAAGATTCATGGCTATAATAAATATATGCATGTTTATAAGAATGTGAATATGGCTAAGATGCAGTGTTATGGTACAAAGTACTGTGCACGTTTCCTACTCCTACTAAGATTACTAAATATGTTATATTTAACATGTGAAAAGTGACATGAATATGAACTTAAGTATGATATGCATAATATGAAAATATGGGGCATTGGGTTATATGAGAAAGGAGAAGTGAATGTGGTGACTTTGGTCTCACTATCTGAATGTGGTGACTTCGGTCACATTATCTTAAGGTGGTAACTTCGGTTACATTATCTGAATGTGGTGTCTCATGACACAATTATTTAATCTGGTGGCTATGCCACGAATTTTATATGGGCAATGAGCACGTCGACTGCAATGACTGCCTTCGATGGTGTGTAGCGGATGGAGGGTTGACTTAGTAGTCCCCACGGTGTGTAGGTTGGTACGGGGATGTGTAGCGGATGGTATCTAGGTTTGGGTTCGGGATTGCATCATTATTATTATGTGAACATGATATGTATGGTATGCCTAAATCTGTTAAATTTTAGTGTTGGTTACACATTGAGTTTGTTGACTCACCCAGTTGTGGGAACATGTTTCAGGTGATGAACAGTGATGGACCGGGATGGCAGAACTTGTGGTGGCCATGCTCAGCTTAAAGTTTTATTTAATTTGGACATTTTATTTAAGTACTCTACAATTTTATTTTGGGTTTTATTTTATGTAATAAGGCCATAGTGATGATTTTATTGTTGTTTTTAATTACTATGTTACGAATTTATGTTATTTAAAGATTAAGTCAATTTAATTTAAAATAAACTTAAATATTTTGTCACCAAATAAATGGGTTTTTAATATAAAAATAAACTTGTTTTCAACTCGAGCCCAACCCACAAACAAACTATCTACAAAACACACAGCTTTCAAAGTAATCGAATAATTTTGAACTGGTTTCATCGAGGAACATACTGGACTGGTCCAGCTCGTGGTAGGGTGTGGGGTGTTTCATTTGGTATCGAGCCAGCTTTAAACTCTCACTGTGGTCTAAGGCCCAAACATTTTCAAATCGAGCCCAAATGAGTTTTATGGAAGTATTTCTGAAAATAGGCAAGTTTGATGGCATGGATCCTAAGTCTCCGACCCGCAGTCCACCAGGTAAGTACCCCTAACCATCTGTGTGATTATGTGATTTATAGAAGGGTAGAAAAGGAATGGAACATAGAATAGAATGATAGGTACTTGAGCCTAGGACTAGTCTACCCCAACTACTACATAAGACTTAAATGCCTAAGTAAACAAACCTATGGCTAAGTCAACCGAGTTAGGGTGTGGTAACTCCTGTGCGCATGTCTAGGATTGGATCCGGAAGAGCCTGGTATTTAAGCAGTCCTAGTGACTCACCTCCTCTTCGCAGGAATCCTACCTGGTGCGTAGCTTTGGTTCACCCTAACCGACTTAGTGGGTGTGGCAACCCTGTGCGCATGCCTAGGAATGGTTTCAGTGGGAGCTTGGTATTTAAGCAGTCCGTGCGACTCACCTCCTCTCCACTCGAATCCTACCTGGTGCGTAGCTTTGGTTCACCTTGACCAAGAAGACTCGGTCATAGGCTAAACCCAATAACTAAAACCCGAAAGGGAACTAGCCATTTTTTTAAAAAGAACCCTAATTTTAAAACTCTTAAAATCATTTTCTTTAATTTGTGAAAACTATTTTTCCCACACAATTTTCCTCAAAAATTTTGATTTATAAAATTACAAAAATACCCCTAGTGGTAAAATTACAAAAATACCCTTGTTTTATAAAAATGTCTAAAATACCCACAGTTCTAATCAACAATTTCATTATTTAATAACAAATCCAAAACCCTTATTTGCAAATTATCAAAATACCTTGATTTTGGAAAATTACAAAATTGCCCCTAACTTACCAAAATTTCCAAATGACTCGATTTCCAAAATTTTTGCAACTTCATCGTTTTGGAGAATAAATTTCTCAAAAAACCCTTAAAGTTTTGCAAATTTTGAAATAACAATCTACCCTGGTTTATTACCAAAATACCCCTAAAATTCAAAATTATCGAAATACCCCTAGAATTTCCAAATTTATCGAAAAGCCCGGATTTTAAAATTTCCAAAATACTTTTGACAAAATCACCAAGGAACCTTATTTGACAAATTATGAAAATACCTCAGAGGATAAATACATAAATACCCCTAGGTAGTGGAAAACAACAACAATGAAAACTACAACATTTCTCCGAATGAACAAAAGTTCATAATTGATTGATGGATGTATGAATGTGAAGACTGTATGCATGTATGAATACGAAAGAACCACTCTTAAAAATTCCTTTCATAAAACTTCGTCATGGATAATCAGTGGAATAAGGGCTAATTCATAAAACTTTCTTAAATCAGATTAAAGCGCATCGTTAGATATGAGTTCTAGAGGACGCGGTCGTCATGGACGCGGTAGAGAGAAGAATAACTGTGTCAAAACCCATTAGATCGAGTCAAGGGTCTGACAATGAGTTACCACCACCACCACCACCCCCAGCTGTTGGTGTTGAGCAGCAAGCTCAAACGAGGGAAGATGCTGTGTCGCAGGCTGTGCTGCGAGTTCTTGAGTTGGTGGCTGGTGTAGGAGGAAATTTGGGAGCTCGAAAGTCTGTGCCTAAGTGGCTCCGCACTAATGGAGCTGAAGTGTTTCGTGGCGTATCTGGTGTAGCACCCAGTACAGTCGAATATTGGTTGGAGGCAATCGAGCGCATTATGGATGAGATTGATCTGACCCCTGAGAAGAAGTTGAAAGGAATGGTGGCACTACTACGCGATGAAGCGTATCAATGGTGGTTAACAGTGAGGGATGGTGCCGCTGCTGAGGATCTGACCTGGGAGTATGCTAAGGAGGCATATCAGAAAAAGTATGTTGGCACACGATATATTGATGAACAAATGAAAGCTTTTCTGGGGCTGGTTCAAGAGAACAAGTCGGTAGCAGTGTATGAAGCTAAATTTCTGAGGTTAAGCCGATATGCTCGAGGAGTAGTGGCTATGGAGCATGAGTGGTGTGTGCGGTTTGAAGACGGTTAAGGGATGACCTAAGGTTACTGATAGCTCTACATCAGGAGCGGGAGTTTTCCACGTTAGTAGAAAAGGCTAAGGTAGCCGGGGGAATCAAGGACTCGGTTAAGCAGAGCTCTGATAGGAATAGACCCAAGAGGGGTTATGGGTCCTAAGGATCATCAGGAAATGTGCAGAAAAGGCCCAGAACTGATGGGCCGAAGGGTCAGCAAGTTGGTACAATCGTCCTTATGATCATTGTGGAAAGAAGCACCTAGGGGAGTGCTGGAAGAAGACGGGAGGATGTTTTAGGTGTGGGTCCAAGGACCATATGCTTAAAGATTGTCCTAAGAAACCGGATGAAAGTCGATCAGACTCGTAATGTTAATCAGTTGGTAGAGGAGGACAGAATTTCAACGAGGTCGTGGTTCGAATAACAGAGGTAATGGTGCCGGCAGAGGACGTGGAACACAAGGCAGAGGAGCTGCTAATACTGAGGTAAGGCAGCTGGGTTTGGTTTATGCGATTCACCAAAGGGAGGATGGAGACGCACCGGACGTCATAACCGGTACGTTCTTTATTTATGGCAAGCCTTATTATGCCTTAATTGATGTGGGCTTGACCCATTCTTATGTTGCCTGTAGTGTAATTGAAACACTGGGCCTAGACTCTGAACTTTCTGATAGGGAGATGATAGTAGTAAGCCCATTAGGTCAAACTGTAGTGGTGAATAAGATCTTTTGGAATGTATCCCTAGAAATTTAGGGAGTGAGCTTTCGGGCTGACTTAATGGAGTTACCCTTCGGAGAATTTGACCTCATACTTGGTATGAATTGGTTAGTAGAACACCGAGCCGTGTTGGATTGTGTGGCTAAACGAATGGAATTAAGGACCCCGGAGGATGAGGTGGTCATTATGATAGGAGAAAGAAGAAACTACTTGTCTAATGTAGTTTCGACTCTTAAGGCTGAAAAGATGGTTTGTAAAGGGTGCGAGGTATTTTTAGCCTTCATAAGTGCTTTGGATGGAAAGGAGGAAGGTGTCAATGGAGTTAAAACGGTAAGGGACTTTGAGGATGTGTTCCTAGAGGAATTAGCAGGAATACCCCCAAATAGGGAGGTGGAATTTGGAATAGATTTGCTACCGAGAACAGCTCCTGTGTCAATCGCTCCATACCGAATGGCGCCAAAGGAGTTAGTGGAGCTCAAGGCTCAAATCTAGGAATTACTTGACCGTGGGTTTATCCGGCCCAGTGTGTCTCCGTGGGGAGCACCGATTTTGTTTGTAAAGAAGAAGGATGAAACTATGCGTATGTGCATAGACTATCGTCAGTTGAATAAGTTGACCATCAAGAACAAGTATCCTTTGCCAAGGATTGATGACTTGTTCAATCAGCTTAAGGGGGCGGCAGTGTTCTCGAAGATCGACTTAAGGTCAGGATATCACCAGTTGAAAGTGAAGGAGGTAGATATCCATAAGACAGCCTTTAGGACAAGATACGACCACTATGAGTTTGTGGTAATGCCGTTCGGGTTGACAAATGCCCCAGCCGCGTTCATGGATATGATGAACCGAGTTTTCCAACCTTACTTAGATAGGTTCGTCATTGTGTTCATCAACGATATTTTGGTGTACTCTAAGACTGAAGAGGAGCATGATGAGCATCTCCGGATTGTGTTGCAAGTGTTAAGAGAGAAGAAGCTCTATGCCAAATTCACCAAGTGTGAATTTTGGCTCAAGGAGGTGGCGTTCTTAGGGCATGTGGTATCCGAAGAAGGAATAAGAGTGGATCCTAGGAAGATCGAAGCGGTGTTGGATTGGAAGCCAACTAGGTCCGTGGCTGAGATTCGAAGTTTCTTAGGTTTGGCAGGCTATTACAGAAGGTTTGTGGAAGGGTTATCGTATATAGCCGTGCCTTTGACAAAGTTGTTGAGGAAGGAAGTACCATTTGTATGGTCGGATAAGCAGCAGGAGAGCTTTGAGAAGCTTAAGAAGGTTTTAACGGAAGCTCCAGTATTGATTCAGCCAGAGGCAGGAAAGGAATTCATGGTGTATTGTGATGCTTCCCATACAGGTTTGGGTTGTGTATTGATGCAAGATGGAAAGGTAGTCGCCTATGCATCTCGGCGATTAAGGCGCATGAGGTTAACTACCCAACCTATGACTTGGAATTGGCAGCAGTGGTTTTCGCCCTTAAGGTGTGGAGGCACTATCTCTATGAAGAAAGGTCAGTGATCTACACAGACCACAAGAGCCTTAAGTATCTGTTGACTCAGAAGGAGTTGAACTTGAGGCAGCGAAGGTGGGTAGAGTTATTGAAGGATTATGATTGCTCAATAGAGTACCACCCGGGCAAGGTGAATGTGGTAGCTGATGCCCTAAGTCGGAAGGTTGTGTCAGATCTAAGGGCTATGTTCGCTCACTTAAGTTTGTATAATGATGGAAGCCTGTTGGCAGAGATGCAAGTCAAACCCACATGGCTGAATGAGGTAAAAAGGGGATAGTTGACTGATAAGGACCTAAGTGCTAAGTTACAGCAAGTACAGAACGGAGAGTTAGAGGATTATGGCGCTAATGATAAAGGAGTGTTGTGCTACAAAGGAAAAGTCTGTATGCCGAGGGACAAGGAGTTAAGACAGAGGATTCTTCGGGAAGCGTATAGTAGCCCTTATGCTATGCATCCCAGGGGCACTAAGTTGTACAGAGATTTAAGAGAACAATTTTGGTGGCCTGATCTTAAACGGGAAGTTACTGAATTCGTGGGAAAATGTCTGACATCTCAGCAAGTTAAGGCTAAACACCAAGTTCCATCGAGATTGCTTTAGCCAATCGAGATTTCGTAGTGGAAATGGGAAAGAATTACCATGGACTTCATTAGTGGGCTCCCCCTTACGCCTACTAAGAAGGACTCGGTATGGGTAATAGTGGACCGTTTGACCAAGTCCGCGCACTTTATCCCGATAAGGGTTGATTATTCACTTTAGAAGTTAGCCAAATTATACGTGGCAGAGATTGTAAGGCTACACAGAGTGCCGGTGTCAATTATTTCTGATAGAAACCCAAGGTTCACATCTCGATTTTGGAGGGCACTTCATCAAGTCAGAGGCACTAAGTTGGACTTCACTACGGCCTTTCATCCACAATCAGATAGGCAGTCTGAACGGGTAATACAAGTGTTAGAGGATATGTTGAGAGGTCGTGTGATGGATTTCGAGGAAGTTGGGAGGATTACTTGTCTTTAGCGAGTTCGCCACAACAATAGCTATCGGGATAGCATTCGGATGGCACTATAGAGTACCACCCGCAAGGCGAATGTGGTAGCCGATGCCCTAAGTCGAAGGTTGTGTTAGATCTAAGGGCTATGTTCGCTCACTTAAGTTTATATAATGATGGAAGCTTTGTTGGCGAGTTGCAAGTCAAACCCACATGGTGAATGAGGTGAAAAGGGACAGATTGATGATAAGGACCTAAGTGCTAAGTTATAGCAAGTCTGAGCGGAGAGTTAGAGGATTATGGCGCTAATGATGAAGGAGTGTTGTGCTACAAAGGAAAAGTCTATATGTCGAGGGATAAGGAGTTAAGACAGAGGATTCTTCGGGAAGCGCATAGTAGCCCTTATGCTATGCATCCCGGGGGCACTAAGTTGTACAGATATTTAAGAGAATAATTTTGGAGGCCTGATCTTAAACGGGAAGTTACTGAATTCGTGGGAAAATGTCTGACATGTCAGCAAGTTAAGGCTAAACACCAAGTTCCATCGGGATTGCTTTAGCCAATCGAGATTCCGTAGTGGAAATGGGAAAGAATTACCATGGACTTCGTTAGTGGGCTCCCCCTTACGCCTACTAAGAAGGACTCGGTATGGGTAATAGTGGACCATTTGACCAAGTCCACGCACTTTATCCCGGTAAGGGTTGATTATTCACTTTAAAAGTTAGCCAAATTATATGTGGCAGAGATTGTAAGGCTACACGGAGTGCCGGTGTCAATTATTTTGGATAGAGACCCAAGGTTCACATCTCTTGTTTAGGAGGGCATTTCATCAAGTCAGTAGGCACTAAGTTGGACTTCACTACCTTTCATCCACAATCGGATGGGCAATCGAGCGGTAATACAAGTGTTGGAGGATATGTTGAGAGGTCGTGTGATGGATTTTCGAGGAAGTTGGGAGGATTACTTGCCTTTAGCAGAGTTCGCTTATAACAACAGCTATATCGGGCTAGCATTCGGATGGCACCATATGAAGCATTGTATGGTCAAGTGTCGAACTCCTACTTGTTGGACTGAGTTAGGAGAACGCCGAGTTTTGGGACCAGAGTTGGTGGCAGAAACTCAAGAGAAGGTTGAGATAATCCAAGCACGGTTAAAGGAAGCCTCTAATAGGCAGAAGTCTTACGTCGACCTCAAGCGGAAGGAAATAGAGTTTGAAGTGGGAGACCAAGTGTTTCTGAAAGTCTCGCCTTGGAAGAAGGTGATGAGATTTAGTTGGAAAGGGAAGCTAAGCCCAAGGTTTATAGGGCCCTATCGGGTACTAAAGCGAGTGGGACCAGTGGCATACCAGCTAGAGTTACCACCAGAGTTGCAGCAGATGCACGACATATTCCATGTGTCCATGCTACGTCGCTATTGATTGGATCCATCTCACGTGGTACCAGTTGAAGAAGTGGAGCTACGGCCAGACTTATCCTACGAGGAAGAGCCGATTCAGATTTTGGAACGTGATGTGAAAGTGTTACGGAGGAAGTCAGTTCCTCTAGTCAAAGTGTTGTGGCGCAATCATGGATCCGAGGAAGCTTCGTGGGAACCAGAGGAGGCAATGCGATAGCAATACCCTCAATTATATTAGCTAGGAAATTTCGAGGACGAAATTATTTTAAGGGGTTAGAACTGTAACATCCTGAAAAGGGCCTATGTATTTTCGGTTTAATTGTACAAAATGACATGTCTCATGTGTTATGAATGTATTATGAACATTTTTGGAAACTTGGAAATGTAAGAAATGATTTAGAAATCTTAAGTTTCAAAAAGAGGAAACTAAGGCAAGGTGGCCTTAAGAAAATTAATAAGAGGAATTTGACACACAACACAGTTTGTCAAAGTGGCTTGAAGGCACCACTTAAAAGCCCAACAAGTGACGCCCACAAGCTTGTGTGTTTGGGCCAGGATCGAGTCACTTGGGAAGCAAATAAAAGAAATTTTATTTTGCTTCCAGAAGCAAAAAGGTGGACGGCATTATGGCTCTTAAAAGAGGAGTTTTATTCCCTTTAAAATTTCGACTAAATAGGGGATAAATAATAGATTTAATATTAGATTACTTTAAGTGGATTATTGATGAGATTAATTAAGGTGATAAATAAAAGATAAAAATTTATCACATAGGAAGAGTGGTGGCCAAGTAGGGGACTCTAGCCTAGGAATTTCGGCAATAGAAGGAAAATAAGGCCATTCTTCATTCATTCTTTTCTCTTCAAGGAAGCTTCTACCGAAATTCTCTAGCAAATTTCTCCATTCTTTTCTTTCTTTTCTCTGCCGAATTCTCTCTTCCATTATTCTCTTCTTCTCTTTTCTTTTCTTCTTCTATTACAAACACAATCAAAAGCCGAAGGTACCAATAGCCCTAGCCAATTTCCCACTAAGCCTCAAGAACCAAAATTGTGATACATATCAGGGCCATAGCCGAATAGTGCTAAGGGTTCAAACAAGAGTTCCATCGAATTCTTCAGTAAGGGTAAGATTAGGTTCGATTCCCATTCTATTTCATTTAAGTCTGTCGAAATTAAGATTCTAATACCCTCAATATATTGTTACCGAAACCTTGAAGAGATCTTTCGGGATTTACTAAGTGTCGACTACAAGGAAGGAGAAGTTCTTTTCCCGAAGGTACACCATAGGCCGCGTGTTCCCTAGTTATTCGGTGAGTTTCGGGATTTAAAATTCACAAGGTAAGTACCTATAGCATTCGGCCAAGGCTTATTTTAGTGTTTGGATCTATCTTTTATTATCTTAAAAGCCAAAAACTAATATGTTAAAAGGATCTAGAGTTGGCCGAATACAAGGAAGGAGCATAAGCAAAGTTTCGGGATTTGAGAATTTCAAGGTAAGTGTACTTACATATTCGGCCAAGGCCCTATCTTAAGTACTTAGATCTATTTGTTTTAACCGAAAACTAACTGATTCAAGGGATCTAGTGAGTAGCCGATTTCAAAGGGGAAGAATACAAGTTTTCGGGATTTGATTTTTAATTCAATCGGCAACAAGGTAAGTTTTAGTGCACAAATCCTACTAGGATTTGGTTTTATGACCGAATGAGTTTTTCATTAAACCTTTAATATGGGCCGTAATGTAGGAGTTAAAGATCTAAGGCAAGGGCAATTTTGGGATTTCAAGTGAAATTGTTGTTTAATCGGTGTGTACCCACACTACTTTTAATAAGATTCATGGCTATAATAAATATATGCATGTTTATAAGAATGTGAATATGGCTACAAAGTACTCGTATCGTTTCCTACTCCTACTAGGATTACGAAATATTTTATATTTAACATGTGAAAAGTGACATGAATATGAACTTAAGTATGATATGCATAATATGAAAATATGGGGCATTCGTGTTATATGAGAAAGGGAAGTGAATGTGGTAACCCGGTCTCACTATCTCAATGTGGTGACTTGGTCACATTATCTCGAATGTCGAACCCGGTTACATATCTCGAATGTGGTGTCTCATGACACAATTATTTAATCTGGTGGCTATGCCACGAATTTTATATGGGCGATGAGCACGCCGACCGCAACGATCGCCTTCGATGGTGTGTAGCGAGATGGAGGGTTGACTTAGTAGTCCTCACGGTGTGCGTGTGTTGGTGCACGGGATGTGTAGCGGATGGTATCTAGGTTTGGGTTCAGGATTGCATCATTATTATTATGTGAACATGATATGTATGGTATGCCTAAATCATAAATTTTAGTGTTGGTTACACATTGAGTCTCATTGACTAACCCTGCTAGGGAACATGTTTGGTGATGAACAGTGACGGACCGGGACGGCAGAACTTGTGGTGGCCATGCTCAGCTTAAAGTTTTATTTAATTTGGCCATTTTATTTAAGTACTCTACAATTTTATTTTGGGTTTTATTTTATGTAATAAGGCTATAGTGATGATTTTATTGTTGTTTTTAATTACTATGTTACTTAATTTATGTTATTTAAAGATTAAGTCAATTTAATTTAAAATAAACTTAAATATTTTGTCACCTGAAATAAATAGGTTTTCAGTATAAAATAAACTTGTTTTCAACTCGAGCCCAACCCACAAACAATCTACAAAACACACAGTTTTCAAAGTAACTGAAGAATTTTGAACCGGGTTTCATCGAGGAACATACCAGACCTGGTCCAGGCTCGTGGGCCTGGTGTGGGGTGTTTCAAAGATGGTGTTTAAAGATGAAGGCTTGTGGCACAGACGTATGGCACAAGTCAGAGAACATCCTAAATTGAGCATGACCTGTAGCATGGGCGTGTCTCAGGGTCACACGGGCGTGTCCCTTGAACCACAAGGCGTGTGACCTCGTAATATGAAAAATTTTCTATGTTTTGTAAAATTTTCTAAAGTTCTCGTTTAGTCCCGAACCACTTCCAAAGCATGTTTTGGGCCTCATAGGCTCGTATAAGGGACTTTATGATTGAATATGAATAGTTTTAATTTGGACGCAAATTTATGACTCAGAATTGTGTGAATACTTGTGTTATAAGTTCGGTAATGCCTCGAGCCTTGTTTCGGTGTCGAATACTGGTAAGGGGTGTTGCACCTTTCCCAAATAATAGTTTCCAATTGAACACAGAATAGTAAAGCTCCCAGGATCTTTCATTTTGGGGGACAACTTATTTGTCAGAGCACTACAACCCTCTGTGAGTGCAATAGTTTCCATATCATTGAGCTTCTTCTTCTTGGACAAGAGCCCCTTCATAAATTTCCCATAATTTGGAATTTGTATAAGAGCGTCTACTAAAGGAATATTGACCTGAAGTTGCTTTAGTGTGTTCAGGAACTATTGGTACTGCTTGTCCTGCTCATTCTACTTGAATCTTTGTAGAAAAGATAAGGGTGGATATACATCTGATTGCGCCGAAACCTTTGGTTGCGTCAACATTTTTGAGGGTCAGACATTATGTATATAAGTGACAATTTGTGGAATTTTTTTTTTTGGTATATTGACAAGCTCTTCAGATTCAACTTTCTCACTAGGGATCACTTCACCAATATCTTAAGGTCCAATAGTAGAGTTTGTAGTTAACTCGCTAGTCTTTTTACCACTCCTATGTAACACCCCTAACCCGTATCCGTCGCTGAAATAGTGTTACGTAGCATTACTGGACTTATTTCATAAACAATCATACATTTCTCATGCATTATTCATATCCAATAAGATGCATTCACAATCAATCATAATGTCCCTAATACGAGTGTAATACCCTGAAATAGGGGTTATTTGTAATTGTAATATTTTGCATGAGTACAGATTGTCGTGTTGTTAAGTGAGATGTCCTAGGGTTTAGGAATAAACCAAGAGTAGGCTCGAGCTATAGGAAAATTTTTGTTTTTAAGCTTTAATTAGAGGGAGCTGAAGGAGCTAGGGATTAAATGTAATTTGTGGGGAATTTAAAGCACAAGAAGAGCTAGTAGCATAGTGGAAGTGGCGCATGAGTAGTTGCTTGAGGGGAATGGTTCGAGTAACATGGAGTACATTTAGAGACTTTATTTTTCTGCATCTTTACATCAAGTGTCGGCCAAGCTCTATAGTTGGTAAGTTGGACTTTAAATTTTTATGGCAAGATGACAAATAGTTTAGGTAAGCTTGAACTTGGGGAAAGGAATCATTTTGATTAAGGAACGATAAGGGGACATAAGGCTTGGATTAAGGATGCAGTTTTTGGAAACTTTATAATGGCCAACTTGTCCATGTATGTGGACGACATTATGGTCTAGGGGAGGGGTGACCGAATTTTGTTGAAGGATTTGGTAGGTTGGTAGCTATTTGGTCATATTCCTTAGCATTTTGTATATCATTTTCTTTTCTCTCAAAAACTCTTTCTCCTAAATCGAATTTGAGCAATAGGTAAGCTTTTGTTTTGGTTATTCTTGATCAATTGGTATTGTTTTCTTCTCCTCTCAAACTCTTTTTCTCTTTGTGCCGAAAATATTCTACCATTGAAGGGAGGCATTTTTCTTTCATCTAGTTCTTTTCTTCCTCGATCAATCTCTTTCTCCATCTCTCTCTTTTTTTTCTATTTTGCTCAAACCGAAAGTGCCCATCTCCTCCCTTTCATCTTTTCTTTTCTTCTCTCATACTCTTGTGCCGAAATCCTCTCCACCTTCCATTGCAATTCCTCTCTTGCATTTCACTTTTTTTTTCTTTCTTTTCCCCAACCGAATCTTCCTCCATCATCTAACACAATTGCCTACTCTTCTTTCTTTCTTCTAGTTTAATTTGGCCAAATATCAAACAAGGGTAGATCTTCTTTGGGTTCTTCTCTATTCGATTTTAAAGAAGGGTAAGTGTTCTTGGCCAAAACTCTATTCTTACTTTCTCTTTCTCTCTGTTGACTCTCATAGGACGAAAGTCAAATTTTGGTATTTGTTAACAAGATTTCTAATTATCTCCTAGATTCTTCGGGACTTTGGAAGCAGTCGATCTAAGCCTCTATTCTCTGACAATCGATTTTGGTATGTCAAGTGGTAAGGATTTATGTTGGTTCATCATTCTTTAAGTGGTGGAAAAGCCGAAGGCTATTGAGATTAAAGTTTGTTATTGGCCGAATGGTCTATGTTATTAATCTAAGTGTTGGCCAAACGTAGGGCAAGGAGATCTAGTACAGTAGATCGGGTCTTTGGGATTTAAAACTTGCGATAGTAACAGGTGTGTAACTTGCACATTTATAACTTGGTAATATTTTAATAACCTAATCATGTTTTCTTTAAAAGCCTAAAATTATGAGATCTTGATATGATGCCTTATGGGTATGAGCAAGGATTTGGGTAAGTCCGTTTCGATATGGTTTTGCTATATGGTGCATAATAATATGAGTTATGATACATTTGCTTAATGTTGCATATTAAAGCATGATGGCATGATTTGCACTTGTAATGCATTGGTATGGGTGATATGAGAGGAGGGGGGAAGATTTGATATCCGTGTCTTTGGGACACCAGAGGTTTGGCACCTCCAGTGGTTTGGTACCACAGTTTATTTTGTGACTTTGGGTCACCAGAGGTTTGGCACCTCATAGCGACTCGTCCCGGTGGCTTAGCACCACAAAGGTTGGCCCCACATTTGTTATATCGAATTGTCGCCATGATTTGGTATCACAACGGGTTGGCCCCATGATGGATTATTCGCGACTTTGGGTCACCGGTGGTTTGGCACCACATTATTATTGGATATCGTGACTTTGGGTCACAGTGGTTTGGCACCACCGGTGGTTTGGTACCACACGGGTAGTAAAGGAGTTATGGATGGCTAGTTTGGGTGCATTATCTATATTGCTTGGTTATGAATTGTGTATGTATGTTGCATTAACCGGGAAGGATTTATGCATCGAGTCTTGGTGACTCACCTTCTCCTTATCTTTTCAGTGATTTGTAGATCGCGGATGAGGAGCCGGTAGGACTCGAGGTGGCCATTCAATAAATAAACTCGCTTTTTATGGACTTTGCTTTGGGTACTTTATTTTATTTAAATTTGGTTTCATTTATTTGGGTTTGTAATCTGGACTTTTAAGTTATACTTTTGGACTATTTATATGCTTTGGGATTGTTTTAAACATGGCTAAGTAAATTACTTGACAAATTTTAATAATATGAACGCAATGGTTTTCAAAACTTTACCGTCGGGTAATACAAATCATTTAATAATAAATGACAATTCAAATGTTTTCGACAACTTAAATGATTTTCAAATTTAAGTTTTCACACTCAAATGCAAGCGGTTTTCAAGCAATCATTGGATTTTTTTTTAAAATGACATAAATGATTTCTAACCTATGGATCGATAACTAAGTTTTAGAGATTGATTTTCGGGATTTATAAGTAAGCTATCGGTCTTTAACTAATCATGCACCTGATTTTTACAAACATTAGACATCTAAAGAATTTTGTCTAAAACTAAACCGTCAACCCGATTTTCTTCAAAACTTTTTCCCTGTGACATGCCAGATTTAGTCGTGGTGTATTGACCGGGTTTGGGGTGTTACAACGAGCCTACGAGGCCCAAATAATGCATTAGAAGTGTTTGAGACTAAATCGACAACTCGAGAAATTTTGGAAAATATAGAAAATTTTTGAAATCTGGTGGACACATGCCCATGTGTCCTTTGCAGGTGTCTCACACGGCCAAAGACACGCCTGTGTCACAAGCAGCGTGGGCATTCAAAATGGGATCACATGGCCATGTCCTAGCCCATGTCTGACCCCGTGTAACTCCCTGACTTGGGTTACACAGCCAACCACACGCCCGTGTGACTAGCCCGTGTACCATTCAAAACGACCTCACACACCTGTGTCCCAAGTCTTGTGCTAGGCCAATGCAAACCTGTAAGGTGTACTGACTTATGCCACATGGCCAAGTCATACCCCCATGTGCTGGGCCATGTGGAGCATATTAACTTGATTTCTAATTAAACACAAGGGGACACACGGCCGTGTCACACACAGCTGAGACACAAGCCCGTGTCTCTACCCGTGTAGAAAAAAATAGGCTAATTTCCAAGCCATCTTTCTCACCCTATCTTGCAATCACTTACACAAACCAAAATGCATATTACCATATCTTCAAATGGTATTTAAACTCATCTATACTAAGTTTAATTCATGCTATATCAATGTCATCAACCACAAGACACACAATTATCACTATTTGCCATTCAATTTCATGCCAATTTCATATTCACAATTCACCTATATCGGCACTTTTAATTATGCATCATTTTACCTAGAACCACATGCTAATTCAATCTCAATACACAACCATTTGTTATACAAAATAATAATTCACAACAATCATTCACATAGCCATTTTACACAACATACTAAAAGGTTGTTTGCACATATATACACATCACCAAGTATACCAAAATAAGCCAAATCACATGGCTATACATATAACCAAATCATACTTCATCTACAAGCCAAATAAAATGGCTAAAACCGTTACCAACATATAGGCCATAACTCCTATACATGCCATATAACCAAAATACATAAGTTCAAAAGTACCTAAATGATAGCTTGATATTGTGATGACATCTCTAACGACTCCCAAATCCGAGCAAGCTTCGATATTCACTATAAAACACAGAAATGTAAACTGAGTAAGCTATAAAGCTTAGTAAGCTCGCATAGTTAATAAGTAAAACTCACCATTCATTCACCATTTTAAGTAATATAACACAATATACTACAAAACCATTTAATCATAAGGTTAATATATATTCATTCACATAATAATCACGAACTCACAATTTCATGGATCCAATACTCATATGAATTTACCTATACCGATACGTAACTATCTCTCACCATTTCATATCTTCAATATACCCGTTTAACCATTTGGAATAATATCAAATGCTCAGAATCTCGCACTCCAAGTGCCAATACAAGGTCAAGCCATCTCAATGACATATCTCATATAATGTTCACTCTAGAGCTATCAATGGTCTCGCTTTCATACAAGTGACGTAATCCATAATACATGCTTGGATAACTTAGCCAATCAGAGAACGACGGACCAAAGCACCCAAACACAATAACCCCTAATGACATGTCATTCAGATCCTAATTTATTCCTAAGGTTCAACCGGATTTCACATTGCCAATCTCCGTCAAACATTTTCGTAATATTCTATTCGCAATTAATTCAATAATAAATCATTCAAAACACAATTATATTAATACTTATTAACATACTTAACTTACCTCGATTCATAAAACGACAAAATGGATTGACTAGTCCAATACTTTATTTTTCCCCGATCTAGATCTCGAACTTCGGTTTTCTTAATCTATATAATATCAAATTTAACTTACTCAATTATCATACTATTCAATTTAGCCCAAAAATCACATTATGGCAAAATTATACATTTTCCCTAATATTTCAACTTTTTTATAATTTCGTCGCTAGCTCATAAAAACCAAATTCATGCAATTAAGTCCCTACCCATGCTAGCCAAATTTCCCTTATTAACATAGTAGCCCATATTTTTCATTTATTTCACACATTTACCATAAAATTTTCATATTTCACAAATAAATCCCTAATTGACAATTTTATCAAAAAATCACTTAACAAATGTTGTTTATCTAACAACAACCATTCATTTTCTACCATCAAACATTAAAATACACACATATTCATCAATGGTAAAACCCTAAACCTTTAATAGTTTTGCAAATTAATCCCTGGGCTAGCTAGATTAAGCTACAACGATCTCAAAAACATAAAAATCAATAAAAACGGGACAATAATCACTTACAAATGGAAAAAATAGCATTGGCCAAATGTTAAGCTACCATGGCTTCTTTTTCTCTTTGATTTTAGGTTGAAGATTGTAACATCCTGAAAAGGGCCTACGCATTTTCAGTTTAATTGTACAAAATGACATGTCTCATGTGTTATGAATGTATTATGAACATTTTTGGAAACTTGGAAATGTAAGAAATGATTTAGAAATGTTAAGTTTCAAAAAAGAGGAAACTAAGGCAATGTGGCCTTAAGAAAATTAATAAGAGGAATTTGACACACAAACAGGCTTGTCAAAGTGGCTTGAAGGCACCACTTAAAAGCCCAGCAAGTGATGCCACAAGCTTGTGTGTTTGGGCCAGGGATCGAGTCACTTGGGAAGCAAATAAAAGAAATTTTATTTTACTTCTAGAAGCAGAAAGGTGGACGACATTATGGCTCTTAAAAGAGGAGTTTTCTTCCCTTTAAAATTTTGGCTAAATAGGGGATAAATAATAGATTTAATATTAGATTACTTTAAGTGGATTATTGATGAGATTAATTAAGGTGATAAATAAAAGATAAAAATTTATCACATAGGAAGAGTGGTGGCCAAGTGGGGGACTCTAGCCTAGGAATTTCGGCAATAGAAGGAAAATAAGGCCATTCTTCATTCATTCTTTTCTCTTCAAGGAAGCCTCTGCCGAAATTCTCTAGCAAATTTCTCCATTCTTTTCTTTCTTTCCTCTACCGAATTCTCTCTGCCATTATTCTCTTCTTCTCTTTTCTTTTCTTCTTCTATTGCAAACACAATCAAAAGACGAAGGTACCAATAGCCCTAGCCGATTTCCTACTAAGCCTCAAGAACCGAAATTGTGATACATATCGGGGCCTTAATTAATAGTGCTAAGGGTTCAAGTAAGAGTTCCATCGAATTCTTCAGTAAGGGTAAGATTAGGTTCGATTCCCATTCTATTTCATTTAAGTCTATCAAAATTAAGATTCTAATACCCTCAATATATTGTTGCCAAAACCTTGAAGAGATCTTTCGGGATTTACTAAGTGTCGACTACAAGGAAGGAGAAGTTCTTTTCCCGAAGGTACACCATAGCCCGCGTGTTCCCTAGTTATTCGGTGAGTTTCGGGATTTAAAATTCAAAAGGTAAGTACCTATAGCATTCGACCAAGGCTTATTTTAGTGTTTGGATCTATCTTTTATCATCTTAAAAGCCGAAAACTAATATGTTAAAAGGATCTAGAGTTGGCCGAATACAAGGAAGGAGCATAAGCAAAGTTTTGGGATTTGAGAATTTCAAGGTAAGTGTACTTACATATTCGCCAAGGCCCTATCTTAAGTACTTAGATCTATTTGTTTTAACCGAAAACTAACTGATTCAAGGGATCTAGTGAGTAGCCGATTTCAAAGGGGAAGAATACAAGTTTAGGATTTGATTTTTAATTCAATCGGCAACAAGGTAAGTTTTAGTGCACAAATCCTACTAGGATTTGGTTTTATGACCGAATGAGTTTTTCATTAAACCTTTAATATAGGCGAATGTAGGGAGTTAAAGATCTAAAGCGAAGAGATCAATTTCGGATTTCAAATGAAATTGTTGTTTAATCGTGTGTACCCACACTACTTTTAATAAGATTCATGGCTATAATAAATATATGCATGTTTATAAGAATGTGAATATGGCTAAGGTACCGTGTTACGGTACAAAGTACTCAGGTACGTTTCCTACTCCTACTAGGATTACGAAATATGTTATATTTAACATGTGAAAAGTGACATGAATATGAACTTAAGTATGATATGCATAATATGAAAAATATGGGGCATTCAGGTTATATGAGAAAGGGGAAGTGAATGTGGTGACTTCGGTCTCACTATCTGAATGTGGTGACTTGGCCACATTATCTCAATGTGGTAACTTTGTTACATTATCTCGAATGTGGTGTCTCATGACACAATTATTTAATCTGGTGGCTATGCCACTAATTTTAT
The DNA here is from genome assembly GCA_025506655.1 of Gossypium rotundifolium. NCBI lineage: Eukaryota > Viridiplantae > Streptophyta > Magnoliopsida > Malvales > Malvaceae > Gossypium > Gossypium rotundifolium. Next base: position 152,787,673 of record CP106727.1, on the reverse strand, counting down.
ATGGGCAATGAGCACGCCGATCGCAATGACCGCCTTCGATGGTGTGTAGCGGATGGAGGTTGACTTAGTAGTCCCTACGGTGTGTGAGTTGGTGCGGGGATGTGTATGGATGGTATCTAGGTTTGGGTTCGGATTGCGTCATTATTATTATGTGAACATGATATGTATGGTATGCCTAAATCATTAAATTTTAGTGTTGGTTACACATTGAGTTTGTTGACTCACCCAGTTGTGGGAACATGTTTGGTGATGAACAAGGATTTGGACGGGATGGCGAGAACTTGTGGTGGCCATGCTCACTTTAAAGTTTTATTTAATTTGGACATTTTATTTAAGTACTCTACAATTTTATTTTGGGTTTTATTTTATGTAATAAGGCCATAGTGATGATTTTATTTTTGTTTTTAATTACTATGTTACTTAATTTATGTTATTTAAAGATTAAGTCAATTTAATTTAAAATAAACTTAAATATTTTGTCACCTAAAATAAATGGGTTTTCAATATAAAATGAACTTGTTTTCAACTCGAGCCCAACCCACAAACAAACTATCTACAAAACACACAGTTTTCAAAGTAACTAAATAATTTTGAACTGGTTTCATTGAGGAACATACTGCACCGGTCCAGCTCGTGAAATTTGGGTGTGGGGTGTTTCAGATTTGGTATCGAGCCCGCTTTTAAACTCTCTACACGTGGTCTAAGGCCCAAACATTTTCAAATCGAGCCCAAATGAGTTTTATGGAAGTATTTCGAAAAGAGGCGGGTTTGATGGCATGGATCCCACGCTCTCAATTCGCCAATCCACCGTGTAAGTACCCCTAACCATCTGTGTGATTATGTGATTTATAGAAGGGTAGAAAAGGAATGGAACGTAGAATAGAATGATAGGTACTTGAGCCTAGGACTAGTCTACCCCAACTACTACATAAGACTTAAATGCCTAACTAAACAAACCTATGGCTAAGTCAACCGAGTTAGGGTGTGGTAACTCCTGTGCGCATGTCTAGGATTGGATCCGGAAGAGCCTGGTATTTAAGCAGTCCTAGTGACTCACCTCCTCTTCGCAGGAATCCTACCTGGTGCGTAGCTTTGGTTCACCCTAACCGACTTAGTGGGTGTGGCAACCACATGATGCCTAGGAATGGTTTCATGGGAGCTTGGTATTTAAGCAAATTGCGACTCACCTCCTCCACTCGAATCCTACTGTGCGTAGCTTTGGTTCACCCCGACCAAGAAGACTAGGTCATAAGCTAAACCCAATAACTAAAACCCGAAAGGAACTAGCCATTTTTTTAAAAGAACCCTAATTTTAAAACTCTTAAAATCATTTTCTTTAATTTGTGAAAACTATTTTTCCCACACAATTTTCGAAAAATTTTGATTTATAAAATTACAAAAATACCCCTAGTGGTAAAATTACAAAATACCCTTGGTTTATAAAATGTCTAAAATACCCACAGTTCTAATCAACATTTTCATTATTTAATAACAAACTAAAACCTTTATTTGCAAATTATCAAAATACCTTGATTTTGAAAATTACAAAATTGCCCCTAACTTACCAAAATTTCCAAAATGACCCTGATTTCTAAAATTTTTGCAACTTCATCGTTTTGGAGAATAAATTTCTCAAAAAACCCTTAAAGTTTTGCAAATTTTGAAATAACAATCTACCCTGGTTTATTACCAAAATACCCCTAAAATTCAAAATTATCGAAATACCCCTAGAATTTCTAAATTTATCGAAAAGCCTCGGGATTTTAAAATTTCCAAAATACTTTTTGACAAAATCACCAAGGAACCTTATTTGAGAAATTATGAAAATACCCCTGTAGGACAAATTATGCAAATACCCCTGGGTAGTGAAAAAACAACAACAATGAAAACTACAACATTTCTCTTAATGAACGAAAGTTCATAATTGATTGATGGATGTATGAATGTGAAGACTGTATGCATGTATGAATACGAAAGAACCACTCTTAAAAATTCCTTTCATAAAACTTCGTCATGGATAATCAGTGGAATAAGGGCTAATTCATAAAACTTTCTTAAATCAGATTAAAGCGCATCGTTAGATATGAGTTCTAGAGGACGCGGTCGTCATGGACGCGGTAGAGGAAGAATGACTGTGTCAGAACCCGTTAGATCGAGTCAAGGGTCTGACAATGAGTTACCACCGCCACCACCACCCTCAGCTGTTGGTGTTGAGCAGCAAGCTCAAACGGGGAAGATCTTGTGTCGCAGTTTGTCTTTGCGAGTTCTTGAGTTGGTGGCTGGTGTAGGAGGAAATTTGGGAGCTCAAAAGTCTGTGCCTGAGTGGCTCCGCGCTAATGGAGCTGAAGTGTTTCGTGGCGTATCTGGTGTAGCACCCAGTACAGCCAAATATTGGTTGGAGGCAATCGAGCGCATTATGGATGAGATTGATCTGACCCCTGAGAAGAAGTTGAAAGGAATGGTGGCACTACTACGCGATGAAGCGTATCAATGGTGGTTAATAGTGAGGGATGGTGCCGCTGCTGAGGATTTGACCTGGGAGTATGCTAAGGAGGCATATCAGAAAAAGTATGTCGGCACACGATATATTGATGAACAAAGGAAAGATTTTTTGGGGCTGGTTCAAGAGAACAAGTCGGTAGCAGTGTATGAAGCTGAATTTCTGAGGTTAAGCCGATATGCTCGAGGAGTAGTGGCTATGGAGCATGAGTGGTGTGTGCGGTTTGAAGACAGTTTAAGGGATGACCTAAGGTTACTGATAGCTCTACATCAAGAGCGGGAGTTTTCCACGTTAGTAGAAAAGGCTAAGGTAGCCGAGGGAATTAAGGACTCGGTTAAGCAGAGCTCTGATAGGAATAGACCCAAGAGGGGTTATGGGTCGTAAGGATCATCGGGAAATGTGCAGAAAAGGCCCAGAACTGATGGGCCGAAGGGTCAGCAAGTTGGTACAGGATGGCAGTATCGTCCTTGTGATCATTGTGGAAAGAAGCACCTAGGGGAGTCTTTGGAAGAAGACGGGAGGATGTTTTAGGTGTGGGTCCAAGGACCATATGCTTAAAGATTGTCCTAAGAAACCAGATGAAAGTCGATCAAGAGCTCGTAATGTTAATCAGTCGGTAGAGGAGGACAAATGACCTCAACGAGGTCGTGGTTCAATAATGAGAGGTAATGGTACCGCAGAGGACGTGGAACACAAGGCAGAGGAGCTGCTAATACTGAGGCAAGGCAGCTGGGTTTGGTTTATGCGGTTCATCGAAGGGAGGATGGAGACGCACCGGACATCATAACCGGTACGTTCTTTATTTATGGCAGGCCTTATTATGCCTTAATTGATGTGGGCTCGACCCATTCTTATGTTGCCTGTAGTGTAATTGAAACACTGGGCCTAGACTCTGAACTTTCTGATAGGGAGATGACGGTAGTAAGCCCATTAGGTCAAACTGTAGTGGTGAATAAGATCTTTTGGAATGTATCCCTAGAAATTTAGGGAGTGAGCTTTCGGGCTGACTTAATGGAGTTACCCTTCGGAGAATTTGACCTCATACTTGGTATGGATTGGTTAGTAGAACACCGAGCCGTGTTGGATTGTGCGGCTAAAATGGAATTAAGGACCCCAGAGGATGAGGTGGTCATTATGATAGGAGAAAGAAGAAACTACTTGTCTAATGTAGTTTCGGCTCTTAAGGCTGAAAAGATGGTTCGTAAAGGGTGCGAGGCATTTTTAGCCTTCATAAGTGCTTTGGATGGAAAGGAGGAAGGTGTCAATGGAGTTAAAATGGTAAGGCACTTTGAGGATGTGTTCCTAGAGGAATTAGCAGGAATACCCCCAAATAGGGAGGTAGAATTTGGAATAGATTTGCTACCGAGAACAGCTCCTGTGTCAATCGCTCCATATCGAATGGCGCCAAAGGAGTTAGTGGAGTTCAAGGCTCAAATCTAGGAATTACTTGACCGTGGGTTTATCCTACCAAGTGTGTCTCCATGGGGAGCACCGATTTTGTTTGTAAAGAAGAAGGATGAAACTATGCGATGTGCATAGACTATCGCCAGTTGAATAAGTTGACCATCAAGAACAAGTATCCTTTGCCAAGGATTGATGACTTGTTCAATTAGCTTAAGGGGGCGGCAGTGTTCTCGAAGATCGACTTAAGGTCAGGATATCACCAGTTGAAAGTGAAGGAGGTAGATATCCATAAGACAGCCTTTAGGACAAGATACGGCCACTATGAGTTTGTGGTAATGCTGTTCGGGTTGACAAATGCCCCAGCCGCATTCATGGATATGATGAACTGAGTTTTCCAACCTTACTTGGTTAGGTTCGTCGTTGTGTTCATCGACGATATTTTGGTGTACTCTAAGACTGAAGAGGAGCATGATGAGCATCTCCGGATTGTGTTGCAAGTGTTAAGAGAGAAGAAGCTCTATGCCAAATTCACCAAGTGTGAATTTTGGCTCAAGGAGGTGGCGTTCTTAGGGCATGTGGTATCCGCAGAATGAATAAGAGTGGATCCTAGAAAGATCGAAGCGGTGTTGGATTGAAAGCCAACTAGGTCCGTGGCTGAGATCCGAAGTTTCTTAGGTTTGGCAGGCTATTACAGAAGGTTTGTGGAAGGGTTATCGTATATAGCCGTGCCTTTGACAAAGTTGTTGAGGAAGGAAGTACCCTTTGTATGGTCGGATAAGCAGCAGGAGAGCTTTGAGAAGCTTAAGAAGGTTTTAACAGAAGCTTCAGTATTGATTTAGCCAGAGGTAGGAAAGGAATTCATGGTGTATTGTGATGCTTCCCATACAGGTTTGGGTTGTGTATTGATGCAAGACGGAAAGGTAGTCGCCTATGCATCTCGACAGTTAAGGCCGCATGAGGTTAACTACCCAACCTATGACTTGGAATTGGCAGCAGTGGTTTTCGCCCTTAAGGTGTGGAGGCACTATCTCTATGAAGAAAGGTCAGTGATCTACACAGACCACAAGAGCCTTAAGTATCTGTTGACTCAGAAGGAGTTGAACTTGAGGCAGCGAAGGTGGGTGGAGTTATTGAAGGATTATGATTGCTCAATAGAGTACCACCCGGGCAAGGCGAATGTGGTAGCTGATGCCCTAAGTCGGAAGGTTGTGTCAGATCTAAGGGCTATGTTCACTCACTTAAGTTTGTATAATGATGGAAGCTCATTGGCGAGTTGCAAGTCAAACCCACATGGTGAATGAGGTGAAAAGGGATAGTTGGTGATAAGGACCTAAGTGCTAAGTTACGCAAATGCTGAGCGGAGAGTTAGAGGATTATGGCACTAATGATGAAGGGTGTTGTGCTACAAAGGAAAAGTCGTATGCTTGAGGGACAAGGAGTTAAGACAGAGGATTCTTCGGGAAGCGTATAGTAGCCTTTAAGCTATGCATCCCGGGGGCACTAAGTTGTACAGAGATTTAAGAGAACAATGGCCTGATCTTAAATGGGAAGTTACTGAATTCGTGGGAAAATGTCTGACATGTCAGCAAGTTAAGGCTAAACACCAAGTTCCATTGGGATTGCTTTAGCCAATCGAGATTCCGTAGTGGAAATGGGAAAGAATTACCATGGACTTCGTTAGTGGGGTCCCCCTTACGCCTACTAAGAAGGACTCGGTATGGGTAATAGTGGACCGTTTGACCAAGTCCGCGCACTTTATCCCGGTAAGGGTTGATTATTCACTTTAGAAGTTAGCCAAATTATACGTGGCAGAGATTGTAAGGCTACACAGAGTGCCGGTGTCAATTATTTCGGATAGAAACCCAAGGTTCACATCTCGGTTTTGGAGGGCACTTCATCAAGTTGTAGGCACTAAGTTGGACTTCACTACGGCCTTTCATCCACAATCAGATAGGCAGTCTGAACGGGTAATACAAGTGTTGGAGGATATGTTGAGAGGCTGTGTGATGGATTTTCGAGGAAGTTGGGAGGATTACTTGCCTTTAGCAGAGTTCGCCTACAACAATAGCTATCAGGCTAGCATTCGGATGGCACTATAGAGTACCACCCGGGCAAGGCAAATGTGGTAGCTGATGCCCTAAGTCAGAAGGTTGTGTCAGATCTAAGGGCTATGTTCGCTCACTTAAGTTTGTATAATGATGGAAGCCTGTTGGCAGAGTTGCAAGTCAAACCCACATGGATGAATGAGGTGAAAAGGGGACAGTTGACTGATAAGGACCTAAGTGCTAAGTTATAGCAAGTACAGAACGGAGAGTTAGAGGATTATGGTGCTAATGATGAAGGAGTGTTGTGCTACAAAGGAAAAGTCTGTATGCCGAGGGACAAGGAGTTAAGACAGAGGATTCTTCGGGAAGCGCATAGTAGCCTTTATGCTATGCATCCCGGGGGCACTAAGTTGTACAGAGATTTAAGAGAACAATTTTGGTGGCCTGATCTTAAATGGGAAGTTCTTGAATTAGGTGGGAAAATGTCGACATGTCGCAAGTTAAGGTGAACACCAAGTTCCATCGGGATTGCTTTAGCCAATCGAGATTCCGTAGTGGAAATGGGAAAGAATTACCATGGACTTCGTTAGTGGGCTCCCCCTTACGCCTACTAAGAAGGACTCAGTATGGGTAATAGTGGACCGTTTGACCAAGTCTGCGCACTTTATCCCGGTAAGGGTTGATTATTCACTTTAGAAGTTAGCCAAATTATATGTGGCAGAGATTGTAAGGCTACACGGAGTGCCGGTGTCAATTATTTTGGATAGAGACCCAAGGTTCACATCTCAGTTTTGGAGGGCATTTCATCAAGCTGTAGGCACTAAGTTGGACTTCACTACGGCCTTTCATCCACAATCAGATGGGCAGTCTGAACGGGTAATACAAGTGTTGGAGGATATGTTGAGAGGCTGTGTGATGGATTTCCGAGGAAGTTGGGAGGATTACTTGCCTTTAGCAGAGTTCGCCTATAACAACAGCTATCAGGCTAGCATTCGGATGGCACCATATGAAGCATTGTATGGTCGAAAGTGTCAAACTCCTATTTGTTGGACTGAGTTAGGAGAACGTCGAGTTTTGGGACCAAAGTTGGTGGCAGAAACTGAAGAGAAGGTTGAGATAATCCAAGCACGGTTAAAGGAAGCCTCTAATAGGCAGAAGTCTTACGTCGACCTCAAGTAGAAGGAAATAGAGTTTGAAGTGGGAGACCAAGTGTTTCTGAAAGTCTCGCCTTGGAAGAAGGTGATGAGATTTGGTTGGAAAGGGAAGCTAAGCCCAAGGTTTATAGGGCCCTATCGGGTACTAAAGCGAGTGGGACCAGTGGCATACCAGCTAGAGTTACCACCAGAGTTGTAGTAGATGCACGACGTATTCCATGTGTCCATGCTACGTCACTATCGATTGGATCCATCTCACGTGGTACCAGTTGAAGAAGTGGAGCTAAGGCCAGACTTATCCTACGAGGAAGAGCCGATTCAGATTTTGGAACGTGATGTGAAAGTGTTACGGAGGAAGTTAGTTCCTCTAGTCAAAGTGTTATGGCGCAATCATGGATCCGAGGAAGCTTCGTGGGAACCAGAGGAGGCAATGCGATAGCAATACCCTCAATTATTTTAGCTAGGAAATTTCGAGGACGAAATTATTTTAAGGGGGTAGAACTGTAACATCCTGAAAAGGGCCTATGTATTTTCGGTTTAATTGTACAAAATGACATGTCTCATATGTTATGAATGTATTATGAACATTTTTGGAAACTTGGAAATGTAAGAAATGATTTAGAAATGTTAAGTTTCAAAAAAGAGGAAACTAAGGCAAGGTGGCCTTAAGAAAATTAATAAGAGGAATTTGACACACAAAACAGCTTGTCAAAGTGGCTTGAAGGCACCACTTAAAAGCCCAACAAGTGACGCCACAAGCTTGTGTGTTTGGGCAGGATCGAGTCACTTGGGAAGCAAATAAAAGAAATTTTATTTTGCTTCCGAAGCGAAAAGGTGGACGGCATTATGGCTCTTAAAAGAGGAGTTTTATTCCTTTAAAATTTCGGCTAAATAGGGATAAATAATAGATTTAATATTAGATTACTTTAAGTGGATTATTGATGAGATTAATTAAGGTGATAAATAAAAGATAAAAATTTATCACATAGGAAGAGTGGTGGCCAAGTAGGGACTCTAGCCTAGGAATTTCGGCAATAGAAGGAAAATAAGGCCATTCTTCATTCATTCTTTTCTCTTCAAGGAAGCCTCCGACATTCTCTAGCAAATTTCTCCATTCTTTTCTTTCTTTCCTCTGCGAATTCTCTCGCCATTATTCTCTTCTTCTCTTTTCTTTTCTTCTTCTATTACAAACACAATCAAAAGTCAAGGTACCAATAGCCCTAGCCAATTTCCCACTAAGCCTCAAGAACCAAAATTGTGATACATATCGGGCCATAGCGAATCGTGCTAAGGGTTCAAGCAAGAGTTCCATCGAATTCTTGATGAGGGTAAGATTAGGTTCGATTCCCATTCTATTTCATTTAAGTCTCGTCAAATTAAGATTCTAATACCTCAATATATTGTTGCCGAAACCTTGAAGAGATCTTTCGGGATTTACTAAGTGTCGACTACAAGGAAGGAGAAGTTCTTTTCAGAAGGTACACCATAGGCGCGTGTTCCCTAGTTATTCGGTGAGTTTTGGATTTAAAATTCACAAGGCAAGTACCTATAGCATTCGGCCAAGGCTTATTTTAGTGTTTGGATCTATCTTTTATTATCTTAAAAGCCGAAAACTAATATGTTAAAAGGATCTAGAGTTGGCCGAATACAAGGAAGGAGCATAAGCAAAGTTTTGGGATTTGAGAATTTCAAGGTAAGTGTACTTACATATTCGGCCAAGGCCCTATCTTAAGTACTTAGATCTATTTGTTTTAACCGAAAACTAACTGATTCAAGGGATCTAGTGAGTAGCCGATTTCAAAGGGGAAGAATACAAGTTTTTGGGATTTGATTTTTAATTCAATCGACAACAAGGTAAGTTTTAGTGCACAAATCCTACTAGGATTTGGTTTTATGACCGAATGAGTTTTCATTAAACCTTTAATATGGGCGAATGTAGGGAGTTAAAATCTAAGGCGAGAGACCAATTTGAGATTTCAAGTGAAATTGTTAAGCGAATCGGTGTGTACCACACTACTTTTAATAAGATTCATGGCTCTAATAAATATATGCATGTTTATAAGAATGTGAATATGGCTAAGGTAATCGTGTTACGGTACAAAGTACTCGTGTATGTTTCCTACTCCTACTAGGATTACGAAATATGTTATATTTAACATGTGAAAAGTGACATGACTATGAACTTAAGTATGATATGCATAATATGAAAAATATGGGGCATTCGGGTTATATGAGAAAGGGAAGTGAATGTGGTGACTTGGTCTCACTATCGAATGTGGTGACTTCGGTCACATTATCGAATGTCGTAACCCGGTTACATTATCTCGAATGTGGTGTCTCATGACACAATTATTTAATCGGTGGCTATGCCACAAATTTTATATGGGCGATGAGCACGTCATTGCAATGACCGCCTTCGATGGTGTGTAGCGGATGGAGGGTTGACTTAGTAGTCCTCACGGTGTGCGGAGTTGGTGCGTGGGGATGTGTAGCGGATGGTATCTAGGTTTGGGTTCGAGGTTGCATCATTATTATTATGTGAACATAATATGTATGGTATGCCTAAATCATTAAATTTTAGTGTTGGTTACACATTGAGTCATTGACTCACCCGTTGTGGGAACATGTTTGGTGATGAAGAGTGATTGACCGGATGGAGAACTTGTGGTGGCCATGCTCAGCTTAAAGTTTTATTTAATTTGGCCATTTTATTTAAGTACTCTACAATTTTATTTTGGGTTTTATTTTATGTAATAAGGCCATAGTGATGATTTTATTGTTGTTTTTAATTACTATGTTACGAATTTATGTTATTTAAAGATTAAGTCAATTTAATTTAAAATAAACTTAAATATTTTGTCACCTGAAATAAATGGGTTTTCAGTATAAAATAAACTTGTTTTCAACTCGAGCCCAACCCACAAACAATCTACAAAACACACAGTTTTCAGAGTAACTGAAGAATTTTGAACGGGTTTCATCGAGGAACATACCAGACCTGGTCCAGGCTCGTGGGCCTGGTGTGGGGTGTTTCAAAGATGGTGTTTAAAGATGAAGGCTTGTTTTTCCTTTAATTAATTAACCATTTATTTACTAATTACTTAATTATCCTTAAAACACAATCAAAATTTTAAAAATGCCAAGCCAATATCATCCACTATCTAATGAATGGACTTATTACCACATAAGGGCTTCCAATTTAAGGTTTCATAGCTATTAGACACCTTTAACTATTAGAACATAACTTTTACACTTTATGCAATTTAGTCCTTTTTATCAAATTAAGCACTCGAATGATAAAATTTCTTATCGAAATTTTCACACAATCATACTATCATACTGTAGACATTAAAATAATAATAAAATAAATATTTTAATCTCAAATTTTTAGTCTCAAAACCACTGTTCTGATTTGACTAAAAACGAGCTGTTACATCCTAAGTGTGATAACCTTGCAATGTTATTTCCCTCTCGGACTGGGATTTTTCACGTCGCTAGGTAGTGTGCCTGGTGGTCGAGTATTCAAATTCAAAGCAAGTTGTATTAATTGTGCCTCCAACACCTGAATGGAAGACGAATTCTGTAATATCCTGGATTATGGCTTATGCAATATTGTATAATTATATGAAATAGCATGCCTATGTGTGTTGTGAATGTGCATTATGAATTTTGTGAACCTTAGTGCATAGACAAATGCCTTAGAAATTATTAGATTTTTAAGTTTTAAGAGGAAGCTAAGCCTGTGAGGCCTTAAGAAAATCAATAGACGGAATGTGACATGAAATTGGGCTTAGTAAAGTGGCTACAAGGCGCCACTTAAAGCTCTCAGATATGACATACGAACATGTGCAAATGGGACAGGGTTCGAGTCACATAGGAGGCAAAAGAAGAGCTTTTATTTTTGCGGCAACAAGTGGAAGTAATGGACGGCATGGGGAGTCTATGGGAGGAGTTTAAGATGAGGTATTTTTCTTTTAATAATTTTGGCTAAGTGGTAGATAAAATGGGTGATTTATTTTAGATTATTTTTAAGGGATAAAAGAGAGGAAAAATAGGAGAAAAGCAAGGTGTAGCTAGTGTTTGAATGCTAGCAAAATTTAGGAGGGGAAGTAAGTAAGGCAATCGGTCATGCTAAGGGAGTTGTGCCGAAATTCTTCTCCTCTCATCTTTCTTTTTGTGCCGCAAATTCCAAAGAACCCAACTTGTGATCTTTCTCTTTTTCTTTCCTCAACTCAATCAAAAGCCGAAACCAAGTACTTGCTAGACCCTAGTTGATTGTTCATTGAATCCCTAGCCGATTTCTCATCAAGCCTCAAAAGTCAAAATTGTTGATCCACATCTAAGCCATAGCCGAATAGCTTTGGGGGTTCAAGTGACGGTGTTGCCGATTTCACTATTAAGGGTAAGGATTTTATTGCCATCGTTTATTCCTTTTCTTAAAGCTAAAATTAAAGACTCTAACCCCATTATTGATCTTGGCCGAAACTTGGAAGGAGCCTTTGGGATTTGGGTGTTGTCGACTTCAAGGAAGGATCTTTCGGGACTTTTAAAGATCTGAGGTAAGCTATGGGTAAGTCATTCGGCCAAAGGCCATCTATTATGTTTAAGGTTGGAATTGGATCTAACATATACCCTATAGGTATTTCGACATCTTCATAGCAAAGGGATTAATTTTGGGATTTGAGAATCGCAAGGTAAGTGCACATACACATTCGGCCAAGGCCTATTTAGGAACTTAGATCTATTTCTTACTTCGGTTAAAAGCAGAAAACTAACCTGTGAAGTGATCTAGTGCTTGGCCAATTACAAGAAGGAACATAGCAAAGTATCGGGATTTGATTTTTAATCCAATTGGCGACAAGGTAAGTTTTTAGTTGCAATAATCTTTCGGGATTTGGTTATAGCCGAATAGGTTTTGCTAATATGCCTAGTGTTGGCCGACTATAGGAACTAAAGGATCTAAAGCTTAATCGGGATTTTCAGGATTTCAGTAAAATCACTAAGTAAATCAGGTGTGTACCTCGCACTAAATCTTGATAGATTTACGACTTTAATTTACTATATGTGTTAATATAAAAGTGTAAGATTATGGCTAAGGTACCATGTAATGGTACAAAGTACTCAGGTACGTTTTCCTACTCCTACTATGAGTATATTGTGATAAATATCTGTTATGGCACATAAGTGCAACTATAAGAATGTGAATTAAGCATAAGGCATAATATTTGCATGTTTTGTATAACATGGGGCATATAGGTGATATGTAAAGGGGAAGTGAATTGGTGGTTTTATACCCCAATATCTGAATGTGGTGACTTATGTCACGTAATTTGAATGTGGTGACTTATGTCACGAAATCTGAATGTGGTGACTTATGTCACGAAATAATTATATGGTGGCTATGCCACGAATTTTATAAGGGCGATGAGCACGTCGACTCAATTAACGCCTTTGATGGTGTGTAGCGGATGGAGGGTTGACTTAGTAGTCCCCACGGTGTGATGGCTGGTACGGGTGATGTGTAGCGGATGGCATCTAGGTTTGGGTTCGGATTGCATCATTTTATTTCAATGCTATATGAATATGTATGATTTGATATGCCATACATGTTGGGACTTAGTGTTGGATGTACACATTGAGTCTATTTGACTCACCCCGTTGTGGGAATATTTTTCAGTTGACGATCAGTAATGGACCGGGTCGGCAGGAGCTTAGTGGTGACCATGCTCAGCACAAATTTTATTAGTTGGACATTTTATTTCATTTAAGTACTTTGAATTTTATTTTGGGTTTATTTTTGATGTAATAAGGCTATAGTATGAACTGTTCAAGCATGCACTTAAATTATTTTATTATGGCACGATACTTTTCAAATTAAAGTAAGCAAATTTTCTTAATAATAAATGAAAAATGTTTTGACATCTAAAATACAAATGATTTTCAATTTAATTAACAAACTTTAAAGACTCGACTTATACAAGTAACTCATGGATTTGAAATACAACCACGAACTTTTCTTAAACGGAATCTTTGAAAAATTTCTATGTTTTCAACTTGAACCCTTATCAACTGTTTCCAAAAACACGAAAAATTTTAGCAAAGATTCAAATAAGATTCGAATGGTTTTTCCTAGAAGCATGCCAGATTCGGTCAGGGCTTGTGGGCCGGGTTTGGGGTGTTTCAAATTCCCTTACACAATAGCTTCTGTGCGAGTCATATGCTCTCGCATTAAAGCCTCAAGAGAAGCTAACAGTCAGAAGGAGAAGCTTGCGTGTACTATTATCAATGATTGTCCAAAATATGCTGATTCGGCATTGAAGAGTGTTGTAACTGTGTCTAATTCTGGTATGGGTGCAACTGGCTTTATTGTGGATGTATCTGAGTGTGCTGATTGTAGTTCTGCTGTTGTTAATTGTAATTCCATTATCTTGAATTATAATTGCCTTGAGTAAATATACTCCCATATCAAAATGTCGTAGCATTTTGTCCAGCATTCTGAGTTCCCCAAGACTGTTGATTACGTGCAAAATTATTATAAGAGTTGTCGTAAGAATTGTTACGGATGTCACTGATATAAAAGGCATTCTCCGCATGTTGTGGACAATCTTCATAGTTGTGGTTGTCACTACAAATCTCACAACAAAAGGTAAGAACATCAACTTGTTGAGCAACTTGTATAAGTGCAACATCACTAGCCCTTTGCATATATTTTTATCATATTTGCAATAGAAGAAACTTGAGCACTAAATGTAGATATCCAGTTCAATAGCTGCTGGAGTAGCTTTTGCTTGTGCAATTCTAGAAATTAGATGTTGGTAATAAATCTGAGCAATTCTCTCCAGAATTTCAATAGCATCATTATAAGTATAATCTAGTAGAGGTCTATTAGCTGATGTGTCGATAATATTCCTCGTGTGTGAATTCATCCCATTATAAAAAATCTCAATTTGTGTTTCCTATTGAATGTCATGCATGGGACAACGTCAAAGCAAAGATTTATATTGTTCCCATGTGGTGTGAAGATTCTCATCATCTAGCTGATGATAAGCTGTAATATCATTTCGAAGACAAGCATTCATTATTGATGGGTTAAATCACAAAACAAACTATGGTGCTAGTGCATTCCAAGAAGTAATTGATTCGACAGGTAAACTAAGGAACCAAGTACGAGCTCTTCCCTACAAGGAATAAGGAAATAATTGTATTTTCAAAGTGTCATCAAGAACGCCTTGTTAACTGAAGGAAGCACAAATCAATAAAAATGATTTAAGATGTTCTCGTGCATCTTCATGAGGCAGTCCAGCATATTGCCCATTAGAATTCAGCATTTGAAACATAACTGGCTTGAATTCAAAATTTCCAGCTTGTATTGCTGGCCTAACAAGTCCTAGTTGTAAGTTATCCAAGACAGGTACTACAAAATCTCATACAGTCTTGTTTTGTATTTGAGCGTCTTGCTACAAATGTAACACCCCTTAACCCTTATCCTTCGTCGAAACAGGGTTACAGAGCATTACCAGACTGTTTAGATCAAATACAAACATTTCCTAATCATATAGCATTTACATCATAACTATATTGTCCCTCTTTTGAGCCCTCTAGGCCCAAAATATATGTTAGAAACAAATCGGGACTAAATCAGGTACTCCGGGAATTTTTCATGAAATTTAAAAAACTTTCCTAGATGGAGGGCACACAAGCCTATGTGGTCAAGTAACACACCCATCTGACCATGGGACACACCCATGCCGCAGTCCGTGTCTAACTCATGTAACCCTCTGACTTAGATCACAAGGCCAGCCACACACTAGTGTGCTAGGCCGTGTGACACACACGGCTAAGACACACGCCCATGTCTCTACCTATGTGAAATTACTTGGGCATTCTATTTTGAAATTCTAAGGTTGCAGGGGACACACGGCCAAACCGCACACCCATGTGTTAGCCGTGTGTCTCACATGGTCCAGTCACACGCCTGTGTGTCTGGTCGTGTGGACTCAGAATGAATCCTATACATCAAGTTTACCATACCCTGCAATCTATAACACCAAGCAACTCAAAAACCATTTATTCAACCAATCCAAAACACATTCAAATACATCTAAAACATGTCAAAGCAATCAACCTAATGACCTAACCAATCTATCCTCATAAGTACTTCACATATAATATCCAAAACAATTCAAATAAGCACCATTCAAGCCAATTCTAAATTCATTCCAATTTCAACTTAAATTTGCCTATGTCATGTTCATTTATACATCAACCAAAACATACCATTTTATAGCCTCAACATAACAGATATGTTCATATATATATATATATATATATAACCAACCAATTTCAAAATTTAACACCATTTATAACCATTTCCCAAAATGACAAACATAATACATCCTAGGTACATGCCATTACCAAAAAGAAATATACTTCACCACGTTTGAGTTTGGGATCTCGGATGGATGCTGAATCGACAATCTGACTTTATCTAACCTATGCATGGAAAACAACCGTACGCTGAGTATAAACTCAATGGTATTTCTAAAATCTGAATACTTTAAAGTAAAATAAATAAACATATACATTAAATCATACAAAACCTTAATCATACGACTAATCAATTTATAGACAAAACATTTATAATTCATTCAAATCTTATCAATTGCTATCCTAGATAACTTTTCACAATATCAACACATATTACTTGAACCATAATATTGATCATTCATATTCATTTCACAAATACTTGATTCCTGTGTCTCTATCCATATCTCATTTCACCATTCAATATCAATCATAACACTGTTTATTTCAATAACCCCTATTAACATGACTCAGACTCAGACGGATACATGGATCCAACCAAAACACATCAATTTGGCACCCATTGCCTCATCAGATAAATCAAAGTAATATATTGACACCTAACGTCTCATCAACCATGCCAAGTAAGTCGTTACCCAGTACCTCATCGAATTTATCTGAAGTAATAAATTGACACCTAGTGTCTCACCGACTCGAAGTCTAAGTATCCCTGAACTCTTTCAATCCTATGGCATGCCAACTATATCTAACTCAGCTCGATATAGTTAATGGGGTTTCAATTCACTTTTCAAGTATAGCAATATCCAATGTTCAATTTCCACAATAATCACATATTCATATCAATTTCATCACACACCAAATCAATCCATCTCAATTGTAAACAAAATAATTCTCACCTTCCATACTTACTGTTGAAACCATTTTTAAGTTTTTTTAAAAAAATGGGGATCGACATTGAAAACAAAAATGGAGTCGCCACCAATCCCTTTTTGCTTAGGTGTGATAGGATCACCTTATAAAACATTTTATTTCAAAATATTGATTTTGGCCTACAAAATTCAAGAATACGAGTTCGGGAGTCAGTTACGTACGAGGAAGGATTAGCACCCTCGAAACACCCAAAATTGGTTTCGGATTGATTAGCTACTGTCCTAATGTCGAAAATTCAAAATGATTTGAAAACATGATTTCTTTAAAAACTTGAACAATTTGAATTGGATCTTAAGATTCCTTTGTTCCAAAAGAATACAAACATCACATGCAGCACGTTAGGACATGATGTTTTAAACCCTCGTAATAACGTCATCTCGTGATTTCTGAAATTCATTAAAAGGATATTTAGTTATTTAGTCAAACAAAAATCAAAACCAAAGACATTAGGGCACTATTTCCCGAATTTTTAAACACAAAACATTGCCGTATTTAAGAAAAACTTTTGGATAAAATGTAGTAATTAAAGGAGATAGATATTTTAAACAAAGATTTAAAAAATAACATTAAGTTATTACAAAAGTGAAATTTACTAAAGTTACAGGTCATATTAACAATTAGCACTAACATAAACAATTAAGTAAAAGAATGACAAGCAATAATAATAATGTTAAGGTAAACAAAGATAATGGATTCAAAATTTGTTTTTAAAAAATGAACAATCAAAATAAAAAAATATAGAGTAGATAATAGCAATTTTAAAAGAATCTATGGAAAAATTAAAAAAAATTATTCACAAGATTAAATTCATGTATAAAAATAATAATATAATGTAAATAATATACTCAAAACAATTAATGAATGTTATAACAATTTTAAAAAAAATATAAAAAAGTATAAAAATGATATGGATAAATAAAAAAAGTTAAAAAAATGCATAAGTGAACCTAACTCTAGCAATATGAGGATTCAACGAAATTTCTCCACCAAAATCTTACTCGAACGGAAGCAACTCAAAAAGAAACAAAGATGAGTGAAGAACAAAATAAGAACAAGCCACAAAAAATAAGAACGCAAAAGAGAGAGAAATTTGAGTGAATGCTCTCAATAATTTTTATTACTCAAAACTCAAGTGTGTTTTATAATGAAGGGAGAGGCTTCTATTTATAGTTGAGCCTCCTCAAATCCAACGGTACAAATCAATTACATCAACGGCTAAGATTAAAAGGTATCTACAAATTAAATCTCTATGATTACAAAATTATATCTTCTAAGATTGCATACCATATCTTCTAAGATTGCATATCATATCTAAGATTTGCATATCATATCCAAGATTGCATACCATATCTTCTAGGATTTCATATCATATCTAAGATTGCATATCCTTGAAGATTGTATCCCATGTACGTCAAGTTTGTAGATGGACCTTTAATCTTTTAATGGGTCATTCCGATCGGGCCAAATGATATATTTTGGACCGGACTTGGACTTTGTTTTATTATTTTGGGTTTATTATTTTTTGTATGGGCCCGGGCTAAATTGGCCTATTACTACATCTCCTCTTTGCTAAATGTCGTGTAATGAGAATAGAGCAAAGAGTATAAAAGGACCAATTTTTCTCGGTCTTGCCGAGCCTTAACTTCTTGATCCTCATCTTCTTCAAGTAGTCTCTAACCCAACTGCAACTTCAAGGAGATTGAATCTGTAGCTTTAATCTTATTCTACTGAAACTTCATGGAGATAAGACACGCTCTTGTAGATTTAATCCATCCCCTCAGAATAACCGTGAAAGTGAGACTAGTATCTTTGATCTTGCTTCACCGTGATATTCAAGAAGACAAGATCTACTATTTTCGAGATGCTCATCGTAAACTCGTGGAGGCAAGCTAATATCTTCGATCCGCTTCGCAACTTCGTGAAGATAAGATCTCATTGTCTTCGACCGCTTCATCTGCAACTTCATGGAGGTAGGCTAATATCTTCGATCTGCTTCCTGCAACTTCAGGAAGATAAGATCTACTATCTTCAGTCTGCTCCACTGAAAACTCAAGGAGGCAGGTTAATATCTTTGATCTACTTCCTGCAACTTCAGGAAGATAAGATCTGCTGCCTTCAGTCTGCTCGCTGTAAACTTAGGGAGGCAGGCTAATATCTTTGATCTGCTTCCTGCAACTTTAGGAAGATAAGATTTGCTGTCTTCAGCCTGCTCCGCTGTAACTTCAGGGAGGCAAGGCTGATATTTTTTATCTGCTTCTTGCAACTTCAGGAAGATAAGATTTGCTATCTTTAGTCTGCTTCAGGGAAGCAGGCTAATATCTTCGATCTGCTTCACTGCAACTTCAGAAAGGCTAGATCTGCTTATTTTTAGTCTGCTCCACTGCAAACTCAAAAAGATAAGACTGGTGTCTTCGATCTGCTTCACTGTAACTTTAGGAATGCTAGATCCACTATTTTCAATTTGCTCCACTTCAAACTCAAGGATGCTAGACTGGTATCTTCGATCTGCTTCACTGCAATCTTAGGAAGACACGATCTGTTACCTTCAATCTGCTCCACTATAAACTCAGGGATGCTAGACTAATGTTTACGATTCACTTCATTGCAACTTCAGGAATGCCAGATATGTTATTTTTAGTTTGCTCCACTGCAAACTCAGGGAGACCAGACTAATATCTTCAATCTACCTTACTACATTTTCCTCTAAAGGACATAACTTATAGAATGGGTATATGATTATGCCTAGTAATTAGGATGCTTTGATCGAAATGAGTTAATTGCTCCTATTTAGACATGCGATGATATATGAATGCAAAAATGTTATGAGAATGATTCCTATTTCAGGTTTCATCTTCATTCTTCACGAAGCATCAATAATATTTTGCTCAAATAATTTGCCCCATGGTAATTCTGAGTCCACTCTACTTGAACCTTGGGGCATAAACCCACTGCAACTTCAGGGGAATAACATTTGGTTTTTTCCATCCAATCTATTACCACTCAGAGGTATAGAATTTGTATCATCTTCAATCAATTTCATCTGTTACACCATTCCTTGGGTGTAATGACCAGATGTATGTGCCTAAAATTTGCGTGAATGCAGGGTATCATTTTTATTTTCCTGAGAATGATCCCCTTTTACACTTGGGTTGACATTACTCATCATTTGTCAAGATGGTATCACCGACGAAATGTCTTATCCTATAAAAATCCAAAGAGATAATCATCTTTCAATGTTTCCAATCCTTAGGCTAGGTGAGTTCTAAACAATAGTCATATATTAGATTCTCATATTATTTAGAAGCTTCCAGAGTAATATACGAAACTCCTTTTATGAAAGTATTATTAGTCCATTAATCGTTATTTCAATATAAAATGCTTGAAAAAGATCACAAAAATGGACGAGAAAGAAATTAATCAGGGGTATAGCTCGAAATAAATAAGTTAATCAAAGATAACCAATGAAATAAAAGAAAATTAATTAGGGTGTATCTTGAAAAGAATAAAGTAATCAAAGATAGCCAATGCCATAAAAGAAAATTGATTGGGGTGTATCTTGAAAAGAATAAAGTAATCAAAGATAGCAAATTAAAAATGGGTAAGATAGAAGCTAGGTGCCCCAGATATCGTAGCCTGAACTTCTCTGTACAAACTTCTTGAGGACCATTTTGAGCTCAATACATGTTTAGAGGATTCGGAGTACTTTGTCAATGCCCCAAGACATAGCATACTTCCTCATTGTTAATTCAAGCATAGCAAGACTACCACATGCTCTATCTTTGATCAAAATTTGAGCCACCCTTTTCGGGTTTTCAGCTCAAAACCTCTTTGGTCTCAAAGCGCCCTTTGTGGGTTTTCACCTTGGCCTCTCTTTTTTTTTTATTATCTCAAGGTGCCCTTTGCGGGTTTTCACCTTGGCCTTTCCCCTTTCAGTTAAAATACTTCTTGACTGAACCTGAATTTGCCAAATTGGGCAAGTCTTTGCCATCCATCTCGGTCAATATCAATGCTCTTTTAGAATAGGCCCTTTTTATTACATAAGGTCCTTCCCAGTTTGGCATTTGCTTTCCTCATAAATCCTTTTGTATAAGAAAGATCGTTTTCAACATCATGTCCCTTTCGTGGAATTCCCTATGATGAACCTCTTTAACGTAAGCTCGCATCATCTGGCCGTGATAGATAACTTTCAACCTTTTTTCTTTCGATTAAGTTCAATTGGCAAAACTGTTTCTATTCCAATGAGAAATGTGTTGCCCCAGCGAAGGTTCTAACTGACGTTTGATAAGACAGAGGGTAAATGGTAACTTCTTTATGTCAATATTTACAAGTCTCAGTCATCTTTCCCATGATCCTTGTTTTGTTGTTTTTGTTTTTATTTTTTCCTTTTTTTTGTTGTCTTTACTGCACTGTGATATGGTGTCTGATCTTGCAAACTTTTGAAATTGTCCCTTTTTAGCACTCTTTATCGGCACCTAATCTTTTTTTTTTTTTGAGAATTTGATGACTATTGACCTTGTAACATTGGCATATGAAGCTAGTTCCACCCTCTTAGTGAAGTAAATGAGGACCACGAAGATGAATCGATGTCAACTAGAAGCTTTTAACGAGATTGGCCTCATAACATCCATGCCCCACATATAGAAAAGTCTGTGAAGAAAATGGATGAGTCACATAAATCTTGTCTTCTTCAAATCAGAATTTATGGTATAACTGATGCGATCCCCTTCCATGGTAGACCAACAGTACCTAATCCTCATGTTTAGCCCATGTCTTAGTAGCCCAGGCATGTCTTGATATGATCATGCAAAAATATCTTTGAATTCCTAAAAATAACTTAATGATGTCTCACCTTATTTCTTTGGTGAGCTAGGCTTCGATCTTCATCCCTTTCCTAAGCTCGTAATGTCCATTAATCCTATGTAAGGTAGGATCTATTTTTCATCATGTTCTACCATCCTTAACAAATCATAAGATAGGTTACAATATTTGTCATTTTGAAAGTCTTGAGATCCTTCTAAACACATGTCTTACTCTAAAGGAGACTCTGATTCAGTAGCGGCGTTGCTCATATCGTTGATATCTGGAGACCTATTGTAGGTTTGAAGGAAGATTCCAAAGAATAAATGATTCAAAGAATGATTATTTGTATGAAGAATGAAAGAATACTTGAAAGAAAGTCCAAAGAACAAACAAAAGAAAAAAAACAGAGAACAATTATTTGTACAGTATGAAATGAAGAATATTTGCTAAAAAAGATGCATTTTATTGAAATAAAAATTTCGGACACAAGCCTATTTCACAAAAGGGTTCTTATTGCCTCTAGGCTTAAGGCAACAAGCGTGTTTTGAATATTACTCTAGATTAGCTCTAAAAATACAGGGATCTCTTCCACAGTCCCATTATTCAAAACACTCCCAAGTATGCAAGGGCTTGGAAACTTTGTTCCCCGATTCCCTCTTCACTTTTGACTTCTTTAAGGAGTCGCAACTTTCTTTTCTCCTTCTTCAATTATCGCATTTACTGCTTCATCAAAGATCAGGTTCTAATGAAACATCGAACTTCACAATTCCCATTTTAATGAACCTGTAACGACCGAAGTTGGGCTTAGTAGGATTAGGCCTATTGGGCCTTGGCCATGGGAGCGTTTAAAATTTTTGAGAACATAAGAACATCATTAGTGCAAGTTGGACCTATTAGGTGAGTGATTTTTGAAGGTTAGGGGGCTTCTATGAAGTCCCGAGATCAAACTTGGGCTTTAGGAAAATTTTGGTTTTAGGTGAGTAAAACCCTAGGAGTTAGCAAGTAGGCTTTAAGAATAAAATATGGAGAAAAATGACACAAAAAGGAGTTGTGGTCTAGTTGCAAGTGGCACCACATGGGAGACAATGAAGTGACGCCACATAAGGAAGCAAGGGGTCCAAGGTTCAAGTCTTAGCACTTGCATTTCATTTTGATTTATTTTTAAGTGAACTTAGACTTTGGCCCATAGAATTATATTTAGTTGTGCTTGATTTTAGATACAAGTTGAGCATGTGGCTAGGTGGTATGGTGTTAAGGGGAGTGTAAGGAGGTTGGAGGTTCGAATCCCGTAGATGGAGAATTGGAGGCTTTTATTTTGCAAATTGGCGGCCAGAGTTTGTGTTAGATTTAAACTCTACTGAAGGAGGGATCCCACATCGGAAAGCTAGCAAGAGGGAAGGTGAGAAGCTGGCTTTAAATAGAGCAATCTATGAAAGTAGCAACACCTTGGTTGGCGTTTGGGCATAGGAGTGTTCGGAGCACAGATGAACTCCAGATTCCTATCAGGTGTGTATTTCACACTACTCTAGTTGTAGAGCGGCAAATGCCAAAATACCGGTCACACGGTGATGGTAGCCACACGAGCGTGTGAGCGCACATGTGGGAGCTTCGAGCCATAGTTGAGGCCATCATGAGTGTTCTTGTGGGTTTAAGCTGTTTGGGCCACGATGGGCCAAAAGAGGCCAAGTAGGCCTAATGGGCCCGTGAGCTCATATGAATAAATTGTATGATTGTGTAGTAGATATTGGACTAGTCTATGTGAATCTCATATCTGTAGTTAGATTTGGGCTAAATGGGCCACACGAGTGTGTGGGTCCATTTGGTCGAGAATGGGCCTTAAGCCCATTCGCATCATTATCCTTATTTAGAATACTTTGGTTTAACTGAGCAAATCACAGTTTGATCGCTCTAGTGAAAGTGACGGTGCTCGTGATTATTCAATACTCTACATGATATGGATCGGTGCTAAGGGATTAGCGGTACACTCGTAATCAAGGTGTGTAATCTCACACCCCTATTGTTCTATTAATGCGATGTTCTGTGATTAGGCTAAAAGTCGAAATACCGAAAAGCCAGAATATCGACATTTGAGATCACTCAAGCGTGCGAGTGCTCGTAGAGATAAACTGAGCCACAAGTGTTGGCAATAGACTATTGAGAGTGTCACGAACTCTCTCGTAGGACTGAGGCTGTAATGGGCCTTGTTGAACCGACGTGGGCTGAGTGGGCCCAATGGGCTAATAGGCCCACAGGGGCGAAGTCCATGGTAAGTACAGGGTGATAGATGTGGCTGTAAAGTTTATAGAACCATGACTGAGAATGGGCTGAATGGGCCACACGAATGTATGGGCCCCGCTCGGGCTGAAATTGGACTTTAGGCCCAATTGTACCGTTTTGACCATAAAGGGAACCGTGCTGCTCGAGGCAACAGTAGACCTCCGGAAAGGTCGTTAGATGATAAAAATTATCGAAATACCCTTCACAGGGAAAATTATCGAAATACCCTTCACGAGTAAAATTACCGAAATACCCTCTATGGGTAAAGTTACTGAAATACCCTTGTAGGGTAAAATTACCAAAAGACCCGTGATTTATTTAATTACTAAAATACCCTTATAGGGTAGAATTATCGAATTACCCCTATAGGGTAGAATTACCAAATTACCCCTGTAGGGTAGAATTACTAGGGTAGAATTACTGAATTACCCTATAGGGTAGAATTACTGGATTACTTCAATGTGACACGTTAGATTCGGGCCTAACTTCTAGGCCAGGTTTGGGTGTTATAGAACCTTTCGACCAACTTTTTAAACGTAGTATAGTTTTCAATTGAGTGACCCGTTATTCCCGCATGGAACTCGTATTGGGCATTCTCATTATACCATTTTGGGAATGGAGGTTGCACGGGTTCTGAGTAAAACAAAGACACTACATGCCATCAAACAAATTTCGATACAGCTCTTTGTATGTCATCGGGATGGGTGTGAACTGGAGCCTTTCTGCATTTGGCCTCAAGTTAGATTCCTACTTTGAAGAGCCTTGATAGCTAGTGGTTACAGCCCTCGGCTGGCCTACGGTGATTGATTTGGGATGCATGCTCAGGATACTCACTTCATTTTCCTTGTTTCTTGGGGCTGATCTTTTGGTGCTTTCTCTTGTGTTTATCCTCCAACTCCTTACCACATTTTCAATCATCTCACCAGACATTACTATATCTGAAAAGCTTATGGTGGCACTTTCCAACATATGGTTATTGAATGGGGCTTTTAAAGTATTGATGAAAAGCATCGTGGTTTCCTTTTCTAAAAGAGGCAGCTGAACTTGCACGATAACTTCCTCCATCTTTATGCATACTGCTGAAGCTTTCATTTGGTTTTTCTCCATGTTTTGCAAGGTGATTCCGTTAGGCGTCATGTCTGTCACATAATTGTATTGTTTCATAAATTCTTATGCTAGGCCTCCCTAGGAATAAATGTTAGCATGGCTCAATTGGTTGTACCACCTGGACGCTGCCCCTACCAAGCAATCTTGAAACAATGGATCAACAGTTGATCATTATTAACATACCCAGTCATCCATCTACAGAACATGGTAATATAGGCTTCAAGACAACTAGTCACATTGTACTTCTCAAATTTTGGCATTATGAACTTGTGAGGAAGCACCAAATCTGGAACCAAGCTCAAGTCTTTAGCATCAATTCTATGGTGATTATCAGCATTTTACAAGGCCTTGAACTTTTATTCTAACCATGTACAACGGTCATCTAACTGCCTTGGTAATTCAATTCTTGTTCCTTCCCTTTCTGCTATATCTAAATAAGGGATAACAGGATTAGCAGGGTTATCTCTTGGGTTAGATCCTAAGCCAACTTTGAAATTCATGGGCACCCCAGTATCAGCTTGACCTTGTTGAGGCCTAATTGGAACAGATGGCCTTCAAGGATATGTTTTAGATTGTGTTTGTGTAGAGTAAAACCCAGAGGATAATCCTCATTATCTTCTCTAGCATTAGTCATAGGGCTTTTCCCTTGTCCATTGCCCTATTCAGTAGCTGAGTCATTTGAGCCACCATATTCCTTTGGGCTTCCATCATTTGTTCCCTCATATCTTGTTGGATCTTTGCCAACTGCTCTTGCAGCTGGTCTTGCATGTCTCTCTGGAACTGTTTGAGTCTTTGATCCATATTTTTTGTCTTAGCGCGAGTACCGTTACGATGTTTAGTTTACAGATTAACTTTTCCTTCTTTATCTCTCTTTAATAACTTCAAATAATTAGAGTCCTTCTATGGATTTTAATGCATATGATGTGATGTAATGCAAATGCATGAATGCAAAAAGAAAGAGAGGTGTTGATTCTGAATTCAAATCCAATAAAACAACTTTTCTAGAAAGCAAATTTCTTTACATAAAACGGATTACATATGCGGCCTTGCTCTCATATTCAAAGCAAAAAATCAATTTTCTTCTTCGCAAAGGTCAAATCTGGCAAACTTTTAATAGATGTATCCACTAGCTCCTTTTTTCTTGGGCCGCGACTCATTACTCACTTATCCTCGCAATACTTGTTAGTCTCTTCAAGAAAGCCGAGACATGGTGATTCTCGAATTGTCTTTGTCAGCTTGAATCCTTAGGCAATAAAGTCTTGTATTCCTTCACGGACAATTAGTCTTCTCTCGTTGTGTACTTAGACCATATTCGAACGACCATATTATAATCCACTTTATCAAGAAATTCATTTTCTCATGACAAACTCTTCTATTTAGCAATTGAATTTGAATCAACACCTCTTTTCTATGATGCGAATGCAATGCAATCAAAACAAAAGAGAACACATTAGCACAAGAGAAATAAATAACAAAATAGGGCACCTATCTGGGTGACCACTAGGGTTTAATATAGCTCTATCTAGGGTTGGCTCTTAAGGATCACTATATGTGGCTTAGTTCTAAAGGAAAGGTACCTAAACCAGCAGATTCCTCAACCTTCACCCATTATAGGCTCATACAAATCGAGTTCAGTTCAGGGGAATACATTTCCCTATATCCATACGAAAGTGAAAACCTCATGAAGACATAGGTACAAATGTATCCCAGATTCAATCCACTAGCCCATGCGGAGGTGAAAACCTCATGAAGGCATAGCTCCTCACTCCCACTTAAGGGTGCGACCACAACGGTCATGCAATGCAATGCGCGCAAGAAAATATCAATTATATGCAATGACAAAAACAAATGCAACAAAAGGATCATAATTTATCAAATCAAATTTTCAAAATTTTCAAATCGATTGTTCAAATTTCCAACAAAGGACAGGAAATAATCAATTTTAACGGCTTGACTCTCTTATTGTTTCCCCAGTAGAGTTGTCAAGCTATCGAAACCATTTTTAAGTTTTTAAAAAAAATAGGGATCGACTTTAAAAACAAAAATGGAGTCGCCAGTAATCCCTTTTTGCTTAGGTGTGATCGGAACACCTTATAAAATGTTTTATTTCAAAATATTGATTTTAGCCTATGAAATTCAAGAAAACGAGTTTGGGAGTCGGTTACATACGAGGAAGGATTAGTACCCTCATAACGCCCAAAATTGGTACTGGATTGATTAGTTATTGTCCTAATGTCAAAAATTGAAAAGGTTTGAAAACATGATTTCTTTAAAAACTTGAACAAATTGAGTTGGAACTTGAGATTCCTTTATTCCAAAAGAATATAAACATCACATCCAGCACGTTAGGACATGATATTTTAAACTCTCGTAGCCAACATCATCTCACGATTTACAAAATTGATTAAAAGGATTGTAATATCCTGGATCGTGGCTGATGCATTATTGCTTAATTATATGAAATAGCATGCTTATGTGTGTTGTGAATGTGCATTATGGATTTTGTGAACCTTAGTGTGTAGTTAAATACTTTAGAAATTATTGGATTTTAAATTTAAAAGGGGAGGTAAGCTTGATAAGGCCTTAAGAAAGTTAATAGAGGAAATTTGACATGAAGTTGGGCTTGGTAAAGTGGCTACAAGGTGCCACTTAGGGCCTTAGCAAGTGACGCCATTATCAAGGGGAAGGGGCCAAGGTTCAAGTAGCATGGGGAGCACTTGGAAGTTTTTTTTATTTTTCGGCAAAAAGAGAGTGGTAATGGACGGCATTAGGAGACTTAGGAATGAGTTTAAGATGTGCTTAAACTCCCTTGGAAATTTCGGCTAAGGCATGAGATAAGAAAGAGAGAAGATAGGAAAACAACAAGGAAAGGCCTAGTGTGTGAGTAGGTAACCGAAATTGAAAAGCAAAGCATTCATCTTTTCTTTTGTTTTCTTCCCCATCTCTTCCTCTAGCCGAATTTCTACTTTATTTCTCAAAGTCTTTCTTTTCCTTTTATTTGCTCTAGCCGAAATCTCCTTTCCCCTATTCTCACCATTGCCGTAACCTTTAAGGCTTCATACCTCTTCTTTTGTGTCTCTTGTGGAAGCCGAATCCATAACCCCTTGCTACCCCTTTTCTAACGCCGAATATCCTTGTGGTGACAAAGATAGGTGCTGTCGATTTCTTCAGTAGAGGTGAGATCCAGTTTGATTTCTATTCTTTTCTTTTAGGACTTGTCGAAATTTAAAGACTAATCCCTATTACTATTCTTTGACCGAAATCATGAGGAGAGATTTCGGGATCTCTGCTAGTGTCGATTATAAGAAGGGAGCATTCGGGATATCAGACCTAAGGTAAGTAAGGTGTAAGTTTAGGCCGAAGGCCATTTATTTGATTGCTAGAATTGGATCTAACATATACTTTTAAGGGTCTCGACATCATCAAGAGTAAATAGCAATTTTGAGATTTCAATATCCGAGGTAAGCTATAAGGTAAGATTCGGTCAAGGCCATGTGTGGTGTTATAGATCTATTTCTTAATTATTCAAAAGCGAAAACTAACCCTTTAAGTGATCTAATGTTGGCCGATTACAAGGTAGAAGGATTTCAATGTTTTAGGATTTGATTAGTAGTGGAACCGGCACCAAGGTAAAAATTTGATTACAATAATCCTATTGGGATTTGGTTTTTAGCCGATTGAATTTTACTAATAAGATTGGGGTTGGCCAAATATAGGCAGTAAAGATCTAAAGTAGTAGATTGGATTTTCGGGATTTGGAGTGAATTTGCTAAGTTAATCAGGTGTGTACCCCACACTAAATCTTAATAATTTTATGGCTTGAATTTATTATATGAGTTAATAAGAATGTTGAAAATAAGGCTAAAGTACCTTGCCATGGTACAAAGTACTCAGGTACGTTTTCCTACTCCTACTATGAGTATGACTTGAGTTGTTATGGCACCCATGTACACCTATAAGAATGTGAATATATAGAACATGGCATGTTAATGTATGATCTGTATAACATGGGCATTTGGGAGATTATGAAAGGGGAAGTGAATGTGATGGTTTTATACCACGATATCTGAATGTGGTGACTTCGGTCACATTATCTGAATTTGGTGTCACATGACACAAAATAACTATCTGGTGGCTATGCCATAAATTATAAGGGTGATGAGCACGTCGACTGCAAGTGACTACCTTCGATGGTGTGTAGCGGATAGAAGGTTGACTTAGTAGTCCCCACGGTGTGCAGGTTGGTACGGGTGATGTGTACCGGTTGGTAACTAGGCTTGGGTTCGGGATTGCATCATTATTTATGTTATTATATTTGTATGTATGATTTTGTATGCCATAATCTGTTGGGCCTTAGTGTTGTGGTTACACATTAAGTCTGCTTGACTCACCCCATTGTGGGAACATTTTTCAGGTGATGATCAGTGATGGACCGGGTCGGCAGGAGCTTAGTGGTGGCCATGCTCAACAAGGAATTTATCTTATTTGGACTTTTTTTTATTTTAAGTACTTTGAATTTAATTTGGGTTTATGTTGATGTAATAAAGCCATAGTATGAACCATTTTATGCATGCATGTCATTTATTTCAGTATGATACAATTTTTATAAAAATTTTAAGTTAAGTAAGTTTTCTTAAAATAAACCTTCAAATATTATGTCATCTACATAGATAAATGCTTTAAATTCAAAGGTAAAATTTTTAAAACAAAATCGGCATGTGCTTTTGATATAAAAACCCAGTTGTAATAAATCTCCGATTTTAAAATTTACAAAGTTTCCAATTGGACCCAACATAATCAAAATTTCCTTCAAAACCATTCGAATTTCTCCTAAGTGACAAACAGTTTTTCAAGTGTTTTACTCGAGGAACATACCAGATCTGGTCAAGGCTCGTAATGGGTTTGGGGTGTTTTAGTTTGGTATCGAGCTTGTTCAAAACTCGGCCTTGAGGGGTTTTAGGCCCAAAACATTTTTCTCTTTTGAAAGTGGATTTTCTAAGAAATTGAGCGGGTTTTACGGCATGGTACCTAAGTCTCAGGCCAAGTCCACCTGTAAGTACCCTATCTCTTGTGTGATTTATGATATGAATTGTAGAAAGGTAGAAATGGAACGTAGAGTAGCATGATAGGTACTTGAACCCTAGGACTAGGTTACCCCAACAATTACATAAAATTTTAAAATGCCTAATTAAACAAACCTGTGGTTAAGTCACCGAGTTAGGGTGTGGAAACCATTGTGCGCATGTCTAGGATTGGTTTCGGTGGGAGCTTGGTATTTAAGCGGTCCGCGTGACTCACCTCCTCTCCACTCGAATCCTACCTGGTGTGTAGCTTCGGTTCACCCTAACCAAGAGGACTTAGTCACGGGCTAAATCTAATAATTAAAACCCGAAAGGGACTAGCCACATTTTTTATGGAAACCCTAGTTTTAAAAGTCAACAAACTACCCTTTTGAGTTGTGAAAATTATTATTTTGGAAAAACTTTCTAAGAATTCTTAATTTACAAATTACTAAAATGCCCTTGGTTCTAAAATTTCCATATTACCCTTGATTTCAATAAAATTTCCCTACTTTGCAAAAGTATTCATGAAACCCTAACTTGTGAAAATTCAAGATACCCTGGTTTGAAAGATTTACGAAATTACCCCTGATTTACAGAATGACCAAATTACCCCCTAACTTGTACAAATGGCCAAAATACCCTCAGAAAGGAAAACTACCAAAGTACCCTCAATCTAGAAATTTTTGAAAAATACCCTCATTTTGGAAAGTCACCAGGAACCACATTTTGTGAAAAATTACCGAAATAACCCTGGCTTGTAAAATTACAAAAAATACCCCTTGTATATAAAATTATCAGTTCACCCTTGAAATTTTTTCCAGCAAGAACTTTATTTTTGTAAAATATCATCAAACTCTATTTTTCAACATTTTCAAATACCCTAATTTGAAAAATTACCAAAATACTCCTATAGGACAAAATTACGGAAATACCTCTAGGTAGTGGGAAACAACAAACAACGATAACTACAACATTTATCTGTAATGGACGCAAGTTCATGTGTATGACTAAATGAATGATGTGAGACTGTGTGTGTATGAAACGAAAGAACTACTTCCTAGAACTATAAACATAAAATTGCTCGTGTTAAATCAGTGGAACAAAACTAATACATAAAATTCTTTAATCAGATAAACACTAAGCGGAAGTATGAATTCAAGGGACATGGTCGTAACGTGCGTGGTCGTGGAAGAGGCTGAATGACCGTGTCAGAACCCGTTAGATCGGGTCAAGGATCTGAGAATGAGGTACCACCGCCACCACCACCACCAGCTATTGGTGTTGAGCAGCAAGATCAGACAGGAGAGGATGCTATATCGATGGTTGTGCTGCGAGTTCTTGAAATGGTGGCTGGTACTAGAGGGAATATGGGAGCTCGAAAATCTATACCCTAGTGACTCGAGCCAACGGAGTGAGGTGTTTCAGAGCGATCCGGCGTGGCACCCAAAGACTGGTGAATATTGGTTGGAGGCGACCGAGTGAATTATGGATGAGCTCGATCTGACCCCTGAGGAGAAATTGAAAGGAATGGTGGCGCTGTTACGCGATGAAGCGTATCAATGGTGGCTCACATTTCGGGATGGTGCCACCACTGAGGATCTAACCTGGGAGTATGTTAAGGCAGCGTATCAGAAGAAGTATGTGGGAACCAGATATACTGATGAACAGAGGAAGGCTTTTCCGGGTGGTTCAAGGAACAAGTCCGAGAGCAGTAGTACTGGCTAAATTTCTGAGGTTGAGCCGGTATGCTCGAGGAGTAGTGGCTACGGAGCATGAGCGATTTATCCGGTTTGAGGATGGACTAAGGGATGACCTGAGGTTATTGATAGCCCCACACCAGGAGCGGGAGTTTACCGCATTAGTAGAAAAGGCTAAGGTAGCCGAGGGAATTAAGGACACTGTAAGGTAGAACATCGGGCTGTATTGGATTGTACAACCAAATGAATGGAATTAAGGACCCCTAAGGATGAGAAAGTAGTTATGATAGGAGAAAGAAAAACTACCTATCTAATGTAGTTTCGCTTTAAAGGTTGATAAGATGGTTCAGAAAGGATGCAAGGCATTCTTGGCTTTTGTTAGTACTTTGGATGCGGAAGAAGGGGGAGTTAGTGGAGTTAGAACTGTAAAGGAGTTTGAAGATGTTTTTCGGAGGAATTACGGAATACCCCGGACAGGGAGGTGGAGTTTAGAATTGACTTGCTGCTAGGTACAGCTCCTGTGTCCATTGCCCCATACAGAATGGCACCAAAGGAGTTGGTTGAGCTTAAGGCTCAGATCCAAGAATTGTTAGACCGTGGGTTTATCCGACCTAGTATGTCTCCATGGGGAGCACCGGTCTTATTCGTAAAGAAGAAGGACGGAACTATACGTATGTGCATAGATTATCGTCAGTTGAATAAGCTGACTATCAAGAACAAGTACCCGTTGCCAAGGATAGATGACTTGTTCGATCAGCTTAAGGGAGCCGCGGTATTCTCAAAGATAGATCTAAGGTCTGGATATTATCAGCTTAAGGTGAAGGAGGCTGATATCCATAAGACGACTTTCCGGACAAGGTATGCCCATTTTGAGTTCGTGGTAATGCCATTTGGATTGACGAACGCCCCAGCCGTGTTCATGGATATGATGAACCGGGTTTTTCAACCCTACTTGGATAGGTTCATCGTTGTGTTCATCGATGACATCCTAGTGTACTCCAAGTCTAAAGAAGAGCATGATAAGCATCTTCGGGTTGTGTTGCAAGTGTTGAGGGAGAAGAAGCTTTATGCCAAATTCAGCAAGTGTGAATTTTGGCTTAGGGAAGTTGCCTTCTTAGGGCATGTGGTATCCGCAAAAGAATAGGGTAGATCCTAGGAAGATTGAGGCGGTGTTGGATTGGAAACCCCCTAAGTCAATGGCGAAAGTCTAGAGTTTCTTAGGATTGGCAGGCTATTATAGACGGTTTGTGGAAGGGTTCTCGTCAATAGCCGCGCCTCTGACAAAGTTGTTAAGGAAGGAAGTGCCTTTCATTTGGACTGATAAGCAACAGGAGAGCTTTGAGAAGCTTAAGAAGGTCTTGACCGAAGCTCCAGTTTTGATTCAGCCAGAGGCAGGAAAGGATTTTGTAGTGTACTGTGATGCTTCCCATACAGGATTGGGAGGTGTCCTTATGCAAGATGGGAAGGTAGTTGCTTACGCATCTCGACAACTAAGGCCACACGAGGTTAACTACCCGACGCATGATTTGGAATTGGCAGCAGTGGTCTTTGCCCTTAAGGTATGGAGGCATTACCTTTATGGAGAAAAGTCGGTGATCTACACAGACCACAAGAGCCTTAAGTACCCGCTGACTCAGAAAGAGCTGAATCTGAGACAGTGAAGGTGGGTGGAATTATTAAAGGACTATGATTGTTTGATAGAGTATCACCCGGGCAAAGCAAATGTAGTGGCGGATGCCCTAAGTCGAAAAGTTGTGTCGGATCTGAGGGCAATGTTCGCACATCTGAGCTTGTATGACGATGGAAGTCTGCTAGCAGAGCTAAAAGTTAAGCCAACGTGGTTGAATGAAGTGAAGGAGGGACAGCTGGTGGATGAGGATCTAAGTGTTAAGTTGCGACAAGCGTAGAATGGAGATTTAGAAGGTTATGGTGTTAATGACGAGGGAGTATTGTGCTTCAAGGGTAAGTTGTGTATGCCGAAGGACGAGGTGCTTAGGTAAAGAATTCTTCAGGAATCGCATAGTAGCCCTTATGCTATGCATCCCGGAGGTAGTAAAATGTACAGAGATTTAAGGGAACAGTTTTTAGTGGCCTAGTCTTAAGCGGGAAGTGACTAAATGTGTTGGGAAATGCTTAACGTGTCAGCAAGTTAAGGCTGAACACCAGGTTCCGTCAGGATTGCTTCAACCGATAATGATTCCGTAGTGGAAGTGGGAGAGAATTACCATGGACTTCGTTAGTGGGCTTCCCCTTACGCCTACTAAGAAGGACTCGGTATGGGTGATAGTGGATCAGTTGACCAAGTCCGCACATTTCATTCCGGTAAGGGTTGATTATTCCTTGCAGAAGTTGGCAAAATTGTACGTGGCGAAAATTGTAAGGTCACATGGAGTGCCGGTGTCAATCATTTCAAACAGGGATCCAAGGTTTACGTCTCGATTTTGGAAGGCACTACATCAAGCTTTAGGCACCAAATTGGATTTCACTATGGCTTTTCATCCACAGTCTGATGGGCAGTCTGAACGAGTAATCCAAGTGTTAGAGGATATGTTGAGGGGTTGTGTGATGGACTTTAGAGGAAGTTGGGAAGAATATTTGCCTTTAGAAGAGTTTGCCTACAACAAACTCGTGCCGATCTGGATGGCACCATATGAAGCATTGTATGGTCAGAAATGTCGAACTCCTACGTGTTGGACCGAATTAGGTGAGCGTCGAGTTTTGGGTCCCGAGATTGTGGTAGAATCCGAGGAGAAAGTTGAGGTAATTCGGGCACGATTGAAGGAAGCATCTGATAGACAAAAGTCATACGCTAATCTGAAACGGAAGGAGATAGAATTTGATGTGGGAGATCAAGTGTTTCTTAAAGTTTCACCTTGGAAAAAGGTAATGAGATTTGGTCGGAAAGGGGAGTTAAGTCCAAGGTTTATAGGACCTTATAAGGTTTTGAAGCTAATTGGACCAGTGGCATATCAGTTGGAGTTGCCACCAGAGTTGAAGCAGATGCACGACGTATTCCATGTTTCCATGCTACGTCGTTATCGATCGGATCCATCTCATGTAGTGCCGGTTGAAGAGGTGGAGATAAGGCCAGATTTGTCCTACGAGGAGGAGCCGATCCGATTCTAGAACGGGATGTGAAAGTGTTACTTGAGGAAATCGGCCTCTAGTCAAAGTGTTATGGTGTAATCATGGATCGGAAGAAGCTTCATGGGAGCCGAAGAGGCAATGCGACAAAGAATACCCTCACTTATTTCAGCCAGGTAATTTCGAGGATGAAATTATTTTAAGGGGGTAGAACTGTAATATCCTGGATCGTGGCTTATGCATTATTGCTTAATTATATGAAATAGCATGCTTATGTGTGTTGTGAATGTGCATTATGGATTTTGTGAACCTTAGTGTGTAGTTAAATACTTTAGAAATTATTGGATTTTAAATTTAAAAGGGGAGCTAAGCTTGATAAGGCCTTAAGAAAGTTAATAGAGGAAATTTGACATGAAGTTGGGCTTGGTAAAGTGGCTACAAGGTGCCACTTAGGGCCTTAGCAAGTGACGCCATTATCAAGGGAAGGGCCAAGGTTCGAGTAGCGTGGGAGCACTTGGAAGTTTTTTTTATTTTTGGGCAAAGGAGAGTGGTAATGGACGACATTAGGAGACTTAGGAATGAGTTTAAGATGTGCTTAAACTCCCTTGGAAATTTTGGCTAAGGCATGAGATAAATAAGAATTTATTTTAGATTATTTCTTTTAATAGATAAGAAAGAGAGAAGATAGGAAAACAACAAGGAAAGGCCTAGTGTGTGAGTAGGTAATCGAAATTGAAAAGCAAAGCATTCATCTTTTCTTTTGTTTTCTTGCCCATCTCTTCCTCTAGCCGAATTTCCACTTTATTTCTCAAAGTCTTTCTTTTCCTTTTATTTGTTCTAGCTGAAATCTCTTTTCCCCTATTCTCACCATTGCCGTAACCTTTAAGGCTTCATACCTCTTCTTTTGTGTCTCTTGTGGAAGCCGAATCCATAACCCCTTGCTATTCCTTTTCTAAAGCCGAATATCCTTGTGGTGACAAAGATAGGTGCTGTCGATTTCTTCAGTAGAGGTGAGATCCAGTTTGATTTCTATTCTTTTCTTTTAGGACTTGTCGAAATTTAAAGACTAATCCCTATTACTATTCTTTGACCGAAATCTTAATGAGAGATTTCGGGATCTCTGCTAGTGTCGACTATAAGAAGGGAGCATTTGGGATATCAGACATAAGATAAGTAAGGTGTAAGTTTAGGCCGAAGGCCATTTATTTGAATGTTAGAATTGGATCTAACATATACTTTTAAGGGTCTCGACATCATCAAGAGCAAATAACAATTTCGGGATTTCAATATCCGAGGTAAGCTATAACGTAAGATTCGACCAAGGCCATGTGTGGTGTTATAGATCTATTTCTTAATTATTCAAAAGCCAGAAAATAACCCTTTAAGTGATCTAATGTTGGCCGATTACAAGGTAGAAGGATTTCAATGTTTCGGGATTTGATTAGTAGTGGAACCGGCACCAAGGTAAGAATTTGATTACAATAATCCTATTGGGATTTGGTTTTTAGCCGAATGGCTTTTTACTAATAAGATTGGGGTTGGCCGAATATAGGCAGTAAAGATCTAAAGTAGTAGATTGGATTTTCGGGATTTGGAGTGAATTTGCTAAGTTAATCAGGTGTGTACCCCACACTAAATCTTAATAATTTTATGGCTTGAATTTATTATATGAGTTAATAAGAATGTGGAAAATAAGGCTAAAGTACTCAGCCATGGTATAAAGTACTCAGGTACGTTTTCCTACTCCTACTATGAGTATGACTTGAGTTGTTATGGCACCCATGTGCACCTATAAGAATGTGAATATATAGAACATGGCATGTTAATGTATGATCTGTATAACATGGGCATTTGGGAGATTATGAAAGGGGAAGTGAATGTGGTGGTTTTATACCACGATATCTGAATGTGGTGACTTCGGTCATATTATCTGAATGTGGTGTCACATGACACAAAATAACTATCTGGTGGCTATGCCACAAATTATAAGGGCGATGAGCACGCCATTGCAATGACGCCTTCGATGGTGTGTAGCAGATGGAGGGTTGACTTAGTAGTCCCCACGGTGTGCAGGTTGGTACGGGTGATGTGTAGTGGTTGGTAACTAGGCTTGGGTTCGGGATTGCATCATTATTTATGTTATTATATTTGTATGTATGATTTTGTATGCCATAATCTGTTGGGCCTTAGTGTTGTGGTTACACATTTAGTCTACTTGACTCACCCCGTTGTGGGAACATTTTTC
Source organism: Gossypium rotundifolium (assembly GCA_025506655.1). NCBI lineage: Eukaryota > Viridiplantae > Streptophyta > Magnoliopsida > Malvales > Malvaceae > Gossypium > Gossypium rotundifolium. Next base: position 152,751,042 of record CP106727.1, on the reverse strand, counting down.
AGGTGATGATCAGTGATGGACCGGGTCGGCAGGAGCTTAGTGGTGGCCATGCTCAGCAAGGAATTTATCTTATTTGGACTTTTTTTTATTTTAAGTACTTTGAATTTAATTTGGGTTTATGTTGATGTAATAAGGCCATAGTATGAACCATTTTATGCATGCATGTCATTTATTTTAGTACGATACAATTTTTATAAAAATTTAAAGTTAAGTAAGTTTTCTTAAAATAAACCTTCAAATATTATGACATCTATATAGACAAATGCTTTAAATTCAAACGTAAAATTTTTAAAACAAAATCGGCATGTTCTTTTGATATAAAAACCAAGTTTTAATAAATCTCCGATTTCAAAATTTACAAAGTTTCCAATTGGACCCAACATAATCAAATTTTCCTTCAAAACCATTCGAATTTCTCCTAAGTGACAAACAATTTTTCAAGTGTTTTACTCGAGGAACATACCAGATCTGGTCAAGGCTCGTGGGCTGGGTTTGGGGTGTTTCAAGGATATTTAGTTATTTAGTCAAACGGAAAATCGAAACCCAGCACGTTAGGGCACTATTTCCCGAATTTCTAAACACAAAACATTTCCTTATTTAAGAAAAACTTTTGGATAAAATGTAGTAATTAAAGGAGATAGATATTTTTAAACAAAGATTTAAAAAAATAACATTAAGTTATTACATAAAGTGCAATTTACTAAAGTTACAGTCATATTAACAATTAGTATTAACATAAACAATTAAGTAAAAGAATGACAAGCAATAATAATAATGTTAAGGTAAACAAAGATAATGGATTCAAAATTTAAAAAAAATGAACAATCAAAATAAAAATATAGAGTAGATAATAACAATTTTAAAAGAATCTATGGAAAAATTAAAAAAAAAATATTGTAGCATCCTAAAATTCGAGTATTGATATGATGCGTGTTTTGGTGCTTAACTTGTGTATAATTAAAATTTTGCATGTTTAGTATAGTCTTGAGAAGACTTGAAAACTATTCGAAATTTGAATAAATTTTAATAAGGAGTATTTATTTGAAGTGGAGCAAGTGACTTTGAGGTTTAAGTAGATTTAAGTGATAAAAATTAGCATAAGATGAGCTAGTAGCAAGGTGGAGTTGGCGTATGCATGTTTGATTGAGGGGAGAGGTTCGAATCTCCTAGCATGCATTTTGAAAGCTTTTATTTTTGCTTTCCTTAGCAAGTGTTGGTCATGGATAAGGTTAAGGGATGAATTGGATATCATTTTTGGTAAGAAGACCAAAGGAAAAAGGTAAGTAAAGGTTTAAGGAAAAAGAATCTCATGAATTAAGGTGAGAAGGGGACATAAGGCATGAATCAAGGGCTTTGTTTTGGAAAGCTTTGAATGGCTAATTGTCCATGAACTTGGACGGTTTTTGGGGCTAGGGAGGTTGGCCAAATTTTGTTAGTAGTTTGATAGGGATTAGGAGCTAGTTTAGTCATTTGGTGTTTTTTTTCTCAAAGCTTGTTTCTCTCTAATTCTCTCCTCTTAGCCGAATGTTTATTGGACAAAAGGTAAACCATTTTTCTTCTCTTTTCTTTTGGCCATTTGAGTTTTGACCATTTTGGTTTTATTTTGTCCTTTCTCTCAAACCATTCCTCCTAGTGTCAAAATCACCAAGGCATTGGAAGGCCATCTTCTTTTTCTTTTCACCCTTGCCGAATGCACACAAGCCTCAAATTCAATTCTTTGTTCATCTTCCATTCTTGAAAAGAACCGAAACATAAACACCCTCTCTTTATTCTTTTTGTTCTTCTTTCTTTCTTTTTGTTAAGAACACTCAAACATCACCATTTTCCAAAACATTTCATCATGGCCGAATGTTGATGGTAAAACCTTAGCCGAATCTTTCTTTTATTTTTAATCTTTTCTCCTTCAATCAAATCCTTCTTTCTTTGTAGTGGTATAGTGGAGTGCCGATTTCTTTTCTACATCTTAAGTTGATCATAGCTATTATAGATCGGGTGAAAAAGGAGATTTCATCAGTCAAGGTAAGGGATTATTTCAAAAAGGGATTCTATTTTTTATCCTTCTATTTTGATAAGATTGTATTGATTAAATCGATTTTATCATAGGGACTCTATCAATCGACTTCCACCTTTTGAACGAAAGAATCTTGTGGTAAGCCAATCTCACTCTTAAAATCAATTGGTGGTGATAAGGAAATATTAGTTTGACTAACAATTATTTGTCTTTGAAGACAATCAAAATAGGGACGAAAAGGGCAATAAATAGTGTTCGAAAGAGGGGTGGTTCCGTTATTCCCCTAAGTTTAAGAGAAGGACTGTTTTGGGAATTTGAGATTTTCCACCGGGTTGTGGACCCTCATCCAGCGAAAATCAATTATTCGATGTCGTACGTAACCCCGAACCATTGTTTACTCGTGGTACTGAACCTTTGATTGGAGAGAAATCATAAATAGTGGTTGTTCAAGATTCCGAGGGTATGATCTAGATCGCTCAATATTAGAATAGTTTAATATTAAATTTTAGTGTTCTAATCCTTCGTAATGTGTGTTTAGATATCGACGAGCGGGAGAGTGTAGTTCTCACCGTAATCATGTGTGTAATCTCACACTGTATCTCATGGGTTAGATGACTATACCGAGAGTAAAAGTTGGATTAAAATCATAAAGTTGGTGAAATCAAAAATATGGTATTATCGACACTTTAGTGTTAAGATCATGAAATCGGTATTAAGATCGTGAAAATTTTGAAATCGCCCTTAATGGGCTAAAACGATAATAAGTGATAAATTTGGGCCATATGTGATATTTGATAAATTTGGGCCATATCTGATATTTGACAATTTGGGCCATATGTGATATTTGACAATTTGGGCCATATGTGATATTTGACAATTTGGGCCATATGTGATATTTGATAAATTTGGGCCATATATGATATTTGACAAATTTGGGCCATATATGATATTTGAAAAATTTGGGCCATATGTGATATTTGACAATTTGGGCCATATGTGATATTTGACAATTTGGGCCATATGTGATATTTGAGAATTTGGGCCATATGTGATAATCGATAGATGGGCCATAAGTGAAATTTAATAATTGGGCCATTTATGATAATTGATAAATGGGTTATATGTGATTTGTGATTTTAATGGGCCAAAATTGATAAATTATAATATGGTTTTCTTTATAAATGTTTTGTTATGCATAAACATGATTGCATGGGTTGGGATCAATGATGAAGAGAAGAAAGGCCTGATGCCAAAATTCTAGATAGGTGACTCTGTCACGATGGCCGTTGCCCGAAATCTAGATCGGTGGTTCTACCACAATTATTTAAATGATCGTTGCCACAAATATTATATTGGGCATAAAGCCTACTTTGGTGTGTTGGTGGGGTGGGTGACTAAAGCTCCCCACAGGTGTGCTGGTTGGTACGGGGGTGTGTAGCAGATGGAAATCTAGGTTTGGTTTTGGGAATTGCATATCATTTGCATTTTTTATGCTAAATTATTATATTTGAAATGGGCTTAGGCCCAGATAAATGCTTAAATGGTCTTGGCCCAGTGGAGTATGGTAAGTGAGTTACACACTCGAGTTCTAAGTAACTCACCCCATTTTTTACCCTCTCGGGTAATAACAATTGATGGAGACTTGGGTGGAGATGACTTCGTGGGAGGCTATACTACAAATGGTGGTTTATAAAACTTTAAGACTTCTTTTATAATTTTTATTAAGTACTATTTTTAATGGCGATGTAGTAAGGCCTTTTTAATTATGGATTTTATTATGTGGATGGATTTATTATGTTTTAGTTTTATTAAGTTGGATTGATTTAGTTTTTCATAAATGTTTTTCTAAAACTTTCATATAAAATAAAGGTTTTTCTTACATATCTTTGAAACTCAGAAATCCTTTAACTCTTCGTTAGAATATTTTGATTAAATAAATTTCAAAATTTTAATCAAATACTACTCTATAGATCCAATGATAATCTCTTATGTTTTTAATCAAGGATTTCAAATAAACCTCGATTTTTCGAAAAAGTCATTCTCTTAATTGTTTTGGAATTTGATTTCTACTTTGTTAAATGATTTGAATGTACGTTAAATTTGTGTGGCATGCCAAAATTCGGGCTTAATGCATAGGCCGGATTTGGGGTGTTACAATTATTTACAAGATTAAATTCATGTATAAAAAATAATAATATAATGTAAATAATATACTCAAAACAATTAATAAATATTATAACAATTTAAAAAAAAAAAAAGTATAAAAATGATATGGATAAATAAAAAAAAGTTAAAAAAATGCATAAATCAACCTAACTCCCGCAATATGAGGATTCAACAAAATTCCTCCACCAAAATCTAACTCGAACGGAAGCAACTCAAAAAGAAACAACGATGAGTGAAGAACAAAATAAGAACAAGTAACAGAAAATAAGAATGCAAAAGAGAGAGAAATTTGAGTGAATGTTCTCAATAATTTTTATTACTCAAAACTCAAGTGTATTTTACAATGAAGGGAGAGGCCTCTATTTATAGTTGAGCCTCCCCAAATCCAACGGTACAGATCAATTACATCAACAGCTAAGATTAAAAGGTATCTACAAATTAAATCTCTAAGATTACAAAATCATATCTTCTAAGATTGCCTACCATATCTTCTAAGATTGCATATCATATCTAAGATTGCAAACCATATCTTCTAGGATTGCATATCATATCCAAGATTTGCATATCATATATAAGATTGCATATCCTTGAAGATTGTGTTCCCATATATGTCAAGCTTGTAGATAGACTTTCAATCTTTTAATGGGTCATTCCGATCGGGCCAAATGATATATTTTGGACTGGACTTGGACTTTGTTTTATTATTTTGGGTTTATTATTTTTTGTATGGGCCCAGGCTAAATTGGCCTATTACACTTACCATATATAAGAAATCAAAGTACAATAATTTTAATAATTAAATTCGGATTATAGAAATACAAACCGTAATTTTTCGACCTACTCCTAGTTGCATTTTTCTTTCCCCTTCCTTGCCGAGTTTTCCAGCACAGCGTTAGCTACTAAAATTAAAAAAAAATTAAAAATCATCAATACACACAATGCCACATTGAATATTTCAATTTTTTTTTCAACTTTTACCTAAATTCTAATTTAGTCCCTAAATTGAGACTAACTTTATTTCTTCAAAACTAATTCTATATTTTTATTCAATTTGCACTTTAGACTAAATTCAACTCTCTAATTTCACTTAAATCCCTATTTTTTGAAAATTTCTCAATTTAGTCCCTATTATTCAAAACTTATAATTTATTTTACAATTCAATCCTTTTTCATTTCTAACTTAAAATCCTATCAATTTAGTCCAAAATACTTGAATTATCCAACATGAACATCATCTAAAAATTTAATATTTTCTAAATTTTCAACATAAAAATTACAAGAAAAGGTACTAAATTGACTAACCAATTTGAGCTTGAACCCTTGAAATCCCTAATTTTCTCCTTCTTTCCTTTCTCATTTTTTTTCTCCCTTTTTCCCATGTTTCGTTTTCTACTTGTTCTTTCTTTTTTCTTTTGTTTCTTTCTATTTTATTTATTCTTTAGTTATAATAATATAATATAATAATATAATAATATTTACTTGAATAATAAGTAAATATATAATTATTATAAATATAAGTATATAAACATTACATATAACACCCCAAACCTAGCCTAGACATTATGGTCGGATCTAGCATGTCACACTAAAGATAGTTGAAAAGCTAAGCGATCGTTAAAAATGTTGCATCTCTTTTTAAAACTCCAAGTCTTGTTGTTTGTTTGTAAAAACACGATTTGCTTAATGTCCGTTTTTATAAGGTTGTTATTATTTTGAAAAAAAAACTATTTTTGCGGTGAAAGTCGAACTTGAATAGTTGCGAAAACGTGATATTTTGAAAAATGGTTGTTAACATTTTAGGAGAAACCCAGTATTAAATGTTTAGCAATTTGAAATAGCAGAAATGAAAGTTAAAAAGTAAAACAAAATCCAAAGGCCTTATTACAAATTATTAAACTCAAAATAAATAATCTTAAAAAAAGTAAAGACTAGATTTACTATGTTTCGCGAGAAATAATTCCGATGTATGGCCACCACCGAGTCCTCCACATCTCCAAATCCTCTAACGCTGGGGATTACCCGCAAGATTAAGAGGAAGGGGTGAGTTACGAGAACTCAATGTGTAATCCTCTAAACGGACACTATCTGGGCCCAAGCCCATGCGACATCAATCTGGGCCTAAGCCCTAATATCATGATAATGCAGATAGTGTAATTCAGCCCAACCCAATCCAACAAATCACACCCCCGTACCAACCAATCGTCACCTGTGGGGATCGAGTCAACGCACCCCGCCAATCACACCAATATTCCAGACCAGCTGCTAATCATGTATTTGTGGCTGGGCCACCGAAATAGTAACTTATATATATATATGTGCCATAGCCACTAAAACAATATGTGGCAGAGCCATCAAGCTACACTTCCTCCGATCATCAAACCCAACCCATGCAACATGGTATAAATGCGATATAGAAACATATAAAAAAATGTAACTACAATCATATACAAAATATTCAACCCCAATCGAGGCTATAATGGACATTTTTAACCCCTTTAGGGGTATTTTGGTAATTTTACAACCAAGGGGTATTTCGATAATTTAGACATTTAACGGCCTTTCCGAAGGCCTACTGTCACTTCGAGCGACTCGAGAAACCTTCCCCCCTGCTCACCCATTGACGCCACAACCACCTCACCACACACTTCACTTGTGTCTATAATCATGCACAGCTAAATATAAGTCTCTGGGCCAAAGTATAAGTTCACTTAAAAAATAAATCAAAATGAAATGCAAGCGCCAAGACTTGAACCTTGGACCCCTTGCTTCCTTGTGTGGCGTCATCTCCTTGTCTCCCATGTGGCGCCACTTTGCCACTACACCACAAGCTCCTTTTGTGTCATTTTTCCACATTTTATTCTTAAAGCCTACTTACTTACACTTAGGGTTTTATTCACCTAAAACCAAAATTTTTCCTAAGCCCAGGTTTGATCCCCGGGACTTTATTGAAGCCCCCTAACCTTCCAAAATCACTCACCTAATAGGTCCAACTAGCATAAGTGTCGTTCTCTTGTTCTCAAAAATTTTTAAATGCTCCTACGCCCAAGGCTCAATGGGCCCAATTCTACTAGGCCCAAATTCGGGTCGTTACAAATCTACCCCTTTAAAGAAATTTTGTCCTCAAAATTTTCAACTATATAATAGCTGCACAACACAAGTTATCCCACTACGCTTCCACTGTGCACTCTCATCCCAATAAAACTACAACACTTCTAACTTATTCTTGAAACCTCTTACACACAATCAACCATCTAACCACAGAAACAAACAGATATTTATCACGCATCCATACAAATTCGATATTCAAACATCACATCCAAACAAAACGCACACAAAATAAATAAAAAATATATAGTCATTTCATCATATAACAAAGTTTAAGATCAAGAAACTTACGGATTTGGTGTCGGAGACTCAGTGTGCCATACTTTCAGTAACACTATCACTTTCCAAGTAAAAAATTTAAACACTTAAGGAAAAATTTCAAAACCCATTCCACATTCGAGTTTTGCAACCCTGGCTTTGATACCATAGCATGTAACACCCCAAACTCGGCTTAGACGTTATGGTCGGATCTAGCATGTCACACCAAAGATAGTTGAAAAGCTAAGCGATCGTTAAAAATTTTGCATCTCTTTTTGAAACTCCAACTCTTGCTGTTTGTTTGTAAAAACACAATTTGCTTAATGTCTGTTTTTATAAGGTTGTTATTATTTTGAAAAAAATTGTTTTTGTTGTGAAAGTCGAACTTGAATAGTTGCTGAAACGTGATATTTTGAAAAATGGTTATTAACACTTTAGGAGAAACCAAGATTAAACGTTTAACAATTTGAAATAGCAGAAATGAAAGTTAAAAAGTAAAACAAAATCCAAAGGCCTTATTACAAATTATCAAACCCAAAATAAATAATATTAGAATAAAATAAAGACTAGATTTACTATGTTTCACGAGAAATAATTCCGATGTATGGCCACCACCGAGTCCTCCCCAGCTCCAAATCCTCTAACGCTGGGGATTACCTGCAAGATTAAGAGAAAGGGGGTGAGTTACGAGAACTCAATATGTTATCCCCTAAACAGACACTATCTGGGCCCAAGCCCATCGACATCAATCTGGGCCTAACCCTAATATCATGATAATGCAGATAATGTAATGCAGCCCAACTCAATCCAACCAATCACACCCCCGTACCAACCAATCGTCACCTGTGGGGATCGAGTCAACCCACCCTGCCAATCACACCAATATTCCAGACCAGCTGCTAATCACGTATATATGGCTAAGCCACCAAAATAGTAACTTATATATATATATATATATATATATATATATATATATGGGATAACCACTAAAACAATATGTGGCAGAGCCACCAAGCTACACTTCCTCCGATCATCAAACCCAACCCATGTAACATGGTATAAATGTGATATAGCAAACATATAAAAAAATGTAACCAAAATCATATACACAATATTTAACCCTAATCGAGGGTATAACAGACATTTTCACCCCTTTAAGGGTATTTTGGTAATTTCGCAACTCAGGGGTATTTTAGTAATTTACCTTTTAAGGGTATTTCGGTAATTTTGAACCCAAGGATATTTCGGTAATGTACCCTCCATGGGTATTTCGATAATTTTGCAACGTAGGGGTATTTTGGTAATTTAGACATTTAACGGCCTTTCTGAAGGTTTACTGTCGCCTCGAGCGACTCGAGACCCCTTCCCCCATGCTCACCCATTGACGCCACAACCACCACACCACACACTTCACTTGTGTCTAAAATTATGCGCAACTAAATATAAGTCTATTGGCCAAAGTCTAAGTTTACTTAAAAAATAAATCAAAATGAAATACAAGTGCCAAGACTTGAACCTTGGACCCCTTGCTTCCTTGTGTGGCATCATCTCCTTGTCTCCCATGTGGCCCCACTTTGCCACTACACCACAAGCTTCTTTTGTGTCATCTTTTCCACATTTTATTCTTAAAGCCTACTTACTTACACCCAGGGTTTTATTCACCTAAAACCAAAATTTTTCCTAAGCCCAAGTTTGATCTCCGGGACTTCAAAGAAGCCCCCTAACCTTCCAAAATCACTCACCTAATAGGTCTAACTTTCATAAGTGTCGTTCTCTTGTTTTCAAAAATTTTTAAATGCTCCAACACCCAAGGCCCAATGGGCTCAATTCTACTAGGCCCAAATTTGGGTCGTTACAAATCTACCCTCTTAAAAAAATTTCGTCCTCGAAATTTCCAACTATATAATAGCCGCACAACACAGGTTATCCCACTACGCTTCCGCTGTGCACTCTCATCCCAATAACACTACAACACTTCTAACTTAATCTTGAAACCTCTTACACAATCAACCATCTAACCACAAAAACAAACATATATTTATCACGCATGCATACAATTTCTATATTCAAACATCACATCCAAACAAAATGCACACAAAATAATACAAAATATACAATCATTTCATCATATAACAAAGTTTAAGATCAAGAAACATACGGATTTGGTGTCGGAGACTCGGTGTGCCATACTTCCAGTAACACTATCACTTTCCAAGTAAAAAATTTAAACACTTAAGGAAAAATTTCAAAACCCATTCCACAGTCGAGTTTTGCAACCCGGGCTCTGATACCATAAAATGTAACACCCCAAACTCGGCCTAGACGTTATGGCCCGATCTAGCATGTCACACCAACGATAGTTGAAAAGCTAAGCGATTGTTAAAAATGTTGCATCTCTTTTTGAAACTCCAAGACTTGTTGTTTGTTTGTAAAAACACGATTTGCTTAATGTTCGTTTTTATAAGGTTGTTATTATTTTAAGAAAAATTATTTTTGCTGTGAAAGTCGAACTTGAATAGTTGCGGAAATGTGATATTTTGAAAAATGGTTATTAACATTTTAGGAGAAACCCAGTATTAAATGTTTAACAATTTGAAATAGCAGAAATGAAAGTTAAAAAGTAAAACAAAATCCAAAGGCCTTATTACAAATTATTAAACCCAAAATAAATAATCTTAGAATAAAGTAAAGACTAGATTTACTATGTTTCGCGAGAAATAATTCTGATGTATGGCCACCACCGAGTCCTCCACAGCTCTAAATCCTCTAATGCTGGAGATTACCTATAAGATTAAGAGAAAGGGGGTGAGTTAAGAGAAACCAGTGTGTAATCCCCTAAACGGACACTATCTGGGCCCAAGCCCATAATGTAATGCAGCCCAACCCAATCCAACCAATCACACCTCATACCAACCAATCGTCACCTGTGGGGATAGAGTCAACCCACCCCGCCAATCACACCAATATTGCAGACCAGCTGCTAATCACATATTTGTGGCTGGGCCACCGAAATAGTAACTTATATATATATGTGGCATAGCCAGTAAAACAATATGTGGCAGAGCCACCAAGCTACAATTCCTCCGATCATCAAACCCAACCCATGCAACATGGTATAAATGTGATATAGCAAACATATAAAAAAATTTAACTCGAATCATATACACAATATTCAACCCTAATCGAGGGTATAACGGACATTTTCACCCCTTTAGGGGTATTTTGGTAATTTCACAACCTAAAGGTATTTCTGTAATTTATCCTCCAAGGGTATTTTGATAATTTCGCCACCCAAGGGTTTTTGGTAATTTAGACATTTAACGGCCTTTCCAAAGGCCTATTGTAGCGACTCGAGACCCCTTCCCCCTTGCTCACCCATTGACACCACAACCACCACACCACACACTTCACTTGTGTCTATAATCATGCGCAACTAAATATAAGTCTGTGGGCCAAAGTCTAAGTTCACTTGAAAATAAATCAAAATGAAATGCAAGTGCCAAAACTTGAACTTGGACCCTTTACTTCCTTGTGTGGCGTCATCTCCTTTTCTCCCATGTGGCGCCACTTTGCCACTACACCACAAGCTCCTTTTGTGTCATTTTTTTCCATATTTTATTCTTAAAGCCTACTTACTTACACCTAGGGTTTCATTCACCTAAAACCAAAATTTTTCCTAAGCCCAGGTTTAATCCCCGGGACTTCATAAAAGCCCCCTAACCTTTCAAAATCACTCACCTAATAGGTCAACTTGCATAAGTGTCGTTCTCTTGTTCTCAAAAATTTTTAAACACTCCTACGCCTAAGGCCCAATGGGCCCAATTCTACTAGGCCCAAATTCGAGTCGTTACATTACATATGTCATTTACCAATACCAAACACTTGTAAATTTTAGGTTTAATTGCTTAATTAGTCCCTTAACTTTTTTTAATCTATAATTAAACTTTCACCCTATATTCAATTTAATCCTTACACCTAATTGCCCTTAATTCAAGCTAATTCACCTAGCAAAAACCTAATTAATCACACATCTAACTTCGTAAATATTTTTAATAAACATTTATGAATCCATTTTACGAAAATGGAGGCACAAAAATACACTTTCTGATACTCGTGATTATCGGGTCATTACATTTCTCCCCATAATAAATTTTGTCCTTGAAATTTACCTGAAAAGAGGTGGGGTATTGAGATCTCATAGTTTCTTCCGGTTCCCAAGTCGCTTCTTCAACACTATGACTATGCTACAACCCTTTTACTAATGGAACTCACTTATTACGCAACTCCTTTACCTCTCGTGCTAAAATCTCAACCTGCTCTTCTTCATATGATAAATCGGGTTAGATTTCAATATCCTCTATCGAAATAACATGAGAAGGCTCTGATCTATATCTTCTGAGCATGAAAACATGAAAAACATCTTGAATTTTCTGTAATTCTAGAGGCAAGGCCAAACGGTATGATCGACATCTTGAAAAACTCTTTCCGCAATCTTATACGGCCCAATAAAACGAGGACTTAATTTTCCCTTTCGACCAAATCTCAAAATTTTCTTCCAAGATGAAACTTTAAGGAATACTTTGTCACCGATAGAATACTCAATATCCAGACGTTTCAAATTTGCATATGATTTATGTTTATCAAAAGCTGCCTACAATCTATCTCGAATCTTCTTAACAGTGTCTTCCGTTTCTTGAATTACTTCTGGCCCAATCATTTTTCTTTCATTCAATTCCATCCAACAAATAGGTGATCGACATCTACGACCATATAAACCCTTATACGAAGCTATTTGGATACTTGATTGGAAGCTATTATTATATACAAATTCGACCAAAGGTAAATAATGTTCCCAACCTAATTCAAAATCAATAACACAAGCAAGAAGCATGTTTTCCAAAATCTAAATCACTCATTCAGATTGTCCATCAGTTTGTCAATGAAATGCTATGCTAAAGTTGAGTCGAGTACCAAGAGATTCATTCAACTTTCTCCAGAACCTCGAAGTAAATCACGGATCCCAATCAGAAATTATCGACATAGGAACATCGTGCAATCTCACAATTTCTCGAATGTAAACCGTAGCAAGTTTTTGAAGTGACCAATCAGTTCTAAGTGCATAAAATGAGCCGATTTTGTAATTCAATCAACAATCACCCAAATAGCATTTTTCTTACTTGCTAACAATGGTAACCCCGTTACAAAATCCATCGTAATTGTAACACCCAAACCCGACCAATGCGGTATCACCAGATCTGGCATGTTACATAAAGAAAACGATTTATAGAACTCATGTTCCTTACTAAAGAGGCTATTGTTTAGGAAAAAGAAATTTGATTTAGAAATACTCGATAAGAATACTAATAATCTTGAAAGATTAATTGAAGAATCGATAATTAAACTAGTGATCTTTTAAAACCGTGACTTTTAAAAATATTGTTGGTAATTTGAAAGAGAATTTCCGAGTTAAAATATTTGTAAAAGTTTGTTATGAAATCCACTTGTCAATCTATTTTAGAAAAACCTTAGAAAAATTCCCATTTAAAACAATTCAAGCAAAATAATAAGTACGTTAAACATAAAGCAAAAATAAAATATTCCAGGGGCCTTATTACAACATAAAAACCCAAAATAGTAAAAGTAATAAAGTGAACGAAAATAGAAAACTAAAGTTCAAAAACACCATTTCTAAAGTATGGCCTCCACCGGGTCATCCATGGCCTAAGTCCACATCACTGAGCATTACCTGAAAGGATTAGGAAAAAGGAGTGAGTTACATGAACTCAGTGTATAATCCCCTTACCGTTATCCACTGGGCCTAAACCCGTATAGAAACATATTGGGCCTAAGTCCATCTACAAGTAATAAATAAATGATATGAATGCAACCCATCCCATCCAGCCAATCTCTCCCCCGACCAGCCAATCTCTCCTATGGGGATCAAGTCAACCCACCCCGCTAGTTTCTCCAATTTGCAATCAAGTTGCCATTTATAATATTTGTGGCTGAGCCACCAGAATCATATACAATAATATAATCGGCACACAGCCTTAATCACGATGGCACAAAGCCATATTTAAATTGGCACATAGCCATTATCAGAATTTGTGGCAATGCCGCCGGGCTACACTTTTCTTCATTTAAGTTTCCCATCCCATGTAATATGTAATGATGCAATATACATAATAACATAAAATATCCACATGTATAACAACCATTATACTAATGATATATTACGGTGAATCGGCCCATTATTGAGCTTTGTAATTCAGCCCACTAAGGCATTCTATCAAATCGGCCCATAGGGGCATTTCGATAAGCCGGCCCATAGGGGCATTTTGATAATTCGGTCCATAGAGACATTTTGGTAATTCAGTTTATAGGGACATTTCGGTAAATCGATCCATAAGGACATTTTGGTAAATTGATCCATAGGTACATTTCGGTAAATTAGTCTATAGGGACATTTCGGTAAATCAGTCCATAGAGACATTTTTGTAATTTTATCAAATTTTATACCGATTTTGACAAATATAAAGAAATAATGTAATCTAAGCAAATTTCACAGTTTATGCCATATTACGACTTTAATCATATGAATATCAATGATCTTATCTTCTAACGTGATATCGAATCATGAATCTATAGAATTTCAGTGTAAGATTACACACCTGATTACAGTAAGTATTAAACTCTCTTGATCGTCGACACCTATGACAACATAATACTCGATTAATCTAATGAACGAGATTTTTATTAATCTAAATCTAAACCAAGTGATCTATTGAAACGCTTACCCCCGATATCGTGAATGACCACGATTTGTCTATTCTCACCGAATGATGGTCCATAACCCGATGGAAAATCTTGAACCCCCGAAACCGCTCTACGCTTTAACTTAGGAGTAGGAATCGCAAATCCACTCCTTTTATGTTCTTCATTCACTTTTCCTTTCAAATCAATTCCACTTGCCTCCATTGGAAAAAGTCGTAATCAAAAACGATATTACAATATATATATTGATTGCCTAAGGAAAAAGGGTTCAGCTTACCACTATTTCTGTAGAATCAACAAGTGGAGAATATCAAGTGATTTCGTCCCTTAATCGATGATGATCCCGATTCCCTCCAATTGGCTTATGACTAGAGATGATTAGGCAATATGTGATATTTGACCAATCCACTAGAATACTACAAATAGAATATTATTAAAATGTGAGGGAGTATGGGAGAACACCATTTCGATTTTAAAATCAAGATGAAACAACCAAATAATGTGGACTCTCATTCGGCTAAAAAGAAAAAAATGAAAAGACTTGAATAAAAACACTTACCCGGTTTAATCAAGAAAGAAAAGTCCAACTTGTAAGATGGAGAAGATGACCAATATTTAGCTTTTGAATAGAAAAAGGGTTGATGAAATGATCAAAAGGAAAGAAAAGATGAAGGAGGAGTGCTTTGTTAGTTTCGACTAACAAAAGAAAAATGAACAATAGTGGGTTGAGTGTTGCGGCAAAACAAAGAAGTAAGATGAACGATTAAACTAGGTGTTTGGCTATCAAAGAGAGAATGACCAAAATGTATTGAGGTTTCGACCAAAACAAAGGAGAAACATGCACAAATGGACTAGGAGGTTTCAGCCAAAGTAAAGAGGAAGATGAATTTGGAAAAGAGACACAAAATGGTCAAAGAGAAAAGTATACCTCTCATGCACCAAAACTAGCAAAATGATCTAAAGAGAGAAGAGAAATTTGACTCTCACTATTCCCTAACCAAAATCGTGCAACACTTTTGCCTAAAGGGAGAATGTTGACCAAATTCTTTCCAAAACTTCTTCCACACTTTAAGCCAACATGTTCCCTACTCTTTTCTTTTTTTTTTTTTAATTTTTCTTTCCTTCCACTCATCCTTTCCTTATATCCTTAGCCATCTTTCCTAAAAGAAAAAGTCTTCCTTACCATAATTGAAGCCTTGGCCGACACTATGGATGAATAGCACAAAAAAATAATCAAAATTTGCACTAGGTGGGATTCGAACTCCACCACTCAAGCCCATACATGTAACACCACACCACTCTTCCACTAGCTTCACTTGTGCTAGCAAAGTGCACACATATTTCCTTAAGTCTTGATGCCTCTTACCTTCTCTCCTTAAAGTACTTAAACATAAAAATTTTGCTAAGTCCTAGTTTAAACCCGAGCCTTCTTAGAACCCCTAAACATATACAATTAATAATTTAACTAGCCTAATGCAAGATATAATGCAACACATAAAATTCTAAATTTTAGGATGTTACAATTCTACCCCCTTAAAGAAATTTCAGCCTCGAAATTTACCTGATTAGAAGAGATGAGGATATTATTGCCAGATCGTGTCCTCTAGCTCCCATGTAGCTTTCTCTGATCCGTGATTACACCATAAAACTTTAACTAATGGTACTGACTTCCTCCTCATCGTCTTAACATCTCGATCTAAAATCTGTACTGGCTCATCTTCAAAAGACAAGTCAGGTCTTAACTCAACTTCTTCCACTAGTACAACATGAGATGGATCCAAAAATAACGCCTTGACATAGAGACATGGAATACACTATGTATCTGACTTAACTCCGGAGGTAACTCAAGCTGATAAGCTACTGGCCCAACATGCTTCAGTACACGGTATGGTCTGATGAACCTAGGGCTCAACTTACCCTTTCGTTCAAATCTAAAGATCTTCTTCTAAGGTGAGACCTTCAGAAAGACCTGATCTTCCACCACAAACTCTATATCCTTACGCTTCAGATCTGCGTATGATTTTTTTCTATCTAAAGCTTCTTTTAACCGAGCTCGAATTACCTTAACTTGTTCCTCCGTCTCCGAGATCAGCTCAGGACCCAACAACTGTCGTTCCCCTAGCTCAGTCCAGCAAGTAGGAGTACGATACCTACGGCCATACAACGCCTCGTAGGGTGCCATCTGATTACTGGATTGATAGCTGTTGTTGTAAGCAAACTCTACCAATGGTAGAAAATCTTCCCAACTACCGCTGAATTGATCACACAGCCCCTTAACATGTCTTCTAGAATCTGGATTACTCTCTTCGACTGACCATCAGTCTGTGGATGAAACATCATGCTAAAATTTAACCTTGTTCCCAAAGCTTCATGTAACGCCTTTCAAAACATGTCTTCATGTAACGCTTGTTATTTGTGTTCAAAAATGGTCCAAATTGATTTAGTAAAATGCGCATAATTTGGTTATGTACAAGAACTATATTTAATCAATTAGTGATGTTTAATAATGATTCATTATATAGATAACTTATAAGTTGTATTATATTTTTTACTTGACATGCGATTGTATATAGGTTTATGAAATGGAACATTTGATAATAGAATAATAAAATAAATGTATGCATTTGGATGTTTTGATTTATGCATTGGTACTTGATTTGTAAGGGTATATATATACTTGAATATATTTTAAGTATTCGAATGACATGAATGTGATGGTAATAAAGTTCAAACATTTGACTTATGAAACACGTGTACTAGATTGTTAATGCATATAGCTTAGTTCAAAAATTTGAATAGGAAAAAAATTAAAATGGTTGAGATTTTTAGTATGGTTTGCAAGTGATTTATGATTAATAAAGCATGATTGATTGTGGTTGGCTATATAATTTTATATGCAAAATTGGTATATGTAAATTGTGGTATTTGAGTTTTGAAGATTTTACAACTTTATGCTTGAATCGTAAAAAATGATTGTTCTGAGTTGCATTTTTGACCGATAATGGCTCATAACCCTAATCTAACGACTGATACAGGTTAGGGATGTTACATTTTATTGGTATCAGAGCTACAGTTTAGTCGATTCTAGAACTAACGTAGCGCGTGAGAGTCTAGCTATACATGCCATAAATATAAATTGTGATAGTGTGATGATTCCTGACAAGTAAAATGTGTTTTCGTATAGTAAATGTATCCCGATCGAGCCGTAGCTGATGATGTGGAAAGTAATGTGCCCGCTCCCGCACAAGGGGCAGCGTCAGCTGATTCTAGCCCGATTACTAGTAGTCACGAGGGAGAGGCTAAACAAGCCTTCTTCCATATGATGAACAAATGGTTCACATAGTATATCCAAACAAATCTAGCTGTTCAACAACCTCTAACCCTACCTCCTCCTCAAATACCTATGATACCTCAAGTTAATGATCCAATGCGATTGAATAAGCCTTCAGTTAATAAAATTAGAAAATATAGGGCCAAAGAGTTCAGACTACCATTGATGATGATGCTGAGCGAGCTAAATTCTGGCTTGATAATACGATCCGGGTGTTTGATGAACTATCCTGTACCCCTGATGAATGTATTAAATATGACGTATCTTTGCTTCGAGACACTACATATCATTGGTGGAATACAATAGTATCGGTGGTTCCGAAAGAACGGGTTATCTGGGAGTTCTTTCATATTAAATTTTGAAAAAATATATCAGTGAGAGATTCATAGATCAAAAACGTAAAAAATTTCATGAGTTGAAACAGGGTCGCATGACCGTGATTGAATATGAGCGGGAATTTGTGAGACTCAGTAGATATGCTCGGGAATGTGTTTCGACTGAAGATATTATGTGCAAGAGATTCAAAGATGGTTTAAATGAAGGCATCAAGTTATTGGTCGGGATTTTGGAAATCAAAAAGTTTGTGGTACTCATTGAGCTAGCATGCAAAGCTGAAGAACTCGGGAAAGAGAAAAGATCATCGATTAAGTCATTTCAGTCGGTGTCAAAGAAGTTTCGAGATGATTTTAGCTGTTCAAAGGCTACTGCGGGTTATTCCAGATGAGATCGAGATAGACCACCTTGAGTTCAAAAGCTACTTTAGTAGCTAGTGTTGGAAATGTCAGATCAAATAAACTGAGTGCAAACCTTGTGGTAAACAACATCCCGGTAATTGTAGACTTATCGATTGAGCTTGTTTCAAATGTGGATCATTAGATCATTTCATCCGTTACTGTCTTGAGTTGGTCGAACAAGATATAGTGCAGAATACGAGCCTGAGTAACACTATAGCTAAAGGTAAACCACCCAAAATAGGGATAATGTGAGTGGTAGCCAGAGAATGACTAAAGACACGATTATGAGATCTGAAGCTCGAGCACCTGCCAGAGCCTATGCTATTCGCACTTGCGAAGAAGCTTCATCTCCAGATGTTATTACAGGTACCTTCACTCTCTATGATACTACTGTGATTGCATTGATAGATCTAGGATCAACTCATTCATATGTATGTGAGACTTTAGTATCTAGTAAGACTTTACCTGTAGAGTCTACTGAATTTGTGATTAGAGTATCGAACCCCTTAGGCCGATGTGTTTTGGTTGATAAAGTATGCAAGAAATGTCTGTTGATGATTAGGGGTTTCTATTTTTCGGTCGATTTGTTGTTGTTTCCATTTGACGAATTTGATATAATTCTGGGCATGGATTGGTTAACACTGCATGATGCTATTGTAAACATCAAATGGAAGACAATTGATTTGAGATGCCAGAATAATGAGATTATCCAGATTGAATTAGATAATTTGAATGGGTTACCGGTAATGATTTCTTCGATGTTAGCTTGAAAATATATAAGAAAGGTTGTGAAGCTTACTTTGCTTATGTGCTCGACTCTAAAGTGACCAAAAAGAAGATTGAATCAGTACCAGTTGTGTGTGAATATCCAGATGTGTTTCATGAAGAGTTATCGAGTTTGCTACCGATCCGAGAGGTAGAGTTTGGTATTAAGTTAGTGCCGGGAACAACTCATATATCTGTAATAGCCCGATTTAGGTCTTAGTCAAAATAGTGGTTGCGAGGCCACAAATCCGAAATAGAAATATGGGTTTTATGGCTTTTATGAGGTCTATTGCATTCTTGCATGATTGTGTGAAAATTTAATGAAGAAATTTTATAAATTAGTGATCAATTTATTCATTAGGATTAAATTGCAAAGATTGAAAAATATGAGATTCTAGAAGATTCAAGTATGAAATAGCATTAGAAAAATTATTAGAGGTCCTTATTTAGAAATTAGACCATTATATGTCAAGATGGACAAAAATGGACATGGGAAGGAAAAATCTCAAGGAAGGGGCCTTAAGGGCATTTTTGTTATTTTGATAATAAAAGAAGTCAAAAATAGATGTCCATCTTCTTCCTAAGTGCTGAAATTTGGAAGAGAAGCCATAGCTAGGGTTTTGTTCATCTTAGCCCCGTTTTTAATGTTCTTCGTATTTTGAGATCCTCGTAGCTCGATTCAACTATTTCTAGCTACATTTTAAGCTAGAGGTCATGTTCAAAAATTTACCCATGTATGACATGCATTTATTTAGATGTTTAATGAAAGAATATGAAAGTTTGATGTGTGATAAACATCTTTTTTCTAAGTGATTTTCATGGAAAACACATAAAAAAAGACCTATTTGTAAATATGATAAAATGTGTAGTAAAAATTAGTTTTGAAGGAAAGTGTGAGCTGTTATAAGCTCAATAAATGTTCGGCTAGGCTTGGGTAACCAAGGAAATGGGTATATTTCA
This sequence comes from Gossypium rotundifolium, assembly GCA_025506655.1. NCBI lineage: Eukaryota > Viridiplantae > Streptophyta > Magnoliopsida > Malvales > Malvaceae > Gossypium > Gossypium rotundifolium. Next base: position 152,730,938 of record CP106727.1, on the reverse strand, counting down.
TTATACGAGCCTAGGGACCATTTTATAAATATGTGAAAGTTTAAAGGCAAAATTGAAATTTGGACAAAGTATGATTCATGAGTTATTTTAGTTAATGTGATCATTAAATAAGTGAAATTGTCATTATAGATCAAGAAACACAAAGTCCAAACCTAAATCGAGGAAAGAACAAGGTGGTGGACTAAATTGTATAACTACGCATATTTTGGTACTGAGGAAAGTTTGTGTGTAATAATTCAACATCATGTTATTATGCTTTAAAATGCTTGACAATTTCATGAAGATATATATTATTTCTATGAATTAGATCAATGATGTTTCGATGAGAATATAATGATGATTTATGATATTGAAGTCCCAGTTGAGCCTTAGGAAGTGAGAGGATACCATTGCCAAGACATGAGATTTATAAGGTCCCGTATAAGACCATATCTGGGGTATGGCCTTGGCACCAAATTGAGATCCCATATAAGACCATATCTGGGATATGGCATCAACATCGAATAAGAAAATCGTGTAAGACTATGTCTGGGACGTGGCATCGACATACGATCTCATATAAGACCATATCTAGGATATGACGTCGATATCAATATGAGATCCCGTACAAGATATAATTTGGGATATGGCATCGGCATCGACATGTGATCCCATGTAAGACCATATATGGGATATGGCATTGGCATCTTACTATGTGTGTGACGAATTCCTGGTATCTTTTGATATTCCAAGTGGTTTAACGGGTAAAGAGCTAAGTTTATGTTAAAGATGGTAAAAAGCTACGTTTATGTTCAAGATCATAAAAGTGCTAAAGTTATGTGATGAAGTGATATAGGTACTTATGAGATACTTATGAGAAATAAGTCCGATATGTGATATGTGATTGGTAAGAGTAAGCATGAGTAAGCTATGCTAATGTGCTTGTGAACTTGTGTTATTACTTAAAGTAAAGTATGAATGTATCATAAGATTTTATGTCGTTATCTATTACATGCAAACTTACTAAGCTTTATGCTTACTCCCTCTTTTTCCATTTTCCTTGTAGTATCACCAAGCTAGCTTATGGATTGTAGGACATCGGAGTTCGATTCATACTATCAAGTTATTCTTTTGGCATAGTAAAGTTTGATTATTTTGGGTATGGAATGTATAGGAACTTGGTAATTGTTATATGTCATATTGGTTAGCTAAGATGATGGCTATTAATATTACTCAATTCATTTTGTAAATGACCATTGGAATTGGCCGGTACTAGTTAAGTTATATTTATTCAATGATGATGAAATTCATGAAGTACAAGCTTGTGCAATTGGATGAGTAATGAGTAAAGTATATACATGATGAATGTAGTGTGGAATTAAGGTGTGGATGTCTTGATTTTGGATATTAGAGGTGCCTTATTGTCATGATGTGTGTTGTATTGAAGTGGTATAAGTGTGGTTGTTTTTCAGGGTGGCATTGGCTTGGTAAATAGCCTTATAATTGTCCACAAGGATAGGCACACGGGCTTGTGTCTAGGCCTTGTGTGACACACGGTCAGCCCGAAGGTGTGTTGATAGGCCATGTGTCCCCTACACCTAATTTGTGAAAAATTCAGTTCGTCACACGGGCTAGCACACGGGCATGTGACTAGGCCATGTGTCCCTAGAGGTTTGCTGATGTCATAAACAGAATGTCAAGGCTTTCACACACGGGTGAAGACACGGGTGTGTTATGGCTGTGTGAGGGACACGGGCCATAGACACGGGAATGTGCCAGGCCATGTGAAAGCCCCTATAGGTTCAAAATGAAAATTAAAATCCATACGGGCTACCCATACAGGCGTGTGGCCCTGTTTTGAGCAGAAATTTTCTAAGTGTTTGTAAGTTTCCGGTTAGTCCCAAACTACTCCATATGTATGTTTTGGGTCTTATAGACTATAATAGGGACGTTATGATTTCAAATGAAAAGTTTTAAGTTGGAATGAAAAATTATAGCCCGATACTATATGATGATGTATGTTACATTTGGTTATGCCTCGTACCCAGTTCTGGCGTCAGTTACGGGTAATGGGTGTTACAATATTGATAGCTCCTTATAGAATGGCACTGATCGAATTAAAAGAGTTGAAAGCTCAATTGCAAGAGTTAACAGAGAGAGGTTTTGCGTGACCAAGTTATTCTCCCTAGGGTGTACCGGTGTTGTTTGTGAAAAAGAACTACGAAACTATGAGAATGTGTATGATTATCGACAGCTCAATAAAGTGACTATCAAGAATAAATATCCTCTACCACAAATAGATGATATGTTTGATCAATTGAAAGGGCTACAGTGTTTTCAAATATAGATTTGAGATCAGGCTACTATCAGCTGCGAGTTAGAGACTCTGATGTGTCGAAAACTACTTTCAGAACGAGGTGCTGGCATTATGAGTTTTTAGTTATGCCTTTCGGATTAACGAATGCACCTGCTATTTTTATAGACCTAATGAATCGAATCTTCAGACCATATTTAGATCAATTTTTTGTTGTGTTTATAGATGACATCTTGATATATTCTAGTGATGAATTTGAGCATGCTGAGCACTTGAGAATTGTGTTACAAACTTCGCATGATAAGCAGTTATATGCGAAGTTCAGTAAATGTGAATTCTGGTTGCGTGAAGTCAGTTTTCTGGGGCATATTGTGTTAGCATCGGGTATTCGAGTAGATCCGAGTAAGATTTCAGCAATATTGGATTGGAAGCCTCCGAGAAATGTATCTGAAGTCTAAACCTTTTGGGACTCATCGATTATTATAGACGATTCGTAAAAGGTGTCTAACTTGTCATCTTCTAACTATGCTGACCTAACTTGAACAAACATCACCGGTTTAATTATCAATTCAGCCAACAAACTTCCATCATCGTTGATACTGAGCTGTACAAATATTGCTCGTAATTCAATCACTGCTTTTCTACTCAATGCATCAGGTACAACATTAGCTTTACCAGGATGATAATCAATAACACAATCATAATCTTTTAAAAGCTCTATCCAATGACGTTGTCTCAAATTTAACTCCTTTTGAGATAAAAGATATTTGAGACTTTCATGATCCGTATAAATAAAACATTTCTCACCATAGAAGTAATGTCTCCATATCTTTAGAGCAAAAACCAACGCAACTAGCTCCAATCGTGTGTCGGATAATTACGTTCATGCATTTTAAGTTGACGAGAAGCATAAGCAATCACTTTCCCATCTTGCATCAAAACACAACCAAGACCATTCAAAGAAGCATCACTATACACAACAAAATTCTTTCTCGACTATTGTAAAGTTAAAACTGACACTTCAGTCAACATCTACTTCAACTTTTCAAAACTTTCTTGGCACTAATCATTCCAAACAAACTTAACATTCTTTTGCAACAACTTTGTCATTCTGCAAAGCTATCTTCAAAAATCCATTTACAAATATTCGACAATAACCAGCCAATCCAAGGAAACTACGAACCTCTGACACATTCCTCAAAGCTTTCCACTGAACAATTACTTCAATCTTCTTCTGATCAACTCTAATTCCATCTGCTGAAACAACATACCCCAAGAAAACAACCTCTGATAACCAAAATTCACATTTGCTAAGCTTCTCGTATAGTCATATCTCCCATAATATATGCAAAAAAATTTTGAGATGTTGCTCATGTTGAGATTCATACTTCGAATAGACCAAAATATCATCAATGAAAACTACCACAAATTGATCCAAATACGGTTGGAAAATACGGTTCATGAGATCCATAAATGTAGTTGGAGCATTTGTCAATCCAAAAGGGATTACTAAGAATTTATAATGTCCATACTGTGTTTGAAATGCCGTCTTTGATACATCAATTTCTTTCACCTTCAACTGATAATAACTTGATCTCAAATCAATCTTTGAAAAGATAGAAGCTCCCTTTAGTTAATCAAATAAATCATCAATACTAGGTAACGGATATCGATTCTTAATCGTCACTTTATTCAATTGCCTATAATCAATACAGAGTCGCATCGTACCATCTTTCTTTTTAACAAAAAACACTGGAGCTCCCCAAGGTGAAGTACTAGGACATATAAAACCACGATCCAGTAAATCTTGTGATTGCACTTTTAATTCTTTTAACTCTGTAGGTGACATACGATAAGGGGGTATTGACACCGGAGCTATACCAGGAATGTAACACCTTGAATTTGGGCCTAATAGGATTAGGCCCATTGGGCCTTGGCCATGGGAGCATTTTAAAATTTTTGGTGTAACATCCCCAAACCCGAGTGTCTTGATATTTTGAAACCTCAAAATTTTGGTATTTTGTAAAGTAAAAGTCATTTTATCAAAAGTTTGTTGGTAATACAGCAATTTTACAATATAGGGCATTTTTGTAATTTTGCCACTAGGGCATTTGGAAATTTTGGTAAATCGAGAAGCGTCTTTCAAAATTAAATTTAAGGTTTCACAAACCAAAGGGTAAATTGGAAAAATTTTAAAAGCAGAAAGTTTTAAAAAAAACAAGGCTAATTCCTTTCGGGTTTTAATAATCGGTTTAGCCTATGAACAAGTCCTCTTGGTTAAGGTGAACCATAGCTACACGCAGGTAGGATTCTGCGAAGAGGAGGTGAGTCATGAGGGCTTTAAGTACCGTGCTCTTAGGATCAATCCTAGACATGCGTACCAAGGTTACCACACCTTAGCTCGGCGACTTACTTCACGGAGTTTGTTTACTGAGCTTTAAGTCTTATGCCATTGTTTGAGTAGTCTAATCCTAGGGTCCAACAGATCCTAGTATTCTATTCTCTGAGCCCAAACTAAGCCCAAATTAATTCATACAAACAAATCACTTCAAGAGAGTCCAAGTACTTACAGTGGACTCGGTAGAATCAGTGCCATGCCGAATAACACGAGAAAAACCCATATTTTGAAAAGCCCATTTTGAAAATGTTTTGGGCCCAAAACCCTCAAAGCGAGTTTTGAACACGGCTCGATACCAAGCTGTAACATCCTAAACTTGGCCCATTCGTTCGACCGAATCTGGTTATGTTATTGTGGAAAAGAGCAGGTTGAAAATCTTTGTTTACTTAGCATAAAGCATGAAAGAAATTATTATTTTTTTATAAAACTTTATTAGATTATTACCTTATGAAAACTTTGAAGTTATAAATTGGTGAATTAGAAAAACTTTATTAACCACATTCTTCATAGATAGGTTGCTTGGATTAAACTCATTTTCACATAGCAATTTAATTTAAATAATCCGTAGTTAAAGTAATACCAAAAACATAAAATGGCCTTTGTTACAACCCAACAAATTCAAATAAAATACTTATATCGAAAACAAGCATAATATAATAAATCTTCATCTTGGCATGGGCCACCTTGTCCTCTCGATCCGGTCGACTTTATGCACTACGAAAATGTTAAAGGAAAAGGTGAGTCACCAAGACTCGGTGTGCTACCTTTTTCCCGGATTAGCAAAATATCACATTCAAACATAATCATGATCATCATGCATCCAAATCATATACCCAATCCTAACCGTCCATACACCTTTTCTACCCGTGTGGTACCAAACCACTGGTGGTGCCAAACCACTGGTGACATATAGTCACAAATGTGATACCAAATCACTGGTGTCCGAAGACACGATTGTGTTACCAAAACACTGGTGACCAAAGTCACGAATCAAGTGATGGGGCCAACCCATCGTGTGATACCAAATCACTGGCAGACGATCCCATATCTCAAGTGGGGCCAACCCACGGTGGTGTAAACCACAGGGACAAGTCACTATGAGGTGCCAAACCTCTGGTGACCGTAGTCACGGTGTGTTACCAAAACACTGGTGCTCGTCAGCACAAAATATCACTGCCCCCTCCACTCGTACAACCCACATAGATAATGATATGCATTTTAACGGACTTATACCCACATGCTTGATTAGTAACATACATATTATTTATCAGCCATCCAATATCATAGCACATGTGAGATACATTATGCTTACCAAAAGCATCATAACGAGGACTTACGACCCGTGCCTTATACCATAATGGTATTCAATCCACCTTTCATGGAACCAACCACACACATCATATATATATACAATAAGAGAAGTGTGTAGCTGTCACACAATAATAATAATCGACACATAAATTACTAGAAGAGTGTGTGTGTACACACTGTAAGCCTTAACCAAAGAATCGATCTAACACCCTCGCTCCTACACGCTCTTGCACACTAGCCCACCACCAAGTGCTCTTGCTTCACTTGCCTACAATCGACAACCAACCAAAAGTAATAGCCTACGACACCAATACCAAGCGAATAGGCGATAAAGCAATCCCTTACCATCACTTACCCAACGATCGACCAAAGAAGCCGAGGCTACGCTTGATCGCTTGAATCCGGATGTCCTATGACAAAACGATTCCAACCAAATTAATACGCCATAAAACAAACACCAAAACCAACACTTACCCTCTTCTAGATGCCGATGAAACGAAGCCTTACCCAAAAAGCATTCGGCCTAACCCAAGAACCTTCTCCAAGGCTTGAAATCGAACTACCAAAAGCAATCCACACCACCCTTAGATTCGGCCAAAGAACAAAACAAAAAGGGAAGGGAAGATTCGGCCAATACTAAAATCAAATGGAAGAGAATATTTGGCTAGATCCTTTAGAGGTTGAAACAAAGGAAATAAACCAAGGAGAAAAGAATCGGAATGGAGATTAGCAATGAGAGGAAGGTTGGCTTTGCAAGAAAGAAAACAAAGAAGAAAGCTAAGGGAGAGTAAGTGTTTCGGTCATGGGAAAAAAGAAAGCCATCAAGCAAAATGACAAAACCAAGTGTCTTTGTATTCAAGAGAACATTCGGCCATCACAGCATTAAAGAAGAAATGTAGTTTTCCCCCAAAATGAAGGTTACTAAAGGTTTCGGTATAAAATGAAAACCAACAGAGAGACATTATGAAAAAAAACAATAATTTCTTTCATGCTTTATGCTAAGTAAACAAAGATTTTCAACCGTCTTTTCCACAATAACATAACCAGATTCGGTCGTAACGAATGGGCCGGGTTTGGGGATGTTACATTTGGGATTATGAGAACGGCATTATTTCAAGTTCGACCTATTAGGTGAGTGATTTTGGAAGGTTAAGGGGCTTCTTTGAGGTCTCGGGATCAAACTTGGGCTTTAGGAAAATTTTGGCTTTAGGTGAATAAAACCTTGAAAGTTAGTAAGTAGGCTTTAAGAATGAAATGTGGAGAAAAATGACAAAAATGAGCTTGTGGTGTAGTGTTAAAGTGACGCCACAAAAGAGACAAGGAGGTGACGCCACAAGGAATTAAGGGGTCTAAGGTTCAAACCTTGGCACATGCATTTCATTTTGATTTATTTTTAAGTGAACTTGGACTTTGGCCATAGATGTATATTTAGTTGCGCATGATGTTAGACACAAGAAGATGAGTGGTCTAGTGGCAAGGAGTCATTAAGGGTGCAAGGAAGCCTGGGTTCGGATCTCATGACAAGCAGGGGAGTATTTATTTTACGAATTGGGCGGCCAGAGTTTGAGTTGGATTTAAACTCTGCTGACGGAGGGATCCCACATCGAAAAGATAGCAAGAGGGAAGGTGAGAAGCTGGCTATATATAGAGTTTTGTCTATGAGGAGAGGAAGAATACCTTGGTTGGTGTTTGGGCATAGGAGCATTGGAGCGCGGATTAGCTTCAGACTCCTATCAGGTGTGTATTCTCTCTACTCCAGCTGTAGAGCGGCAAATGTCGAAATACCGGTCACATGGTGATGGTAGCCACACGAGCGTATGAACGCAAGTGTGGGAGCTTCGACGCCATAGTTGAGGCCAGCTTGAGTGTTCTTGTGCGTTTAGGCTGTTTGGGCCATGATGGGCCGAAAGGGGCCAAGTGGGTCCATATGAATAAATTGTATGATTATGTAGTAGATAGTGAACTGGACTATGGGAATCTCGTATCTATGGCTAGATTTGGGCTAAGTGTGCCACATGATCTTGTGGGCCAACGTGGGCCAAATAAAGGGCTTTGGGCCCATTTACACCGTTATGACCATTTAACTTATCTGAGTCGCTCGGGGCGACAGCAGGCCTTTGGAAAGGCTGTTAAATGCAAAATTACCGAAGTACCTTCAATGGGTAATTATCGAAATGCCCTTGGTTTGTAAAATTACCGAAACACCCCATGGTTTGTGAAATTACCGAACTACCCTAGTTTGCAAAATTACCAAAATACCCCTAGTTTGTAAAATTACTGAAACACCCCATGGTTTGCAAAATAATGAAATACCCCTGGTTTGCAAAATTACAGAAATACCTCTAGTTTGTAAAATTACCAAAATACCCCTAATTTGTGAAATTATCGAAACACCCCTGGTTTGCAAAATTATTGAAATACCCCTGGTTTGTAAAATTATCGAAATACCCATGGTTTGCAAAATTATCGAAACACCCCATGGTTTGCGAAATTACTGAAACACCTCATGGTTTGTGAAATTACCAAAACACCCCATGGTTTGTGAAATTATTGAAATACCCCTGGTTTGTAAAATTACTGAAATACCCCTAGTTTGTGAAATTACCAAAATACCCCTAGTTTCAAAATTATCGAAATGCCCCTAGTTTGCAAAATTACCAAGTACCCTCGATGGGTAAAATGATCGATATGCCCCTGAAGGGAAAGATGACAGAAATACCCCTACATGTTATATGGTTATCCTTGTATGCGATTTATGATTATTATGGTATGGTTATTATTGTATGATGCATTCATGTGTTATTATGTTGCATGGGAATGGGATTATTAATATGGAAGAAGTGCTAATAGGATCGCATAGTCGCTTGATGACTGTGGATCCACTGAAGGCTTTTTAGCCTTCGGCGACCATCTTTGCCTTGATAAGTTAGTGCCGCCACCGGTGCTACATAAGTAGTGTACGGATGGGTGGGTCGATTAAATCCCCACAGGAGTGCACGGTTAGACAGGAAACGAAATGCAGGGTTGGTATGGGCATTAATGCATTGCATATATGGATTATATTATTAAGATAGGCTTTGGCCCAGATATTTATGATATGTGACATATGATATGGGTTAAGGCCCAACCGAGGCTATTTTGGGCTAAGGCCTAATTGCCACTGTTATTGTAATGGGCATCAGCCTGGATTATTGTGATGCAAGTTTTTATTGATAAGGGTTGTACACACTGAGTTTTCGCAAACTCACCCCCTCTTTTTAATTTTTCCAGGTAACCCTTAATAGGCAGTTCGACGTATTGGAGGACTCAGAGGTGGCCACACTATGAGCAGTTTTGAATTTTAGTATTCTACTTTACTTTATTAAATCATTTTTATTGGGTTGTAATAAGGACTCTCTTAAATCTGGTATAGTTTGGGATGTTTAGTTTATTATGTTTTAAATCTGCTCAACATTGAATCGTTATTTTCCAAAACAATATCTATTTTCAAAACACTACGTTTTCACAACCAAGTTGTAAATATCACGTTTTATAAGTCAGTTGTTTCAAATTAAGCTTTCGCAATGAACAAGGTTTTTAAGGTAATGACTTTTTAGTAAATGTTGATTATTAATAACAATCGCAAACTGGGACTTTAGTTTTTAAATATCAAGAGGGGTTTTCAATGAAAACGTGGTTTTCGAAAAAAAACCTCAATGTGACACGCCATATTCGAGCCTAATAGTAGGAGCCTGGGTTCGAATCTCATGACAAGTAGGGGAGTATTTATTTTGCGAATTGGGCTGCCATAGTTTGAGTAGGATTTAAACTCCACTGGCGGAGGGATCCCACATCGGAAAGATAGCAAGAGGGAAGGTGAGAAGCTGGCTATATATAGAGCTGTCTATGATGAGAGGAAGCATACCTTGGTTGGCGTTTTGGCATAGGAGCATTCGGAGCGCGGATTAGTTTCAGACTCCTATCACGTGTCTATTCTCTCTACTCTTGCTGTAGAGCGACAAATGCCGAAATGCCGATCACATGGTGATGGTAGCCACACGAGCATGCGAGTGCACGTGTGGGAGCTTCGACGTGATAGTTGAGGCCAGCTTTGAGTGTTCTTATGCGTTTAGGCTGTTTGGGACACGATGGGCCAAAGGGGCCAAGTGGGCCCAATGGGCCCGTGGGCCCATATGAATAAATTGTATGATTGTGTAGTAGATAGTGAACTGGACTATGGGAATCTCATATCTGTGGCTAGATTTAGGCTAAGTGGGCCACATGAGCGTTTGGGCCTATGTGGGCAGAATAAGGGGCCTCGGGCCTATTTACACTGTTATGACCATTTAGGCATTGCACATAGCCCACCAACAAGAATATTTATGGTGGTATCGCACATAGACCATCATAAATAAATAATAAGGTGGCATCACACATAGCCCACCAATAAGAATAATTAAGGTGGTATCGCACACAGCCCACCATTAATTACTACAGGTAATATTCAACACTTACATATCTAATTCAACGTTCATGCGAAAATTATTCATTATCTACCAAATTCAATCCATCTGAATCATATATGTTCTCAATCATACAATGCACCAATAAGTAACAACATGTGTATTTAAGATGCATTGTTTACACATAAACTTACCTCGGTGCAAATCGTATTGATCAATAATCTATTCCTGTACCTTGCCTTTTTCTCAGTCCGCACTCTTCTTGGTCTATAATTATAAAAATTCACTCATCAACCATTTTATGATCATAATACGTCATAATCTCTACTTAGGCAAAATGACCATTTTGCCCTTGTACTATGGCAAATTTACGATTTTACCCCTAGGCTCGTGAATCATTTTTCATCACGCTTTATCATTAGAAAAGTATAGCTGAACATTTATTACTCTTACAACTACTCAAAATTTCAACTATTTCATGCATTTATTACCAAATTACAACATTCACAACTTAGTCCATTTAGGTGTTTTCATGACAACACCTTTCACAAAAGTTGTTTCTCATCTCCCTAACAATCATTCTTCCATAAAAACTCATCTAGAAACATAAACTCTCTCATGGAAAGTCCCTAAACGTTCAACCATTTAACAAATTAGTCCCCTCATTAGCTAGCTCAAGCTTTGGGGATTCCAAAAGTACAAAAATCATCAAAAATAATCATCAAGATGACTTACTTGTAAGGATGAAATGTAGCTAAAAATTTGAACTTCAAAAACCCCTATTCTCTCTTAAATTTTCAGTGGAGAAGAAGTGTGAATAGTAAAAGATGACAACTCTTTTATTTATCTTATTTTATTCATTTTTTTTGTCACCTAATGTCACCAAATTTTGACTAAAATTAATGCTCTTTCCCCCCAAGGTATATGGCCTTCCATAACACATTTAATGGCCTAATTTCACTTTATGACCTCCAAATTGATAGTCTTTGGCTATTAGACACCTCTACCACCTAAAATGGAACTTTCACACTTTATGCGATTTAGTCCTTTTTCACAATTAAACATACAATTGCTAAAATTAAAGCACCAAAATTTTCATATACCCATATATTAATGCCATAACACATAAAATAATATCAAAATAATTTTCTTCATCCTCGGATTAGTGGTCTTGAAGCCACGGTTCTGATTAGTCCCAAAATCGAGCTGTTACAAGCCGCGTCAAAAAGGAGGAGAAACCGAAAGGTCTCTCGGGGTTTTGGTAGGATTGTGATCTTTTTTTATTTGTCTTGACCCCATAATCCTATTCTATTAAAAAATGGGTTCAAAAGGGGTTTTTGGGTTTTTGGCCACTGGAGGTGGCGGTCACCGTCGTTGATGATCGGTGGCCACGGCAGACGTGCGACAGCCCCCATGGCCGGACATAGGGGGCTTGAGAGAAAAAAATGGAAGGAAAGAAGTTTTTAAAAAAAGGTTTGAAAATGAAATTTTTTAAAATAAATTTTACCTTATATAGGCTCCCAAAACTACGTTGTTTTGGACTTAGCTTCAAAAGTCCCAAAACAACATCGTTTGAGTTTGACCTGATGATCCGACCCAACCCCTCCTAGGATCCACGTGTTTTTGAAGGGAGGGGCTATTTGCTATTTTAGTTCTTCCGCTTTTTAGTATGTTTTAAAATTAGTCCTACATATTTTTTTATTTTATTTCATTTTTACCCTATTATTGTTATTTCCTTATGATTCGGTCCTGTGACCCACTGTCAAACTTAAGGGAATGACACAGATGGAAAAATAACCTTATGAGTCCCTGTATATTTCTACGTTGTTTCAATTTTGTCATTTATATTTTTTATTATTTTTTACGATTTATGCCTTAAATTTTTTTTTATATATTCAACCCAGTCCTTATACTACCGACCCTTTGGGAGTGACGTGTGCTAGGTCTAAGATTATTTGCTTTTTGAGTCCTTATATTTTTTGTTTTATTTTACTTTAATCTTTATTTTCAAAATTTTCATAATTCATCCTTTAAATTTACCACAGACTTGATTGGGCCCTATTTTAATTTAAAGCATTTATTCTTATTATATTCTTGTATTCTTGTGTTCTTGTATTCTTAATTTAATTAAATTTAATTTTGTGTTAATTTTTGTTACTTGCATTTTACCTCTAAATTAAACAGTTTTTACTTTATCCTTGATTCATTATTATTATCATTTTGTTTTTTTATTATTAAACATGAATTAATTACATCATTATCGTCATTATTATTATCATCATCATCAATTTATTATTAAAGTCGCTTCATCACCATTTGATAATGGTATCTTCCATTATTTTGTTCTTATATTATTATTTTACGATAGTCATTTCAAATTTTTATCTATGTTTTATTTATTTTTATGTAGTTATTTTATTTTATTATAGTTATTATCATGTTAACCATTGTGTTTAGATATATTCATTCATTCCGCATTATGATCAATCACATATCATATCAAGTGATGCATTCGTTTTTACATAACTCATGAGAAGAAATTAAAATCAAGGTGATATTCTTTATTTTGGGGATTCTATAAATTATGCCCCTAATTTACGGGGTACGATTTTTCCTTGAACTAAAATAATTAAATATCCTTTTTTTAAAATAATAGTAATAATAAATAAATAAATAAGATTGTATGATTTGGGCTATAATTAAACAGAGAGCGTCCTTATTTTCGAGAATTTGAGATTTTGTGCCCCAACTTACATGTAACATCCTGAATTAGGGGTTGTTTGCAATTTAATTATTTTTCCCATGAGTGTGCTTGAAGAAATGTGTATGCTTGATTGCTTGACATATTCTAGGGTCTAGTCATAACCCCGGGCTAGTCTGACTTAGGGCTGAAATTTCTTTTTAGTGCTTAAGAGGAGGGAGCTAGGTGAGATAGGGGTTAAGAGAAATTTCGGGAGAAGCATGACACAAGGAGCTGGTTGGTAGAAGTGGCGTTGGGCACCACTTAAGGGCTGGAAGTGACGCCTGGCGCAGGTCTTGGGTTCGAGCTGCTGGAGTGGCACTTGGGAGTTTTATTTATTTTCTTTTTTCAAGTTGGCGCCATGAAGAGGGAAGAGTTGGACGGCAATTGGGACTTTGGAAAGGATGGGATAAGCCTTTCTTTTTGATAATTTCGGTTAAGAAGGGAAGATAAGGGTAAGATTTATTTTTAGAATTTTGAAAAGAGATATGATGGCCGAATGAAGGACTCTAGGGGCTTGAGTTTCGGAATTGAAGGGAACCTAGGGAGTGTTTTCGGCTAAAACACCCCTTTTCTTCTATTTTTTTCCTTATTGCTCAAATCGAAACCTCACAAAGCAACCCTCATCCTTGTTTCTTCTCTTCCTTTTCCCAATATTTGCCGAAAGTCCATACTACTCCATATTCTTCCATCCTCTCTATTTGTTCCCAAAAGCCGAAAGCTCATTGTTTTTCCCACTGTTCATCAAAGAGATTTGGCCGAATACCCTTAGCCCCAGTCTCTCCTATCTCTCACGCAATTTAGCCTTCATTGAAATATCGAAAGCAAGTTCTTCCTTGTTGGAATCATAGCCGAATCTTTGGTAAGCCATTCCTCCTCTATTTTTTTTTTCCTTCTCTGGTATAGATCCATATTTAAAAGAGAACCTTACTCATGCTCTTTAATGATAGCCGAAAACTTAAGCATCAAAAGGGTGAGCCGAACCTTGGTGATTGAAGGTAGAACCTGTCCATAAGGGAGGACTTTAGCCGATTGAAGGAAGCTTTTGGGATTTGATTCCCAAAGATAAGGTGGTAAGTAATATTCGGCCAAAGGCCTTGATTAAGCATATATGTGCAAACAGAATCTAACAAAAGTTTTGGTAGGGATCTCGACAAGACAAGTGACAATTTTGGGATTTCAATAGGTAAGGTAAGAGGTTGTTGATATTCGGTCATGGGCTATATATGGTATTTAAGAGTTAACCGATTGTGTGCCATGGATCTAGGGGCTAATCGGCCAAGGCAAACAAAGGCTTCCGGGATTTAAACTCGCTTTGGTAAGTGATAATAAGTTTCAGCCTAAGGCTATATTTCAGGTACAATTAATCCTTCAGGATTATTAGTATAGCCGAATGGCTATTAGATCTAAAAGTATATGTATTGGCCGATTGTAGGGGGAAACAACCTCTCGGGGTTTCGCTAGTATAGTTCGGGATTTGCTAGTCTCATGAGAAAATAGGTGTGTAAGACTCTTACACACTTTATTAGTTAGCATTGTTAGTATGTTACGATTTAATCATTGTGGTAGTGATTTGCTTGTGGACATGAGCATGGATTCCGGGTAAGTCACTTGTGATTTAAAATCTGTTATGGATGACATGATGGGTAAATGCTATGCCATGACTTATATGCATGATTTATGATTAAATGTTAAGCATGTTATGAGCATGTTGGTAATGGGATTGAAGAGAGGAGGGGGATTATTCTCTATGGACTGTCACCAGTGGTTTTGACCACAAGATGGGTTGGCCCCATCAGTTTAATTGTGACTTCGATCACCAGTGGTTTTGACCACACCGTTGATATAAAGTCCCAGTGGTTTGGTACCACTAGTAGTTTGGACCACATATTGATAATTGTGACTTATGGTCATCAGTGGTTTTGACCACACGATGGGTTGGCCCCATCACTTGATTTGTGACTCCGGTCACGGTGGTTTTGACCACCGGTGGTTTTGACCACAGGGGGTAAAGTTAATGGATGGTTTTGGGTTGCATGTTTGCATGTTTTACTAATATTTTATGTATGAGTTTGCACTTCTAGGTTGGGGATTTATACACTGAGTCTTGGTGACTCACCCCTTCCCATATCATTTTGCAGATGAATAGATCACGGAGATGGAGCCGGAGAGGACTCGAGGCAGCCATGCTTGATTCCTTGGATTTAAAATTTTATTTAGTATAGTTTAAGTTATTATTTCCTAAATTTTTTATTTGGGTTGTAATAAGGCCGCTAGTTATTGTTTTGGATGTTTAAGTAGTTGTTTTACTTCATTTCTACTTTATTGCTCATGAATTAATAAATTGTTTAAAAAAATCGGTTAAATATGATGTTTTCAAAATGGAAATCTTTACGAGTTTTCAAGAATGTTACCATCGGGCAGCAAAGTTCACCAAGTTAACAATAACTCTGATGATTTTAAAATTCAAATGATCAAATGTTTTCAAAGGTTTTCAACTCAACCATGTTTGTAAAATCAACCCTACCTGAAGTTTTTATCAAGACACCGTTTTATAACCTCAACAACATTTTTTGATTTTCACGATTAATCGAATCTTTCAAAGCGATTTACTCGTGACATACTAGATCCGTCGAGGCTCATGGCCGAGTGCTGGGTGTTACATTTTGGTATCGAGCCTGTTCAAAACTTCATTTGGGGCCTGTGGCCCAAAACTTTTTGTAGGCCTCTGTGAATTATTATGAAAATGGTTTTTATTTTGAACAGCATGGCATCGAGTCTCCGGCACCAATCCGCCCAGGTAAGTATCTCTGACTGTTCTGTGAATACTTGATAAGGGTAAACGGGTAACTTGGGAGCGTAGAATAGAATGATAGGTACTTGAACTCTAGGACTAGTCTACCCCAACTACTACATAAGACCTAATTGCTTAATTAAACAAACCTATGTCTAAGTCGCCGAGTTAGGGTGTGGTAACCATGGTGCGCATGTCTAGGATTGGTATTGATTGGGGCTTGGTATTTAAGCGATCCGCGTGACTCACCTTCTCTCCACTCGAATCCTACAGTGCGTAGCTTCGGTTCACCTTAACCAAGAGGACTTATTCATGGGCTAAACCCTAACTAAAACCCGAAAGGAACTAGTCGTATTTTCATAAAACCCTAGTTTTAAAACTCTTAAAATTTCTTTTTAATGTGTGAGAACTCTTGTTTTACAACATTTTTCTGAAAAAAAATTTTCGATTTGTAGAATTACTAAAATACCCCTAGTGGTAAAAACTACAAAAATGCCCTTGGTTTATTAATGTTCCAAAATTTCCTCATTTTTTAAAAGTGTTTAAAAACCCTATTTTTGCAAACGTCCCAAAGTACCTTGATTTTGGAAAATTATAAAATTGCCCCTAACCTACAAAATTACCAAAATGACCCTGATTTTCAAAATTTTTGCAACACCATCAACTTGGAAAACAAATTCTCAAAAAGAACCCTCAAAGTTTTGCAACATTTGGAAATACCCCGGAATTATCAAACTTTACAAAGTTACCCTGGTTTATTACCAAAATACCCCCGAGCTTCAAAATCACCGAAATACCCCCGAATTTTAAAATTTTTCAAAATACCCCATGAAATTAAAAGTTCCAAAATAATTTTTGACAAAATCATTCGAGAACTTTTATTTTTGGAAAATTACAAAAATACCCTTGTAGGTTAAAATTACGAAAATACCTCGGATAGTGAAATAACAAAATGCCCCTAACGTTAGATATGGTGCGTGAATCTTTGTTTGTGTGATGGATGTACTTAGAACTAGGAGATAAGCTGGCTGGAATTATAGGTAGATTCGACTTGAAAAAATCACTTCAAAAAAAAACTATTCCTCATAATATTGCTCGTGGGTAAACAGTGAACAGTATTAATAATGCATAAAATTCTTAATCAGATAAACGTGAACGAGAAGAATGAGTACAAAAGGTCATGGACATCTATCGCGTAGCCGTGGTAGGGGTAGGATGACCTTGTCGGAGCCAGCAGGGTCTGGTCATGGGTCTGAAAATGTGATGCCGGATCTGTCGGTGGCGAAAACTGAGTTTCAAGATCAGACCGGTGGTAGCGATGTAGTATCCCAAGCTGTACTGCGAGTGTTGGTATGAGTTGCCGAGGCAGGCGCAAGTGCAGGAGCCCAGAACTCCGTGGTTGAGCGACTCCGAGCCAATGGAGCTGAGGTGTTTTGGGGTGTATCAGGAGTGGCACCCAGTACGACGGAGTATTGGTTGGAATCTACTGAGAGGATCATGGATGACCTGGATTTTTCAGCTGAGGAAAAGTTGAAGCGTATAATCTCTCTACTTCGGGATGAGTCATACCAGTGGTGACTCACTGTAAGGGATGGAGCGATGGCGGAGGATCTCACATGGGAATTCTTTAAGGTTGCCTACCAAAAGAAATACATAGGAACTAGCTACGTGGATGCGCAGCGGAAGGCTTTCTTGAACCTGGTTCAGGGTAATAAGACAGTGGTGGAGTATGAGGCTGAATTTCTCCAGTTGAGCAGGTACGCTCGTGGTATTGTGGGTACTGAGCATGAACGCTGTGTCAGATTCGAGGATGGGCGGAGAGATGAGTGAGGATGATGATAGCTCCACAACAGAACAGGAGTTATTTGGCCCTAGTGGAGAAGGCTAAGGTTCTTTGAAGGGTAAGACAGATCTGTTAGGCGGAATCAGGATAAGAGTTGGAATAAGAGGAGCTCCGGATCTTCAAGGTTTTCTGATAATCAGCAGAAGAGGATGAGGTATGGTGGGTCAAATCAAGTTGCTAGGCCTGCTGCTACTGCTAATCCTCAATGGCCACCACGGTGTGCTCGGTGTGGGAAGTCTCACACGGGGGAGTGTTAGAGTGGTAATCGGGGATGCTTCGAATGTGGATCCATGGAACATTGAGCTAGGGATTGTCTAAAAAAGGCAGCTAGGCTAAGGTCTGAGGGTCGGGATCGTACACTGAATAAGAGGGATAACCAAAAGCCACCAAGAGGTCGTAGTGCGGGAAGAGGAGGTAATGGTGCTGGCAGAGGTCGTGGAGCACCGAGGAGAGGTACCGGTTGTACTGAGGCTAAGCAACCTGGTTTGGTCTATGTCGCGAGGCGTCAGGAGGAGGGCGACGCACCGGACATCATAATCGGTATGTTTTTGATCTTTGGAGTACCCTATAGCACCTTAATTGATATTGGCTCAACCCACTCATACATTGCTAGTAGCATAGTGAAAACTCTGTACTTAGACTCTGAGCTTACTTCTAGGAAGATGACTGTGTTAAGCCCTCTAGGTCACTCTGTAGAAGTAAGTAAACTCTATAGGAATGTACCCCTAGAACTCCAAGGGGTCGTGTTCTTGGCTGACTTGATGGAACTACCGTTTTGGGAGTTCGATCTAATCCTCGGGATGGATTGGCTAGTAAAGTATCAGGCTAGCCTGGATTGTGTAGCTAAGCGCATGGTATTAAAGACCATGGAAGGAGAAGAGGTGGTGATGATAGGTAAAAGGAGAGATTACCTATCTAATATGGTGTCTGCATTAAAGGCGAAAAAGATGGTTATGAAGGGTTGTGAAGCATATGTAGTGCATGTCTGTGCTTTGAAAGCTAAGGGTGCAGCTGTGAGGGATGTCCGGACCGTAAGGGATTATGTTGATGTGTTTCCAGAAGAACTCCCGGGTTTACCTCTGGGCCGTGAGGTTGAATTTGGTATAGATTTGTTACCTGGAACCACGCCAGTATCTATAGCTCCGTATCGGATGGCGCCGAAAGAATTGGTAGAATTGAAGGCTCAGATCCAGGAATTGTTGGATAGAGGGTTCATTCGACCAAGTGTATCGCCTTGGGGAGCTCCAGTGCTTTTTGTCAAGAAGAAGGATGGAACAATGAGGATGTGCATAGACTATCGGCAATTTGAAAAGTCGACAATAAAAAACGGTATCTTTACCGTGATTGATGATTTGTTCGACCAACTCAAGGGTGCATTGGTGTTCTCTAAGATTGACCTTAGGTCAGGGTACCATCAGCTTAAGGTGAAGGAGGCTGATATCCATAAGATAGCATTCCGTACTCGGTATGGGCACTACGAGTTTCTGGTAATGCCTTTTGGTTTGACGAATGCACCAACCGCATTTATGGACATGATGAATCGGGTTTTCCAACCCTATCTGGATTGATTCATCGTGGTGTTCATAGACGACATTTTGGTGTACTCGAAGTCAGAAGAGGAGCATGACATACATCTTCATGTGGTTCTGCAAATTCTAAGGGAGAAATAGTTGTACGCCAAATTCAGCAAGTGTGAGTTCTGGCTTAAGGAGGTAACTTTTCTAGGGCATGTTATTTCAGCCGAGGGAATCAGGGTGGATCCTCGTAATATTGAGGCAGTATTAGAGTGGAAACCACCAAAGTCAGTTATGAAAATTCAGAGTTTTCTGGGGTTGGCATGATATTATAGGAGATTCGTGGAAAATTTCTCCTTAATCGCAGCACTGTTGACTAAGTTGTTGAGAAAAGGAGTTTCATTTGTGTGGTCTGAGAAGCAGCAAGAGAGTTTCGATAAGCTAAAGAGGATTTTGACAGAAGCACCAGTCTTGATTCAGCCTGAGGTAGGAAAGGAATTCACTGTGTATTGTGATACATCGCATATTGATTTAGGGTGTGTGTTGATGCAAGAAGGGAAGGTGGTCGCTTATGCGTCACGGCAGCTGAGGCCTCACGAAGGTAACCATCCGACGCATGATTTAGAATTGGCTGCTGTGGTTTTTACCTTGAAGATTTGGAGGCACTATCTGTATGGGGAGAAGTCGATAGTGTACACGGATCAAAAGAGCCTGAAGTACCTCTTGACTCAAAAGGATTTAAATTTGAGGCAGTGGAGGTGGATTGAGTTGTTGAAGGACTACGACTGCTCAATCGAATACCATCCGGGTAAGGCTAACGTGGTAGCTGATGCATTGAGCCGTAAGGTGGTAGCGGATTTGCAAGCAATGTTTGCTCACCTAAGTCTCTATGAGGATGGGAGCCTTTTGGCAGAGTTACAAGTGAAGCCATCTTGGATTGATGAGGTCAAAGAAAGGCAAATGACCGATGAAGTTCTGAGTACTCGGAGGTTGCAAGTACAAAGTGGTGAGGCCGAAGGGTTCAGCTTGGGTAGTGATGGAGTGTTGTATTTTCAGAGGATAGTATGTATGCCTAAGGATGATGATTTGAGGCAGTGAATCCTTAGAGAAGCTCATAGCAGTCCGTACGCTATGCACCCGGGAAGTAGCAAGATGTATCGAGATTTAAGGGAGCAATTTTGGTGGCCGAGTCTTAAGCGGGAAGTAACCGAGTTAGTGAGCAAGTGTCTGACATGCCAGCAGGTTAAGGCTAAGCATTAATTGCCATCGTGGTCATTACGACGATAAAGATCCCACAGTGGGAGTGGGAGGAGATTACTATGGATTTTGTAAGTGGGCTTCCCCTTACGCCTAGTAAGAAAGATGCAGTTTGGGTGATAGTAGACCGATTGACCAAGTCGGCCCATTTCATACCGGTAAGGGTTGACTACTCGCTTCAAAGGTTAGCCAAGCTGTATATAGCAGAGATAGTGCAGTTGCATGGAGTACCGGTGTCCATTATCTTAGATCGGGATCCTCGGTTCACGTCGAGATTCTGGAAGGCCTTACATCAGGAGTGAGGCACAAAGTTGAATGTCAGCATGGCTTTCCATCTGCAGTTTGATGGACAATCTGAGAGGGTAATCCAAGTGTTGGAAGATATGTTAAGGGGCTGTGTTTTGGACTTCAGTGGTAGTTGGGAGAAGTACCTACCTTTGGCAGAATTCACTTATAACAATAGTTATCAAGCGAGTATTCAGATGGAATCGTATGAGGCGCTGTATGGTCGGAAATGCCGTACTCCTACGTGTTGGACAAAGCTGGGAGAACGTCGGATGTTGGGTCCGGAGTTAGTGGGAAAGATGGAGGATAAGGTTAGAGTAATTCGGGCTCGTCTTAAAGAGGCGTCGGACAGGCAGAAATCCTACGCCAATCTTAAACGCAGGGATGTGGAGTATGCAGTAGGTGATAGGTCTTCTTGAAGGTATCACCTTGGAAGAAGGTGTTGAGGTTTGGACGGAAGGGCAAGCTAAGCCTTAGATTCATCGGGCCATACACGGTGTTGAAACGTATGGGACCGGTAGCTTACCAGCTTGAGTTGCCGGCAGAGTTGAGCCAGATCCATAACGTCTCCCATGTTTTGATGCTGAAGCGCTATCGATCGGATCCATCACACGTAGTGCCGGTTGCAAAAATTGAAGTGAACTCAGACTTATCCTTTGAGGAGGAGCCGGTACAGATCTTGGATCGGGATGTCAAAGTTCTGCGTAGGAAGTCAGTGCCTTTGGTAAAGGTGTTATGGCAAAACCATGGTACGGAGGAGGCCACATGGGAACTAGAGGGTGTGATGCGGCAGCAATACCCCCAACTCTTCTGATCCAGGTAATTTCGAGGCTGAAATTATTTTTAAGGGGGTAGAATTGTAACATCCTGACTAGGGGTTGTTTGCAATTTAATTGTTTTTCCCATAAGTGTGCTTGAAGAAATGTGTATGCTTGATTGCTTGACATATTCTAGGGTCTAGTCATAACCCCGGGCTAGTCTGACTTAGGGCTGAAATTTCTTTTTAGTGCTTAAGAGGAGGGAGCTAGGTGAGATAGGGGTTAAGAGAAATTTTGGGAGAAGCATGACACAAGAAGCTGGTTGGTAGAAGTGGCGTTGGGCACCACTTAAGGGCTAGAAGTGACGCCTGGCGCAGGTCTTGGGTTCAAGCTACTGAAGTGGCACTTGGGAGTTTTATTTATTTTCTTTTTGCAAGTTGGGGCCATGAAAATGGAAGAGTTGGACGACAATTGGGACTTTCGAAAGGATGGGATAAGTTTTTTTTTGATAATTTTAGCTAAGAAGGGAAGATAAGGGTAAAATTTATTTTTAGAATTTTGAAAAGAGATATGATGGCCGAATGAAGGACTCTAGGGGCTTGAGTTTCAGAATTGAAGGGAACCTAGGGAGTGTTTTCGGCTAAAACACCCCTTTTCTTCTATTTTTTTCCTTATTGCTCAAACCGAAACCTCACAAAGCAACCCTCATCCTTGTTTCTTCTCTTCCTTTTCCCAATATTTGCCGAAAGTCCATACTACTCCATATTCTTCCATCCTCTCTATTTGTTCCCAAAAGCCGAAAGCTCATTATTTTTCCCATTGTTCATCAAAGAGATTTGGCCGAATACCCTTAGCCCCAGTCTCTCCTCTCTCTCACGCAATTTAGCCTTCATTGAAGTATCGAAAGTAAGTTCTTCCTTGTTGGAATCATAGCCGAATCTTTGGTAAGCCATTCCTCCTCTATTTTTTTTCTTCTCTGGTATAGATCCATATTTAAAAGAGAACCTTACTCGTGCTCTTTAATGATAGCCGAAAACTTAAGCATCAAAAGGGTGAGCTGAACCTTGGTGATTGAAGGTTGAACCTGTCCATAAGGGAGGACTTTAGCCGATTGAAGGAAGCTTTTAGGATATGATTCCCCAAGATAAGGTGGTAAGTAATATTCGGCCAAAGGCCTTGATTAAGCATATATGTGCAAACCGAATCTAACAAAAGTTTTGGTAGGGATCTCGACAAGACAAGTGACAATTTTGGGATTTCGATAGGTAAGGTAAGAGGTTGTTGATATTCGGTCATGGGCTATATATGGTATTTAAGAGTTAATCGATTGTGTGCCATGGATCTAGGGGCTAATCGGCCAAGGCAAACAAAGGCTTCCGGGATTTAAACTCGCTTTGGTAAGTGATAGTAAGTTTCAGCCTAAGGCCATATTTCAGGTACAATTAATCCTTTAGGATTATTAGTATAGCCGAATGGCTATTAGATCTAAAAGTATATATGTTGGCTGATTGTAGGGGGAAACAACCTCTC
Organism: Gossypium rotundifolium; assembly: GCA_025506655.1. Lineage (NCBI taxonomy): Eukaryota > Viridiplantae > Streptophyta > Magnoliopsida > Malvales > Malvaceae > Gossypium > Gossypium rotundifolium. The sequence continues at coordinate 152,707,773 of CP106727.1, read as the reverse complement.
GGGGTTTCGCTAGTATAGTTCGAGATTTGCTAGTCTCACGAGAAAACAGGTGTCTAAGACTCTTACACAATTTATTCGTTAGCATTGCTATTATGTTACGATTTAATCATTGTGGTAGTGATTTGCTTGTGGACATGAGCATGGATTCTGGGTAAGTCACTTGTGATTTAAAATCTATTATGGATGACATGATGGGTAATATGCTATGCCATGACTTATATGCATGATTTATGATTAAATGTTAAGCATGTTATGAGCATGTTGGTAACAGGATTGAAGAGAGGAGGGGGATTATTCTCTATGGACTGTCACCAGTGGTTTTGACCACAAGATGGGTTGGCCCCATCAGTTTAATTGTGACTTCGGTCACCAATGGTTTTGACCACACCGTTGATATAAATTGTGACTAAGTCCCAGTGGTTTGGTACCACCAGTGGTTTTGACCACATATTGATAATTGTGACTTATGGTCATCAGTGGTTTTGACCACACGATGGGTTGGCCCCATCACTTGATTTGTGACTCGGTCACGGTGGTTTTGACCACTAGTGGTTTTGACCACGGGGTAGTTAAAGGAGTATGGATGGTTAGTTTGGGTTGCATGTTTGCATGTTTTACTAATATTTTGTGTATGAGTTTGCACTTCCAGGTTGGGGATTTATACACTCAGTCTTGGTGACTCACCCCTTCCCATATCATTTTGCAGATGAGTAGATCGCGAAGATGGAGCCGGAGAGGACTCGAGGCGGCCATGCTTGATTCCTTGGATTTAAAATTTTATTTAGCACAGTTTAAGTTATTATTTACTAAATTTTTGATTTGGGTTGTAATAAGGCCGCTAGTTATTATTTTGGATGTTTAAGTAGTTGTTTTACTCCATTTCTACTTTATTGCTCATGAATTAATAAATTGTTTAAAAAATCGGTTAAATATGACGTTTTCAAAATGGAAATCTTTACGAGTTTTCAAGAATGTTACCATCGGGTAGCAAAGTTCACCAAGTTAACAAGAACTCTGATGATTTTAAAATTCAAATGATCAAATGTTTTCAAAGGTTTTCAACTCAACCATGTTTGTAAAATCAACCCCACCTGAAGTTTTTATCAAGACACCGTTTTATAACCTCAACAACATTTTTTTCAAATTTTCACCAGTTAATCAGAATCTTTCAAAATGGCTTACTCTGTGACATACCAGATCCAGTAGAGGCTCATGGGTAAGGTGCAGGGTGTTACATTCTGAGACATATTTTTTGTCTTGATCGACTCAAAATGAGAACGCATCCACATTAAAATTTCAATTTAGTTCGGATTTCTTTCAATACCATCAAATAACACGATGCAAAGAGGGATCGTATTTTAAACTCCCTTCAATTTTTTAATTTTCGACATCAAAACACTATGTAATTAACTAGGTACCAATTTTGGGTGTTATGAGGCGCTAATCCTTCCTCAAAGGTAACTGAATCTCGAACCTATTTTCTTATATTTTGTAGGCCAAATATTCATCATTTTGGTAAACCTAACCTTTTATGATTAAATTTTAAGGTGATCGAATCACGCCTAAATAAAAAGGATTGGTGGCGACTCCATTTTTTGTTTTTTTAATAAAAAGTCGATTTCCAAAAAGGTTTCGATAGCTTGGCAATTCCACTAGGGACAAATAAGAGAGTCAAGCTGCAATTTGATTACTTTGTGGTCTTTTTGTTGAAATTTGATAGTTCAATTTAAATTGACAATCCCTTCCTTGTATTTGATCCTTCATGTTTTATTTTAGTATTAAATAATTTCATTGTTATCTCGGGTTACACAATGATTTAGTATGTCTGCTTTCTTGGTTCGAGTTTCTCTTAGTAATTTTCACATATATTTCATGGCATAATCATTTCATTTTACCCTTAAGTGGGAGTGGGAAGCTATTCCTTCATGAGATTTTCACCTCCGTATAGGATAGTGGATCGCTTTCGGAATACATCTGTACGTATGTCTTAGTGAGGTCTTCATCTCCATACAGCCATAGGGAAATGTGTTCCCCTGAACTGAAATCAATCTTTATGAGCCTATAATGGGTGAGGATTGAGGAATCTACTGGTTCAGGTACCCTTACTTTAGAACCAAGCCATATAATGAGCCCTAAAGAACCTAACCTAGGTAGAACCATATCAAACCTTTAGTGGTCCCCAAATAGATGTTCTATTTATTATTTATTGATGTGTATTCTAGCTTTGTGTGAAATGTACTGACTTGTTTCGTTTTGTCTGTGTTTGCATTGCATTTTCATCATAGAAAAAAGGTGTTGATTCGTGTTCAGTTGCGAAATAAAGAGCTTGTCATGGAAAAGGGATTTCTTGATAAAGTGGAAAAAATCGGCCGCACAAATATGGACCGAGAAAATACAACAAGAGAAGGGTGACAGTCTGACGGTGGGGTATATGTCAGAATTATGTGATTTCATCCGCATTAGTGTGACTCAGAATAATCTTCAAGAGTTGAAAGAAATATGGGACCAATGGGATAATGAAATCAAGCAGTTATTCTGCCATGAATATAGTGATTTACCTTATTTACTTGATGTCAAAGTGGATAAGCACCTATTCCGAGCTCTTGCCCAGTATTGGAATCCCGCCTATAGCTGCTTCACTTTTGGAAAGGTAGACTTGGTGCCCACCGTAAAAGAGTACAGAACTCTACTCCGTTGTTCGAGGATCTAATTCGACAAAGCTTATTTTAGAGCCACCAATGTCTCGACTTTCTTAAAGAGACTAATAAACATAACTGGGATGAGCGAGTAATGGGTAGCGACCCAGATTAAACAAAAAGGGGATAGTAAATGCATCCATAGGAAGAGTCTGCAAGATTTGATCTTGGTACATCTGGATGCGAGGAAAAAAGTCGACGTTTTCTCCTTGAGTATTTATGGGTTAGTCATTTTCCCCAAAGCACTAACGTACATTGATGATGTAGTTTTAGATCTATTTGACCTACTTGACAAAAAGGTTATACTCGTCCCTGCAATTCTAGCTAAAACTTTTAGATCTTTAAGTGCATGCCGGAGAGCAAATGAAGGAAGATTTATTGGATATGCACAACTCTTGCTAGCTTGGTTCCATAGCCACTTTTGGAAGGTAGAAAAAGTCTCTTATCGAGTATTCTCCGAGGACTACTCTTTGTTGAAAGAATTCGTGGCTATCCCAAGACGAGACAACATTTCTGAAGAAACGTGGATGAAAATTCTCCAGAGTCTCTAAGATGAAGACGTTGAATGGAGGACCCTTGGATAATCCCTGATGAAATTTTGTACAGATGTGGAGATTTTGACTGGGTCCCTCTACTCGGGATATGGGGAGCTGTTGGATATGCCCCTCTACTTATATTGAAAGAGTATAGGTTAAGGTACTTTATACAAGCAACGCAAGGGTTGGCTCAATGTGAGTTTGCATACAAAGGTGACAATTACAAAAAAAAAGGTTCGTGAAATTTTGAACGCATGGAACCAAACTCATAAAATGAAGATATTTTTCACAAATCCCATGGCAACCTCAGAATATGATTGGCGTTGGGGTAAAAGAATCAATGACAATGTCCCTTTGACAAGCCAAGAAAGTACCCGACCGTTAGAAGAACACTTACAAGTGATCCCATCTGAGTTAGAGATCATAAAGCAGGACTTCAAATAGAAGAGTTTGGAGCTGGGGAAAAGGATAGAAAAGTTGGAAGAGGAAAAGATTCAGCTAGGAGTAGACGTCTACCTCCAAAAGTTAGAAGCCGAGAAAATGAAGAAAGGAAAAAACAAGGCTGGAGAAGACTTGGACGGTTTAAAAATAGATTATAAAAAACTATGTCTATCAATGAGGATTGCCAGGTTGGGTAAAACATCGGAACAATGGCGGCAAGAAATTCAAGAAGGAAAGATTAGAGTTGATCAGTGGGAAAAAAAATTCCAAGGTACTCGAGTTTGAGAAGATGCTCTTAAAAGGGATTTGTTAGATATCTAAGATGAAAAAGTTGGACTAAGAGCTAAAGTAGCGGAATTAGAAAGGTCACTACATCTACATCGTAGTCGCATTTCTATGATTGAGTTGAAAGCAACTCTGACTAAGATTGAAGAGTTAAAGGGAAAGATAGAAGAGCTCGAGGTAGTACTGCAAAATTGTGAACTTTGAGTTGAGCTTCTAGAAACTAAAAATGAACATTGGAAAGAGCAACTCCAACACTTTCAAGGTCAGACTAGGGATAGAGATCACATCATAGGCGAAGTTTTGACTCAAGTACGGAAGTAGTCGATCATTTGCAAACCTTAGTGGTTCAAGCTGACATGCTAAGCTTAAAATACGAATCAAAATCAAATCAGGGCCGAGAATTAGCTTGGCTTCTTAGGAAAGTCAAGGATTTGAGTATTAGGGCAAGACCATATATGTAAAATGTATTCGTTTTATGTAAAGAAATTTGTTTTCTAGTAAAGTTGTTCTAATAGAGTTGAGCCAGAATAAATGCCTCTTTTTGAATTCATTCATTAACATTACATTTCATTACATGCATTAAATTTCATAAAAGACCCTAATTAAAGAAATTATGATAGTTACCCTCGAAATCAACAATAATCTACCAACCGAATATCGTTACGGTACCTATGATAAAACCAAAGCCATGGATCAAAGGTTAGAGAGGCTAGAACAAATTCAGAAAGACATGCAAGATTAGTTGCAAGCGTACTGTAAAACCAATTAGCTAAGGTACATCAAGACATGAATGACCAGATGCAAGAGTCCCAATGAAGCATAATAAGCCAATTGACCCAGTTACTGGCAGGAGGGATTGAAAAAGGGAAGAGTACTGTGATTAACTCGGGGATGATAATGAAGACCTTACGTACCCCTCAGGCTTTACCCCAGTAAATGTCCAAGCCCAACTAGATACATATCCACAAAAGTACCTATTACCATAAGTGTAACACCCCATACCTGAGTCCGATGCTAAGACTGGATACAAGACATTACCATGCTTGAACTCACTTAAAACATGTACTTACGGGCTATAAAATTTTGTTCCAAATTAAAAACTTCTCTTTCTGAAATACCCCAAACCCGGCCCACAAGCCCTGATCGGATCTGGCATGCTCCTTGAGTAAAATGTAGCTAAACCTCGTTCTGTCACTTTAGAAAAATTGGTGGTTTTAAAGAAATTGGATTTGAGTTGTGATCAGGTTGAAAACCATGTTGTTTTTGAAGTTTGTATTGAAACATTATTATCATGTGTTCAAAAATTTCAAGTTAAAAGAAATGTCAAATTTTAGATGTTTAGGTGTCAAAACAATTGAAGTTGTTTTATGAAAAATGGTTAATCATTTGTTTGATGTTGTTCATATCATAATAAAAATTAAACCATAAAATAAAACAGTTAAATAAAATGGCCTTATTACCACAAAATAAAACCCAAAATAAATTCAAAAACATAATAAGAAATCAAGAAAATCCGAAATGAGCATGGCCACCACTAAGTCCTATGCCGGCCGGTCCATTTTCCGAGTATCACCGCAAAATATTAGCCCACGAAGGGTGAGTCAATGATTAGGTGTGTAACAACCATTCTGATTCCCAATCGATCATAGCATATTATATCACATACGAACAAATATAAGCAATGATGCAACCCAAACCCACCTAGATATCCAACCTCTACACATCACCCATACCGCCAATCACAGTGTGGGATTACTAAATCGACCCTCCATCCGCTACACACCATGAAGGCGGTCATTTGTAGTCAATCGCACATCACCCTTATAATTGTGGCATAGCCACGGATAATGTAATGAGTCACCAGATTCATAATATGTGACATAGGTCACCGGATAATATGGTAAAACCACCAGAACACTTCCCCTTTATCATTATCACCCATATGCCCATACAACATACAAATCATACACATATCATGCAATTTACCTTACCCCATGGCCATAACGATATTTCTCATATTTTCATATCAATATTTATAAACTTTATTTACTAAAAGTTAGGGGTAACATACCTAAATGCACTGTACCATTGAATGGTACCCTTAGCCACACTCATTCATTGCCTTATTAACATATACATAACATTATTATTAATCGGGAATTTAGGGTGGGTTACACACCTGACTATCCGTAAATCTAATCAAAATCCTAAAATTAATGAGATCCCAAATTGTTTGCCTTCCCCCTTCCTACAATCGGCCAACACTCTATTAATAACCTAAAGCCTATTCGGTTCAACTAGAGATCCCAAAGGACATGTCGCATGGAAATAATACCTTACCTTAATGCCAATTTGGTTTCCAACTAAATCCCGAAACTTCGCAATGCACCTCCCTTGCAATCGGCCAAGTACTAGCACACACAAATGGTTAGCCTTCGGCTTTTGAACGAATAAGAGACAGATCCGAAATACTAGAACCCTTACCTCGTTTACCTAAATCCCGAAACTATCGTTTGCCCTTGAAGATGTCGAAATCCCTACATAACTCATGTCAGATTCAAATTTTCGCATAGGATCTATAAGAATGGCCCTTAGTCGAATGTTACCTTCTGCTTACCTTGGATCTCAAATCCCGAAAAATCACCTTTCAATCGTCGGCTACAAGAATCTCGAAAGATCTCCTTCATGGTTCAGCCAAAAGAAAATAGGAGGAATTAGATCCCTAGATTTTGGCTAACCAAATCAGTCAAGAAGAGAAGAGAAGTAGGAAGTGTACTTACCAGAAGATTCGGCTTTTGATCTAGTGAATAATTCGGTTCCAAAAGGGTAGAGGTGCAATCGACTATGGCCAAGAGATAAGAGATTCGACTTTTGAGAATGACAGAAAAAGAGAAAGATTTCGGCTAATGACATGGAGTGTTTCGGCTTTTGATGGCAAAAGAAATTATGAGAAGAAGAAGAAGAAGAAAAAGATGGTGTGATTCGGCGTTGGTGAGAAATAGTAAGAAAGAATGGTGAATAGAAAAGAAAAAGAAAGTGATGGTGAGGCTCAAACTAAAATTAGGCTTCTCTTCCCAACCTACATGACCGAAATTGTCATCCTAGAAGTCCCTTGGCCGGCCAACTCTCCTTCCCTCATCCAAATCCCCCTTTTCACTCCTACTTAGCCGAATTTTTAAGCTATTTAACCTAATATACACTTCATCTATGAAGTGTCCTTGTGCAAATCCATCTTTGCCTTCCTTGCTAAAAAATAAAAACTCCAAAATGCTTCCCTTCTTTGCTCGAACCTAGGCCCTTCACACTTCTTGTGGCGTCACCGACTAAGGCCCTAAGTGGCGCCTCCTTGCCACTTACCAAGGCTTTTCTTGTGTCCTAAGCCATACAATAAACTCCTTAAGGCCTAGCTCCTTAGTTTCCCCTTTTAGGCTTAAAATCAAATATTTTCTAAGGCTTCTACCTACATCCCAAGGTTCACAAGCCCCAAAACATATTCAATTCACACACAAGCATGCTACCACACACATTTAAGTAAAAATGCATAACCCCTAAATCCCGAATATTACAGTTCTACCCCCTTAAAATAATTTTGACCTCAAAATTTCCTTGCTAAAATAAGTGAGGGTATTGTTGTCGCATTGTTTCCTCCGGCTCCCATGAAGCTTCTTCCGTTCCATGGTTACGCCATAACACTTTGACTAGAGGAACTGATTTCCTCCGAAGCACCTTCACATCCCATTCCAGAATCTGAATCGGCTCTTCCTCATAAGACAAATATGGTCTTAGCTCCACCTCCTCAACCGGTATTACATGAGATGGATCCGATCAATAACGACGTAGCATCGAAACGTGGAACACATCGTGCATCTGCTTCAATTCCAAAGGCAATTCAAGCTGATGCATGCTTGGTTCAACCTGCTTCAAAACCCGATAAGGTCCTATAAACCTGGGACTTAACTTTCCCTTGCGACCAAATCTCATCACCTTCTTCCATGGTGAAACTTTTAAAAACACTTGATCTCCTTCAGCAAAATCTATCTCTTTCCACTTAAGATCTGCATATGACTGTCAGATGCCTCCTTCAACCGTGCCCGAATTACCTTAACCTTTTCTTTTGATTCTGCTACAATCTTTGGCCCCAAAACATGACGTTCCCCCATTTATGTCCAACACGTAGGAGTGCGACACCTCCTTCCATACAGCACTTCGTACGGTGCCATCCGAATACTTGTTTGCTAGCTGTTATTATATGCAAATTCCGCTAAAGGCAAGAACTCCTCCCAACTTCCTCTGAAATCTATCATATAACCTCTCAACATATCCTCTAGCACTTGAATTACCCGCTCAGATTGGCCGTCCGACTACGGATGGAATACCGTACTAAAGTCCAACCTGGTGCCCAATGCTTGATGTAGTGCTTTCCAAAATCAAGGCGTAAACCTCGGATCCCTATCCGAGATAATCGACATCGACACTCAAATGCGACCTCACAATTTCTGCGACATACAATTTTGCCAATCTCTAGGGAATAGTCAACCCTTTGGTATGAAATGTGCAGACTTAGTCAACCGATCTACTATCACCCATACCGAGTCCTTCTTAGTAGGCGTAACGGGAAGCCCGCTAACGAAGTCCATGGTAATTCTCTCCCACTTCCATTGCGAAATCTTTATCGGTTGAAGCAAACCTGACGGTACTTGGTGTTCAGCCTTGACCTGCTGACACGTTAAGCACTTCCCTACAAATTCGGTAACTTCTCTCTTAAGACCAGGCCACCAAAACTGATCCCGTAGATCCCTATATAACTTACTTCCTCCAGGATGCATAGCATAAGGGATAGTATGTTATTTCCCAAAAATTTTGCTGCCTTAACTCCTCATCCTTTGGCATAAAGACCTTGCCCCGAAAACACAACACTCCATCACTGTTTACACCATAGTCTTCCAACTTCCCATTTTGTACTTATAGCAGCTTAGAACTGAGTTCACCATCTACCAATTATTTCTCATTCACCTGACTTAGCCACGCCGGCTTCACTTGCAACTCTGCTAACAAGCTTCCATCATCATAAAGGCTAAGATGGGCAAACATCGCCCTTAGATCCGACACCACTTTTCGACTTAGGGCATCTGCCACCACATTCGCCTTGCCCGGGTGATACTCTATGAGCAATCATAGTCTTTTAACAACTCCACCCACCTGCACTGTCTCAAATTTAGCTCCTTCTGAGTCAGCAGATACTTCAAACTCTTGTGGTCCGTGTAAATCACTGACCTTTCTCCATACAAGTAGTGCCTCCACACTTTTAGAGCGAATACTACTACCGCCAACTCCAGATCATGTGTCAGATAGTTAACTTCATGTGGCCTCAACTGTCGAGACGTATAAGTGACCAGTTTTTCGTCTTGCATAAGGACACATCCCAATCCTGTATGGGAAGCATCACAATACACCACGAAGTCTTTCCCTGCTTCCGGCTGAATTAAAATTGGAACCTCAGTCAATACTCTCTTAAGCTCCTCAAAACTCTCTTGCTGCTTATCCGCCCATACGAAAGGTACCTCCTTTCCCAAAAACTTAACGAGGAGGTCTTTGCTATTGTCGAGAACCCTTAAACAAATCTCCTGTAGTAGCCTACTAACCCTAAGAAACTACGAACCTCAGCCACAAACTTAGGGGGTTTCCAATCTAATACTGCCTCAATCTTCCGAGGATCCACCCTTATTCCTTCCACAGACACCACATGCCCTAAGAACGTAACTTCCTTCAGCCAAAATTCGCACTTGCTGAACTTGACATATAGCTTCTTTTCCTTAACACTTGCAATACAACCCGGAGATGCTCATCATCTTCTTCCTCAGACTTGGAATACATTAGGATGCCATCTATAAACACAACGACGAACCGATCCAAGTAGGGTTGGAAAACCAGGTTCATCATATCCATGAACGCAGCTGGGGCGTTCGTCAATCTGAACGGTATTACTAAGAATTCATAATGCTCGTACCTTGTCCGGAAAGCTGTCTTATTGATATCTGCTTCCTTCACCTTAAGCTGATGATATCCAGACCGTAGATCTATCTTTAAAAATACTGCGGCCCCTTTAAGCTGATCGAACAAGTCGTCTATCCTAGGTAATGGGTACTTGTTCTTGATGGTCAGCTTATTCAACTGCCAGTAATCTATGCACTCCCGTCCTTCTTTTTCACGAATAGGACTGGTGCTCCCCATGGAGACACACTAGGCCTAATAAACCCACGATTGAGTAACTCTTGGATTTGGGATTTAAGCTTTACTAACTCCTTTGGTGCCATTCGATATGGAGCAATTGACGGGGAGGCTGCACTTGGCGATAAATCAATTCGAACTCCACCTCCACGTCCGGAGGTAACCCAGGCAGCTCCTTCGGAAAGACATCCACGAATTCCCTTACTGTTCTCACTCCACTAACTCCTTCTTCATTCGCATCCAAAGTACTCACGAAGGCCAAAAATGCCTTGCACCCTTTCTGAACCATCTTATCAGCCTTTAATGGGAGACTACGTTAGCCAAATAATTTCTTCTTTCCCCTATCATTATTATCTCCTCATACTCTGGAGTCCTGAACTCCATTTGCTTAGTTGCGCAATCCAATTTAACCCGATGTTCCATTATCCAATCCATGCCTAGAATGAGATCAAATTCTCCGAAGGGTAGTTCCATCAAGTTGGCAGGAAATACCACTCCCTGAATTTCTAGAGGCACACTCTGGAATATCCTATTCACCACTACCGTTTGACCTAACGGGCTCACTACGGTCATCTCCCTAACAGACAGTTCAGATACTATACCTAGTGTTTCAGCTACTCTACATGCAACATATGAGTGGGTCGAGCCAACATCAATTAAAGCAAAGTAAGGCTTGTCAGCTATAAGGAACGTATCGGTTATGACATCCGGTGTGTCACCATCCTCTTTCCAATGAATTGCATACACCAGACCCGGTTGTCTCACCTATGTGTTACCAACACCTCTGCCTGGTGTTTTTCGACCCCTTCCAGAACCATTACCTTTGCCAATCGGACCACGACCCCGCGGTGGCTACTGTCCACCTCTTCCAGCCTGATTAAGACCCTGACTTGTTGGTCGACTTCCGTCTATTTTCATAGGACAGTCCCTAATCATTTGATCCTTGGACCCACACTTAAAACATCCCCCTGTCTTCTTCCAACACTCTCCCAGGTGCATCTTTCCACACTGAGCACAAGTACGGTATTGTCCTCCAGTAACAACCTGCTGACCTCGCGGCCTATCAACTTTAAGTCTCTTTTGAATGTTCCCGGATGACCCTGATGATCCAAAACCTCTCTTTTATCTATTCCTATCAGAATTCTATCTCACAGATTCCTTAACCCCTTTGGCTACCTTAGCCTTCTCTACCAACACAATAAACTCCCGCTCCTCCTTTGGAGCTATCAGCAATCTTAGGTCATCCCTCAATCCCCTCAAACCTGACACATCGTTCATGCTCCATAGCCACGATACCTCGAGTATACCGGCTCAGCCTTAAAAATTTTGCCTCGTACTCCACTACAGACTTATTCCCCGAACCACCTCGAAATACCCTTCCTCACAAGATCGATATAGCTAATCCCAAATTACTTCTTACGATACGCCACCTTAAAATACTCCCAAGTAAGATCATCCGCTGCGGCACCATCCCGAACGATGAGCCACCATTGGTATGACTCATCGCGGAGAAGCGACACCACCCCTTTCAGTTTCTCCTGAGCAGTCAGGTCTAAATCGTCCATAATTCGCTCCGTCGCCTCCAACCAAAACTTAGTTGTATTGGGTGCCACACCAGATACACCTCGGAATACCTCAGCTCCATTGGCTCGGAGTCGCTTGGGTATAGATTTTTGAGCTCCCATACCTCCACCTACTCCAGCCACCCTCTCAAGAACTCGCAACATCGCTGCGACATCTTGCATCATCCCCGTCGATCACGATATTCAAAGACCAAAGAATGGTGGTGGTGGCATCTCATTCTCGGACCCTTGACCAGACCTAACGGGTTCCGATACAGTTATTCTGCCTCTACCACACCCTCACACATTAGGACCACGTCCCCTAGAACTCATTCTTCTGAGTTGCGTTTATCTGATTAAGAATTTTATGATTCATTATTTCTTTCAACTGATTTATCGCGAACAGTCTTATGATTAATAGTCCTAAAAAGTAGTTCTTTTGAATTCATACACACACTACAGTCTCAAGTTCATTCATTCAATCATCAATATTCATCAACTCGCGTTCATTACAGAAAAGTGTTGTGGTTGTCATTGTTGTTGTTTTCCACTACCCATGGGTATTTTCGTAATTTTATCCTACAAGGGTATTTTCATAATTTTTCAAAATAGGGACCTTGGTGATTTTTTGAAATAGGGGTGTTCTGGTAATTTTGTAATCCTGGGGGTACTTCGATAATTTTGGAAATCTTGGGGTATTTGATAATTTTGAAAATCTGGGGGTATTTTAGTAATTTTCAAAATCTAGGGGGTATTTCGAAAAATTTCTTTTCAAAATAGTTTTTACAAATCAAAGGGTAATTCAATGATTTTAAAACTAAGGTTTTTATAAAACAATGTAGCTAGTCCTTTCGGGTTTTAATTATTGAATTTAGCCTGTGAATAAGTCCTCTTGGTTAGGGTGAACCGTCATTGTGCACCAGGTAGGATTCGAGCGGAGAGGAGGTGAGTCACTAGGATTGCTTAAATACTAAGCTCCCTCTGAATCCAATCCTAGACATGCGCACAACGGATTGCCACACCCTTAACTCGGTGACTCACTCACAAGTTTGTTTGATTAGGCTTTAAATTTTTATGTAATTCTGTGTGGGAGTAAGCTAATCCTAGAGTTCAATAGCTCCTAATCTACTAATCTCGCCCCCAGATACCCACATACAAATCACCACGATGGTTAAGGGTACTTACAGTGGACTTGGTAGGAGACTCGGGTGCCACGCCAGAAAGCCTGCTCAACCTTTAGTAAAGCTCAATTTCAAAATAAAAACGTTTTGGGCTAAAAGCCCTCAAGGCCGAGTTTTGAACCGGCCTCTAATACCAAACTGAAACACCCCAAACTCGGCCCACAAGCCCTGACCGGATCTCGCATGCTCCTTGAGTAAAATGTAGCTAAACCTCGTTCTGTCACTTTAGAAAAATTGGTGGTTTTAAAGAAATTGGATTTGAGTTGTGATCAAGTTGAAAATCGTATTGTTTTTGAAGTTTGTATTGAAACATTATTATCATGTGTTCAAAAATTTCAAGTTAAAAGAAATGTCAAATTTTAGATGTTTAGGTGTCAAAACAATTGAAGTTGTTTTACGAAAAATGGTTAATCATTTATTTGATGTTGTTCATATCATAATAAAAATTAAACCGCAAAATAAAACAGTTAAATAACAATGGCCTTATTACAACAAAATAAAACCAAAAATAAATTCAAAAACATAATAAGAAATCCGAAAATGCTGAGCTGAGCATGGCCACCACTAAGTCCCTACCGACCCGGTCCATTTACTGAGTATCACCTGCAAAATGTTAGCCCACGAAGGGTGAGTCAACAGACTCAGTGTGTAACAACCATCATAGATTCCCAATCGATCATAGCATATAATATCACATACTAACAAATATAAGCAATGATGCAACCCAAACCCACCTAGATATCCAACCTCTACACATCACCCGTACCTGCCAATCACACCGTGGGGATTACGAAATCGACCCTCCATCCGCTACACACCATCGAAGGCAGTCGCTGTAGTCAACTGGACATCGCCCTTATAATTGTGGCATAGCCACCAGATAATGTGACAGAGTCACTAGATTCATAATATGTGACATAGCTCACCAGATAATGTGGTAAAAACCACCAGAACACTTCCCCTTTATCATTATCACCCATATGCCCATGCAACATACAAATCATACACATATCATGCAATTTACCTTACCCCATGGCCATAACGATATTTCTCATATTTTTATATCAATATTTATAAACTTTATTAACCGAAAGTTAGGGGTAACATACCTGAATGCACTGTACCATTGAATGGTACCCTTAGCCACACTCATTCATTGCCTTATTAACATATACATAACATTATTATTATTAATCAGGAATTTAGGTGGGTTACACACCTAACTATCCGTAGATCTAAGCAAAATCTCGAAACTAACGAGATCCCAAATCATTTGACTTCCCCCTTCCTACAATCGGCCAACACTCTATTAATAACCTAAAGCCTATTCGGCTCAACTAGAGATCCCGAAGGACATGTCGCATGGAAATAATACCTTACCTTAATGCCGATTTGGTTTCCAACTAAATCCCAAAACTTCGTAATGCACCTCCCTTGCAATCGGCCAAGTTCTAGCACACACAAATGGTTAACCTTCAGCTTTTGAACGAATGAGAGCAGATCTGAAATACTAGAACCCTTACCTCGTTTGCCTAAATCCCGAAACTATCGTTTGCCCTTGAAGATGTTGAAATCCCTACATAACTCATGTCAGATTCGAATTTTTGCATAGGATCTATAAGAATTACCCTTGGCCGAATGTTACCTTCTGCTTACCTTGGATCTCAAATCCCAAAAAATCACCTTTCAATCATCGGCTACAAGAATCCCGAAAGATCTCCTTCATGGTTGACCAAAAGAAAATAAGAGGAATTAGATCCCTAGATTTGACTAACCAAATCACCAAGAAGAGAAGAGAAGTAGGAAGTGTACTTACCGGAAGATTGACTTTTGATCTAGTGAATAATTCGATTCCAAAAGGGTAGAGGTACAATCGACTATGGCCAAGAGATAGGAGATTCAGCTTTTGAGAATGACAGAAAAAGAGAAAGATTTCGGCTAATTACAAGAAGTGTTTTGGCTTTTGATGGCAAAAGAAATTATGAGAAGAAGAAGAAGAAAAAGATGGTGTGATCCGGCTTTGGTGAGAAAGAGGAAGAAAGAATGGTGAATAGAAAAGAAAAAGAAAATGATGGTGAGGCTCAAACTAAAATTCAGCTTCTCTTCCCCACCTACATGACCGAAATTGTCATCCTAGAAGTCCCTTGGCCAGCCAACTCTTCTTCCCTCATCCAAATCCCACTTTTCACTCCTACTTAGCTGAATCTTTAAGCTATTTGACCCAATCTACACTTCATCCATGAAGTGTCCTTGTGCCGTCCATCACTGCCCTTTCTTGCTGAAAAATAAAAACTCCAAAATGCTTCCCTTGCTGCTCGAACCTAGGCCCCTTCACACTCCTTGTGGCGTCACTGACTAAGGCCCTAAGTGGTGCCTCCTTGCCACTTTACCAAGGCTTTTCTTGTGTCCTAAGCCACACAATAAACTTCTTAAGGCCTAGCTCCCTTAGTTTCCCCTTTTTAGGCTTAAAATCAAATATTTTCTAAGGCTTCTACCTACATCCCAAGGTTCCTGCAACCCCCAAAACACATTCAATTCACACACAAGCATGCTACCACACACATTTAAGTAAAAATGCATAACCCTAAATCCCGGATATTACACTTTCTTACTCTAACCATACATTTCATGGGCCTACGAGACCTTGAATACGTATCTATAAACTTTCAAAACTCAAATGAAAAATTTCCTTAAAACAGGGGTCACACGCCCATGTGACTTGGGACACGCCCGTGTACCCCTAACACATGCCCGTGTCTTCCACCCGTGTTTGACACTGACTAATTACACACGGCCTTAACACACCCGTGGATGTAAACCATGTGATATACCTTGATATACTGACTTATTCACACGGTTTGGGGTACACACCCATGTTTTGACCGTGTATCACACACAGGCCTAAACAAATGACCATGGGATTTGCCTGTGGCCTATTGTGACTTAAAACACTAAGGTGCAGGGTACGCACGGCCTAGACACACGCTCGTGTGTATAACCGTGTGGGCACTTAGAGGCTATTTACCAAGCCAATTGCCACCCTAAAATCAAGACCAAACTCATACTCAATTCAATACATTTTTCATAAACATTACTACATGCTTCATTGATCTCCATAAACATACATACTTAGTTAATTTTGGCCAATCACTTTGCCATATACAAAAGAATAATAAACTTGATAATTTATATAATGACCCTTCTTTAAACATATTCTCAAAATGAAATGCTTCCTATACATGCCATACTTAGTAAAATAACTTGGCTATACCAAAATAGAGATTGATAGTGTGCTACAAGCTCCGACTCCAACGATCCACAAGTTAGCTTGGCGGGACTACATAAAAAGAAATAATTAAAGACGTAAGCATTTTGCTTAGTAAGTTTGCGTAAAACACATATTAATAAACTTGCTTAATATAAACCACTTGAAATAACAAAGGTATCAAAAATTCAGTTATAGAGTTTACTTACTCATATTGATTCTTACATGTCTCATGATACTTACTATTCTTATATTGGTAAGGTAAACATAGTACCTGTATCACTTGATCACATTGATCAACATACTTTAACATAATAATCATGATCTCTAATTTATCATTCATAAGATAAATGATACTCAATTTCAACTTGGTATAGCTTTGCTTTCCTAGCTTTCTTGTTAACTCATTTTAACTTTACTCATTTGCCCGATGAATTTATGGGAATAACCGAGGACAATAAATCTCATCCCACATATCTTGATGCCAAAGCCATATCCTAGATACGGTCTTACATGGAATATCTCATCTTGGTTTCAAGGCCATGTCTTGACGAGGACTTATATGAAGTCATTCTTGTTCTCACCAATGCCATGCCTTGGCTTAGGCTTACATGGGATTTCTTTCTCTTGATAGGATTTCAATGCCAAGCTTGCCTTGGACTTACATGATAACTTACTTGATTGCCAATGCCATGCCTTGGCTTGGTCTTATACGGACTTTTTTATCTCATATGGTAGATCGAGTATCTTGGGAAATTCATCTTTGATCGTTGTTTTGTTGAGTTTTAAAATTTATAAAGAGAATGATCGAACCTGGAAACTAACTCTGACAACGACTTAAGGCAAGTGTACCTATCAAACAGTAGTATAGCTTAGGCAAGACCGGATTGTCGAACCTAGATGAACTAAAAGTACTAATACTAACTTTCTTTTTATTATTTAGCCTAAAATAAGTGAAGTTGCTTTAATCTAAATTAACGACTTACTAAACTAAGATGCAAAGAAAAAAAAAGAATGAATTGGAAAATAACTTGAAAAGAAACTCAGTTGATCACGACGATACCCTCAGGACGAATCCACCTAGACTTCACTTGTTATTTAACACTGAACCATACGATTTATTCACTTAGTTTGATCCGTAAGACTCCCTAACATATATTAAACCCTCTCTCGAGACGAATAACATCTAACCCTAGGTTAATTAACGAAAATCTCTTTCTCAAATAATAACCCCCTAAAATAGCAGTAAATCGATCTATGGACTCCCATACAAGGTTTCACCCTAATCGGCAAAATCTCATCACCTTATCTCTAGGCGTGCGATCAACTCCACTTAATTATGCTACATCTACTCTTAAGCAGGGTCTATTCCTCCTCCACCTAAGCACATCAGATTTGGATTAAGCATGCATAATTGAGAACAAACTAAGTATTTATCATATAATTCAGAAATCAATAACAGGATTCATTTAGGTTTCATCCCCTTCAGGTATCTGAAGGGTTTAGTTCATAATGAATAAAGAAAACATCTCAAGAGAAAAGATAAAACAAAACATAAGAAATCCCTAAAACCCCGAAGGAATTGAAGGAGAAATTCACCGTCTTGAGTAGAATTCTGACTTCTTGAAATGGATCAACTGGCTATCTTTGAGTAATTTCCACAAATTTGGCCTTCTAGCTCGGCTCCTTGGCCTAGCTAACCGCCCCCCTTTCAGGATACACTTAGGGTGTTTATATAGACTTTTGGAATGCTTTATTGGCCCTCTAAGTGTCCTAATTCAAGAATACTTCCTACTCGGTGTTTGAATAAGCTTTGGAATGTGTTTCTTTTCCTCAAAGTATCTAAATCCGAGTGAAATTGATCTCTCCCGCGACAGGGGTATGGCCATGGTACACGCCCGTGTAAATTATTTTCAGGCCGTATCTCGATTTTGTCGATTGGGGCATGGCCATGTAAATCATGGCATGGCCGTGTGAAGTAAATTTTTGAGGCACGGTTGTGTGGCTTGAAGTCTATGCCGTGTCAATTTCCTCTTTGGCCCAAATTGGCCTGTTTTAAGCCTGTTTCTTGTTCTTTTCGTCCTCGAGTGATTTCCTGAGTAAAAACATGAAAAGAAAGGATTAAGAGCACCTTTTTACATAAATTAAGGGCTAAACCATCCAAAAGCATACTAAATGTGGGCCTAAAATATGTTACTTTTACAATTTATCAAATACCTCCACACTTAAACTTTTGCTTGTCCTTAAGCAAAATTCTCAACTTATAATTAAAACGAACTTTCCATAATTCACAATTCCTATCAATAATGCCTCATCATAATTCATAGATAATTTATACATAGATAATTTAACTCAAAGACTCCTAAAGACTCAATCAATTCTAAGTCATAAATTTGTAGCATAAAAACATAGGTGTCTCCCTTACCTAAATAATTACCTTTAATTCAAAACCAACAAGGATTGACATCCTCACTAAAGATTCACTCAAAGCCCTTGAAGTGTTTAAGTTTCAAGAAAAAGCACTCATAAGTCGAACCTGAAAAGTTAATCCCATAGGCTTGCCTAATAATCAAATCTCCACCACTGTAATATGAGATGATACACAAATCAAAAGGTCTTTGATAAGGTTGTAGCGGGGCTTAGGTTAAAGGTGTGGATAGGGGCTGAATTAGAAGGTTTAGAATCGAGATTGAATTGACAAGTTTCCTAACTTTTAGAAAAATAATTGAACTAATGTTCTGAATAATTAAATCACATGAAACTTTGAAACTAATACTACGAGCTTTTTCTTTGATAATTGAAATTTAAATGTACAAGCTCACTTTTTATATTACTAATGCTGAATAAACTTTAATTTTTTTAAGAACAAACTAAGTAGAAACATAATAAAAATGGACTTTATCAACTGAAATAAACTAATTTGGCAACTGATCAAATCAATTCTCGATAAAAGGGTAGTTAAAAGAATGGTGATAACAAATACAAAGGGTTTTTGGTTAATATTAGCGGGTATATCAATAAAAAGAGTTGTTAGGATCAAATGGGTTCACTAAGGGTTAATTTGTGATGGTAGGCTTTTTAGTGGAGTGAATGGGTTAAAACCTAGGTGCCTTTATCATCTAGTATATCAAATCATTAATGTGGTCTCAACATGTATAATCGAGGCAAGTTCTAGAATAACAATTCAGTGTTGACACACTCATAACCAATAAAGTGAGCATGAAAAAGAATATATACTCTATAAGTCTTAAATCTCACAAAAATTATGGGTATTTGACATCAATCCTGTAAATTCCAAACTTCAAGGTAATATTCATATTCAGTTCAACAACCTAGAAAATTTTTTATTCTTGAAAAATAGACTTATCATGCTTGATTCTCTAGTATTCTTCAAGTATAAATCATCAATGCACAATTATCAATGACTTACTCAAAAACATATCGATAAAAATCATAAATCATTAGAAATTTCACCCTGATTAATAATAAGAGCAAATTACTTAGGAACAAGACTAAAATTTAGGATTTTGGAATAATGCAAAAAGTTAGGTATTTTTACCCCCATACTTAAGATGTACATTGTCCTCAATGTACAAAGATAGATAAACAATTATGACAATGAAATTAAAAGAGAGGGAGAGAAGTGACACTTCCTCTATTTTGGATGATTTCCTTGGAGGATGGTAGATGTCGTGGTTACGGATGACTTATATAGTACTAAAGTGCTCCTAGTGATGTGTTTGATACTACTAATTTATCAATGAGAAATCTTGGAGGAGTAATTAAATAAATGTTAGGAATATTCAAAGGTTAGATGTGGATGATAATCATGATAAAAGTTGTCAATGTATGAGGAAAATGTTCAAACGTAAGACACATAAAAAAATAACGAGAAAAGTAAAGTAAAAAAATAAGGAAAAGAAAATCTAGATAAAAGGACTCAAAGGTCCTCATCATTGGCTGGATCCTGTGGTGGTGCTAGTGATGAGATATGGAGGTGCTGGCATATCAGTTGGAGGGTGGCCTCTATCCCATCAAAGCGTCGAGTGTTGTCAACGAAATATTGCTCGAACTGGTCGAGGAGTTCAGAGATATCCGCCAATGAGGTTGTTGCATGGGATGGTCGCTGGATCAAAATTGGGGCCTCTTGTGATGGTGGTGGGACATCATTAGTAATGTCTTCGGGCTCCCCCTCGTCTGTGGGTGTCGCTAATCGGTATTGAGGGGGGTCGGTCCCTCGACGATGTTTAATCATCCTCATGTGTAGCATCATCTGAATGCCTTGAGGTGCCATCTGTCCAATCATCGTGAGGGAGGATCTCTGGTCATCGGTGTTAAGGAGGCTGAAGTGTCAAGCCAACCGTGTTATATATGGGCCCTTGATAGAATCCCCTTTCTCTGTACCTCTGTTTGATGCTGCATTGCTCCGGCGATAATGTATGAAAGGTCAAACACGTGTCCTTCCGACATGCAAAATAAGTAGTATACATCATGTCGATTTACCACGTCGGTGCTCTCGCGATGACCTGTAATGGTGTGAGCGAGAATGGCATGAATGTACCTCAAGTATGGGTTGAGAGCTGTCGCCTTGGAGCGGGTAAGGTCGTAGATGCCAGTGGTGGGATGTAAGCTACGCCAACAGTGGAGGGGAGTGCAGTGGAGCTGTCAGTCTAAGTCGTGGAGTGGTTTTTCTTCTATAAATTTTAGCATATAGAGTCCGAGTGCCGAGCTAAATTATGGTACGCTCAATCGACGTACCATGCCCCCTAAATAGAATTGGACTGTACCCGGGTCATCGAACTGTGCCATCACTGTCTGTAGGGTGAAAGTGGTGCAGAACTCTAGTGTGAGCTCCAAGTATGTGGGTTCGATGGTTGAGAAAAACTATTCCCACGGGTCACTGTCTGTAGCCTGACTTGTTCCAGTGCATCTCAATTGATGCACCTACCGGTGCTGAGGGGTCTATCCCAGATTGTCTTGTAAAGGTCTTCCTGAGCTTCCTAAGAAAATCGGAGGAATTAGTGTCATAGCTCAGAAGAAGCACTTGCTGAGGATGATCCGGGCCCCCTTTTTTTTCTTGCTTGAGGCAACTGTGGATCGTTTGGGTCGTGATGATGACATGGTACCTGAAAAGTAAAAGGTTTGTACCAAAATGTAATCCCGGTTCAAGATATTTGAATAAGCAACCAATTCAAGATAGGGATTTGTAATAGCATATATGAGAAATAACTAATAGCACTATCGCAAATATATATGATATTCATGAATGAAATATTGAATTAAAACATGAGAAAAATCACACTTAAACTAAATATATATATATATATATATAAATAACTATCAAATAACTAATAGCATTATCACAATGATGTAATAAACATGAGAAAAATCATACTTAACATTAAACAAAATAATATAAAATTTAGCAAAATAAAGTGAAATAATGGACGGAACCAGGGGTGATGGTGGTGGTTTTCGGTCAGACATGGGCTGCGCACGGCGGTGGTGTGAGGTTGCAGCAGAGAACACTGTGGTGGCAAAGGTGTGGAGTTTGGCGGCATGACGGTGGTGCAGATGTGGGGTGGGTTTTTATAAGGTTTTCTTGAAGAAAAGTGAAGGTTTGAGAGGTGTTTAGGGGATTGAGGACGGGGGTGTGGCGAAATGGGGAGAGGAAGGCTGAAAATTTTTTTAGGGTTGATTTTGGGGGAGATGAGCGGTTTAAGTTTCTTAAATAGGGGCAAGAGCATGGGAAAGGGCCATGCCCGTGCTCGATTTTTATGTGCCCATGCTTTTTGTGATTTTAAATTTTAGGCGCATTCAGGCATTAGGCCACGGTCGTGGGTATTTATGGCACGCCCATGTTTTATTCACACAGTCGTATAGAACGGGCGTGTTTGGCCCGTGTTCGATAAGTCAGTATGTTGGCACGGTGAGGTAGCACCTGCGTGTATAGCCTATGTGTGGCAAATCAGTATCTTCACACGGTCGTCAGGCATGGGAGTGTCTTGCCCGTGCTCGATAAGTCAGTATTTCACACGGATAGAGGGAATGGTCGTGTCTCACTCGTGTTTAATAAGCCAATAACCTCGTATGGGTAGTTGGCACGAGCGTGGTCTCTTATCGCAGATCGTGTTTGGGAAAACAAATTCTTCTTCATCGTTCACAGTTATTGGCCCGCCCGTGGTTTGTCTCCTGGCTTCCACACGGCCATGGGCACGCCCGTGTGCAAGGCTGTGTGGTCTAAAACCTACACCTTATTAGATTTGTTAGAAGTTGAACAATTAAAAGTATGATATTAGGGAGGTTAGTGCTCGGGTTGCCTCCAGAGAAGCACTTGTTTATAGTCCTAAGCTAGACTTTCCCTATTTTCGGTTCTAAAAGAGGGTTCATGGAGCAAAAGCTCCTCTCTCATATCTCCAAAATCTGCACCATTATAAATTTTGAGTAAGTGTCCATTTACCTTGAATGTGCCCTTAGTGGGGTGAGTTACCTCGATTGTCCCATATGGAAAAATTGTTTTGATCATGAATGGGCCTGACCATCTTGATTTTATCTTCCCAGGAAATAATTTGAGCCTTGAGTTATACAGTATGACCAAGTCCCCTACTTCGAATTATTTCGACTTCTTTAAGTGAGAATCGTGACGTCTCTTTGTTGCCTCTTTGTATAATTTTGAGTTCTCATAGGCTTTAGCTCTCCATTCGTCTAGCTCATTCATCTGTAGCTCTCTATTCGTCTAGCTCGTTCATCTGCATCATTCTCTTCTTTCCTACAGTTCTAAGATCAAAATTTAAAAACTTTATGGCCAAAAAAGCTTTGTGTTCTAACTCGAATGGTAGATGACAACTTTTCTCATATACAAGTTTGTACGGGGATGTCCCTAGAGGGGTTTTAAATGCTGTTCTATAGGCCTATAAGGAATCATCTACTTTTAATGCCCAATCTTTTCTATTTGATTCAACCGTTTTTTCTAGGATGCGCTTAAGTTATCGGTTTGCTACTTCAACTTGCCCACTGGTTTGAGGGTGATATGGGGTAGCTGTCCTGTGGTATACTCCATATTTCTTTAGAACTTTTTCAAATTGAGTATTACAGAAATGAGTACCCCTATCACTAATGATAGCTCTAGGTGTCCCAAATCGAGAAAACAGTTTCTTAAGAAATTTAACTACTACCCTAGCATCATTGGTAGGTAAGGCTTCCGCTTTTACCCATTTTGACATGTAATCAACTGCCACTAGGATGTATTTATTTCCAAATGAATTAGGGAATGGTCCCATAAAATCAATACCCCATACATCAAATAATTCACATGATAACATATATGTTTGAGGCATTTCATCATGTTTAGAAATATTACCTGTTCTTTGGCATTTATCACACGAGGTAACATACCTGTTGGCATCATTAAATAGAGTGGGCCAATAAAAACCTGATTCGAGTATTTTGTGTGCTATCTTAATGCCACTGTAGTGTCCTCTTGAGGGTCCTGAATGGAAATGTTCTAGGATTTTGCTTGTTTCTGCTTTTGTAACGCATATTCAAATTACCTGATCTGCACATATGCGGAAAAGAAAAAGATCTTCCCAAAAATAGTTTTTAACATCAGCAAAGAATCGTTTCTTTTGGTGATGTGTTAGTCTTTTTGGTAAGATGTTAGCTGCTAAATAATTTGCAATATTTTCAAACCATGGTACCTCAGAATGTGTTATAGAAAAGAGTTGTTCTTCGGGAAATGAATCATTTATCTCATTTTTATCGAGCTCTCTGATATGTAGATTCTTAAGTCTGAAAGATGATCTGCCACAAGATTCTCACCTCCCTTCTTATCTTGTATTTCCAAGTCAAATTCCTGTAAGAGTAAAACCCATCGTGTGAGTCGAGGTTTTGTATCAGGTTTGTTTAAGAGATAGCGAAGAGCTAAATGATAAGTGTAAACAATAACTTTAGACAATATCAGATACTGCCTAAATTTGTCAAAAGTAAAAACTACAGCTAGCAATTCTTTCTCTGTGGTGGTGTAGTTTTCTTGTGCGAGTGTTAATGTTCTGCTAGCATAGTAAATTGGTTGAAAATGCTTGTCTCTTCGTTGTCCCAAAATCGCACCTACTACAAAATCACTTGCATCACACATTAGTTCAAAGGGTAAGTTCCAATCAGGTGCAATTATAATCGATGCATTTATTAATTTATCCTTAAGTACATTAAATGCACCTAAACATTCCTAATTGAAATTGAAAGGAACATCTTTTTCTAGTAATTTTTTCAAAGTCTTAGCTATTTTAGAAAAATCTTTAATAAATCTTCTATAGAACCCTGCATGTCCTAAAAAGCTTCTAATAGCCTTAACTGAACTAGGGGGAGGTAATTTTTCTATGGTTTCAACCTTTGCTTTATCTACCTCAATCCCTTTACTAGAAATCTTATGTCCTAATACAATCCCTTCTCTAACCATAAAGTGACATTTTTCCCAATTCAAGACAAGGTTTGTTTCCTCACATCTCATTAGAACTCGTTTTAAATTTTTAAGGCAAAGATGGAAAGAATTATCGAATACCGAGAAATCATCCATAAATACCTCCATGATGTCTTCCACGAGTTCGCCAAAGATTGCCAACAAGCAACGCTAGAAAGTAGCAGGAGCATTACATAATCTAAAAGGCATTCTCGATAAGTAAGCGTCTTGTATGGGCATGTAAATGTTGTCTTCTCTTGATCTTGTGAGCTATGGGGATTTGGAAGTAGCGGAGAGTCCGTCAAGAAGCGATAGTACATATGCAGGATAGTCTTTCTAACATTTGATCTATGAAGGGTAGAGGAAGTGATCTTTTCTAGTGGCATCATTGAGCTTTCTATAGTCTATACAGACTCTCCATCCTATAACTATCCTTGTGGGGATTAATTCATTCTTTTCATTGGGCACCACCGTTATACCTCCTTTCTTTGGAACTACCTGCATAGGACTTACCCAAGTGCTGTCAGAAATAGGATAAATTATCCCTGCATCTAGAAGTTTAATTACCTCGGCTTTGACCACTTCTTTCATGTTGGGGTTTAGCCGTCTTTGGGGTTGCACACACGGCTTGTATTCTTCTTCCATTAAGATTTTGTGGGTGCAGAATGAGGGGCCTATACCCTTGATGTCAGAGATTTTCCAAGCTATGGCTTTTTTATGTTCTCTTAGTACCTTTATCAACTCCTCTTTTTCCTTGGGTTCTAGTTCGGAAGAGATAATTACCGGTAGCATAGAATTGTCCTCGAAGAATGCATATTCTAAGTGTTTTGGTAAATGTTTCAATTCCAGACTAGGTGGCTCATCAATGGAGGATTTCTATTTTATTTCGTTATTATTTTCAATGCTTTCTTCTTTCAATTGCCTGAATGATGATGTATTCAAATTCATCTTATCGCCTTCATCTTCTCCCCCCTCTTATTGAGTCGGGCACAGTACCATCGTGTCGTCATGTATGATTTCCTGTAATGAATTTTGAATGATATGATCAATAGTATCAACAAAATAACAGGAATCATCTTGCTTTTTAGAATATCGCATGGCATCATAAATTTGAAAAATAATTTCTTCATCACCTATCCTTAATGTAAGTTTACCATCACCTACATCAATAATAGCCCTAGCAGTGGCTAAAAAAGGACGTCCTAGAATTAAAGGAACATTAATGTCTTCTTCTATGTCTAACACAACAAAATCAACAGGAAAAATAAATTTATCAATTTTACCAAGACATCTTCGATAACTCCTCTAGGATATTTAATGGATCTATCGGCTAACTAAATACTCATCCTAGTGGGTTTTGGTTCTCCAAGATCTAATTGTTTAAACATTTTGTAAGGCATTAGATTAATACTGGCACCTAGATCAGCTAATGCTTTCATAAATTTAGGTTACCAATTAAACAAGGAATAGTAAAACTTCCTGGGTCTTTTAATTTGGTTAGTAACTTGTTTTGGAGGATGGCTGAGCATTCTTCATTAAGTTCCACCATCGATACTTCTGCAAGCCTCCTTTTATTCATCAGGAGTTCCTTTAAGAATTTTGCATACTTCAGCATCTGTGAAATAGCTTCAACAAAAGGTAAGTTAATATGTATTTGTTTAAAAAGTTCAAGAAACTTATCGTATTGGGCATCTAGTCGTTCCTTCTTTAGCTTTGCTAGATATGGGATTGGTGGTTTACTTTCTTTGCGTACTGGATTTACATCCTCAACTCCTTATCTCTTGCTTTGCTATCTTCGTGTGGAATTTGTTTCTTTGGTTCGACTAATTCCTTTCCACTTCTTAGTGTAACTGCTTTTACCTGTTCTATTTCTTTAGAAAAAATCTCTGCTCGTATTTCACAGATCATCTCAGTAAGTAGCCCAATCGACTTATTGAACTCCTCAAATGATTCAGTAGGTTTTTCAACTGACGCTTGTTGATCTTTAAGTGTTCTCTCAGTATCTTGGAAACGATTTTCTGTGTCTGCCATAAATTTTGTCAGCATTTCTTCGAAGGTTGGCTTCTTCTCTTGTAGATATGGCTGATTTTGTAAATTTTGAGGAGGTCATTATCTTTGATTTCCTTGATTTCCTTGGCCTCCCCATGAAAAATTTGGGTGGTTCCTCCAACATGGATTGTAGTTATTACTATAAGGATTATTATTGGATCTGAATTTATTACCTATATAGTTGATCTGTTCATTTTTTGCATCCGGTTGGTAGGTTGGGTACTCAGGATTCGCCACAGTTCCACTTGCGTTGCACTGCATGACTGGATTTAC
The DNA here is from genome assembly GCA_025506655.1 of Gossypium rotundifolium. Taxonomy (NCBI): domain Eukaryota; kingdom Viridiplantae; phylum Streptophyta; class Magnoliopsida; order Malvales; family Malvaceae; genus Gossypium; species Gossypium rotundifolium. The sequence continues at coordinate 152,680,802 of CP106727.1, read as the reverse complement.
CTGTGAAGAACACAAACTATCAAGCTTTTTATTCACCATCTCTACTTGTGTTGATAGCATGGTCACTGCATCGAGGTTGTAAACTCCGACTGATTTTTTTGGTTTTGTCCTTGTAACTTACCACTGATAGTTATTCAGTGACATCTCTTCAATGAACCCGTAGGCTGCTTCAGGAGTTATGTTGTTTAGGGTTCCACCGGCGGCTAAATCGATTAGTTGCCTCGTTGAGGGGTTTACACCATTATAGAAAGTTTGGACTTGTAGCCACAAGGGTAGACCATGGTGTGGACACCTTCTCAAGAGATCCTTGTATCTCTCCAATGCATCGTATAGTGTCTCTAAATCTATCTGCATAAAAGAAGAGATATCATTTCATAATTTGGCCGTTTTGGCCGGTGGGAAATATTTTAATAAAAATTTTTCGATCATTTGGTCCCATGTAGTGATTGATCCTCGTGGTAACGAGTATAACCACTGTTTGGCTTTATTCCTTAATGAAAAGGGAAATAACTGAAGATGAATGACATCATCAGAAATGCCATTTATTTTGAAAGTATCACAGAACTCTAAAAAATTAACTATATGAGTATTCAGGTCTTCGTCCTGCAAACCATCAAATTGAACAAATTGTTGAATCATTTGTATTGTGTTAAGCTTTAATTAAAAATTATTAACAGCTATAGCAAGCCTAACAATACTAGATTCTGCTCCTATTAAATGAGGTTTAGCATAATCATACATAGTACGTGGAGCATTGTTTTCTTCCACATCTCGTGGTGGATTATTCTCGTCCATCCCTTCAGTAGGATTGGATCTGCCTTCTCACTCTTCTTCTGTGTAATTTAGGGCTCGCCTAATTTCTTTACGATTCCTACGAGCGGTAGCTTTAATATCACTATCGTATACTATAGGTCCTGTCGGGTTCTTTCTAGTTATAAACTAGAGGTACCTGTTAGGAAAACAAAGAAAAATTAGCAAGACTAAAATAATAAATTGTGAAAAATAAATAAAAAATAAAAAATAATGGCTAAAGTAATAAAAATAGAGTTTTCTTAATACTTTAGTTCCCCAGCAATGGCACCAAAAACTTGATCGTTGTTTTGTTGAGTTTTAAAATTTATAAAGAGAATGATCAAACCTGGAAACTAACTCTGACAATGACTTAAGACAAGTGTACCTATCGAACAGTAGTATAGCTTAGGCAAGACCGGATTGTCGAACCCAAAGGAACTAAAAGTACTAATACTAACTTTCTTTTTATTATTTAGCCTAAAATAAGTGAAGTTGCTTTAATCTAAATTAACGACTTACTAAACTAAGATTTTAACATCCTAAATTAGGGGCTTTGCATTTGTGTGTTTGTGTGTGAATGCTATGTTTGTCATGCTAGTTTATGGTGCTTTGGGTCCAGGAATGACTTAGGGATAAGCCGGAGCCTTGGTAAGAATTTACTTTTTGGGCACTTTAAGGAAGAGCTGAATGGGATAGGACTTAAAGGTTGTTGTTTGTGTGTTTTGACACAAGGAGCCTATTGGTGAAGTGGTAAGGAGGTGCCACTTAAAGCTCAAGAAGGTGACGCCTCAGGGAAGTTGGCAGGGAGCAGGTTCGAGCTGTGTGGATTTCCTTTTTGGGGAATTCTTTTTGACGCCAAGGAGGGGGAGAGTTGCTTTCAGCTTGGACTCTGGTGGATGAGTGTTGAATGGGTCAACACATTTGAAGGATGGGAAGAGAGGAATTCAATGAGAAGGAAGGGGTCAACAAGTGGAGAGTGATCGGTGGAGAGAATCATGGGATTGGGAGAGAGGGAGAGTGTTTGGCTGAATATGGGAAGTGTGTGTGTGTGTGTGTGTGTGTGTGTGTTTGGTTTAGTGATGTTAAGGGGGTGGCTGAATGTTTGATGATGGCATTAGGGGTGTTGAGAATTTCGGCTAGCTAGGGAAACCAAGAGCATCCTTTGTTCAATTCTTTTTGTCAAAACCGAAACATTCATACCACTTTGTGCATTTTTGTTTTTCTTTCAAATACCAAAACACTCTCATACAATTTGTTTGGCATTTTGTTTTCTCCCATTCACCAAAGCCGAAACACCTCTCAATACTCTTTGTATTTTCTTCTTCTTTTGTGCTTGGTCGAAACTCACATTACCATCCACTCTCTACTTCCATTTCATCTTCTTTGCCATAAACATCAAAGATGAAACCCTCTGGAGCCTCATCTCCTGTCCAAACTCTGGCATTTTCTTCTCTTTTCTCTCAAACACCATAGCCGGATCTCCTTTGGTAGATAGCACCTTTCTTCTCCATCTATTTCTTTTCAAGAGCAGAACATTTTCGACATTCGAAAGTTCTTTTTGGTTTAGCCGAATCTCTCTAAACATCTACTCACTCTTTTTATTCTCTTGATTTCTTTGAAAGAAATCCAAATTCCTCTGACATTTATATACTTTTCTTTTAGTTTTTGTTCCAGTGGATTTTCGTTACCTGTTCTTCACCACTCCTAATCGGTTTCTCTAGTGTTGTGGTAAGTGTTTTCATTTTGGATCAATCATCTCTTCTCATGGTAGAGTACTAAAGGCAGTAATCATATTTTTTTTAACTCTTGGCCAATTTTAGGGGGGTTTATCTTCGCGTTCTTTCGACTTTTAGGTTGCGATTGAAGTGTGTTAAGGGACAATTGGTTCTAGTTAATTTAGATTCTTAATCTCTGGGATTTTTTGATCTAGGTAAGGACCCTTAGCTTTGAGTATCTATTCATTTTTATTCAATTTCGCTGCTTTAATCTGGTCTAGTGGCCAAGGTTATTCATGGAATCAAATGTCAGCCAAGCGAAAGGACGGGTTGGACCCGCAATCCTAGCCCCTCAAGAAGCGCGCGGTATCTGCTGTTGGGATTGGCCACCAGGTTGTGGGCTGGCTTCTGAGCAGAATAAGAGGCAGATAGCAGTAGTCTTTGATAGTGATAGTGTCGACATAGATAGCATAGTGCTGTGCGTAACCAGGTGTGTAAGATTTGCACACTTTAATACTATTACTATGTGTTATTAATTTCTTTGGGGCTGAAAAGCCAAAATGGCTAGATGAATAAGCATTATGCCATTATGAGCATGGCTGAAGTACCAAGTAAGTATCCTGCTGTTTATGTATATGCTAATGAAAGTATGCCATAATAATATTATGCATTTGACAATATGTTGCATTCGGTTGACATTTGTATGCATGGGTTAGATATGATATGAAAGGGGAAGTGTAAGACTGTCACTAGTGGTTTGGTACCACACATGGGTTGGCCCCACATTTTTGATTCGTGACTAAGTCTCAGTGGTTTGGAACCACCAGTGTTTTGGTACCACATATTGATGATTTCGTGACTCGTCCCAGAGGTTTGGTATCACAGTGGGTTGGCCCCACATATATGATTATTTGGGATTGTCACTAGTGGTTTAGTACCACAAGTGGGTTGGCCCCACATATGATATTTTATGACTATGTCACCAGTGGCTAGGTGCCACATATAGAGTGTAGCGGATGGAGGGTTGATTGTAGAAATCCCCATAGTGTGATAGGCTGGTACGGGTGGTGTGTAGAGGATGGAAATCTAGATTGGGCCGGGTACATTGCATCCATTCTTGTACATGCTATTTTTGAGTGGGCTAAGGCCCAATATGTGGTTGTGGACTTGAGGCCATTTATGTAATTTTAAGGGGGAACTTACACACTGAGTCTTGATGACTCACCCCCTTTGCTTAATCTTGCAAGTGACCGGTGAAATGTGGACTTGGGAGCCGAAGGGACTCGAGGAGACCATAGCTTGTTATTTTCAGTAAACTTAGTTTTTTTTAGAGATTTTAATTTGGGATTTTAATTGATGTAATAAGGCCTTTGTAAATTTCTATTTGGTTTTACATTATAATTCCACTTTGATACAACACTATTTTTCGACTTGAACTTAATTGTAAAAAGAAGTTTTCTAAATAACGACAACCTAAATACCTGTTTTTCTCACAAGTTCTCACAAAGACAACAAATGAATAGTTAATCCACCCTACAAATTTTTCTTAGGCTGTAAACCACTATTTTCAAAGCATCACTTGAAATAAAAAGTTTTAAACTTCCGGTTTTTATCAAGATCCCCAAAGTTTCTTTTCAACCTTTTTCCCTGTGACATACCAGATCTGGTCGTGATGTCTAGACCGGTTTGAGATGTTACAATTTTGGTATCAGAGCCTAGGTTACAAAACTCGGGCTATGAAAATGGGCTTAACAATGTTTTATTAAGTTGGTCTAAATGATTTTTGGAAAGAATGGTTTGGTTGGAGCATGGCATCCGAGTCCGACGGCACCCAGTCCACCCAGGTAAGTGTTTTAAAATTTTTGGTGGGGTATACATAAAATGATTGTTAATATGGTTGTATGCTCTAGGAGACTTAGATTATAAAGACTGAAACTTTGATATGTGTTGCGAAAACTACTCTCTGAGACTACTTTCATAAAATTGCTCGGTGTTAAAAAGTGAGAAATAACTAACTCATAAAACTTTTTAATTAGATTAATCGCGAATGCTAGTCATGAGCACTTGAGGTCATGGACATAATGTACGTGGTCGTGGTAGGGGCAAGACTCATCATGTCGATCCGAGAGGATCTGGTCATGGGTCGAAAGTGAGATCTGGTGTCGCCAAAGAGTGGAAGTAGAATTTTAAGACCAAGCAGTGAGGGGTGATGCAGTTGTCATGAGCAATATTACGGGTCCTAGAGAGAGTGGCTGGGGCAGGCATGGGTACTGGAGCTCGAAAATCAGTGTCTGAGTGACTCCGAGCCAATGGAGCGGAGATGTTTAGGGGTGTTTCTGGCGTAGCCCCTAATACAGCTGAGTATTGGTTAGAAATGAGTGAGCGCATAATGGATGATCTAGACTTCACGGTAGAGGAGAAGTTGAAAGGGGTAGTGTCTCTCCTGCGAGACGAGGCGTATCAGTGGTCGCTCACGGTTAGGGATGGTATGGTGGCTGAGCATATCATTTGGGATTTCTTTAAGACTGCATTCCAGGGGAAGTACATAGGGTCGAGTTATGTGGATGTGCAGCGTAAGGCATTCCTAAATCTGGTTCAGGGGAGTAAGTTAGTGTAACAGCCCGATTTAGACCCTACTCAGAACAGTGGTTTTGAGACCACAAATCTGAGGTCAGAATAATAATTTAATATTATTTTCTATGTGAATAGTATGCAACATGGTCTGTGTGAAAGTTTTGTGTGATGATTTGATCGTTTTAGTGTCGGATTAAGAGAAAGAACTTAATCGCGGACAGAGTAAAAGCTATGTTCTGATTTTTAAGTATCTAAATGTTGATGTCTTTTAAATATGGAGGCCTTATGATGCAATTAGACCAAGTTTTAAGATAGTGGGTGGTAATGGACAACTATAACCTTGGTGATTATATGTTTTAATTATTAATTGAAAGGATAAAATTGTAAATAGTTAAATAATATGTGTTTAATGAAATCAAAGCATGAAATGGTCATTCTTGTTCATCTTGGTTCCGAAAATAACAAAGAAAATAAAAGAAAAAGAAAGCTAGGGTTCTGCCATTGTTAAGCAAAAATTTAGGTATGTTTTAGCTCAGATCTGGGATCGTCAGCTTCTAAATCACACTATCGGCATTCTATTTTGGTATTTTTGGAAAGATGTATAAAGCTAGAATATGGCATGTATAGGCTAGTTAATTGAATTATGTTTGAGATTGTAATTAGCCATGAGATGTGGCTAGATATGTGGTAGGTTTAGCATGAATGGATGTGATATGTGTGATGCATATTTTGGCATGGTTTGTGGATTGATAAATTTGCTATCAATTGGTAACTTTGTGTTGATAAATGCTAATAGGGGTTACTAAAATTGGGAATGAATTATGCTTGTGATAGAATAAGTATATAGTTAAACTTGGATGCATGAGTGGAATGGCAATATTGGTATGTTTAAGGTGATAATATGAGCATGAAATGTTTAAGTTGTATGACTTGTAGGTTGGACCCTTATGGGTGGCATTTTAACTTTGCAAAGTGGCCTATAAAGTCACATGGTTGGGGCACACGGGAGTGCCTCAGACCGTGGGTAAATTGGCAGATTGTGGCTTAAATCGCACCTGACCATGGCACGGTGTGCCTACTGTGTCGTCTGAGAAATGGCAGAATATGACCTTATAGGACACGACCATAGCACACGGGCATGCTTGGTAGCCGTGTTGATTTTGGCAATATGTAACCACAGGGAGGTCACACGGGTGTGTCATGTAGTCGTGGGAGAGGCATGGCCTACCCCACGGGCGTGTCTCCCCTCTATTCTAGAAAAGTTACAATTTTTATGAGATTTTATATGTGTTTCGATTTAGTCCTGACTCGATTTTTAAGCATGCTTAGGGTCTTGATGACCCGGTTAAGGGACACTATGATTGTATCTAAATGTGTTTGATGATGATTGACTTTGTGTCATAAATGCGATGTAAAATGATCCTATTGTTCAGTAATGCCTCTAAACCCTATTCTAACGATGGTCTCGGGTTAGGGGTGTTACATATTATTGGTATCAAAGCTACGGTTTAGTCGATTCTCGGACTAACATAGCGTGTGTGAGTCTAGCTATACATGCCATATTGTGAAATTACGATAGTGTGATGAAATCTGACAGTTGAAATGTGTTTTAATATAGTAATGGATCCCAATCGGCGATTTCGACGACGAGAGAGTAATGTGCTGTTTCGCTCAAGGGACGGTGCAAACCACATCTAGGCCGAATGATAGTGGTGAGGGAGGTGAGGCTAAGCAAGCCTTCTTCCGTATGATGAGTGAATGGTTTTTGGAATTTGTTAGAACAAATCCGACCGCTCCACAACCTCCACCCCCACAAGTAATTGTTGTACCACAAGTTGTAGATCCGAACAAATTGAATAAACCACCTGTAGATAAGATTCGCAGGTATGGGGCTGAAGAGTTTAGGGTAGTGGTGATGGCGATCTTTGAGCAAAGTGAGTTTTGGCTTGAAAATACAATCAGAGTATTTGATGAGATGTCATTGAACCATGAAGAGTGCATTAAGTGTGCAGTTTCCTTGTTAAGAGACATGGCTTACAATTGGTGGAAAACGTTGATATCTGTAGTTCTGAGAGAGAGAATAACTTGGGATTTCTTTCAATTCGAGCTTAGAAAGAAGTATATCAGTCAACACTTTATTGATCAAAAACGTAAGGAGTTTTTAGAGCTGAAACAGGGCTATTTGTCTGTTACTGAGTATGAGCAAGAATTTATACGATTGAGTCAATATGCTAGAGAGTGTGTTTCTACTGAAGCTACCCTATGTAAACGTTTTATAGAGGGATTGAATGAAGACATTAAGTTGTTGGTTGGAATACTGGATATAAATGAATTTGTTGTATTAGTCGAAAGAGCATGCAAAGCTGAGGAGCTTGGTAAAGAAAAGAAGAAAGCTAATTCTAAGGCTCGTGATGAAAGAAAGAGATCGATGAATAAGTTCTCTCAATCTTCAGCAAAGAGATATAAAGATGCAAGAAATCATTCAAATGCCTCATTTGGACATCCAAATAGAGATCATTCGAGACAGAGTACTGGTTCACGAATTCAAGCTCGAATGAAACAAGTGTTGGCAATGTTAAGAGTAACAAGCTCGAATGTAGACAATATGGGAGATGACATGTGGGAGAGTGTTGGGGCAAGTATAACAATGGAACATGCTATAAGTGTGGATCCCGAGATCATTTTATCTAAGAATGCCCAAAGATGGTCGAAGAAGAAAATGTTCAGAATGAAAGACCAAGTAATGTGACGGCCAGAGGTAGACCACCCAAGAGAATCAGAATTATGAATGAAAGTCAGAGAGGAACAACTGATACAGCTGTGAGGTCAGAAGCGAGAGCACCTGCCCAAGCCTATGCTATACGTGCACGAGAGGAAGCATCATCTCCAAACGTGATCACTGGTACTTTCACTTTATTTGATACTGATGTCATTGCATTGATAGATCCTGGATCAACTTATTCCTATGTGTGTATGAATTTAGTATCGAATAAGACTCTACCTATTGAGTCTATTGAATTTGTGATTAGAGTATCGAACCCCTTAGGCAAGTGTGTTTTGGTAGATAAGGTGTGCAAGAATTGTCCGTTGATGTTTCGTGATTTATGTTTCCCGGCCAATTTAATGTTGCTACCATTTGATGAATTTGACATAATTCTGGGAATGAACTGGCTCACTTTGCATAATGCCATTGTAAATTGTAAGAGAAAGAATGTTGAATTGAAGAATCAGAATGGTGAGATAGTTCGAATTGAGTCTAGTGATATGAAAGGATTACCAGCTATTGTATCTGTAATGAAAGCTATGAACTATGTGAGAAAAGGTTCTGAAGCTTATTTGGCATACATGATTGATACAAAAGTGTCGAAAAGGAAAGTTGAATCTGTGCTTGTGATATGTGTGTTTCCAGATGTGTTTCCAGAAGAATTATCGGGGTTACCTCTGATTAGAGAAGTCGAATTTGGTATTGAGTTATTGCCGAGAACTGCTCCTATTTCGATAACTCCATACAGAATGGCACCAACAGAATTGAAAGAGTTGAAATCTCAGTTGCAAGAATTGATTGACAGAGGATTTGCACGACCGAGTTCTTCACCCTGGGGAGCTCCTGTATTATTTGTGAAAAAGAAAGATGGAACTATGAGAATGTGTATTGACTATCGACAATTGAACAAAGTGACGATAAAGGACAAATATCCATTACCTCGGATCAATGATTTGTTTGATCAGTTGAGAGGAGCTACAGTATTTTCTAAGATAGATTTGAGATCAGGATACTATCAGTTGAGAGTTAGAGAATCAGATGTGCCAAAAACTGCCTTCAGAATGAGGTATGGACATTACAAATTCTTAGTGATGCTTTTTGGACTAACAAATGCCCCTGCAGTGTTTATGGATTTGATGAATCGGATATTCAAACTATATTTGGATCGCTTCGTGGTGGTGTTCATTGATGATATTTTGATCTATTCGTGTGATGAGACGCAGCATGCCGAGCATTTGAGAATCATGCTTCAAATCTACGTGAGAAATAGTTGTATGCAAAATTTAGCAAGTGTGAATTTTGGTTGCCTGAGGTCAGTTTTTTGGGGCATATTGTATCTGCTGCTGGGATACGGGTCGATCCGCATAAAATCTATGCTATTTTAGATTGGAAGCCTCCGAGAAATGTGACCGAAGTCCGTAGTTTTCTGGGACTAGCGGGATATTATAGATTATTTGTGAAAGGCTTCTCGATGATTGTGAATCCATTGACAAAGTTATTACATAAGGATGTTAAATTCGAGTGGTCGGAAAAGTGTCATCAGAGTTTTGAGCAGTTGAAAGTATTGTTGACAGAAGCACTAGTATTGATTCAACCTGAATCAGGCAAAGAGTTTATAGTTTATAGTGATGCGTCGTTGAATGGTTTGGGTTGTATGCTGATGCAAAATGGAAAAGTCATCGCTTATGCTTCGAGACAGTTTAAACCGCATGAAAAGAATTATCCAACTCATGATCTTGAATTGGCTGCGATTGTATTCGCATTGAAGATTTGGCGTCGCTATTTATTCGATGAAAAATGTCACATATATACTAATCATAAGAGTTTAAAGTATTTGATGACTCGGAAAGATTTGAACTTGCAACAGAGAAGATGGTTAGAAGTGTTGAAAGACTATGAACTTGTGATAGATTACCACTCGGGTAAAGCTAATGTTGTAGCTGATGCTTTGAGTCGAAAATCATTATATGCCTTGCAAGCTATGAGTAATCACATAGATCTGTGTGATGATGATGCAGTTGTAGCTAAATTGAAAGTAAAGCCGATGTTTGTACAGCAGATTTGTGATGCTCAGAAGTTTGATAATGAGTTGTTAGCAAAAAGTTCAGTTTGATTCTGATGCCATATCAGAATTTCGAGTTGATAATAATGATTGTTTGAGATTCAGAGACCGGATTTGTGTTTCAAGAAATTCAGAGTTGATTCAAATGATTTTGGCTGAAGCTCACAATAGTCATTTGACTGTACATCCAGGGAGTGCGAAAATGTATAATGATTTGAAACAGTTCTATTGGTGGCATGGTATGAAGAGAGATATTTCTAACTATGTGTCGAAATGTTTAGTTTGTCAGCAAGTTAAGGCTGAACATCAAGTTCTGTTCGGTTTATTGCAACCGATTATGATTCCTGAGTGGAAATGGGAAAGGATTACGGTGGACTTTGTGTCGGGTTTACCCTAATCTCTAAACAAGAAAGATCCGATCTGGGTGATAGTTGATAGATTGACGAAATTAGCTCATTTCATTCCGGTGAGAACCGATTATTCTTTAGATAAGTTGGCTGAACTGTATATCGATGAGATTGTGAGATTACACGAATCTTGTTATCTATTGTGTCTGATAGAGATTCGAGATTTACCTCACGATTTTGGAAGAAATTGCAAGATGCTTTGGGCACGTTTTTCATCCACAAACGGATGGTCAATCCGAACAAATTATTTAGATTCTTGAGGATATCCTAAGATGTTGTATACTCGAATTTGAAAGCTCATGGGAAAGGCATCTATCATTGATTGAGTTTGCGTATAACAATAGTTTTGAATCTAGCATTAAAATGGCACCATATGAGGCTCTTTACGATCGAAAGTGTCGAACGCCATTGTATTGGACCGAGCTGAGTGGGAACAAGATCCACGAGGTTAATCTTATAAAAGAGACTGAGTAGAAAGTGAAAGTAATTCGTGATAGTTTGAAAGCAGCCTCAGATCATCAAAAGTTTTATGCAGATTTGAAATGAAAGGATGTTGAATTCGAGGTTGGTGATAAAGTGTTTTTGAAAGTGTCACCGTGGAAGAAAATACTTTGATTTGGCCGAAAGGGCAAGCTGAGTCTAAGATTCATCGAACCGTATAAGATTATTGAACGAGTTGGGCCGGTTGCTTATAGATTAAAATTGCCATCAGAGTTGGAAAAGATCCATAACGTGTTTCATGTGTCAATGCTTCGACGATATCGATCAGACCCGTCTCATATAATTGCACCTACTGAGTTGAGATTCAGTCAGACTTGTCGTATAGTGAAGAACCGATCCGAATTTTGGCACGAGAGATAAAGAGATGAGAAATAAGAAAATTTCTCTAGTGAAAGTATTATGGCACAAACACGGAATTGAAGAGGCTACATGAGAGTCTGAGAACGTTATGGGAGAGCAACATCCATAACTATTCACTGGTAAGATTTTCGGGGACGAAAATCCCTAAAGGGGGAGAGTTGTAACAACCTGGTTTAGACCCTAGATTGAACAGTGGTTTTGAGACCACAAATCTGAGGTCAAAATAATAATTTAATATTATTTCTATGTGAATAGTATGCAACATGGTCTGTGTGAAAGTTCTGTTTGATGATTTGATCGTTTTAGTGTCAGATTAAGAGAAAGGACTTAATCGCCAAAAGAGTAAAAGCTATTGATAAACCGTAAAAGTGACATATTTTAACCCCATATTTAGTATGCTTTTGGATGATTTAACCCTTGATTTATGTAAAAAGGTGCTTTTTATCCTTTCTTTTCATGTTTATACTCAGGAAAGCACCCGAGGATAAAAAGAACACAAAACGGGCTTAAAACGGAGTAATTGGGCATTAGCAAGCAATCAACACGACCTGGCCCAAAGCCCACACGATCGTGCCTCGCCAATTACCTAGAGCACGGCCTCAACTACATAACACACGGCCGTGCAGCATCCATTGATCACACGGACGTGCCTGGTGATCTACATGGCCGTGCTCAAATCGACAGACCTGAAGCACGGCCTGAATCCTGACTCACACGGTCGCGCCCAAAATGACAGAATTGAGACACGGCCCAACCACGATTTACACAGGTGTATGCCATGGCCGTGCCCCTTCCACGGGAGAGAGCAATTTCACTTAGATTTAGATGCTTGAAGCCAAAGAAACATACTCCTAAGTCTACTTCAACACCCTAATAGTAATTCTACTTGAAAGGGGTACTTAGGAGCCAAGTATAGCATTCCAAAGCCTATATAAACAACCCAAGGCAAACATTAAAACATAACTTTTTGGTAGAGGCTTTTGCCGAAGCATTCATCTTTTAGGGAATCACTTGAAGATAGCCAGTTGATTCATCTCAAGAAGCCTAAACTCCATTCAAGACGGAGGATCTCTCCTTTAATTCCTTCAGGGGATTTTAGGGATTTCTTATGTTTTGTTTATTCTTTTCTCTTGAGATGTTTTCATATTTAGTTATGAACTAAACTCCTCAGATACCTGAAGGGGATGAAACCTATGATGGATTTTGTTATTTGATTTCTAAATTATATGATAAGTACTTGGTTCATTCTTAATTATGTTGCTTAATTTAATCGGATGCGCTTAGGTGGAGGAGGAATGAACCCTACCTAAGAGTAGATCTAGCATAATTAAGTGGAGTTGATCGGGCGCCTAGAGATAGGGTTACGAGATTTTGCGGATTAGGGTGAAACCTAATATGGGAATCTATTAATCGATTTACTGCTTCCTTAGGGGGTTATTATAAGAGAACGAGAGTTCCACTAATTAACCTAAGGTTAGACGTTATTCGCCTCGAGAGAGGGTTTAATATAGGTTAAGGAGTCTCACGAATCAAGCTAAGTAAAGAAATCATATGGTTTGGGGAATAAATAATAAGTGAAGTCATAGGTGGATTCTTTCTGAGGGTATCGTCTTTATCAACCGAGTTTTCCTAAAGTCTTTCTCCAATTCAATCTTTTGTCTTTGTATTTAGTCTAAGTATTTCGTTAGTTTAATAATTCAATCACTCCAAATTTCAGGCTAAATAATAGAGAGAAAGTGAGTAGTAGTACTTTTAGGTTCCCTTGGGTTCGATAAGATATTCTTGCTCGAACTATACTCTTTGCTCGATAGGTGCACTTGCCTCTATCGTTGTCACGCTTAGTTTATAGGTTCGATCACTATTTTATAAATATTAAAACTCGACTGTTTGACACGATCAAGTTTTTGGCGCCATTGCCGGGGAATCCTAAAATATTAAGAAAGCTCTATTTCTATTACTTTAACCATTATCTTTATTTTTAAATTTCTCTTATTTTTTATACATATATTTTTGTTTTTCTAAATTTCTTTCTTTTTGTTTTTCTAAATTTCTTTCTTTCTTTTCATAGCAGGTACCTCTAGTTTATGACAAGAAGGAATCCGAGAGGACCATTAGAATACGAGAGTGACATTGAAGCTACCACTCGCAGAAATTACAGAGAAATTAGACGAGCCCTAGACTATCAAAAAGAAGAACAGCAAAGATCCAATCCTATTGAAGGGATGGACGAGAATAACCCACCAAATGTGCAAGAACAGAATGCTCCGCGTACTATGTATGATTATACTAAACCTAATTTGACAGGAGCAGAATCTAGTATTGTTAGGCCCGCTATAGCTGCTAATAATTTTGAATTAAAGCCTAACACAATACAAATGATTCAACGATTTGTTCAATTTGATGGTTTGCAGGATGAGGATCCAAACACTCATATATCTAATTTTTTAGAATTCTGTGATACCTTCAAAATAAATGGCATTTCTGACGATACCATACGTCTTCGATTATTTCATTTTTCATTAAGGAATAAAGCAAAGTAGTGGTTGAACTCGTTACCACGAGGGTCAATCACCACATGGGATCAAATGACCGAAAAATTTCTTTTAAAATATTTTCCACTAGCCAAAATGGCTAAATTTAGGAATGACATATCTTCTTTTGTACAGAATGACGTAGAAACATTATATGATGCATGGGAAAGATACAAGGATCTCCTAAGGAGATGCCCACACCACGGATTACCTTTGTGGCTTCAAGACCAAACTTTCTACAATGGTGTAAATTCTCCAACTAGGCAAATGATTGATTCATTAGCCGGTGGAACATTGAATAATAAAACTCCTAAAGCAGCTTATGAATTTATTGAGGAGATGTCGTTGAACACCTATCAATGGAAAATTATAAGAGCTAAACCGACAAAATCAGCCAGAGTTTTTAACATAGACGCAGTGACAATGCTGTCAACACAGGTGGAGTTAATGAATAAAAAGCTTGATAATTTATGTTCTTCTCAGGTACATCCAGTCATGCAATGCGAAGCGAGTGGGAATATGGCGAATTCTGAGAACCCATCCTACCAACCAGGAGCAAAAACGAGCAGACAAACTATATAGGTAACAATTTTCGATCTAATAATAATCCTTATAGTAACACTTATAATGCAGGTTGGAGGAACCACCCAAATTTTTTGTGGGAAGGACAAGGAAATCAAGGAAATCAAAGGTAGCAACCAACTCCAAATTACCAAAATCAGCCCTATCCACAGGAAAAGAAATCAAACCTTGAAGAGATGTTGACAAAATTCATGGCAGCTACAGATTCTCGTCTCCAAATGACGGAAGCAACACTTGATGAACAGCAAATCTCACTCAAGGGAATCAAGACTTAGGTGGGAGAGCTCATTATGTCAGTTGGAATACTTATTGAAGTAGTATGTGAAATAAGGACGAAAATTTTTTCCAAAGACACAGAGCAAGTAAGGGCAATCACACTAAGGAGTGGCAAAGAGCTAGTTGAACCACAAAGAAAGACACTACATGACGTTATCAAAAAAAAAGTGTAGAAGTTGAGAACGACAATACATTGCCTAAAGAGAATAGAACACAAATTCCATATCCAGAAAAACTGAAGAAAGAAAAATTAGAGGCTCAATACGGTAAGTTCCTTGAACTCTTCAAACAAATACATATTAACTTACCCTTTGTTGAAGCTATTTCCCAGATGCCAAAGTATGCAAAATTTTTAAAGGAACTTTTCACAAACAAAAGGAAGCTTGAGGAAGTATCAAAGGTGGAGCTAAATGAAGAGTGTTCAGCCCTTCTCCAAAATAGACTACCACGGAAGTTAAAAGATCCAGGGAGTTTCACTATTCCTTGCTTAATTGGTAGTTTAAACATCACGAAAGCATTAGCAGACCTATGCGCTAGTATCAACTTAATGCCTTACCGATTGTTTAAACGGCTAGATCTTGGGGAACCAAAACCCACTAGGATGAGTATTCAATTAGCTGATAGATCTATTAAATATCCTAGAGGAATTATTGAAGATGTCTTGGTAAAAATTGATAAATTTATTTTCCCCGTTAATTTCGTTGTGTTAGACATGGATGAGGACATCAATGTTCCTTTAATCTTAGGGCATCCTTTTTTAGCCACTACTAGAGCTATTATTGATGTAGGTGATGGCAAACTAGCACTAAGGATAGGTAATGAAGAAGTTATTTTCCAAATTTATGATGCCATGCGATATTCTAAAGAGTAAGACGATTCCTGTTATTTTGTTGATACTACTGATCATATTATTAAAAATTCATTACAGAAATCTCGCAAGATGACACGATAGAACGTGGTCGGCCTCAAGGAGAGGGGAAGAGGATGAAGATAATGAAATCGGTTTGAATACAAGATCATTCGGACAAATGAAAGAAGAAAACATTAAAGAAGATGACGTATTAAAACAGAAACCCTCCATCGAAGAGCCGCCCAAATTGGAATTAAAACGGTTACCAGAACATTTAGAATACGCATTCCTTGGGGAAAATTCTACATTATCAGTAATCATCTCTTCAGAACCTTGTTCCAAGGAAAAGGAGGAGCTGATAAAGGTACTAAGAGAACACAAGAAAGCCATAGCTTGGAAAATTTCTGACATCAAGGGAATAAGCCCCACGTTTTGCACCCACAAAATTTTAATGGAAGAAGCATATAAACCGTGTGTGCAACCTCAGAGATGATTAAACTCCAACATGAAAGAAGTGGTCAAAGCCGAGGTAATTAAACTTCTAGATGCAAGAATAATTTATCCTATCTCTAACAGCACTTGGGTAAGTCCTATGCAGGTAGTTCCAAAGAAAGGAGGAATGACGGTAGTGCCCAACGAAAAGAATGAGTTAATTCACACAAGAACAGTTACAGGTTGGAGAGTCTGTATAGAGTATAGAAAGCTGAATGACGCCACCGAAAAAGATCACTTTCCTCTGCCCTTCATTGATCAAATGTTAGAAAGATTATTTGGGCATATGTACTACTGCTTCTTGGACGGACTTTCCGGCTACTTCCAAATTCCCATAGCTCCTGAAGACCAAGAGAAGACAAAATTTACATACCCATACGGTACGTTTGCTTATAGTAGAATGCCTTTTGGATTATGTAATGCTCCTGCCACTTTTCAGCGTTGCATGTTGGTAATATTTGACGAACTCGTAGAGGACATGATGGAGGTATTTATGGATGATTTCTTGGTATTCGGTAATTCTTTCCAACTTTGCCTTAAAAATTTAAAACGAGTCCTAATTAGATGTGAAGAAACAAACCTTGTTCTGATTTGGGAAAAATGCCACTTTATGGTTAAAGAAAGGATTGTTTTAGGACATAACATTTCTAGAAAAGGGATTGAGATAGATAAAGCAAAAGTTGAAACCATAGAAAAATTACCTCCTCCTAGTTCAGTGAAGGCTATTAGAAGCTTTTTAGGACATGCAGGTTTTTAGAGAAGATTCATTAAAGACTTTTCCAAAATAGCTAAACCTTTGACAAAGTTACTAGAAAAAGATGTTCCTTTTAATTTCAATCAGGAATGTTTAGATGCATTTAATATCCTTAAAAATAAATTAATAAATGCACCGATTATAATCGCACCTGATTGGAATTTACCCTTTGAACTAATGTGTGATGCAAGTGATTTTGCAGTAGGCACAATTTGGGACAACGAAGAGACAAGCATTTTCGGCCAATTTACTACGCTAGTAGAACATTAACATCCGCACAAGAAAATTACACCACGACTGAGAAAGAACTGCTAGCTGTAGTTTTAGCTTTTGACAAATTTAGACAATATTTAATATTATCGAAAGTTTTCATTTACACTGACCATTCAGCTCTTCGTTATCTTTTAACCAAACCTGATGCAAAACCTAGACTCAAACGATGGATTTTACTCTTACAAGAATTTGACTTGAAAATACAGGATAAAAAGGGAGCTGAGAATCTTGCGGCAAATCACCTCTCAAGACTCGAAAATCCACACACCAAAAAGCTTGATGAACATGAAATAAATGATTCGTTTCCTGAAGAACAACTCTTTTCTTTAACACATTCTGAAGTACCATGGTTTGTAAATATTGCAAATTATTTAGCAGCTAACGTCTTGCCAAGAAAATTAACACATTACCAAAAGAAGCGATTCTTTGCTGATGTGAAAATTATTTTGGGAAGATCCCTTTCTTTTCGTGATATATGCGGATCATGTAATTGAAGATGCATTACAACGATGTATAAGCAAAATCTCGAACATTATCATTCGGGACCATCGTGAGGACACTAAATGGTATTAAGATAGCACACAAAATACTCGAATCAGGTTATTACTGGCCCACTCTATTTAAAGATGCCAACAGGTATGTTACCTCATGTGATAAATGCCAAAGAATAGGTAATATTTCTAAACGTGATGAAATGCCTCAAAAATATATGTTGTGATGTGAAATATTTGATATATGGGTATTGATTTTATGGGACCATTCCCTAGCTCATTTGGAAATAAATACATCCTAGTAGCAGTTGATTACATGTCAAAATGGGTAGAAGCGGAAGCCTTACCTACCAATGATGCTAGGGTAGTAGTTAAATTTCTCAAGAAACTATCCTCCTGATTCGGGACACCTAGAGCCATCATTAGTGATAGGGGTACTCATTTCTGTAATACACAATTTGAAAAAGTTCTAAAGAAATATGGAGTATGCCATAGAATAGCCACCCTATATCATCCTCAAACTAGCGGGCAAGTTGAGGTAGCAAACCGAGAGCTTAAGCGCATCCTAGAAAAAACGGTTGAATCAAATAGAAAAGATTGGGCAGTTAAAGTAGATGATGCTTTATAGGCCTACAGAACAGAATTCAAAATGCCTCTAGGAAATCCCCATACAAACTTGTATACGGGAAAAGCTGTCATCTACCATTCAAGCTAGAACACAAAGCTTTTTGGGCAACAAAATTTTTGAATACTGACCTCGCAATTGCAGAAAAAATAAGAATGATGCAGATAAACGAGCTAGATGAATGGAGAACAGAAGCCTATGAAAACTCAAAACTGTACAATGAAGTAACAAAGCGACGCCACGATGCTCGTCTCAAGCGATCAAAACAATTCGAAGTAGGAGACCTGGTCCTACTATACAATTCAAGGCTTAAACCATTCCTGGGAAATCTGAAGTCAAGATGGTTAGGCCTATTCATGATCAAAACAATCTTCCCATACGGCACCATTGAGGTAACCCATCCCACAAAAGGCACATTTAAGGTAAATGGTCATCGACTTAAAATTTATAATGGTGCAGATTCTGGAGATATGAGAGAGGAGCTTCTGCTCCACGAACCCTCCTTTAGAATAGAAAATAGGGAAAGTCTAGCTTAAGACTATAAACAAGCGCTTCTTGGGAGGCAACCTGAGTGCTATCATACTAATATTGACTTTGACTTTCTAAAATTTTTCTACAATGATCTAACAGAAATGCAGGACTGTTAACACAGCCTTGAACACGGGCGTGCCAACGACAATGTACAAGACAGGGGACACACCATGGGTATGGCGGGATCCGTGCACAAACAGGGAAAATTCTTTTCAACAAACATGGGCTACGATATAAGACACGCCCGTACCTTTCAACCGTACGAGGTTACTGACTTGTCAAGCACGGGATATACACGGCCGTGCCCCACGACTGTGTGAAGCTACTGACTTATTAAGCACGGGTAGAACACAGTCGTGCCCAATGACTGTGCAAACATACTAACTTATCGAGCACGGGATACACACGCCTGTTTGACCCAATCGTGTGAATCAATACACGGGAGTAGTATCTTCAACACGGCCATGGCAATTCCCCTTGAACGCGCCTAAAACCTAAAAAAATCTCGAAAAGCACGGGCAAATTCAAAATGACACGGGCATGGCGATTGATCGTGCCCCATCCCCTATATATAAATCTAACCGTCACCCCCAATTTCAAACCCTAAAAATCTGAGTTTCTAAAACCTTTTCTCCCCCAATTCGACTGCCCAACGGTTCCCTCCACCAAGAAACACCTCCCTTCACCATTTTCATCCTAAAAATCACCCACAAACCTTGCAGACGCCCGCACCATAGCCGTGCTCACGAACACCACGTTTCTGCCACCATCGTGTTCGCATCGCAGCAACCGCGCCACTGCCGTGCTTCCACCGTGATCACTCCTTCTATACCATACATGGTTCCCTTTTCTTGACTTAAATAGTTGATAATATCTTTACTTTCATATTTTGTCTAGATTTAGCATTGAATCATTATTTCTAGGAATCTTGCCTAAAAAAATTTAGGCTCCATGAATTCATTGTTATTTCATGAGCATGAGTAGGAATAAACTATTGCATTTTAAGGCTTCACAAGGTTGATGCATTTCTTTGCTCACTAATGACTTGTGCTGATTAATATTCTAAAATTTTCAGATTTTTTTCATGAGTTAATTTTGGATATATTATTGTTGAAAACCTGTTTTACAATTCATTACAAATTTCAGTCACCATGTCAACATCCCGAATTAAACGATCGGCCCCAAGCAAGAAAGGAAAAGGGCCCAGATTATCATCCACAAGCGCTTCTACCTAGTTCTGACACCCATTCCTCAGATTCCCTCAAGCAACTCAGGAAGAACGATACAAAATATTTCAGGATAGACCCCTCGAAACCGGTAGATGCATCGATTGGAATGCCCTACAACAAGTCAGACTCGCTGGAGATGTTCGAGCTCTCATCTCAATGGAACCATGGGAGCAATTTTTTGAGATCGTATAACCCACGTACTTGGAACTCACTCTCGAGTTCTATGCCACATTCACCCTACAGACAGCAATGGCACAATTTGGCAATGCCGGCACAATTCAATCCTGCCTAGGGGGACAGTATATCGACTAAGCGTGCCTCAATTTGGATCGGCACTCAGACTCTATACGTTGGAATTTATAGAAGAAAATCCACTTTTTGAGTTAAACGGAGAACTCCACTGCACCCCTATCGCATGTTGGCACAACTTACAACCCACTAAATGTGACTACAACCCTAGTAGGTCCAAAGCAACTGCCATTCTTCTAGCTCTCAGGTATCTTCATGCTATTCTCGCTAATACTATTGCAGGTCACAAAGAAAGCACTGGCGTCGTCAACAAACAAGATGTTTATTTCTTTTCATGCATGTCCGAAGGACATGTTTTCGACGTAGCATATTTTATTGCATGCGCAATGCAGCAACAAACTGATCAGCACAGGAAAGGAATCTTGTCAATGGGGCCTTACATCACGAAACTAGCTCGACATTTTGATCTTCTCAACACCAACAATCAAATTGCCTCCCTTACACTGATAGGGAACATGGCACCTCAAGGCATCCAGACAATGCTCAACGTGAAGATGATCAAGCACCATCGAGGCACCGATCCCCCTCAATATAGACTAGCCACAATCGAGGAGGTGCCTGAGGACATTACTGACGATGTCCAACCAGTCCCAAGCCAGCAGCCATCCTATCTAGCAGCTTCGATGGTAGATATCTCTGCACGCCTCACACAGTTCTAGTAGTACTGTCCCAGCAGTTTATTGACACTGCTCGACGTTTTGATGGGATCGAGGCTACCCTTTAGCAAATCTGCCATCACTTTCATATATCACCACCGACACCTCCACAGGATCCAATTGATGATGAGGACCTCTGAATCCTCACTTTCAGATATCTATCATTTATTTCCTTTATCTTAAAACTTTTTATTTGATGTTGCGTTTAAATCTGAACTTTTACTAGTATTACATTTTTTCCCCTTTCTTCTCATTTATCATTGGCTATCTAATTTTACCTAACCAATTATATACTACAAGATCGTTAACAAAGTGACTTTGTAGAATTACACACCTCACACACACAAACTCTAGGATCATCCAGATTTCAGGGAGTATTACTTTCCCCACTTATCTTTTTGATTTGGCACCTAATTATCATTATCCATCTTTGTACATTGAGGGCAATATACAACTTAAGTGTGGGGGTAATAGTGCCTAACTTTTTGAATAATTCTCAAAACCCTAAATTTAGTCTTGATCTTAAGTATTTTTCTCATATTATTAATTAGGTGAAATTTCTAATGATTTATGATTTTTATTGATATGTTTTAGAATAAGTCATAGTTAATTATGCATTGATAATTAAATTTGAAGAATACTAGAGAATCGAGAATGATAAGTCTACTTTCTAAAAATTAAAATTGATAGGTTGTTGAACTAAATTTGAGTATCACCTTGAAGTTCAAAATTTATAAGGATTGATGTCAAAACACCCATAATTTTTTGTGAGATTTCGAGCCTTATAGAGCATATACCTTTTTTCATGCTCACTTTAATTGATTATGAGTGTGTCAACTTTGAACTGTTATTCTAGAACTTGCCTCTTTTATCATGTTGAGACCACATTAATGATTTGATACATTGAGATGATAAAGGCACCTAGGTTTTAACCCATTCACTCCACTAAAAAAAAAGCCTACCCATACAAATTAACCCCTAGTGAACCCCATTGAATCCTAACAACCTTTTTATTGACTCACCCACTAATATTAACCCAAAATCCCTTTGTATTTGTTATCAACATTCCTTTGACTACCCCTCTATCGAGAATTGATTTGATCAATTTCCGAATTAGGTTATTTCAATCACCAAAGATCCTTCAATTATGTTTATTTTAGTTTGTTCTTAAAAAATCCAAGTATATTCAATATTAGTAGAATAATAAAAGAGCTTAGAGCATTTAAAACTCCAATTATTGAAGAAAAGCTCAGATTAAAGTATTATAAAATTTTAAGTAATGAAAATATTCGTTATTATAGAGTAATTATCAATAGTAAGTATTATTAGTTTTCATTCGATATTTAGTTCATTGTTTCTAGTTAGGTAAATTGTCAATTTGATCTCGATTCTAACCCTCTAATTCAGCCTGTATCCACACTCTTAACCTTAGCTCCGTTACAACCCTGATTAAAGACCTTTTGATTTGTGTATCATCTCATATACAGTGGTGGAGATTTGATTTTCAGTCAAGCCTATGGGATTAACTTTTAGGTTTGACTTAGAGTGCTTATTCTTGAACCTTAAACACCTTTGAGTGATTTGAGTGAATCTTTTGTAAGGATGTCCATCCTTGTCGGTTTTAAATTAAAAGTAATCACTTAGATAAAGGGAGACACCTATGTTTTCGTGCTATAAAGGTATGACTTATCGTAATTGAATCTTTAGGGTTCTTTGAGTTAAATTATCCATGTATAAATTATCTATGAATTATGATGAGACATTGTCGATAGGAATTATTAATTATGGAAAGTTCGTTTTAATTGTAAGTTGAGAATTTTGCTTGAGGACAAGCAAAAGCTTAAGTGTGGGGGTATTTGATAAACCGTAAAAGTAACATATTTTAACCCCATATTTAGTATGATTTTGGATGATTTAGCCCTTGATTTATGTAAAAAGGTACTTTTAATCCTTTCTTTTCATGTTTATACTCAAGAAAGCACCCGAGGAAAAAAAACACAAAACAAGCTTAAAACGGAGTAATTGGGCCTTAGCAAGCAATCAACATAGCCTGGCCCAAAGCCCACACGACCGTGCCTCGCCAATTACCTAAAGCACGACCTCAACTACGTAACACACGGCCGTGCAACATCCATTGATCACATGGACGTGCCTGGTGATTTACATGGCCGTGCCCAAATCGACAGACCTGAAGCACGGCCTGAATCCTGACTCACATGGTCGTGCCCAAAATGACAAAATCGAGACACGACCCAACCACGATTTACACGGGCGTGTGCCATTACTGTGCCTTTATCATGGGAGAGAGCAATTTCACTTGGATTTGGATGCTTGAAGCTAAAGAAACATACTCCTAAGTCTACTCCAACACCCTAATAGTAATTCTACTTGAAGGATGTACTTAGGAGCCAAGTATAGCATCCCAAAGCCTATATAAACAACCCAAGGCAGACATTAAAATAGAGTTTTTTGGCAGAGGCTTTTGTCGAAGCGTTCATCTTTTAGGGAATCACTTGAAGATAGCCAGTTGATTCATCTTAAGAAGCTGAAACTCCATTCAAGACGGAGGATCTCTCCTTTAATTCCTTCAGGGGTTTTAGGGATTTCTTATGTTTTGTTTATTCTTTTCTCTTGAGATGTTTTCATATTTAGTTATGAACTAAACCCCTCAGATACCTGAAGGGGATGAAACCTATGATGGATTTTTTTATTTGATTTTTAAATTATATGATAAGTACTTGATTCGTTCTTAATTATATTGCTTAATTTAATCGGATGTGCTTAGGTGGAGGAGGAATAGACCCTACCTAAGAGTAGATCTAGCATAATTAAGTGGAGTTGATCGGGTGCCTAGAGATAAGGTTACTAGATTTTGCCAGATTAGGGTGAAACCTAATATGGGAATCCATTGATTGATTTACTGCTTCCTTAGGGGGTTATTATAAGAGAACGAGAGTTCCACTAATTAACCTAAGGTTAGACGTTATTCACCTCAAGAGAGGGTTTAATATAGGTTAGGGAGTCTCACGAATCAAGCTAAGTAAAGAAATCATATGGTTTGGGGAATAAATAATAAGTGAAGTCATAGGTGGATTCTTCTTGAGGGTATCATCTTTATCAACTGAGTTTTCCTAAAGTCTTTCTCCAATTCAATCTTTTGTCTTTGTATTTAGTCTAAGTATTTTGTTAGTTTAATAATTCAATCACTCCAAATTTTAGGCTAAATAATAGAGAGAAAGTGAGTAGTAGTACTTTTAGGTTCCCTTGGGTTCGATAAGATATTCTTGCCTGAACTATACTACTGTTTGATAGGTGCACTTGCCTCTATCATTATCACAGTTAGTCTACAGGTTTGATCACTCTTTTATAAATATTAAAACTTGACTGTCTAACACGATCAGCTATGTGCTGATTTTTAAGTATCTAAATGTTGATGTCTTTTAAATATGGAGGCCTTATGATGCAATTAGACCAAGTTTTAAGATAGTGGGTGGTAATGGACAACTATAACCTTGGTGATTATATGTTTTAATTATTAATTGAAACGATAAAATAGTAAATAGTTAAATAATATGTGTTTAATGAAATCAAAGCATGAAAATGGTCATTCTTGTTCATCTTGGTGCCAAAAATAGCAAAGAAAATAAAAGAAAAGCAAAGCTAGGGTTTGGCCATTGTTAACAAAAATTTAGGTATGTTTTAGCTCGAATCTAAGATCGTCAGCTTCTAAATCACACTAACGGCATTCTATTTTGGTATTTTTGGAAAGATACATAAAGCTAGAATATGGCATGTGTAGGCTAGTTACTTGAATTATGTTTGAGATTGTAATTAGCCATGAGATGTGGCTAGATATGTAGTAGGTTTCGTATGAATGAATGTGATATGTGTGATGCATCTTTTGGCATGATTTGTGGATTGATAAATTTACTATCAATTGGTAACTTTGTGTTGATAAATGCTAATAGGGG
Source organism: Gossypium rotundifolium (assembly GCA_025506655.1). Lineage (NCBI taxonomy): Eukaryota > Viridiplantae > Streptophyta > Magnoliopsida > Malvales > Malvaceae > Gossypium > Gossypium rotundifolium. The sequence continues at coordinate 152,656,057 of CP106727.1, read as the reverse complement.
TTACTGAAATTGGGAATGAATTATGCTTGTGATAAAATAAGTATTGGTATTGAATTTAGTATAGATAGAGTTGAAATTGGATGCATGATTGGAATGGCAATATTGGTATGTTTATGGTGATTATATGAGCATGAAATGTTTAAGTTGTATGACTTGTAGGTTGGACCCTTATGGGTGGCATTTTAACTTTGCAAAGTGGCCTATAAAGTCACACGGTTGGGGCACACGGGCGTGCCTTAGACCATGGGTAAATTGGTAGATTGTGGCTTAAATCAGACATGGCCATGGCAGGCGCGTGCCTGTGTCGTCGTAGAAATGGCGAATATGACCTTATAGGACACGGCCATAGCACACAGGCGTGCTTGGTAGCCGTCTTGATTTGGCGAGATGTAACCACGGGAGGTCACACGGTGAGTCATGTAGTCGTGGAGAGGCATGTCCTACTACCAGGCGTGTCTCCTCTATTCTAGAAAAGTTATAATTTTTATGAGATTTTATATGTGTTTCGATTTAGTCTAGACTTGATTTTTACATGCTTAGGGTCTTGATGACCCGGTTAAGGGACACTATGATTGTATCTGAATGTGTTTGATGATTATTGACTTTGTGTCGTAAATGCGATGTAAAATGATCCTATTGTTTGGCAATGCCTCCAAACCCTATTCCGGCGATGGTCTCGGGTTATGGGTGTTACATTTTATTGGTATCAGAGCTACAGTTTAGCTAATTCTCAAACTAACGTGGTGTGTGTGAGTCTAGCTATACATGCCATATTGTGAAATTGCAATAGTGTGATGAAATCTGACAGTTGAAATGTGTTTTAATATAGTACAGATCCCGTCGAAAGCGATTGTCGACGACGAAACAAGAATGTTCTCGCCCCACTCAAGGGACAGCGCCAGCCACATCTAGGCCGAATGATAGTGGTGAAGGAGGTAAGGCTAAGCAAGCCTTCTTCCGTATGATGAGTGGATAGTTTTCAGAATTTGTTAGAATAAATCCGACCGCTCCACAACCTCCACCCCCGCAAGTACCTATTGTGCCACAAGTTGTAGATTAGAACAGATTGAATTAACCACCAGTAGATAACATTCGCAAGTATGGGGCCGAAGATTTTAGGGTCACAGCTAATAACGATGCTGAGCGAGCTGAGTTTTGGCTTGAAAATACAATCAGAGTATTTGATGAGATGTCGTTGAACCATGAAGAGTGTATTAAGTGTGTAGTTTCCTTGTTGAGAGACACGACTTACAATTAGTGGAAAACGTTGATATCTATAGTTCGAGAGAGAGAATAACTTGAGATTTCTTTCAATCCGAGTTTAGAATAAAGTATATCAGTCAACGCTTTATTGATCAGAAATGTAAGGAGTTTTTAGAGCTGAAACAAGATCGTTTGTCTGTTACTGAGTATGAGCGAGAATTTGTACGATTGAGTCAATATGCTAGAGAGTGTGTTTCTACTGAAGCTACTATGTGTAAACATTTTATAAAGGGATTGAATGAAGACATTAAGCTGTTGGTTGGAATACTGGATATAAATGAATTTGTTGTATTAGTCGAAAGAGCATGCAAAGATGAGGAGCTTGGTAAAGAAAAGAAGAAAGCTGATTCTAAGGCTCATGATGAAAGAAAGAGATCGAGGAATAAGTTCTCTCAATCTTCAGCAAAGAGATATAAAGATGCAAGAAATCATTCAAATGCCTCATTTGGACATCCAAATAAAGATCGTTCGAGACAGAGTACTGGTTCACGAATTCAAGCTCCAAATGAAACAAGTGTTGGCAGTGTTAAGAGTAACAAGCCTGAATGCAGACAATATGGGAGACGACATGTGGGAGAGTGTTGGGGCAAGTATAATAATAGAACATGCTATAAGTGTGGATCCCGAGATCATTTTATCCAAGATTTCCCAAAGATGGTCGAAGAAGAAAATGTTCAGAACGAAAGATCAAGTAATGTGACCGCTAGAGGTAGACCACCCAGGAGCATCAAAATTGTGAATAAAAGTTAGAGAAGAACAACTGATACAGCTGTGAGGTTAGAAGCGAGAGCACCTGCCCGAGCCTATGCTATACGTGCACGAGAGGAAGCATCACCTCCAAACGTGATCACTGGTACTTTCACTTTATTTGATACTAATGTCATTGTATTGATAGATCCTGGATCAACTCATTCCTATGTGTGTATGAATTTAGTATCGAATAAGACTCTACTTGTTGAGTCTACTGAATTTGTGATTAGAGTATCGAACCCTTTAGGCAAGTGTGTTTTGGTAGATAAAGTGTGCAAGAATTGTCCATTGATGTTTCGTGATTTATGTTTCCCGGCCAATTTAATGTTGCTACCATTTGATGAATTTGACATAATTCTGGGAATGAACTGGCTCACTTTGCATAATGCCATTATAAATTATAAGAGAAAGAATGTTGAATTGAAGAATCCGAATGGTGAGATAGTTCGAATTGAGTCTAGTGATATGAAAGGATTACCAGTTGTCGTATATGTAAGCTATGAACTATGTGAGAAAAGGTTGTGAAGCTTATTTGGCATACGTGATTGATACAAAAGTGTCAGAAGGGAAAGTTGAATCTGTGCCTATGATATGTGAGTTTCCAGATGTGTTTCCAGAAGAATTACTGGGGTTACCTCCGATTAGAGAAGTCAAATTTGGTATTGAGTTATTGTAGGGAACTACTCCTATTTCGATAGCTCCATACAGAATGGCACCAACAGAATTGAAAGAGTTGAAATCTCAGTTGCAAGAATTGACTGACAGAGGATTTGCACGACCGAGTTCTTCACCCTGGGGAGCTCCTGTATTATTTGTGAAAAAGAAAGATGAAACTATGAGAATGTGTATTGACTATCGACAATTGAACAAAGTGACGATAAAGAACAAATATCCATTACCTCAGATCGTTGATTTGTTTGATTAGTTGAGAGGAGCTACAGTATTTTTTAAGATAGATTTGAGATCGGGCTACTATCAGTTGAGAGTTAGAGAATCAGATGTGCTGAAAACTGCCTTCAGAATGAGGTATGGACATTACGAATTCTTAGTGATGCCTTTTGGACTAACAAATGCCCCTTCAGTGTTTATGGATTTGATGAATCAGATATTCAAGCCGTATTTGGATCGTTTCGTGGTGGTGTTCATTGATGATATTTTGATCTATTCATGTGATGAGAAGCAGCATGCCGAGCATTTGAGAATCGTACTACAAACTCTGCGTGAGAAATAGTTGTATGCAAAGTTTAGCAAGTGTGAATTTTGGTTGCCTGAGGTTAGTTTTCTAGGGCATATTGTATCTACTGCTGGGATACGGGTCGATCCGCATAAAATCTCTGCTATTTTAGATTGGAAGCCTCTGAGAAATGTGACCAAAGTCCGTAGTTTTATGGGACTAGTAGGATATTATAGATGATTTGTGAAAGGCTTCTCGATGATTGCGAATCCATTAATAAAGTTATTATAGAAGGATGTTAAATTCGAGTGGTCAAAAAAGTGTCATCAGAGTTTTGAGCAGTTGAAAGTGTTGCTGACAGAAGCACCGGTATTAATTCAACCTGAATCAGGCAAAGAGTTTATGGTTTATAGTGATGCGTCATTGAATGGTTTGGGCTATGTGCTGATGCAAAAAGGAAAAGTCATCGCTTATGCTTCGAGACAGTTAAAATCGCATGAAAAGAATTATCCAACGCGTGATCTTGAATTGGCAGTGATTGTATTCACATTGAAGATTTGGCATCACTACTTATTCGGTGAAAAATGTCACATATATACTGATCATAAGGGTTTAAAGTATTTGATGACTCAGAAAGATTTGAACTTGCGACTGAGAAGATAGTTAGAATTTTTGAAAGACTACGAACTTGTGATAGATTACCACCCGGGTAAAGCTAATGTTGTAGCTGATGCTTTGAGTCGAAAATCATTATATGTCTTGCGAACTATGAGTAATCACATAGATCTATGTGATGATGATGCGGTTGTAGCTGAATTGAAAGTAAAGTCGATGTTTGTACAGCAGATTTGTGATGCTTAGAAGTTTGATAATGAGTTGTTAGCAAAAAGAGTTCAGTATGATTCTGATGCCGTATTGGAATTTCGAGTTGATAATAATGATTGTTTGAGATTCAGAGACCGAATTTGCATTCAGAGAAATTCAGAGTTGATTCAAATGATTTTGGTTGAAGCTCACAATAGTCATTTGACTGTACATTTGGGGAGTGCGAAAATGTATAATGATTTGAAACAGTTCTATTGGTGGCATGGTATGAAGAGAGATATTTTTGACTATGTGTCGAAATGTTTAGTTTGTCAGCAAGGTAAGGCTGAACATCAAGTTTCGTTCAGTTTATTGCAACCGATTATGATTCCTGAGTGGAAATGGGAAAGGATTACATGGACTTTGTGTCGGGTTTACCCTTATCTCTGAGCAAGAAAGATGCGATCTGGGTGGTAGTTGATAGATTGAGGAAATCAGCTCATTTCATTTCGGTGAGAACTGATTATTCTTTAGATAAGTTGGCTGAACTGTATATCGATGAGATTGTGAGATTACACGGAGTACCATTATCTATTGTGTCTGATAGGGATCCGAGATTCACCTCGCAATTTTGGAAGAAATTGCAAAATGCTTTAGGCATGAAATTGCATTTCAGTACTGATTTTCATCCACAAATGGATGGTCAATCCGAACGAATTATTTAGATTCTTGAGGATATGCTAAGATGTTGTATACTCAAATTTGAAAGCTCATGGGAAAGGCATCTATCATTGATTGAGTTTGCGTATAACAATAGTTTTGAATCTAGCATTAAAATGGCACCATATGAGGCTCTTTACGGTCGAAAGTGTCGAACTCCATTGTATTGGACCGAGCTAAGTGAGAACAAGGCTCTTAAGCATGGACTGGCTAGGTAGGATCAAGCAAATTTGGATTGTGCTGCCAGGCGCATGGTAGTGAGAACTCTCGAGGATGAAGAAGTGGTGGTAATAGGTGAGAGGAGGAACTATTTATCTAATGTGATATCTGCTTTAAAGGCTAAGCGAATGGTGAAGAATGGTTGTAAGGCGTTCATAGCTTTGGTTTGTGCCTTGGAGGGCAAGGATTTGTCTATGGAGGATGTTAGAATAGTGAAGGAGTTTTCCGATGTTTTTCCAGAAGAGCTTCCTGGATTGCCTCCAGATCGAGAGGTGGAATTTAGTATTGATCTTTATCCAGGGACAGCGCCTGTTTCAATTGCCCCATATAGGATGGTGCCCAAGGAGTTGGTGGAGTTGAAAGGTCAGATTCAGGAACTGTTGGATTGAGGTTTTATTTGACCGAGTGTATCACCTTGCAAAGCGTTAGTGTTGTTTGTTAAGAAGAAGGACGGATCAATGCGTATATGTATTGACTACCGTCAGTTGAACAAGTTGACCATCAAGAATAAGTACCTGCTGCCGAGGATAGATAACTTGTTCGATCAACTGAAAGGGGCTTCAGTCTTTTCGAAGATAGATTTGCGGTCAGGTTATCATCAGCTTAAGGTCAGGGAGGTGGACATTCATAAGATGGCATTTCAAACTTGCTATGGCCACTTCAAATTCCTGGTGATGCCAATTGGTTTGACCAATGCACCAGCAGTGTTTATGGACATGATGAATCGAGTTTTCCAACCCTATCTGGACCGATTTGTCATTGTATTCATAGACGATATTTTGGTCCATTCCAGATCAAAGGAAGAGCATGACTCGCATCTTCGTGTGGTCTTACAAATTTTGAGGGAAAAGCAGTTGTTCGCCAAATTCAGTAAGTGTGAGTTTTGGCTAAAAGAGGTTACCTTTTTGGGTCATGTTGTGTCTACTGAGGGGATTAGGGTTGTCCCCCGGAAGGTCAAAGTTGTGCTGGATTGGAGGCCACCTAAGTCTATGGCAGAAATTAGGAGTTTTCTTGGTCTAGCTAGGTATTATAGAAGATTCGTTGAGGGATTCTCTTTGATCGCGGCTCCATTAACCAATTTGTTGTGGAAAGGGGTTTCGTTTGTTTGGTCTAACAAACAGCAGGAAAGTTTTGAGAAGCTAAAGAGGGTTCTGACAGAAGCTCTGGTGTTGATTTAGCCAGAGGCTGGGAAGAAGTTGTGGTTTTCTGTGATGCGTCACACATGGGTTTAGGATGTGTTTTGATGCAAGACAGAAAGGTTATCGTGTATACATCTCGACAGTTAAGGCCGCATGAGTTAAATTATCCCATGCATGACTTAGAGTTGGCGGCGGTGGTTTTTGCTTTGAAAATCTAGAGACATTATCTGTATGGGGAGAAGTCTGTCATTTATACAGATCATAAGAGCTTAAGTACCTCCTTACCCAGAAGGAATTGAATTTAAGGCAGAGACGATGGGTCGAGTTGTTGAAGGATTACGATTGTTTGATCGAATACCATTCGGGAAAGCTAACGTGGTGGCAGATGCATTGAGTCATAGGGTAATCTCAAATTTGAGGGTGATGTTTGCACATCTTAGCTCGTATGATTATGGAGTTTGTTAGTTGAGCTTCAGGTGAAACCGAGCGTGGATAAATCAGATCAGAGAGAAGCAATTGTTGGATGAGGTCTTGAGTGCTAGACTACTTCAAGTTTAGAATGGTGAAGTAAAGGATTATAATATGAGCAGTGAGGGAGTTCTGTGTTTTCGAGGAAGGATTTGCATGCCAAAGGATTCGGAGTTGAGGCGTAAGATTTTGCAGGAAGCGCATAGCAGCCCATACGCTATGCATCCTGGAGGAAGTAAGATGTATCAAGATTTGTAAAAATAATTTTGGTGGCCGGGTCTAAAGTGAGAAATAACTGAATATGTAAGTGTTTGATGTGTCAGCAGGTGAAAGCAAAGCATCAGTTGCCTTCGGGTTTATTACAGCCGGTGAAAGATTCCGCAGTGGAAGTGGGAAAGGATCACAATGGATTTCATTAGTGGGCTTCCCCTTACACCTACTAAAAAGGATTTAGTTTGGGTAGTGGTTGATTGTTTGACGAAGTCCACTCATTTCATAATAGTGCGAGTGGACTACTCTCTTCATAAGTTAGCTAAAATATATATAGCAGAGATTGTAAGGTTGCATGGGGTGCCAGTGTCGATTATCTCGGACAGAGACCCTAGTTTTACATCAAGATTTTGGAAGGCATTGCATAAAGCATTGGGCACAAAGTTAGATTTCAGTATAGCATTTCATCCACAGTCGGATGGACAGTCAGAAAGGGTAATCCAAATCTTAGAGGATATGCTGAGAGGCTGTGTCATGGACTTCAGAGGTAGTTGGGAAGAGTTCTTACCATTGGCGAATCGCGTGCAATAATAGCTACCAATCGAGTATCCAGATGGCACCGTATGAGGCATTATATGGTCAGAAATGTCGCACTCCTACTTGTTGGGTAGAGTTGGGTGAGCGTCAGATGTTGGGTCCAGAATTGGTTTCTGAAACAGAAGACAAGGTTAAGCTAATTACGGCTCGGTTGAAGGAAGCTTCGGACAGGCAGAAGTCCTATGCTGATCTAAAGCGTAAAGACATAGAGTTTGAGGTGGGTGACCAGGTGTTCTTAAAGGTGTCACCGTGGAAGAAAGTGTTTAGGTTTGGACGGAAGGGTAAGCTAAGCCCTAGGTTTATTAGGCCTTATCGGATAGTGAAGCGTGTGGGACCAATAGCCTATCAACTCAAGTTGCCTGCAGAGTTAAGTCAGATTCACGATGTGTTTCACGTGTCGATGCTAAGACGTTATCGTTCGGATCCATCTCACGTGGTGTCCATGGAGGAGATCGAAGTGAGGCCTGATCTATCCTTTGAGGAGGAACCAGTTTGAATTTTGGATTATGATGTCAAAGTATTATGCAGAAAGACGATTCTGTTGGTTAAGGTTTTGTCGCGTAATCATGGTTCTGAGGAAGCTACATGGGAACCCGAGGAATCAATGCAACAATAATACCCTCATCTCTTTTGACCAGGTAATTTCGAGGCCGAAATTATTTTAAGGGGGTAGAACTATAACATCCTAAATTAGGGGCTTTGCATTTGTGTGTTTGTGTGTGAATGCTATGTTTGTCATGCTAGTTTAGGGTGCTTTGGGGTCCAGGAATGACTTAGGGATAAGCCGGAGCCTTGGTAAGAATTTACTTTTTGGGCACTTTAAGGGAGAGTTGAATGGGATAGGACTTAAGGGTTGTTGTTTGTGTGTTTTGACACAAGGAGTCTATTGGTGAAGTGGCAAGGAGGCGCCACTTAAAGCTCAGGAAGGTGACTCCTTAGGGAAGCTGGCAGGGAGCAGGTTCGAGCTGCGTGGATTCCCTTTTGGGGAATTCTTTTTGACACCAAGGAGGGGGAGAGTTGCTTTCAGCTTGGACTCTGGTGGATGAGTGTTGAATGGGTCAACACATTTGAAGGATAGGAAGAGAGCAATTCAAGGAGAAGGAAGGGGTCAACAAGTTTGAATGGAGAGTGGAGAGTGATCGGTGGAGAGAATCATGGGATTGGGAGAGAGGGAGAGTGTTTGGCCGAATGTGGGAAGTGTGTGTGTGTGTTCGGTTTAGTGATGTTAAGGGGGTGGTCGAATGTTAGATGATGGCATTAGGGGTGTTGAGAATTTCGGCTAGCTAGGGAAACCAAGAGCATCCTTTGTTCAATTCTTTTGTCAAAACTGAAACATTCATACCACTTTGTGCATTTTTGTTTTTCTCTCAAATACCAAAACACTCTCATACCATTTGTTTTGGCATTTTCTTTTCTCCCATTCACCAAAGCCGAAACACCTCCCAATACTCTTCGTATTTTTTTCTTCTTTTATACTTGGCTGAAACTCACATTACCACCCACTCTCTACTTCCATTTTATCTTCTTTGCCATAAACATCAAAGCCGAAACCCTCTGAAGCCTCATCTCCTGCCGAAACTCTGGCATTTTCTTCTCTTTTCTCTCAAACACCATAGCCGAATCTCCTTTGGTAGATAGCACCTTTCTTCTCCATATGTTTCTTTTCAAGAGCAGAACATTTTTGGCATTCGGCAAGTTCTTTTTGGTTTAGCCGAATCTCTCTAAACATCTACTCACTCTTTTTCTTCTCTTGATTTCTTTGAAAGAAAGCCAAATTCCTCTGAAATTCATATCCTTTTCTTTCGATTTTTGTTCCAACGGATTGCCGTTACCTATTCTTCACTACTCCCAATCGGTTTCTCTAGTGTTGTGGTAAGTGTTTTCATTTTGGTTCAATCATCTCTTCTCATGGTGGAGTGCCGAAGGCAGTAATCATATTTTTTTAACTCTTGGCCAATTGTAGGGGGTTTAACTTCGCGTTCTTCTAGCTTTTGGGTTGCGATTGAAGTGTGTAAAGGGACAATCAGTTCTAGTGAATTTAGATTCTTAATCTCCGAGATTTGTCGATCTAGGTATGGACCCTTAGCTTTGAGTGTCTATTCGCTTTTATTCAATTTCGTTGCTTTATTTCGGTCTAGAGACCAAGGTTGTTCATGGACTCAAATGTCAGCCAAGCCAAAAGAGGGGTTGGACCCGCAGTCCCAGCCCCTAAGTTCAAGAAGCGCGCGGTATCTGCTGTTCGGGATTGGCCACCAGGTTGTAGGCCGGCTTCTGAGCAAAATAAGAGGTAGATAGTAGTAGTCTCCAATAGTGATAGTGTCGACATAGATAGCATAGTGTTGTACGTGACCAGATGTGTAAGATTTGCACACTTTAATACTATTACTATGTGTTATTAATTTCTTTGGGGCTGAAAAGCCAAAATGGCTAGATGAATAAGCGTTATGCCATTATGGGCATGGCTGAATACCAGGTAAGTATCCTGCTGTTTATGTATATGCTAATGAAAGTATGCCATAATAATATTATGCATTTGATAGTATGTTGCATTCGGTTGACATTTGTATGCATGGGTTAGATATGATATGAAAGGGGAAGTGTAAGACTGTCACTAGTGGTTTGGTACCACACGTGGGTTGGCCCCACTTTCTTGATTCATGACTAAGTCTCAGTGGTTTGGAACCACCAGTGGTTTGGTACCACATATTGATGATTTCGTGACTCGTCCCAGTGGTTTGGTACCACAGTGGGTTGGCCCCACATATATGATTATTCGAGATTATCTCTAGTGGTTTGGTACCACAAGTAGGTTGGCCCCACATATGATATTTTGTGACTATGTCACCAGTGGCTAGGTGCCACATATGAAGTGTAGTGGATGGAGGGTTGATTGTAGAAATCCCCATTGTGTGATAGGCTGGTACGGGTGATGTGTAGAGGATGGAAATCTAGGATTGGGCCAGGTACATTGCATCCATTCTTGTACATGTTATTTTTGAGTGGGCTAAGGCCCAATATGTGGTTGTGGGCTTGAGGCCATTTATGTAATTTTAAGAGGGAACTTACACACTAAGTCTTGATGACTCACCCCCTCTGCTTAATCTTGCAGGTGACTTGTGAAATGTGGACTTGGGAGCCGAAGGGACTCGAGGAGGCCATAGCTTGTTATTTTCAGTAAACTTAGTTTTTTTAGACAATTTAATTTGGGATTTTAATTGATGTAATAAGGTCTTTCTAAATTGCTATTTGGTTTTACATTATAATTTCCACTTTGATACAACACTATTTTTCGACTTGAACTTAATTGTAAAAAGAAGTTTTCTAAATAATGGCAACCTAAATACCTGTTTTTCTCACAAGTGTTCACAAAGACAACAAATGAACAGTTAATCCACCCTACAAATTTTTCTTAGGCTGCAAACCACTATTTTCAAAACATCACCTGAAATAAAAAGTTTCAAACTTCAATTTTCATCAAGATCCCCAAAGTTTCTTTTCAACCTTTTTCCTTGTGACATACCAGATTTGGTCGTGACGTCTAGACTGGGTTTGGGATGTTACAAAGATGCAAAGACAAAAAGAATGAATTGGAAAATAACTTGAAGAGAAACTCAGTTGATCACGATGATACCCTCAGGACGAATCCACCTAGACTTCACTTGTTATTTAACACTGAACCATACGATTTATTCACTTAGTTTGATCCGTAAGACTCTCTAACATTTATTAAACCCTCTCGAGGCAAATAACGTCTAAACCTAGGTAATTAATGAAAATCTCTTTCTCGAATAATAACCCCCTAGAATAGCAGTAAATCGATCTATGGAATCCCATATTAGGTTTCACCCTAATCCAGCAAAATCTCGTCACCCTATCTCTAGGCGTGCGATCAACTCCGCTCAATTATAATAGATCTACTCTTAAGCAGGGTCTATTCCTCCTCCACCTAAGCACATCAAATTTGGATTAAGCATGCATAATTAAGAACAAACTATGTATTTATCATATAATTTAGAAATCAATAACAAGATTCATCTAGGTTTCATCCCCTTCAGGTTTCTAAAGGGTTTAGTTCATAATGAATAAATAAAACATCTCAAGAGAAAAGATAAAATAAAACATAAGAAATCCCTAAAACCCCTGAAGGAATTAAAGGAGAAATCCCTGTCTTGAGTAGAATTTTGGCTTCTTGAAATGGATCAACTGGCCATCTTCGAGTAATTCCCACAAATCTGGCCTTGAGCTCGGCTCTTTGGCCTAGCTGACCGCCCCCCTTTCAAGATAAACTTAGGGTGTTTATATAGACTTTTGGAATGCTTTACTGGCCCTCTAAGTGTCCTAATTCAAGAATACTTCCTACTCGGTGTTTGAATAAGCTTTGGAATGTGTTTCTTTGCCTCAAAGTATCCAAATCTGAGTGAAATTGCTCTCTCCTGCTGCAGGGGCACGGCCATGGTTCACACCCGTGTAAATCATTTTCAGGCCGTGTCTCGATTTTGTCAATTGGGGCACGGCCGTGTAAATCGTGGCATGGCCGTGTAAGTAAATTGTCGAGGCACAGTCATGTGGCTTGAAGTCCAGGCCGTGTTAATTTCATCTTTGGCCCAAATTGGCTCGTTTTAAGCCTGTTTCTTGTTCTTTTAATCCTCGGGTGCTTTCTTGAGTAAAAACATGAAAAGAAAGGATTAAGAGCACCTTTTTACATAAAACCATCCAAAAGCATACTAAATGTGGGCCCAAAATATGTTACTTTTATGGTTTATCAATCTTCAATCGGGACTTGCTCATACTTAATCTCATTGATTTCTTTGGTTAAGATAACATGTAACATTCCATGAAAATAGTGTACATTATACTAAGCAATTCAATGATAAAAATCATAAAACTTAGAAATCATACAAACTTACCTCAATATACAAAATGTATGTAGATATGCAATTTAGTCCTCGACTTTGTTCTTGCCTCAGTTTCGATCTGGGATTCATTTTTCTTGATCTATAATCATAAATAGATCATTTAATAATCACATTGACTAAATTGACGCATTACTCATGCTTTGGCAAAATTGCTATTTTGCCCCTAAACTTCTCATATTTGCACTTTGGCCCAAAGGCTCGTAAAATAATTCTCATTAAACTTTCTTAAACTTTATGCTTAGCTGATTCATTTTCTCTACTATAACAATCATCAATTCTCACTATTTCTAGCATGTATGACCAATTTTCATAACTATTACAAATTAGTCCATACTATCATTTTTCATGAAATTCACTTAGAAAAAGATGTTTATCTAACATCAAACTCTCATAAACTTCCACAATCATGTCATTCATGGTTAGATTTTTGAACTTGCATCTTAGCTCACTTTATAGCTAAAAATACCTAATTCATAATACGTGAACTTCAAAAATACGAAGAATATTAAAAACGGGGCTAAAATAAACTTACTAGCAAGCTTGAAAAAATGAAGAACCCTAGCTATGGAGTCTTCAAATTTTCAACAATAAGGGGAAGAAGATGAATAGATTTTTATCATCTTTTTCCCATTTTAATCATTTAAATTGATAAATGACCAAAATGACATTCTCTCTAAATTTTACAATTTACTATCTCATGTCCAATTTTTTCCAAAAATTATAATTTGGGAAAATTGCTATGTAAGGACTTCTAATTGATATTCTAAAGCTATTTCATACAAGAATCTTCTAGAAACTCATATTTTGCAACTTTTACAATTTAGTCCTTTTGGACCATTCAACCTCAATTTAACAAAATTGCTTCATGAAACCTTCACACTAGCATGCAAACATGGCATAAACCTTAAAAAATCATAATTTCACCTCAGATTCGTGGCCTCGCACTACTATTCCGACTAGGCCCTAAATCGGGCTATTATACTTTTCCCCTTTAGGGATTTTCGTCCTCGAAAATCTTACCGGAAAATAAGTTCAGGTATTGGTTTCTCATGCTCTTTTCTGGTTCCCGTGTAGCTTCCTTTATCCCATGCCTTTTCCATAATACTTTCACTAGAGAAATGCTTTTATTTCTTAACTGCTTGACTTCCCGAGCTAAAATCTTGTTTGGTTCTTCATCATAAGTCATGTCGAGATGAATCTCTATCTCTGACGGGGTAATTATATGGGAAGGATCTGATTGGTAGCGTCTCAACATTGACACGTGAAACAAATCATGTATATTTTCTAACTCTGATGGCAAAGCCAATCTGTAAGCTACGGCCCAACTTTCTCGGTAATCTCAAATGGTCCAATAAAACGTGGACTTAACTTGCCTTTCCGGCCAAATCTGAGAACTTTTCTCCAAGGTGACACTTTCAAGAAAACTTTATCCCCGACTTGATACTCTATCTCTCTTCTCTTTAGGTCCGAATAAGGTTTTTGTCTGTCTGATGCAGCTTTTAAACATTCTCGTATCACATTCACTTTCTCTTCAGCTTCTCTAACCAAATCAACCCCGTGAATTTGGTTTTCTTTGAGTTCAGTCCAAAATAAAGGCGTTCTGCACTTACGCCCATATAGAGCCTCATAAGGTGCCATCTTTAAGCTCGACTGAAAGCTATTATTGTAGGAAAATTCTACCAATGGGAGAAACTTTTCCCAACTGCTTCGAAATTCTAGAATACAACATCTAAGCATATCCTCGAGTACTTGAATTAATCTCTCCGATTGACTGCCAATTTGAGGATGAAAAGTTGTGCTAAAACTAAATTTTGTACCCAAGGCTTCTTGCAACTTCTTCCAAAATTTAGAGGTGAATCTCAGATCTCTATCCGATATGATTGACAAAGGAACTCCATGAAGTCTTACTATTTCAGAAACATACAAGTTTGCCAGCTTGTCGAGTGAGTAGTCAACTCGTACAGGTAAGAAATGAGCTGATTTAGTGAGTTTATCAACTACAACCCATATAGCATCTTTCTTGCTCGGTGATAATGGTAATCCCGTTACAAAATCCATAGTGATACGGTCCAATTTCCACTCAGGTATCATAATTGGTTGAAGAAAACCCGAAGCTACTTGATGCTCAGCCTTTACTTGCTGACAAATCAAACATCTTGAAATGAACTTTGAAATATCTTTCTTCATTCTCGGCCACCAATATAATTGCTTCAAGTCATTATACATCTTGGTACTACCCGGATGAACAGATAAACATCCGTTATGTGCCTCATACAAAATTATCTAAATAAGATCCTCTTTTCTCGGTACACAAAGTCTATCTTTAAACATCAAGTATCCATCAGAATTAATTTGAAAGTCGAATTCAACATCTGACTCGCATTGAGTTTGCTTGGCTTGTAAATATTTGACTTCTTTTTGAGCTTCAGTGATCTCTTGAAGGAACATTGGTCTAGCTTTTAACTTAGCTAGAATAGAACCATCGTTAGATAAGGTCATCCGTGAATTCATTGCCCTTAATGCAAGAAGGGACTTCCTACTCAAAGCATCGGCAACAACATTCTCCTTTCCTCGATGGTAGTCAATGACCAACTCATAGTCCTTTATCAATTCTAACCATCTCCGTTGCCTTAAGTTCAACTCTTTCTACGTCATCAAGTACTTCAAACTTTTGTGATCAGTAAAAATCTGACATCTTTCACCATATAAATGGTGTCTCTAAATCTTCAAAGCGAAGACTATGGCAGCCAACTCTAAATCATGCATCGGATAATTCTTCTAATGAGGCTTCAACTGTCTTGAGACATAAGCAATAACCTTGCCTTCTTGCATAAGTACACAGCCTAATCTGTTTAAGGATGCATCGTTGTAAATCACAAATTCTTTCCCTGTCTCGGGTTGTACTAAAACTGGAGCTTCTTCCGACATTGCTTTTAATTTCTCGAAACTTTGTTGGCATCTTTCTGTCCACTCAAACTTCACATTTTTTGTAACAATTTAGTCACCGGGGTTGCGATCATAGAAAACCCCTTGAAAAATTGTCAGTAAAAGTTGGGTAGGCCTAAGAAACTCCTAATCTCAGAGATATTACTCGGTGGTTTCCAGTCCATTATAGCCGAAATCTTGCTTGGATCCACTCGGACTCCATCTCCCGAGACAATATGTCCCAGAAATCCTACTTCCTTGAGCCAAAATTCACTTTTACTGAACTTGGCATACAATTGATTTTCTCGTAGAATCTGTAAAACTGTCCGTAGGTGCTCAACAAGCTCATTCTCATCCCGAGAATAAATCAATATGTCGTCAATGAAAACAACTACAAACTTGTTGATGTAGGGTCTAAAGATGTGGTTTATTAAGTCCATGAATACCGCAGGAGCATTGGTCAAACCAAAGGGCATGACTAAGAATTCATAATGCCCATATCTTGTTCGAAAAGCTGTCTTAGACACATCTCTTTACTCTTAACTGATAATACCCTGGTCTAAAGTCTATTTTGGAGAACACATTAGCTCCTTTCAATTGATCGAACAAATCATCGATCCTAGGCAATGGGTACTTGTTCTTCACTGTCACTTTATTAAGTTGACGGTAATCTATGCACAATCTCATGGTGCCATCTTTCTTTTTCACAAATAAAAATGGAGCACCCCAGGGAGAACAACTTGACCTAACAAACCTTTATGTAACAACTCTTGCAACTGTATCTTTAGCTCTTTCAACTCTGTTGGAGCTATTCTGTAAGGAGTAATAGATATCGGTACAGTACCGAGAGCTAGCTCAATATTGAACTCAACCTCCCTAACTGGTGGTAGTCCTGGTAATTACTCGGGAAAAATATCCACATTCTCACATACTATCGGTATTGACTCAATATTTAGCTCTGTTTCTTTATCATTCATCACAAAGGCCAAATATGCTTCATACCCTTTTCTTAAGCATCTTTGTGCCATCATATAAGAAATCACTACCGGTGATTTGCTCTATTCATTTGATTCTATATGAAGAGTGTCCCCATTCTCACATCTCGTCTCAATGTATTTCTTCCCACAATTAACTATTACATCATGGGTAGTCAACCAATCCATACCAAGAATGATGTCAAACTCATCAAATGGTAACAACATAAGGTTTGCTTTAAAATAATAACTGCTAATCATCAATAGGCAGTCTTTACATACTTTATCAACTAAAACACTTTTACTTAAAAGATTAGACACCTTAATCACAAATTCTGTAGACTCTATAGGCATATTCATATTGGATACTAGTTTCAAACAAATATAAGAGTGTGTGGATTCGGGATCTATTAAAGTAATAACTTTGATATCATAAAGAGAAAAGGTACCCGTAATAACATCAAGAGAAGATGCCTCTTCGCGAGCACGAATGGCATAAATCCTAGCAGATGCCCTACCCTCGGGTCTCGTAGCCTGCTCTCTAGGGTTACCTCTTCCACTTGCCTCACTCCCTGGGTTTCTCTGCAGTCTGCCTCTGACCATACCCCCAAATCTCGGGTTCTGAGTTCTCTCTTCTTTCATCATCTCAGGACAATCTTTTATAAAGTGATCATGGGAACCACATCTAAAACAAGCATTTTCATGCGCTCGACATTCACGAGATGGCATTTGCCACACTATGGGCATTCAGGTCTATCAGATCGAACGTTTCCCACACTAGCAACTGAAGAAGTCTGTGTTTTATTCCCCTAATTCTGCTTACTCTTGTCTTTTTTTGAAAACCCAGTGGAAGTAGCCAATCGGGTAGGGAAATCTCTTGACTTCTTGGATGAAGATTGGAATGACTTATTCCACTGTCTCTTTTTATAGCCACGAGACTCCATTTCAAATTTTCTCTTCTCTTTTATTAATTCTTCAGCTTTACAAGCCATTTCCACTAACACCACAAATTCTTTTAATTCGAGGACAGCAACAAATAACTTGATATCATCATTTAGTCCATCTTCAAACCTCTTACTCATGATGGCTTCAGTGGACACGCATTCTTGAGCGTATTTGCTGAGTTGCACAAATTCTCGCTCATAATCAGTCACAGACATCTTGCCTTGTTGCAGTTCTAGAAATTCCTTCCTTTTCTAGTTCACCAATCTTTGACTGATATACTTTTTCTTGAACTCTTCTTGGAAAAATTCCCATGTGACCTTTTCCCTTGGTACTACCGACACAAGGGTGTTCCACCATTGATAGGCAGCATCTCTTAAAAGAGAAACTAAACACTTTATGCATTCCTCAGGTGTGCATGAAAACTCATTAAATGCCCTGATAGTATTTTCTATCCAGAATTTAGCCTTTTCCGGATCATCATCTTTTCTAGCTCGAAATTCTTCTACCCCATGTTTTATGATCCTATCAATTAGAGGTTTGTCTCCTCTTACCACCTCTAGTACTTGAGGGACTACGGGGATAGGTTGTAGAACAGGCAGAGGTGGAGGGGGTTGTACATTCGGGTTCATACGAATGAATTTCGTGTACCACATATTCATCATATGGAGGAAGGCTTCTCTAGCCTCTTCTCCTCCTCCTTGACTCACCGTAGTAGGTCTATTCTCATTCTCATTAGGCACCGTCCCTTCAGTAGGCGTTGACGTGTTACTTTCTATATCATCCGCCTCAGCTCTTTCGGGATCCATTTACTATATGTATAAACATAATTTAAGTCATCAGGAGTCGTCACACTATCATTATAAAAAAAATTCTTACGTATGGCATGTATAGCTAGACTCGTGCTCGTGCTATGTTAGTCTTAGAATTGACTAAACCGTAACTTTGATACCACTAAATGTAACACCCCATACCCAAGTCCGATGCTAAGACTGGATACAAGACATTACTATGATTGAACTCACTTAAAACATGTACTTACGGCTATAAAATTTTGTTCCGAATTAAAAACTTCTCTTTCTTAGTCTAATCATACATTTCATGGGCCTATAAGACCTTAAACACGTATCTAGAAACTTTTAGAACTCAAATGAAAACTTTCCTTAAAATTGGGGTCACACGCCCATGTGACTTGGGACGCGCCCGTGTACCCCTAACACATGCCCATGTCTTCCACCCGTGTTCAAAATTGACTAATTACACACAGCCTTAACACGCCCGTGGATGTAAACCGTGTGCTATACCTTGATATACTGACTTATTCACACAGTTTGGGGCACATGTGCATGTTTTGACCGTGTATCACACACGGCCTAAACAAACGACCGTGGGATTTGCCCGTGGCCTATTTTGACTTAAAACACTAAGGTGCAGGGTACGCACGGCCTAGACACACACCCGTGTGTCTAACCGTGTGGGCACTTAGAAGCTATTTACCAAGCCAATTGCCACCCTAAAATCAAGACCAAACTCATGCTCAATTCAATACATTTTTCATAAACATTACTACATACTTCATTGATCTCCATAAACATACATACTTAGTTAGTTTTGGCCAATCACTTTGCCATAGACAAAAGAATAATAAACTTGATAATCTATACAATGACCCTTCTTTAAACATATTCTCAAAATGAAATGCTTCCTATAAATGCCATACTTAGAAAAATAACTTGGTTATACCAAAATAGAGATTGATAGTGTGCTACGAGCTCCGACTCCAATGATCCACAAGTTAGCTTGGCGGGACTACATAGAAAGAAATAATTAAAGACGTAAGCATTTAGCTTAGTAAGTTTGTGTAAAACACATATTAATAAACTTGCTTAATATAAACCACTTGACATAACAATGGTATCATAAATTCAGTTATAGAGTTTACTTACTCATACTCATTCTTACATGTCTCATGATACTTACTATTCTCATACTGGTAAGGTAAACATAGTACCTGTATCACTTGATCACATTGATCAGCATACTTTAACATAATAATCATGATATCTAATTCATCATTCATAACATAAATGATACTCAATTTCAACTTGGTAATAGCTTTGCTTACCTAGCTTTCTTGTTAACTCATTTTAACTTTACTCATTTGCCCGATGAATTTATACGAATAATCGAGGATACTAAATCTCATCCCACATATCTTGAAGCCAAAGCCATATCCTAGATACTGTCTTACATGGAATATCTCATCTTGATTTCAAGTCCATGTCTTGACATGGAATTATATGAAGTCTTTCTTATTCTCACCAATTTCATGCCTTGGCTTGGGCTTACATGGGATTTCTTTCTCTTGATAGCTTTTCAATGCCAAGCTTGCCTTGGACTTACATGATAACTTGTTCAATGCCAAGCTTTCCTTGGACTTACATGATAACTTACTTGATTGCCGATGCCATGCCTTGGCTTGGTCTTATACGGACTTTATTATCTTATGTGGTAGATCGAGTATCCTAGGAAATTCATTTTCAATCGGGACTTGCTCATACTTAATCTCATTGATTTCTTTGTTTAATATAAAATTAAACATTCCATGAAAATAGTGTACATTATACTAAGCAATTCAATGATAAAAATCATAAAGCTTAGAAATCATACAAACTTACCTCAATATACAAAATGTATGTAGATATGCAATTTAGTCCTCGACTTTGTTCTTGCCTCGGTTTCGATCTGGGATTCGTTTTTCTTGATCTATAATCATAAATAGATCATTTAATAATCACATTGACTAAATTGACTTATTACACATGCTTTGGTAAAATTACTATTTTGCCCCTAAACATTCTCATATTTACACTTTGGCCCAAAGGCTCGTAAAATAATTCTCATTAAACTTTCTTAAACTTCATGCTTAGCTGATTCATTTTCTCTACTATAACAATCATCAATTCTCACTATTTCTAGTATGTATGACCAATTTTCATAACTATTACAAATTAGTCCATACTATCATTTTTCATGAAATTCACTTAGAAAAAGATGTTTATCTAGCATCAAACTCTCATAAACTTCCATAAAACATCATTTAACAAGCATGCCATTCATGGGTAGATTTTTGAACATGCATCTTAGCTCATTTTATAGCTAAAAATAGCTAATTCATAATACGTGAACTTCAAAAATATGAAGAATATTAAAAACGGGGCTAAAATGAACTTACTAGCAAGCTTGAAAAAAATAAAGAACCCTAGCTATGAAGTCTTCAAATTTTCGGCAATAAGGGGAAGAAGATGAATAGATTTTTATCATCTTTTTCTCATTTTAATCATTTAAATTGATAAATGGCCAAAATGCCCTTCTCTCTAATTTTTGCAATTTACTATCTCATGTCCAATTTTTTCCAAAAATTATAATTTGGGAAAATTGCTACTTAAGGACTTCTAATTGATATTCTAAAGCTATTTCATACAAAAAGCTTCTAGAAACTCATATTTTGCAACTTTTGCAATTTAGTCCTTTTGGACCATTCAACCTCAATTTAACAAAATTGCTTCATGAAACTTTCACACTAGCATGCAAACATGGCATAAACCTTAAAAACTCATAATTTCACCTCGAATTCATAGCCTCTTACCACTATTCGACTAGGCCCTAAATCAGGCTGTTACAATAAGACCACAACAATACCAGGTTGGCATCTCAGGACCGGTGAATTACTCAATGGGTTTAAGTTTGAATCCCAAAGATAATTCGACCAACCCCATTGTTCCAGATTTGGACAACATGGCGAAAATGGATAGAGCAAGAGTAGAATTGCCAAAATAGGTAGAAGATCGGTGCAAGTGGTTGGAGGAGAAAATCAGAGCTATGGAGAGTAGTGACTACCTTTGCGGGGTCGATGCCAAGGAATTGAGTTTAGTCCCAGAACTAGTGCTCCCACCAAAATTCAAAACTCCAGAATTCAAAAATTACAGTAGGACTAGTTGTCCTAAAGCCCATATCACAATGTTCTACCAAAGAATGATGGGATCGTAAATAATGACCAATTGTTAATCCATTGCTTCCAGGATAGTTTGATCGGGTCGGCTGCCAAATGGTACAACCAGCTAAGCCGTGCCAAAAGTAATTCATGGAAAGACTTGACACAGGCTTTCATGAAACAATATAGCCATGTGACTGACATGACACCCGATAGAATTACGCTACAAAACATGGGGAAGAAGCAAAGCGAAAGCATTAGGCAATATGCTCAAAGATGGAGAGAGTTGGCAACACAAGTTCAACCACCTTTTCTGGAAAAGAGACGACAATGCTTTTCATAAACACTTTGAAAGCCCTATTCATTAACTATATGTAGGGTAGTTCTACCAAGAGCTTCTCAGATATAATAATGTCCGGAGAAATGATTGAGAATGCAGTAAGGAGTGGGAAAATAGACGCGGGGGAAAACGCTAAAAGGTCTGCCTGATAAAGAAATAAAATGAAGTAAACACCATGAGTGTGTATAATAAGAGCTATTTAAAAGCAGTCACTGTGGGCCAACCAAGGACTATGACAACTAGCCATCAAGGATCTTCGAGGCAAAAATCTAACTAAAGGCCAAACATGGAAAATCTCTAATTCACACCTATCCCGATGACATATGGAGAGTTACATTAGAATTTGTTCAATGCACATGTAGTATCCCTGTTTTACTTTAAACCCATGCAACCTTTGTTCCCAAACTGGTATGATGCGAATGCTCAATGCGAGTACCACACAGGAATAACGAGACACTCGTTTGAGAACTGCACTGTATTAAAAAAGTTGATATAGAGGTTCATCAAGATGGGGATTGTAAGGTTCGATGATCCCTCAAGACCTAATGTGGCAGGAAATCTGTTACCTAGAGACTAAGAGGTAAATGCGATAATCGAGAGTGGAGGCAAGATGACCAAAATCGATGTTGCAGAGGTGAAATCCCTACTAAAATGGGTTGGGCAAAAAATAATAGATGTGGGATTAATCATGCAAGATTTAGAGGAGATGTCTAAAAGAGTGAGGAGCTACTGTGAGTTCCACGCTAAAGGTCATGAGATCAAGGAGTGCACCGAATTCACAGCTCTAGTGTAAAGTCTAATGGATAACAAAGAATTGGAATTCTTTGAAGATGTCAAGGGCTCAGAGGGAGGAGATGTTTGTGCCTCAGAGAAAGGATCAATGGAGAAGGTTTACAAACTCAACCACCCAATGGTGATTATTTCTCAGCCGAGAAGTAATGAAGTCAGAGCACAAGTTACGCTAAGAGTCATAATTCAAAAACCCGTGGATTTTCCTACAAGGATAGCAAAATGGTTTCATGGAATTATGATTGAAACATGATGATATCGGGAGAGAAGAACTCGGTTGGCACTTTATAAGGGGCTCAAGATATTGGTTTTTTCACGCGCAGTGGGAGGCGCTATAACCCTAAAAATGCAAGAACCGAACCCCTTAATGAAAAAACCCTGGCAATCAAGCATAAGAAAGAACAAAAGGCTAGACTTGAATCACCTATCAATGAGCCAGTAACTGGGAACGAGGCTAAGGAATTCTTGAAGTTCTTGAAACATATCGAGTATAGTGTAGTAGAACAACTACACAAACAACTAGCTCGCGTATCAGTATTAGCCTTGCTCTTGAGCTCAGAGACACATTATAACGCATTGATGAATGTGTTAAATAAAACTTATGTTGCAGATAATATCTTTGTAAACAAGCTAGATTGTTTAGTTAACAATCTAAGTACCGATAATTTCATCTTCTTTAATGATGATGAAATACTTCCAAGGGTATGGGATCCACGAAGGCTCTACACATCACTACCCTGCGCAAAGGATATACATTGCCAGGAGTGTTAATCGACAATGGATCCGCACTGAACTTCTTACCTTTATCCACATTAAATAGGTTGCTAGTGGATAGCTCTCACATAAAGGTGTGCCATAATATAGTGAGAGCATTCGATGGTATAGAAAGGAAGGTGATTAGGAGGATAGAAATATCACTCTTAATTGGTCAATACACATATGAGGTAGACTTTTTGGTAATGGATATCAAACCCTTTTATAACTACTTGTTGGGTAGGCCTTGGATTCATTCGGCTTGGGCAGTACCATCGTCACTGCACCAAAAATTGAAATTGGTAATAGAGGTTTGACGGGTAATGATAAATGCTGAAGAGGATATCATTGCATCTGTAACTAGTGACGTGCTATACGTAGAAGCAGACGAAAAGGCAATAGAATGTTCCTTTCAATCACTGGAATTTGTTAATGCAACTTTCATTGTTGAAGGAAATAAGATCCCAGTACCAAAAATATACAAGACCACGAGGATGGGTCTACAGTTGATGGTCGAGAAATAAGCCTTGCTTGAAAGAGGACTTAGAAAATATCTTTAAGGAAGAGTCGATGCACCAATGTTGATGGACAAACAAGACCGCTTTGGCTTAGGGTACAAGCTAGATGCGAGATAGAAGAAGAAGGAATTGGAAAAGAAGTAAGAAAGAAGAAGAGCATGACTAAGTGGGGAGAGGTCAAACGGGAACCGATGATCTTTTCCCATATATAAAAAATGTTCGTGTTAGGAGAAACCATTTATCTGAATGAAAAATTTTAGAAAAAGAAAGCTTGTTAGTCAGAACTATAGAAGGAATGTTGGAAAACTTGAGCATCAATGCCATATTCGAAGAAGGAATTAAGGAAGAAAACCTATCAAGCATTTGTCCTTATATCCCCGTAAGTGCTCTGAATAATTGGACTGCGGAAGAGGTCCCTGTAATTTTTAGAACTAATTCGGAGTAATGTTCAGAACACACTTATTGCTCTAAGCCTAGGAGCAATAGGAATCCTTTTGTGAAAAAGACGTATGTCCACTATTTTTTTATTTCAATAAAATGTATCTTTGTGTCTCATTTGACAAATATTCTTTCCTTTTTTTCCATTTCATTTATACTCATACTATACAGATAATTATTTTTAGATTCATTTGTTCTTTTGGTCTTCCTTTATTCCTATAACAGGTCTCCGGATATCAATGATACAAGGCTGCTGCTGACTCAGAATCTCTTTTTAAGCGGGATATGTGTCCAAAGGAACCTCAGGACTTTGAAGATGATCAAGATTGTAACTTATCTCCTGATTTGTTAAGGATGGTAGAACAAGATGAGAAACAAATCCTACCTCACAAAGAGTCAGTAGGAATTGCGAGATTAGGAGACAACAAGAAAAGATAGAGGTGAAGATCGGAGCTTGCATCACTTCAAAAACAAAGCGATACCTCATTGAGTTACTCCAAGAATTCAAAGATGTTTTCACATGGTCATATTAAGACATATCTAGTCTAAGTACTGATGTCGTGGTACACCAGCTCCCTATAAAGGCAGAATGCAAGTCGGTTCAATAGAAACTTTGAAAGATGAGGCTTGACGTCATGTTGAAAATAAAAGAAGAAGTCAAGAAACAATTCGACGCTTGTTTCCTACAAGTGGTTAAATACTCGAAGTGGGTAGCCAATATAGTCCCTATCCCTAAGAAATATGGGAAAGTAAGAATGTGTGTAGACTACAGGGATTTAAGCAAAGCCAGCTCGAAGGACAATTTATCGTTGCCTCGCATCGACACCTTGGTGGACAACACAACAGGTTATTCACAGTTCTCCTTCAAGGATGGCTTCTACAGATACAACTAGATAAATATACATCTTGAAGACATGGAAAAGACCACATTTGTAACCATGTGAGGAACATTTTGCTACAAAATTATGCTATTCAAACTAAAAAATGTGAGAGTGACGTATCCAAGAGCCATGGTAACTTTGTTTCATGATATGATGCACAAAGAAATTGAAATTTATGTCAATGATATGATCGCAAAATCCCGAATAGAAAAAGAACATGCGAAGTCTTGAAGAAATTGTTTTTGAGGTTGAGAAAATTCCAGCTAAAGCTGAATCCAGCAAAATGTACCTTCAGGGCCACATCGGGAAAATTGCTAAGATTTGTAGTCAACGAGAAAGGGATCGAAATCGTGTAACATCCTGATAATTAGGGGTTACGCATCTTACTTAATTGAATGAAGTTGCATGCTTAATTATTATTAAGTGTATTTTTGGAAGTTATTTGAGCTTCATTAATTAAGAGCATGCTTAGTAAAACTTTAATTCCTATTAATTAGAGAGAGAGCTAAGCAAGTTATGCCTTAAGAATTAATGATAAGAGGATTTAGCATGAATTGAGTAATTGGCAAGGTGGTTAAGATGCATGGATGTGTGCTTGAGGAGTGAGGTTCGAATCTCCTAGCTAGCATAAGGGAGGATTTTATTTTTTTTGTTTTCTTCCTATAAGTGTCGGCCAAGAATGTTCTAGAGTGGATGAGTGTTCTCTTAATTTTGGCTATTTGACCAAGTGAAAAAGGAAGCTAAGAAACTTATGGTATGGAATCATAAGTTGACGATAAGATGAGGGGGATAAAAGGTATAAGTTTGGGCAATGTTTTGGGAGTGTGTTCATGGTCATTTGACCATGAACCTAGACGGCATGAAGGGTTAAGGGAGTGGTTTAATTGTTAGCAAATTTTGGATATGATGGGGAAGAAACAAGGAGGAAAAAGGGGGATGATGTTGGCTAGGTTGACCGAAAATTTAATGTAGCCATCAGGGGGCTAGTTGGCCAACAATCCTAGCAAAGTGTCCATCTTTTCTCCCTTCTCCAAAACCTTTCCCTAAACTGAAACTATCATTGGCATTTGGTACAAGTTTGCTTTGTTTTGGCATTGGTATTTTGACCAAATAGGTACCTTTTCCTCTCAAAATTTTATCTCTCTTTGATGCCAAAATATTGTCACTTTTGAAATCACTTCTTTTCTTCCTCTTTAGTGCCGAATTTAACTTTCACCAAAAGCCTTCTCTTTCATTTTCTTTTTCTTTCTTTTTCATTCTACTTTTCTTTTCTCTTCCCCTCTCATAGCCGAAACCACAAAAGATCAAGCACCATTTTCTTGTTCATTTCTCCCTTTGGTAGAATGCATCTAAGCCCCAAAACTAATCTCCTTTCTCTTTGATCATTTCTCCTTTTCTTTTCTTTTCATTTTAATCCTCTCTTTTTTTCCCTCTTGTCAAAACTACAAAGGATCAAGAACCATTTATCTTCAATTTTTCACCTCTTTGGTTTAATGTGCATAGGTCTCTAAACCTATCCCTTTTCTTTTCTTTATCATCATCTTTTCTTTCCTCTCTCTTTTCTATCATTTCCATTATCTTTCTTCTTTCCTTCAAAATCGAAACCATCATATTGAAACCACCATTTCTTTTCTCTTTTGTTAAGGTAGAATCTTGAAGAACTCAAAGTAAGATTTTATCAATCATTTTCATCAATTCTTTTTACTTTAGCAAAATTAGAATCATGATCTTTTAATTTCTCTCCTAGGCCGAATCATTTGAAAAGATTTTTCAAAGATCTTTGTTGAAGACAACCTTTAAGTGACCATTCGAAATCATCAAGGTAAGGTTATTAATTTAGATCATACCGATTTATTTAGATAGATTATTAATCGATCGTTATTTTAGGGACGATTTAAGATCAACAAGATAGGTAAGAAAAGAGTCGTACGGAGTGTTTGGAAGAGAGGAGGTATTCCTTTACCATCAAACTTCAAACGAAGGGCAGTATCGGTGGTTAGAGACTTTCCACCGGGTTGTAGACCCTCTGCTAACGAGGATCAGTTATTTGAAGTAGTGCGTACAACCGAACCACTTTACGTTGGTGGAATATCGACGGGTTTTGATCCATCTAGTGGAGAAAAACCACAAATAACTCGTCATTCGAGAACTGAGGGTAAGGAATTAGATTTCGTCAATAATTACAATTTTATTA
The DNA here is from genome assembly GCA_025506655.1 of Gossypium rotundifolium. Taxonomy (NCBI): domain Eukaryota; kingdom Viridiplantae; phylum Streptophyta; class Magnoliopsida; order Malvales; family Malvaceae; genus Gossypium; species Gossypium rotundifolium. The sequence goes on along the minus strand of CP106727.1, from coordinate 152,629,049 downwards.
GCAATAGTTTATACTAACCAAGCGTGTTAATCGAATAGGTGTTGACGAGCGAGAGAGCATTGTTCTCACTTGTCACTAGGTGTGTAACCTTACATTAAAATTTCCATAGATCTATATTTTAAAAGTGATTTTTATGACAATATGTTTGTTTGTGGATACCAATCATTGGTATACAAAATTGAGTATGTTTACCCCAATATTCTATTTATTTTTGCTATATGCATAAATATGAAATGAAGTATGATTATATTATGTTTTGTGGGGTAAATAGCATGAATATATGATTTGATATGTATGTGCATGGGCATATGGGTATTGTTGATAAAGGAGGAAGTATTCTGGTGGTTTTACCACATTTCTGGTGACTTCGGTCACATATTTGACTCCGGTGACCTCGGTCACATATTTGAATCCCGGTGACTTCGGTCACATATGTGAATCTGGTGACTTCGGTCACGTATTTGAAATTTGGACTTCGGTCAGGTGACTTCGGTTACATATGTGAATCTGGTGACTTCGGTTACGTATTTGAAATTTGGACTTGATCGGTGACTTGGTCACATCTATTTTGGTGGCTTTGCCACAATATTATAAGGGCGATGTGCATGTTGACCGCAAAGAAGCGCCTTGATGGTGTGTAGCGGATGGAGGGTCGATTTAGTAATCCCACGTGTGTGTTGGTTGGTGCAGGTGGTGTGTAGTGGATGGATATTTAGGTGGGCGGGCTTGCATTTCATTTCATGTACATAACCATGTAATATTGAATGATTATTATTTGATCTGCTATAATATGGGCCTTTGGGCTAAATATGAGCTAAATGGGCCTTTGGGCTAAATATGAGCTAAGTGGGCCTTTGGGCTAAATATGAGTTAAATGGGCCTATGGCCATATGTGAAATTTTGGACTTAAAGCATATGATAAAATGGACCTTTTAATGTATGTGTTATACATTGAGTTTATGACTCACCCTTTTGTGGGATAAATTTTTCAGATAATTCATAGTACGATGGATCGAATTCACAAGGATTTCGAGGTGGCCAACGTCAGATCAAGTATTGTGGAGATTTCCAACTTAAACTTATTAATTTAAGTTTTATTACTTAGACTTTATTTTGGGTTTGCTATTTTTGTAATAAGGCCACTATAAACTACTTTCGGATCTTGTGTTTGGATTTATTTTAAATTCGCCATGAACAATTATCAATTAAATAACTAAATGGTTTTCGATAAATAATTTAAAAAGGTTTTGTCAAATATATATATATGTTTTAAGAAAATACAAATCAATTTTTCAACTAAGCCAACTCGATCTTTAAGTTACTCCGTTTTACTTAAAATCATCAAGTTTTCTTGAACAAAATGATATTCGCTAAAGTTTTACTCGAGGAACATACCAAATTCGGTTAGGCTTTTTAGGTCGGGTTTGAGGTGTTTCAGTTTGGTATCAGAGCCCAGTTTTAAACTCTCGGCCTTGGGTTTTGAAGCCCACAACGTTTTCAAAAGTTGGCTCAAATGACTTTTTGAAAGTTTTCTTAAGTTAAATGATTTTTATAAGAGCATGGCACTCGAGTTCTCGGCCCAGATCCATCAGGTATGTACTTTATCGATATGTGATATGTGTGATAGTTTAAACTTAAACTATACTTTAGAGACATGGACCTTAGGTGTTTGTGTGCTACTACGGAAAAACTGCTGAATATCTGTTTCATAAAACTTTCCTTTAATAAGAAGTGAAAAGACTCTAACACATAAGACTTTTTCGTAAAAACAGATAAGATACGTAGTAGACATGAGTTCTAGGGGACGTGGTCGTCGTGGACATGGAAGAGGAAGGATGACTGTTTTGGAACCAGTTCGATCTGGTCAAGGTTCCGAGAATGAAGCTCCGCCATCGGCTGTTGGGGTGGACTTTCAAGAACAAAATGAAGGAGGTGACGCAGTATCACAAGCCGTGCTGTGAGTTTTAGAACGTGTAGCAGAAGCTAGTTCTGGAAATGGGTCTCGAAAGTCGATGGTGAGACTAAGATCAAATGGAGCCGAGGTTTTCAGAGGAGTATCGGAGTAGCTCCTAATGTAGCTGAATATTGGTTGGAAGCGATCGAGAGGATCATGGATGATATAGACTGACCGATGAAGAGAAATTGAAAGGTGCTATTTCACTTCTCCGTGATGAAGCCTACCGGTGGTGGCTCACTATAAAGGAGAGTACCCTGTGGATCGTCGGATTGGGGGTATTTTAAGATTAAATTCAAGGAAAATATGTTGGAGCTAGCTACATCGACTCCCAAAGGAAGACATTTCGAATTTGGTCCAAGGAACAAGTCGATAAATGAATATGAAGCGAATTTTTACGACTTAGCCGTTATGCGGAGGGATAGTGGCTACGGAATATGAACGTGTATCGGTTTGAAGATGGACTTAGAGATGAGCTTGAGTGATGATTGCTCCACATCGTGAAAGAGACTTTACAATCTTAGTGGAAAGGGCAAGAATTGCGAAGAGGCTAAATGCATCGAGAGATGTAACCGGACAGAGGCCGAGCAAGAATAAGAGAAGCTTTGGGTCCTCGTGGTCGTCCGAGAATTTTGAAGAAATCAAGAAATGAAGGACCGCGAGGTCAGCAGATCGCCGGAGGACAAAATTGTACTTGTTCTCAATGTGGGAAAATACACTCGGAGAATGTTGGAAAAGACCCATGGATGTTTCAAGTGCGTTTGAAGGATCACATGATCAAGGGTTGCACGATGAACTCGAAAAGAATCGTCCAACAAGTCGGGGTGCTAATCAGGTGAAGCGGACACGGTGATAAGGGCCGTGGTCAAAATGGAAGGGTAATGGCTCGGTAGAGGCCGTGGAACTTCGAGAGGTAGTGGTAGCTCGAGGCGAGACAAATGTGTCGGTATATGCGGTTGTCGTAGAGAAGACGTTGGCCTTTTGATGTTATCACGATGCGTTCGATTTTTGGGTTGCCCTTTATTGCTTTAATAGATATAGGGTCAACTCATTCCTATATCGCTAGTGAAGTATCTGGGACTTTGCATGTGACTTCTGAAACTGTACCTAGGAAGATGACTGTACTTAGTCCTTTAGGACAGAGACAGAGAAATAGACAAACTTTTTAAGGAAGTGCCTTTAGAAGTTCAAGGGATACAGTTTCCGGCTGATCTAATGGAGTTGCCATTCAGAGAATTCGACCTAATCTTAGGCATGGATTGGCTTGTAAAGTACCGTGCAAATGTGGATTGTGCTGCTAAGAGAATGTCTTTAAGAACTTTTGATGACAAGGAAGTTGTAGTGATGGGCGAAAGACGGAACTACTTATCTAATGTAGTATCCGCTCTTAAGGCGAAAAAGATGGTTAGAAAGGGATGTGAAGCTTTCGATGTTAGTGAATGCTTTGGAGGCTAAGGAGACAAGCGATAATGAAGTCGAGACGGTGAAGGAATTTGTAGATGTTTTTAGGAAGAACTTCCGGTTTGCCTCCGGATCGTGAAGTAGAATTCGGGATAGATTTATTACGGAACGGCGCCGATTTCTATTGCTCCATATAGAATGGCAATCAAGGAGTTGGTTGAGCTTAAGGCTCGATTCGTGAGTTGCTTGATCGTGGATTCATTCGACCTAGTCTGTCTCCATGGGGAGCACGGTCCTATTCGTGAAGAAGAAGGACGGATCGATGAGGATGTGTATAGACTACCGGCAGTTGAATAAGCTAACCATCAAGAACAAGTATCCTTTGCCAAGGATCGACGACTTGTTCGATCAGCTTAAGGGAGCTGCGGTATTCTCAAAGATTGATCTAAGGTCGGGGTATCATCAGCTTAAAGTGAAAGAAGCCGATATCCATAAGACGGCTTTTTGAACTAGATATGGGCATTATGAATTTCTGGTAATGCCATTCGGATTGACGAACACCCCAGCTGTGTTCATGGATATGATGAACCGAATTTTCCAGCCCTACTTGGATCAGTTCATCGTGGTATTCATAGACGACATCCTGGTGTATTCTAAGTCTGAAGTAGAACATGATGAGCATCTCTGGATTGTGTTACGAGTTTTAATGGAGAAGAAACTGTACGCCAAATTCAGTAAGTGTGAATTTTGGCTGAAAGAAGTTGCATTTTTAGGTCATGTGGTATCTGCGGAAGGGATTAGGGTGGATCCTCGGAAGATTAAGGCTGTACTAGATTGGAAACCACCTAAGTCCGTAGCTAAGGTTCGTAGTTTCTTGGGTTTAGCTGGATACTACAGAAGATTCGTTGAAGGATTTTCATCGATAGCTGCACCTTTAATGAAATTGTTGAGAAAGGAAGTACCTTTCGTGTGGGCTGATAAGCAGCAAGAGAGTTTTGAGAAGCTCAAGAAAGTTTTGACTGAAGCTCCGGTTTTGATCCAGCCTGAGGCAGGAAAAGATTTTGTCGTGTATTGTGATGCTTCTCACACGGGATTAGGATGTGTTCTGATGCAAGGCGGAAAGGTAGTTGCGTATGCGTCTCGGTAGTTGAGACCGCACGAGGTTAATTACCCGACGCATGACTTGGAGTTGGCAGCTGTAGTCTTTGCTCTTAAGGTTTGGAGACATTACTTATACGGGGAGAAGTCAGTGATATATACGGACCACAAAAGTCCGAAATATCTCTTGACTCGTAAAGAACTGAATTTGAGGCGTGAAGGTGGATAGAGTTATTGAAAGACTATGGTGTTCCATCGAGTACCACCCGCAAGGCGAATGTGGTGGCGATTTCTAAGTTGAAAAGTGGTGTCGATTTGAGGCGATGTTTGCACACCTTAGTCTTTACGATGTGAAGCTTATTGGAAGAACTTCAGGTTAAGCCGACATGGTTAAGTCAAGTGAAAGAGAGGCAGTTAGTAGATGAAGATCTGAGTGAAAAGCTTGGCAGTACTGAGTGGGAAATTGGAAGATTTTGGTATTAATAAAGGTGGCGGGTATTGTGCTTCAAAGGTAAAGTATGTATGCCAAAGGATCAAGAGTTGAGGCAAAAGATACTTCAGGAATCGCATGGTAGCCCCTATGCTATGCATCCTGGAGGAAATAAATTATACCAAGATTTACGAGATCAATTTTGGTGGCCTGGACTTAAGCGAGAAGTTACGGAGTTTGTAGGAAAGTGCTTGACGTGTCAGCAAGTCAAGGCTGAACATCAAGTACCATCGGGATTGCTTTAGCCGATAAAGATTCCACAGTGGAAGTGGGAGAGAATCACCATGGACTTTGTTAGTGGGCTTCCTCTTACGCCTACTAAGAAAGACTCTGTATGGGTGATAGTGGACCGATTGACAAAATCTGCACATTTTATCCCAGTTCGGGTTGATTGTTCTTTGCAGAAATTGGCGAAGTTATATGTGGCTGAGATTGTGAGATTGCATGGAGTGCCATTGTCGATAATTTTGGACAGAGATCCGAGATTTATGTCGCGATTTTGGAAAGCATTGCATTAGGCTTTGGGCACCAGATTGGACTTCAGTACGGCATTTCATCCTCAGTCTGACGGTCAGTCTGAAAGAGTAATCCAAATCTTAGAAGATATGTTAAGGGGATATGTGATAGATTTCAAGGGAAGTTGGGAGGAATTCTTACCGTTGGCAGAATTTGCGTACAACAACAGTTTTCAATCCAGTATACGGATGGCACCGTATGAAGCATTATATGGACGGAAGTGTCGCACTCCTACGTGTTGGACAGAATTAAGGGAACGTCAGATTTTGGGTCCAGAGTTAGTGGCTGAATCAAGAAAAGGTTAAGATAATTCGGCTCGGTTAAAGGAAGCATCCGAGACAAAAATCATACGCAGATCTAAAGCGGAAAGAAATAGAGTATCGATGGGAGACCAAGTTTTCCTAAAGGTTTCACCTTGGAAAAAGTGATGAGATTTGGACGCAAAGGGAAACTAAGTCCCAGGTTCATTGGACCTTATCGGATTGTGAAGCGGGTCGGATCTGTGGCATATCAGTTAGATTTGCCTTCGAAATTGAAGCAAATGCACGATGTGTTTCATGTTTCAATGTTACGCCGTTACCGGTCAGATCCATCTCATGTAGTGCCAGTTGAAGAGGTGGAATTAAGATCAAACTTGTCATATGAAGAGGAACCAATACAAATTCTGGAACGAGATGTAAAGGTTTTACGGAGAAAGTCGGTTCCTCTCGTCAAGGTATTATGGCGTAATCATGGATCAGAAGAAGCTTCGTGGGAACCGGAGGAAGCGATGCGACAGCAATACCCTCACTTATTCCAGCCAGGTAATTTTGAGGACGAAATTATTTTAAGGGGGTAGAACTGTAACATCCTGATAATTAGGGGTTATGCATCTTACTTAATTGAATGAAGTTGCATGCTTAATTATTATTAAGTGTATTTTTAGAAGTTATTTGAGCTTCATTAATTAAGAGCATGCTTAGTAAAACTTTAATTCCTATTAATTAGAGAGAGAGCTAAGCAAGTTAGGCCTTAAAAATTAATGATAAGAGGATTTAGCATGAATTGAGTAATTGGCAAGGTGGTTAAGATGCATGGATGTGTACTTGAGGAGTGAGGTTCGAATCTCCTAGCTAGCATAAGGGAGGATTTTATTTTTTTGTTTTCTTTCTATAAGTGTCGGCCAAGAATGTTCTAGAGTGGATGAGTGTTCTCTTAATTTTGGCTATTTGACCAAGTGAAAAAGGAAGCTAAGAAACTTATGGTATGGAATCATAAGTTGATGATAAGATGAGGGGGGCAAAAGGCATAAGTTTGGGCAATGTTTTGGGAGTGTGTTCATGGTCATTTGACCATGAACCTAGACGGCATGAAGGGTTAAGGGAGTGGTTTAATTGTGTAGCAAATTTTGGATATGATGGGGAAGAAACAAGGAGGAAAAAGGGGGATGATGTCGGCTAGGTTGACCGAAAATTTAATGTAGCCATTAGGGGGCTAGTTGGCCAACAATCCTAGCAAAGTGTCCATCTTTTCTCCCTTCTCCAAAACCTTTCCCCTAAACCGAAACTATCATTGGCATTTGGTACAAGTTTGCTTTGTTTTGGCATTGGTATTTTTGACCAAATAGGTACCTTTTCCTCTCAAAATTTTATCTCTCTTTGATGCCAAAATATTGTCACTTTTGAAATCACTTCTTTTCTTCCTCTTTAGTGCGAATTTAACTTTCACCAAAAGCCTTCTCTTTCATTTTCTTTTCTTTCTTTTTCATTCTATTTTTCTTTTCTCTTCCCTCTCATATTTGAAACCACAAAAGATCAAGCACCATTTTCTTGTTCATTTCTCCCTTTGGCCGAATGCATCTAAGCCCCAAAACTAATCTCCTTTCTCTTTGATCATTTCTCCTTTTCTTTTTCTTTTCATTTTAATCCTCTCTTTTCTTTCCCTCTTTGCCGAAACTACAAAGGATCAAGAACCATTTATCTTCAATTTTTCACCTCTTTGGCCGAATGTGCATAGGTCTCTAAACCTATCCCTTTTTCTTTTCTTTATCATCATCTTTTCTTTCCTCTCTCTTTTCTATCATTTCCATTATCTTTCTTCTTTCCTTCAAAATCGAAACCATCATATTGAAACCACCATTTCTCTTCTCTTTTTGTTAAGGCCGAATCTTGAAGAACTCAAAGTAAGATTTTATCAATCATTTTCATCAATTCTTTTTACTTTAGCAAAATTAGAATCATGATCTTTTAATTTCTCTCTAGGTCGAATCATTTGAAAAGATTTTTCAAAGATCTTTGTTGAAGACAACCTTTAAGTGACCATTCAAATCATCAAGGTAAGGTTATTAATTTAGATCATACCGATTTATTTAGATAGATTATTAATCGATCGTTATTTTAGGGACGATTTAAGATCAACAAGATAGGTAAGAAAAGAGTCGATGCGGAGTGTTTGGAAGAGAGGAGGTATTCCTTTACCATCAAACTTCAAACGAAGGCGAGATCGGCGGTTAGAGACTTTCCACGGGTTGTGGACCCTCCGCTAACGAGGATCGGTTATTTGAAGTAGTGCGTATAACCGAACCACTTTACGTTGGTGGAATATCGGTGGGTTTTGATCCATCTAGTGGAGAAAACCACAAATAACTGCTGTTCGAGAACCGAGGGTAAGGAATTAGATTTCTCGTCAATAATTACAATTTTATTAGCAATAGTTTATACTAACCAAGCGTGTTAATCAAATAGGTGTTGACGAGCGAGAGAGCATTGTTCTCACTGTCACTAGGTGTGTAACCTTACATTAAAATTTCCATAGATCTATATTTTAAAAAGTGATTTTATGACAATATGTTTGTTTGTGGATATCAATCATTGGTATACAAAATTCGGTATGTTTACCCCAAATTGCATTTATTTTTGCTACATGCATAAATATGAAATGAAGTATGATTATATTATGTTTTCCGGGGTAAATAGCATGAAAATCGATTTGATATGTATGTGCATGGGCATATGGGTATTGTTGATAAAGGAGGAAGTATTCGGTGGTTTTACCACATTTTCGTGACTTCGGTCACATATTTGACTCGGTGACTTTGGTCACATATTTGACTCGGTGACCTCGGTCACATATTTGAATTCCGGTGACTTCGGTCACATATGTGAATCTGGTGACTTCGGTCACGTATTTGAAATTTGGACTTTGGTCAGGTGACTTCGGTCACATATGTGAATCCGGTGACTTCGGTCACTTATTTGAAATTTTGACTTCGGTCAGGTGACTTCGGTCACATCTGTTTTGGTGGCTTTGCCACAATATTTTAAGGGCGATGTGCATGTTGACTACAGCAACTGCCTTCGATGGTGTGTAGCGGATGGAGGGTCGATTTAGTAATCCCCACGGTGTGTTGGTTGGTACGGGTGGTGTGTAGCGGATGGATATTTAGGTGGGCTGGGCTTGCATATGTACATAACCATGTAATATTGAATGATTATTATTTGATCTGCTATAATATGGGCCTTTGGGCTAAATATGAGCTAAATGGGCCTTTGGGCTAAATATGAGCTAAGTGGGCCTTTGGGCTAAATATGAGTTAAATGGGCCTATGGCCATATGTGAAATTTTTGGACTTAAAGCATATGATAAAATGGACCTTTTAATGTATGTGTTATACATTGAGTTTATGGCTCACCCCTTTTGTGGGATAAACTTTTCAGATAATTCATAGTGCGATGGATCGGTCGCAAGGATTTCGAGGTACAACGTCAGATCAAGTATTGTGGAGATTTCCCAACTTAAACTTATTAATTTAAGTTTTATTACTTAGACTTTATTTTGGGTTTGCTATTTTTGTAATAAGGCCACTATAAACTACTTTCGGATCTTGTGTTTGGATTTATTTTAAATTCGCCATGAATAATTATCAATTAAATAACTAAATGGTTTTCGATAAATAATTTAAAAAGGTTTTTGTCAGTAATATATATATATATGTTTTAAGAAAATACAAATCTATTTTTCAACTAAGCCCAACTCGATCTTTAAGTTAATCCGTTTTACTTAAAATCATCAAGTTTTCTTGAACAAAACGATATTCCGCTAAAGTTTTACTCGAGGAACATACCAAATCCGGTTAGGCTTTTTGGGCCGGGTTTGGGGTGTTTCAGATCGACCTGGATAAAGCCAAGGCTATACAGGAGTTGCCTCCGCCGCACACTCAAAATGAGGTCCGAGGTTTCTTAAGGAGATTAAATTACATTGCCCAATTCATTTCACAACTAACCAATAAATTAGTCCCCATATTCCATCTCCTTAAGAAACAAAACCAAAGTGTATGGGACGAGGAATGGTAGAAGACTTTTGACAAGGTCAAACATTACTTGTCCAATGCCCCAGTGCTGATACCACCTAGCGCAGATAAGCCACTGATATTGTACTTGGTAGTGTTTGGGAATTCTATGGGATGCATGCTTGACCAACATCATGAGTCAGGGAGGAAAGAAATAATGATATATTACCTCAGTAAAAAATTTATTGAATGTGAGACGAGATATTCGCCAATAGAGAAGTTGTGTTGCACCTTAATCTGGACAACCTGGAGACTGATATAATACACATTGTACCATACAACTTAGTTCATTTCAAAAATGGATCCTTTAAAGTACATGATGGAGTCGACTGCTTTGAATGGAAGAATGGCCTAGTGGAAAATTTTTCTCTTCGAATTTGATATAATCTATGTGAACCAGAAGGCAGTAAAAGGGAGTGCAATAGCTGATTTTCTAACTAGTAGAGCTCTAGAGGATTACAAGCCTTTGAACTTTGAATTCCCGAATGAAGATATGATGTATGTTGCAACCACTGAAGAAGGTGCTCCAGAAGAACATCCCTAGAAGTTAAATTTTGATGGGACCTCAAATGTCATGGGTAACAGAATTGGGGTAACCTGGTATCCCCAGATGGAGATAATTATCCTTTTACCAGTAAACTTCATTTTGATTGCACAAATAACATGGTAGAATGTAAACCATGCATCATGGGTGTCCGTGTAGCCATAGAATGCAAGATCAAGGTACTAGAGGTATATGGGGATTTTTCACTAGTGATCTGTCAACTTAAAGGTGAATGAAAGACGAGAGATATCAAGTTGATTAATTATCAAAGGCTGGTCCTTGAGTTAATTGATCGTGTCAAATAGTCGAGTTTTAAAATTTATAAAAAGAATGATCGAACCTGTAGACTAACTATGATAACGATAGAGGCAAGTGCACCTATCGAACAGTAGTATAGTTTAGGCAAGAATATCTTATCGAACCCAAGGGAACCTAAAAGTACTACTACTCACTTTCTTTCTATTATTTAGCCTGAAATATGGAGTGATTGGTTGATTTATCTAATACTAAATGAAACACTTAAACTAAATGCAAAGACAAAAGAATGAATTGGAGAAAGACTTTAGGAAAACTCAGTTGATGAAGTCGATACCCTCAGGAAGAATCCACCTATGACTTCACTTATTATTTATTCCCCAAACCATATGATTTCTTTACTTAGCTTGATCCGTGAGACTCCCTAACCTATATTAAACCCTCTCTCGAGGCGAATAACATCTGACCTTAGGTTAATTAGTGGAACTCTCATTCTCTTATAATAACCCCCTAAGGAAGTAGTAAATCAATCAATGGATTCCCATATTAGGTTTCACCCTAATCTGACAAAATCTCGTAACCCTATCTCTAGGCGCCTGATCAACTCTGCTCAATTATGCTAGATCTACTCTTAGGCAAGGTCTATTCCTCCTCCACCTAAGCACATCAGATTAAATTAAGCAACATAATTAAGAACAAACTAAGTACTTATCATATAATTTAGAAATCAAAAACAAAATCCATCATAGGTTTCATCCCTTCGTGTATCCAAGGGTTTAGTTCATAACTAAATAAGAAAACATCTCAAGAGAAAAGATAAAACAAAACATAAGAAATCCCTAAAACTCCCTAAAGGAATTTGAAAGAGAGATCCTCCGTCTTGAATAGAGTTCCAGCTTCTTGAGAAGGATCAACTGGCTATCTTCAAGTGATTCCCTGAAAGCTTCGGCAAAAGCCTCTGCTAAAACCGTCCTTCTTGAATGCTGCCTTGGGTTGTTTATATAGTCTTTTGGGATGCTTTACTTGGCTCTTAAGTATCCTAATTAAAGTAGAATTCCTCCTAGGATGTTTAAGTTGACTTAGGAGAATGTTCCTTTGGCTTCAAGCATCCAATTTCGAATGAAATTGCTCATTCTCGTGGCAGGGGCACGCCAATGGCACACGCCCGTGTAATTCAGGGTTGGGCCGTGCCTTGATTCTGTCATTTTGGGCACGACCGTGTAAGTCGGGATTCAGGTCGTGCTTCAGGTCTGTCGATTGGGACACAGTCATGTAGATCGCTTGCCACGCCCGTGTGTGATAATGAGATGATGCGCGGTCGTGCAACTAGTGAGTTAGGCCGTGCTCTAAGTAATCGGTGAGACACGGTCGTGCAGGCTTTGTGCCAGGCCATGTTGATTTCTTGCTAAGGCTAAATTGCTCCGTTTTAAGGTGGTTTAGTGTTCTTTTTATCCTCGGGTGCTTTCCTGAGTATATGACATGAAAAAAAGGATTACAAGCACCTTTTGTATAAAATCAAGGGCTAAATCATCAAAAAGCATACTAAATGTGGGATTAAAATATGTTACTTTTATGGTTTATCAAATACCCCCACACTTAAGCTTTTGCTTGTCCTCAAGCAAAATTCTCAACTTACAATTAGAACGAACTTTCCATAACTTACAATATTCATCAATCATGCCTCATCATAATTCATAGATAATTTATACATAGATAATTCAACTCAAAGAGCCCTAAAGATTCAAATGAGATAAGTCATGATTTTGTAGCATGAAAACATAGGTGTCTCCCCTTATCTAAATAATTACGCTTGATTCAAAACCGACAAGGACTGACATCCTCACTAAAGATTCACTCAAATCACTCAAAGGTGTTTAAGGTTCACAATAAGGCACTCAAGAGTCGAACCTGAAAAGTTAATCCCATAGGCTTGCCTGAAAATCAAATCTCCACCACTATATATGAGATGATACACAAATCAAAAGGTCTTTATTAGGGTTGTAACGGGGCTAGGGTTAAAGGTGTGGATACAGGCTGAATTAAAAGGTTAGAATCGAGATTGACTTGACAAATTACCTAACTAGAAACAATGAACTAATATAAGTACTTACATCAATTGAAAGCCAATAATACCTACTATTGATAATTACTCTATAATAACGAGTATTTCCCTCACTTGAAATTTGATAATACTTTAATCTGAGTTTTCCTTCGACAATTGGAGTTTAAATGCTCTAAGCTCTTTTGTATACTACTAATATTGAAAACTTGGATTTTTTAAGAACAAACTAAAATATTACATCATAAATAATAAATGTAACTACTGAACTAATATAATTCGATAATTTAATCAAATCAAACCTCGATTAGAGGGTAGTCAAAAAAATGGTGATAACAAATTCAAAGGGATTTTGAGTTAATATTAGTGGGTGAGTCAATAAAAAGGTTATTAGGATTCAACGGGCTTCACTAGGGGTTAATCTGTATGGGTAGGCTTTTTAGTGGAGTGAACGGGTTAAAACCTAGGTGCCTTTATCATCTCAGTATATCAAATCATTAATGTGGCCTCGACATGTATAAACGAGGCAAGTTCTAGAATAACAGTTCAAAGTTGACACACTCATAATTAATAAAGTGAGCACGAAAAAGAATATATGCTCTATAAGGCTCAAAATCTCACAAAAATTATGGTGTTTTTTACCTCAATCCCTGCAAATTTCAAACTTCAAAGTAATACTCAAATTCAGTTCAACGACCTATTAATTTTTAATTTTTAGAAAGTAGACTTATCATGCTCGATTCTCTAGTATCCTTCAGATTTAATCATCAGTGCACAATTAACTATGGCTTACTCTAAAACATATCAATAAAAATCATACATCATTAGAAATTTTATCCTAATTAGTAATATGAGAAAAATACTTTGAACAAGACTAAATTCAGATTTTGAGAATAATGCAAAAAGTCGTACTTTTACCCCCACACTTAAGATGTACATTGCCTCAATCTACAAAGATAGATAAACAATTATGTAATAATAAAATCAAAGAGAAGGGAGAAGTAACACTTCCTGAATTTTGGATGAAGTCTATGAAAAGAGACCGGATAAGATTGGAGGTGAACATGGGGAAGCGTCTCGAAGCTGTTTGAAATTGAATCCTCGAAGTAGCCGGCTTGGTTTTATTGCATCCTAAGCTAAATCTAAATATCAAAAAGAATAAGAAGAAGAAAATAAAATAAAGTAAAGTAAAACATAATGATGAAATAAAAAAAACAAAAATAAATAATGGAAAATGAAAGACAACTAGAAAAATGAGGAATAAGGTTTAAATAGAGATATAGCCCGTGTTTTGGGATTTTGAATTTTGAATGCATTCAGGGTGTTCGGGCATGGCCATGGGTGTCGTGGCACGGCCATGCCTTTCTTCACACGGTCATTTAATACGGGCATGCTCCTCCTGTGTTTGATAAGTCAGAATGTTGGAACAGTTGAAAGGCACGATCGTGTTTAGCCCGTGCTTGACAAGTCAGTAACCTCGCACGGGGCGTCGACACGGGCGTGGACTATTATTGCCACCCGTGTTGGGAAAAAAATTTCTATGTCGTGCATGACTACTAGCACGCCCATGGTTCATCCCTTGGCTTCCACACGACCACAGGCACGCCCGTGTGTAGGGCTGTGTAGCCTAGAAATATGCTCTTTGGTTAGTTTATGGTTAGGTGCTAAAAAGAAAAAGAAAAGAGAAAAAAGTAAAAAATAAAAAAATGTAAAAATAGGGTTAGTGCTCGGGTTGTCTCCCGAGAAGCGCTAGTTTATAGTCTTAGCTAGACTTTACCTCTCATTCGTATGGTCATGGTGGTTTGAGGAGGTGAAAATCCTTTCTCATGCGATCACTTCGGTTATGATATAGTTTAAGTCGAGTAATGTTTATCTCAAAAGTGTCAAATTTAGGATTGCTGACCTCAACTATGCCGTATAGGAAGACATTTAGTACCTCAAAAGTGATTTCTTCGTTTGTCTTGAGGTCTGAATTGGTGATTCGAGGTCTTCCTTATTCAACAATACTTGATCTCCTAATTTGAAGTGATTCATTGTTCCTATCACTCGTCTGGGGTTCCTTCGTTTCACTTCGATGCGGTTCTGTTCCTCTTTGATTTGTGTTTCCTGCTCTTTTAGTTTGTCAACCTTAAGGCTTTGTTCCTTATGTATTTCTTCTTTGTTGGCACGAGGTCTAGGATCTAGCTCAGCTAAGTGATTTCGTGATGCTTCCTGTAAAGAAGGTTGAACCAAATGATTATCAATAGAATTAATATTCATACCTTTATTACTCAATGTCCTAGCTGAGTTAAGAGCTTGAAGAGTGATTGTTTCGTCATCTACACGAAGTGTGAGTTCACCAAATTCTTCCTCTGTGTGGTCTTTTTTTATTGCATCGGGATATGGCACTCGAGGTTGGTACTCTATAATTGCCAATTTTGGCAAATCATGGCACACCTCAACCTTATCTTTTCTTACCATAGGTTCTTCCCTTGGGTTTGGTTCCACAACAATTCACTGTTATGAGCTTGTACGGCTTGGGGCCCATGATTCGGCTCAAGTTTGTAGCCTTGTGGTGTTTCCTGTGGTGAAAGTTGAACAATTTGATTATCAACTGAATTTACTTTCTCACCTTCATCACTTGATGTCCTGGCCGAGTCAAAAACTTGTAGACTGATTGATTTGTCACCTACGCGAAGAATTAGTTCTCTTGTACCAACATCAATTTTAGTCTGGCAGTTGCTAGAAAGGGTTTTCCTAAAATTAAAGGGATCGTGTTGTCCTCATCCATGTCTAAAATGACAAAGTCTACTGGGAATACAAATTTATCAATTTTGATTAGAACATTTTCTATTATACCCCTAGGAATTCTTATAGTTTTATCAGTTAATTGAATGCTCATCCTAGTTTATCTGGGTTTCCCTAGACCTAGTTGTTTAAACATTTTGTAAGGCATAACATTGATGCTTGCCCTAAATCCGCTAACGCATTATCAATGGATATACTACCAATTAAACATGGAATTGTAAAACTCCCTGGATCTTTTAATTTTTGTGACAGTTTATTTTGTAGAATTGCTTGAGCACATTGCGTTTAGCTCCATGTGGTGCTCTTCGTCTAATTTGCGTTTGTTGGTCAAGAGCTGTCTTAAAAATTTCCTCGCGTCTCGCATCTGAAAAAGAGCTTCAAGGAGAGAAAAGTTAATATGTACTTTCTTTAAGAGTTTAAGAAACTTATCGAACTATTCCTCTAAATCGTCTCTTTTCATTGCTTCAGGATAAGGTATGCGAGGTTGGTACTCTTTGATTACCAGTTTCAGCTTTTCTTGTGTTACCTCTACCTTACCTTCGTCTACCTTGGCTTTTTGTATTGGATTGGGTTCATCTAACTCCTTACCGGCATGGGATGAGATGGTTTGAATTTGCTCATTTGGTTTAATCTCGGTGTTACTTGGTAGACGTCCTTGTTGACGTTCAAAATCAGCTTTGTGAGATGTCCCACTGACCTAGTAAGTTCTCCAACTTGATTCTCGATCCCTTTGATCGATTTTTGTTGTTCATCAAGTGCTGCTTCAGTCTTTTGGAAACGAGAATCTGTTGCTGCCATGAATTTCGTTAGCATCTCTTCAAGATTTGGCTCCTCCTCTTGTTGGTGTGGTGGTTGTTGAAAATCTGGAGGAAGTTTCAATCTTTGGCTATTTTGATCATCCCATGAGAAATTGGGATGGTACTTCCAACCTGCATTATAAGTGTCACTATAAAAATTATTTTGATATCTAGAATAGTTACTTGTATAGTGAGCTTGCTCGTTTTCCATGCCATATCCGTAGGGTGGGTACTCAGGATTCGCCACGCCTCCTAGATTCAAATCATATTGTATTTCTGGATGTACCTGTGAGGGACTAAACCAATCATCAATTTTTTTATTCATCATCTCTAACTGATTAGATAACCTGGTGACCACGTCGAGGTTGAAGACACTAGCTGCTTTAGTAGGAATTGCCCCCATGCCTTGCCACTGATAATTATTCAGTGCAATCTTATCCATAGACTAAAATTTTCTACTCAAAGCAAAATAGAGGAAAAAATTAGCAAAGTAAAAAAATTAAAAGTAAAAATAATAATAAAATAATAATAAATTGTAAAAAAAAAAATTGGCTCAAGTAATAGAAATAGAGCTTTCTTAATATTTTAGTGTTCCCCGGCAATGGCGCCAAAAACTTGATCGTGTCAAACAGTCGAGTTTTAAAATTTATAAAAGGAATGATCGAACATGTAGACTAACTATGACAATGATAGAGGCAAATGCACCTATCGAACAGTAGTATAGTTTAGGCAAGAATATCTTATCGAACCCAAGGGAACCTAAAAGTACTACCACTCACTTTCTTTATATTATTTATCCTGAAATATGGAGTGATTGGTTGATTTATCTAATACTAAATGAAATACTTAAACTAAATGCAAAGACAAAAGAATGAATTGGATAAAGACTTTAGGAAAACTCAGTTGATGAAGATGATACCCTCAGGAAGAATCCACCTATACTTCACTTATTATTTATTCTCCAAACCATATGATTTCTTTACTTAGCTTGATCCGTGAGACTCCCTAACCTATATTAAACCCTCTCTCAAGGCGAATAACGTCTAACCTTAGGTTAATTAGTGGAACTCTCATTCTCTTATAATAACCCCCTAAGGAAGTAGTAAATCGATCAATGGATTCCCATATTAGGTTTCACCCTAATCTGGCAAAATCTCGTAACCCTATCTTTAGGCGTCCGATCAACTCCGCTCAATTATGCTAGATCTACTCTTAGGCAGGGTCTATTCCTCCTCCACCTAAGCACATCAGATTAAATTAAGCAACATAATTAAGAACAAACTAAATACTTATCATATAATTTAGAAATCAAGTAACAAAATCCATCATAGGTTTCATCCCCTTCAGGTATCTGAAGGGTTTAGTTCATAACTAAATAAGAAAACATCTCAAGAGAAAAGATAAAACAAAACATAAGAAATCTGGATGATCCTGGCATCTTTGGTGGCGGTGATTGTGTTTTCTATGGGCATGGTGGAGTGGCTACCGAAAAGAAATTTGCTAGATGAAAAAATTGGGTAGCCTGTGAAGATATAGCCAAGAGATCTAGAGAAATAATAATATACTAATAATATATTTAAAGATTAAGGAAATAAAAAGAAGGAGACTAAGAAGAAAACCGAAATTGAAAGAAAAGACTAATGGACTAAGGAGTCCTTATTGTTGGATGGTTTCATGAAGTGGGTGTGACTTCGAAGGCTATGGCGTGTGATTCCCTAGCAGCCTTTAGAACCTAAAACCAAGAAACTAATATGAAATAAATTAAATCAAGCAGAAAAGAAGTATAGATAAGGAAAATAAAGGAGACGAGAAAAGAAAAATAGAATTGAAAAGGTTTCGAAAACCCTTGGCGTGTCAATTAAGTGAAGCTGCCGGCATGAACTCATGTTGAGGTCTCTTCTGAGGAGACGATGCTTACGTTTCTTCGGCATGATCTTTGTGTTGCTCAAGAGTCTTGGACCTTTTCTATGAATAGGAAGAAAAATTTGAAAGAAAAGAGAAAGAAGGAATAAGAAAGAATATGAAAAAAGAGGAAGGGCTGTGGGGATTTAAATAAGATTTCAAATCTTGCACGTTCCCACGCCCATGTACCGAGGGTGTGTCGATTCATACGGCCGTATCGCACGGTCGTGTTGTGGGGTATGTTGTTCTTCCACGCCCGTTTTGTTGGGTTGCACGCCCATTCCTAAAAGGCCAGGATGTGAGCACGGATGGACTGCACGGGTGTGGTCTTTCCGTGCTCAATAAGTCAATGTCTTAGCACGGTTGTGAGGCACGGCCATGCTATTATTGTCAGTGCCCGTTCTGTGGGTGGTTGGATCCGTGACGTTGGGGAGGGTGGTTGGACTAACTTGCACAGCTCTGCTCTATCAGTGTGGTGGTTCTGGTGGTCCACACGGCCACGGGCACGGTCGCGTGTAAGGCCGTGTGGCACTGAAACTGATCTTTTTTTAGATGTGGAGAGAGAAGAGAAAAGGAAAGAAAAGAAAAAAAATAATTTTGAAACATAAAAAGTGTTAGTGCTCGGGTTGCCTCTAGAAGCACTCGTTTATAGTCTTAAGCTAGACTGTCCTAGACCTTGAAGATTTTAGGGAGGTTTAAAGGTTTGAATATTTTCCCTCTTACCGACAGTTTTATTTTCGTGACAAAGTTTAGGTCGAGAAGAGTTTACCTTGAAATTGCCAAACATTGGATTGTTTACCTCTACTATTTCATGTGGGAAAGCATCGTGTACCTGAAGGAGTATTTTTTCCTTTTTCTTCAGTTCTGTTAAACTGATGTATGGATCGGCTTTATCTAACAGCACTTGATCTTCTATTTTAAAGTGATTTGATGTCCCTATGAGCTCTTCTGGTGGTTCCTTAGGTTTTACTTCGTGTGGATTCGACTTTTCTTTGGTGTGTATCTTCTGCTCTTCTAAATTGTTGATGTATAATTTTGTGTTGGCTCAGTTTTGATACTTTGTGATGTTTCCTGCGGTGAAGTTTGAATAATTTGATTATCTATTGAAACGACTTTCTTACCTTTATCTTCTGTTGTTTTGGCTGAGTCGAGAGCTTGAAGATTGACTGATTCATCTCCTACACAAAGTATGAGTTCTCCTATGGCAACATCAATTTTAGTCTTGGTAGTTGCAAGAAAATGTCTTCCTAAAATTAAAGGGATTGAATTTTCCTTATCCATGTCTAAAACAACAAAATCTACTGGGAAAACGAATTTATCGATTTTTACTAAAACATCTTCAATAATGCCCCTAGGAATTCTAACAGTTTTATCAGCTAGTTGGATACTCATCCTAGTTTGTTTGGGCTTCCCTAGACTTAGTCATTTAAACAATGCATAAGGCATGATGTTTATACTTGCCCCTAAATCAGCTAACGCATTATCAATAGTTAAACTACCAATTAAATATGAAATCATAAAACTCCCTGGATCTTTTAGTTTCTGTGGTAGTCTATTCTGTAGCATTGATGAGCATGTTGCGTTGAGTTCCACATGGTGCTCTTCATCTATTTTACGTTTGTTCGTCAAGAGCTGTCTTAAAAATCTCCTTGAGTCGGGCATCTGAAAAAAACTTCAAAAAGAGGTAAGTTAATGTGTAATTTTGTAACACCCTGGTTTAGGGGCTAGGTAATTTAAGTATAATTTAGGTGTTGGTAGGTTTTTGGGTGTGTTTGGAGGTGTTTTAGAGGTTTTAAGAATGCTCGGGTAAAAGGGGAAGGTTTAGGAAAAGTTTTAATTTTAGGTGTAAAAAGGGGAATTAGGGCAAGTAGGCTTTAAAATAAATTGGTGGAATTTAGGACACAAGAAAGGAGTTGGCAAAGTGGCATAAGGCGTTGCTTGGGGCTTGGGAAGGTGACGCCTAAGGGTAAGGTTCGAGTCTTGAGGCGATAATTTTGTGTTATTTTGTGCGTCAAGGAAATGGGCTAAGTATGCCTTAAAATTAATGGTGTGGCTTGGTGTACATGGAAGTTCGGTTATAAAGTGGCACTCATGCGCTACTTGGCTACGATGGAGAGCAAGTATTTGGTTCGAGTGGGAGCAATGAGATTTGGCGTTTTGTTTTGTTATTTGGTGATGGGTGAAGTAAAAATGAGTTAAGAATAAATGTCGGGCCTTATAGCATAAAAATCAAAGTGGCCGAATGGCACAAGGGCGCTTGGCTATTGGCTACCTCCAGTGTCCCGTGTTCGAATCAGAAAGCAAAGCAGTGGTTTTTCTTTTATTTTGCAAAGAAATGGGCAAAGGCGATGGACTGCACATGGAGTCTTCATGGACAAATTTGGTTGTGTTTCAAATTGTGGAAGATAAGGATGAGTTTTATTTTTTTTATTTTGTATTTTAAGTTGAAGGAGTGATAAGGGTTTGTTATTTTATTATTTTAGATAAGTGTAGAATTATTTTAGAATTAGTAAATAGGTGATAATGGTTGCTATTAGATTATTTTATTATTTTGAATTGGGTGGTATTGAGTGAATTTAGGAAAGAATTTTGGGTTTGGTGGAAGTCATGGCGAATGGGGGCCTTGGAGTGCTTGGTCGGCGTTGGAGTCTTCTAGGGAGGGGGTGCGAATGCTTTATATAGGAGAGCACCCTTTTGGAAATTCTTTTTCCTCTTTGAATCTCCAAACCGAAAGTGCACTCTCTCTTGTGCCAAATTTCTTCCACTATTCTCTTCCTATTACTTCCATTCTTCCAACCTTATTTCTTACTTTTCTTGACTAGGCGAAACCTTGAGCCTTTCTATTTCTCTCTTTATTTCACCAAAGCTTAAAGCCAAACCTTGTTCACCATTGAGTCTATTTTGTTCGTGATCGAGGCAAACTCCTTGAATCTCTCGCAGCACGTAGGTGGTAAGTGTACTTTTGTGATCAATCGATTTATGTACCCCTCCTGTAGTGGCCAAAACCGAATGGTTGGCCTTAGTGTGGGTTGGCCGAATGCTCTATAAACTATAAGTGATGTGTTTTTCTATTGTAGCCAACGCAAGGGAGCATTTAGGGGCTGTTCAGATTCGGTTACTCAAGGTAAGGGTTAGGTGCTATTCGGCCAAAGGGGTCCTCTTTTCATGGATTTTTGTTATAAACCATATTTGGCATTTGTGGTAACCGATTCTAACCTTGACCATTTAAGAGTTTTGGCAGTGATTAAGGAACTTCCGGGATTTCAAGACTTTTCCGGTAAGTAGGTTAAGTTTTAGATATTTGGTTTAAGTTGCGTATATTGATAATTAACGAAGTGTTCTGATTAAGTGCCGTCGATGGATGCGAGTGCCAGTCAAGAGGAGAAAGGGAAAACTCCCATCCCGAAGTTCAAGAAGAGATTGGTTTTTGCTGTACGAGATTGGCCACCGGGGTGTGGGCGTACAACGGAAAACGAAAGGTAGATAACGGTAGTCTCGCTAAACGATAGTGTCGGGATCGAGGGATTAGAGCTTCAGGTTATAAGGTGTGTGATTAACCCATCGATTTCCGGGTATATGATATGTATGCGATAGGTGTATGTGTTAAATATGTGTTAATAAGTGCAGTGACTATGTGAACCAGATACCCTTAAAGGGTATGTCGATAAATAGGTTAGTATCAAAACTGTTGAGATGTGGTTATTAATAAGTGTATGTGAGTATGTCTATGAATATGAATGTGTGCCTGAATATCATGTACATGCTTTATTCATTATGTCATTATATTATGTTACATGTGCATGGGTGGGTTGTTTAAAGAAGGTGCAGGTGTACTTGATGCGTGGTTGATGTCACTTTGTGCTACATCGTGGATTGGCGCCGGCCGAGGTCGCGTTGTGGATCTTTGCGATTTAGTTCGCGTGGTTACCTTGATTGATATGGGCTTTATGCCATATCGTGGCTTGATGGATTCTTGTGTGCTCCATCGTGGTTTGATGTTAGCTACACGCTACATCGTGGATGGCATTGGTTGCCTTTTTGGAGGGAAAAGGAGAGGGTGACTCGATAGTCCCCTGGTGTGTGGTAGGCTGGTTAAGGAGGTGTGTAGCAGATGGACCTTAGGATTGGGTTGGGTTTCATGTTGCATTGTTTTGTTATGAAATGATATGGAAATGGGCCAAGCCCAATATGACATGTGGATAGGTATGTTTTGGGAACATACGTGGAAATGGGCCAAGCCAGAATCGTGAATTAATGAGAAAAGGGCCTAGCCCGTGCTTGAATATGATTTGATTGTGGGCAAGCTGCATTGTGGTAATATCCATGTGATTATATTTTTATGTTACATTTGATAATTTGGGTTGATTTGTGGCTAACATGTGGGTGGATATCGGTGGTTTAATTACACATCGAGTCCGTGTGACTCACCCAATTATCTTCCTAACATTTCGTGTGATTCATGAGTTGGACCGGGTTGGAGAGGGAGCCGGTGGGCCATGCAGATAAAGATGTTTTAGTTAGTTTTAATCTTAAGTATTTGATTAAATAATGGTTGTAATAAAAGGCATCTTTATTTATTTTTGGGATCATTTTATTATCTTTTACTTTGGGTTTTATATTATACTTAGATATATTTTCTCCAAATGATTTATAATATAATAAATTATCATAAAGTTTTAATTCACATCTTTTATATCGAGCTTATATTATTAAATAATTTTTAATGGACACACTCTCCAGAAGTTAACAAAATTTTCAAGTTTTATTCTAAAGACAAAGATTTTCAACCGTCATTCCGCAGTGACATAACCAGATCCGGTCAAGGCTCGTGGGCCGGGTTTGGGGATGTTACAAATTTCTTTACAAGTTTTAGAAACTTACCAAATTGTTCCTCTGAATCATCTCTTTTCAATGCTTCGGGATAAGGTATTCGAGGTTGGTACTCTTTAATTATCGGTTTTTCTTGTGCTACCTCTATTTTACCTTTTTCTTCCTTGGTTTCTTGTACTGAGGTGGGCTTGTCTACCATTGTATCCTCTTGAGATGTGATGGCTTGTATATTTTCTTTTGGGTTTATTTCTGTGTTGCTTGGTAGACGTCCCTGTTGACATTCTGAAATAAGCTTTGTGAGATGTCCCACTGACCTAGTGATTTCCCCGACTTGTTCCTTGATTTCTTTGATCGATATTTCTTGGTTATCAAGTGTTGTATCAGTTCTTTGGGGATGGGCATCTGTGTCTGCCATGAACTTTTTCAGCATCTCTTCAAGACTCGGCTTCTTTTCTAGTGGATAAGGTTGATTTTGGTAATTTGGAGGAGGTTACTGCCTTTGATTTCCTTGTCCTTCCCATGAAAAATTTGGGTGGTTCCTCCAACCTGGATTGTAAGTGTTACTATAAGGATTATTATTAGATCTGAAATTGTTACCTATATAGTTTGTCTGCTCATTTTCTGCTCCTGGTTGATAAGATGGGTACTCAGAATTTGCCACATTCCCACTTGCTTCGCATTGCATGACTGGATGTACCTGTGAAGAACATAAATTATCAAGCTTTTTATTCATTAACTCCACCTGTGTCGACAGCATTGTCAATGCGTCTATGTTAAAAACTCCGGCTGATTTTGTCGGTTTAGCCCTTGTAATTTGCCATTGATAGGTGTTCAACGACATCTCCTCAATAAAATCGTAAGCCGCTTCAGGAGTTTTGTTGTTCAAAGTTCCACCAGCTGATGAATCAATCACTTGCCTAGTTGGAGAATTCACACCATTGTAAAAAGTTTAGAGTTGAAACCACAAAGGTAATCCGTGGTGTGGGCATCTCCTTAGGAGATCCTTGTATCTTTCCCATGGATTATATAATGTTTCTGCGTCGTTCTGCACAAAAGAAGATATGTCATTCCTAAATTTAGCCGTTTTGGCAGGTGGAAAATATTTTAAAAGAAATTTTTCGGTCATTTGATCCCATGTGGTGATTGACCCTCGTGGTAACGAGTTTAACCACTGCTTTGCTTTGTTCCTTAATGAAAAAGGAAATAACCGAAGACATATGGCATCATCAGAAATGCCATTTATTTTGAAGGTATCACAGAATTCTAAAAAATTAGATATATGAGTGTTTGAATCCTTATCCTGCAAACCATCAAATTGAACAAATTGTTGAATCATTTGTATTGTGTTAGGCTTTAATTCAAAATTATTAGCAGCTATAGCGGGCCTAACAATACTAGATTCTGCTCCTGTCAAATTAGGTTTAGCATAATCATACATAATACATAGAGTATTCTGTTCTTGCACATTTAGTAGGTTGTTCTCGTCCATCCCTTCAGTAGGATTGGATCTTTGCTGTTCTTCTCTTTGATAGTCTAGGGCTCGTCTAATTTCTCTGCAATTTCTGCGAGCAGTAGCTTCAATGTCACTTTTGTATTCTAATGGTCCTCTCGGTTTTCTTCTAGTCATAAACTAGAGGTACCTGCTATGAAAAGAAAGAAAGAAATTTAGAAAAAAACAAAAATATATGTATAAAAATAAGAGAAATTTAAAAATAAAGATAATGGCTAAAGTAATAGAAATAGAGCTTTCTTAATATTTTATGAGTCCCCGGCAACGATGCCAAAAACTTGATCGTACAAACAATGAAGTTTCAATATTTATAAAAGAGTGATCGAACTCAGATCGATCTGTGACAACGATAGAGGCAAGTGCACCTATCGAACAAAGAGTATAGCTCAGGCAGGAATATCTTATCGAACCCAAGGGAACCTAAAAGTACTACTACTCACTTTCTTTCTATTATTTAGCCCAAAATATGGAGTGATTGGATTATTAAACTAACGAAATACTTATACTATATGCAAAGACAAAATATTGAATTGGAGAAAAACTTTAGGAAAACTCAATTGATAAAGATGATACCCTCAGGAAGAATCCACCTATGACTTCACTTATTATTTATTCCCCAAATCATATGATTTCTTTACTTAGCTTGATCCGTGAGACTCCCTAACCTATATTAAACCCTCTCTCGAGGCGAATAACTTCTAACCTTAGGTTAATTAGTGGAACTCTCATTCTCTTATAATAACCCCCTAAGGAAGCAGTAAATCGATTAATGGATTCCCATATTAGGTTTCACCCTAATCCGACAAAATCTCGTAACCCTATCTCTAGGCGTCCGATCAACTCCGCTCAATTATGCTAGATCTACTCTTAGGTAGGGTCTATTCCTCCTCCACCTAAGCACATCAGATTGAAGTAAGCAATATAATTAAGAACAAACCAAGTACTTATTATATAATTTAGAAATCAAATAACAAAATCCATCATAGGTTTCATCCCCTCAGGTATCTGAGGGGTTTAGTTCATAACTAAATACGAAAACATCTCAAGAGTAAATAATAAACAAAACATAAGAAATCCCTAAAACCCCCTGAAGGAATTGAAGGAGAGATCCTCCGTCTTGAATGGAGTTCTGACTTCTTGAGATGGATCAACTGGCTATCTTCAAGTGATTCACTAAAAAATGAAAGCTTCGGCAAAAGCCTCTGCTAAAAGCCCCCCTTTAATGTCTGCCTTGGGTTATTTATATAGGCTTTGGGATGCTATACTTGGCTCCTAAGTATCTCCTTCAAGTAGAATTACTATTAGGGTGTTCGAGTAGACTTAGGAGTATGTTTCTTTGCCTCCAAGCATCCAAATCTGAGCGAAATTGCTCTTTCCCGCAGCAGGGGCACGCCCATGGCACACGCCCGTGTAAATCGTGGTTGGGTCGTGTCTCGATTCTATCATTTTGGGCATGGCCCTGTGAGTCAGGATTCAGGCTGTGCTTCAGGTCTGTCGATTTGGGCACGGCCATGTAGATCACCAGGCACGTCTGTGTGATCAATGGATGCTGCACGGCCGTGTGTTACGTAGTTGAGGCAATGCTCTAGGTAATTGGCGAGGCATGGTCGTGTGGGCTTTGGGCCAGGCCGTGTTGATTGCTTACTAAAGCCCAATTACTCCGTTTTAAGCCCGTTTTGTGTTCTTTTTATCCTTAGGTGCTTTCCTAAGTATAAAAATGAAAAGAAAGGATTAAAAGCACCTTTTTACATAATCAAGGGCTAAATCATCCAAAAGCATACTAAATATGGGGTTAAAATATGTTACTTTTATGGTTTATCACTATACCCTTGAAGTTGTAGTGGGTTGGAATGAAACTACGGTGGTGAATCTTATCTCTCTAAAGTTGCAGTGGAGTGAGATGAAGCAACAAATCTTATCTCTCTCAAGTTGTAATGGAGCAAGATGAAGCTACAAATCCTATATCCCTGAAGTTGTAGTGGATTGGATTGAAGCTACAATTTCTATACCCCTTAAGTTGTAGTGGGTTGGAATGAAACTACGATGACAAACTTATCTCCTTGAAGTTGCAGTGGGGCAAGATGAAATGACAAATCCTATATCCTTAAAGTTGCAGTGGATCAGATTGAAGCTACAATTTCTATACCCTTGAAGTTGTAGTGGGTTGGAATAAAATTACGATGGCGAATCTTATCTCCCTGAACTTGTAGTGGAGCAGATTGAAACTACAAATCTTTTCTCCTTGAAGCTACAGTGGAGCAGATTTAAGCTACAAATCTTATCTCCCTAAAGTTGCAATAGAGCAGATTGAAGCTACAAATCCTATACCCTTCAAGTTTCAGTGGAGTAGATTAAAGCTGCAAATCCTATACCCTAGAAGTTGCAGTGAGTCGGATTGAATCTACCATAATGAATCTTATCTCCCCCAAGTTGCAGTGGAGCAAATTGAAGCTACAAATCTTATCTCCCGAAATTGCAGTGGAGCAAGATGAAGCTACAATTCTTATACCCCTGAAGTTGTAATGAGTTGGAATTAAGCTACAACTACAAATCCTATACCCATGAAGTTGCAGTGGGTTGGATTGAATTTTATAGCAAATCTTATCTCCCTGAAGTTGTAGTGGAGCAAGATGAAGCTACAACTCCTATATCCCTAAAGTTGCAGTGGATCGGATTGAAACTACAATTCCTCTACCCCTAAGAATGTAGTGGGTTAGAATGAAGCTACAAAAACAAATCTTATCTTCTTGAAGTTGCAATGGAGCAAGATGAAGCTGTGATACTAAATCGTGCCTTCCTGAAGTTACAGTAAAGCAGATGTAGTAAAGTAGAGTAACCAATGGATGGAAAGAATGAGCTACTTGGAAAAGAGGAACACCAAAAAAGTCGAGATTCGATAGGACCACACAAAATTGGCCTTTCTTAAAGTCTTTGCTCCATTCCCATTACACGACAATAAGCAAAGAGGGGCAGCTGTAACAGTCAATTTTTCCCGGCCCAAATAACAAACAAATAAATAAATGGATAATAAAAGTCCACTAATTACAAGCCCAAATAGCCCGAATACAAAAACCCTAAAAGCCCGGAACATAAAAAATAAACAAAAACCCTAGTTCCCCTAAAGCCTCTAGCACCGCTCCCCCGCATACATGCCACCTGAGGTCTCTCCTCCTCCTTTGACCAAAATGGCAAGGCATGGCTCCCTAGCACCATTGACCTCACCACAAGCATCTGTAAAAGAAAAAAAAAACAAAAGAGGACAGAAACACAGAATGCAGAGAACGATAGAAAAGAAAAGAATAAAGAAAATAGTAGTATAACATAACATATTTGGCTATAAAAGCCACAATAGCCATGTAATTGTTTTTTACACAAGAAGCAATCAACTAGATTAAAAAAAACAATATACAAAAAAGAACAAGTTTCAAAAGAAAAAATGGTAGCATTTTTATTTATTTATTTTACTTTGAAGAAAAATAAAAAAAAAGAAAGAAATCTTACTTGCAAAATGCCGTCACGAGTCCCTTTCTTCTGACTCGAGAAGCCTCAGAACCTCTTGGGTTCCGTCGAGGGCCTCGTTGGAAAAGGGAGAAACCTTTCGGTTTCTTTTCCTTCGGTCGATCATCGGTTAAATTTTTGGGGATTTAAACCCTAGATCTAGATTCTACTCGAAGAGAGGGTCCAAAAGGATTTTTTACCGGAGGCAGTGGTTGTCGTCGCCGATGATCAGTGGCCGCGATAGACATGCGACGGCCCTTGGCCGGACAAGGGAGTGACTTGAGAGAAAAAAAGAATGAGGAATTTTTTTAAAACAGGTTGAAATGATTTTTTTAAATATTTTTAATTTATATAGACTTAGTAAAATGACGCTATTTCATAGTGGTTCCAAATGCCCCAAAACGACGCCATTTTGGGGACAACCCAATTGCCCGACCTAGATTCCCTAAGGATTCACATGTTTTCAATGGGAGGGTCTAATTGCTACTTTGACCATTCCACTTTTTTGCTATTTTTGAATTTCTTCTTACAATTTATTATTTTTACTTTTATTTTCGTCCTTTTATTTTGCTCTTGTGCAATTTGGTCCCCCTAACCCATTGATGATCCCTCTGGGAGTGACACGTGTAAATGGGGTTGGGATAATTGCCCTCCGAGTCCCTGTATTTTCCAATTTATCTTAATTCAATCCTTTATATTATGTTTCCTTGTAATTTAGATGCTAAATTTTGTTAGACTTTCAATTTAGTCCTTTGTTTCCCCTTTATTTATCTATTTTGCGATTTATAATTTAAGTTTCGCTTAAATTTCAATTTTATCCCCCATTTGGTTAATTTTGCCTCTTTATTTACTATATCACTTATTTTAGCACTTAAAATTTATATTATTTACATTTCATTTTATTTATACATTTTATTTTTTATTTTACCCTTGTTATTATTGTTATCATTATTTTATTTATTCATATTACTATTATGATAACAATTATGATATGATTATTGCTATTATTGTTATAAATCAATATTATTATCACTATTATAGTTGCATTATTATCATTATTTTTAACAAGGTATTTTTATTTAATTTTATTTGTTTACTTATTATCCTAATACCATCATTTCATTTTTACCCATATGGCTTTTTTTTTTTTTTTTTTGCTATCACCATTCCATGTATCATGTTTAAATATTTTTGTCCATTTTCATACTTTGCCCAAATAAGTTAAATGCACATCACTTTAAATGTTACATTCATTTTTACTCTATGCATAAAAAAGGAAAATTTTTAAAACCAAGGCAACGTTCTTTATTTAGAGATTCGAGAAGTTATGCCCTAACTTACGGGATTCGACTTTCTCTTTGGACCTAAATAACTGAACATCTTTTTAAGAACTAAAAACACATGAGATTTAAATAATAATTAAATAATGAGCAATCTTATTTTTGAGGATCCAAAATGTCGTGTCCTGACTTACGGAACATGACCTTCTTGTTTCGGTTACCTCAAGATAAGAAGGCCTTTTACATAAGTTTTAAATTAGTTAAGTGATTTTAACAGAACATCATGCAAAGAGGGATCGTATTTTAATTCAAATTTTTAACTTTCAACACTAAGACATCGAGTAATCAATTAGGTACCAATTTTGGGCGTTATGAGGGTGCTAATCCTTCCTCATATGTAACCGATTCCCGAACCCATTTCCTGGATTTTTGTAGACCAAAAATAATTTTAATAAATCTAATATGTTATCAAAATAGCAAAACTTTGAGGTGGTCCGATAATTAAAAAAGATTGGTGGCGATTCCATCTTCGTTTTTAAAATAAAAGCTCTATTTCAAAAAGGATTCGACAAAGTAAGTATAAGAGTTATCGTCTCTACATGGACTGTATATGTTAATCAATATTTTGCAAAATTAATGTTTTACAATTTGGTGAGAAACACAATAATTTTGAGTGTT
The DNA here is from genome assembly GCA_025506655.1 of Gossypium rotundifolium. NCBI lineage: Eukaryota > Viridiplantae > Streptophyta > Magnoliopsida > Malvales > Malvaceae > Gossypium > Gossypium rotundifolium. The sequence continues at coordinate 152,599,123 of CP106727.1, read as the reverse complement.
GGATATAAAAATAAATAACTAGATGCAAAATGATCCTTAATGCAAATTAACCTAAGCGTAATTAATTAAAATGGATGAGATGAATTTAGCAGCAAAATTCACAAGATTTCAACAACGATAACATGAATAGTCTAGAATAATTACATCATTTGACTTGGTTCATTCTTATCATGCTCACAATGTTTCAAAAAATATTTCATGGCAACTCGATCTTTCATGAACTTTTTGAAACCAGTATTAAGTCCTTTCAGAATCTTTTACTTAGAAAAACATGCATACTACCATGATCATATTTAACGAAGGGTTTATTAGATTTTATGTGAAGTAACAAGGATGGATTAGGTTTGAAACAATTTAATCACACAAATCTAAAAGTTATGCATGGTAATAGAGCTCTCTTGAGTTATTATGAACCTTCAATTTAATCGGACTAGGATCTAAATTAAGCATGCACCTTTCAATTATTGCTTCTATTAATCGTCATCTTGCTAGGATTGATCAACTAATTCTAATGCATTCAATCATATTTTAATGAATAAAATACATGCATGATTTTAATTGAAAATTGATCAATGAAATACATCAAATTAATGTAATCATTCTAGCTAAAAAAAATTAAGCTAACATTGTTAATGAAAAAAATCAAAGCAAATTGTAAATATATTGAACAACAATAAAGATTAAGGAAGAAGAAACTCTGAAGTAATTTCGGCAATCCTCCAAAAATTGATCGTGGTGGCTTCTTTCAATCCTCGTGATTGCTCCTTCATAAGATGCTCCTAAAAGTGGCCAATCAAACTCCCCCACACTAAATTCTCTGCTTGTCCTCAAGCAAACACCAAACATGCAACAAAAGATGACCCTTGAGCAATGAATTTATTTGACAATTGCTGAATGGCCATGCACCTTGAGCAATGAATTTATTTGACAATTGGTGGATAGGCATGCACTATGTACCTGGTCCTTTTATTGTACAACTCAAAATTGATGCATTGCAAATTCATAGCTTTTAAAGCAAATCATTTTAGGTTAACAAGTTAAAACGCAAACAAAACTAGAGGTAGTTTATGGAAATCAAATTTTACACCTTATTCCATCATAATAAGACAGAAAGATATGATGTACCTATGTACAAAAGAAATTCACTTATTCATTTACAATAAGCTTTCACAAGTTTTGGTTTATAACTGGAGATGCTAAGATCACATAGGGCTTAGTGGCTTATAACGATCTGAAGTTTAAGTTTGTAACATCCTAAAAAAGGGCCTATGCATTTTTGGCTTAAATGTACGAAATGACATGTTTTATGAGTTTGGAATAAATTTTGAACATTTAAGGAAGCCTGAGAATGTATGGAAATGTTACATTAAAAATAGGAAAGTGACCATTTTGGAAACCTAAGTAAATTAGGAAAGTGAACATTTTGGAAACCTAAGCTAAAAGAGGAAAGTAAACATTTTCGAAACTAAGCTAAAAGAGGAAAGTGAACATTTTGGAAACTAAGCTGAATTAGGAAAGTGAACATTTTGGAAACTAAGCTAAAAGAGGAAAGTAAACATTTTAGGAAACCTAAGAAATGTCAAGTTTACAGAGCCGAACGAAAATTTTTGGAAACCTAGAAATGACTTAGAAATGTCGAGTTTTAAAGTTTAAAAGAGGTAATTAAGGCAAGGAGGCCTTAAAAGAAAAAGTACGTGAAATTCGACACACAAACGGGCTTGGAAAAGTGGCCTGAAGATGCCACTTAGGGCCTTTGGAAATGGCGCCACATACAAGGGTGTTGGGCCTGAGTTCAAGTCACATGGGAAGCAAATAAAATAAGTTTTATTTTTGCTTCTAGAAGCCCAAGAGGTGGACGGCACAAGGCTTGCAAAAGAGGAGTTTCACTCTCTTTTAAATTCGGCTAATTGGAAGATAATAAGGATTATACTTTATTTGTTTAAAAATTAAAGAGATAAAGTTATCACATAAGGAAGAGTAGTGGCCAAGCAAAGGATTCTTGGCCTAATTTCGGCTATAAAAGGATGAGACTAAGCTTATTCATTATTCATTCTCCCACTCTTTTCTTTTGCCAAATATTCTTTCTCCTCTCCCTCTGCCTAAATTCTTCTTGAGCATCCATTCTTTTTTCCTCTTCTCTTTTAGCATCCTAGCCGATTCCTTCTAAGCCTATTATTCCTCTCTTCTTTCATCTTTAAAACCGAATACATAAGGGGATCATAGCCGATTGTTCATCAAGTCTTTAAGCCGAATCTCTGAAGTGGTGTCAGGAGGGATCTGTCAATTTCAATATAAAGGGTAAGGATCTATAGTTATAATTGTATTCCTTTCTTTTAAGCCGAAAGTTAGTCTAATCCCTCCTATATTTTTTATTGATCGAAATATGGAAGGTGAATTTCGGGATTTCAGATCTAAGGTATTTCGGCATCTCCATTAATCAAGAAGAGAGTTTCGGGATTTAAAAGATTTAAGGTAAGATATATGTATATTCGACCAAAGGCCATGTTTATGTTTTAATGTTAGATTAAATCTAACACATGGTTGAAGGAATTTCGACAGAGTCTTAATCAAGTGACGATTTTGGGATTTGTTTGGAAATCAAATTCGTTTAAGGTCAAGAGATCTAGCATCGTAGATCGAATCTTCGGGATCTAGGAATTTCGGTAGAAACAGGTGTGTAAACTCTTTACACACTTTATTAATAAACCTTGCTATATTGTTGCCTTGTTGATAATTATTGTAGTGATCTATGATATATGCTTGTGGGCTTAAGCATGGATTCCGGGTAAGTCCCCTGTACGTGATCTATTGATATATGATTTTGTATGCCATCACATGCTATTAAATGCCATGCCTAAATACATTATATATGATAATTTATTTGTAAGCATGATGATGGTGGGATTGATGAGAGGAGGGGGATGATTTTATGGACTGTCGCCAGTGGTTTTGACCACAAGATGGGTTGGCCCCATCAGATTATTTGTGACCTATGGTCATCGATGGTTTTGACCACAAGATGGGTTGGCCCCATCGATTATTTGTGACCTATGGTCATCGATGGTTTTGACCACACCGATTGATAAATTGCGACTAAGTCCCAATGGTTTGGTACCACCAGTGGTTTTGACCACACTTGATAAATTGTGACCTATGGTCATCAGTGGTTTTGACCACACGATGAGTTGGCCCCATCATTTAATTTGTGACACTAGTCACCAGTGGTTTTGACCACACGGGGTAGTTAAGGAGTATGGATGGTTAGGTTGGGTTGCATGTGCATGCTTATTAATAAATTGTGTATGAGTTGTATTTTTCGGGTGGGGAATTTACACACTGAGTCTTGGTGACTCACCCCCTTCCATTACCATTTTGCAGATGAGTAGATCGCGGAGATGGAGCTGAAGAGGACTCGAGGCGGCCATGCTTATCGGTGGATTTAAACTTACTTTGTTATAGATAATATTATTTATTTTCTAAGTCATTTTATTTTGGGATTGTAATAAGGCCACTAATATTTATTATTTGAATGTTATTTTATTTTACTTATGTTATGCTACAAACAAATTTACAAAAGATATGTAAACCGGTTAAAAGTAACTTTTCAAACTTAATAAACTTCTACGGGTTTTCAAAGATGTTACCATCGGGTAACAAAAATTAAACCAAGTCAACTATAACTTTGATGATTTTAAAATGCTACATGATCAACCGTTTTCAAAAAGGGGTTATCAACCCAACTGTATTTATAAAAACCCAACTAAATTTTCAAACACCGTTTCCATACCTTAGCCAAATTTTATTAAGTTTTCACCAAACTTTCGAAATGATTCAAATTATTTTACTCCCGACATACCAGATCCGGTCAGGACTCATGGGCCGGGTTTGGGGTGTTACAAAGTTGGTACAGATTTAACAAAAGGTAAGCTCAAAATGGTTCAAGCACAATGAATAGCGTAGAAAACGACATTGTTCCTAATTCCCCCTCAAATGTGATCATTTGATCGTACCGCCTTATTTCTCCTTCTCTCACCTTCCATATTTCTCTAATAATGTGGAAGAGATGGATTGATATTAGCTCATTTTTGTGCACTAAGATTTTGAGGCATTAATGTTATACTCTTTTCTTTTTCTTATTTTGAGCACATTTTCATTTGTTTGTTCATTTCTATCACTATGCTTTTGATCCTCACTATATTTTCTTTCCTTTTTTTGTATAATTTTTTGTAAGGATCACTTATGAGCTAAAGTAACCTCTCTTCACTTATCAATCAAATTCATATTGTAAGAAACCTCTGAAATGTTCCTACTTAACCCTCGATGTCCATGGCCTAATGTCCATTTGATAGTGCAATACAAAGTTTTGGGACTGTGAAGGGTTGAGTATTGAACTCAATTTTGACTCAAGGTTTCAAACATAAAGGGTCATCAAGAAAGGACAATGTAAGGCTCAAATTACGGAACTAGGATAATGTAACATCTAAGATTGGTCCTTTACGCTCTAGGCTACACAAACAATTTTTTAGGTCATCCCTCAGCATTTCAACGAATACAAAATCGAAACAAGTTTCTACTTATTTCCATAAATAATGGAAATTTCTAAAACATGCATGTATACATCTATATTTATTCTTATTGATCTTTTGGTTTAAACAAATAATTTTCAACTACCTCTATCCTATTATGCAATATATGAAACACCCCACACCCGACCCACGAGCCTGAATCGGATCTGGTTTGTTCCTTAAGTTAACCGGTTTTCAAGTTCTTTGTTACTTAGACAAAATTTGTATAATTTTTGGAAAAATATTGTTGTGGATTGGGCTCAGATTGGGAACCCATTTAATCTATTTGAAAATCAAATTTTTATTAAGGTGACAAAATAATTTTTAAGGTTTATTAAAAAAATATATATCTTAAACTTTAGTCTTAAATAGTTCGCAACGTAATAGTTAAGAGTAGCAAAATAAGAAAAATCCTTTGGGCCTTATGGCCTTATTACATCAAGTAAAACCCAAAAATAAAATTAAAGGTACTAAAAAGAAATAAAGTCCAAATTAAATAAAATCTTCAAATGAAACATGGCCACCTCAAGGTCTACCGTCCCGGTCGTCCTTGTTCATCACGAAAATAGATCCCACAATGGGTGAGTCAACAGACTCAATGTGCACACAGTACTAACATTCAACAAATCAGGCATTCATATTCATATCAAATTCATATTCATATAAAATAAATGATGATGCAACCCAAACCCAAGCCTATTTGTCCATCCGCTACACACCAATTGCCGGTCGCCAAATACACCGTGGGACTACTAAGTCAACCCTCCATCCGCTACACACCATCGAAGCGATCATTGCAATGACGTGCTCATCGCCCATATAATTTGTGTCATTAGACACCATATTCAAATAATGTAACCAAAGTTACCAAATTCAGATAATGTAACCGGAGTTACCATATTCGATTTTGTGACCGTAGTCACCATATTCCGTTGGTGAGACCAAGTCAACACCTTCTTCCCTTTCACATAGATCCCGAATGCCCCATAAATTTTATATCATGCATAACATACTTAATTCTCATTCATGTTACTATTCATATGTTCAAAATATATCATATTAAGTAATCCTATCGTAAGTAGGAAACGTGCACTGGTACTCTTACCACATCGTGGTACTTAGCCACATTCACATTCTTATGAATATACATATATTAAAATAATTGCCATAGGATATATCGAAAGTTAGTGTGAGTACACACCTGATCCGCTTAATAGGTTCCTTGAGATCTCGAAAATCCCGATCTAACTTTAGATCTGTTAATTCCTATATTCGGCCCATCATATAAAACACATTAATAACCTTTTCGCTTTTAAGACCAAATCCTAATAGGAATGGTATTACTAATACTTACCTTGCTTGCCGATTTGATTGATCAAGTTCTAAAAATTGCTAGTATCCCTTTTCCTTGAAATCGGCTAACACTAAATCATGTAACCATGTGAGTTTCGACTTTTGAAATAATGAAAATAATTCCAAATATAAAAATAAGCCTTGGCGAATATCACTTACCATACAAATTCCAAATCCAAGAGGATTCCTTTATATGCCCTGTCGAAATCCCTATAACTTCATGTTAGATTAAATCTAACTTTGAAAACATGAATCATAACCCTTAACCGAATATTCATACATCTTACCTTAGATCCTCGATTTCTGAAAGATTCCCTTGTATTCGACAGTTGTAAAAGATCCCGAGAGATCCTTGAAGATTCGACCATGAACAAGAATAGGATTAGAGCCTTCTCTTTCGGCAAAATAGAAAAGAAAAGGATTTGAATAATGCTTAACCTTACCTTTAACGCCTTTAATCGATTGCTTCCTTGCCTAGAGTCACAGAGATTTGGCTATGGAGTTTTAATCAGAGATCAAAAGAAAAGGTTTTGGCTTAACAGATGAAGAAAAGAGAAGAAGAAAAGATGAAAAGAAAATTCGGCAGAGGGAGTTTTGCTATGGTATTTTCAGCAAAGCCTAGAAAAGATGAGAGAATAGCCTAAATTCTCCTCCTTTAGCCGAAATTACTAGGCCAAGAGTCCTTAACTTGGCCACCAATCTTCCTTGTGATAATATTATCTCTTTTATTTAAAATAAAAGCCTTTAATCCATCAATTATCTCCTTAAATAATCCAATTAAAGAAAATCCTTTATTTATCACTTATTATTCACATATTTATGCAAATAAAATACCTCCTTTTCTAGAAACCAGTGCCGTCCACCTCAAATTTTCCGAAGCAAAATAAAACTTATTTATTTGCTTTTCAAGTGACTCGAACTTAGGCCTATTTCCCGCATGTGACGCCATTTCCATAGGCCCTAAGTGGCATCTTGAGCCACTTTTCCAAGCCTGTTTGTGTGTCAAAATTCTCCAACTTTTTCTTTTAAGGGCCTCTTGCCCTTATTTCCTATTTTTAACTTTAAAATTTGACATTCTGCATCATTTCTAAGTTTCCCAAAATTTTCGATCGGCTCAGAACTTGCCATTTTCTTACATTTCCAAGTTTCAGAATGTTTACTTTCCATTTTGAATCATTTCCAAAATGTTCGTGTTTCCAAAATGTTCAAGTTTCCAAAATGTTCAAGTTTCCAAAATGTTCAAGTTTCCAAAATGTTCGTGTTTCCAAGTTGTTCAAGTTTCCAAAAATGTTCGTTTCCATTTTCATTTCCATTTCCATTTCCATTTCTAGGTTTCCAAAAGTATCAAAAATTTATTCATAGTACCTGAGACTTGACATTTCGTACAATTAAACTGAAAATGCATAGACCCTTTTCAGGATGTTACAGTTCTACCCCCCTTAAACAAAATTTCGTCCCCGAAATTTCCTAACTAAAATAGTTGAGGGTATTGCTGTCGCATGGTCTCTTCTGACTCCCACGAAGCTTCTTCCGATCCATGATTGCGCCATAACACTTTGACTAGAGGCACTGTCTTCCTTCGTAGTACTTTCACATCTCATTCCAAAATCTGAATCGGTTCTTCCTCATAGGATAAGTCTGGCCTTAGCTCCACTTCTTCAATAGATACCACATGCGACGGATCCGATCGGTAGCGACGTAGCATGGATACATGAAATACGTCGTACATCTCATTGTAATTCGTGGCAACTCTAATTGGTATGCCATCGCCCAACTCATTTCAAGACTCGATAAGGCCCTATAAACCTTGGGCTTAACTTCCTTTTCGATCAATCTTATTACCTTCTTCCAAGGCGAGATTTTCAGAATACTTGATCTCCCACTTCAAACTCTATTTCCTTCCGCTTAAGGTCTCGTCGACTTACGCCTATCGAGGCTTCCTTCAACCGTGTCTTAATTAACTCAACCTTCTCTTCAGTTTCTGCCACTAATTCTGGACCCAAAACTCGGCGTTCTCCTAACCCGGTCCAACAAGTAGGTGTTCTACACTTCCTTCCATACAATGCTTTGTATGGTGCCATCCGAATGCTAGCTTGATAGCTGTTGTTGTAGGCGAACTCAACTAAAGGCAAGTAATTTTCCCAACTTCCTCGAAAATCCATTACACAGCCTCTCAACATATCCTCCAACACTTGTATAACTCGTTCAGACTGCCCATCGGATTGTGGATGAAACGCCGTGGTGAAGTCTAACTTAGTGCCTAAAGCTTGATGAAGTGCCTTCCAAAATCGAGACGTAAACCTTGGGTCTCTATCAGAGATGATTGACACCGGTACTCCATGTAACCTTATGATTTCTGCCACATATAACTTGGCCAACTTCTGAAGGGAATAATCAACTCTTACTGGGATAAAGTGCGCGGATTTGGTCAAACGGTCCACTATCACCCATATCGAGTCCTTCTTAGTAGGCGTAAGGGGAAGCCCACTAACGAAGTCCATGGTAATTCTCTCCCACTTCCATTGGGGAACTTCGATTGGTTGAAGCAATCCTGATGGGACTTGGTGTTCAGCCTTAACTTGCTGACACGTCAAACATTTCCCCACAAATTCTGCTCCCTTAAATCCTCAGATAACTTAGTGCTCCGGATGCATTAAGGGCTACTATCAAGAATCCTCTATCTCACCAACTCCTTCATCATTGATGCCATAGTCCTTCCTTAAATCTAGCTTACAACTAAGCCCCAAAAACATAACTTAGTGCCTTAGGGATGCATAGCATAAGGGCTACTGTTATAGCTTCTTCCACACCATGCCTACCTTTACCAAAGAATCCTCTATCTCAACTCCTTATCCCATGGTCAAACTGGGTTTACCTCGATCTCTTCCACCGCCACCACGTCGATGGATTTGAACGATATCGCCTAAGCATCGAAATGTGGAATACGTCGTGAACCTTTTCCTTGTAGCACAATACTCCTTCATCATTCTTCCATGGCGACCTTCGTAAAAACTTGATCCCCTACAAAGAAACTCTATATCTCTCCGCTTAAGATCGGCATACTTACGTCGGTCCAAGCTTCCTTCAACCGAGCTCAATTAACTTAACCTTGTCTTCGGTCTCAGCAACCAACTCTGGTCCCAACAACTGACGTTCACCCAATTTCGTCCAACAAGTAGGTGAGCGACACTTCCTACCATACAACGCCTCATATAGTGCCATCTTGATGCTCGATTGGTAACTATTGTTATAGGCAAACTCGGCTAATGGCAGACACTCCTCCCAACTACCTCTAAAGTCTAGAACACAACCTCTCAGCATATCCTCTAAGATCCGAATAACCCTTTTCGATCGCCCGTCGATCATGGGTGAAAAGCCGTGCTGAAATCCAAACACGTACCCAGAGCCTGATGCAACGCTTTCCAAAACCTTGATGTGAATCTGGGATCCCTATCTCGAGATGATCGACATCGCACACCATGCAAACCTCACTATCTCGACACATACGACAGCTAACCTCTCAAGTGAGTAATCCACCTCACTGGAATAAAGTGAGTGATTTAGTCAGACGATCCACAATTACCCAAATCAATCCTTCTTGCTAGGCGAAGAGGTAATCCACCGATGAAATCCATAGTTAACCTTTCCCACTTCCATTGTGGAATCTTTTATGGTCAAGCAACCTCGACGGCAATCGATGCTCAATTTTGACCTGCCGACATGTCGACACTTCCCTACAAACTCTGTCACTTCCTCTTTAGACTCGCCACCAAAATCGCTCTTTTAGATCCCGATACATCTTATCGCCTCTAGGATGCATAGCGCGGGGCTGCTATGTGGCCCCAAGAATCTTCGCTTTAACTCAATATCCCTCGGCATACATGCTCTCCCCGAAAACACAAAGACTCCATCACTAGACAAATCAGAACTCTTTAACCTACCATTACGCACTTGTGACCTCTGCGACTCAACACCCCATCCATCAACTGCTTTTTCCTTGATCTGCTCAACCCAAGTAGGCTTAACTCGCAGCTCGCTGTAATACTCCGTCGTCAGACAAACTCAAATGGGCAAACATCGCTCTTAAGTCTGCAACAACTTTACGGCTCAATGCGTCTGCCACTACATTAGCCTTGCCCGGATGATACTCAATCGAACAGTCGTAGTCTTTTAGCAACTCAATCCATCTGCGCTGCCTCAGATTCAAATCCTTCTGAGTCAAAAGGTACTTCAGACTCTTGTGATCTGTGTAGACTATCGATCTCTCTCCGTACAAGTAATGCCTCCAAATCTTCAAAGCGAAGACTACAGCCGCTAACTCCAAATCGTGCGTCGGATAATTGACCTCATGTGGCCTCAGCTGCCGAGATGCGTAAGCCACAACCTTCCCTTCCTACATCAGCATACAACCCAAACCTGTATGTGATGCATCGCAATAAACTGTGAATTCCTTTCCTGCCTCAGGTTGAATTAGAACCGAGCTTCACCAAAATCTTCTTCAACTCGTCGAAGCTCTCCGCCGCTTCTCGGTCCAAATGAACGGAACCCTTTTCCTTATCAGTTTGGTCGCCGGTCTGCGACATAGTCCTTTAATCCTCCTAATCCTCAATTACACTACATGATATTTGTTGTAACTTAGTACTTAAGTCCTTATCAATAAAAACCAATCGATCCAAATCTTTTGAAACACCCTATTCATCATATCCATGAATGTGCCATAATGCTGGTCAACCCAAACGGCATTACTAAGAACTCATAGTGCCCATACCATGTAAACGCCGTCTTGCAGATATCCGCCTCCTTCACCTTTAACTGGTGGTACCCAGACCTCAAATCGATCTTCGAGAATACTGTCGCACCCTTCAGCTGATCAAACAAGTCATTTATCCATGGCAACGGGTACTTGTTTTTGATCGTCAGCTTATTCAATTAGCGGTAGTCTATACACATCCGCATAGTACCGTCTTTCTTCTTGACAAAGAGTACCGGTGCTCTCCAAGGTGAAACACTTGGCCTGATAAAGCCTCGGTCCAACAACTCCTGGATCTGAGCCTTAAGCTCTGCTAACTCTTTAGACGCCATCCTATACGGAGCAATAGACACTGGCGCGGTTCCGAGTAATGATCTATCCCGAACTCCACCTCACGATCCGGCAAACCGAAGCTCCTCAGAAACACATCGGCAAATTCTCGAATCGGAACCGTCTCCACAAAGAAACTCCTCACCTCCAAGGCATACACATGAACCACATATGCTATCTCTATACAACTTATCTACAACTACAGAGTGACCTAGAGGACTAATTACTACCATCCGCTTGAAGATATCTCGCAGTCTAAATCCATGGTCTTCACTATGCTACTTGCAACGTATGAATGCGTTGAACCCACATCAATCAAAGTAGTAAATGGAGAACCAAAGATTAAGAACCCAACATCCTCCCCAATGAGCTTTCCCACAGCAGTTACATCGGCGGTCCCCGACTAGCAAGAACAAACCTACCAGATCGATTCGCCCACTCGGTCTAGCCCTTTTCTCGAGGATTACTTGACGACCAGAAGACTCAAAATTCCTCCTATGTCGGTTCCTATCCATGCCTTGCCTCACAGACTCCTTAATACCCTCGGCTACCTTAGCCTTCTCAACCAGATAAAGAATTCACGCTCATTGGGAGCAATCAAGAACCTTAATTCATCTCGCAGTCGTCCTCGAAATGAACACACCTCTCGTGTTCAAGAGCCACCATACCTCTAGCATACCGACCAAACCTCAAGAACTCGCCAGACTGCTATTACGATTTACTCCCGAACTAACCTCGTAAATGCTTTCCGTTGCTCATTAATGTAGTTAGCTCAATATACTTTTTCCGATATACGCACCTTGAAATAATCCCAAGTAAGGTCTTCACAGCAAAGATCGTCTCGAACCGTAAAGCCCGTAGATCGACACCACCTTCCTACTGTCAGGCATCGACCTACCACATTCGCATTGTGACCACGCCTAAAACCCCAAGCCCTTGGCTCAATACACCAAACCCGTCAATACACCAATACCGAATACGGTATGTTACAGGGAAAATGTATTTGAGAGGTTTAGGTTTCGTTTAAAAGATTGATGAAAACTCTTTTGTATGTTTTGTTCTTGTAGAAAACTTGAGCATGATTTTAAAAAAAAATGATAGTGTGCTTGAAAACCCGGGAATTTTGAAAACTTAATCAGATATGTAAGTAAAACAAGTTTATCTCATTTAGAAATCCAAGTAATTCTTGTTGTTGCTTAAAAACGTTTTGGGCTTAGTTTAAGTTTGTAAAACATTTAAGTTGCCTTCGTTTTAAGTTACAGCGTGATACCCAATGGTAAAGTTTAAAAACATGTCGCTTTGTAGTTTGAAAAAAACGTTATCTTTCCAAGTTTTAGCAAAATTTAACCCAATTATTTGTTAAGGCATATTTAAAATCAAATTTAAACATATGAACATCCAAAGAAAAATTTAAGAAGGCCTTTTACAACCCAACAAATCCAAATGGAAATAATAAAGTAAAGTACCAAGTTTAAAATCAGTGCAAATCCAACTTTTATTCATGGCATGAGCACCTCGAGTCCACCCCGGCTCCATGTCCGCGATCTAAGTGTCACCTGAAATGATAAGGGAGAAGGTGAGTCGCAAGACTCAGTGCATAAATCCCCCTCTCGATATATGCAACATACTAACACACATCATAACAAAGCAATACAATTAATGCACCCGATCCTAACCATCCGTAACTCCTTTTCTACCCCGTGTGGTACCAAACCACTGGTGGTGCCAAACCACTGGTGACCCAAAGTCACGATATCCATCAATGTGGTGCCAAACCACTGGTGACCCAAAGTCACGAATAATCAATCTGTGGGGCCAACCCACGTGTGATACCAAATCACTGGCGACAATCCCGTATCTCAAGAATGGGGCCAACCCACGGTGGTGTTAACCACAGGGACGAGTCGCTATGAGGTGCCAAACCTCTGGTGTCCCAAAGACACAAGTGTGATACCAAATCACTGGTGACCGCAGTCACGAATCAAATGATGGGGCCAACCCATCGTGTGATACCAAATCACTAGCGTCAATCCCGTAAAATCAACCGTGGGGCCAACCCACTGTGGTGCTAAGCCACTGGGACGAGACGCGGAGGTGCCAAACCTCTGGTGACCCAAAGTCACAATAATCAACCCGTGGTACCAAACCACCGGAGGTGCTAAACCTCCGTGTCCCAAAGACACGGATATCATATTCCCCCTCCACTCATATCACCCAATAACACATCATACTAATGCAAATCGTGCAAATCATGCAATCATGCTCACATGCTCAATATGGCATCTCATAATACATACACCATAAATCATGATATCATATATCACTACAGATCTCGTAATGAAACGGACTTACCCGAATCCGTATCCATACCTCATTGGGTATTATATCACCAACCATCTTGTTTCACTTTACACAATCAAAGTTATTATCATATTACTCAAGAAAAGGTATGTTAGTTTACACACCTATTAAAACGCACGCTTAATCCCAAAGAATCGGTTTAAATCCCTCGATTATCTTACTCCTAAAATCGACCAAACACGAGATTAGTCACTTATGCCATTCGCCGTAACCATTAAACCAAAGGGTTAGCGTTTGAACCCTTATTTTGCAAATGGTTTGGTTTCCTACCAAACCCGAACCAACAATGGTTCTTCCTTAAGCAATCGGCACACCCTAAAATGTAAACAGTTAGTTCTTTGGAGACTTGATTAAATGAAACTAACGATTAGACCATGAACCAAAATCTCACCATCACTTACCAATCAATCGACTTAAGATAAATGCCTCGTTTGACTGCTTCGGAATCCGGATACCTTATGAAGAAATCGGTTACCAAAACAAAAGGTTAACTCCCTTCAACAAATGCTGAAATCGGCCCTTAAACAAACCCAAAATCGATAAAGAATAAGAGAGGGAAGAAATAGCCCTTCGGCTACACCACATACCTTCTTCTAACCCGATTTGAAAGCACTAGGAGAGATCCACACCACACCTAGATTCGGCCAAAGTGCAAAACTAAAGAGAGAAGGGGAAGTTTCGGCAACACAAGGGAGAGATTCGGCTAGAGTCTTTGAAGGTACAAAGTAAAAGAAATGCGGTTCAAAAGGAGAAAAGAAATCGACAAAGGTTGAAGAAAGATTCGGCTCAAATATAATGGAGAGAATTAAGTGGAGAATTTGGCTAAAAGGTTTTGGAAAAGAAAGAAAATAAAAGATGAAAAGAGGGAGGGTGCTTTCGGTTTGAAAGAAGAAAAAATGGAGGAAAGTATTTTTGGAAAATGGAGTTTCGGCTATCAAGGTTTCCAAAGAAGAAAAAGTATGAGAAGAAAAGGGTTACTAGCTTCGGCACTTATGAAATAAAGAAAGGCAAAATATGTGAGAAGAAAGTGGCTATTTCAGCTTAGCACAAATGAACAAAAGAGAAAGAGTTGGAAAAGAGCATTCGGCCACACACACCAAATTCAAGAGAGGCAAAGCAATTTTGGCAAGCTCAAGGGGTTTTGGTCTTTCGGTTTCAAAAAGAAAAAAGAAGAAAATCACTTGAAGTTTTGGCTTGTTTTTGACAAAAGAAGAATTTGCTTTGACACAAAGTGACCGAAAATGCACAAGAATGAAAAGGAAAATTCGGTACTCCCACAACACACCTACCAAAACCGTCCACTCACCCCCCCAAAATCTCTCCAAAATCTGGCCACAACTCCCCCAAACACTCCAAGCCACCCATTCAAACTAGTTTGAACTAGTCTCCTCCTAAATTCACTCTCCACCCACCATTTGAACATTTGACTTGGTCCAAGGCGTAGTTTGAACCGCCTACAACTTCTCCCTCCAAGTGTCAAAATAGAAGCCAAAATAGGAGCACTCTGCAGCTTGAACACAGGACCTCCTCCTTGTAAGTGGCGTCACACACACAAGCCTCAAGTGGCGCCTATCCTGCCACTCCACCAGCTTATTTGTTATGCCAAAATTCACCTAAAAATATTTATAAACCTCGGCTCCTTCACTCCTCTCACCTAAGCCTAAAACAAAGATTTTTCCTACTACTCAGGCTTACACCTAGCTTACAACTAAGCCCCAAAAACATTAAAACAACAACATAATCAGACCAAACACATGCAAACCATGCCATAACAAAATAGCCCCTAACCCTACCTTGCCCGGATGATATTCTATCGAACAATCGTAATCCTTCAGCAGTTCCACCCACCTTCGTTGCCTCAAGTTCAACTCCTTCGAGTCAATAAATACTTAAGGCTCTTGTGGTGCTGTAGATAACCGACCTTTCTCCATAAAGGTAGTGCCTCCAAACCTTAAGGGCAAAACCACTGCTGCTAGCTCTAAATCATGGGTTGGGTAGTTAACCTCATGCGGCCTTAATCACGAGACGCATAAGCGACCACTTTACCCTCTTGTATTAGTACACAACCTAACCCCGTGCTGAAGTATCACAAGACACCACAAAATATTTTCCGCCTCCGTCAATTAACACCGAGCTTAGTCAACACCCTTTTCACTTTTCAAAGCTCTCTTGGTGCTTATTAGTCCATTCAAGGTACTTCCTTCCTTAGCAACCTTGTTAAAGGCGCGCTATTGACGAGAATCCTTCCACAAACCTTCGTAATAGCCGCCAAGCCTAAGAAACTTTGGATCTCACCACGGACCTAGGTGGTTTCCAATCCAACACTGCTTCGATCTTCCTAGGATCCACTCTTATTCCTTCTGCGGATACCACATGTCCTAGGAATGCCACCTCCTTAAGCCAAAATTCGCATTTGCTGAATTTGGCATAAAGCTTCTTCTCCCTTAACACTTCCAACACAACTCGGAGATACTTATCATGCTCCTCTTCCGACTTCGAGTACACCAAAATATCATCGATGAACACAACGACAAACCTATCTAAGTAGGGTTGGAAAACCCGATTCATCATGTCCATGAACGCTTTGGAGCATTCACAACCCAAATGGCATCACCACGAATTCAAAATGGCCAGATCTTGTCCTAAAAGCGGTCTTATGGATATCGACCTCCTTCACCTTCAATCGATGATATCCCGACCTTAAGTCGATCTTTGAAAATATCATGCCTCTTCAGTTGATCAAGCAGTCATCGATCCTTGGCAAAGGATACTTGTTCTTAATGATCACTTATTCAATCGACGATAATCTATGCACATACGCATAGTTTCGTCCTTCTTCTTCACAAATAAGACCGGTGCTCCCACGGAGACACACTGGGTCGGATGAACCCGATCCAACGGTTCTTGGATTTGAGCCTTGAGCTCCACTAACTCCTTTGGTGCCATTCGGTATGGAGCGATTGATACGTGAGCTGTTCCCTAGAGCAAATCTATCCCAAATTCTACCTCCCTATCTGAGGGTATTCCTGGTAATTCCTCTCGAAATACATCCACGGAGTCCCTTGCCGTCCTAACTCCATTAATACCTTCTTCCTTCCCACCTATTGTACTAATGAAGGCTAAGAATGCCTTACACCCCTTATTAATCATCTTCTCGGCCTTCAGTGCCGAAACCACGTTAGACAAGTAGTTCCTCCTTTCTCCGATCATGGCTACCACTTTATCCTCCGGGGTTCTTAGTTCCATCCGTTTAGCCACACAATCCAACACGGCTCGGTGTTCTACTAGCCAATCCATTCCGAGTATAAGTTCAAATTCTCCGAAGGGTAACTCCATTAAATCTGCTCGAAAGTTCACTCCTTGAATTTCTAAGGGCACATTTCGAAAGATCTTGTCTACCACAACAGTTTGGCCTAATGGGCTTACTATAGTCATCTGTCTATCAGAAAGTTCAGAGTCTAGGCCTAGTGTTTCCACTACACTACATGCAACATAGGAATGGGTCGAGCCCACATCAATCAGAGTAAAATAGGGTTTGTCAAAATAAAGAACGATCGGTTATTACATCGGTGCATCACCATCTTCCTTCCGTGAATCGCATAAATCAAACCCGGTTGCCTTGCATCGACATTAGTAGTACCTCGACCACTGTGTTCCACGGCCTGCCAAGATACCACTACCTTGGTTATTCGAACCACGACCCCGTTGAGGTTCTTTGTCGCCTCTACTAGTCGGCTAGCATTGTGAATCGCCGATCGGTTCTCATCCGTTGCTTGGGACAATCCTTACATATGGTCCTTGGACCCACACTTGAAACATCCTCCGTCTTTCTCCAACACTCTCCCAAGTGCTTCTTTCCACAATGCTCACAAGGCGACATCGCCGGCCGTGCATCAGTCATTGATTTCGTGGCCCGTCAACCCTAGGCCTCTTGTGACCCTTTTAGATGGCCCAAATCCTCTTTTGGCCTTATTCTATCCACACCGCTTGGTAGCGTCCTTAATCCCCTCGCCACCTTGGCCTTTTCCACCAAAGTAGGAATTCTCGCCCGATGCGGTGCTATCATCAGCCTCAGATCGTCCCTCGGTCCGTCCTCAAACGGACATGGCGTTCATGCTCGATTGCCACTACCCCTCGAGCATAGCGGCTCAACCTCGGAATTTCGCCTCATATTCATGGCGGACTTACTCCCTTGTACCAACCCTAAAAAGCCTTCCTTTTTCATCTCAGATACTGGTTCCTACATACTTCTTCTTAAATGCCTCTAACATACTCCCAAGTCAAATTTTCAACCGTGGTACCATCCCGAATAGTTAACCACCATCGACACGCTTCATCGCAGAATAACGCCACCATCCCTTTCAACTTCTCCTCGGGGTCAAGTCCACTCATCCATGATGCGCTCATTGCTTCCAACCAAGACTCGGTTGTCTTTGGGTGCCACACTAGATACTCTTGAAACATTTTCGCTCCATTAGCTCGGAGCCGTTCAGTCTGACTTTCGATTTCCCACCGCACGACCACCAATTCCAAAACTCGCAAAGCCTGACTGCGACACAAGATCTTCCGTCTCGAGCTTCTCGCTCAACATTAACAAATGGGGTGGTGGTGGTATTTCATTATCGCACCCGACCCGATCCGACGGGTTCGACACGATCATCCTTCCTCTACCTCGCCCACGGCGACCATGTCCTCTAGAGCTCATTTCCTAGCTCGAGATCGATTAAGGAATTTTATGGATTAGTCATTGTTCCACTTATTTACCGGTGAAGGAGTTTTATGAAAAGGGATTTAAGAGTGGTTCTTTCATATTCATACAAACACATAGTCTTTTCCATTCATTCATTCATCCATCGACAAGTATGAACTTTCATTCATTCGAGAAATGTTGTAGTTTTTGTTGTTGTTGTTTTCCACTACCTGGGGTATTTTCGTAATTTTGTCCCTGAGGCATTTTCGTAATTTTTCAAAAGAAAAACGTTCCTTGGTGTTTTTGTCAAAAATTATTTTAAAAATTTTAAAGTCTAGGGGTAATTTGGAAAAATTTTGAAATCTGGGGGTATTTCGGTAATTTTTCACAAATCAGGGTAAATTTGTAAATTTAACAAATTAGGGTATTTCAAAAGTTGTAAAACTTTGAGGGTTCTTTTCGAAAATTGTTCCTTCAAAAATGGGGATGTTGCAAAAATTTTGGAAATCAGGGTCATTTTGGTAATTTTGTAAGTTAGGGGTAATTTTGTAATTTTCCAAAATCAAGGTATTTTGATATTTTACAAATTAGGGTTTTTGAATGTTTACAAAATAATGACATTTTGGTAAAGCTGTTGAGTAGTTGAACATTTTATAAACAGGGGCATTTTGGTAATTTTACCACTAGGGGCATTTTTGTAATTTTCGCAAATCAGGAGTTTTTCAGAAAATGTTGTAAAAATAATTTCCTCAGATTTAAAAGAAAGTTTTAAAAGTTTGAAAAACTAGGGTTTGTTGTTTTGTTCTCTCTTCCTTTTTTTTTTAAAACATGGCTAGTTCCCTTTCGAGTTTTAGTCATTATGTTTAGCCTATGACCGAGCCCTCTTGGTCGGGGTGAACCAATGCTACGCACAGGCGAGATTCGTGTGAAGAGGAGGTGAGTCACGCGGATCGCTTAAATACCAAGCTCCCACCAAACCATTCCTAGACATGCATAGAGGTTGCCACACCACCGAGCCCTCCGAGTTAAGGTGAAAGAAGCTACGCACTGTAGGATTCTGCGAAGAGGAGGTGAGTCACTAGGACTGCTTAAATACTGTGCTCTTCCGGATCCAATCCTAAACATGCGTCTGGGGTTACCACACCCTAGCTCAATGACTTAGCCATAGGTTTGTTTAGTGCATTAAGTCTTATGTGTTTGTGTTTGAGTAGACTAGTCCTAGGGTTCAAGTTCCTATCATTCTATTCTACATTCCATGCCTTTTCCACCTTTATACGTTCATAAATCACGTAATCACACATAGAGTTAGGGGTACTTTACGGTGGATCATGGGTTGGAGACTTAGGTGCCATGCCGAAAACACGCTTAAAAAACATACTTGGCTCGATTTGAAACGTTTTGGGCCTTAGCCCACAGCCGAGAGTTTTAAAATTGGGCTCGATATAAGTGAAACACCCCACACCCGGCCCACGAGCCTGAACCGGATCTGGTTTGTTCCTTAAGTTAACCAGTTTTCAAGTTCTTTGTTACTTAGACAAAATTTGTATTATTTTTGGAAAAATGTTGTTGTGGATTGGGCTCAGATTGGGAACCCATTTAATCTATTTGAAAATCAAATTTTTATTAAGGTGACAAAATAATTTTTAAGGTTTATTAAAAAATATATATATCTTAAACTTTAGTCTTAAATAGTTCGCAACGTAATAGTTAAGAGTAAAGCAAAATAAGAAAAATCCACTGGGCCTTATGGCCTTATTACATCAAGTAAAACCCAAAAATAAAATTAAAGGTACTAAAAAGAAATAAAGTCCAAATTAAATAAAATCTTCAGATGAAACATGGCCACCTCAAGGTCTCACTGTCCGGTCCACACTTTGTTCATCACCGAAAATAGATCCCACAATGGGTGAGTCAACAGACTCAATGTGCACACAGTACTACTGTAACATCCTAGATTAGGGGTTATGCGTTTGTACATAATTCATGAGTAGTAGGTTTTGACAGTGTTTGGAAGTGAATTAAGGGTTTTAAAATCCTAGGATGGAAGAAAACTTTGGACAATTATTGGTTTTAAGTTAAAACAAGAAGTGATGTGGAAAAGTGGCAAGGGACTTGACTAAGGTGCAAGGGTTATGGCATCAAGTGATGTACTTTGAGGAAGAGGTTCGAATCCCATGGTGTGCATTTTGCTTAATGAAATAGCATGTTTCTTGTGATATGGATGTGTGGTGTGCATCTTTAGAACCTTGAAATGTAAGGAAATGTAAGGAAATATAAGGAAATGTAAGGAAATAAAAGGAAGTATAAGGAAATGTAAGAAATGTAAAGAAATGAAAGGAAATAAAAGGAAATGTATGGAAATGTATAGAAATGTAAGGAAATGTATGGAAATGTATGGAAATGTATGGAAATGTAAGGAAATGTAAGGAAATGTATGGAAAGGTATGGAAATGTATGGAAATGTAAGGAAATGTATGGAACGATTAGTTAAAAGAGGAAAGTGAACATTTTGGAAACCTAAGCTAAAAAGAGGAAAGTAAACATTTTGGAAACTAAGCCAAAATAGGAAAGTAAACATTTTGGAAACCTAGGAAATGTCAAGTTTACAGAGCATGAAAATTTTGGAAACTTAAAATGACCCCGAAATGTCAATTTTAAAGTTCAAAGGGAACTTAGGGCAGTGACCCTAAAATATAAAGTATGTGAAATTTGACCCATTAATCGGACTTGGAAAAGTGGCTGAAGATGCCACTTAAGGCCTCGTGAAATGGCCCACATGCAAGGGTGTTGGGCTTGAGTTCGAGTCGCATAAGAAGCAAATAAAATAAGTTTTATTTTTCTTCTAGAAGCCCAAGAGGTGGATGCACAAGGCTTGCAAAGAGGAGTTTCACTCTCTTTAAAACTCGGCTAATTAGAAGATCATAAGGACTCTTAAGGGAAGAGTTTAATTCTCTTTAAAATTCGCTAAATAGGTGGATAAATGAAGAATTATTCTTTAATTAGGAAAATAAGGAAGAGTGGTGGCCAAGTTAAGGATTCTTGGCCTAGTAATTTCGGCTATAAAAGGATGAGACTAGGGCCATTCATTATTCATTCTCCCTCTCTCTTTTCCTCTGCCGAATATTCTTCTTGAGCCTCCATTCTTTTTCTTCTTTTCTTTTAGCCTCCTAGCCGATTCCTTCTAAGCCTATTATTCCTCTCTTCTTTCATCTTTGAAACCGAATACATAAGGGAATCATAGCCGATTGTTCATCAAGTCTCTAAGCCGAATCTCTAAAGGTTGAAGTGAAGGTGCAATTGATTCCTTCAAATAAGGGTAAGATCCAAGTTTGGTTTCCATTCTTTTATAGACTTATCGAAATCTAGGGCTAATCCATTAATGTTCATGGTTGCCAAACTTTGAAGAGATCTTTCGGGATTTACTAAGTGTAGGCTACAAGGACGGAGAAGTTCTTTTCCGAAGGTACACCATAGGCAGCGTGTTCCCTAGTTATTCGGTGAGTTTTGGATTTAAAATCCACAAGGTAAGTGTCTATAGCTTTTGGCTAAGGCCTATTTTGATAATTAGATCTAATTCTTGTTTGTTTAAAAGCGAAACTAACCCCGATGAGATTTAGTGCTTGGCGAATACAAGGAGGAGCATAGCATAGATTTTGGATTTGATTAGTATTGAAATCGGCAACAAGGTAAGTCTTAGTGTACTAATCCTACTAGGATTTGGATTTATGGTCAAATGGTTTTTTTATTAAAGTAGCAAGTGATTAATCAAATGTAGGAATTGAGATCTAAAGCAATAGATCGGGTTTTCGGATTTCAAGGAATTGATAAGCAAATCGGTGTGTACCCTACACTAAATCTTGATAGATTTAGGCTTTAATTCATTATATGTGTTAATCTGAAAGTGTAAGAATATGGCTAAGGTATCGTGTGTACCTACACTAATCTTAATAGATTTATGGCTTAAATATGATATATATGTTAATATGAAAGTGTAAGAATGTGGCTAAGGTACCATATTATGGTACAAAGTACTCAATACGTTTTCCTACTCCTACTAGGAATTGAAATATGTTATAATTAACATGTGAAAAGTGACATGAATGTGAAAATTAAGTATGATATGCATGATATGAATAATATGGGGCATTCGGGTTATTTGAGAAAGGGAAGTGAATGTGATGACTTGGTCTCACTAAGTGAAACGTGATGACTTGGTCTCACTAAGTGAATGTGATGACTTGGTCTCACTAAGTGAAACGTGATGACTTGGTCTCACTAAGTGAAACGTGATGACTTTGGTCTCACTAAGTGAATGTGGTGACTTGGTCACATTAAGTGAATGTGGTAACCGGTTACATTATCTCGAAAGTGGTGGCTATGCCACAATATTATAAGTGGGCGATGAGCACGTCGCAATGACCGCCTTCAATGGTGTGTAGCGGATGGAGGGTTGACTTAGTAGTCCCCGGTGTGCAAAGTGTGATGGTACGGTGGTGTGTAGCGGATGGCTATATAGGTTTGGGTTCGGGTTTGCATCATTATCTTGAATTTTTATATGAATATGATATGTATGGTGTGCCTATTTCTATTATGTTTTGGTGTTGGTTACACATTGAGTCTATCGACTCACCCGTTGTGGGAACATGTTTGGTGATGAGCAATAATGGACCGGACTGGCGAGAACTTGTGGTGGCCATGTTAAACTTGAAGTTCAGATTTAATTTGAACCTTTATTTTATTTTAAATCTTGTACAATTTATTATTTTGGGTTTTACTTGATGTAATAAGGCCATAAGGCCCGATGGATTTCTCTTTATTTTGCTTTACTATTAAGTTTTATGCTAAGAACTATTTTGGATGTATTTAATTAAATGGGTTTACAAGTATAAATAAATGGGTTTACAACCTAAGCCCAACTCACAACAACATTTTCTAAAAATTTTACGTATTTTCTCTAATTAACGAAAATGTTTGAAACCAGGTTTACTTTAGGAACATACGGATCCGGTCCATTCTCATGGGGGTGTGAAATGTTTCAATTTGTATCGAGCCAGTTTTAAATTCTCTACGTGGGCTAAGGCCCAAAACGTTTTCAAAGCGAGCCAAATGATTATCTTTGAAAAATAAGCGTGTTTTCGGCATGGCACCTAAGTCTCAGACCCATGATCCACCGGTAAGTACCCCAACTATCGTGTGATTATGTGAATTATAGAAGGGTAGAAAAGGAATGGAACGTAGAATAGCATGATAGGAACTTGAACCTAGGATTAGTCTACTCAAACACAAATACATAAGACTTAATACACTAGACAAACACGTGATTAAGTCACCGAGCTAGGGTGTGGTAGCTGTTGTGCGCATGTCAGGAGTGGATTCAAGAAGAGCTTGGTATTTAAGCGATCCTAGTGACTCACCTCCTCTTTACTCGAATCCTACAGTGCGTAGTGTAGTTCACCCAACCAAGAGGACTTAGTCACGGGCTAAACCCAATAACTAGAACCCGAAAGGGACTAGCCGTATTTTTATGGAAACCCTAATTTTAAAATTTCTAAATTACCCTCTTGATTTGAAAAGAATATTTTATAAATTTTCCGAAATATTCTTTGATTTACAAATTTACTAAAATACCCTAGTGGTAAAATTACAAAAATGCCCTTGGTTTATAAAATGTCCAACTACTCAATAGTTTTGCCAAAATTTCATTATTTTATAAACATTCAAAACCATAATTTGTAAAATATCAAAATACCTTGATTTTCAAAATTACAAAATTGCCCTAACTCGCCAAAATTACCAAAATGATTCGATTTTCAAAATTTTTGCAACTTCATCATTTTGGAAAATAAATTTCTCAAAAGAACCCTCAAAATTTTGCAACTTGAAATATCCCCGATTTATTAAAATTTTACAATTTACCGGTTTGTAGAAAAATTACCAAAATTACCCCAGGTCCAAAATTTTTGAAATACCCCTGATTTCAAAAAAATTTTCAAAATACCCTGAATTTAAAAATACCAAAATACTTTGTGACAAAATCACCAAGGAACCTTATTTTGACAAATTACGAAAAATACCCCGTAGGACAAATTACAAAAATACCCCGGTAGTGGAAAACAACAACAATGAAAACTACAACATTTCTCCGAGCGAATGAAAGTTCATAATTGATTGATGGATGTATAAATGTAAAGGCGTGTGCATCTGAAGGACCACTTCTAAAATTCTTTCCATAAAACGCCTTCTCGGTTAATCGCTGAAACAAATTTTTTTAATACATAAAACTTCTTAATCGATTAAATCGTGACGTTAGAAATGAGTTCTAAGGACTTGAACTTAGAGATTGTGCTGGAAAGTATGATGGTTCTATTAAGATCGAGTCTTGCAGCGTAAGCATAGTGTGGTGAGAAAGATTGTACGACTGTTTAAGTAATTTCGAGGACGAAATTATTTTTAAGGAGGTTAGAACCGTAACATCCTAGATTAGGGTTATGCGTTTGTACATAATTCATGAGTAGTAGGTTTTGACGGTGTTTGGAAGTGAATTAAGGGTTTTAAAATCCTAGGATGGAAGAGAAAACTTTGGACAATTATTGGTTTTAAGTTAAAACAAGAAGTGATGTGGAAAAGTGGCAAGGACGCCACCTAAGGTGCAAGGGTTATGGCATCAAGTGAAGTACTTTGAGGGAAGAGGTTTGAATCCCATGGTGTGCATTTTTGCTTAATGAAATAGCATGTTTACTGTGATATGGATGTGTGGTGTGCATCTTTAGAACCTTGGAAATGTAAGGAAATGTAAGGAAATATAAGGAAATGTAAGGAAATAAAAGGAAGTATAAGGAAATGTAAGGAAATGTAAAGAAATGAAAGGAAATAAAAGGAAATGTATGGAAATGTATAGAAATGTA
The DNA here is from genome assembly GCA_025506655.1 of Gossypium rotundifolium. Classification (NCBI taxonomy): domain Eukaryota; kingdom Viridiplantae; phylum Streptophyta; class Magnoliopsida; order Malvales; family Malvaceae; genus Gossypium; species Gossypium rotundifolium. Next base: position 152,574,169 of record CP106727.1, on the reverse strand, counting down.
AGGAAATGTATGGAAATGTATGGAAATGTATGGAAATGTAAGGAAATGTAAGGAAATGTATGGAAAGGTATGGAAATGTATGGAAATGTAAGGAAATGTATGGAACGATTAGTTAAAAGAGGAAAGTGGACATTTTGGAAACCTAAGCTAAAAGAGGAAAGTAAACATTTTGGAAACTAAGCCAAAATAGGAAAGTAAACATTTTGGAAACCTAGGAAATGTCAAGTTTACAGAGCCGCGCGAAAATTTTTGGAAACTTAAAAATGACCTCGAAATGTCGAATTTTAAAGTTCAAAGGGGAACTTAGGGCCAGGTGACCCTAAAATATAAAGTATGTGAAATTTGACCCATTAACGGACTTGGAAAAGTGGCCTGAAGATGCCACTTAAGGCCTCAAGAAATGGCCTACATGCAAGGGTGTTGGGCTTGAGTTCGAGTCGCATAAGAAGCAAATAAAATAAGTTTTATTTTGCTTCTAGAAGCCCAAGAGGTGGACGGCACAAGGCTTGCAAAAGAGGAGTTTCACTCTCTTTAAAACTCGGCTAATTAGAAGATCATAAGGACTCTTAAGGAAGAGTTTAATTCTCTTTAAAATTTGGCTAAATAGGTGGATAAATGAAGAATTATTCTTTAATTAGGAAAATAAGGAAGAGTGGTGGCCAAGTTAAGGATTCTTGGCCTAGTAATTTCGGCTATAAAAGGATGAGACTAGGGCCATTCATTATTCATTCTCCTCTCTCTTTTCCTCTGCGAATATTCTTCTTGAGCCTCCATTCTTTTCTTCTTTTCTTTTAGCCTCCTAGCCGATTCCTTCTAAGCCTATTATTCCTCTCTTCTTTCATCTTTGAAACCGAATACATAAGGGAATCATAGCCGATTGTTCATCAAGTCTCTAAGCCGAATCTCTAAAGGTTGAAGTGAAGGTGCAATCGATTCCTTCAAATAAGGGTAAGATCCAAGTTTGGTTTCCATTCTTTTATAGACTTATCGAAATCTAGGGCTAATCCCATTAATGTTCATGGTTGCCGAAACTTTGAAGAGATCTTTTGGGATTTACTAAGTGTAGGCTACAAGGAAGGAGAAGTTCTTTTCCCGAAGGTACACCATAGGCTGCGTGTTCCCTAGTTATTCGGTGAGTTTCGGGATTTAAAATCCACAAGGTAAGTGTCTATAGCTTTCGGCTAAGGCCTATTTTGATGATTAGATCTAATTCTTGTTTGTTTAAAAAGCTGAAACTAACCCCTGATGAGATTTAGTGCTTGGCCGAATACAAGGAGGAGCATAGCATAGATTTCGGGATTTGATTAGTATTGAAATCGGCAACAAGGTAAGTCTTAGTGTACTAATCCTACTAGGATTTGGATTTATGGTCAAATGGTTTTTTTTATTAAAGTAGTAAGTGATTAATCAAATGTAGGAATTGAGATCTAAAGCAATAGATCGGGTTTTCGGGATTTCAAGGAATTGATAAGCAAATCGGTGTGTACCCTACACTAAATCTTGATAGATTCTGCTTTAATTCATTATATGTGTTAATCTGAAAGTGTAAGAATATGGCTAAGGTATCGTGTGTACCCTACACTAATCTTAATAGATTTATGGCTTAAATATGATATATATATGTTAATATGAAAGTGTAAGAATGTGGCTAAGGTACCATATTATGGTACAAAGTACTCAGGTACGTTTTCCTACTCCTACTAGGAATTGAAATATGTTATAATTAACATGTGAAAAGTGACATGAATGTGAAAATTAAGTATGATATGCATGATATGAATAATATGGGGCATTGGGTTATTTGAGAAGGGGAAGTGAATGTGATGACTTGGTCTCACTAAGTGAAACGTGATGACTTGGTCTCACTAAGTGAATGTGATGACTTGGTCTCACTAAGTGAAACGTGATGACTTCGGTCTCACTAAGTGAAACGTGATGACTTGGTCTCACTAAGTGAATGTGGTGACTTGGTCACATTAAGTGAATGTGGTAACCCGGTTACATTATTCGAAAGTGGTGGCTATGCCACAATATTATAAGTGGGCGATGAGCACGTCGACTGCAGCGACTGCCTTCGATGGTGTGTAGCGGATGGAGGGTTGACTTAGTAGTCCCCACGGTGTGCAGGATGGTACGGGTGGTGTGTAGCGGATGGCTATATAGGTTTGGGTTCGGGTTTGCATCATTATCTTGAATTTTTATATGAATATGATATGTATGGTGTGCCTATTTCTATTATGTTTTGGTGTTGGTTACACATTGAGTCTATCGACTCACCCCGTTGTGGGAACATGTTTCAGGTGATGAGCAATAATGGATCGGGACGGCAGAACTTGTGGTGGCCATGTTCAGCTTGAAGTTTAATTTTATTTGAATCTTTATTTTATTTTAAGTACTGTACAATTTTATTTTGGGTTTCATTTTATGTAATAAGGCCATCGTGACATTTTATTTCGCTTTAATTACTATGTTATGAATTTAGGGCTTTACAAAGAATAAGCCCATTCAATTTAAAATAAGTTTAAATATTTTGTCACCGAAACAAATGGGTTTTGTTATAAGATAAATTTGTTTTCAACTTGAGCCCAACCCACAACAAACTATCTTTCAAAACACACAGTTTTCAAAGTATTCGAATGAATTTTGAACCGGGTTACTTCGAGGAACATACCAGATCCGGTCCATTCTCGTGGGCCGGGTGTGGGGTGTTTCAACTAACATTCAACAAATCAGGCATTCATATTCATATCAAATTCATATTCATATAAAAATAAATGATGATGCAACCCAAACCCAAGCCTATTTGTCCATCCGCTACACACCACCCATACCTGCCAGTCACACCGTGGGGACTACTAAGTCAACCCTCCATCCGCTACACACCATCGAAGGTAGTCATTGCAATGACGTGCTCATCGCCTATATAATTTGTGTCATTAGACACCATATTCAAATAATGTAATCGAAGTTACCAAATTCGAGATAATGTAACCGAGTTACCATATTGATTTTGTGACCGTAGTCACCATATTCCGTTGGTGAGATCAAGTCAACACCTTCTTCCCTTTCACATAGATCCCGAATGCCCCATAAATTTTATATCATGCATAACATACTTAATTCTCATTCATGTTACTATTCATATGTTCAAAATATATCATATTCGTAATCCTATCGTAAGTAGGAATCGTACCTTGGTACTCTTACCACATCTGTGGTACTTAGCCACATTCACATTCTTATACATATTCATATATTAAAATAATTGCCATAGGATATATCGAAAGTTAGTGTGAGTACACACCTGATCCGCTTAATAGGTTCCTTGAGATCTCGAAAATCCCGATCTAACTTTAGATCATTAATTCCTATATTCGGCCCATCATATAAAACACATTAATAACCTTTTCGCTTTTAAGACCAAATCCTAATAGGAATGGTATTAATAATACTTACCTTGCTTACCGATTTGATTGATCAAGTTCCAAAAATTGCTAGTATCCCTTTTCCTTGAAATCGGCTAACACTAAATCATGTAACCATGTGAGTTTCCGGCTTTTGAAATAATGAAAAATAATTCCAAATATCAAAAATAAGCCTTGGCCGAATATCACTTACCATACAAATTCCAAATCTGAAGAGGATTCCTTTATATGCCTGTCGAAATCCCTATAACTTCATGTTAGATTAAATCTAACTTTGAAAACATGAATCATAACCCTTAACCGAATATTCATACATCTTACCTTAGATCCTCAGATTTCCCGAAAGATTCCCCCTTGTATTCGACAGTTGTAAAAAGATCCTGAGAGATCCTTGCAGATTCGGCCATGAACAAGAATAGGGATTAGACCCTTCTCTTTCGGCAAAATAGAAAAGAAAAGGATTTGAATAATGCTTAACCTTACCTTTAATGCCTTTAATCGATTGCTTCCTTGCCTAGATTCACAGAGATTCGGCTATGGAGTTTTAATCGAGATCAAAAGAAAAGGTTTTGGCTTGATGATGAAGAAAAGAGAAGAAGAAAAGATGAAAAGAAAATTCGGCAGAGGAGTTTTGCTATGGAATTTTCGGAAAAGCCTAGAAAAGATGAGAGAATAGCCTAAATTCTCCTCCTTTAGCCGAAATTGCTAGGCCAAGAGTCCTTGACTTGGCCACCAATCTTCCTTGTGATAATATTATCTCTTTTATTTAAAATAAAAGCCTTTAATCTATCAATTATCTCCTCAAATAATCCAATTAAAGAAAATCCTTTATTTATCACTTATTATTCACATATTTATGCAAATAAAATACCTCCTTTTCTAGAAACTAGTGTCAGTCCACCTCAAATTTTCGGAAGCAAAAATAAAACTTATTTATTTGCTTTTCAAGTGACTCGAACTCAGGCCTATTTCCCCTGCATGTGACGCCATTTCCATAGGCCCTAAGTGGCATCTTCAGGCCCCTTTTCCAAGCCTGTTTGTGTGTCAAAATTATCCAACTTTTTCTTTTAAGGCCCTCTTGCCCTTATTTCCTATTTTGAACTTTAAAATTTGACATTCCTGCATCATTTCTAAGTTTCCTAAAATTTTTGATCGGCTCTGTAAACTTGCCATTTTCTTACATTTCCAAGTTTACAGAAATGTTTACTTTCTATTTTTGAACCATTTCCAAAAATGTTCAGGTTTCCAAAATGTTCAAGTTTCCAAAATGTTCAAGTTTCCAAAATGTTCATGTTTCCAAAAATGTTCAGGTTTCCAAAATGTTCAAGTTTCCAAAAATGTTCATTTCCATTTTCATTTCCATTTCCATTTCCATTTCTAGGTTTGCAAAAGTATCAAAAATTTATTCATAGTACCTGAGACTTGACATTTCGTACAATTAAACTGAAAATGCATAGACCCTTTTCAGGATGTTACAATATAACTAGTTGAACTAAACAATTTATTCATAAAGCATGGAATTCATGAAGCATAAATTTAAATTTATACATTTAAAGAACTTAACCCATAATATCATGCCACAATTCAACAATATCAATTAATTCATTGCCAAGCACCATGAAACAATAACAAAAATCAAAGAAATAAAAGAAGATTATTTTTGAAACTTTTTGAATTTTTTTTGAAAATTGACATAAAAGCCAAAAACATGCAAAACAATGCAGAATAAAATAGTGTGCATCCTTCCCACACTTAAATTACACATTGTCCTCAATGTGTAGCCTAATACAAAAGATTATAAGGTTACTAGACTTCCCTAATAACGTGATTGTTCATGATGGTATTGTTGGGTTGTCCACAGTCGCGTTAACGCTCAAAGTTGTAGTGTAATTTTTGAATGGATGGCCTGTACAGAAAATCAAACAATACACAAAAGAATACAAATGTAAATAACAAAATAAACAAAAACAAAAACAATAATCCAAACTAAGTATGGATTTTAGGGCTTCCAATTAATTAAAATTGGGGTCTTAGGGTGAGTTTTGGGTTTACAAAGGGTAGCATGTTTTCAGGCCAACTTAATATTGTGATATCAAAAGGTATTTTGGCCTCCCTTTAAAACTATTTGTGGTATCGCGATACTGACCCATAAGTATCGCGATACCACTGTAATATACCCCAAAATTCCTAATTTTTCAGCCTAAACTTCTAACTACACAAAAAATTAAAGTTACAAAATCCTAAATTGAAACATGAAAAAAATTTAAAACCTAAACTAAACAAAAGTAAATAGAGTCTCAGCTCGAATAAGTTTAATTATTTACAAAACAATTTTAAATTTAACAACTCTCTCCAGTGATATGTCATGCCCTCGAAGTGGAAATTCATTGAAGTCCTAGAGACTTTGACCCTTCATTTATTCATCATCGGGTTGATCAACGCGTTCTATAGTGAATGCAAATATCGATCCTACCTTGACTTAGGTCGTTTGATATGTACATGTCGAGCCATTTCACTCCAAAATCCATTCCACTCCATTGTACCTTTCGAGGGATCATCAATGATGGGATTACAAACTCAACTTCTTTTGAGTTCTCCATATTCATTTGAGTGTTCCTTTGATGGGACACATCCTCGGTTAGCTCGTGGTGTGGGATTTCTTTTATGATGTCCAAAAATTGTGGCAACTCCTCCACACTCAACTCACTAGGGCCGGAGCTTTCTTCAATAACACCCAATACCTCACTGAATTCTCTAACGTCTATCTTGTCAAAAATTGATCTTCAAGTCATGCGGTTCAACAATCGTATAGGAGGCCTCCTCATTAAATTTAAAAGTTTCTAGCTAGACACACTCATCCACCGGAACACTCTCCCTAACTCGATGTCGGACAACTTCTAACACGAGGTCTAACTAACTTGTATGGTTTTCAAATTTTCTTGGCACTCAGACATGCCATCCTCAAATACACTACCTTGAGTGGTTAGGTAATGATCTTCATCAGACTCTTCCCAATATGCACCCATATCCTCATAAGAATATAAATAATATGGGTCGTACGGGTCATATGTTGGGTGACTACCTTCCCATCATTGGTTGTTTCCATTTGCTTCATAAGCATAACTATACGAATCATACGAGGGGTCATATCCTTGCCTCCTGTGGTAGCCCTCATACTTCAAGCTAAGTGTTGAAGTACCATCCAGATCAGACATGAGAGGACCTTTGGACCACTGATAGTTTACAAAGAACACATGTTTTTTGCCTACTTATTGGTTAATTTGACCCCATTTAGTTATCTTTAGCACATATTTTAACATTTTCAGTTCAGTAATTTACATTTTATGACTCAGTGGATCTTAGTTTATTTATCCTTAATTTTGTCATATTTTGGTATTGATGTCGCCGCATGAGTAATTTCAAATTGCGTCGTAATTGTCATCAGACCGACAATTTGTCCAAATAGGAACAAAATGCATGAGTCATCGATTTGGTACAACTAACTTGTACGTATAGCTATTTGGAAAAAATATAAATATTCACATAAAAAGAAAAAAAAGGAGGGACTTTTTGGATCATCTTCTTCAACATATTCCTTGAAGCTTTTGGCTATGGCGGCTTAAGCTCTGACGGGTGAATTGGCGTGAAAAGGATGTAGCTTAGCTCTTGACGAGGAATAGATAGATTCAAGTCAAGTTGTCTAAGAATAGTTCTAAACACTGGTGATTACTTTCTATTTCATGATAGTATGGAAGTACACATGATTTCTGGGTTAAATTTTATTTTATTCAATCTTTCTTCTACTATTTAATCTTTGGGTTTGAATGTTTTTAGCACGGAAGTGTTATTATGGTCACTGACACTGGAAGGTGCAGCGACAGTTCAAGCTAACAAGCATGAAAATGGAAGTTGCTTGAGGATTCGAGGAATTTAATCCACATGTTCTTAATAGTGTTCCATAGCCATCATCAGAAGGTGTGGCTAATGTGCATTTTTGAGTCTTTGATTAAATATAGAAGTTAAGCTTGGTAAGATATTCATTGCAACTTATTGCATCGACAATCACCTAACTTTTTATACCTTGTGAGCACTTAGCATTTTTGTTGAATATTTACATTAGGGATCCTAGTTCATCATTATCATCTTTTATCCTATTGTTTTCATGTTATTGCTTTGACATCTACTCTCACAATTTATCTCGTTTCTATCCACATATTGCATTGGCATTGACAGACAAAAGATAACCATCCTCGTGGGATCGATATTCGACAGATTCACACTTGTCTACTATACTTGCATCGACAGTGTACGCTTGCACATTATTGCTGTGACGTTAAACAACCGATCAAGTTTTAGTTTCGTTGCCAAGGATAGATTTTGTTTGATGTTTATTGTGTTTGTTTTTATTTCATAATATTTAGTTGCTACTAACTTGTTTTCTTTTTTTGTTATCTGCACATTTTAATTTAGGTGTTGTATGACCCGAAGCAATTCAGAGTTTACAGCCGATTTTGATCCAAAAATTGAAAGAACCGTTCAGAGGAGACTTCGAGAATAAAGGAATATGGCTTTGCCAAGAAACAATGTCAGTCCCGATGCAAAACAAAAATTCTAATGGCCCACCGTTGCTGTAATGACCCAATAATCAACGGTATCGAAAAGTGTATTTTTGGGTCTCCATTTTCATAAAACGGATTCATAAATATTGATTAAAAATATTTACAAAGTTAGTTGTATGATTAATTAGGTTTTGGCTAGGTGAATTAGCTTGAATTATGGGCAATTAGGTGTAAGAATTAAATTGAATATAGGGTGAAAGTTTAATTATTGTAACACCCCAAACCCGGCCCATGCGTTTAAGCTAGATTTGACATGTCACAGGAGAAAATACTACTAAATCCTTTTTCCTAAATAGATCAATTAAAACAACTCCCTTTTAGAAAATTTTTTTATAAAGAATTATTGAATAAAAGTTTGATTGATAATTCGATAAATTTGAGTTATGAAAATCTTATAAGTCGTAACTTTAAAAAATATCGTTAATGGTTTTGAAAAAATTTGAAAATAATTAGAAAAGCATTGATGAAAATTTTAAGAGAAATTTTCGAGTTAAAAATATGTTTGTAAAAGTTTATTATGAAACCATTTTTGTTTATTCATTTTGATAAAATGTTTATTTAAGTTTTAGAAAAATTTCCATTTGAAGTACTTAGAGCAAAATTTAAATTCATCAAACAATAAACAAAACAAAAATAATTTCCATTTGAAGTACTTAGAGCAAAATTTAAATTCATCAAACAATAAACAAAACAAAAATAAATCCAGAGGCCTTATTACAACTTAACTCAAATAGAAAAGTAATTAAAAGTACTAAAGAAATCCAAATTTCCAAAATAAACCATTTTTGTAGTTTGGACTCCACCGAGTCATCCACGGCCCAAGTCTCCATCGCTGATTATTACCTGAAAAGGATAAGGAAAAACGGGGGTGAGTTACTAGAACTCAGTGTGTAACCCACTTACCGTTGTCCACTGGGCCAAAATCTCATTAAGCAATTATTTGGGCCTAAGCCCATTTACAATAATAAATCAAAATATAACATGTAAATGAAATGCAATTCCCAAACCAAGCCTAGTAATCCATCCGCTACACACCACCCATACCAACCAACACACCTGTGGGGATCATCAGTCAGCCCACCCCACCAACACACCAATCGCAGGCATTAAGCCATTTATAGCAAATTTAGTTGTGGACAAGCCACCAGAATAACAAAATTTACGTGGCATTGCCACTATACAAATTTGTGGCAGGGCCACCAAAATTATGTAGCAGAGCTACCAAAACTTCTCTTCATCATTTTCCCATCCCATGCAATTCATGTATATAATGCATAACGAATCACAATAATTTATTCGGATATTTATTACAAAAATTATGGCACATTATAAAAATTTATCAAGTTCGCCCATTTGAGCAAAGAATCATCTTGGCCCATTTCGCCAATTTTTAGATTGGCCCATATAGCAATTTATCAATCGGCCCACATATTCATATATCAATCGGCCCATTTAGCAATTATTTCGATTTGGCCCACATAGCAAAATATATTGATTTGGCCCACATAGCAAGATATATCGATTTGGCCCATTAAAGGTATTTTCGTAATCTTTCACGGTGTTAATATCGATTTTATCAATTTTATCAAATAATGAGATCTAAGCCAATCTTTTTCCGATATCACCAAGATACGACTTAATCAAGCGATTTACTACCAATACCATAATAGTCTTTAACCCATGGAATACGGTGTGAGAATACACACCTGATTACGGTAAGCTACACTTTCTCGATCGTCGTCACCTAAAATTTTATAATGCTTGATTAGTCGACATACGCAATTTAATAAATCTACTTTTAAAAAAATGATCTAAAAGTTACCCTTGGAATTGTGAACAACTACGATTTTCCCCAGATGATGGTCCACAACCCGGTGGAAAATCCCGAATTGCTGATGCCTCAAAATTGCGAACGACCTCGAATAGTCGATTCTCACCGGATGAGTGTCCACAACCCAGTGGAAAGTCTCGAATCGTTGAAACAGCCCTTCGCTTGAATTTAGGAGTTGGGATCATTAATCCACTCCTTTTGAGATCTCCACTCGACTTTCCTTTGAATCGGTACCACATGCCTCCATTTGATTAGATCTTGTATAGATCGATATTACGATAAAAATGATTTTCCAAGGGTGAATGATCGACTTACCACAAATTTTTCGAGTGATCAACGAGTGGATAGATCAAACGATTTAGTCCCTATAGTTACAATCGGTTAATTATCACCATACTAATAACATCTTAACAAATAAAGAATGGTTATAGAATCCGTGAAGAACTCTTACCTTAAAGATTTTAGGACCGAATTCTAGCGATTATACGATGACTTCAGAAAATCCAAGTTTCGGCTTTCCACTATATCTCTATGAGGCAGAAAATGATTTTGAATGAAAGAAAATAAGGTAATGGTCTCGGTCAAAATAACCATCCAAAAACCAAAGTATGGATTTGGTCATAAGAGAGAAAAGAAAGAAAATAAAAAGTTGAAAAGAGTACTTACCGATTGATCAAGGGATGAGTGACAACTTGAATGAAAAAGAAAGATTAATGGAGAGATGAAAAGGTTTCAGCTATGGAGAAAAGGATTAGAGTAGAAGAGATGCTTGAAGGGTTTTGTGAAAAAGAAAAAGAAGGAAGAAGAAAAAGAATGGTTCACGAGCTTGGTTTTCAAGAAAGAAGAAAAAACAAATTTTTATCTCAATTGTTGGTGTACATTAGGCAAAAAGAAGAAATAAATAAGAGAATATGCACACTCAAATTAAAGATTCGGCAAGAGGGAAAATTTGGAGAGAAGAGAAGAATGTCACAAAAGTTGAAAAATGAAATTTTGGCCAAAACAATACCCAAAACTCTTACCAATTGCCCAAGACAAAATCGACTAATAGAATAGAATTTTTTTGAGAAAAAGGCACACTTGATGCTAATGGAAATGACCAAAACTAGCACTAAAGCCTTACCAAGACACTAACAAAATTTGGCTATCACCCCTTTAGCCCCAAAAATCGTCCACATTCATAGTCATAAGGGTCAACATTTTGCCAACCATACTTTCCATAGCATTCTAGATGGAATAAGCCACATGCTCCCCTTACTTGCCTTATTCTTTTGATTCCTTTCCCTAACATCAACCTTTCCTTATTTCATAGCCACCTTACCAAAAATAAAGAGGTCCAACTTGCCATGTATACCTCTTAGCTGACACTTTAGGAAAGAGTGCAAAAATATTAGTAAAAAATTTGCACACAATGGGATTTGAACCTCTTCCCTCAAGGTACTACAAGTGGCGCCATATCCTCTCTACTAATTACTCATTTATGCTAACCATTTACTCATTTATTCCCATATGCTTTAAGGTCACTTACTCCATCTCCTTAAAGTGCTAAATGCCAAAAAATTTTACTAGGTCCAAATAAACCCCGAGCCTTCTCAGGACCTCCTAAACATACAAAATTATTAATTTAACTAACTTAACACCAAAATAATACAACACATAAAATTCTAAATTTTAGGGTGTTACAATTCTACCCCCTTAAAGAAAATTTCGTCCTCAAAATTTACTTGATTAAAAGAGGTGAGGATATTCCTGCTGAATCGTGTCTTCAGGCTCCCATGTAGCTTCCTCCTCTCCATGATTGCGCCATAATACCTTGACTAACGGTACCGACTTCCTTCTCAGCACCTTAATGTCCTGATCTAAAATTTGCACTGGCTCCTCCTCGAACGACAAATCAGGTCTTATCTCAACTTCCTCTATCGGTACTATATGAGACGGATCCGATCGGTAACGCCTTAACATTGAGACATGAAATATACTATGCATCTAACTCAACTCCGGAGGTAACTCAAGCTGATAAGCTACTGGCCCAACACGCTTCAACACACGGTACAGTCCGATGAATCTAGGGCTCAACTTGCCCTTCCTTCCAAATCTGAAGATCTTCTTCCAAGGTAAGACCTTTAGAAAGACTTGATCTCCCACCGCAAACTCAATATCCTTACACTTCAGATCCGCATATGATTTTTTCCTATCCAAAGCTTCCTTTAACCTTGCCTAAATTACCTTTACTTTTTCCTCCATCTTCGATATTAATTCAGGACCCAACAACTGTCACTCCCTCAATTCGGTCCAACAAGTAGGAGTACGACACCTATGACCATACAATGCCTTGTAGGGTGCCATCTGAATGCTGGATTGATACCTATTGTTATATGCAAACTCTGCCAATGGTAGGAAATCCTCCCAACTACCCCTGAAGTCAATCACATAGCCCCTTAACATGTCTTCCAGAATTTGGATTACTCTCTCTGACTGACCATCTGTCTGAGGATGAAATGCCGTACTAAAATTCAACTTGGTTCCCAAAGCTTCATGTAAGGCTTTCCAAAATCGTGATGTAAACCTAGGGTCCCTATCCAAAATAATAGACACTGGTACCCCATGTGACCTCACGATCTTAGCTACGTACAATTTGGCCAACTTCTGCAATGAATAATCCGTACGAACAGGTAGGAAATGTGCAGTCTTCATCAATCGATCCACTATTACCCAGACAGAATTTTTCTTAGTAGGTGTTAAGGGTAACCCACTAACAAAGTTCATCGTTATCCATTCCTATTTCTATAAGGTAATCTTCACCGGTTGGAGAAATCCCAATGGCAATTGATGTTTTGCCTTCACTTGTTGACATGTTAAGCACCTACTCACGAATTCAGTAACTTTTCGCTTCAACCCAGGCCACCAATACTGTTCACAAAGGTCTCGATACATTTTACTTCCCTTGGGGTGTATAGCATAAGACTACTATATCCTCATGTAGAATCATTTGTCTCAATTTTGAATCTTTAGGCATGCAAATTCTTCCACGGAAACACAATACTCTATCACTATTCAATCCAAAATCCCCTATTACACCACCTTCCACTTGCTAAAGTAAGGAACCCAACCTTTCGTCCAATAGCTGTTTTTCCTTAATCTGACTTACCTACGTAGGCTTCACTTGAAATTCGGCTAACAGACTACCATCTTCATGCAAGCTGAGATGAGCGAACATCACTCTCAAATCTGATATCACCTTACGACTCAACGCGTCTGCCACCACGTTAGCCTTTCCGGATGATACTCGATTGAGAAGTCATAATCCTTCAATAGTTCTATCCACCTCCGTTGTCTTAAGTTCAACTCCTTTTGGGTAATGAGCTACTTTAGACTCTTATGATCTGTATAGATGATCGATTTCTCACAGTAAAGATAGTGTCTCCAAATCTTCAAAGCAAACACCACTACAGCCAACTCTAAATCATGAGTGGGATAATTCACTTTGTGCGGCCTTAACTGACGAGATGCATAAGCCACCACTTTTCCACCTTGCATCAACACACATCCCAAGCCCGTGTGTGACGCATCGCAATAAATAATAAACTCTTTTCCAGCCTCAGGTTGAATCAGTACTGGCGCTTTCGTCAGAATCTTTTTCAATTTCTCAAAACTCTCTTGCTACTGATCTAACCACACAAATGGTACTCCCTTGCACGATAGTTTAGTTAGGGGTGCAGCAATCAATGAAAACCCCTCAACAAAATGCCTGTAATAACCAGTCAACCCTAGAAAACTCTGAATTTCGGCCACTGACTTTAGTGGTTTCCAATCCAACACAGCCTCTACCTTCCGGGGATCAACTCTAATTCCTTCGGCAGACACAACATGCCCCAAGAAGGTCACTTCCTTCAACCAAAATTCACACTTACTAAATTTGGCATAAAGTTACTTTTCCCGCAATATCCGCAATACCACTCGCAGATGCGAGTCATGCTCTTCTTCATTCTTCAAGTAAACCAAGATGTCATCTATGAACACCACTACAAATCGATCTAAATAGGGTTGGAAGACTCGGTTCATCATGTCCATCAATGCGGCTGGTGCATTAGTCAACCCGAACAGCATCACCAAGAACTCATAATGCCCATAACGAGTTCGAAATGCAGTCTTATGAATGTCTGCCTCCTTGACCTTAAGTTGGTGATAACCAGATCTCAAATCTATCTTCGAGAAAATTGAAGCTCCTCGCAGTTGATCAAATAGATCATCGATTCTCGGTAACAGATATCTATTCTTGATCGTCAACTTATTCAACTGCCTATAATCGATGTACATACGCATTGGCCCATCCTTCTTCTTGACGAACAAGACCGGTGCTTCCCACGGTAACACACTTGGTCGAATGAATCCCCGATCCAACAACTCTTGAATTTGAGCTTTAAGCTCCGCTAACTCTTTCGACGCCATTCTATAAGGAGCAATGGATATCGGAGCCATTCCTGGCAATAACTCAATGCCAAACTCTACTTCCGATCCGGAGGCAATCTAGGAAGTTCCTTGGAAAAAATGTTCGAAAACTCTTTCACCGTTCTAACACCTTCCACCGATAATTCCTTGGCATCCAACGAACTAATGAAGGCTAGGAATGCTCCACATCCTTTTCGCACTAACTTTTCTGCCTTTAAAGCAGATACCACATTAGATAGATAATTTCTCCTTTCATCTATCATCACCACTTCCTTATCTTCTGAACTTCTTAGTGTCATCTGTTTTGCAGCACAATCCAAGATCGTAGTTTTACCAACCAGTCCATGCCTAAAATAAGATCAAACTCGCCGAAAGGCAGTTCCATCAAATCCGCCAAAAATGTTTCTCCTTGAATTTCTAAGGGCACATCTCTAAACAAACTATTCACTATCACAGACTGTCCCAAAGGACTAATTACCATCATCTCTCTAGTAGTAATCTCAAATTTAATGTTCAGATTTCCAGATACAGCACTAGCAACATACGAATGGGTGGATCCAATATCTATCAAAATAGTAACAGGTACATCAGATATGAAGAATGTACCGGTTATCACATCAGGTGCATCGCCATCCTCTCGGTGTTTGACCGCATAAACCAACCCTGGCTACCTCGCCTGCGATTACCCCTAAAACCAGTACCTCTTTCCAGTGCACCTTGACCTCGTCCTATGCCATTACCACCTCGACCTGGCCCACGACCGCTCAATGGCTGCTGAGTACCTCTAACTGGCTATGCACCATAGTTGTGAGCTTCTTGATTCGGAGTAGTCAGTCGAGGAAATTTTTAAGCTGATGGTCCTTAGAACCACATTTGAAACAACCACCGGTTCTCTTCCAGCATTCACTCGGGTGTCATTTTTCGTAGTCAGCACATGGCTGTATCAGATTGGTAGCAGCTGGTGCTCTAGCTTGAGCTGGCTCATTATTCCTGGGCCTCTTCTAAAACCCTCTAGCAGGACCTGAGTACTTAAAGTCCCTCTTGCTCTTGCCTCTATCTTTTTCTCAATTTCGCCACTCCGAGTGCTTAGCCTCTTCGGCTATCTTGGCTTTCTCCACAAGTGTGGTAAAATTCCTTTCTTGCTGTGGGGCTATCAGTACCCGCAACTCATCACTCAACCCGTCCTCAAAACGCACGCAGCGTTCGTACTCAGTTGGCACTATACCGGGCATAACTACTCAAACGCAGAAATTCTGCCTTGTAAGCTGCCACAATCTTACTTCCTTGAATCAGATTTAGGAATTCCTTCCTTCGGGCATCTACATAGCTAGCCCCGACATACTTTCCTTGGAATACAATTTTGAAGAAATCCCAAGTAACACAATCAGCCTGAGTGCCTTCCCGAATAGTGAGCCACCATTGATACACCTCGTCTCTCAACAAGGATACAGCTCCCTCAATTTCTGCTCAGTGGTGCAATCCAAATCATCCATGATCCGCTCCACAGCCTCAAGCCAGTATTCTGCGACATTTGGAGCTACACCCGAGATACCCCTAAAAACCTTGGCACCATTTGATCTGAGTCGCTCCGAAATTGACCCACGAGCTGCTGGCCTAGTTCTAGCCCTAGTAATTCTTTCCAAAACTCGCAGCATTGCTTGGGACAGAGCGATGTCCTCCCTCATACGGTCTTGTGACCCATTTTCAGTTATGGGTGACGCAGGTGCGTCCATTTCCAGTATATGTCCTGACGCTTCAAACACAACTCTAGCGCCTCAGCCTCTACCACAGCCACGTCTACCATGTCCACGTCCTCTAGCGCTCATATTGGGTAATTCGATTTAATCTGATTAAAAGTCTTATGAATCAGTATACTATTTTGGTGTTTATTACACAATGTTTTATGAAACATAAGAAGTAAAGTTGTTTTCGTAATCGCATCCTATAGTCTCAATCTCTATAGTTTCAATACATAAAACTAGAAGTTCTAGAGTATTTCCACAGTCATATCATAACCATTATAATCATACAATAATAACATACACTTACTTGACTTGGTGTCGAATACCCGTGGTGCCATACTTCCTTTAAAAACATATGTTCTAATTTTTTTTTTTACATTTCAAAATAGTTTTGAAAATATTTTTGAACCCAAACCATAGCCGAGTTTTCAACCCGGGCTCTGATACCATAAAATGTAACACCCCAAACCCAGCCCATATGTTTAAGGCTAGATTTGACATGTCACAGTAGAAAATACTACTAAATCCTTTTTCCTAAACAGATCAATTAAAAAAACTCCCTTTTAGAAAATTTTTTATAAAGTATTATTGAATAAAAGTTTGATTGATAATTTGATAAATTTGAGATATGAAAATCTTATAAGTCGTAACTTTAAAAAATATCGTTAATGGTTTTGAAAAAATTTGAAAATAATTTCGAAAAGCATTGATGAAAATTTTAAGAGAAATTTTCGAGTTAAAAATATGTTTGTAAAAGTTTATTATGAAACCCTTTTGTTTATTCATTTTGATAAAATGTTTATTTAGGTTTTTAGAAAAATTTCCATTTGAAGTACTTAGAGAAAAATTTAAATTCATTAAACAATAAACAAAACAAAAATAAATCCAGAGGCCTTATTACAACTTAACTCAAATAGCAAAGTAATTAAAAGTACTAAAGAAATCCAAATCTCCAAATTAAACCATTTTGTAGTATGGATTCCATCGAGTCATCCACGGCCCAAGTCTCTATCACTGATTATTACCTGAAAAGGATAAGGAAAAACGGGGGTGAGTTACTAGAACTCAGTGTGCAACCCACTTACCGTTGTCCACTGGGCCAAAATCTCATTAAGCAATTATTTGGGCCAAAGCCCACTTACAATAATATATCAAAATATAACATGTATATGAAATGCAATTCCCAAACCAAGCCTAGTAATCCATCCGCTACACACCACCCGTACCAACCAACACACCTGTGGGGATCATCAGTCAACCCACCCCGCCAACACACCAATCGCAGGCATTAAGCCATTTATAGCAAATTTAGTTGTGGACAAGCCACCAGAATAATAGAATTTTTGTGGCATTGCCACTATACAAATTTGTGGCAGGGCCACCAAAATTATGTAGCAAAGCTACCAAAACTTCTCTTCATCATTATCCCATCCCATGCAATTCATGTATATAATGCATAACAAATCACAATAATTTATTCAGATATTTATTACAAAAATTATGGCCCATTATAACAATTTATCAATTTGGCCCATTTGAGCAGAGAATCATCTTGGCCCATTTCACAAATTTTTAGATTGGCCCATATAGCAATTTATCAATCAACCCACATTCATATATCAATCGGCCCATTTAGCAATTATTTTGATTTGGCCCACATAACAAAATATATCGATTTGGCCCATTAAAGGTATTTTGTAACCTTTCACGGTGTTAATACCGTTTTTATCAATTTTATCAAATAATGAGAACTAAGCCAATCTTTTTCCGATTTCACCAAGATACAACTTAATCAAGCAATTTACTACCAATACAATTTTAACCCATGGAATACGGTGTGAGAATACACACCTGATTATGGTAAGCACTACGCTTTCTCGATCGTTGTCACCTAAAATTTTATAACGCTTGATTAGTCGACATACGTGATTTAATAAATCTACTTCAAATCAAACGATCTAAAATTTACCATCGGAATAGTGAACAACTACAATTTGTCGATTTTCCCCAGATGACGGTCTACAACCTGGTGGAAAATCCCGAATCGCTGATGCCTCAAATTTGCGAACGACCTCGAATAGTTGATTCTCACCGGATAAGGGTCCACAACCCGGTGGAAAGTCTCGAATCGCCGAAACAGCCCTTCGCTTGAATTTAGGAGTTGGGATCGTTAATCCACTCCTTTTAAGATCCACTCGACTTTCCTTTCGAATCGGTACCACAAGCCTCCATTTGATTAGATGTTATATAGATTGATATTACGATAAAAATGATTGTCCAAGGGTGAATGATCGACTTGCCACAAATTTTTCGAGTGCTCAACGAGTGGGTAGATCAAACGATTTAGTCCCTATAGTTACAATCGGTTAATTATCACCATACTAATAACATCTTAACGAATAAAGAACGATTATAAAATTTGTGAAGAACTCTTACCTTAAAGATTTTAAGACCGATTTCTAGCAATTATACAATGACTTCGAAAAATCCAAGTTTTAGCCTTCCACTATATCTTTACAAGGCAGAAAATGATTTCGAATGAAAGAAAATAAGGTGATGGTCTCGGTCAAAATAACCATCCAAAAACCAAAGTATGGATTCGGTCATAAGAGAGAAAAGAAAGAAAATAAAAAGTTGAAAAGATACCGATTGATCAAGGGATGAGTGACAACTCAAATGAAAAAGAAAGATTAATGGAGAGATGAAAAGGTTTTGGCTATGGAGAAAAGGATTAGAGTAGAAGAGATGCTTGAAGGGTTTTGTGAAAAAGAAAAGAAGGAAGAAGAAAAAGAATGGTTCACTAGCTTGGTTTTCAAGAAAGAAGAAAAAACAAATTTTTATCTCAATTGTTGGTGTACATTCGGCAACAAAAAGAAATAAATAAGAGAATATGCACACTCAAATTAAAGATTCAGCAAGAGGGGAAATTTGGAGAGAAGAGAAGAATGTCACAAAAGTTGAAAAATGAAATTTTGGCCAAAACAATACCCAAAACTCTTACCAATTGCCCAAGACAAAATCGGCTAATAGAATAGAATTTTTTTGAGAAAAAGGCACACTTGATGCTAATGGAAATGACCAAAACTAGCACTAAAGCCTTACCAAGACACTAACAAAATTCGGCTATCACCCCTTTAGCATCAAAAATCGTCCACATTCATAGTCATAAGGGTCAACATTTTGCCAACCATACTTTCCATAGCATTGTCCATGGAATAAGCCACATGCTCCCCTTACTTGCCTTATTCTTTTGATTCCTTTCCCTAACATCAACCTTTCCTTATTTTATAGCCACCTTACCAAAAATAAAGAGGTCCAACTTACCATGTATACCTCTTGGCCGACACTTTAGAAAAGAGTGCAAAAATATTAGTAAAAAATTTGTACACAATGGGATTTGAACCTCTTCCCTCAAGGTACTACAAGTGTCGCCATATCCTCTCTACTAATTTCTCATTTATGCTGACCATTTACTCATTTATTCCCATATGCTTTAAGCTCACTTACTCCATCTCCTTAAAGTGCTAAATGCCAAAAATTTTTACTAGGTCCAAATAAACCTCGAGCCTTCTCAGGACCTCCTAAACATACAAAATATTAATTTAACAAACTTAACATCAAAACAATACAACACATAGAATTCTAAATTTTAGGGTGTTACAATTATAGATTAAAGAAAAAGTTAAGGGACTAATTAAGCAATTAAACCTAAAATTTACAAGTGTTTGGTATTGGTAAATGATGTGTAATGTTTATATACGTATATTTATAATAATTATATATTTACTTATTATTTAAGTAATTATTATACTATATTATATTATATTATTGTTATAACTAAAGAATTAATAAAATAAAAAGAAACAAAAGAAAAAGAAAGAACAAGCAGAAAACGAAAAAGGGGAAAAAGGGAGAAAAGAAAAAGAGAAAGAAAAGAAGGAGAAAATTAGGGATTTCAAAGGTTCAAGCTCAAATTGGTTAGTCAATTTAGTCCATTTTCTTGTAATTTTTATGTTTTTAGACTCCTAGTATTAAAGACTACTTAATCTATGTTGAAAATTTAGAAAATACTTGAATTATTAGATGATGTTCATGTTGGATAATTTAAGTATTTTGGACTAAATTGATAGAATTTTAAGTTAGAAATGAAAAGGGATTTAATTGTAAAATAAATTATAAGTTTTGAATAATAGGGACTAAATTGAGAAATTTTCAAAAATAGGGATTTAAGTGAAATTAGAGAGTTGAATTTAGTCTAAAATGGAAATTGAATGAAAATATATAATAAGTTTTGAAGAAATAAAGTTAGTCTCAGTTTAGGGACTAAATTGGAATTTAGGTAAAAGTTGAATAAAAATCGAAATATTCAATGTGACATTGTGTGTATTGATGCTTTTTAATGTTTCAAGTTCTGTAGCTAACGCTGTGCCAGAAAACTCGACAAGGAAAGGGAAAGAAAAATTCAATGAGGAGTAGTTCGGAAAATTACGGTTTGTATTTCTATAGTCTGAATTTAATTATTAAAATTATTATACTTTGTTTTCTTGTGTATGGTAAGTATGGAAGGTGAGAATTATTGTGTCTACAATTGAGATGGATTGATTTGGTGTGTGATGAAATTGATATGAATATGTGATTATTGTAGAACATTTGATATTGTTATACTTGAAAAGTGAATTGAAACCCTATTAACTATATCGGTGAGTCAAATAAAGTTGGCATGACATAGGATTGAAAGTGTTCAAGGATACTTCGACTTCGAGTCGAGGAGACACTGGGTGTCAATTTATTACTTCGGATAAATTCGATGAGGTACTAGGTACCAACTTACTTCGCCATGGCCGATGAGACGCTGGGTGTCAATCTATTACTTTGATTTATCCGATAAGGCACTGGGTGCCAAACTGGTGTGTTTTGGTTGGATTCGTGTATCCGTCAAAGTCCGAGTCATGTTAATAGGGGTTATTGAAATAAACAATAATGGTGAAATGAGATATGGATAGAGACACATGAGTCAAGTATTTGTGAATTGAATATGAATTATCAATATTATGGTTCAAGTAATATGTGTTTATATTGTGAAAAGTTATCTGGGATAGCAATTGATAAGAATTGAATGAATTATAAATTTTTTTCTATAAATTGATTAGCCATATGATTAAAGTTTTGTATGATTTAATGTATATGTTTATTTATTTTACTTTAAAGTATTCGGATTATAGAAATACCACTGAGTTTATACTCAGCTTATGGTTGTTTTTCGTGCGCAGGTTAGAAAAAGTTAGATTACCGATTCAGCATCCATTCGAGATCCCAAACTCAAAAGTGGTGAAGTATATTTCTTTTTGGTAATGGCATGTACCTAGGATGTTTTATGTTTTTCATTTTGGGAAATGGTTGTAAATGATCTTAAAATTAGAAATTGGTTGGTTATATATATATATGAACATATCTGTTATGTTGAGGCTATAAAATGGTATGTTTTGGTTGATGTATATGTGAAATACTTATGAGGATATATTGGTTAGGTCATTAGGTTCATTGTTTTGACATGTTTTAGATGTATTTGAATGTGTTTTGGATTGGTTGAATGTAACATCCTGATAATTAGCGGTTATGCATTTTCTACTTAACTGAATGATGTTGCATGCTTAATTATTATTTGAGTGTATTTTGGAAGTTATTTGAGCTTCATTAATTAAGTGAATGCTTAGTGAAACTTTTAATTTCTAATAATTAAGAGAGAGCTAAGCAAGTTAGGCTTTAAGAATTAATGACAAGAGGTTTCTAGCATAAGTTGAGTAATTGGCAAGGTGGTTAAGATGCATGGATGTGTGCTTGAGGAGTGAGGTTCGAATCTCCTAGCTAGCATTAGGGAGGATTTTATTTTTGTTTCCTTCCCTTTAGTGTCGGCCAAGAATGTTCTAGAGTGGATGAGTATTCTCTTAATTTTGGCTATTTGACCATGTGAAAAAGGAAGCTAGGAACTTATGGTATGGAATCATAAGTTGATGATAAGGTGAGGGGGGCAAAAGGCATGATATTGGGCAATGTTTTGGGAGTTTGTTCATGGTCATTTGACCATTAACCTAGACGGCATGAAGGGCTAAGGGAGTGATTAATTGTCTTGGAAATTTTGGATATGATGGGAAGAAACAAGGAGGAAAAAGGGGGATGATGTTGGCTAAGGTTGACCGAAAATTTAGTGTAGCCATTAGGGTGCTAGTTGGCCAAAAATCCTAGCAAATTGTCCATCTTTTCTCCTTTCTCCAAAATCTTTCTTCCAAACCGAAATTATCTTTTGCATTAGGTGAAAACTTTGTTTTGTTTTGGCTATCATATTTGGCCAAATTGGTACTCTTTTCTTCTTTTCCTATCAAGATTTTCTCTCTTTTTGGTACCAAAATATTACCACTTTTGAAGGCATTTTCTTTCATCTTTTCTCACTTGACCATTACCAAAAACTTTTCTTTATTCAATTTCTTCCATAACCGAAACCCATTTACTCTCTTTGATCATTTCTCCTTTTCTTTTTCTTTTTCATCCTATTTCTCTCTTCTCTTTCCTCTTTCCAAAACTACAAAGGTTCAAGAACCACTTTTCTTCAATTTTACCCTTGGCCGAATGTGCATAGGTTCCAAAACCAATCTCTTTTCTTTTGAGAATCAACATCATTCTCATCTCTTTTGTCAACCGAATCAATTTCTATTTCGATTTTCTTTTCTCCTTTTTATTTCTTTGAAAACCGAAACTATTTTATGCTAAAAATCAATATCTTTTTCCTTTATCTTTTTGTTAAAGCTGAATCATCAATCCTTCTTTTCTTCTTATTCAAGGCCGAATCTTGAAGAACTCAAAGTAAGGTTTTGTCAATCATTTTCATCATTTCTTTTTACTTTGGCAAATTTAGAATCATGATCTTTTATTTTCTCTCCTAGGCCGAATCATTTGAAAAGATTTTTCAAAAGATTTTGTTGAAGACAACTCTTAAGAAGTGACCATTCAAATCATCAAGGTAAGGTTATTAATTTAGATCATATCGATTTATTTAGATAGACTACTAATCGATCGTATTTTTAGGGCGATTTAAGACTAACAAGATAGGTAAGAAAAGAGCCGACTGAGTGTTTGGAAGAGAGGAGGCACTCCTTTACCATTAAACTACAAACGAAGGGCGAGATCGTGGTTAGAGACTTTCCACGGGTTGTGGACCCTCCGCTAACGAGGATCGGTTATTTGAAGTAACGCATAATCGAACCACTTTACGTTGTTGGAATATCGGTTTTGATCCATCTAGTGGAGAAAACCACAAATAACTGTCGTTCGAGAATCCGAAGGTAAGGATTTAGATCCCTCATCAATAAGTACAATTTTATTAGCAATAGTGTATACTAACCAAGTGTGTTAATCAATTAGGTGTTGACGAGCGAGAGGGTATTATTCTCACTGTCACTAGGTGTGTAACCTTACATTAAAAATCTCATAAGATTTACATATATTTAAATGTGACTTTATGACCATGTGTATGATTGTGATTTTGGATACCATTCAGTGGTATACGATATTCAGGTATGTTTACCCCAATATTTTGTTCATTTAGCTATATGCATAAAAGTGAAATAAGCATGACTATATTATGCAATGTGGGGTAAATAGCATGAAAATCTGATTTGATATGTATGTGCATGGGCATATGGGTATATGGGTATATTTGATAAAGGAGGAAGTATTCTGGTGGTTTTACCACATTTCCAGTGACTTCAGTCACATATTTGACTCCGGTGACTTCGGTCACGCATATTTGGCTCCAGTGACTTCGGTCACATATTTGAAATCCGGTGACTTCGGTCACATATGTGAATCTGGTGACTTCGGTCACGTATTTGAAATTTGGACTTCGGTCAAGTGACTTCGGTCACATCTGTTTGGTGGCTTTGCCACAATATTATAAGGGCGATGTGCATGTTGACTGCAAAGAATTGCCTTCGATGGTGTGTAGCGGATGGAGGGTCGATTTAGTAATCCCCACGGTGTGTTGGTTGGTACGGGTGGTGTGTAGCGGATGGATATTTAGGTGGGCCGGGCTTGCATTTCATTTCATGTACATAACCATGTAACATTGAATGATTATTATTTGATCTGCTATAATATGAGCTTTTGGGCTATATATGAACTAAACGGGCTTTTAAGCTATATATGAACTAAACGGGCTTTTAAGCTAAATATGAGCTAAATGGGCTTTTGGGCCAAATATGACTTAAATGGGCCTATGGCCATATGTGTAATTAATGGGCTTAAAGGCTTAATCAAATGGGCTTTTTGATGTATGTGTTATACATTGAGTTTATAACTCACCCATTTTTATGGGATAACTTTTCAGATGATTCGTAGTGCGATGGATCGGGGCAACAAGGATTTCGAGGTGGCTAATGCTCAAACAATGAAGTTTGGAAATTTTCCTACTTAAATTTATTAAGTTAAACTTTATTATTTAGACTTTATTATGGGTTTGCCAATTTTATGTAATAAGGCCACTATAAACTATCTTTAAATTTTGTGTTTGGATTTACTTTTATTTTACCATGAACAATAACTATTAAATAACTAAATGGTTTTCGATAAATAATAATTCAAAATGTTTTTATCACTATATATATATATACATATGTTTTAAAGTAATTTCCTTAAATGAGGTTTTCTTTTAATTTATTTTAAGTAATGATTTTAAAAGATATAAATTTTTACTTTACAAATTTGTTTTCAACCTAAAATGTTAAGTTACTCTGTTTTCTACAAAATCATCAAGTTTTTCTTGAACAAAACGAAAATTTGCTAAAGTTTTACTCGAGGAACATACCAAATCTGGTTAGGCTTTTGGGCCGGGTTTGGGGTGTTTCAGCTTGGTACCAGAGCCCAGTTTTAAACTCTCGGCCTTGGGTTTTGAAGCCCACAACGTTTTCAAAATTTGGCCCAAATAATTTTTTTTGAAAGTTTTCTTAAGTTAAATGGTTTTATAAGAGCATGGCACTCGAGTTCTCGACCCAGATCCATCAGGTATGTACTTTATCGATATGTGATATGTATGATAGTTTAAGCATAAACTATACTTTAGAGACATGGACCTTAGGTGTTTGTGTGCTACTACG
Organism: Gossypium rotundifolium; assembly: GCA_025506655.1. Taxonomy (NCBI): domain Eukaryota; kingdom Viridiplantae; phylum Streptophyta; class Magnoliopsida; order Malvales; family Malvaceae; genus Gossypium; species Gossypium rotundifolium. Next base: position 152,548,957 of record CP106727.1, on the reverse strand, counting down.
AAAAAATTACTGAATATGTGTTTCATAAAACTTTCCTTTAATAAGAAGTGAAAAGACTCTAATACATAAGACTTTTTCAGTAAAAATAGATAATACGCGTAGTAGACATGAGTTCTAGGGGACGTGGTCATCGTGGGACGTAGAAGAGGAAGAATGATGCTTTGAACCGATTCGATCCGGTCAAGGTTCCGAGAATGAAGCTCACCACCTACTGTTGGGGTGGAATTTAAGAACAAAATGAAGGAGGTGACACGTATCACAAGTCAGGTCTTGCGAGTTTTGGAACGAGTAGCAGAAGCTAGTTCTAGAAATGGGTCTCGAAAGTCATGAGTGAGAGACTTAGATCGAATGGAGCCGAGGTTTTGAGGAGTATCTGGAGTAGCTCTAATGTAGTGAAAATTAGTTGGAGGCAATGAGAGGATCATGGATGATATAGATCTGCGATGAAGAGAAATTGAAAGGTGCTATTTCACTTCTCCGTGATGAAGCCTATCAGTGGTGGCTCACAATCAAGGAGAGTACCCCTGTGGATCATCTGGATTGGGGGTATTTTAAAGTGAAATTCGAAGGAAAGTATGTTGGAGCTAGCTACATCGACTCTTAGAGGAAGACATTTCTGAATTTGGTCCAAGGAAATAAGTCGATAGCTGAATATGAAGCAGAATTTTTGCGACTTAGCCGTTATGCCAGAGGGATAGTGGCTACGGAATATGAACGGTGTATCAGATTTGAAGATGGACTTAGAGATGAGCTTCGAGTGATGATTGCTCCACACCGTGAAAGAGATTTTGCAATCTTAGTGGAAAGGGCAAGAATTGCCGAAGAGGCTAAACAGAATAGAGAGATGTAACCGGGATGAGGCCAAAGCAAGAATAAGAGAAGCTTTGGGTCCTCGTGGTCATCCGGAATTTTCAAGAAATCAAGAAATGATAGACCGCGAGGTCAACAGATCGCCACTGGTGGACAAAATCGTATTTGTTCTCAATGTGGGAAAATGCACTGGGAGAATGTTGGAAAAAGACCGCGGATGTTTCAAGTGCGATTCAAGGATCATATGATCAAGGATTGCCCGATGAACTCGTAAAAGAACCGTCCAAAGCAAGTCGTGGTGCTAATCGGTGATGAAGTGGACAGCAGCCGATAAGAGGCCGTGGTCCAAATGGAAGGGGCAATGGTTCCAGTAGAGGTCGCGGAACTTCAGGCAGAGGCAGTGGTAGCTCTGAGGCGAGACAACCAGGTTTGGTGTATACAGTTCATCGCAGAGAAGACAGTGACGCATCTGATGTTATCACGGGTACGTTTCTAATTTCTGGGTTTCCCTTTATTGCTTTGATAGATATAGGGTCAACTCATTCCTATATCGCTAGTGAAGTATCTGGGACTTTGCATGTGACTTCTGAAACTGTACCTAGGAAGATGACTGTACTTAGTCCTTTAGGACAGACAGTAGTTATAGACAAACTTTTTAAGGAAGTGCCTTTAGAAGTTCAAGGGATACAGTTTCCGGCTGATTTAATGGAGTTACCATTCGGAGAATTCGACCTAATCTTAGGCATGGACTGGCTTGTGAAGTACCGTGCAAATGTGGATTGTGCTGCTAAGAGAATGTCCTTAAGAACTTTTGATGACAAGGAAGTTGTAGTGTTGGGCGAGAGACGGAACTACTTATCTAATGTAGTATCCGCTCTTAAGGCGGAAAAGATGGTTAGAAAGGGATGTGAAGCCTTCCTGATGTTAGTGAATGCTTTGGAGGCTAAGGAGACATCTGTTAATGAAGTCAGGACTGTGAAGGAATTTGTAGATATTTTTCCGGAAGAACTTTCAGGTTTGCCTCTGGATCGTGAGGTAGAATTCGGGATTGATTTATTGCCTGGAATGGCGCCAGTTTCTATTGCTCCATATAGAATGGCACCAAAGGAGTTGGTTGAGCTTAAGGCTCAAATTCAGGAGTTGCTTGATCGTGGATTCATTCGACCTAGTGTGTCTCCATGGGGAGCACCGGTCCTATTCATGAAGAAGAAGAACGGATCGATGAGGATGTGCATAGACTACCAGCAGTTGAATAAGCTGACCATCAAGAACAAGTATCTTTTGCCAAGGATCGACGACTTGTTCGATCAACTTAAAGGAGCTGCGGTATTCTCAAAGATTGATCTAAGGTCGGGGTATCATCAACTTAAAGTGAAAGAAGCAGATATCCATAAGACGGCTTTCCGAACTAGATATGGGCATTATGAATTTCGTAATGTAATTCGATTGATTAAACGAACGCCCAATTGCGTTCATGGATATGATGAATCGAATTTTTCAGCCCTACTTGGATCAATTCGTCGTGGTATTCATAGACGACATCCTGGTGTATTCTAAGTCCGAAGTAGAACATGATGAGCATCTCCGGATTGTGTTGCAAGTTTTAAGGGAGAAGAAACTTTATGCCAAATTCAGCAAGTGTGAATTTTGGCTGAAAGAAGTTGCATTTTTAGGCCATGTGGTATCTGCGGAAGGGATAAGGGTGGATCCTCGGAAGATTGAGGCTGTGCTAGATTGGAAACCACCTAAGTCCGTAAATTGAGGTTCGCAGTTTCTTGGGATTAGCGTGCTACTACGTAAGATTCGTGAAGGATTCTCATCGATAGCTACACCTTTTGAAATTGTTAAGGAAGGAAGTACCTTTCGTGGGTGATAAAGAAGAGAGTTTTGAGAAGCTCAAGAAAGTTTTGACTGAAGCTCCGATTTTGATCCAGCCTGAGGCAGGAAAGGATTTCGTCGTGTATTGTGATGCTTCTCACACCGGATTAGGATGTGTTCTGATGCAAGGCGGGAAGGTAGTTGCATATGCGTCTCGGCAGTTGAGACCGCACGAGATTAATTACCTAACGCATGACTTGGAGTTGGCAGCTGTAGTCTTTGCTCTTAAGGTTTGGAGACATTACTTATATGGAGAAAAGTCAGTGATATACACGGACCACAAAAGTCTGAAATATCTACTGACTCAGAAAGAACTGAATTTGAGGCAACGAAGGTGGATAGAGTTGTTGAAAGACTACGACTGTTCTATCGAGTACCACCGGGTAAGGAGAATGTGGTGGTAGACGCTCTAAGTCAAAAAGTGGTGTCAGATTTGAGAGCGATGTTTGCACATCTTAGTCTTTACGATGATGGAAGCTTGTTGGCGTAAGCGCAAGTTAAGCGACATGGTTAAGTCAAGTGAAAGAGAGGCAATTGGTAGATGAAGATCCGAGTGAAAAGCTTGACGGTGCGAGTGGGAAATTGGAAGATTTTGGTATTAACAGTGAAGGGGTATTGTGCTTCAAAGGTAAAGTCTGTATGCCGAGAGATCAGGAGTTGAGGCAAAAGATAATTCAGGAATCGCATGGTAGCCCCTATGCTATGCATCCTAGAGGAAGTAAGTTATACCGAGATTTGCGAGATCAATTTTGGTGGCCTGGACTTAAGCGAGAAGTTACGGAGTTTGTAGGAAAGTGCTTGACGTGTCAGCAAGTCAAAGCCGAACATCAAGTACCTTCGGGATTGCTTCAACCAATAAAGATTCTACAGTGGAAGTGGGAGAGAATCACCATGGACTTTGTTAGTGGGCTTCCTCTTATGCCTACTAAGAAAGACTCTGTATGGGTGATAGTGGACCGATTGACGAAATCTACACATTTTATCCCAGTTCGGATTGATTACTCTTTGCAGAAATTGGCGAAGTTATATGTGGCTGAGATTGTGAGATTGCATGGAGTGCCGTTGTCGATTATTTCGGATAGAGATCCGAGATTTACGTCGCGATTTTGGAAAGCATTACATCAGGCTTTGGGCACCAGATTGGACTTCAGTACGGCATTTCATCCTCAGTCGGACGGTCAGTCTGAAAGAGTAATCCAAATCTTAGAAGATATGTTAAGGGGATGTGTGATAGATTTCAAGAGAAGTTGGGAGGAATTCTTACCGTTGGCAGAATTTGCGTACAACAACAGTTTTCAATCCAGTATTCGGATGGCACCATATGAAGCACTATATGGACGTAAGTGTCGCACTCCTACGTGTTGGATGAGAATTAGGGAACGTCAGATTTTGGATCCAAAAATAGTGGTGAATCAAGAAAAGGTTAAGGTAATCCGGCTCGGTTAAAAAAGCATCCGACTGACAAAAATCGTACGCAGACCTTAAGCGGAAAGAAATAGAGTTTGTTGTGGGGACCAAGTTTTCCTAAAGGTTTCGCCTTGGAAAAAGGTGATGAGATTTGGACGCAAAGGAAGCTAAGTCCGTGTTCATTGGACCTTATCGGATTGTGAAGCGGGTCGGATCGTGGTATATCGATTAGATTTGCCTTGAATTGAAGCAAATGCATGATGTGTTCCATGTTTCAATGTTACGCCGTTACCGGTCGGATTCATCTCATGTAGTGCCAGTTGAGGAGGTGGAATTAAGATCAGATTTGTCATATGAAGAGGAGCCAATTCAAATTCTGGAGCGAGATGTAAAGGTTTTACGGAGAAAGTCAGTTCCTCTCGTCAAGGTATTATGGCGTAATCATGGATCAGAAGAAGCTTCGTGGGAACCGGAGGAAGCGATGCGACAGCAATACCCTTACTTATTCCAGCCAGGTAATTTCAAGGATGAAATTATTTTAAGGGGGTAGAACTGTAACATCCTGATAATTAGGGGTTATGCATTTTCTACTTAATTGAATGATGTTGCATGCTTAATTATTATTTGAGTGTATTTTGGAAGTTATTTGAGCTTCATTAATTAAGTGAATGCTTAGTGAAACTTTTAATTTCTAATAATTAAGAGAGCTAAGCAAGTTAGGCTTTAAGAATTAATGACAAGAGGTTTCTAGCATAAGTTGAGTAATTGGCAAGGTGGTTAAGATGCATGGATGTGTGCTTGAGGAGTGAGGTTCGAATCTCCTAGCTAGCATTAGGGAGGATTTTATTTTTTGTTTCCTTCCCTTTAGTGTCGGCCAAGAATGTTCTAAAGTGGATGAGTATTCTCTTAATTTTGGCTATTTGACCATGTGAAAAAGGAAGCTAGGAACTTATGGTATGGAATCATAAGTTGATGATAAGATGAGGGGGGCAAAAGGCATGATATTGGGCAATGTTTTGGGAGTTTGTTCATGGTCATTTGACCATGAACCTAGACGGCATGAAGGGCTAAGGGAGTGATTAATTTTCTTGGAAATTTTGGATATGATGGGAAGAAACAAGGAGGAAAAGGGGATGATGTTGGCTAAGGTTGACCGAAAATTTAGTGTAGCCGTTAGGGTGCTAGTTGGCCAAAAATCCTAGCAAATTGTCCATCTTTTCTCCTTTCTCCAAAATCTTTCTTCCAAACCGAAATTATCTTTTGCATTAGGTGAAAACTTTGTTTTGTTTTGGCTATCATATTTGGCCAAATTGGTACTCTTTTTCTTCTTTTCCTCTCAAGATTTTCTCTCTTTTTGGTACCAAAATATTACCACTTTTGAAGGCATTTTCTTTCATCTTTTCTCACTTGACCATTACCAAAAACTTTTCTTTATTCAATTTCTTCCATAACCGAAACCCATTTACTCTCTTTGATCATTTCTCCTTTTCTTTTTCTTTTTCATCCTATTTCTCTCTTCTCTTTCCCTCTTTGCCGAAACTACAAAGGTTCAAGAACCACTTTTCTTCAATTTTTACCCCTTGGCCGAATGTGCATAGGTTCCAAAACCAATCTCTTTTCTTTTGAGAATCAACATCATTCTCATCTCTTTTGTCAACCGAATCAATTTCTATTTCGATTTTCTTTTCTCCTTTTTATTTCTTTGAAAATCGAAACTATTTTATGCTAAAAATCAATATCTTTTTCCTTTATCTTTTTGTTAAAGCCGAATCATCAATCCTTCTTTTCTTCTTATTCAAGGCCGAATCTTGAAGAACTCAAAGTAAGGTTTTGTCAATCATTTTCATCATTTCTTTTTACTTTGGCAAATTTAGAATCATGATCTTTTATTTTCTCTCCTAGGCCGAATCATTTGAAAAGATTTTTCAAAAGATTTTTGTTGAAGACAACTCTTAAGAAGTGACCATTCGAAATCATCAAGGTAAGGTTATTAATTTAGATCATATCGATTTATTTAGATAGACTACTAATCGATCGTATTTTTAGGGGCGATTTAAGACTAACAAGATAGGTAAGAAAAGAGCCGTACGGAGTGTTTGGAAGAGAGGAGGCACTCCTTTACCATCAAACTACAAACGAAGGGCAGTATCGGCGGTTAGAGACTTTCCACCGGGTTGTGGACCCTCTGCTAACGAGGATCGGTTATTTGAAGTAGTACGTACAACCGAACCACTTTACGTTGGTGGAATATCAGCGGGTTTTGATCCATCTAGTGGAGAAAAACCACAAATAACTGTCGTTCGAGAATCCGAAGGTAAGGATTTAGATCCCTCATCAATAAGTACAATTTTATTAGCAATAGTGTATACTAACCAAGTGTGTTAATCAATTAGGTGTTGACGAGCGAGAGGGTATTATTCTCACTGTCACTAGGTGTGTAACCTTACATTAAAAATCTCATTAGATTTACATATATTTAAATGTGACTTTATGACCATGTGTATGATTGTGATTTTGGATACCATTTAGTGGTATACAATATTCAGGTATGTTTACCCCAATATTTTGTTCATTTAGCTATATGCATAAAAGTGAAATAAGCATGACTATATTATGAAATGTGGGGTAAATAGCATGAAAATCTAATTTGATATGTATGTGCATGGGCATATGGTTATATTTGATAAAGGAGGAAGTATTCTGGTGGTTTTACCACATTTTCGGTGACTTCGGTCACATATTTGACTCCGGTGACTTCGGTCACATATATTTGGCTCCGGTGACTTCGGTCACATATTTGAAATCCGGTGACTTCGATCACATATGTGAATCTGGTGACTTCGGTCACGTATTTGAAATTTGGACTTCGGTCAGGTGACTTCGGTCACATCTGTTTGGTGGCTTTGCCACAATATTATAAGGGCGATGTGCATGTTGACTGTAGCAACTGCCTTCGATGGTGTGTAGCGGATGGAGGTCGATTTAGTAATCCCCACGGTGTGTTGGTTGGTGCGGTGGTGTGTAGCGGATGGATATTTAGGTGGTAGGGCTTGCATTTCATTTCATGTACATAACCATGTAACATTGAATGATTATTATTGGACTGCTATAATATGAGCTTTTGGGCTATATATGAACTAAACGGGCTTTTAAGCTATATATGAACTAAACGGGCTTTTAAGCTAAATATGAGCTAAATGGGCTTTTGGGCCAAATATGACTTAAATGGGCCTATGGCCATATGTGTAATTAATGGGCTTAAAGGCTTAATCAAATGGGCTTTTTGATGTATGTGTTATACATTGAGTTTATAACTCACCCATTTTTATGGGATAACTTTTCAGATGATTCGTAGTGCGATGGATCGGGGCAGCAAGGATTTCGAGGTGGCCAATGCTCAAACAATGAAGTTTGGAAATTTTCCTACTTAAATTTATTAAGTTAAACTTTATTATTTAGACTTTATTATGGGTTTGCCAATTTTATGTAATAAGGCCACTATAAACTATCTTTAAATTTTGTGTTTGGATTTACTTTTATTTTACCATGAACAATAACTATTAAATAACTAAATGGTTTTCGATAAATAATAATTCAAAAATGTTTTTATCACTAATATATATATATACATATGTTTTAAAGTAATTTCCTTAAAAGAGGTTTTCTTTTAATTTATTTCAAGTAATGATTTTAAAAGATATAAATTTTTACTTTACAAATTTGTTTTCAACCTAAAATGTTAAGTTACGCTGTTTTCTACAAAATCATCAAGTTTTTCTTGAACAAAACGAAAATTCGCTAAAGTTTTACTCGAGGAACATACCAAATCCGGTTAGGCTTTTTGGGCCGTGTTTGGGGTGTTTCATTGAATAAATGGTTTTTGAGTTGCTTGGTGTTCAAGATTGCAGGGTATGGTAAACTTGATGTATAAGGTTCATTGTGAGTCTACACGGCCAGGCACACGGGCGTGTGACTGGACCGCGTGAGACACACGGCTAACAAATGGGCGTGCAGTTTGGCCGTGTGTCCCTGCAACCTTAGAATTTCAAAACAGAATGCCCAAGTAATTTCACAAGGGAAAAGACATGGGCGTGTGTCTCAGCCGTGTGTGTCACACAACTTAGCACATGGGCGTGTGGCTGGTCGTGTGATCTAAGTCAGAGAGTTACACAGGTTAGACACGGCATGCAGCACGGGCATGTCCCATGGGCGTGTTCCTTGCCCATTCGGGCATGTGTGCCTTGCATCTAGGAAAATTTTTGAAATTTCATGGAAAATTCTCGGAGTGTCCGATTTAGTCCCGATTTATTTATAACTTATATTTTGGTCCTATAGGGCTTAAAAGAGGGGCAATATAATTAAGTTATGATGTAAATGCTAGATGATTAGGAAATGTTCGTATTTGATCTGAAACGTCTGGTAATGCTCCGTAACCCTGTTCCAGCGACAGATAAGGGTTAGGGGGTGTTACAATTAGTGGTATTAGAGCTTTGCAGGTTTAGCCGATTCTCAAACTAAATCGAGCTCGGAATTGAGTCCAGAGGTACATGCCATAATTGAGTCAAGTTGAGTCAGGATTTGGATGCTGATATATATATTGTTTGTTTTTGTTTTATAGCTGAACATGTCAGATAACTATAGTGATGAATATGATCAACAAATATACTGGAGATGAAGAGTCTCATAAATTAGATGAAACTGAATCAGTAACATCGAGTGTTAACCCAGTGGGTAATCAACCTCCTAATGTTGAATGAGGTAATGTTAAAGAAAGGGATAATTCACAATTACTTAGAGTTATTGCTGATGCTCTTCAACGAGTAGCAGAATCTGCAACTGCTACGAAATTTGCCGCTACTATCCGTCGAACCCCAATTAAAGAGTTACGTAAGTATGGTGCAACTGAATTTTTAGGTTTGAAAGGAATCGATCCTTCCACAGCTAAAAAATGGATTGAAGCTACAAAATTTTTTTTTGCAGCAACTTGAGTGTACTCCACGAGAAAGTTTATTATGTGTTGTTTCTCTACTGCAAGGAGAAGCATATGTTTGGTGGGAATCAGTAACAGGTCATGTACTGGCAAAACATGTAAATTGGTAATTCTTTCAAAGAGAGTTTCAAAAGAAGTTTGTGGGTGAGTTGTATATTGAAGATAAGAAACAAGATTTTTGATGTTAAAACAAGGTGAGATATCGATAGTTGATTATGAACGAGAATTTTCACGATTCAATAGATATGCTATTGAATTTGTGCCAATCGAAGCTAATAGTTGCAAACAATTTCTACGGGGTTTACGTGATGAATTATGAGTGCAATTGGTATCACACAGGACCACAGAATTTGCAGATTTAGTTGAAAGGGAAAAAATGGTTGAACAAGTATTGGGTCTTGATAAAAAGGCTGAGAATCCCGTTCGGTTGGAAACATTCTGGACCTACTATTTCAAATTCACAATCCAAAAGATCAAAAGAATCCCGTGGTAGCTGGAGATCAAGTTTCAAATCAGACAGAATTGATAGAAATCGTGAAAGACAGTTAACAGTTTCTACAGGTAGTGTACGAGGTCCATCTCAGGATACTGAAATTCTAAATTGTGAACATTGTGGGAAAAAGCATCGGGGTGAGTGTTGGAGATTGACTTGAGGCTATTTCAATTGTGGATCTACAGAGCATTTTGTTAGAGATTGCCCAAATAATGAAAATGCTACACCTATTACATCTCAAAGATCTGTGCCTACTTCTAGAGGTCGTGGATCAAGTCGAAGTGGTTCATTTTTTAGGGGTGGTGTTAGAAAAGGAAGTGATGTTACTACTCAACAATCAGAAGCCGGAGTACCAGCTCGAGCATATGTTGTACGAACTCGTGAAGAGGGTGATGCAAATGATGTTGTGACAGGTTTATTTTTATTGCATTCGAAACCTGTTTATGCTTTAATAGATCCGGATCTTCACATTCATATGTTAATACCAAATTGGTTAAGTCAGGAAGTTTAAAATCTGAGATGTCTAGAGTATCAATAGTAGTGTCCAGTCCATTGGGACAATCTGTGCTAGTGGATCAGGTGTGTAGGAGATGTCCATTAATGATACAAAACATAATCTTCCAGTTGATTTATTGATAATGCCGTTTGGAGATTTTGATATAATTTTGGGAATGGATTGGCTTACGGAGCACAGGGTAATTTTGGATTGTTGAAAAAAGAATTTTATTGTTCAGAGTGAAAATGAGGAAAAGATTGAGGTGAATGGTATTTGAACTAGTGGGTCAACTCGTATTATTTCAGCGATTCAGGCTAATAAACTTCTTCAATAGGGTTGTGCAGCTTTTCTAGCTTATTTTATTAATTCAAATTCTGTTGAAAGTTAGTGCAGTAAAATTCGATCTGTTTGTGAATTTCCTAATGTATTTCCTAAAATTTACCGGGATTACCACCAGATCGGGGGGTTGAATTTGCAATTAAAGTATTTCCTTGTAACACCCCAAACCCGGCCTAAAAGTTAGGCCCAAATCTGGCGTGTCAAATTGAGGTGTTTTTTTTTTTAAAACCACGTTTTCATTGAAAACCCCTCTTGATATTTAAAATCTAAAGTCCCAGTTTGCGATTGTTATTAATAATCGACATTTATTAAGAAGTCATTACCTTCAAAACCTTGTTCGTTGCAGAAGCTTAATTTAAAACAACTGACTTATAAAACGTGATATTTACAACTTGGTTGCGAAAACATAGTGTTTTGAAAATAGATATTGTTTTGGAAAATCCTGATTCAATGTTGAGCAGATTTAAAACATAATAAACTAAAAATCCCAAACTATACCAGAATTTAAGAGAGTCCTTATTACAACCCAATAAAAATAATTTAATAAAGTAAAGTAGAATACTAAAATTCAAAACTGCTCATAGTGTGGCCACCTCTGAGTCCTCCAATACATCGAATCGCCATCAAGGTTACCGAAAATTAAAAGAGGGGTAAGTTTACGAAAACTTAGTGTGTACAACCCTCATCAGTAAAAACATGCATCACAACAATCCGGGTCGAAGCCGATTACAATAACGGTGGCAATTGGGCCTTAGCCCAAAATAGCCTTGGTTGGGCCTTAACCAATATCATATGTCACATGTCATAAATACCTGGGCCTAAGCTCATCTTAATAATATAATCTATATACGCAATGCATTAATGCCCATACCAACCCTGCACTCCGTCTCCTGTCCAACTGTGCACTCCTGTGGAGATTTAATCGACCCACCCACCCGCACACTCCTTATGTAGCACCGATTACAGTACTAACTTATCGGCGCAGCTAGCTGCTCGGTGGCTAAAAAGCCTTCGGTGGATCCACAATCGTCAAGCGACCATGCGATCCTATTAGCACTTCGTCCATATTAATAATCTCATTCCCATACAACATAATAACACATGAATGCATCATACAATAATAAACATACCATAATAATCATAAATCGCATAAAGAATAACCATATAACATGTAGGGGCATTTCCGTCATCTTGCCCTTCAGGGGCTGTAATATCCGGGATTTAGGGGTTATGCATTTTCACTTAAATGTGTGTGGTAGCATGCTTGTGTGTGAATTGAATGTGTTTTGGGGGCTTCAGGAACCGTGGGATGTAGGTAGTAGCCTTAGAAAATATTTGATTTTAAGCCTAAAAAGGGGAAAGTAAGGGAGCTAGGCCTTAAGGAGTTTATTGTGTGGCTTAGGACACAAGAAAAGCCCTGGTAAATTGGCAAGGAGGCGCCACTTAGGGCCTTAGTCAGTGACGCCACAAGGAGTGGCCTAGGTTCGAGCAGCAAGGGAAGCATTTTGAAGTTTTTATTTTTCACAAGGAAGAAGCGTGATGGGCGGCAGACAAGGACACTTCATGGATGAAGTGTAAATTGGGTCAAATAGCTTAAAGATTTGGCTAAGTAGGAGTGAAAAGGGGATGAGGGAAGGAGAGTTGGCCGGCCAAGGGACTTCTAGGATGACAATTTCGGTCATGTAGGTGGGGAAAAGAAGCCAAATTTTAGTTTGAGCCTCACCATCACTTTCTTTTTCTTTTCTATTCACCATTCTTTCTTCCTCTTTCTCACCAAAGCCGAATCACACCATCTTTTTCTTCTTCTTCTTCTTCTCATAATTTCTTTTGCCATCAAAAGCCGAAACACTCCTTGTCATTAGCCGAAATCTTTCTCTTTTTCTGTCATTCTCAAAAGCCGAATCTCCTATCCCTTGGCTATAGCCGATTGTACCTCTACCATTTTGGAACCGAATTATTCACTAGATCAAAAGCTGAATCTTCTGGTAAGTACACTTCCTACTTCTCTTCTCTTCTTGACTGATTTGGTTAGCCAAAATCTAGGGATCTAATTCCTCTTATTTTCTTTTGGCCAAACCATAAAGGAGATCTTTTGGGATTCTTGTAGTCGACGATTGAAAGGTGATTTTTTGGGATTTGAGATACAAGGTAAGCAGAAGGTAACATTCGACCAAGGGCCATTCTTATAGATCCTATGCAAAAATTTGAATCTGACATGAGTTATGTAGGGATTTTGACATCTTCAAGGGAAAACGATAGTTTCAGGATTTAGTTGGAAACCAAATCAGCATTAAGGTAAGGTATTATTTCCATGCAACATGTCCTTCGGGATCTCTAGTTGAGTCGAATAGGCTTTTGGTTATTAACAGAGTGTTGGCTGATTGTAGGAAGGGGGAAGGCAAACGATTCGGGATCTCATTAATTTTGGGATTTTGCTTAGATCTACGAATAGTCAGGTGTGTAACCCACCCTAAATTCCCAATTAATAATAATAATGTTATGTATATGTTAATAAGGCAATGAATGAGTATGGCTAAGGGTACCATTCAATGGTACAGTGCATTCAGGTATGTTACCCCTAACTTTCGGTTAATAAAGTTTATAAATATTGATATGAAAATGTGAGAAATATCGTTATGGCCATGGGGTAAGATAAATTGCATGATATGTGTATGATTTGTATGTTGCATGGGCATATGGGTGATAATGATAAAGGGGAAGTGTTCTGGTGGTTTTTACCACATTATCTGGTGACCTATGTCACATATTATGAATCTGGTGACTCTGTCACATTATCTGGTGGCTATGCCACAATTATAAGGGTGATGTGCAGTTGACTGCAGTGACTGCCTTCGATGGTGTGTAGCGAATGGAGGGTCGATTTAGTAATCCCCACGGTGTGGTTGGCAGGTACGGGTGATGTGTAGAGGTTGGATATCTAGGTGAGTTTGGGTTGCATCATTGCTTATATTTGTTCGTATGTGATATAATATGCTATGATCGATTGGGAATCTGTGATGGTTGTTACACACTGAGTCTATTGACTCACCCTTCGTGGGCTAACATTTTACAGGTGATACTCAGTAAATGGACCGGGTCGGCAGGGACTTAGTGGTGGCCATGCTCAGCTCAGTATTTTTGGATTTCTTATTATGTTTTTTTGAATTTATTTTGGATTTTATTTTGTTGTAATAAGGCCATTGTTATTTTGTTCGTGGGCTGTTTAATTTTTATTATGATATGAACAACATCAAACAAATGATTAACCATTTTTCGTAAAACAACTTCAATTGTTTTGACACCTAAACATCTAAAATTCGACATTTCTTTTAACTTGAAATTTTTGAACACATGATAATAATGTTTCAATACAAACTTCAAAAACAACACGGTTTTCAACCTGATCACAACTCAAATCCAATTTCTTTAAAACCACCAATTTTTCTAAAGTGACAGAACGAGGTTTAGCTACATTTTACTCAAGGAGCATGCCAGATCCGGTCAAGGCTTGTGGGCCGAGTTTGGGGTGTTTTAGTTTGGTATCAGAGCCCGATTCAAAACTCGACCTTGAGGGCTTTCGGGCCCAAAAACATTTTTATTTTGAAATTGAGCTTTACTAAAGGTTGAGCAGGTTTTCTGGCATGGCACCTGAGTCTCTGGCCCGAAGTCCACCAGGTAAGTACCCCTAACCACTGTGTGATTTGTATGTGGGTAATACGGGGATGTAGATTAGTAGATTAGGAGCTATTGAAATCTAGGATTAGCTTAATCCCATATAGAATTACATAAAATTTAAAGTCTAATCAAACAAACCTGTGAGTGAGTCACCGAGTTAAGGGTATGGCAAACCGTTGTGCAGCGATGTCTAGGATTGGATTCGGGGAGCTTGGTATTTAAGCGCCCTAGTGACTCACCTCCTCCGTCGAATCCTACGGTGCATAAGTGACGGTTCACCCTAACCAAGAGGACTTATTCATGTGCTAAATTTAATAATTAAAACCCGAAAGGGACTAGCTACACTGTTTTATAAAAACCTTAGTTTTAAAATCACCGAATTACCCCTTTGATTTGTAAAAACTATTTTAAAAAGAAATTTTTTAAATACCCCCTCTAGATTTTCAAAATTATCGAAATATCCCCAGATTTTCAAAATTATCGAAATACCCCCGAATTTCCAAAATTACTGAAGTACCCCCGGGATTACAAAATTACCAAAACACCCCTATTTCATAAAATCACCGAGGACCCTATTTTGAAAAATTACGAAAATACCCCTATAGGATAAAATTACAAAAATACCCCTGGGTAGTGGAAAACAACAACAATGATAACCATAACACTTTTCTGTAATGAACGCGAGTTCATGAATGTTGATGACTGAATAAATGAACTTGAGACTGTAGTATGTGTATGAATTCGAAAGAACTACTTTTTAGAACCATTAATCATAAGACTGTTCGTGATAAATCAGTGGAAAGAAATAATGAATCATAAAATTCTTAATCAGATAAACGCAACTCGGAAGAATGAGTTCTAGAGGACGTGGTCGTAATGTGCGAGGGCGTGGTAGAGGCAGAATGACCGTATCGGAACCCGTTAGGTTTGGTCAAGGGTCCGAGAATGAGATGCCACCACCACCATTGTCGGTCTTGAATATCGTGATCGACGGGATGATGCGATATCACGAGCGATCGCGAAGTTCTTAAAAGGGTGGCTGGAGCAGGTGGAGGTATGGGAGCTCAAAAATTTGTACCCGAGTGACTCCGAGCCAATGGAGCTGAGGTATTCCGAGGTGTATCTGGTGTGGCGCCCAATACGGCTGAGTATTGGTTGGAGGCGACGGAGTGAATTATGGATGATTTAGACCTGACTGCTGAGGAGAAACTGAAAGGGGTGGTAATGATAAAGGGGAAGTGTTCTGGTGGTTTTTACCACATTATCTGGTGACCTATGTCATATATTATGAATCTGGTGACTCTGTCACATTATTTGGTGGCTATGCTACAATTATAAGGGCGATGTGCAGTTGACTGCAGCGACTGCCTTCGATGGTGTGTAGCGGATAGAGGGTTGATTTAGTAATCCCTACGGTGTGATTGGAAGGTACGGGTGATGTGTAGAGGTTAGATATCTTGGTGGGTTTGGGTTGCATCATTGCTTATATCTGTTCGTATGTGATATAATATGCTATGATCGATTGGGAATCTGTGATGGTTGTTACACACTAAGTCTGTTGACTCACCCTTCGTGGGCTAACATTTTGCGTGATACTCGAGAAATGGACCGGCCGGCAGGACTTAGTGGTGGCCATGCTCATTTCAAAGATTTTCGGATTTCTTATTATGTTTTTTGAATTTATTTTGGGTTTTATTTTGTTGTAATAAGGCCATTGTTATTTAACTGCTTTATTTTGCGGTTTAATTTTTATTATGATATGAACAACATCAAACAAATGATTAACCATTTTTCAGTAAAACAACTTCAATTGTTTTAACACCTAAACATCTAAAATTCGACATTTCTTTTAACTTGAAATTTTTGAACACATGATAATAATGTTTCAATACAAACTTCAAAAACAACACGGCTTTCAACCCGATCACAACTCAAATCCAATTTCTTTAAAACCACCAATTTTTCTAAAGTGACGAACGAGGTTTAGCTACATTTTACTCAAGGAGCTTGCCGATCCCGGCCGTGGCTTGTGGGTCGGGTTTGGGGTGTTTCAGGGCATATCGGTTATTTTATCCATTGAGGTATTTACGTAATTTTACAAACCAAAGGTATTTTAGTGACTTTGCAAACCGGGGTATTTGGTAATTTTGCAAACTAAGGGTATTTTAGTAATTTCATAAACTAGGTATTTTGGTAATTTTACAAACTAGGGTATTTGACGGAGTGAATTATGGATGATTTAGACTGACGGTGAGGATTGAGGCGAAAGGGTGGTGTCGCTTCTCGCGATGAGTCATACCGATGGTGGCTCACAGTTCGAGGATGGTGCCGCGACGGATGATCTTACTTGGGATTATTTTAAGGCGTGTCGGAAGAAGTATATTGGGACTAGCTATATTGATGCACGAGAGGAAGGCGTTTCTAAAGCTGGTTCAGGGGAATAAGTCTGTAGCAGAGTACGAGGCAGAATATTTAAGTCTGAGACGGTATGCTCGAGGCATCGTGGCTACGGAGCATGAACAATGTGTCAGGTTTGAGGATGAATTGAGGATGACCTAAGATTACTGATAGCTCCACAGCAGGAGCAGGAGTTTGCCGTGTTGGTAGAGAAGGCTAAGGTAGCCGAAGGGGTTAAGAAATCTGTGAGATAGAATTCTGATAAGAATAGACAAAAGAGAGGTTCCGGGAACGTTCAAAAGAGGCCTAGAGTTGAGGGGCCGCGAAGTCAGCAGGTTGTCACGGGAGAACAATACTGTACTTGTGCTCAGTGTGGAAAGATGCTCCTGGGAGAGTGTTGGAAGAAGACAGGGGGATGTTTTAAGTATGGATCCAAGGATCACATGACTAGGGACTGTCCTATGAAAACAGACGGGAGTCGACCAACAAGTCAGGGTCTTAATCAGGGTGGAAGAGGCGGACAGCAGCCACCGCGGGGTCGTGGTCCGATTGGCAGAGGTAATGGTTTTGGAAGGGGTCGGGGAACACCGGGCAGAGGTGTTGGTAACACAGAGGTGAGACAGCCGCGTCTAGTGTATGCGGTTCGTCAGAGGGAGGATGGTGACGCACCGGAAGTCATAGCCGGTACATTCCTTATAGCTGACAAGCCTTCCTTTGCTTTAATTGATGTTGGCTCGACCCACTCATATGTTGCATGTAGAGTAGCTGAAACACTAGGTGTAGTATCTGAAGCTGTCATTAGGGAGATGATCGTAGTGAGCAGTTAGGTCAAGCGGTAGTGGTGAATAGGATATTCAGTGTGCCTCTAGAAATTCGAGGAGTGGTATTTCACCGCCAACTTGATGGAACTACCCTTGAAGAATTTGATCTCATTCTAGGCATAGATTGGCTAGTGGAACATCGGGCTAAATTGGATTATGCGACTAAGTGAATGGAGTTGAGGACTACGGAGGATGAGGAGATAATAATGATAGGAGAAAGAAGAAATTATTTGGCTAACATAGTCTCGCATTAAAGGTCGATAAGATGGTTTGGAAAAGGTGCAAGGCATTTTTGGCCTTCGTGAGTACTTTGGATGCGAATGAAGAAGGAGTTAGTGGAGTGAGAACAGTAAGGGAATTCGTGGATGTCTTTTCGAAGGAGCTACCTGGGTTACCCCCGGACAGGGAGGTGGAGTTCGGAATTGATTTACTATCGGGTACAGCTCCTGCGTCAATTGCTCCATACCGAATGGCACCAAAGGAGTTAGTAGAACTTAAAGCCCAAATCCAAGAGTTACTCGATCGTGGGTTTATTCGGCCTAGTGTGTCTCCATGGGGAGCACCGGTCCTATTCGTGAAAAAGAAGGACGGGACTATGCAGTTGAATAAGCTGACCATCAAGAACAAGTACCCATTGCTGAGGATAGACGACTTGTTCGATCAACTTAAGAGGGGCGCGGTATTTTCAAAGATAGATCTACGGTCTAGATATCATCAGCTTAAGGTGAAGGAGAAACAATTGGTAGATGGTGAACTCAGTGCTAAGCTACTACGAGTACAAAATGAAAAGTTGGAATACTATGGTGTAAACAGTGATAGAGTGCTGTGTTTTTGGGGCAAGGTCTGTATGCCAAAGGATGAGGAGTTAAGGTAGCAAATTCTTCGGGAATCGCATAGTAGCCCTTATGCTATGCATCTTGGAGGAAGTAAGTTATATAGGGATCTACGGGATCAGTTTTGGTGGCCTGGTCTTAAGCGAGAAGTTACTGAATTTGTAGGGAAGTGCTTAACTTGTCGCAGTCAAATTTGAACACCAAATCTGATCAGTTTGCTTCAACCGATAAAGATTCCGCAATAGAAGTGGGAGAGAATTACCATGGACTTCGTTAGTGGGCTTCCCCTTACGCCTACTAAGAAGGACTCGGTATGGGTGATAGTAGATCGGTTGTGAAGTCGCACATTTCATACCGGTCTTGGGTTGACTATTCCTACTGAGATTTTCAAAATTGTATGTCACGAAATTGTGAGGTCAAGCACGAGTGTCGGTGTCGATTATCTCGGATAGGGATCCGAGGTTTACGTCTCGATTTTGGAAAGCACTACATCAAGCATTGGGCACCAAGTTGGACTTGAAGCGGTATTCCATCCATGATCGGACTACCAATCTGGCGGGTAATTCAAGTCTTTGGAGGATATGTTGAGAGGTTGCGTGATAGATTTGAGAGGAAGTTGGGAGGAGTTCTTGCCTTTAGCTGAATTTGTGTATAACAACGGCTATCAAGCAAGTATTCGGATGGCACCGCATCTGTTATGTATAGAAGGAGGCATCGCACTCCTACGTGTTGGATGTAATTGGGGAACGTCATGTTTTGGGGCCAAAGATTGAGGCAGAATCAGAAAAAAAGGTTAAGGTAATTCGGGCACGGTTGAAGGAGGCATCTGATAGGCAGAAGTCATATACAGATCTTAAGCGGAAAGAGATAGAGTTTACTGAAGGAGATCAAGTGTTTTTTAAAAGTTTCACCATGGAAAAAGGTGATAAGATTTGGTCGCAAAGGGAAAGTTAAGTCCCAGGTTTATAGGACCTTATCGGGTTTTGAAGCGGGTTGGACGGGTGGCGTACCAGTTGTAATTGCCTTTGGAATTGAAGCAAATGCACGATGTGTTCCACGTTTCGATGCTACGTCGTTACCGATCGGATCCATCTCATGTAATACCGGTTGAGGAGGTGGAGCTAAGACCAGATTTGTCTTATGAGGAAGAACCGATTCAGATTCTGGAACGGGATGTGAAGGTGCTTCGGAGGAAATCAGTTCCTCTAGTCAAAATGTTATGGCGTAACCATGGATCAGAAGAAGCTTCGGGGGAGCCGGAGGAAATAATACGACAGCAATACCCTCACTTATTTTAGCCAGGTAATTTTGAGGTCGAAATTATTTTAAGGGGGTAGAACTGTAATATCTGGGATTTAGGGGTTATGCATTTTCACTTAAATGTGTGTGGTAGCATGCTTGTGTGTGAATTGAATGTGTTTTGGGGGCTTCAAGAACCTTGAGATGTAGGTAGAAGCCTTAGAAAATATTTGGTTTTAAGCCTAAAAAGGGGAAACTAAGGGAGCTAGGCCTTAAAGAGTTTATTGTGTGGCTTAGGACACAAGAAAAGCTTTGGCAAAGTGGCAAGGAGGCGCCACTTAGGGCCTTAGTCAGTGACGCCACAAGGAGTGTGAAGGGGCCTAGGTTCGAGCAGCAAGGGAAGCGTTTTGAAGTTTTTATTTTTTAGCAAGGAAGGACAGTGATGGATGGCATAAGGACACTTCATGGATGAAGTGTAGATTGGGTCAAATAGCTTAAAGATTCGGCTAAGTAGGAGTGAAAAGGGGGATTTGGATAAGGGAATGAGAGTTGGCCGGCCAAGGGACTTCTAGGATAACAATTTCGATCATGTAGGTGGGGAAGAGAAGCCAAATTTTAATTTGAGCCTCACCATCACTTTCTTTTTCTTTTCTATTCACCATTCTTTCTTCCTCTTTCTCACCAAAGCCGAATCACACCATCTTTTTCTTCTTCTTCTTCTCATAATTTCTTTTGCCATCAAAAGCCAAAACACTCCTTGTCATTAGCCGAAATCTTTCTCTTTTTCTGTCATTCTCAAAAGCTGAATCTACTATCTCTTGGCCATAACCTATTGTACCTCCACCCTTTTGGAACCAATTATTCACTAGATCAAAAGTCAATCTTCCGGTAAGTACACTTCCTACTTCTCTTCTCTTCTTGGTGATTTGGTTAGCCGAAATCTAGGGATCTAATTCCTCTTATTTTCTTTTGGCTGAACCATGAAGGAGATCTTTCAGGATTCTTGTAGCCGACGATTGAAAGGTGATTTTTCTGGATTTGAGATCCAAGGTAAGCAGAAGGTAACATTCGGCCAAGGGCCATTCTTATAGATCCTATGCAAAAATTCGAATCTGACATGAGTTATGTAGGGATTTTGACATCTTTAAGGGCAAACGATAGTTTCGGGATTTAGTTGGAAACCAAATCGGCATTAAGGTAAGGTATTATTTCCATGCGACATGTCCTTCGAGATCTCTAGTTGAGCCGAATAGGCTTTTGGTTATTAACAGAGTGTTGGTCGATTGTAGGAAGGGGGAAGGCAAACGATTTGGGATCTCGTTAGTTTCGGGATTTTGCTTAGATCTACGGATAGTCAGGTGTGTAACCCACCCTAAATTCCCGATTAATAATAATAATGTTATGTATATGTTAATAAGGCAATGAATGAGTATGGCTAAGGGTACCATTCAATGGTGCAGTGCATTCAAGTATGTTACCCCTAACTTTCGGTTAATAAAGTTTATAAATATTGATATGAGAAATATGAGAAATATCATTATGGCCATGGGGTAAGATAAATTGCATGATATGTGTATGATTTGTATGTTGCATGGGCATATGGGTGATAATGATAAAGGGGAAGTGTTCTGGTGGTTTTTACCACATCATCTGGTGACCTATGTCACATATTATGAATCTGGTGACTCTGTCACATTATTTGGTGGCTATGCTACAATTATAAGGGCGATGTGCGATTGATCGCAATGACTGCCTTCGATGGTGTGTAGCGGATAGAGGGTTGATTTAGTAATCCCCACGGTGTGATTGGAAGGTACGGGTGATGTGTAGAGGTTAGATATCTTGGTGGGTTTGGGTTGCATCATTGCTTATATCTGTTCGTATGTGATATAATATGCTATGATCGATTGGGAATCTGTGATGGTTGTTACACACTAAGTCTGTTGACTCACCCTTCGTGGGCTAACATTTTACAGGTGATACTCAGTAAATGGACCGGGTCTGCAGGGACTTAGTGGTGGCCATGCTCAGCTCAGCATTTTCGGATTTCTTATTATGTTTTTTTGAATTTATTTTGGGTTTTATTTTGTTGTAATAAGGCCATTGTTATTTAACTGTTTTATTTTGCGGTTTAATTTTTATTATGATATGAACAACATCAAACAAATGATTAACCATTTTTCGTAAAACAACTTCAATTGTTTTGACACCTAAACATCTAAAATTCGACATTTCTTTTAACTTGAAATTTTTGAACACATGATAATAATGTTTCAATACAAACTTCAAAAACAACACGGTTTTCAACCTGATCACAACTCAAATCCAATTTCTTTAAAACCACCAATTTTTCTAAAGTGACAGAACGAGGTTTAGCTACATTTTACTCAAGGAGCTTGCCAGATCCGGTCAGGGCTTGTGGGTCGGGTTTGGGGTGTTCCAGGGGCATATCGGTCATTTTATCCATTGAAGGTATTTCTGTAATTTTACAAACCAAAGGTATTTTAGTGACTTTGCAAACCAAGGGTATTTCGGTAATTTTGCAAACTAAGGGTATTTTAGTAATTTCATAAACTAGGGGTATTTTGGTAATTTTACAAACTAGGGGTATTTCGGTAATTTTGCAAAGCATGGGTGTTTCAGTAATTTCGCAAACCATTGGGTGTTTCAGCAATTTTGCAAGCTAGAAGTATTTCGATAATTTTACAAACCAGGGGTATTTCGATAATTTTGCAAACCAGAGGTGTTTCGGTAATTTCACGAATTAGTGGTATTTCGATAATTTTACAAACTAAGGGTATTTCGATAATTTTGCAAACTAGGGGTATTTCAGTAATTTCCGTAAACCATGGGGTGTTTCGGTAATTTTACAAACCAGTGGTATTTCGATAATTTTGTAAACTAGGGGTATTTCGGCAATTTCACAAACCATGGTGTGTTTCGATAATTTCGCAAACCAAGGGTATTTCGATAATTTCCCATCGAGGGTACTTTAGCAATTTTGCATTTAACAGTCTTTCCAAAGCCCTGCTGCCGCCCCGAGCGACTGAGATAAGCTAAATGATCATAATGGTGTAAATGGGCCCGAGGCCCCTTATTTGGCCCACGTGGGCCCACATGCTCGTGTGGCCCACTTAGCCCAAATCTAGCCACACATACGAGATTCCCATAGTCCAGTTCACTATCTACTACACAATCATACAATTTATTCATATGGGCCCATTTGGACCCTTTCAGCCCATCGTGGACCAAACAGCGTAAACGCACAAGAACACTCAAGCTGGCCTCAACTATCGCGTCGAAACTCCCACACGTGTGCTCGCACACTCGTGTGGCCGCCCAATTCGTAAAATAAATACTCCCCTACTTGTCATGAAATTCGAACCCAAGCTCCCTTGCACCCTTAATGACTCCTTGCCACTAGACCACTCACCTTCTTGTGTCTAACATCATGTGCAACTAAATATAAATCTATGGGCCAAAGTCCAAGTTCACTTAAAAATAAATCAAAATGAAATGCCCGCGCCAAGGCTTGAACCTTGGACCCCTTACTTCCTTGTGGCGTCACGTTATTGTCTCTTATGTGGCGTTACTTTGTCACTACACCACAAGCTCTTTTTGTGTCATTTTTCTCCACATTTTATTCTTAAAGCCTACTTACTAACTTTTAGGGTTTTATTCACCTAAAACCAAAATTTTCCTAAAGCCCAAGTTTAATCCGGGACCTCATAGAAGCCTCCTAACCTTCCAAAATCACTCACCTAATAGGTCAAACTTGAAATAATACCGTTCTCATAATCCCAAAAATTTTAAAATGCTCCCACGGCTAAGGCCTAATGGGCCCAATCCTACTAGGCCCAAATTCAAGGTGTTACAAATCTACCCCTTAAAGAAATTTCGTCCTCAAAATTTCCAACTAATGGAACCGTCGCACACCCTAACCTAGCACACTACGCTCTCGCTGGGCACTCTCATCCAAATTGCAACCTAAGTAAATAGCATATTACAGATAAAGTACGTACCAGTATTTACCTATAGTATAACAGTTTAAAAGAGACAGGAGAACTTACTTGTTTCGACGATGGAGACCGGTGTGCCACACAAAAATCCTCCAAAACCACTTTAAAATCATTTGTAAACATATTTAAAATAGAAACTAAAGCCCATCTCATAACCTGAGTTTTGCGACCGGGCTTTGATACCACTAAATGTAACACCCCAAACCTGGCCTAGAAGTTAGGCCCGAATCTGGCATGTCACATTGAGGTATTTTTTTCGAAAACCACGTTTTCATTGAAAACCCTCTTGATATTTAAAAACTAAAGTCCCAGTTTGCAATTGTTATTAATAACAACATTTATTAAGAAGTCATTACCTTCAAAACCTTGTTCATTGCGGAAGCTTAATTTAAACAACTGACTTATAAAACGTGATATTTACAACTTGGTTGTGAAAACGTAGTGTTTTGAAAACAGATATTATTTTGGAAAATTGCGATTCAATGTTGAGCAGATTTAAAACATAATAAACTAAAAATCCCAAATTATACCATAATTTAAGAGAGTCTTTATTACAACCCAATAAAAACGATTTAATAAAGTAAAGTAGAATACTAAAATTCAAAACTGCTCATAGTGTGGCCACCTCTGAGTCTTCCAATACGTCGAACCGCCTATTGAAGGTTACCTGGAAAAATTAAAAAGAGGGGGTAAGTTTGCGAAAACTCAGTGTGTATAACCCTCATCAGTAAAAATATGCATCACAACAATCCGGGCCGAAGCCCATTACAATAACGGTGGCAATTGGGCTTTAGCCCAAAATAGCCTCGGTTGGGCCTTAACCCATATCATATGTCACATGTCATAAATATCTGGGCCTAAGCCCATCTTAATAATATAATCCATATATGCAATGCATTAATGCACATACCAACCCTGCACTTCGTCTCCTGTCTAACCGTACACTCCTGTGGGGATTTAATCGACCCACCCACCCGTACACTCTTTATGTAGCATCGGTTGCGGCACTAACTTAATGGTGCAGCATGGCTACTCAGTGGCTAAAAAGCCTTTAGTGATCCACAGTCGTCAAGCGACCATACGATCCTATTAGCACTTCGTCCATATTAATAATCACATTCCCATGCAACATAATAACACATGAATGCATCATACAATAATAAACATACCATAATAATCATAAATCGCATACAAGAATAACCTTATAACATGTTGGGGCGTTTTCGTCATCTTGCTCTTCAGGGGCATATCGGTCATTATACCCACCGAGGGTATTTTGGTAATTTTGCAAACCAGGGGTATTTCAGTAATTTTGCAAATCAAGGGTATTTTAGTAATTTCACAAACCAGGGATATTTCGATAATTTCACAAACCAGGGATATTTCGATAATTTTTCAAACCAGGGGTATTTCGATAATTTTACAAACCAGGGGTATTTCAGTAATTTCGTAAACCATGGGGTGTTTCGATAATTTCGCAAACCATAGGGCATTTCGATAATTTCGCAAACCATGCGGTGTTTCGATAATTTTGCAAACCACGGGTATTTCGGTAATTTTACAAACCAGGGGTATTTCGATAACTTTACAAACCAGGGGTGCTTCAGTAATTTCACAAATTAGGGGTATTTTGATAATTTTACAAACTAGGGGTATTTTGGTAATTTTGAAAACCAGGGTTATTTCGATAATTTTGCAAACCATGGGGTGTTTTGGTAATTTTACAAACCAGGGTATTTCGGTAATTTTGCAAACCAGGGGTATTTCGGTAATTTCTTAAACCATGGGGTGTTTCGGTAATTTCGCGAACTAGGGGTATTTCGGTGATTTACCTATCGAGGGTTCTTCGATAATTTTGCATTTAACAGCCTTTCCAAAGGGCTGTTGCCGCCCCGAGTGACTCAAACCACCCTGTTAAAGATAAATGGTGGGCTAAGTGCAAAACAACCGAGTGTTTGGTATTACTAAGGATGGCTTATTGTGTAATTGTGATATGTTGTTTTATGTGATCATGTGGTGATTAAGTGTAAGAATGTATGTTAAATAATAAGAGCATTTGGTTTGTGATATGGCTGGAATGTGGTAAGAGATGAATAAGCAAGCATGATCTTAGATTGTGAAATGCTATTTATTGATTTGCACATGTTATGATGTCTATTGTTTACATGTAAACTTACTAAGGTTAAAGCTTACTCTGTTTATTTTCCCTTGTTTTATAGTGTCAAAGAGTCAGGTCGGGATACGAAGATAATTGAAAGATCACCAACACTATCAGCTCATCTCGATATATCTAGAATTAGCATTTTGAGTATGGCATGTATAGGGGCTAGACTAGGTAAATTCTTTTGTTATTTTGGCCAAGTGTGTATCGGTTCCCTATAGATGAATTCTTTTGTGTATGGCCATAGTTAATGGCTCAATACTGTTATTCAATGAAAAGAAGAGGTTATTCATGATTGTGTAGAGTATATGATTGGGTTGTTTGGTTATGAATATGAATGAATGAATTGATGGTGGAGGGTGAATTATGCTTGAGTGAGTAAGGGTGATGAAAGAGCTTGGCAAATAGCCTTGTTCTCGTTTACACAGGTAGGCACAAGGGTGTGTGTCTAGGCCATGTGTGACACACGGTCAATTGCATGGGTGTGTGATCAGGTTGTGTGTCCCCTTGCATGTTAGAAATGCAAGTCAGTAAGCTTAGTAGTAAAAACACGGCAGAGACACGATCGTGTGCCTCAACCGTGTGGGAGGCATGGCCTTGGACATGGGCATGTGCCCAGGGCATGTGAAGTCTGCACCTTGAAATTTGAATTTAATTCGACACACGATCTAAGGACACAGACGTGTGCCTTGACCGTGTGACCTTAATGAGATGATGACATCATAAATAGAATGCCAAGGTTTGGGCACATGGGCTAAAACACGGGCGTGTCGAGGTCGTGTGAGGGACACGGGCATGTGTCTGGCCGTGTGAATTAAGTCAGTGTCGACCACGGGTGTGGAGCACGGGCATGTCTCAGGGGCACACGGGCGTGTCTCCTGAACAACACGAGCGTGTGGCCCCTGTTTAAGTAAAATTTTTCTAAGTGCGTAAAAGTTTCTGATTTATTTTCGAAACCTTTTAGAAGTAAGTTTAGGGCCTCGTAAGCCCATTATAAGGATGTTAGATATGTGAATGGAAAAGTTTTAATTGGGAATGAAATTTGATAACCCAAAGTTGTATGACAATATGAGTTAAGTATGGTAACGCCTCGTACCCGGTTCCGGCGTAGAATACGGGTAAGGGGTGTTACACGGCTTCAGGCGAATCCCTAGGGATTCGACAACCTTCTAGGCCAGAGAAGACCACCGACGATGATGGCGTAGGTAAAAATCCAACCTTTTGTATTTATTTATTTATATATATATGCGATATTCGAAATAAGAAAAAAAAAAAAAAAAGAAAAGTACCTTCTTCTTTTTTAACAAAAACTGTTGTAGTTTCTTTCTATCTCTTGTGTGTGTGTAAAAAAATTACATGCCATTGTTAAGGCCTTTATAGCCGATTACATAATATTCAATTTCTTTTTTGCTTTTTCTGCTATTTCTGTCTTCTGTTCTCTGCTCCTTTTTTCTTCTTTGCAGGTATCCATGGCAAGGTCAACGATGATAGGGAGGCGCACCCTTGCCATTTTGTGAAACGATGGCAGGGGGCAGTCCTCGGGCAACGTATCCGCTGACATGGCCAAGAGCAGCGACGCTTAGGGGATTGAGGTGGCTAGGGTTTCTAAAATTTTTTTAAGATAGTGGGATTTGGGCTTTGGTTTTTTTATTTTAGAGTTTTTTGTATTTGGGCCATTATTTTTTGTAAATGAACTTTAATAATGGACTTTTTTATTATTTTTTATTTATTTGTTTGTTTTTGTTGAGCCGTATGAAATTGGGCTCTTACATACTTATTATTTGATAACGACTGTGTACACTTGTATAAACCCCAGTGTTACACCCACACTCAAAGCAGTTCATGGTAATAGAATAGCAGAGAAGATCGTTTGATTGAAAATTAGGAACAACGAACGTCTACTAAACTGAAAACACAGGTTTGAATTCAGTTAAGGTTTATTTCTATAAATATCACAAATTAGGTTTATTTTCAAAATTTTTATTTTTCGTTGTGCAAGAAAACTGTTTTCAAACCGGATTATTTTCCAACATAGGTGTTTGGTATTGATGGATTGAATGGAATAATTGTATAGATCAAGAATTGGATCAAATCGAAGGTAATAGGGAAAATGCCAAAATTATCGAATAGTCCTTGAAGATTCAATTTGTTTGTTATTTTGATCAGGAAAATTCATATGGAGCTTACTACTTTATTTTATGCTATGTTGATTTTGTTCTATTACATTTTTGTGTTAGATTGAAGTGAATAGTAAATTTGGCACTAATGGTTTAAAATGGACTGAATTGTAAATTCATGAGAATATTGGTTATATGAAAATAGAAAATGCTATAAATGAGATTGTTAACTGAATATATGTCTCATATGGGAAATGAAATAGTGTACAGGAATTGATAATGTCATTTATACAAAAATGGTACTCGAGTGAACTTTGTAAAAGGTTTGGATACATATGGCGTGTCATTAGGGTTATACATGTAACTGATTAGGGATTTACATGATGTTATAAGATCTAGCATTTGTTGCAGATTCTCGAATTATACATATTGTTGGTTTACCCCAGACGAGTAACCTCGATATAATGTCAGCTTGTGTAAGGAAATCTGTTAAAATGTCAACTTGTGTAAGCATTACATTCATATGTATCCGAGTTTGTTTTACTATAGTTTCATCGGGCGATGTTCAATTGATTGGAAATGAAATCTAAATCATGAATTGAAAATGAATTGGCATTGAACATACTTGACATATAGAATGTTATATGATTATGTTTTAAATGTTGACAATATTTACGATTTGAGAACGTAACTAACGTATTTGATTTATGGTGATGTTTCATGTATATATATGTATTAATGTTCCAAGGAAAGTTAATTTGGTAACCAAATAGAATGATTGTTTATGCCTAAATGATCAAGGTAAGATTTAGTTTCCATATGATCTTACTAAGCATCCTATATGTTGTCACTTGTGAATATGATATGCGAATTGAGCAAGTATACAGTCGATCAAGTAATAAAGTGATAAGTGAGTATCGTTCCCACAAGGATCAGATTGAGGCACAAAAGTGGTCAAGTTATTATAATAAAATGCAATTGATGCTATGGTAAGTATGCAGTGGCAATTAAAAGGAATAATGAAGTATGCAATATGTGGAATTAATGAATACTTGGAAATGCTATGGCAAAACGAGAGTAGAAATGTAATGGCAATTATGAAGATAATTATATGAATAATATGTAACTAACAAATAAACAACTAAGGATGCGATGGCAAAGATACTACGGCAAAAGATAAGGGTTACGTGATGTTGAGTGGGAAGGTCGGGATTACTAAGAATCTACTTTGCCTGTCAACAATGCCTCAGCAAAATCATACTAAACCTACTGCTCAAAAGAGTCCTAAAGTGGACTGCTTCTTTCGGGAGCAGAGACCTCAACTTACCTTGCCTATGTCCATAAGCCTTTAATATGGTACCTTGCACTGTTTCCTTCTGTATGAGCATTGCTATATGTCCATAGTCTACTACAAGCATATGTCGAGTACTTGCTCATATCATTCAACCACACTCTAACTAATCTAACATTTTCAGAATTTAGATTAATTTAAGAGTATGCTGCACAGTCGACTATGTCTAAGGATTGCTCACATACATTTTAAAGAATAAAACAATTGAATGAAATAGTAAAATAATTCAGATTTATATTGCAACCATTAAAGACAGTTAAAGTTTCATCAAAGTAATCCCAACCTTATGAGATTTAGCTCATAGGTTGGCATATAAAATTAAACTCAAACATCATTTTCATCACTATAATTCATGAAGGAAAAAATTAGAAATAATGGAAGAATGTCGGGAAGACAATGTTCACTTGCCCAATCCACACTCCAACTGTATAGTGTCCTGAGGTGGTTGAGAGGGACTGCCTTTGTTTCTCCCCTTCCTCTTTCTATTCAGTCGCTACCTTCTTATTTCACCTAAGGATCTTACCCTTCGTTCACTCTCTAGGGTTTCCTCATTTTCTTATTTTTAAATTGTTTTTTCTTTTTCAAGATAATTCCAACAGCCCAAGATTTATCTTCTTCTCTTTTCTCGACAGGTTTATTTGGTACAAGTAGAGTTGCGTTGAAATTGATATGCGTTGAATGCTGACTGGACACCTTTCGGCATTGCCACAACATACAAGTTGGCAATCTGACCACCCTTTTGCCTCAGCAAAACTTCACTACTTTATTTATTGTTCCTCACCCTGCACCTGCCAATACCACAAAACATAGCCCTTCCACAAGCAATTAAAAGTACCTAATATTTCAATGTAGCCCAAGTTCTAATGCAATGCTAAAAATACTAATGATATGTCCTAAAATGCAACTAGATGTACTTAAGTACAGGCAATTAACTAGGTCCAAATGCATGAAATATAACTCTTTTCAAGAGTTATCATATGCTTACCTCGTTTGTTTTCCCTTTTTTTTTTTGTAGATTGTCACCTTGCATGTAACAGCCCAATTTTGGGGCTAGTCGAAACAGTGGTTTTAGGACCACTAATCCGAGTTTGAAGAAATTAATTTTATATTATTTTATGTGTTATAGCATAATAATATGGGTGCATGAAAATTTTGGTGCTTTAATTTTAGCAATTGTATGCTTAATTGCGAAAAAGGACTAAATCGCATAAAGTGCAAAAGTTTCATTTTACAATCTAGAAGTGTCTAATAGCTATGGAATATTAAATTGGACGTCCTTAAAGTGCAATTAGACCACCTTAAAGGTGATGGCCGACCAAGGGGGGACAAAGGCATAAAATTGGTTAAAAATTTAGTGATATTAGGTGAGTAAAATGAATAAAATAAAATAAATAAAAAAGATGTCATCTTTTACTATTCTCATTTCTTCTCCCACCAAAATTTGAAGAGAAAATAGAGGTTTTTAGAGTTCAAACTTTCAGCCAAGCTATTCCCTTGCAAGTAAGTGATTTTAGAGGTCTTTCTTGATAATTTTTGTACTTTTGGAACCCCTAGAGCTTAAGCTAGCTAATGAGGGGACTATTTTACAAAATGATTGAAAGTTTAGGGATTTTCCATGAGAGTATTTATGTTTTTTCTGATTTTTTTATGGAATAAAATGAATGTTAGAGGGTTAGGGAATAACTTCTGTGAAAGGTTTTTCCATGAAAGCACCTAAAAGGGACTTATTTGTAAAGGTTGTAATTGAGTAATAAATGCATGAAATGATTGGTATTACGAATTGCTATAAGAGAAATAAATGTTCAGCTAGGCTTGTTTAATAAGAAGATATGATGAAAAACGATTTACGAGCCTAGGGGCAAAATCATAATTTTGCCAAGGTATAAGGGCAAAATGGTCATTTTTGCCTAAGTAGAAATTTTGATGTGTCATGGGTTAAGTAGTGATTAAATGAGTAAATTTTATTATTATAGATCAAGAAGAGCGTGGAAAGAACCTTGACCGAGGAAAAGGCAAGATTACAGACTAAACCGTTGATTTACACATTTTGCACCGAGGTAAGTTTATGTGTAAACGATACATCTTTAATACATATGTTGTTACTAATTGATGCATTGTATGGATGAAAATACTTATTGGTGAGATTGATTGAAAATGACAGATAATAAGTAATTCTCGTATGAACCTCGCAATAGAAATATAAGTACGGACAAATATCCGTAATTATCATTTGGTGGGCTATGTGCGATACCACCGTAATCATCATTGTTGGTGGGCTGTGTGCAATACCAACTTATTATTTATTCACGATGGGCTGTGTGCGATACCATCGTTTATATTATCATTTGGTGGGCTATGTGCGAAACCATCGTAATTATCATTGTTGGTGCGTTGTGTGCGATACCACCCTATTATTGATTAATGGTGGGCTATGTGCGAAACCACCGGGTACTTGTATCTTTCCAAAGGGTTCATCGAGAAACGTGTTTAAGTAAATATTTCATGTGGCTTGTGGTGATAAATGCAGGGCATAAGTACAAATAAATGTGAGCAATGTATTTGATATATGGTTGGGATGTGGTAAAAGTTGAGATGAGTAAGCATGTTTATGATAATTTGAATTGTTCTTACATAGTATGTAATGTTGTTGGTTGATTAGCATATGGTATGATGCTTATTGTTTACATGTAGACTTACTAAGCTTAAAGCTTACTCCCTTTTCTTCTCCCTTGTTTTATAGTGTCAAAGAGCCCGCTTGGGATGCGAAGATAATTAGAAGATCATCTACACTATCAGCACATCTTGGTATATTTAGACTTAGCATTTTGAGTATGGCATGTATAGGGGCTAGCCTTAGTGGAATGTCATGTTGTTTTGGACAAGTGTACTGGCTCACTCAAGGATGAACTCTTTTGTATAAGGCCATAGTTGATGGCTCATTTTTAATAATCTATGAAAAGATGAGGTTATTCATGAATGTTTATGATGCATGATTGAGTTGCTTGGTTAAAATATGCATGATTTGGTTGTTGGTTGAATGTGATTTATGTTTGTATGAGTTAGGGTGATAAAAGAGCTTGGCAAATAGCCTTATTCTTGTCCACACGGGTAGACACACGGGCGTGTGTCTAGGCCGTGTGTGACATACGATCACCCTCATGGGTGTGTGGATAAGTCTTGTGTCCCCTGCATGTTAGTTTTACAAGTTAGTATGCTCAGTAGTAAACACACGGCCATGGACATGGGCGTGTGCCTAAGCCGTGTGACATTTTTGGGTTGATGACGTCAGAAATAGAATGCCAAGGTTTTGGCACACGGGCTAAGACACGGACGTGTCGAGGCCGTGTGAAGGACACGGGCCAAGGACACGGGTGTGTGTCCGGCCTTGTGAAAACCCATGTAGGTTCGAATTGAGAAATAATTCCAAAGAAGTGTGGAACACAAGCGTGTGATATGTCACAAGGGCATGTCTCTTCCTTCACACGGGCATGTCCTTCCTTTCACACGGGCGTGTGGATTGTTTAGAGAAAATTTTCTAGAGTCTTTCTGAGAACTTCAAAAGAGCTCGATTTGATTCGAACCATTCCTAAATCGTGAATTAGGCCTCGTAGGCTTGTTTAAGAGGTGTTACCAAAAGTTTTAATTTGGAACAGAAAGTCAGGTCTCGATGTGGTATGATTGTTTGTGTAGTAATGCCTCGAACCCTATTCCGGCGTTGAATACAGGTAAGGGGTGTTACATTGCAAAACACGTCAAGTCGGATCATTTTGAAGCTCATACTATCCTGTCACCGAATCGATAGATATTTGATCGTTTTGAGTCTAAGGTTGTAGCATAAATAAGTTTTTTGGTATATTCCTTAATGTAAAAAATGTCTTGATGAGTTTGGTAACTTGTGATGATTTGGTGTTGTGATTCACATATGGTGATGTATATGTATGTGTGCTTTTAAGCTAAAAGATGTGATGATTTATATTTATATGTTTGGCTTATGGAATGGTATGAACTGAGGAAGAATTGGTAGTGTGACACCCTAAACCCCAACGGGACAAACCAACCGAAATTCGATGCGTTACATTAGTTACCGTAGCAGCTCTCCAAGTAACGACAACTCGGCACACACCCCTACCTTATTACACCTCATTTATGACTAATTAACAATCATTTATTAATGCGGAAGCAATTTGTGAACCAT
This sequence comes from Gossypium rotundifolium, assembly GCA_025506655.1. Taxonomy (NCBI): domain Eukaryota; kingdom Viridiplantae; phylum Streptophyta; class Magnoliopsida; order Malvales; family Malvaceae; genus Gossypium; species Gossypium rotundifolium. The sequence goes on along the minus strand of CP106727.1, from coordinate 152,515,736 downwards.
TTTTAAACTTTTCTATGTATTTAAACCTAAGGGTATTTTGGTTATTTTACCATCTAAGGTTAAACTATCTCAATTTTGTTTCTAAATACTTACCGACCTTCTTTTAGTTATATTATGCAAGCCCTAAAAATTTTAGCTTAATTCGTGTTCCTTTACTATGTCTAATTCAAGTTTTATTATTAAGGACTAAATAGTAACTTTTACAAACTTTTAGTACATTTTCAAATTAAAAATTAAGAGTGTTTCTAACAAATATTAATAGTTACAAGTCTAATCCTAAAATATTACAAAGTTTCCTTATCATTAAAGGCTTCAATTAATCTAATCAAGTTTTAGGACTAAATTATAAATTAAGCAAATTAGAATACTAGATTACAAAAACCAAAAATCTAACCCCAAAAACCCACATGGTCGTTTCCTCAGCCTGTGTGTTATTTAAAACCCCAATTTTACATATTTTACCTACCCATTAAACTTGAAATAGTTACAATTAATTATCATAAACATTCACACATCTCCAATTTAATTTATTTACAACAAATATGCAACAATTAATCAAAATTTAACACTCAATTACATGCTTAGCAAACACCAATTAATTCACACAAGCTACATACTTTAGTCGCAAGCAATCTGCTCCATGTAAGCTTCAATTAAACATTGTTATTATAAAATACATGCTACATACACTGTGTTATCAACCACCTTACAAACACTCATCAACATACCATAAATCAAACATCAATTAAACATAAAATCATGTACTAAAGCAATTATAAAATCACCAAAATTAATGTCCAAAATTTAATTTCCAATGTCCATTACAAGTAAAGTAACACTAGTCCCAAAAGCATCACAATGCCCCTATATAGTCTCTAAAGTAAATTTCTTAAGCCATTACCGAGCCTTATTCTTGGATCACCCTTGCACTCGCTTCTCGATTCTTTACGCCTGGAAATTCTCTGCACGAAATATGAGGGTGTGAGCTTAAAAAACTTAATGAATGATAGTAAAAGCATCAAGTAATTTGCACCCAATCATGCATAAATCAAAGCAATTAAGTATTAAATTTTCAGTCACAACATGTTAACATTTGACCATAACATCACATGCTATTTCAAGAATTAAGAATCAATTTTTCCATGGCATGGAAAATCATCTTTTATCACATAAACATTCAATTATATTGGCACAAACAATCAATTACATTGGCATAATACATCCATGGCAATAAGTAAATGTGTGATCATACGTTGGATAAACGGATCTCCGAACTCCCACAAATCAAATACAGTCCTCCGAATTGAGTGGGCCAAAGCCACACGGTCCCTTATAGCCCCTCAAATAACCCAACGAGTGGAGACTCAAGCTCAACACTCCCTTATCTACTCCAAACAAATCATTCCACCAAAAGCCATATGCTCACAATATCACAAATAATGGGAGTGCTCACAAATCTTATGGCATGCCAACTATATCCTATGGATCCACCATGCAATGTTGCCAATATAATCATACATATAAGGCATAAATTTTTATATTTAATCACTTAATTTAAGATGTTAAAATACAAGTAAAAGCATGTTGCTAAGCAATTTTAACATCAATAAAATTAAGCATAGCAAATATCATTTTCCCAATATTCATATACAAATTAGAACACCTTTATCAAATGTTCAATAAATCAGCAATTTATGCGCCAAATATAAATTTATTCCATACAATTTAATCATGTTAAAAGCATAATACACAACTTATCAAACCAATTGCCATTTTGCTCTTTTATAAAATAAAACCTATTTTTGCAAACCCAACCATCCAATATGCAATTAAGTCATTAATAACACCAATTAAACCTTTAATTTAACACATAATAAGGCCAACTTACCATATTACCCTTAATATCACTCACCTCCACACTTAGCTCTTTAAGCAAATATGTGTTCAAACAAGCAAGTTTGAGCTTCAATTCTGATTTACATGTTTCTCCTCTTGATGTGGAGCTTTAACAGAGACAAAGTATGCATTACAAACTAACAATAGCAACATGAAACACGAAATTTGATAAAATATACGAATCAAAATCATTACTCTAAACTACCTTACCAATGTTGCACAACTAAGCCAAAATATGGAATTTCTCAACTAAACTCCCTTTTCGGCACCTCAAACCACTTCTAATCTTTATTCCTAGTCCAATAACATGTATTCTAAGTGTTAATTTCATCATTTAATTCATTTCATAATTTTCCGAAAAAATCATCCATGTTCTTGATAAATTCGAATTTCTCGAAATTGATCCATAAAATATGTTTGATCTTTTGGTTTAAGATTAAGAAACTCTTATTAGACCTATTATGAGCTTAGACATCCATTAATATTTGGATTCCAACTCAAAATTAAAGATCCCCCATTGTTGATCCTCAAGCTCAAGAAAGAATAAATTAAAGTTGAAAATCCATTATAACCACCTTAATTAACAAATAATGATTGAAATTAACTTAAAAACAAGTTTAGAGATGAGGATTACCTTCAGTTGAACTCAAATCATTGATTTGGAAGTTTGAATCAAAATGCTTGAAGAAATTCGGATGACTTTTTGCCCAAATTTGAAAATTATTTCCAGAGATTTTAGAGGGAATTTTGGGAGAGAAAACGTTTAGATATATTCTCTGATATTCGGTTTATGAAAACAAGCAAAAAAATGAGAGAAAAAGCTCTCAATTCGGGTGAAAAATGAGTGAAAAGGTAGCTGCAGAGTTTTTAAAACTGATAACCCCCACCTGGTTTTCAAAATTTAAGGAATTTTCCATCAAGCCACTCCCTCTTTTCCCTTGTTTTACAATTTGCTCCTTTCCCTCCAAAATTTCGAAAATATGGTTTATTTGCTATAAAACCTCTTACACATTTATCTTATTTTTCAAATTAGTCTCATTTAATTAAATATTTTCAATCATCCAATTAAACCCCATTTTAAATTATTTTAAATTCCAATTTAACCCAAAATATTTATTTTACCCAAAAATCATTTAAAACCATAAAATTATTTTTTAAAATATTTTTATTTTTGGAATATTATTTACTTAATTTTTAAATGAAATTAAGCTAACTAATTAAGAGTATAAATTGCTAATTAACGTGATTAATTCCTAATTTTCACTTGGAACCCAGTTAATTTACCCGAAATTACTAGATCTATTTTCGGGGCCTTACAGGTAGCTTGTTGATAGGTACAAGATGGAATGAAATTAAACACTTATAACTTGAAGTATGCTTGTGAAATATTGCCTAGTTGAGTAGTTGATGGTCATGCATAAGGTTATAAGTCATAACTACGTATATGTGTTTGCAAGTGTTTATAATAAGATTGAAATTGCATGTTTCAAGGTGGTTGACATTGGAAAACTTTGGCATGAAATGTCTTGGTTATTATGTGGTTGTTGGCAGGGGCGAAGCCAGAAGAATTTTTTAGGAGGGGCTAGATAAAATTTTAATTTTTTATAGTTTATATTTTTATAATTTGCAAAGGATTAAATTGAATTTTTTATAATTTTAAGGGGGCCAAAGTGTAATTTTACCTTTACTAATTTAAAATTTTTAAAAATTCTAAGGGCAAAAATTAAAATTTTACATTTTAGGGGGGCCCGGGGCCCATGCCAGCCCCCTTGGCTACGCCCCTAGTTGTTGGCATTGAATTACTTAGAAATAAATTATGTATAAGTAGTAATGTTTTGGTAAAGACTTGAACATGGATGCTTGAACTATTTAGCATAGTTTTATTGTATGTTTTAAACCAATTAAAATCGAAATCTGGTGTATATGGTGTAAGGTTTGGTTGAAAGTTTTGAAATACGTATCAAATGGTTCATTTTTACCAAAAATAGGGATCACGTCACAACCTTGAATTTTGAACGTCGCAACATTGCCATTATAGTGAGTGACGTCGTGATAAGTTAGGACTTATCGTCGCGACGTGACATGTTGTAATGTCCACGTCGTGACAAGAACAAGATGAATTCACGACGTCAATTCTTATATTTTAAAGACTTTACAATTTGGTCTTATTTCGGGTTTGGGTTGACAAAAGAGCTCTCATAAGCTTGAATAAGACCCGGAAATGGTGAATTATTATAATTTAATCATGATTGATGTTTGAATGCATGAGAAGATGACTTTTTTTATTGTGAATCTGGTTGTACTTGCTTCAGCAATAAATACAACAACCGTTAGCTCGAATGCAGCGATTGGGTCGAGAGAGAGGTGTTATAGGTAGGGGTGAGCAAAACTCGATTCAACTTGAAAAATAAAAAAATTCGAATTTCGAGTTAAACGAATCGAATTATTCGAGTTAATCGAGTTATTCGAGTCAACTCGAATTTTTTTTCGAATTTCGAGTTCGAATCGAGTTGAGTTTTTCGAATTCGAATAACTCGAATAATTCGAATAATTCGAATAATTCGAATATCAAAATATAATATTTTACATTTTTACCCTAAACTCCCAAACCTTTTTACTTTTCCCTCAAAACTTTTACTCCTTCCCACTTTCCCCCAAAAACTTTTATTCCCCTCCCATCCCAACCCTCCAATCTACCCAAAATCCATTTACCTCTAAAATTTTACTCTCCCATTTATTTTTTCTCAAAATTTTACTCCCAAAAACCCTCAAAACTTTTTATTTTTACTCCCTCCCACTTTTCCCCTAAAACTTTTACTCCCTTTCCATCCCACCTCCCATCTACCCCAAACCCATCCCTCCCCCAAATTTTTTTTTTTATATTTTCCCTCCAAAATTTTACTCCCCCTATTTACTTTCCCTCAAACTTTTATTCCTCCAAACTTTTTATTTCCCCCTTAAACTTTTACTTCTCACCCTTTACTCTCAAATAAAAAATTAAAATTATCCAAAAAAAATCACTAAACATAAATAGTAATAATTTTATTTATATCTACTATTTATATTATTAAATTAAACTTCACATTTTATATTATTTATATTATTGAGTTGTTTAGTCATATTGAATATTTATATTAAAATTGAATTATTAATTATGCCATAAAATATTAGTATTAAAATTTTATATTGGTATCAATTTCACATTTTATCTTTAAAATAACTTTTATTAAAAATTACATTTTACATTTAATATATATTTTAATTCTAAAATACATAGTGACAAGAATTTGAAGATAATTGAAACAACTAAGCAAGCAAAGAAGCTAACCCGTATATAAAAGATTAATAAATAAATTATGAGGTGATCAAAGTTAATAAAAATTTGATTAAGGTGGACAAATGGGTGACAAGTGGTTACAAGGACCCAAAATTATTTTTAAAATTTAACTCGAACAAAGATATTCGATTCGATTCGATTCAATTCCATCTCACTTGACTCGATTCGAAAAATTTCAAATCAAATTAGGATGATAAAATATGATTCGTCAACGCGATTAACTCGAAATTTTTTCATTCGATTCGATTCGATTCGATTGAACGCTCACCCCTAATTATAGGTGCCTAAACTTTGGCTTCTTTTTTTTTTTCTCATTTTTGTACCTAAACATTTTTTGGTCACAAGTGGTACCAAAACTAAACTAATTTTTCTACGTTGGTACTTTTGTACTACTTGTAACAAAAAAAAAATGTTAAGTCAATTTTAAAAAATAACAAATTAAAAATTGACATGTGGCAAAAAAAAAAAGTACTATTTTCTCTTATATATTTATTTCTCTCTTTTTTTTCATTCTTCAGAACTAGACCGATGATCGAACTAATCAAGCCACTAGTTTCCAATTTGATCACTTTGTCCGGTTTGATCAAATAAATTATTAAAAAATCATAACAATAAAAATATTTAAAAAATAGATAAAATCAGTTCAATTGGTTTTTAGCTTGGTTTAATCGATCTATATTGATTTTTGAGTCGATTGGTTCAACCCTTATCTTTGGACTAGTACCCTAGTCGATTTCAGGTCTAGTTTCGAAAACACTAATTTTACCAATGAAATAAATTTTTTACTCCCATCAAGTAGAGCAAGTAGGCAGTGAAGTTCGAAAATAGAATTAATCACCATCGTCTCGACCTCAAGAAGGTAAATTTTGAGCATTGCTAAGAAAATAATAGAAAAGAGATAAAAAGAGATAAATAATGTAAAAGAAAATAAAAGAATTAAAAATATTTTTTTTCTTTGAAGGAATATAACATTTTGGTATAAATTGGGCAACATAAGAGAGTTTAGGTACCACTTGTAATAAAAAAGTTTAGATACCAAATTGGAAAAAAGGATATAGTTTAAGTACTAATTTGTGAGTTAAACTCTTTTTAAAGTAGACTTCACGGTTTAACTAACGAAGGTATCAACTTGGGGAAAAAATAAATTAAGTACCACTTCTGATTAAAAAAAAAAAGTTTTGATACTAAAATAGAAAAAAGGGCTAGGCTCCGTTTGTTTCACTGAAAATAACTTCCGAAAAATAATTTTTGGAAAATGATTTACTTTTCTGGAAAGACTAATATTTTCTAGTGTTTGAATGAATCTGTGTAAAATATTTTTTGTTGTTTGGTAGATTTCTTAAAAATATTTCATAAAAATTATTTTTAATGAAACAAATATACATTTGAAATTTTCTTATTTTTTCTTTGTTTAATTGAATTTATTTTTATCTATAATTTTTATTTTACATTGTTTTTGCATATATTAAAAATATTATGTTAAATTTAGGTTCATTACAATGTCATTTTTAATTACATGAATATTTTTTATTTAAAATATGACATAAACAAAATTGACAAAAAAATTAACGATGTCAACAATTGGACTTGATTTTCAAATTTGAAAAGTAAATGGACTAAATTCTTAAAAATAAAAGTATAAAAACTAAATTACAACCCTATGAAGTGTACATAGACTTATGACATATTTAACCTTGATACTACAAAATATTTATTATTAATATATGTATAATTGTAATGAATATTTGTTATTAAAATATTAATATTGAATATTTTCAATAATATGTGAATAATATTATTTAAAATTATTATTTTAAAATTTATTATTAAAATAAGATTGAAATATTAAATAATTTATTAAAATAATAAATTATATTTATTATTTTAATAATTTATTATATGACTAAAATAAATAATTAAATATGTATGTTTAATAATATTGAAAAATATAATATTTTAATTATTTTAAAAATTAAAATTAAAATAATTATCAATATAATAATATTAAGTTTGATTTAAGTTGATTTTTATATAAAAATAAAATTATCTTTAAAGGAACTCTTTTTCGGAAAATGACTTACGCTTTTCAAAGGGATAAGTCATTTTACAAGAAAAATGCCTTATTTTACGTTGACCTGTAAGTCATTTTCCGTTGACCAGCTATTTTCTGTGAAACAAACACACTAAAATGCAGAAAATATTTTCCGTAAAACCTTTTACATTGTAAACAAACGGACCCTAAATATCAATTGGTGGATTAAGCCTTTTATATATTATAAATTATAGAAATGGGGAATTTTGGTTTTCTAGTATTTGGTTTTTTAAAAATTCCACGAAAAATTTCTAAGTTGTTAATGATTTGGAGCTTAGAATAAATTAATAATACACGAATTCCAAATTATGCCGAATGAAAGTATAAAACTAAATTGCTAAGTTGAGTATAATATTGAGATGAAAATCATAATTTGGCCAATAAAATCATCATAAACAACATAGACCATTCCCAGTAAAAAAATGTCATTTCCAATTTAGACATAAAACAGGAGAAAATTTAATAGCATAAAGTGTGGACTCATGTGAAATGAATGATAAATTAAATCCCTCCAGAAACAAATACTAGAGGGGACGAAGCTATTTAAAGCAATGGACTGAAACTGGCCTCAAAATGATCAATCAAGTGAAAAAGTGGTCCATACACTACAGGCTATGATCATAAACCGAAGGCATATCCCACAGCAATGAAAGCTGTAACAGCATACACCCACTTATGACCAAACGGGGATGGGCCATCGGCACTGCTGCAATCATCATTGGCACCACTGAAGCATCCGGGTCTGCTGATTTTAGCCACACCGTCTTCTAGAACAAAGCTACTGTTGTGCTTACCGTTGCTCAACAGCACACACCAGAAATAGGGAGCTCCACCATCGGTGCCAGTCACAGCAGCCCCGATTTCTGTCTGGTTCTTATTGTAGAGGATTTCCAAACTCTTTTCATTTTTTATCAACACTGAGAATGCTTCGGAAGGCTGGACATATTTGGATTGGCATCCAAGAAAACGACCGGTGATTGGTGAGAGGGCCGACACGTCAACTCCGCAGTTGGGGGCAAAAGTTTGTGCAAATTCGGCGTCAGGAGGCTTCTTGGCATCAGACCCTCCTACAGCTTCACAATCACCTTGGTATTGTTGAAGTATGACCTCCATGCAGCCCATGCAACGTGCGAGTGAAGCCCTAGAGAACCAGCTATGCTGTCATTGTTGTTTCATGTGAACCAAGCTCTTTTGTTTCTAATGTCAATGTAACTTAGTCAGTTCATTTTGAATCATGTTAGGTTAATATTTCATGTCATTTTGATGTTGACAAAGTGATCAAATCGGCAAGATTAAGTCCCAAGTTATTACTTCAAGTTTTCATGTAATCTAGTGGGATTAGGTATGTTTAGGTATGTTTAGGTAATGATTTGTTGTAATTCACATTGACCATGGCCTATATATGTAATGGCAATGTATCCTTGTTGTATGTAATGAAATATCAGAAGCATTTCATCCATTTTTAAGCTCCATTTCCTTGATTTCTTTTTCTCTTTAATATTCTGTCAACTTTCCTTCTTTCTTCTTCACCAAGTCTCGACACTTGCACAGCAAGTTAATGCCTTATACTAGCTGCTAGGTGCTTCTAATTCCAACAATTGGTATCAAAGCTTTATTCTTGGAGGACCTGTTACTGCTACAATCAAATTGAAATGGCTTCATCAAGCTTCTCACCTGCTGTACCTTCAATCTTCAATGGAGAAGGTTTTCATATATGGCAAGTTAAAATGAAAACCTACCTATAAGCTCTTGATCTATGGGAGGTTGTGAACACAGAAGCTGAACCAGAACCTCTTCGAGCCAACCCAACGGTGGCTCAAATAAGACAGCATGCTGAGGAGAAGACCAAGAAACACAAAGCCTTGTCATGCATCCAAAATTATGTCTCGGATGTCATCTTTACAAGGATTATGGCCTGTGAGACTCCAAAACAGGCATGGGACAAGCTTAAAGAGGAATTTCAAGGTACTGAAAGAACCAGCGTGACAGACTTTTGAATTTAAGGAGAGACTTTGAAAATTTGAAGATGAAAGATGAAGAGGCGTAAAAGCAAGACACAGACGGGATAATGGCTATTGTAAATGACATAAGACTCCTTAGTGAGCGATTCAATGAAGCAAGGATAGTGGAGAAGGTCTTTGTCAACCTTACGAAAGGTATGAAGCAAAATATCCTCCTCGAGGACTCGAGACCTCTCAAGCATCACTGACCGAAGTGATCAATGCCCTTTATGCTCAAGAGCAAAGAAGGGCAAGCGAGAATGAGGAGCACCAGAAGGTACTTTCAAGCTAAAGCCAAGACCTCCTCATCTAACACTGCCTATAAAGGCAAGAAGACCTGGAAAAATAGGCCTAAGCCTGATGCTGCAAGGACAAATGACCACCTTTGCAGATTTTATAAGAAGCCAGGCCATCCAGAAGACAAATGTTGGTTCAGGCCAGATGCAGTATGTCAACACTGCAGGAAGAAGGGTCATGTTGAGAGAGTTTGCAAAGAAAAAGACAGATCGAGACAAGTTCAACAACAATCACAGACTGAGGCTCGAGTAGCTGAAGGTGCAAGTGATCAAGAAGAACAGGTTTTTGTTGTGTCATGCCTAAGTGACCAGAAGAAAGGCTCAGAAACTTGGCTCCTGGATAGTGGATGTACAAATCACATGTCACCCAATGCATTTATTTTAAAACCTTGGATAGAAGTGTTGAACCAAGGTTAAAGTTGCAAATGGTCGATTCATCGATCTTTGAAGGCAAAGGTGATGTTCTGATATCGACTCCAATAGGCAACAAGGTGATCTCTAATGTGCTACTTGTTCCTGAAATAGACAGAAATCTGTTGAGCATAGGTCAGCTCTTGGATAAAGGATACTCACTGGTGTTCAAAAATAAAGAGTGTCAAATAACTGATCCAAGTGGATCATGTTTCATGACAGTCACTATAACTGATAAGTCCTTTGAAGTAAATTGGTCAGAAAGCTTAAATGCTGCCTGCACTGCCTTAGAAAGTGATTCTAAGATGTGGCATAAAAGACTTGGTCATGCAAACTTTAAAGCAATGGCCAAGATGATTCATGAAGATTTGGTTGAAAACTTCACTAATTCAGCATACAATAATGAAGTTTGTGAAGTATGTCTGCTTGGAAAACAAGCCAGGCTACCCTTTCCCTCGAACCAAGCCTAGAGAGCATCAGAAAAGCTTCAACTTGTTCACACAGATATCTGTGGTCCCATGAAGATAGAATCAGTCAGTGGAAACAGGTATTTCATTCTTTTTATTGATGATTATTCAAGATTCTGTTGGATTTTCTTTTTAAAACAGAAGTCTGAAGTCCCACAAGTGTTCATAAAGTTTAAAGCTCAAGCAGAAACTGAGTCAGGTTGTAAGCTGAAGACCATCAGGTCAGATAATGGGGCTGAATACATTTCAGCTCAATTCTAGGCGATTTACAATGAAGCAGGTATCAAACACCAATTGACCAATGTTTATACACCCCAGCAAAATGGGGTGAGTGAAAGGAAAAATCGAAGCATTATGAATATGGCAAGATGCTTCTTTGTTCGAGAGGAATGTGCCAAAGTTTATATAAATTTAAGTTTGTCAACACATGATCTATCTCGAATAGGCTACCAACAAAGGCCTTGGCTCGAATGACACCCTTTGAAGCTTGGTATGGCTTCAAACCTTCATTAGCTCATCTAAAAATCTTTGGATATACGTGTTATGTCTGATTCCATCGGTTAAAAGGATAAACTATCAAAGAAGCGACTCTGGCGTTTTAGTGGGATATAGCTCAATTAAAAAGGGCTATAGGATCATGGATCCAACCACAAAGAAAGTACAAGTAAATGGGGACGTGGTCTTCTATGAAAATGCCTACTGGAACTAGGATAACAACCAACCAATGGAGACTCCACAAGAGCCTGTAGTAGGGCACACAGAACCTGAACAAGCTGGTCTAGAAATGGATATTGATGATGTTCCAGTAAGAGGGACCAGATCATTGGCAGATGTTTATGAAAGGGCTGAAGTGCCATAATGGAGCCAACATGCTTTGAAGAAGCACAAGCACAACAGGGCTGGAAGGCTGCAATGGAAGAGGAAATGAAGATGATTGAGAAGAATCAAACCTGGGATTTAGTTGACAGGCCATAAGACAGAAAGATCATAGGTGTCAAGTGGGTCTATCGTGTCAAACAAAATGCAGATGGGACACTAAACAAGCTTAAAGCAAGGCTGGTTGTGAAGGGCTTTAGTCAAAAATATGGCTTGGACTACTTAGAAACCTTTGCTCCAGTAGCCAGGCTTGACACCATCAGATTACTAATTGCTTTGGCAGCACAAAAGCAATGGTCCATACACCAACTCAATGTCAAATCAGTATTTCTAAATGGATTGCTTGAAGAGGAGATCTATATCGACCAACCTCAAGGCTTTGCTGTGCCAGGCAAAGAGCACATGGTCTATAAGCTTAAGAAGGCCCTATATGGTCTAAAACAAGCTCCCCGAGCTTGGTATGCTCGAATTGATAGTTATATCATTAGTTTGGAATTTGAGAGGAGCATCAGTGAGCCCATATTGTATGTTAAGAAGAATGAAGCTGAAACTCAGCTCATTGTATCTCTTTATGTTGATGATTTACTGGTTACAGGAGGAGACATCAATGTCTTAAGAGATTTCAAGAGCAAAATGAAGATGATGTTCGAGATGTCAGACTTGGGCCACATGACTTACTTCCTTGGAATGGAGGTTAGTCAATCCAAAGGAGAAATCTTCTTGAGCCAACAGGCATTTGCCAAGAAGGTCTTATGCAAATTTTCAATGGAAAATTGCAAACCAACAAACACACCAATGGCGGTGGAATGAAGTTATCATGTCGAGGGACCTATGAAGCGGTCGATGAGTCCTCCTCTGAAGCCTAGTTGGATGTTTGTTGTATCTATGACTACTAGGCTCGATTTAATGTTTCTTTGTTAGCATGTTGTCAAGATTCATGCCTTCTTTGCAATATCAAGCACCTTCAAGCAGCAAAAAGGGTGCTCAGGTACATCAAAGGTACCTTGAGCTATGGATTGAAGTTTAACAAGGCTCAACAGCTGAAGCTAAAAGGTTATACAGACAGTGATTGGGGTGGATCGAGTGATGACATGAGAAGTACATCTGGATATGGTTTCACCATTGGATCAACACTTGTTTCTTTGGTGCTCAAAGAAGCGAACCTTGTAGCTCGATCAACGCAGGTTGAATATGTTGCTATGGCAAATCTTTGTTAATCAAGCGATAGGGTTAAGAAAAATCCTAGTGATTTAAACTTGTATCAAGAGAGAACAGAGATTTATTGTGATAACAAGTCATTGTTGCAATTGCAAAGAACCACATGTTCCATGGTAGAACCAAACACTTCAATATTAAAGCGCATGTGATAAGGAAATGGAGCAAGCTCGAGAAGTTGAGTGATTCATTGCAATTGAGAGAATCGATTGCGAGACATCTTCACCAAGGCCCTCAAAACAACAAGATTTAATGAATTAAGAAAGAAATTGGGAGTTTGCGGCATGGAGTCAAGGAGGAGTGTTGAAGTATGACCTCCATGCAGCCCATACAACGTCTTGAGTGAAGCCCTAGAGAACCAAACTATCTTTGTCATTGTTGTTTCATGTGAACCAAGCTCTTTTGTTTCTAATGTCAATGTAACTTAGTCTGGTTCATTTTGAATCATGTTAGGTTAATATTTCATGTCATTTTGATGTTGACAAAGCTGATCAAATCAGCAAGATTAAGTCCACAAGTTATTACTTCAAGTTTCCATGTAATCTAGTGGGATTAGGTATGTTTAGGTATGTTTAGGTAATGATTTGTTGTAATTCACATTGATCATGGCCTATATATGTAATGGCAATGTATCCTTGTTGTATGTAATGAAATATCGAAGCATTTCATCCATTTTAAGCTCCATTTCCTTGATTTCTTTTCTCTTTAATATTCTGTCAACTTTCCTTCTTTCTTCTTCACCAAGTCTCGACACTTGCACAGCAAGTTAATGCCTTATACTAGCTGCTAGGTGCTTCTAATTCCAACAGGTATGCTTTTATATATTGCAAAGCAATGCAGGCCAGGCCTGGGTTGTCTGCGAGGGATGATGACTTGTGTGCCGTTCTATTGGCATTAAGCACAGCCACCAACTCATCTGCTGGGTTATCGGTTAGTTTGGCTACAATTTGTATTCAACTGTTAGTGTTAAAGAATAATGATACAATCAGATTCAGATCATAATGTGAAAGCACAGAAGACACAAACACAAAATTCGGACCATAAACAAGGACTGCACTTGAGCATCTGACAGATGGAAGGAGTATATGCTTTGCATTCTTTCGAGCCATTATTTGTTTCATAAGAGTTGTACCATAGAAAAAGTGATGTTAAGACGGATGGAGGCAACCCTTGGATTGTATGCTGAGGATCCTGACTAGAACAGCATATAGAATCAGGTGTAAATTATGTAAATCTTTCAAGGTATTGGGAAATTGAAAGAGAAGGGACCATTTGCAACATGAAGGTCATCAAAGATGTTTAGTTTGCCTCAACGAAGTTGAAGACTTTTTTTATTATGCCTCATAGAAGTGGGTAATGGTGAAATATTGGAAAAACAGCATAGCTTTCTCTTCTTGATGCATTGCTTTGTTTCAACATCTCGTGCTCACTTGGGCAATTCTCTCTCTCTGTTACTCGGAATACTCGTATTCAAAAATGTGTCAGATACAAGTCTTGGATAGTGATACTTAAAAGAACCGAAGAATCAAAGCAACATAGCTCGTTCTACAAGAGATGTTTATTCCTTATCATAAATAAGCATGATGCATCTCATGATCAAAGATTTTCATCTGGGTTTATACCATAGCTAGAACTTTGTATTCTAAAAACACCAATGTCCTGAATTCTTTGTTTACTACGAAGTGAGATTTAGAAGCTTAAAGATGCCAAATTATAAACGGATTTTTTTTTTTTCACAGCCATAATAAAAACCAATAGGGTACCAAAAGGTTTTAAAAAAAAAAAAAACACCTCAACAAACATATTTGGAAAACCATAAAACACCGCAATTAAAGGATACTATCTTAAACAAGAAAAGTACAAGATCACATCTCACAACATAGACCAAATACTGTCCTTAATAAGATATACATTATAATCAAAACCTGTGGCTAAAGCCCATTTCTACAATTGATAATGTTAGCATCGATAAGCTTTCATGAATTTTATCCCTACTTATTTATCGTAAATCCTCTGCTAAGTAATGAAGCTTGGAAAAATCTCAATATAATGATGGGATGGGATGGGATGGGATGGGAATCTAAAATGCAAAAAGTAAATTTTCTTTCCTTTGTTTTCCTTGCTCTCACTAAATTAAAGCACTAAAAATAGAAACAAAATAAAAAAAAAACCAATCAATCAATTAAAAGACACAAATTTAGTCACGAGATCCAGCGAAAACAAATAATAAAAACTCAAAGAAAATCAAGTCAAATAAAAATAGACAATCATTGGAAAAAAAATCTAGCCAACTTACCAAAAAACCAAACAACAATTCTCAAAAATTCTTTCTACCCTTCCTCCATCTTATATTATTCTTAGATTGTTTTATAAGGAATTATTGCAAAAATTTTTATAATAATTATTTATAGAAATTAATTTTTATACTCTATTCAGGGTTTAGTAAACTATTTTACTAATGCAAAAGTCACATGATTTCATTATATCCTCAAGTATTTTATTTTTCTGTTTGAGATTTTTCTCACTAAAGTTTCACATCAACAAGAAGCATTTAGAGAAAAAAAAAACCCAAAAATTAAAATGCAAAAAAAGAGAGGATATATTTCAATAGTTATGAAGCAGATCAATCAGTAGGCAGAACCAATACCCCAAATAGAAAACATAAAATGCATTGTAGCAAGTGATTAGTTTTCACCAGAAGGGAGACAGGACTTACTTTGAGTAATGGCAGAAACAGAGAGGAAAAGAAAAGGAGACAAGAAAGCCATAACGCCTGTGCCATTGCCATAGCCATAGCCATTGTTGTAATTTTGAGTTAACTGAGGAGATTAGAGACAGAAGAAACCAAGAGATGAAATAAGGGGGAAAATGGTGAGTAAAATGGCCGTTTCGTTTCTGTTGCTTTACAACTACGGCTAGTCTTTTTTTTGGTCTTTAATTGCCGTTGCCGACAAGCCACCATCGGGGTTATCGGGTCTAACCCTTTGAATCTTTATTTCAAAAATGACCCAATACCACATTTGAACCAAATAAAACCCGGATCTTTAATCAGGGTTAATTACAACAAACGTCCCCACACACGTATTAGTATCTTAAAAGTATAGGGTCATTTTCAATAGGCATCTATGACCAAATCTTAAATTGATCTCTCAACTTAAAAAATTGTTTTAATTTGGTCTCAAAATATTAATATCATATTAATCAAGTTATTCAATCAGCTTAGGCATTAGTTTGGGTGTTAAATGCCACGTGGAGCATATTTAAAGCATATGGGTTAAAATATAAATATGTATATATATAATGCATAAATAACTTGAATTTAACTGTCAAAAAAGAAACAACATTTTTGTTAGCTTTGCAACACTTAACACGTTAGATTCAATTTATCTAAAAAATAGGTACATGTGTTTACAATTTGATCTATACATTTTAAATATGCTCACTTTGAATATGAATTAACATTTAATGCTTAAATTGATGGTTAGGCTGGCAAAAGGATAAGACTGATGCAATATTAATACTTTAAAGACCCAATTATAATATTTTAAAATTTAATGACCAATTTAAAATTTAGATGTTAATTTGGGACAATTGTAACTAATTATAGTTAAAGATGTTTTATTTTTATTTGTCAACAAAGCTTTAGTTGAAACGGTGAGACCTTCAAATTTTTATGTTCTAAATTTTAATAATTCCACGTGTAAATACCTTACAAGTTATCTTTCAGGCTAATTTTTTCAATATATGCTTAAAAAAAACTTATTTGAGTATATGTGTTTTTTTTTAAATTTACTGATCTATATTATTTTTAAGCAGAGAAAAGAATGCGTTTTCAATCACGCCAGCTAAAATATGACATATTTGTACTAAAAATAGATCATTTATTTAGCCAATATTTAAATGTTAGTGTTTCTGTCTTTTTAAGTCTTGATTCAATTTCTCTCCTACCTACATTTTTATTTTTTATTTCATATTGTTTTAAGGTTTTATTTTTTAATTAATATTTTTGACACGTTAGTTCTTTTGATTAGATGATTAGATAATTGTAATTTCATTCTTAAATCCTAAGTTCAAATTTTCTTATAAGCATTTTAATATGTATTTTTATTTCATATTGTTTCAATCATTTTATTATTTTTAATTAATTTTATAATTAATAAATATATTGTTTTTAACCTGTTTTATTTTTAATTCATCTCTTTTATTTATAAAATCAAATAATGAATATGTAATTATTTTTAAAAACATTAACTAATTTTTAGATATATTTTTCTTTATATATATTATTTATATGTCAAATATTTATTTTCTCCACTTATATTCGGGGTATGGTGATTTCTAATATTATAAAATCAAATAATTATTTCAAATATTATTGTTTTTCATCTACATTGTGGTTAAGATATTTCAAATATCATTATGTTTATATGTGAAATATTTCAAATACACATACAAAAATATACAATATGTTAATTTACTACACTCATGATATGGATTGAAAGATAAATATTACACATATAAAAATTATAATTACTAAAAATAATGGTATTTGCAATAATTATTTGATTTTATAAATAAAAAGAGTTATTAATTAAAAGGAATCAAAAGATGAATTAAAAATTTTATATAATTTTAAATAAAAATTGGAAACAATATATTTATTAATTATAAAAAATTAATTAAAAAATAAAAAATGTAACTTGAAATAACATGAAATAAAAAATACATATTAAAATGTTTATAAAAGGAATCAAACTTAGGACCTAGGGATGAAATCACAATTATTTAATCATCTAACCTAGGGATGAAATCACAATTAGTTAATATCTCAAAAGTTATGTCAAAATATTAATTAAAAAGGTTTAAAACAACATGAAATAAAAAATACAAATGTAAATAGGAAAAGAATCGAACCGAAACTCAAGAACAGAAATACTAACATTTAACCATCTAACCAAAAAAAAAATTATCTATTTTCAGTGAAAACGCATTATATAGGACGTGTTTTCCTTTCTCTTCCAAAAACAATATAAATCGGTAAATTTAAAAAAAAAAAAAAAACCAACACATATACTCAAATAAGATTTGTTTTCCGCGTATATTTAAAATTAGCTTTATCTTCCTAATTTATGTGGAGTTTATATCCTAATTTTAATCTAAATTTGGATAGATTTCTATTTTCAATTTGATTTGCGCTTTGCATTAATTTGATTCTAGCTATTATTCGTCGTCAAGTGTGTACTTGAATTAATGTTACTCATAATTGAGTCTCAATTGATCAATTGTTAAATTAACAAAAAATCGTTATTTTAACAAAGTAATAAATATTAATTCAAAAGCATTTTTATCTTTTATATAAAATCCAAACAAAAAAATACATGCTTATAATGCCAATTTGAACCCATGGCAACAAACAAACACTCCCAATTTTACCATTTCAACAAACATAATATTTAATTTTCATGTCAATTCTTAATAAATATCTACACTATTATTTAAACCCATAAATAAATTGGTGGCACGAATCAACCAACCATCAACTCAATTAGGAAAATTACTAAAATGTCATATCATATTAAAATAAGTTATATTAGTCACGAATACTTAAATTTTTTATCTAAAAAACAATAAAAGATATGCAAATAGTGAGGTTAAAATCATACTAATTGCATTAGTAAAATATTAAATTTATCAATCATCCAATGTTTTATTTTAAATTATTTTACATATTATTATCTTAGTATGCACACTTTATTAACTTGACACCAACTCGAGATTGGCATATCACCACAATAAGAAATTGTAGCGCATTTAGTATTCTTAATATGATATATTTACGTATTTAAAATTCATGTCGCTCACAATTTAATTTATTATTTTTCATTTTAATATCATACATATTTCATGTTTTATTATTAATTAATTTCAAACCATAGGTTTCTTTATTTATTGTATGTTTTATTCTTAATATGATGTATTTACGTGTTTAAAATTTATTTCACTGCAATTTAATTTTTCTTTTTCCTTTTTAATATCATACATATTCCGTGCTATTATTAATTAGTTCTAAACCATACATTTCTTTATTTATTGCATGTTATTTCTTCTTAATATGATGTATTTACGTGTTTAAAATTCATTTCACTCACAATTTAATTTATTCTTTTTTTTCATTTTAATATCATACATATTTCTTGTGCAATTATTAATTAATTTCAAACCATGCATTTCTTTATTTATTATATGTTGTGTTTTAAATGTGTAATTTTCACATAGTTTTATACTTTTTAAAAATATTTTATTTTATTTATATTAATTTGATTTTAAATGTTGTTTAATATCTAAGTATGTGATTAAATTGATGTTACGAGTCAAACTTCACACTCACTCAAGAAAATTACTAAAATAACTTTTGATATTTTAAATAAATTATATAATTACAAGAGTATTTTTTCTTATTTAAAAAACTAATAAATATTAAAAATATTAATATTTAAATCCATGCCATCAATAGTTATAAAATTATCCACTCAATATCAATGTGAAAAATTATCAATACCATGTACATTTAGTATTTTTAATTTAATATAATTATTTAAACTTTTTAACTCTCAATTTAAACTAATTTTTATTTTATTTTAATTTAATACTTAAATGTATATGTATTTTATTTTATTTAATTCTTAATATATATGTATTATACAATATTTTTAAACACATTTATATTTTGATAAAATTCCTAGGAGTAATATAAGTATTTTGGCATTAATAACCGCAAAATCTAATATCAGCATTAATGAAAATTACGCGTTTAAATTTGTGATAAAACGCATATACTGACGGATAAGAGGTAAATTATCAAAAAATACCATTTTTTTTCAAAATTTACGGAAAAAAAACCTTTTTCCTAATTATTTACCGGAATGGGCCATTTTTCCCGAAAACGCTCCCTCAGGGATGCGTTTTTGCCCTTTCATTCCGTTAGGGTTTCCAACTATTTTTAGGGTTAAGATTAAGATTTTTAAGGTTTTAAGGCTAGGGTTTAGGGTTTTTATGGTCTTAGAGTTTAAGATTTTTAGGGAAAAAATAATGAACTAGAATTTAGGGTTAATTAATTAAAATAATTTTAGGTTTAAGGTTTTGAATAAAATATATCAGCAATATAAAAACTATTTATTTTTTTACAGTAGTATCTGGTAAAATAATTTTGAGAAGACGTTTCTGAACAAATAGTGACCAAAACGCTTCAAGCAGGATGCACTGTCAACAAGAGTATTGAAAAAAGCTCCCACGTGGACGCTCTTTTGCTACAGTAGTTTTTGAAAAGATAATTTTGAGAAGACGTTTCTAAACAAATAGTGACCAAAACGCTTCAATCAGGATGTATTGTCAGCAAGAGTATTGAAAAAAGCTCTCACGTGGACGCTCTTTTGCTACAGTAGTTCCTATCTGTCCTTAGACTATAAATGAGTCAAATTTTATTCTCAGGTTACATAATAGAAATTGAGGCAAAAGTATAATAGAAACTGAAGATGAGTGAACGTATTAGTGCTGTTATTTACTATGATGGTAAGGTTTGTGACACCGAAAATGATATTTTTTTTATCGGAGAACACAACGCGACTGGTTTTTAACCAGAATATAGATTTGATAGAACTTCGCAAAAGAACTAGGCGTAAAATCTTCAGAACAATGCCAATAAAAGTTCAGTCTATTAAGTATAAATTTTGTGCTTCGGTTGATCCCGTGGGATATAACTCATTTGACATCAAAGGTTTTCGGAGCTTGAAGGTAATGGTGGAGACTCATATTGTCAGTGGATCACCTTATCTTGAGGTATATGTACAATTTTCATCGCCAAGTGATCTTCCTTCGACTTCAACATCTACTGCTGTTTGAAGGGAATATACGACCCCAAACCAACATTATGTTAGTGGGAGGCAGAATACGAAAGCGCCCGTGTTTGGTGGTAGTATGGAAAACACAACCCTTACACGACACTCGATTGGTGAATGGGACATGCATATCAGTGGGTCGACGTTCGTTGCAAGAAATACGTATTGGGGAATGTCATCAACTTCTATTGGTTGACAATCCATATATGATTTGGGATGTTACGAAAGTTATTTAAGAAGGGATAATATACTCCCACGACATTCACCGGTGAGAGGACCTTGTTCGTTGCATATGATGGTGGGTCAGATGACGAGTCCGATGTGGATCCACCTCGAGAGCCCGACCCCGATGGTGCAGAAGTTGCATTATTTTTTGAACCGGAGCCTGTTCCAACCATACCTGAAGATGTTGAAGGGGGTTCAGATGAAGAAGAAGAAGATCCGCGATTCAAGGCGTACTCGCCTCCAGCCCACATGCATAATGTCGATCTATCTCAAAACGATGCATTGAAGTTTTTTGAACTACCACACAAAAGGCATGACCATATAAGTTCGTCGTTGGATTCGGGTGAATTAGAAGTGTGGCAATGGTGTCAGGTGTTGAAGAGATATGTCCCAAGCTGCATAATAGACCTTAAAACGGTACCTGCGTACTACAACGATCGATTGCTCCATGGATGCCAAGTGTTCAAACGTCTGTTCTGGACATTTAAGCAATGCCGAAACGCATTTCTATACTACAAGCCATTGGTACAAATTGATGGTACCTTTATGTATGGTAGATATACGCATCGACTATTGCTAGCTGTGGCACATGATAGCAGTGGGAGAATCCTTCCCATTGCGTTTACAATAACACCGGGGGAGTTAGCTGATGACTGGAATTTCTTTCTATCTAGGTTAAGGAGACATGTCTGCCCCCAACCTGATATATGCGTTATATCGGATTGGGGCCCTAGAATATTAGCCGCAATAGAGCGACAGGAAAGCCTATGGCATCGCACACACCATCGATATTGCCTAAGGCATGTTGCATCTAACTACCACGGGCAACATCGATTTACAAGTGAACGACAATAAGTGACCAATATGGGTATGTAATATCTATTAATATAATTTCGTTTGTAATATTCAATTTATTCTTAATTGAAGAGTGATATGTAATATTCGCTATCAACTTATATTGGCAGGGTATAAGATCAATAATGACCATATTCACGATATGTTGGCGATTTTGTACTCAGTTAACGAATAAGACGCAAACTAACTATGCAACATACCTTTCGAATAGTAGACACAAGCATACGACGGTAGCCTACAATATGGTCATATGAACTCAAACCTGGCTGAATGCATAAATTTTGTTCTAAAAGGAACACGTCATTTGCTGATAACATCGGTTGTGTGAGAGACATTTTCGTTTAGTGGCACTATTTTCGAAGCGAGCAGCGAGTTATAAAGGCCAAATGCAAGGAGGCCGTGTATAGTGCGCGAAAGTATTGGGAGAAATTAACAAGACGAAGGCACGGGCCAACACCATGCACACAGTGTGTCACGATCGTGACAACCTCCGATTTTGTGAAACAGAGTTTGACAGGCCGAACCAATGTATTATTGGCGAGCAATATCATGTACACTTAAAAAATAGGACCTGCAACTGGGATATTTGATGCACTTCGTTATCCATGTACGTGTACGTGTGTATAAAATATAATACATGTACGTGTGAAGACACGTATAGTCCCAAATGAATGTAAGTGATCGTCTGTATTGCTTGCTCCGTTTAAACTATTATCGGATAGAAAATTGCGTAGCAAACCAAAGGGTCGACCTTGCTCGACTAGAATATGCAACAATATGGATATCTGAGAAACAGCCAACCAACGAAAATTATGCGGATGGTGTAAGAACCCATGCCATACATCTCGCTCATATCCAAATCAGAATAATTGATAGTCTCCTTATCATTTTTGTCTCTTAGTGGTTATAAAAATTCTTTTAATTACCAATTTTAATTACCAAAAAATACCTTTTTTTTTCAAAATTTATGAAAAATGACCTTTTTTCCAATTATTTATTGGAATGGGCCATTTTCCCCGAACGCGCGCCCATGTCAGTACGATTTTAGGGGATGCAGCAAGAAAACGCATCCTTAAGGGAACGTTTTCTGCCACATCAGCAGAAATCGCGTCCTTGAGGGCGCGCTTTGTTGATGTGGCAAAAACTCTATCTCAAGGACGCGTTTTACCTGTTTACAACAGCCATATTTTTTTTAACCGTTGGGCCTCCTACGGTAAAAAAAATATAAAATCCCCTTTCATTTTTTGACACAGATCCTTACTCAATTTCCTCTCAAATTTCTCTTAACTTTCTCTCAAATTCCTCTCAAATTTCTCTCAATTCCTCTAAAATTCCTCTCAAATTTCACAAAATCCTTTAATTTTTACAAAAAAACCTTATTTAAAAGTTTTTTAAATTAATTTTTTTAAATTTAAAAATATTCAATCGTATTAGCAATGGTCGAAAAATTAATTCATCTCGACAATGAACACATCTCCGTCAATTAAATGACAATGGTAAGTCATAATTTTAATTTTTCAATACTATTTAATATTTTTAAGTTTATGCAATTTTAATTAAATTTTATTTTATAATTTTTTAAATAGTCTGTAGATCGGGTGTTGCAATGCTATATTTGCAATATGTCTGGTTTGCCATTGTCGTTGATCGAGAATTACCTACGAAAACGGGTTTTTGGCACGTGGCGACGATAGGCCGAGGGTGCAAGTTGGACCCGAAGCTAATCAGTGTGTTGATAGAGAGGTGGAGACCCGAGACTCACACTTTCCATCTTCCATGCGAAGAGTGTACTATCACTCTGGAAGACGTGCAGTTGCAATTGAGATTACTGGTGGATGAGTACGTAGTCACCAGGTCCGCAATTTCTGGTGATTGGGAAGCCGTATGCTACGAGCTTTTAGGTGCTATTCTAGATAACATTAACTGAAGGATCAAGATAGACTGGTTACGAGACACATTCCGGAGCCGAATAATAATTCAATGAATTAAAAAGAATACGGTATGCTCGAGCATACATTCTTCAGATGATTGGAGGCTGATGCTAAACTTGCCACGAAACTTTATACATCTAAGATGGCTGCTGAAACTCGTTGATTTTAGAGTAGCCGGTGAATTGAGTTTAGGGTTTGCCGTGCTAGCAAAATTGTATCGAGAGATGTGCGGGACGACGCGACCGATTAAAGCCAAAATCGGAGGTTGCCTATCACTATTGCAATCATGGACATGATTTTGCTTTTTATTCCCACTCATAACGAGGTAAATTTAATATTAGATTTTACAATTATTACGTAAATTTAAAATATAATTGTATGCTAAAAATTTTATTTAATTATGTGGAACCATTCGACGAATTATGTTTGAATACCTACCTCGCTTGAAGATATACAACTTCTATTAGACCAACGGTCGAAAGCACAAGTATTAAATAAAATATATTTTCGTAATAAAATAGTCGTTTCGTATTTAATATTTAGTATTTAGTATTTAGTATATAACTAATATTTTTGTCAGGTTAATATAGTTTCAATGGACACCATACAAGGATCCGTCAATTCAAGCAGTAATTTCGAATGAATTCTTTCAAAATTTGAACATTTGACATGTGAAAGTCTTATTGGTCAACTATGCCATCATGGAAATGCACCAGTCAGATCGGGTTCTGCGTCAATTTTAATTTCAAAAACCGATTTTCGTGACACCTAAGGTGCTCGATGATGAGCACAAAGTTGACTTACGGCAGTTGCATACAGATTGGCCAAGATTTTGGTCAACATATATCAAATTGTGAAAAAATCGATATAGTTATATACCTACTCGGCAACCGATCATCGTTCCTGAGTTAGCGTACGTGCTAGACTATATGCCATGGTTTAAGATCCATAGCAAGCTGTATTTATTGTCAGAATAGGAGAGGTGATGACAACTTCGTGTACAAAGGGAACAATGGGACCCTTTAAATCCAAGGCGAATAGATGATGAGACGAGACCATCAACAGCGCTGACACAATCACCGAGCCTATCAACAGCGCCAACAGTCATCGGGCTCAACACTTCAGTCGACGACACCCACATCACAGCCTTTTCAAATTATAGCAGTGCGTATCCTAGCCCTTATATGTATCCTAACCCTTATATGTTTCTTTTTCTCAATCCAATGGCAGGTTAGAATGCATGGCCCGATTCGAGTCTGTTCCCGACTACTCTGACTGGCCAGCAGATTTGTAAGCCACCGTCGCATGAAGGATCACACGAAGCACCGTCGGGGAGCTCTTCCTTTTACCAATCTCTTTTGCCTTATAGAATTCAGACACCTCCGCCATGGGTGATGCAAATACCTCCGCAGTTATTATTTTATCAAGGTGAGTTATCCTCCCAACACCCACAACCAAACCCCCTGTCGAAGGAACTAGAATCTCCGCCTGAGCAACCACAACCCCTACCGGAAGCTAGAACAAGGAGGAATTCAGCGCGTAATCATCGACCACCCCCATGTTGCACTGATTCCGAACGGCACTAACATTAATTTTTTATATTTATATAAACTTTTTTATATTGTTTTATTTAATAAAGTAAAAATTATTTTAATATTTCAATTGTAATTTAATTTTATATTTTAATAAAATAAAAATTATTTTTATTTTTATTGTAATTTATTTTTATATTTTTATAAAATAAAAGTTATTTTAATATCCTAATTGTAATTTAATTTTTATAATTTTAATAAAATAAAAGTTATTTTTATTTTTATTGTAATTTATTTTTATATTTTTAGAAAATAAAGGTTATTTTTAATATCCTAATTGTAATTTAATTTTATAATTTTAATAAAATAAAAGTTATTTTTATTTTTTATTGTAATTTATTTTTTATATTTTAAAAATAAAAGTTATTTTAATATCCTAATTGTAATTTAATTTTATAATTTTAATAAAATAAAAGTTATTTTTATTTTTTATTGTAATTTATTTTATATTTTTATAAAATATAAGTTTTAATATCTTAATTGTGATCCAATTTTTGTATTTTTAATAAAATAAAAGTTGTTAATATCCTAATTGTATTGGTTTAAGTAAGGACTAAATCGAAAATGTGAGAAATTTTGTGGCTCAATAGTAAATATTTAAAATTTGAGGAATTAAAATGTATATATGAAAAAAAACCTTGAAGGGCCGATGGTGTAAATATTTTAAGGGTGAAAAGATCTAGAAACTAAAAAGAAATAGATGAATTAGGACTAAATTGAATAAGTAAAAAAGTATGAGAGGTTAATTTGTAATTTTATCATGATAAGTGTTAATCCAATTTAGGAATTTTAAAGGATCGTAAGGGGCAAAATAATCATTTAGTAAGAAAGATAATTTTAAAGAATAATGATGATGGTGATATTTTTAATTAATTGAATAATTTTTTTTGTTTTGCAACTGTCCTATAAAAGTTCACCATTTTCATTAGGAAATTAAAAGAATTCTCATAGCCACCAAGAGACAAAATGATAAGAAGACTATCAATTATTTCGATTTGGACATGAGTGAGATGCATGGCTTGAGTTCCTACACCATCCGCATAATTTTTGTTGGTTGGCTGTTTCTCGAATATCCATATTGTTGTGTATTCTAGTCGAGCAAGATACCATTTGGTTTGCGACGCAGTTCTTTATCCGATAACAGTTTAAACAGAGCAAGCGATACAGACGACCACTTACGTTCATTTAGGGCTGGTAAGAATACGTGTCTTCACACGTACATGTATTTTATTTTATACACTTTGTCGACATAACGAATGGGATCCAGACGGAGATTCTGACAATCTACAATTACATTAGCACATGGATTACGAAGTGCGTCAAATTTCCCATAGTCGTAGGTCCTATTTCTCAAGTGTACACGATATTACTCGCCAACAAACCTTAATTCAGTCTGTTAAACTCCATCACACGAAATCATAGGCTGTCGCGATCGTGACACACTATGTGCATTGTGTTGGCCCGTGCCGTCGCCTTGTTAATTTTTCCCAATACCTTCGCGCACCATACATGGCATCCCTACATTTGGCCTTTATAACTCGCTGCTCGTTTTAGAAATAATGCCGCTAAACAAAAATGTCTTTCGCACAACTGATGTTATCGACAAATGACGCGTTCCTTTTAAAATAGAATTTATGCATTCAGCCAAGTTTGAGGTCATTTAACCATATTGTAGGCCGCCGTTATATGTTTGTGTCCATTGTTTGAAAGGTATGTTGCATAAGTAGTTTGCGCCTTCTTCGTTAATTAAGCGCAAAATCGCCAACATTTCGTGAAAATAGTCCTTATTGATCTCGTACCATACCAATATAAGTTAATTGCAAATATTACATACTACTCTTTAATTAAGAATAAATTGAATATTACAAACAAAATTATATTAATAGATATTACATACCCATGTTGGTCATTTGCTGTCATTCACTTGTAGATCGATTTTGCCGTGATAATTGGACGCAATATGCCTTAGGCAATATCGATGGTGTGTGCGATGCCATAGGCTTCCCTGTCGTTATATTACGACTAATATTCCAAAACTCTAATCTGATATAACACACATATCAGGTTGGGAGCAGACATGCCTCCTTAACCTAGATAGAAAAAAATCTCAGTCATCAGCTAACTCCCCCAGTGTTATTGCAAACGCAATGGAAATGATTCTCCCACTGCTATCCTGTGCCACAGCTAGTAATAGTCGATGCATATATCTATCATGTATAAAAGTACCGTCAATTTGTACTAATAACTTGCAGTATATAAATACGTCTCGGCATTGCTTAAATGTCCAGAACAGATGCTTGAACACTTAGCATCCAAGGAAGAATCAATCGTTGTAGTACGCAAGTACCGTTTCAAGGTCTATTATGCTGCTTGAGACAGATCTTTCTAACACCTGACACCACTGCCATACTTCATTATATGAATCGTCTCACCGACCATGTAACTTTTCTGACGCGTTCTACTTAGCTATTCAAGTCTTGCGGTAAGAAAGCGTATACCTGAATTGACTACGAATATTGGCAATTAAGACCGACACTAAAGTACGTTAAATAATGTACATATATGAACCCATCTTGAGATAATCTTGTGAAACATCTGTCAACGAAGTACGTTAAATAATGTAACATTACGTAATATTAGTATTATTCAAAACCATAAACACCTAGTGATACTATACCGGCAAAACATGTATGTAAACCTTTGTACTTTTTAATCTCCCACAAGCCTATCCTTTTCTTCAACGAGGTCATGATTTTTCATGAACATGTATCGTCTTGCATTCCACACTTGGTCTCATACTTATCGAGTTTGGATTTAACCACATTGTAGTTAACCCATTCTTGATACTATA
Organism: Gossypium rotundifolium; assembly: GCA_025506655.1. Taxonomy (NCBI): domain Eukaryota; kingdom Viridiplantae; phylum Streptophyta; class Magnoliopsida; order Malvales; family Malvaceae; genus Gossypium; species Gossypium rotundifolium. The sequence goes on along the minus strand of CP106727.1, from coordinate 152,487,797 downwards.
TTATTTCAATGCACTAAGAAAACTATCCTTCTTGGAAAATTTTTTACCAACTTCTAATTCACCCGAATCCAACGACGAACTTGTACGATCACACCTTCTGTGTGATAGTTCAAAAACTCTAATGCATCGTCTTGAGATAGATCGACATTATACATGTGGATTGGAGACAAGTACGCCTTGGATCACAGATCTTCTTCTTCTTCATTTGAACCCCCTTTAACATCTTAAGGTATGGTTGGAACAAGCTCCAGTTCAGAAAATAATACAACTTCTACACTATCAGGGCCGGGCTCTCGAGGTGGATCCACATTAGACTCATCATCTGACCCACCATCATCTGCAACGAACGAGGTCCTCTTGCCAGTGGATGTCGTGGAGAGTACATTCTCTTTTTAAATAACTTTCGTAACGTCCCCAATCATATGTGGATTGCCAATCACTAGAAGTTGATGACGTTCTCTAATACATATTTCTACCATCGAACGTCGACCCATCGATATGTATATCCCATCCACCAACCGAGTGTCGTGCTAGGGGTTGTGTTTTCCATACTATCACCAAATACGGGTGCTTTCATATTTTGCCTCCCACTAACAGAGTGTCGACTTAAAGTCGTGTATTCCCCTCGAATAGCAGTAGATGTTGAAGTCGAAGGAAGATCACTTGACGATGAAAATTGTACATATACCTCAAGATAAGGTGATCCACTGGCAAAATGAGTCTCCACCATTGCCTCCAAGTTTCGAGAAACTTTTATGTCAAATGAGTTATATATCACAAGATCAACTGAAACACAGAATCTATACTTAATAGATTGAACTTTTATTAGCATTGTTCTGAAGATTTTACGCTTAATTCTTTTGTGAAGTTCCGTTAAATCTATGTTCTAGTTAAAAACCAGTCGCGCTATATTCTCCGGTAAAAAAAATATTATTTTCGATGTCACGAACCTCACCATCATAATAAATAACAACACTAATACGTTCACTCATTTTTAATTTCTATTATACAACCTGAGAATAAAATTTGACTCATTTATAATCTAAAGACAAATAGGAACTACTGTAGCAAAAGAGCACCCACGTGGGAGCTTTTTTCAGTACAGAAACATCTTCTCAAAATTATTTTACCAAATAATTTTTATATTATTGATATTTTTTTTCAAAACTCTAAACCTAAAATTATTTTAATTAATTAACCCTAAACTCTAATTCATTAATTTTTCCCTAAAAGCCCTAAATCCTAAGATCCTAAAACCATAAAAAATCCTAAACCCTAACCTTAAAACTCTAAAAACCCTAATTCTAACCCTAAAAATAATTAAAAACCCTAACGAAAGAGAACGACAAAAATGTTCCCTCACTGCCACATCAAAAAAATATGCCCTCAAGGACGTGATTTCTGCTCATGTGACAGAAAATGCTCCCTCAGAGACACATTTTCCTGCTGCACCCACTGAAATTACGCTAATGTGGACGCGTTTTTAAAAAAATGACCTATTCTGATAAATAATTATGAAAAGAATCATTTTCCGTAAATTTAAAAAAATAATATTTTTTAGTAATTTACCTGACAGATAAGACCGTTTTAAGTTTTTCTTTGAATAAAATGCCATCGATTGGGTCTCCACTTAACTCTCTCACTTGCTACTAACTATACGTTAAATTATTATTCTTGTTGACCCGAGCAATAATGATACTGCCATTTTTTGCAGTTGCTTGAAAGCCGAGTCATATCATACTATTTTGCTTCTTTTATGTTAAATAACACAATAAAAAAATAACAAGGTTAATTAACTCCTTTTGTTGTGGGGGAGCAAAACTTTACTCAACAACTTGTTACAAACCCAATGTAGTTCAGGAATTCAGTGGGGACTGCACCCAACCTTCCCCCGTTGTAATTCCTTTTGTCAATACAAAAGCAACCAATAAGATAAACATATGCATATGCATATACACACATACATACATATATATAAATATCCAAAAGAAATTAAGGGGCGATAATGAGTGAGCATTTTACATACAGTGTGAGAGGATCATGAGGAAATACCATGACGTTGCTGCTGCCAATAACTTGAGGTGATATCCACTTGCCAAGGGAAATAAAACTTCTTTCATCACATTCACATCATGCAAGTGACAAGCTACTAAAAATACGCTTCAAACTGGGACAAACTGCACGTAACCTCCCTATGCTCGTTGAGCAAATCTATCAGTCACCGCATTTCAAACATCAATGAACTGGATTATGTTTCTTTCTTTATTCTTTTTCTCAAGTAAAATCTAGAGATTGAAATATAGGGGATGATAAGCCGAACACCAAAAAAGAAAGCTACGCAATTTATGAGATGCGAGAAAGAAAGGAGGGAAAACAAAAATAATGTTCACCTTTGGACAAAAGCGGACATCCAGAGAATCCAGCATGCTACACTGTGATATAGCACTTTCAACTGCTTCTTCCTCAATGTTGCAAGACTAAAATGACCAATATGCAAAAAAGAATAAAAAAGAAGGGGATAAGAAATTCATGTTCGTACATGAATTACAAGGACGGATATAAAGCATCACTTGTAAGATTGTCTATGACCAAAGAAATCAGAAAGACTTGGCACAAAGGAAACAAGAATCCGGAAGAGGATTTAGGGGCAGAACGCAAATACTCTACAACTATGAAGCATGGACATGGACATGCAATACGGTTATGACACGATCTGAATACAACGATACGGTAATTTTAAAAATAAGAACACGGTACGGTAAGATCGGCAATAAAAATATTTTTATTATATATATAATTTTTAATTATTTTAAATCTAATTTATATAGGTCTCAGATATTTTTATTATATTTACTTTAAATATTTTTATATTACTATAATTTATTTTCTTTCCCCATTTATCTCTTTTTACCTTTCTCATTTATTATTATTATTATTTTTATAAGAAATTAGACTTTCATAAATAAAAGCTGAACCCAGAGTTAAAAAAAAAACTATCTGAACAGAAATAAAAACTAAGCAAAAGATCCTAAGCCCAAATCTAAAAACCAACAAAATTAAATGAACAAATAAATGGATTCAGCCCAATACCCATGAGAACCAGTAGCAGAAATGATGAGAACAAGTAGCAGAAATGATGGAGGCTATGGGGATTGCGTCCCAACTGTTTACCAATATTAATCCCATCTTGAAACTCACAAAACTTATTGGAGAAGTTATCAGACCTCTTTTAATGCCGGTCATCATTTCCCAAATGAAAAGATTGCCCCTGAAGCCAGATCTTCTTCTTCGAAAATCAGATCATCCACTACCATCAGAACCCTTCCTAAGTCCTTTCGTCTTCTTTTTTCAACAGCCTCGCCTTCATGTCTCTTGTTCATGTCTGTCCTTCCTTTAGCTTCCATCATCGCCGTTTCAGCGTCCTCCAGAAGCCCTTCATGCCAGCCATCATTTCCCAAACCTTTGTTTTGCTCTGTTTTTCATTCTCTGTAAAAATAAAATCAGCATCATGTGCAGACTCGGAGTGTCATTTTTGACACGCTTGGCGTGTCCGATGCGTGTCGGTCGTGTCGGCGGCGTGTCCGTGTCAGACACCAGTACGACACCGGTACGAGAGGCTTTTCCCCGTATCGGTGCTTCCTAGCTCTACAGAAAAAAACGACGGCATTCAGAGTCAACAAAATTGGTATTGTTTACATCAAAGTTAGAATAGGCAAGTTTCGCATGATATTTCATCAGGTAAAATCAATGGAGCTACTCATGCTTGTCAGCCTTCAACAAAAGAGACCTCTCACAGAAGCCTAGTTAGTAAAAACTAAGCATCTTTAAGTACACTCCTAGTAGAAAATCACCAGAACAGAGAGGAAAATGGACCTAAAACATTAAAAATTTGTGGTTTCAAAGACTGAGAAATGAGGTGCATACCTGAAGAAAGAGACTAGTCAGTCTAGGACACCTTAGCTTCAAAACTTCCAAAGAGCAACAATTGTTATATTCAGATATGGACGGAAAATTTTAGGAGTACTAGAAAAAATAAATAAAACCATAAGCAAAAGATGCATACATACCTTAGATTAAGAAAGGACAAACTGCAACAAACAAGATTAACTTCCTTTAAATTGGTTGACAAAGAAAGATTTAGGGATGACATGTGGAAACAACGTGCCGCTGGTGGGATGACCACTTCCCTAATATTAAGACAACCTACGCAGTTCAGGTTATGCAGTAAACGGTTCCCTTGCTTGACTGGCTCATTAATGTTCTCAAAATAAAACATAGTAGATCCATTATGTACACTAAGAAACTCAAATTGGCTATCATCAGAACCCCAATTCAAGTCGTGCATATTTATACATCCATTCAAGCTCAAATGAGTAAGGTGTGTGCAATATGCAAGAAGCTCCTCTATGGCAGATTGGCAGAGTGTACCATATGACAAATCCAAATCTTAGAGTTCTCGCAAAGCACCATCCTTGTAAAGAGGTTCCAACGATAAGTCAGAGATATTTGCAAGCTTGCAACTTTAACACCTAAAAGAGAGAATGAAAAGTGAGAAAAACAACATAGGCAGGAAATATGGAAAACATGGACCATCCAAAGCATAGAAAGCTTAAACCAGACAATTTACCAGAATGTGAGAATTTACTTAAACTTGCTTTAATGGTAGAAGATTAAGCAAAACAATGAATGTCATTAGAGAAAATTCTCCACAGAAGTGACTAAAATGGTATTAGCATTTTTTTGGCAAAACTCAAATTCAATAAGAGTACAAACCAATGCGACATTCATGCGTTCAACAGGTAGGTATAATATGATCTACTGACTGTCAAACAAAACCGACATGCCATGTATGTCTCATCAATTCATGCTTACATATCAAGGATTTCCAATTTACCTTAAGATGAAAACAAGAGTCAAAAACTGGCTGCAAATTTGTCAAAAAGGTATACGACAAATCAAGTGTTGTTAAATTTGGAAGCCAGCGCAGAGGGTAAAGGCCGTCAAAACCAATACACGGGCAAGACATCAATATTAATGACTTGATCAGAGAGCAGGAAGCAGTTGTTGCAGATAAGCAATCATTCTTAAGTTGGTTGCATGTAAATTTGAATAGAAGCATCAGCCACAGAACAAAGTAAAGCATCATTAAAAGTTAGAAAACAGACCTGCAAAAGGAAGCATCCAGAGGTTTTAGTAGAGGACAGTTTATGGATGCGTCAGATGAGACACCACATCCTTTGAGCTCAAGTGACACCAGATCTGGAGCATTGATTCTGAGGGTGTTCAATTTGGGGCATATTTCAAGATTAAGGCCTCCTTTGGTTCACCGTTTTTAACGCCAGTGAGGTGCAGTTGAGTTACCAACCTCACTGGCAATCTGTTTAGTTGAGTATTTTAGTGCAACCAAAATTAATTTTCACCACACTGATATCCCAAAAGTTAACTGGAGTTTTCAGCAGTAGTAAGCTCACTGGTGCAACAGAGGTATTTTTAGCAGACGAAAATATCATTTGCTGGTTTTCTTCTAAAACTCTTCAGTAAATAAAAATAAACACAAACACAAACACAAACACAATAAAACAACACGAACACAACCAGGTGAATCTCCTTTGCTGGTTTTCTTCTAAAACTCTTCAGTTTTAAGAAATAAGAAAGAGAGAGGACTTGGGATCGGGGAGGTTAGGGAGACCGAAAGCGGTGGTAGTTAGTTGGATTGCAGTTGGGAGGTGATTAAAGAGGCAGAGACGTGGGAGGAGAAGGTTGATTTTACTGATTTCTTTTGGGAGAACTTTGGGGTTTTGATTTGAGATAAGTATTAAATTTGGCACGAAAAGGAAGATGATGACATTATGAGGCGGTGAGAATGGGCTTTTGGTTTCTCTGTGTGCCCTTTTTTCTTTTCTTTTCTTTTGGTTTTGTTTTTCAATTTTAGACTTTTAATCCTATCAATCCATCCTCAAAGTTGGGCTATAGAATTTGGATTTTAACTAAGGTTGAATTTTGGGCATAGACAAATTATTTTAAATTGGGCCATTTATATTTTAATTTAATTAATAAATTAATAGGTAAATATTTTTAATAGTAAAATAAGTAATTTAATGGATCAACTTAAGCAAGAGAACTATAATTTTATATGAAAGAGTATTTTCGCTATAAACATTGTATTATGAAAGGTCTAAAAATAAATTAGTAAATAAATGTAAGAATAATTAATGATTATAAAATTGTGTTCTTATATCATATAAATAAAAGTTTATAAGTGGTACATATAAATAAATGTAAGGGTAACAATGAAATCTACTGTAATAGGAGCCACAAGGTATTGATGAAGAAGAAGAAGAAGAAGAAGAAGAAGAAGAAGAAGAAGAAGAGACAGGGAACGAGTTTTGAAGGGAAAATTATCATTTTATCTAATAAATAATTTAAATTGATTATATAATTCATTAAAATATTTATAATAAAATATTTATAAAATATTAGAAGATACATTTAATATTTTATTAAATAAATTTATAAATTCACATATTTTAATAATTTTATATAAATAAAATAATTTAAAAACTTCTATTATATTAATTCTAATATGATGTCCTTAATAGTCATTTTTTATTTTCACCTCACCGATATATTGCGTTTGAATCAAACACACTCCACCGTTGTTTTTAATCTCTTTCTACAGTGTCCAATCTCACCATCTACAAGAACTAATCTCACCGCCATAGTTGTTTTAACCTAACAGGAGGTAAACACACCATCCATCCAAACTAAGTCTAAGTGACCGGAGAGCCACCTAAAAGGAGGAAATTTTAGGGCATTATATTTTTCCTATGAGCAAGAAATTGCATGCACCAAATAGTTGATAACACAGAAATGAATTTCATATAAAGTCTAAGGGCTAGTTTGGATGGGCGGTGTGTTTACCTCCGATGAGGTTAAAATAGCTATGGTGGTGAGATTAGTTATCAGTAGATGTGAGATTGGATATGTGAATTGAAGATTAGAAACAAATGTGAATATGTGTTTGGATTCAAACGCACTGTAGAAGCAGTGAGGTGAGAATATAAAATGACTATTAAGGACATCATATTAGAATTGATATATAATAGAAGTTTTAAATTATTTTACTTATATAAAATTATTAAAGTATGTGAATTTATAAATTCATTTAATAAAATATTAAAATGTATCTTCCAATATTTTATTATAAATATTTTAATGCATTATATAATCAATTTAAATTATTTATTAGATAAAATAAAATTATTTTAATTTTATAGTTAAATATTTTTATAACAATGATAAATATTATTTTAGTAAATAGTAACATTATACTTGGATCAAATTTTGAAGTTTAAAAGCCAACTGAAATCCTAGTCGACAACCAATCAAGTATTTCCATAGCCAAGAACCCGTGTTTCATGGCAAGACAAAGCACTTCAAGATCGGAGGTGAGCAGTCTAGAGAAGTCGGCCTTGTTCATTGTAGCTCTCAAGACCAATTGGCGGACATTTTAACCAAGCCTCTTGGTACACAGCAGTTTGAACTTTTGAGGAAGCAATTGGTGTACATTGCATACGGTCAAGGAGGAGTGTTAGACTTTTGGCCTGCAATGCAACAAAGAAACCGAAAGCGGAAGATAAAAGTGAACCTAGTGCGCAGACTATATTTTGTTCATTTTGATTGATTTACTCCTATGAAGCTAAGCTTAATTCTTGAGCAATGTAATAGCTAAGCTTATAGGTTATAATGTTGATTTAAATTGATGTAATGGCTGATGTATTAACTATTATTTTATGTACAACTTAAGCTTACTAGTCATAGTCTAGTGGGAGTAGTTGGTTCACTAGGCCATAGTCTTTTTGACTATTCAAACTTTGTATCTAATGTATATATTTGCATATCAATGAAATGGTTACATAGCTTTAACCATTAACTTGAGTGTTCCAAGCTTTTTGAGTTCAAGTTGCTGTTTTCTCCTTTTGTTCTTTTGCTTTCACATAAAATCACATGCACAATATATGCATGGTGCATGCTGAATTGCTGCCAATATCCTAACACAAACCCAATGTAGTTTAGGAATTCAGTGGGGACTGCACCCAACCTCCCCCCGTTGTAATTCCTTTTGTCAATACAAAAGCAACCAATAAGATAAACATATGCATATGCATATACACACATACATACATATATATAAATATCCAAAAGAAATTAAGGGGCGATAATGAGTGAGCATTTTACATACAGTGTGAGAGGATCATGAGGAAATACCATGACGTTGCTGCTGCCAATAACTTGAGGTGATATCCACTTGCCAAGGGAAATAAAACTTCTTTCATCACATTCACATCATGCAAGTGACAAGCTACTAAAAATACGCTTCAAACTGGGACAAACTGCACGTAACCTCCCTATGCTCGTTGAGCAAATCTATCAGTCACCGCATTTCAAACATCAATGAACTGGATTATGTTTCTTTCTTTATTCTTTTCTCAAGTAAAATCTAGAGATTGAAATATAGGGATGATAAGCCGAACACCAAAAAGAAAGCTACGCAATTTATGAGATGCGAGAAAGAAAGGAGGAAAACAAAATAATGTTCACCTTTGGACAAAAGCGAACATCCAGAGAATCCAGCATGCTACACTGTGATATAGCACTTTCAACTGCTTCTTCCTCAATGTTGCAAGACTAAAATGACCAATATGCAAAAAAGAATAAAAAAGAAGGGGGTAAGAAATTCATGTTCGTACATGAATTACAAGGACGGATATAAAGCATCACTTGTAAGATTGTCTATGACCAAAGAAATCAGAAAGACTTGGCACAAAGGAAACAAGAATCCGGAAGAGGATTTAGGGGCAGAACGCAAATACTCTACAGCTATGAAGCATGGACATGAACACGCAATACGGCTATGACACGATACGAATACAACGATACGGTAATTTTTAAAAAATAAGAACACGGGTACGGTAAGATACGGCAATAAAAAATATTTTTATTATATATATAATTTTTTAATTATTTTAAATCTAATTTATATAGGTCTCAGATATTTTTATTATATTTACTTTAAATATTTTTATATTACTATAATTTATTTTCTTTCCCATTTATCTCTTTTTACCTTTCTCATTTATTATTATTATTATTATTTTATAAGAAATTAGACTTTCATAAATAAAAGCTGAACCAAAGTTAAAAAAAAACTATTTGAACAGAGATAAAAACTAAGCAAAAGATCCTAAGCCCAAATCTAAAACCAACAAAATTAAATGAACAAATAAATGGATTCAGCCCAATACCCATGAGAACCAGTAGCAGAAATGATGAGAACAAGTAGCAGAAATGATGGAGGCTATGGGATTGCGTCCCAACTGTTTACCAATATTAATCCCATCTTGAAACTCACAAAACTTATTGGAGAAGTTATCAGACCTCTTTTAATGCCGGTCATCATTTCCCAAATGAAAAGATTGCCCCTGAAGCCAGATCTTCTTCTTCGAAAATTAGATCATCCACTACCATCAGAACCCTTCCTAAGTCCTTTCATCTTCTTTTTTCAACAGCCTCGCCTTCATGTCTCTTGTTCATGTCTGTCCTTCCTTTAGCTTCCATCATCGCCGTTTCAGCGTCCTCCAGAACCCCTTCATGCCAGCCATCATTTCCCAAACCTTTGTTTTGCTCTGTTTTTCATTCTCTGTAAAAATAAAACCAGCATCATGTGCAGACTCCGGGAGTGTCATTTTTTGACACGCTTCAAGGCGTGTCCGGTACGTAATCGGTCGTGTCGGCGGCGTGTCCGTGTCAGACACCAGTACGACACCGGTACGAGAGGCTTTTCCCCGTATCGGTGCTTCCTAGCTCTACAGAAAAAAACGACGGCATTCAGAGTCAACAAAATTGGTATTGTTTACATCAAAGTTAGAATAGGCAAGTTTCGCATGATATTTCATCAGGTAGAATCAATGGAGCTACTCATGCTTGTCAGCCTTCAACAAAAAGAGACCTCTCACAGAAGCCTAGTTAGTAAAAACTAAGCATCTTTAAGTACACTCCTAGTAGAAAATCACCAGAACAGAGAGGAAAAATGGACCTAAAACATTAAAAATTTGTGGTTTCAAAGACTGAGAAATGAGGGTGCATACCTGAAGAAAGAGACTAGTCAGTCTAGGACACCTTAGCTTCAAAACTTCCAAAGAGCAACAATTGTTATATTCAGATATGGACGGAAAATTTTAGGAGTACTAGAAAAAATAAATAAAAACCATAAGCAAAAAGATGCATACATACCTTAGATTAAGAAAGGACAAACTGCAACAAACAAGATTAACTTCCTTTAAATTGGTTGACAAAGAAAGATTTAGGGATGACATGTGGAAACAACGTGCCGCTGGTGGGATGACCACTTCCCTAATATTAAGACAACCTACGCAGTTCAGGTTATGCAGTAAACGGTTCCCTTGCTTGACTGGCTCATTAATGTTCTCAAAATAAAACATAGTAGATCCATTATGTACACTAAGAAACTCAAATTGGCTATCATCAGAACCCCAATTCAAGTCGTGCATATTTATACATCCATTCAAGCTCAAATGAGTAAGGTGTGTGCAATATGCAAGAAGCTCCTCTATGGCAGATTGGCAGAGTGTACCATATGACAAATCCAAATCTTAGAGTTCTCGCAAAGCACCATCCTTGTAAAGAGGTTCCAACGATAAGTCAGAGAGATATTTGCAAGCTTGCAACTTTAACACCTAAAAGAGAGAATGAAAAGTGAGAAAAACAACATAGGCAGGAAATATGGAAAACATGGACCATCCAAAGCATAGAAAGCTTAAACCAGACAATTTACCAGAATGTGAGAATTTACTTAAACTTGCTTTAATGGTAGAAGATTAAGCAAAACAATGAATGTCATTAGAGAAAAATTCTCCACAGAAGTGACTAAAATGGTATTAGCATTTTTTTTGGCAAAACTCAAATTCAATAAGAGTACAAACCAATGCGACATTCATGCGTTCAACAGGTAGGTATAATATGATCTACTGACTGTCAAACAACACCGACATGCCATGTATGTCTCATCAATTCATGCTTACATATCAAGGATTTCCAATTTACCTTAAGATGAAAACAAGAGTCAAAAACTGGCTGCAAATTTGTCAAAAAGGTATACGACAAATCAAGTGTTGTTAAATTTGGAAGCCAGCGCAGAGGGTAAAGGCCGTCAAAACCAATAGACGGGCAAGACATCAATATTAATGACTTGATCAGAGAGCAGGAAGCAGTTGTTGCAGATAAGCAATCATTCTTAAGTTGGTTGCATGTAAATTTGAATAGAAGCATCAGCCACAGAACAAAGTAAAGCATCATTAAAAGTTAGAAAAACAGACCTGCAAAAGGAAGCATCCAGAGGTTTTAGTAGAGGACAGTTTATGGATGCGTCAGATGAGACACCACATCCTTTGAGCTCAAGTGACACCAGATCTGGAGCATTGATTCTGAGGGTGTTCAATTTGGGGCATATTCCAAGATTAAGGCCTCCTTTGGTTCACCGTTTTTAACGCCATTGAGGTGCAGTTGGGTTACTAACTTCACTGGCAATCTGTTTAGTTGAGTATTTCAATGCAACCAAAATCAATTTTCACCACACTGATATCCCAAAAGCTAACTGGAGTTTTCAGCAGCAGTAAGCTCACTGGTGTAACAGAGGTATTTTTAACAGACGAAAATATCATTTGCTGGTTTTCTTCTAAAACTCTTCAGTAAATAAAAATAAACACAAACACAAACACAATAAAACAACACGAACACAACGGCAGATGAATCTCCTTTGCTGGTTTTCTTCTAAAACTCTTTAGTTTTAAGAAATAAGAAAGAGAGAGGGACTTGGGATCGGGGGGAGGGTTAGGGAGACTGAGAGCGGTGGTAGTTAGTTGGATTGCAGTTGGGAGGTGATTAAAGAGGCAGAGACGTGGGAGGAGAAGGTTGATTTTACTGATTTCTTCTGGGAGAACTTTGGGGTTTTGATTTGAGATAAGTATTAAATTTGGCACGAAAAGGAAGATGATGACATTATGAGGCGGTGAGAATGGGCTTTTGGTTTCTCTGTGTGCCCTTTTTTTCTTTTCTTTTCTTTTGGTTTTGTTTTTTCAATTTTAGACTTTTAATCCTATCAATCCATCCTCAAAGTTGGGCTATAGAATTTGGATTTTAACTAAGGTTGAATTTTGGGCATAGACAAATTATTTTAAATTGGGCCATTTATATTTTAATTTAATTAATAAATTAATAGGTAAATATTTTTTAATAGTAAAATAAGTAATTTAATGGATCAACTTAAGCAAGAGAACTATAATTTTATATGAAAGAGTATTTTCGCTATAAACATTGTATTATGAAATGTCTAAAAATAAATTCGTAAATAAATGTAAGAATAATTAATGATTATAAAATTGTGTTCTTATATCATATAAATAAAAGTTTATAAGTGATACATATAAATAAATGTAAGGGGTAACAATGAAATCTACTATAATAGGAGCCACAAGGTATTGACTGAAGAAGAAGAAGAAGAAGAAGAAGAAGAAGAAGAAGAAGAGACAGGGGAACGAGTTTTGAAGGGAAAAATTATCATTTTATCTAATAAATAATTTAAATTGATTATATAATTCATTAAAATATTTATAATAAAATATTAGAAGATACATTTTAATATTTTATTAAATAAATTTATAAATTCACATATTTTAATAATTTTATATAAATAAAATAATTTAAAACTTCTATTATATATTAATTCTAATATGATGTCTTAATAGTCATTTTATTTTCACCTCATACTGCAATTGCGTTTAAATCCAACACACACTCCACCGTTGTTTCTAATCTCCTTTGCTATAGTGTCCAATCTCACCGCTACAGTAACTAATCTCACCGCCACCGTTGTTTTTAACCTCACCGGAGGTAAACACACCGTCCATCCAAACTAAGTCTAAGTGACCGGAGAGCCACCTAAAAGGAGGGAAATTTTCAGGCATTATATTTTTCCTAAGAGCAAGAAATTGCATGCACCAAATAGTTGATAACACAGCAAATGAATTTCATATAAAGTCTAAGGGCTAGTTTGGATGGGCGGTGTGTTTACCTCCTGAGGTTAAAAATAATGGTGGTGAGATTAGTTATGAATGTGAGATTGGATATCAGAATTTGAGATTAGAAACAATGTGAATATGTGTTTGGATTCAAACGCAAATTGTAGAAGGTGAGGTGAGAATATAAAATGACTATTAAGGACATCATATTAGAATTGATATATAATAGAAGTTTTAAATTATTTTACTTATATAAAATTATTAAAGTATGTGAATTTATAAATTCATTTAATAAAATATTAAAATGTATCTTCCAATATTTTATTATAAATATTTTAATGCATTATATAATCAATTTAAATTATTTATTAGATAAAATAAAATTATTTTAATTTTATAGTTAAATATTTTTATAACAATGATAAATATTATTTTCGCAAATAGTAACATTATACTTGGATCAAATTTTGAAGTATCTAACCGAATGATTTTAATAAAAAAAATATAGTAACATAAGACATAACAAGTTTCATTATTACTAGAAATTAGGTTACGATACAAAATTGTTTTTACAAATATTGATTCATTAAACTATTTGCAATGGTTTCCTTAACATTGTAATTTCAAGGTCACTTTCAATCGTTAGAAGAACTTGATTCACCTCTATCAAAATGGCTCAAGAGATTGGCACGTCGGGTATATTCTCAAATTGTCGAAAATCCTCATCTTGTAGTATGTCTTTTGCATGTAATAGTCCATCTTTGCATCATGAAAAAATTGTTCTAGTTTCATTAAATACAAGCAAAAGATCCTTAAACTCAAAGCGAGACAAGACAGATTTACCAATCAAGCAATTATTTGAATGGAAATGCATGATAAAAGAAAAAGGAATTTTTCTCACTCATATATAATCGACTACACATTCCATAACGATCTATGACTAACGATGAAGTGTTATCTGAAAATATTAAAAGTTTGTACCGAAAGATGGCCACCAAGTCAACAAGTAAAGTTAGTATTGTTTATAAGTTACTACAGAGGTTTCTTAAATTTTTAAGCTTTGCAAGAACATTAGACTACGAAGAAGTTCTAACTATTATTCACTTATTAGATCAATAAAACACAAGCATAAACAAATGAAATCATGCTAACTGAGTTACCTAGCCACCACTAAATGATGGCTATCACAGGTCTAAACCTAGCAGGACATCCAAGTAATTGAATAGAAAACATGGTGACAAAATAACGAAATATTGCACATAGGAGACTAGCATACCTACGACGTTGTTCGGATGAAGTTGTCATTTGCATCGCTTCACCCATAACCGATTCTCCACAACTGTTGCTATTAATGATACAACCTATAGATATTGAGTGTAATGATTTTTAACTTGCATTTGCAAATACCTCACGTAAATCATGCAAATAATAATAAATTAAAAGCACCTCCAGTATTTTTTAAAGCGCAAAGGGCCACACAAGCTTGAGAAAGCGTAAAATCTCCGCTAGTATAGCTAATCGCAAATAGGAAAAGTTTAGCAATTGCTTTAGGCTACAAAACTTTTCATCGGTTGCAAGAGCAATAAAAAGAAAGACACCTTATTGCCCATTACAAAGATTCAATGAACCAATACCACGTCTTTTATATGCATCATCCAAAACATCATCATGGAGGAGGCTAGCAACCTAGATGATGAAATGACCATGTTAGACTAAAGTGAATTTATCAAGAAGCTCCAATGCATGCAACACATGATAAAGAAAATAAAATGATGAGGAAATGACATGGATCATCTCTGTTATCTCACTATAGATTGTTTGTCTTGTACGTAATTCGCTTGTCACAATATCTCCTACACCATCACCAACTGGTTCGGTATATGAACATTCAAAGTCAGAGCTATCAAAAGCAAAACTCGCATAGAATATATACTGAGAAATTTCTATAAAATCATTTGTACGTAAAGCAAGCTTCTTTGATAAAAAGTAATGAGATTAAGTTTAGCTTTGGTCAAATGGGTTATGAATTTGGAATGAGCCAAGAACAAACTGGGCTAACGAATGCTACAAGAGTAGTTCATCTATGAATTTTGTATTGTTCCCTTCCCTAGTGCAACCTATACGCACATCGAGCCCACAAAGAAAAGCAAAAATAGAATAACCAATCAAAATTATGACAATCGCCAAGAATCGCAAGATTACCACATCCGTAAAATACATTACCGTGGGACGAAATCTCTTTCCTTCCACCCCAACTTGAAGAAGTACTCAAGAATGAAGCAAGCTTAGGAACCCGGATGACATGAACATACAATTTTAATTTGCTTTCCCACATAAAGAATGTAATAAACTCATTCCATAGACATGAAAAGAACGATTGTGATACCTCAAAGAATAACCATAGCCCGCAACTCGTTAGCGACAAGTGACGATTCATCGTAAACAAGTGAAAATGGATCAAGTTGTTCACGGAGGAAATGTCTTGCCATCTCAATATTGCAAGAAACAAAGGCGAGATAGAACGAGAGGAGATAAACAAACTAGTAGCCAACAATTAACAATAACAAGCACAATGAAAGGGAGTAATCAACTTAAGGCCAAAATAGTAGCATTTGTTTCATATTTGAACATTAGAAAATTTAACACACTAGAAAACACCCTATCCTTGGATAACCATGTCTCCTGTCCTAAAATTATAAGAAAGAAATTGATAAATGAACAAAAAAAAAACTCGCAAATTGTAGAAGGATGAGCAATTAAAGGATAACCTCTATCGAGAGCTACTCGATGAATTTGCCGCCCAAGACCAAGCAATGAAGGAAAACTCCAAGAAAGAGTTTCTCGCCACTACGAACCTACTAATCCCGTAAACAAGAATAAGAGAAAACATTAATGATCAATACAATTATTACATTAAAAATAAATTGATCAAAAGAAAGAACCGAGATGTAAAATATCTATTATCATACAAAAATCAATGTAGAACATAGCTATAGTCCTCTCGGAGGAATCTTCTTGGTGGCTCATTTGATCAAAGTGATCATATAAACCCATTAGACATAGAGATCACTACCAATCTATAGATTCACTATATCAACTTTACTTTGACTATAAAGAAGTAGCTTTGAGCACCGATTCCAATCATTCCGTGGTGACAACACCATTGCAATTCAAATGTGCAATGAATACATGCTTTAAGGATTATTATCATTAAAACCCAAGAGATAAAACACAATCTAATAGAAAGGGAAAAGAAAGTGCCCTTTCATCAAATGTAACATCCGATTCATTTCCTAGTTAACTTGCATGAACAGAGGAGAAATGTAATTATTCTTATTAATTAACAAAAAAATAATAACTAAAGAAAAATAATTTTAAAAAATGGAAACAAAACTCAAACAACTTAAATTAAGGAGCCACCGAGAACATCAATTACATATTTCAGTGTTTCAAAACTCAAGAGAAAGATAAAGAAAAGCAAAAGGTAAGAGTCAAGGTATAACCTTTATAGTAGAGTAAACATATTGATTAGAGAGAAGGAATAGAGAAGGGTCGATTCGACGAGAGAGAACGAACCAAACAAGCTCTTTTCGGGAGTTGTACAAATCCTAGAAAATCCCCGCAAAACAACATCCTCACCTTGTCTCTATCTCTCACTAACACTTTTCCAGAACCCAAATGAAGAAAAACCCGTAAAATTAAACCCTTTTTTTGTTTAGGAAATCTGTGAGTTTATGTTAGGATAAAATAGTATGGGTATTTTGGTCCGATGAAAACACCAACCGCCATCGACCTTTAATTGTCGCTTTCACTCTTAGTTGATTTTCAGCAGACCGGTGTGGTGGGGATGGGTTTTATCGAACCTTGTCGCTAAACCAAACAAAGACAAAGAAGGCGGTGGGCAAGCAATTATTTAGGCCAATCTCACCTCCCTGGAGCCAAACGGGCATCCAAAGGGAGCCTAAGAGTCAGTCTAAGCTTACAGGACAAAATGATACTCTTTCCAGATGATCACAACCATCTAAGCAAATCTTCTCAAGACAAGGACATGCAAGATCAAGAGTAGTAATATCACGACAACCAACCAGCGAAAGACTGACTAAAGATGTACTGGAGAACTGCAATGCTGTCAAGCTCTAGCCAAAACAAAAAAGAACAAAGAATTTTTTCAGAAGGCATAAGAAAACGACTCACAACAATGCAGGAACCAAGATGCCAATTTAAGTGATCAAAGAGTTGAGATGAAACCATCTTACAGATCTCTATCATCTCATGCCTTTTTTATCACCCAGTCATTGAATGTGTATATAACATCTTATGTCTCATTTATCACCATATCTTTGTATGTTCCTATAGTAAGTCCCTCATCCATGCACATAAATGAGAACTGAGAGAAGACTCACTACACAGAGAAAACCTATTCACAAACCTCACAATTATCCAGAACCAATGATTTTAGCATAGGGCATCCACCACCATCACGAAAGACATTGCAAATAGAATTTGTCAAAGATGCACAATCTGTGAGGTCTACTTCTTGCAAGCCTTGACACAGTAGTGCCAATATTGTCAAATTTTCCGTCTTCTGCAGTGCTAATTTCAGCATTTTCATGTACAACACTATAATTCAAACTCTTATCAACAACAAAGACAGTAGAAATAGAAACCAAATTGTCCGTTGAGAAAATACTTGAAGTGCATTTGAACTGATGTTAATGCAACGGAGTGCAACACAATTGGACACTGTTATGGATGACAGCGTGGAACTTTGTAAATTCAAGTCAACAAATCTGCATGGAAGAAATTATATATTATTATAAAAGAAAAAGAAGAAGAAGAAGATTGGAAATAAGAAGGGAAGTCAATAGAATAGCAATATACTTTCGACAATGAACCAGTCGAATTTTCTGCAAACGAGGAAGATCCAATGACACTGATGTCAACATGTGGCAATTATCAAGCTCCAACTCCTGCAACAGAGAGAAGAATCAATACAGATGGCTAGAAATCTTTAATAGAGATAGCAAAGGCATCTGACAATATATATACACGAGAAAAAAGATCCAAACCTCCAACTTATAACCATAAGCTATTGCAGCCATTGAAGCCAAAGTGATACCCTCGCAGTTGTCAAGCTTAAGAACCTTCAACATCGGTAGTCTTACAGACTTCACAAACAAGTAAATGCATCAAAATAAACCCAAAAAGCAACACCAATTAGATCTAAATTAACCAGTTGCAAAAACAGACCTCAAGTGATATGTTAGGACAATATAACGAATTCAGAACATGGAGATTAGAGCAAGTGAGAGCTATTTCTCGTAATGTTTCATCGCTAACACAAGAACAATTTAACATGTCTAAAGACTCTAATTGGAGGCAAGAAGTCACTATCAAACGGATTGCTGCATCTGTAAGTTTGTGGCAAGCACTTATATCAAGCAGATTTAAAAGAGAACAATTAAGGGCTGCCTGTGCCATATTACTGCGTTTCAAAGACAAACTTTGTAGTAGTGGGCACCTGCAAAAGATCAGATGTCAGCATAGAGAATGACCAGATCAACATCACGATATACTTTAAAATCAAATCAAGACTTTGTTTCACCTGATGGATATACGCATCACACGGCATTTAGTTAATTTCAGATCACATAATCGATCATGGTTAATATGTATCTCTTGAACACCGTCACCAAGAATATCATCATTCACATCCAAACTCCTCAACATACTACACTCGGTCAACACATGGAAAAAAGCATCACCTAGTTGGCCTTTTCCCAATGTTAAAGCCTCCAGATTTCTGCCAATTGGAAGATTTATTCAAATTAACAGTAGGCTATGCAAAATTCATTTTATTAGAGAACATAAAATATAGTGACAAAATATTACCGTAACCAATAGACAGCTTTCATAACAAGAAGGTGGATAATTGGAGTTCCACTCAGATTCACTTCAGTGGCATTAGGATATCGTTGACACATGTCCTCAACTGCAAAATCAAAATGCAACATTATTGCAGTTCAGCATCAAATTTCATCACAACAATGGACCACTTTTGCTCATGCAAAATAATGTAATGAACAAACAATTAATAGAGAATGAGCTATTTATGAAGATCTGTAACATATGAGGTGAGTATTCTCTTGCTCAGGAAGCAAGCACCAAACATGTTATTTCTCAATTTATAAAAGATAAAAGCGCAACTGATATATAATTGCATACTCATATAGTTTTCTTATCTGAAAAAAGAAAGTGTAAAATTTAATAAACTTCATTTGCTTGGAATACACTGTATAAACCAAATGAAAACGAAGTAAAGATATTAAGCAAATCTAAAACTCACATTTTTCAAGAGATATACTCCGGTTTTCAAAGTTCAAACACCTCCAAAAATCCTCATGAGCACTAGCAGATCGCCACTGCCAACCAACCATGGCTGAGTTGCAAAGATTACGATGATCCAAGAACGAGAACACCTGAAAACAGGAAAAACAAACAAAAAGGTTCAATAAGATTAAATAATACAAAAATTATAAAAAAAACTAACATAAAATGTAGATTATACAAACTGCCTACCATATGCAATAAATCGTCAGTCAGATCCATTCGAATTTCAGAATCTTCAGCTCTCAAATCACCCTCATTTTCCTCATCTTTCCCACCATTACCATCAAAACGATGCCCATCACTCCCACTGTTCAACATGAAAATGTGATAAAATACCCCTTTATTGGATGAAATCGATGAGCATTGGTTATTATTATACTCTCTCGGTACTAATGAGTAAGAGGTGCTCTCACTGCAATGAAAAACTTTGCAGAATAAGTACCGCAACAAATTAATTTCTTTACTAAATTTGCCTACATTTGTCCAGTTAACTCACTGATAAACAGTGTAGACTTTGGCTCGTTTATGGTGCGAATTGTTACATACCAAAATTATGACCATGCACGTACGCTATTTTCATGCAGGTGTAAAATGCCCTGTTTCAATTACTTTTAAGTATCCGCTGCGTTTTGTATTGTTTGGACTAAAACACTGCGTATTGTTACTTGCTTTTGGTTAGTTGTTATTTTATATATTGTACTCACAAGAAAATAGTTATTAAGAATTTTGGGAATTAGATTTGAATCTCTCTGCTATTTCTTCTTTTCTGTTGCTTTCTGTTGCTTTTTTCTCTTCTTTTCTCTTATTTTCAGATCCGATCGTTACAAAGGTATCAGAGCTTTCCGATCCTCATGACCGGTGAGGGTGTGACAACCAAGTTGTAGAAGGAGTTTGGACTGATGCAAGGAGAGTTTATTCAGCTTTAGGGGGAACTTTCCTAGCTCGATGCGAGGATTGATGCTCGACTCAAAGAATTTCAGGAAGGAATCAAATCGGAGGTTCGATCGAGGTTCGAGAGCTTAGATTTGAACTTCACTCTTTGTTCGAACAGTATTTCGGGTTGCACCCGCCAGTGGCCCCTACTGGTGTAGAAATGGGTAGAGGGAAGGGAATCTTAGGTTCCCCTCCTAGTTTTCCAACTCGGGAAACCCTTTTAGTGTCGCCTAATTCGAAGTTGGGACAGTCAAGCTTCTCTTCTATAGGTGGTGTCGTGCATACGAGTAACCCTTCCTCCTTTAGAGTGGATTGTCCGCGCTTTGATGGTGACGATTTCAGAGGTTGGTGGTCTAAGCTGGAACAGTATTTTGAGGCTGAGGGGGTTGGTGAGCAAGCTAAGGTTAGGGTGGTTATGTTGCATTTAGAAGGGAAAGCCTTAGATTGGCATCACTTCTTTGTACGTAAACATGGGGGCTTGCACCAATTGACATGGGAATTGTATTCCAAAGGGATTAAGGACTGGTTCGGGTCTGATTCTTTTCTTGACCCTATGATGGAGTTAGTGACCCTCAAACAGCAAGGATCTGTTGACCAATTTTATGATGGGTTTTTGAGCCTGTTGAATCAATTAAATTTGCTGGAGTCCTATGCCTTGAGTATTTTCATAAGCAATTTAAAACCTGAGATCGGTCAGTATTTGAGGTTGTTTACCCCTCAGACCTTAGTGGAAGGTTACAAGCTCACTCGACAAGCTGAAAACATTGTGTTTGGACCTGTAAAAAGGGGGTTGGTTCCTAGTAGTGGGACGAGTTCTTCAAGGTTATTTTTACCTTCTTCAAGAGCACCATAAGGAACGAGGAATTCCACACAGATAAGTGGAGGGGGACAAAAGCTGCCCTCAAAATCCTTGTCTCAAATCGAGTTGGAAGATAGGAGGAGAAAGGGTCTCTGTTTTTGGTATGGCGCGAAGTATTCTCCGGGTCACAAATGTTCCAAATCCCAAGTTTTCCAACTTGTGATTGAACCAAATTGGGAACAAGGGTCTGAGCTGAAAAGCCCAACTTTTGAGGAGCTACAAGACTATTCCGATCAATTGGAATTGGTTGATCACACTTCGGATAGTCCCGTATTATCATTGCATGCTCTTCAAGGGTTACAAGGTCATCATACCATGCGATTTTTAGCTCGCATTGATCAGGCTGAGGTGGTGGTGTTGGTCGACTCAGGGAGCACGCATAACTTTTTGGACTGTAAAATGGCCAAGCGACTGAGGTTAACAGTTGAGTCGGGTTGTTCACTAAAGGTTTTGGTAGCGAATGGGGTTCAGCTACCAACTCAAGGTCTATGTAAGGAGGTTTCATGGGAGGCACAATGTCACAAATTTCTCTGATTTTTTACTCTTAGCAGTAAAGGGATTTGACTTGGTATTGGGAATTCAATGGCTATTCTCTCTTGGCCCGATCATGTGGGATTTTTCTAGCTTAACTATGCAATTCCAGCATGGAGGATGAAATTGTGTCGTTCGGGGTATAGTTCCAGGCTCTCTTCACTTGGGTTCCAATAACCAATTTTCCAAATGTTTTAGCTTGGTGGGAAATGGACCATTTCCAATGCTTTTAGCTTCAGGTGAGCACACTCCTATTACACTGCCACCAACGCAGTTGACCAAGGAGTTACAAACACTTTTGGAGGTATTCCAGGATATCTTTGGTAACCCTGTTAGCTTACCTCCATCCGATTCCATGACCATAGGATACTATTGGTCAACGAGACTAAGGTTGTCAAAGTGAGACCTTACAGATACCTCGCGATTCAGAAGACTGAAATTGAGAAGTTAATCCACGAGATGCTGCAAGCAGGGATAATTCGCGATAGCAACAACCCGTTTGCTTCCCCTATGGTCATGGTGAAGAAGAAGGACGGTAGTTGGAGGCTGTGTGTTGATTATCGCCAGCTTAATCAACTTACTGTTAAGGACCGTTTCCCTATTCTGATTATAGAAGAGTTGCTTGATGAATTGGGACAAGCCAAATTTTTCTCCAAGTTGGACCTCCGCTCGGGATATCACCAAATTCGGATGTGTGAATCGGACGTCTATAAAATAGCTTTCAAGATGCATGTGAGGTATTATGAATTCTGGTCACGCCATTTGGCTTGACCAATGCTCTCTCGAGTTTTCAGTCACTAATGAACTCCATTTTTCGGCCCCTTTTACGTCGATCAGTCCTTGTTTTTTTGATGAAATTCTCGTTTACTCAAAAGAGTGGGCGGATCATTTGGTTCATGTTTGAGAGGTGCTTCAGATTTTGAGGTCCAATCATTTATATGCTAAACACTCCAAGTGCATATTCGGGGCTCCACAGGTGGAATATTTGGGCCATGTTATTTCCAACGGTAGTGTCGTATGGATAGTAGCAAAGTAGCAGCTGTTGCGAATTGGCATCCTCCTCAGTCATTGAAAGAGTTACGTGGGTTTTTGGGGCTATCGGGTTATTACAGTCGTTTCATAAAAGGATACGGTATAATCGCTCAACCCCTCACCGTTTTGCTTAAAAAGCAGCTGAATGGCGGTGGACATTGATCGAACAGGCTACTTTTGATGAGCTGAAATCTCGATTTTGTGAGTTTCCAGTACTGACTTTGCCTAATTTTCAACTCCCATTTTGTGTTGAAACAGATGCAAGTGCGCATGGGGTAGGAGCCGTTTTACAACAACATGGTCATCCTGTGGCCTATTTTAGCAAGGCGTTGGGGGTGAACTATCAAGCTCTGTCGATCTATGAAAAGGAAATGCTTGCAGTACTATTGGCAGTTAAGAAATGGCACTCTTATTTAGTTGGTCGTCATTTCATCATCAAAACGGACCATCAAAGCCTTAAATTTTTGGAGGATCAGCAAGCCATTACACCCTCTCAACAACGGTGGGTTGTGAAAATGATGGGTTATGATTACTCAATTTTATATCGCCAAGGAACACAAAACACTGTCGCTGATGCTCTATCTAGAAAAAGTCATCGCTGGTTCTCCTTAATTATTACAATGCATGGCCAATGTTGACAACTGTTGGTCTGAACTTTAGTCTCACATCGCGGCTTCTTATTCATCTGACACCAAACTTTCTAAACTTTGCAAAGAGGTCCAGGAACAGCCTCACTTGCACCCCAAATATTCGTGGAACGATCCGTTCCTGCGGCGTTCGGGCAAAACAGTTGTGGGAAAAGATTTGCCACTTCACCATCGTATTTTTTCTCTCTTTCATGATAGTGCCATCGGAGGTCATTCTGGGGTTCATACAAGTCGTCATCGCATTTTGGCCCTACTCTATTGGAAAGATATGTTAGAGGTCATTCTGGGGTTCATGACAATGCGGCTTCACCTGGGTTGCTGCAACCATTGCCAATTCGGATCAAGCATGGGCAGTTATCAGCCTAGATTTCATTGAAGGGTTGCCAGTCTCTCACGGCAAGTCCACTATTTTAACTATAGTTGACCGCTTGACCAAATATGGACATTTTTTGTATCTTGCGCACCCTTATACTGCTGCATTGGTTGCTCAGGAATTCCTTCACTAAGTGTATAAATTGCATGGGGCTCCTGAAGCTATTGTATCCGACCGAGATAAAATTTTTTTGAGCAACTTTTGGCAAGATTTATTTCGTCATTTGGAGGTTAAACTGAAGCTTTCCACTGCTTATCACCCCCAAACCGACGGCCAGACCAAAATTCTCAACAAATGTTTGGAAACTTACCTACGTTGTACGACGGGTGAAACGCCTTCAACCTGGGTGTCTTGGCTTCCTTTAGCAGAATGGTGGTATAACACTACCTATCATTCGGCTATTCGGTGTACTCCGTACGAAGCTCTCTACGGCTAGGAACCCCCTCTTCACTTACCATACTTGGCGGGTGTTTCTCTTGTGGCGTCAGTCGACCGCTCCCTACAGCACAGAGAGGTGATGTGTCGCCTTTTAAAATTTCACCTTACTCGCGTGCAAGACCGTATGAAATAGATGGCAGATAGGCATTGTTCGGAGCGCACATTTCAGGTGGGTGACTTAGTGTACTTGAGGTTACAACCTTACCGCCAACGTTCTTTACGCCACTTTAAAAATCAGAAGCTGTCCCCTCGATTTTTTGGTCCTTTTCCGATCGAGGCTCGTGTAGGAACCGTGGCCTACAGGTTACTATTGCCCCCGTCAGCTCGAATCCATTCCACGTTTCATGTCTCTCAACTGAAGAAACATGTGGGTTCGGTCAGTCAGCGCTTCTATACTTCCACCACTAGGTCCGGACGGATCTCTCATGAAAACTCCTATTCGTGTGTTGGATCGATGCTTAGTCAAGAAAGGAAATCAAGCTGCAGTTGAAGTTCTGATTGAGTGGGCAGACACTTTTCCTGAAGACACCACCTGGGAGAACTTCGAGACCCTTCAACGACGATTTCCTTTGTCAAGGATGTTCTTTTCAGGCAGGGAGTATTTGTTACGTACCAGAATTATGACCATGCACATACGCTATTTTCATGCAGGTGTAAAATGCCCCGTTTCAATTACTTTTAAGTATCCGCTGCGCTTTGTATTGTTTGGACTAAAACGCTGCGTATTGTTACTTGCTTTTGGTTAGTTGTTATTTTATATACTGTACTCACAAAAAACGGTTACTAATAATTTTGGGAATCAGATTTGAATCTCTCTGCTATTTCTTTTTTCTGCTGCTTTTGCTATTTTCTTCTCTTCTTTTCTCTTATTTTTAGATCCGATCATCATGCGAATCATGGTAGTCAGAATCTTCAATGGCAGTTGAAGCGGAGGCGCTAGTCTCACCCTGGGAACGACGCGAGCAGCCAACCAATGGTGTAACAGCCCAAACCCGGCCCAAACGTTAGGACCGAATATGGGTCGTTACGGAGAAAACTTTTTGAAACCTATTTTAAAATCCAATTTAAGTTTTGTTAAAAACTTCGCTTTTGGTTATCTCGTGAAATCATACTTAGGTTAAATTCGGAAATTTAAATGAAGTCAAATTATTAAACCAATTTTGAGTGTGTCCACGACACGATAAAACATTTTCGTGTTGATTTTGGGAAAGCATGTGATTTTAATTTAATTTTTAATAGTGTATTTAAAAGCAAGTATCAGACATATGAATAGTAAC
Source organism: Gossypium rotundifolium (assembly GCA_025506655.1). Taxonomy (NCBI): domain Eukaryota; kingdom Viridiplantae; phylum Streptophyta; class Magnoliopsida; order Malvales; family Malvaceae; genus Gossypium; species Gossypium rotundifolium. The sequence goes on along the minus strand of CP106727.1, from coordinate 152,462,220 downwards.
AAAAATAAAGTTTATGGAGGCCTTATTACAATCCAAATAAAACAAACCAATAATAAAATAATATAACTAAATTAAAGTTCATTTATTTCAAATCCACCGCATGGCCACCTCAAGTCCCTCCGGCTCCATATCCGCGATCTATGCATCACCCGAGAAAATTAATGGAGAAGGTGAGTCACCAAGACTCAAGATGTAACCCTTCCGCTTTTAAACATTTTCATACACAACACATAACCATTAATATGCGAATATTAAATACCCATCCTAGCCATCCAAACGCCATCGCTACCCGTTGTGGTACCAAACCACTTGGTGGTGCCAAACCACCGGTGACATATAGTCACAATGTGTTACCAAAACACCGGTGTCCGTAGACACAGATCATTTGATGGGGCCAACCCATCGTGTGATACCAAATCACCGCGACGATCCCATATCTCAAGTGGGGCCAACACACGGTGGTGTTAACCACGTGGACAAGTCGCTATGAGGTGCCAAACCTCCTGGAGGTACCAAACCTCTCGGTGACCGTAGTCACGGTGTGTTACCAAAACACCGGTGCTCGTCGGCACAATAATATCGCCTCCACTCACTAATCCCACATCATCATATATACATTTATGTTTCATGCCATCACATGCTTAAATCTCATGCATCAACACATTATGCTTACCAAAAGCATCAAATAGCATATTCAATCGTGTACTTACCGAATTGCCAACTATACCGATATGGTATATTATCCAATGCTACAATAACCAAATTAGCATTCACAATATTTAGCACATTTAATAAATTATACGTGTGTATGTACACACCGACACCAACGAGAGTCTAGATCCCGAAAGAGGAGTCACCACCTAGATCTATCTGCACCTATATTCGCCAACTCTTAGGATTAATATTATGGCCTAATCGCCAAACCAAATTATTGAAAGGGTTCCTTATGAACCCGTGTCTTACCTTTCCTCGTTTTGGCTACTAACCACTAAGACCCGATACTTGAATCTGTTTTTCCAAAATAATCGATTAGTCATTATTACTCATAACCAAAGCTTTCGGCTTTTGAATACTAACATAGGCCTTACCCACACTTACCAACTTCGGTTGACGGAGGATAGAGACTTAGATCGAATACCTTAAAATCCGGACCTAAATGTAATCGTTACCACATTAATTAGCCATTAAGATAATTCGACTTTTCCTTTTGACCAAGTCGACATAGGAGATAATAAGATGAAAGATTTTGGCATACTTACCCCTTGCTAATCGGTCGAAGAAGAAATCGAGAAACTCTTATGACTTCGATATTCTACCAAAGTGAGTCTTAACAGAGAAGAGGATTTGACAACAGAGGAGTGGATATTCGGCCAAAAGAATAGAGGAGAAATAATGGTAGAAAACTAATGGAGAGGAGGAGATGGTGAGAGTTTTCGGCTAGCAGTGTTTGAGAGAAAAGAAAGGAGAGAAAATAGATGGAAGGTTTGAGAATTTCGGCAGTTTGCCAAGATGGAGAAAAAAACAAAACAAGTGCTAAGTCGATGCTATTTATAAGCATTCGCACCTCCCCCTTAGCTTGCATCCACACTACTCCACCAAGGAGTTTAAATTTCATCAATCTTCCCAATTGTTCTCGACCCATCATTTAATTTAATTCAAATAACTTGAATTAATCTTTAATGATAAATAATAATCTCCTCATAATCCATGTAGTATCCCTAATATCCCAAATAATATCAAATAATCCTCTTAATCCAATAATCTCCTTAATTATCTTGTATTATCAAAATAAAACTAATATTATCCTAATTATCCTTAGAATTAAGCAATTATAATGCTCATATTATCTTATTATCCAAATAGATAAATAAAAAAATAATAATCTAAGGAGAGAATTTCTCCCTTGTGCCGCCCAAATAAAGAGCAAAAGGGAGGATTTCGTGACTGAACCAAGGTTCTCCCTTGCTCCTTGGTGGCGCCACACTAGCTCTTAAGTGGCCTCACTTTTGCCATTTTGCCAAGGCCTCATTTGGTGTCCAATTTCCTTTATTTATTCTTATAACACCCTCCTGCTAAGGCTCCCTACCTTTAAAGTTACAAACTGAAATTTTCTACCAAACCGTGCACACTCAAGGCCTTAAATTAAGCTCTATTATTCAATAAATAAAATCACAGCAGTCCATACATAAGAAAAATAATTAAATTCCAAATAGCCCCACTTTTGGGATGTTACAAATGGGAGCCACTTAGCATCAACCCAATTGCCGCCCACCTCATTGCGGCGGACATTTCTTCAAACAATAGGAATGTCTCGTCTCTCTGTCGTCGACTGTTAAGTCTTCTGTTTAGGGAGAATGCAAATCGATCTGGGGCGACGGTGACACTGGCAGGAGCTTCTTCCTCCCCATCATTTACAATTTTCTCCTCAATTTTGTCAGCATTTACCAAAAACCCTTTCTTCATGGTTGTTTTTTTCGTCGTCGATAAACTAGAGGCAACACTAAATCCTCATGCACCAAACCCTCCACTAAAACAATATAAACCCCTAACTCACCACCTTCCACCTTCCATCATCCACCCCCAAAAAAAGCTCCGACCTCTTAGGAACCCTAGAAAATTTCAAAAAAAAAAAAAGATTTCGAAAGTTCAATCTTTTAGAAAATCCAAAGAAGAATCGATTAATACATACGAACCAAGAGACGGAGATGTAAAATATACAGAGAGGGCAACGAACATCATCGGATCTGGTCTAGTAAAGTAAAATTCACTTCTTTTTTAACAAGCATGAAAATAAACAAATGGACCGACGCTAATTGATTAAATAATCTGAGTGATTTTTCAAAAAAAAAAAAGAAAAAAGAAAAAAAGAAGAAGAACCGAATGCTTTAAGTTTTGTTAAGGAAAAATAGGTTAAAATTATTGTTACTCCCTCTCTTGTATACATTTTGAGATTTGGCATCTATACTTAAAACTTAAAATTTAATTTTTTATGTTTTAATTAAAATTATAAATTAAAATGATCGTCATAGTTTTTATTAACATTTACTAATTTAATATTTTTATTAATCATATCTAATATTATATGAGGACAACTTAATTAAAATTTAAATTGATAAATTTTGACCAAAAATACTTATAATTAAGATTTTGAAAAAATTCAAATGAGGCTATATTTGCTTCCTGAAATCAGTTACAAAATAACATAAGGACCAAAAAATGCAACCTAAAACTATGAAAATAAACAGATTCCTAAAATTAAACTGGGCTTAATAAAAACAACATGATCAGATTATTTAAAATTAAAAAATAAACAAAGAAAAAGTCTGGAAGCATTAAATCCAGCCCAATTAGAAAATTACTCAACAGTCCAATCATTCCATCAGTATAGCTTCTTTTGGATGCTTCTGCATTTTTTCATCAAGTGCTTTATTTTCTTGATATTAATGTTTCGGTGTCCTTTTAAATAAAAGTAGAAGAATTAATTTTTAAAGTGTAAGAGATAAACATTAAATTTAGTCTAAATATAAAAATTAATAGCAAATTTTAATGAAAAATAACATGAAATACAATTTTCAATTTTAACCGACTTATAAAATTAAATTAAAATGTGTGATGAAAATTAAATTTAGTATCAATTTTAAAACATATAAATATCAATTTAAACATAGAAGTTAAATCCATACAACTATATGTAAAAGGACAGCCAACACGTGTCCCAACGATTTTTTTTCATTTTAAATCTATACAACTATATATAAAAGGGCCTTCCCCAACTGACATGTGTCACATCAATGTTTTTTACATTTTAAATATGGTTAAAATTCAATTTTAATTCCTCTATTATGCCTAAAATTGATATTTAATCTTTATATTTTAATATTTAACACTATTTGATCATTATATTTTATAATATTATTATTTAATCTAAATAATTAGTAATGTTAATTTGTAGATTAAAATGTTAGCTTTCTATTTTTTTTTTTTGAGTTTGACTTGCCTTTTATTATTATTAAGACAATAGTTAAATTTTAGTTTTGACCCTTTTATTATGTTAAAACTTGATATTCAATTTATATATTTCAATTTTTTTATGTAGTTTGGTCCCTTTACTTTTGTAGTGGCATAATTTAATCTAAATAGTTAATATTATAACCATTTCAATCAAAATGTTGGCGTCAATTTTTTAAGAACACTATTCCAACAAAAGAAAATTTATTTTATCATTACAAGTTCGAAGGGGTATTTTTATGAAAAAATCTACTTTGGTGTTTTCAATGTTATTTTTTGTTCCATGACTACCAATGACAGAGCCAAGGGGGTAGGTAGGGGCCCAACCCTCATAAAATGAAAAATTTTCTATTTAGGTCATTTATAATTTATAAAATTTTAAATTAGTAATAGTAAAATTGTACTTTGACCCCCACAAATAATAAAAATTTTATTTAATTCTTTAAAAATTATAAATATATAGTCTATTAAAATGGTAAATTACATCTTTACTATCGTAAAAATATATTGTAGCAGGCCTAATCTGCCTGGGGCCCAATTAACCAAATTAAAATTAAACACAAATATTAAAAACCATTTATAAATCCAACAGTCCAATTACAATTTACATAGGCCCAGATTCAGATTGTGGCTCAAAATTAATAAACCATTACCTGTTTCCTAAATGATTAACCCCTTTACAACTAAGCCCAAATTTAAACTGTGTCTCGATTGGCCCAATAGCATTACATTCTCAAAAACCCTAGGGACCTTCTAGAGAACTCCAGCGCTGCAACAGCCTCCCTTGTGCGTGCCTCCACGCTTGCCACTGCCCGCTCCTCCGCGCCAGCGTATAACCTCCGTACGTGCCACGTCCACGCCTCCGTACGCAGCCTTGCACCTGCGAAAACAACGACAAAATACAGTACAGCAAATCAAAGAAAAAGGATTGTATTTTCATTTTTTTTGAATTATTTTTCGAGTTCGGTTATAAAAAATCGAGGCAAACATTTGTAATCTTGGACACACGATTTTTCGAATACAGAATACAAAAAAAAAGAATCAAAAGGTGATTTCCGATTTGAATTTTCTTTTAAAATTTTTGAGTTTATTCTATAGACTTTCGATTTGTTTTCTTTTCCTTTCGAATCTATTGTATGCAAAAGAAATAAAAGTCGGAATACTTACCGTTTATTACTGTCGTCAGAGTCCTCATCTCCTTCGTCGAAATCGAAGCTTGAGATGGGGATTTCGGAGTCGAAACGGGCGACTCCTTGGCTTTGTTCCAAGAGAGGGCAGGAGGGTGTCACTATGCGCCACCACGCGCCAATTACAATGGCAGAATAGTGGTCGGACGGAGGCTCTTTTGGAGTTTTGGTTGAGAAAGAAATGATAAGGGGCTAGGGTTTGGTTTAGAAACAAAAAAAAAAAAAAGATTAAGCTGTTCTGATTTTTTTTTAGGTTTTATTTACTGATTTAAATCATAAGAAACGACGTCGTTTGAAGCTTGATTAAGTGGCTTCAAAACGAAGTCGCATAAAGCAGCCTTGATTCAATCCGACCCGCCCCGATTAGAATCCGCGTGTTTCTGAGGATTGGTTTTATTTGCGATTAGTCCTTCCAATTTGTGAGAATATTTGATTAAATCCTTTGTACATTTTCTTGGTTTCTTAGAATTAGCCTTTATAATTTGTGCGATATTTCAATTTGATACCTGTCTATACGCTGCGTTTTGATCGCTTGGAATATTTGTATCTTTAATCCTTGATTATTGGCATGCATTCTACTTTAATTATTTTTTGTATAATAACTTTGTTTATTTCTAAATTAACCTTTTAATTTTACTTTTAATTCAATCGAGTTTTTTTATTCTTTTATTATTTTTATTGTTTTAAATTGATTGATTTCTTTATTTTTTAAAATAAACTGCTTTTTGAATTAATTGATTCATTTTGATGTGTTTTAAATTAAATACATATATTTTTATTATATACATTTTTATTTCTAAATTCTTTTTAAATGTTTGTATAATTTAAAATTGATATAATATCAAATACAAATATTCTTTTTCGCATTATATCTTAGAAATATTTAATTTAAATTATCCTTTGTTCATTTTAAATATTATTTATTTGCATCAAATTTTTCTTCAATAGGGGACCAATTATTGCTTTGTATATATATTTTAAACTTATCTATATGTGCATGTTTTTATAAATCTAATTGAATAATTTATATCTTTTAAAATTTTCAACCTTATTCGTATTTTTTGTTTATTTTAAGAACTCTCTTTATATATAAATTATTAAGTTTTATGTCATATGTGTATTAATTTGAGTTCGTAATATTTGTACATAAATTTGTTTCAAAGATAAGGCAATATTTGTATGTTTGGGAGTGTAGGAAAATGATGCCCTAACGTACTGGGTGTTAATTTCCTATTCAACCAGATAGCCAAATACCCTTTTCAATTAAATATCTTGAGGATCAAAGATGATCTCGGTGTTGAGGTATAAAGGTGTTATGTCCTAACGTACTGGATGTGATATTTTTATTCTTTCGAAATGAGCTAATCTTGAAGTTCAAGATTCAATATAAACTAACTTTCTTTAAGAAAACTGGCATTTTATTGCATGTTGTTAATACGATCTTTAATTTGTGTATATTTCATGATTAATGTTTATGCATCCTATTACTGTTACGCCTCAAATTCTAACATGTTCTAATTTTTACTAAATGTTTTTATTTATTTAAATGCATTTTAAGCCTAATATAAAATTTTGTTTTTTTTTTTTTTTTTAAATAAGGCAATGTTTGTGCGTTTGGAAAGTCAGAAAATTATGCCCTGACGTACTGGGTGTCAATTTTCTGTCCAACTAGGTAATCAAATACCATTTTTTTGATTGCATGTTTTGAAGCTCAAAGATGATCTCGATGTCGGGGTATAAAAGTGTTATGTCCTAACGTACTGGATGCGATATTTTTATTTCTTTCGAAACGAGTTAATCTTGAGATTCAAATTCAATACTGATTAATTTTCCGTGGAAAATTTATAATGTTTCTAAATTTTCAACACAAGGACACTAATTAATCAATTTGGTACCAATTTTGGGGGTTGCGAGGGTGCTAACCCTTCCTCGCACGTAACCGACTCCCGAACCTGTTTTCTCGAATTTCGCAGACCAAAATATTTTTATGAGTGATCCGATCACACCTAACAAAAAAAGATTGGTGGCGACTCCTTATTTCTAAAGTCGATCCCCGTTTTTCAAAACATCGATAAAAAATAGTTTCGACATATACAATTTAATTTCGACCCCAAAAAGAATTTTCTAACTCCGTCACTTATGATTACTCAAGGGCGTAGCTAGTGCTGGCATGGGCCCAACCCCCTAAAATGTAAAATTGCTATTTTACTCTTAGAATTTTTTAAAAATTTTAAATTAGTAAAGGTAAAATTACAATTTGGCCCCCCTAAAATTATAAAAATTTAATTTAATCCTTTACAAATTATAAAAATATAAACTATAAAAAATTAAAATTTTATCCGCCCCTAAAAAATTTTTCTAACTTCGCCCTTGTGATTACTAAGTATTTTTTTTTAATTTCAAAATTACATATCAAAATTTTAATGATGATAATAATAGAATCTAAATTTTAACTCTAAAAGATAAAAGGGTTAAATTCCTAAAAATAGAAGTAATAGAATTAAATTTTAAATGTACTAAATGTATTAAGATTTAAAGTATATTTTAATATTTATTTTATTAAAAGATATATTTATCAAATGGTTTAAAATATACAATTGAATGGATGGTTGTGGAAAATAAAAATTAAATTGGTAAAAATAAAAAGGGAAAACTTGTGTTTTTTATGATGACAAGACAAAACTGGTTATTGACTAAAAAAGTCACTTTTTTTTCCATTAAGGTAAATTTTCAAAGATGAAATCGCACGTGCAACCCACAACTTTTGGGTCACTTTTTCTTTATCAGTTATTATGATTATTCAAAAAAACATCAGCGCATTATGATTAATCAAATTAAACAGATATTTTATGTTTAGGGTGAGAGGTTTATTTCTTTATAAGTAGAATTGAATTAAGCTCAATAATATATATTTTTATGAGATTTTTGTGCTCGAAAAACTTGAAGTCAAGTAAAGATAAATATTTAAATATAAGTAAAATGTTCGTAATATTATTTTCTTTATTTATAATACTCATATTCGAAATCATATTTAAAGAGACTTGATATAACAAATGTTGATAGCTCAATAGTATATGTAATCTTAGATCACATAACCCTTAAATTATAACAAAATGATATATGTATTAAAAGGGTTTTTTATCAAAAAAATACAAAAATTTAAAAAGCATCAAAATGGTACAGCCAAAAAATTATGTACCAAAATGGTACAAATGGGTGGTGCCGCCTCAGTCACTGGCACCAATATGATATTGTTTAAATGCTAATTGAACAATATGATGATTGAATAAAAGGTTACCCTATTAACTGTTTAGGCAGAGTCGGATATAGTTGGCATGCTATAAGATAGGTCATGTACGAGTTACTTCGACTACGAATCGATAAGTGCTGGGCACATTTATACTTCGGTTATACCTATAAGGCATTGGGTGTCGAACACATTGATGAGTGCTAGGCACAAACTATTTACTTCAGCATTGTCCAACGAGGTATTGGGTGCCAAATTGGTGTAATTGGTTGGATCTGTATATCCATATAAGTCTGAGTCAAGTTAATAAGGATATAAAATATAAAATGGATAAATGATATTCGAATTAAATTGATATTATGATTTGATGATTTTTATACACATTGTGATATACAAATATCGATAGCATCTGACAAATCAATGAATTAGATTTGGAATTCGAATAATGAAACGAAATAGTGAATGACATTATGTTGAAATTGGATGTATTGTTGATAATAGATAAAAAATGATATTGAATGGAATAAATGTTGGTCATAGGTGATTGAAATGTTATATGTTTGATTTATTATAAGATGCGATATATGTTGTGTAACCTCCCAAACCCGACCTAGACCTTATAGTCGAATCATGAAAGTTACATTGGACACCTAAGCGTTGATCCTACTTTATCGATAGTTGAAACCTCTAAAACACTCTCTCTCTTTTTTTTTTTATAAAATTGCAGTTACCCTTGTTAATTTTGGGAAAACTTTCATTTAATTAAATCAACCTTTATTAAGTCAGCTTAGCAGAACTGGCATGGTTTTTAGAAAACATTGCACGACAGTGCGCTAGAAGGAAAAAAAATTGATTTATCCTATTTGTAGTAGTAAAACTAGTAAAATTTCCAAATACTAATTTAGTCGAGTGACATGCTCAGTCCAATTCCAACATATAATAAGATTCAATCCCAAATTTGAAAACCGTGCAAGCATGAAAACCTTAAAATAGAAAAAGTCCTAAACCACAGCTCAAATAATTTTACAATCCAAAACCCAAATAATACTAGGAAATTTTAAATAAAGATAAAATAAAAATGATGATGTGAAAATGAGTCCAAAGTCCGCTGTACGTCCGCATACCAAATCTAATCCTAATTCTGTTCATTACCTGAGAAGTTGAAGTAATGGGGTAAATTAACAAGCTCAATGTGAGTCCAATCAATCAAGAAAAAATCATACAATCAAGCATTTTCTCATGGAACCAAATAACACAATTCATATCAATAATAACATTCTTATGTAACATTATCATGACATAATGCACATGTGAGTTCCTACCCAAACCATCCGCTACACATCACGAGTTCCCTAGAACCTATTATCCGAACTCCAAAATATTATGGGGCTTAAGCCAGTTGTGGTTAAAACCACCAATAACAATATGCAAAAAATTTTGCCAGTAATAATGCAGACAAGATGCGAGTAAAAATGCGATAAATCGTTGCTCCCCTCAATACTCCAGGTGTAGTACACTGACTATGTATAAATGCGAACTTAATATGGCTCTAGTACTCCACAGAACTCCTCCGTCAACCACAAAATAACCCTCCCTAATGCACATGCAATATATCATACAATCTCATACATAGCCATTTATCAGCACTTTCACATTTAATTGGCATTTTCAACCTATGCCCTCATTTATCAAATACTTTCAGTAAATGGAAAAAATATTCCAACTTTCAATTTACCAATAAAATGGAACCATTCAACACCTAAAACAAAGTTAACAAACGAAGATCTCTCAATTAACAGGCAGAAGATTAACTTGTTTCAATGGTTGCGATTAACTTCAGAATTCAAGTTTTATTATGGAATTAGTTATTAATTAACTAGTATCACCTCTCGGCCTCTACTACTTAACTAATCGACTAATACACACTTATCTCTCGACCTCACTTTCTTGACTGGGATAAATCCATGATTTACTCAATAAACTTATCTCTTGACCTTGTTTAGCCTAAATTACTTCCTACAGTCGTTAATCCTAGGATTTAAACACACATGAATTTATACCAACTAACTCTATTGGAAAAACCCTAATTCCTTCGTTAGTCAGTCCCACATCCGCTCATTAATCTCCTTAAGGATCTGGCCACTTATCGACTTAACAATCATCTTTTCCACAATTAAATTAATCATGTAATAACACAAATTAACATAAAACAGAAAGAGATAAAAATTGTTCGTTTGGTGAACTTGATGTGCTCGGAATTAGGAAATCTTTTAACAATGATTGAGATCTTGTTGGTTGAAAACAAGAAGTGAAAAAAATTACGGAAATAATTAATAACAAAGAATAGGAATCAAATCGAATCCAAGTCGAAAAGTAAGAAAATAAACTAAAACTAAATAAAAATCCTAAACAACTAACTAAAACCCTAAAATGGGTTGGCAAAAGTTCCCTAAGCTTTGCCTCAACTTAACTATTTATAGACAGAGTTTAGCAGCCCTAATTAGGTCAAATACAAGCCTTAATCACATAAAGTATGAGTTGTGTCGACGGAAACACCATTGCTTAATTTCTGCCCATCGTCACACCTGTGCCACGACACTACCTAATGCATGTCGTGACACATAACTTCGAGTGTAAAATGCTGCATCGGCTCGATTGTGTTGCGACACCAGAAGCTTGTGTAGTGACTCAGTTGTTGTTCCTAATGCTTTTGGGCCTCAAAATGAGTATCTTGCACACTTAATTAAAGCATTAAAACCACCTTAAGTTTGGTATTGGCCTAATAGGTCAATTAACTCGAATTAATGCATAAAAATGCTTATTTTGTAATAATTTGAATCTAAGATACGAAATGTGAAAATGTAATAAAATATATTAAATGTTTAGAAAACAGGCTCAATTAGTGCCAAAAAGTACTTAATTTTCCAATACGATTTGTGGCAGATCATTGTTTAAATACTGTGAACTTGCTAAGCATTTGTAATGCTTACCCTATTGTTTCCCTTTTCCTATAGTTAGCCAACTTGCAGAACATGTCTAGCAGATTGTTGAGGAGCTCACACTATCTTGTTAATGAGTTGGTAGTCTTTCTATCACTTAAAGCTCGATTTTGTGGCATGTACATAAAGTTAACATATGTGTTTGTTTTGGATATGGTTTTGATTTGAACCTTAAGAATGCTTACCTTTGGAATTGTAATGGTTATATGGAAATGCATATATGATGGTAATGTGTTAAATGACTTATGAAGTACTTGAATTGACAATTTGGTAGTCAATTAATATGACTAAATTGTTACTATGCTTGATTAGAGAATTGGTATGGTTTCATGTTGTTTTGGAAAAGTTTGAATTGTATGATAGAATAGTTGGTACTGGAATTGGTATGTGTTGTTGTGAATTGGTGCCAAATGATGGCATATTGGTTGTTTTGGTACTATGACGAGATGATCTTGAATTGCACTAAATGGTAAATTTGAGCATGATTAGGCATGATAACATTATGGTATGATATAACGATGGCATAGAATGGTTAAGTAAATGTTTATTAAATTGAATTTACTTTAAAATGATGCTAAATTGAGACATGTTGGATTGTTTGAATTGAATTATGATAAATGAATGTTTGAGAATGCTTTTGGATTGGTTTTGTGTAGGTTTAAAAGTACATGTATGCACCAAATGAGCTAAAGGTTTGACTTGACATGAATATGTACCAAATGGCCAAAATTTACCAAAAACAGGGTCCTCGTCTTGATGTTAAATACCTTTTGTCGCAATGTTGGCCGATATATTATGAAATCATAATGTTTTCTGGTCTGACGTCGTGATGTGACAAACTCTTTGGTGATGTTACGACGTGGAGGAAATGACATCACAATGTTGAGCCCAAACTTTCAAATCTTTGCAATTAGTTATTGTTCATGCTCGAGTCTATAAAAGAGCTTTCGTAAGCTCAATTAAGACTAAGATTTAATTGTGTACATTAATATCTAGGTATTTATGATATGATTGAATATTTGAATGACTTGTTTATGGTATACTTGATCATAAATTTCAGAAATGTTACAAAAAAGTCTCTATTTGATCTCGGATTGACTCTAGTTCGTATGCTCGTATAAGAATTGAGAAAGAATGTTCATGTTATTCAATGTTGTATTATTGATTGATTGCATGATTGATGAAGTGAAATGATGTTTTTACTGTGTATTTGTCAGTAGTTTCTCTAGCAACGACTGTGACACTCTGTTACACGAACAATTACGAATTAAAAACAAAACCAAAAATAATTTTATGACTTTCAGCAGAAAAGTAAATCTCTCTCTAATGAAAACCAGTAGAATTGTTATTCCTAGAAAACATAATTTAGATTTAGAAATAAATTCTCATTATTTTCGGGCATAATAATAATATCTCGAAAGTTGTGTAACACCTATACCCGGCCTAGTTGTTGAGCCCGAATATCAGGATGTCACACTACCGTCACACATCAAACTCATAGTAATTTGTCACGTTATTAATAAATCATTATTTTTAATAAGCATTCACTCGAATTTTAAGTCCAATATACATACATTAAAACATGCTTAGCATGTAATATCCCGAAATTGGGCCTAGTAGGATTGGGCCGATTGGGCCTTGGGCTGTAGGAAAAATTTGAGTATCATCTTGTTGATTGTGTTAGCTCGGATATGATTTTGTTGTATGCCTAATATAGTCTTGAGAAGGCTTGGAATTAATTGGTTTAGAATAATTTTTAGTATGGAGAATTTAGTGAAGTGGATCAAGTGATTATGATGCTTAAGTTAATTTAAGTGTTTAATGTTAGCATAAATAAGCTAGTAGTAAAGTGGTGTTGGCGTATGAGTAATTGCATGAGGGAAGAGGTTCGAATCCCATGAATGGCAATAAGGTGACTTTTATTTTTGCATGTGTATGGCATGTGTCGGTCAACTCTAATTAAGATAAGGTTGGACTTTATCATTTATGGATAGTAGACTAAGGAATAAGGCAAGTTATTAGTTAAGGTATGGAATCAAGAAAATATGGTATGATAAGGGACAAAAGGCATGGATTAAGGGATGAGGTTTGGAAACTTTTTATGGCATTTTGTCCATGAACATGGACGGTTTCATGGACTAGGGGAGTTGGCGAATTTATTTTGGAAGGAATTAGGAGGAAGAATAGGAGGAAGATTAGGAGGAAATAAAGAGGAAATTGTGGGATTTATGATGAATATGTGAGTTGGATGGCTAAGGTAGGATAATTGATGATTACTTTATTCATTTTATTTTAGATGATAAAATAAGAGATAAGTTAGGAGGGTGATAAGGGATTAATGTTGGATTATTGTTATTTTTATTAAGGTGATAAATGAGGAGATGATTAAGGAATATGATAGGATAAGAGATAACATAGGAAATTAGGTGAATGATAATTGTGATTTTATTTTATTATTTATTAAGATGATAAATGGGAGAAAAGTGTAGGATATGATAAGAGATAAATGAGGAGATTGATAAGGGATTAGTGTTGGATTAATTTGATTTTATTAATTTAGGTGATAAAGGAGTAAGATAAGGGGTATGAGAGGAAAATGAGCTAGTGTACCGAAATTGTGTAGTATAAATAGGGAGAGTGATCATCTTTGGCATCTCTTTTTCTTCATTTTATTTTCTTTGTGCCAAAAATTGGGTTTTCCATCTCATTTTCTCTCTATATCGAAAACACTTAAGGCTATTCTTCCTCTCCCCATTTGCTCTCTTGTGGCTGAATGTTTCATGACCATTGGAAGCCATAGCTAAACTACTATAGCACTTACCTATTCTTCTCAGAGTTTTATTCAAAAGCCGAAAGTGTTAGTACCTATTCTCCTTCTTTTTCTATTTACTCTCAAAAGCCGAAGTATTTCTTTGTGGTAGTCGAATTTCTCTAGTATTCTCTAAATCGAATCTATAATTCCTTGTTATTTTCTTTAAGAAGCCGAATACATTCTCCTGTTCTGTGGCCGAATCAAGCTAGAGCCTGTAGAGAGGAAGGTGTCGACATTCTTTTTTTTTTCCATCAAGCTTTTAATCGATTTTTGATAGTGAGGTAAGGGGTTGTCGTTCTATTCGTTTCTCGTTATTTTATCAAATCGAGGAGACTAACTCCCTTTTCTTGCGATGGCCGAATTCATGGAAGGAGTTATCAGGATCTCTGTAGGCTAACGTTAAAAGGGATAGGAAGTCTTTCGGGATTTTGATTACTCAAGGTAAGGGATATGTAACATTCGGCCAAGGGCCATAATTTGGGTATTTAAGTGTTGACTGTTTTTGATTATGGCTTTTAGGGGCAAGTCTGCTAGATTAAGGAAAGCTTTCGGGATTTAGATTTGTAAGGGGCTAATCGTCAGGAATAAGCAAAGCCATCGGGATTTGGTAGGAGACCAAATTGGGATTAAGGGAGGAGGAAAAACCCCGTTCATCGTGTTAGATACAAGTAGTTCAGGATTGAGTAAACTGTGCTAAACAAGTGCATAGTTATCTCACTGTTCTCTTGTTGTGTGTATGTGTTATATTTATGTATATGTGATATGATGTGAATGGTAGCCGAAGTAAGGGCTAAAATGGTGGATACCCATGATGGGTAATCTTTCAACCAGGTCAATATTTTATGACGTTGATTTACATTTGATATATGTATGAAATGTGATGGCATGTGATGTATAATTGTTCAAGTAATATGTTGCCATGATATATATGTATGCATGGGACTTGGGATGTGACTATCGAAGGAAAGGGTGTACTTTATGTACGTGGTCTAATGTTAGCCTTGTGCTACATTGGCGCTTCATGTTGGCTATGTACCTCATCAAGGGAGGTGTTGGCTAGGTGCCACATCTCGGCGGTTGATAGTGTGTGCATCACCGTGGGTGATTGATATGTGGGATCACTTATATGATTGGTGGCTCACCACGGCCTTGTCTGCAGTCGCCAAGGTAAGATGTGTGGATCACTTGGTTGATCGGTGGATTAGCCACGGCCTTGGGCAGTGGGTCTGCCAAGGTAGGTGTGACGGATGTACATTAGGTTGGGTTGGGCTTCATGTTGCATATTTATGCATTTTGCATGACTGATTATGTGGATCAACGTGGATATGGGCCAAGCCCAATATGTGGAATTATGTGGATATATTGCCTTATCATCTGATATGTAATGATGTGTGGATGTGGACCAAGCCCATGTGTGGAGGCATGTGAAATAACTATGCACTGAGTTTGTGTGAGTCACCCAAATTTTTACCAACATTGCGGTGATGCATAAGCTTGGACCCAAGTTAGAGTGGATATGAGGTGGCCCATGCGTAAGACATTTTATTCCATGCGCTTTATTATTAAGTACTTTGATTAATTATTTGTTTTGTAATAAGGGTCATTTAAGGGATTTGAAGTTTATTATTATGTTTAAAGTGGATTGACAATTATTATTATTTGGAAATGTTTTAATTTTAGCAACCCTTATCTTAAAGATACATGTTAAAGTTTTAAATCGAAAAATTTATAACAACTAAATTTTTATAGTCTTTTAAATACACAATGTTTTACAAAAGACACTAAATTTTCATGTTTTTAACTCTAAGTCAAAAGTTTTTCAAACGTTTTCCACAGTGGCATTTCAAATTCGGTCGTAGCGAATGGGCTGGGTTTGGGGTGTTACATAGCATACTTCAATGGAACTAATATTAAGAAATATACATGCTTTTGATCCACTTAACAAAAAATCTTGAATAAGTATGTAGAATCGATATTGTAACAAAGGTATTGAAAAGGGTATTGATACCAATTGGAAAATCTATATCAAATCAGCATTTTGTTTCTCATTTAAAACCAACTTAAAAATTATCGGTACCCTTATTAAAGTATCGATTAGTTTACCCTGAGTATCGATACTTGTGATTTATTATCAATACCAAATTACAATACTGACTTCCTGCACATCAAAATATCATAGAGGTATCATTTTTGAAACCTGAATATCGATACCTCTATTCTAGACCACAAAAATACAACATAATTAAACATTTAAAGTGTTCTAACAAATATCTATTCAACATGCACCATTTATCCCATCAAATCTATGTCAAAACGACCAAAATAATAGTTCAAAACATCAAAAACATGTCTGAGCAAGAATCGACATACCAAGGTCCAAGCCTATAATTCCTAGGAACAATTAAGCAACAAAATATCCAAAACAGTATGGCAATAACAAGAAACATTTCTACTACATTGCCTTTATTTCCTCAAAACATAAAAAAAATAAATAAACACCTATGAATTAATATCAAAGTCTTGCTTGGATCACTCCCTTGGAACCATACCACTCACACCGGAACATAAATAATATGCAATAGTATGAAAAAGAGTGGGTGAGATTTACAAGCTCAGTAAATGATCAGAATAACTACCATGCAAACATGTCATCATGCATTATCGAAACAATCATTTAACATAATTTCAACATTTCATGCTTTAGTACCATATTACCTATTCATGCATTATCTACTAATTTCTTTACATAATAATCACATATCATTTAAACATATATCACAATACTTATAAACATATTTAAAAGATAATTTGGCATTTGAGCTATGAAACATAAAAGTGGGCTTTATCACCACTCATCGGATACACGGATCTCCAACACGCCATTTGACTCATAGAGTCGAACATATCCCAAAAAGTGAAGCGTGAAGCTGACACTCTCCAACACACCAAACATGTCTCGTTGAATGGAGCTTATCTCACATTCCCTTATCTCTCCAACCTGTCCCAAGGCCTAAATGCTCAAAAACACAATACATATAGGTGAGTACTCACAATCCTATGGCATGCCAACTATAACCAATGGTCTCAAGGTTCACAAGGCCAAAATATCAGTTATTAAACATACATATTACTTATCGTTTGCTGATCTTTTCACTGCATAATCACATTATTATCAAAACATATTCACTGTCACATGGCATGTATAACATGCCTACAATTAACTATTTCAAAATAGCCATCATAAGCTTATTACACATATCACAACATCACATTGTAATCCATAATTTCACAACACATATAAAATCATAAGGATGAGAAAGCTTACACTCAAAATTTAGAGTAGGGGTTTATGCTACTTCTAAATTCCCAATTAATGCAATGAATCCTGTTTACAAGCAGCGATTCCAAACAATCACCAATACGCTTTCACCGAAATGCCAAAAGCTCAAACTAGCCTTTCCTTAACTCTTTGAAGGTCCTAATGAATCCGAATCTTCAACACAATAATTCACACAATAACACGATCAACAATCAACTAAGGATTCACCTTAAATAATAAAAAATAAGCCTAAGCTATGTTTTTAAGTAATCGAAACCTTCAAGACATCAAACTTAAAACCTAATTATCTCAGTCTATACTCAATCGTTTTGCCTAAAACTATTTTCATGCATCTAATTATTCACCCATGACTAATTCTCAACCTTTAAACTACACAAAACTACCCAATTCATGGTATCAAAATTTTTTTGACAAATTATGGCTATTTTCACAAAAAATCATTAAAACACAAGAAATCTTTAATGAAACTCCAAAGTAAGTTTATAAACCTTCTAATCTAATCAAAACTAATTGAAAAATACTTTGAAACCACGTTTTTACTCAAAATCCCGAAATTCACCATTAATAACCCAATTTTTGGCTTTTATTTAAAACATGCAATTTAACCACTAAAAATTTAGTTTAAAAGACTAGATAACATTTAAAACAAATAGAAAAATGATTTGTTACCTTCGATGACAAAAAATCAAGTGTTTGATCAAAAACCTGAGAAACTCAAAAGCTAAACAATGGAGAAATCTATAGTGTTTTTAGGTGTTTTTCTTGAAATACTATGGAGGTTTTTGGCTTAGGTGATGATAGGAATCAAAAGGATGAAGGTTTAACAAATAAAATTGAAAGAGAGAACTTGGGAGAGTAATGGATAGCAACAAGGGGTGAAGAAGATGGCTATCATGAAAATAAAACTATAAGTGGGGGATATTAGGTTAATTTTAAAATTTTGGTTTAATTACTTCTAAACACATAGAATTGTGCCCCTTTTACAAACCAATCCTTATTTAAAAATTGAAAATCTTTTGAATATCATTTTAAAAAAATTATTTAATTTTCAAAATACCACAAACAAAAATATTTACAAACACTATGTTACGAAATTCTCGAGCTCACTAGCTAAAATCCCTAAAATACCCCTAAAATTCCTAGGTCCAATTTGGGAATGTTACAATTATCCCCCTCTAAAAAGAATTTTGTCCTCAAAATTTACCTGAACTAAACAAATAAGGGTATTTCTGTGTCATTGCATTTTCGGCTTCTTAAGTAGCCTCTCTGTCTTGTGGTTGCACAAGAAAACTTTAACCAACAAAACCCTCCTATTTTGCAAAACATTCTCTTCACGAGCTAGAGTCTCAACTGGTTCTTCCTCGTAAGTTAGGTCGGTTCAAACCTCAATCTCCTTTACTAGCACAAGAAGTGACAGACTCTAAACGATACTTTTGAACATAGATAGATGGAAAACATCGTGAATTCGCTCAAGTTTTGGCGACAACTTGATAAACCATAAAAGTAACACATTTTAATCCCATGCTTAGCGTGTTTTTGGATGTTTATTTATAAAATTATGTGAATTTGATGCTCCTAATCCTTTAAATTTGTATTTCTATACTTAGGAGAGCATAAGGAAGCAAGAGAGTAGAAAATGGGCCAAAACAGGACAAAACGGGCCATGTTAAGGATCCACACGGCCAAGCTAGAACCACATGGGCGGAGCACATGTCTGTGTGAACCACACGGGCTGGACACACGCTAGTGTGAACCAAATAGGCTGGACACACACCCGTGTGCTAGCCCGTATCGATCGCAAGTCACCCAAATTTCCACATGACCTGGGTACTCTCACACAGGTTGAGCACAAGCCCATGTCCTTGTCACACCCTGCTTTGTTTTCAAGCAGAAAAAGCCAATTTTTAGGGCTTCTGAGCCTTCTAAAGTCTATAAATACACACCAGAGGAAGACCTAAAGGAGCACACAGAGTAGATCGAAGAAATTACTCCAAGGAAGCCATCAGAATTATCTCGGAAGCAGATTCACTCCAAGATTGAAGATCTCCATCAAGTTTTTTAGAAGTTTTTGGGTTCTTTGTGTCTTGTTGTTTTCTTAATTCTAAGATGTTTTCCCTCTACTTTATGAACTAAACTCCCTAAATACCTAGGGAGGATGAAACCTATGATGAATCTTATTATTTAATTATCTGAATTACACGATAAATACTTGTTGTTGTTCTTAATTATGTGTTCTTAACCCTTGCTTTAATATTTTCAGGATATTAAGTCAAGACTGATGTGCTTATTCAATGGAGAAAAAGTCCCTGTTTAAGAGTAGATCTCACGTAATTAAGCGGAGTTGATTGCAACCCTAGAAATAGGATGACACAAATCTGTTGGATTAGAGTTAAATCTAATAAAGGAATCCATAGACCGAGTTAATGCGACGATAGGAATTTTAATTAGAAAGAGATTTCAATTAATCAACCTAGAGTCAGTTTTTTTAGTCTCGAAAGAGATATTAACATAATTTAGGGATTTTTATGGATAAGGAAAAGTGAATAAATCGGTTAATTCAGAGTCAGAATAATAAGTGAAGTCTATGTGGATTCTTCCTTGGGTATTGCCTTTATTCATTGGTTTATTCGGTTATTTTCTTCACTCTCTATCGCGTTCATAGTAATTAGTTAGTTAAATTTTAGAATAAAACAAACTCCTTAACTATTAGGCTAAATAATAAAAAAATAGTTATTACTAGTAATTTTAGTCCTTGAGGATACAATTCCGAACTCATGAAAGCTATACTACTATTCGATAGGTGCGCTTGCCTTTGTCGAAATATTAGTTAGTTTCGAGCCCATCAGAACTTTATAAGGTCCAACATATCTTGGACTCAGTTTACCCTTCCTACCAAACCTCAAAACCTTCTTCTAAGGTGAAACTTTCAAGAACACCTTATTGCCAACATGAAACTCAATATCTCGACATTTCAAATCCGCATAAGATTTTTACCTATCAGGCACTACTTTTAAACGATCATAAATCAACTTCACTTTCTTTTCAGTCTCACGAACTAAATCTGGTCCAACAAATTGTTTCTCATCCAATCTGTCCAACATAAAGGAGTTCTACATTTCCTACCATACAACGCTTCAAATGGTGCCATACGAATACTCGCGTGAAAATTATTATTGTAGGCAAACTCAGCTAAAGGAAAATATCACTCCCAACTAACACTGAACTTGGTCACACAACTTCATGACATATGCTTTAAAACTTGAATTAACCGCTCTGGCTAACCATCTTTTAGGAGTGATAAACCATACTAAAACTCAGCTTCGACCCTAAAACTTCTTGTAAGCTCTTCCAAAACTTCAAAGTAAAACGTGAATCCTTATCTGAAATAATAGAAACTAGAACTCCATGAAGACGTACAATTTCAGTAATGTACAACTCTTCCAACTTTTGCAAAGAATAGTTAGTACACCTAGCCAATAAAGGCGCACTCTTCAAAAATCGATCAACTATTACCCACACTGAATCCTTCTTCGTCGGGGTCAAAGGAAAACTCGAAACAAAGTTGATGGTGATCCTTTCCCACTTCCATTCAAGAATCGCAATCGATTGTAACAAACTTGAAGAAAATTGATGCTCTGCCTTAACCTTCTGACAAACCAAAGATCGAGTCACAAAACCCATAACATCACTCTTAAAAATAGGCCAAAAATAAATCTCTCGAAGATTATGATACATTTTACCACTACTGGGGTGCATAGTGTAAAGGTTGCTATGCACCTCAGTAAGAATCACTTGCCTTAAATCTACATCATGCAACACACACAATCTACCTTGAAATTTCAATATTCCATCACTGCCAATGTCAAAATCTCCCTAACACCTTGCACAACCTGTCTAATCCTCTTTAACAACTCTCCATCTAACGATTGTTTCTCCTTAATCTGTTGCAACAAAGTCAGCCTTACTTGAAGTTTAGCTAACAAACCACCATCACTAGCTAAACTCAAACATGCAAACATAGCTCTCAACTCCGTCAACGACTTTCTACTCAAAGCGTCAGCAATAACATTCGCCTTGCCATGATGATACTCTATAACACAATCATAATCATTCAAAAGCTCAATCCAATGCCTTTACCTTAAATTCAACTCCTTTTGGGTAAGAAGGTTCTTAAGGCTCTTGTGATCCGTATAAATAACACACTTCTCTCCGTACAAATAATGGCGCTAAATCCTAAGCATGAATACCACAACAACTAATTCCAAATCAAAAGTAGGATAATTATGCTCATGCGTCTTCAATTGTCTCAAGGCATAAGCTACAACCTTACTGTAACAGCCCAAATTTCAGTGAAATCGAAACAGTGGTTTCGGGACCACAAATTCGAGCCAAAAATATAATTTACTTTTATTTTATTATATGGGCAGTATTATGTTAAAAAATTCATGTGAAAATTTTGATACAAAAATTTATCGATTTAGTGCTTAATTACCAGAAGGACTAAATCACATAAAATGTGAAAGTTGAATTCTAGTAGCTATAAGGATCAAATAGCTATGGAATTCAAAACTAGAGGTCCTTATATGGTAATTAAACCATTAGTAAAAAGTATGTAGATATTTTTGGATGATTCATCCATGGAAATTGAGAAAAAAGGCTAGGGACTAAATTGGAAATAATAAAATACTTATTAATTAAAAAGATGATAAAAGATGCCATCTTATTTTATGCCATATTCTTCCCCAAAATAAACATGGAAACCCTAGGAGAGAGAGAAGAGACTTTCATGGCCAAATTGGGTAAGTTTCCTTGTCTCGTTTTTAGTAATTTTGATATTTTTAGAATCGGGATAGCCTAAACTATCTATTTAGGGGATCAATTTGAAACGCTATCAAAGTATAAAAATTGGGTCAAGGATTTATATGCTGTAATTTTGAAATTGATGGTAGAAAATGAAAGATTGAAGATAGATAAACAATTTTTACAAAGTGATTTTTCATGAAAACTTGGTTTAGGGACTAAAATGAAAATTAGTGAAAATCCATGGAAAATGCTAAAATTTGTGAAATGTATGTGCTGTAAAAGTTTTATGTATATTTTGGATAGGCTTGGGTAGAGGGTCGGATTTCATGAATTTCATTTTCCGAGTCTAGGGACAAAATGGTAATTTATGAAAAAGTTAGGGACAAAATGGTAATTTTGCCTAGGATAAAATTTGAGTCCAAATAAGTGTAAAATGTGATAAATTGACATTAAATTTACTCGTATAGATCCAGATAGACCAAATTCAGAGTTAGAATGAGGAAAATGTCGGATTAGTGGATTTATGTACACAAACATTTGTCGAGGTAAGTTCGTGTAACTAAAATGTTTATGTTTTTATGCTTGATTTAAATGTTGTGTTTGTGAATTTTATTAATGTCATAAATATGTGAAATGATCCCTACTCGATATAGCTCGATAAATGAAAATGCCCGATAAAATGGTAAATGAATAAAATGTTACATGTATGCTTGACATGAATGTGGAATGTATTTCACTCGAATTACATAAATGTTACAGAGGTATGAAATAATCAAATGACCGATAAAAGCTTGAAAAGTGTTTAAATCTCGGTTGAATAAATAGAAATCGATGGATACGTGATTTCCTGAAATGAAAGAGGTCTTGTATTTTTTGCGGATGGGATTTAGCTCGGATGAGTAATCCTTCGACCTTAATTCTGATTGAATTTAGCTTGGACAAGTAATTCTGATATAAGTCCCCTCGAGCATATGTTATGGATTGGATATAGCTCAGACGGGTGATCATTGTTTTGTCGAGTTTTAAAATTTATAAAGAATGTGATCAAACTTGGAAACTAACTCTGACAACGATTATAGGTAAGTGTACCTATCGAACAGTAGTATAGCTTAGGCAAGACCGGATTATTGAACCCAAAGGAACTAAAAGTACTAATACTAACTTTCTCTTTATTATTTAGCCTAAAATAAGTGAAGTTGCTTTTAATCTAAATTAACGACTACTAAACTAAAGACGCAAAGACAAAAAAAAATGAATTGGGAAATAACTTGAAGGAAAACTCAGTTGGTCACGATGATACCCTCAGGAAGAATCCACCTAGACTTCACTTGTTATTTAACACTGAATCATATGATTTATTCACTTAGTTTGATCCGTAAGACTCCTTAATGTATATTAACCCTCTCTCAAGGCAAATAATGTCTAACCCTAGGTTAATTAGTGAAACTCTCGTGCTCTTATAATAACCCCTAGAATAGCAGTAAATCGATCTATGGACTCCCATATTAGATTTCACCCTAATCTGGCAAAATCTCGTCACCCTATCTCTAGGCGTACGATCAACTCCGCTTAATTATGCTAGATTTACTCTTAAGAAGGGTCTATTCCTCCTCCACCTAAACACATCAGATTTGGATTAAGCATGCATAATTAAGAACAAACTAAGTATTTATCATATAATTCAGAAATCAATTCCCCTTCAAGTATCTGAAGGGTTTAGTTCATAATGAATAAAGAAAACATCTCAAGAGAAAAGATAAAACAAAACATAAGAAATCCCTAAAACCCCCTGAAGGAATTGAAGGAGAAATCTACCGTCTTGAGTAGAATTCTAGCTCCTTGAGATGGATCAACTGGCTATCTTTGAGTAATTCCCACAAATCTGGCCTTCTGGCTTGGCACCTTGGCCTAGCTAACTGCCCCCTTCAAGATACACTTAGGGTGTTTATATAGACTTTTAGAATGCTTTACTTGGTCCCTAAGTGTCCTAATTTAAGTATACTTCCTAATCGGTGTTTGAATAAGCTTTGGAAAGTGTTTCTTTGCCTCAAAGTATCCAAATCTGAGTGAAATTGCTCTTTCCCACAGCCGTATAAATCATTTTCAGGCCGTGTCTCAATTCTGTCGATTGGGGCACAGCCATGTAAATCGTGGCATGGCCATGTGAAGTAAATTGATGAGACACGGCCGTGTGGCTTGAAGTCCAGCCCGTGTCGATTTCTTTTTTGGCCCAAATTGGTCCGTTTTAAGCCTGTTTCTTGTTCTTTTCATCCTCGGGTGCTTTCCTGAGTATAAACATGAAAAGAAAGGATTAAAAACACCTTTTTACATAAATCAAGGGTAAATTATCCAAAAGCATACTAAATGTGGGCCTAAAATGTGTTACTTTTACGGTTTATCAAATACCCCCACATTTAAGCTTTTGCTTGTCCTCAAGCAAAATTCTCAACTTTATAATTAAAACGAACTTTCCATAATTCACAATTCCTATCAACAATGCCTCATCATAATTCACATATAATTTATACATGGATAATTTTAACTCAAAGACTTTTAAAGGCTCAAACAATTCTAAGTCATATATTTGTAGCACAAAAACATAGGTGTCTCCCCTTATAATTACCTTTAATTCAAAACCGACAAGGATTGACATCCTCACTAAAGAGTCACTCAAAGCACTCGAAGTGTTTAAGGTTCAAGGAAAAGCACTCATAAGTCGAACATGAAAAGTTAATCCTATAGGCTTGCCTGAAAATCAAATCTCCACCACTGTAATATGAGATGATACACAAATCAAAAGGTCTTTAACAGGGTTGTAACGTGGCTTGGGTTAAAGGTGTGGATAACATCTAAATTAGAAGGTTAGAATTGAGATCGATTTGACAAATTACCTAACTAGAAAAAATGAACTAATAACTTGTATAATTACATCTCATGAAAATTTAAATACTAATAAGACGAGCTTCTTCTTCAAGATGTTGGATTTAAACGTATAAGCTTTCTTAATTACAGAACTAATAATGAATAGACTTCATTTTTTTAGATCAAATAGAAACATAATAAAGAAAACTTTATCAAATGAAATAAACTAATTTGGTAGCTGATCAAATCAATTCTCGATAGAAGGGTAGTCAAAAGAATGGTGATAACAAATACAAAGGGTTTTGGGTTAATATTAGCGGGTAAATCAATAAAAGGGTTGTTAGGATCAAAGGGGTTTACTAAGGGTTAATTTGTGAAGGTAGGCTTTTTAATGGAGTGAATGGGTTAAAACCTAGGTGCCTTTATCATCTCAGTATATCAAATCATTAATGTGGTCTCGATATGTATAATCAAGGCAAGTTCTAGAATAATAATTCAGTGTTGACACACTCATAATCAATAAAGTGAGCATGAAAAAGAATATATGCTCTATAAGGCTCAAATCTCACAAAAATTATAGGTATTTGACATCGATCTTGTAAATTTCAAACTTCAAGGTAATATTCAAATTCAGTTCAACAACCTAGAAAATTTTTTATTCTTGAAAAATAGACTTATCATGCTTGATTCTCTAGTATTCTTCAAGTATAAATCATCAATGCAAAATTATCAATGACTTAATCAAAAACATGTCAATAAAAATCATAAATCATCAGAAATTTCACCCTAATTAATAATATGAGAAAATTACTTAAGAACAAGACTAAAATTCAGGATTTTGGAATAATGCAAAAAGTTAGGTACTTTTACCCCCCACACTTAAGATGTACATTGTCCTCAATGTACAAAGATAGATAAACAATTATGTAATAATAAAATCAAAAGAGAAGGGGAGAAGTAACACTTCCTGAATTTTTGGATGAAGTCAATGAAAAGAAATTGGATAAGATTGGAGGTGAACGTGGGGAAGCGTCTCGAACTGTTTGAAATTGAATCCTTGAAGTAGCCGGCTTGGTTTTATTGTATCCTAAGCTAAATCTAAATGCCATTGAGAAAAAGTAGAAAATAATAAAGGAAGTAAAAATAAAAAAAAAAATAAAAATAAAAATAAAAATAAAAATAAAAATAAAAATAAAAATAAAAATATGAATAAAAGTAAATAACTAAATAGAGATAAGGTCCATGCCCATGTGCCTAGTCGTGGTGTTCACACGGCCACGGCCACGACCGTGTGCAAGGCTGTGTGGGTATGGAAACCTCTGCCTAAATATGAAAAGAAATAAAACCAAACTAATTAGTATGATTAGTACTCGGGTTGCCTCCCGAGAAGCGCTCGTTTAAAGTCTTGAGCTATACTTACCTGTTGTACGCACAATCATGGTGGTTTGAGGAGATGGAAATCCTTTCTCATGTGATCAACTCGGTTATGGATATAAAGTTTAAGTCAAGTAATGTTTACCTCAAAAGTGTTGAATTTAGGATTGCTTACCTCGACTGTGCTGTATAGGAAGACATTAAGTACCTCAAAAGTGATTTCTTCACTTGTCTTGTGGTCTGAATTGGTGATTCGAGGGTCTTCCTTATTCAACAATACCTGATCCCCTATTTTGAAGTGATTTGTTGTTCCTATCAGCTCGTTTGGGGTTTCCTTCGGTTTCACTTCGTGTGGTTCTGGTTCTTCTTTAAATTGTGTTTTCCACTCTTTTAGTTTGTCGACCCTAAGGCTTTGTTCCTCATATAATTCTTCTTTATTGGCACGAGGTCTAAGATCTAGCTCAGCTAGGTGATTTCGTGATGTTTCATGTAAAGAAGGTTGAACCAAATGGTTATCAATAAAATTAACGTTCGTACCTGTAACATCCTAAAAAAAATATGAGTATCGATATGTTGCATTTTTTTTAATTAGCTCGTGAATGAATAAATTTGTGTGTTTAATATAATTTCGAGAAAGCTCGGGATTTATTCGGAGCTAGAATAAATTTTAGTAATAAGAATATTATTGAAGTGGAACAAGTGACCTTGATACTTAAGGGAATTAAGTGTCAAAAACTAGCATAAGATGAGCTAGTAGTAAGGTGGAATTGGCGCTTGAGTGATTGCTTGAGGGGAGAGGTTCAAATACCATGGATTGCATTTTGGTAGCTTTAATTTTTGCACCTTTTTATCAAGTGTCGGTCAAGCCCTATTTATGGTAAGGTTGGACTAAATTTTTATGGCAAGGTGGCTAATAGTTAAGGTAAGCTTGAACTTGGGGAAATGAATCCTAAGCTTACGGAAGGTAGGAGGATCATAAGGCATGAATCAAGGGTGTTATTTTGGAAACTTTGTGTGGCTAAAACTTTGGCTAAAACTTTGTGTGGCCGAATTTTTGTGGTAAGTTTTGGGGAATAGGTTGGTAGCTTGATAGAATTTTCATTTGGTCATTTTTTCTCTCCCAAAAACACCTTTCTCTTCTCTTTTCCTCTCTTTGCCGAATGTGCTTGTGTTAGGAGAAAACAATCTTTGTTTTGTTTCTTTTGGTCATTCTTTTTGACCATTTGGTCATTTTTGCAAAACCATCAAGTGCTTCATCTCGTATTTCTCTTCTAGTGCCGAAACTACCAACACAAAAAGCCATTCCTTTTTCCTTCTCCTCCCCCATTGCCAAATACATATTGTTCCTAAACTCATCTCTTTTCTCCTTCTCTTTTCTTCTCTTTGAAAACTGAATTATAACACCTTCTCCCCATTCTCTTTTCTTCTCTATTTTTATTTATCATTCAAATACTTTCTTCATTATTTTTCTCCCCATGGCCGAATGGTACTAATACCATTTTCTTCAATTTTCCTTCAAAGCTGAATCTTCTATTCATCTATATTGTCTTGTTGATTATTCTTCCAACCCTCGTTTAAGCAATAGGTAAGAGCTTTCTTTTTGGTTCTTATGTTGGTTTATTGGTTGCTTTAGCCGAACCCTAAGTGTGGTAAAGGAGAGTCTTTTTGATCGAAATCGTTGATCATTACTCTTAAACGTTTCCTTTCATTATATTTTAGTATGATAGTGGAGGGCCGAATCACCATCTCGTCAAAGTCATCTTGAAGTTATTAAGTTCAGATCAAATTTTTCAAGGTAAGGGCTCTTATCAAAGAGTTATATATAATACTCGACATATTGATATAGATGGATTATTAATCGATTTCGTCTTAGGGGGATGTTATCATTCGATTTTCATCTTGTGGAACAAGGATATTTTGTGGTAAGCCAATCTCACCCTTAAAACCGTTAGTCATAATTTTGATATATTATTTAGTCGGACTAATGATCTTTTGTCAATGGAGACAATTAAGATAGGGACGAAAAGGGTGGTGAATAGTGTTTGAAAGAGGGGCGGTTCCGCTATTCCCCCGAAATTTAAGCAAAGGGCTGTTTCGAGAATATGAGTTTTTCCACCAGGTTGTGGACCCTCATCCGAGGAGAATCTATTATTTGAAGTCGTTCGTACTCCTGAGCCTTTGTTTGTTCGTGGATATTCAATGGGTAATGAACCAACAATCGGGGAGAAACCGCATATAGAAGTTGTTCGAAATTCCAAGGGTAAAGTCTAGATCGTTATTTATAAGAATAGATTTATAAATAGTATTAATGTTCTAAATTATCATGATACGTGTTTAGGTATCGACGAGCGGGAAAGTCTAGTTCTCACTATAACTAGGTGTGTAGCTTCACACTTATCTCTCGGGTTAGATACTATACTGTAAGTATTGGGATAAAATCGTAAAGATGGCAAAATCAGAGAAATACGAAATAATTAACACTTTTGTGTAAATGCATGAAAATGGTTAAAGTCGTGGAAATTACGAAGAACGCCCTCAATGGGTTAATTGATAAATAGTATAATTTTATGCCTCATGTGATATATGGGCCAAAAACTGCTAGATCGATATATGGGCCAAAGTTTGCTAGATCGTTAAATGGGCTAAAATGCTATTTTGCCTTATGGGCCAAAATGAAAATTTGAAATATGGACTCACTTGTATTATGGGCCTTTTGATAAAATTATCATGTGAATGTATTGTTATGTTTTATATATAAACATGATTGCATGGGTTGGGAAAAATTGACGAAGAGAAGAAAGGCCTATTGCCAAAAATCTAGTTCGGGTGGCTTTGCCACAATCTAGTTCGGTGGTGCACCACAATATTATTTAAAATGGCTTTATGCCTGCGATTGGTGCATTGGCGGGGTGGGTTGACTTGATCCCCACAAGTGTGTTGGTTGGTACGGGTGGTGTGTAGCGGATGGAAAATTTAGGTTTGGTTGGGAATTTCATTCTACAAACATTATTATTATTATATTGTTAAATCCGTAAATGGGCTCAAGCCCAATATAATGTCTTGATGATTTGGCCCAGTGGATATGGTAAGTGGGTTATACACTGAGTTCTGAGTAACTCACTCTGCTTTATAATCCTTCTCAGGTAATGGCAATTGATGGAGGCTTGGGCCGGGGATGACTTCGTGGAGGCCATACTTCGAACAAGGGTTTTATAAACTATGAACTTCAATTAAGTGTATTTATTTATTTACTATTTTGGGTATGATGTAATAAGGCCTCTATTATTATTATTTTATGGATTTTTATGTGTGGATGGATTTAATTATGCTTTAGACACTTAATTTGGACTAATACTATTTTAATAATGTTTCCTCAAATATTTTGTTTTTAAACATATGAGATTCTTTAAATATTCTTGTTTTCAGATTCTTTTGAACTCTTTAAAAATTACTTTAAAGTCTTTAACAATTAAATATTAAATAATAAGATTTCAAACTAGTACTACTTTTATTCATCGATTTTAAATCAAATTCTTGGTTTTTACTAAACTTCATTTTCAAAAGGTTTTGAAGAACTGTTTTACCTAAATCATTAGATAATTAAATGGATGTTCGTTCTGTGTGACAAACCAAATCTCGTCTTAACGCATAGACCTGGTTTGGGGTGTTACAGTACCTTTATTACTCGATGTCCTAGCTGAGTCAAGAGATTGAAGAGTGATTGTTTCGTCATCTACATGAAGTGTGAGTCCATCGAATTCTTCCTCTGTATGATCTTTCTTTATTGCATTGGGATATGGCACACGAGGTTGGTACTCTGTAATTGTCGGTTTTGGTATATCATGGCACACCTCAACCTTACCTTCAGTTACCACAGGTTCTTTCCTTGGGCTTGGTTCGTCTAACCCTTCATTGTCATGAGCTGGTACGGTTTGAATTTGCTCGTTTGGGTTAATCTCTGTGTTGCTTGGTAGATGCCCTTACGGTCGTTCGGACATTAACTTTGCAAGTTGTTCAACTGACTTAGTAAATTCCTGAACTTGGTTATTGATCTCTTTGATCAATTCTTGTTGATTTTGAACGTTGTCTTAGTTTTTTGGGGATGGGTTTCTGTGGCTACCATGAATTTTGTCAGCATCTCCTCAAGACTTGACTCCTCTTCCTATTGGTGAGGTGGTTGTTGAAAATTTGGAGGAAGTTCCTGTCTTTGGCTACTTTGATCATCCCATGAGAAATTGGGATGGTAACTCCAACTTGCATTATAAGTGTCATTATAAAAATTATTTTGTGGTCTAGAATAGTTACCCGTATAGTGAGCTTGCTCATTTTCCATGCCATATCTGTAGGGTGGGAACTCAGGATTCACCACGCCTCCTAAATTCAAATCATATTGAATTACTGGGTGTACCTGTGAGAGATTATACAAACCATCAATCTTTTTATTCATCATCTTTAGCTAGTTAGACAACCTGGTGACCACGTCGAGGTTGAAAACACTGGCGGCTTTTGTTGGCGCTGTCCTCATAACTTGCCACTGATAATTATTCAGTGCCATCTTCTCTATAGAATAAAATTATCTGCCAAAAGTAAAATAGAGGAAAAATTAGCAAATTAAAAATAATAATAATAAAAAATAAAATAAATTATAGAATATAAAAGAATGGCTAAAGTAATAAAAATAGAGCTTTCTTAATATTTTAGTTCCCCGGCAACGGCGCCAAAAACTTGATCGTTGTTTTGTCGAGTTTTAAAATTTATAAAGAATATGATCAAACTTGGAAACTAACTCTGACAATGATTATAGGCAAGTGTACCTATCGAACAGTAGTATAGCTTAGGCAAGACCGGATTGTCGAACCCAAAGGAACTAAAAGTACTAATACTAACTTTCTCTTTATTATTTAGCCTAAAATAAGTGAAGTTGCTTTTAATCTAAATTAACAACTACTAAACTAAAGACGCAAAGACAAAAAAGAACGAATTGGGAAATAACTTGAAGGAAAACTCAATTGGTCACGATGATACCCTCAGGAAGAATCCACCTAGACTTCACATGTTATTTAACACTGAATCATACGATTTATTCACTTAGTTTGATCCGTAAGACTCCTTAATGTATATTAACCCTCTCTCAAGGCGAATAACGTCTAACCCTAGGTTAATTAGTGAAACTCTCGTGCTCTTATAATAACCCCCTAGAATAGCAGTAAATTAATCTATGGACTCCTATATTAGATTTCACCATAATCTGGCAAAATCTCGTCACCCTATCTCTAGGCGTACGATCAACTCCGCTTAATTATGCTAGATTTACTCTTAAGCAGGGTCTATTCCTCCTCCACCTAAGCACATCAGATTTGGATTAAGCATGCATAATTAAGAACAAACTAAGTATTTATCATATAATTCAGAAATCAATAACAAGATTCATCTAGGTTTCATCCCCTTCACGTATCTGAAGGGTTTAGTTTATAATGAATAAAGAAAACATCTCAAGAGAAAAGATAAAACAAAACATAAGAAATCCCTAAAACCCCCTGAAGGAATTGAAGGAGAAATCTACCGTCTTGAGTAGAATTCTGGCTCCTTGAGATGGATCAACTGGCTATCTTAGAGTAATTCCCACAAATCTAGCCTTCTGGCTCGGCTCTTTGGCCTAGCTAACCACCCCCTTCAGGATACACTAAGGGTGTTTATATAGACTTTTAGAATGCTTTACTTGGTCCCTAAGTGTCCTAATTTAAGTATACTTCCTACTCTGTGTTTAAATAAGCTTTGGAAAGTGTTTCTTTGCCTCAAAGTATCCAAATTCGAGTGAAATTGCTCTCTCCCATGGCAGAGGCACGGCCAGGGCACACGCCCGTGTAAATCATTTTCAGGCCGTGTGAAGTAAATTGACAAGACACGATCATGTGGCTTGAAGTCCAGGTCATGTCGATTTCCTCTTTGGCCCAAGTTGGTCTGTTTTAAGCCTGTTTCTTGTTCTTTTTGTCCTCAGGTGCTTTCCTGAGTATAAACATGAAAAGAAAGGATTAAAAGCACTTTTTTACATAAATCAAGGGCTAAATCATCCAAAAGCATACTAAATGTGGGCCTAAAATGTGTTACTTTTATGGTTTATCAATGGGTAATCAAAATCAAGCTTTTTAGAGCATATGACGTAAAAAGGGTTTAGCTTGGACTGGTAATCCTGTTGTTTACATATATGTGGCTTGAGAGTGTACTCTCTGAAATTGTACCATATGGGTACCACTGGACACGAATTGACAAATTTTGATTTGTACACCTCGAGTGTACTACCTGTGTATCCATCGATATTTCGAACAAAATTAATGGGTAAAGTTCTAGCAAAAGCAAAGATGAATTGAAACAAACTGACATGGAATGATACGTATGATATGGGAATATGACATGAAAGAATATTACATGAAATGCAAGAAAATGATGATACATGACAAGAAATATATGAAATATGAGATGATGATTTTTGTACATGGAAACTATTTGATGATAATGTTCATTCTTGGTTGTGGACTTGTACACCTAGAGTGTATTAATCGTGACTTTGATATTTCGAGTAATATGTGTAAAGTTCTGATGCGAAATGATCCGAATTTGAAATGAACTATTATGAAATTATGCTCAAAATAGTGAGATGAATCATATATGTTGAATGAATACATGATGTGGAAAGCATATGTGCTTGGAAACTTGATTATTGTTGAGCCCATACATGTCTTGATATTACTATGGAATATATGACTAACAAGGGGAATGAGGATGTGTGTAGGGCTTGAGATCAAAGTGGTTGAATATGCCTTACTTAGTTACCTCAAATAGGATGTATAGTAAGTTAAGTACCATGTCGTACGAACTTACTAAGCATTTTGTGCTTACCCCATCCTATTTTAGAGTAAATCGGAAGCTCGTTGGATTGGAAGCTTGGCGGAGATCACTCACACTATCCATCAGCCATGTCGGTATAGTATGGTAATTCAATTACGGTTGTAATGGCATGTATAGGATATGTTTGCCATATTGGCATGTAAATGTAAATGATGCTTGTAATCTAGCCATTGGAATGGCTAGTGATGGTTATGTTTTGGTACATGCATATATGTATTTAAGTTCATGTTATGGTGATAACATAGGTAATATATATTGTTTGATTAAGAAAGGGGAAACAAGTATGCTTATTAAAGAGTAAGATTGTAAACATGAATTCTTGTGATGATATATCATGTTGAATGATAGAGTTTTCTCATCTTGAATGCTTGAAATGGTTGGTATTTGTATGTGTGATTCAAGTGCAGGTCATGGGTGAAATTTTGGGTGAGAAATAAAGCTAGAAATGGCTTTATTTTGTCCACACAGGCAAACACACGGGCCTTCTACTTTGGATCCACTCGAATGCCTTCTGCTGACACAACATGACCTAAAAACACCACTCCTTTAAGCCAGAATTCACACTTACTCAACTTTGCATACAACTGCTTATCTCGCAGAATCTGTAAAACAACTCTTAGATGTGTGTCGTGACACTCAGAATGAGAATACACCAAAATATCATCTATGAAGACAATAACAAATTGATCCAAGTACGAATGCAATACTCAGTTCAACAAATCCATGAATGTAGCAGGGGCATTAGTTAAGTCGAATGGCATGACCAAAAACTCATAATGCCCATACTGATTCGTAAAAGTAGTTTTCAACACATCTTACTCCTTCACATTCAACTGATAATACCTAGATCTTAAATCAATCATCGAAAACACTATTGCACCTCGGAACTGGTCAAACAAGTCATCAATTTGAAGCAAATATTACTCGTTCTTAATATTAAACTTGTTCAATTGCTTATAGTCAATACACATCCACATCGTACCATCCTTCTTCTTTACAAATAAAACTGTTGCACCTCACAAAGATACACTCGGTCAAATAAACCCTTTGTCAAGCAACTCTTGCAACTGAATCTTTAACTCCTTGAGCTCTTTTGGTGCCATGTGATAGGGCACTATAGACACCGGTGCAGTACCCAAATAGAACTCAATACCAAACTCAACTTCATGCTCCGGCGGCAAACCTAGTAACTCTTTAAAAACACATCAGGAAAATCCTTAATTGTGAGAATATCTTGAACTCTCAACTTCTTACTATCCGAATACATGACATAGGCTAAGTAAGCTTCACAACCTTTTCCATCATCTTCTCAGCCTTCATAGCCGAAACTACATTAGGCAAAAATCCTGGTGTTTCACTGCCAACAACAATCTCCAACCCATTATTATTCTTCAAAGTAATTTGTTTCGTCTCCAATTCTACCTTAGCTTTATGTTCAGTCAACAAGTCCATACCAAGTGTAACACACCAAACCCGTATGTGTCGTCGAATTATGGTTACATAGCATTATCGAACAAACAAAACATTTAAACTTACATTTCATACATTATCATAAACACATTGTAAAATAATCATTCACATACATATCGTCCCTAAATTAAGCCTTCGAGGCCCTAAATATACCTTAGAAGCAATTCGGGACCCAATTGAAATTATTTGGAAAGTTTAAGAAAAATTTACAAAATTTTGACTATAGGGGTCACAAGGCTGTGTACCTCACACGACTAAGAAAAATGCCCGTGTCTCTGGCTGTGTAACCTTCAAACTAGGGACACATGACTGTGTCCCAGCTTGTGTCCTCACCCTTACAACTCTCTGAGTAGGGTCACATGGCCGTGTCATATGCCCGTGTGTCAGACCGTGTAACTCGCCCATGTACCAGGCCATGTGCTAAGCCGTGTAACTAACTGACTTGCATACAAATGGACCTACAAGAGACACATGGTCATGTGTCACACATGACTGAGTCACAAGACCGTGTCTTAGGTCGTGTGGACATAAATTTGCCCAAAATCAAGCCATTTCCAACATCAAACCATGCATAAACCTTTAGGCATTTTGTGCATATAATTAAGGCATCAAAACTCTATCAAATCATACATATAATCACCAAGAGTCTTAAAATCAACTAACCAATATGCCCTTCAAGGCACATCAAATGCAAACATCAAGACTTACCTAAACATACATGTTTTACCACTTTTCATTCATCAACTACTAATTCAAATGCCTTTCAAAACATGCCATAACTTTACCATATTTAAACTACCTCAAGCATACTACATAAGCCATTCCAAAACATGTAATATGAAATAGCACAATGACACAAACCATCAAGGCATCAATGGTACCAAACAAAGATAACATTTACAACTTTTACAAGCCAAACCACCAACTAAACATTCATCATAATGACATTACAATTCAACCTGTACATGCCATTATAAGCTTGGCCAAAACATTCAAAAACTACCGATATTTATGCTGAATAGTGTGATAGATCTTCAATGAGCTTCCAAATTGATTGAGCTTATGATAATCTATTAAACATAGAAAAGAAACTACAAAAGCTCTGATGGAGCTCGAAACAACTATTATTTCAACAAAGGCAAGCGCACTTATCGAACAATAGTATAGCTGTGGTGAGTCCGGAATATTGTATCCTCAAGGACCAAGAGTACTTAGTAATAACTATCTTTTTATTATCTAGCCTAATAATTAAAGGGGATTTATATTTAATCTAAAATTTAACTAACTAATTTAACTAACTATGAGCGCTACAGAGAGTAAATTGGGAAAATACTTTGGACAACTTATATGAGATGGACGGCACCTAAGGAAGAATCTACCTAGACTTCACTTATTACTTTTGATTTATGTGATTTATTCACTTGACTTAATCTGTAGAAATCCCTGGATTATATTAATAACTCTTTTGAGGCTACTAACAATTGACTCTAGCTTGATTAATTTAAATCTCTTTCTAATTAAAACCCCTATTGTCGCATTAATTCGATCTATGGATTATCATATTAGGTTTGACCCTAATCTGGCAGATCTTCGTCGCCCTATTTCTAGGGTTGCAATCAACTCCGCTTAATTGTGTTGATATACTCTTAAACAGGGACTTTTGCTCCACTGCATAAGCACATTCGACTTGGATTAATAACCTGAATTATCAATACAAGAATAAAACTCACAATTAAGAATAAGCACAAGTATTTATCTCATAAATAAAATAATAAGATCTATCATAGGTTTCATCCCCATAGGTATCTAAGGGATTTAGTTCATACTAGAAGAGGAAAACATCATAAAAGAGGGAAAATCACAAAACATAATGAAAACCCAAAAACTTCTAAAGAACTTGATGGGAGATCTTCAGTCTTGATGGAGATCCTTCTCCTAAGCTATTTCTAACGGCTGTCTGCCTCCTTCTTGGCGTCTATTCGACGTCCTGTCGAACTCTCCTTTTAAGTTGCCTCTTAGGGTGTTTATATAGGCTTTGGAACACCTCTCTTGGCCCACAAGTAGCTTATTCAGAATAGAACTCTTCTTTGCTGCGAAAGGGACAAGCCCGTGGTGAACTCCTTCGGCCGTGGTCGATTTTGCTTGCCACACACGGTCGTGCAGTCTGCCTATGTGCGGTAGTCCAGGCCATGTGATTTCTAATGTAGGCATGTTTTATCCCTTTTTGGCCTATTTCTTGTTCTTTTCGACTCTCTAGGCTCTCCTGAGTATAAAACATGAAATTAAGAGATTAGGAGCATCAAATTCCACAATTCAAGGGATAAGTAATCCAAAAGCATGCCAAATGTGGGATTAAAATATGTGTAAATTATGGTTTATCAAGCACATAATGCTTAATAAGTTCGTAGAAAATGAAACACAACTTACCATTTCATTACATAACAATAGTATAAACATAATGTAACCTAAACCACAAGCTTGGAACAAGCCTAAACATCATCATCAACACACAAGTTAGTGCATTTACACATAACTCATTTGGATTAACCACATGATAAGTTATTTCCATATGAAAATACATCATTTGAATCATTCATCCTTTCCACGAACATATGCATAATACCATTTGGAAACTTACCATTTCAATCCCTTTTCTTGCCCGTCGAACTAACTAGAATATCATCGGATACTCAGGAAATCTCACACGAAGTGTGCTTAAAATATAATCTTAACCTTTCCTTTACATCATTGCTCACATAAGCCTGCTCACACGAGCTGTGGGTTGGAATGTAAGCTACATGATGCTGCTCACACGAGCTATAGAGTATCTACAAAAAAATGCAGGACCTCAGCCATAGGTAGGACATTCAAGACCAGTACCCAAACATGAAATCCTTAATGACATGTCATTTGTATCCTATGAATTCCTAAGGTTCAATGTAACACCCCTAACCCATAACCATCGCCGGACTAGGGTTAAAGGCGTTAGTAGACAGATCGAAAACTTCCATAATATTTCATTCATTTCATTCATCAATCATACACACAATGTCCCTTAAGTAAGTCATCTGGACCCTAAGCATGCTTATAAATCGAGTCGGGACTAAAACGAAACACATACAAAAGTTCTCAGAAACTTAAAAACTTTCTAAAATACAAGAGAGACACACCTATGAGAGCCAACTGTGTGCCCTCCATAGCTGCTAGACACACCCGTGTGTCCTCTCCATGGTCGAACCTGGCTAAACACCATAGCCACCAAGCACGCCCGTGTACCCTGACCGTGGTTGATCCTGCTAAAACAACACGACTATCAAGCACCCCCGTATGCTAAAGCCGTGTCCTACTAGGCCATATACTGACTTTCTCACACGGCCCCTAGACACGCCCATGTGCCATGGTTGTGTACTCTTAAGCTAGCTACTGACTTTACCCCACGGTCACTAAGCACGCTTGTGTGCCATGGCCGTGTGACATTATAGGTCATTTGCAAGACTAAAATGCCACCCAATTGGGTCATACCTACAAGAAACATTTACCAAATCATATCATGCATATATGGCAACCAAAAACATACCAAATTGACCAATCAATCTATACATTCAATACCAATTTCATTCATGCCAAATTACAAAACTAAAACTCATATCATCACAAGTATAATTCGTCCAAAACTTACTCAAAAACTTGACCATTTCTTGTGCTCCAAACCATACCAAAAATATGTATCATATAAATCATTCATTCAAGCATTTTATCAACTCAAAACTAGCCAAAACCATGGCTAAGTTCACTTAATAAACATATACACATATCTAGCCTATACATGCCATATTTAACTATATACATTTTTCAAAGAGTACCAAAAAGAGTTTAGTAGTGTGATGACGATCCTTGACGGTCCCGAGCCTTCAGTAGCTTTGACGACCTATAAAATAGAGAAAACAGACACACAGAGTAAGCTTTCCAAAAGCTTAGTAAGTCAATATACAAACAAACTTAGCATAAAATGCATATTATGCAAGTAGATATATTGGCACATCCCAAACACTTAGCATACTATCACAAATGTGCTTTGGTTCATATACTTGTGACCACATTTTCCATATTCACTATTAAATAATAATATGTATACATAGCTCTTTCATAATCATTCTTGCATCTCATTCACCTTCTCATATTCAATCATACTTTTCTTCAAATCAAAGTCATATAGGTACTTATTGTTTATACACACTTAATGTACATTCAACGTACCTGAAATGAACATTCGTTCACTTATTTGATCATAGCTCGGATTTACAATTCGTATCACAGACTTGCCCGTTGAACATTTAGGAATCTAGTAGGATGCTCAGAAAGATCGAAATAGTTGTACAATGCCAATGTCTCAAACGAGGTCTTACATACACTCGAATATCGATGCCACTGTCCCAGACAGGGTTTTATACGAATCAATACGATACCGATGTCCCAGACATGGTCTTACACGTAAAGCTCATATCGATGCCAACGTCCCAGACGTGGTCTTACTCGTAAAGCTTGTATCGATGCTAATGTCCCAGACATGGTCTTACATGAAATCTCAAATCAACGCCAACATCCCTGACGTCGTCTTACATGATAAAACAGAACAGATACCTATGTCATAACATAGCTAATCCTATCTATTCCTAGGTTCGTATGGGACTTCTCGGAC
The DNA here is from genome assembly GCA_025506655.1 of Gossypium rotundifolium. Taxonomy (NCBI): domain Eukaryota; kingdom Viridiplantae; phylum Streptophyta; class Magnoliopsida; order Malvales; family Malvaceae; genus Gossypium; species Gossypium rotundifolium. The sequence continues at coordinate 152,422,513 of CP106727.1, read as the reverse complement.
ATTGTCACTATATCGAACTTATCTCGAATTCATATGCATAACCTTTCATAAGCATTCATTATCAACATTGGTCATATGAGCAACCACAATTTCATACAAGTACGTTTATTTTCATAGTGACTTACCTCGGATTCGGTTTAACTGAATGAAAACGGCTACTCTATTACTTTTGCTTTCCCGTCTAAGTCCGTTTTCCTCGGTTCTTGATCTAAATATATTCAGAATTAACCCTTTTATTCACTAATTCATTCAATTCAATCCAAGGACACACATTTAGGGGTATTTGCAAATTAACCCTCATACTTGCACAATTTATCAATTTAGTCTATTTTTCTCAAAACATCAAATATACAAAATTTGTTCAAACACATGCATAGCCGAATCTCCCTAGGGACCATACAAGTCTATATTTTCCATTAAATTTGCAATTTAGTCCCTCAAATTATTATTTTCTCAATTTAGCCCTAATTAGCTAAATTCATCAAAAGTTCAAGAACAAAGTATGTTCATCTAGCTCAAATCTTTCATTTTTCATTATCAAACATCACAAAGCTCAACATAACATCAATGACATTTCTCATGAAGAATATCAATTCATCAAATTGAGACATGGGTTTGATAGCACTCGAAGCAACGATTACAAAAACGTAGAAATTATCAAAATCAAAATCAAACATACCTTGAATTAAGCCCTCAAATGGCCGAATGCCCTAGCTCAATTTTCTTTCTTCTCTCTCTTTGATTTTCGGCAATATAAGATGATAATCATCATCTTTATAATGATTATTTTATTATAAACATAATATTAACCTAATGACTTTATTAACCTTTCATTAAACATAAGAAATTTATATCTATTAAGGGCATTTATGACCTTTATCAATCCACCAACTAACTATTGGTTTAATAACAACATAAGGCCTTCACTTTAATAAACCACAACACATAGGCACCTTAACATATAGCATACAACTTTTACATTTAATGCAATTCAATTCTTTGCTCAAATTAAGCACACAGACAGATAAATTAACATACGAAACTTTACCACATGCTTGATCACTCATCAAAGACACAGAAAATAATATTAAAATATTATACAGACTCAGATTTGTGGTCTCAAAACCACTGTTCTGACTAGGGTATAAACCAGACTGTTACATTCAACTGGGACTCAATAACCATCATAGCATTGCTTGGAGATACATTTTTCAACAGCATTACAAATACATAATAACATACAAATGAAAAACATGAATATGGTAATCCGTACATATGAACTTACCTCTATGATTAGGGCACAGAAACAATATCGAACTAATCTCAAGCTTTAGCTTTTCCTTGATCTAAATCCTTACGTGGTCTATCTTGATCTAAATAGATAAATTCAATTCATTTAATATCCCTAGTATTCAATTTAGTCCACATTTCATATTTATGAAAATTACCATTTTGCCCCTAATATTTTAACTTTTCACAATTTAGTCCTTAAGCTCATAAATTGAAATCTAAGCATTTTAATCCTCCTTTCAAGCTTTCCAATTTCTCTAGGGACTTAAAACCAATCCATAGAAACCATCATTTCATAAATTTAACATGAACTTTTACTATTTTTATAAACAAGTCCCTAAATACAATTTTCATCAAAAATCACTTTACAAAACTTGTTTATTTATCAACAAGGACTCGTAATCTATCATTGAACATCAAAAATCATACAAAAGCATTCATGGAATAACCCTTAATCTTTAACAATTTTACAAATTGATCCTCGGGCTAGCTAGATTAAGCTAAAACGACTTCAAAAATATGAAAATCATTAAAAACGAGCTTAAAAATCATACCATGCAAGCAAGGTAGCTTGACCAAACCTTTAAACCTCAATAATTGAGTTTTCTAACGCTATTTTTGGTGGAGAAATAAACTAAAGAAGATGATACAATTGTTTTACTTTATTTTACTTTAACTTAATTATTAAATTACCTTAATAACCTTTCTAATTAACTTAAAAAAACACCAAATTCATGCCCATCTTTGTCCACTAACATTATCAATGGTATAATTACCATCTAAATCCACTCACTTTAAAGTTTTATAGCCATTTGACCCTTTTAACAAATAGAGCTCCCCTTTTGCACCTTTTACAATTTAGTCTTTTTCACATAATTAATCATGCAAATATCAAAATTTCTTAATGAAAGTTTAATACAACCTTATTAACGTCCCATAGACAATAAAAGAATAATAAAATAAAAATTTACTCATCAGATTTATGGTCCCGAAACCACTATTTTGATTTCACTAAAAATCGATTTGTTACACTAAGAATAACATCAAACCCATAGAAAGGAAATTCCATAAGATCAACAGGGAAAACGTGCCTTTGTATCATAAGGGGGCATCTACGATAAACTTTATTCACTACCACACTATCGCTAAAAGAACTAATTACATTCATACCCAAATCAATAGTCTCTATAAGAATCCTTAACTTACAAGCCAATTCACTCAAAATATATGAATGCGTGGGATCAGAATCAACCAAAAAATAATAGAGTAGACTGTAAAGAAAAAGTACCAGCGATAACATCAGTCAGATCCTGATCCTCCGGCTCCCTAACAGCATAAACCTGAGTTAAACCTTTAGACTCAACCTGTGAAGCAATAGTATGAGCAAAAATTCGTGGCCCAACTGGTCTCCCATTACCTCTACCGTGACCATGACCTCTAGTAGATGCAGAAGCAGGTGCCAAACTATGAGTCTGTGAAACCTCTACTCTATTTGGGCAATCCCTCAAAAAATGTTCTTTCAAACCACACTTAAAACAACCACCTGTCAACTTACGAAACTCACAAGAATTCCTACACTTACAATGTGCACAAAACAACCATCCAAAACCACCCAACGAACTACCAATACTAACCACAACACTACTATGCTCCCTAGACTGACTCGATCGAGACCCATGTCTCGTAACCCTACCGAAACTCTAACTATCACGCCCTCTCTTAAGCGGTCGACCTGATGTGCCATATAAAGTGCTCTTACCAGATTCAGTAACCACAGAATGAGGCGGTTCAACCAAAGTCTCCTCAACTGCTTTGGCTTTCTCAACCAACTTGTCAAACACCTATGCATTTAAAGCTACTAAATAAACCCAAATCTTGCAATTAAGACCAAAATAGAACCTTTTACAACGGTCCCTCTAAAAATGAACCATTTTAGGAGTGTACTGAGAGAAAAATTTTTGGTGGAATAGTCATATGTGGTTTGGGTTTTTCTCTTTATTTTGGGGTTTTTATGCATGCATGCTCATATCATTGATTGGATTTGGATACTTATTTTGAAATTGGACAATGCATGTTACTCAAATTAGGTTAAAGTCATCATATTTTTCAGCTAAAAAATTCATACTTGAATTTTTGAAAAGTAAATTATAAGTTAAATATGTTTCCAAAATTAATAAGAACTTTTGTTTAATTGGATCTTATTTTAAACTTGGTAATATTAATGTTTTTATAAAATAATAGCCACTAAATTTTTTTGAAAATAAGCAAACATTTTAATAATAAATTTCTGAAGCTTTGATCGTTTCTACTTGGCCATTTCGGTGGTCAATGTGACCTTTAAAATCTGGTCGTAACGTCTAGACCGGGTTTGAGGTGTTACAGTGCTCGTCCAATGACCTTGTCATAAGTTTGTTACCGTCATATGACATCCTTAATCTTTGTGGGATAAATTTATTCTCTCAATATGATCCTAATTTATCTCATGGAAACCATTACATCTTCATTCATTTAAAATTCAATTACTATAAAAAAGTAAACAAGTCATTCATCACAAAGATGAATGACCCGTTGCCACGTTTAATTTTCATCTACCATGTAATACCAATGAGAGGATATACGAATTCCACTATTGTGAATGGCGTTTCATACTGAAGAAGTTGTATACCCATTACACCAGCTTTTGGTTCCTTATCTATTTGAACTCAGGCTTTTACTTACATTAAAATGTACGAATCACGTATACATAGTCTGTCATCCACTTAAGATTAAGGTATGCCACACTTTGAATGTCGAAGGTGAATAAATTGATAAAAGGATTCAAGGTCTATTCTTCTTGGGTCCAGTCTGACGTACTATCAATCCAGTTAGTCACATCTATTGGATATAGTGCCCTAAGTGTCGTATTTTCGTCTAAGTACACTTGTAATTTTTTGAAAAAATTGTTTAACAAAACTATTCGTGAATTACATTAATACTTTGTATACTATATTCAAATGGTTTTTGCATGTAAAGCAAAATGGAAGTAAATGTTTCTCATTGGTTGTCTAATATTTAACTAATACTAAGCGATATTACGTAGTCAAATCATAATACAAGAAGACAACTTGTATTAGTAGACGAACCTAAACATGTCCTTAGTCTAATAAAAAATGAGCAAACCGATTGAAAGAATAATATTTCATCTATCAATTCCAATTGAGGAGATGCCTTATCTTAGGCATCGGAGCAGATGACTCCTAAAAGATAGAGACATAAATGTGATTGACTGGACTGATAGAACATTGGACTAGACCCAAGCAAAATAGATCTTGAATTTTTTATGGATTTATTCACTTATGACGTTCATAGTGTGGCATACTTAAATCCTGAGTGGATGGCAGACTATGTATGCATGACTCGTACACTTTGATTTAAGTAAAAGTCTGAGTTCAAAAAGATAAGGAACTGATAGTTGGTGCGTTGGGTGTACAACTTTTGCAATATATAGTGTCATTCACAATAGTGAAATTCATAGCCCAAAACATGGGTAAATGATATCCTCTCATTGGCATTACATGGTTGATGAAAAGTAAACGTGGCCACGGGTCGTTCGTCTTTGTGATGGATGACTTGATCACTATTTGACATTGATTGACTTTTCATTAAAGAAGATATAATGGTTACCATAAGATAAAATAGGATCATATTGGGAGATCGAATAGTATCCCAAAGATATCAAGGATATCCTAACAAGGTAACACACTTATGATAAGGTTATTGGACGAGTATTGAGCAGTTGCTTTCATAATGGTATATCGTTAGGGAGAGCTCAGTCACGTACTATAGTGGAATAACTTTGTGACTAAATGAGTTTATAATTCATAGGATAAAATCTAGAACTTAATTATAAATTTTTTGAACCCTAATTACATATGTTTGATTATTCTGTTCCCTCCGCTAGCTCATTGAAACCATTAATGAATTGTGAGTTTGAATAGAAATGAACAGAATGAATAGGAAAAGAGAAATGAAAAACATTCAAGAATGATTTTGGTTTTTTTCAAAATGAAAAATGAAATCATTTAGAAATGAATGTAGGTTCCAAAAATGGATATGGAAATGATCCATTTACAATTCTATATGGATTGCTTAAAAATGATCAGAAGAATGAGTTTATGTTTTTTTTAGCTATTTTGAAGCCTGAAAATGAAAATAAACCATTTGGTCATAGTGAACATGTTGATTTATGAAATATTGAATAGATTTTCTTGATATTTTACTTGGGGTAAAATCATCAAAAGTTTACTAGGGGTAAATAGGGATGAGAAAATTGTTTAATATAGAATATTAAAGTTTATTTTGGGAAATAGAAAAACTGAATCGGGTTGGATCACATTACAAAGTATTGGGTCAAAAAGCCCAGGAAGTACTCGTGATTGGATCCGATGTGAGAGAGGCCCAAATCCCCATCATAATACCTATGAGGGGAAGCACACCCTATTAGCCCCTCTCCCTACCAGTTTCTATTAAAGAAGAGAGAATTTTCATTTTCACCCCAAATAAAAGAGAGAAAAGTTTTTCTAGTTCTATGTTTCGACTCAAATGGTTCGAGCCCACACTCAAAGTAGTTCGTGATACAAGAATAGCATAAAAGATCATTTGGTTGAAAGCTAGGAAGAACGAACGTCTGGTAAGCCGAAAACATATGTTTGAATTCGGTCAGGGTTTATTGCTATAAATATCACAAACCGAGTCAGTTTTCAAAACTATAATTTTTCGCTGTGCAAGAAAATTATTTTCAAACCAAATTTTTCCAACAATTGATATCAGAGCCAAGTTGTGATATGTTTATAGTGTAAATCGATACTGAATCTCTCTCTTCATCTTGTTTTATTAATATTTGAAAAGATTTGGTATTCTTGTGATTAGTCACATGTTTAGGGGAATGTATGTGAAAGAATGTGATATTATATATATTTGTGATATAATTATTATTTTCTTGCGAAGGTTGTGGTTCTTAGGAAATAGGTTGTGGACTATCATCTCTACGTAGGATTATTTTTTGATACAGAATTTGTGAGCCAGAAACGGGCATAGGACATAAATGTAATTTTTCTAGAAATGAGTCCATAACGAAAAGAAGATGAAGCGATAATGGTTGGAGATAGAAGGAATGGCTTGTGGTGAAAAACTATGTAACTTTTAGTTTTTCATTTATTTTGTAGAAATAGAACCATGAAAATATTGGCTGACAATTTTATTTAATTACCCATCATATTATTTATTTGTTTAGTAATTGTTAATAATATAATTATGATATATATGTATGAGATGATCCACAGTTGACCAATTAAGATAAGAAGTGTGGTAAAGATAAGGTGCATGTCTAGGATTGGTCCTGGCAAGGAAAGGTTTGGTTTTTAAGCGATCGAATACGAATCACCTCCCTTTCTTGAACCTACCTGTGCATGGTTCACATTCACTTCTTAATATTTTTCTTTAAAAGAAAAACTGTGGAGAATCAAAATTATTGATTTTTATATATGTGAATATTATAAAATTTCCATAGCATGTCATGCATATATGAGATAAGCATGCCACATAGATTAGGGAAGAATGCCACATGTACTTTTCATGCATATATTGATCATTCACGATTGAAACTGGAAATTAAAAAACTTACATATTTTTAAAATATTGAGTCGGAGAAGGTCCCTAGACAAGACCTACAGTCTCCATCAATGGTCTCTTATGATGGCATGAAATGGACTTGCCCTAAGGTAGACGTTGTCATGTAGATTTCACTGAGGAGACTTCCTAAAAGTAAGTAAAAGTTTCTTATGATCATATGATAGTTGGACCAGCCTTTGTGGTAGGCATTATCATGCGATACAGTAAGAAATTATGTTTTCAAAAAGGAAAACTAGTCATAGCATGCTACTTGGTGAGATTGTCCCAAGATGACTCATTTGTGGTGCATGATGTGATAGGTATTGAGTCGATGGTTATACACACAAGATCATCTAGTTAAGTAACTCCCCAAGGAGCTATGCTTATGTTAGAATAATGGCCAAATGCTACATGATTATTAGGACGTGTGAATGCCTATGGAATTAGGTTCATGTACTAATTGGATGGAAATCCATGTTCTTACTAGTTGATCATGATCTCTGATGTCCACGGAACTAACTAAAAATTTAACTAAGGCAAGTACACCTATCAATTAATAGTATAACTACGGTGAGCAAAGATATTGTTCCCACGAAGAATAAAGGTACTAGCAATTACCATCTTTTTATTATTTAACCGAATAATTTGGGTGATTGATTAAAAAATAAAGTTAACTAAATTGATTAACTAAGGAATACGACAAAGAACAAACCATGAAAATAATCAAGTAACAACCAAGAAGCAAAACGATACTCAAGAAAGAATTCACCTTGATTTTATCTATCACTATCAATCTAAATTACATAATTTCCTTACTTAGTAACTTGATTCGTAGAAATCCCTAAATTATGCAAATATCTCTTTCGAGCACAAGAGTAACTGACTCTATGTTGATTAATTGAAATTTCTTTCTAATTAAAGCCCTTTTTATCGATTTAACTCATGCAATGGATTCCCCTATTAGATTTGAATTTAATATGGATTCCCCTATTTTTAGGACTACATGCAACTCCACTCAACTATGCAATATCTACTCTTAAATAGGGTCTATTCAATCACCGAGTTAAGCACATCAAAAATGGATTAATAATCTAGAAATATCAAACCAAGAATTAACCACACATAATTGAGAACAAGAAACTAAATATTTAATGCCTAAAATGAAAATCAAATGATATAATCCATCATAGGGTTCATCTCCGTTAGGTATTTAGAAAATTAGTTCATACTTGAAAATAGAAACATCCAAGAGACAGTATAACCAAAAGAAATAAAGAAACACATGATAATCTCTGAACAAATCAACTGGGAATATTCAATCTTGGTGGAAGTCAGCTTCAAAATCAGCTTCAATGGTGTTTTTCGAGTTGTTCTCTAGAATATTCTCTGCCGGCTCTTTCCTATCTTTTTATTTTTATCATACATATGTCTTAGAATGCCTTAAAACCTAAAAATCATGATTTTTTATAGTTCGATGCGTAATTTTGTGAAATCGACATGGCCTACCACATGCCCATGTGGGTCACACGACCGTGTTGTCTGGCCGTGTGGAATGGTTTCGCTCATGTGGCTCCTGTAGCTTGTTTCGACATTCCAATTTTCACTCTTTTTTCGCTCCTTTTGCTCCCATGTGCTTTATTAAGCATTAAAACATGAATTTGAATGATTAGTAACATAAAATTGAAAATTAACATTGGATAATAACCCAAAAATGCATTAAGAATGAGGTTAAAACATTTTACTTTTAGTATTTATCAAATATCCCCACACTTAAGCGTTTGCTTGTCTTTAGGAAAAATTCTTAACCCATATTCAAGTTAACTTCCTTTGATTTATTGTTTTCACCGATATTTCTTAAGATAATTTACAGATAATCATGCATTTAAATTTAAACTAAAATGACACTAAAGAAACAAGCAATCCAAGCAAAAACTTTTAAAGCACAGAAACATAGGCGTCTCCCCTATCTCAATAATTACCTGAAAGTCAAGTCAACAAGATTGAGCAGCCTCACTAAGATTCACTCAAAGCACTCAAAGTGTTTAGGTTCAAGTAATGTGCAATCAACAGTTGAACAATAAATATTATTACCATAGGCTTACTTGAAAATCAAACCTCCACCATTATGTAACAAGATGAAAAACTAATCAAGAGGTCTTTACAAGGTTGTAACGGGGCTTAGGTTAAGGGTACGAAAAAGGTCAGAAAAGTTGGTTACAATCAAGAGTCGAGTTAATAAGTTACCAAACCAAACTAGAAAAAAATAGTTGCTGAATTAAAATAATTTACATCAACAAGAAAAAAAGGCGGATGCGAGCTTTTATACAAATGATGAGACTCACAATTCAAGCAAAAAAAAATATTTTTATTTATTTATTTATTTTTCCTTTTTTCTAGAACAAAGAGAAAATTTAGCAATGCAAATGATAAAACATAATTAGGCACTAACCAAATTGAATTTCGACAATAAGAGAGTCAATAAAAAAAATGTTAGAACATTAAAGTTGTTTACGAGTTAACATGAACGGTTGTTAAGTAAAAAACATGTTAGGATCACTGGGATTTACTAAGGGATAATACAACAGGCAAGTTGTTTGAAGGTTGATCGAGTTAAATCCTCAATGCCTCTATTATCTCAGTATATCAAACAAAAATGTGGTCTCGACATGTACAACTGAAGTAAGTTCTAAAATAACAAATAAAGTTGACATGCTCACAACCAAAAATAAAATGAGCCCAAAATAAAATATATGCTCTATAGGCTCAAAAAATCACAAAAAAATTATGGTTTTGATGTCAAACTTGTAAATTTAAAAATTCAAGATAATTATTTAGTTCAGGGAGACAGCCTAAAATAATAATTTTTGAAAAAAGACTTATTGATCTATTGTAATTTGGTGTAGCATATTAAACCAGTTTTTGAACTTAAGGAGCCTGGGTACAAGCATTTCTGTTATATTTTAATTAAGTTTCTTTAGTTTTACTATATCTAATAAAATGTGCGAATTCAGTCTTTTATTGACCTTAAGGGCCGAATGAGGCCTAAGGGAGAGCTAATGTACTTTGTGAGAGTGTAGGAGACCATTAGAAGGCATTTTAGGCCGATACTGAATGCTATGTTGAAACACGGAGGCCGATGTCACAACATGGAGAGCATAATGGAGAAAGAACAAAATTACCTACGAAGTCGCGACATACTCCTGCAGACATCCCAAAGAGGGGCATATTGATTTCTATGTCGCAAAATAGGTTTTGGTGTGTCGTGACATTGACTCTAAGATGAAAATTAAACACGAAGTAAGGGCATTTTGGTCTGCACAATTGAACTTAAAGCTCAGAAATGTCAGTTGACCTAGGTTAAAGATAACGACCACTTGAAGGCTATAAGTAGGCTCTTTTGGCACATGTTATGGACACCTTTTCATTAATCTAGTTTCTTTATTTAGATTTATTTTGGTTTTCTTTCTTTCTTTGGTTTTTAGAGTTTAGTTTATTTGTTTGTTTTCTTCTTTCAAGAGATCTAAATTGTGGAATCATTCAAACTCTGTGGATTTGCACTTAATCTCAATACAATCAGGCTTTTTCGTTTACTCTATCTTGTCGACTTAATTAACATGCTTTCTCTTTACATAGATTATATATTGTTTACGAATGGCATGAGGAACTAATCCCTCTATAGGGGATTAGCCAGTGGGGGTATGATCTATTAACTGTTTGTAGGGTTACTCAACAGATCAACTATTTGGGAAAGGGAGAACGTGAAACAAACCCTAGGCTTGACAACCATAGAAAGTCATCAAGGTCGTAATTAACCCAAAATTAGTATTGCCCATCCGTGAACACCTTAACCCCAAACTAGTCTGGACTGTGAGGTCAGAAGATAAGTAGTTCTTGTTGACTCGTTATGTTAGTGGAAGATTGAAAGATCCTGCTATTGTAGTGACTAGTTGATTGAAGAGGAACTCGAAACGATAGTTAATGGATATTACCGAAGTGAGCTAATCACCCATAATGAGATTTGATTTATTCTTCCTTTTTAATCTCTTGAATTTTATTTTATGTTGTTTTATTTTTACTATTATTATAAAAACACCAAAAATCCTTTATTTTATATTCTTCATACTATAATTGAATCTAAAGTACTAATTAGATCTTTTAGTCAGTAAGTTAGAATTGATCTAGCAATCGCCTCTCTTGGGTACGATCCTCGGAGTACTCACCCACTTCGTTGTAAAACTATATTACAACTAGACCCGTATACCTACGGATACGCCTCTGTAACATTCTAAAATTTGAGTATCATCTTGTTATTTGTGTTAGTTCAAGTATGATTTTTATTGTGTGCTTGGTATAGTTTTGTGAAGGCTTGGAATTATTAGCTAAGCTAGAATAATTTTTAGTATTGAAAATTTAGTGAAGTGGAATAGGTGATCCTGACACTTAAGTTAATTTAAGTGTCTAAATCTAGCACATGAGGAGTTAATGGCAAGGTGGTTATGGCGCATGAAGGGTTGCTTGAGGGAAGTGGTTCGAGTAGCATGGAATACATTTTGAAGACTTTATTTTTATGCACCCTTACATTAAGTGTCGGTCAAGCTATACATATGGTAAGTTGGACTTTAAATTTTATGGCAAGTTGAATAATAGATTAGGAAAGCTTGTATTTTGGGATAAGAATCTTATGGATTAAGGAAGGATAGGGGACAAAAGGCTTGAATGTTGGAGAGTTGTTTTGAAACTCTTCTATGGCCATTAGTCCATGTATGTGGACTGACATATTGGTCTAGGGGAGGGTTGACCGATTTTGTTGAAGGCTTGGTAGGTTGGTAGCTAGTTGGTAAAAATTTCCTTAGCATTTGAGCATTATTTTCTTTTCTCTCCACAAACACTCTCTCTAGCTAAATGTGTTCTTGGCAAAAAGGTGAATTTTTGTTTTAGTTTTGGCTTTCATTCTTTGTTTTGTGTCATAACCAAAAACCCTTTAAGTTTTGCAAATTTCTCCCTATGTACCAAAGTGAACCAAAAGCCGAATGTCCATAGTTGTTTGCCGAATTTTCTCTTAGGCATTTGGCCGAATCTTCATTTGAGCCTCTCTCATATTCTATTTTCTTTGTAGCCGAAAACCAACCCTCTCCCCTTTATCTTTTTCTTCTTCTTTAGTGGTTGGCCGGATCTTCCTTCTCCCCAATTCTCTTTCCTTTCTTCCACTTCTGTTCAAAGCTGAAAGCATCCCTCTCCCATTCTATTTTCTTCTTCCATTCTCTTCTTTCTTCTATTGCCGAATCCTCCTTCTCCTATTTTCATTTTTTCTTTTTCTTCCTCTTTTCCACTCTAGCCGAATCTTCTTTCTTTCTTTTGTTTTCTCTTGGCCGAATATCAACAAGGGTGGATTTTCTTTGAGTTCTTCTTTAAGTGGTTTTGAAGATAGGTAAGTGTTTTGGCCGAATTTCCTTATTCCTTTTCTTTTATCTCTATCGTTTCTCATGAGGGCAAAGGCTGAATTTTTGGGCATTTGTTAGTAAGGTTCTAACTATTCATAGAAACCAAATTCTTTCAGGCTCTTTGGGACTTTGGAAGCAATCGATCTAAGCCTCAATTCTCTGACAATTGATTTTGGTAAGTCAAAGGTAAGCATTTTGTTAGTTATACGTTATTTCACCCACATTTGATATTACGGGATCATCGCCAGTGATTTGGTATCACACGTGGGTTGGCCCCACAGATGGATTATTCGTGACTTTGGGTCACCAGTGGTTTGGCACCACATTATTGGATATCGTGACTTTGGGTCACCAGTGGTTTGGCACCACCAGTGGTTTGGTACCACACGGGGTAGAAAAGGTGTTATGGATGGCTAGGTTGGGTGCATTATTTACATTACTTGGTTATGAATTGTGTAAGTATGTTGCATTAATCGGGGGAAGGATTTATGCACTGAGTCTTGGTGACTCACCTTCTCCCTTATCTTTTCAGGTGATTCGTAGATCGCGGATGAGGAGCCGGATGAACTCGAGGAGGCCATGCAATAAAAATTGGGTTTTACATGAACTTCAATTTGGGTACTTTATTTTATTTTATTTTAATTTGGTTTTTGTCTTTATTTGAAATTGTAATAAGGCCTCTTTAATTATGGTTTTTGGATTATTTATATGCTTTAGACTTGTTTTAAACATGGCTAAATAAATATCATGGTTGATTTAATAATTGAGCCCAAAGTTTTCTAAACTATAAAAATGCAATGGTTTTCAAATCTTACCATCTGTAATATAAATCGCTCGATAGTAAAATTTTAATTTAAGTGTTTTCGACAACTTAAATGATTTCCAAATTGAAGTTTCTACACTCAAATGCAAACGGTTTTCAAAGTAATAATTTGGGTTTTTCTTAAAATGACATAAATGTTTTCTAACCTATGGATTGATAACTAAGTTTTAAAAGTTTTATTTACGAATTTCAAAGTAAATTATCGCTTTTAACTTGTTATACACTATTTTCTACAAATATAGAACAACAAAGAGTTTATCACTAAAATTTAATCGGTAACTAAATTTTCTCCAAAACGTTTTCCTCTGTGGCATGCCAGATTCAGTCATGGCGTATTGACCAGGTTTGTGGTGTTACAAATTGGTATCAGAGCCAAGTTCAAAGGCTCGGCTGTGGGCTCGAGGCCCAAAATGTTTTAAAATATGGTCTTAAAATGTTTTGTTTGATTTGAAAGGCATGGCACCGAGTCTCCGGCACTAATCCACCCAGGTAAGTACCTCTAGCCTTTGGTTGTGATTTTTGGATGTTATAAACTTTGAATGATTAGTAATAGTGGACTACCTTAGAGACTAAAATTAATAGGACTCTAAGGACTCGCGAAAACAAAACTCTTTAATAAGAATTATTCATAAAACTATGCTTTAAAGATAATGGAATAATGATTAATACATAAAACTTTTAAATCAGATAAGTCGAGACTTTAGACATGAGCACTCGAGGTTGGGGTCGTATTATGCGTGGACGCGGTCGAGGTAGGATAGCTGTGTCTGAGCCAGTGAGGTCTGGTCAAGAATCGAAAATGAGGTACCACCACCCCCACCACCAGCGGTTGGAGTTGAGCATCAGGATCAAAAGGGGGACGACGCAGTGTCTCAAGCAATGCTGCAAGTTCTTGAGAGAGTGGCTGGAGTAGGTGGAGGCGCGGGAGCTCAGAAATCTGTACCTGAACGACTCTGAGCCAATGGAGCTGAGGTATTTCGAGGTGTTTCTGGTGTGGTTCCCAGTACAGTCGAATATTGGTTAGAGGCGACGGAGCGAATCATGGATGACTTGGATCTGAATGCTGAGGAAAAGCTGAAAGGGATAGTGTCGCTTCTTTGGGATGAGTCATATCAGTGGTGGCTCACGGTGCAGAATAGTGCTGCAGCAGAGAGATCTCACTTGGACTATTTTAAGGCAGCGTATCAGAAGAAATATGTTGGGTCTAGCTACATTGATGCGCAGCGTAAGGCATTTCTGAGTTTGGTTCAGGGGAGTAAGTCCGTATCAGAATATGAGGCAGGATTTTTAAGATTGAGCAGGTATGCCAGAGGTATCGTGGCTTCGGAGCACGAGCGATGTGTCCGATTCGAAGATGGTTTGAGGGACGAGCTGAGATTACTGATTACTCCATATCAGGAGCGAGAGTTTGTTGCGCTAGTTGAAAAGACTAAGATAGCTGAAGGGATTAAGGAATCTGTAAGGCAGAGTCATGACAGGAATAGACATAAGAGAGGTTTTGGATCATCCGGGTCACCTGGTAATTCTCAGAAGAGGGCTAGGCAGAATGGGCCAAATCAATCTGGGAGGCCTGTTACTACTAATCAGGGACTAGCACAGTGAAACCGATGTGGGAAATATCATTGGGGTGAATGTTGGGCTGGTGGAAAGGGATGTTTTGAGTGTGGTTCAGCTGGATCATCGTGTGAGGGATTGTCCACGTAAGCTAGCCAGGAATCAGTTTGAGGGTCAAGGTCGTGCTCAGTTTAGAAAGGAGGGACCATCACCGCAAAGAGGTCGTGGTAATAGTAGAGGAGGAAATGGTTCTGGTCGAGGTCGCGGAGCATCGGGCAGAGGTGCAGGCAACACCGAGGCAAGACAGCCTGGGTTAGTATATACAGCAAGGCGTCGAGAGGAGGGCGACGCACCGGACGTCATCACCGGTACGTTTTTAATCTTTGGTTTACCATATACTACTTTGATAGATGTGGGTTCGACACATTCGTATGTTGCTAGTAACATAGTAGAGACCATGAACCTAGACTTTGAAATTACTTCTAGGGAGATGACAAGATTTAGCCCTCAGGTCACTCTGTAGAAGTGAATAAGCTGTATAGGGATGTACCCCTAGAACTCCAAGGGGTAGTGTTTGTAGCTGATCTGATGGAACTACCATTTAGGGAGTTCAATCTGATTCTTGGGATGGACTAGTTGGTCAAGTACCAGGCGAGTTTGGAGTTTGGATTACGCTGCTAAGCACATGGTGTTGAAGACAGCTGAGGGTAAAGAGGTGGTTATGATAGGTAATAGAAGAGATTATCTATCCAATGTGGTATCTGCGTTGAAAGCTGAGAAGATGGTCAGGAAGGGCTGTGAGGCATTTATGGTTCATGTGTGTGCGTTGGAGGCTAAGGAGTCTATTGTAGGGAATGTCCGAACAGTAAAGGAATATGCTGATGTATTTCCAAAAGAACTTCCGGGACTGCCTCCGGATCGTGAAGTTGAATTTGGTATAGATCTGTTACCCGAAATTGTGCCAGTGTCTATTGCTCCGTATAGGATGGCGCCGAAGGAATTAGTGGAATTAAAGGCTCAGATTCAGGAGTTGTTGGATCGAGGTTTTATCCGACCAAGTGTTTCCCCTTGGGGAGCACCGATACTCTTTGTCAAGAAGAAGGATGGTACGATGCGGATGTGTATAGACTACCGCCAGTTGAATAAGCTGACGATAAAAAACAAGTATCCATTGCCAAGGATGGATGACTTGTTTGATCAGCTTAAAGGGGCAGTGGTTTTCTCCAAGATTGATTTAAGGTCTGGATATCATCAGCTAAAGGTGAAAGAGGCTAATATCCATAAGACGGTATTTCGCACTCGGTATGGGCACTACGAGTTTCTGGTAATGCCTTTTGGATTGACTAGCGCGCCGGCAGGATTCATGGACTTGATGAATCGGGTATTTCAGCAGTTTTTGGATCAGTTTGTCATAGTATTTATAGACGATATCTTGGTATACTCAAAGTCAGAGGAGGAGCATGAGGCGCATTTGCGAGTAGTGTTGCAGATTCTGAGGGAAAAGCAGCTTTATGCCAAATTTAGTAAGTGCAAGTTCTAGCTTAGGGAGGTGATTTTCTTGGGTCACGTAGTATCAGCTGAGGGGATTAGAGTGGATCCTCGAAAGATTAAGGCAGTGTTAGATTGGAAGCCGCCTAAGTCAGTGGCTGAGATTCAGAGTTTTCTAGGTCTGGCAGGGTATTACTAAAGATTTGTAGAGGGATTTTCTTTGATCGCAGCACCAATGACCAAGTTATTGAGGAAAGGAGTTCCATTTGTGTGGACCGAGAAGCGAGAAGGAAGTTTTGACAAGTTAAAGAAGATTCTAATCAAGCTCGATTATGATTGACCTAAGGCGTGCAAGGAATTCACGGTTCTTGTGATGCATCACATCTTGGCTTGGGATGTGTCGATCTGAGGAAGGAAAGGTAGTGGCTTATGCATCTCGACAGTTGAGACCACATGAGGTTAACTATCCGACGCATGACTTGGAATTAGCTGTAGTGGTTTTCACCTTGAAGATTTGGAGACACTATTTGTACGGAGAGAAATCGATAGTCTATACTGATCACAAGAGTCTAAAGTATCTTTTGACTCAGAAGGATTTGAATTTGAGGTAGCGCAGATGGATTGAGTTGTTGAAGGACTACAACTGTTCGATTGAGTATCATCCGGGCAAGGCTAACGTGGTGGCAGACGCGTTGAACCGTAAGGTTGTATCAGACTTAAGAGCAATGTTTGCCCATCTTAGCTTGTATGACAATAGGAGTCTATTAACAGAACTGCAACTTAAGCCGAATTGGTTAGAACAGATTAAGGAGAAACAGTTAGTGGATGAGGGTTTGAATGCTCGGAGGTTGCAAGTTCAGGATGGTAATTTAGAGGGTTATAGTTTGTCCAGTGATGGAGTATTATGTTTTCAAGGGAGAGCTTGTATCTTAGAAGGATGTCGAGTTGAGGCGAAAATTCTTCGGACGCACATAACACGGCCCATACGCTATGCATCCTGGAGGTAGCAAGATGTATCGAGATTTAAGAGAGCAGTTTTGGTGGCCAGGTGTGCAAGCGAAAAGGTAATCGAGTTTGTGGGTAAATGTCTAACGTGTCAGCAAGTCAAAGCTTAGCATCAGTTACCGTCTGGGTTACTTTAGCCGATGAAGATTCCACAGTGGAAGTGGGAAAGAATCACTATGGACTTTGTCAGTGGATTACCCCTTACACCTAGTAAGAAGGACTCAGTTTGGGTGATTGTGGATCGTCTGACTAAGTCAGCTCATTTCATTTCGGTAAGGGTGGATTACTCGCTTCAGAAGTTAGCTAAGTTTTATGTGGCGGAGATAGTAAGGTTGCATGTTGTACCGGTGTTGATCATCTTGGACGAGATCCTATATTTACGTCGAGGTTTTGAGAGCGTTACATCAAGCTCTGGTGCACGCTGTTGGATTTCAAGATCGGCATTTCATCCACAGTCTGACGGGCAGTCGGAAAGGGTTATACAAATTTTAGAGGATATGTTGAGAGGTTGTGTTTTGGACTTCAGAGGCAGCTGGGAAGAGTTTTTACCATTAGCTGAGTTCGCATACAACAATAGTTATCAGGAAAGCATTAAAATGGCACCATATGAGGCATTGTATGGTAGGAGGTGTCGCACACCTACATGCTGGACAGAGTTGGGTGAGCGTCAGATGTTAGGACCAGAGTTGGTTGCAGAGACTGAGGATAAGGTTAAATTGATTCAGGCTCGTCTGAAGGAAGCTTCGGATAGGCAGAAGTCGTATGCCGATCTCAAGCGAAAGGATATAGAGTTTTCTGTGGGTTTTGAAGGTCTCGCCATGGAAGAAAGTGTTAAGATTTGGGAAAAAAGGCAAGTTGAGTCTAAGGTTTATTGGGCCGTATAAGGTGTTGAGACGAGTGGGACCAAGTAGCCTATCACTCGAGTTGCCGCCAGAAGTGAGTCGATATACGATGTGTTCCATGTCTCCATGCTTAGACGCTATCATTCGATCCATCACATGTCGTGGCGATGGAGGAAATAGAAGTGAGTTTAGATTTGACGATGGAAGAGGAAACAGTCTGATTCTAGATCGAGATGTGAAAGTGTTCTTGCAGAAGTCGGTTCCATTAGTGAAGGTACTATGGCGAAATCATGGCATGGAAGAAGCTACGTGGGAACCGGAGGATGTGATGAGACAACAGTACCCTCAACTCTTTTGATCAGGTAATTTCGAGGACGAAATTATTTTAAGGGGGTAGAATTGTAACATTCTAAAATTTGAGTATCATCTTGTTATTTGTGTTAGTTCAAGTACGATTTTTATTGTGTGCTTGGTATAGTTTTGTGAAGGCTTGGAATTATTAGCTAAGCTAGAACAATTTTTAGTATTGAAAATTTAGTGAAGTGGAATAGGTGATCCTGACACTTAAGTTAATTTAAGTGTCTAAATCTAGCACATGAGGAGTTAATGGCAAGGTGGTTATGGCGCATGAAGGGTTGCTTGAGGGAAGTGGTTCGAGTAGCATGGAATACATTTTGAAGACTTTATTTTATGCATCCTTACATTAAGTGTCGGTCAAGCTATACATATGGTAAGTTGGACTTTAAATTTTATGGCAAGTTGAATAATAGATTAGGAAAGCTTGTATTTTGGGATAAGAATCTTATGGATTAAGGAAGGATAGGGGGACAAAAGGCTTGAATGTTGGAGAGTTATTTTGGAAACTTTTCTATGGCCATTAGTCCATATATGTGGACGGCATATTGGTCTAGGGGAGGGTTGACCGATTTTGTTGAAGGCTTGGTAGGTTGGTAGCTAGTTGGTAAAAATTTCCTTAGCATTTGAGCATTATTTTCTTTTCTCTCCACAAACACTCTCTAGTGAATGTGTTCTTGGCAAAATGTGAATTTTTGTTTTAGTTTTGGCTTTCATTCTTTGTTTTGTGTCATAACCAAAAACCTTTTGAGTTTTGCAAATTTCTCCCTAGTGCACCAAAGTGAACCAAAAGCCGAATGTCCATAGTTGTTTGCCGAATTTTCTCTTAGGCATTTGGCCGAATCTTCATTTGAGCCTCCCTCATATTCTATTTTATTTGTAGCCGAAAACCAACCCTCTCCCCTTCATCTTTTTCTTCTTCTTTAGTGGTTGGCCGAATCTTCCTTCTCCCCAATTCTCTTTTCTTTCTTCCACTTCTGTTCAAAATCGAAAGCATCCCTCTCCCATTCTATTTTCTTCTTCCATTCTCTTCTTTCTTCTATTGTCGAATCCTCCTTCTCCTATTTTCATTTTTTCTTTGTCTTCCTCTTTTCCACTTTAGCCGAATCTTCTTTCTTTCTTTTGTTTTCTCTTGGCCGAATATCAACAAGGGTGGATTCTCTTTAGGTTCTTCTTTAAGTGGTTTTGAAGATAGGTAAGTGTTTTGGCCGAATTTCCTTATTCCTTTTCTTTTCTTTCTATCGTTTCTCATGAGGGCAAAGGTAGAATTTTGGGCATTTGTTAGTAAGGTTCTAACTATTCATAGGAACCAAATTCTTTCGTGCTCTTGGGACTTTGGAAGCAATCGATCTAAGCCTCAATTCTGTGACAATTGATTTTGGTAAGTCAAGGGTAAGGATTTTGTTAGTTATACGTTATTTCACCCTTTGGGATTTAGTGGTATGGATGAATGGTCTATGTTTTTAATCTAAGTATTGACCGAATGTAGGACAAGAAGATCTAGTGCGGTAGATCGGGTCTTCGGGATTTAGTGATTTCGCTAAGTGACAGGTGTGTAACTTACACACTTTATAACTCGATAATATATTAATAACTTGATCATGTTTTAAAGCCGAAAACTATGAAAATCTCGATATGATACCATAAGGGTATGAGTAAGGAATCGGGTAAGTCCGTTTCGATATGACTTTTGCAATATGATGCATGATGATACGATTTATGATATATTTTCTATGTGATTCCTAATAAAGCATAATGGCATGATCTGTATAAATGTTGCATTGTGATGGGTGATATGAGAGGAGGGGGAAGGATTTGATATCCGTGTCTTTGGGACACCAGAGGTTTGGCACCTCCAGTGGTTTGGTACCACAAGATTATTTCGTGTCTTTGGGACACCAGAGGTTTGGCACCTCATAGCGACTCGTCCCAGTGGCTTAGCACCACAGTGGGTTGGCCCCACATTTGATATTACTGGGATCATCGCCAAGAATTTGGTATCACACGTGGGTTGGCCCCAGATGGATTATTTGTGACTTTGGGTCACCGGTGGTTTGGCACCACATTATTGGATATCGTGACTTTGGGTCACGGTGGTTTGGCACCACCAGTGGTTTGGTACCACACGGGGTAGAAAAGGAGTTATGGATGGCTAGGTTGGGTGCATTATTTACATTATTTGGTTATGAATTGTGTAAGTATGTTGCATTAATCGAGGGAAGGATTTATGCACTGAGTCTTGGTGACTCACATTCTCCCTTATCTTTTCAGGTGATTCGTAGATAGCGGATGAGGAGCCGGATGAACTCGAGGAGGCCATGCAATAAAAATTGGGTTTTACATGAACTTCGATTTGGGTACTTTATTTTATTTTAATTTGGTTTTCATCTTAATTTGAAATTGTAATAAGGCCTCTTTAATTATGGTTTTTGGATTATTTATATGCTTTAGACTTGTTTTAAACATGGCTAAATAAACATCATGGTTGATTTAATAATTGAGCCCAAAGTTTTCTAAACTATAAAAACGCAATGGTTTTCGAAATCTTACCATTAGGTAATATAAATCGTTCGATAGTAAAATTTTAATTTAAGTGTTTTCGACAACTTAAATGATTTCCAAATTGAAGTTTCTACACTCGAATGCAAACGGTTTTCAAAGTAATAATTCGGGTTTTTCTTAAAATGACATAAATGTTTTCTAACCTATGGATTGACAACTAAGTTTTAAAAGTTTTATTTATTGAATTTCAAAGTAAATTATCAGTTTTTAACTTGTTATACACCTATTTTCTACAAATATAGAACAACAAAGAGTTTAT
Organism: Gossypium rotundifolium; assembly: GCA_025506655.1. Taxonomy (NCBI): domain Eukaryota; kingdom Viridiplantae; phylum Streptophyta; class Magnoliopsida; order Malvales; family Malvaceae; genus Gossypium; species Gossypium rotundifolium. The sequence goes on along the minus strand of CP106727.1, from coordinate 152,401,246 downwards.
CACTAAAATTTACTCGGTAACTAAATTTTCTCCAAAATGTTTTCCTCTGTGGCATGCCAGATTCAGTCATGGCGTATTGGCCGGGTTTGGGGTGTTACAGCCTCGTAATTTTATATTTTATTGTAGTATTCACACTTTGGATGTTAGTACGTCTGGAGGAGGTCAAGTTGTTGGAACCGTTTTCGGGGAGGCAACGTCACTAGATCAATTTTAATTTTTGCACTTTAAAGGAATAAGTAAGAATTTTGTTGGATTTTATTCCATTTATTATTACTAATCTCCTCTTTCTGGGTTTAGTGTATGAATCGTAGTAGGGGCACATAGCAGCCATAAATCTAGAGAGAATAATTCAAAGACATCTCCAACCGCAATAGCAATAGCAAATGCAAGATCCACCACCAGCTGTCGATAATGTACCACATGAAAATCCACTATTTGACGACGTTGACAATAACACCCTAGGAAACCCACCAGCACCACTATAACATCCTAGAATTAGGTATTCTACATTATATGTGTTTTTGTGTGCTTGGCTTGTTCTGTTTGTTATTTAGATGTCTTTGGGGGTCCTGGGGAGGCTAGGGGTCAAGCTAGAGCCTTGGTAAAATTTTGCTTTTTGGGCACTTTAGGGGGGAGAGCTGGTTGAAGCAGGCCTTAAGATTATTTTCTTGTGTTTGTTGACACAAGATAGAGTGTGGTGTGATGGCAAGATAACACTACTTAAGGAGCAAGGAGGTGGCGTCACTTGTAGGAGCTGAAGGGGAGGAGTTCGAATCCCATAAGCCTCATTATGAAGCTTTACTTTTGGCACCAGGATGGGGAGAAGGTGGATTCAATAGGGACTCTTCAAGCTTGATGGTTGAAGGGGTCAAAGTGTTCAAATGGATGGACAAGAGTGCTTGAAGGAATTTGAATTGGTCAAACCAATTTGAATGAGTGTTGGGGAGTGAGAACATAGGAGGAAATCAAGGGATGTGGCCATGGGGGGAGGTGTTGGCCAAATGTGGGGAGCTTGAAGGGGGAGAATTTCGATTTGTGGCCAGGTTAGGTGAGGGTGCTAAAAGTTCAAGAGGTCTTAGGTATTGTTTTTCTTTGGAGCATTTTCGATCATTAAGGGTGTGTGCCAATTTTTGCAAGTCTTCTTGAATTTTTTCTCTCATTCGGTTTCTCCTATTTCTTATTGTGCTGAACTTGTCAGCTTCTTCTCTTCATCTCTTTTTCTCCTTTTACACTAGCAGAAAGTAGTGTGACCATTTGGGCATCCCTTTTGCTTCTTCTTTTCTTTTTCTTTTTCTACCTTTGTTTCTTTAGCCGAACCTCTCCCTCACCTTCTACTCACCATAACCGAAACCTTCCTACTTCATTTTCTCTATATCCTTCATTAAGCTAAAACCCCCTTTCTCTTTCACATTACTTCCATTCTCTTCATTCTTTTTCGTCTTCTTTGTCTCCTCCTGTGCTGAATCTTTTTGTGTGTGTCAATCGATTTCTCTGTTCAAGGTAAGGTTCTTTCTCTTATTTTCTTATGGACATTCTCTTCATTCCTTCTTTCCAAAGTGAAACTGAATCCATCCTTGTAACAATTAAACCCGTTTCTTCCATTCTGTGCCTCTTAGCTGAATATCAGGAAGCAAGGTGCTAGGAATCTTAGGTCGCAGGAAGTCTATGCAATCGGGATCTATTGGTTAAGGTAAAGGGAGACTCTTTTTCCATTTCTTTTCTTTCTCTCGGTTTTATGTGTCCATAGCCGAATGGCTATTTGGCTTGGTGTTTAGATTTTGGCTAAACCCTTTTCCTTTTCTTCTTCTCTCGTTTGGAACGTTTACTCTGGGAAACTCCATTAGCCGAATGTTCGTAGTCTAAAGCCTGAAGACCTTGTGATTGCCGAACCTTACCATACCATTTGGGTTCTAGAGGTAAAGAGATTCTCTTAATTTTGGGTTGTTTATTTCCCTTTACCCTTTTGTTGCCTTAACTACACGTTTTTCTTTAAGTACTGATCAAGACTCCTATCATGGATATGAGTGCTAGCCGACCCAATGAGGGTGCGTCTAAGGGGGCTGAGGAGAGCGAACCCGTGGTCTTTGCTCCTAAGTTTAAAAGACGTGCGGTGTTGATAGTTCAAAACTTTCCACCGGGGTATGGTAGAGAGCCGACGTCTGCTTGGGATAGGCAAATCGCTGTTATCCCTGCTAGTGAGAGCGTCGACGTAGAGAGTCTAGTTTTCGCATAATCAGATGTGTAACGCTCCCACTTTTCTTTATTTTGTATAAATAACTGTGATGGCTGAATGCTGAAACAACAGTGTGGACAGTCGAGATACCCTAGTGGGTAACGGTTGGAGATATAGGGTAAATGTTTCTTTGACACTACTTTCGAATAAATGTATGTATGATATATTTATCTGTTGTACATTGGAAGTATGTTAACATGCTGCATGGGCTTTGGGATATGATGTGAAAAAGGGGAAGTATGATTCAATGACTATCACAGTGGTTTGGTACCACAGTGGGTTGGCCCCACATGTTTTATCCAGTGACTATGTCTTAGTGGTTTGGTACCACAGTGGTTTGGTACCACAGTGGGTTGGCCCCACATATTATATTTCGTGACTCTGTCACAGTGATTTGGTATCACAGTGGTTTGGAACCACAGTGGCTTGGGGCCACAGGCGTTCGGCTGATTTAGGTGAAATAGAGGATTGAAACCTATGTGGGGATGGGTTGCATTGCATACATATTTTTCATATTCCATATTGTGAGGGATAAGGCCCAAGGTGCTATTGTGGGCTTAAAGCCGAATGTGTTATAAGGGGAAATATACACTGAGTCTTGGTGACTCACCCCTCTGCTTAAATGTGCAGGTAACCCCTAGTTGTGAATTTGGAGCCGAGGTGGGCTTGAGGTGGCCATGCATTATTTTCTCATAAATTTTCGTCTCTTAATTAGACTTATTTTTTTTAAATTTTGGGATTTTGCAATGTAATAATGCCTCCATAACTTTAATTTGGGTTTTTGCTTTAATATGGCTTTTACATACCGTATGAAATGTCAAATGAGGAGTTTTCTAAAATAAAACTATAAACAATCATATTTTTAAAGTGTTAACAAAAGAAGAAAAGCGAATAAGTGTTAAGCTAAAAACCCAAAAATTTTCCTTAAAACCTTAAACATTATTTGCAATGAAGTTGGTTGTCATATTTAGGAATTTTGAACAAAAAGTTTATTTTTTTAAAATTTTGATTTCGGCTTTTGTCAAACAAAACTACTTACAACTTTCAGTTCATTTTAAATGGTGTGGAAAAGTTGGTAATAAAATCTTCTAACATACTTTTCTTTAAGATTATCTTTGAGATAGAATCACTTTTAATGAATGAAAAGTTTATTTTTTCAAAATTTTGATTTTCCTTTACATTTCAAACTACCTTTCTGTATCTTTGTGTCTCAAGCTATGTTACATGAGGCAAAATTTTTGCGTTTGAGCCGTTATGCCCGAGGTATCGTTGCAACAGATTACGAGCGTTGTGTCTGATTTGAGAATGGTGCGAGGGACTAATTGTGAGTACTAATAGCTCATGATGGGAGAGAGAATTTTACATTTTAGTTGAGAAGGCTAAGATAATGAGAAGGTGAAGCGGTCTAAAAGCGTAATCGGAGCGAGGACAAAGGTAGGAATAAAAGGAATTTTGGGTCATCAGGGTCTACTGGGAGTTTCCAAAAGAGGCCTAGGGTTGATGGGTCGAGTTAAGTTGTGAAGCCTGTTGTTGTTGGTCGATCTTAGCAGTGTGCTTAATGTGGGAAATTCCATTCGAGGGAGTGTTGGATAGGTAATAGAGGATGTTTCAAGTGTGGATCTATGGATCATCGGATAAAGAAGCATCCACAAGAGTTAAGTTTAAGATGAGCGCGGTCGAAGAGGTCGTGGATATGCAGTTCGGAAGAGGGAGGCGAGAACCACTGAGAGGTCGTGGTCCGCTTAGAGGAAGAAACAGTTTTGGTCGAGGGCATGGAGCACTGGGCAGAAGTGCTGGGAATGCGGATGTGAGATAACCTAGGTTGGTTTATGCAACTAGACGCCGAGAGAAGGGTGATGCACCAGACGTGATAACCGATATGTTCCTTAATTTTGGTTTGCCCTTTACAGTACTGATAGATATTAGGTCGACATATTCGTATGTTGCTAGTACTGTGTCTGGAACTTTGAACATAGAATCTGAGATTGCTTCTAGAGAGATGACAGTGATTAGCCCTTTAGGACAATCTGTAGTGGTGAACAAACTTTTTAGGAGTGTGCCTTTAGAAGTTCAAGGGACTGTCTTCTCGGCTGACTTGATGGAATTGCCGTTCAGTGAGTTTGACTTAATTTTAGGCATGGACTGGCTAGTTAAGTACCGAGCAAATTTGGATTGTGTTGCTAAGCGCATGGTGTTGAAGACTCCTAAGGATAAAGAGGTGCTAGTGATAGGCGAAAGAAGGAATTACTTGTCCAATGTGGTGTCTACTCTAAAGGCTGGAAGGATGATATGAAAAGGGTGTGAAGCATTCTTAGTTTCCATCAATGCTTTGGAGGCCAAAGAATTGTCTGTAAAGGATGTTAGAATAGTGAAGGAGTTCATAGACGTTTTTCCAGAAGAGCTTCCAGGGTTACCTCCGGATCGCGAAGTAGAGTTTGGCATTGATATTCTTCTGGGAACAGCTCTGGTGTCCATTGCTTTGTATAGGATAGCGCTGAAGGAGATAGTGGAACTTAAATCCCAGATTCAGGAGTTGTTGGACCGTGGTTTTATCCGAAAAAGTGGGTCACCATGGAGAGCTACGATGTTATTAGTCAAGAAAATGGATGAGCCGATGCAGATGTGCATTAACTATAGACAGCTGAACAAGTTGACGATTAAGAACAAGTACCCGTTTCCAAGAATTGACGACCTGTTTGATCAGCTGTGAGGTGCTTCAGTTTTCTCAAAGATAGACTTGAGGTCAGGTTATCATCAGCTTAAGGTCAACAAGGCGGATATTCATAAGATATCTTTTTGAACTCGTTATGGTCACTACGAGTTCTTAGTGATGCCATTTGGGTTAATGAATGCACCAACTGCATTTATGGATATGATGAACTGAGTATTCCAACCCTATTTGGATCGATTTGTCATAGTGTTCATAGACAATATTTTGGTATATTCAAGGACAGAAGAGGAGCATGATTAGCATCTTGATTTATTCACAGATTTTGAGAGAGAAGCAACTGTATGCCAAATTCAGCAAGTGTGAATTTTGGTTGAGGAAAGTTGCTTTTCTGGGGTATGTTGTGTCTACTGAGAGGATTAGGGTTGATCCCCAAAAGATTGAAGTTGTTTTAGATTGGAAACCACCGAAGTCAGTGGAAGAAATTCGAAGTTTTCTGGGATTAGCAGGGCACTAGAGAAGGTTCGTTGAGGGAATCTCGTTGATAGCGGCACCTTTAACCAAATTGTTACGGAAAGGGGTACCATTTGTTTGGGTTGATAAATAATAGGAGAGCTTTGAGAAGTTGAAGAAGATTTTGATTGAGGCACCAGTGTTGATTGACTGAAATTTGAAAAAGAGTTCGTCGTTTATTGTGATGCATCACACACAGGGTTAGGATGTGTGTTGATGCAAGAGGGGAAAGTGGTAGCATATGCGTCTCGGCAATTGAGACCGCATGAAGTGAACTATCCCACTCATGATTTAGAGTTCGCTGCGGTAGTGTTCGCTTTGAAGATTTGGAGACACTACTTGTATGGAGAGAAGTTGATTATCTACACCGATCACAAGAGCCTGAAATATCTCCTTACCCAGAAGGAGTTGAATTTAAGGCAGCAGTGGTGGATTGAATTGTTGAAAGATTATGATTGCTCAATTGCATATCACCTAGGTAAAGCGAACGTAGTGGCAGATGCATTGAGCCGTAAGGTAATATCTGATTTGAGGGCAATGTTTGCTCATCTCAGTTTGTATGATGATGGAAGCTTGTTAGTTAAACTTCAAGTGAAGCTTTCATGGGTAAGTTAGATTAAGGAGAAGCAGTTGTCAGATGAATTGTTGAGTTCTAGATTTCAGCAAGTGGAAGGTGGTGAGACAGAAGATTTTAGTTTCAACAGTGATAGGGTATTGTGCTTTCGTTGAAAGGCTTGTATGCCGAGGGATTTCGAGTTAAGATAGAGGATTCTACAGGAAGCACATAGTAGTCCATACGCTATGCATCCCAGTAGGAGTAAGATGTATCGAGATTTGCGTGAACAATTTTGGTGGCTAGGTCTAAAGTAAGAAGTTACCGAGTTTGTGAGTAAGTGCTTGACATGTCAGTAGGTAAAGGCGGAACACCAGTTGCCTTTGGGTTGCTACAGCCATTGAAAATTCCACTTTAGAAGTGGGAGAGGATAACTATAGACTTTGTTAGTGGGCTACCCCTTACGCCTACTAAGTAAGATTCGGTGTGGGTGATTGTCCATCGGTTGACGAAGTCCGCTCACTTCATACTGGTTCGTGTTGATTACTCACTACAGAAGTTAGCCAAGTTGTATGTGGCAGAGATTATGAGGTTGCATGGGGTACCAGTGTCTATCATATCAGACAGAGACCCTAGATTTACGTCACGATTTTAGAAGGCATTACATCAAGCATTGGGTACAAGATTGGATTTCAGCACGGTGTTTCATACTAAGACTGATGGTCAGTCAGAGAGGGTCATTCAGATATTGGAAGATATGCTGAGGGGCTGTGTGATTGACTTCAGGGGTAGTTGGGAAGATTTTCTACCATTGGCAGAGTTTGCGTACAACAATAACTATCAATCCAGCGTTAAGATGTCACCTTATGAAGTGTTGCATGGTCGCAAGTCTTGTACTCCTACCTGCTGGACAGAGTTGGGTAAGCGACAGTTGTTGGGTCTGGAATTAGTTTCAGAAACAGAGGAAAAGGTCAAGTTGATTCGGACTTGGTTGAAGGAAGCTTCCGACAAGTAGAAATCGTATGCAGATTTGAAACGTAGGGAAATAGAATTTTCAGTGGGTGATCGGGTTTTTCTGAAGGTCTCACCTTGGAAGAAGGTCTTAAGGTTTGGACGAAAGGGGAAGTTGAGTCCTAGGTTCATCGGGCCTTATCGAGTATTGAAACGTGTGGGACCAATAGCTTATCGGCTGTAATTACCTCCAGAATTGGGGTAGATACATAATGTATTTCATGTCTCAATGTTAAGGCGCTATCACTCGGATCCATCTCATATAGTACCGGTAGAAGAAATTGAGGTAAGACTTGATTTATCTTTGGAGAAGAACCAGTTCAGATCTTAGATCGAGATGTTAAAGAATTGAGAAGTAAGACAGTTCCATTGGTTAAAGTTTTGTGACAGAATCATAGTTCAGAGGAAGCCATGTGGGAGCCAGAAGATGTGATGCGACAGCAATACCTCACCTCTTCTGATCAGGTAAATTTTGAGATCGAAATTTTTTTTAAGGGGGTAGAACTGAAACATCCTAGAATTAGGGATTCTGTATTGTATGTGTTTCTGTGTGCTTATCTTGTTCTGCTTGTTATTTAGATGCCTTTGGGGGTTTTGGGGAGGCTCGGGGTCAAGCCAGAGCCTTGGTAAAATTTTGCTTTTTGGGCACTTTAAGGGGGGAGAGCTGGTTGAAGTAGGCCTTAAGATTATTTTCTTCTATTGGTTGACACAAAATGGAGTGTGATGTGATGGCCAGATAATGCCACTTAAGGAGCAAGGGGGTGGCGTCACTTGTAGGAGCTGAAGGGGAGGAGTTCGAATCCTAAAAGCCTCATTATGAAGCTTTATTTTTGGCTCCAGAATGGGGAGAAGGTGGATTCGACAGGGACTCTTCAAGCTTGATGGTTGAAGGGGTCAAAGTGTTCAAATGGATGGACAAGAGTGCTTGAAGGAATTTGAATTGGTCAAACCAATTTGAATGAGTGTTAGGGAGTGAAAATGGGAGGAAATCAAGGGATGTGGCCATGGGGAGAGGTGTTGGCCGAATGTGGGGAGCTTGAAGGGGAGAATTTCGATTTGTAACTAGGTTAGGTGAGGGTGCCGAAAGTTCAAGAGGTCTTAGGCATTACTTTTCTTTGGAGCATTTTCGGTCATTAAGAGTGTGTGCCGATTTTTGCAAGTCTTCTTGAGTTTTTTTTCTTTTATTCGGTTTCCCCTATTTCTCATTGTGCCGAACTTGTCAACTTCTTCTCTTCATCTCTTTTGCTCCTTTGACACTAGCCGAAAGTAGTGTGACCATTTGGGCATCCCTTTTGCTTCTTCTTTTCGTTTTCTTTTTCTACCTTTGTTTCTTTAGCCGAACCTCTCTCTCACCTTCTACTCACCATAATCGAAACCTTCCTGCTTTATCTTTTCTACATCCTTCATTAAGCCGAAACCCTCTTTCTCTTTCACATTGCTTCCATTCTTTTCATTCCTTTCCGTCTTCTTTGTCTCCTCCTGTGCCGAATCTTCTTGTGTGTGTCATTCGGTTTCTTTGTTCAAGGTAAGGTTGTTTCTCTTATTTTCTTATGGAGATTCTCTTCATTCCTTCTTTCCAAGGTGAAGCCGAATCCATCCTTGTAACAACTAAACCCATTTCTTCCATTCTGTGCCTCTTAGCCAAATATCAGGAAGCAAAGTGCTAGGAATCTTAGGCCGCAGGAAGTCTATGCAATCAGGATCTATTGGTTAAGGTCAGGGGAGACTCTTTTTCCATTTCTTTTCTTTCTCTCGGTTTTATGTGTCCATAGCCGAATGGCTATTTGGCTTGGTGTTTAGATTTTGGCTAACCCCTTTTCCTTTTCTTCTTCTCTCGTTTGGAGCGTTTACTCTGGGAAACTCCATTAGCCGAATGTTAAGTAGTCGAAGCACGAAGACCTTGTGATTCTGAACCTTACCATACCATTTGGGTTCTAGAGGTAAAGAGATTCTCTTAATTTTGGGTTGTTTATTTCCTTTACCCTTTTGTTGCCTTAACTACATGTTTTCTTTAAGTACTGATCAAGACTCCTATCATGGATATGAGTGCTAGCCGACCCAATGAGGGTGCGTCTAAGAAATGAGGAGAGTGAACCCGTGGTCTTTGCTCCTAAGTTTAAAAGGCGTGCGGTGTCGACAGTTCAAAACTTTCCAGGGGTATGGTAGAAATAAGCGTCTACTTGGGATAGGCAAATCGTTGTTATCCCCGCTAGTGAGAGCGTCGGCGAGAGAGTCTAGTTTTACGCGTAGTCAGATGTGTAACGCTCCCACTTTTCTTTATTTTGTATAAATAACTGTGATGGTGAATCTTTGAAACAGCGGTGTGGACGGTCGAGATACCCTAGTGGGTAACGGTTGGAGATCTGGGTAAGTGTTTCTTTGACACTACTTTGAATAAATGTATGTATGATATATTTATCATTGTACATTGGAAGTATGTTAACATGCTGCATGGGCTTTGGGATATGATGTGAAAAAGGGAAGTATGATTCAATGGTATCCACGGTGGTTTGGTACCACGATGGGTTGGCCCATGTTTTATCCAGTGACTATGTCTCAGTGGTTTGGTACCACAGTGGGTTGGCCCCACATATATTTAACAATGATTGTCACAGTGGTTTGGTGCCACAGTGGGTTGGCCCCACATATTATATTTCGTGACTCATCACGGTGATTTAGTATCACGATTGGTTTGGAACCACAGTGGCTTGGGGACCTGAGCATTGGTGATTTAGGTGAAATAGAGGATGGAAACCTAGGTGGGAATGGGTTGCATTGCATACATATTTTCATATTCCATATTGTGAGGATAAGGCCCAAGGTGCTATTGTGGGCTTAAAGCCGAATGTGTTATAAGGGGAAATATACACTGAGTCTTGGTGACTCACCCCTCTGCTTAAATGTGCAGGTAACCCCTAGTTGCGAATTTGGAGCCGAGGTGGGCTTGAGGTGGCCATGCATTATTTTCTCGTAAATTTTCGTCTCTTAATTAGACTTATTTTTATTAAATTTTGGGATTTTGCAATGTAATAATGCCTCCATAACTTTAATTTGGGTTTTTGCTTTAATATGGCTTTTACATACCGTATGAAATGTCAAATGAGGAGTTTTCTAAAATAAAACTATAAACAATCATATTTTTAAAGTGTTAACAAAAGAAGAAAAGCGAATAAGTGTTAAGCTAAAAACCCAAAAATTTTCCTTAAAACCTTAAACATTATTTGCAGCTGTCACGTTTAGGGAATTCCCTGATTCCGGCTTTTGTAAAACAAAACTGCTTACAACTTTCAGTTCATTTTAAACAGAAGTTGGTAATAAAATCTTCAAAAATACTTTTCTTTAAGATTATCTTTGAGATAGAATCACTGAATGAAAAGTTTATTTTTTTCAAAAATTTTGATTTTCCTTTACATTTCAAACTACCTTTCCTGTAACATGCCAGATCTAGTCATAACGTATAAACCAGGTTTGGGGTGTTACAACCACAGTTTCCTGCAAACATTCAGATGGCTTGGAATGAAGGAACTTTAAGGGATTATGCCTTACCAATTCTGGATATGGTTTAAGAAAAAGGCCGACGATTACAACTAATAACTTTGAGATAAAACCATCTATGAGTCAAATGATCCAGAACAATCTGCAGTTTAGGGGCAATATGACAGAGGATCCTAATCAACATTTAAAATGGTTTCTTCAATTTTGTGATACTTTTAAGTATAACAGGGTCACGGATGATGCTATTCGTCTTCGGTTGTTCCCCTTCTCCTTGATTGATAATGCTTTTTCTTGGTTAGACTTGCAGGCACCAGGGTCTATCACGACATAGGATGATCTCGATCAAAAGTTCTTACAAAAGTTTTTCCCAATTAGCAAAGCAATGTAACTAAGAAGAGATATTATTGTTTTTAGACAAATAGAGGGAGAAAGTTTCTATGAGGCACGGGAATGGTTCAAAATGTTTATTCAAAAATGCCCACAACACGAATTTCCTGAGTGGATACGACTGTAAGTATTTTATAATGAGTTGTATGCAAATGAATGACTTGGATTTGATAGAGTAGTAGCAGGACCCTTATGAACAGAATGTACGAGGATGCATACAAAATCATTGAGAACATGGCACTAAACTCCTATTAGTGGCCAATTGAATGCTTCATATATGGCCAGAAACCTACTACAGTCAAAGCTATCTATAAGGATGATAAGTACCCGTAAATAGTGGATAGACTTAATCGTATTGAATCTGCTTCTACAGTGTCTATGCACGGAGGAGATAAGCCACTCTTCCATTATATCAATAATCCTACCAAGGATATAAACTACTTTAGGAATAGGGGTGGAAACCCTTATTCGAATACATGCAATTCTGGTTGGAGGGATCACCCAAATCTATGATGGGGAGGAAACCAATGAGGAAGTAACAGTTCAAATCAAGTTAAAAATACTAATCACAAACCTTCTTATTTGTATAAACCCTAGTATAGGGTTAACCCAAAGGTCCATACTGCATGTGGTCAACGCTTGGATAGAATTGAGGGAGAAATGCAGTTAATGAGAATTAATGTCAAACAGGTGTAGTCTGAGTGCACCAATTCAACAAGAACATTGAATAAACTCAAGGATCAAATAAGCCAATTGATGAGCATGATGGGTGACATCAAAAGAAAAATATGCACATGTATTACCAATAACATGGAAGATAATTCACAGAGAGAAGGTAAGGAGCATGTGAAATCAATTGCACTCTGATTGGACAAAATATTGAGTAGCCCGGAAACCACCACTCGAGAGACAATTTCAGAGAAGACTAACGAAACTTAAGAAGTACCTTTAGAAGTGGAAGATGAGCTAGAATCAGAGGAGGTAATCACACCAGCAACAGATGTCGAAACTATTTTTTACTCGAGTTTCAAAAATGGGGATTGACTTTAAAAACAAAAGTGGAGTCGCCACCGACCCTATTTTGAAGTGTGATCGAATCACCTTAAAATTGATCATTTTAATAAAACTTAGATTTATTAAAACATATTTTGGTCTACAAAAAACTCGAGAAAATGGGTTCGAGAGTCAGTTACGGACGAGGAAGGGTTAGCACCCTCGTAGTGCCCAAAATTGGTACCTAATTGATTATTTAATGTCTTAATGCCGAAAATTGAAATGATTCTAGATTACGATCCATTTGCTTAAGAAACATTTGGACAGAATCATATTGGATGCTAAAACTTCTTATTTCGGAGAAATAAAATGTCGTACTCAGTAAGTTAGGGTACAACACCTATTATTCTCGAAATTAAATTTATCTTTTGATTTTTAAAACCTACATAGTAAAGTTTGAGAAGGGTATTCGGTTATTTGGGCTTTATGAAAAATTGGAACCCAGTGAGTTAGGGCACAATTTCTCAAAATTCCCGAATACGGAACATTGCCTTTTTTTTTTGGAATTCCTATCTCGAGATGATAAAACATCACACCCAGTGAGTTAGGGTGCAATGTCTCAAAAATTCTCGAGAATAAGTTTTTTATTTAAAATATTATAGTTTAAAAATGAAAAGGGGACTTGGTTGCTAGGTTTTAGCGAGAGGAATCAGAACCCGGTAAGCTAGGGCACGATTTTCTCGAAACTTTCAAACACGAGCATTACCTTATTTTGAGGAATTTTTAAATGGATGATTTTAAAACTGACTCGTAATGCATTTATTCCAATTGCTCGGGATAAAAATGAAATATCTAGTAAAAGTTTAAAAACATTGGAATTTAAGTCGCGAAACAACATCGAGAAACACAAGCATAGCATCAAACATGAAATAATAAGTAAATTCAACATTACAAATGAACGGTAATGATACAAACAATTTAAATATACTCATTCGCAATAGCAATTATTTCACAACATATTCCATTTCAAAAAATCCGTTTCAATAATCTATGACCAATGGACTAAAAAGATAGTAATCTTACAAAATTTATAAGGCACATTAATATAAAACCAATTTTGAATGACAACGAATAAGTGTAAAATAACTAAAAAAAGGGTTTGAAACCAACAATTTATAAAACAATTTAGAAAATAAATTATAATCAATATAATCATTTATAAAGGAGTTTATGAAATGACTATTATATAAGAAGAAATTTAAAATGTAACCGAATATACTTATTTAAAGAAATTTAATAAATAATGTGTATATGAAAATGACATAAAAAGTATTTGAAATAAATAAAATATAGTTTAAAATAAGATCTTTTAATGAACAATAAAATATATACATAGATAGATTTAAAAGAAAATACATGCATAAAATATTATGAAATCAACAACATGTTCATAAAAATAATTTTAATACTAATTATATGCATAAATTAATAATAAATAGGAATACTTAAATTAAATGTTATATAAATCTTTAAAATAAGAAACATACAAAAGAGCATTTTGAAATTTAATATTTATATAATAGATTAAAAACATATATAAATAGAAGATAAACAAATTAAAACATTGTAAAATCGATAAAATAGTTCAAAATAATTCATTAAAACAGCTTCTAAAAAAAAAATAATGAACTGATTTTATAAACTGAAAAAAATACTTAATTGACATAAGAATAAAACTAACAGGCTATTTTATAAAAATTTAAACAGAGTTAAGGACTAAATTAAAATGCGCATAAATAGTTAGGGATTAAACTAGTAAATATTTCAGTTAGCCAAAACGCGGCATTCCAGTTGGGCTAAATTGAAAGTGCGTGTAAATGACAGAGACTAATTAAAAAAAAACAAAGAATGTGCATAGGATTTAATTAAATAACGATACAGGAAAGAGGGACTGATTGCGCAAATATCCCTCCACCACAGAAATGCGCGGATCCTGAGGGCAATGGATCGGATTAGGTCGGGGCAACCTTATACGACATCGTTTTGAGTCCATTTAATCAGACTTCAAATGACGTCGTTTCGCACGGTTTAAATAGGTTAATAAACCTAAAAACCAACCAAAAAATTGGCCCTTATCTCTTCTTTTGAAATCAAAACCCTAGCCCCCTTTAATTCTTGCTTTCAGCCGCAACTTGGAGGCTCTTCGCTTAACCACTAAAACGCCACCATAAACAGTGGGTAATGGTAGATGAAGGCCTGATTTAATCGACCAACGTCTTCGTCTAGCCCCGATCGCGACGAAGAAGACGAGGATTGAATCTTACAAAGGTAATCCCTTTTTCATTTTCGCATGTAAAAAAAAGAAAAGAAAAGAAATGCTATAGAACTGGATTCGAAAAGAATAACAAAAATGAAGTCGAAAAGAAACCTTTTTTTTCTGTTTCTGGTTTTTTATTGCTGTATATTCTCTGTGTGCGTAATTTTTTTGTGACCCCGTTACAATGTTTCTTCTGACTTTTATAGTCGAATGTCAAAAATAAAAATGAAAAATAAAAATACAGCAGTTTTTTTTCTTTTTGTTTTTCTTGCTGTTGTTGTTTTTCTTATCCTCTTCCCAGATAAGGTGCCCTAGCTGTGGAGGTGTAAGGAGGCTTGAACGCACGGACGTGGCGACGCGCGCGTGGAGCGCGTGTGAGGAACGAGGTAGCCCAATCGTCTGGCTAGGTTTGCGGCACTAGGAAATTCTAGAAACCCCTAAGGTTTCTGGAAAGGCTGAAAAATTTGGGCCATTCGGGCCTGTTTTGTAAATTGGGTTATCTGCCAATAGTTTGGGCTCGAGCAAATTTGGGCTAATACGAGTTTTGGGCTAGTGGGGTCAATTCGGGTTTTGGGCTAGGTTATCATTAATTTGTAATGGACTGATGGACTTTATTAATTTTGGATTATTATTATTATTTTTTGGTTTTATAATGGGCCTGGGAATAAATTGGGTCCTACAACTGCCCCTCTTTGCTCATTGTCGTGTAACAAGAATGGAGCAAAGACTTTAAAAGGGTCAAATTTGCTTGTTTTGCTGAATCTTGGCTTCTTTCGGTGCTTTTCTTCTTCGAGTAGCTTCGTTCCATCTCGCTACATCTTCGAGAACTAGCGCTTTGACTAATTCAAGGACTTTTGACTTGTAGCCTCAATCTGCTCCACCGCAACTTCGGGGAGATGAGATTTGCTATCTTCACTCTACTCCACTGCAAACTCAGGGATGCCAGACTGGTATCTTCGATCTACTTCGCTCAAGAAGGCAAGATCTGTTATCTTCGATCTGCTCCTGCAACTTCAATAATGTCAGATCTGCTATTTTTAGTCTGCTCCACTACAAAATCAGGGATGCCAGACTGGTATCTTTGATTTGCTTCACTCAAGAAGACAAGATCTGCTATCTTCGATCTGCTCCTGCAACTTCAAAAATGTCAGATCTGCTATTTTTAGTCTGCTCCACTGCAAACTCAGGGATGCCAGACTGGTATCTTCGATCTGCTTCGCTCAAGAAGGCAAGATCTGCTATCTTCGATCTGCTCCTACAACTTCAGGAATGCCAGATTGGTATCTTCGATCCGCTTCGCTTAAGAAGGCAAGATCTACTATCTTCGATCTGCTCCTGCAACTTCAGGAATGTCAAATTTGTATCTTTGATCCGCTTCGCCTAAGAAGGCAAGATCTGCTATCTTCGATCTGCTCCTGCAACTCTAGCAATGCCAGATTGGTATATTCGATCCGCTTCATTCAAGAAGGCAAGATATACTATCTTCGATCTGCTCTTACTACTTCAGGAATGCCAGATTGGTATCTTTGATCTGCTTTGCTCAAGAAGGCAAGATCTGCTATCTTCAATCTGCTCCTGCAACTTCAGGAATGCCAGATTGGTATCTTCGATCCGCTTCGCTCAAGAAGGCAAGATCTACTATCTTCGATCTGCTCCTGCAACTTCAGGAATACCAGATTTGTATCTTCGATCCACTTCGCTTAAGAAGGTAAGATCTACTATGCAACTTGAGGAATGCCAGATTGGTATCTTCGATCTGCTTCACTCAAGAAGGCAAGATCTGCTATTTTCGATCTGCTCCTGCAACTTCAGAAATGCCAGATCTGCTATTTTCAATCTGTTTCGCTCAAGAAGGCAAGATCTGCTATCTTTGATCTGCTCCTGCAACTTCAGGAATGCCAGATCTGTATCTTCGATCCGCTTCACTCAATAAGGTAAGATCTACTATATTTGATCTGCTCCAGCAACTTCAGGAATGCCAGATTGGTATCTTCGATCTGTTTCACTCAAGAAGGCAAGATCTACTATCTTCGTTCTGCTTCTGCACTTTATGAATGCAGATCTGCTATTTTTAGTCTGCTCCAATGCAAACTCATGGATGCCAAACTAGTATCTTCGATCCGCTTCGTTCAAGAAGGCAAGATCTACTATCTTTGATCTGCTCCTGGAACTTCATGAATGCTAGATCTGTGAATTCACCGATGTTGCGACACTGTCTCCTCGAGGGACCTATCTTGTAAAATTGATTTTATGTGTTTATGCTTATGCAAAATGGTTAGGATGCTATGATCAAAATGAATCAAATGCTCCTAAATAAATGATATTATGGATGACAATTGCATGAATGCAGAATGTCATGAGAATGATCCTTTGTTAAATGTATAATGATTAGAATGCAATGATCGGAATGAATCAAATGCTCCTAACTAAATGTGTTCTGCATGAATGGAGAATTTCATTAGAATAATCCCTTTTTAAATGCTTAGGGTTGTCATCGCTCCTTGTTTATCAGGGCTTTATCACTGATGTATTATGCTTCCATCTAGTTCGGCTGGTATTCTTGACAGGAAACCCGAGAAAATAATTATATCTTGCTCAACAGATTTTCACATTGTAACTTCAGGGTTCATCTCATTGTGACTTAGGGGTATAGGATCTGAATCTTTCCCATCCATCCCTCTGCAACTTCCAAATGTAGGATTTGTTTTTTCTTCAATCCATCCCATTGCTATTCAAGGGTACATACTTGCATCATTTTCCATCGATACCACCGTAACTCAGGGGTAGATGACTGTAACTTGCTCAATCAACTAATCACTCCCCAGGTGACCTAACTAAATGTGTATGCATGATATTTGCATGGATGCAAGATATCATTTTTTTCTTGCGAATAATTCCCCTTTTACACATGGGTTAACATTGCCCATTTCTCGTCAAGATTATATCACCGATGCAATATCTTGTCATTTTGTTCAACCACTATTTTTGAAAAAAATCTGAAGAGATAGTCTCAGTTTAGACTCTTCCTTAAACTTGGTGAGTTTTAAACAAAAGTCTTGTTTTAGGTTCTTGTATTATTCAGAAGCTTCCAGAGTAATATGCGAAACTCCTTTCATGAAAATATTATTAGTCCACTAATCATTATTTCAATGCAAAATGCCTGAAAAAGATCATAACCATGGACAGGAAGGAAATTCATTGGGAACATTCTTTTGAAAAGAATAAGATAATCCAAATATCAAATTTGAAATGGATAAAATGGAAACTGGGTGCCCCAGATATTGTAGCCTGAGATTTTTTATTCAAACTTCTTGAGGACCATTTTAAGTGCAATATGTGTTTAGGGGATCCATAGTACTTTGTCGATGCCCTAAAACGTAGCATACTTCTTCATTGTTAATTCAAGTATAGCAAGACTACTGTATGCCTTACTTTTGATCAAAATTTGAGCTGCCCTTTTCTGGTTTTCAACTTAAATCCCCTTTGGTTTCAAGGCACCCTTTACGGGTTTTCGCCTTGGCCTCTCCTTTTCTTTCTTCTTTTTGATTGATTTTTTTTGGTCTCAAAGTGCCCTTTTGAGTGTTTTCACCTTGGCTTTTCCATGTCCTTGCCGTCCCTCTCAGAAAATATCCATGCTTCCCCAGAACAGGCTTTCTTTGCTGCATAAGGTCCTTCCCAGTTTGGCATCCACTTTCTTCTGAAGTCCTTTTTGCATGGGAAAAATCTTCTTTAAAGCCCTATCATGAAATTTTCTAGGGTGAACCTTTTTAAATTCAACTAGTCATATCGGGATTAAATCCATTCTACCTCATCCAACTTCAGTTCTGATAAAACTCGAAAAAAGGAATTTCGACTTCAATGGGCGAAACCAATGAGAAATATGTTGCCCGGGTGATAGTCCTGGCCAACGTTTGATGAGCATAGAGGGTAAATAGTAACTTCTGTATGCCAATCTTTACAAGTCTCGATCTTCTTTATGAATTTGAATGGTTTTTGGCTGCCTTTGCTGCATTGATATGGCGTCTGATCTTTGAACAAACTGTAAATCTTTGACATTGTGCAATTATGCATTATTAAACATGATTTTTTCTGGCATTGTTTGTTGGCATCTATTTTTTTTGAGAGTGGGATTTGATAGCTGTCGACTTTGTAAGATTGGCATATGAAGTGACATTCATCCTCTTAGTGAAGTAATTGACAACCACAAAGATGAATTGTGTCGGCTAGATGCTTTTGACGAGATCGGCCTCATAATATCTATGCCCCACATATAGAAAAAATGGATGAGGCATATAAGTCTTGTCTTCCTCAATTTGGCATTTGATGCAATTTTCCTTTCTGGGTAGACCAGTAGCCCGAACCTCTTGATTAGCCTGGCCATCGTAGAACCATTAACATGGGCTCTTTAAACACCAATCTTAACAGCATACCCACATTTCAATAGCTTGGTGTACCTTGATATGATTGTGCGAAAACATATCAAATTCTTGAAAATAGCTCAATGATGTCTCGCCTTATTTTTTGTGGTGAATTAGGCTTTGATCTTTGCCCCTTTCCTAAGCTCGCAACATCTACTGACCCTTTGCAAGGTAGAGTCTATTCTCATCTTGCTCTACCATCCTTAACAAATCAAAAAATAGGCTATAATCTCTGTCATCTTCAAAGTCTTTAGATCCCTTAGACCCATATTGCATTCAAAAAGGGAGTCAGTAACAACGTTGCTCATGTCGTTGATATCTGGGTACTTGGTAGGAAGGCAACAAATCCAAAGAAAAAAAATTCTAAGGATGATTATTTGTATAGTATGGTCATGAATAAAGAATAAAAGAATATTCTAAAATAAAAGAATATATAATATAAAATGGAAAGAATGAAAAAATATTTGCTTAAAAAGATGCATTTTATTGAAATAAAAATTTTGGACACAAGCCTATTTCAAAAAAGAATTCTCATTGCCTCTAGGCTTAAAGCAACAAGTGTGTTCTGAATATTGCTCTAAATTGGTTCTAAAATGCAGGGATCCCTTCCACAGTCCCATTGTTTAAAATCTTCCCAAGTACGTAAAGGCACAAGCTTGGAAAAGTCTATTCCTTGGTTCCCTCTTCGAATATGTCGTTAATGTTTAGGCCCCCCAACGTTCCCACCGAAACTTTGATATCTTTAATTTGTTATCGATTAGGCCTCGTGCTAGGGCCCTGAGCTTGATGCATTCTTAGATCTCCTGCACCTATCTATCCCAGAGCTTACAATGTTGACCCCTTTATCAGAAAGATTAGGTAACGGATTTTCTACACCAGAGGGATCATCGAATTTTACAATGCCCATTTTGATGAATCTTTCGACTAATTTATTGAAAGCGGTGCAGTTTTCCATCGAGTACCCCGTAATTCCTGCATGGTATTCGCATTGGGTGTTCATATCGTACCATTTAGGGTATGGAGGCTGTATTGGTTCCACATAAAAAGGGGATACAACATGTGCTTCAAACAAAATTTGGTACAACTCCCTATACGTGATTGAGATGGATGAAAACTGGGGTTTTTCTAAGTTCAATTTTGGATCGGGTTCTTGCCTTGGGCAGACTCGACGACTGGTAGTTACAGTCCTTGGCTGGCTTACTATAATCAGCTCTGGATAGCCCTTGTTATACCTTCTCGTACTATTCACTTTATTTTCCTTTTTTTTTTCGGGGCTTTAAAAGTCCACTTTCTTTTTCTTTTGTTTCTATCAATACAGCCAGTTTGGCTCTATCATCCTCCGAGTTAAAACCTGAGCCTATCGGGAAGTTCAACAGTGCTGAGGTATTAATCTGACATTAGGGTCTAATAATGACGAGTACCCCATGCGAATGCGTGTCTGGTTGAGTCGGGATACTTATCGGGGAATAAACAATGTCTTCATCATCATCCACACTGTCAACCACTGGGTCACTCCCTTTTTTAAGCCTTCCAGCTAGTAACTGGGTTAATTGGCTCATCACATTCATTTGATCTCGCATATCTTGTTGAATTTCGGCCAATTGCTCATGCATCTGTATTTGCCTTTGCTCTAATCTCTCCAATCTTCGTTCCATGCTTTCCAGGTTAACTGAAATAATTTTACCTAATTAGGGATCTTATGTGAAAATCTAATGCACAAAATGCAATACAAATGATGTAATGCAAATGCATGAAATGAATGCAAGAAGAAAGAGAGACATTGATTCTAAATTCAATTCCATTAGAAGAACTTTTCTAGAAAAAAATATCTTTACATAAAACGGATTACATATGCGGCTTCGTCCTCATAGTCCAAGTGAAGACACCAATCTTTTTCTTCGTATACAGACGTTATGGTCGTATCCTACGGACTTTCTTAATAGATGTTTCTTCTAGCTCCTTGTTGCTTGATCCAGGCTGTGACTCTTTGCTCACTTATCCCCCCGATGCTCGTTAGCTCTTTTAAGAAAGTCAAGACGTGATGGATTTTGAATAGTTTTTGTCGACTTGAATCCTCAGGCGAAGTCTTGTATTCTTCTGCGGACTATCAACCTTTTCTAGTTGTGTTTATTTATACCATGTCTGGACAACCGTATTATAATCCACTTTATCAAGAATTTCATTTTCTTATGACAGACTCCTCTATTTAGCAATCGAATATTAATCAACATCTCCTTTCTATGATGATACAATGCAATGCAATCAAAACAAAATAAAACACGTTAGTACAAGAGAAATAAACCACACAGAACACCTGTCCAGGTGACCACTAGGGTTTGGCGTGGCTCTATCTAGAGTAGGCTCCTAGGTCTCTCTATATGTGGTTTGGTTCTAAAGTTGAGGTACCCAAACCAGCAGATTCCTTGATCCTCACCCATTATAGGCTCATACAGATCGAGTCCGGTTTAGGGGGATACATTTCCCTATGGCTACTTGGAGATGAAAATCTCATGAAGACATAGGTACGAATGTATCCCAAAAGCAATTCACTATCCTGCACGGAGGTGAAAACCTCACGAAGGAGTAGCTTCTCGCTCCCACTTAAGGGTGTGACCCGACGGTCATGCAATATGCTGCAAAAGTATTCTATAAGACTCGAACCACAGTAATCAAATGAGATAACGCAAGTGAATGCAATAAAAAGGATCGTAATTTTTCAAATAAAATTTTCAATTTTCGACAAAAGGACACAAATTAATCAATTTTACCGCTTGACTCTCTTTTTGAAGTCCCTAGTGGAGTCGCCAAGCTGTCGAAACCATTTTTTTACTCGAGTTTAAAGAAACGGGGATCGACTTTAAAAACAAAAGTGGAGTCGCCACTGACCCTATTTTGAGGTGTGATCGGATCACCTTGAAGTTGATCATTTTAATAAAACTTAGATTTATTAAAACATATTTTGGTCTACAAAAAACTCGAGAAAATGGGTTCGGGAGTCGGCTACGTACAAGGAAGGGTTAGCACCCTCGTAGCACCCAAAATTGGTACCTAATTGATTATTTAATGTCTTAATGCCGAAAATTTGAAATGATTCTAGATTATGATCTGTTTGCTTAAGAAACATTTGGACAGAATCATATTGGATGCCAAAACTTTTATTTCGGAGAAATAAAATGTCGTACTCAATAAGTTAGGGTACAACACCTATTATTCTCGAAATTAAATTTATCTTTTGATTTTTAAAACCTACGTAGTAAAGTTTGAGAAGGGTATTCAGTTATTTGGGCTTTATGAAAAATTGGAACCCAGTGAGTTAGGGCACAATTTCTCAAAATTCTCGAATATGAACATTACCTTTTTCTTTTGGAATTCCTATCTCAAGATGATAAAACCTCACACCCAATAAGTTAGGGTGCAATGTCTTAAATTTCCGGGAATAAGTTTTTTATTTAAAATATTTCAATTTAAAAATGAAAAGGGGACCACGTTGCAAGGTTTTAGCGAGAGGAATCGGAACCCAGTAAGTTTGGGTACGATTTTCTCGAAACTTCCAAACACGAGCACTGCCTTATTTTGAGGAATTTTTAAATGGATGATTTTAAAATTGACTCGTAATGCATTTATTCCATTTGCTCGGGATAAAAATGAAGTATCTGGTAAAAGTTTAAAAACATTGGAATTTAAGTCGCGAAACAACATCGAGAAACGCAAGCATAGCATCAAACATGAAATAATAAGTAAATTCAACATTACAAATGAACGGTAATGATACAAACAATTTAAATATGCTAATTCACAATAGCAATTATTTCACAACATGTTCCATTTCAAAAAATCCGTTTTAATAATCGATGACCAATGGACTAAAAATATAGTAATCTTACAAAATTTATAAGGCACATTAATATAAAACCCAATTTTGAATGACAACGAATAAGTTTAAAATAAAAAAAGGGTTTGAAATCAACAATTTATGAAACAATTTAGAAAATAAATTATAATCAATATAATCATTTATAAAGGAGTTTATGAAATGACTATTATATAAGAAGAAATTTAAAATGTAACCAAATATACTTATTTAAAGAAATTTAATAAATAATGTGTATATGAAAATGACATAAAAAGTATTTGAAATAAATAAAATATAGTTTAAAATAAGATCTTTTAATGAACAATAAAATATATACATAGAGAGATTTAAAAGAAAATACATGCATAAAATAGTGTAACATCCTAAAATGGGGTTATTTGTATTTGCATTATTTTGCTTGTGTGGAATGGCTGAGATAATATTTATGGCATGATAAGATTTAATTAAAGGCCTTGAGTTGGCTCAGAATAGTGGAAAATATTATTTATAAGCTTTAAAGGTGGATAGCCTTAGGAGTTAGGGGTTATAAGAATTAATAAGGGATTTGTTGTCATAAAATGAGCCTAGAATAAGTGGCAAAGGGAGGGCCACTTGGGAGCTACTTGTAACGCCATGGTGAGCAAGGCAGAGCCTTGGTTCGAGTCGCGAAGATCCCCTTTTTGGCATTATGTTTGGACGGCACATGTGGGAGAGTCTTCCTCCCTTTAAACTCTTTTATAATTATTAAAAGATAATATGAGCTTTTAAAAGGGATTTTTATTTATTCTTATTCTAAGGATAATAGGAGATAAATGAGGATATTGCATGGATTATTAAGAGATTATTACTTATTATTAGGAATTAAATCAAATTAGTTTGAATTAAACTAAATGGGTGGCTAAGAGAAAACCAAGGAGATTGCCGAAAGTTGAACTCCTTGTTGGAGTGGAGTGGACGGCATGGAGTCTTGGTGATGAGGGAATGCCGAATTCTTCTTAGCCATTTACTTGACAATTTCGGCTAGCATTTTTCCCATTTACCACTTCTTCTTCTTTTCTTCTTCAAGACCGATCACCCCTCCCTCTCATTCTTCTTTAATTTTCTTTCTTCATAAAAGTCTTTTGGCCGAAACTCCCAACTCCTCCCTTCTCCAAATTCTTCCTTCTCTACTTTTACCCACATTAGCCGAATCATCTACTCCCTTTACCTTTCTTCTTCTTTTTCTCACTAAAAGTCCAGCCTTATTTAATGATAAAATCAATCATAGCGAATTTGATCCATATCAAGGTCGAATTTCTTTCTCTTTTTTTTAAACACCTATTTGAATATTGTACAAGGGGAGGCTTTCTTTTAATCACTTTTGGGAAGGTAAGTATGTTTGGCCGAATGCCCATGTTCTCTCTCCCTTTCTTGTCGACTTCCATAAAGGTAGGTAATTGGCTTCGGCAATTGACGTTAAGGGTGCTAATCACTTGTTGAATTAAATCTGTCTAGGTGTTTGAGTTTTGAGATCGTCAAACTAAGTTTTCATTCGTGACCAATCAAGTGGTAAGTGGTGGTAAGAATCGATTTTCATGGATTTAATTTGCAAGTATTTAAAAGCCGAAGGCTATTAGCTTTAGTTACTAACCGATGGTAATTGGTGAAGCTGATTCGAGAATCGAGTGTTGTGATTAGTATCCAAAAGCGTAAGGGTAAGGATTCGGGTTCAAAAGGAGAACCCTTAAAGGAGAACCCTTAAATTGTTTGATTTGGCGAATATACTAACTCATGTTTTGGCCGAATATAGGGGCAGTAGATCTAGTGTGACCGACTCCTCCATTCGGGATTTAGATTATCCGTGGGTGATAGGTGTGTACATACACACTTATAGCAATTAATAACGGTGCTAGATATTGTTGTATGTAAATTTTCTTGATGTAGATACGGATATAGTACCTTAATGGTACAAGCGAGGATTCGGGTAAGTCTCTTTTAATATGAGATTATTATTATGCTTTTGGGAAGCATGGTTTTATGATACATGTGATAAATGTATGAGATCGATCATGATTACTTGACTTTTGTGGGTTAAATGAGCGGAGAGGCGGTGATATTGTGCCGAGCGGGCACCAGTGTTTTAGTAACACACTGTGACTACGGTCACGGAGGTTTAGTACCTCCGGAGGTTTGGTACCTCATCGCGTCTCGTCCACGTGGCTTAGCACCACCGTGGGTTGGCCCCACTTTGAGATATGGGATTGACGCCTTGGTGATTTGGCATCACGATGGGTTGGCCCCATCAATCGATTGTGTTCTGGACACGGAGGTTTGGCACCTCCGGTGATTTGGTATCACATTTGTGACTATATGTCACCGGTGGTTTAGCACCACCGGTGGTTTGGTACCACAACAGGGGTAGACAGAGGCGTTTGGTTGGCTAGGTTGGGTACATTGTCTTGTGCATATTAATTGTTATAATCTGTGTATGAGATTGGTTTAAACCGGGGGAAGGGTTACATACTGAGTCTTGGTGACTCACCTTCTCCATTATTTTTTTCAGGTGATGCATAGATCGCAGATATGGAGCCGGAGTGACTCGAGGTGGCCATGCAGTGGACTTGAATTGAATGAACTTTAAACTTAGTTATTTTATTTTAATGGTTTATTTTTATTTTGGATGTAATAAGGCCTCCATATACTTTATTTTTGTTATTTCTCATATGTTGGGTATTTGGTTTTAAACTATAAATTTAAATCACATGTTTTTCCCAAAATAACACGAAAATGTTTTATCGTGCCAGTGGGCACATTTGAAATGTGTATAATAACTCGACTTAATTAAAATTCGAATTTAATCTAAGTATGATTTCAGCAAGATAACCAAAAACGAGAAGTTTCCAACAAAACTTAAATTGGTTTTAAAATTGGGTTTCAAAAAGTTTCTCCGTAACAAACCATATTCGGTCCTAACGTTTGGGCGAGTTTGGTATTACAAATTAGTATCGAGCCAGTTCAATACTTCATTTGTGGGGCCCAAGGCCCAAAAATGTTTTAGTAGGCCTTTTGAAGTATTTTGGGTTTTGAGCGGCATGGACCGAGTCTCGGCACCTATCCGCCCGGTAAGTACTACGAACCTCTTTGTGAATTATTTTCTGTAGAAGGGTAGGAAGCATGGAACGTAGAATAGACTTATAGGAATTTTGAACCCTAGGATTAGACTACTCAAACATAGATAGATCATAAGACTTAATGAACTCAACCAACCTATGACTAAGTCACTGAGCTAGGGTGTGGTAACCCCATGCGCATGTCTAGGATTGGATCCGGAAGAGCTTGGTATTTAAGCGGTCAGAGTGACTCACCACCTCTTGGTATCCTGCAGTGCGTAGCCGGTTCACCCTAACTCGGAGGGCTCGATGGTGTGGTAACCTCTGTGCCCATGTCTAGAAAGGTTCGGTGGGAGCTTGGTATTTAAGCGATCCAGCGTGACTCACCTCCTCTCCACACGAATCACATGCAGTGCGTAGCTTTAGTTCACCACGACCAAGAGGGCTTGGTCATAGGCTAAACATAACGACTAACACCGAAGGGAACTAACCATGTTTTTGAAAAGAAAAAAAAAACCCATAATTTCTGTAAAATTTTAAAATCACACTTTCAAATATGAGAACAACCATTGTTATAATGTTTTCCCGAAAAAAGTTGATTTGTGAAAAATTATAGAAATGCCCTTAGGGGTAAAACTACTAAAATACCCTTGGTTCATAAAACATGAACTCAATGATTTTGTCCAAAAATTTCAACTACTTCTCAAATATTCAACTCTGCCTTGGAAATCATCAATGAAATACTTTGGTTTGGAAAATTTCGAAAATGCCCTCAACTTGTAAAATTATCGAAACGACCCTCAGTACAAAATTTTTACAACATCATCGTTTTGAGAAAGGAAAATTCTCAAAAGGGACCCTCAGAGTTTTACAATTATTAAAACACCCTTGATTTACAAGAAATTACCAAAATACCCCTGATTCCCAAAATGATATCATAACTTCAAACCTTACCAATTTTCAGTAATACCCTCCAGGTTTGGGAATTTCAAAGTGACACCTTTATCAAAGTTTGAAATCTCTCGAATTTTATTACAAAATACCCCAGCAGGAAATGGCGAAAATACCCTGGGTTAGAAACAGGACAGAAATGTCCGAGGAGTGAATAGGTATGGAAAGTGCTAGGGAATGAATATGGCCTTTTGTGTGAACTAGGATAGAATACTTAAAACATTGTTTGATCGAGAGAATCCTTATTCAACTTTCCATAAAATTTTTCGCGGGTAATCAAGCGGAACAAATTACTAATTCATAAAATTTTTCTTAATCAGATTAAAAGTCGTTAGATAGAATGAGTTCTAGAGGACATGGCCGGCGTGGGCGTGGTAGGGAAGAATGACCATATCTCGAACCAGTTAGATCAAGACATGGTTCAGAAAATGAGGTACCACTGCCACTACCACCTCCAGCTTTTGGAGCAGAGGAGCAAGATCAGACGGGAGGAGAGGCAGCATCACAAGCTGTGTTGCGAGTTCTCGAGTTGGTGGCTGGGGCAGGTGGAAATCTGGGAGCTCAAAAATCCGTTCCCGAGCGAATTCGATCCAACGGAGCTGAGGTGTTCCGGGGTGTGTCGGGAGTGGCACCTAGTGCAGCAGAATACTTGTTGGAGTCAACAGAAAGGATCAAGGATGATCTTGACCTAACGAACGAGGAGAAGCTAAAGGGAGCCGTGTTGCTTCTAAAGGATGAAGCATATCAGTGGTGGCTCACCGTTCGAGATGGCACCACGGTAGAGGATCTTACATGGGATTACTTTAGGGCTGCTTTCCAGAAAAAGTATGTGGGTACTAGCTACACCGACGCTCAGAGAAAAGCTTTTCTGGCGTTAGTACAAGGAACTAAGTCCGTGTCGGAGTATGAGGTGGAGTTCCTAAGACTAAGTAGATATCTGAGAGGCATTGTGGCTACGGAACATGGCGCGTGTCCGCTTTGAGGACTGGTGAGAGATGATTTGAGGTGCTGATTGCTTCATAGCAGTCAAGTGAGTTTTAAGTCTCTAGTAGAAAAGGCTAAGGTAGCCAGGGTATTAAAACAGCAGTGAGGCAAAACTATGATAGGCTCAAGCGGAGAGAGGTTTTGGGCCATCGGGGCCAAGTGGTAATGATCGAGAAAAAGGCTAGGCAGTGGGCCGTCAGGCGACAAGGCCGTAGCTACTAATCGAGACCGGCTCGGTCACGATCGTTGTGGGAAGTCCCATTGGGGAGGTTGTTGGACCGGTGAAAGAGGTTGCTTTGAGTGTGGGTCTATGGAACACCGTGTGAGGGATTGTCCCCGGAAGCGAGCTCAGAATCAGTCAGAGGGGCCGAACCGTACTCAAGATAGAAATGTGGGACCACGAGAGGTCGTGGTAATGGTAGAGGAAATGGTGCTAATCGTGGTCGTGGAACTCGAGGCGGAGGCATAGGCAATCTGAGAGGCAAAGCGGACTGGCTTAGTCTATACGGCGAGGCATCGCGAGGAGGGTGACGACCGGATGTCATAACCGGTACGTTTCTGATTTTTGGTCTTCCTTGTTATGCATTAATTGATGTGGGTTCTACACATTCATACGTAGTGAGTAGTGTGGTAGAGACTTTGAACCTAGACTCTGAGACTGCTGCTAGGGAGATGACTGTAATTAGCCCTTTAGGCCATTCTGTAGTTGTGAACAAACTTTTTAGGGATGTACCCCTAGAACTCCAAGGGGTCGTGTTCGTGGCTGATCTGATGGAACTACCGTTTGGGGAGTTCGATTTCATCCTTGGAATGGATTGGTTAGTTAAGTACCAGGCAAGGTTGGATTGCGCTGCTAAGCGCATGGTTCTTCAAATGGCCGAAGGGGATGAAGTGGTCATGATCGGTAATTGAAGAAATTACCTGTCTAATGTGGTGTCGGCCTTGAAGGCTGACAAGATGGTTAGGAAAGGGTGTGAGGCGTTTATAGTTTGAATTTATGCCTTGGAGGCTAAGGAGTCAGCGCTTGAAAAGGTCCGAACAGTAGGGGAATTTGCTGATGTATTCCCAGAGGAACTTCTGGGTTTGCCTCCAGATCGAAAAGTCAAATTCGGTATAGATTTGCTACAGAGCGGCACCGGTATCTATAGCACCATATCAAATGGCACCAAAGGAATTGGTGGAGTGAAGGCTCAAATTTAGAACTCTTGGATAGGGGTTTATTCGACCTAGTATATCTCCGTGGGGGGCGCTGTGTTGTTTATTAAGAAGAAGGGCGGTTCTATGCGGATGTGCATCGACTTCCGTCGATTAAACAAGTTAACGATCAAAAACAAGTATCCGTTGCCTCGGATCGATGACTTGTTTGACCAAGCTGAAGGGTGCGTCGGTGTTTTCAAAATAGACCTTAGGTCGGGTTACCATCAACTTAAGGTGAGCGAGGCCGAGCGTTTACAAGGCGGCATTCGAACTTCGGTATGGGCATTATGAGTTCCTAGTGATGCCATTCGGGTTGACCAATACCGTG
This sequence comes from Gossypium rotundifolium, assembly GCA_025506655.1. Taxonomy (NCBI): domain Eukaryota; kingdom Viridiplantae; phylum Streptophyta; class Magnoliopsida; order Malvales; family Malvaceae; genus Gossypium; species Gossypium rotundifolium. The sequence goes on along the minus strand of CP106727.1, from coordinate 152,372,256 downwards.
GCGTTCATGGATTTAATGAATAGAGTATTTCAACGATACTTGGACCAATTTGTCATAGTGTTCATAGGCGACATATTGGTTTACTCAAAAACGGAGGAGGAGCACGACAAGCATTTGCGAATAGTTACGCAAATCTTGAGGAGAAAGCGATTGTATGCCAAATTTAGTAAGTGCGAATTTTGGCTAAGGGAGGTGGCTTTCTTGGGTCACGTGGTGTCGTGGAAGGATTAGAGTAGATCCCATAAGATTGAAGCGGTGTTGGAGTGGAAACCGCCTAAGTCGGTGGCGAGAGATTGAAGCTTTACGGGTCTAGCAGGTACTATCGGAGGTTTGTGGAGGGTTCTCACTAATCACGCCCCTTAACCAACTATTAAGGAAAGGAGTACCATTTGTTTGGTCGGAAAAGCAAGAAGAAAGTTTTGATAAGTTGAGAAAGATTACGGAAGCTCGGTCTTGGTAGCGACTGAGGCGGGGAAGTTGTTCTGAGTTCTTGTGATGCGTCATCTTGGGTTGGGATGTGTATTGATGCGGGATGGGAAGGTAGTAGCCTATGCATCCGTCGGCTAAGACCGCATGAGGTTAACTACCCAACTCACGACTTGGAGTTAGCGGCGATCGTCTTCGCTTTGAAGATATGGAGACATTACCTTTATGGGGAGAAGTCGATAGTCTACACGGATCACAAGAGTCTAAGGTATCTCTTAACCCAGAAAGACTTGAACTTAAGGCCGCGCCGATGGATTGAACTATTAAAGGACTACGACTGTTCCATCGAATATCATCCGGGTAAGGCTAACGTGGTGGCTGACGCGTTGAGCAGGAAGGTGGGGTCGATTTAAAGCGATGTTTGCTCGCTTAAGTCTATATGACGATGGAAGTATTTTGGCAGAACTTCAGGTGAAGCCAACCTGGATTGAGGAGATTAGGGAAAAGCAATTAGTGGATGAAGGGTTGAATGCTAAAAGGATGCAAGTTCAAGATGGTGGTTTAGAGGGGTGCGGATTGACCTGTGATGGTGTATTATGTTTCCAAGGACGGCCTTGTATGCCGAAGGATGTGGAATTGAGACAAAGAATTCTCCAAGATGCTCATAGCGACCCATCGCTATGCATCTAGGAGGTAGACAAAATGTCTGAAAATTTGCGAGAGAGCGATTACGGTGGCGGGGTTGAAGCGTGAAGTGGCCGAGTTAAATAGGAAGGTGTTTGACATGTCGTGAGTTAAAAGTGAACATCGGTTGGCATCGGGCTACTTCAGCCGGTAAAGATTCCTCAATGGAAGTGGGGCGGATCACTATGGATTTCGTCGGTGGTCTACCCTCACGCCCAAACAAGAAAGATGCGATTTGGGTAATCGTAGACCGCTCGACTAAATCGACTCACTTCGTACCGGTGAGAATGGATTACTCACTCGAAGCTAGCAAAGTTGTATGTGGCTGAGATAGTCAGGTTGCATGGTGTGCCCGTATCAATTATCTCCGATAGGGACCCAAGGTTCACTTGAGGTTTTGGAAAGCGTTACATCAAGCGTTGGGTGTGCGATTGGATTTCGATCTGACTTTCCATCCTCGATCGGACGGGCAATCGAGAAAGGTCATCTGATCTTGGAGGATATGCTAAGGGTTGTGTCTTGGAATTCCAAGGTAGTTGGGAGAATTTTTACCATTAGCGAGTTCACCTACAACAATAGTTACCAAGCAAGTATTGAGATGGCACCATCTGAAGCCTTGTATGGGCGGAAATGCGAACTCCGGCGTGTTGGACGAGTTGGGTGAGCGACAAGTGTTAGGGCGAGTTGGTTGCGAAGCGGAGGACAAAGTTAGGGTGATTCAGGCTCGTCTTAAGGAAGCATCAGATAGACAGAAATCTTATGCTGACCTGAAGTGCAAAGAAATGGAGTATGAAGAAGGATACAAGGTTTTCCTGAAGGTATCACCTTGGAAGAAGGTACTAAGATTTGGGCGAAAAGGGAAGCTAAGCCCAAGATTCATAGGCCCATATCTGATGTATTGAAGCGAGTAGGACCGATAGCTTATCAGCTCGAACTACCGATGGAGTTAAGTCAAATTCATGGCGTCTTTCATGTGTCGATGCTTAGGCGGTATCGGTCGGATCCATCACACGTGGTGCTGTGATGTAAATCGAGGTTAACTCGGACTTATCTTTTGAGGAAGAACGATTCGGATCTTGGATAGGGATGTAAAGGTTACTGCGTGAGGAAGTCGATGCCCTTAGTAAAAGTGCTATGGCGGAACCATGGTGCTTTGAGGAAGCTACGTGGGAACCCAAGGATGTGATCTGGCGATAATACCCCACCTCTTGACGAGGTAATTTCGAGGACGAAATTCTTTTAAGGGTAGAAGCGTAACATCCTAAAAATGGGGTTATTTGTATTTGCATTATTTTGCTTGTGTGGAATGGTGAGATAATATTTATGGAATGATAAGATTTAATTAAAGGCCTTGAGTTGGCTCGGAATAGTAGAAAATATTATTTATAAGCTTTAAAGGTGGATAGCCTTAGGAGTTAGGGGTTATAAGAATTAATAAGGGATTTGTTGTCATAAAATGAGCCTAGAATAAGGGGCAAAGGGAGGGCCACTTGGGAGCTACTTGTAACGCCATGGTGAGCAAGGCAGAGCCTTGGTTCGAGTCATGAAGATCCCTTTTGGCATTATGTTTGGACGGCACATATGGGAGAGTCTTCCTCCTTTAAACTCTTTTATAATTATTAAAAGATAATATGAGCTTTTAAAAGGATTTTTATTTTTCTTATTCTAAGGATAATAGGAGATAAATGAGGATATTGCATGGATTATTAAAAGATTATTACTTATTATTAGGAATTAAATCAAATTAGTTTGAATTAAACTAAATGGGTGGCTAAGAGAAAACCAAGGAGATTAGAAAGTTGAACTCCTTGTTGGAGTGGAGTGGGCGGCATGGAGTCTTGGTGATGAGGAATGCGAATTCTTCTTAGCCATTTACTTGACAATTTTGCTAGCATTTTTCCCATTTACCACTTCTTCTTCTTTTCTTCTTCAAGACCGATCACCCTCCCTCTCATTCTTCTTTTATTTTCTTTCTTCATAAAAGTCTTTTGGCCGAAACTCCCCACTCCTCCCTTCTCCAAATTCTTCCTTCTCTACTTTTACCCACATTAGCGAATCATCTACTCTCTTTACCTTTCTTCTTCTTTTCTCACTAAAAGTCCAGCCTTATTTAATGATAAAATCAATCATAGCGAATTTGATCCATATCAAGGTGCGAATTTCTTTCTCCTTTTTTAAAACACCTAGGCCGAATATTGTACAAGGGGGAGGCTTTCTTTTAATCACTTTTGGGATGGTAAGTATGTTTGGCCGAATGCCCATGTTCTCTCTCCCTTTCTTGTCGACTTCCATAAAGGTAGGTATTTGGCTTCGGCAATTGACGTTAAGGGTGCTAATCACTTGTTGAATTAAATTTGTCTAGGTGCTTCAGGATTTTGAGATCGTCAAACTAAGTTTTCATTCGTGACCAATCAAGTGGTAAGTGGTGGTAAGAATCGATTTTCATGGATTTAATTTGCAAGTATTTAAAAGCCGAAGGCTATTAGCTTTATTTACTAACCGATGGTAATTGGTGAAGCAGATTCGGGAATCGGGTGTTGTGATTAGTATCCAAAAGCGTAAGGGTAAGGATTCGGGTTCAAAAGGAGAACCCTTAAATTGTTTGATTTGGTCGAATATATTAACTCATGTTTTGGCGAATATAGAGGCGATAGATCTAGTGTGACCGACTCCTCCATTCGAGATTTAGATTATCAAGTGGGTGACGGTGTGTACATACACACTTATAGCAATTAATAAGCGTGCTAGATATTGTTGTATGTAAATTTGCTTGATGTAGATCGGATATAGTACCTTAATGGTACAAGCGAGGATTTGGGTAAGTCTCTTTTAATATGAGATTATTATTATGCTTTTGGGAAGCATGGTTTTATGATACATGTGATAAATGTATGAGATCGATCATGATTACTTGACTTTTGTGGGTTAAATGGCGGAGGGAAGTGATATTGTCTTGCGGGCACCAGTGTTTTGGTAACACTGCTGTGACTACGGTCACGGAGGTTTGGTACCTCGGAGGTTTGGTACCTCATCGCGTCTAAATCCTCGTGGCTTAGCACCACCAGTGGGTTGGCCCCACTTTGAGATATGGGATTGGCGCGGTGATTTGGCATCACACGATGGGTTGGCCCCATCAATCGATTGTGTCTATGGACACGGAGGTTTAGCACCTCCGGTGATTTGGTATCACATTTGTGACTATATGTCACCGGTGGTTTAGCACCACCGGTGGTTTGGTACCACAGGGGTAGATTGAGGCGTTTGGTTGGCTAGGTTGGGTACATTGTCTTGTGCATATTAATTGTTATAATCATGTATGAGATTGGTTTAAACCGAGGGAAGGGTTACATCTTGAGTCTTGGTGACTCACCTTCTTCATTATTTTTTCAAGTGATGCATAGATCGCGGATATGGAGCCGGAGGGACTCGAGGTGGCCATGCAGTGGACTTGAATTAAATGAACTTTAAACTTAGTTATTTTATTTTAATGGTTTATTTTTATTTTGGATGTAATAAGGCCTCCATATACTTTATTTTTGTTATTTCTCATAAGTTGGGTATTTGGTTTTAAACTATAAATTTAAATCACATGTTTTCCCAAAATAACACGAAAATGTTTTATCGTGCGGTGAGCACATTTGAAAATGTATAATAACTTCGACTAAATTAAAATTCGAATTTAATCTAAGTATGATTTGACAAGATAACAAAAATGAGAAGTTTTCAACAAAACTTAAATTGGTTTTACCCAAATTGGGTTTCAAAAGTTTCTCGTAACAAACGGTGGGTAATGGTATGAAGGCTGATTTAATCGACCAACGTCCTAACGTTTGGGTAAAGGGCATGTTTGAAGCTGGATTGAAAAGAATAAGAATAATGAAGTCGAAAATGAAAATCTGATGGTTTTTTCTTTTTATTTTTCTTGCTATTGTTGTTTTTCTTGTCCTCTTCGCAGGTACGGCGCCCCATCTGTGGTGGTGTCAGAAGGCTTGAACGCACAGATGTGGCGACGCGCGCGTGGCACGCATGTGAGGAACAATGTAGCCCAATCGTCTGGCTAGGGTTGCGGTCGCTAGGAGATTCCAGAAACCCCTAGGGTTTCTGGAAAGGCTGAAAAATTTGGGCCATTCGGGCCTGCTTTGTAAATTGGGTTGTCTGTCAATAGTTTGGGCTCGGGCAGATTTGGTCTAATTTGAGTTTTGGGCTAGTGGGGTCAATTTGGGTTTTGGGCTAGGTTATCATTAATTTGTAATGGACTGATGGACTTTATTAATTTTGTGATTTTTATTATTATTTTTTGGTTTTATAATGGTCCGGGCATAAATTGGGTCCTATAACAGAGATAGGGTTCGGTACAAAAATCCTATTCGCTTCAAGACTAGATGAAAAAAAAAAGCGAGATGAGTATGAATTTTTAAGTTTTCTAAATCTATTTAAAACATTAAATATTAACCTACCTTTAATTGAGTTAATTGAAAAGGTTCCCAAATAAGCTAAGTTTTTAAAAGAAATGATGGCTAGGTGTAAGAAAATTAAGGTAGGAGAACAGGTTACTTTAAACACGTCCAGTAGTGTGATTATTTCAAGACATGTACCTTGAAAATTGAAAGACTCGAGAATTTTTACTATTCCCATAGAAACAAGGATCATTCATTTTAATAGAGCTCTATGCGATCTAGGAGCAAGTATTAATTTAATGCCTCTATCGATTTTTGAAAAGCTCGGGTTAAGGGATCTAAAATCTACCCAAATAACATTATAATTGGTTGAAAGGTTTTTGGTACATCCAAAAAGAGTATTGGAATACGTGTTAGTCAAAGTGCGAAGTTTTATTATCCCCACAGATTTTGTGGTACATGATTTTGAAGAAGATCGTGAGATACCGTTCTTATTAGGAAAACCCTTCCTGGCTACTTTTAGGTCCACCATTGATTTAGAGAAAAATGAATTAACTATGAAAATCGATGGTGAGACAGAAACGTTTAAATGTGGTCATCAATTGAGTGAGGAATATATAAGGAAGTTATGGGAACAATGTAAAAAATTATTTATCTCTAACATCCCTGAGTCAAGGGACATGCTTCCTTTTATGCATGCAGAAAGAATAAACAAGTTTAAGGAATGGGAAAAATAGGCACAGGTGGAATGGCATGATAGAAGATGGACCAATACCGATAGAATGGGAAAATCCTCCATTGGTGAATTATCCAACAGTAAAACTTAAAACTTAGTTGAATTGCTTAACTTTTGTAAATTATTGTATATGTAACTAATCAACTAGTTTAGATTTTGACTTTTATTTGATGTAGGTTTATCTATAAACCGAAACATCCTAAAAGCTGGAAGTTTTTAGCCGAAACAGAGTTAGTGTTGCGACATCGCCCCAGGGAATCGCGGCATAGCATACAGTTTCCTTCAAAGCTCCAAACTAACAGACGTGTCGTGACATTGGTGTATTGCTAGGGATATCACGACACTGAGCCCTTATTTCGCGACATTGTTGCAATATTCTGCAGGGTTGATTCAACCCAATCACGCAACCCAGTGGCTTACTCTTTATTTAACCTAATTTTTAACACTTTGAAACCCCATTTTATAACCTAAAACCATATCTACTTCTGGTTAAAACACCACTTAACCCCTAATCCCTCAAACTCTCATAAATCTCTCAAAATATCTTAAACCTTAAAACCCTAATTTCTTAAAAATTTTATTTATTCTTTGCAAACTCTTTAACCACATTTAGGGAAACAAGGAACGAGAACATTGCAGGAAAGTAAGGAATTCAAATGAACTTCAACCATATATTAAAGGTTAAGGGTTCCTAAACTCAAAGTTTTTACTGTTCCATTGAATTGTTTGCTTAGGATTGAAATATCACGCCTCTTAGAAAAGTTAGGCGAACCATGGAAATGAAGCCATCAATGGTTCAAAATTCCTCTATTTTCCCAAAGACAAATGTTGGAAAATATTTTAATGAAATTTAAGGAAGAACATTCATCCAAGAGAGGGGATTTGATCCATCCATGATTTTGTGTAAGGAAATATGGCCTTTAGTACGATATCGTAGGTGGGAACATTTTTGGACGATCCCTAAAGAGAGTGTTGTGTCCCCATTGTTCAATAATTTTATGCATCATTACGATACCAATAGGCTAGAAACATTGAAGGTCATATGTGGGATATGGTCCTTGTGCGAGGGAAACAGGTCAGGTAACCCCACTTATTATTTGAACTTTTATAATACTCCGTACTGTGAAAATGATTTTATTGATGAAACTGATCTAGAACACTTTTGAGACAAAGATACGGATAACATTATAAACTTTTTGACTAAAGGTAGGGGTGAATGGAAATATAGCACAAGTACCAATATCCTAGTATCCTTTCATCAAGCGATCATGTTTCCTAAGGCCAAAATGTGGATCCAATTTGTATGCACAAGAATCGTACATGCTTTAAATGTTTCTAACGTTAATACTATTAGAGCAGTGTTACTCTATGCTATTTTGCAGAAAAAGCAGGTATGTATAGGTAAATGGATTCATCAGAACATGAGAAGATGCATCGGTAGCCAGAAGGTGGGAGTCTTCTTTCCCCACCTAGTGACGACATTATGCAGAAAGGCAGATTTACTTATGACATCCACTGAGCAGTCACTGAAACCTTCCAAAAGTGTTATCGGTGATACCTTGTTCCAAAAGTATATAGAATTGCGAGCAAACAAATGAAGGATTAGAACAAGCAATAACAAGAAGCAACAATAAGAAGTGATAGTTACACTAGCCTCATCACAGAGGTTGACATGAGCTCAAAAAGATATTTGTAAAAGTAGTCATCCAAAGATTGATAGGATGATACAGTGGATGCAAAGGTCAGGACCAATATTCAAAGAATTTGCAAGGAAAAATAACATCTGGGTCCCCAATTATACACTTGTCATGTCCGGGCCAACGAATATGGAACAATAAGAAGAAGTGCATGAAAGCGAGGAGGAAGAAGGAGATGAGGATAATGATAGGAGTTTGGAGATGGATAAGGAGGACAATTGAACTACTTTAATTTTATAGAGACTTGTATTAATTTTTGGATGATTTTAATTTAGACTTTGTAGGAGTAGGAATAATAAATAGATTTTTTTGTTTTGTTGCACTTTGTAAATTTTCTATATAGGAACCCAACACGAAGGAGACAAATAATTCGAGCTAACACGATCAAAGGAGGAAGCACCTACCATTAGCAATTGGAGCGACCACGATCAATCGGGTAACTTCCTTCCTTATCTATTTATAGCTACACATTGAGGATAATGTGTACTAAAGTGTGTGAGGGTAACATAGAAAATTTGCTTCAAATTTTTACGTTTTCTTTAATTTTTCTTGTCTTTTTGTATGCTTGAGCTTGTAGAAATAAAAGTGATTGGTTAGGAGCATGTACATAGGTTGCTCGTGTTTATGAATAAATTTGGCATGATGATAGGTGATTTTCAATTTTTGATTATTAGACTACTAAGTTCTATATATTACAGTATAAATAGGTATTAAGCAATCAACTATACGAAGTGATATATAAAATAAAAGGAAGCGGGCATGTTGGTACGGATGATAAATAGTTGAATTTTTTTGGTTGATTAAATTTGTGCATGTTGAGATATTTAGGGATGACCTAAGGCATTGTTTGGAACACTTCCAAAGCTAAAAAGCTATCCCATTTATTTTTCACCTTTAGTACCAATTTTTGAGCTAGTTGACACTTCTTGATGAACCCCATTACAAGCCCCGAGCTTGAAAATGTTAATTTGTAATTGCCCTTTTCTTTGGTCTTGCACTGCACAATTATAAACGTCTGGCCTTACGTATTGAGGGTTAAGTAGATACATCATGGAAGAGTTTGTAAAAATAGAGTGAAATAGGAAATATTGGTGTGATATAGGGACTATAAGTTAGCCTAATGTGCAAAACAAAAAGAAAAATCCAAAAAGGGAACCAGTACAAGTAGAAAAAGTCTTAAATTAGCGAAAAAGCATTCATGAGTGAGATGAATTGAAAAAGAGAAAAGTCACAAAGTCACAAGAGAAAGAAAAATTTGTTCATTAATGCACACAAACTTGTAAGGCTAGCCATAGTTACTATGTCATGCTACAACTTCCTATATATTGAGAGACAAGGAATGTGAGACAAGGAGAAATAAGGCGGTGAGCGGGTAAGGGTCACTAAGAGGGAAGAATAGGGACCAATACGATGTGCCAAACTATTTTTTGTTTTTAACCATTTTTTATGCTTACTATTTTTGAATTTCATACATGTCATAAGCCTTAGAATGTTACAAGCCGAAAAGTCCTATGTGACCTAAAATATCCTTATACATGACTGGACATCACACTGAACATATGCATAAATGACTATTTTTATTCTGCTCGAATAATCAAAGTACTTGTATGATTTGTTGATGGATTCCTACAGGCAAGACCCTTAATACTTGTATACTGTGTAACATACTGAACTTAGGTGTTTGTGGTCAAAAGTGGTAAGTCAACTACTTATCATGATAAGATTGTTTATAAGTATGAAATGTGTAAGTCATATGCTCCGAAGTCAATACTTGTGTCGTATTTGTTCAATGGTCATCATTTTATTATTTTTATTTATGTTACTTGAGGATAAGAAATGACTTAAGTGTGGTAGAGTTTGATCTATCGTAATTTAGTGTAGCATATTAAACTAGTTTTTGCACTTAAGGAGCCTGAATACAAGCATTTCTGTTATATTTTAATTAAGTTTCTTTAGCTTTACTTATATATAATAAAATGTGTAAATTAAGTCTTTTATTGACCTTAAGGGCCGAATGAGGCTTAACAGAGAGCTAACATACTTCATGAGTGTGCAGGAGACCATTAGAAGACATTTTAGGCCGATATTAGATGCTATGTCACAGCACGAGCACTGGAGGCCTGATGTCGCAGCATAGAGAGTAGAATGGAGAAAGTATGAAACTACCTCCGATGTTGCGACACTAACTAAGGGTGCCACTACATACCCCTGAAGACATCACAAAGAGGAGCATATTGAATTCTATGTCCCGACACAGGTCCTGGTGTGTTGCAACATGAACTCTGGGATGAAAATTCAACACGAAGAAGGGACGTTTTGGTCTACACAATTGAACTTAAAGCTTAGAAATGTAAGCTGACCTAGGGTTAAAGATGATGACCACCTGAAGGCTATAAATAGGCTCCTTTGGAACATGTTATGGACACCTTTTCATTAACCTAGTTTCTTTCTTTAGATTTAGTTTTGTTTTCTTTCTTTCTTAGGTTTCTAGAGTTTAGTTTATTTGTTCATTGTTTTCTTTCTAGAGATCTGGATTGTGGAATCATTCAAACTCTATGGATTTGCGCTTAATCTCAATACAATCAGGCTCTATCATTTACAGCCTCGTAATTCTATATTTTATTGCAGTATTCACACTCTGGATGTTAGTACATCCCAAGGCGTTTACTTATCATGCTTGACTCTTTTGTGTCATGAAGCATAAATAAAAAATGCACAAAAATTCATAAATTATTCCCAAACAAAATCAATAAAAACTCAAAGTTAAAAAAAAAATTTACTGGTAGGTTTTAGAAATTACTTAAACACAAACAAAATTCAGAGATTATATTGCATAAACATTTAAAATCCTCCCCACAGTTAAGATGTACATTGCCTTCAATGTACAAAGAAATATAATCACAGTAATCAACGTATCATTGGAAAGGGAGGAAAAGAATTGAAACTGCTCTGAATTTGGATGATTTTGTCAAAATAGTGAAACCCGAAATCATAGTACATGTTTTCGAGCACACTAATAAGAAGCTAGGTAAAAATAAAATAAGATAAAGAGATAACAAAATGGAAAAAGCAGTAGACAAAATAATAATAGTAAAGTACATAATAAAATAAAATAAAACATATAAGTCCGAAAAATAAAATAAAATAAACACAAATATAAATATAAATATAAATATAAATATAAATATAAATATAAATATAAATATAAATAAATAAAACATAAAACTAAATGGAATCAGTGATCAGTTTCATGAGGGAAGTCAGGATCGTGAGGCGCAGGTACAACAAGGGGATCTGGTGAAGAAATGTGAAAATGTTGGCACATCTGCTGCAAATATGCCTCGATGTAATCCTGTTGATGTTGAAGCTGGCTGAAGTGTTCCGAATGTTGTTGCTCAAGGCGACCAATTTGTTCGAAGTGATGCTGCTCAAGGTGGTCAATCGGGTGGCACATCTCTATACTCTAAAGGAAATAAGTGTTTGAAGTATCGACGACCCCTATGATCTCCCTCCAACCTATCAATGTGTGGGCCAGAATGGCATGAATATAGTGCAATGCCAGAGGTAAGCATGTCCCTTCAACTGAATCAAGTTATATTGCGACTCAGTCTCGACAATATCGAACCAATATAGTGGGGTCAACCGATGGATGTGCCTGGAAAGTGATGAGAACTCAGGGGTACTCATAAACTCCTCAGAATAAATTCCAAGCACAACTCCGAAGCTTAGGACACTAAAGTAACACGTTGTACCCCCAAGGCAAAAAGTGATAGTGCGAGGCGCATCCTATTGTGAAATAGTCAGTTGTAGGAAGAGATTCAAGAAAAAATCTAGTGTGAGTTCGGTATATGTGGGCTCTACAATAGTAAAGAATAGGTCCCACGGTGCCGTGTGGATCAATACTCAAACCCTAGTAGCTAAAGGGACCGCCCGTAGAACCTCTCAATTAATACAACGACCCAAACCCAATGGTTGCTCCTTAAGATGTTGATATTGGTTCTCCTATAGGCCCGAACTAAATTGAAGACACGGATGTATCGTGACTATGGTCGGGTCTGAACACAAAGTCGCAACCAATTTCTTTCGCTTTTAGAGGCAACAACAATGACCTTAGTTTTACCTCTTGTGTTCATCATAATGTATCCGGAAAAAGAAAGAATAACCTTATAACAGAGTACCAAAAAAATAATATCACCAATAACCTAATTTAGCAGATAAGTAGATCAACTTACAAAACAAAATAGACTGACAAGAAACCTACCTTATGACAAAAGTCGGATCACTTAACTAATATAACTAAAATATACTCCTAATACGAATATTAGAATTAAAAATCATGAGAGAAAAAACTGACTAAACTAGACTAAACTAAATTAAAAAATAATAATAAGAAAATTAATTATAATAATAAAATAAAAAGAAAGAGGATTAAGCCAAACAGTGGTAGGGGTAATAGACAACAAAGACAGTGGACGAAGTGGTCTAAAGGACAAATGACAAATGATGGATCTATGGTTGCGGCGTTAGAAGAAAAGAAACGGGGAAGGGAAAGCTGGCGCTGCATAGAACTACGATGTGAGTGGAGTAGGGAAAAGGAGGCGATGGTAGGTAAAAATGGCTGGTCAGGCCAACAAAGAGAAGAGGAATGAGAGGGAGGGGAGAGGAAAAGTGTTGAGTGTAGAGAAAGGGGCTTAAAGGAAAATAGTGGTTCATGAATGGGGGAAAAGAGAGGAGGGAAAGATGCAGCTATGAGGTATGAACGATGACATTAAAGGTTTGAAGATGTTTGAGAGGTGGGTTAAGGTTGAACAGAAAAAAGGGGAAGAGGAATAAGAGACAGGGGAGACTTATCGAACGACAGTATAAGTAATTGGTGGTGGAAAGAGACATGCGATGACTGAAAAGGGCGATAGTGGCTAGGGTTTGAGAGGGGTTTGGCTGAAACAGAGGGCACGATCATGTATATGGCCCATGTTGGGCCATATGACTGTGTCTTGCAATCGTTTAAGTCCTCTAAGGTTGTGTGTCAAACAAAATTTTAAAAAATAAGCTCTACTATTCACATGACGTATGGCACTCCCGTATGTACCACATGGTCGTGTCTCCAAGCCATATGATGTTTTCATTCGCTTCTCCCACAACCGTGTACAGGGGTGTGTGGGTCACATGGTCGTAGTCGCATGGTCCATGACACGCTTGTGTGTTTAGGTCATATGTACCATACAACCATGTCGCCAAGCCATATTAGTTTATTTTTCGATTCTCCTGCCACCTTGTCAAAGGGTGTGTGGGTCATACAGTTGTGTGGAAATTTTTTTAATTTTTGATTTTTTAATTTTTTCAATTAACAAAAACAAAAATGGTAGGTAATAAGAAACTAAGCATGCAACAAAATTAACTGAAAATAAAATAATAAGAAACACTTAGGTTGCCTCCCAAGAAGCACGCGTTTAATGTCTAAGCTCGACTTCCCTTTTCAAGCTTACGTCTAAGGCAGATTTTAGAGTCGGAGCTCCTCTCACTCGTTATCAATATCACCACCAAAATAAATTTTGAGATGATGACTGCTTACCTTGAAAGTGCTATACTCAAGGTGTGTTACATCAATGGTTTCATATGGTAATACGTTTTGTACCAAAAATAGATTCGACCATCTCGATTTTAGCTCTTAAGGGAACATTCATAGATCTAAATTGTCCAATAGTACTTTGTCTCCAACTTTGAATTGGTTTATCCTCTTTACATGCACACCAAGACATTTCTTTCTTACTTCTTTGAACGTTCTCTAGTTCTCATCAGCCTTTGTTTGCCATTCATCTAATTCATTGAGTTGCACCATTCTCTCTTCACTTGTCCCTTAATAGCCATCATCTTGAAAAGGATATGGTTCTAACACGTCTTCATGATTGATTTCCTACAAAGAATGTTGAGCCGCATGATTACTAACATCAACAGAATGACGAGTATCATCTCGCTCACTAGAAACTCTCACAACATCACTTGCTTGAAGAGTAACCTCTTCATCACCTATTATTAACACAAGTTCACCATTACTTACATCAATAATAATTTTAGCAATGGCTAAAAAGGTCAACCTAAGAACATGGGTACCTCAATATCCTCATCCATGTCTAATATAACGAAATCAAGAGGGAGTGTAACGCCCCGAATTTGGGCCTAGTAGAATTGGGCCCATTGGGCCTTGGGCGTGGAAGCGTTTAAAATTTTTGAGAACATGAGAACGACATTAATGCAAGTTGGACTTATTAGGTGAGTGATTTTGGAAGATTAGGCGGCTTTTATGAAGTCCCGGGTTCAATCGTAGGCTTTAGGGAAAAAAATGGTTTTAGGTGAGTAAAACCCTGGGTGTTAGAACGTAGGCTTTAAGAATAAAATGTGGGAAAAAATGACACAAAAGGAGTAGTGGTCTAGTGGCAAATGACGCCACATGGGAGACAAAGAAGTGACACCAAAGAGGAAGCAAAGGGTCTAAGGTTCAAGTCTTGGCGCTTGCAATTCATTTTGATTTCTTTTTAAATGAACTTAGACTTTGGCCTATAGGTTTATATTTAGTTATGCATGCTTTAAGTCACAAAAAGAGCTTGTGTTGTAGTGGCATGTAGTGTCTGGAGCATAGGAGAGGGCAAAGGTTTGAATCCCATTGCAAGGAAAAAGGGATATTTATTTTGCTAAGTTGGGGCGGCAAGTGGTTGTGATGGATTTAAACTCTGCTGAAAGAGGGATCCCACATCGGGAAGCTAGCATAAGGGAAGGTGAGAAATACCTTGGTTGGCATTTGGGCATAGGAGTGTTCGGAGTGTGGATTAACTCTAGATTCCTATCAGGTGTGTATTTCGCGCTACTCTAGCTATAGAGCAGCAAATGCCGAAATACCGGTCATACGGTGATGGTAGCCACACGAGCGTACGAGCGCATGTGTGGGAGCTTTAACGCTATAGTTGAGGCCGTCATGAGTGTTCTTGTGGGTTAAGGCTATTTGGGCCACGATGGGCCAAAAGGGGCCAAGTGGGCCCAATGGGCCCGTGGGCCTATATGAATAAATTGTATGATTGTGTAGTAGATATTGGACTGGTCAATGTGAATATCATATTTGTGGCTAGATTTGGGATAAATAGGCCACACGAGTGTGTGGGCTCATTTGGGCCGAGAATTGGCCCTAGGCCCATTCGCATCATTATCTCTGTTTAGAATACTTTGGTTTAACTGGGCAAATCGTAGTTTGATCACTCTAGTGAAGGTGACGGCGCTCGTGATTATTCAATACTCTACGTGATAAGGTGTGTATCCGTATACATTGTTCTGATTGTTAATCGGTTCAAAAGCTGAAGGTGCGTATATTGTATTATCTTGACTGTTGATCGACATATATGCCGAAAAGCTGAAATACCGGCGAATGATGCCATGCGAGCATGCGATCGCGTGTGTGGTGAATCGAGCGCACGGAGCGTGAGTGTGTGATGAGGAAGGCCACCATGAGCAAATTCATGGGCCTTTCTCGGTCTTGACGGGCCGAGAGGGCCCGATGGGCCTGTGGGCCCATTGGGTTAAATCTCACTGTTAAATGTGAAATAGACAAGCTTATCAGGTCGCGCACATGACTTAGGTGTTTTGGGCCGCGTTAGTCCAAAAGGGGCCGTGTAGGCCCAATAGGCTTGTGGGTATTGATTTGGGCTGTGCCGTTCCATAGCCGTGGTTGTTTCTAGGCTAAATGGGCCACACGAGTGTGTAGGCCCACTTGGGCAGGGTAATGGGCCTTAGGCCCATCTTCGCCGTTAAGTCAATTTAGATTTCCTAAGTCGCTCGAGGTGACGGTGGACCTTCTGTTGGGTCGTTAATAACCCTCGATTTGTAAAATTACTAAAATACTCTCGGTTTGTAAAATTACTAAAATAGCGTCGATTTGTAAATTACTGAAATACCCTTGATTTGTAAAATTACTAAAATACCCTCGGTTTGTAAAAATAAAAATACCCTCGGTTTGTAAAATTACTGAAATACCCTTAGTTTGTAAAATTACTAAAATACCCTCGATTTATAAAATTAAAAAAATACCCTCGGTTCATAAAATTACTGAAATACTCTCGATTTGTAAAATTACTGAAATACCCTCAATTGGTAAAATTACTGAAATACCCTTAGTTTGTAAAATTACAGAAATACCCTCAGTTTGTAAAATTACTGAAATACCCTCAGTTTATAAAATTATTGAAATACCCTCGATTTGTAAAATTATGAAAATACCCTCGATTTGTAAAATTACTAAAATACCCCTATAGGGTAGAATTATCAAAATACCCCTATAGGGTAGAATTACTAAAATACCCCTATAGGGTAGAATTACCAAAATACCCTTGAAAGGTAGGATTACCGAAATACCCTTCTAGGGTAAATGACTGTTTTGCCCTTATGGGTAAATGACCGATTTGACTGTGATCGTATGATTGTGTTTTAACTAACTTGATTGTGAGCGTGTGTCTGATATGTTGTTAATATGTGTTGAAATGACTGTTATTAAGCATAGCCATTTTGCATATACGTGTAATGATTGAGCATGACATACACGACATACTACATGGGGTTGGGACATGTGTTGGAGGAACTACAGTACTGGTGGTTATGCCACGTTTTACTGATTTAGTGGCTTTGCCACGTATACTGATTCTAGTTACTTTGCCATGTTTATTGATTCTAGTGGCTCAGCCACGTATACTGTTATTAGCGACTTTCTTTGCGTTGGTATCTTGACTCATTGCGTTATTGGTATGTAGAAATTTGGGTGGGTCGACTTGGTCCCCACATGGTGTGTAGGGTTGGTGCAGTGGTGTGTTGGTTGGTGGGTTGGGATGCATCCTCATCTTGTTGCATATCTGTTTATGAGATCTGTCACTATCTTTGGGCTTAGGCCACTTGTTACATTAGTGGTTTGGGCTAGGCCCAATTGATACTAATATCATTTGTGACCCAAATGATTTAAGTAGTGGGCTTTGACCCATGTATGCTCGATCTATATTGTATTATTCTTTGTTGAAAGCGCTTCATTGCATCGTTTGGGTTTACTTAGATATCTTGACTATTACTTTGGTTAGGGATTACACTTTGAGTTTTCATAAACTCACCTATTTTTAATCTGACAGTAATCCTCACCTTAGGCGGATCGAGACTACGAGGGACTCGGAGGTGACCACACGTCCGATTGGCTTTAAAGTTAAACTTGACAACTCCTATTTTATTTTAGTTTAATTTTTTGGGTTATAAATTTTGTAATAAGGCCTTAAGATTTTTGAACTTTAAGTTTTGGGATTTTATTGATTGTTTTATAATTGCTAGAAGTAGAACACGATTTTTCATAAGTAACTACTATTTTTCAAAATACCAAGTTCCGCGACTATTTTAAAATTAAGCTTCCGCAACAAACAAGGTTTTAAAGATAATAATGTTTTCCAAGAATGATTTCTAATAAACCACGTTTTGAAAATAAGCAAAAAATATATCGAGGTTTTGAATAGCAGAAAGTTTTAAGTTGTAAGAAGGGTTTCTAACAATCACAAGTTTTTCGAAAAACTCTTTAATGTGACACGCTAGATTTGGGCCTAACTTCTAGGTCGGGTTTGGGGTGTTACAGGGAGTATGAATTTATTTACTTTAACAACTACATCCTCAATAATACCCCTAGGACACTTAATTGATATTTCAGCTAATTGAATACTCATCCTAGTGGGTTACGGTTCTCTGAGACCAAGTTGTTTGAACACTTTATAAGGCATTAGATTTATACTAACACGCAAATCAGCCAAAGCTTTTTCTAAATTTAAGCTAAAAAAATAAGTGATAGTAAAACTCCCTAGATATTTAAGGTTGGTGGGTACTTTGTTCTGGAGAATGGATGAACACTCCTCATTTAGCTCCACAGTTGATAGTTCGTCCAACTTCCTTTTATTTGTTAACAGCTCCTTTAAAAATTTTGTATATTTGGGCATCTGCGAAAGGGATTCAACAAAAGGTAACTTAATATGAAATTTTTTTAAAAGTTCAAGAAATTTACCATATTGTTCATTCATGCGGTCTTTCTTCAACTTTGCCGGATATGGAATTGGTGGTTTGTATTCTCTAACCACCAGCTTATGCTCTTACTTGTATTCCTCAACCCCATCATTTTTCTCAATAGCTTCTAGATTTAGCTTTTTTCAGGCTCGACTAACACCTTTCCATTTTGTACAATGGTTACGTGGATTTACTTTTTTGGGTTGTTTAACTGTTACTAAGTAAACTGCCTTGTTGTCTCTTCAAAACCAATTTAGTAAGCTGGCTAATCTAATCTAGTTTAGTAAATTGCCTTGTTGTCTCTTCGATTCAACTTCTTTTCTTGTTGATAAGGTTACTGAAAACACGGAGGGGGTTTTGACATTTGATTTCCTTGACCACCCAAAGAGAAATTTGGATGATTCCTCCATCCTCAATTATAATTGTTGTTGTAGAGGTTATTATGAGGTCTAAAATTATTACCAATAAAATCGACTTGCTAATGCTCCATGTTAGACTTGAAGGGCAAGCATTCCAGATTGATTATCCTCACTCCAATCGTATTGCATTGCATTATCGGATTCATCTATTTACTGCAACTCAAACCATCAATCTTTTTACTCAGTGTTTCCACCTGGCTCACCAACATAGCAATTGCATCTATATTAAAAACATCGGCTGCCTTAGTAGGCTTTGTTCTCATAACTTGCCATTGATTGTTATTCAATGTCATTTCCTTAATAAATTCTTAGGCTACCTCAGGTTTTTTATTATTCAGTGTTCCACCAACTACTACATCAAATATCTACCTAGTTGATGGACTCAAACCATTGTAAAATGTTTGAACTTATAACCACAAAGGTAACCCATGATGAGGGCACCTTCTCAGCAGATCCTTAAATCTTTTTTATTGACCACCTCCAGAAGCATTAACGTCTAAAGTGTGAATACTGCAACTAAAGATATTAATTTGAGGCGGTGTCCACGAGTATATGGGATAGGTTGTAATATAGTTTTACAACGTAATAGATGAGTATTCCGAGGATCGTACCTAAGGGAGGCGAGTACTAAATTAAAGTTCACCTAAACACAAATAGAATTAATTAGTAGTTTAAATCAATTATATTACAACAAAACATAAAAGAAAGATTTTTGGATTTTTATAATAACAAAATAAAAACAACAAAAATATAGTGTACTTCAGTTAAATGAGTTCTAACTTAATCAAATTCAGGCATGGGTAATTAGCTAGTTTCAATGATCATAACTAATTCCTATTTCAGGTTTCTACTCAACCAACTAGTCGTTATCCTAACAAGATTACTCAATCTTCCACTAAACTAATGAGTTGATAAGAACTATTTATCTCTCGACCTTACAATCCAGTCCGATTCGAGGATTAGGTGTTTAAGGATAGGTCATACCAATTTTGGGTTAATTTCCACCTAAATGACTTCCTAGGGTCGTCAAGCCTAGGGTTTAAGTTCTTCCTATCCTAAAAAGATGATCTACTAAGACAACCCTACATAGCAATTAATTAATCACACTTCCATTCAGTAATCCCCCATAAGAGTATTAGTTCCTTGTGGAATCCATAAACATCATAAACTTTATAATAAATATATGCATAAAAAGTAAATCAAGAATAGAGTTTAGAGAATCCTATTTGTGTTTTATAGATGAAGTGCAGAAAATCCACTAGCGTTTGTTCGCATTTACAAATCACATTCCCCAAGAAAATAAAAAATAGAAATTAACTAAAAATAAACCTAAGGCCTCAAAGAAAGGAAAATTGAAACTAAAATTACATAAAAACCTTAAATTATGAAATGTTGTCCCAAACAAGTGTTAACTAAGCTTACTTATAGAATTAGGGTACCAGTCGTTCTCAACCCTAGCATAGCTGACGTTCTTGTGTTTAATTTCCATTGTGAGGACCAAAATGCCCCTGACTCATAATTAATCTCATACAGGGCCAGTGTTGCTACATCCTAGTGTCTGTGTCGCAACATCGAAGGTAGTATGCTTAGGTTCAGAGGTGGCTTCAAGGGTGTGTCGTGACATCCTATGGTTGTGTGGCGACACCAAAGGCAAGCTTGGAATTCTTGTATTTTGCTCCATATGTTGCCACATCAAACTCCCCATGTTGCAAAATAGAAGCCAACTTTGAGTTACCTTTGAATGGTCTCCTACACACTTACTAAGTACTTTAGCTCGCCTTTCAGCCTCATTCGGCCCCTAAGGTCAATAAAAGACTCAAAATAAAATTTTTATTAAATTTAAACTAAACTAAGAAAACATAACTAAAACATACTAAAATTGCTTGTATTCAAGATCCTTAAGCATGAAAACTAGTTTAATCTGCTACACCGAATTATGATAGATCACCCATGCATCATACAATGTCTCAAACTCAAATTGAGTGAAGGAAGAGATGTCATTCCTCAACTTAGTTGTTTTGGCCAGTGGAAAATACTTCACCATAAAATTTTGAATCATTTGAGCCCAAGTTGTGATGGAACCTCGTGGAAGTTAATTCAACCATTATTTCACCTTTTTCCTCAAAGAGAATGGGAACAATTGTAAGCGTATGGCATCATCAGTAATGCCATTGATCTTGAATGTGTCGCAGAATTCTAGATAGTTAGCTAAATGAGCATTTGGATCTTTATCTTGTAACCCATCAAACATAACATATTTTTGCACCATCTAAATTGTGTTCAGCTTCATCTCAAAATTATTTGTAGCAATAGTCGATCTGACAATACTATATTCAACCCAAATCAAAGTGGGCTTAGCATAGTCATACATAGTCTAAAGAGTAGGACGTGAAGGAAGTTATGGATTAATTGGATTATTATCCATCTCCACAGTAATTTTCTTTTGCTCTTGATCATCTAATAAAACCTGTTGACCTTGTCATGCTTCTTTAACCTCTCTCTAAATTTTGCGAGTAGTTTTTTCGATCTCACTATAAAAAATTAAAGGTTCCAACGGGTTGCCTCTAGTAATAAACCAAAAGAACCTGTAAAAATCAAACAAAAGATAAATTATAATTTAAAAATTAAATTAAAAACAAAAATATTAAATATTAAATTTAAAATAAAAATAGCTAAATTAATAGAAATTAAGTTTTCCTAATATTCTAGTTCCCGACAACAGTGCCCAAAACTTGATGTCTACGAAACTAACTATATATTTGACTAAGGCAAGCGCACCTATTAATTCATAATATAGCTACAGTGAGCAAAGATATTGTTGTAATAGCCCGATTTTGGGCCTAGTTAGAAATAGTGGTTCGAGACCACCAAATCTGACAAATGAACTCGTAGATTATATTATCTAATATTTATGAGCCAAATATAGCTTTTAAAAGATTTTTGAAATAGTAAATTGTAGACAGCTGATAAACCGTAAAAGTAACATATTTTAACCCCATATTTAGTATGCTTTTGGATGATTTAGCCCTTGATTTATGTAAAAAGGTGCTTTTAATTCTTTCTTTTCATGTTTATACTTAGGAAAGCACCCGAGGATGAAAAGAACAAGAAACGAGCTTAAAATAGGCCAATTTGGACCAAAGAGGAAATCGACACAGCCTGGACTTCAAGCCACACGGCCTTGTCTTGTCAATTTACTTCACACGGCCATGCCACGATTTACATGGTCGTGCCCCAATCGACAGAATCGAGACACGGCCTAAAGATGATTTACACGGGCGTGTACCATGGCCATGCCCCTACCGTGGGAAAGAGCAATTTCACTCGGATTTGGATACTTTGAGGCAAAGAAACACATTCCAAAGCCTATTCAAACACCGAGTAGAAGGTATACTTGAATTGGGACACTTAGAGGCCAAGTAAAGCATCCCAAAAGTCTATATAAACACCCTAAGTGTAACCTGAAAGGGGGCGGTTAGGTAGGCCAAAGAGTCGAGCCAGAAAGGCCAGAAGTGGATCCATCTCAAGGAGCCGGAATTCTACTCAAGACGGTAGATTTCTCCTTCAATTCCTTCAGGGGGTTTTAAGGATTTCTTATGTTTTGTTTTATCTTTTCTCTTGAGATGTTTTCTTTATTCATTATGAACTAAACCCTTCAGATACCTAAAGAGGATGAAACCTAGATGAATCTTGTTATTGTTTTCTGAATTATATGATAAATACTTAGTTTGTTCTTAATTATGCATGTTTAATCCAAATCTGATGTGCTTAGGTGGAGGAGGAATAGGCCCTACTTAAGAGTAGATCTAGCATAATTAAGTCGAGTTGATCGCATGCCTAGAGATAGGGTGATGAGATTTTGCCGGATTAGGGTGAAACCTAATACGGGAGTCCATAGATCGATTTACTGCTATTCTAGGGGTTATTATTCGAGAAAGAGATTTTCATTACTTAACCTGGGGCTAGACGTTATTTGCCTCAAGAGAGGGTTTAATATACGTTAGGGAGTCTTACAGATCAAACTAAGTGAATAAATCATATGGTTCAGTGTTAAGTAACAAATGAAGTCTAGGTGGATTCTTCCTAAGGGTATTGTCGTGATCAACTGAGTTTCTCTTCAAGTTATTTTCCAATTCATTCTTTCTGTCTTTGTGTCTTTAGTTTAGTAAGTCGTAAATTTAGATAAAAGCAACTTCACTTTATTTTAGGCTAAATAATAAAAATAAAGTTAGTATTAGTACTTTTAGTTCCTTTGGGTTCGATAATCCAGTCTTGCCTAAGCTATACCACTGTTCGATAGGTACACTTGCCTTAAGTCATTGTCAGAGTTAGTTTTTAGGTTCGATCATTCTCTTTATAAATTTTAAAACTCGACAAAACAACGATCAAGTTTTTGGCGCCGTTGCCGGGGAACTAAAATATTAAGAAAGCTCTATTTTTATTACTTTAGCCATTATTTTTATTTTTATTTCGTAATTTATTTTATTTTATTTTATTATTTTTTGCTAATTTTATTTCTTCCTTTTTCCTAGCAGGTACCTCTAGTTTATGACTAGAAGGAAACCGATAGGACCTCTAGTTTATGATAGTGAAATTGAAGCTACCGCTCGTAGAAATCACAGAGAAATGAGGCGAGCCCTAAATTACACAGAAGAAGAGCGAGAAGACAAATCCAACCCTACTGAAGGGATGGACGAGAATAATCCACCATGAGATGTGGGAGAAAACAATGCTCCGCATACTATGTATAATTATGCTAAACCTCATTTAACAGGAGCTGAATCTAGTATTGTTAGGCCTACTATAGCTGCTAATAATTTTGAATTAAAGCCTAACACAATACAAATGATTCAACAATTTGTTCAATTTGATGGTTTGTAGGACAAAGACTCGAATACTCATATAGCCAAATTTTTAGAGTTCTGTGATACTTTCAAAATAAATGGTGTTTCTGATGATGCCATTTGTCTTCGGTTATTTCCCTTTTCATTAAGGAATAAAGCCAAACAGTGGCTATACTCGTGACCACGAGGGTCAATCACTACATGGGACCAAATGACCAAAATTTTTTTATTAAAATATTTCCCACAGACCAAAACGGTCAAATTACGGAATGATATCTCTTCTTTTGTGCAGATGGATTTAGAGACATTATACGACGCATGGGAGAGATACAAGGATCTCTTGAGAAGGTGTCCACACCATGGTCTACCTTTGTGGCTACAAGTCCAAACTTTCTATAATGGTGTAAACCCCTCAACGAGGCAACTAATTGATTCAGCCGCCGGTGGAATCCTAAAGAACAGAACTCCTGAAGCAGCCTACGAGTTCATTGAAGAGATGTCACTGAATAACTATCAGTGGCAAGTTACAAGGACAAAACTGACAAAATTAGCCGGAGTTTACAACCTCGATGCAGTTACCATGCTATCAACACAGGTAGAGATGATGAATAAAAAGCTTGATAGTTTGTGTTCTTCGCAGGTACATCCAGTCATGCAGTGTCACAAAGCTAGCTCGGGATTCGGAGATTGTCGAAGATCCATCCACACTATCAACACTCTTTTGGTATTTTGAAATCAATATTTTGAATTATGGCATGTATAGAGGACTTGGTTGTTTTTGTTATGTGCCATAATTGATTTAGCCTAAAATGATGGCCTATGTTATTTGATAGTTCATTTTGTATAAGGCCATTAATGTTAGCTATTATTGATCAAGTTATATGTGTTTATGATGATGCAATTTATGAGATGCGTGACTAGATTGAATGAGTGTGTGATGAAAATTGAAAATCTTTAAATTTGGATGTAAATTTTATGTCTCGGTTTAGTACGGCTGTATGTGTTTTGTTTCGGTAATGCCTTGTATCTTGTTCCGACGTCGAACATGGGTAAGGGGTTTTACAATTGTTCCCATGAAGACTAAAAGTACTAGTAATTACTATCTTTCTATTATTTAACCAAATAATTTTAGTGGTTGATTAAAACTAAAATTAACTAATGAATACGACAAAGAATAGATAATGAAAATAATTGAGTCACAACTAAGAAGCAAAATAATACCTAGGAAAAAAATCACTTATATTTCATCTGTCATTATCAATTTAAATCATGCAATTTACTTACTTAGTAACTTGATCCATAAGGATCCCTAAATTATAAAAATATCTCTTTCGAGCATAAGAACAACTAACTTAGGTTGGTTAATTAAAATTTTTCTTTCTAATTAAAACCCCTATTATCACATTAACTTGTGTTATGGATTCCCCTATTAGATTTGACTTTAATATGGTATATTTATATTGTCGTATTTCTAGGACTGCATGCAACTCCACTCAACTATGCAATATCTACTATCTAATAGGTTCTAGTCAACCACTGATTTAACCACATCAAACATGGATTAATAATCTAGAAATATCAAACCAAGAATTAAGCACACATATTTGAGAACAAAAAAACTAAATATTTATTTCCTAAAATAAAAATCAAATGATAGAATCTATCATAGGGTTAATCTCCCATATGTATTTAGAAAATTAGTTCATGCTTGAAAATAAAAACATCCAAGGTACATTATAACCGAAAGAAATAAAGAAACGCATGATAATCTTCTAAGAAATCAACTGAGAATCTTCAATCTTGACCGAAATATGCTTTAGAATTGACTTCAACGGTGTTTTTCAAGTTGTTTTCTTGAATATTCTCTGATGGCTCTTTCCTATCTTCTTATTTTTGTCATATATACATCTTAGAATGCCCAAAAAAATTGAAAATTGTGATTTCTCGCAGTTACATGCACAATTCTGTGAAATTGACATGGCCTACCACATGCCCGTGTGGCTCCTGTAGCTTACTGACGCTCCAGTTTTCACTCGTTTTTTGCTCCTTTTGCTCCCAAGTGCTCTATTAAGCATTAAAATATGAATTTAAAGGATTAAAAGCATTAAATTCACAATTAACATCGGATAATCACCCAAAAATGCATTAAGAATGAGGTTAAAACATGTTACTTTTAGCACTCATCAATCACTCCAATGTGGCTTGATTCAATGGGTGTAGAAATTATCATTGCAACGGCTTACAAATGTTTTCAAGGTTTAATGTAAGACACATGCATCATCTTAATGCATATCATAATGTTGCAAAACATTTTAAAACATTTGCTTAATTAAAAGATATGAGTGTTTTATTTTTAGTTCAAAAATGACATCAACCTCCTTATTAAACATACTCACTGAAAACAAACTGAGCGAAAATAACTATAAGGAATGGAAAAGAAACTTGATAATTGTCTTGAGCAGTGAGAAACTTAAAATAGTTCTTGATAATAGGTGCCACCGGCCACCTAAGTTGAGGCTAGAAAATGTTGGGAGGAGTCTGATGAGATAGCTCGTTGCTATATGTTGGCAAGTGTGACCAGCACCTTATATAAGCAATTGGAGAGATGAAAGACTTCCAAAGAAATTCTAGATAAGCTATAAAACATATTTGCAGGCCAAGCTGTCTTAGCTCGATAGTATGCTATAACTAGCTTGATGAATGCCTAGAAAAACCTCAACACTTTGGTCAAAGACCATATGATCACTCTTATGGGCTACTTTGCCAAGGCTGCAAATAATGAGGCCAATTTGGACTGGATCACTCAGTTTGAAATGGTGTTCAAGAGCTTGTCCAAGGACTTTCCAAGCTTTAGGGCCGTATATAAACTTGAGAACAAGAACCTAACGCTTACACAACTCACGAAGGAGTTACAATCCTATGAGTTGATGCTGAATGACAGTCAACTGATCCAAAGAGTGGAAACAAATATAGTTTTTGATTATTCCTAAAAAGGGAAATGAAAGCACATTAAGATTGGCAAGGCTAAGGTCTCTGGGCCACCACAAGTGGAAAAGAAGAGAACTACAAAACCTAAAGACTTATTTAAGTCTAAATGTTTCTTCTCAGTAAGAAATGACACTTCAAGGAAAACTGTAAAGAGTGGAAGGAATACATGGCCATCAAAGGCAAAGGTATGGAAATCTTTATGGTAGAAGCTTGTTTAGTGGAGGATTAGATAGACCAGCCACTAACCATGTTTGTGTTTTTCAATAGAGGTTCGAGACAACAAAAAATCTTAGAGATATGAATCTATTGTTGTGGACCGGAAATGGGACAACTGTGGTAATAAAGTAGTGGGAGATGTACATCTTTACTTTGATAACTTTAGGAAGATGATTTTGAAGACATTTTCTATGTACCAAGTTTCAAAAGAAACTTAATTTTTGTTTCATGTTTATATAAATTTGACTTGACCGTGACTTATCTATAATGGATCGATGCCAAATAATCTCTATTTTTCAAACCAAAGATGTACATCGCTGCTTGAGATTGAAATATCTAATAAAAGATTTAAAACTTCTCACTCTAATAAGGTGTACATTTGGTATTTGAAACTTGGTTAGATTAATCGAGAAAGAATCACTAGACTTATGAAAGATGACATCTTAAGTTTGCTTAAAGAAGTTGATTTTCCACAATGTGAATATTGCTTGGAAGGTAAGATGACTAAGCGATCTATTAATGCAAAAGGAACACGGGCCAAAGAACCCCTAGAACATATGCACACTGACATATGTGGCCCCATGTGTGTTAGTGTAAGAGGTGGTTACAAGTATTATGTAACCTTTATTAATGACTATTCTAGATATGGGTATGTATACATAATGCATCGCACAAGTGAAACTTTTGATAAATTCAAAAAATATCATGCAGAAGTGGAGAAACAACTAGGTTTGCACATAAAGGCATTTCGGTCAAATTGAGGTAGGGAATATTTTTATCTAATGAGTTCTTAGGGTACCTCATAGTGAATGAGATTCTATCCCAGTTAACCACGTCAGGTACTCCACAATGGAATGGCATGGTAGAGTGAAGAAATCGAACGTTGTTAGACATGGTACGTTTGATGTTAAGTTATTCGAAGCTACCAATCTTTTTCTAAGGATATGTGGTGTAAATAGCTTGTTATATTCTGAATGATGTGTGTAACAACCCTAACCCATATCCGTCACCAAAATATGGTTACAAAGCATTACCGAAAGTTTACAACTCAAAACAATCAAATATTCAAAAGATTTAAATCATAACATCATTCATAGAAAAATCAACCAATCTCATATATATAGTCTCTTATACGAGCCCTTAAGGCCCTAAAAACACATTAGAAACGAATCAAGACTAAATCGAAAACATATAGAATTTTTGGGAAAAGTTGAAATTTTACATCTTGTAGGGTCACATGGTAGTAGGGCAGTGTGTGACTCACACATTTGAGACACTGCCTTTGTGTCTCGGTAGTGTAGGCATTCAGTAAGGGACACTGTGCCGTGTCCGTGCAGTGTAACTCTCTGACTTAGGTCACATGGCCAAGCCACACACCTGTGTGGCAGGCCATGTAACTCTCGAAATGCAACCTTTAAAAACCTACAGGGGACACACGGCTGTTTCGCATGGTCATGTGTCACACACAGATGAGAACACGCCCGTATCTTAGGTCGTGTGGATGAAAAATAGGCCATTTTCTTCACCCAAAACTTAGCCACTTACACAAGCCAAATGCACCTATATTCATGCATCTGAATTGTACCTAACACATGCATAGTCAAGCTAGATAATCCTATTATTTAACCAGGCAACCAATCAACCAACCATTTGAACTAATTATATCCAACATTTACCACAATGTTCACATACCAATCATACTCAAATATACCAATTTCACCATTCAACAACTATAATCACTAAACCTTAGCAAACTTGGCCATATTCCAACCACATCCAATTATACCAAATTAGCCATTTATCTACTCAATACTCACTATCTACTTCCACATCAAACAATACCTCAATGACAACATTCCAACATATAAAACAACATTTCATAGCATGCATATTTATTCATCATTCCAACTACCATTATTTAAGCACCAAATGCCAAAATAGTAACCATTAAAAGACCATACATACATGTTAACATAACCACCTAAATGACATAAACCAACCATTTCCAAATAGTACCAATCAACCGAAATTCATATACCATATTTACATCATGCACATATAGTTAAAAACCTTTCCAAAATAAACTATATTTTGACCATGTTGAGAGAAATTTATCACATACCATTTTGGCCATTTAAAGATACATTAACTTATACCAATTTTCGTCATTTCAAAACTTGCATCAATTTGACTATATTACCCATAACCAACAATACATCAATAGTACTGTAACATATCTAACTCGTAACCATCGCCGATTTAGGGTTAAGAGGCATTATCGAACAATAACAAAACTTTTACGGACATTTCAAAATTACAATTCATCAAATCTAATTCCCTTTAATAGGTCAAAGAGACCATAAACATGCTTTAGAATAGAACACATCCGAAATTCTCGGAAATTTAAAATTTTCCTAAATTCTGAGGTCGGATGTCGTGTGGGTAGGCGTGTGCCTCCCACCTCAGTACACACCCATGTGTCTAAGCCGTACCAAAGCAGGGCATACATCTTGACTTGTCCCCATGGCTTAAGACAACGCGTGTGCCCCACCGTGGTCGATCGACTTGCACCACGGCCGGTCCTGCAGCTCGTGTGTCCAGGCCAAGTGGTCGAGCTTGACTTGTTTTGAATTGTAACCTCGAAGGACACTGTCGAGCCACACACGTGTGCTCAACCGTATATGTAAATATAGGCCATTTGCAAGGCAAAATGCCATCACACATGGGTCATCACTACAAGCTCAATCAAACATTCTCCCATACACAATTGGCAACCAAAAATCATGTCAAATGTTCAACTTATCATCCCATTCAATTACATTTCTAAACATGCCAACTTGTATGCCAATTAGTACAACTAAATCGCATGCAAAACCAAGCATGATTCATCCTCAATTTCACTTATTCACTATGGCATCAATCCATCAATAAGCATGCCATTCATAAGACCATTTCACGCCATTAAGCAATACCAAAACATGCATCATATAGCATAATTACTCATGCATATTACCAACATTTATCTAGCCACATCACATGGCTATTTACATCCCAAACATATTCCAAAATGACTAGCCTATACATGCCATATTTAGCTATATACACATTCGGAAGTACCAAAATTGAGTTTGATAGTGTGATTGTAACACCCCAAACCCATTACGAGCCTTGATCGGATCGGTATGTCATGAGGAAAACATTTGCGAAGAATTTGTCTTAAAGGTGAAAACGTGAAAATTGGTGAACTTTAATAAAACATTGTGTATTTAAAAGACCATTAAAATTTAGTTGTTATAAATTCCCAGTTAAAACTTTTACATAAGTTATTATAATATAAATGGATTCAAAAATATTTTTCCATTATTAGTTCAATTAATAAAATAAACTTCAAACCGTAAATAAAGTTTCCCAAATACCATAAGTGGCCCTTATTACATCAAATAAATTCCCAAAATCTGATAATATAAAATGTATAAAAATAAGAAAATCAACTTCATGGGCCACCTTGTATCCACTCAACCGGTCCAAGCTTTATGCATCACACGTAAGTTTGAGAAATATTGGGTGAGTCAAGCAGACTCGGTGCATAGTTATTTCACATGTCTCCATACATATGGGCTTGGCCCATATCCACGATCCACATAATCAGTCATGCAAAATGCATCCCAACCCAACCTAAGTCCATCCGTTACACCTACCTTAGCAGACTGCTTGCTCAAGGCGTGGCTAATCCACCGATCAACTAAGTGATCCTACATATCTTACCTCGCAGACACTGCTGCTCAAGGTCGTGGCTGAGCCACCGATCACCTAAGTGATCCCACATATCAATCGATCCACGGTGATTACACGACTATCAACCGCCGAGATGGGCACCTAGCCAACACCTTCCTTGATGAAGCACATAGCTACCATCAAGCGCTAATGTAGCAGGCTAACATTAGACCACGTACATAATGTACACCCATTCCTTCAATATTCATGTCCCAATCCCCATGTGCATATATTTATCATGACAAGGTAACATTGTAAAGAGTACACATCACATGCTTTACCACAATTCATACACATAACACATGTAGTTTAATATCATAAAATTGACACATTTAACGGTTACCCACCATGGTATCCACCATCTTAGCCATTATTTTTAGCTACCATTCACATCATAACATATACATATATAGCAACATGCACAAATAACAAGAAAACGGTCGATAACTACGCACCTTACTATTTAGTGAAAACCGATCTATTGAATCTAACACAATCTAGGATCCGAAACTCTTTATTCCTATCGATTTGCCCTAAAACCATAATCACAATCGGTTGGCACTCAACCCATAAAATGGCCTTTGGCGAATGTTGACAACCACTTACACCTTATCCGAATCCGAAAAAGCTCCTTGCCCTTGAAGCGACCGAAATGCCTCATGTTACAATCGGCCATAATCAATAAATCCATGAGAATGGCCTTAGGCGAATACTACATATTACCTTACCTTGAGTAGTTGAACTCACAAGGATCCCTTAATGCTCCCCTATCTTTGGATACATACAAACGAACACAAGGTTATGGTACTATTACCATTCAGCCACCTCCAAAACCAAAGTCAATCACTTAATTTCGGCTACCAAAGGAAATGAGTCAAAACGGATTGCCAAAGAGAGGTTACTTACCACCGATCGAGCTTCCCAAAAACACTTCCCCTATAGAGATTCGGTTGGATAGCTTACACCAAAAGAAATCGAGAACACCTCCTTCTTTGCTCCCGAGAGATTCGCCAGGAGAAGGATTATTAGACAGGATTTCTGAAATATAGATCAAATGAGGCTACAAGATTCAAAGAACGGTTCTCAAAAGGGAGATGAAATATTCACTATCAAAAGAAATATTTTGGCTTTTGAAAGTAAATAGAAAAAGAAGAGAAAAGGAGAATAAGTACTACACTTTTGGTTTTGGTCAATTGAAGAGAAAATAATGTTGAATCCTTAAGTGTTTTCGGCCAAAGAGAAAGTGAGATTTAAAGATACATTAACTTATACCAATTTTCGTCATTTCAAAACTTGCATCAATTTGACTATATTACCCATAACCAACAATACATCAATAATCTTTGTAACATCTCTAACCCGTAACCATCATGGATTTAGGGTTAAGAGGCATATCGAACAATAACAAAACTTTTACGGACATTTCAAAATTACAATTCATCAAATCTAATTCCTTTAATAGGTCAAAGAGACCATAAACATGCTTTAGAATAGAGTAGACACTAAGCCCGAACACATCTGAAATTCTCGAAATTTAAAAATTTTCCTAAATTCTGAGTCGATGCTTTCGTGTGGGTGGTAGTGTGCCTCCCGACCTCGTTTCACCCATGTGTCTAAGCCGTACCAAAGCAGGGCATACATCTTGACTTGTCCCCATGGCTTAAGACAACGTGTGCCCCACCCGTGGTCGATCGACTTGCACCACGGCCGATCCTGCAGCTTCGTGTGTCCAACCAGTGGTCGAGCTTGACTTGTTTTGAATTGTAACCTCGAAGGACACAGTCGAGCCACACACCCGTGTGCTCAACCGTATATGTAAATATAGGCCATTTGCAAGGCCAAAATGCCATCCACACATGGGTCATCACTACAAGCTCAATCAAACATTCTCCCATACACAATTGGCAACCAAAAATCATGTCAAATGTTCAACTTATCATCCCATTCAATTACATTTCTAAACATGCCAACTTGTATGCCAATTAGTACAACTAAATCGCATGCAAAACCAAGCATGATTCATCCTCAATTTCACTTATTCACTATGGCATCAATCCATCAATAAGCATGCCATTCATAAGACCATTTCACTGCCATTAAGCAATACCAAAACATGCATCATATAGCATAATTACTCATGCATATTACCAACATTTATCTAGCCACATCACATGGCTATTTACATCCCAAACATATTCCAAAATGACTAGCCTATACATGCCATATTTAGCTATATACACATTCAGAAGTACCAAAAATTGAGTTTGATAGTGTGATTGTAACACCCCCAAACCCGGCCCACGAGCCTTGATCGGATCGGTATGTCAACTGCGGAAAACATTTGCGAAGAATTTGTCTTAAAGGTGAAAACGTGAAAATTGGTGAACTTTAATAAAACATTGTGTATTTAAAAGACCATTAAAATTTAGTTGTTATAAATTCCCATTAAAACTTTTACATAAGTTATTATAATATAAATGGATTCAAAAATATTTTTCCATTATTAGTTCAATTAATAAAATAAACTTCAAGCTAGTAAATAAAGTTTCCCAAATACCATAAGTGGCCCTTATTACATCAAATAAATTCCCAAAATACTGATAATATAAAATGTATAAAAATAAGAAAATCAACTTGCATGGGCCACCTTGTATCCACTCAACCGGTCAAGCTTTATGCATCACACGTAAGGTTTGAGAAATATTGGGTGAGTCAAGCAGGACTCGGTGCATAATTATTTCACATGTCTCCATACATATGGGCTTGGCCCATATCCACCGATCCACATAATCAGTCATGCAAAATGCATCCCAACCCAACCTAAGTCCATCCGTTACACCTACCTTAGCGGACTGCTTGCTCAAGGCCGTGGCTAATCCACCGATCAACTAAGTGATCCTACATATCTTACCTCGGCGGACACTGCTTGCTCAAGGTCGTGGCTGAGCCACTGATCACCTAAGTGATCCCACATATCAATCGATCCACGGTGATGCACACACTATCATCAGCCGAGATGGGCACCTAGCCAACACCTTCCTTGATGAAGCACATAGCTACCATCAAGCGCTAATGTAATGCAGAGCTAACATTAGACCACGTACATAATGTACACCCATTCCTTCAATATTCATGTCCCAATCCCCATGTGCATATATTTATCATGACAAGGTAACATTGTAAAAGTACACATCATGCTTTACCACAATTCATACACATAACACATGTAGTTTAATATCATAAAATTACGACTGTTTAACAGGTTACCCACCATGGTATCCACCATCTTAGCCATTATTTTAGCTACCATTCACATCATAACATATACATATATAGCAACATGCACAAATAACGGAAGAACGGTCGATAACTCGCACCTTACTATTTAGTGAAAACCTTGATCTATTGAATCTAACACAATCTAGGATCCCAAACTCTTTATTCCTATCGATTTGCCCTAAAACCATAATCACAATCGGTCGACACTCAACCCATAAAATGGCCTTTGGCGAATGTTGACAACCACTTACACCTTATCGAATCAGAAAAAGCGCTCCTTGCCGAACACAAAATATTTCACTCTTGAAAGTAAATAGTCAAAAAGAAGAGAAAAGGAGAATAAGTACTACACTTCCCACGGAGAAGGATTTTGGTCAATTGAAGAGAAAATAATGTTGAATCCTTAAGTGTTTTTGGCACAAAGAGAAAGTGAGATGAAGAAATCAAATTTCGGCACAAAGGAAAAAATTAAAGAAGAAGAAGAAAAAAAGATATCAAAGATGATTTCTCTAAAATTCGGCACTATTTCCTCTTTATGGCCGAATATACCACCCTAAAGAGACCCAAAATCGGCTACTACTTCCATTCCTTATCAATCCCATAATAATCTCCTATTTTATCACTTCTAAAAAAAATTAATAAAAAAAAAACAACCATTATCCCTTATCATCTCATTCAAAAAAAAATAATTAAAATAATCCACACTTATTCAAAATAAATTAAATAACCCCTATTCATCCACTATCTCAATATTTAAAACAAATAAAACAAAATCCCTAATTATCTACCCACTTAAAATAAATAAAATAAATTCACACCTATCCCACTCTTTAGCCAAATTTTAAAATAAAAAACCAAGCTTATCCTTACCTAATTAAAAGTCCAAAGCCGTCCAATTTCTTTCCAACTCTCTTGGCACCAAAAGCCAAAATAAAATAAAAGCACTCCCCCTTGTTGTCCACAAGAGTCGAACCTAGGCCCTTGTCCCTACACCTGGCGCTCCACTGCCACTTTACCACATGATGTTTTGTGGCATAAATCCCTCACGAATTCCCTTTAAAGCCTCTTTAGCCCAGTTTCCCTTCTTGATGCAAGGAGTAAAAATAAAACACACTCCCTTGCCGCCAACGTGATTCGAACTTGAGTCCCCTTTGACGCAACACTCCAAGCCCCTAAGGTAGCGTCCCAAGCCACTCTACCAAGGCACTTTTTGTGACATGCTTCACCCCGAATTCATTTTAAAACCTCCCTAGCCAAGCTCCTACTTGAAGCAAAAATAAACTCCCATTTGCTTCCTTTGCAACTCGAACCAAGGCGTCACATACTAGGCCCTAAGTGGAGCCTTGCAGCCACTTTACCAAGGCTATTCTTATATCCCAAACTCCACATAAATTTCCTTAAGCCTTCTTTACCAAGCTTCCCCTCTTTAGACTTAAATTCTAAAAATTTCCTAGGGCATTTTTCCATATCCTTGGGTTCTCAAAACCCCTAAAACACACTCAACTACATACTAAGCCTTCTCTTACATGGATTATGCACTAACCGTATAACCCCTAAATCCAAGGTATTACAATTCTACCCTTCTTAAAAATAATTTCGTCCTCGAAATTACTTTGCTAACTGCACTCCTACTCACCACACTATGCTTACGCTGCGCACTCTAATCTTATAAAACTATCATACTTCCTATGCACAATCTTTAAGTTCACATGCAAGGCTTCGAACACTTTCACTAGCGATACAAGAAAACTCTACAACAATCAAAGCAATTAAGGGTATTAGAAAATAAGGAACGTGCCGTTGTCACATCGCACATCTTCCTCCTCATGACGATAGCGCATAAACCAACCTTGGTTGCCTCGCGTCTGCACCTTGATATCTCTTTCGGTGTTCCACGACCTCTGCCGAACCATTTCCTCCATGGTTTAGACCACGACCCCTTGTCGCTACTCGACCATTCTGTCCGATTGCACTCCTCCTTGACCTTACATCGAGCCCTATTCAGATCCTGAGGACAGTCTTTAATCAAATGAGTCTTAGACTTACATCTAAAACACTCCCGATTCGATTCTAGCACTCGCCAACATGATACCTCCCACATTGAGCACATGGACGGTCCGGATTTCCGATGGCGGCTTAGTGCCACGATGCAATTCTTGACCCTCGGTCTTTTCTGAAAGTTCTCGACGATTACGATGGTCCAAAACTCCTCTTATCTCTGTTCTGTCTCACAGAGTCCTTAATCCCCTCAGCTACTTTAGTCTTCTCCACCAACACTGCGAACTCTTCTCCACCAACACTGCGAACTCTCGCTCCTGCTGTGGAGCTATCAATAACCTCAGGTCGTCCCTTAATCCGTCCTTGAACCGTACACACTGCTTATGCTCCATAGCCACTACTCCTCGAGCATATCAGCTTAACCTCAAGAATTTAGCTTCGTACTCTGCTACGGACTTGTTCCCTTGAACCAGCCCCAGAAATGCCTTCCTTTGCGCATCGATATAATGCGTGCTAACATACTTCTTCTGGTACGTCACCTTAACATAATCCCAAGTAAGATCCTCAGCTGTGGCACTATCCCAAACTATGAGCCACCATTGATACGCTTCATCGTGTAGCAGTGCCACCATTCCTTTCACTTTCTCCTCAGGGGTCAGATCGAACTCATCCATAATTCGTTTCGTCGCCTCCAACCAATACTCAGTAGTATTGGGTGCCACACCAGATACTCCACGAAACACTTCAGCTCCATTGGCTCGGAGTCGCTCAGGTATAGACTTCCTAGCTCTCATATTTCCACCTGCTCTAGCCACCATCTCAAGAACCCTCAGTATCGCCTGTGAAACTGCATCATCCCCCGTCTGGTCTTGCTGCTCAACACCAAAAGCTGGTGGTGGTGGTACCTCATTCTCAGATCCCTGACCCGATCTAACGGGTTTCGATACAGCCATTCTACCTCTATCGCGTCCACGACGACCACGTCCCCTAGAACTCATGTCTACTTCGCGATTTAATCTGATTAAAAAGTTTTATGCTTTAGAAATTTTGTTTCATTGTTTATCCACGAGTAAATTTTATGATAAAAAGTTTCCAGAAGTAGTTCTTTCGATCACTCAAAGTTTCAGTTCAAGGTCATTATTCTAATTCAGAGAATCACATTCACATTCACATTCATCCACAACATTCACTTCACTACTTTGGGCATTTCTGACCATTCCCAACCCAGGGGTAATTTCGTCATTTTCCTTATAATGGTATTTTGGTAATAAATCGGGGTCAATTTGAAAATCTTCACAAATCAGAGGCATTTCAAAATTTTCAAAACTTAAGGGTATTTTGAAAATTTCCAAATTAAAAGTGTCGCAGAAATTTCAAAATTGGGGGTTATTTTGGTAATTTTACAAGTCGGGGGTATTCTTGTAAATTTCTAAATCTGGGTATCTCAATATTTTGCAAAATAGGATTTTCTGATATTTTGTAAAATAAGAATATTTTAATAAAAGTCAAGGGTAATATGAATTTTTTTAGCCAAGGGCATTTTGGTAATTTACAACACAGGGGTATTTTCGTAATTTTGTAAATCAAAAATATTTTGAGAAATGTCTTCAAAATAGTTTGTACAAATCGAAAAGGGTAATTTAATGTTTTAAAAACTAGCGTTTTTATAAAAATTACGGCTAGTTTCCTTCCGGGTTTTAGTTATTGGGTTTAGCCCGTGAATAAGTCCTCTTGGTTAGGGTGAACCGTAACTACGCCCCAGGTAGGATTCTAGTAAAGACGAGGTGAGTCACTAGGACTGCTTAAATACCAAGCTCTTACTGAATCCACTCCTAGACATGCGCACAATGGTTGCCACACCCTAACTTGGCGACTTACTTCACAGGTTTGTTCGATTGTCCTTAAGTCTTATGCATGTGTTTGAGTGCACTAGCCCTAGGGTTCAATAGCCCTAATCTTCTAGTCTACGAGCCCAATTATGCCCATAACATTCACAATACAAATCACTTCAATAGTCAGAGGTACTTACCTGGCGGACTTCGGGTCGGAGATACAAGTGCCATGCCAGAATAACCCTAAAAATTTCACGAAAATCCATATTTTTGAAAAGCCCATTTTAGAAAAATGTTTTTGGGCCCAAATCCCTCAAAGTCGAGTTTTGAACTGGGCTCTGATACCAAACTGTAACACCCCCAAACCCAGCCCACGAGCCTTGACCGGATCTAGTATGTCACTGCGGAAAACATTTGCGAAGAATTTGTCTTAAAGGTGAAAACGTGAAAATTTGTGAACTTTAATAAAACATTGTGTATTTAAAAGCCCATTAAAATTTAGTTGTTATAAATTCCCAGATTAAAACTTTTACATAAGTTATTATAATATAAATGGATTCAAAAATATTTTTCCATTATTAGTTCAATTAATAAAATAAACTTCAAACCGTAAATAAAGTTTCC
Organism: Gossypium rotundifolium; assembly: GCA_025506655.1. Lineage (NCBI taxonomy): Eukaryota > Viridiplantae > Streptophyta > Magnoliopsida > Malvales > Malvaceae > Gossypium > Gossypium rotundifolium. The sequence goes on along the minus strand of CP106727.1, from coordinate 152,334,280 downwards.
CAAATACCATAAGTGGCCCTTATTACATCAAATAAATTCCCAAAATCTCGATAATATAAAATGTATAAAAATAAGAAAATCAACTTACGCATGGGCCACCTTGTATCCACTCCAACCCGGTCCAAGCTTTATGCATCACCTGTAAGGTTTGAGAAATATTGGGTGAGTCAAACAGACTCAGTGCATAGTTATTTCACATGTCTCCATACATATGGGCTTGGCCCATATCCACACTGATCCACATAATCAGTCATGCAAAATGCATCCCAACCCAACCTAAGTCCATCCGTTACACCTACCTTAGCAGACCTGCTGCTCAAGGCCATGGGTAATCCACCGATCAACTAAGTAATCCCACATATCTTACCTCGGCAGCAGACTGCTTTGCTCAAGGTCGTGGCTAGGCCACCGATCACCTAAGTGATCCTACATATCAATCAGTCCACGGTGATGCACACAGCTATCAACCGCCGAGATGGGCACCTAGCCAACACCTCCCTTGATGAAGCACATAGCTACCATCAAGCGCTAATGTAGCACAAGGCTAACATTAGACCACGTGCATAATGTGCACCCTTTCCTTCAATATTCATGTCCCAATCCCCATGTGCATATATTTATCATGACAAGGTAACACTGTAAAGAGTACACATCACATGCTTTACCACAATTCACACACATAACACAGGTAGTTTAATATCATAAAATACTGACCTGTTTAACCGGTTACCCACCGTGGTATCCACCATATTAGGCATTATTTTTTGCTACCATTCACATCATAACATATACATATATAGCAACATGCACAAATAACAAAAGAACAGTGCGATAACTACGCACCTTACTATTTAGTGAAAACCCGATCTATTCGAATCTAACACAATCTAGGATCCTAAAACTCTTTATTCTGTCGATTTGCCCTAAAACCATAATCACAATCCAATTGACTCAACCCATAAAATGGCCTTTGGTGAATGTTGACAACCACTTACCGCTTATCCGAAATCAAAACCGCTCCTTGCCCTTGAAGCTGTAGAAATGCCTCATGTTACAATCGGCCATAATCAATAAATCCATGAGAATGGCCTTAGGCGAATATTACATATTACCTTACCTTGAGTAGTTGAACTCACAAGGATCCCTTAATGCTCCCCTATCTTTGGATACATACAAACGAACACAAGGTTATGGTACTATAACCATTGACCACCTCCAAAACCAAAGTCAATCACTTAATTTCGCTACCAAAGGAAATGAGTCAAAACGGATTGCCAAAGGAGAGGTTACTTACCACCAACGATCGCTTCCCAAAACACTTCCCCTATAGAGATTCGGTTGGATAGCTTGCACCAAAAGAAATCGAGAACACCTCCTTCTTTGCTCCACGAGAGATTCACCACGGAGAAGGATTATTAAACAGGATTTATGAAATATAGATCAAATGAGGGCTACAAGATTGGCAATGGTTCTCAAAAGGAGATGAAATATTTGGCTATCAAAAGAAATATTTCACTCTTGAAAGTAAATAGAAAAGAAGAGAAAAGGAGAATAAGTACTACACTTTCAGTTTTGGTCAATTGAAGAGAAAATAATGTTGAATCCTTAAGTGTTTTTGGCACAAAGAGAAAGTGAGATGAAGAAATCAAATTTCGGCACAAAGGAAAAAATTAAAGAAGAAGAAAAAAAAAGATATCAAAGATGATTTCTCTAAAATTCGGCACTATTTCCTCTTCATGGCCGAATATACCACCCCAAATAGACCCAAAATCGACTACTGCTTCCATTCCTTATCAATCCCATAATAATCTCCTATTTTATCACTTCTAAAAAAAATAATAAAAAAATAAAACAACCATTATCCCTTATCATCTCATTCAAAAAAAATATTAAAATAATCCACACTTATTCAAAATAAATTAAATAACCCCCATTCATCCACTATCTCAATATTTAAAACAAATAAAACAAAATCCCCAATTATCTACCCACTTAAAATAAATAAAATAAATCCACACCTATCCCACTCTTTAAACAAATTTTAAAATAAAAAACCAAGCTTATCCTTACCTAATTAAAAGTCCAAAGCCGTCCAATTTCTTTCCAACTCTCTTGGCGCCAAAAGCCAAAATAAAATAAAAGCACCCCCCTTGCTGTCCACAAGAGTCGAACCTAGGCCCTTGTCCCTGCACCTGGCGCTCCACTGCCACTTTACCACATGTTGTTTTGTGGCATAAATCCCTCACGAATTCCCCTTAAAGCCTCCTTAGCCCAGTTTCCCTTCTTGACACAAAGAGTAAAAATAAAACACACTCCCATGCCGCCAACGTGATTCGAACTTGAGTCCCCTTTGACGTAACACTCCAAGCCCCTAAGGTAGCATCCCAAGCCACTCTACCAAGGCGCTTTTTGTGACATGCTTCTCCCCGAATTCATTTTAAAACCTCCCTAGCCAAGCTCCTACTTGACGCAAAAATAAACTCCCATTTGATTCCTCTGCAACTCGAACCAAGGCGTCACATACCAGGCCCTAAGTGGCGCCTTGCAGCCACTTTACCAAGGCTATTCTTATATTCCAAACTCCATATAAATTTCCTTAAGCCTTCTTTACCAAGCTTCCCCTCTTTAGACTTAAATTCTAAAAATTTCCTAAGGCATTTTTCCATATCCTTGGGTTCTCAAAACCCCTAAAACACACTCAACTACATACTAAGCCTTCTCTTACATGGATTATGCACTAACCGCATAACGCCTAAATCCAGGGTATTACAGTGATGATGATCCTCGACGATTCCCAAGCCTTTTGTAGCTTTAATGACCTATAAAATAGAGTAAACACACACAGAGTAAGCTTTCCAAAAGCTTAGTAAGCCATATACAAATAAACTTAGTATAAAATGCATATAGCCACATAGATGTAATGACATTTATATTTCACATTTACAAATTCATAATATCATACTTGGCTCAATATTTAGCCACTACTTACCAACACATCATATCTCAAGCATCTCATTTGCTCATATCTCAAACACATATATATCTCAATTTCCTTTGCAACAATGCACATAATTACTCACGTTTCATGCTTATACAAAGCATACATATCAACGTACCTGAATCGGATATACAACTCACATAGTCATTCATTTCTCGGACTTTCCCGTTGAACCATTCAGAATCTAATAGGATACTCAGAGTGCTCATTGTAGTCGTACAATGCCAACGTCCCAAAGGAGGTCTTACATGTACTCAGATATCGATGCCACTGTCCTAGACAGGGTCTTACACGAATCAATACGATGCCGATATCCCATACATGGTCTTAAACGTAATCTCATATCGATGCCAACGTCCCAGACGTGGTCTTACATGAAATCTCGAATCAATGCCGATGCCCCAGACGTGGTCTTACATGATATCACATATCAGACACATATGTCATGACATATGTAATCCTATCTATTCCTAAGTTTGTACGGGACTTCTTTGACACTGATTTATTATCGATACATCCTCGAATTTTATGTTCTCATCATTTCATACACATTCATCATCATAAATTTTTATATGAACATACATATATCAATGTAAATACATTTATTTTTATATCGACTTACCTCGGATTCGAATATTGGAAACGGACTTGGCTACTCAATTACTTTCAATTTCATGCGATCTAAGTCTATTTTCTTTTGTTCTTGATCTGTACATATTCAATTTTTATCCATTTATTCACCAAACTATTCAATTCAATCCAAAAACACATATTTAGGGTAATTTACAAACTATCCCTCTCATTTTCACATTTTGACATTTTAGTCCTTATTTCATAAAATCAAAAAATACACAAAATCACTATATACCCATGCTTAGCCAAATGTTCATGTAGCTCATACAAGTCCTTACATTTCATTTATTTTACAATTTAGTCCCTCATACTTTTATTCTTTCAATTAAGTCCAAATTACTGAAAATCATAAAAACTCCAAAGAGAAAACTTGTTAATCTAACACATATCTTTCATTTTTCACCATCAAACATCACAAAATTCATGTGTTCATAAATGGCACATTACAAAATATTCATCAATTTACAACATTGAAGCATGGGTTTTGAAGTATACAAAGTAACGATTGCAAAAAACATAGAAATTATCAAAAACCCGATCAAAAACATATACCCGATTATGCATAGACCATGGCCGAATGTAACAAGCTTTCCTTATTTTCTTTGTTTTGTGTTTTTGGTGGAAGGATGAATGAATAAATTCCCATTTTCATACTTTGTTTTTATTATAAAACATTTTAATACATGATTTACTATAATAACCTTACTAAATTAATTAGAAAACCATATCACTCAAACCCATAACCATCCATGCTATAAACAAATGGCCAATTTTCATTTTAAGGCCTTCATATTAAAAGAACATGGCAATTTAGCAATTAAACAAATAGCTTGTCACTTTTTTATTTTATGTGATTTAGTCTTTTTGTCAAATTAAACACACAATTTTCATACGAGACTTTCACACATGCTAAATCATATCCTGCAGGCACAAAAATAATTTTAAAATATTTTTCTAACTCGAATTTGTGGTTCCGAAATCACTGTTTCGACTAGGGTCTAAACCGGACTGTTACAATTCTTCCCCCTTAGGGATTTTCGTCCCTTTAAATCTTACCGTTAAATAGGTTCGGATATTGCTATCTCATTGAATCTTCAAGCTCCCACGTAGCCTCTTCCACTATGTGTCAATGCTACAACAGTTTCACTAACGTAATTTTCTTGTTTCTCAACTCTTTCACTTCACAAGCTAAGATACGAATTGGTTCTTTCTCGTAAGTCATATTGGATCGGATTTCAATCTCAGATGGAGGAATCACATGTGATGGATCGGATCTGTATCGATGAAGAATTGACACGTGAAATACATTATGAATTTTTGCTAGCTTAGGTGGCAACAACAATTTATACGCAACTGGCCCAATTCGTTCAATAATTTCATACGGTTCGATGAACCTCGGACTTAATTTGCCTTTATCTTCGAATTGGAGTACTTTCTTCCACGGAGACACTTTCGAGAATACTTTGTCGCTGATTCCAAACTTAATATCTTTTCGTTTCAAGTTCGCATAAGACTTCTGACGATCAGACGTTGCTTTTAGACTGTCAGGGATCACTTTCACTTTTTGTTCAGTGTCTTTTATAAAACCAACCCCATGTACCTTACTTTCACTGAGCTCAGTCCAATACAGAGGTGTTCTACATTTGCGTCCGTACAAAGCCTCATATGGTGCCATTTTAATGCTCGACTGAAAACTATTATTCTATGCAAATTCAATCAATAGTAAATACTATTCCCACGTATCGTTAAACTCAAGTATGCAACATCTCAGCATATCCTCAAGAATCTAAATGATCTGCTTAGACTGGCCATCTGTTTGCGGAGTGAAAGGCTGTACTGAAGTACAATTTAGTACCTAAAGCCTCTTGCAATTTCTTCTAGAACCGTAAAGTAAACCTCGGATCTCTGTCAGACACAATAGACAAAGGTACTTCGTGCAATCTCACAATATCAAAAATGTAAAGCTGAGCTAACTTATCAAGTGAGTAATCAGATCGTACCGAAATAAAATGGGCAGATTTTGTCAATCGATCAACTATGACCCAAATTGTATCTTTCTTTCTCGGAGTCAATGGCAATCCAGAAACAAAGTCCATTGTTACTCTATCCCATTTCCATTCGGGAATCAGAATCGTTCATAGCAAACCAGATGGAACCTGATGTTTAGCCTTAACTTACTGACATACTAAACATTTCGAAACAAAGTAAAAAATATCCCTTTTTCATACCAGACCACCAATAATGTTACTTCAGATCATGGTACATCTTTATACTTCCCGGATGAATAGATAGGTGACTGTTATGTGCTTCTTTTAAAATCAACTGAATCAACTCTGAGTTTCTTGGAACACAAATTTGATCTCAAAATCTCAAACAATCATCAACATCAAATCAAAACTTAGAATCAGAATTCAAATCACACTGAGTTCGTTTCACCAACATTTCATTATCAACTTTCGAGCATCACATAGTTGCTGTAAAAACAACGGTTTCACTTTCAATTAAGCTAAAACTGAACCATCATCAGAAAATTCTAAATGAGCATTCATTACATGTAATGTAAATAGTGATTTTTGACTCAATGCATCAGCAACGACATTTGCTTTACCCTGATGATAATCTATCACAAGCTCGTAGTCTTTTAAAAGCTCTAACCACCTTCTTTGTCGCAGGTTTAAATCTTTCTGAGTCATCAAATATTTCAGACTTTTATGATAAAAAAACATGTGACATTTCTCATCGAACAGATAATGATGCCAAATTTTTAATGTGAACACAATCACAACTAGTTGAAGATCATGTGTTGGATAATTATTTTCATGCGACTTCAATTGTCTCAAGGCATAAGCTATAACTTTGCCTTCTTGCATCAAAACACATCCCAGACCATTTAACGAAGCATCACTGTAAATCACAAATTCTTTACCTGATTCTGGTTGTATCAATACTGGAGCTTCAGTCAAGAGAGTTTTTAACTGATCAAATCTTTTCTGACATTTATCAGACCATTTGAATCTCACATCTTTCTGAAGCAATTTAGTTAGCGAAGTAGCTATCATCGAGAATCCTTTTACAAATCGACGATAATAACCAGCTAGTCCCAGAAAACTGCGAACTTCAGACACATTCTTTGGAGGTTTCCATTTAAGAATAGCAGAAATCTTACTCGGATCAACTAGGATTCCAGAGGCCGATACAATATGTCTCAGAAAACCAACTTCACGCAACCAAAATTCACATTTGCTGAATTTCGCATACAATTGCTTTTCTCTTAGATTTGCAACACAATTCTCAAATGTTCAGCATGTTTAATTTCATTTCGAAAATAAATCAAAATGTCATAAATGAAAACAACAACAAATTGATCTAGGTACGGTCTAAAAATTCTGTTCATCAGATCCATAAAAACAACAGGAGCATTCGTTAGTTTGAAAGGCATAACTAAAAACTCATAATGCCCGTACCTCATTCTGAAAGCATTTTTAGAATGTCTGAATCTTTTACTCGCAACTGGTAGTATCCCGATCTCAAATCTATCTTTGAAAACACGGTTGCTCCTTTAAGCTGATCAAACAAATCATCGATTCTAGGCAACGGATATTTGTTCTTTATAGCCACCTTGTTCAACTGACGATAATCAATGCACATTCTCATTGTGCCAACTTTCTTTTTCACAAATAGAATAGGAGCCCCAAGGTGAGAAACTCGGTCTTGCAAACCCTCTGTTAGTCAATTCTTGCAACTGTGACTTTAAATCTTTCAACTCTGTTGGTGCTATTCTATACAGAGTTATCAAAATAGGAGTCGTTCCCGGTAATAAATTAATACCAAATTCAACTTCATGTATCGAAGGTAATCCCGGTAATTCTTCAGGAAACACATCAGAGAATTCACAGAAAACTGGCACTGATTCAACTTTCTTTTAAGTCACTTTGGAGTCAATCACATAAGCAAAATAAGCTTCATAACCTTTTCTTAAATAATTCTGAGCTTTCAATACAGATATCACAACAGGTAACCCATTCAAATCATTATTTTAATCCAAACTATTTCATCATTCTGACATCTCAAATCAATAGCCTTTCTTTTGCAATTCACAGCTGCATCATGCAACGTCAACCAGTCCATATCTAAAATTATATCAAACTCATCAAAGGGTAATAACATCAGATCAGCCAGAAAATAGATATCTCGAAACATTAACAGACAGTTTTTGCATACTTTGTCAACCATGACACTTTTTTACCTAAGGGGTTCGATAGTTTTATAACCAACTTAGTAGACTCTACAGGAAAGGTCTTACTGGATACTAAGTTCATGCATTTATACGAGTGAGTAGAAATAGGGTCTATCAATACAATCACAAAAGTATCATAATCTGAAGATGAAGCTTCCTCACGAGCTCGGATGGCATATGCTCCGGCAGCGCTCTAGCTTCAGATCTAGCAATAGTGTCTCTCGTAGTTCTCTAACCACCACTGACATTTCTTGTATTTCGAGAAGATCTACCTCTCGCTGAAACATTATCAGACCTCAAATTTTGAACGATCTCTTGCTCAATAGATTTTGGGCAGTCACAGATGAAATGATCTAATGATTCACATCTAAAACAAGCTCAATCATTCAATCTACTACTTCTCGGATGTCTTTTACCACAATGCTTACATTTAGGTCGATCGGATCGGACATTTCCAACACTTGGCATTAAAGTTGCTGGAGCTTTGGAACTCAACTGTGACCTAGCTCAATCTCTACTCGAATATCCCAAATTAGTCTTTGAACGGTTGTGCTCATCTCTAAATTTCTTCATAGTAGACTGAAATGATTTGCTCTAAAATCTCTTTCTCACATCACTGGCTTCAGATTCAGCTTTTCTTTTGTCTTTCCCGAGTGCCTCAGCTTTACATGCTCGGTCAACAAGCATAACGAACTCTTTTATCCCCGAATACCAACTAGCAGACGGATGTCTTCATTAAAGCCATCTCCAAATATTTTGCACATTATTACCTCAGTCGATACACATTCCCGAGCATCCTTAGTCTCACGAACTCTCGTTCGTATTCAGTGACAGACATGCGACATTGTTTCAAATCCAAAATTCCTTTCATTTTTTATCAACGAATCTCTGACTAATATATTTCTTTTGGAACTCAGATTGAAAGAAATCCCAAGTAACTCATTCCTTTGGAACCACAGAAGTCAAAGTCTTCCACCAATAATAGGTCGCGTCTCGTAACAAAGAAATAACACTCTTTATACATTCTTCGGGACTCAACGACATTTCATCAAATACTCAGATTGTGTTTTCTAATCAAAATTCAGCTTTCTTAGCATCGTCATCACTAGTAGCCCTGAACTCTTCAGCCCTATATTTACGAATTTTGTCGACTGGAGGCTTGTTCAATAGATTCATATTCACAACCGGAGGTATAGTAGAAGTTTGAGGGGGATTAGGCGGGACGGAGGTTGTAAAATAGTCGAATTATTTCTCACAAATTGAGTGAACCACTCACTCATCAATTGGAAGAAAACTTGTTTAGCTTCTACCACTTGACCACTCATAACCGGCCCCAAATCAGATGGCGATGTCCCTTGAGTGGGAGCAGGCACGTTACTTTCAACATCGTCAGCTACAACTAGTTCGGGATCCATTACTATATAATAAACACATTTTATACATCAGGATTCATCACACTATCACAGTTCAAATAAATGGCATGTATAGCTAGACTTTCACACGTTACATTAGTCCGAGAATTGACTAAATCATAGCTCTGATACCAATCAAATGTAACACCCCTAACCCATAATCATCTCTGATTTAAGGTTAAGAGGTATTACCGGACAATCAAAAACTTTTACGGACATTTCAAAATTACAATTCATCAAATCTAATCAAAATTTCCCTTTAATAGCTCAACGAGACCTTAAACATACTTTAGAATAGAATCGTGACTAAATCAAACACAGACAGAAATTTTGAAAAATTTAAAAATTTTCCTAAGTTACAGAGGTCACACGCCCGTGTGTCTAAGCCGTGCCAAAATAGGGCATACATACTGACTTGTCCCCATGGCCTGAGACACACCGTGTGCCCCACCCGTGGTAGATCCTGACTTGCACCACACAGCCAGTCACACGCCCGTGTGTCTAGCCCATGGTCGAGCTTGACTTATTTTGAATTGTAACCTTGAAGGACACGGTCGAGCCACATGCCCATGTGCTCAACTGTGTGGGCAAATATAGGCCATTTGTAAGGCCAAAATGCCACCCACACATGGGTCATCCCTACAAGCTCAATCAAACATTATCCATACATAATTCACAACAAAAAATCATGTCAAATGTTCAACTTATCATCCCATTCAATTACATTTCTAAACATGTCAACTTGTATGCCAATTTGTACAACTAAATCGCATGTAAAACCAGGCATGATTCATCCTCAATTTCACCTATTCACTATGGCATCAATCCATCAATAAGCTTGCCATTTATAAGGCCATTTCATTGCCATCAAGCCATACCAAAACATGCATCATATAACATAATTACTCATGCATATTACCAACATTTATCTAGCCATATCACATGGCTATTTACGTCCTAAACATATTCCAAAATGACTAGCCCATACATGCCATATTTAGCTATTACACATTCAAAAGTACCAAAAATTGAGTTTGATAGTGTGATGATGATCCTCGACGATTCCGAACCTTTCGTAGCTTTGGCAACCTATAAAACAGAGTAAACACACACAGAGTAAGCTTTCCAAAAGCTTAATAAGCCATATACAAATAAACTTAGTATAAAATGTATATAGCCACATAGATGTAATGACATTTATATTTCTCATTTACAAATTCATAATATCATACTTGGCTCAATATTTAGCCACTACTTACCAACACATCATAACTCAAGCATCTCATTTGCTCATATCTCAAACACATATATATCTCAATTTCCTTTGCAACAATACACATACTTACTCACCTTTCATGCTTATACAAAGCATACATATCAACGTACCTGAATCGGATATAAAACTCACTTAGTAATTCATTTCTTGGACTTGCCCGTTGAACCATTCAGAACCTAATAGGATACTTAGAGTGCTCAGAATAGTCGTATAATGCCAACGTCCTAGATGAGGTCTTACATGTACTCAGATATCGATGCCACTTGTAACATCCTAAAGTTGGGCCTAGTAGGATTGAGCCCATTGGGCCTTGGGTATGGGAGCGTTTAAAGTTTTGGAGAATAGGAGAAAGGCTCTATTACAAGTTGGATTTAGTAGGTGAATGATTTTGGAAGGTTAGAGGGTTTCTATGAAGTCCCGGGTTCAAGTTAGGCCTTAGGAAAAATTTTGGTTTTAGGTGAATAAAACCCTGGGAGTTAGTAGATAGGCTTTAAGAATAAAATGTGGAGAAAATGTCACAAGTGGAGTGTGTGGTGTAGTGGCAAAGTGACGCCATATAAGAGGCAAGGGGGTGACGCTAAAAAGGAAGGAAGGAGGTCCAAGGTTCAAGTCTTGGCTCTTGTATTTTGGTTTTCTTTTTATATGGACCTTAGAATTTAGCCATAGATTTATATTTAGTTGCGTATGGTTTTAGACACAAGAGGAGCTTGTGGCCGAGTGGCTAGCGACGTGGATTATGCTACAAGGGAGCTTGGGTTTGAATCTCATGACAAGTAAGGGAGTATTTATTTTGTGGATTAGATTGGAAGAGTTTGAGTTGGATTTAAACTCTACTGATGGAGGGATCCCACATCGAAAGATAGAAAGAATGAAGGTAAGAAGCTAGCTATATATAGAGCTGCCTAGGAGGAGCAGGAGCATACCTGGTTGGCGTTGGGCATAGGAGTGTTCGGAGCGCAGTTTAGCAGCTTCAGATTCCTATCAGGTGTGTATTCTCTCTAGCTGTAAGCGACATATGCCGAAATGCCAATGACACAGCGATAGTAATCACACGAGCATGCTAGCGCACGTGTAGGGCTTCAACGCAATAGTTGAGGCCATCAGAAGTGTTCTTGTGGGTGTGGGCTGTTGGGCCACGATGGCTCGAAAAGGGACAAGTGGGCCCAATAGGCCCGAGGGCCCACATGAGTAAATTGGATGATTAAGTAGTAGATAGTGAACTAGACTATGTGAATCTCATATATGTGGCTAGGTTTGGGCTGAATGGGCCACACGAGTGTGTGGGCCCACTTGGGTCGAGAATGGGCCTTAGGCTCATTCGCATCATTATCTCTGTTTAGAATACTTGATTCATTCGAGACGACAGTGGACCTTTTGTTGGGTCGTTAACACCCTGATTTGTAAATTACCAAAATACCCCTGGTTTATAAAATTATCGAAATACCCCTAGTTTGTGAAATTATCAAAATACCCCTGATTTGTAAATTATCGAAATACCCCTAGTTTGTAAAATTACTAAAATACCCCTGGTTTGTAAAATCACCGAAATACCCCTAGTTTTCAAAATTACCAAAATACCCCTGGGCTACAAAATTATCGAAATACCCCTAGGTTGCAAAATTACCGAATTACCCTTGATAGGTAAATTATGGAATACCTTCAGTGGGTAAAATTACCATTATACCCTTAGGGTTGATTACCGTGATTGTGTGTAAAATTCACACTTTAATATTATTTTGTGTTATTAAAAATCTGGGCTGAAAAGCCGAAATGGTTAGAAGAATCGACGTTATGCCACAGTGGGCATGACTGAAATACCAGGTAAGTACCCTGTTGTTTATGTATGCGTTAATGATTGTATGCCATAATGAAATTATGCACTTGACAGCTTGCTGCATTCACTTGACACTTGTATGCATGGGTTGGATATGATGTTTAAGGAGAGGTGTAAGACTGTCACTAGTGGTTTGGTACCACATGTGGGTTGGCCCCACATTCTTGATTCGTGACTAAGTCTTAGTGGTTTGGAACCACTAGTGGTTTGGTACCACATGTTGATGATTTCGTGACTCGTCCCAGTGGTTTGGTACCACAGTGGGTTGGCCCACATATATGATTATTCGGGATTGTCACTAGTGGTTTGGTACCACAAGTGGGTTGGCCCCACATATGATATTTTGTGACTCTGTCACCAGTGGCTAGGTGCCACATATGGAGTGTAGCAGATGGAGGGCTGATTGTAGAAATCCCCACGGAGTGATCGGCTGGTACGGGTGGTGTGTAGAGGTTGGAAATCTAGGATTGGGTCGGGTACATTGCATCCATACTTGTACATGCTATCTTTGAGTGGGCTAGGGCCCAATATGTGGCTATGGCTTGGAGCCATTTATGTAACTTAAGGGGGAATTTATGCACTGAGTCTTGGTGACTCACCCCCTCTGCTTAACTTTGCAGGTGATCAATAGGACGTGGACTTGGGAGTCGGAGAGACTCGAGGAGGCCATGGCTTATTATTTTAGTAAACTTAGCCTCTTTTTAAGACGTTTTAATTTGGGGTTTTTAATTGATGTAATAAGGCCTTTTCATTGCTATTTGGTTTTACATTATTATTCCACTTTGATACAACATTACTTTGCGACTTAAATTTAGTTGTTAAAAGGAAGTTTTCCCAAATAACTGCAACCACAAATGCCTGTTTTCTCACTAGTGTTAACATAGATAGTAAATGAACGGATAATCCAACCTGGAAATTTTTCTTAAGCTGAAATCCACTGTTTTCAAATCATCACTTGAAATAAAAAGTTTTAAACTTACTGTTTCCATCGGGTTTTCAAAGTTTCTTTTCAATCTTTTCTCTGTGACATACCAGATCTGGTCATAACGTTTAGACCAAGTTTGGGATGTTACACCACTATCTCAGACAGGGTCTTACATGAATCAATATGATGCCAATGTCCTAGACATGGTCTTACACGTAAATCTCATATCGATGCCAACATCCCAGACGTGGTCATACATGAAATCCCGAGTCAATGCCAATGTCCCAGATGTGGTCTTACATGATATCACATATCGAACACATATGTCAGGACATATGCAATCCTATCTATTCCTAAGTTTGTACGGGGCTTCTCGGACACTGATTTATTGTCGATACATCCGGATTTCATGTTTTCATCATTTCATACACATTCATCATCATAAATTTTTATATGAACATACATATATCAATGTAAATACATTTATTTTTATATCGACTTACCTCGGATTTGGATATTAGAAATGGGCTAAGCTACTCAATTACTTTCGATTTTCTGCGGTCTAAGTTTGTTTTCTTTGGTTCCTGATCTATACATATTCTGTAACATCCTAAAATTTTAGTATCGATATGTTGCATAATTTTGGTGCTTAGCTAGAGAATAATTTATTTTGTATGTTTATTATATAGTCTTGAGAAGGCTCAGGATTTATTCAAAATTAGAATAAATTTTGGTAAGGAGTACTTTATTGAAGTGGAACAAGTGATCTTGACGTTTAAGGTAATTAAGTGGCAAAAGCTAGCATAAGATAAGCTAGTAGTAAAGTGGAGTTGGCGCCGTAAGTGTTGCTTGAGGAAAGAGGTTCGAATCCCATAGTATGCATTTTGTGACTTTAATTTTTTTCACTCTTCTAGCATGTGTCGGCCAAGCTTTATTTTTGGTAAGGTTGGACTATTTTTTTATGGCAAGGTGGCTAATGGGTTAAGGTAAGCTTTGAACTAGGGAAAGAAATCATGAACTTATGGAATGTAGGGGGGAGGGAATGTGTTTTGGAAAGTTTGGAATGGCCAAACTTTGTCCATGAACTTGGATGGTTTTGGTGTCTAGGGGGTGGCCGAATATTGTTGGAAGCTTTTGTAAGGATGTGTAGCAAGTTTAGTCACTTTGATTTGATCATTTGGTGCTTTTCACAAAAGCTTTTCTTCTCATCTTTTTCTCTCCCTAGCTGAATGCATTTTTGTGCATTAGTGAACATTTTGTTTTCTTCTTTTGGTCATTTCCTTTAACCATTTGGTCATAATTTGCTTTACCTCTCAAGTTCTTTTTCCCTAGTGCCGAAAACATCAAAGCACAAAAGCCATTTTTCCCTTTTTCTGTTTTTCACCATTGTCGAATGCCCCCTTGTCCCAAATCTCTCTCTTTACTCCTTTCTCACTTTTGAAAAACCGAAACACAAACCTCTCACCCTCTATTTCTTTCTTCCTCCATTTTTCTCATTCTCACAAACACATTTTCTCCCTTCTCTTTTCCTCCATGGCCGAATGTTACTAGTATTATTTTCTTCCATTTTTTCTTCTTGGCCAAACCTCCCTCTTCATATATATTTTCTTATCAATCATTTTCTTTGCACTCGTTTTGATTAATCGGTAAGAACACTCTTTGATTCTTTATTTTTCTTTCTTATTTTCTTTTACCGAATCTACTTTTGATTTGGGAGGGTCTTTTGACTAAAAGTATCATTATCTTTCTCTTAGACAATCTTTTTCATCTTTATAGTGATATAGATAAGGCCGAAACTTGGAAGTGTTTGTAATTATCATGAATTGCTAAGTTTCGGTTCAAAGTGTTAAGGTAAGGGTTTCTATCAAGGACTCCCATATTACTCGTTATTTCGTCAAAGATGGGTTACTAATCGATTTTATCTTAGGGACGTTATCGCTCGATTTTCATTCCGTGAAACGTAAGATTTCGTGGTAAGCCATTTTCGCCCTTAAAAACTTATAGACTAAAATTTTGAAATATTAGTTGAACTAATATTCTTCTGTCAATGGAGGCAAACAAGATAGGGTTGAAAAGGATGGTGAATAGTGTTCAGAAGAGGGGCAGATTCGGTATTCCCTCTAGATTCAAGCAAAGGGCTATTTCGACAATCTGAGACTTTCTATCGGGTTGTGGACCCTCATCCGAGGAGAATCAATTATTCGAAGTTGTTTGTAGTTCAGAGCCATTAACTATTCGGGATTTTCCACCGGGTTGTGAACCGTCAATCGGGGAGAATCGAGAAATAGTTGTTGTTCGAGGTTTCGAGAGTAAAAATCTAGATCGCCTACTTTAGCATAGATTTAATTTAAATGTTAGTATACTAATCAAGCGTGATACGTATTTAGGTATCGACGATCGGAAAGTGTAGTCCTCACCGTAATCAGGTGTGTAATCTCACACTTATCTCATGGGTTAGAAGACTATACCGAAATTAAGCATTAGACTAAAAACTGCAAAGTTGGTGAAATCAGAAAATATGGTATACTAACACTTTAGTGTTAAATGCATGAAATCGGTATAAATCGTGAAAATTATGTAATCGCCCTTAATGGACTAATACGTTAATAAGTGATATTTTGGGCCCCATGTGATAAATGGGCCATATGAGTTATTTGATAAAATTGGCCAAGTGTGTTATGAGATGATATGGGCCAAAATGTGAAATGGGCCAAATTGTGAAATGGGCCAAAGTGTAATATAGGCCAGACTGTAATAATTATTTTATGGGCCTTATGTTGGAAATTATCATATGAATGAATAGTTATGCATTTTAAATTCATGATTGCATGGGTTGGGATATTTGATGAAGAGAAGATGGCTTCGTGCCCAGTTTAATTTATGGCTTAATGCCCAGTTGGTGTGTTGGCGGGGTGGGTGACTAAAGCTCCCCACAGGTGTGCTAGTTGGTACGAGTGGTGTGTAGCGGTTGGAAATTTAGGCTTGGTTGGGAATTGCATAACACATGTATTTTATATTTGTTATATTGTTACATTTGTGAATGGGCTCAAGCCCAAGTAAATGCTTAAATGGTTTTGGCCCAGTGGACTATGGTAAGTGGGTTACACATTGAGTTTTATGTAACTCATCCCATTTTCTTTACCCTTATCAGGTAACGATCAATAGTGGAGGCTTGGGCCGGGAATGACTTCATGGAGCCCATACTACGAATGATGGTTTATATAAACTTGGAACTTCTTTAAAGTATTTTCTTTTAATTACTATTTCAGTTATGGTGTAATAAGGCCTCTGGTATTATTTTATGGATTTTTACTCGTGGATGGATTTTAATTATGTTTAGATACTTAAATAGGACTATTTTATTTTTTTTAAAATGATTTCTTAAAATTTTCGTGCAAAAAGGGGTTTTTCTTAAATATTTTATCTCGTAAATTTTCTGTAAATATTCTTTTAAGAATCTTGTTTCAAATCTCTTTTAAACTCTTTTAAAATTCTCGTAAAAATTTTAACCAATAAATTTCTAAGTTTCAATTTATAATCTCATATGTCTTAAATCATAGATTTTAAAAATTAACCTCGGTTTTTAATAAACTCCATTTCCAAAATAGCTTTAAGGATCTGTTTTCTTTAAATCATAAGACGGCTAGATGCATGCCCGTTTTGCGTGACATACCAAATCTGGTCTTAACACATAGACTAGGTTTGGGGTATTACATTTTATGGTATTAGAGCCCGGTTTCAAAACTCGGCTGTGGTTTAGGTTCAACAATAATTTTCGTTTAAAATTGTTTTGAATTTATAAAATTTATGCTTTAAAGGTAGTATGGCATCACGAGCATCCGACACCAAGTCAAATAAGTATTTGTATACTAAATGATTATTATTATGATATGATCATAGGAACACTCTAGAACTTCTAGTTTTAGGTGTTGAAACTGTAGAGATTGAGACTATAGGATGTGATTGCGAAAATAACTTTATCTCTCATATCTCATAAAATATCGTTAATAAACACTGAAATAGTATTCTGATTCATAAAACTTGTAATCAGATTAAATCGAATTAGTCATTATGAGCACTAGAGGAGGTGGACGTGGTAGACGTGGTCGTGGTAGAGGCCGAGGTGCTAGAGCCGTGTCTGAGGCATTGGGACATATGCCGAAAATGGATGCACCGGCATCACCTATGTCAAATAATGCATCCCACGACCGTATGAGGGAAGACATTACTTTGTCCCAAGCAATGTTGTGAGTTTTGGAAAGGGTTACTAGGGCTAGATCGAGGCCAGTAGCTCAAGGATCAATATCAGAGAGGCTCAGATCCAATGGTGCCGAGACTTTTAGGGGTATTTCTAGAGTAGCCCCAAATGTTGCAGAATATTTTCTCGAGGCTGTAGAGTGGATTATGGACGACTTGGAGTGTACTACCGAGCAAAAACTAAGAGGAGCCGTGTCTTTATTGAGGGATGAGGCGTATCAATGGTGGCTTACTGTTCAAGAGGGCACCCAGGATGAACGAGCTACTTGGGATTTCTTCAAAGCTGCTTTTCAAGGGAAGTATGTCGGGGCAAGCTATGTGGATGCTCGAAGGAAGGAATTCTTAAATTTGGTCCAAGGAAGTAAGACGGTGGCAGCTTACGAGGCAGAATTTCTTCGTTTGAGCCGTTATGCTCGTGTAATAGTGCCAACTGATCATGAGCGCTGTGTACGCTTTAAGGATGGACTAAATGATGAGTTGCAGGTACTGATAGCCCTGCAGTAAGAAAAGATTTTTGCCACGCTTGTAGAGAAAGCCAAGATAGCCGAAGAGGCTAAGAACTCAGAATGCCAAAATCGAGAAAGAGTCAGAGGCAAGAGGGATTTTAAGTACTCGAGTTCTTCTAAAAGGTTCTAAAAGAGGCCTCGGAATGATGAGCCAACTCAAGCTAGAGCACTTGTGGCTACCAATCAGATTCAAGAATGTGCTGACTGCGGGAGACGACACCCCGGGGAATGTTGGACGAGAACCGGTGGTTGTTTTAAATGTGGTTCTAAGAACACTAGTTTAGGAATTGTCCTCGACGGACTGATCTGACTCAAGAAGCTCGTAACCCTGATGTACAGCCAGCTCGTGGCGCTCAACAGCCACCGAAGGGTCGTAGACCAGGTCGTGGTGGTAATGGCGTTGGACGAGGTCAAGGTGCACCGGGTCGGGGTAATGGCTTTAGAGGTAACGCGAAGGCAAGACAGCTGGGGTTGGTCTACGCGGTCAGGCATCGGGAGGATGGCGATGTTCCTAATGTGATAACTGGTACGTTCTTAATCTTTGATGTACCTGTTAGTGCTTTGATAGATATCAGGTCTACCCACTCGTATGTTGCTAGTGCCATATCTAGAAACCTGAATATTAGATCTAAAGTTACTGATAGAGAGATGACGGTATTTAGTCCTTTAGGGCAGTTGATAATCGTGAATAAATTGTTTAGAGACGTGCCTTTAGAAATTCAAAGAGAAATATTTTTGGCGGATTTGATGGAATTGACTTTCGGTGAGTTTGATCTTATTTTGGGCATGGATTGGTTGGTAAAGCACCAGGCGCAAATGGATTGGCTGCAAAGCGGATGTCAATCAGGACTTTGGAAGATAAGGAAGTTGTGATGATAGGCGAATGAAGGAATTACTTGGCAAATGTTGTATCAGCTTTAAAGGCAGAAAAGTTGGTGTGGAAGGGTACGGAGCGTTCTTAGCCTTCATTAGTGCTTTAGATGCTAAGGAATTATCAGTGGAATGTGTGAGAATGGTGAAAGAATTTCTAGATGTCTTTCCTGAAGAACTTTAGGTCTACCTCCAGATCGGGAAGTAGAATTTGGCATTGAGCTTTTGCCTGGAACAGCTCCGGTGTCCATTACTCCTTATAGAATGGCACCAAAGGAGTTAGCGGAGCTTAAAGCTCAAATTCAAGAATTGTTGGATCGAGGATTTATTCGATCGAGTGTGTCTCCATGGAGAGCACCGATTTTGTTCGTCAAGAATAAGGATGGGTCGATGCGTATGTGCATTGATTATAGGCAGTTGAATAAATTGACGATCAAGAATAAGTATCCATTGCTGAGAATCGATGACCTGTTTGATTAATTGAGAGGAGCTTCAGTTTTCTCCAAGATTGATTTGAGATCGGGTTATCATCAACTCAAGGTTAAGGAGGCAGATATTCATAAGATGGCATTCTGAACTCGTTATGGGCATTATGAGTTTTTGGTGATGCCATTTGGTTTGACCAATGCACCAGCTTCATTTATGGACATGATGAATCGTATCTTTCAACCCTATCTAGACCGGTTTGTGGTGGTGTTCATAGATGACATCTTGGTATATTTGAGAAATGAAGAAGAGCATGACTCGCATTTGCACACAGTATTGCAGATACTGCGGGACAAGCAACTTTATGCCAAATTCAGTAAGTGTGAATTTTGGTTGAAGGAAGTGACATTCTTGGGTCACATGGTGTCAGCCGAAGGAATCAGAGTCGATCCTCGGAAGGTAGAGGCTATGTTGGATTGGAAACCATCGAAGTCAGTGGCTAAGATTCGGAGTTTTTTAGGTTTGGCTGGCTATTATAGATGCTTTGTTGAGGGGTTTTCGTTGATTGCTACACCCCTAACAAAATTGTTGCGAAAGGGAGTACCGTATGTGTGGACAGATAAGCAAAGAAGAGAGTTTCGAGGAACCAAGAAGATTTTGTGGAAGCCCCAAGATCGATTCAACCTGAGGCTGGAAAAGAGTTTATCTTTTATTGTGATGCGTCACACACAAGTTTAGGATGTGTGATAATGCAAGAAGGAAAAGTGGTGGCTTATGCTTCTCGTCAGTTAAGGCCGCACGAAGTCAACTATCCTACTCATGACTTGGAATTGGCTGCAGTGGTATTTGCTTTAAAGATTTGGAGGCACTATCTTTACGGTGAGAAGTCTATCATCTATACAGACCATAAGAGTTTTAAGTACCTCCTTACCCAGAAGGAGTTGAACTTGAGACAACGGAGGTGGGTGGAGCTGTTAAAGGATTATGACTTCTCAATCGAGTATCATCCTGGAAAGGCTAACGTGGTGGCAGACGCGTTGAGTCGTAAGGTAGTATCAGAGTTAAGAGTAATGTTTGCTCATCTCAGTTTGTACGAGGATGGCAGTCTGCTAGCGGAACTTCAGATGAAGCCTCTGTGGTTAGAACAGATCAAGGAGAAGTAGTTATCAGATGAAAAGATGGGTCCGTTAATGTAACAAGTTGAAAGTGGTGTAATAGGGGATTTTGGAATGAATAAGGATGGAGTGCTGTGCTTTCGCGGATGAGTTTGTATACCCATGGATTCAGATTTGAGACAATTGATTCTACGAGAGGCGCATAGTCGCCCTTATACTATGCACCTCGGAGGAAATAAGATGTATCAAGACCTCCGTAAATAATATTGGTGGCAAGGGTTAAAACAGGAGGTTATTGATTTCGTGGGTAAGTGCTTGACTTGTCAACAAGTGAAGGCGGAACATCAATTACCATCGGGCTTATTGCAACCGGTAAAGATCCCTTTATGGAAATGGGAGCGGATAACGATGGATTTTGTTAGTGGGTTACCCTTAACACCCACTAAGAAAGATTTCGTCTGGGTGATAGTGGATCGATTGACGAAGATTACCCATTTTCTACCAATTCGTACGGATTACTCGTTGCAGAAGCTGGCTAAGTTGTACGTATCGGAGATTGTGAGGTTGCATGGGGTACCAGTGTTTATGATATCGGATAGGGATCCTAGGTTTACATCACGATTTTGGAGAGCTTTGCATGAGGCTTTGGGAACAAAGTTAAATTTCAGTACGGCTTTTCATCCTCAATCAAATGGTCAGTCGGAAAGAGTAATCCAGATTTTGGAAGACATGTTAAGGGGTTGTGTGATTGACTTCAGAGGTAGTTGGGAAGATTTTCTTCCTTTGGCAGAGTTTGCATATAATACCAGTTACGAATCCAGTATTCAGATGGCACCCTATGAAGTGTTATATGGTCGTAGGTGTCGTACCCCTACTTGTTGGACTGAATTGGGGGAAAGGCAGTTGTTGGGTCTTGAATTGATATCTGAGACGGAAGAAAAGGTAAAGGTTATTCGAGCATGGTTAAAGGAAGCTTCGGATAGACAAAAGTCGTATGTGGATCTGAAGCGTAAAGATTGCAGTGGGAGATCAGGTCTTTCTGAAAGTTTCACCTTGGAAGAAGATTTTCAGATTTGGAAGGAAGGGAAAGTTGAGCCCTAGGTTCATTGAACCGTACCGTGTGTTGAAGCGTGTAGGACCAGTGGCCTGTCAACTTGAATTACCTCCGGAGTTGAGTCAGTTTCATAGTGTCTTCCATGTTTCTATGCTGAGGCATTATAGATTGGATCCGTCTCACATAGTACCGGTAGAAGAAGTGGAGATAAGGCCGGACTTGTCTTTCGAGGAGGAACCAGTGAAAATCTTAGACCGTGATGTTAAGGTGCTAAGAAAGAAGTTGGTACCGTTGGTTAAGGTTCTATGGCGTAATCACGGAGCGCATGAAGCTACGTGGGAGCCTGAGGACGTAATTCGGCAATAGTATCCTCACCTCTTTTAACCAGATAAATTTCGAGGATGAAATTTTCTTTAAGGGGGTAGAATTGTAACATCCTAAAAATTTAGTATCGATATCGATGCTTAGCTAGAGAATTATTTATTTTGTGTGTTTATTATATAGTCTTGAGAAGGCTCGGGATTTATTGAAATTAGAATAAATTTTGGTAAGGAGTACTTTATTGAAGTGGAACAAGTGATCTTGATGTTTAAGGTAATTAAATGGAAAAAGCTAGCATAAGATAAGCTAGTAGTAAAGTGGAGTTGGCGTCGTAAGTGTTGCTTGAGGGAAGAGGTTCGAATCCCATAGTATGCATTTTGTGACTTTAATTTTTTGCACTCTTCTAGCATGTGTCAGCCAAGCTTTATTTTTGGCAAGGTTGGACTAATTTTTTATGGCAAGGTGGCTAATGGGTTAAGGTAAGCTTTGAACATAGGGAAATAAATCATGAACTTATGGAATGTAGGGGGGACACAAGGCACTTTGAAGGGAATGTGTTTTGGAAAGTTTGGAATGGCCAAACTTTGTCCATGAACTTGGACGGTTTTGGGGTCTAGGGGGTGGCCAAATATTGTTGGAAGCTTTTGTAAGGATGTGTAGCAAGTTTAGTCACTTTGATTTGATCATTTAGTGCTTTTCACAAAGCTTTTCTTCTCATCTTTTTCTCTCCCTAGCCGAATGCATTTTTGTGCATTAGAGAACATTTTATTTTCTTCTTTTGGTTATTTCTTTTAACCATTTGGTCATAATTTGCTTTACCTCTCAAGTTCTTTTTCCCTAGTGCCGAAAACATCAAAGCACAAAAGCCATTTTTCCCTTTTTCTATTTTTCACCATTGTCGAATGCTCCCTTGTCCCAAATCTCTCTCTTTGCTCCTTTCTCACCTTTGAAAAATCGAAACACAAACCTCTCACCCTCTATTTCTTTCTTCCTCCATTTTGCTCATTCTCACAAACACATTTTCTCCCTTTTCTTTTCCTCCATGGCCGAATGTTACTAGTATTATTTTCTTCCATTTTTTCTTCTTGGTCGAACCTCCCTCTTCATATATATTTTCTTATCAATCGTTTTCTTTGCACTCATTTTGATTAATCGGTAAAAACCCTCTTCAATTCTTTATTTTTCTTTCTTCTTTTCTTTTGCCAAATTTACTTTTGATTTGGGAGGGTCTTTTGACCAAAAGTATCCTCTATCTTTCTCTTAGACAATCTTTTTCGTCTTTATAGTGATATAGAGAAGGCCGAAACTTGGAAGTGTTCGTAATTATCGTGAATCGCTAAGATTTGGTTCAAAGTGTTAAGGTAAGGGTTTCTATCAAGGACTCCCATATTACTCGTTATTTCATCAAAGATGGGTTACTAATCGATTTTATCTTAAGGACGTTATCGCTCGATTTTTATTCTGTGAAACGTAGGATTTCGTGGTAAGCCGTTTTCGCCCTTAAAAACTTATAGACTAAAATTTCGAAATATTAGTTGAACTAATATTCTTCTGTCAATGGAGGCAAACAATATAGGGTCGAAAAGGGTGGTAAATAGTGTTTAGAAGAGGGGCGGATTCGGTATTCCCTCTAGATTCAAGTGAAGGCTGATTCGGCAATCCGAGACACTCCATCGGGTTGTGGACCCTCATCCGGGGAGAATCAATTATTCGAAGTTATTCGTAGTTCAGAGCCATTAACTATTCGAGATTTTCCACCGGGTTATGAACCGTCAACTGGGAGAACCAACAAATAGTTGTTGTTCGAGATTCCGAGAGTAAAAATCTAGATCGCCTACTTTAGCATAGATTTAATTTAAGTGTTAGTATACTAATCAAGCGTGATACATATTTAGGTATCGACGATCGGGAAAGTGTAGTCCTCACCGTAATCAGGTGTGTAATCTCACACTTATCTTATGGGTTAGATGACTATTCCGAAATTAACCATTAGACTAAAAACCATAAAATTGGTGGAATCGGAATATATGGTATATTAACACCTTAGTGTTAAGTGCATTAAAGCAGTATTAAATCGTGAAAATTATGGAATCACCCTTAATGGACTAATATGTTAAAAAGTGATATTTTGGGCCCCATGTGATAAATGGGCCATATGAGTTATTTGATAAAATTGGCCAAGTGTGTTATGAGATGATATGGGCCAAATTGTGGAATGGGCCAAAGTGTAATATAGGCCAGACTGTAATAATTCTTTTATGGGCCTTATGTTGGAAATTATCATATGAATGAATAGTTATGCATTTTAAATACATGATTGCATAGGTTGGGATATTTGATGAAGAGAAAATGGCTTCGTGCCCAGTTAATGGCTTCGTGCCCAATTAATGGCTTCGTGCCCAGTTAATGGCTTAATGCCCAGTTAATGGCTTCGTGCCCAGTTTAATTTATGGCTTAATGCCCAGTTGGTGTGTTGGTGGGGTGGGTGACTAAAGCTCCCCACAGCTGTGCTGGTTGGTACGGGTGATGTGTAGCTGTTGGAAATTTAGGCTTGGTTGGGAATTGCATAACACATGCATTTTATATTTGTTATATTGTTACATTTGTAAATGGGCTCAAGCCCAAGTAAATGCTTAAATGGTTTTGGCCCAGTGGACTATGGTAAGTGGGTTACACATTGAGTTTTATGTAACTCACCCCGTTTTCTTTACCCTTATCAGGTAACGATCAATAGTGGAGGCTTGGGCCGAGAATGACTTCGTGGAGGCCATACTACGAATGATGGTTTATATAAACTTGGAACTTCTTTAAAGTATTTTCTTTTAATTATTATTTCAATTATGATGTAATAAGGCCTCTGGTATTATTTTGTGGATTTTACTCGTGGATGGATTTTAATTATGTTTAGATACTTAAATAGGACTATTTTATTTTTTTAAAATGATTTCTTAAAATTTTCGTGCAAAAGGGTTTTTCTTAAATATTTTATCTCGTAAATTTTCTGTAAATATTGTTTTAAGAATCTTGTTTCAAATCTCTTTTAAACTCTTTTAAACTTCTCGTAAAAATTTTAACCAATAAATTTCTAAGTTTCAATTTATAATCTCATACATCTTAAATCATAGATTCTAAAAATTAACCTCGGTTTTTAATAAACTCCATTTCCAAAATATTTTTAAGGATATGTTTTCTTTAAATCATAAGACGGCTAGATGTATGTCTGTTTTGCGTGACATACCAAATCTGGTCTTAACGCATAGACCGGGTTTGGGGTGTTACATATTCAAATTTAATCCATTTATTCACCAAACTATTCAATTCAATCCAAAAACACATATTTAGGGTAATTGATAAATTAGCCCTCTCATTTTCACATTTTGACATTTTAGTCCTTATTTCATAAAATCACAAAATACACAAAACCACTATATACCCATACTTAGCCGAATGTTCATGTAGCTCATACAAGTCCTTACATTTCATTTATTTCATAATTTAGTCCCTCATACTTTTATTCTTTCAAATAAGTCCAAATTACTCAAAATCACAAAAACTCCAAAGACAAAACTTGTTAATCTAACACACATCTTTCATTTTTCACCATCAAACATCACAAAATTCATGTGTTCATCAATGGAAAATTACAAAATATTCATCAATTTACAACATCAAAGAATTGGTTTTGAAGTATACAAAGCAACGATGGCAAAAACATAGAAATTATCAAAAACCGATTAAAAACACATTCCCGATTATGCATAGACCATGGCCGAATGTAACAAGCTTTCCTTCTTTTCTTTCTTTTGTGTTTTTGGTGGAAGGATGAGTGAATAAATGCCCATTTTCATACTTTGTTTTTATTATAAAACATTTTAATACATGATTTACTATAATAACCTTACTAAATTAATTAGAAAACTTTATCACTCAAACCCATAACCGTCCATGCTATAAACAAATGGCCAATTTTCATTTTAAGGCCTTCATATTAAAAGCATGGCAATTTAGCAATTAAACAAATATATTGTCACTTTTATCTTTTATGCCATTTATTCCTTTTGTCAAATTAAACACACAAATAGACAAATTTTCATATGAGACTTTTACACATGCTAAATCATATACTGCAGGCACACAAAATAATATTAAAATATTTTTCTAACTTGGGTTTGTGGTTTCGAAACCACTGTTCTGACTAGGGTCTAAACCGGACTGTTACAAGTACTTTAAGTACCTCAAATCCAAGGCAACTTTTCATGCCATAATCATCAACCAAAATGACATATACATGCCAACTCATCAATTAAACATTAAACATAGTCCACCTATACATGTCATTATAACTACTACCAGAGCATCAAAAACTATCGATATAATCGTTGGATAGTGTGATAGATCTTCGACAAGCTTCCAACCCAATTGAGCTTTCGATAATCTAAAAAGTAAAGGAAAAACAACTATGTAAGTAATGAATGCTTAGTAAGCTCGTATAAACCATAAGCATAATGTTACATTTCAATAATGAAATTTATAGGCTAAATACAAGCCTATACTAATGCCTCAAGATTTATCCAACCATAATTATCAACTCACAGTTGAATAAGTTCATTAAAGTCACATAATTAATTAACCATTCATAACATGATAGGATCATGAGACATAATATATAATCATCAACCTTTCTATGAGATTATATATCTTTCTATTTACTTTCTTTTCATTCCATTCCTAATGCTTATCATAAGCTTAAACAACATTATCAATTTTTGACTTAGTGTATTTATCCATGATATAGGTATATTCATCCATAGCATAAGCAATTTGCTCACATATTAATACATCATTTATCATATTAGACCTTTTATAACATCATAATACATCACAATTACGTACTTAACATTTCATTTCCTTTTCTTATCCATTTTGTATGCATAGTACGAGTGTAATTATAAACATCAATAATATCCACAAGCTTGGCATAAGCCTAAGCACAACAATAACACATGTTAGTTCATTTAAACATGATTCATATAAATTTGACATGGATAACAATTATATTTAAGCATGATTTAATTGGATTTATCATCCATCTCATAACATACCATGTTTTCCATATATCACCATTTCAATGAGTTTCACACATGCATATCTTAATTCATATTGAAAACTTACCATTTCATTTGCATAACACATAAGACATAAACATAGCATTAACCATGGTCACCAATTAGTGATTAAATGCATAACTTAGCTATATCATCACTTGGTAAGATATTGTATATAAACATAGCATCACTTAAATCATACTTTTCATAATCATGAATGCTATCGGAACCCTTACCGATTCATCCCTTTTCATACTCATTGAACCACGTAGAATAATATCAGATATTCGGGAAAGCTCACACAAAGTATGCTAAACATATAGTCGTAGCTCACACGAGCTATAAAATGGATCTGCTCACACAAGCTGCCGATCGGAATATAAGCTGCACGATACTGCTCACACAGCTGTCGAGTATCCCCAACTAATGTCAGACCTCAGCCATCAATAGGACATTCAAGACTAGCACCCAAAACATGGTACATTGGTCTGCTCACACAAGCTGTCAGTCGAACGTAGCTACACGGTGCTATCACATAAGCTGTCAAGTATCCGCAGCACATGCCGGAACACAGCCACTAGTATAACATTCAAGACCAGCACCCAAAACATCGTAACCCTAATGACATGTCATTTGTATCCTATACATTCTTAAGGTTCAAACAGGGCTCAATAATCGTTGTACATCATTTAATTTTCATCGTTTCTTGAGAAGATAAATTGCATAATAACATGTATACAATGATTCAATCACAATAGAATCACATACTAACATTCAGTTTTATCAACATTATATAGAGTTCAGTTCATATGAACTTACCTGGCTAAATTGCAGAAATGAAAAAGAATAAGGGCATTTTGGTAATTTTCTATTATCCTCTATTTTCCACTCGATCTTGATCTAAATTCATAATTTCATTCAATCTATTAATTTAGACAGTAGAAACAATGTATTTTATGCAATTTGGTCATTTTTACATTTTTACAAAATTACCCTTAAATTTTTACTTTTATTCAATTTAGTCTATAAGCCCAAAACATGCAAATTAACCATTTTTAATGCCAATTTGTAACAACCGAATATCCATGGCACCCATATAAACCCATATTTGAAACAATTTCACATCAAATCCTTGAAATTTTACTATTTTAATAATTTTGTCCCTAATAAAAAATCATCAAAAAATACTTAATAAAATACTTTTAGATATCAAGTAATATCTCAAATTCATCATTTAACATCTAAAATCATAAGGTTCATCAATGGCAGCATTCAAAATATTTAACAGTTTCAAAATCGAAGGTACGGGCTAGCTAGACCTAGTTGCAACGATCTCAAAAACATAAAAATTAAAAGAAATGGATGAAAAAATGGCTTACCATGCAAAGGTATAGCCATAGCTGAACCTTGAAGCATAAAAATGGTGTATTTTGGTGGTGAACAAGCCAAATGAAGAAGAAAACTTTATGTTATCTTATTATTATTATATTTTTAATCTTTATTCTTTATTTTAATAAGAAAATAACTTATAAAACTTATAAAATTAAAAGAAATTAAAAATTAAATCATCCACCATTTTAAGAATGGGTAATTTACCCATTAATTCCATCCAATTATGATTCTTTAATCAATTAACACCTTTCAACTAATAGCAATTGACTTTTTCAAATTTTACGACTTAGTCCTTTTCGCTTAATTAACTATTGAAACGTTAAAATTTTACAACAAAAATTTAATGCCACCTTAATGACATTGTAACACCCTAAACCTAGCCTAGACATTATGGCTGAATCTGGCGTGTCACATTGAAGTGTTTTTCGAAAACCATGTTTTCATTGAAAACCCTTCTTGAAATTTAAAACTTCTTGCCATTTAAAACTTGTACAAAACCTCAGTTTGCGTTTGTTTATTTTTAATCGTGGTTTATTAAAAGTTTTTCCTTTAAAATGTTATTACCTTTGAAACCTCATTTGTTGCGGAAGCCTAATTTAAAACAAATGATTTACAAAAATGTGATATTTAAAAATTGGGTTGCGGAAACGTAGTGTTAGAAAATAGTTATTGTTTTGGAAAACCGTGTTCTACTTCTAGCAGATATAGATCACAATCAAATAAAATCCCAAAATTTAAAATCCAGAAATTATAAAGGCCTTATTACAACCCAAACCAACAAGCTCATTCTTAAGTAAATGAGCTAAACAGAATAAAACTTGTGCGGTTGTGTGGCCTCTCGAGTCCTCGCAGCTCGAACAAATCTAATTTGGGATTACGAAAGGTTAAAAACGGCGTGAGTTTATGAAAACTCAGTGTGTAATCCCCTTGCTAAAGAAACAGTCAGTATCCGAAACAAAATTAGTCTGGGCCTGAGCCCTTTAACAGTAACAATACCGTTTAGTTCAGAGTATAAGTGGGCCAAAGCGCAAAACAATATCATTTGGGTCACAGCCCATAATAGAATCAATTAGGCTTAGCCATTTACAGTAACGGTGGCAATTGGGCCTCAGCCCCCATCAGCTTCGATTGGGCCTTAGCCCATATGAAATGTCACATATCATGTAACACCCCAAACCCGGTCAACACACTACGACCGAATTCGGCATGTCACAGAGAAAGCTTGTTTTTGATAAACTAGTTGTCACCTTAAGTTGAAAAAAAAAACATCTTGTTTTATTGGAAACCGAAGTTGGTTTGAATCAAAAGCTTAAACCATTTCAAATTTTATTTTTAAAGAGAATCGAGTTAACTTGTTGATATCATAAGTTCGTCATTTACCCAATGGTAAAGTTTTAGAAAATCCCGAGAATCCATTAAGGTTTTTGAAAACATCCATTTTATTGATTCTTTCCCATTTAAAACGTGCTTTAGTGGTTAACTCAAATGCAAAGATATTTAACAAAGTGGATAATCCCGAAATAATAGTTAAAATGGCCTTATTACAACCAAAAACCAAATTTACTAAAAATTAAATCCGAAGTAGTAATTTAAAAGAAAAACCCAAAATATCGTGCATGGCCACCTTGAGTCCGTCCCGGCTCCCCATCCGCGATCTAAGAATCATCTGCAAAATAGAAAGGAAGGGGTGAGTCATCAAGACTCAATCTATAAGTCCCCATCCCAAAGATATAAGCCCTTACACAGTTCCATAAGTGCATATGCCTATCATGCATCCCAAAACATAACCATCCGAAACAACTGTGTCTACCCCGTGTGGTCAAAACCACTAGTGATCGAGGTCACAAATAATATATATGTGGTCAAAACCACTGGTGACCGAGGTCACGATTAATACACGTGTGGTCAAAACCACTGGTGGTCAAAACCATTGAGACTTAGTCACCATTTTATAATAAGCGGGGACAACCCACTGTGTGGTCAAAACCACTGGTGACAGTCTGAAGTTATACCTTTCCCCTCCTCTCAACACCTGTTTATATGAACATACTTTTCATGGCATAATAATCATGCTTATCATACAAAAATATCATGGTATGGCATATGCAGATTCAACACAGGCATCTAACGCTAGTCAATCAAAGTGCACTTACCCGGAGTCCTCATTTTGCTTTTCTACCCACAAGGGTATCATACCGATTTCAACAGCTATTCTGGCTTTAGGCAATATACACGATAAAACATATTAACGTATGAAGTGTGTAAGAGGTACACACCTAATTACTCGTAATACAACGCTCTCTACATTGGTACTGTCGTCGATCGACACTATCGCTATCTGTCTACTCTCCTGCTCCGATGCTGGTCCACACCCAAGTGGCAATCGCGAACAGCCGACACAGCCCTCTTCTTGAACTTAGGGGCTAGGGTCTCAGATACAACCCCTCCTAATGTTCAGCTGCGATTAGGGTCCATAACACCTTTGGTCACTAAATTGGATTAACTCAGAGATTAAAAATAAATAGAGATTTAACCTGAATAAGTAGATCCCTTACCTAAGTCGACACAAACCTGAGGCTCTAACCGTAACTCACAACCAACGAATCCCAAAAGTTCACCCAAGATGGCGTCACCACAGTCCCCTGCATTCTGCCAAGCATAACACTACTAAGCAGATAGCCATTCGGCCTTGATCAAGAAATCCCGAAAGAGATAACACAAATACAAGGGTTCGCTTCCCCCTTACCTTAACCCGACAGATTCGATCACCCCCTAACAAGAATCGACAATGGCTTGGAACAAGAGAGAACCTGATGAGAAACCAAAAATAGAAATACAAATATCACTAGAATGCTTAGGGGTTTTGGCATTTCACACCATAGTAATCGAAAGAGAGAAAAAGAATTGAAATGAGAGAGTTAGGGAGATTCGGCCAAAGGCCAAGAACTCACCCAAATGCCGAAAGTGTTCCACTTATGCACAGAGAAAGATAGAATCGAAGGGGAAACTTTTAGCAGATGGTATTCGACCAAACACAAAAGAAGTAAAAAGAGAAATAATCAGAAAAGGTTTTAGGAGGGGGTTTCGGTTTTGGGGATTGAAGAGAAGAGAAAAGGTTTGGGTTCCCAAGTGGTCTTATAGTTTCGGCTATGACTAAAAGATGAGAGAAGAGGAGAAGGTTTAAGTATTTTGGCACAATAGATATTGAGAGAACAACAAGAAATCGAGAGAGAGAGAGTAATGGTTTCGAATAGGAGAAGAGAAGAAGTATGATTCAGTTTTGAGGAGGTTGGCTAATGAGGGTTTTACAAAAGAAGATGAAAACAAAAGTGAAAAGGGGATGGGTATGGCATTTTGGCTTTTGAATAAGAGAAAGAAAAGAAAGCACCAAGGTGACCCTAATGGTCCCTTTTATGTTTCGACTAAGATGGGGAAAAGAAGAAAAAAAAGAAAAACCGAGAGTGCCTAGACAACTTTCAGCAAAGAAGAAAATAGAGGGTTTTGAGAGAGAGTTCTAAGCATAACTCTACATGCCGAAAGTAAAAGAACCAAACCCATCCATCCCTTAACCAAATTCGGCACCCTCACTCCCTACCAACCCAAAAACCATTTCCCCCTTTCCCTATGCAAAGTTTAGAATTTGGCCAACTCTATCTCCCATGTTCATCTCCTCAATTTTCTCATGGCCACTCATTCAAACCGATTAGAATGAGTCAAACTCCTACAATTTCTCTCCTCCTCTCATTTGAATCTGTTGGCTCTTTCAACAGCTATCCAACAGAGTCCATCTTGAGAACACCTCCTCCAAGTCCTGGCGTCAAAAAGAATAAGCAGAAAGGAATTCCTGCAGCTCAAACCAAGGCTCTCCCATCTGCATGAGGCGTCACTCCCCTTGTGCTTAAGTGGCGCCTCCCTTGCCACTTTACCACTAGAATACTTGTGTCTAAACGCTCCAATACTTTCCCTTAACACCTAGCCCAATCAGCTCCCCTCTACTAGAAGCCCAAAAATGAAATTTTCCACAAGGCTCTAGCCTATCTCTGGCCTAAGCCTAGACCCTAAGACACCCTAAACAAGCACAATAGCCTTACTATCTACATGCGATAAGTAAAATGCAAAGACCCCAATTTATGGATGTTACAGTTCTACCCCCTTTAAAAATAATTTTGGCCTCGAAATTACCTGGTCAAAAGAGTCGAGGGTATTGCTGCCGCATAACATCCTCTGGTTCCCACGTAGCCTCTTCAGTTCCGTGATTCTGCCATAACACTTTCACTAAAGGAACTGACTTTCAATGCAAGACCTTGACATCCCAATCCAGGATCTGCACCGGCTCCTCCTTAAATGACAAATCTGGGTTTACTTCTATCTCTTCCACTTGCACAACATGCGTCAGATCTGAGCGATAGCGTCTAAGTATTGAACCATGAAACATGTCATGGATCTGACTTAATTCTACTAGCAACTCAAGCTGATAAGCTACTGGTCCCACACACTTCAACACCTTATACGACCCGATGAACCTAGGACTCAGTTTGCCCTTCCGACCAAATCTCAACATCTTCTTCCACGGGGACACTTTCAGCAAAACTTTGTCACCCACTGTAAACTCTATATCCTCCGGTTGAGATCGGCATAAGATTTCTGTCTGTCCAAAGCTTCCTTCAGACGAGCTCGAATCAGCTTAACCTTATCCTCCGTTTCAGTAACCAACTCTGGACCCAACAGCTGACGCTCACCAACTCTGTCCAACACGTAGGAGTGCGACACCTCTGCCCATATAGTGCTTCATACGGTGCCATCTTAATACTTGCCTGGTAACTGTTGTTGTACGCGAACTCTGCCAATGGTAGAAATTCTTCCCAACTACCTCTGAAATCCAAAACACAACCCCTCAGCATGTCTTCTAGAATTAGGATTACCCTCTTTGACTGCCCATCTGACTGCGGATGAAATGCCGTGCTGAAATCCAACCTTGTACCCAATGCCTGATTTAACGCTTTCCAAAACCTTGATGTGAAATGAGGATCCCTATCTAAGATAATTGACAACGGCACTCCATGAAGTCTCACGATTTTCGCTACGTATAGCTTAGCTAACCTTTGAAGTGAGTAATCAACTCGAACCGGTAGAAAATGAGCCGACTTTGTCAGAAGATCAACAATCACCCAGACCGAATCCTTCTTGCTAGGCGTGAGGGGTAGCCCACTGATAAAATCCATCGTAATCCTTTCCCACTTCCACTGCGGAATCTTTATCGGCTGCATCAGACCCGAAGGTACCTGATGTTTAGCTTTGACTTGTTGGCACGTCCGACACTTACTTACAAGTTTTGTTACCTCACGCTTTAGACCCGGCCACCAAAAATGTTCCCTTAAATCTCGGTACATTTTACTACCTCCAGGGTGCATAGCATATGGGCTGCTATGAGCTTCTTAGAAAATCCTCTGCATCAACTCAACATCTCTCGACATACAAACTTTCCCTTGGAAACACAGCACACCCTCACTGCTTAAGCTATAACCCTCCAATCCACCATTCTGCACTTGCAAACACCGAGTACTTAAGTCTTCATCCTCTAGCTGTTTCTCTTTAACCTGATTTACCCACGTCGGCTTCACTTGCAACTCTGCCAATAGACTTCCGTCATCATACAGACTAAGATGAGCGAACATTGCTCTCAAGTCCGCTACCACCTTGGGACTCAATGCGTCGGCCACTACGTTAGCCTTACCTGGGTGGTATTCAATTGAACAGTCGTAATCCTTCAACAATTCGATCCACCTTCACTGCCTCAAATTCAATTCTTTCTAAGTCAAGAGGTACTTCAAACTCTTGTGGTCCGTGTAGACAATCGACTTCTCCCCACACAAGTAATGCCTCCAAATTTTCAGAGTGAAAACCACCGCATCCAACTCCAGATTATGCGTCGGGTAATTCACTTCGTGGTGTCTCAACTGTCGAGATGCGTACGCCACTACTTTCCTCTCTTGCATCAGCACACATCCCAACCCAGTATGCGATGCATCACAGTAGACCGTAAACTCTTTCCCTGTCTCTGGCTGAATTAAAATCAGAGCTTCTGTTAATATCTTCTTTAACTTTTCAAAACTCTTTTGTTTCTTGTCTGACCACACAAACGAAACCCCTTTCATTAGCAACTTGGTTAACGGTGCTGCAATCAAAGAAAAACCTTCTCAAATCTCCTATAATATCCCACCAAACCCAAAAACTCTAAATCTCTACCACCGACTTCGGTGGTTTCCAACCCAATGCCACTTCAATCTTTTGAGGGTCCACCCTAATCCCCTCACTGAGACCACATGACCCAAGAAAGTTACTTCTTTCAGCCAAAACTCGCAATTACTGAACTTTGCGAACAACTATTTTTCCCTCAAAATCTATAAAACCACACGAAGATGCTCATCATGCTCCTCTTCCGATTTCGAGTACACCAAGATGTTGTCTATAAACACCTCGATGAATCGATCCAAATACGGTTGAAAATCCCGATTCATCATGTCCATGAATGCTACCGACGTGTTAGTCAACCCAAATGGCATTACTAAAAACTCATAGTGACCATAACGAGTGCGAAACGCCGTCTTATGGATATCAGCTTCCTTTACCTTAAGCTGGTGGTACCCCAACCTCAAATCAATCTTAGAGAAAACTGATGCCCCTTTCAGCTGATTGAACAGATCATCTATCCTCGGCAATGGATACTTATTCTTAATCGTCAACTTATTTAGTTGACGATACATCCGCATTGTTCTGTCTTTCTTTTTAACAAAAAGCACGGGCGCTCCCCAAGGCGATACACTCAACCGGATAAAACCTCGATCCAAAATTCTTGAATCTACGCTTTTGCTCCACCAACTCCTTCAACGCCATCCTATACGGGGCAATAGACACTGGCGCGGTTCCTAGTAGCAGATCTATCCCAAACTCAACTTTGCGATCGGGAGGCAGACACGGAAGCTCTTTCGAAAATACATCAGTGAAATCCTTTACTGTTCGAACACTCCCCACAGTTGAATCTTTGGCCTCTAATGCACAAACATGAACCATGAATGCCTTACATCCCTTTCTCACCATTTTCCCGGCCTTCAGAGCAGATACCACATTAGATGGGAAATTTCTTCTATCACCTATCATCACCACCTCTTCACCCTTAATAGACCTCAACACCATACGCTTAGCCGCACAGTCCAAACTTGCCTGATACTTCACTAACCAGTCCATCCTTAGGATCAAATCAAACTCTTTGAATGGCAGTTCCATCAAATTAGCCAGAAACACTACCCCTTGAAGTTCTAGGGGTACATCCCTATACAGTTTGTTTACTTCTACAGAGTGACCTAGAGGGCTAATTAAAGTCATCTCCCTAGAAGAAACCTCATGGACTAAGTTTAGAGTTCCCATAATACTACTAGCAACATACGAGTGTGTCGATCCAACATCTATTAAAGTAGTATAAGGCAATCCAAAAATCAAGAACGTACCGGTTATGATGTCTAGTGTGTCGCCCTCCGCTTGATGCCTCACAGCATAGACCAACCCAGGCTATCTTGCATCAAGATTCTCTAAGACACCTCACGGTGCTCCATGGCCTCGACCAGAACCATTACCTCCCTTGGTGGACCGCGACCCTCCGTGGTTCTTG
The DNA here is from genome assembly GCA_025506655.1 of Gossypium rotundifolium. Classification (NCBI taxonomy): domain Eukaryota; kingdom Viridiplantae; phylum Streptophyta; class Magnoliopsida; order Malvales; family Malvaceae; genus Gossypium; species Gossypium rotundifolium. The sequence goes on along the minus strand of CP106727.1, from coordinate 152,298,253 downwards.
GCCATCCTCCCGAATCGCAGACGTCCCCGACCCTTAGACTGGATCCTAGCTGACCTCTGCGGACAATCCCTTACCCGGTGCCCCATTGACCCACACTCGAAGCACCCTCTATTTTCGGTCCAACGCTCTCTCGAATGAGACTTTCCACACCAAGCACATTGTGGCTGCCACTAGGTAGTAGCAACAGGCTTTGTAGCTTGACTCGGTCCACTATATCTAGCCCTTTTCTAGAATTCCCGACAGACCCTGATGACCCAGAACTCCTCTTAACCCAACTCAAATCTTGATTCTGTCTCACCAGCTATTTCATCTCCTTTGCAACCTTGGCCTTCTCTACCAAGATCGTAAATTCTCTCTCCTATTGTGGAGCAATCAACATTCGCAGCTCATCTCTTAGCCCGCCCTCAAACGTGACACAACGCTCGTGTTCCGTAGCCACGATACCCCTAGCATAACGACTCAGTCAAAGGAATTCTGCCTCATATTCTGATACTGACTTATTCCCTTAAACCAGATTCAGGAATGCCTTACACTACGTGTCTATATAACTGGACCCGACATACTTCCTCTGGTAAGCTGCCTTAAAGAAATCCCAAGTGATGTCATCAGCTGTCGTACCATCCCGAACCGTGAGCCACCACTGATAAGATTTATCACGGAGAAGAGACACTATCCCTTTCAACTTTTCCTCCACCGTAAAGTCCAAATCGTCCATTATACATTCAGTCGCCTCAAGCCAGTACTCAGCTGTATTGGGAGCCACACCAGAAACACCCAAAACACCTCTGCTTCATTGGCTCGGAGTCACTCAGACACAGATTTTTGAGCCCCCGCACCTCACCTGCTCCAGCTACTCTCTCAAGAACCTGCAGCATCACTTGTGACACCGCGTCGTTACCACCGTCTGATCCTGGAACCCAGCGTCCATAGCTGGCGGTGGTGGTACCTCATTCTCTAACCCATGGCCAGACCCTGCCGATTTCGATACAGTCATCCTACCTCTACCATGCTCGCGTGTATTACGCCCACATCCACGAGTACTCATGTCTACCGTTCCCGAATTAATCTGATTTAAGAATTTTATGCATTAGCTTTCTTCCACTGTTATTACTGCACAACTTTATGAATAACTTAGAGTTGTTCTCGTAAATTCATACAATCCTATGGGCTTCAATCTCTAAAGCAGATTCCTATTACTAGCATCCATAACACAACTATTTAAACCATGCAATCAACAGTTAGGGGACTTACCGTTGCGGATAGGTGCCGGAGACTCAAGTGCCATGCATCCCAAAACATGCATTTTTCTTTAAAGCTATTTCGCAAACCCTTTATTGAACACATTTTGGGCATCGGGCCCACAGCCAAGCTATTGAACCTGGCTCTGATACCAAAATTGTAACACCCCAAACCCGGTTAACACACTACGACCGAATCCGGCATGTCTTAGAGAAAGCTTATTTTTGATAAACCAGTTGTCCCATTAAGTTGAAAAAAACATCTTGTTTTATTGGAAATCAAAGTTGGTTTGAATCAAAAGCTTAAACCATTTCAAATTTTATTTTTAAAGAGAATCAAGTTAACTTGTTGATATCATAAGTTCGTCATTTACCCGATGGTAAAGTTTTAGAAATTCCCGAGAATCTATTAAGGTTTGTGAAAACATCCATTTTATTGATTCTTTCCCATTTAAAACGTGCTTTAGTGGTTAACTCAAATGCAAAGATATTTAACGAAGTGGATAATCCCAAAATAATAGTTAAAATGGACTTATTACAACCAAAAACCAAATTTATTGAAAATTAAATCCGAAGTAGTAATTTAAAACAAAAACTCGAAATATCGTGCATGGCCACCTTGAGTCCATCTCGGCTCCCCATCCGCAATCTAAGAATCATCTGCAAAATAGAAAGGAAGGGGTGAGTCATCAAGACTCAGTGTATAAGTCCCCATCCAAAAGATATAAGCCCTTACACAGTTTCATAAGTGCATATGCCTATCATACATCCCAAAACATAACCATCCAAAACTCTTGTGTCTACCCCGTGTGGTCAAAACCACTAGTGACCGAGGTCACAAATAATATATATGTGGTCAAAACCACTGGTGACAGAGGTCACAATTAATACATGTGTGGTCAAAACCACTAGTGGTCAAAACCACTAGTGGTCAAAACCACTGAGACTTAGTCACTATTTTATAATAAGCGCGGCACACCCACTATGTGGTCAAAACCACTGGTGACAGTCTGAAGTTATACCTTCCCCCTCCACTCAACACCCGTTTATATGATCATACTTTTCATGGCATAATAATCATGCTTATCATACAGAAATATCATGTTATAGCATATGCAGATTCAATACAGGCATCTAACGCTAGTCAATCAAAGTGGACTTACCCGGAGTCCTCATTTTGCTTTTCTACCCACAAGTGTATCATACCGATTTTAACAGCTATTCCTGCTTTTGGCAATATGCACGATAAAACATATTAATGTATGAATTGTGTAAGAGGTACACACCTGATCACTCTCCTGCTCCGATGCTGGTCCACACCCAAGTGGCCAATCGCGAACAGCCGACACAACCCTCTTCTTGAACTTAGGGGCTGGGGTCTCAGATATAACCCCTCCTAACGTTCGGCTGCCATTAGGGTCCATAAAACCTTTGGTCACTAAATTGGATTAACACAGAGATTAATAATAAATAGAGATTTAACCTGAATAAGTAGACCCCTTACCTAAGTCGACACAAACCCAAGGCTCTAAGCGTAACTCACAACCAACGAATCCCGAAAGTTCTCCCAAGATGGCGTCACCACACACTTTTGCATTCAGCCAAGCATAACACTACTAAGCAAATAGCCATTCGGCCTTGATCAAGAAATCCCAAAGAGATAACATAAATACAAGGGTTCGCTTCCCCCTTACCTTAACCCGACAGATTCAATCACCCCTAGAAAGAATCGACAATGGCTTGGAACAAGAGAGAACCTGATGAGAAACCAAAAATAGAAATACAACCATCACCAGAATGCTTAGGGTTTCGGCATTTCACACCATAGCAATCAAAAGAGAGAAAAAGAATTGAAATGAGAGAGTTAGGGAGATTCGGCCAAAGGCCAAGAACTCACCCAAATGCTAGAAGCATTCCACTTATGCAGAGAAAGATGAAATCGAAGGGGAAACTTTTAGCAGATGGTATTCGGCCAAACACAAAAGAAGTAAAAAGAGAAATAATGAGAAGAGGTTTTAAGAGGGGGTTTCAATTTTGGGGATTGAAGATAAGAGAAAAAGTTTGGGTTCCCAAGTGGTCTTGTAGTTTCGGCTATGACTAAAAAATGAGAGAAGAGGAGAAGGTTTAAGTATTTCGATACAAAAGATATCGAGAGAATAATAAGAAATTGAAAGAGAGAGAGAAAGTAATGGTTTTGAGTAGAAGAAGAGAAGAAGTATGATTCGATTTTGAGGAGGTTCGGCTAATGAGGGTTTTACAAAAGAAGATGAAAACAAAAGTGAAAAGGGGATGGGTATGGTGTTTTCGGCTTTTGAATAAGAGAAAGAAAAGAAAGCACCAAGGTGACCTAATGGTCCCTTTTATGTTTAGGCTAAGATGGGGAAAAGAAGAAAAAAAAGAAAAATCGAGAGTGCCTAGACAACCTTCGGCAAAGAAAAAAATAGAGGGTTTTGAGAGAGAGTTCTAAGCACAACTCTACATGCCGAAAGTAAAAGAACCAAACCCACCTATCCCTTAACCAAATTCGGTACCCTCACTCCATACCAACCCAAAAACCGTTTCCCCTTTTCCTTATGTAGAGTTTAGAATTCGGTCAACTCTAGCTCCTATGTTCATCTCCTCAATTTTCTCCTGGCCACTCATTCAAACCGATTTGAATGAGTCAAACTCCTACAATTTCTCTTCTCCTCTCATTTGAATCTGTTGACTCTTTCAACAACTATCCAATAGAGTCCATCTTGAGAACACCTCCTCCAAGTCCTGACGTCAAAAAGAATAAGCAGAAAGGAATTTCTGCAGCTCGAACCAAGGCTTTCCCACCTGCATGAGGCATCACTCCCCTTATGCTTAAGTGGCGCATCCCTTTCCACTTTACCACTGGAATACTTGTGTCTAAATGCTCCAATACTTTCCCTTAACACCTAGCCCAATCAACTCCCCTCTACTAGAAGCCCAAAAATGAAATTTTCCACAAGGCTCCAGCCTATCTCTGGCCTAAGCCTAGACCCTAAGACACCCTAAACAAGCACAACAGCCCTAATATCTACATGCGTTAAGTAAAATGCAAAGACCCCAATTTATGGATGTTACATATCACACCTATCTGGGCATAAGCCCATCTCAATATCAGAATCAGTATATGTAATGCATAAATACCCATACCAACCTTGCACTCCGTCTCTTGTCCAACCTTACACTCCTGTGGGGATTAAATCGACCCACCCATCCTTACACTCCTTATGTAGCACCGGTTGTGACACTAACCAATATTGCAGTAGAGCTACCAGTCACATAATCGACTTAAAGCCATCAGTGGATCTACAGTCGTCTCGTGCGACCGCCACATATCAATCACTTCCTCCAATACAAGATCCCAACCCCATGCAGTATATCGTGTATCCAGTATGCCATGCTTAGAATCAGTCATATCATTCACAGTTAAGTCAATCAAATCATAGTCAAGTCAGTCAGATTGTAGCACAAATCAGTTATTCACCCTCGAGGGGCAAAATAGTCATTTACCCTTCAAGGGCATTATGATTATTTTACTCTACAGGGGCATTACGGTCATTTACCCTATAGGGTATTTCAGTCATTTACCTTATGGGGGTATTTCGGTCATTTACCCTATGAGGGTATTTTGGTCATTTACCCTGTGGGGGTATTTCAATCATTTTACCTTTTGGGGTTATTTCGATTATTTTACCTTACAAGGTATTACGGTCATTTTATCCTATGGGGTATTTCAGTCATTTTACCCTATAGGGTATTACGATCATTTTACCCTATGGGGGTATTTCGGTCATTTTTCTTATGGGGATATTTTGGTCATTTTCCTATGGGGGTATTTCGGTCATTTTACTTATCTTGGGGTTTCAGTGCAGATAATGACCTCTCCGAAGGTCTACAATCGCCTCGAGCGACACAGATAACCTAAATGGTCATAATGGTGTAAATGGGCCTAAGGCCCATTATTCGGCCCATTTAGCCCAAATTCAATCACGACTATGTGAACGATATAGCCCAGTCTAGTATTTGCCACTTAACGTGGATTTTATCCATGTGGGCCTACGAGCCCTTTGGATCAAACAAGGCCCAGGATCACGAGAACGCTCGTAGTGGCCTCTACAATCTATCGCCCATGATTTGTGGGCTCAGTTTACCACACGAGTGATTGCACGCTCGTGAGGCCTCGAATGCCAAAGTTTTGGCTTTTTGGCTTTTACCGATTCACAGTAGAGATAGTGTGATTACAAACCTGTTTAACGAGACGCGCAAAGAATTCCACGTGTACTGAACCTACACTCAATAAGACCTTCAGTTAATTAACTGACGATTCAAGTTAACCACTTCTTAAATTTTAGCCCAAAAATACACCACCTTACCTTGATTGAATGAGGGTGGCTTAATCCTCTAATATCGCTAACCCAAAATTGATCACACGCCTTGTCGAGAATCTGAATTATAAACAGATCTTGTTAGATAGGATCAACTACTATCTCATCAACATAAAGACAACATTTGGCTTAACCCCAAAAAATGAGGTAGCATATACCTTAATTGGATACTTGAGGAAAAAGGCTGTGGTTTCTTTCAAACCACTTGTACACCACCACTCCTTAAGGAAGCCCTAGAAATAAGGAAGGAATCATAAATCGTTACCCAAACATAAAAGGAAAAACATTCAGCTTAGATGAATGAAAGGTACCATAACTTAAATCCTTATCGTTAGTCAGGAAATCTTATGAAGACCGAAATAGCAAAGTAATAGTAGAATAGAAGGGAACTCGGCCAATCCCCTAATAGAAGAGTAACCAAAAATGACTAGCCAAAAAGTTGAAGGGTATTCGGCCTAAACAATATGAGTATATCGGAAGAAAATAGAAAAAGGGAATAAAGCAAAAAGATGAAGAGAGAATTAGGCTAGAAAAGAAACCAAGAGAAAATCAAATAGAGAGGGAGAGATGAAGCTATATTCGGTCAAAGAAGAGGGTGAAAGCAACAAGTAATTCGAAAAAGGGTTAATTGAATAGTAAAAGGAAAGAAAAGGTGAGAAAGAGGACAACACAACTAGGTTGAAAAGAGGAGGAGTCTGCACTAGAGTGGACAGAACAAAACTCGAAAGGAGAAATTCTCGAAATGCACTATTCGGCTGCTTGAAAAGGAAAAAGAAAGAAAATGTGCTAAAGGTTGCCAAAATTAACAATTCGATACACCCAAAAACAACACAAAAATGCCCAAAATCGAACAAAGAGCAGAGAAAAGCACTTAGAAGCCCCTTAGCCGAATTTGCATGCCTAAGACTCCTTGTTCGGCTACACCACACCAACTATTGAATTTCCTTGATTTTCTCCTCCTAAATCTCCTCCATAACCTTACCAACATTATCATATCCCTTGATCTCCTCCCTTGACCAATTCCACAACCACCTCAACAGAGTTTCAGTCAAACTCCACCTCAACAGCACAAAGATATAAAATAAATACTCCTTTGTATGCCAAGGGATTCAAACCTCAGACCACTAGTACACTCCACACGCCACTTTCCACCTTTACTAGTATACTCCTTTTGTCATGATTTCACCAAAAAATTTTGTAAAGCCTCCAAGCTAAGGCCAAGATTCACTTAAGAACAAGAATAATTTTTTTTGCTAAAGCCCAGGTTTGAACCCAGGGCTTCTCCAACACTCCCAACTCTTCCTAAATCACTTAGCCACTAAAGCAAACAAGCAAGTTGTCATTTCCTTGCACACATAAATTTTTAAGTGTTCCCACGTTCAAGACCTATTTCCTTCTAGGCTCAAGACCTATTTCATCCCCAAAATTTCCAAATACCAAGATAGTCGAACCACACGCACCCCACCACCACACTCCCATCACAAGACTCTGATTTCAAAACATTACTACAGCCTCTTGAACCATGTTCGCGTGTATCTCTTGTGTCCATTGTCTATTCGCGTTTTATCAGAACTAATAGTTTAACGCAGATTGAAATTTCGCTACAGTTTCAGTCCCCTATAGTTTCAGTTTACTCTATCTAGAGTGGTATAGTCTAATTTCTAAAATAGTCACAGTATTTCCTAACTTACCGCATTTAAATTTCTAAACAGACAAAAGTATTCAGAAAACTTACGGATTTAGCGTCGAAAACTCAGTGTGCCACACTTTTCAGAAGAAGCATCTCAAAACACTTCACATATTCAAAAACAACCTTTTGAAATCCAAAAATTTGAAAATCCATTCCACAGCCAAGTTTTGCAACTCCTCTCTGATACCACTAAATGTAACACCCCAAACCCGGCCTAGACGTTATGGCTGAATCTGGCATGTCACATTGAAGTGTTTTTCGAAAACCATGTTTTCATTGAAAACCCTTCTTGAAATTTAAAACTTTTTACCATTTAAAACTTGTACAAAACCTCAGTTTGCGTTTGTTTATTTTTAATCGTGGTTTATTAAAAGTTATTCCCTTTAAAACGTTATTACCTTTAAAACCTCATTTGTTGGGGAAGCCTAATTTAAAACAAATGATTTACGAAGATTTGATATTTAAAAATTGGGTTGTTGAAATGTAGTGCTAGAAAATAGTTATTGTTTTGGAAAACCGTGTTCTACTTCTAGCAGATATAGATCACAATCAAATAAAATCCCAAAATTTAAAATCCAGAAATTATAAAGGCCTTATTACAACCATAACCAACAAGCTCATTCTTAAATAAATGAGCTAAATAGAATAAAACTTGTGTAGTTGTGTGGCCCTCTCCGAGTCCCTCACAGCTCCGAACCGTCTAACACTGGGGATTACCTGAAAGGTTAAAAATGGGGTGAGTTTACGAAAAACTCAGTATGTAATTCCCTAATTAAAAAAACAGTCATTATCTGTAAACAAAATTAGTGCAGGCTCGAGCCCTTTAACAAAGAATAAGATCGATTCGAGTATAAGTGGTCAAAAGCGCAAAACAATACAATTTGGGTCACAGCCCATAACAGAATCAATTGGGCTTAGCCTATTACAGTAACGGTGGCAACTGGGCCTTAGCCCCCATCAACCTTGGTTAGGCCTTAGTCCATATCAAATGTCACATATCACATCTATCTGGGCTTAAGCCCATCTCAAAATCAGAATCAGTATATGCAATGCATAAATACCCATACCAACCTGCACTCTGTCTCCTGTCCAACCTTACACTCCTGTGCGGGATTAAATCGACCCACTCATCCCTACACTCCTTATGTAGCACCAGTTACGGCACTAACCAATATTGCAGCAGAGCTATTGTTCGTTGTTTTGTCGAGTTTTAAAATTTATAAAGAGAATGATCGAACCTGGAAACTAACTCTGACAACGACTTAAGGCAAGTGCACCTATTGAAGAATAGTATAGCTTAGGCAAGATCGGATTTTGAACCCAAAGGAACTAAAAGTACTAATAGTAACCTTCTTTCTATTATTTATCCTAAATATTAAGTGATTGGTTGTTTAATCTAAATTAACTAACTACTAAGCTAAAGACACAAAGACAAAAAGAATGAATTGGGGAAATACTTGAGGAAAACTCAATTGATTAAGATGATACTCTTAGGAAGAATCCACCTAGACTTTACTTGGTATCTAACACTGAACCAGACGATTTATTCACTTGACTTGATCTGTAAGATTCCCTAATTTATATTAAAACCTCTCTCAAGGCGAATAACATCTAACCCTAGGTTGATTAATTAAAATCTCTTTCTAATTAAAACCCCTAGAATCGCATTAACTCGATCTATGGACTCCCATATTAGGTTTCACCCTAATCCGACAAAATCTCGTCACCCTATCTCTAGGCGCGTGGTCAACTCCGCTTAATTATGCTATATCTACTCTTAAGCAGAGACTTTTTCTCCACCACCTAAGCACATTCGACTTGAATCAATATCCCCAAAATATTAACACAAGAATTAAGCTTACATAATTAAGAACAAATCAAGTATTTATGATATAGTTCAGAAAACAATAACAAGATCCGTCTTAGGTTTCATCCCCTCCAGGTATCTGAAGGGTTTAGTTCATAACAATAAAAGAAAACATCTTAGAAGAAAAGATAAAACAAAACATAAGAAATCCCTAAAACTCCCTGAAGGAATTGAAGGAGAGATCCTCTGTCTTGAGCATAATTTTGGCTTCTTGAGATGGATCAACTGACTATCCTCGAGTGATTCCCACAAGTCTGGCCTTTCTGGCTCGGCTCCTTGGTGTAGCTACCAGTTGGCTCTGGCAGAAGGTTTCTGTTGAACTCTCCCTTAAGTTGCCCCCTAGGTTGTTTATCTAGACCTTGAGATGCTTTACTTGGCCCCTACATATCCTAATTCAAGTACTACTAGGGTGGGCTTTGGAATGTGTTTCTTTGCCTTCAAGTATCCAAATCCGAGTAGAATTACTCTTTTTGCTGCAGGGACATGCCCTAGGGCACATGCCCGTGTGTTTCGTGGCCAAGCCGTGTGTGAGCCTGTTGATGAGGTACGACCGTGTGTATCATGGTCATGCCATGTTCAGACTTCTCTTAAGAGGCACGACCACGTGGGCTTAAGTCCAGGCCGTGTCGATTTTGTGATATGGCCCATTTGGTCTGTTTTAGGCCCGTTTCTTATTCTTTTCATCATGAGGTGCTTTCCGAGTATAAAAAATGAAAAGAAAGTATTAAGAGCACCTTTTTACACAATTCAGGGAATAAATCATCCAAAAGTATGTTAAATATGGGATTAAAATATGTTACTTTTACGGTTTATCAAATACCCCCATACTTAAGCTTTTGCTTGTCCTCAAGCAAAATTCTCAACTTACAATTAAAATGAACTTTCTACAATTCATAATTAGCATTAACAATGCCTCATCATAATTCATAGATAATTTATACATGGATAATTTAACTCAAAGACTTCTAAAGATTCAAACACTTCTAAGTCATATAGTTGTAGCGTGAAAACATAGGTGTCTCCCCTTATCTAAATGATTACCTTTAATTCAAAAATCGACAAAGATTGACATCCTCACAAAAGATTCACTCAAATCACTCGAAGTGTTTAAAGTTCAGGAAAAGAGCACTCATAAGTCGAACCTGAAAAGTTAATCCCATAGGCTTGCCTAAAAATCAAATCTCCACCACTGTAATGTGAGATGATACACAAATCAAAAGGTCTTTAACATGGTTGTAATGGGGCTAGGGTTAAAGGTGTAAATAAAGGCTGAATTTGGAAGGTTAAAATCGAGATTGAATTGACAAATTACCTAACTTTAGAAAAATGAACTAATAACCTTAATAATCACACGAAAATTTAAAATACTAATAATACGAGCTTCTTCTTTGAGATGTTGAATTTAAACATGTAAGCTCTTAGAACATAGAACTAATAATGAATATACTTCAGCTTTTTTTATTTTTAGGAAAAAATCAATAAATACATAATATAAGAACGAACTTTATAAACTAAAATAAAGTAATTAGACAATGATCAAATCAATTCTTGATAGAAGGGTAGTCAAAGGAATGGTGATAACAAATACGAGCGGGGTTTGGGGTTAATATTAGTGGGTGAATCAATAAAAATGGTTGTTAGGATCAACGGGGTTCACTAAGGGTTAATTATGAAGGTAGGCTTTTTAGTGGAGTGAGTGGGTTAAAACCTAGGTGCCTTTATCATCTTAGTAAATCAAATAAAAAATGTGGTCTTGACATGTATAGTCGAGGCAAGTTCTAGAATAACAATTTAGTGTTGACACACTCAAATAAAGTGAGCATGGAAAAGAATATATGCTCTAAAAGGCTCAAATCTCACAAAAATTATGGGTATTTGACATCAATCCCTGTAAATTTCAAACTTCAAGGTAATATTTAAATTCAGTTCAACAACCTAGAAAATTTTTAATTCTGAAAAATAGACTTTTAATTCTTGATTCTATAGTATCTTAAAGTTTAAATCATCAATGAAAAATTAATTTGACTTACTCAAAAACATATCAATAAGAATCATAAATCATCGAAATTTCATCCTAATTATTAATATGAGGAAATTACTTAAGAACTAGATAAAATTTGGGGATTTGAGAATAATGCAAAAAGTTAGGCACTTTTACCCCCCACTTAAGATGTACATTTCCCTCGATGTACAAAGATAGATAAATATCAACATAGTAGAAAATCAAAAGATAGGGAGAAGTGAAACTTCTTGAATTTTGGATGAAGTTAATGAAAAGAATCAGAATAGGGTTGGAGGTGAATATGGGAAGTGCCTCGAACCATTTGAGATTGAATCCTCTAAGTAGCGGTTTGATTTTATTGCATCCTAAGCTAAATCTAAATGGCATGAAGAATAAGAAGAAAATAATAAAGAAAATAAAAATAAAGATAAAAATAAAATAAAAATAAAAGTAAAAGTAAATAATAGAAAATAAAAGAAGAAAGATAATTGGAAAAGAAAAAGTAAGAGGGGGTTTAAATAGAGATGCGGCCCATGTTTTAGGGAAAATTTTGTCCTGTTTCCACACGTTTATGGTCACACCCTTTTACCTACTTATGGTGCCCACACGGCCACGGCCACAGCCATGTACAAGGCTGTGTGGTCTGGAAATTTGCACTTTTAGTTTATTTGAATGCTAAAAAGGGAAAATAAAAATAAAAATAAAAATAAATAAAAATGGGGTTAGTGCTCGGGTTGCCTCGCGAGAAGCGCTCGTTTAAAGTCTTGAGCTAGACTTTCCTCTCATTCACATAATCACGGTGATTTGAAGAGGTGAAAATCCTTTCTCATGCGACCAACTCGATTATGGATATAAAGTTTAAGTCGAGTAGTGCTTACCTTAAAGGTGCTGATTTTAGGACTAGTTACCTCGACTATGCCGTATAGGAAGACATTAAGTACCTCAAAAGTGATTTCTTCATTTGTCTTGAGGTTTGAATTGGCTATTTGAGGGTCTTCCTTATTCAACAATACCTGATCCCTTATTTTGAAGTGATTTGTTATCAGCTCGTCTGGGGTTTCCTTCAGTTTCACTTCGTGTATTCCTAGTTTCTCTTTAAAGTGTGTTTTCCACTCGTCTAGTTCATCGACCTGGAGCCTTAGTTCTTCATGAATTATTTCTTTATAGGTACGAGGTCTAAGATCTAGCTTAGCTAGGTGATTTCGTGATGCTTCCTGTAAAGAAGGTTGAACCAAATGGTTATCAATAGAATTAACGTTCGTACCTTTATTACTCGATGTCCTGGCTGAGTCAAGAGCTGGAAGAGTGATTGTTTCATCGTCTACACGAAGTATGAGTTCACCGAATTCTTCCTCTGTGTGGTCTTTCTTTATTGCATTGGGATATGGCACACGAGATTGGTACTCTATAATTGTCGTTTTTGGTATATCATGGCACACCTCAACCTTACATTCACTCACCACAGGTTCTTCCCTTGGGTTTGGTACGTCTAACCCTTCACTATCATAAATGGATTGATTTTTCTCTTTCAAGTTAGTTTCAGTATTGCTTGGCAAGCTTCCTTGTGGTAGTTCTGAGATCAGTTTAGCAAGTTGTCCAACTAACTTAGTAATTTCCCCAACTGACTTAGTAAGTTCACCAACTTGGTTCTTTATCCCTTCAATCGATGTTTGTTGATTCTTAAGGGTGGTCTCTGTAACACCCCAAACACGATCAACACACCACGACCGAATCCGGTATGTCACATGAGAAAATGCTTTCTAAGAAAACAAGTTATAAATTAAATTTTGTAGTAGGGAGGGGGGTCATTATATAAAAACCGGTTGTTTTTAACTGACTTAAAAAGATTGTATTGTCTCCTATCTCAAGAAAGCTAATAATTTCATTTCAAAAGCAGGAAACAGTTTCAGTTTGATTATCAAAACCGATTCCAACTGACTGTTTAAGTAAATCGTGTTAACCTATTTATACTGCTTATTGGTTTTTACCCGATGGTAAAGTTTTAGAAAAACCTGATAGTTTGTGTAACCTCAGAAAACACTCATTTTAAGGCATGCAAATTTGTTTAATTTATATTAAAACTTCGTGGAAAAAAAGTAAGGCAAATCAATAAACCCCAAATTTAAGTTAGCGGCCTTATTACAACTTAAAAACCAAATTTAAAGTATGTAAACCAAAGTAATAGTCTAAACAAAACCCGAAAAACAATGAGCATAGCCACCTCGAGTCCGCCTCATTCAATCCGTGATCTAAGAGTTACCGCAAAATTAAACATCGGGGTGAGTCATAGAGACTCAGTGTGTAAACCCCCATCCTGAAAATAACAATGCTCGTGCACGATTTCATAAGTCAACACGCAAGTCATGCAATCCCAAAACCTAAACATCTGTACTCTAGTATCTACCCGTGTGGTCAAAACCACTTTGGTGGTCAAAACCACCGTGACCGTAGTCACAAATAATATCCGTGGTCGAACCATGGTGACCGTAGTCACAAATAATATGGTGGGGCTAACCCACCTTGTGGTCAAAACCCCATGACGATCCCATATCCGTATGTGGGGCCAACCCACGGTGGTGCTAGACCACAGGGACAAGTCACAAAGATAGCAATATGTGGTCAAAACCACTAGTGGTCAAAACCACTAAGACTTAGTCACAAATAATATCAAAGCGGGGCCAACCCACTGTGTGGTCAAAACCACTGGTGACAGTCTAAATCATCGTTCCCCCTCCTCTCATCATACCCACTTAATGTACGTACTATTCATGGTATAGATATCATGCTTAACAATCAGAGATTACATGGCATGGCATATGTAGATTTTAACAAGGCATTCAACGTTAACCAAACAGAGTGGACTTACCTGGAGTCCTCGCTTTTTACCCACAAGGGTAACATACCATTTCAACTGGTATCCAACTTTTGGCAATTACACAATATAACATATTAACAAATGAAGTGTGTAAGAGTTACACACCTTATTACTAGTAAAACAACGCTCTCTACGTCGGTACTGTCGTTAATCGACACCACTGATATTTGACTACTACGCTGCTCAGGTGTTCGCCCACACCCAGGTGGCCAATCTCGAACCACCTACATTGCCCTCGTTTTGAACTTAGGGACTGGGGTCTCAGATCCAACCCCTCCTAACGCTTGGTTAGCCTTCGAATCCATAATACACCTTATCACTAAATCAGGTTAAAGTAGTGACTAAACATAATGAACTAAAACCCGAAGTTAGAACCCTTACCTAAATCACAAGAACCCAAGGTTCTAAACGTGGCTCACAACCAATGAATCCCGAAGATTCACACCAGGTGGCGTCAACACAATCCCCTGCATTCGGCCAAGCATCAAATAACTTTGACCCTCTGCCTTCGGCACTTAATGCAATAAAGAAATATCAAAACGATGGAAACACTTACCCCACACTACAAAACCGATTGGAAGAGACAACTAACCAACAACAACGATCCACTGCAAACAAAAGACCTACAAGTAGGTTGAGTGCCAGAGGATTCGACTTTTCTTACTATAGCAAACGAAATAGAAGAAAAAGAATAGAGATGTGAATATGCCAAGGAGATTCGACCATAAGAACAAAAGAGAAGATGAGATCTTACCTAGTTCAGAGTTGCGGTTTAGGCTTTGAGAACCAAAAAATGGGAAAGAAAGATGAATGGGGATTCGGCTAACAACAGAATGAAAGTGAAAAAAATGGAAAAGGAGAAGTGATATGTGAAGTTTCAGTTCTTATGGTTTTGGCAAGAGAATAAATCTCAACTATTGTGTGGTAAGCAAGGTGGATTTGGCTAAGCACTGAATAAGTAAAAAGAAGAAAAGATGAGGAGAAGTTTAGGAGAGCATTTGGCTTTGAGTAGATGAGAGAAAAAGAAAATGTAAAAATGCCCAAAGAGAGGGGTTTAGTTTCAGCACCCAAAAAGAAATGAGAAAAAAACTCTAAAGTTCCCTAACTAGCCGAATTTGCACACTACACAGGCCTACACCCACATTTGGCCACCTCCCTAAACTAGCAAACCAAAACCGAAAATGGAAGGAACCCACACCCCAAGTTTCGGCACACTCTTAACACATAAGAACCGAATGCCTACAACCTCTCAAATTTCGGCCACACACCCCAACTCCCTTCAAACTCTATGCTGTCCCCCCTCCTTTCTCCTTGAACTTCTCTAATCCACTCATTCAAACAACTTGAATGAGTCAAACTTCCTACATTCACTCTTCTCCAACCATTCAAATATGTTGACTCCTTCAACACTCTTCCACCAGAGTCCATCCTGAGCACACCACCTCCCTAGCTTTGGCATCAAAATAATAAGAAGAAAAGAAGATTTCTGCTGCTCGAACCTAGGTCCCCCGGCATGCTTGAGGCGTCACTCCCCTTGTGCCCAAGTAGCGCCTCCCTTACCACTTTACCAATGCACTTCTTGTGACACAATCCACCACTAGCTACCCTTAACCCTTAACGTCAGTAGCTCCCCCCTTCGAAAGCCTAAAACGCAAATTTCTGCTAAGACTCAGGCCTACTCCTGGCTCAAGCCTAGACCCTAAAATAGTCCAAACTAATGTACCTAACATACAATACACATGCAACCACACAAAATGGAAAGGCCCCGGTTTAAGGATGTTACAATTTTACCCCCTTAAAAATAATTTCGCCCTCGAAATTACCTGATCAAAAGAGTTGAGGGTATTGCTGCCGCATCGCATCTTCTGGTTCCCATGTGGCTTCTTCCGTTCTGTGATTCCGCCATAACACCTTCACTAAAGGAACAGACTTCCTACGCAGAACTCTGACATGCCGATCTAGAATCTGCACTGGTTCTTCCTCAAAGGACAAATCTGGACTCACCTCTATCTCCTCTAGTGGCACAACATGTGATGGATCTGATCAATAGCGCCTAAGCATGGAAACATGGAATACGTCATGGATCTGACTCAATTCCACTGGCAACTCGAGCTGATAAGCTACTGGTCCCACACGCCTTAACACCTTATATGGCCCGATGAATCGAGGGCTCAGCTTGCCCTTCCGACCAAATCTCAGCACTTTCTTCCATGGCAACACCTTAAGAAAGACCCTGTCACCCACTGTGAACTCTATATCTCTTCGTTTAAGATCGGCATAAGACTTCTGCCTGTCCAAAGCCTCCTTTAGACGAGCACGAATCAGCTTAACCTTATCCTCTATTTCAGCCACTAGCTCTGGACCCAACAACTGACGCTCTCCCAACTCTGTCCAACACGTAGGGGTATGACACCTCCGTCCATACAGTGCTTCATACGGTGCCATCTGGATACTTGCCTGGTAACTGTTGTTGTACGTGAATTCCGCCAACGGTAGATATTCCTCCCACCTACCTCTGAAAACCAAAACACAACCCCTCAGCATATATCTTCTAAAATTTGGATTACTCTCTCGATCGTCCATCCGATCGCAGATGAAATGTCAGATCTTGAAATCTAGCCTTGTACCCAATGCCTCGTGCAACGCTTTCTAGAATCTTGATGTGAATCGAGGATCCTTGTCCAAATAATCGATACTGGCACCCCATGCAATCTCACTATCTCTGTAACATACAACTTAGCCAACTTTTGGAGTGAGTAATCCACCAACCAAGATGAAATGAGCTGATTTTGTCGATGGTCCACAATTACCCAAAGCGAATCCTTCTTGCTAGGCGTAAGGGTAGCCAAAGGATTAAATCTATTGTAATCCTTTCCCACTTCCATCGGAATCTTCACCGGGCTGCAACAGACCTGAAGGTAATTGATGTTCAGCTTTGACTTGCTGGCATGTCAAACACCTACTCACGAATTTCGTTACTTCTCTCTTCAAACCCGCCACCAGAACTATTCCTGCAAATCTCGGTACATCTTGCTACCTCCGAATGCATAGCATATGGGCTGCTATGAGCTTCCTGTAGAATCTTCTACCTTAACTCGATGACTTTTTGGCATACAAACTTTCCCCTGGAGACACAAGACCCCCTCGCTATTCAAACTATAACCTTTCAATCCATCATTCTTGCACTTATAACCTCCGAGCACTTAGAACCTCATCTTTTAGCTGTTCCTCCTTAATCTGATTTACCCAAGTCGGCTTTATCTGCAACTCCGCTAATAGACTCCCGTCATCAAACAGACTAAGGTGGGCAAACATTGCTCTTAAGTCTGCTACCACCTTGCGGCTCAACGCGTCAGCCACTACGTTAGCCTTACCCGGATGGTATTCAATCGAACAATCGTAGTCTTTCAACAACTCGATCCACCTACGCTGCCTCAAATTCAATTCCTTTTGAGTCAAGAGATACTTCAAACTCTTGTGATCCATGTAGACTATCGATTTCTCCCCATATAAGTAATGCCTCCATATTTTCAGAGCAAAAACCACTGCAGCCAACTCCAGATCATGTGTTGGATAATTCACTTTGTAAGGCCTCAACTACCGAGACGCATACGCTACTACTTTCCCTTCTTGCATCAGCACACAACCTAAACCAGTATGCGACGCATCACAATAAACCATGAATGCTTTCCCTGCTTCAGGCTGAATCAACACCGGAGCTTCTGTCAAAATCCTTTTTAACTTATCAAAACTTTCCTACTGCTTGTCTGACCACACAAATGGAACTCATTTTCTCAGCAACTTGGTTAACGGCGCTGCAATCAAGGAAAACCCTTCCACAAACCTTCTGTAATATCCTGCCAAACCTAGAAAACTTGAATCTCCACTATAGACTTAGGTGGTTTCTAGTCCAACACTGCCTCAATCTTTCAAGGATCTACCCTAATCCCCTCAACTGACACCACATGACCCAAGAAAGTTACCTCCTTTAGCCAGAACTCGCATTTACTAAACTTTGCAAATAATTGCTTCTCTCTCAGAATCTGCAAAACAACACGCAGATGCGAATCATGCTCCTCATCAGATTTCGAGTACACCAATATGTCATCTATGAATACCACCACGAAGCGATCCAAGTACAACTGAAACACCCAATTCATCATGTCCATGAACGCTGCCGGTGCATTGGTCAACCCAAACGGCATTACCAAGAACTCGTAGTGCCCATAACGAGTGTAAAATGCAGTTTTGTGAATATCGGCCTCCTTTACCTGAAGCTGGTGATACCCCGACCTTAGATCAATCTTAGAGAAGACTGATGCACCCTTAAGTTGATTGAACAGGTCATCTATCCTCGGCAATGGGTACTTGTTCTTGATTGTCAGCTTATTCAATTGTCGGTAATCTTACACATCCGCATTGTATCATCTTTCTTCTTAACAAATAGCACAGGCGCTCCCCAAGGTGATACACTCGGCCGGATAAAACCTCGATCCAGCAACTCCTGAATCTGTGCTTTCAGCTCCACCAACTCTTTCGGCGCCATCCTATATGGGGCAATAGACACTGGCGCGATTCCCGGTAACAAGTCTATCACAAATTTGACCTCGCGATCTGGAGGCAGACCCGTAAGCTCTTCTGGAAATACATCAGCAAATTCCTTCATCGTTCGGACATCCCCTACAGTTACTTCCTTGGCCTCCAATGCACAAACATGAACCATGAATGCCTCACAACCCTTCCTCACCATTTTCTCGGCCTTCAAAGCGGATACAACATCGGATAGTTAATCTCTTCTATTACCTATCATCACCACCTCTTCACTCTCAACTGATCTCAATACCATACGCATAGCTGCGTAGTCCAAACTCGCTTGGTACTTCACTAACTAGTCCATCCCTAGGATCAAATCGAACTCCCCGAATGGCAGTTCCATCAAATCAGCCAAAAATATTACCCCTTGAAGTTATAGAGGTACATCCTTATAAAGTTTGTTTACTTCTACAGAGTGACCTAGAGGGCTAATTACAGTCATCTCCTTAGAAGAAATCTCAAAGGCTAAGTTTATAGTTCCCACAATACTACTAGTAACATAAGAATGCGTTGAACCAACATCTATCAAGGCAATATAAGGCAGTCCAAAAATTAAAAACATACCGGTTATAACATCTGGTGCGTCACCCTCCTCTCGATGCCTTGCTGCATAGACCAACCTAGGCTGTCTTGTATCAGTATTTTTGGCACCTCTGCCCACGGTGCTCCGCGACCTCGCCCAGAACCATTACCTCCCCTGATCGGACCGCGACCCCTCTGTGGTTGTTGACCATCACTCCTGAATTGTGTACGCCCTGGACCCTCAGACTGGATCCTAGCTGATTTTGCGGACAATCCCTTACCTGATGCCCCATTGATCCACACTCGAAGCACCCTCTATTTTCGGTCCAACACTATCCCATATGAGACTTTCCACATCGAGCACACCGTGGCGGCCACTGAGTAGTAGCAGGCCTAGCAACCTGATTCGGCCCACCATATCTAGCCCTTTTCTGCGAATTCCCGACAGACCCTGACGACCTAAAACTCCTCTTGGTCCAACTCCTATCCTGATTCCGTCTCACTGACTGCTTCACCTCCTCGGTAATCTTGGCCTTCTCCACCAAGACTATAAATTCTCTCTCCTACTGTGGTGCAATCAACATCTGCAGTTCATCTGTCAACCCGCCTTCAAATCTGACACACCGCTCGTGCTCCGTAGCCACAATACCCTGAGCATAGCGACTTAACCGGAGAAACTCTGCCTCATATTCTGACACTGTCTTGTTCCCCTGGACCAAATTTAAGAACGCCTTACGCTGTGCATCAATGTAACTAGCCCCAATGTACTTTCTCTGATAAGCTGCCTTAAAAAAATCCCAAGTGAGATCATCAGCTGCTGCACCATCCCGAACCGTGAGCCACCTCTAATAAGACTCATCCTGTAAAAGAGACACTATCCCCTTCAACTTTTCCTCAATCGTAAAGTCCAAGTCATCCATAATGCGTTCTGTCGCCTCTAGCCAATACTCAGCTGTATTGGGAGCCACTCCAGACACACCCCTGAATACCTCCGCTCTATTAGCCCGGAGTCGTTCGGACACAGATTTTTGAGCTTTTGATCCTCCACCTGCTCCAGCTACTCTCTCCAGAACCCACAGCATTGCCTGTGACATCGCGTCGTCCCCTCTTGTCTGATCCTAAAACTCGCGCCCACAGCTGGCGGCGGCGGTACCTCATTCTCCGACCCATGGCCAGACCCTACCGATTCTGACACGGTCATCCTACCTCTACCACGTCCGCGTGCATTACGCCCATGTCCTCGAGCGCTCATGACTACCATTCACATTTTAATCTGATTTAAGAATTTTATGCGTTAGACTTATTCCACTATTATTACAGCCAATTTTATGATCAGTTTATTATGGGGATTGTTTTCGCAGGTTCACACAGTCCTACAAGTTTCAGTCTCTAAAGTAATTCCCTATTACTATTTGTCATATCATAATCACCACAATCATATAAACAGCAGTTAAAGGGTACTTATCTGTGCGGTCCGGTGCCGGAGACTCGGTGCCGTGCTTTTAAGTCCTGTATTTTTTTCCATTAAAATCATTTTGTAACCCATTATTGAAAACATTTTGGACCTTGGGCCCACTGCCGAGCTTTTGAACCAGGCTCTGATACCAAAATTGTAACACCCCAAACCCGGTCAACACACCACGACCGAATCCGGTATGTCACATGAGAAAATGCTTTCTAAGAAAACAAGTTATAAATTAAATTTTGTAGTAGGGAGGGGCGTCATTATATAAAAGCCGATTCTTTTTAACTGACTTAAAAAGATTGTACTGTCTCTTAACTCAAGGAAGCTAATCATTTCATTTCAAAAGCAAGAAACAGTTTCAGTTTGATTATCAAAATCGATTCCAACTGACTTTTTAAGTAACTCGTGTTAACCTATTTATACTGCTTGTTGGTTTTTACCCGATGGTAAAGTTTTAGAAAAACCCGATAGTTTGTGTAACCTCAGAAAACACTCATTTTAAGGCATGCAGATTTGTTTAATTTATATTAAAACTTCATGGAAAAGAAGTAAAGTAAATCAATAAACCCCAAATTTAAGTTAGCGACCTTATTACAACTTAAAAACCAAATTTAAAGTATGTAAACCAAAGTAATAGTCTAAAACAAAACTCGAAAAACAATGAGCATGGCCACCTCGAGTTCACCCCGACTCCGAAACCGCGATCTAAGAGTTACCTGCAAAATTAAACATCGGGGTGAGTCATAGAGACTCAGTGTGTAAACCCCATCCCAAAAAAAGTAATGCTCGTACACGATTTCATAAGTCAACACGCAAGTCATGCAATCCCAAAGCCTAACCATCCGTACTCCAGTATCTACCCCGTGTGGTCAAAACCACTGGTGGTCAAAACCACCGGTGACTGTAGTCACAAATAATATATGTGTGGTAAGAACCACTGGTGACCGTAGTCACAAATAATATGGTGGGGCCAACCCACCTTGTGGTCAAAACCACTGATGACGATCCCATATCCATATGTGGGGCCAACCCACGGTGGTGCTAGACCACAGGGACAAGTCACAAAGATAGTAATATATGGTCAAAACCACTGGTGGTCAAAACCACTGAAACTTAGTCACAAATAATATCGAAAGCGGGCCAACCCATTGTGTGGTCAAAACCACTGGTGACAGTCTAAATCATTCCCCCTCCTTTCATCATACCCACTTAATGTACATACTATTCATGGCATAAATATCATGCTTAAAAATCAGAGATTAAATGGCATGGCATATGCAGATTTTAACAAGGCATTCAACGTTAACCAAACAGAGTGGACTTACCTAGAGTCCTCGCTTTTTACCCACAAGGGTAACATGCCATTTCAACCAGTATCCGACTTTTGGCAATTACACAATATAACATATTAACAAATGAAGTGTGTAAGAGTTACACACCTTATTACTCGTAAAACGATGCTCTCTACATCGGTACTGTTGTTAATTGACACCACCGCTATTTGACTACTACGCTGCTCAGGTGTTCGCCCACACCCAGGTGGCTAATCTCGAACCGCCGACACTGCCCTTTTTTTGAACTTAGGGGCTGGGGTCTCAGATCCAACCCCTCCTAACGCTTCGTTAGCCTTCGAATCCATAATACACCTTATCACTAAATCAGGTTAAAGTAGTGACTAAACATAATGAACTAAAACCCGAAGTTAGAACCCTTACCTAAATCGACAAGAACCCAAGGTTCTAAACGTGACTCACAACCAACGAATCCCGAAGATTCACACCAGGTGGCATCAACACAATCCCTTGCATTCGGCCAAGCATCAAATAACTTTGACCCTCTGCCTCAGGCACTTAATGCAATAAAGAAATATCAAAACGATGGAACACTTACCCCACACCACAAAACCGATTGGAAGAGACAACTAACCAACAACAACGATCCACTGCAAACAAAAGACCCGCAAGCAGGTTGAGTGCCAGAGGCTTTGACTTTTCTTACTATAGCAAATGAAATAGAAGAAAAAGAATAGAAATGTGAATATGCCAGGGAAATTCGGTTATAAGAACAAAAGAGAAGATGAGATCTTACCTAGTTCAGAGTTACGGTTTCGACTTTGAGAACCAAAGAATGGGAAAGAAAGATGAATGGGGATTTGGCTTCCAGAGAGTGAAAAGATGATGAGAAAAATAGGAGAATGTAGTTTCGGTTAACAATAGAATGAAAGTCAAAAAAATGGAAAAGGAGAAGTGATATGTGAAGTTTCGGTTCTTATGGTTTTGGCAAGAGAATAAATCGCAACTATTGTATGGTAAGCAAGGTGGATTCGGCTAAGCACTGAAGAAGTAAAAAGAAGAAAAGATGAGGAGAAGTTTAGGAGAGCATTCGGCTTTGAGTAGATGAGAGAAAAAGAAAATGTTAAAATGCTCAAAGAGAGGGGTTTAGTTTCGGCACCCAAAAAGAAATGAGAAGAAAAACTCTAAAGTTCCTTAACTAGCCGAATTTGCACACTACACCCAGGCCTACACCCACATTTGGCCACCTTCCTAAACTAGCAAACCAAAACTGAAAATGGAAGGAACCCACACCCTAAGTTTCGGCACACTCCTAACACACAAGAACCAAATGCCCACACCTACCACCTCTCAAATTTTGGCCACACACCCCAACTCCCTTCAAACTCTATGCCGTCCCCCTCTTTCTCCTTGAACTTCTCTTATCCACTCATTCAAACAACTTGAATGAGTCAAAC
This sequence comes from Gossypium rotundifolium, assembly GCA_025506655.1. NCBI lineage: Eukaryota > Viridiplantae > Streptophyta > Magnoliopsida > Malvales > Malvaceae > Gossypium > Gossypium rotundifolium. Next base: position 152,274,855 of record CP106727.1, on the reverse strand, counting down.
TTCCTACATTCACTCTTCTCCAACCATTCAAATATGTTGACTCCTTCAACACTCTTCTACCAGAGTCCATCCTGAGCACACCACCTCCCTAGCTTTGGCGTAAAAATAATAAGAAGAAAAGAAGATTTCTACTGCTCGAACCTAGGTCCCCCAGCATGCTTGAGGCATCACTCCCCTTGTGCCCAAGTAGCTCCTCCCTTGCCACTTTACCAAGGTACTTCTTGTGACACAATCCACCACCAGCTACCCTTAACCCCTAACGTCAGTAGCTCCCCCCTTCGAAAGCCCAAAACGCAAATTTTTGCTAAGACTCAGGCCTACTCCTGGCTCAAGCCTAGACCCTAAAATAGTCCAAACTAACGTACCTAACATACAATACACATGCAACCACACGAAATGCAAAGGTCTCGATTTAAGGATGTTACAGTCTCAGTGTCTTGGAGACGGGTCTCTGTCGCTGGCATGAATTTTGTCAGCATCTCTTCAATGTTCAACTCCTCTTCCTGTTGGTGAGGTGGTTGTTGAAAATCTAGAGGGAGTTCCGGTCTTTGGCTATTTTGATCATCCCACGAGAAATTGGGATGGTACCTCCAACCTGCATTATAAGTGTCATTATAAAAATTATCTTGTGGTCTAGAATAGTTACCCGTATAGCGAGCTTGATCGTTTTCCATGCCATATCCGTAGGGTGGGTACTCAAGATTCGCCATGCCTCCTAAATTCGAATCATATTGTATTTCTGGCTATACCTGCAAGAGACATTGATAATTATTCAGTGCCATTTTCTATAGACTAAAATTATCTGCCAAAACCGAATAAAAGAAAAATTAGCAAACTATAAAAATTAAATAAAAAATAAGAAAAAAATGGCTAAAGTAATAAAAAAGGGTTTTCTTAATATTTTAGTTCCCCAGCAACGGCGCCAAAAACTTGATCGTTGTTTTGTAGAGTTTTAAAATTTATAAAGAAAATGATCGAACCTGGAAACTAACTCTGACAACGACTTAAGGCAAGTGCACCTATCGAACAGTAGTATAGCTTAGGCAAGACTGGATTGTCGAACCCAAAGGAACTAAAAGTACTAATAGTAACCTTCTTTCTATTATTTAGCCTAAATATTGAGTGATTGGTTGTTTAATCTAAATTAACTAAATACTAAGCTAAAGATGCAAAGACAAAAAGAATGAATTGGGGAAATACTTGAGGAAAACTCAGTTGACTAAGACGATACCCTTAGGAAGAATCCACCTAGACTTCATTTGGTATCTAACACTGAACCAGACGATTTATTCACTTGACTTGATCCGTAAGATTCCCTAATTTATATTAAACCCTCTCTCGATGAGAATAACGTCTAACCCTAGGTTGATTAATTGAAATCCCTTTTTAATTAAAACCCCTAGAATCACATTAACTCGATCTATGGACTCCCATATTAGGTTTCACCCTAATTTAGAAAAATCTCGTCACCCTATCTTTAGGCACGCAATTAACTCCGCTTAATTATGCTAGATCTACTCTTAAGCAGAGACTTTTGATCCACCACCTAAGCACATTCGACTTGAATCAATATCCCTAAAATATTAACACAAGAATTAAGCTCACATAATTAAGAACAAATCAAGTATTTATCATATAGTTCAGAAAACAATAACAAGATCCGTCTTAGGTTTCATCCCCTTCAGGTATCTGAAGGGTTTAGTTCATAACAATAAAAGAAAACATAAAACAAAACATAAGAAATCCCTAAAACTCCCTGAAGGAATTGAAGGAGAGATCCGCCGTCTTGAGTATAATTCTGGCTTCTTGAGATGGATCAACTGACTATCCTCGAGTGATTCCCACAAATCTAGCCTTTTTGGCTCGGCTCCTTGGCCTAGCTACCGTTGGCTCTGGCAGAAGGTTTCTGGCGAACTCCCCCTTAAGTTTCCCCCTAGGGTGTTTATATAGACTTTGAGATGATTTACTTGGCCTCTACATATCCTAATTCAAGTAGAATTCCTACTAGGGTGTTTGAATAGGCTTTGGAATGTGTTTCTTTGCCTTCAAGTATTCAAATCTGAGTAGAATTTCTCTTTCTGCGGCAGGGACACGCCCTAGGGCACACGCCCGTGTGTATCGTGGTCAGGCCGTGTTCGGACTTCTCTTAAGAGGCACGCCCGTGTGCGCTTAAGTCTAGGCCGTGTCGATTTCATGATATGGCCCATTTGGTCCGTTTTAGGCCTGTTTCTTGTTCTTTTCATCCCTAGGTGCTTTCCTAAGTATAAAACATGAAAAGAAAGGATTAAGAGCACCTCTTTACACAATTCAAGGAATAAATCATCCAAAAGTATGCTAAATGTGGGATTAAAATATGTTACTTTTACGGTTTATCAGCTGCCAATCATATAATCGACTTAAAGCCATCGGTGGGTCTACAGTCATCTCGTGCGACCCTCACATATCAATCACTTCCTCCAATATAAGATCCCAACCCCATGCAGTATGTCGTGTATGCAGTATTCCATGCTCAGAATCGGTCATATCATTCACAGTTAAGTCAATCAAATCATAGTCAAGTCAGTCAAGTTGTAGCACAAATCAGTTTTTCACCATCAAGGGGCAAAATAGTCATTTACCCTCCAGGGGCATTACGGTCATTTTACCCTACAGGGGCATTACAGTCATTTTACCCTACAGGGGGATTATGGTCATTTACCGTATAGGGATATTACGTTCATTTTACCTTACAGGGTATTACGATTGTAACACCCCTAACCCGTATCCGTTGCCGGATTAGGGTTACAGGGCATTACTAATTATATCACAACTTTTAATCAATCACTTAAGTCATATACAACATAATCAGTTCTTAACTATGTAATAGTCATGGCATTTAAATAAACATATATGAGATCACATTTACATCTCTCATACCAAAATCAAATAGAACCAACACTCAATCGATCCAATGCACACCTAAAATTTGTTAACATGCGCATAATTGAGCCACAAATATTTATACAACTTATTCATTACTTTTTGCATGCACCAACCGTACCTAATTTGCATTTCATTCAAGCATATACAAATTTTCCATATGCAATCTCTTTTGTCTAGATATGCATAATAAGATCAACTTCTAAAATGATAATTTAGTAAATGTAATGCATGACATAATAGACTCAAAAATCAATCTATCTATCATCACATATATACACATATTACCAATTTGAAATTATACAATATTCAAGCATATGGCCGAATGCCATCAAGACCATATTTCTCTCATTTGGCTATCTCATTACTAATTCACATAAAATGCATTTGATACTCATACTCCTATGACTTTCATAACTGGATTTGCCATTCAAGTACATGTTCATTAGTATCCCCTATTACCGAATACAAAGTTTACAAGGCTAACTCATGCTTCCAAATTACACATCCAAAATAATATACACCGAGTCTTAATCCAAACTTATTAAACTACCACACCTATTCACACTCAAAAGGTCTATCAAAAACTCATATAGGTGGTCACATATCAAACATACATATTCCAACATTTTGCTTAGCATGATTTAAAAACACATCCATAATTATTATTCAAGCAAACTTGCACTTTTACCATATTCAAGATTTGCATAACCTTAGGTTAATTAATAAAAGACAGGCCATTTTCGCATGGCTATAAACATTAATAAAGTATCCTTTAAAACAACAAGCTAGCCTATACATGCCTTGTGTTTAAAATTCAACTTCTAAGAGTACCAAAATAAGTCGATAGTGTGGATGACTTCAACGATGAATCCCCAAGCCCATAGCTTGATCACAGTCTATGAAACAGAGTGAAAACATACAGAGTAAGCTAACTTCACTTAGTAAGCCTTAAGCAACTTTACAACTCAACTAGGTATTCAATTAAATTGAATAGAATAAAATTATTAACATTTATGAACTAACATAACACATATGTACAATCATGGCCGATTATCAATGTTCATACCCTGTGAAATATTATTCAACGTACACTTAAAATGTGAGACTTATCAATAGTACCTAGATTGCTAATCAAAGATATATGTATTTCCACTTACAACCAAATAATATCTTCCATGTACATTTAAGGTGATTGCACATAATTGAATGTAGACAATTATCTATATGTATAGGTCATGGCCGAACCTATATAAGTATAATTTGTCATACCAATATAATAATCTCAAGTAAGCAAGTAAACATATCAACTCAATGTCTTTTCTAATCACGTATCTTAAGTACCGAATATACGAACACATTTCTATCAACTTGCTTTTTTAGAAAGCATCACATATATCATAAACTTGATTTGATACATACCTTTCAGCCGAACACTCATACTATAGTAATAAACCTTGGCTTATTCAAATGCCATCATAACTAGACCATTTCATTCATAAGCATAAGCTCGTATTAACAATCACCGGTATAAAACCTGCTAGGCATCAAGCCCGAAATACACACCGGCATTTAGCCTGCTTGACCAAAGGTCCGAGATTTAAACACCGGCATTTAGCCTGCTAGGCAATAAGCCCAAAATAATTCACCGCACGAGGCCTGCTAGGCATAAAGCCCAATATAAATCTCCGACACGAGGCCTGCTAGGCTCTAAGCCTGAGTATCAATATAGTTAACCATTCCATACACATTTCTTAATGCCACAACCACATGTATCACTTACATTTCATAGTTCTATCACATATCAAATTCAAGTAAGCTTAATCACATTACAAAAATAAAATCAATTCATCATTATACAACCCACATTTGGAAACTTCATATATATTCATATATATATTCCTAACATTTTCAAATTTCATCATTTATTAGAGCACGTAAATAATTTCCGACATATATTTGCTTAAAGACTTACCTCGACTATCGACGGACAACGAAGACCGGCTACTCGATAACTGTAGCCTTCCCCCGATCCAAGTCCCTTTTTTCTTTGTTCTTGATCTAATCATATTAAAATAAGCTCATTCAAGCACATTTCATCTCAATTTAGTCCCAAAACACATAATTAGGCAAATTATGATTTTACCCCTGACATTTACAACCTTTACAATTTTGTCCCTATTGTTCAAAACACAAAACACACATAATTTGCACTAAATTCTTTAGGGTCGAATATTCCATACATCCTTACAAATGCATGCATTTCATTTATTTTGCAATTGAACCCCTCAAAAATTTATTTTTACAATTTAGCCCTAAATACTCAATTTCACCAAAATTTCCAATTCAAAACTTGTTAATTTCTAACATACTTTTAATATTTTTCCATCAAAAATCATAAAACACAACATCTAACCATGGCCGAATATCAAACATGCTCAAATTCAAAAATTCTAACATGGGTCAACTAATATTCGAAGCAACAATCTCAAAAACGTAAAAATTAACAACAACCGACTAAAAACTTACCTTGAATTTGGCTTGAAAGTAGCCGAAAATCAAAAGAACAAAGCCCCCTTTTCTTTCTTCAATATTCGGCCAAGAGAAAGAATAATTTGGTGGTGCTTAATTTTATGTTATTTTATCATATATTAAGTTTATTTTTCATTTACCAAATTAACCTTTAATATAAAATAACACTAACTTATATAATAAGGGCATTTTTGTCCTATGCCATCCACTAACACTAATAATGGGCTATTTGCCCTTTTAGTACCTTATATTAAAAAGCCATTATCACATTAGCACTTTTCACTATAGTTTGTAACTTTTGCAATTTACGTGATTAAGTCTTTTTGTTAAATAACACACACAAACAATCAAATTTTCATATGAAACTTTCACACATAATAATTCACATATAATAAACACAGAAAATAATATTTAAAGATTTTTCAGACTAGGATTTGTGGTCCCGAAACCACCGTTCCGATTAGGGTCAAATTTTGACTGTTACAACTCTCCCCTTAGGGATTTTCATCCCCGAAAATCTTACCGTTAAACAAAGTCGGATATTGTTGCCTCATTGAATCCTCAGGCTCCCACGTAGCCTCTTCTACTCCGTGTCGATTCCATAGTACTTTTACTAACGAAATTTTCTTGTTTCTTAACTCTTTCATTTCACGGGCTAAAAATCGGATCTGTTCCTCCTCGTACATCATATCAGATTGGATTTCAATCTCAGACGGAGAAATCACATGTGATGGATCTGATCGATATCTACGGAGCATCGAAACATGGAACACATTGTGTATCTTTTCTAATTCTGAAGGCAACTTTAATCTATAAGCAACTTTAATCTATAAGCAACAAGCCCGATTCGTTCAATGATCTCATACGGTCCGATGAATCTCGAACTTAGTTTACCCTTTTGACAAAATCGAAGTACTTTCTTCCACGGAGAAACTTTCAAAAATACCCGATCTCCGACCTAAAACTCAATGTCTTTACGTTTCAAATCAGCATAGGACTTTTGATGATCCGAGGCGGCTGTCAAATTATCTCTGATTATAGCCACTTTCTGTTCAGTCTCTTTAATCAAATCAACCCTGTGTATCTTATTTTCACTGAGCTCGACCCAATACAATGGTGTACGACACTTGCGGTCATATAGAGCTTCGTAAGGTGCCATATTGATAATAGATTGAAAACTGTTATTATAAGCAAATTCAATCAAAGGTAAGTATCTTTCCCACGTACCTTCAAACTCAAGGACGCAAGATCTCAACATGTCCTCAAGTATCAGAATGGTTCGTTCAGACTGACCGTCCATCTGCGGATGGAAGGCTGTACTAAAGTGGAGTTTAGTACCTAAAGCATCTTGTAACTTCTTCCAAAATCGCGATGTGAATCTCGGGTCTCTGTCTGAAACAATGGAGCTCAGCACACCATGTAATCTCACAATTTGAGATACATACAACTCAGCAAGCTTATCGAGCGAATAGTCCGTACGAACTTGAGCAAAGTGAGCTGATTTGGTCAGTCTATCCACTATAACCCAGACTACATCTTTCTTGCTCGGTGTTGTAGGCAAACCGGATACAAAATCCACAGTGATTCTATCCCATTTTCATTCAGGTATCATGATCGGCTGAAGTAACCCAGAAGGCACTTGATGCTCGACTTTTACTTGCTGACAAGTTAAACACTTTGAAACAAATTCAGATATATCTCGTTTCATGCCATGCCACCAATAGAACTGTTTCAAATCATTATACATTTTCGTGCTACCCGGATGTACCGACAATCGACTATTATGAGCCTCGTTCAAAATTGTCTGAATCAAATCCACATTCTTCGGAACACATATTTGACCTTTGAAGTTCAAATAATCATTTTCATCAATTCAAAACTCTGACTCTGCATCATTTCCACACTGAACTCGTCTAGCAATCATATCTTTATCAATTTTCTGTGCATCAAAAATTTGCTGAATAAACAACGGTCTTACTTTCAATTCGGCTATTATCGAATTATCATCAGACATAACCATATGCGCATTCAACGCACGAAGAGCAAATAATGACTTTTGACTTAAAACATCTGCAACAATGTTTGCTTTTCTCGGATGATAGTCAATCACCAATTCGTAATCTTTCAACAGCTTTAACCATCAACGTTGTCTCAAGTTCAAATCTCTCTGAGTCATCAAATACTTCAAACTCTTGTGATCTAAATAAACATGATATTTCTCACCAAAAAGATAATGTCGCCATATCTTTAATGTGAACACAATGGCTGATAGCTTTAAATCATGCGTCGGGTAATTTCTTTCATGAGGCTTCAATTGTCTCGAAGCATAGGCTACAACTTTTCCTTCCTACATCAAAACGCAACCCAAACCATTCAAAGAAGCATCACTAAACACAACAAATTCTTTACCCGATTCAGGCTGAACTAACACTGGAACCTCGGTCAAAAGAGCTTTCAACCGATCGAAACTTTGCTTACATTTTTTCATCCATTCGTACTTGACATCTTTCTGTAATAGCTTTGTTAATGGGGTAGCTATCATAGAAAACCTTTCATGAATCGTCTGTAATAAACAGCAAGTCCCAGAAAGCTTTGAATTTCAGAAACATTCTTTGGTGGCTTCCAATCAAGTATAGCCGATATTTTACTTGGATCAACCCGAATGCCTGACGCTGAAATAACATGACCCAGAAAGCTGACTTCATTCATCCAGAACTCACACTTACTAAACTTTGCATACAACTGTTGATCTCGTAAAGTTTGTAACACTAATCTCAAATGCTCGGCATGTTCGGTTTCATCTCTAGAGTAGATCAGGATATCATTAATAAACACTACCACAAATCGGTCCAAATACTGTCTAAAAATCTGATTCATCAAATCCATAAAAATAGCAGGTGCATTGGTAAGTCCAAAAGGCATAACCAGGAACTCAAAATGATCGTACCTCATTCGAAATGCAGTCTTTGGCACATCAGAATCTCTGACTCACAACTGATAATAACCCGATCTCAAATCTATCTTTGAAAACACTGAAGCCCCTTTCAACTGGTCAAATAAGTCATCAATTCGAGGCAACGGGTATTTATTCTTTATAGTCACCTTATTCAATTGCCGATAATCAATACACATTCGCATAGTCCCATCTTTCTTTTTCACAAATAGAACCGGTGCACCCCAAGGAGAAAAACTCAGTCGTGCAAAGCCCCTATCTATCAACTCTTGCAACTATGCTATCAACTCTTTCAACTCAGTAGGTGCATCTGATACGAGCTATTGAAATCGGAGTCGTCCCTGGTACTAATTCAATACTAAACTCTATCTCTCGAACTGGTGGTAAACCCGGTAATTCTTCAGGAAACACCTCTGGGTATTCACACACAACTGGTACGGATTCAATCTGCTTTTCAGACACTTTACTATCCAACACATAGGCCAAATAAGCTTCACATCCTTTTCTCATATACTTACAAGCTAACATCAAGGATATTACTGCTGATAACCCATTCAGGTTATTAGATTCAATCCAGATGATCACACCATTCTGGCATCTCAAATCAATGGTTTTTCTTTTGCAATTAACAACAACATCGTACAAAGTTAACCAGTCCATTCCCAAAATTATATCGAGCTCATCGAAAGGTAACAACATTAAATCGGCTGGGAAGCATGAATCCCGAATCATCAACGGGCAACTTTTACACACTTTATAAACTAGAACACATCGACCCAAGGGGTTGGATACACGAATCACAAACTCAGTAGACTCAACAGGCAGAGTCTTACTGGATACTAAAGTTTCACACACATATGAATGAGTCGAACCAGGATCAATCAATGCAATCAAAGTAGTATTATAAAGGGTAAAAGTACCAGTGACAACATCTGGAGAAGAAACATCCTCTCTGGCATGTATAGCATATGCTCTAGTTGGTGTACGAGCCTCAAATCGAACTGTCATGTCTCTTGTAACATCCTAAATGTGGTCCTGTACATTTATATGTTGGTTTAACATGTTAGTTCAAGAATTTAAGGCTAGGGCTGAGACCTTGATTAAATATATGCATCCTGGAGGAGTCAAGATGTACTGTGATTTGCGAGAGCAATTTTGGTGGCCAGGTTTGAAGAAAGAGGTAACAGAGATATTAGGAAAATGTCTGACGTGTTAGCAGGTCAGAGCTGAACACCAAGTGCCATCGAGATTGTTGCAGCCGGTGAAGATTCCCCAATGGAAATGGGAGAGAATCATAATGGATTTTGTTAGTGGGTTACCCCTTACACCCACTAAGGAGGATTCGATTTGGGTGATCGTAGATCGACTGACGAAGTCTGCTCACTTCATACCGGTTCGAGTGGACTTTTCTTTACAAAAGCTAGCTAAATTGTATGTGGCTGAGGTTGTAAGATTGCATGGTGTGCCGGTGTCGATCATATCAGATAGGGACACTAGGTTCACGTCACAATTTTGGAAGGCTCTTCATCAAGCAATGGGAACAAGGTTAGACTTTAGTATCATTTTTCACCCACAGACTGATGGTCAGTCTGAGAGGGTAATCCAAATCTTGGAAGATATGCTAAGGGGTTGCATCATCGACTTTAGGGGCAGTTGGGAAGAGTATTTGCCCTTGGCAGAATTTGCATATAATAATAGTTACCAAGCTAGCATTCAGATGGCACCTTATAAAGCGTTATATGGAAGGAGATGTTGTACTCCAACATGTTGGACGGAGTTGGGTGAACGTAAGGTGTTAGGTCCAGAATTAGTTTCAAAAATCGAGGAGAAAGTGAAGTTAATACGGGCTCAGTTAAAGGAAGCGTCTGATCGACAGAAGTCTTACGCGGATCTAAAGCGAAAAGAGGTGGAATTCGTGGTAGGTGATCAAGTCTTCTTGAAGGTATCCCCATGGAAGAAAATAATGAGGATTGGTCGAAAAGGAAAGTTAAGTCCACGGTTTATTGGGCCTTATCGGGTACTAAAACGTGTGGGGCCAGTGGCTTATCGTTTGGAGTTGCCTTTGGAGTTGGAGCAGATACATGATGTGTTCCATGTCTTGATGCTGAGACGTTATTGATCTGATCCATCCCACGTAGTACCGGTAGAAGAGATAGAAGTAAGACCGGATTTGTCTTTTGAAGAGGAGCCAGTGCAAATTCTAGATCGAGATGTAAAAGTGTTGAGAAGGAAGTCTGTTCCATTGGTCAAAGTTTTGTGGCAAAATCACAGCACAGAAGAAGCGACGTGGGAGCCAGAGGATGTTATACGCCAACAATATGCCCATCTTTTCTGATCAGGTAAAATTTCGAGGCCAAAATTTATTTTAAGGGGGTAGAACTGTAACATCCTAAATGTGGGCCTGTGCATTTATATGTTGGTTTAACATGTTAGTTCAAGAATTTAAGGCTCGAGCTGAGACCTTGATTAAATATATGGATTAGAGTTTAAATTAAATATTCTGTTTAAGCTTACTTGGGTTAAAATAAAGCTTTAAGTAGTTTAATGAGCATTTTGGGCTTGTGGCCCAGAAGGAAACAATGCCATAAGCAAGGAGAGGAGTTGGCGTCAAAAGACAAGGGGAAGAGGCCCAATTTGTGGCCATTAGAAGCCCAAAATTTGGGTCAATAATTTGACACTTAGGAGCTTAAGAGGGGACGGCACAAGGTAAATTTCTAGGAGTTTTTAGTGTTTTAATTTAAGTGATTTAATGCTGATTAAGAGTGAGGAGTTGGATCTAATAGAGACTCTTTTAAATAAGTCTAGTAGATCATGATAAGAGATAACGATATGAGCTATCCAAAGAGTAGCAGAGTTGGTCGAAACTTAACTACAGGGGGGAATCGGTTTAGTATAGGCTAGCCAAAATTTTGCTAACCATTCTCTCCATCTTTTCTTTTCTCTGCCGAAATCTCCACTCCATTCTCTCTAAGTTTTCTTTCTTTTCTTTTTCCTGAAATCACATCATAGCCAAAACTCCTTAGTGTTCCTCCTCTCTTCGAAAACCCTTCTGAAGGCCAATACTCTTAGTGCACATCTTCTTCCTCCATAGCCGAACCATTAGAGAGATCTCTATTTCCCGAAGGTGCATCGTAAGTCGAATACTCCTCTGTAATCCGGTGAGTTTTGGGATTTTGTTCTATTCGATTTCACTCTTTCTTTTCCTAAGATCTAACCCGAATCATGTGTACTAATACCTATCAATTTTCCTCTTTGTCCATATAAGCCGAATCTTTTCTTGCCGAGATCTATAGTGCCGATTTGTGAAAAGCCGAAGGTAGGTGGTCAAGGGTAGGTTCGGCCGAATGGCCACTTTCCTATTCTTTTGTTTTCAGCTGAATGACATAAGGTGTTAGATGAATTTCAATCATCGGTTTGGTTAATTATTTTTGGTGATGGCTGAATGTAGGAAAGGAGGTAACGAGTTCTCAACGACATTCGGGATTCAATTAATTAGGTAAGAATTTGATTTAAATGTTATAGTTGTTAAGTAATTAGATCTCATCGTTTAAATGATTTAGTGATTAAGGATGGACTCGAATAATAGTCACGTAGAAAAGTTGGATCTATACAACAAACACCCAAATACAAGAAGCGATCTGTTTCGATAGAAAGCATTAGTACGAGAATCAGGTGTGTAATACTTTCCCACCGTCTAGATCTGATTAATAATATATATATATATATGTTCATAAGTTTTATATGTTACGTTAAAAGCTGAAATCTCAGATTTAAACAGCTGACCACTAGGTTAGTAAATAATCTGATTATATGTTACAAGTAAATTGTTGTACATGTTTGCATGGGTTGGGTGATGAAAGGAGGAAGTTATATGTATATGTATATGTGTAGCGGTTTTTACCGTGATTTACTGTAGCGACTAATGCCGTGATCTGTTATAAGGGCTTCGGCCAATATACGTTGATGAGCAGCATGACTGCCATCTTGGCGTGTAGCGGTGTGGGTTGATTGTAGAAATCCCCAATGGTGTGATCGGCTGGTACGGGGGCGTGTAGCGGATGGACACCTAGGCATATGGGTTGGGCTTTGCATATTATTTGTTATCCATGTAAATGAAAATATTATTATGTTTTATGAGGCCCAAATCTAGTGGTGCATGAGGGTTGCACACTGAGTCTCGCGACTCACCCAATTAAACTAACCTTTCAGGTGACAATTAGTGCATCGGACCGGGCTGGAGTGGAGCGCAAGGTGGCCATGCAAAGGAATATGTGGATCCGGTGAAAAGCCCCTACTTGATAGTTTTTTAAAAGTATTTTAAGTTATGGATTCAAACTACGTTGTAATAAGGCCATGGGCCATTAGTTTATATTTTAGTTTTATTATGGGCCTTTATTATTTATTCTCATTTTAATTTCTTTCAAAGACATGTAATTCAGTTTTGGGCTTTTGATTACTAAGGCACATTTTATATAATTCTTATTTGGGCTTTCTGTCGACACGATTGGTTTTATAAAAAAACTTTCTTAGTGACATACCAGATCTGGCTGTAGTGTTTGGGCCGGGTTTGGGGTGTTACATCTCTAGTTCCTTTCTGACTGCCACTTACATTTCCAGAATGCCTAGGTGGTCTGCCCCGCACTGACACATTACACGGTCTGACATTCTAAGCTGTATTTTGCTCGGCTAACAACGGGCACTCTCTGATAAAATGATCTGACGATCCACATTTAAAGCAGGACCGTTCACGGAATCTACAACTCTTAGAATTCTATTTACCACAATGCTTGCATTCAACCCAGTTCTGCTAAACATTGGCAACACTGGCCATTGAAGTAGCCCGGGAACCCACAAGAGGTCGATCTCGTCTAGATATGTATGAAGTAGCTTTATGTCGGCCAAATTCATCTTTGAATTTCTTAGATACAGAGTGGAAAGTCTTACTCGATGATCTTTTACGAGTGTCTCTAGCTTCCATTTCAGCCTTTCTTTTCTCTTTTCCAAGCTCTTCAGCTTTGCAAGCTCGTTCGACAAGTATCACGAACTCTTTGATTTCAAGTATGCCAAGTAGCAACTTTATATCTTCATTCAGACCATCTTCGAATCTTTTGCACATAATGGCTTCATTTGATACACACTCTCGGGCATATCAGCTCAATCTGACAAACTTCCTCTCATACTCAGTCATAGTCATGCGACTCTGTTTCAATTCTAGAAATTCTTTTCGTTTCTGATCGATGAATCTCTGACTAATAAATTTCTTACGGAACTCGATCTGGAAGAAATCCCTAGTCACTTTTTCTTTTGGAATCATAGATACTAGTGTGTTCCACCAGTGATATGCAATGTCTCGTAGTAAAGATATAGCACACTTCAGACATTCATATGGAGTACATGATAGCTCATCAAGCACCCGAATATTGTTATCAAGCCACATCTCAGCTCGTTCCGCATCATCATCATCATTGGCTTTAAATTCTTCAACCCCATATTTACTGATTTTATCAACGGGAGGCCTACTAGATCTCATCGAATCTATCATCGGAGGTGCTGAAGGTACCGGAGTTGGATTATTCGGGGGTGGAGGTTGTTGTACAGCTAGATTAGTCAGAACAAATTGGGTAAACCATTCATTCATCATCTGGTAGAAGGCTTGTTTAGCCTCCCCCTCATGGCTACCCGAAACAGGTCTAAAGTCTACCGGCGTTGACCCACATGTGATATCAGGCGCTACACTCTCTACATCATCCGCTACGGCTCTGTCAGGATCCATTTACTATATAAAACACAATTAGAGATCTCAGAAGTCACCACACTATCATATATATAAACTAAGGCATGTATAGCTAGACTCTCACGTGTTACAGTAGTCCTAGAATCACTAAACTGTAAGCTCTGATACCAATCAAATGTAACAACCCTAACCCGTATTTTTTACCGGATTAGGGTTACGGGGCATTACTAGTTATATCACAACTTTTAATCAAGCACTTAAGTCATATACAGCATAATCAGTTCTTAACTATGTAATAGTCATGGCATTTAAATAAACAAATATGAGATCACATTTACATCTCTCATACCAAAACCAAATAGAACCAACACTCAATCGATCCAATGCACACCTAAAATTTGTTAACATGCACATAATTGAGCCACAAATATTTATACAACTTATTCATTACTTTTGCATGCACCAACCGTACCTAATTTGCATTTCATTCAAGCATATACAAATTTTCCATATGCAATCTCTTTTGTCTAGATATGCATAATAAGACCAACTTCTAAAATGATAATTTAGTAAATCTAATGCATGACATAATAGACTCAAAAATCTATCTATCTATCATCACATACATACACATATTACCAATTTGAAATTATACAATATTCAAGCATATGGCCGAATGCCATCAAGACCATATTTCCCTCATTTGGCTATCTCATTACTAATTCACATAAAATGCATTTGATACTCATACTCCTATGAGTATCCTCTATTGCCGAATACAAAGTTTACAAGGCTAACTCATGCTTCCAAATTACACATCCAAAATAATATACACCGAGTCTTAATCCAAACTTATTAAACTACCACACCTATTCACACTCAAAAGGTCTATCAAAAACTCATATAGGTGGTCACATATCAAACATACATATTCCAACGTTTTGCTTAGCATGATTTAAAAACACATCCATAATTATTATTCAAGCAAACTTGCACTTTTACCATATTCAAGATTTGCATAACCTTAGGTTAATTAATAAAAGACAAGCCATTTTCGCATGGCTATAAACATTAACACAGTATCCTTCAAAACAACAAGCTAGCCTATACATGCCTTGTGTTTAAAATTCAACTTCTAAGAGTACCAAAATAAGTCAATAGTGTGGATGACTTCAATGATGAATCCCCAAGCCCGTAGCTTGATCACAATCTATGAAACAAAGTGAAAACATACAGAGTAAGCTAACTTAGCTTAGTAAGCCTTAAGCAACTTTACAACTCAACTAGGTATTCAATTAAATTGAATAGAATAAAATTATTAACATTTATGAACTAGCATAACACATATGTACAATCATGGTCGATTATCAATGTTCATACCCAGTGAAATATTATTCAACGTACACTTAAAATGTGAGACTTATCAATAGTACCCAGATTGCTAATCAAAGATATATGTATTTCCACTTACAACCGAATAATATCTTCCATGTACATTTAAGGTGATTGCACATAATTGAATGTATACAATTATCTATATGTATAGCTCATGGCCGAACCTATATAAGTATAATTTCTCATATCAATATAATAATCTCAACTAAGCAAGTAAACATATCAACTCAATGTTTTTTCTAATCACGTATCTTAAGTACCGAATATACGAACACATTTCTATCAACTTGCTTTTCAGAAAGCATCACATATCTCATAAACTTGATTCGATACATACCTTTCATCCGAACACTTATACTATAGTAATAAACCTTGGCTGATTCAAATGCCATCATAACTAGACCATTTCATTCATAAGCATAAGCTCGTATTAACAATCACCGGTATAAAACCTGCTAGGCATCAAGCCCGAAATACACACCGGCATTTAGCCTACTAGACCAAAGGTCTGAGATTTAAACACCGACATTTAGCCTGCTAGGCAATAAGCCCAAAATAATTCACCGGCACGAGGCCTACTAGGCATAAAGCCCGATATAAATCACCGACACGAGGCCTGCTAGGCTCTAAGCCCGAGTATCAATATAGTTAACCATTCCATACACATTTCTTAATGCCACAACCATATGTATCACTTACATTTCATAGTTCTATCACATATCAAATTCAAGTAAGCTTAATCACATTACAAAAATAAAATTAATTCATCATTATACAACCCACATTCAGCAACTTCATATATATATTCCTAACATTTTCAAATTTCAACATTTATTAGAGCACGTAAATAATTTCTGACATATATTTGCTTAAAGACTTACCTCGACTATCGACAGACAACGAAGATCGGCTACTCGATAACTTTAGCCTTCCCCAGATCCAAGTCCATTTTTCTTTGTTCTTGATCTAATCATATTAAAAATAAGCTCATTCAAGCACATTTCATCTCAATTTAGCCCCAAAACACATAATTAGGCAAATTACCATTTTACCCCTGACATTTACAACTTTTACAATTTTGTCCCTATTGTTCAAAACACAAAATACACATAATTTGCACTCAATTCTTTAGGGCCGAATATTAAAAATGCATGCATTTCATTTATTTTGCAATTGAACGCCTCCAAAAATTTATTTTTATAATTTAGCCCTAAATACTCAATTTCACCAAAATTTCCAATTCAAAACTTGTTAATTTCTAACATACTTTTAATATTTTTCCATCAAAAATCATAAAACACAACATCTAACTATGGCAGAATATCAAACATGCTCAAATTCAAAAATTCTAACATGGGTCAACTAATATTCGAAGCAACGATCTCAAAAACGTAAAAATTAACAAAAATCGACTAAAAACTTACCTTGAATTTGGCTTGAAAGTAGTAGAAAATCAAAAGAACAAAGCCCCCTTTTCTTTCTTCAATATTCGGCCAAGATAAAGAACAATTTGATGGTGCTTAATTTTATGTTATTTTATCATATATTAAGTTTATTTTTCATTTACCAAATTAACCTTTAATATAAAATAACACTAACTTATATAATAAGGGCATTTTTGTCCTATGCCGTCCACTAACACTAATAATGGGCTATTTGCCCTTTTAGTACCTCATATTAAAAAGCCATTATCACATTAGCACTTTTCACTATAGTTTGTAACTTTTGCAATTTACGTGATTAAGTCCTTTTGTTAAATTACACACACAAACAATCAAATTTTCATACGAAACTTTCACACATAATAATTCACATATAATAAACACAGAAAAGAATATTTAAAGATTTTTCAGACTCGAATTCGTGGTCCTAAAACCACCGTTCTGATTAGGGTCAAATTCAGACTGTTACAACAGTCATTTTACCCTATGGAGGTATTACGGTCATTTACCTTATAGGGGTATTTCGGTCATTTACCCTATGGGGTACTTCGGTCATTTACCCTATGGTGGTATTTCAGTCATTTTAGCCTATGGGGGTATTTCGATCCTTTACCCTATAGGGGTATTATGGTCATTTTACCCTATGGGGGTATTTCGGTCATTTACCCTACAGGGGTATTACGCTCATTTTATCCCATAGGGGCATTACGGTCATTTTACCTTATGGGGGTATTACGATCATTTACCCTATGGGGGTATTTTGGTCATGTACCTTATGGGGGTATTTCAATCATTTGCCCTATGGGGGTATTTCAATCATTTACCCTATGGGGGTATTTCGATCATTTACCCTATGGGGGTATTTCAGTCATTTTACCTTATGGGGTTATTGGGGTCATTTTACCCTATAGGGTATTACGGTCATTTTACCCTATAGGGGTATTTCGGTCATTTACCCTATAGAGGTATTTTGGTCATTTACCCTATAAAGGTATTTCGGTCATTTACCCTATGTGGGTATTTTGGTCATTTTTCCTATAGGGGTATTTCGATCACTTTACTTACCTTGGCGTCTCGGTGCGGATAACGACCTCTCCGAATGTTTACAGTCGCCTCGAGCGACACAGAAAACCTAAATGGTCATAACGATATTAATGGGCCCAATGCCCATGATTTGGCCCATTTAGCCTAAATTCAGTCACGGCTATGTGAACGATATAGCCCAATCCAGTATTCGCAACTTAATGTGGATTTTATTCGTGCAGGGCCCACAAGCCTATTGGGCCCACATGACCTATTTTAGCCAAACAAGGCCCAGGATCACGAGAATGCTTGTAGTGGCCTCTACAATCTATCGCCCATGATTTGTGGGCTCGATTTACCACATGAGTGATCGTTCACTTGTGAGGCCTCGAATACCGGAGTTTTAGCTTTTTGGCTTTTGTCGATTCACAGTAGAGATAGTGTGATTACACACCTATTTAATGAGGCTCACGAAGAATTCCACGTGTACCAAACCTATACTCAACAATACCTTCAGTTAATTAACTGACGATTCAAGTTAACCAGTTCTTAACTTTTAGCCCAAAAATACACCACCTTACCTTAATTGAATAAGGGTGGCTTAATCCTCTAATATCGTTAACCCAAAATTGATCACACGCCTTACTGAGAATCTAAATTATAAATAAATCTTGTTAGATAGGATCAACTACTATCTCATCAACATAAAGACAACATTTGGCATAACCTCAGAAAATGAGGTAGCATATACATTAATTGGATACTTGAGGAAAACGGTTGTGGTTGCTTCCAAACCACTTGTACACCACTACTCCTTGAGGAAGCCCTAGAAATAAAGAAGGAATCATAAATCGGTACCCAAACATAAAAGGAAAAACATTCAACTTAGATGAATGAAAGGTATCATAACTTAAATTCTTACAGTTTGTAAGGAAATCTTATGAAGACCGAAATAGCAAAGCAATATTAGAACAAAAGAGTACTAGGCCAAATGGGTGTGTGAGCCCATTTTAATGAAATGTTCTGAAAGGTCGCAAGGGTCACCCAAGTCGACTGTGAACCTAATGAAGAGTTGGTAAGTAGTACTCAAACCCTTAGCTATGTGATTTGATTATGTGAAATATGTACTGAACATGTATACTGATTTGAATGTTTGGACTATTATTTGCTTAAAAGCATGTCATATTACGTATGTTGCACTGCATCGGGGTGGGTTGATGATATTTGGAGGAAGTATCTGAAAGGCTCTTAAGCATGTTATCT
Organism: Gossypium rotundifolium; assembly: GCA_025506655.1. Classification (NCBI taxonomy): domain Eukaryota; kingdom Viridiplantae; phylum Streptophyta; class Magnoliopsida; order Malvales; family Malvaceae; genus Gossypium; species Gossypium rotundifolium. The sequence continues at coordinate 152,255,594 of CP106727.1, read as the reverse complement.
GGCAGCATAGCTGTAACTTTTTGATTTTGTACCGTATTCAGTACAGCATGGTGTGTACGGATGGGTGGGTTGATTTTATCCCCACATGGTGTGTAGGGTTGGACAGAGTTGGTGTGTAGAGGCTGGTAGGTAGGACTCTGCTATTCTGTTCTGATTTGCATATTATGTTTGAAATCGGGTAAGGCCCTAGAACATATCTGATTCAATATCTGAGTAGGCTAAAATCCACACTGTATCTATAATGGGCTCAGACCCTAACTATGAATTTATGACTATCTTCTGACATTATGCCATGTGTATGTTTTCTGTGGGGATTACACACTGAGTTTGCGAAAACTCACCCTTTTCTGTTTAATCTATTCAGGTAATCCCCAACAGTTGATGGGTCAGTGCAGCAGAAGACTCGGCAATGACCATGGTTCTAAACCTTTATGGTTTTATTTTATTTATTTCATTTACGGTTTTGATTATATCTGGGTATACCTTATGTAATATGGCCATTACGGATTTTTGTTTAATTTGGGATTTGTGACGTTTATGGCATTACGGTTAGAAGTAGGAAAACTCGAGTTTTCAAAATAAACAAATGTTTTATCAAATACATGTGAATTCACTAATTATTTTAAAATCTTCCGCAACGTATAATGTTTTGAAAATGGATAATGAATGAATAAACGAAACGTTTTTATGATAACCTAAGATTTCGAAAATAGCTTTATTGTAATTACGTTTTCTAAAGCACTATCATGTGACATCGCTAGATTCGGCCATAACGTCTAGGTTGGGTTTGGGGTGTTACATTTAGTGGATTTGGGTTTTTAAAATTGGGTTTTTCAAAATAATTTAAAATATTTTTGACTGAGTACGTGGTACACCAAGTCTCCGGTGCCGATTCTGTAAGTGTTCTAAATTTTGTTTAAATTTGTCTGAAAATACTACTTGTATGCTTGAAACAAGCCTTAGGTAGTATACTGTACTGAAAACACTTTAGGTAGTGTAAACTGAAAACTGTAGCAAAACTGAAAATCGTAGTAAAATTGCGATTCGCGATAACAAACTCTGAACTTCTGATACTATTTTGCATAAAACATCTGTTAACAAATATTGGAACTGTAACTAATGCATAAAATTGTTAATCCAGATAAACTCCAAATTTACGATGAGTGCACGAGGTATCCACGGACGGGGTACTAGAGGCCATGGTAGTGGCCGTAGGGGGCTCGAGCTGGGTCCTCAGGCATCTAAGAATCTACCTAATCTGGATACGAGCGAGATGCCGATCTCACCTACTACAGAGGCTGGGTCTCATGATCTTGAGGCTGGGGATGACGCACTATCCCGAGCCATGCTACGGATTTTAGAGAGGGTCGATGCACCCAACACAGGATCTAGAGCCCATAGGTCGATTACGGAACGACTCGGTCCAATGGGGCTAAATTATTTAGGGGTGTCACCAGAGTCGCCCCTAGCGTGGCCAAGTACTAGATGGAGGCCACGGAAAGAATCATGGACGATTTGGATTTTACCGTGGAGTAGAAGCTTAAGGGGGCTATTTCTCTATTTCACGACGAAGCATACCAGTGGTGGCTGACGGTTAAGGAGGGCACTCAGCCCGACCGTTTGACTTGGGACTATTTTAATACCGCATTCCAGAGTAAATATGTGGGAGCCAGCTACATCGATGCTAGGAGGCGTGAGTTTCTTAATCTCACACAGGGGGATTGTTCAGTGGCCGAGAATGAGGTTGAGTTCTTGAGATTGAGCCGTTATGCTTGGGGCATGGTGGCGATCGAGTATGAGCGGTGTATCCATTTTGAGGACGGACTCAGGGATAGTTTACGAGTTCTAATAGCTTCGCAGAGGGAGCGTGAGTTTGCTACAGTGGTTAAGAAGGTGAAAATTGCCGAGGAGGTTAAGTGCATTGAGCGGCAAAACCGCGAGAAAGAAAAGAATAAGAGGGAGTCAGAGCCTTCAAATTCTGTGATGAGGCCTAAGAAAAAGGCTAGATCTGATGGGCCAGTGAGAGTTGGGCCTCCTATTGCACCACTAGGGTGGCACTTTGTGGGCACTGTGGTAGACACCATCTGGGCAAGTGTTAGAGGATGACTGGGGCATGTTTGAGGTGTGGGTCGACTGAGCACCGTGTTTGAGATTTTTCATTGAGAACAGATCAGGTGCAAGCTTCGAATACTGGTGATGCGCAGCCGCCGAGAGTAGTTCAATAGGCACCTAGGGCCCGAGGTCCGGCCAGGGGTGGAAACAGCATGGGCCGAGGGCAGAGAGCACCGAGTAGAGGTGCTGGACCGACTAAGGCAAGGCAGTCGGCTCTAGTTTATGCTGCACGTTATCGAGAGGATGGTGATGCTCCGGACATCATTACGGGTAAGTTCTTAATTTTTAATGTACCTTATACTGCATTGATAGACATAAGATCCACTGATTCATATGTTGCATGCTCTGTTGCTAAAAACTTGGAGGATTCTGGTTGAGAGTACTTCGAGTGAAATTACAGTATTAAGTCCATTAGGGCAGTCCGTTCGGGTTAATAAGTTATTTAGAGACATCCCTTTAGAGGTACAAGGAGTTATTTTTGGCCGTTCTAATGGAACACCCTTTTGGAGAATTTGATCTGATTCTGGGCATGGATTGGCTAGTCAAGCATCGAGTGAACTTGGATTGTGCCACTAAATGGGTGGTATTGAGAATTGAGGAGGACAACGAAGTATTTGTAATTGGGAAACGTTAGAATTACTTGTCGAATGTGATTTCTGCATTGAGGGCTGAAAAGTTGGTTCGTCAAGGGTGTAAGGCCTATCTGGCCTACATTAGTGTTCCAGATTCTAGGGATTCTTCTGTTGGGGAAATCAGAACGGTTAAAGACTTTCTGGACGTCTTCCCTGAAGAGTTACCTGGGTTACTGTCGAACCGCAAAGTAGAGTTTTGGATTGAGCTCTTTCCTAGTACAGCTCTGGTGTCCATCGCCCCTTATAGAATGGCACCGAAGGAGCTTGTGGAGCTTAAGGCTTAGATTCAAGAGTTACTGGATCGTGGGTTCATCTGCTCAAGTGTGTCTCTGTGGGGAGCACATGTGCTATTTGTGAAAAAGAAGGATGGATCCATGCGTATGTGTATCGATTACCATCAATTGAATAAGCTGACCATCAAGAATAAGTACCCCCTACCGAGGATTGATTATCTGTTTGACCAGTTCGAGGAGCTTTGATTTTCTCTAAGATTGATATTCGATCAAGGTATCACCAGTTAAAAGTTAAAGAGGATGACATGCATAAAACGTCATTTAGGACTCGCTATGGCCATTACAAGTTCCTAGTGATGCCATTTGGAATGACGAATGCACCAGCAACTTTTATGGATCTGATGAACCGAGTGTTCCAGCCATATCTGGATCGGTTCGTGGTAGTCTTCACTAACGACATTATAGTGTATTCGAAGACTGAGGTTGAGCACGATGACCATCACCGAGCAGTATTACAGACTCTGTATGAGAAATAGTTGTATGCAAAGTTCAGCAAGTGTGAGTTCTGGCTCCGAAAAGTAACCTTTTTGGGGCATGTGGTTTCTACGGAGGGGATTCGTGTTGATCCTCGTAAGATTGAAGCTGTGTTGGATTGGAAACAGCCAAAGAATGTCTTCGAAATCTGCAGCTTTCTGGGGTTAGTGGGTTATTACCAATGTTTTGTAGAAGGATTCTCCTTGATTGCAACACCGTTGACCAAGCTTTTGCACAAGAGAGTTCTCTTTGTTTGGACTGATAATCAACAAGAGAGCTTCGAGAAGCTCAAATCTGTTCTAACTTAGGCTCCTGTTCTGATACAACCGGAGCCTGGTAGAGACTTTGTGGTATATAGTGATGCGTCGCATGTGGGTCTGGGTTAATACTGATGCAGGATGGTAAGGTGGTAGCTTATTCATCACGTCAGCTCAAGACGCATGAGGCTAACTACCTGACGCATTGGAACTGGCTGCTGTAGTCTTCGCTCTGAAAATCTGAAGGCATTACCTATATGGTGAGAAGCGTACCATCTATACTGATCACAAAAGCCTCAAGTATCTACTCACTCAGAAGGAGTTAAACCTTAGGCAGCGCAGATGGGTTGAACTGCTTAAGGAATATGATTACACCATCGAGTACCATCTTGGTAAGGCTAATGTAATGGCAGATGCTTTGAGCCATAGGGCTATGACCGATCTGAGAGCGATGTTCGCGCGAATCAGCTTATTCGATGATGGGAGTCTGTTAGCAGAACTTCAGGTGAAGTCCACATGGATTAATCGAATTAGAGGTAAACAGAGGGAGGATAAGTAGCTTGAGGTGCAGTTATGTCAAGTTGAGAATGGGGATACTACTGATTTTGGGGTTAACTATGACGGGTACTTTGTTTTCGCGATCGGATCTATGTACCGAAGGATGAGGATTTGAGACAGTCGATTTTGAGGGAAGCATATAGTAGCCCTTACGCTATGAATACCGGCAGAAATAAAATGTACCGAGATCTTCGAGAGTTGTACTGGTGGCCAGGGTTGAAGCGAGAGGTCACGAACTTTGTAGCTCGTTGTCTAACTTGCCAGTAGGTTAAGGCTGAGTATCAGTTGCCTTCGGGTTGCTACAGTTGGTGAAGATACCGATGTAGAAATAGGAGCGAGTAACGATGTACTTCGTTAGTGGGTTGCCCTTAACACCCACTAAGAAGGATTCTGTCTGGGTCATCATGGACCGATTGACCAAGTCTGCCCACTTCATTTCGATCAGGTCAGACTTTTCTCTCCAAAAGCTACCTAAGCTGTATGTATCAGAAATTGTGAGACTGTATGGGGTTCCTGTCTCGACCATCTCTGATAGGGATCCTCGCTTCACGTCTTGATTCTAGAAGAAATTGCACGTGGCTCTGGGTTCAAAGTTGGACTTCAGTACTGCTTTCCATCCTCAGACAGATGGTCAGTCGGAGAGGGTGATTCAAGTACTGGAGGATATGTTGAGGAGCTGTGTTATAGATTTCTAAGGCAGTTGGAAAGAGTATTTTCCATTGGCAGAGTTTGCCTACAATAATAACTACTAGTCTAGCATCCAGATGGCGCCTTACAAGGCCCTGTACGGTCGTAAATGCCGTACTCCCTTGTGCTGGACTGAATTTGATGAGCGATGGATTTTGGGTCCGAAATTGGTTTCTGAAACTGAAGATAAGGTTCAATTGATTTGGGATCGACTGAAAGCGGCGTCTGATAGGCAAAAGTCCTAAACTGATCTGAACAGGAACGATATCGAGTATTCTGTGGGGGACCTAGTTTTTCTCAAGGTTTCACCATGGAAAAAGGTCTTGAGGTTTGGTCGCAAGGGTAAGATGAGTCATTGGTTTATTGGGTCGTACCGTATTCTAAAGCGAGTGGGGTCAGTCGCATACCAGTTGGAGCTTCCTCTGGATTTGGATCGCATTCATGATGTATTCCACGTCTCAATGTTGAGACGCTACCGCTCTGATTCCACGTATGTTGTCCCCGTTGAGGACATTGAGATTAGACCGATCTGACGTTTGAGGAGGATCCGGTCCAAATCCTGGATTGTGATACTAAAGTTCTGCGAAGGAAGTCCATCCCCTTAGTGAAGATGCTATGGCAGAATCATAGCTCTGAAGAGGCCACTTGGGAGCCGGAGGAGTCGATGCACTAGCAGTATCCTCACCTTTTCTGATCAGGTAAAATTTCGAAGACGAAATTTTCTTTTAGGGGGTTAGAGTTGTAAAGCCCCAATATTTGTATAACTATTTTCGTGTATTTGTGACACAAATCTGTATCTTCTTCAGTGGTTAAGTGTTCTAGGAGTGTGTGTGAGGTCCCATGTTCAAGCCTTGACTTGGGCAAATTTTGGTATTTTTATGAATAAAGCCCAAACTCTAGTTAGTAGGCTTATAGTAAAGATTTGTAAGAATATGTCAGAATGGGCCTGTTGGTCTGGTGGTTAAGTGGTGTGTTATTATGGTGGGGGTCTTGTGTTTGAGTTGTGACATGAGCATTATTTTTTGCCTGTCACGTCTCGAGTGTTTGTGTTGGACTAAAAATCTAATAGTAGGGAGAGGATGAAAGGGAAAAGTTTGGAGGTTAACAGTTTCTGTTCAGTACTGCCTCTCTGTTTGAAAAAAAATTTGGCTAGCCTTTTCTTTTTCTTCTTCCCTAGTTGTTGCCGATTTCCCCCTTCCACTATCTCTTTTGCTGTCAAAATTCTGTTGCTTTCATTTCTTATTCTGGTTCTTCTTCTCCAATCATTTTTGTTATTCAGATTTGAGACGTGTATTCGGTAAGTTGTGGTTTGGGTTAATCTCAACCGCTCCTTTGAATGTTGAAGTTTTGCTAAAGGGTTTTTGTTGCACGTAGGAGTTATTTGAGAGGCTGGAATCAGCGTTGCGTCGATTTGACTTGAAGTAGTGATCGATTTGTTAGCGGTAAGTTGAGGTTGGGTAATTCCTTAATGACGAGTTTGTTAGTTTTAATCTCTAAATTGCTAAATCGAGGCTGTGTATACTGATTTGTAGACTTTGGAGGGCTTGAGAGTGCTAACGCATCAAAAACGATACAGGTGTGTACCCAAAAAGGCAAAAATGAGGTTTCAACGAAAGCCAAAAACCTCTCTGTCGATGCCACATGGGCGTGTGGTAGGCCGTGTGCAAGACTGTAAGTCACCACATGGTCGTGTGATCAACGAGCCAAGACGTGTGTGAATGACATGCCCGTGTGATGATCGAGAAAGGCCGTGTGCGACACACGGGCTTGACCAATTGGGCCATGTGGGCCACACGGGCGTGTGGGATTCTAGGCCAGGCCGTGTGATCCACACAGCCAGGCCACATGGGCGTGTGAGCCCATTTTAATGAAATGTTATGAAAGGTTGCACGGGTCACCGAATTCGACTGTGAACCTAATGAAGGGTTGGTAAGTAGTACTTAGACCTGTAGCTCTGTGATTTGATTATGTGAAATATGTACTGAACATGTATACTGATTTGAATGTATGGACTGTTATTTGCATAAAAGCATGTCATATTATGTATGTTGCACTGCATCGGGGTAGGTTGATGATATTTGGAGGAAGTATTTGATAGGCTCTTAAGCCTATTATCTGGCAGCTCAGCTGCAACTTTCTAATTATGTGCCGCATTCGGTGCAACATGGTGCATAGGGATGGGTAGGTTGATTTTATCCCTCATAGTGTGTAGGGTTGGACGGAGTTGGTGTGTAGAGGCTAGTGGGTAGGACTCTACTATTCTATTTTGATCTGCATATTATGTCCGAAATGGGCTAAGGCCCTAGAACATATCTGATTCAGTATCTGAGTGGGCTAAGGTCCACACCATATCTGTAATGGGCTCAGACCCGGACTATGAATTTATGACTATCTTCTGACATTATGCCATGTGTATATTTTCTGTAGGGATTACACACTGAGTTTGTGAAAACTCACTCTTTTCTGTTTAATCTGTTCAGGTAATCCCTAGCAGTAGATGGGTCTGTGCAGTGGAAGACTCTGCGGTGACCACGGTTCTAAACCTTTATGGTTTTACTTTATTTATTTCATTTATGATTTTGATTATATCTAGGTATACCTTATGTAATATGGCCATTACGGATTTTTGTTTAATTTGGGATTTGTGACGTTTATGGCATTACGGTTAGAAGTAGGAAAACTCGAGTTTTCAAAATAAAAAAATGTTTTATCAAATACGCACAAATTCAAAAATTATTTTAAAAGCTTCCGCAACGTATAATTTTTTGAAAATGGATAATAAATGAATAAACGACGCGTTTTTTACGGTAACCTAAGATATCGAAAATGGCTTTATTGTAATTACTTTTTCTAAAGCACTATTATGTGACATGGTCAGATTCGGCCATAACGTCTAGGCCGGGTTTGGGGTGTTACAGTAGTAGTCATATAATAGTTGAATACTCACCATTAATAATCAAAATAGTCTTGTTATGTATCCAACTTCTAGCTTTCAAGAAGGAATAAATAGTAATAGTTGTTATTATTTGAATTCCAAAGTTCTGAATTATTCTATAATACCTGTAACTCTAATCCGCAATGGAGATGGGTTTAGGGTGTTCCAATATGCTTGTGTATTGTAGAGGAGATCTTATTCCTGTCGAATATACTAATTCTGACTTCCAAATGTGTCGGGATTCAAGGAAATAGACATTGAATTTCTTTTTTGTCCTAGACAGCGCTTTCATAATGTGAATAAGTATGAAGCAAGGTTGCACTCCTAACTTCACTATGGAGGGTCAAATAAGACGCATGGGAAATATGTGGCATTGTAATCAAGCGGGTATATCTAAGGCTCAAAGAAACCACATAAAAACAAAAAAACATTAATGCATAGTATAATAAGGGAGACAGTAGTGTTTGATGGAATAGTGGAGTTAGTCAAAGATCCCATATACGGACAAACCCTGGGGATTTGTTTTTCCAAGACTCTAATAGCTAGAGAGCTCTTTCGAAAACATATGGAAGGGCATAAGAATGCGAAACATGACTCATCTACTTCACTAAGGAAAGTGGGACACTATTATATCTGGTGCCCTAAATGGTGTATTTTCATCTAAGTACACTTGAAATTTTCGAACAGATTGGTTAATAAAACTATTCATGAATTACATTAATACTTTGAATGTTGTCTTCAAATGATTTTTTCACGCAAAGAAAAATGGAAGCAAATGATGCTCATTGGTTGTCTAATGTTTAACTAACACTAAACGATATTACGTGGTTGGATCGTAACATGAGAAGACAACTTGTATTAGTAGATGAACCTAAACATGTCCTTAGTCTAATCATAAATGAGCAAACCAATTGAAAAATTAATATGACTAGTCTAATCATAAATGAGCAAACCAATTGAAAAATTAATATGACTTTTATCAAGTCCAATTAGGAGATATCTTGTCTTGGGCATCAGAGCAGATAACTCTCAGAAGATAGAGACATAGATGTGACTGATTAGACTGAAAGTACATCATACTAGACCCAAGAAAAATAGATCTTGAATTCATTTATAGATTTATTCACTCATGACGTTCATAGTGTGGTATACCTAAATCTTGAGTGGATGATGGAATATGTATGTTTGACTCGTACACTTTGATGTAAGTAAAAGCCTAAGTTCAAATAGATAAGGAATCAAAAGTTGGTGTGTTATGTGTACGACTTTTATAGTATGTAGTGTCATTCACAACAGTGGATTACGTAGCCCAAAATATGGGTAAATGATATCCTCTCATTGGCATTACGTGGTTGATAAAAAGTAAATGTGCCCTTGGTCGTTAGTCTTTGTGATGGTTGACTTGATCACTATTTGATAGTTATTGACTTTTCATAAAGGAAGATGTCATGGTTACCATGAGATAAAATAGAATCATATTGGGAGAGTGAATATTATCCCAAAGAGATCAAGGATATCCTAATAGGGTAACACACTTCTGACAATGCCACTAGACGAGTACTAAATAGTTGCTTTCGTAATGGTATATCATTAGGGAGAGCTCAGTCGTGATACTATAGTGTAATGACTTCGTGATTAAATGAGTTTATAATTAATAGGTGAAAAGGTAGAACTTAATTATAAATCATTTGAGCCCTGATTACATATGTCCAATCGGTCCCTCCACTAGCTCGTTAAAAATGGTCAAAAATTTTACTGGGAGTAAAATCGTCAAAATTTTATTGGAGGTAAAATATAGATGAGAAAATTGTTTAATATAGATTAAAGTTTATATTGGCAAATAGAAAACTCGAATCGGTTGGATCACATTACAGAGTATTTGTAACACCCCTAACCCGTATCCATCGCCTAATAGGTTACGAGGCATTACTGCATACAGTTTCACACAATCATTTATCATTTTTTTATTTTTTTTCATACACTAAATCATATTAGTTAAATTTGCACATATGAAACACACAACTAGATAAAGTTAATCCCCTTTCGCCATTTATAATACAAATGCAAACTATGCTTTAAAATTTCAACCATATTAATATCATCTATATATATATCCACATGCTCAATTAACTACTATGCCACAAAACCATATTCATATACTTAATTCCTATGACTCAAATATCAATGGCGATTGTATACTTGAAACATATTAAAGATATACATATATATATATATATGATTTCACTTCATACATCTTATGTATGTAAATATATCTATTTATATATTGAATATTGAACCTATCAATTCATTGCTACTACACAAAAACAAAATCAAAACATTCAAACCATATTACATCAATTATTATACAATCACATATGCAATTTTAGTAACCTTACAATATGGCCGAACTTACTATTGATGTTTATATATATATAGTGCGATTATACCTTTAAAATAAAAGCTACATCTAACATTTGAACACAAATTACATTTAAATATACTCCTAATTCGCAAGTACATTAGTATACCTAAACTTTATTTTTCATCTTATTACTAATCATTGATTCAAATGCACACCATAATCAAGGTCATATGCATATCAATATGAACCAAATATTACAACCACACATGCGCATGCTCATATTATTATTAACATCAACTTGGCACTTTTAACTATCCAATAAAGCTAACCAAACATACTTAAACCACAACCATCATTTATCATTTCTCATAGCCAATTACAATCCAAACATTATCAATGTATATACCAAATATTAAGCTCACTAACATGAACCAATTAATAAGTCTTTCTTATCATAATCTAACATGCATAAACAATAATGCCACTCACACACATGTTTAAACCATAATCAAGCATAAATAATAGTTCATGGCATGAGCAAACAATATCATCAAAACACTAAACAAGTTATTCAAAATAGATAGCCATTTTCAGATAGCTAGCATATTTACACTATTACAAAACATTAGTTATAATGATTTAATCTAGCCTATACATGCCCTTTTTAAATAACAAACTAAGTTTTTAATACCAAAAGAAAGTCGATAGTGTGGTTGACTTCACGGATGATCCTTCGAGCACAGTAGTTCAATCAAAATCTATAAAACAAAGATAAACAAAAATACAAACACAAGAAGCTTACTAGCTTAGTAAGTCCCAAGCATACATAAATATAACGAGCATATAGTATAACACATAATTATTTCATTATATAAAATATAGATCATTGAATAATAGTAATACTCTTTACTTAAATATCATTACAATAACATCGAAAACCAATCTAGGCATCGATCTTCTATTTCCATTTATACACAAGAACAAGCACTTTTATCACACACATCACTGATCTTTAATTATACATTAAGAATTCTTTTGTTCACTTCATTCCTTACTAAAATGGTGGTTTAGTTCTTACCTGAACCTTTGCCACATAACCCTATATAAACATTTCACCTTGTTTGATGTTCGAACTTCCTCTTATAGCATATCACCAAGATAAAGACTGCTAGGCACTAAGTCCGAATATATCACTCAAGACGAAGCACGCTAGCACTAAGCCCGAATATATCACCCAAGACGAAGCTCGCTAGGCACTAAGCCCTGAACACATCAATATAATCAATCATTCCACACACACCTCATATCTATATTACATATCCAAATCAACTAACTTATTCACCTTAAACAAATAAATCATTACTTCATTGTACAATTCCACAATTCACATTGATACACTAATTCATTTCATATTATCAAATTTATGAAATCAATCTCATACACACATATATATACATTCGGCTATAACATGATTATATATCAAAATTTATCAAACATTATCATTTAATGAGTTCATGAATAATTCTTTAACAAATTTCATTTAAGGACTTACCTCGGTTGTCGATAGGTAGTGCGAATCGGCTTATTCGAGAACCTTCGTCTTTCCCCGATCTAACTCCGTTTTTCTTTTGTCTTGATCTAAAACACATTAAATTTAGCTTATTAAAGCACAATTCATCTCAATTTAGTCCCTAAGCACATAAATGGGCAAATTACTATTTTACCCCTATTATTTCACAACTTTACAATTTAGTCCTATTTGCATAAAACTCAAAATACATCAAATTACCCCATAACCGAATGTGTATAAGGACTACACAAGTCCATTTCTTTCATTTATTTTGCAATCAAGCCCCTCTAAAATTTTATTTTTACAAATTGGCCCTAAAAACACAATTTGACCAAAACTTCCAACACATAATATACTAATTTTTAACATACCTTTCATCTAACATCATTAAACATCATAACCTCAAGAATTCATCCATGGCAGATTCATATATACACACTAATCTTAGAAATTCTAGCATGGGTCGGGTAATATACTAAGCAACGATCTCAAAAACGTAAAAATTAACAAAAATCGAGCTAGATATCTTACCTAATTTTGCTTGAATAATGCCGAATGTTCAAAGGTTTTTCTCCCCTTTTCTTTTGTGTTTCTTTCGGCCAAAGATGAACAAAATGAATGGCTTTTATTTTATTGTTTTATTAACATATATTTATTTATTATTTTAACATATAATGTAATAATATACATTATAATAATCCAAACACTATTACATGCAACCAAGGTGGCGGCCATTAACCTTAAAATGGGCTATTTTCCTTTTAATACCTCACATTAAAGAGCCATGCTCAATTTAACACATTTCACTTTAGTTGGCCACTTTTACTTTTTATGCGATTAAGTCCTTTTATCTAATTCGACACTTAAACGATAAAATTTTTCTACTAAACTTTCACACATATAAATACATACATAATAAACACTAAATATAATATGTAAACATTTCTGCTCAGATTCGTGGTCCCGAAACCACCTTTCCGATTAGGGTTAGATTCGGTCTGTTACAGTATTGGGTCAAAAGGCCTAGGAAGTACTCGTAATCGGACCCGATGTGAGAGAGGTTCGAATCTCCATCATAGTACATATGAGGGGAAACAAACCCTATTAGCCCCTCTCCCTCTCCTAGTTGGACTAGGAAGTTGTTATTTTGTTTGATATAAACCTCTACAATTCAACAAGGGTTTTACCTTCTCTCCCTAAAATAAGATAACATCGGTAGAGCTATTTACACAACTTTTAGAGATTATTACTCTACCAAAAAAATAAGGAGAATTTTTTCCCACCTATTAAATATATTTCTCCAAAATAACAATTCTACCGATTTCTATTAAAGAAGAGAGAATTTTCGTTTTCATCCCAAATAAAGAGAGAAAACTTTTCAAGTTCTATGCTTCGATTCAATTGGTTCAACCCCACACTCGAAGTAGTTCGTGGTACGAGAATAGCAAAGAAGATTATTTGGTTGAAAGGCAGGAACAATGAATGTACACTAAGCCAAAACACAAATATAAATTTGGTTAGGGTTTATTGCTATAAATATCACAAACCAGGTAGATTTTCAAAATTTTAATATTTCTCTGTGCAAGAAAATCATTTTCAAACTGGATTTTTTCCAACAACATCTATGTCTCTATTTTCTGGGAGTCATTCATTTCAATGCCCAATATAAGGCATCTCCCCAATTGGACTTGATAGATGCCATATTAGTGTTTCAATCAGTTTACTCATTTTCGATTAGGCTAAGGACATGTTTAGGTTCAATATAGGTTGTCTTTCCATATTACGATCCAACCACATAATATCGCTTAGTATTATTTAAACATTAGACAACCAGTTATTTAGTATTTGCTTCTATTTTGCTTTGCATGAAAAAACACACGAGGACAATATACAAAAGGTATTAATGTGATTCATGAATAATTTTATTAACCAATTTGTTTTAAAAATTACAAGCCTATATAGATAAAAATACTACATGTAACACCCCTAACCCGTAACAGTCACCAGAATAGGGTTAAGAGGCATTATCGATCATACCGGAACATTTACAATCATTTTACAACAAAAAGTCTATCATCGTCAAAACATATCAAAATATATGCATGTAGTCCCTTAATGAGGTCTATGAGACCTTAAACATGTGTTAGAAATGGGTCGGGACTAAACCGAACACATACAAAATTTTTAGAAAATCAAACATTTTTCAAAGCTACAGAGGTCACACGCCCATAGGGGTAGACCGTGTGCCTCACACGGCCCCGGACACACCCATGTGTCCAAGCCGTGGCAAAACAGGGCATACATACTGACTTGTCCACATGGCCTGAGACAAGCCCGTGTGCCTCACCCGTGGTTGACATTGACTTGCACCACACAGCCAGTCACACGCCCGTGTGTCTAGCCCATGTGCGAGCATGACTTGTTTCAATTTGCAAACTTGAATGACATGGTCGAGCCACACGCCCGTGTGCTCAACTGTGTGGGAAATTATAGGCCATTTGCAAGGCCAAATTTGCCATCCATACTTAGGATCACCTATAAGCATCAAGCCAAAGCAATTTATACCTCAAATGGCAACCAAAACATACCAATATATGCACTAATTAATCATCAACCACACCGTTTATTTCCATACTCAATTTCAACTCAAATAAGTCCATCTAAAATACCATTTTCACATCCCAAATCATATAAGTCAAGCATTATATAATCCATACCACAAGTTCACATTTAAACCACAATTCTCATAAACCAATTTAAGCATGAAACATACCATATTCATCATTCACACAACCCACACATTTAAATACCAACATCAATTCAACTTTCAAGTCATATCTCATGGCAAGACTTATTCATTTCAACACATACCAAAGTCACTAGCCTATACATGTCATATACCAAATATATACAACTTCCAAAAAGTACCAAAATAGATAATCGATAGTGTGATTTAGTCGTTGACGATCCCTGGATCCAAGCTAGCTTTAAAGACACTATAAAACAGAGAAACACTTCACACAGTAAGCTTTTAAAGCTTAGTAAGTTTGTAATATAATACATTTAACTCAATGACTTAAAATCAATATACAATTTAAACCATTACATAGATTATTTCACAAGATTTCACAATTTCATCCATAGTCAATACTCACATAACCAACCAATCATCCATACACAAAATCATCGACCACATAGGTTTCGTACATACTTTGCCAACACTTAGTTATAAACATTCTTGCTACTCAATGCTCGATACCACATTTCGATCAATCTTCTGTAATCATTCGATTTACTAGCACACTTAGTGCCAATTTCTTAGTCAAGCTTTAATATCATCGCACACTTACTGCCTTTATATTAAACTGAAATTAACTCGGTATCACACACACAATGCCAATCAATATAGTCGAGGCTTCCTTTATTTCGCACACACAGTGCTATTCACCCATGTCTGAATTCTAAATTCGCACACTTGGTAACACATTTCTCAATTCCACACATATAACATTTCTATTTCGATAACCACATGTTCATTCATTTCATAACACATAGATATGAATTTAACAATTCATATTATACTCGAACTTACCTCGGACGTCGAAATAACAAAACGAGTCGATTAATCGAGCACTTTATCTGCAAATCTCTCTTTTCTTGATCTATACATATTCAAATTTAGCTCATTCAATCACCAAATCATTCAATTAAGTCCAAACACACATATTTAGGGTATTTTACAAAATAGCCCTCATATTTTCACATTTTGACACTTAAGTCCCTATTTCATAAAATCACAAAATAAACAAAATTTCCATTTACACATGCTTAGCCGAATTTTTCCCTAGCTCATACAAGCCCATATATTTCATTTATTTCAAAATTTAGTCCCTCAAAATATTATTTTCACAATTTAGCCCAAATTACTCAATTTCATCAAAAATCCAAATACAAACTATGTTAACCCAACATTAAGCTTTCATATTCCACCAACTAATAACGCAAAGCTCACATATTCATCAATGGCACTTCTCAAAATTATCATCAAATTTTAAAATTGATGCATGGGCTTGATAATACTCTAAGCAACAATCACAAAAATGTAAAATTATCAAAAACCGAGTTAAAAACACATACCAATTGAAGCTCACAAGTACCAAATCCCTAACTCTCTTTTTCTTTTCTTTTCTTTTCTTGCTAATTTCGGCCAAAGAAAGATGATAAATGGGAATCTTTTTGTTTAATTTTAATTATATTAACATTAAAAATCAAATACCAATTTTACCCTTTTTAATTTCATTTAAAATCCACTAACCTTAACCCATTTTTATCCATCCATTCTTTTAATGGTCTATTATCAACATAAGGACTTCTCATTTAGAAAACCATTGCAATTTGGCACTTTAACAATCAGCACACAGCTTTTACATTTAATGCGATTAAGTCATTTTTCATAATTTGGCATACAATCGATAGAATTTCACACAGAATGTCACACCCCAAACCCGGCCCGTACGGTATGACCGTATCTGGCATGTCACATAAAGAAAACATATAAAGAACTTGTGATTTTTACTAAAGTTGACATTATTTAGTTATAGTTAAGAAAACAAGTTTGGTGTATAAATATTCGTTAGAAAAACTACTAATTTCAAAAGGTTGATTGATAAATCGAAAATTGAACTAGTGAACTTTTAAACCGTGATTTTTGAAAATAATGTTGATAATTCAAAGGAAAACCCAAGTTAAATTATTCGTACATATTTGTTACGAAATCCGTTTGTTGATAAATTTTATGAAAAACCGTTGTTTATGATTTCAGAAAATCCCTATTTAAATCAATCCATGAAAGATAATAAATAGTCAAACATAAAAATCAAAATAAAATCCTAGAGGCCTTATTACAACTTTAAACCTAAAATAGAAAAAGTAAGACAATAAAGCAGAAAAGAAATTTACTAAAGTTTGAAAATATCATTCCAAAAGTATGGCCTCCACTGAGTCATCCATAGCCCCAAGTCCTCGTCACTGAGCATTACCTGCAAGGAATAAAAAGAAGGGGTGAGTTCTTAGAACTTAGTGTATAATCCCTCCTTGCCGTTATCCACTGGGCCTGAACTCACATAGGAAACATCTTGGGCCTAAGCCCATTTACAAAGTGATAATTAAAAGGAATGAATGTAACCCAACCCATCCATCCATCACACCCCCGACCAGCTAATCACACCTGTGGGGATCAAGTCAACCTACCCCGCCACTCACATCAAATTTGCAGTCAAGCTGCTATAATATTTTTTTTTGTGTGGTCAAGCCAGTAGAAATCATAATTTAAGCACAATAATAAACAAATTGTGTCTATGCCACCAGGCTACACTGCTCTCTATACAATTTTTCCCATCCCATGCAAAATGTAAAAATGCAACATACATAATGAAATATCCACATATATATATAACCACCATTAATCTAGTGAATTATTTTGGTGAATCGGCCCATTAAAGCAATTTAATAATTTGGCCCACTAAGGCATTCTAGCAAATCGACCCATAGGGGCGTTTTGGTAAATCGGCCCATGGGGGCATTTTTAAATCGGTTTATAGGGGCATTTTCATAAATTAGCAATTTTAATACCAATTTTGACATATCTTTTATAAATAGCGTTGATTAAGCAAGTTACTCGATTCATGCCATATTATGGTTATTAGCTTAGTAAGCAACAACAATCTATTTTCCAAAATGATAGTGAATCACAAATCTACGAAATTTCGGTGTGAGATTACACACCTGATTACGATAAGGACTAAACCTTCTTGATTGTCGGCACCTATGTCACCATAATACTCGATTAACTAACAAAAAGAGGGTGTCTTAATCCAAATATCTAAATCTAACGATCTAATGAAATGTTTACCCTTAGTATCGTGAACGACCACGATTTGTCTACTCTCACGTGATGATGGTCCACAACCCGGTGGGAAATCCTAAACTACCGATACCGCCCTACGTTTGAACTTCGGAGTAGAGATTACAAGTCCACTCCCTTTTTGCCCTCCTATCGATTTGCCTTTAATATCGCTACCACTTGCCTCCATTGGAAAAATCTCGGTTAGAATAATACTACGATGAGAGAAAATCTAAGGAGAGGATTTCGGCTTACCACTTCTTTCGGAGGACCAACGAGTAGAGAAAGACGAGTGGTTTAGTTCTTAAAATAATCGATTAGTCAAACTTTCAATCCGATTAGCAAAATAACCGTGTAGAGAGATATCGAATGAACCAAGAAGAAACTCCTTACCTTAACGATGATGAATCTGATGCCCACCGATTGGGCTTATGGCTACGGATGAGACAAGGATATAAGGTTCGGCTTTCCCACTATAACACTTCAATATAAGGAGAACACGATGTGAGAGAGTACGAGAGAGTGATATTTAGGTTTAAAGAACCATTTGAATACTAAGGGCACATAATCGGCCATGAAGAAAAGAAAATGGAAAGAGGAGAATAAAATCACTTACCGATTCGGTCAAAGAAGAAAGTGTCTAACACACAAAAGAAAATGAAGAAGAGGTGAAGTGTTAAAAGGTTCGGCTATGGAGAGAAATGAACAAGAAGATTCGGCCACAAGGTAATGTCGTTTTAAAAGAAAGAGAGAAAGGTTGAAGAAATAGTGAAAAAGAAAAGAAGTGATGGGAAGAGAAGTTTTAGAGAGTTTCGACTAACACCAAGGGAAAAATGAACAAAAAGGATTGAGTATCACGGCAAATTAAGGGAAAAAGGTGAACAATTTGCTTTAGTGTTTCAGCAAAACAAAGAGAAAGGATCGGAAAAGAGAGCACCAAAATGTTAAAAAGAAATAAAAGCCTTTCATGCACAAACTTGCAAAATGACCAAAAGAATTTCGGCTCCCCTTTTCTCCCTACTAAAATCGTGTACCACCTTTACCAAAAAGATGAGAGTTGACCAAATTTCTTTCCCAAGCTCCTTCCAAAAATTCGGCCAACATATCCCCCATCTCTTTCTTTAACTTCTTTCCTTATTTTCTCCTTGATCTCCTCCTTACTCTTATCCATAGTGTTCTTTCCATCAATAAAAAGTCTTCATTTCCTTCTTTAAAGCCTTGGCCGACACTTTCCATCTATTACATGATTAGCACAAATTAAATTCCAAAAGTTACAATAGATGGGATTTGAACTCCACCCCTTAAGCTTCTTCATGTGACGCCACTCCACTCTACTACTAGCTCCACTTGTGCTAGCAAAATACACACTTGTTTCCTTAAGCCTTGATGCCACTTACTTCTCTCCTTAAAGTGCTTAAACACAAAAATTCTACTAAGGCCCAACTTAACCCTAAGCCTTCTTAGGGCCCCTAAACATACACAACTAACACTCTTAACTAGTCTAACGCATGGTATAATGTAAAACATAAATTCCCAAATTTTAGGATGTTGCACAGAATTTTCACACATGCTCAATTACATACTGTAAACACCAAAAATAATATTGAAATATTTTTTGACCTCAGATTTGTGGCCCCAAACCACTATTCCGTCTAGGGTCTAAACTGGGCTGTTAAACTACACTACCAAATCCAACACTTATTATATTAGATATATTGATTCTAACTTCCAAATGTGTCAGGATATAAGAAAATGGACATCGGGTTGTGTTTTTGTCCTGTGATGGGTCCATTGTGTGGAGAAGTGAAGAGTAGGGTTGTACTGCTGACTCCACTATGGAGGTTGAATATGTGGCTACTTTTGAGGCTACAAAAGAAGCAATATAGCTTTAAAAGTTCCTTACGAATTTTGAAGTCATTCCTAGTATGAAAAAAGCTATCACATTGTATTATGACAACAGTGCGACAACAACTAATATCAAGGAAACCAGAAACCACAAGAAGTCAAACCATATTAATAAAAAGTATCATATCATAAGAGAAGCAGTTGTAGACAAAATCATCGATATAGTCAAAGTCACATCCGTGGACAACCTTGCTGACTCTTTTACCAACCTTGAGAATCATGTAGAGAGCATGGGAATTCGAAATATGACTCATCTACTTCACTAGGGCAAGTGGGATACTGTTGGATCTGATGCCCTAAGTGTAGTATATTCGTTGTAAACTTGAATTTTTTCCAGCAAATTAGTTAATAAAATAATTCATGGAATGCATTTATATACTTTGTATAATTTTCTCATGTGGTTTTCACATTCAAAGAAAAATAGAAGCAAATATTGGCTCATTGATTGTCTAATGTTTAAACTAAAACTAAGCAGTATTATGTGGTCGGATTGTAATACAGGAAGACAACTTATATTAGTAGACGAAACTAAACATGTCATTAATATAATCGAAAATGAGCATATTGATTGAAAGACTAATATACCATCTATCAAGTCCAATTGAGAAGATGGTGAACCAATATTCCTCTGCACCATCCTCTCATTCTTGTTGACAACTTGTATCAACAATCCTCTTGAAACATTAGTAATAAGTTTTTTTAGATTTAATGGTCAACTTTTATAGAAGCTCCCTATACAAAACATTTTTAATATGTTTAGTTCTTATTATATAAATTAATCATTTTTAGTGATTCTACTTTTTGGATATATATATGTTTTCATTAATGAAGTAAACTCTTTTCATTAATTTCTTCAAATTTAATGCGACTTATTTTTTAAACGTGTGATGATATGTACTTCGACATTTTTATGCAGTTAGATAAATATTCTAAATTTTCTTTTTATCTTTTTAAATGTGCAAAAAAAAAGTTTAACTACACAAAGATATGTGTCACATCATAGCATTTTTTAAAATAAATCACATAAAATTAACAAAAAAAAATCTTACCATTGAAAATACACATTAGAAAATAAAGAAATTTAAGATATTCAATTCATAGGATTAAATCATATATATAATAAAGAGAAGATATTTTTATGCTAAATAGTTGTATTCCATTTTATTAAACTTTTAAGGTATGTTTGATTCAATCGTAATAGAATAGGTCAGAATTGAATAGAATGTAATTAAATAGAGTTGTAATGGAATAGAGTCAGAATCAAGAATTCAACTGTTTAGTTGAATGGAATAGAATAAAGCTGTAATAGAATTCTTGTGTTTGGTTGAATAGAATAGATGTTGTAATAGTATAAGGAAAAAGGTTTAAATGACCAAAGTACCCTTAACATAATTTTTGTAAGTAGATGATTATTGTTATTAAATTTTAATAAGATTATTGTTAAAAATATTTTAATAAAAGTAAACATAAATAAGTTAACCATATTGTAACATAATTATTATTAAATACAATTTAATAAAATAATATATAATTTAATAACATTCTTAATATAATTATTAATAATATTTAATAATAATTTTAATATAATATTAATATTTTATTTTAATAGTCAATTTTAATAGTAATTTTATTTTAATAATAATATAAAATGAAGTTTAACATATAGTATGATAATCCTCTAATAACATTTTATTTTAATAGTCAATTTTAATAAAAAATAGATTTTTTATATTTTATTTTATCATTTATAATAACATGATAACAACAATTTGTTCAACTACTGCAACAGAAAACTACTGCAATGGGTAGCTTTTGATCGAACTATGAGGGCGTATTAACCATACATGATGTGTTCCAATTATTATAAGACTTTTCTATTACATTTAAACTTTCATCTTTTCGATAAATTAAATTGTTTTTGTTGTTATTTGATTTTATCTGTCTGTTATTTCAGTCTTTTTTCTACAGAATTTTGTTATGTATACAAACATTTTGTTTTCAATTTACTTCATATTTTTTATGTTTCATATTAGTGTAAGTAAATCCCTTCGTGTATATTGTTGGCTCGAAACAAACAAGAATCCTTACCACTTGCTTGCAAGAAAGAGCAGTCTCTAGCTAGTTATAAATATAAAATTTACAAACAAATTGACTTCAAAAAGTTACAGGGAATTTGGTAAGTTCTCTTTATATCCATGAATTTATACTTTCTCTTTGTTTCTTTTTTCTTTTTCAATATGCCTGTTTATATGTACGTATGTATGACTTACAAGGAGATTTCCATTTGTTTTTCATCTAAGTGGAGTACACTGTTTGGGTTGCAATGCCGCAGACATTTGGCGCAACCTATTTGTTATCTCTATAAATGATGGCCTGCTTGCTGGCTCAAACAACCAACACTCTTCCATCAACTTTCTCCATTCTGGATCACAACGTTCCGGTATCAGAGGCCTCAGCGTATTGTTTACAATTCCACCTTCATTCACAGTTCAGAAAACTAATTATTTGTCAATGCTAGCATGATAACATCATGTAAAAAATCATGAATGTGGCTGAGACATATAGAGATAGGAAAAGAGTCATAGATGCTGGAATTTGAACGTCACACTTAATAGATATCAACTTTTAAAGGTAGTTTCATCACTCAAGTAGATTGTATGAACTAAAGTGAACTAGACCCAAATTTCAAGATATTGAAGTATCTAACGAAATCGAGTTTCACTGGGGCAAAAGCTAGTTGTAAGCAAGATACTGTTGTATAATATTTAGCCTAAAGTATTGAGGATGTATAGTAATCAAAAGTATACCAATGATTTCACCACAATACATACTTCCATATGGATCTTCTCCCGTCAAGATTTCCCATAATGCAATACCAAATGAGAAAACATCAACCTGCAAAAGCAATGATGTAACACCACAAACCAGGTCTATACGTTAAGACGAGATTTGGTTTGTCACACAAATTGAACATCCATTTAATTCTCTAATGATTTAGGTAAAACAGTTCTACAAGACCTTTTGAAAGTGAAGTTTAGTAAAAATCAAGAATTTGATTTAAAATCGATGAATAAAGAAATACTAGTTTGAAATCTTATCATTTAGTATTTAATTGTCAAAACCTTTAAGTAGTTTTTTTTAAAAAGAGTTCAAAAGAATTTTGAAAACAAGAATATTTAAAGAATCTAATATGTTTTAAAACAAAATATTTAAGGAAACATTATTGAATTAACATTAGCCCATATTAAGTGTCTAAAACAAAATTAAATCCATCCATACATAAAAATCCATAAAATATTAATAAAGGCCTTATTGCATCATACCCAAAATAGTAATTAAATAAAAATACTTAAGAAAAGTTCATAGTTTATAAAACCCATGTTCAAGTATGGCCTCCACGAAGTCATCCTCGCCCAAGCCTTCACAATTGCCATTACCGAGATGGATAATTAAGCAGTGAGTTACTCGTAACTCAAAGGTATAACTCACTTACCACATTCATTGGGCCGATCATCAAGACATTATTTTGGGCTTGAGCCCATTTACGGATTTAACAATATAATAAATAAATGCATGTAAAATGAAATTCCCAACCGAACCTAATTTCCATCCGCTACACACCACCGCACCAACCAACACACTGTGGGGATCAAGTCAACCCACCCCACCAACACACCTATCGAGGCATAAAGCCATTTTAAATAATATTGTGGTGCACCACCGAACTAGATTGTGACAAAGTCACCGAACTAGAGGCATTAAGCCATTTAAAATGTATTTGTGGCGAGCCACCGAACTAGATTTTTGGCAACAAGCCTTTCTTCTCTTCACAATTATCCCAACCCATGCAATCATGTATGCATAATATATATATATATATATATATATATATATATCCATATGATAATTTAACAAAAGCCCATAATACATATGAGTCCAAAAATTCAAATTTTCATTTTGGCCCATAAAACAAAATAGCATTTTAGCCCATTTAACGATCTAGCAAACTTTGCCCCATATATCGATCAAGCAGTTTTTTGCCCATTTATCAATCTAGCAGTTTTTCGGCCCATTTATCGATCTAGCAATTTTTCGGCCCATTTATCGATCTAGCAGTTTTTCGGCCCATTTATCACGTGAGGCATAAAATTTACTATTTACCAATTAACTTATTGAGGGCGTTTTCGTGAATTTCATGACTTTAACTATTTTCATGCATTTACACAAAAATGTTAATTATTACGCATTTTTCAATTTTTCCATCTTTACGATTTTATCCCAATACTTACGGTATAGTATCTAACCCGAGATAAGTGTGAAGTTACACACCTGGTTACTGTGAGAAATAGACTTTCCCCTCGTCGATACCTAAACGCATCACGATAAATTAGAACACTATTATTTATTTACAAATTGAATCTTAAAAATAACGATCTAGACTTTTACCTTCAAAATTTCGAACCACTTCTATTTGCGATTTCTCCTCGATTGTTGGTTCGTTACCCCATGAAAATCCACGAACAAACAAAGGTTTGGTAGTACGAACGACTTCAAACAACTGGTTCTCCTCGGATGAGGGTCCACAACCAGTGGAAAATCTTGATTCTCAAACAAAGACTTCGCTTAAACTTAGGGGGAATAGCGGAACCACCCCTCTTCTGAACACTATTTACCTCCCTTTTCGTCCCTATCTTGATTGTCTCCATTGACAAAAGATCATTAGTCCGACTAAATAATATATCGAAATTATGACAAATGGTTTTAAGGGTGATATTGGCTTACCACAAATATCCTTGTTCCACAATATGAAAATCGAGCGATAATGTCCCCTAAAACAAAATCGATTAATAATCCATCTATATCAACATGACGAGTAATATGCGAGTCCTTAATAAACCCTTATCTTAATACCTTAAATCGATTCCAATAATTCACGACGCTCACGAACACTTGAGTTTCGGCCCTCCACTATCACACTAAAATATAACGAAAGAAAATGTTTAATAGAATGAACGATGATTTCAATCAAAGAGATTCTTCTTACCACCATTAAGATTCAGCCAAGACATCCCTTAAGCCAACATAAGAACCAAAAAGAAAGCTCTTACCTATTGCTTAAATGAGGGTTGAAAGAATAACCAACAAGACAATATAGATGAATAGGAGATTCGGCTTTGAAGGAAAATTGGAGAAAATGGTATTAATACCATTCGAGCATGAGAGAAAAATAATGAAGAAAGTGTTTGAATGATAAATAAAAAAATGAAGAAGAAGAGAGAATAGGAAGAAGGTGTTATAATTTGGTTTTCAAAGAGAAGAACAGAAAATGAGGAAAGAGATGAATTTAGGAGCAAAATGCATTTAGAAATGGGAAAGGAGAAGGAAAAAGAATGGCTTTTTGTGTTGGTAGTTTCAGCACTAGGAGAAAGACACTAGAATGATTAGCAAAAATGACCAAATGGTCAAAAAGATGACCAAAAGAAATAAAGCAAATGTTGTTTTCTTCTACACCAATACATTCGCTAAGGGAAGGAAAAATGAATAGAGAAAAGTGTCTTCAAACAAAACAAAATGACCAAAAGAATTCTAACAAGCTACCATCCTATCCCAAGCTAACCACCAAATTTCGGCTCCCCCCTTTTGTCCATAATGCCGTCCATATTCATGGTCAAAATGGCCATGAAGAAGTTTCCAAAACATCAACCTTGATTCAAACCTTGCAATCCTCCATTTTCCAAAAGTTTGAGAAATCCTATCCCTAAAATTAAGCAATTCTATCCTTAATTCATGCTTGCCATAACCTTAAGTCTCATTACCATAAAAATTTAGTCCATCTTATCCATGAATGATGCTTGGCCGACATTTGCTAGGAAAAAGCAAAAAATAAAAGCTCTCAATTTGCATGCTAGGAGATTCGAACCTCTCCCCTCAAGTCCAACTTATGGCGCCATCACCACTTTGCCAATTACTCATCTTATGCCATTTTTTATCACTTAATTAACTTAAACTTCAAGGTCACCTGATTCCTCTACAGTAAAGTACTCTTTACTAAAATTTATTCTAATTCTAAGTAAACCCGAGCCTTCTCAAGACTATATTAAGTACACAATAAAATCATACCCGAGCTAACACCAAAGACAAGCAACACATTGATACTCAAATTTTTAGGATGTTACAATTCTACCCCCTAAAATAAAATTTCGTCCTCAAAATTTACCTGATTAGAAGAGGTGAGGATATTGTTGCCGAATTGCATGCTCAAGCTCCCACGTAGCTTCCTCCACTCCGTGATTACGCCATAAAACCTTGACCAATGGCACAGTCTTCTTTCTTAGCACCTTAACATCTCGGTCTAAGATTTCCACTGGTTCCTCCTTGAAAGATAAGTCTGATCTCAACTCCATTTCTTCTACTGGTACTATGTGAGACAGATCTGATCTATAGCACCCCAGCATGGAAACATGGAAAACATTATGAATTTGACTTAACTCTGGAGGTAATTCAATCTGATAGGCCACTAGACCAACACGCTTCATCACACGATATGGTCCAATGAACCTAGGGCTCAACTTGCCCTTCCTTCCAAATCTGAAAATCTTTTTCCAAGGTAAGACCTTCAGAAAGACCTAATCCCCCACAATAAACTCGATATCCTTACGCTTCAGATCTACATACGACTTTTGTCTATTCAAGCTTCCTTTAATCGTGCTCGAATAACTTTTACCTTTTCTTCGCGTCTCGAGATATCAATTCAGACCCAACATCTACGGCCACCCAATTCGGTCCAACAAGTAGGAGTACGACACCCACGACCATACAATGCCTCGTAGGTGCCATCAATACTAGACTAATAGCTATTGTTATATGCAAACTCGCCAACAAAGAGAAAATCCTCCCAACTACTCTCAAGTCAATTATACAACCCCTTAACATGTCTTCCAATATCTGAATTACTTTTTTCGACTGACCATCTGACAGAGGATGAAAAGCCGTAATGAAGTTTAACCTTGTTCCCAAAGCTTCATGCAGAGCTTTCAAAACCGTGATGTAAACCTAGGATCCCGTCGATATAATAGACATCGGTACCCCATGCAACCTCACGATTTCAGATACATACAGCTTAGCCAACTTCTGTAATGAGTAATCCGTACGAACTGGTAGAAATTGAGCAGTCTTAGTCAATCGATCAACTACTACCCAAACGAAATTTTTCTTAGTAGGTGTTAAATGCAACCCACTAACAAAATCCATTGTTATCTGCTCCCATTTCCAAAGGGGAATCTTTACCGGTTGTAATAAACCTGACGGCAATTGATGCTCTGCCTTCACTTGTTGACAAGTCAAACATTTTCCTACAAACTAAGAAATCTCACGCTTCAACCCTGGCCACCAATACCGTTCACAGAGATCTCAATACATCTTATTTCCTCAGGGGTGCATACCATAAGGGCTACCATACGCCTACCGTAGAAGTATTTGTCCCAAATCTAAGTCCTTGGGCATACAAATTCTTCCACGAAAACAAAGCACTCCATCAATGTTTATACCAAAATCCCTTATTTCACCACTTTCAACTTGCTGAATTAAGGGTCCCAACTTTTCATCTGATATCTGCTTTTCCTTGATTTGATCTAACCGCAGAGGCTTCACCTGAAGTTCCGCTAACAGACTACCATCTTCATTCAAACTCAGATGAGCAAACATTACTCTCAAATCAGATACCACCTTACGACTTAACGCGTCTACTACCACATTAGCCTTTCAAGATGATACTCGATTGAGAAATCATAATCCTTTAACAGCTCCACCCATCTTCTTTGTCTCAAGTTTAACTCCTTCTGAGTAAGAAGATACTTAAGACTCATGTGATCCGTATAAATGATAGACTTCTCACCGTAGAGATAGTACCTCTAAATCTTTAAAGCAAACACTACCGTAGCTAACTCCAAGTCATGAGTAGGGTAGTTTACTTCGTGCGGTCTCAACTAACGAGAAGCATAAGCCACCACTTTTCCATTTTGCATCAACACATAACCTAAACCCGTGTGTGAGGCATCACAGTAGACGATAAATTCTTTTCCAGCCTCAGGTTGAATCAAAACTGGTGCTTCCGTCAAAATATTCTTCAATTTCTCGAAACTCTCTTGTTGTTTTTCAGTCCATACGTACGGTACTCCCTTTTGTAACAGCTTAGTTAAGGGTGCAGCAATCAGCGAAAACCCCTTAACAAAGCGTCTATAATAACCAGCCAAACCCAAGAAACTCGGAATCTCAGCTACTGACTTTGATGGTTTCTAATCCAGTACAGCCTCAATCTTCCGAGGACCCACCCTTATTCCTTCAACTGATACCACATGACCCAAGAAAGTCACTTCCCTTAACCAAACTTCACATTTACTGAATTTGGCATAAAGTTGCTTATCTCGAAGTAACTACAATACTATATGCAAATGTGAGTCATGTTCCTCTTCATTCCACGAATATACCAAAATGTCATCTATGAACACTACCACAAACCGGTCTAAATATGGTTGAAAAAATCGGTTCATCATGTCCATAAATGCAGCTGGTGCATTGGTCAACCCAAACGGCATCACCAAAAACTCATAATGTCCATAACGAGTTCGGAATGTCGTCTTATGAATATCTGCTTCTTTCACCTTGAGTTGGTGATAACCCGATCTCAAATCAATTTTAAAGAAAACCGAAGCTCCTTTCAATTAATCAAATAGGTCATCAATTCTCAGCAAAGGATACCTATTCTTGATCGTCAATTTATTCAACTGCTTGTAATCAATGCACATACGCATCGACCCATCCTTTTTCTTAACGAACGAAATCGGTGCTCCCCACGGAGACACACTCAGTCGAATAAATCCCCGATCCAACAATTCTTGAATTTGAACTTTAAGCTCCGCCAACTCCTTTGGTACCATTCTATAAGGAGCAATGGACACTAGAGCCGTTCCGGGTAAAAGCTCAATACCAAATTCTACTTCTCGATCCGAGGTATACCGGAAGTTCTTCGAGAAATACATCTAGAAATTCCTTCATCATTCTCACATCTTCCATCGATAACTCATTAGCATCCAAAGCACTAATAAAAGCTAAGAATGCTCCATACCCTTTTCGCACCAAATTTTCTGCCTTTAATGCAGATACCACATTTATAACAAGCACCAGATTTCCTCCAGCACTCTTCGAAATGTCGTTTCCCACAATCAGCACAGTCTCGACTCTGATTAATAGCCCCAGGTGCTCTACCTTGAGCTGGCTCATCACTTCGAGGCCTCTTCTGAAACCGTTTTGAAGAACCTGAATTCTTTATATCTCTCTTGCCTCTAACTCTTTCCCGGTTCTGACGTTCTGAGCTCTTAGCCACTTCGGATATCTTGGCTTTCTCCACAAGCGTGGCAAAAGTTCTCACTTGTTGTGGGGCGATCAGTACCCACAACTCATCATTCATCCCATCCTCGAAGCGTACACAGTGCTCATGATCCATTGGCACTATTGTCCGAGCATAGCGACTCAAACGTAAAAACTCAAATTTCATACGCCGCCATCGCCTTATTTCTCTGAACCAGATTCAAAATTCCTTCCTCCGGGCATCCACATAACTTGTTCCTACTTGAAAGACAGCTTTGAAGAAATCCCAAGTAACTAATACAGCTTCAGTGCCTTCTCGGACAGTAAGCCACCATTGATATGCCTCGTCCATTAACAAAGACACTGCTCCCCTTAGTTTCTATTCTACAGTGCACTCTAGGTCGTCCATAATTTTCTCCACCACCTCAAGCCAATATTCAGCAACATTTGGAGCTACACCTAAGACACCTCTGAAAACCTCAGCACCACTTGAATTCAATCACTCCGATATCGACCCATGAGCTGTTGGCCCAACTCTAGTTCTAGCGACCCTTTCAAGGACTCGCAACATTGCTCGTGTCAAAGCATTATTTTCTCTCCTATTCTCTTGTGAATTATTTTTCGACGCTGGTGATGCCGGTGCATCCATTTCTGGAATATGTCCCGATTCCGCGTCTACCACGGCCACGTCTACCATGTCCGCGTCCTCAACCACGGCCACGTCTACCATGTCCGCGTCCTCTGGCACTCATACTGACTAACTCATTTTAATCTGATTACGAATTTTATGAATTAGAATACTGTTTCAGTGTTTATTAACGATATTTTATGAGATTCAAGAGATAAAGTTGTTTTTCGCAAACACATCCTATAGTCTCGATCTCTACGATTTTCAACATCTATAACTAGAAGTCCTAGAGTGTTCCTATGATCATATCATTATAATAATCATTCAGTAATGAATACTTACTTGACTTGATGCCAGATGCTTGTGGTGCCATACTAACTTTATAACATAATTAAAATAATTTCAAACGGAAGTTATTTATTGAACCCAACCACAATCGATTTTAAAACGGCTCGATACCATTAAATGTAACACCCCAAACTAGGTCTATGCATTAAGACGAGATTTCATTTGTCACACAAATCGACATCCATTTAATTCTCTAATGATTTAGGTAAAACAGTTCTACAAAACCTTTGAAAGTGAAGTTTAGTAAAATCAAGAATTTGATTTAAATTCGATGAATAAAGAAATACTAGTTTGAAATCTTATCATTTAGTATTTAATTGTCAAAACCTTTAAGTAGTTTTTTTTAAAAAGAGTTCAAAAGAATTTTGAAAACAAGAATATTTAAAGAATCTCATATGTTTTAAAACAAAATATTTAAGGAAACATTATTGAATTAACATCACCCATATTAAGTGCCTAAAATAAAATTAAATCCATCCACACATAAAAATCCATAAAATATTAATAAAGGCCTTATTACATCATACCCAAAATAGTAATTAAATAAAAATACTTAATAAAAGTTCATAGTTTATAAAACCCATGTTCGAAATATGGCCTCCACGAAGTCATCCTCGGCCCAAGCCTCCGCCAATTGCCATTACCGATATGGATAATTAAACAGAGCGAAGTTACTCGTAACTCAAATGTATAACTCACTTACCACATTCATTGGGCCAAATCATCAAGACATTATTTTGGGCTTGAGCCCATTTACGGATTTAACAATATAATAAATAAAATGCATGTAAAATGAAATTCCCAACCGAACCTAATTTCCATCCGCTACACACCACCCGCACCAACCAACACACCTGTGGGGATCAAGTCAACCCACCCCGCCAACACACCAATCGTAGGCATAAAGCCATTTTAAATAATATTGTGGTGCACCACCGAACTAGATTGTGACAAAGTCACCAAACTAGAGGCATTAAGCCATTTAAAATATATTTGTGGCAGAGCCACCGAACTAGATTTTTGGCAACAGGCCTTTCTTCTCTTTGTCAATTATCCCAACCCATACAATCATGTATGTATAACAATAAATATATCCATATGATAGTTTAACAAAAGCCCATAATACATGTGAGTCCAACAATTCAAATTTTCATTTTGGCCCATAAGACAAAATAGCATTTTAGCCCATTTAACGATCTAGCAAACTTTGGCCCATATATCGATCTAGTAGTTTTTCGGCCCATTTATCGATCTAGCAGTTTTTTCGTCCATTTATCGATCTAGCAGTTTTTCAGCCCATTTATCGATCTATCCAATTTTCGGCCCATTTATCAATCTAGCAGTTTTTCGGCCCATTTATCGATCTAGCAGTTTTTCGGCCCATTTCTCGATCTAGCAATTTTTTGGCCCATTTATTAATCTAGTAGTTTTTCGGCCCATTTATCGATCTAGCAGTTTTTCGGCCCATATATCACATGAGGCATAAAATTTACTATTTACCAATTAACTCATTGAGGACGTTTTCGTAAATTTCACGACTTTAACTGTTTTCATGCATTTACACAAAAATGTAAATTTCGGCTCCCCCCTTTTGTCCATAATGCCATCCATATTCATGGTCAAAATGGCCATGAAGAAGTTTCCAAAACATCAACCTTGATTCAAAGCTTGCAATCCTCCATTTTCCAAAAGTTTGAGAAATCTTATCCCTAAAATTAGGCAATTCTATCCTTCATTCATGCTTGCCATAACCTTAAGTCTCATTACCATAAAAATTTAGTCCATCTTATCCATGAATGATGCTTACGACATTTGCTAGGAAAAGCAAAAATAAAAGCTCTCAATTTGCATGCTAGGAGATTCGAACCTCTCCCTCAAGTCCAACTTATGGCGCCATCACCACTTTGCCAATTACTCATCTTATGCCATTTTTATCACTAAATTAACTTAAACTTCAAGGTCACCGATTCCTCTACAAGAAAGTACTCTTTACTAAAATTTATTCTAATTCTAAGTAAACCCGAGCCTTCTCAAGACTATATTAAGCACACAATAAAATCATACCCGAGCTAACACCAAAGACAAGCAACATATTGATACTCAAATTTTTAGGATGTTACAATTCTACCCCCTAAAATAAAATTTCATCCTCAAAATTTACCTGATTAGAAGAGGTGAGGATATTGTTGCCGAATTGCATGCTCAGGCTCCCACGTAGCTTCCTCCACTCCGTGATTATGCCATAAAACCTTGACCAATCTGCAGCATCTTCTTTCTTAGCACCTTAACATCTCTTGGCCTAAGATTTCCACCGTTCCTCCTTGAAAGATAAGTCCGATCTCAACTCCACTTCTTCTATCGGTACTATGTGAGATGATCCGATCTATAGCACCCAAAGATGGAAACATGGAAAACATTATGAATTTGACTTAACTCGAGGTAATTCAACTGATAGCCATCGGACCAACACGCTTCATCACACGATATGGTCCAATAAACCTAGGGCTCAACTTGCCCTTCCTTCCAAATCGAAATCTTTTTCCAAGGTGAGACCTTCGTAAAGACCCGATCCCCACAACAAACTCGATATCCTTACGCTCAGATCTACATACTAATTTTGTCTATCCAAGCTTCCTTTAACCGTGCTCAATAACTTTTACCTTTTCTTCTATCTCAGATATCAATTCAGGACCCAACATCTGTCGGTCACCCAATTCAGTCCAATAAGAAAGAGTACGACACCTACGACCATACAATACCTCGTAGGGTGCCATCTGAACACTAGACTGATAGCTATTGTTATACGCAAACTCTGCCAACGGTAGAAAATCCTCCCAACTACCTCTGAAGTCAATTATACAACCCCTTAACATGTCTTCCAATATCCAATTACTTTTTCCAATCGACCATCCGACAGAGGATGAAAAGTCGATCAAGTTTAACTTTGTTCCCAAAGCTTCATGCGAGCTTTCAAAATCGTGATGTAAACCTAGGATCCCCGTCGATATAATAGACACCGGTACCCCATGCAACCTCACGATTTCAGATACATACAACTTAGCCAACTTCAGAATGAGTAATCAGATTTAATCGGTAGAAATTGAGCAGTCTTAGTCAATCGATCAACTACTACCCAAACGAAATTTTTCTTAGTAGGTGTTAAATGCAACCCACTAACAAAATCCATTGTTATCTGCTCCCATTTCCAAAGGGGAATCTTTACCGATTGTAATAAACCTGATGACAATTGATGCTCTGCCTTCACTTGTTGACAAGTCAAACATTTTCCTACAAACTAAGAAATCTCACGCTTCAACCCTGGCCACCAATACCGTTCACGGAGATCTCAATACATCTTATTTCCTCAGGGGTGCATACCATAAGGGCTACTATGCGCCTACCGTAGAAGCATTTGTCCCAAATCTGAGTCCTTGGGCATACAAATTCTTCCACGAAAACAAAGCACTCCATCAATGTTTATACCAAAATCCCTTATTTCACCACTTTCAACTTGCTGAATTAAGGGTCCCAACTTTTCATCTGATATCTGCTTTTCCTTGATTTGATCTAACCACAGAGCTTCACCTGAAGTTCCGCTAACAGACTACCATCTTCATTCAAACTCAGATGAGCAAACATTGCTCTCAAATCAGATACCACCTTACGACTTAACGCGTCTGCTACCACATTAGGCTTTCAAGATGATACTCGATTGAGAAATCATAATCCTTTAACAGCTCCACCCATCTTCTTTGTCTCAAGTTTAACTCCTTCTGAGTAAGAAGATACTTAAGACTCTTGTGATCCGTATAGATGATAGACTTCTCACCGTATAGATACTACCTCTAAATCTTTAAAGCAAACACTACCGCAGCTAACTCCAAGTCATGAGTAGGGTAGTTTACTTCATGCGGTCTCAACTAACGAGAAGCATAAGCCACCACTTTTCCATTTTGCATCAACACACAACCTAAACCCGTGTGTGACGCATCACAGTAGATGATAAATTCTTTTCCAGCCTCAGGTTGAATCAAAACTGGTGCTTCCGTCAAAATATTCTTCAATTTCTCGAAACTCTCTTGTTGTTTTTCAGTCTATACCTACGGTACTCCCTTTTGTAACAGCTTAGTTAAGGGTGCGACAATCAACGAAAACCCCTTAACAAAGCGTCTATAATAACCAGCCAAACCCAAGAAACTCTGAATCTCAGCTACTGACTTTGATGGTTTCTAATCCAGTACAGCCTCAATCTTCCGAGGACCCACCCTTATTCCTTCAATCGATACCACATGACCCAAGAAAGTCACTTCCTTAACCAAACTTCACACTTCATGAATTTGGCATAAAGTTGCTTATCTCAAGTAATCGCAATACTATACATAAATGTGAGTCATGTTCCTCTTCATTCCACGAATATACCAAAATGTCATCTATGAACACTATCACAAACGGTCTAAATATGGTTGAAAAAATCAGTTCATCATGTCCATAAATGCAGCTGGTGCATTGGTCAACCCAAACGGTATCACCAAAAACTCATAATGTCCATAACGAGTTCAGAATGTCGTCTTATGAATATCTGCTTCTTTCACCTTGAGTTGGTGATAACCCGATCTCAAATCAATTTTGAAGAAAATCGAAGCACCTTTCAATTGGTCAAATAGGTCATCAATTCTCGGTAAAAGATACATATTCTTGATCGTCAATTTATTCAACTGCTTGTAATCAATGCACATACGCATCGACCCATCCTTTTTCTTAACGAATGAAATCGGTGCTCCCCACGGAGACACACTCAGTCGAATAAATCCCCGATCCAACAATTCTTGAATTTGAACTTTAAGCTCCGCCAACTCCTTTGGTACCATTCTATAAGGAGCAATGGACACTAGAGCCGTTCCGGGTAAAAGCTCAATACCAAATTCTACTTCTCGATCTAGAGGTATACCAGGAAGTTCTTCGAGAAATACATCTAGAAATTCCTTCATCATTCTCACATCTTCCACTGATAACTCATTGGCAACCAAAGCACTAATAAAAGCTAGGAATGCTCCATACCCTTTTCGCACCAAATTTTCTGCCTTTAATGCAGATACCACATTTATAACAAGCACCAGTTTTCCTTCAGCACTCTCCAAAATGTCGTTTCCCACATTCAGCATAGTCTCGACTCTGATTAATAGCCCCAGGTGCTCTACCTTGAGCTGGCTCATCACTCCGAGGCCTCTTCTGAAATCGTTTTGAAAAACCTGAATACTTTATATCTCTCTTGCCTCTAACTCTTTCCCGGTTCTGACGTTCTGAGCTCTCAGCCACTTCGGATATCTTGGCTTTCTCCACAAGCGTGGCAAAGTTCTCACTTGTTGTGGGGCGATCAAGACCGCAACTCATCATTCATCCCATCCTCGGCGCATACAAGGCTCATGATCCATTGGCACTATTGTCCGAGCATAGCGACTCAAACGTAAAAACTCAGCCTCATACGCTGCCACTGTCTTATTTCTCTGAACCAGATTCATAAATTCCTTCCTCCGGGCATCCACATAACTTGTTCCTACTTGAAAGACAGCTTTGAAGAAATCCCAAGTAACTAATATGACTTCATTGCCTTTCTGACAAGAAGCCACCATTGATATGCCTCGTCCATTAACAAAGACTTCGCTCCCTTAGTTTCTATTCTACAAGGCACTCTAGGTCGTCCATAATTTGCTCCACCACCTCAAGCCAATATTCAAGAACATTTGAGCTACACCTAAGACACCTCTGAAAACCTCAAAGACCACTTGATTTCAATCGCCCAATATCGACCCATGAGTCGTTGGCCTAACTCTAGTTCTAGCGACCCTTTCAAGGACTCGCAACATTGCTCGTGTCAAAGCATTATTTTCTCTCCTATTCTCTTGTGAATCATTTTTTGATACGGTGATGCGGTGCATCCATTTCCGTAATATGTCCCAATTCCGCGTCTACCACGGCCACGTCTACCATGTCCGCGTCCTCTACCACGGCCACGTCTACCATGTCCGCATCCCCCGACGCTCATACCGACTAACTCATTTTAACTGACATTAATTTTATGAATTAGAATATTGTTTGGTGTTTATTAACAATATTTTATGAGATTCAAGAGATAAAGTTGTTTTTCGCAAACACATCCTATAGTCTCGATCTCTACGATTTTCAACATCTATAACTAAAAGTTCTAGAGTGTTCCTATGATCATATCATCATAATAATCATTTAGTAATGAATACTTACTTGACTTGATGCCAGATGCTTGTGGTGCCATACTAACTTTATAACATAATTAAAAATAATTTCAAACGGAAGTTATTTATTGAACCCAACCACAGTCGATTTTTAAAACTGGCTCTGATACCATTAAATGTAACACCCCAAACTAGGTCTATGCATTAAGACAAGATTTGGTTTGTCACACAAATCGAACATCCATTTAATTCTCTAATGATTTAGGTAAAACAGTTCTACAAAACCTTTTGAAAGTGAAGTTTAGTAAAAATCAAGAATTTGATTTAAACTCGATGAATAAAGAAATACTAGTTTGAAATCTTATCATTTAGTATTTAATTGTCAAAAACCTTTACGTAGTTTTTTTTTAAAAAGAGTTCAAAAAGAATTTTGAAAACAAGAATATTTAAAGAATCTCATATGTTTTAAAACAAAATATTTAAGGAAACATTATTGAATTAACATCAGCCCATATTAAGTGTCTAAAATAAAATTAAATCCATCCACACATAAAAATCCATAAAATATTAATAAAGGCCTTATTACATCATACCCAAAATAGTAATTAAATAAAAATACTTAATAAAAGTTCATAGTTTATAAAACCCATGTTCGAAGTATGGCCTCCACGAAGTCATCCTCGGCCCAAGCCTCCGTCAATTGCCATTACCTGATATGGATAATTAAACAGAGCGAGTTACTCAGAACTCAGTGTATAACTCACTTACCACATTCATTGGGCCAAATCATCAAGACATTATTTTGGGCTTGAGCCCATTTACGGATTTAACAATATAATAAATAAAATGCATGTAAAATGAAATTCCCAACCAAACCTAATTTCCATTCGCTACACACCACCCGCACCAACCAACACACCTGTGGGGATCAAGTCAACCCACCCCGCCAACACACCAATCGTAGGCATAAAGCCATTTTAAATAATATTGTGGTGCACCACCGAACTAGATTGTGACAAAGTCACCAAACTAGAGGCATTAAGCCATTTAAAATATATTTGTGGCAGAGCCACCGAACTAGATTTTTGGCAACAGGCCTTTCTTCTCTTTGTTAATTATCCCAACCCATACTATCATGTATGTATAACAATATATATATCCATATGATAGTTTAACAAAAGCCCATAATACATGTGAGTCCAAAAATTCAAATTTTCATTTTGGCCCATAAGACAAAATAGCATTTTAGCCCATTTAACGATCTAGCAAACTTTGGCCCATATATCGATCTAGTAGTTTTTCGGCCTATTTATCGATCTAGCAGTTTTTTCGTCCATTTATCGATCTAGCAATTTTTGGGCCCATTTATCGATCTATCCATTTTTCGGCCCATTTATCGATCTAGCAGTTTTTCGGCCCATTTATCGATCTAGCAGTTTTTTGGCCCATTTATCGATCTAGCAGTTTTTTGGCCCATTTATTGATCTAGTAGTTTTTCGGCCCATTTATCGATCTGGCAGTTTTTCGGCCCATTTATCACATGAGGCATAAAATTTACTATTTACCAATTAACTCATTGTGGACGTTTTCGTAAATTTCATGACTTTAACTGTTTTCATGCATTTACACAAAAATGTTAATTATTACGCATTTTCTGATTTTTCCATCTTTACGATTTTATCCCAATACTTACGGTATAGTATCTAACCCGAGATAAGTGTGAAGTTACACACCTGGTTACTGTGAGAACTAGACTTTCCCACTCGACGATACCTAAACGCATAACGATAAATTAGAACACTATTATTTATTTACAAATCGAATCTTAGAAATAACGATCTAGACTTTTACCCTCAGAATTTCGAACCACTTCTATTTGCAGTTTCTCTCCGATTGTTGGTTCGTTACCCGATGAAAATCTACGAACAAACAAAGGTTCGGGAGTACGAACGACTTCAAACAACTGGTTCCCCTCGGATGAGGGTCCACAACCTGGTGGAAAATCTCGGATTCCCGAAATAGCCCTTCGCTTCAACTTAGAGGGAATAGCGGAACCACCCCTCTTCCAAACACTATTTATCACCCTTTTCGTCCTTATCTTGATTGTCTCCATTGACAAAAGATCATTAGTCCGACTAAATAATATATCAAAA
Organism: Gossypium rotundifolium; assembly: GCA_025506655.1. Lineage (NCBI taxonomy): Eukaryota > Viridiplantae > Streptophyta > Magnoliopsida > Malvales > Malvaceae > Gossypium > Gossypium rotundifolium. Next base: position 152,217,203 of record CP106727.1, on the reverse strand, counting down.
TTATGACTAACGGTTTTAAGGGTGAGATTGGCTTACCACAAATATCTTTGTTCCACAATATGAAAATCGAGCGATAACGTCCCCTAAAATGAAATTAATTAATAATCCATCTATATCAATATGACGAGTAATATGAGAGTCCTTAATAAACCCTTACCTTAACACCTTAAATCGATTCCAACGATTCACGACGCTCACAAACACTTGAGTTTCGGCCCTCCACTATCACACTAAAATATAACGAAAGAAAACGTTTAATAGAATGAACGATGATTTCGATCAAAGAGATTCTTCTTACCACCATTAAGATTCGGCCAAGACATCCCTTAACCCAAAATAAGAACCAAAAAGAAAGCTCTTACCTATTGCTTAAACAAGGGTTGAAAGAATAACCAACAAGACAATATAGATGAATAAGAGATTCGGCTTTGAAGGAAAATTGGAGAAAATGGTATTAATACCATTCGACCATGAGAGAAAAATAATGAAGAAAGTGTTTGAATGATAAATAAAAAAAATGAAGAAGAAGAGAGAATGGGAAGAAGGTGTTATAATTCAGTTTTCAAAGAGAAGAAAAGAAAATGAGGAAAGAGATGAATTTAAGAACAAAATGCATTCAAAAATGGGAAAGGAGAAGGAAAAAGAATGGCTTTTTGTGTTGGTAGTTTCAACACTAGGAGAAAGACACTAGAATGATTAGCAAAAATGAACAAATGGTCAAAAAGATGACCAAAAGAAATAAAGAAAATGTTGTTTTCTTCTACACCAACACATTCGGCCAAGGGAAGGAAAAGATGAATGGAGAAAAAGTGTCTTCAAACAAAACAAAAATAACCAAAAGAATTCTAACAAGCTACCATCCTACCCCAAGCTAACCACCAAATTTTGGCTCCCCCCTTTTGTCCATAATACCATCCATATTCATGGTCAAAATGGCCATGAAAAAGTTTCCAAAACATCAACCTTGATTCAAGCCTTGCAATCCTCTATTTTCCAAAAGTTTGAGAAATCCTATCCCCAAAATTAAGCAATTCTATCCTTAATTCATGCTTGCCATAACCTTAAGTCTCATTACCATAAAAATTTAGTCCATCTTATCCATGAATGATGCTTGGCTGACATTTGCTAGGAAAAAGCAAAAATAAAAGCTCCTAATTTGCATGCTAGGAGATTCGAACCTCTCCCCTCAAGTCCAACTTATGGCGCCATCACCACTTTGCCAATTACTCATCTTATGCCATCTTTTATCACTTAATTAACTTAAACTTCAAGGTCACTGATTCTCTACAAGAAAGTACTCTTTACTAAAATTTATTCTAATTCCAAGTAAACCCGAGCCTTCTCAAGACTGTATTAAGCACACAATAAAATCATACCGAGCTAACACCAAAGACAAGCAACATATTGATACTCAAATTTTTAGGATGTTACAAATGAACAAGCACATAATGATCTTATTTATTCTTTTTTAAATAAGTTATCCATTCCTCCATTTGTGTGTATAATCATTGGGATTGAGTTATAAGATTGGCAGGTGAACAAAGAAAACTGAAGCATTAGAATGAGTTATAAGAGAAAGTAAACAATGCAGTTATAGTGTTAAACAAGTACCATTTGTAATAACCATAGTTCTGTCTTTAAGTTAAGGGCCTTCATAGAGCAAAGGTGCAGCTTAAACTTGAAGTCCTTTAGAAATTTGCAAGATGTTACAAATTTATTCTTGACTGAATCAAGGATGAATGTTGATCTCAAGGTATAGCTGAGGCTTGCTATCTATATAAAGCATTACAATACTAGAGGCAGAATATAAGTTGTTGTTATCCAAATTGTATCTAAATAATATATTTCCAATCTTATAACAAAGTCCAAAGAACAAAATACGGGATGAAATAACACGAGGAAAGTTTAAAATTAAGGAGCTAAGCTTATTTATCCTACAGTTTCCCTCGTAACCAAGGATGATTTCAATCTTATAACTGAGATCAAAGCCCAAGCATTGAAATGAAAGAAATAAAAATAGTTGACAATTAAGCAGTGACTTATTTATCCTATGCAGCAGTATCCCTCTTCCAGCCTTTATTTTGATGTATTAACATTTTTCCAAAGAAAACTAAAAAGTACAGAGATATAATGGAATTGTCCCTTTATTGCAGTTCAATTTGTATCAAGTCCTTGTTATATTCAAGAACAAATGCAGCAAATAATGGAGCAAAAAGAGAATTAAAATAATTAGAATAGAAAAACAACCAAATGTGTATAATTAGTGCAACCTGCTCAAGTTTAGTATGGTGAGGGGCTAATTCACACAAGGTATGCAAAATCTGGATGTCACATAATAAATATCTGAGCAGAGCTTCATCTCTATCAGATGTGTAACATCCCGAATTTGGGCCTAGTAGATTTGGGCCTATTGGGTTGTAACGCCCTAAAAATCTCGAAACTTTTAATTTCTATGCATGGGAGTTAATATGTATGTGTAGCACTTAGAATAATAATATTAAGGTATTATCGGGATTATTTGAAGCCTTAGAGTTAAGGGAGACCATAGGAAAAATTTATGTTCTTACTTAGTGGACCCTAGTCTCAACCATGAGGCCTTATAAGCAGATTAAGAAAAGAGAGGACACAAAAATGGGCTCAGGTTTGGGTTGAGGCCCTAATTAAGTTTTCTGTTTGGGCACAATAGGGTTAAAAGGGTAGCATCTGTGTTTAAAACACCAAAGTGGGCTGGTGGCCCAATATTAAGTGATGCTACAAGGGAGCTAGAGGGTGGCATCACTAGCAGTTGAAAGAGGCCCAAGTTTGGCCGCAAGGAGCCCATGTCTTTGGGCCAATTTCAGCACTTAAAAGAGCAAGGAGGAATGGACAACATTAAGGCTTATTTTTAAGAGGGATTTAATGATAATATTGTACTGATAATAGAAGAAAGAGGTGGTGTTATCTAGGAGTCTTTTGAAGGTGTGAAGAGATTTAGATAAAGGAGAAAAGTTAGGATCTATCTCACGAGAGCGAGTTGGTCGAAATTCCATCACCTAGAGGAGTAAAGAAATCAGTTTCTAATTGCCATAGGGGGTGCCAAAATTTCTATAAATAAGGGGGGATAGCTCATTAAATCCGGCATTTGAACCCTACTTTTTTCTTCCTTCTTTGTGCCAAAAATTTGAAGGCCATCTTAGTTATTTTTCTTTTCTCATCTTTTCTCTTCCAAAAGCTAAAAATCACCACCTCCCTCACCCTTTTCTTTTTCTTTGAAACCTCCTTCTAGCCAAATCTTTTGATCCCCATTTTTATTCTTCTCCTATTCACTAAAAGTCGAAACTACATTCTTGTTTGTTCTTGTAGCCGAAATCTCTAAGCCTTTCCTTGATTTCTTTTTACTTTCTTTCTAAGCCAAAGCTGAAACACTTTACTCAGACCTTCTAAAAGTTGAAAGAGCATCAGTTCATCTTTTCTGGGATTTTTATAAAAACTGAAATCCCTAGATCTCATCTCTTGTGTTTGCCAAATTCTCTCTGAAGTGTCTACTTGTGCCGAGTCTTGAAGAAAACTCAGGAGGAGTCAATCGCTTAGATCTCTAAGTTGGGGTTCAGTAACACTCGAATCATATTACTTTCAGGATTTCAAGAGGAGGCCAAATCTTCGTGCTTTTCTGGTTTTTCTTAAACCAAGTTATAGACTGAGGATAGTAGATCCGGATAGCAGGGATATCGACTAAGAGTATAGTACTACGCGATATCAGGTGTGTAACTTTTTACACAATTAGATTGTCTATTAATATGTGTTAATAAATCTGCTTATATTCTGTTAAATGCCAAAATCCGGCATAACGTTCAAAACCCGAGGAGGGTAAAAGAGAATCACCAGGTCAGTGATCTCTATCATTCTTCAGTGAATGTTCCTGTTAAGATGATATGTTTGATAAGTATGCGATTTCTGTGATTGCACGGGGTTGGGTTTGATGAAAGGGGAAGTGTTCTGTGTAGTGGCTTTTGCCATGATCTATTGTAGTGGCTTTTTCCATGATCTGTTGTAGTGGCTATTGCCATGATCTGACAATGAGCAGCATGACTGCCATCGATGGTGTGTAGCGGTGTGGGTTGATTGTAGAAATCCCCAATGGTGTGATTGGCAGGTAAGGGTGGTGTGTAGCGGATGGAAACCTAGGATTGGGTTGGGTTTTTGCATATATTTTATTATATGATATCTATTATTATGATTTGTGGGGCTAAGGCCCAATTTGATGGTGCACGAGGGTTGCACACTGAGTCTCGCGACTCAACCTATTATTTAATATTTTTCCGTGTAGCACCTAGTGCATCGGACCGAAATTTGGAGAGAGCGCAAGGTGGCCATGCAAAAGAACATTTGGATTCAGCAAAAGACTTTTGTTTATTATTTTATATGTTTATTTAATGGGTTTTAAATTTCAATGTAATAAGGCCACGGGCAGTTAGCTTTATATTTCGATTCAATTTTAATTTTGGGCTTTTATTATTATCAGACATTTTAAGTTTACATTTTTTTCTAAAGTATGTATTTAAGTTTGATTTTAATTCATAAAACATCTCATAGAATTTATAGCTTATCTAAATTAACAACCTATTAATTTTTCCGAATAAAAGGTTAAACTCAAGGAAAATATTTTCCAAAAATGCGACATGTTTTATTAAATTTTCTTAGTGACATACCAGATTCAGTCGTGGTGTTTGGGCCAGGTTTGGGGTGTTACAAGATGACACAAGCACTGCAATAACGTGCAAAGGAAGAAATCCTGCAAGTTTTTCCACGTCAATTTGAAAGATAACACAATGCAACACAAGATGTTTCAGTGGAAAAGCAGAAGAATGATACCATGACAATAATGAAATGAGGTACTTGTACCTTTACATCTAAACCTTTTTCAGTAACAAAGTGAATGGTAAAATTTTCGAGTCTCTCAAGAACTTATTCAGCTCCTATGAGTTGAGCCCATGAATCTCCTTAACCACTGAGAAATCAAGTCAATTGCCTGCTCATAAAGCAAAACACATCTAAGAACCTAATGGACTCAACTTCCTTTTTTCTTTTAATAGGTTAAAACACAGAACCAAAAGAGATGATATGCAAATTCAACATGTAATTTGAATAAGAACACCATCCTGTTCAACAGTGGATATTGCTTCTCTCTCGCCTTGCCTCATGTTCAAAAACCTAGCAGCAAATAATGTATGACTAAAGGCTAAAGAGCTTAGTTGGTACTAAACATGAGGTTCGTCCACATAAGACAACTACGAAGATTGTATTTGTAACATCCTTAAATCGGGGCCTTTGCATTTCGTGTAGTTACATGTGTATTGTATGGTTGGTATGTTAGTTTGGGCTATTTTAAGGTCTAGGCTCGAGCTAGGGATAGGCTAGAGTCATAGCAAAAATTTTCATTTTGGGCTTTAGAAGGGGGAGCTATTGGTGTTAGGTGTTATGGGTAATTGGTGGTGGTTTGTGTCGTAAGAGAAGCCTTGGTAGAGTGGCAAAGAGGTGCTACTTGGGAGGCAAGGGAGTGATGCCTCATGCAAGGTAGAGAGCTTTGGTTCGAGCTGCAAGAATCCTCTTTGAGCATCTCTTTTTGACGCTAGGACAAGGGAGGTAGTGTACTCAGGATGGACTTTGGTGGATGGGTGTTGAAGGAGTCAACACATTTGAATTGTATGGAGAGGAGTGAATGTATGAGCATGACTCATTCAAATTGTTTGAATGAGTGGAAGGGAGGAATTTGAGGAGAGATGAGCGGGACGACATAGTGGTTGAAGGGAGTGGGAGTGTGTTGCCGAAATTTAAAGTGGTGTGGGTGTGAGCATTTGGTGTTAGTGTGTGGAAAGGAGGTGTGCAAATTTGATTAGTAGACTTAGAAGGGAGCATTTTTGTTCATTTTCTTTTTTCAAAACCATTCATACCACTTTTTGGCATTTTTCTCTTTTCTCTCAAATACAAAACAAAATCTTTCCTAAGCAATTTCTCTCCTCTTTTTCTCACCTTTTGCAATTGCCGAAACCCCTATTGGTTCTTTGCCCTTCTTCTTCTTTTTTTCTCCTCTCAACAAGCCGTAACCAAATCTATTCTACTTTCTTTTCTTCATTTTGAACCTAAGTCGAAAGCATCATTCCACTTCTCTTCCAATTTTTTTTCTTCTCCTAGGTTCTCTTGTGCCGAAATACCAAAATCTTCCTTTTCTTCTCACATTTTGGTTCTAGCCGCATCTAGTATTCATCATTCTTTCCCTCTTCATCTACATTCTATAATAGCTGAATATCTTGGTCACTCTCTTTATTTTTCTCAAAGAGCCGAAACTACCTCCTCTCTTCATCACATTTGGGCGAAACTATCTTCTCCTCTCTGTTCCTTTCGGGTTCTCTTCTACTCTAGTGTTGTCGAATCTTGCTAGGTGTTGGCCGAATTTGTGGAGTTAAGGTAAGAAGGGGACGTTCCCTTGTATTTGCATTATCTCTTTCGGGATTTCTTTTCCAAAGCCGAATGGCTATTTGTTAATAATGGTATGTTTGGTCAATTATAGGGAAGGTGTGACGCAAGCGTTTGGATTCTCGAGAGCTGCTCGACTCATGGTTTAGATTTAAATCTTTGGGATTTATCGATTAGGTAAGGGATCTAATCTCGGGATTTTATTCTTTACGATTTGTTTTACTACTTTAATCTGAGTTAGTGACTAAGGTGTTATGGACTCAAAGGCTAACCAATCATTGGGAGGAGTTGGATCTGAGACCCTAGTTCCTAAGTTCAAAAAGAGGCGATGTCGTGATTCGCGACACACACAGGTGTGGGCGAACACTTGAGCAGCGTAGTAGTCAAATAGTGGTGGTGTTGATTAACGACAGTACCAACATAAAGAGCGTCGTTTTATGAGTAATAAGGTGTGTAACTCTTACACACTTCATTTGTTAATATGTTATATCATGAAATTACTAAATGCCGGAATAACTGTTGAAATGGTATGTTACTCTTGTGGGTAAAAAGCAAGGACTCCAGGTAAATCCACTCTGTTTGGCTAATGTCAAATGCCTATTAAAATCTGTATATGCCATGCCATGTGATCTCTGAGTGTTAAGCATGATATTTATGCCATGAAAAGTACGTACATTAATTGGTATGATGAGAGGAGCGAAAAGGATGGTTTAGACTGTCACCAGTGGTTTTGACCACACAGTGGGTTGGCCCCGCTCTCGATACTATTTGTGACTAAGTCTCAGTGGTTTTGACCACCAGTGATTTTGACCACATATTGCTATCTTGGTGACTTGTCCCTGTGGTCTAGTACCACTATGGGTTGGCCCCACATGTGGATATGGGATCGTCATCAGTGGTTTTGACCACAAGATGGGTTGGCCCCACCATATTATTTGTGACTACGGTCACTAGTGGTTTTGACCACACTGATATTATTTGTGACTACGGTCACCAGTGGCTTTGAACACTAGTGGTTTTGACCACACGGGGTAGATACAGGAGTTCGGATGGTTAGGTTGGGTTGCATGACTTGCATATTGATTTATGAAATTGTGTAAGGGCTTGATAATATCGGGATGGGGATTTATACGCTGAGTCTCGCTGATTCACCCCTTTCTTGGCATTTATGTAGATGATTCATAGATCGCGGATGCGGAGCCGGGGCAGACTCGAGGTGGCCATGTGCATTTTCTTTTGGGTTTTGTTTTAAACTTCTATTTCGGTTTTACTTACTTTAAAATTTGGTTTTGGGTTGTAATAAGGCCATTAAATTTTATTTTGGAGTTTATTTATCTATTTTATTTTCATAGAAATTTGTATAAATTAAATAAAATGGCATGCCTAAATAACTTATTAATTGAATGTTTTCTAAATTTACACAAATTATCGGGTTTTTCTAAAACTTCACCTTCGGATAGATAAGCAAACTTGTAAGATTAAAAAAGTATTGAGAATTTTTTTTGAAGCTAATTTCACAACAGTTTTAGTAATACTATTAAATCAACTCAGTTTTTCATAACATCAAAAGTTTTCCTTAAATTAGAGACAACAACTTGTTTTCAAAATTGTTTTCTTCCCTGTGACATACCAATTCAGTCGTAGCATTTTGATCGGGTTTGGGGTGTTATAATTGTAGTATCAGAGCCAAGTGCAAAAGCTCGACTGTGGGCCCGAGGTCCAAAATGTTTTCAACGATAGGTTACGAAATGATTTTGAGGAGAAATGTGTAATTTGGGAGAGCATGGCATCGAGTCTTCGGCACCGATCCGCAGGTAAGTACCCCTTAACTGCTGTTTATATGATTGTGGTGATTGTGATATGACTAATAGTAATAAGGAACTACTTTAGAGACTGAAACTTGTAGGACTGTGTGAATCTGCAAAAACAATCCCCATGATAAACTGTTCATAAAATTTACCGTAATAATAGTGGAATAAGTCTAACGCATAAAATTTTTAAATCAGATTAAAACATGAACGGTAGTCATAAGCGCTCAAGGTCGTGAACGTAATACACGCGGACGTGGTAGAGGTAGGATGACCGTGTCAGAACCGGTAGGGTCTGGCCATGGGTCAGAGAATGAGGTACCGCCGTCGCCAGTTGTGGGCGCGGAGTTTCAGGATCAGATAGGAGGGGATGACACGGTGTCGCAGGCAATGTTGCGGGTTCTGGAGAGAGTAGCCGGAGCAGTTGGAGGATTGGGAGCTCAAAAATCTATGTCCGAAGGACTCCGGGCTAATGGAGCGGAGGTATTCAGGGGTGTGTCTGGAGTGGCTCCCAATATAGCTGAGTATTGGCTAGAGGCGACAGAACGCATTATGGATGACTTAGACTTTACCGCTGAGGAAAAGCTGAAGGGGATAGTGTCTCTTTTACGGAATGAGTCTTATCAGTGGTGGCTCACGGTCCAGGATGGTGCAACAGCTGATGATCTCATTTGGGATTTCTTTAAGTCAGATTATCAAATGAAGTACGCCGGGGCTAGCTACATTGATGCACAGCGTAAGGCATTTTTAAACTTGGTCTGGGGGAACAAGACAGTATCAGAATATGAGGCAAAGTTTTTTTGGTTAAGTCGCTATGCTCGGGGCACTGTGGCTACGGAGTACGAGCGGTGTGTCAGGTTTGAGGACGGGTTGAGAGATGAGCTGCGAATGGTGATTGCACCATAGCGTGAGAGAGAATTTGCGGTCTTGGTGGAGAAGGCCAAGATTGCCGAGGAAGTGAAGCAGTCGGTGAGACAGAATCAGGATAGGAATTGGACCAAGAGGAGTTCTAGGTTATCATGGTCTGCAAGGAATTCGCAAAAAAGGGCTAGATATGGTGGGCAAAATCAAGGTTTCAGGCCTGCTATTACTACTCAGTGGCCGCCACGGTGTGCTCGATGTGGAAAGTCTCATATGAGACAATGTTGGACCGAGAACAGAGGGTGCTTTGAGTATAGATTCGTGGGGCATCAGGTAAGGGATTGTCCGCAAAAAGTAGCTACGGTCCAGTCTGAGGGTCAAGGGCATACATAATTTGGAAAGGATGGCCAGCAACCACAGAGGGGTCGCGGTCCGATCAGGGGAGGTAATGGTTCTGGACGAGTTCGCGAAGCACCGGGCAGAGGTGTCGGGAATACTGATACAAGACAGCCGGGGTTGGTCTATGCAGCAAGGCGTCGAGAGGAGAGCGACGCACCGGACGTTATAACCGGTACGTTCTTGATTTTTGGACTGCCTTATATTACTTTGATAGATGTTGGTTCAACGCATTCTTATGTTACCAGTAGTATTGTGGGAACTATGAACTTAGCCTTTGAGATTTCTTCTAGGGAGATGACTGTAATTAGCCCTCTAGGTCACTCTGTAGAAGTAAACAAACTTTATAAGGATGTACCCCTAGAACTTCAAGGGGTAGTGTTTTTGGCTGATCTAATGGAACTACCATTCGGGGAGTTCGATTTGATCTTGGGGATGGACTGGTTAGTGAAGTATCAAGTGAGTTTGGACTGTGCAGCTAAGCGTATGGTATTGAGAACAGTTGAGGGTGAAGAGGTGGTGATGATAGGTAATAGAAGAGATAATCTATCCAATATTGTATCTGCTCTGAAGGCCGAGAAAATGGTGAGGAAGGGTTGTAAGGTGTTCATGGTCCATGTTTGTGCATTGGAGGCCAAGGAAGTAACTGTAGGGGATGTCTGAACGGTGAAGGAATTTGCTGATGTACTCCCAGAAGAGCTTCCGGGTTTGCCTCCAGATCGCGAGGTCAAATTTGGGATAGACTTGTTACCGGGAACTGTGCCAGTGTCTATTGCCCCATATAGGATGGCGTCGAAGGAGTTGGTAGAGCTGAAAGTACAGATTCAGGAGTTGCTGGATCGAGGGTTTATCCGACCGAGTGTATCACCTTGGGGAGCACATGTGCTATTCGTTAAGAAGAAAGACGGTACGGTGCAGATGTGTATAGATTATCGACAACTGAATAAGCTGAAGATCAAGAACAAGTACCCGTTGTCGAGAATAGATGATATGTTTGATCAACTTAAGGGTGCATCAGTCTTTTCTAAAATTGATCTAAGGTCAGGGTATCACCAGCTTAAGGTAAAGGAGGCTGATATTCACAAAACTGCGTTTCACACTTGTTATGGCACTACGAGTTCTTAGTAATGTTGTTTGGGTTGACCAACGTGTCGACAGCATTCATGGACATGATGAATCGGGTGTTTCAGCCGTATTTGGATCGCTTCGTTGTGGTATTCATAGATGACATATTGGTGCACTCAAAGTCTGATGAGGAGCATGATTCGCACCTGCGTGTGGTTTTGCGGATTTTGAGGGAGAAGCAGTTATTCGCAAAGTTTAGTAAGTGCGAGTTCTGGCTAAAGGAGGTAACTATCTTGGGTCATGTGGTGTCAGTTGAGGGGATTAGGGTAGATCCTCGAAAGATTGAGGTGGTATTGGACTGAAAACCACCTAAGTCTGTAGCGGAGATTCAGAGTTTTCTAGGTTTGGCTGGATATTATAGAAGATTTGTGGAAGGGTTTTCCTTGATTGTAGCGCCATTGACCAAATTACTGAGAAAAAGGGTTTCATTTGTGTGGTCAGACAAGCAGCAGGAAAGTTTTGATAAGTTAAAAAGAATTTTGACAGAAGCTCCGGTGTTGATTCAGCCCGAAGCAGGGAAGGAGTTCACGGTTTACTACGATGCGTTGCATACTGGGCTTGGATGTGTGCTGATGTAAGAGGGTAAGGTGGTGGCATGTCGTCTCGGCAGTTGAGGCCTCACGAAGTGAATTATCCGACGCGTGATTTGGAGTTGGCTGCAGTGGTTTTTACTTTGAAAATATGGAGGCATTACTTGTATGGGGAGAAATCGATAGTCTACACGGATCACAAGAGTTTGAAGTATCTCTTGACTCAAAAGGAATTGAATTTGAGACAGCGTAGGTGGATCGAGTTGTTGAAAGACTACGATTGTTCAATTGAATACCATCGGGTAAGGCTAACGTAGTGGCTGACGCGTTGAGCCGCAAGGTGGTAGCAGACTTAAGAGTAATGTTTGCTCACCTTAGTCTATTTGATGACGGGAGTCTATTAGCGAGTTACAGATAAAGCCGACTTGGGTAAATCAGATTAAGGAGGAACATGTAAAAGATAAGGTTCTAGGTGCTCGGAGGATACAAGTGCAAAATGGTGGACTGGAAAGTTATAGTTTAAACAGCGATGGAGTATTGTGCTTTCAGGGGAAAGTTTTTATGCCGAAAGACGTTGAGTTAAGGCAGAGGATTCTGCAGGAAGCTCATAGCAGCCTATATGCTATGCATCCGGGAGGTAGCAAGATGTATCGGGATTTGTGAGAATAGTTCTGGTGACAGTGTTTAAAGGGAGAAGTAACAAAATTCGTGAGTAGGTGTCTGATGTGTCAGCAAGTCAAAGCTGAACATCAGTTACCTTCGGGTCTGTTGCAGCCAATAAAGATTCCATAGTGGAAGTGGGAGAGGATTACGATGGATTTCGTCACTGGGCTACCCCTTACGCCTAACAGGAAGGATTTAGCCTGGGTAATTGTGGATCATCTGACAAAATTAGATCATTTCATACCAGTTCGGGTGGATTACTCACTCTAAAAGTTGGCTAAGTTGTATGTTGCAGAGATAGTGAGATTGCATGGGTGCCAGTAACGATTATTTCAGACAGGGATCCTCGATTCACATCAAGATTCTGGAAAGCGCTGCACCAGGCATTGGGTACAAGGCTAGATTTCAGTACGACGTTTCATCCATGATCGGATGGACGATCGAGAGAGTAATCTAAATTTTAGAAGATATCTTTGAGGGTTGTGTTTTGGATTTGAGGGTAGTTGGGAGGAATATCTCTGGTTGGCGGAATTCACATACAACAACGATTACAAAGAGTATCCAGATGGCACCGTATGAAGCACTGTATGGACGGAAGTGTCATACCCCTACGTGTTGGACAGAGTTGGGAGAGCGTCAGTTGTTGGGTCCGGAGCTAGTGGTTAAAACAGTGAGTAAGGTTAAGCTGATGCGGGCTCGTCTGAAGAAGGCTTCGGACAGGCAGAAGTCTTATGCCGATATTAAGCGAAAAGATATAGAGTTTGCAGTGGGTGACAAGGTCTTTCTTAAGGTATCACCGTGGAAAAAGGTGTTGAGATTTGGTCGGAAGGGCAAGCTGAGCCTTAGGTTCATCGGGCCGTATAAGGTATTAAGGAGTGTGGGACCGGTAGCTTATCAGCTCGAATTGCCAGTGGAATTGAGTCAAATCCATGACGTGTTTCATGTTTCCATGCTGAGGCATTATCGATCAGATCCATCACATGTTGTGTCAGTTGAAGAAATAGAAGTAAGCCCAAACTTTTCCTTTGAGGAAGAACCAGTACAGATTCTAGATCGGGATGTAAAGTTTCGCGTAGGAAGTCAGTTTCTTTAGTGAAAGTATTATGGCAGAATCACAGAACGGAAGAAGCCACGTGGGAACCGGAAGATGCAATGCGGCAGCAATTCCCTCAATTCTTTTGATCAGGTAATTTTGAGGTCGAAATTATTTTTAAGGGGGTAGAACTGTAACATCCTTAAACCGGGGCCTTTGCATTTCGTGTGGTTACATGTGTATTGTATGGTAGGTATGTTAGTTTGGACTATTTTAGGGTCTAGGCTCGAGCTAGGGATAGGCCAGAGTCATAGCAAAAATTTACGTTTTGGGCTTTAGAAGGGGGAGCTATTGGTGTTAGGTGTTATGGGTAATTGGTGGTGGTTTGTGTCGTAAGAGAGGCCTTGGTAGAGTGGCAAGGAGGCGCTACTTGGGAGGCAAGGGAGTGATGCCTCATGCAAGCTAGAGAGCTTTGGTTCGAGCTGCAAGAATCTCCTTTGAGCATTTCTTTTTTACGCCAGGACAAGGGAGGTAGTGTACTCAGGATGGACTCTGGTGGATGGGTGTTGAAGGAGTTAACACATTTGAATTGGATGGAGAGGAGCGAATGTAGAAGCTTGACTCATTCAAATTGTTTGAATGAGTGGAAGGGAGGAATTTAAGGAGAGAGGAGGGGGAAGGCATAGTGGTTGAAGGGAGTGGAAGTGTGTTGCCAAAATTTGAAGTGGTGTGGGTGTGAGTATTCGGTGTTAGTGTGTGGAAAGGAGCTGTGCCGAATATGATTAGAAGATTTTTTGTTCATTTTCTTTTTGTCAAAACCATTCATACCACTTTTTGGCATTTTTCTCTTTTCTCTCAAATACAAACCGAAATCTCTCCTAAGCAATTTCTCTCCTCTTTTTCTCACCTTTTACAATTGTCGAAACCCCTATTGGTTCTTTGCCCTTCTTCTTTTTTTCTTCTTCTCTCAACAAGCCGTAACCAAATCTATTCTACTTTCTTTTCTTCATTTTGAACCTAAGCCGAAAGCATCATTCCACTTTTCTTCTAATTTCTTTTCTTCTCCTAGGTTCTCTTGTGCTGAAATACCAAAATCTTCCTTCTCTTCTCTCATTTTGGTTCTAGCCGCATCTAGTATTCATCATCCTTTCCCTCTTTATATACATTCTATGATAGTCGAATATCCTGGTCACTCTCTTTTATTTTTCTCAAAGAGCCAAAACTACCTCCTCTCTTCATCACATTTGGGCCGAAACTATCTTCTCCTCTCTGTTCCTTTCGGGTTCTCTTCTACTCTAGTATTGTCGAATCTTGCTAAGTGTTGGCCGAATTTGTGGAGTTAAGGTAAAAGGGGGGACATTCCCTTGTGTTACGTGATCTCTTTCGGGATTTCTTGGCCAAAGCCGAATGGCTATTTGTTAATAATGGTATCTTTGGTCGATTATAGGGTAGGTGTGACGTAAGCGTTTGGATTTGGGAGTTGCTCGACTCGTGTGTTAGATTTAATCTTCAGGATTTATCGATTAGGTAAGGGATCTAATCTCAGGATTTAGTTCTTTACGATTTGTTTTACTGCTTTAATCTGAGTTAGTGACTAAGGTGTTATGGACTCAAAGGCTAACCAATCGTTGGGAGGGGTTGGATCTGAGACCCCAGTTCTTAAGTTCAAAAAGAGGGCAGTGTCGGTGGTTCGCGATTGGCCACCTGGGTGTGGGCGAACACCTGAGCAGCGTAGTAGTCAAATAGCGGTGGTGTCGATTAACGACAGTACCGACGTAGAGAGCATTGTTTTACGAGTAATAAGGTGTGTAACCCTTACACACTTCATTTGTTAATATGTTATATCATGAAATTACTAAATGCCAGAATAACTGTTGAAATGGTATGTTACTCTTGTGGGTAAAAAGCAAGGACTCCAGGTAAGTCCACTCTGTTTGGCTAATGTCAAATGCCTGTTAAAATCTGTATATGCCATGCCATGTGATCTCTGAGTGTTAAGCATGATATTTATGCCATGGAAAGTACGTACATTAATGAGTATGATGAGAGGAGGGAGAAGGATGGTTTAGACTATCACCAGTGGTTTTGACCACATAGTGGGCTGGCCCCGCTCTCGATACTATTTGTGTCTAAGTCTCAGTGGTTTTGACCACCAGTGGTTTTGACCACATATTGCTATCTTTGTGACTTGTCCCTGTGGTCTAGCACACCGTGGGTTGGCCCCACATGTGGATATGGGATCGTCATCAGTGGTTTTGACCACAAGGTGGGTTGGCCCCACCATATTATTTGTGACTACGGTCAACAGTGGTTTTGACCACACCGATATTATTTGTGACTACGGTCACCAGTGGTTTTGACCACCAGTGGTTTTGACCACACGCGGTAGATACAGGAGTTTGGATGGTTAGGTTGGGTTGCATGACTTGCATATTCATTAATGAAATTGTGTAAGGGCTTGATAATATCGGGATGGGGATTTATACGCTGAGTCTCGTTGATTCACCCCTTCCTCTACATTTTTGTAGATGATTCATAGATCGCGGATGTGGAGCCGGGGCAGACTCGAGGTGGCCATGTGCATTTTCTTTTGGGTTTTGTTTTAAACTTCTATTTCGGTTTTACTTACTTTAAAATTTGGTTTTGGGTTGTAATAAGGCCATTAAATTTTATTTTGGAGTTTATTTATCTGTTTTATTTTCATAGAAATTTGTATAAATTAACTAAAATGGCATGCCTAAATAACTTATTAATTGAATGTTTTCTAAATTCACACAAATTATCGGGTTTTTCTAAAACTTCACCTTTGGATCGATAAGCAAACTTGTAAGATTAACAAAGTATTGAGAATTTTTTTTTTTTGAAGCTGATTTCACAACAGTTTTAGTAATACTATTAAATCAACTCGATTTTTCATAACATCAAAAGTTTTCCTTAAATTAGAGATGGCAACTTGTTTTTAAAATTGTTTTCTTTCCTGTGACATACTAGATTCGATCGTAGCGTTTTGACCGGGTTTGGGGTGTTATAGTATTCCATTATTTAGAAGAGCTTGAATAGTCCCTAACAAACAAGACAAGACAACTATAAAGAATTCTCCACCATTTCTCAAACTAGCCAACGATTTAAACTTAATAGTGCTCTAGAAAGTAATCCCTACTCCATTTTCATCATTCACATGTTCTTATTTTCACTACTACTATTAATAAATCTTTCAAGAATGATAAACATGCATCATACACCCAATTCAACCTAAAAAATAATATCACCAAAAAGAAAAAAGTAGTGTGCTACATGGTAAAACCATTCAATTATAAGGAGTTCCTTACTGCTGCACCACAAACCAGCCATTGCTAAAAATATTCAACCTTGCAAGATTCAACATACTTATAATATAGCGTTGAAACTTGCAAAAGCATCCAAAATTAGTCCCTAACAACAAAAAAATAAAAAATAAAGAAAGCCCTCCAATTCATCATCCCCATGTTTTTTTGTTTCACTAAAACTACTTCTAAGATTTCTAAACATGCATCTACACTAATTAAACCTAAAGAAAAAAACATGTTGTTGACCAAAATGTTAGCGTCTTGAAAAAAAATTAGAACCCAAAACCTAAAATCATTCAATACTGAAAATGAATTCGAAGAAATGATACATTCAACAAACAAAAGTAAACCAACTCATACCCCGAATAAAACAAACAAGTAAAGGAAAAACCAAGCCGAATGCTGAAGGCGAATAGAAATAGTTGTAGCAGATGGGGAAATAAGAAGGAAAAAAAGGAAATAAGATGAAGGGAAATAAGAAGGAAAAAAAAAGGGAAACGCAGATATGGAAAGGAAAGGAGAAGATGAAGTTGAGGGCAAAAAATGAAAATGGGAAAAAAATTAATACCGTGGAATGGAATGGCTATTTAGTGGTGAAGGAAGGGAATACCTATTCAACATTTTCCCGTAATAGAGCCTAGAATGGATTCAGGCTGTAATACCATTACAGCCAACCAAACTAACGTTTAGTGGTGCGCCCACCGAATTTGGGAGGAATGCATTCCTATTCCCCCCAACCAAACATGTTGTTAATGTTCACCAAAAAGACAACAAATTTTAAACAGCAAAACAACCAAAAAAAAATCAAAAGCAAAACCATAAACCATAAACCATAAATCATAAATACAAAATTATCTATTGAGAATCCAAACTGAACCATTTGGGGATTTCCTCTCTTTGGAGACCCTTCTTTCGTTCATTGCTTTATTTCCCCTGAAAGCGGTCATCCCTTCCCGTTAGCTCCTTTTTCTGTTCAACGACGAATTTTTATCTGCTAGTTCCATCAACTTTCTTTTTCATTGCTTATCCTATGCCACTAGATCCATTGCCTTTTCCTTCATGGTAATCGTCCTTCTCTATTGGGAATATTGGCACTCGTGACCCAGACTGCCTTCCATCTCTCTCCACCTCCTTTATAACAAATCCTGGCACCTCATCCACTAGGTAAGTTGTTTCCCCCCTTCTTAGTCCCTCTGTAGCCAAGATGTGTGCCGATTCATCATATTAGATGGGGATTGCTTCTGACCCTCATGTATCGTTCGATTCCTCTCCAGCCAGATAGCACAAGCTAACACCTTTCGTTGCTCTCTGGAACCCGTCTCCATCAAATAAGTTATCCATTCCTTATATTCTAAATTGCTCACCTCCTGTGGCCATGTAATGCCCAACCTGTTCCAAATTTCTTCTGCAGCTGTACATTCACGAAAAGCATGCTTAAGAGTTTCATCGGCGTTTAAGCATTTGGGGCACTCTGCTCTATTCTCAACTCTCCTAATAGCTAGATTACTAAATTTTTTAAATCTTTGTTTCCACGCCAACTTTGCTTCTTCTTTTTTTTAAAAAAATAACTTCTCCATTCTTTATTTATGGCATAGATAGTAGGAAAAAAAAGAAGAAATTTTTTTTGCTCTTTATCGTAGATAATACAAATTTAAGATTTAAATACCTAAATGGTATGCCAATACCATTATTGACCACCTCCGGACATACTAATGTCCAGAGTGTGAATACTGTGACAAAAGATATATAAATGAGGCGATGTCTGCAAGTATACGAGTCAGATTGTAATATAGTTACAACGAAGTAGGTAAGTACTCCGAGGATCGTACCCAAGGGATTGCAATTTGGGGAAAACTGTTATCAAACCAATTACCAAAAATAATTACTAATTTACTTGAGTCACGAATTAGTAGTGTTAATATGGAAGCAAGATGATGATAATATTATTAAACTAAATAAATTAAATTAAACCTAAATCTACTCCTAAGTTCATGTATAGACTTCTCCTATCTTTTGTTTCGACTACGCGAGTTCCTTTAGCCTAGATTCAATTGTTTCACCTAATTAATTATTGATGTAGGGCTCTAATCAATCAACTAGTCATTACCCTAGTAGGATATCCGGTACATCCACTAGAATAATGAGTCGGTAATGACTACTTATCTCTTGACCTCACAGTCCAAACTGGTGCTGGGCTAAGGTGTTTATGCATAGGCCATACCAATTTTGGGTTAATTTTCACCTAAATGACTTCCTAGGGTCTTCAAGCCTAGGGTTTAAGTTCTTCCTCTCCCGAACAGTTAATCTAATAAAAAAATCCTACCTTTCAATCAATTAATAAGATTAATACAATTTAAACCTACAAAATATAGATAAAGTATAAATTAATTATAATATTTACACAAACATTCAACTAACAATGTTAAGAAAGAGATATAAAGAATAGAATAAGGAAAGAGATGATCATGGATTTATCGATGAAAGCGTAGCTCTGGAACAATCTCCACTCGCAAAAGTCTCACTTTGGACTAGGATTCTCTAATTACAATAACATAAAATAACCTAAGTAAAAACTAAGAACGAAATAAAAACCCTAAGTATATCTTTTGTCTCCCTAAAATTGTGTGTTTAAACTGATTATAATAGCCTTTATTTAGAATAAACTCGAAATATTAAAGTGCCTAAATATTCTTGAAGTCCTTAGAGTTCGACTATGATAGATACTCTTAATTTCCCTCAAAAACATAATTAAAATGTGTAGGAGTTTTTGGGCTGCGCAGGGGCTTGGTTGGAACACAGACCTATGATGTTGCAATCAACCTTGAAAGTATGTCCCGATATAGGAAGGTTGTGTCACGACATCGAGGGTTGTTTCACTCTAGAACTTGTTTTTGGCTTCTTTCTTCGATGTTAAGACATCAGTGTCCTGGTGTCGCGACATAGGCATCAGTTTTGACCCCAAATAAGAATCTTTAGCTCCCGAGTTGACCTACAAGACTATGTAACCATATTTAGTTATATAAAATGTAATAAAAACTACTAGAAAGCATAAATTGCTACTTTAAGTATGAAAACCTACATATATAATAAGATGATTTGATTTAACTATTAAAAAAAGCTAAATTTATGTGTAAAAAGGATGTAAATAATAGTGCATTTCATGGCAAATCAATTATTTACCAAAATGGTATGTTTTGAACAGTGTTGGGGGTGGAGGGAGATAGGGTGGCAGCACCACCATTTTTTCTGTTACAATCATGGAACCATCATTAGCATATGATTTGTGTTTAAAAAATATATATTTAAAGGGTGAAGTGTATATGGATGGTGGCACCAGTATCCGGGTTTGGAAAAAACTCAATAAGAAAATAGGTCACATATGGTCATTTAAAAATTTATAATTTTAAAGGGGTAAATTATGGGGACTTGAATTTATGGAGACTTTTAATGCATAAGTTGAAGGACTAGCGAGTGGCGGCACCACTTTTGCCCTGTGACCGCCTACGGCTGACAAGACCAATCGGTCATGGGTGTTTTTGACCCCCGAAAATTGGCTTTCAACTCCATTTTTTTGTTTCCTTTAAGCATATATATGAGAATGCACACAGATGGATGGGGTTTGTGCTTGGAAAAAAAATTTCATTTATAGAACGGGAAGAAAGAAAGGAAGGAAGTAGGTATTTTTTGTTTTATAGGTTATGAATATTATTATTATTTATTTTAAAATGGTTCCATTGTGTTGATTTTATTGAGATTTTTTTTTTTATAAAAGTGTGTTTGAAAGAAAGGAAGCATGAATGTTTCTATTTTTTTTTTAATATTTGTTTTTAGATGCAAATAACATATGGTCACATTGAGGGTTTTTTTTTTTTTTTTTCTTCTTTTGATAGTTTGTTTTGTAGAAAGGGTATGGGGAAGAAAGGAGAATGTATGTTTCTATTTTTTTAACAGTTTTTTTTTTTTGTATTTTATGTACTTAATAGATGGTCCCATTGTGTTGAAATTTTGAGAGTTTTTTTTTTGTTATTTCCTTAAACTAATAAAGAAGATTATTATATACTAAATTGTATGGCCAAAAATGTGATGTTTTTAATTTTTATTCGTAATTATTATGTATTTATTTGTTTTTAGTTAGCTAAAATTAGAAATTCTTTTCTAATTTTCAAGACTCTTTATGTAATTATAATTTGTTTGAGATTTTTAACAACATTTTACATGTTTTATATATTTTGTGTAGAAAAATATTATTTAATGTTATTTGAATGAATTAGATTTAGAGATCGCATGTTAAATTTTTCGTATGTATATACTAAATTGTATGGCCAAAATGTGATTTTTTAATTTTTATTCGTAATTATTATGTATTTATTTGTTTTTAGTTAGCTAAAATTAGAAATTCTTTTCTAATTTTCAAGACTCTTTATGTAATTATAATTTGTTTGAGATTTTAACAACATTTTTACATGTTTTATATATTTTGTGTAGAAAAATATTATTTAATGTTATTTGAATGAATTAGATTTAGAGATGCATGTTAAATTTTTCAGTATGTATAATAAAATAAAATAAAATTATTTTTGTAATGGTAATTTGTTTGTGAACCAAACTATTTAGTATTTTGGTAATGATATTATTGTGATATTATTTTTCTATTAATTTGATTTACATTCTTTTGTATTATATTTACGTGTTTTGGTAATAATTGAAAATGTTTAAACTTTAATTTATTTTCTCAAACTATATATATCCAAGTGGGTTCTTTGATAACAGAAGATGACTACACAACAAATAAGATTAATGTGATGATAATAAAATTTGTATATACTGACTAATTTTTTTATTTAATTGCGATATATTAACTAATGTAATAATTAAATCGGGATGTATTAACTATTGCGGTAATTTAATATGGTCAGGGTTCGTACCGCGTACTAAAGGGTCGTGTCAACGGTGTGGGTTATCTGTCAGATGTATGTCTTATGCCATACTTCGAGGCATCCAGATTCGAATCAACGGCATTGATCTGCATGTTTGATTTGAAGTACGACTTGATCTCCGCTTTGGTCGAGTGGTGGCCCTCGGAGACCCACACATTTCATTTGCTGTGTTAGGAGTGCACCATCACTCTGTAAGATGTTGCATTGCAACTCGGGCTCCAAATCAACGGCATCGTGGTCATGAGTGTTAGTATAGTGTCCGATCCGGCAACCCTTTACTATGACTTACTAGGACGCTCGCCCTATTATGTTGGCGACAAATTAACAACTTTGAGATTTTCATGGTTGAAGGCGAATTTTGAGTATTTTTCGAGTATTGCCACTGAATAGGAGGTGATGCGCGTCGCACGAGAATATATAACTCATATGATATAGGGTGTACTCATGCTAGATGCAAATAACAAGAAGGTCCACTTGATATATTTGCCCATGTTATTTGATTTATACACTGCTCGTTCATACAATTGGAGCTCATCAATGCTAGGTACATTGTATCGCAAGCTTTGTCGGATGAAAAAGCGCTGTGCCGTGGACATAGGAAGGTGTTTGGTATTACTGCAATCTTGGGCGCTTTACAGGATGCCATTCTTGGCATCAGTTACTTACCAAACATATGTCTTCCAACTCGTGAATAGGTGGTAAAATTTAACCATTATAACAAGAATTTTGCTTTTTTATGAAAATTTGTTCTAACAAGTTTACTTTTTTCGTTGATGGAGTTATTCTTCGAGTATCAGGAAGTCATAGAAGCTTCCGATTTACCACCAGATGATTGAAACACACGTCGAGGAAGGGGTAATTTTTACTAATATTCATTACATTTAATTACTTTCTTTATGTTGTTTGACTCGTGCTACTATAATGATGTTATTAATTGTGCAGTTCATCTAGATGTCATATTCTTTCTCAGACATTGCGACTATTATTCCTCCGTCTGCTCACATCCACTCACACTTGTGGTGCATTAACGCATCCCTGCTAAATTTCTCAACAATCGAGTGGCTCTAACTCGTACACTGCATATGTATTCTGAAAAGACAAGTTACATTTTCAAATTAATTTGTGGAAGTACTAAAAACATTTAAAACATATGTTGAAACTAAATTTTACTCATTTTCACAACTAGTTTCTGCCATTCTGCATTCTTGTAGTCTCGGTGGAAGTTAGCCACAATGTGTCGAATACAATAAACAGATCTCCACAAAAAATCGGAATGCCTAATCGCGACAACTAGTCCCTTTGATCTAACAGATATGATGCAAATATTGTTGTCCCTAACAACATATATCCACAATTTGTCAGGAAGAATTTTCATGATTCCTTGTTCTCTAACTCCACAATGGCAAACGCTATCGGGAGCGAGTTCCGATTCCTGTCTTTAGTAACCGCAATAAATAGGATCTGCGTATATTTTTTGTATAGTCAGGTCCCATCAACCTGTACAAGCGGCTTGTAGTGGGGAAATGCCCGCACACATGAATAGAATTGTAACATCCTAAAACTGGCGCTATTTGAGATTAAATGATTTTTTCTTAAATTGAATTGCTGTGTTGTTGATTGTGGTGTAATAAGGCGTAGTTGGAGGTCTTGAGTGGGCTCGGTTTAGTAGAAAATTTTATTTGGGAACTTTAAAGGTAAGGATCTCTAGTAAGTAGGGGTTACAAGAATAAATAGAGGATTTATTGACACAAAATAAGTCTTGGAAAAGTGGCAAAAGGAGGGCTACTTGGGAGTTACATGTGACGCCACAAGGGATAAGGGAGAGCCTGTGTTCGAGTCATGGAAATCCCTTTTTACTCTTTATTTTGGACGGCATAGGGGGGAGAGACTTTCTCACTTCAAACTCTTTTGTTAATGAGGATAATAGCTATATCATTAAGTTTTTATTTGGATTATTATTTGATAATTATTTGAGGTATTTCAATTATTTTGAATAATTTAAAATATGTGGCCTAGAGTGAATTAAGGAGTTGGTGGAATTTTAAACTCCTTAGAGTGGAGTGGACGGCAAGGCAATTGGGGGAGAGATAATGCCGAATTTTCTTGGCCTTTTTCCTTCAATATTTTCGGCTAGTTCATCTTTTGTTTCTCTTCTTTTTCTTCTCAAAACCCTTAGCCGAAACACCTATTCCACTCTTTCTTCATTCTCTTGTTCCACCCAAACCGAATCCTAAGCAGCCATAAAATTGATTTTTCCTTCTTTCCTATAGCCGAATATACTCCTCCTTGGTGTGCCGAATTTCTTTCCCCTCTTTGGTGTAGTCTTGGCCGAATCTCAAACAAGGTGTTCTTCTCTATCTATTTTTCCAATCGGTTCTAAGGTGAGTGTCCAAAGACCTAGTGCTTTCTCTATTGGTTCTCTTGTACTTGTCGACTTCTAGAGGGTAAGAACTGATTTTGGCACTTGTTGAAAGGATATTAACTTCCTATGTTGAAATTGATTCTGTCTAGGTGTTTCGAGATCTTAAAGTAATCGGTTTAAGTCTTCATTCTCTATCAACTGAATTTGGTAAGTCGACGGTAAGTCAAATCTTTCTAAGCCTTTTTATTGGATATTTGGAAAAGCGAAACTAATCTTGTTTGGTACTAAAGGTTGGCGATTGCTGGGAACCCAGATAAGGATTCGGGTTGTTGGAAACCGAGTCGAGCAAGGTAAGATCTCGGGTTTCAAATGACAACCCTTTGAAATAAATTGGGTTGGCGAATAGGCCATAATACTAACCCATGTTTTTGGTAGAATATAGGGACAATAGATCTAGGGTGGCCGACTTCTCTTTTCGGATTTAGACTTCTCGTTGGTGACGGTGTGTACATACACGTTATGACTTATTAAGCGTGTTAAATGTTGTGAATGCTAACTCGGTTTATGTAGCATTGGATTTGATACCGTATTGGTATAAGTGATGATTCGTGTAAGTACTTGTTAATATGTGTTGCTATTTAATGCTTTTGGGAAGCCTGATATGAATTTAGTTGTAACTTAAACATCTGTTGGCATGAGATTTGTTACACAATGATTGTTATGGGTTGATGAGTGGAGGCGGTTACATTGTGTCGACGGACACGGTGTTTTAGTAACACACTTGTGACTACGGTCACGAGGTTTGGTACCTCCGAGGTTTGGCACCTCGTAGCGCCTCGTCCCAGTGGCTTAGTACCACGGTGGGTTGGCCCTACAGATGTTATCTGGGATTGACGCCGGTGATTTGGTATCACGCGATGGGTTGGCCCCATCAACCGATTTGTGTCTTCGGACACCGGAGGTTTGGCACCTCCGATGATTTGGAATCACATCTGTGACTATCGTCACCGGTGGTTTGGCACCACCGGTGGTTTGGTA
Organism: Gossypium rotundifolium; assembly: GCA_025506655.1. NCBI lineage: Eukaryota > Viridiplantae > Streptophyta > Magnoliopsida > Malvales > Malvaceae > Gossypium > Gossypium rotundifolium. The sequence goes on along the minus strand of CP106727.1, from coordinate 152,192,671 downwards.
CCACAAAGGGGTAGACAGAGGCGTTTGGTTGGCTAGGTTGGGTACACGACTCAATGCATGTTAATTTGTCATAAATTGTGTATGATGTGGCTTAAATCGGGAAGGGTTACATCTTGAGTCTTGGTGACTCACCTTCTCCTTTATTTTTTCGGGTGACACGTAGTTCATGGATTTAAATAGGAGGGACTTGAGGTGGCCATGCGGTGGGATTTTAAATTTAATAGACTTTGAATTTGGTTTATTCATTCTTTTTGATTGTTGGTTTAAATTTTAATTGGGTTGTAATAAGGCCTCCAATAACTCCTTTTTATTATTTTGTTATTGTTGCTTACTTTGAATATTAGTTAAACTATTTAATTATGGTAATAATAAGTTCACACGATTTTCCAAAATAATTAAGTAAATGTTTTCTTCGTACCATCGAAGTACATCTTAAAATATATATAAAACTTAATTCAATAAATATTTTCAAAATAAATCTATGTATGGGTTTTATACACCCTAACTGTTATAACATGACACCATCTTTTGTCTAGAGGTTAGTTCGGTTTCAAAAAGGGTTTCAAAATGTTTTCTCCGTAACAAACCAAATTCGGTCATAGTGTTCGGGCCGGGTTTGGGTTGTTACAAGAATGTCCAAAACATCAGGTGGAAAACTCTTCTTCCCGGTTGTAGTTGGTTGTCCAGGCCATAATAAGGTTGTGTCTAGAACTCAATGACAGTCTCTGGCACATACTCCCGTATAATGGTTATCCACCCATGTAGGTCATTGTATGACACATCCCAATCTTTATACAACTACTCTAGTGCCATCTGTTTAGCTATCTATGCTTTCCAATAGGACACTCGGTACTGGAATCGCTCTTGCATTATGGCAATCAGTACTGAAATAGAAATTGTCAGCATGTCCTTCACCATTGGAATGATGCAATTATAGATATTTTTAGCATCAAGTTTGCGGTGATCTTGCGTCATACGTGTTAAAGTGCATGTGTGAGGCCCAACAAATTTTTAGATCTCCTACATTTACGACCTCTGGATAAATGTGGCTCGTACCCACCAATTGCAACCTTCTGCCAACCTCTAACACTCTCCATTATACAATGTCAGTTTAGACACGGCAACTTTGCAATCAATCTACACATTCATGCTACACCATTTAATAGAAAATATGTAGTCTTCATTGGTTGCAACTTTTTGGCCCACAAATAACTCCTCACGTTCAAGATCTGCGGTCAACCAGTGAGCATGTAGTATATTGGGGTACTCTGGGAACTCAAATGCATGCGTCACATCGGGATCTATGATCAACATGAGCTCCCCAAGATCATTGTGTGTTCCCGACAGAAGACGTGTTAACATTTCCATCGTCATTCGACCCTTCGTTTTCGATATCATCCAGGACCTCGCCTAAATCAGGATCACTATAATCTTCAACCTCGTGATCAAAAGGGCCATTATTATCATATCCATCATCACTATTCGCATCGGTCTCAATCACCACCGGATGTTTTTGTAAATGGGGACCAGGGTAAGGTTCTTAGACACAAGTGGAGCATTAAGATCAATGTCGATCCCACATATAGTCGATCACCTATCAACGTGCACTCTTGGAACCACCGTACATGAGTTTTAAACTCTATGTTCTTCACTTAATGGAGTGAAATCTTCAGCTGGCTCCACATCAGCTAACTCAGCAAACAACTGAATCGGTTCAGTTTGGCCACTTCGATTTCGGCAATAAAGTGCGACCATTGTCTCTACATCTTCATTGTCTACAAGTTCCATCTAGTGAATTTTATGCTATCTATCGAAATTGGAAACTTTTAGAATAGTTTCGAAATCCTTCTCCTACATCTAACAATTTTTGCAGTGATAATTTATTTCATATCATCAACTGAGTCATTTCTATTAAATCTCATTGCGATTTGTTGGCAACATTCAAATATACATCCAACTATTGTTGTCAAAATTACTCCATTGAAATAAACGCATACGGAAAATTGATTATTCATCTTCAATACTAAATCTATAAAAATAATTAAATTTCTCAATATTTTATTTCTAAAAAATATATTGTAAAAAAATAAAATTAGTATATACTAACCTTACAAATTCTTCAATATTTTCTCTTCTACGACAACAAAAATTTTTCCCCTTCTTTTCTTATCTTCAAAACCATTCAAGAAAACACTGCTTAAATAAGACTTTTCCACTGAGTGCTACCTATCAGGGACCCTCCACTAGGTTCTGCCTTTAAAAAACCCTCACCCGTGCAACCCATATTTTTACCCAGTTTCACCCGTGTATGAACACAAAATACAGGTGTCGTCTATCCTACTCCCTCCACCATTTAAATATATATTTTTAAAACATAAATCTTATGCTAATGATGGTTCCATGTTTGCAACAGAAAAAATTGGTGGTGCCGCCACACTATCTCCCTTCACCCCCAACACTGTTCAAAATATACCATTTTGATAAATAATAGTATTGACATATCATTTTGGTATTTAAATATTAATTTTGTATTATATACTTAAAAAACATTTTTCTATTTTTTATTTTTATTTTTAAAGTTTAAAATGCTTTTTATTAACGTGTTTAAACAACTTTGATAATTAAGCAGGATTATAATAAACTAACAGAGGCCTACTGATTAGGAAACATGTAGGTCCCAATAATTCCAATCAATGATAAAGAAAAGACTTGGAAAAGATCCGACAGTTGACAATGCTTAACTATTTTTTTTTTTTTACGACTCCAAAATTTCATATAACCTCCACAAATTTTAAAATTTTAAATTGTGGTGTATTACAAATATATTGAAACTCACATCTTTTATATTGTTATAACAATAATAATATTAATTGAATTATAAGATTACTCTTGATCTTTTTGAACGATTGACAATCCTGTTTCAAATATGAAAAATAAGATGTTATTAGGATGGTCAATATATAACATTTTTTTCTATTAAAATTGGAATTGGTATAAATAGGTATAGGTATGTTGTGATGTACCGTTTGATATTTAATAACATTTTTAATATATATGTATATATAGATTTCAAATGAATGAGAATAAAATATTCATTACTAAATTTCACAAACAAAAATCAATCATTTAACAATTTTAAAAAATTAAACAATATAGTTATTCACAATAAAATCATCCTATACTAACTATAAAGTTGAAGGGAAGCTTTTAGAAATTTTGCATTTCTTTTCTTTTCTTTTCTCTGATATACAAGTTGTTTACTTATTTTTATGTTGTTTAAAAGTTGAAGTCAGTAAACTTTAATGGTTAAAATTAAAGCTTTTATTATTTATTAATATAAATGATAAATATATTTTATATTATTTTAAATATTATTCATACATCAGTTGATACACAATATTTCGATCGATGTGATCATAATTAAATAGAATAAATTGATAAAATTAATACAGATTAAAATTTTCACTGCCATGGAAAAGAAAATTGATTGTTTCAATTTTCATTAAAACTGATGCATAACCAACTATATTGATAGTTTAGATTGTCATTATTTTTGTTCTCAAAATTACTGTTAATTATTTTGCTCAAACAAAATTTAAAATTTCATCCGTATTTGTTTCAAATTAGAATTCATGCATTGTATTATATATTAAATTAAAATTTTATTTTCAAGGAGTGTTAAGAATTAAAGTTTAAAAATAAAAAAATTATTTTTAATTTATAATAATTTCAATAAATTAATTATTATAAGAACTTAGATTGAATAATTAACTCAAAACTAATTAATTAATTAAAATAAATTCAAACATAACATAAAATTCAAAGTCCAAAACCTTAGTATTAAAGCAAAGCATTTTTGTTAGTATAGTAGATTTAGAGGTGGAGATTTAAAGAATTTAGAAAATTGGGCCTAGCCCTTAATGTGGGCCAAAGAGAATGGGCTTAACCCCTAATACAAACAGTTTCTTCCAGGCCTCTCAAGTCTTTTGCTTCTGAGCTAACTCATGTAGACCTCATCACGGTCCAATTCGATTGGATTCCATCACCTCGAATTTCATTTCATTTATATGTACTTGAATCCCTTGAATACCTTAGCTTTCGACTCCAACTTGTCCTTGTTCATCCAACCCTTACATGGTTAAAATGTTTCTTAATGTTTTATTCATATTGTTATAATATTTTCTAAATTTAAGATTTTCTAATCAAATATATAAAAATGTATTTATAAAAGTAAAATATATGTAGAAATTCTTATAAAATTAAGAGATTAAAAGTTAAAAATATGTAAAATAGTAACATTAAAAGAGAGATATTTTAGTAAATATAATGGAGTGAATTCTGTTTAAACTTGCTGGCTTCACCTTTGAAAATTTTAGTGAAACTTTTAGTTCCATTTGATTTTAGGAAATAAAGTCTGTTTTATTTTCTTGAAAATAGAAAACATTGAAAAAATTATTTGTTTGAAAATTTTAAAAATAATTTTTGGGAAATGAAAAATGAAACTATTTGATAATTTTAATCTTTATTTTATATAAAACTGAAAAGTTTAAATGAATTGACTCTAGTTTTAAATCCATATAAACATAATAATAAAAATCTCAATATTTAATACCTTGGCTCAAATTCATATAAGTATGGAATTATTTTATTTTATTTCTCAATTTCTATTATAGGAAAATAAGTACCAAACAAGTTTTCATTATTGAAAACAATTTTTTATTTACAAAATATGTTTTAATTTTTAAAAATAGAAAATAAAATTAATTTTAAAATAAAAAGAAAAAAAAGAACTTTTTATTTTCATGTTTTAAAAATGGTTTTCATTTTATATATTTTTTTAAATTTGAAAAATACATTTGATAATAAAAAAATTGTTTTCAATAATGGAAATATAAAAATACATTTTGCGTATGTTTCCAATTATAGAAATATGCTAAATAAATTAAAATTTTCCTAGATTTATATGGATTTGAATTAGGTAAAAATAATATTTTAAAATTATTGAAAACAAAAATATTTTTGCATTTATATGGTTTTGAACCGGTGCTAATTCATTAATTAAATTTAAAGTTAAAAATTTTGTTTTTGTTATGAATGCTATTAAGTATATGTTCATTATAATCAACTTTTCACCTTTCATATTCCTTAACTCTTCACATTTCATCTCCTTGTAACCCCTTTCCTATTTATGTATTAGAAAAATGAGGAGTCTAATCTCTCCTTATATATATAGGAATATACTAGTTGTGATGATGATGAAAAATAATAGAATGCAATAGAAATCCCCCTATTCTCATATATATATTTTATCTATTATTCTTGTTTTATAATACGTTATCAGCACGCACGCTTAAATTAATCCAAGAGTCTTGTGATCTTCATTAGTTTGGATCAAGGTATGTTTTCATCGTTAAAAGTTCCACTAACCCCATAATTTGTTAAAACTTCTAACATAGCCAAATTACTTGTAATTTTTTTTTTTGTGACTAAATTGTTGTAATTGCTGGAGTATTGTTATGTTATGCTTGAAAGTTTGTTAAGAGACTACTTATGTTTATATTAAATTTGCATTGTAGTTGTATCATCAATGTTGAACCTTGCAAAACTTGAATTTCTGGCTTTTGATATTATTGGAAAGAACTATTTATCTTGGATGTTAGATGCTAAAATACACTTAGATGCAAAAGGCTTTAGTGAAACTATTAATAAAGGAAATGAAGCATCTAGTTAAGATAAGGTCAAAGCCATGATATTTCTTAGCCATCACCTCCATGGGGGACTAAAGACTGAATATTTGACTGTTAAATATCCATTTGTCCTTTGGAATAGTCTAAAAGAAATATATGACCACCAAAAACCCGTAATACTTTCTAAAGCTTGCCATGAATGGTTGCATTTGAGATTACAAGTTTTTAAATTTGTGTGTGAATATAATTCAACTATGTTTAGAATCACTTCCTAATTGAAATTATGTGGAGAGAAAATAACTGATAAGGATATGTTAGAAAAAACATACTCCACATTTCATGCAAATAATGTTGTTCTGCAGACATAATATCGTGAAAAAGGTTTTAATAAATATTTTTAAGTTAATATCTTGTCTTTTTGTGGCTGAACAAAATAGTGAATTGTTAATGAAAAATCATGAGTCATTTCTAACTGGCTCTACTCCATTCTCTAAAGTGAATGTGACATCATATAATGGAAAGGATAAAGGTCACGCTACTAGTCGTGGTCAAGGACATAGGTGCGATCATAGTCGTGGTCGTGGTCACGGTCAAGGACGTGGACGAGGTGGTCATTTCAGGAATACCCATTAGAAGTGAGATCATAATGATGGAAAGAATGACAAAGATACAGTTGAAAAATTGGAATGTTTGTGTTATCGTTATGGAGGTAAAAACCATTGGTCCCGTACCTGTCATACACCAAAGCATCTTGTGGAACTATATCAACAACGTAACACCCCTAACTCGTATCCATCGCTGGAACAGGGTTATAGAGTATTACCGGAGTTCACAGAACATTCATATGAAAATTGTATTAAAATACCATTCATACTCAAAATTTTTCTTATTGTCCCTTGAATGGGCCCTCAAGGACCAATGTGAATATTAGAATCGATTTGGGACTCAATCGGGATCTCATAAAATTTTTTACAAAATTTCCAAATTTCTCTTATGAACGTGCCCACACGCCAGTGTGGTCTAAGGACACGCCCGTGTGATCAGGTCGTGTGGCTCACACGGCCATAGGTAATACCCATGTCTCAAGTCATGTGGCTACACACGCCCGTGTCCCTAATGTAACATCCTAAATTTATGGGCCTATGCATTTAGTGTGGGGATATGTTTAATTTGTTAATTTAAGTAAAAGGGGTCTAAATTTGGGCTTAGAATTAGGGAAAGGCCCAGATTAAATTATTTTAAGATGACATCATTAATAATTAAAAAGGAACAAGTTTTGGGTCGTAAGGAGCCCATGTTTTTAGGCCAATTTTCAGCACTTAAAATGGAGCAAGGGGTGACGCCACACACAAGGAGTAAGGGGCCCAAATTTAAGTTTCATGGAGCCAAATTCTTTTAATTTAAGTTAGCTAAATTTTGGGCATTAGGATTAGGTGGAGTGGATGGCAACAAGGCTATTATTTATGAATTTATTTCATGTGGATAATAAGCAGATAAAGGCTAAGATTTAGGGATTTTAATGATTAAAATATGTGGGTAATATGCTGATAAAGGAGGGAGTAGTTAGAGATAATTAAGTCTCTTTTAGATGAGCTAGTAGATTGAGATAAAGGAGAAAAGTTAGGAATTTATCTACAAAGAGAGTGATGGCCAAGAATACATCACTGAGAGGAGTAAAGAAACCAGCTACTACATGGCAAATGGTTGCCGAATTTCCTATAAATAGAGGGGGCTAGCTCCTTGTTTCTGACATTAAATCCTCTCCCTTTTGTGCCGAAATTCCCTAGCTTATTTTCTCCAAATTTCTTTCTCTAATTTCTTTAAAAGCCAAAACTTTTCCCCACTTTCTTTTCCCTTGTGCCGATTTCTCTAAAAAGCCGAAGCATCCATCACTTTTTTCTTTTATTCATCCTATTTGAGAAATTGTTCTACACTTTCAGCATTTAAATCTTCCATCGGCATTACCGAATCCTCTCCCTAGTGCTAGCCGAATCTCCTAAGCTAAGGTAAGAGTCGAATTTTGATTAGTTCTCATAATCTATTTTAGAAAGGCAAAAGCCGAAAGCTAATAATTAATGGTTTTATGATGGGCAGCAATTAGGGATTTGAAGGAGGCTTAGTCAACTAGATCTAAAAGCCAAAAATCATAAGTCTCCAATTTCGGGATTTTAAGCTAAATAAAAATTATCCCTAGATTTTTATTAGATTCGTTCAATATATATATGATCTTAACTCTAAAATGAGGATTAACGATTAAATATTGTTATAGTAGCTCTAATAAGGATTTGATGGAATTAAATATGGATCAGGCAAAAGAAAGAATCCCTAAGTTTAAGAAACGAGCAGTATCTACTGTTCGAGATTGGCCAATTGGTTGTGGACCGGCTTCTGAACAACACCTTAGACAAATAGCAGTTGTGTCGACTAAGGATACCGTCGATATAGAAAGCCTCGTTTTATCGGTAATCAGGTGTGTAGATCTCTAACACACTACCAATAAACCTGTATGTAAATCTATTTATGTATGTTATGGGCTAAAAGCCAGAATAAGGCTGTATAAACAGTCGAATGGAACCCTAAAAGGGCTAGGCAAGGATGCCAGGTACGTAAACATAGAACTCCCTATGTGTATCGAGAAATATATATATATATATATGACTGCATGATATTTTCTTTATGTGTGTATGCATGGGATGGGATATTGATATGATGAAGGGAAGTGCATGATAGGTCACCAGTGATCGGTGGTAGAAAACCCACAAATATAAATGCTAGGTCACATTGTGATCGGTGGCTATGCCATGTTTAATGATTCCTACTTAATAGGAATAGGCAGTACGGCTGTTGTTTTGGTGTGTAGCGGATGGAGGGTTGATTGTAGAAATCCCCATGGTGTGATGGTTGGTACGGGTTGGTGTGTAGAGGATGGAAACCTAGGATGGGTTGGGTTATTCATTCTTTATTAATTATTATGTGATTATGATTGATGCCTTCTGTGTGGGCGGGGCCTATAATGTGTTTGTGGGCTCGGTCGATGTGTGTTTTGAGATTTATACACCGAGTCTTTGTGACTCACGCTTTCCTTTCTCTACTCTTCCGGATGAGCGGTAGATCGTGGACATGGGAGCTAGAGACGGACTCGAGGGGCCATCAAGTTCTATTTCTACAAGTTAATTTCTTTTGGGATTTCTTAAAGTTTATTTTATTTCATTATTTTTTCGAGAATATTTATGTAATAAGGCCCCTAGCTTTCATTCAACTTCAAAAGATTATCAATGTTAAGCAACTTATGAATTTTATGATAAGGTTTATTTATGCTTAATAATAAAAATACAAAGAGGTTTATTTTCAAAAGTCTCTCCTTTATTGATTTAATTAATTTAACTTGTTTTTCAAAATCCGATAAAATGTTATGTGATCGATAACATGCCAGATCCGGTCAGAACGCATGGGCCGGGTTTGGGGTGTTACACCTAACCCGTGTAACTCTCTGACTTGCAAGGCATGAACAAATTGAAGTCACACGGCCAAGTCATACGTCCGTGTGCTAGGTCGTGTGGCGAATTTAATTTTCAAAATTTAGCTGCTGTTTTCACATGGCCAGGGCACACGCCCATGTTCAAAGCCGTGTCCCTCACACGGCTGAGACACACGCCGTGTCTTTGCCCGTGTGCTTGATTCTAAGCATTCTGTCTCTAAATTTTAAGGTGCAGGGAACACACGACCAAACCACATGCCCATGGGGTAGGTCGTGTGTCACAGATAGCTTAGACACACACCCGTGTAGACAAAATGAAGTCATTTCTTAGCTTCATTTTCTCACCCAATTTTGCCAACAACCTACACCAATACTTGCATGTATATACCAGCCAAATCAAGTATTAAAACCAAGCCTAAAGTAACATCTATCATGGCATAATATCACATGCAAATCATGTTTAAAATCATACTTTTAGAGTATACACAAGATAAACATACTCTATTCATCCACATTTAACACATAATCAATGAACATGAAATAACTTATAAACACACCAAATAAGTCATTACTAGCTATTCCAATGGCTAGATTACAAAACATCACTTACAAGACATCATTTGGCCAAAGAAGCCTATACATGCCATTATACCAAAATGAGATTTCTAAATATACCAAAAATGAGATAGTGGATTATGTGATTATGCTCCGACCGATCCTCCAACCTTCGCGAGCTTACGAGCACTATAAAATAAGGAAAAAGTAAATAGGGTAAGCATTTTCATGCTTAGTAAGTTCGTATAATGGAAAATAGACTTACCAGTTATATCTATTCAAGCAAACATACATTTCATCAATTATTGGTAGTTCACCTAATCAATTTACACTTGATCAAACAAGTTAGTCACATAACATCATATAATATCAAGTAAACATAGATGAGCTCATTACATACAAACTTTTATTAATACCACATTTCCATATTTCAAGAGTCTTTTCCGTTGGACTAATGAAATTTCGATGGACATTAGGGTGATGTACATATGGTATACATATAAATTATCCGTCAATTCATATTCATAATTTCCCATTGGGCATAAGTTCAAAGAGCATACTCTCGAGCCACATATTTTACAACAGGATTACCAGTCCAGGCTAAATCTCGATTTTCAACTGACGTTCACAGGGATCATTTAGGATTGCTAGTCCAAGCTAAATCCTATCAGTGACCTATGCTCTAAAGAGCTTAGTTAGGGTTACCAGTCCGGGCTAAACCCAATCTATAACATATGTTCGAGAAGCTTAATTCAGGATTACCCGTCTGGGCTAAATCCTATTTGTAACATTTTTCATATCCTACTCGTTTCAAGAAATCACCATAATCTATCGAATTTCAATGTTCAACCAGGACATTACATTTTATCCATATTTTCCAAATTATAGTTATTTCATAATGCTCATCATCACATACATATCATTAAAATCATATAATTCAATTCAAGCAATTTAACATACATATTTAAGTTGTACGAACTTACCTTGACAATTGTTCGTGTCTGAATTCCAACTAATTTGAAACTTTTTGTTTCTCTCGATCTAATTTCGTAGTTGGTCTTTCTGGGTCTATATAAGAAAATTTAATTATTAACTCATCACATTTTACATACATTTGCATTCTACTACATCATAGGCAAAATTACTATTTTGTCCCTACTCTTTTCAAAAATTTCAATTTCGTCTCGAGGCTCGGAAAATGAAATTCATGCAATCTAGTCCTCTTTCCAAGCCTAATCGAAATTTAATAACAATTTTTACAGCACACACATTTCACAAATTTAAGCATTTTCCATGGGTTTTACTATTTTTTCATTTTAGTCCCTACCTAAGTTTCCATAAAAAATGCTTTGTAAAAGTTGTTTATCTATCAACTATCTTTCATTTTCTACCATTTTAAATTTCCAGCATTTACATCCATAGAAAAGTTTCTACACTTTGTTATCTTTTGAAATAAATCCCATAAATAGAAAGATTAGTCTATCCCAATTCTAAAAATATAAAAAAAAGTAAAAACGAGACTTGATTTCATACCTTTTCAAGCTTGGTAAGTTCTCTTCCTCTCTCCTAGGGTTTCTATAGAAAATATTGGGGAAGAAGATGAATAAAAAAGATGATAATTTCTTTTTATTTTTCTATCATCTTTTTAATTTGTTGATTTCCAATTTAATCCCTAGCCATTTCTAATTTTTCCATGGATGAGTCACCAAGAAAAATCTACATACTTTTCTTAATGGTCTAATTATCATATAAGGACCTCTAGTTTTGAATTCCATAGCTATTTAATCCTCATAGCTACTGGAATTCAACTTTTGCATTTTATGCGATTTAGTCCTTTTTCTAATTAAGAACTAAATCGATAAAATTTTCGTACTAAAGTTTTCATACGTCATTTCTATCATAATCGGACCATATAATAAAATAAAAATAAATTATATTTTTGGGTCAGACTTGTGGTCCTGAAACCACTATTCTGATTTCACCGAATTTGGGCTGTTACAAACAATCATTGAAGGACAAATGGAAGAAAATAAAGATAAATTTTGTTTGTGAGTGTAACATCCCGCCCCGTGTAGTCTTAGTAATTCGACTACTGTTTGTCAAAGCATATTGTTTAAAGAAAGTTCTGAGTGGGTAAGGTATTAATTGTGACTAAGCATGAAAGGTTGTAAGTACGCCCTTAGGCAAAGCCTATGATAAGGGACTTGATGGTTTGGCAGATTCTTCTGAAGAGTATACATCACCCAACTGTTAAAGGAATATGTTAAGTCCTCAATTTGATAGAACCATTTATTATTTTATTATTTTGGTTGAACAATTTAGTTAGACAAATGAGAATGGTTAGAATAGAACTAAGTTACATAGCAAATAAGACTTGCATTTATGATGAAAGAGAGTTCTTAGTCACAGGGATTAAGGAGGTTAGTGGGATAATCAGATTTATTCACTAACTTAGCTTCCATGTCTGTCTGTATAAACTTGGTATTAGTTTCTTGAGCAAGCTTTTACGTCCTCTCTGGTATTCACATTTTCTTCTCAAACTTTCTTTGCATTTTTCTCTCAGAAAGCCTAAGACCAGAGAACTGCTTGGAGATTTGGGTTCATCATACTCAGCCAACTCTTTTGTTGTTTTAGCACCTAGTAAATGTTGATGACCTTGTAACACCCCAAACCCGGCCAAACACCACGACCGGATCTGGCATGTCACTAAGAAGATTTAGTAAAACATGTCACATTTTGGAAAACATTTGTCGAGTTTAAACATGTATTCTGGAAAACTTAACGATTTGATAGTTTATAAAAGATATAAATTTTATATGATGCATTAGCTTAATTAAGATGTAAAATCTAAATGTCTAATAGTAATAAAAGCCCAAAATAAAATCGAAAAAAATATAAGGCTAGTGGCCCGTGGCCTTATTACAATGAAATTTAGAACCCACTAATTAAAAATAATAAAAATAAATAAACTAAGTAAAGTGTTTTGCTGAATCAAAATATTCTCTCGCATGGCCACCTTGCGCTCCTCTCCAGCTCGGTCCGATGCACTAGGTGCTACCTGAAAGATGTTAAATATTAGGGTGAGTCGCGAGACTCAGTGTGCAACCCTTATGCACCATCAGATTGGGCCTTAGCCCCACAGAACAGATAACAAAATATAATATATCAGGAATTATGCAAAGCCCAACCCAATCCTAGGTTTCCATCCACTACACACCACCCTTACCTGCCAATCACACCATTGGGGATTTCTACAACCAACCCACACTGCTACACACCATCGATGATAGTCATGCTGCAGTTAGCTGCTCATCGTCAGATCATGGCAAAAAGCCACAACAACAGATCATGGCAAAAGCCGCTATAACAAATCATGGCAAAGGCCACTACAACAGATCATGGCAAAAGCCACTACAATAGAACACTTCCCCTTTCATCAATCTCCCAACCCGTGCTATCAAAGAAATCGGCATACATATAAAGCATATCATCTCAACAGAAAAATTCATTTATGAATGACAGAATTCACTAACCTGGTGATTCGCTTTTACCCTCTTCGGGTTTCAATCGTTATGCCGAGATTTCGACATTTAACAGAATTTAACAGATTTATAACCATATTATAACAGGCAATCTAAATGGCGTGGAAGTGTTACACACCTGATAAATACGTAGGACTACCCTCTATGTCGATACCCTCGCTAATCAGATCTACTGCCCTTTGTCTACAACTTTGCTCAAAAGTCAGAAGAACACAAAGATAAGGCCTTCCTACATTCGGCCAAGGGTTAGAGTATACACGAATCTACATGCTTAAAATTAATAGATCTCGTTACCTTGAATTCCCGAAAGTAGCATGATTCGAGTGCTACTGAAGTCTGACTTAAAAATCTAAGCGATTGACTCCCCTTCAGATCCCGGAATGCCGCAAATAAGAAAAAAACACAAGATTAGTTTTCATATAGCCATTCGGCTAGAGTCTCTAAAAAGCCGGAAAAGATTGAAATCTCATGAATCGACACTTACCCTAAGTTTTCTTCAAGATTTGGCACATGCAGACACCTCAGAGAGAATTCAGCAAACACGGGAGATGAGATCTAGGGATTTTGGCATTTATTAAAATTCTAGAAAAGATGAACTGATGCGCTTTCACCTTTTAGAAGGTCTGAGTAAAGTGTTTGACTTTGGCTTAGAAAGAAAGTAAAAATAAATCAAGGAAAGGCTTAGAGATTTCGGCTAAAGTATTTGAAAGGAATGAGAAAGAAATTGTCAAAGGGTTCGACCAAATGGAAGAAGAAAAGAAAGAAAGTTGAGAGGGAGAATGGATTGGGAATTTCGGCAGAGAAAGAAAAAGATGATGAGAACATAGCAGAAATTTTTTGGCACACCTCTCTGCCTATACTAAACCAATTCCTCCCCCCTTTTGAGTTTGATTTTCGGCCAACACTAGCTTCCAGGAGATCACTCTGATCATTCTATCTCTTATCCCTATCTGAGCACTCATCCATCAGAGACCTACATCACACCACTACTTCCCCTTTTATCTACTTATTATCCACATAATTAAAACATAAAATCCCTTAGTTAATAGCCTTGTCTTTGTCCTCCTAGCTCTCCTTGGGTCGCCGGATTTTTGACCCAATTTCTTGGGCCCCATGCGACCAAATTTGGGCCTACTCATCAGTCCAAGGCACCACTTAAACAGCTTCCTCGTTGCGCCCCTTACTATTGGGCCACAAGCCCATTAGGCCAACTAAACTACCATTACTTTATTTCAAGTCCTAGAGTGCCTAACAGAATATTTCGTCAAGGCCTCAACCCATTCTTAAGCCCAAACTGAACCTCTAATTCTTAATTTAACATATTTAAGCATTCATTACACAAAATGCACAGGCCCATAAATTCAGGATGTTATAGTTCTACCCCCCTTAAAATAAATTTCGGCCTCGAAATTTACCTGATCAGAAGAGATGGGGATATTGTTGTCGCATAACATCCTCTGATTCCCATGTCGCTTCCTCCGCACCATGGTTTCGCCACAAGACCTTTATCAAAGGGACAGACTTCCTTCTCAACACCTTTACGTCTCAATCCAAAATTTGCACAGGCTCCTCCTCAAAGGACAAATCTGGCCTCACTTCAATCTCTTCCACCAGCACAATGTGCGAGGGATTAGAATGGTAATGACTTAGCATTGAGACATGAAACACGTCATGTATCCGCTCCAACTCTGAAGGTAACTCCAATCGATACGCCACTGGGCCCACACATTTCAGCACTCGATAAGGTCCAATAAACCGGAGACTTAGCTTACCCTTCCGACCAAACCTCATTACCTTCTTCCATGGTGATACTTTCAAGAAGACTTGATCTCCTACTGCAAATTCCATCCCCTTCCGTTTAAGATCTATATACGACTTCTGCAGATCAGACGCTTCCTTCAACCGAGCCTGAATTAACCTAACTTTCTCTTCCGTTTCTGACACTAGTTCTGGGCCCAAACACCTGACGCTCACTCAACTCTGTCCAACAAGTTGGGGTACGACATCTCCTTTCGTATAACGCTTCATAAGGCACCATCCAAATACTAGATTGATAACTATTATTGTACGCGAATTCTGCCAAAGGCAAATACTCCTTCAAGCTTCCCCTAAAATCGATGATGCAACCCCTTAGCATATCCTTCAAGATCTGAATTACCCTCTCAGACTGACCATCAATCTGTGGATGAAAAGTAGTGCTGAAGTCTAGCCTTGTTCCCATTGCCTGATGTAGAGCCTTCCAGTACCATGACGTAAACCTAGGGTCTCTATCTGATATAATCGACACAGGTACACCATGCAGTCTCACCGCCTTAGCCACATACAACTTAGCCAACCTTTGCAGAGAAAAATCGACACGAACCGGTATGAAGTGAGTAGACTTTATCAGCCGATCCACAATCACCCAAATTGAATCCTTCTTAATGGGCGTAAGGGGTAACCCACTAACAAAATCCATCGTGATTCTTTCTTATTTCCACTGGGGAATCTTTACTGGCTGCAACAACCCCGAAGGTAACTGGTGTTCCGCTTTCATCTGCTGACATGTCAAACATTTACCCATGAATTCTATTACTTCTCACTTCAGACCTGGCCACCAAAATTGTTCTCGTAAATCCCGGTGCATCTTAACCCCTCTAGGATGCATAGCGTAAGGGCTACTATGCGCCTCCTGAAGAATCATCTGCCTCAACTCCACATCCTTTGGCATACAAACTCTCTTACGAAAACACAGGACTCCATCACCACTCAAACTATAGTCCTCTCCTTCACCACTTCGAACTAGTCAGAGTCGAGCACTCAAAACATCGTCTAGCAGTTACTTTTCCTTGATCTGACTTTTCCACATAGGCCTTACTTGGAGCTCAGCTACCAAACTCTCATCCTCATACAGATTATGATGAGCGAACAACGCCCTCAAATCCGCTATCGCCTTCAAACTTAGCGCATCTGCCACCATATTAGCCTTACCCGGATGAATTAGTCCTTTAAAGCTCAATCCACCTACGTTGGCTTAGATTCAACTCCTTCTGGGTAAGGAGATACTTCAGGCTCTTATAGTCCGTGTAAATAACCGACTTCTCCCCATACAGGTAGTGCCTCCAAATCTTCAGAGCAAACACTACCGCTGCCAATTCTAAATCTTGCGTAGGGTAGTTCAATTCATGTGGTCTCAACTATCAAGACGCATATGCAACAACTTTTCCATCTTGCATCAACACCCATCCCAAACCCGTGTGTGACGCATCACAGTAGACGGTAAATTCTTTTCCGCCTCTGGCTGAATTAACACTGGCGCTTCCGTTAAGATTCTTTTCAGCTTCTCAAAGCTCTCCTACTATTTGTCGGTCCATACAAATGATACTCCCTTCCTCAACAACTTAGTTAAAGGTGTCGTTATCAATGAGAACTCTTCAACAAACCTTCTGTAGTACCCCGCTAGACCAAGGAAACTCCGAATCTCTGCCACCAACTTCGGTAGTTTCCAATCCAATACGGCTTCTATCTTCCGAGGGTCCACCCTAATTCCCTCTGCAGAAACTACATGCCCTAAGAAAGTCACTTCCTTCAGCCAGAACTCACACTTACTGAACTTTGTGTACAACTGCTTCCCCTTCAAAATTTGCAACACCACATGAAAATGTGCATCATGCTCCTCCTCAGACTTGGAGTAAACCAGGATATCGTCGATGGACACCACGACGAACCAATCAAGATACGGTTGAAATACTCGGTTCATCATATCCATTAATGCTGCTGGCGCATTCGTCAACTCGAATGGCATCACCAAAAATTTGTAATGATCGTACCGAGTCCGAAACGCCGTCTTATGAATGTCTCCTTCCTTCACCCTTAACTGATGATATCCCGACCTTAAGTCAATCTTAGAAAAGACCGAAGCTCCTTTGAGTTGATCAAACAGGTCATCGATTCTTGGCAGTGGGTACTTGTTCTTAACCGTCAACTTATTCAATTGACGGTAGTCCATACACATACACATAGATCCGTCCTTCTTCTTCACAAATAGGATTGGGGCTCTCCACGGAGACACACTCGGTCGGATAAATCTACGATCCAATAGTTCCTGGATCTGGGCTTTGAATTCCACCAGCTCCTTCGGCACCATCCTGTACAGAGCAATAGACACTAGAGCTGTACCCGGAAGTAGCTCTATTCCAAACTCCACTTTGCCATCCGGGGTAATCCTTGCAATTCCTCAGGAAAGACATCTATGAAATCCTTGACTATTAGAACCTCATCGACAGTCACCTCCTTAACATCCAAAGCACTGATAAAAGCTAGAAATGCATTACACCCTTTCTGAATCATCTTAAAAGCTTTCAAGGCAGATACCACGTTGGACAAATAATTCCTTCCCTCTCCTAACACAACCACCTCCCCGCCTTTCGGGGTGCTCAACACCATGCACTTAGTCTCACAATCCATCTTAACACGGTGTTTAGTCAACCAATCCATTCCTAAGATAAGATCAAACTCTCCAAACTGTAATTCCATTAAGTCTATCAGAAACACTACCCCTTGAGTCTCTAGAGGTACGTCCCTAAATAGTTTGTCCACTACCCTAGATTGTCCTAAAGGACTAACCACGGTCATCTTCCTAGTAGTTATTTTAGAGTCTAACCTTAGGGTTTCAGATACCAAACATGCAACATAGGAGTGGTTGACCCAATATAAATCAAAGCAAGGTATTGGCTATTAGCAATAAGAAACGTACTGGTTATGATGTTCGGTGCGTCACACCCTCCCGTCGGTGAGCTGCATAAACTAGACCTGGCTGCCTCGTGTCTACAATACCTGCACCCCTACCAGGTGCTCTACGACCCCGACTGAATCCGTTTCCTTCTCTGGTTGTGCCACAACCCCTCGGTACTGGCTGACCACCTCTCCTAACCTGATCAGAACCTTGTCCCGTAGGCTGTGCCCGCTCCACCTGTGGACAGTCCTTAATCATATGCTCCATGGATCCACACCTAAAGCATCCACCGGTTCTTTATCTACACTCCCCATAATACACCTTTCCACATGAAGGATATGATCGATTCTGACCCGTCGGAGCACGAGCTGGCCCATCAGACCTAGGCCTTTTCTGAAAATTTTTGAATGATCCCGACGACCTAAAATTCCTCTTATTCCTTTTCCTATCCTTATCCTGATTTTGTTTCTTAGTCCACTTAACCTCCTCAGATATCTTAGCTTTCTCAACCAAAATCGCAAAGTCCCTTTCCCACTGTGGTGCTACTAATACCCTCAGCTCATCCCTTAGACCTTCCTCGAACTGTATGCAATGCTCATAGTCAGTCGCCACAATCCCTCGAGTGTAACGGCTCAATTGCAGAAACTCCGCCTCGTATTCACACACTGACATACTTCCCTATACCAAGTTCAGGAATACCTTCCTCTACGCATCCACATAGCTGGCCCCGATGTACTTTCCTTGAAACGACTCCTTAAAGAAGTCCCAATCAATACGATCTGAAAGTACCCTCCTTCACCGTGAGCCACCACTGGTAGGCCTCGTCTCGAAGAAGAGACACGACCCCTTTCAACTTCTCCTCCAGAGTGAAGTCAAGGTCTCTATTATGCGCTCAGTTGGCTCCAACCAATACTCAGCGGTGTTAGGGGCTATGCCAGAAACTCCCCTAAACATCTCCGCTCCATTGGCTCAGAGTTATTTAGACACGGACTTTCGAGCTCCTGAACCCGTGCCTACTCCAGCCACTCTTTCAAGGACTCGCAGCATCGCCTGAGACACTGCATCATCTCCACCGGTTTGGTCCTGAAATTCTCCCTCTACAGCTGGCAGATCCGGCATCTCATCTCCTGACCCGTGGCCAGACCTTACTGGTTCGGACACAATCATCTTGCCCCTACCACGACCATGCGGCAGACATCCTCGACCCCTTGTACTCATCATCCTAATATCGCATTTATCTGATTTAAGAAAATTTTTTGAATTATTAACTCTTTCCACTGATTATCCACGAATAATTTTATGAAATAGTAGTTTGATAGTGGTTCTTTCGATTTCGGATTCTATCTACCAGTTTAGTTCACAAATCAGACTTTCCTAGCTCTAGAGTTCACATTCAGTCATATAAACAACATCCACGAACTTACATTCATCACCTAGGGGTATTTGCATCATTTCACTACTCAAGGGTATTTCGTAATTTTTACCTACATGGGTATTTTGTAATTTTTAAAATAAGGTGTCTTGGTGATTTTTCAAGATAGGGGTATTTCGATAATTTTGCAATTCGAGGGTATTTTGGTAATTTTACAATCCAGGGGCATTTTGGTAATTTTGCAAAATTAAGGGTATCTCGGTAAATTTCCTCAACCTAGGGTTTTTGGGATAATTTAAAAAAAATTAGGGTCATATAAGTAATTTTACAAAAATAGGGTACTGGTCCCTTTCGGGTTTTAGTTATAAATTTTAGCCTGTCAACAAGTCCCTATGGTTAAGGTGAACAGTCACTACGCACCAGGTAGGATTCCAGAAAAGAGGAGGTGAGTCACTAGGATTGCTTAATTACCAAGCTCTTCCTGGATCTAATCCTAGACATGCGTATGCTTGTTTCCACACCTTAACCCTATGACTTGCTCACAAACATGTTTAATTAGGGAAATTAAGTTTTATGAAGGGTAAAGATTTGTTTAAGCTAAGCCTGAAGTCCATCAAATTCTAATTAAAATAATTTATGTCCCATAAAGCCCATCAAGCCCACATGTATATGTCACACAATGGTTCGGAATACTTACCTGGCGGACTTGGCCGGAGACGCAGGTGCCATGCCGAGCTAACAAACTGTATCATTTATAAAAATACATGTTTTAAAACCCATCTTTAGAAAATATTTTGAGCCCAAAACCCCAAAGCCAAGTTTTGAACTAGGCTCGATACCAATTTGTAACACCCCAAACCCAGCCCAAACACCACGATCGGATCTGGCATGTCACTAAGAAGATTTAGTAAAACATGTCGCATTTTTGGAAAACATTTGTCGAGTTTAAACATGTATTCCGGAAAACATAAGGATTTGATAGTTTATAAAAGATATAAATTTTATATGATGCCTTAGCTTAATTAAGATGTAAAATCTAAATGTCTAATAGTAATAAAAGCCCAAAATAAAACCGAAAAAAATATAAGGCTAGTGGCCCGTGGCCTTATTACAATGAAATTTAGAACCTACTAATTAAAAATAATAAAAATAAATAAACTAAGTAAAGTCTTTTGCTGAATCAAAATATTCTCTCGCATGGCCACCTTGCGCTCCTCTCCAGCCCGGTCCGATGCACTAGGTGCTACCTGAAAGATGTTAAATAATAGGGTGAGTCGCGAGACTTAGTGTGCAACCCTCGTGCACCATCAGATTGGGCCTTAGCCCCACAGAACAGATTACAAAATATAATATATCAGGAATTATGCAAAGCCCAACCCAATCCTAGGTTTCCATTCGCTACACACCACCCTTACCTGCCAATCACACCATTTGGGATTTCTACAATCAACCCACACCGCTACACACCATCGATGGCAGTCATGCAGTAGTTAGCTGCTCATCGTAAGATCATGGCAAAAAGCCACTACAATAGATTATGGCAAAAGCCACTACAACAGATCATGGCAAAAGCCACTACAACAGAACACTTCCCCTTTCATCAATCTCCCAACCCCGTGCTATCACAGAAATTGGCATACATATAAAACATATCATCTCAATAGAAACATTCATTTATGAATGACAGAATTCACTAACCTGGTGATTCACCTTTACCCTCTTAGGGTTTCAATCGTTATGCTAGGATTTTGGCATTTAACAGAATTTAACAGATTTATAACCATATTATAACAGGCAATCTAAATGGTGTGGAAGTGTTACACACCTGATAAATACGTAGGACTACCCTCTACGTCGATACCCTTGCTAATCAGATCTACTGCCCTTTGTCTACAACTTTGCTCAAAAGTCAGAAGAACACAAAGATAAGGCCTTCCTACATTCGACCAAGGGTTAGAGTATACCCGAATCTACAGCTTAAAATTAACAGATCTCCTTGCCTTGAATTCCGAAAGTAGCACGATTCGAGTGCTACTAAAGTCTGACTTAAAAATCTAAGCGATTGACTCCCCTTCAAATCCCGAAATGTCGCAAATAAGAGAAAAACACAAGATTAGTTTCCATATAGTCATTCGGCTAGAGTCTCTAAAAAGCCAGAAAAGACTGAAATCTCACGAATCGACACTTACCTTGAGTTTTCTTCAAGATTCGACACAAGCAGACACCTCATAGAGAATTCGGCAAACACAGGAAATGAGATCTAGGGATATTGACTTTTATTAAAATCCTAAAAAGATGAACTGATGCACTTTTGGCTTTTAGAAGGTCTGAGTAAAGTGGTTCAACTTTGGCTTAGAAAGAAAGTAAAAAGAAATCAAGGAAAGGTTTAGAGATTTCGGCTAAAGTATTTTAAAGGAATGAGAAAGAAATTGTCAAAGGGTTCGGCCAAATGGAAAAAGAAAAGAAAGAAAGTTGAGAGGGAGAATGGAGTGGGGATTTCGGTAGAGAAAGAAAAAGATGATGAGAACATAGCAAAAATTTTTCAGCATACCTCTGTGCCTATACTAAATCGATTCCTCCCCCTTCCTGAGTTTGATTTTTGGCCAACACTAGCTTCTAGGAGATCACTCTGATCATTCTATCCCTTATCCCTATCTAAGCACTCATCCATCAGAGACCTACATCACACCACTACTTCCCATTTTATCTGCTTATTATCCACATAATTAAAACATAAAATCCCCCTAGTCAATAGTCTTGTGCCGTCCCTCCTAGCTCTCCTTGGGCTACCAAATTTGACCCAATTTCTTGGGCCCCATGCGGCCAAATTTGGTCCTACTCATCAATCCAAGGTGCCACTTAAACAACTTCCCTCGCTGCGCCCCTTGTTACTGGGCCATAAGCCCATTAGGCCAACTAAACTACCATTACTTTATTTCAAGTCCTAGAGTGCCTAACAGAATATTTCGTCAAGGCCTCAACCCATTCTTGAGCCCAAATTGAACCTCTAATTATTAATTTAACATATTTCAAGCATTCATTACACAAAATGCGCAGGCCCATAATTCAGGATGTTACAAACCTTAAGTTATTTTCATAGTTATTTACGTGACTTTAGGGCTGCACACTTAAGCTTCAGTTTTGATTACAAGGAAGAAAACTTCTTAACTCTGGGTTTTTGATGCTGTTACTTGAAAGCTTTTTAGTTTTCTGGTATATAGTCTAATTAGTTTAACTATTTATAGTATAACTCAAGACACTCTTGAAGGTTCTCATGGTAAGGGCAAGAGTCTTGCTATTAGAACTTGCTACATTTTTTGGCGAGTTCCTTATTACTTCATGTGTGTGTAATGCTTTTGCTTATGTTTGGTTTAAAGAAAGTATACATGTTCTATGAAGATGAACGTCTGAACAAGAGTGATGAACGCTTATTGTTATCAGTTTGGTTTGGTCTGTCAGTGTTAAGATGTAAGAAATTTCTTTCGTATTTAAGCCAGTACCTTTTATTTTGAAATGAATAACATGATATGATACATGGAAAAGAATTCATGGTGTTACTTTCAATGAAATGAGCATTGAACTGGTAGATTGTGACACATGAAAATGGTCGTGTAGCCTCTAGTAGGGCAAGTGTTATTGCAAACCAAATTGGCAAATCACGACAATGGAAAATGAATGAAAAATTGATATGGCTCTATATATGGACTACGGTTTGTGGCTAACACTAAGAAGGTGGTTTGTATGATTGCATGGGCGTAGTGTACACGCCTAAAGAAATAGTGTCTGACGTATAGTCTGTCTGGTTTTGGAATTCGCCAACTGGCGAACTGTGTGACCTTACTGAGTTTGAAAGGCATACTTGAATTATATGTAACTATTGCAATGTTTTCTTTTGGAATTCACTAAGTTCTTTGAACTTACTTAGTTACCTTTCCTTCTCAGGCCTATTGCCGAAGTAAATGAATATTTGAAGAGTATGCCAGAGGACAACCATTGTCATGAGACCCCTTGTATTTTGTACTATGCATGACATGGGGATGGTGTCAAAATGTCCTCAATGAAGAACAAATTTTTTATTTAAACTTGTGTTTACGAAACTATGATTTAAATGAAATTGCAGTAAAGTATTTATGGGTTCTCAAAGTGTATTGTCTTATTTATCTTCGAATGACAAATAGTTTATATTTCATACTAACTTAAATGTAATACATTGGTATACGCCAAATATGGTTTCCAAGAAAATGATTTTTAAGGCAGTGGCACGCCATTCCTTAATCCTCTTTAGGATCGGGTATGGGGTGTTATAGTGAGAATGGCAAAGATGATTATAGCATCATTGGTATAGCTTACTTGGAAGCTTCTGATTTTTTTGCCACCCCTGAAGGGAATAATTGATCTTTTAATTTTATTATTATAGATTTAAAGAATAAAATTATGCTATTTAGTTATGTGATTAACATCATGGTTATTATATTATGTTTTAAACTATTCACGAAAAAATTTATATATTTGAAAATTTATGTGACATTTATTTATTTTCTTTGAAGAATATGTATACCATTAAAATTTAATTAGCGATAAATGATAAAGACTTATGCTTAACAGATGGTGCAACTACTCATACTATACTTAAGAATAAGAAATATTTTATCTCATTTAATAATTCAAAAAGCTAGTGTGAGTACTATATTAGGTAGTACCAAAATCATAGAAGGCTCCGAAAGAGCAAATTTATTGTTTCTAGAGGAACTAAGTTTCAAATTAATGATGTGTTATACTCTCCTAAATCTCAAAGAAATTTGTTGAGTTTTAAAGATATTCACCATAATGGATATCATATTGAGACGATAAGTGAAGGGAATGATGAATATCTTCACATTACGAGTATAATTCAAGGAAATAGACATATTTTGGATAAATTGTACGCACTCTCCTCTGGTTTGTACTGCACAAGAATTAGTTCAATTGATTGCAAGATCATTACTGTAACGACCCAATTTTGGGGGCTAGTCGAAACAGTGGTTTTGGAACCACTAATCCAAGGTCAGAGAAAATTATTTTAATATTATTTTGGGTGTTATAGCATGATTATATGAGTACATGAAAATTTTGGTGCATTAATTTTAGTGATTACGTGCTTAATTTTGAAAAATGACTAAATCGCATAAAGTGCGAAAATTTTATTCTACAATCTAGGGGTGTCAAATAGCTATAGAATATTAAATTGGAGGTCCTTAAAGTGCAATTAGGACCTTAGAGAGTGTTTCCCAGCCATAAGGGACAAGAAATGAAAATTTTGGTCAAAGTAGGTGAGTATTTGGTGACTTAATTGAGTAAAATAAAATAAAGAAAAAATATCATCATTTTCATTTTTTATTCTTCTTCCACCTAAAATTTAAGCAAAGAGGGGCTTTGGAAAGCTTGAAAACTTTCATCCACTTAAACCCTTGCAAGTAAGTGATTTAAATGGCTATCATTGATAATTTTTGTACTTTTGGAACCCTTGTAGCTTAAGCTAGCTAATGAGGGGACTATTTTGCAATATGGTTGAGAGTATAAGGTTTTTCCATGAAAAAATTTATGTTGTTTCTTGAATTTTTATGGAAGAAAATGAATCTTAGTCGTTAAATAAACAACTTTTGTGAAAGGATTTTTCATGAAAACACCTAAAAAGGACCTTTTTGTAAAGGTTGTGAAATAGGTAGTAAATGTGTGAAATAATTAGTTTTGTGAGTTGCTATAAGAGTAATAAATGTTCGGCTAGGCTTTGTAAGTAGGAAATTTGATGAAAATCGATTTACAAGCTAGGGGTAAAATCATAATTTTGTGAAAGTCTAATAGCAAAACGGTAATTTTCTCAAAGTAGAAATTTTAAAATGTCTTGATTTATGTGGTGATTAAATGAGTGAATTTTATCATTATAGATCAAGAAAAATGGAGTCCGGACTTAGACCGGTGAAAAGCCAAGCTAGTCGATTAAATTCAATTTAGTCACTCACTTTTTGTATACCAAGGTAAGTTGTACATAAATAATACAACGTTATTGTATTTATGCATTAAATAATTGATATTGCATGAAATGTTTGATTATTGTTATGACTATGCATGAGGAAAGTGGATATGATGTACTCCCGGTTAAACCTTAGGAATAGATTGGATACCCAAGCCATGACATTTGAATGATATGTGTGCTAGTGTAAGACCATGTCTGGGACATGGCATCAGCCACATTGTGGAAGCCAGTGTAAGACCATGTTTCAGACATGGCATCGACGTTGATGTGTGTGCTAGTGTAAGACCATGTTTGGGACATGGCGTCAGCCACAATATGAGAGCCAGTGTAAGACCATGTTTGGGACATGGCATCGGCATTGAGACGAGAGCTAGTGTAAGACCATGTATGGTACATGGCATCGGCCTCGACATGTGAGCCAGTGTAAGACCATATGTGGGACATGGCATCGGCATTTTACCCTCTTGTGTAAGGCTTGTCGGGTATCTTTTGGTATTCCAATTGGTTCAACGGGTAAGTTAAAGTTTGTGTCAAAAGTGAGGAAAGTTATGATTATGTTATAAGTGATACAGGTACCTATATGAGATTCATGAGAAATGAGTTCGAATTGTGATGTATGATTTGTAAGGGTGAAAATGAGTAAGTTATGTCTTTATTAATTCGAGAAGCATGTGCAAGTTTGTAAAATGCTACTAGTATGATATTCATAGTAATTGTTGTTAATTATTTACCTATAACTTACAAAGCTTTGTGCTTACTCCCTCTCATTTCCATTTTCTTGTAGAGTTGCCAAGTTAGCTCGGGAACTCAAAGGACGTCGGAGGCTCGATCACACTATCAAACTGAACATTTGGTATAGTTAGTTTCAACTTTTTGAGTATGCCATGTATAGGGGCTTAGTAATTGTCAAGTGTCATATTGTTTTGGCCAAATGTGTTGGCTTGATTTCAAGATGAATTTTTTTTTTATAAGGCCATAATTAATGGCTAATTCTTATTATTAATATGTGAAAATGATGTTTTTTTTTTCATGTATGTGCAAATTGCATGGTTAAGTAATTGGTATAGATATGCATGATTGAATAGGTTGCTTGATATGGCTTAGGTTGGTGCAAGTAAAGGGTGGCAGAAAGGGCTTGGTAAATAGATTTGTTTTTGTCCACACGGGTAGAAAAGCATGAATATGCTTGTTGAGTCTACAAAATTTGTGATAAAAGTGTCAAACCCGTTAGACAAGCATGTGATAGTTGACAAAGTGTGTAGAAATTGTCCTTTGATGATTAGAGGCCATTGTTTTCCAGCTAATCTTATGCTACTACCGTTTGATGAATTTGACCTAGTTCTTGGCATGGATTGGTTGATTGTTCATAACATGTTAGTGAATTGTGTTAGTAAGTTTATTGAACTGAAACGTAAAAATAGGGATATTATTCGGGTTAAATCAGGAGAACCAGATAGCTTATCTATACTAATTTCTTCTATGATTGCTGAGAAATACATGAGAAAGGGGTTTGAGTCCTATCTTGCATTTGTGTTGAATACCCAAGAGTCAGAAGTAAATATTAAGATAGTGCCTGTGGTATGTATGTACTTACATGTGTTTTTGGAAGAGTTGCACGAATTGCCTCCAACTAGGGAAGTTGAGTTTGGTATCGAGTTAGTCCCTGGTACGAAATCTATTTTGATTGCCCGTATAGGATGGCACCGTTGGAGTTAAAAGAGCTGAAGGTTCAACTACAAAAGTTAACGGATAAGGGTTTTGCGAGACTGAGTTATTCCCCATACGGCGCTCCGATATTTTTTGTGAAAAGGATGGGTCGATGAGATTATGTATAGACTACCGACAGCTCAACAAGGTTACAGTTAATAACAAGTATCCTTTGCCAAGGATCGACGATTTGTTTGACCAATTGAAGGGAGCCACTGTGTTTTCCAAGATAGACTTGAGGTCTGGTTATTACCAGTTGAGAGTCAAAGACGCAGATGTGCCGAAAACTGCATTTCAGACAGGGTATGGACACTATGAATTTTTAGTCATGCCTTTCAGTTTAATAGATGCCCCTCCCGTGTTTATGGATTTAATGAATAGCATCTTTCGGTCATATTTGGATAAATTTGTTGTTGTTTTTATTGATGATATACTGATTTACTCTCGTGATGAGAATGAACATGCGAGCATTTAAGAACTGTTTTGCAGATTTTAAGAGATAGGATTTTTTGGCTTAGAGAAGTCGATTTTTGGGCACATTGTTTCAGGAGATGGGATTCGAGTTGACCCGAGTAAGATTTTAGCAATTGTTGATTGGAAACCGCCAAGGAACGTATCCGAGGTTACAACTTTCCTGGGTCTAGCTGGTTATTACAGACAATTTTTCAAGGGCTTTTCTATGATAGCTACTTCAATGAAGAATCTATTACAAAAAGATGTAAAGTTTGAATGGACAGAAAAGTGCCAAAAGAGTTTTGAGAAACTATAGACATTGTTGATTGAGGCTCCAATTTTAGAGCAACTTCAGCCAGGAAAAGAATTTGTGGTTTATAGTGATGCATCCTTGAATGGATTAGGTTGTGTACTCATGTAAGAAGGCAAGATGATAGCTTATGCCTCTAGATTTAAAGCTGCACGAGAAGAATTACCTGACACATGATTTGGAATTAGCCGCCATTGTATTTGCATTGAAGATATGGAGACACCATTTGTATGGTGAGAAATGTCGGGTATTCACCGATCATAAAAGCCTAAAGTACTTGATGACTCAAAAGGAATTGAATCTAAGGCAACGAAGATGGTTGGAGTTGATAAAGGACTACTAGCTAGTGATTGACTACCACTCGGGAAAGGCGAACGTGGTCACCGATGCTTTGAGTAGGAAATCCTTGTTTGCATTGAGGGCTATGAATACACAATTAGCTTTATCGAATAATTGTTCTATTCTAGCTGAGTTGAGAGCTAGAGCAATGTTTCTCCAAGAGATTTGTGAAGCTCAAAAAGGCAACAGTGATTTGGAAGCCATAGGAGTTCACTGTGAGTCGGGTGTTGAGTCGGACTTCCGTATTAGTTCTGGTGGATGCTTGATGTTTTGAGATAGGGTCTGTGTACCAAGAGATGATGAACTTATTCAGAAAATTTTGCACGAAGCATATAGCGGCTGTTTATTTGTACATCCAGGCAGCACTAAAATGTATAATGACTTGAAGAAATGGTATTGGTGGCTGAGTATGAAGAAATATATTTCTGAGTTAGTATCGAAATGCTTGATTTGTTAGCAAGTGAAAGCTGAACATCAAGTACCTTCGGGTCTACTTAAGCCTTTTATAGTTCCCGAGTGGAAATGGGACCGTATTTCTATGGACTTTGTGATGGGTTTGCCTTTGACACTGAAAAAAGGATGCCGTATGCATTGTGGTTGATAGACTCACGAAGTCAACCAATTTTATACCGATATGCATTGACTATTCGCTTGACAAGTTAGCGGAATTGTATATTGCAGAAATTGTGCGACTTCACGGGGTACCGTTGTCGATTATTTGAATAAAGATCTAAGGTTTACATCTCGATTTTGGAAAAAGTTGCAAGAAGCGTTGGGGATGAAACTAAATTTTAGTACTACTTTTCACTCGCAAATCGATGGTCAGTTGGAAAGAGTAATTCAGATTCTTGAAGATATGCTGTGGTGTTGTGTTTTGAGTTTCAAGGCAGTTGGGAAAAGTACTTGTCATTAGTAGAGTTTGCCTACAACAATAGATATCAGTCGAGTTTGAAAATGGTGCCTTATGAGGCTTTGTATGGACGTAAGTGGCGAGCGCCCTTATATTGGACCGAACTTAGAGAAAATCATATACACGGGGTTGACTTAGTTAGAGAAACAGAGGAGAAAGTAAAAGTAATTCGTGGTTGTTTGAAGGCCGCTTCGGATAGACAAAAATCCTATGCGATTTGAAATGAAAAGAAATTGAGTTCCAAGTCGGTGATAAGGTATTTTTAAAAGTGTCACCATGTAAGAAAGTTCTCAGATTGGCCGGAAAGGCAAATTGAGTCTGCGCTTTTTCGGGCCGTATGAGATTACCGAGAGGATAGAGCCGATAGCTTATCATTTGTTTCTACCATCTGAGTTGGAAAAATATTCATGATGTATTCCATGTGTCTATGTTATATCACTACTGATCAGACCCTTCGCATGTGATTGTACCAATAGAGGTAGAAATTCAACCAGACATGACTTATGGCGAAGAGCCGATTAAGATTTTGGCACGAGAAGTCAAACAGTTAAGAAATAAAAGTATAGCCCTTGTGAAAGTACTATGACAGAGACATGGGGTAGAAGAGGCTACCTGGGAGCTCGAAGAGGCTATAAAAAACCAATATCCCAACCTTTTTACTGGTAAGATTTTTGGGGATAAAAATCTCTTGGGGAAGAATTGTAACGGCCCGATTTTGGGTCTAATCAGAATAGTGGTTTAGAAACCACTAATCTGAGGTCAAAGAAAATTATTTTAATATTATTTTGGGTGTTATAGCATGATTATATGAGTACATAAAAATTTTGGTGCATTAATTTTAGTGATTACATGCTTAATTTTGAAAAAGGACTAAATCACATAAAATGTGAAAGTTTTATCCTACAAGCTAAGGGTGTCAAATAGCTATAGAATATTAAATTGGACGTCCTTAAAGTGCAATTAGGACCTTAGAAAGTTTTGGCCGGCCATAGGGGACAAGAAATGAAAAATTTGGTCAAAGTAGGTGAGTATTTGGTGACTTAATTGGGTAATAAAATAAAATAAAGAAAAGCTATCATCTTTTTCATTTTTTCATCTTCTTACACTAAAAGTTTAAGCAAAGAGGGGCTTTGGAAAGCTTGAAAATTTTCAGCCACTTAAACCCTTGCAAGTAAGTGATTTTAATGGCTATCCTTAATGATTTTTGTACTTTTGGAACCCTTGTAGCTTAAGCTAGCTAATGAGGGGACTATTTTGCAATATGGTTGAGAGTCTAGGGTTTTTCCATGAAAACATTTATGTTGTTTGCTAAATTTTTATGGTAGAAAATGAATCTTAGTTGTTAAATAAACAACTTTTATGAAAGAATTTTTCATGAAAACAATTAAAAAGGACCTTTTTGTAAAGGTTATGAAATAGGTAGTAAATGTGTGAAATAATTGGTTTTGTGAGTTTCTATAAGTGTAATAAATTTTTGTCTAGGCTTGGTGAGTAAGGAAATTTGATGAAAATCAATTTACGAGCCTAAGGGCAAAATCATAATTTTGTAAAAGTCTAAGGGCAAAATGGTAATTTTGCCAAAGTAGAAATTTTAAAATGTCTTGATTTATATGGTGATTAAATGAGTGAATTTTATCATTATAGATCAAGAAAAATGGAATCCGGACTTAGACTAGGGAAAAGCTAAGCTAGTCGATTAAATTCAATTTAGTCACTCACTTTTTGTATACCAAGGTAAATTGTACGTAAATAATAAAACGTTATTGTATTTATGCATTCAACAATTGATATTGCATGAAATGTTTGATTACTGCTATGACTATGCATGAGGAAAGTGGATGTGATGTACTCCGGTTGAACATTAGGAATAGATTAGATACCCAAGCCATGACATTTGTGTGATATGTGTGCTAGTGTAAAATCATGTCTGGGACATGGCATCAGCCACATTGTGGAAGCCAATGTAAGACCATGTCTGGGACATGGCATCGGTGTTGATGTGTGTGCTAGTGTAAGACCATTTCTGGGACATGGCGTCGGCCACAATATGAGAGCCAGTGTAAGACCATGTCTGGGACA
Organism: Gossypium rotundifolium; assembly: GCA_025506655.1. Lineage (NCBI taxonomy): Eukaryota > Viridiplantae > Streptophyta > Magnoliopsida > Malvales > Malvaceae > Gossypium > Gossypium rotundifolium. The sequence goes on along the minus strand of CP106727.1, from coordinate 152,161,512 downwards.
TGGCATTGGCATTGAGATGAGAGCTAGTGTAAGACCATTTTTGGGACATGGCATTGGTCTCGACATGTGAGCCAGTGTAAGACCATGTCTGGGATATGGCATTGGCATTTTATCCTCTTGTGTGAGGCTTCTCGAGTATCCTTTGGTATTCCAATTGGTTCAACGGATAAGTTAAAGTTTGTGTCAAAAGTGAGGAAAGTTTTGATTATGTTATAAGTGATATAGGTACCTATATGAGATTCATGAGAAATGAGTTCGAATTATGATGTATGATTTGTAAGGGTGAAAATGAGTAAGTTATGTCTATATTAATTCGAGAAGCATGTGCAAGTTTATAAAATGCTACGAGTATGATTTTAATAGTAATTGTTGTTAATTATTTAACTATAACTTACTAAGCTTTGTGCTTACTCCCTCTCCTTTCCATTTTTTTATAGAGCCGCCAAGTTAGCTTGGGAATTCAAAGGACGTTGGAGGCTCGATCACACTATCAAACTGAACATTTGGTATAGTTAGTTTCAACTTTTTGAGTATGGCATGTATAGGGGCTTAGTAATTGTCAAGTGTCATATTGTTTTGGCCAAATGTGTTGGCTTGATTTCAAGATGAATTCTTTTTGTATAAGGCCATAACTGATGGCTAATTCTTATTATCGATATGTGAAAATGATGATTTTTTTATGTATGTGCAAATTGCATGGTTGAGTAATTGATACAGATATGCATGATTGAATAGGTTGCTTGATATGGCTTAGGTTGGTGCAAGTAGGGGTGGCAGAAAGGGCTTGGTAAATAGCTTTGTTTTTGTCCACAATGGTAGACACACGGGGGTGTGTCTAGACCGTGTGTGACACACGATCTACCCCATGGGCGTGTGGTTTGGCCGTGTGTCCCCCTGCATCCTAGGTTAGCAAAATAGAATGCCCACTCGTAATCACATGGGCTGAGATACGGTCTTGTGTCTTAACCGTGTGGAAGACACAGTAATAGGACATAGGCATGTGCCCAAGCCGCATAAAGTCTGCACCTAAGTTTGAGAATTTAATTCACCATACGATCTAAGGACACGGGTGTGTGCCTTGGCTGTGTGACCTTATTGGATGATGATGACATCAGAAACAGAATGTCAAGGTTTTTGCACACGAGCGTGTCATGGCCGTGTGAGAGACACGGGCCATGGACACGGGCGTGTGTCAGGCCGTGTAAAAATCCCTGTAGGTTCGAAATGAAAATAAAATATGCACGGGTGAAGGACATGGGCGTGTGTGACCACATGGCCTGCCTACAAGGGCATATTCCCTTTCACACTGGCGTGTGGCCCTATTTTTAATGACATTTTCCAAGGTTTTCCAAAGAACCCATTTCGATCTCTAAATGTTTCTAAGATGTGTTTTGGGTCTCGTAGGCCTATATTAAGGATGTTAAGAAGAAGTTTGAAAATTTTTAAATTTGAATGGACTTTTATGATTCAGAATTGTGTGTGTATGCATGTGTTTAAGTTAGGTAATGCCTCGTACCCTGTCCCGGCATCGGATACAGGTAAGGGGTGTTACAATTACTCATAAAGTCAAAACTTCTAATTTCTGCTTGGGGACATGCCATACTACATGTAGCATCACTAATTTGAGTCAAGCCAAAAAGTTATCATAAGTTTTCCTCTTTGCAAATGGTTTTTGGTCAAGAACCAAATATTTTCCATCTAAGAATTTTTTGATGTGTTGTATATGTTCTGATTGCTCTTTAAGAATTTTTTAATGTGTTGTATATATTCTAATTGCTCCACAACAACATCATCGTTGTTTTGTTGAGTTTTAAAATTTATAAAGAGAATGATCGAACCTGGAAACTAACTTTGACAACGACTTAAGGCAAGTGCACCTATCGAACAGTAGTATAGCTTAGGAAAGACCGGATTTTCGAACCCAAAGGAACTAAAAGTACTAAAACTAACCTTCTTTCTATTATTTAGCATAAATATTAAGTGATTGATTGTTTAATCTAAATTAACTAACTACTAAGCTAAAGACGCAAATAAAAAAAGAATGAATTGGGGAAATACTATTGGGAAAACTCAGCTGATTAAGACGATACCCTTAGGAAGAATCCATCTAGACTTCATTTGTTATCTAACTCTAAAGCAGACGATTTATTCACTTGACTTAATCCATAGGATTCCTTAATTTATATTAGACCCTCTCTTGAGGCGAATAACGTCTAACCCTAGGTTTATTAATTGAAATCTCTTTCTAATTAAAACCCCTAGAATCGCATTAACTCAATCTATGGACTCCCATATTAGGTTTCACCCTAATTCGGCAAAATCTCGTCACCCTATCCCTACGCGCGCGATCAACTCCGCTTAATTATGCTAGATCTACTCTTAAACAGGGCCTTTTGTTCCACAACCTAAGCACATTCAACTTGAATCAATATCTTGGAAATTTAAACACAAGAATTAAGCACACATAATTAAGAACAAATCAAATATTTATCATATAGTTCAGAAAACAATAACAAGATCCATCTTAGGTTTCATACCCTTCAGGTATCTGAAGGGTTTAGTTCATAACGATAAAAGAAAACATCTTAGAAGAAAAGATAAAACAAAAGATAATAAATCCCTAAAACTCACTAAAGGAATTGAAGGAGAGATCTACCGTCTTGAGTATAATTCCGGCTTCTTGAGATGGATCAACTGGCTATCTTCAAGTGATTCCCACAAATCTGACCTTTTCGGCTTGGCTCCTTGGCCTAGCTCCGCCTGCGACAAAAGCCCTAGTAGAAGGCTTCTACCGAACTCCCCTCTTAAGTTGCCCCCTAGGGTGTTTATATAGGCTTTGAGATGCCTTACTTGGCTCCTAAGTATCTTAATCTGAGTGGAATCCCTACTAGGGTGTTTGAATAGGCTTTGGAATGTGTTTCTTTGCCTCTAAGTACCATATTGCGACTGAAATTGCTTTTTGCCACGGCAGGGACACGACTATGGCACACGCCCATGTGAATCGATTTCAGGCCATGGTCGAGTCTGCTGAAGAGACACGCCCGTATGTTTAGCGGTCCAAGCTGTGTTAGAGTAAATTAGGGAGGCATGATCGTGTGGTATTGGGCCCAGGCCGTGTCGATTTCTTCTTTGGCCAAATTTGGTCCGTTTAGGCCCATTTCTTATTTTTTCGTCCCTAGGTGCTTTCCTGAGTATAAAACATGAAAAGAAAGGATTAAGAGCACCTTTTTACACAAATAAAGGGATAAATCATCCAAAAGTATGCTAAATGTGGGATTAAAATATGTTACTTTTACGGTTTATCAAATACCCCCACACTTAAGCTTTTGCATGTCCTCAAGCAAAATTCTCAACTTACAATTAAAATGAATTTTCCACAATTTCATAATTCTCATCAACAATGTCTCATCATAATTCATAGATAATTTATACATGGATAATTTAACTCAAAGAGTCCTAAAGATTCAAACAATATAAGTCATACATTTTGTAGCTCGAAAACATAGGTGGCTCCCCTTATCTAAATAATTACCTTTAATTCAAAACTGACAAGGATTGACATCCTCACTACAGATTCACTCAAAGCACTCAAAGTGTTTAAGGTTTAAGAATAAGCACTCATAAGTCGAACCTGAAAATTTAATCCCATAGGCTTGCCTGAAAATAAAATCTCCACCACTGAAATATGAGATGATACACAAATCAAAAGGTCTTTAACAGGGTTGTAACGGGACTTAGGTTAAAGGTGTGGATAAAGGCTAAATTGGAAGGTTAGAATCGAGATTGACTGGACAAATTACCTAACTTTAGAAAAAGAATTGAACTAACAATCTGAATAATTACATCACATGAAAATACTAATAACATGAGCTTCCTCTTCAAGATATTGAAATTAAACATATAAGCTCACTTAATTACAAAACTAATAATGAATATATTTTGATTTTTTTTTAGATAACACTAGTATAAATTACATAAGAAAGAACTTTTATAACTGAAATAATATAATTAAGCAACTTATCAAATCAAGTCTCGATAGAAGGGTAGTCAAAGAATGGTGATAACAAATACGAGCGGGTTTTAGGTTAATATTAGTGGGTGAATCAATAAAAAGGGTTGTTAGGATCAAAGGGTTCACTAAGGGTTAATTGTGAAGGTAGGCTTTTTAATGGAGTGAGTGGGTTAAAACCTAGGTGCCTTTATTATCTCAGTATATCAAATCAAAAATGTGGTTTTAACATGTATAATCAAGGCAAGTTCTAGAATAATAGTTCAATGTTGACACACTCATAATAAAAAAGTGAGCACGAAAAAGAATGTATGCTCTGTAAGGCTCAAAATCTCACAAAAATTAAGGGTTTTTTTTATGTCAACCTCGTAAATTTTAAACTTCAAAGTAATATTCAAATTCAGGTAGACAACCTAGAAAAAAAATTTTATTTCTGAAAAATAGACTTATCATGCTTGATTCTCTAGTATCTTAAAGTATAAGTCATCAATGCACAATTAACTATGACTTACTCAAAAACATATCAATAAGAATTAGAAATCATCAGAAATTTCATCCTAATTAGTAATATGAGAAAATTACTTAAGAACTAGGTATAATTCAGGGATTTGAGAATAATGCAAAAAGTTAGGCATTTTTCTCCCCCCACACTTAAGATGTACATTGCCCTCAATGTACAAAGATAGATAAATAATCATGTGATACTGAAATCAAAAGAGAAGGGGAGAAGTGACACTTCCTGAATTTTTTTTAGGATCACTATTCACAGCCCGATTTGGAGGAGGAGGCGGTGGTGCTGTGGTGGATGCCAACAGTCACTGTGCTAGATGAAGAAATTGAGAAACTCGTGATGGATTAGCCAAGAATTATTAAGAAACATTTAAAATAAACTAATTATGTATTTAAGGACAAGAAAACTAAAGGGAAATAAAATAGAAAGTAAGATAAAATTAACATAAAAGATGAATGGACTGAGGAGTCCTTATTGTTGGATAGTTCGCGAGGTGGGTGTGATTCCTAAGGCTATGTTGAGCCAGTGGTCGTGGTTCCGGTGTGATTCCCTAGCAGCCTGAAGAACCTAAAACCAAGACACTAGAATAAAATAAACTTATGTAGAATAAAAGTTAAATGGTCTCAAAGACCCTTGGATTGTAGAGCGGATGATGCGGTGGCATGAACTTATGTAGATCGATCTCCCTCTGGGAGATTATTCTTGGCTTTTTCCGCTTCTTTGACATGGATATGTGTAGGCTCAAGAGTTTAGAGACTTGTTATGGAGAAGAGAGAAATTTGAGAAAAGGAAGGAGGAAAAGAAAAGATAGGGAGTTGATGAGAAGAAGGGGAAAGAGAGGTTGGGTTTAAATAGAGTTTTGGGGTTTAACGCTCCCCACGCTCGTGGACCATGGGCGTGTCGATTCACACAGTCGTGTTGCATGGTTGTATGTCTAGGCATGTTGGTTCACCCACGCCCGTTTTATATATTGCCACGCCCGTTGGTGATAAGTCAGTCTCGTCCACAGCCGCGTCGCACGGCCGTGGCGTTTTGTCAATGCCCGTAAGGTGGTGGTTGGATTCCGTGACTCGAAGATTTGATTCTCTCTAACTTGTACCTCTTCTGCCATTGTTATTACGGAGATTCTGTATTTCCACACGGCCACGGCCACGGCCGTATGCAAGGTCGTGTGGTCTGGAAATCTGCACTTTTGGTTAGTTTAAAAATAGGTTTTCAAGATGAAGAGAAGAAAAGAAACTAAAATGAAAACAAATGTGTAAATAAATAGGGTTAATGCTCGGGTTGCCTCCCGAGAAGCACTCGTTTAAAGTCTTAAGCTAGACTTCCCTCGTATTTGCAAAAATCAGGGTGGTTTAAAAGTTTGAATATCTTCCCTCATGCTGTAAATTCTATTTTTATGATAAAGTTTAAGTCGAGAAGCGTTTACCTTGAAAGTACCGAATATGGGATTGCTTACCTCGACTGTTCCGTATAGGAAGATATTGAGTACCTCAAGAGGGATTTCTTCATTTATATTTAGGTCTAACATGGTAATTCGTGGATCTTCCTTCTTTAACAGCATCTGATCTCCTATTTTGAAGTGGTTCAACGTTCCTATGATCTTTTTTGGGGGCTCTTTTGGTTTTGTTTCGTGAGGATCCGATTCCTCTTTACAGTGTGTCTTCCATGCTTCTAATTCGTCGACCTTAAGGCTTTGTTCCTTATATAGTTCTTCTTTATTTGCACAAGGTCTATGATCTGGCTCAAGTCTGCGGCTTTGTGGTGGATCCTGTTGTGAAAGGTGAACAAATTGGTCATCAACTGAATTTACTTTCTCATCTTCATTAATTGATGTCTTGGTCGAGTCAAGAGCTTGTAGACTGATCAATTCGTCACCTATACAAAGAATGAGTTCTCCTATGCCAACATCAATTTTAGTCCTAGCAGTTGCTAAAAAGGGTCTTCCTAAAATTAAAGGAATCGAATTATCCTCATCCATGTTTAAGACAACAAAATCTACTGGGAAAACAAATTTATCAATTTTTATGAGAACATCTTCGATAATACCGCTAGGAATTCTAACAGTTTTATCAGCTAATTGAATACTCATTTTAGTTTGTTTGGGTTTCCCTAGACCTAGCTGCTTAAACATTTTATAAGGCATGACATTTATACTTGCACCTAAATTAGCCAAAGCATTATCAACTGTTAGTCTACCAATTAAACATGGAATTGTAAAACTCCCTGGATCTTTTAGCTTCCGTGGTAGTCTATTTTGTAGAATTTCTGAACACATTGCGTTTAATTCCACATGTGGCTCCTCGTCTAACTTATGCTTGTTCGTCAAGAGTAGTTTTAAAAATTTCCTCGAATCTGGCATTTGTGAAAGAGCTTCAAAAATGGTAAATAATATGTAATTTCTTTAAAAGTTTAAGAAATTTACCAAACTGTTCCTCTGTATCATCTCTTTTCATCGCTTTGGGATAAGGTATGTGGGGTTGGTACTCTTTGATTACCGATTTTGGCTTTTCTTGTGTTACCTCAATTTTACCTTCTTCTGCCTCGTTTCTTGTATTGAATTGGGTTCATCTAACCCTATACTATCATAGGCTGTGTTCGCTTGGATTTGCTCCTTTGGGTTAATCTCAGTGTTGCTTGGTAGACGTCCTTGCGATCGTTCAGAAATTAACTTTGCAAGTTGTCCAACTGTCTTAGTAATTTTCCCAAATGACTTAGTAAGTTCCCAAACTTGGTTCTTGATCCTTTCAATCGATGTTTATTGGTTTTTAAGTGTTGTCTCAGTTTTTTCGAGACGTGTATCTGTGGCTGCCATGAATTTTGTCAACATCTCTTCCAGGTTCGGCCTCTTTTCCTGTGGATAGGGCTGATTTTGGAAATTTTGAGGAGGTTGTTGTCTTTGATTTCCTTGACTTCCCCATGAAAAATTTGGGTGGTTCCTCCAACCTAGATTATAATTATTACTATAAGGGTTATTATTAGATCTGAAATTATTATCTATATAGTTTATCTGTTCGCATTCTGTGCCCGGTTGGTAGTGTGGGTACTCAAGATTCGCCATAGTTCCACTTGCGTCGCACTGCATTACTAGATATACCTGCAAAGAACACAAACTATCAAGCTTTTTATTCATCATCTCTACCAACTCCGACTGATTTTGTTGGTTTTGTCCTTGTAACCTGCCACTGATAGTTATTCAGTGACATCTCTTCAATAAACTCGTAGGCTGCTTCAGAGTTCTATTGTTCGAGGTTCCACCGTAATTTGAATCAATTAGTTGCCTAGTTGAGGGTTTACACCGTTATAGAAAGTTTGAACTTGGAGCCATAAGGGTAAACCATGGTGCGGACACCTTCTCAAGAGATCCTTGTATCTCTCTCATGCGTCATTTAATGTCTCTAAATCCATCTGCACAAAAGAAGAAATATCATTCCGTAATTTGGCCGTTTTGGCCGGTAGGAAATATTTTAATAAAAATTTTTTGGTCATTTGATCCCATGTGGTATTGACCCTCGTGGTAACGAGTTCAACCACTGCTTGGCTTTATTCCTTAATGAAAAGGAAAATAATCGAAGACGTATGGCATCATCAGAAATGCCATTTATTTTGAAGGTATCACAAAACTCTAAAAAATTAACTCTATAGGTATTTGGGTCTTCGTCTTGCAAACCACAAAATTGAACAAATTGTTGAATCATTTGTATAGTGTTAGGCTTTAATTCAAAATTATTAGAAGCTATAGCAAGCCTAACAATACTCGATTCTGCTCCTGTTAAATGAGGTTTAGCATAATCATACATAGTACACGGAGCATTGTTTTCTGCCACATCTTGTGGTGGTGGATTATTCTCGTCCATCCCTTTAGTAGGATTGGATCTGCCTTGTTCTTCTTCTTCTCTGTAATTTAGGGCTCGCCTAATTTCTCTATGATTTCTACTAGCGGTAGCTTCAATATTACTATCATATACTAGTGGTCCTTTCGGGTTCCTTCTAGTCATAAACTAGAGGTACCTGTGTTGGAAAAGAAAGAAATAAAATTAGCAAGGTTAAAACTAAAATAAAAATAAAAATAAATTGCGGAAAATAATAAAAATAATGGCTAAAGTAATAAAAATAGGACTCTCTTAATATTTTAGCTCCCCGGTAATGGCGCAAAAAACTTGATCGTTGTTTTGTCGAGTTTTAAAATTTATAAAGAGAATGATCGAACCTAGAAACTAACTCTGACAATGACTTAAGGCAAGTGCACCTATCAAACATTAGTACAGCTTAGGCAAGACCGGATTGTCGAACCCAAAGGAACTAAAAGTACTAATACTAACCTTCTTTCTATTATTTAGCCTAAATATTAAGTGATTGATTGTTTAATCTAAATTAAGTAACTATTAAGCTAAAGATGCAAAGACAAAAAGAATGAATTGGGGAAATACTGTTGGGAAAACTCAGTTGATTAAGATGATACCCTTAGGAAGAATCCACCTAGACTTCACTTGTTATCTAACTCTGAACGAGACGATTTATTCACTTGACTTAATCCGTAGGATTCCCTAATTTATATTAAACCCTCTCTCGAGGAGAATAATGTCTAACCCTAGGTTGATTAATTGAAATCTCTTTGTAATTAAAACCCCTAGAATCGCATTAACTCGATCTATAGACTCTCATATTAGGTTTCACTCTAATCCGACAAAATCTCATCACCCTATCTCTAGGCGTGCGATCAACTCCGCTTAATTATGCTAGATCTACTCTTAGACAGGGACTTTTGCTCTACCACCTAAGCACATTCAACTTGAATCAATATCCCGAAAATATTAACACAAGAATTAAGCACACATAGTTAAGAACAAATCAAATATTTATCATATAGTTCAGAAAACAATAACAAGATCCGTCTTAGGTTTCATTCCCTTCAGGTATCTGAAGGGTTTAGTTCATAACGATAAAAGAAAACATCTCAGAAGAAAAGATAAAACAAAACATAAGAAATCCCTAAAACTCCCCGAAGGAATTGAAGGAGAGATTCGCCGTCTTGAGTATAATTCCGCTTCTTGAGATGGATCAACTGGCTATCTTCGAGTGATTCTCACAAATCTGACCTTTTCGGCTCAGCTCCTTAGCCTAGCTCCGCCCGCGACAAAAACCCTAGCAGAAGGCTTCTGCCAAACTCCCCTCTTAAGTTGCCCCCTAGGGTGTTTATGTAGGCTTTGAGATGCCTTACTTGGCCCCTAAGTATCCTAATCTGAGTGGAATTCCTACTAAGGTGTTTGAATAGGCTTTGGAATGTGTTTCTTTTCCTCTAAGTACCTTATTCTGAATGAAATTACTCTTTGCCATGATAGGACACGGCCACGACACACGCCCGTGTGAATCGATTTCAGGCCGTGGTCGAGTCTGCTGAAGAGACATGCCCGTATGTTTCGAGGTCCAAGCCGTGTTAGATTAAATTAAGGAGGCACGGTCGTGTGGTCTTGGGCCCAGGCGTGTTGATTTTTTTTTGGCCCAATTTGGTCCATTTTAGGCCCGTTTCACCTTTTTTTTGGTCCCTAGGTGCTTTCCTGAGTACAAAACATGAAAAGAAAGGATTAAGAGCACCTTTTTACACAAACCAAGGGATAAATCATCCAAAAGTATGCTAAATGTGGGATTAAAATATCTTATTTTTACGATTTATCACAACACTCTAAGATGGGTCCTTAAAGGAGGTTAGGAATATATATTGGATATGAATCCCCATCAATAATTAAATATCTTGAGCCATCAATTGGAATTTGTTTATGACTCAATTTGTTGACTTTCATTTTAATGAGTTAGGTTTTCCAACGTTAGGGGGAGAAAATAAATAGCTGGAAAGAGAAATAGATTGGAGTGAATTATTATTATCTCATCTTGTTCCTCGTACGCAACAATGTGAATTAGAGGTTCAGAGGATAATTCATTTACAAAGTTTAGCAAATCAATTGTCAGACACATTTACTGATCCAAAAAGAGTGACAAAATTACATATATCAATTGTAAATGCTCCAATCAAAATTGATGTCCTTCAAACGTTAGTTACTAGTGAGTCTAAATCACATTTGAAGCGTGGTAGACTAGTTGGTTCCAAAGATAAGTCCTTGAAAAAGAAAAGGAACAAAAATAGATGATGGTCAGATCGAGGAAGTAATGATTTTAAAAGGATCTCTAGAAGAGACTTTAGACATGACTAAAGTTCAGAAAAATCTTAAGTACCTAATAATGAAGAGATCTCAACAAATTATGTCATGTCTAAAATTAAGTGGAACTGAAATAAAATTGTCGTCGATGACATATTTGCATGCAATGTAGCATTAGATATTTTGAATAACAATGTGAACCATGAACCAATTTCAATTAAATAATGTAAACAAAGAGATGATTGGCCAAAATGGAAAAAAGCAATTGAAGCGGAATTAAAATCTCTTACGAAGAGAGATGTATTCAAACATGTAGTTCATACACCTGAAAGTATAAAACTTATAGGATATAAATGGGTTTTTGTGAGAAAGAAAAATAAAAAGGGAGAAATTGTGAGATATAAAGCGTGTTTGGTTGCACAAGGATTTTCACAAAGACTCTGTATTAATTATGAAATGGTATACTCTCCTATGGTGGATGCAACTACTTTTAGGTTCTTGATTTGTTTAAAAATAAGAGATGGGCTTGATTTACGCCTAATAAATATAATTACAGCCTATTCGCATGGCCTACTTAATAATAACATTTACATGAAACTCCTAGAAGGTTTTAAATTGCCAAAATGAGCTAATTCATGTTCTCGAGAACATTATCTCAATAAAATTCAACAGATCCCTTTATGAATTGAAACAATCTGGGCGCATGTGGTATACTCGCCTTAGTGAGTACTTATTGAGGGAATGCTATAAGAATGATCTCATTTCCTAGTGCATTTTTATAAAGAGGTTTGGATCAAGATTTTTCATAATTGATGTGTATGTTAATGATCTAAATATTATTGGGACTCCTGAAGAGATTTTAGTGATAATGGAGTGCTTAAAAAAAGAATTTGAAATGAAAGACCTTGGAAAGGCAATATTTTGTCTAGGGTTACAAATTGAGCACCTAATAAATAGAATCCTTGTGCATCAAACAATATATATAGAAAAAATGCTAAGAAGATTTTACATGCATAAAACACATCCGTTGAGCACCCCAATGGTTGTTAGGTCACTTGATGTAAATAAAGACCATTTTCATCCTCGAGAAAATGATGAAGACTTTCTTGGTCTTGAAGTACCATATTTAAGTGCTATTGGTACATTAATGTATCTTCCTAGTCATACACGACCTGATATACCATTTGTTGTTAACTTATTAGCAAGATTGAGCTATTATCTAACCCGAAGATATTGGAATGGGGTTAAACATGTTTTTCGTTATTTTTTAGGTATAAGAGATATATGTTTGTTCTTCCCTAACCTACCAAAAAAATAATTGGTTGGTTTTGCAGATGTAGGATACTAATCTGATCATCACAATGCTTATTCACAAATTGGTTATGTTTTCACATATGGTGGTATTGCAATTTCTTGGCGCTATATGAAACGAACAATTTTTGTTAGTTCTTCTAATCATGCTAAGATATTAGCAATCCATGAGGCTAGTCGTGAATTTGTGTGGTTAAGGTCTATAATTCTTCACATGCGAAAAAATTGTGGTTTATGCTCTGAAAAAGAAGCTCCAATAGTCTTATATGAAGATAATACAACTTGCATTGCACAATTTAAAGAAGGATATATTAAGGGTGATAGAATAAAACATATATCACCAAAATTTTTCTTCACTCATGATCTACAAAAGAATGGAAATATAAATGTTCAACAGATTCATTCAAGTGAGAATTTAATAAATCTTTTTACTAAGGCACTCCCTATCGCTACATTTGAAAAGTTAATTTTCAATATTAGATTGTGTTGTTTCAAAGATCTTAAGTAATGTTTATATGAATGGGAGTAATTCGCACTACATTTTTTTAGGTTGTGACATATTGTGTATCAAATGATTATATATATATATATATATATATATATATATATATATTCCTTTACTAGGTTTTTGTCTCACAAGGTTTTTCCTAGTAAGGTTTTTAATTAGGCTTATCCTTTATACAATGAAAATCCAAGGAAAAGTGGTATGAATGTAATAGAAATAATAGAATGCAATAGAAATCTCCTATTCTCATATCTATTTTTATCTATTATTCTTGTCTTATAATAGTTTTCAACTTTTCATTTTACATATTTTAGATGAAAAAATGATTTTTTACCATTTTCTAATTTTCACATTTTTTCAAAAATCATTTTAAAATATTCATTAAATAAATTTTCTTTTGCATTTTGCATTTTCCGAAAAATGAAAATCACATTTTTTCTAAAACCAAATTATAAAATTGTTGATTTGTCCGATGGGTATTAATTCAATTGCAACTTGAATGAAGTTAACTATTCAATATTAAAACTGTTTCACGATTACCGATTGTTATTCAATATTATAATTAATTTTTAATAATTAACAAGAAAATTAAATTGACATCAATTTAGGATTGATGACCATACTATAATAAAAATAGTATTCATTTACTAATTTTTATATGACGTATTTATGTGTTTAAATTTAATTTTATTTACAATTTAAATTATTTTTTATTATAATATCGTATATATTTCATGTGTTATTATTATTAATTAATTTCAAAACAAATATTTTATTATATATTATATGTTATTTTAAACTCAAATTTATATTTTAAATATGTAGCTTCTAGCGCATAAGTATATTATAGAATTTCTAATTATAATTATTTTTTATAGTTAACAATCAAGATTACTTCGCATTGGTATAATTATGATATGTAGTTTATATAATTATATAATTTTTAGGTTTTAAAATAAAGAATCATGTATGATATGAAACATGATAAAACTTTAAATTATTTACAAGTTAAAATTCTAGGCTATCTACATAAGATTATTTAGGAGTTAGGACCGAACAAGAAAATTTATTCCTATGGTAGTGTTTGTACAATATTTGGTTCATATTTTAAGAGAATCCTCAAATTTTATTTAATTTATGATTAATTTTAATTTTAAAATGTAAAAGTAAATATTTTAATTTTTAAAATAACTTATGAGTATTAAAAATTTTAATTTTTAAAAGTATTATATAAAATTTATTGATTTTTTATTTACTTGAAAAATTATATATTTTAGAAATAATTATTAAAAATTTTAAAACTTTATCAAATAATATTCAAATGCTTTAAATAAAAGCCCATTTTATAAAAAAAAATCGATAAATCTAAAACTCAAATGTAGTATGAAAAAATAAAGATTTGAACCGAATAAAATAGTTCAAAAATTTTAAAATACCTGATTGAATAAAATTGGCTTTGACTTTAATATATAAAGTATCCATACCATGAAGGTACATTTGATTCAAGTAATCTCATATTCTTTAAGGTAATGGTACATTTCGGAATAACATTTCTCTATTTGGATTTTAAAGATTACTTTAAGCATGTAATCTTACATTCCTAATAGTGCCTAGATTCAAGGATATAGGGTAATACAGGGGTACTCTGTAACATCCTAAAAATTTGAGTATTAATATGTTGCTAGAGGTTAGCTTGGGTTTTGCTTAGAATTTGAATAAAAATTTGTAACAGCCCAAACCCGGCCCAAACACTTCGATCGAATTTGGTTTGCTACGGAGAAAAACCTTTTGAAATCTTTTAAAAACCGGTTTAAGTTTTTGATAAAAGATAGCGTTTTGTTAAAAACAGTTGAGGTGTACAAATCTTATACTTGGATTTATTTTGAAAATATTTGTTAAGTCAAGTTATTATGTATATTTTATATGTACCCGATGGTACTTGAAAACCCTTTTCGATTGCTTTGGAAAAACATGTGAATTCATTCTTATAATCATAAAGTTTGAAACGAATACTCAAGCATATCACAGTAATAAAATAATTTTTTTAGGAGGCCTTATTACAACCCAATTAAAATCAACCAAAAATAAAGAAAAATGTAAAGAACCGAAATTCAAAGTCTAATAAATTTAAAATTCCACTGCATGGCCACCTCAAGTCCCTCCGGCTCCATATCCGCGAACTATGTGTCACCTAAAAAAATAAAGGAGAAGGTGAGTCACCAAGACTCAGTATGTAACCCTTCCCCCGGGTAAATACCACATCATACACACTATATAACACATTAATCATGCATTAAGACATATACCCAACCTAGCCAACCAAACGCCTCTGTCTACCCCATTGTGGTACCAAACCACTGGTGACGTATAGTCACAGATGTGATACCAAATCACTGGAGGTGCCAAACCTCTGGTGTCCGAAGACACAAATCGGTTGATGGGGCCAACCCATCGCGTGATACCAAATCACTGGCGTCAATCCCATATCTCAAAGTGGGGCCAACCCACGGTGGTGCTAAGCCACAGGGACGAGACGCTATGAGGTGCCAAACCTCTGGAGGTACCAAACCTCTGGTGACCGTAGTCACAGTGTGTTACCAAAACACTGGTGTCCGTCGACACAATATAACTGCCCCCTCCACTCATCAACCCATATCAAATCATATTATAACAGAGTTTATAACAACATACATTTATCACATGTATCACATAAGCTATGCTTCCCAAAAGCATTATTATCAATCTCATATTGACAGAGACTTACCGAGATCCTCGCTTGTACCATTAAGGTACTAAATTCGTATCTACATAAATCAGATTTACATACAACATGTACTTAATACAGTTTATTAATTGTTATAAGTGTGTATGTACACACCTGTCACCCACGAGAAGTCTAAATCCCGAAAAGAGAAGTCGGCCTCCCTAGATCTCTCTGCACCTATATTCGGCCAACCTTAGGATTAGTATTATGGCCTATTCGGCCAACCCAAAATAATCTAAAGGGTCATTTGAAATCCCGATTCTTACCTTTTCCCTCTTTGGCTACTAAACACAAAGACTCGATACCAATCTGCTTTACCAAATAATCACGAAGACGCTTTTAATCTCTTTCACCTTGAATCACTTAAAAGGATATTCTATTAACAATAGGCCCTTACCACCACTTACCAAAGTTGGTGTCAGAGAATGGCCTCGGTTGCTTGCTCCACAAATCCAGGAATCCTATCATCAATCGATTTCACAAGAGTGTTAACATTCCTTGCTTACAAAAAGCGAGATCGGCCCTTACCCCTTGTAGAAATCGACAAAGACACAAGAAGAGAAGGAAAATGGCATTCGCCAAGATTACATACCCACCTTATGAACCGATTGAAGGAGAGTTTAGAGGAGGTTATCCTTGTTTGCTATTCGCCAAGACTTGAAATATGGAGAGGGGAAATTCGGCTATGGTTTAGGGGTAGGTTCGATTATCAAAGAAAAGAGGAGAAAAGAGATCAAAATTGGGGATTGACAATGAAAAGAGTAGAGGGGTTTCGACAACACAAAATAGAAGAGAAAGAGGTTAATGGAATTTTCGGTTTTGGGAGAATGAGAATCAAAGATGGGAGGGTTGAGAATTTGACCACTTGCAAAGATGGGAAAAAAAGAAAACAAGTGCTAGGTGGATGCTTTTATAGGCATTGGCACCCCCTTCAAGCTTGCAGTCACTCCTATTAACCAAGGAGTTCAAATTCGGTCATCACCTTATTTTACTCCAAGCCACTCATTTAATTTAATTCAAACTAATTTGAATTAATCCTTAATCAAATAATAATCCAACCAATATCTTCTTTATCTTCTATTATCCTTAGAAAAAACGCTCAAATTATCCCTTTTATTCCAAGAATTTAAATTGAGTAATTCTTTCTCTCTCTCTTGTCCAAAATAAGAAACAAAAGGGAATTTCATGACTCGAACCAAGGCTCTCCTTGTTCCTTGATGGCGTCACTTGCAAAGACTTAAGTGGCCTCACTATTGCCACTTTTCCAAGGCTTATTCTATGTCAAATGTTCCTTCATTTATTCTTATAACCCCTATTTACTAAGGCTCCCTACCTTGAAAGCTTCCAAATAAAATTTCTACTAACTTGAGTCAACTTAAGACCCTTAATTAAATCCTATCACTCCATAAATAATACCATAACAATTCAAACACAAGGAAAAACATTTAATCACAAATAGCCCCAGTTTTAGGATGTTACAAAATTAGTAAAGAGTACTTTATTGTAAAGAAATCAGGTGACCTTGAAACTTAAGTTTATTAAGTACTAAAAGATGGCATAAGATGAGTAATTGGCAAAGTGGTGATGGCACCATAAGTTGGACTTGAGGGGAGAGGTTCGAATCTCCTAGCATGCAATTTGGGAGTTTTATTTTTTTGCTTTATCCTAGCATGTGTCGGCTATAGATAAGATTAGGATGAGTTGGATTAATTATTTTTTGGTAAGAAGACTAAGGGTTATGGAAAGCTTGAGTTAGGGATAGAATGGCTTGAATTGGGGATAATGTTTCTTAAACTTAAGGAAAAGGAGGATGATATGGCTTGAGACTAGGATGATGTTTTGGCAACTCTTTCACTTTTGACTATGTATGTGGACTGACATAGGGGCTAGGGGGATGGCCGGTTTTGTTGATTGGCTTGGTAGGCTTGTGTGTTGGAGAAACACATTCTTTTGGTCATTTTGGCTTTGGCAAAACATATTTTCTCTCCATCTATTTTCTCTCTAGTCAATTTGTCAACAACCTTGAGGAAACAATTGCATCTTTCTTTTGACCATTTGGTCAATTCTTTGCTAATCATTTTGGTGTTTTATTTTTCCTAGTCTGAAACTATCAACACACAAAAAGAAAGAAGGCCATTCTTTTTCTCATTTTTCCTCCCCAAATGCCGAATGCACAATTCTCTTAAACTCAATTCTTTTCCTTCTCTTTTCTTTCTCTTTTCTTTCTCTTTTCTTTCTCTTTTCTTTCTCTTTTCTTTCTCTTTTTCTCTCTTGAAAACCGAATCATCATCATCTCCATCTTCCATTCTTTTACTTCTTTCTCAACTAAAGTTTCTTCAATATTTTCTCTCATGGCCGAATGCTAGTTTGCTCTTGTGCCAAATCATTTTCATTTTCTTGTTTAGTCATAATCGAATCTTCCATTAGACATAAGTATTCTTCTCATTCAATTATTTTCAACCGTGGGCAATAGAGTGATTTTGGAGGGCAGAAACTCAAAGTGTTCTTGAGTATCGTGGATCGTTGGAATTGATCTTAAGAATTAAGGTAAGGAGTTTATTCAAGGATTTCATATTATTCATCATATTGGCATAGTTGGTTATTTAATCGATTTCGTTATAGGGACGTAATCACTCGATTGCTACCTCGTGGAATGAGGATAATTGTGGTAAGCCAATCTCATTTTTTTTTAAATCGTTAGTCCTATTTCGATAGTTATTAGTTTGACTAATGATTTTATGTCATTAAAGACATTCAAGATAGGGCAGAAAAGGGCAGTGAATAGTCTTTGAAAGAGGGGTGGTTCCGCTAATCCCCTAAGTATAAACGAAAAGCTATTTTGGGAATCCAAGATTTTCCACCAGGTTGCAGACCCTCATCCGAGGAGAACCAGTTGTTTGAAGTCATTCGTACTACCGAACCTTTGTTCGTTCGTGGATTCTCATCGGGTAACGAATCAACAATCGGGGAGAAACCAAAAATAGAAGTGGTTTGAAATCCTGAGGGTAAAGATTTAGATCGTTTATCAATAGTGTAGTTTTATTTAAAAATAGTGTTCTAATTTATTGTGTTACGTTTAGGTATTGACAAGCGAGAAAGTCTAGTTCTCACAATAACCAGGTGTGTAACTTCACACTTATCTCGGGTTAGATGTTATACCGTAAGTATTGGGAAAAATCGTAAAATTGACAAAATTTGAAAAATGCGTAATAATTACTATTTATGTGCAAATACATGAAAACTGTTAAAGTTGTGAAATTTACGAAAAAGTCCTCAATGAGTATTTGATAAATTGTAGAAAAATATGCTAGATTGTTAAATGGGCCAAAAAATTTGCTAGATCGTTAAATGGGCCGAAAAATATGCTAGATCGTTAAATGGGCCAAAGTATTAGATTGCTAAATGGGCTAAATGTTATTTTGTATTTTGGGCCTTAATAAAAACTTGAAATATTGATTCACATGTAAATTGGGCCTTTTGCTAAAATTATCATATATATATATAGACTGTTATGCATACATGTTTGCATGGGTTGGGATTTATGATGAAGAGAAGAAAGCCCTGTTGCCAAAAATCTAGTTCGGTGGCTCTGCCACAAATATTTTAATGGCTTATTGCCTTTAGTTCGGTGGCTCTGCCATAAATATTTTAATGGCTTAATGCCTCTAGTTCGGTGACTTTGTCACAATCTAGTTCGTTGGTTCACCACAACCAAATATAAAAATGGCTTAATGCCTACGATTGGTGTGTTGGCGGGGTGGGTTGACTTGATCCCCATAGGTGTGATGGTTGGTACGGTGGTGTGTAGCGGATGGATATTAGGTTGGTTGGGAAATTTCATTTTGCATACATTTCATTTATTATATTGCTAAATCATTTATATGCTCAAGCCCAAAATAATGACTTGATGATCTGGCCCAGTGGATATAGTAAGTGAGTTATACATTGAGTTCTAAGTAACTCACTCCCTTAAATTTTCAATCTCAGGTAATGGAAATTTACGTGGACTTGGACCAAGAATGACTTCGTGGAGGCCATACTGCAAACATGGGTTTTATAAACTTTGAACTTTTATTAAGTACTTTCTTTAAATTACTATTTTGGATATGATGTAATAAGGCCTTTATTAATATTTATGGATTTTATGTGTGGATGGATTTAAATTTTATTTTGATGGGTTTATGCTAATCCTATAATGATTTTTTTTAAAAAAATAAATACTTTGAAACATATGAGATTCTTTAACTTATCTTATCTTCAAATTCTTTTGAACTTTTTTTTAAAAAAAAACTACTTAAAGGATTTTGATATTTAAATATTAAATGATAAGACTTCAACTAATGTTTCTTAAAATTAACGAATTTAAATCATTTCTTTTGGTTTTTATTAAACATTATTTTCAAAAGGTTTTGTAGTACCGATTCACTTAAATCATTAGAAAGATTAAAAGAATGTTTTATCTATGTGACAAACCAAATCTCGTCTTGACGCATAGACTTGATTTGGGGTGTTACATTTAATGGTATCAGAGCTAGTTTCAAAACTCGGCTGTGGTTGGGTTCAACAAATAACCTTTATATGGAATTATTTCAATTATGTTTTAAAGATTAGTATGGCACCACAAGCATCCGGCACCAAGTTAAGTAAGTATTTATGATTATTATGATGATATGATCATAGGAGCACTCTAGAACTTCTAGTTTTAGATGTTGAAAATCGTAGAGATTGAGACTATAAGATGTGTTTGCAAAAAATAACTTTATCTCTCAAATCTCATAAAACATCGTTAATAAACACTGAAATAGTATTCTGATTCATAAAACTTGTAATCAGATTAAATCGAATTAGGCATTATGAGCTCTAGAGGACGTGGTCGTGGACGCGCTAGACGTGGCCGTGGTAGAGGATGAGGTGCTGCGTCTGAAGCACCAAATCATATGCCAGAAATGGATGCACCTGCGTCACTTGAAAGTGAGACGGGAACACATAATCATATGGAAGAAGATAATGCTTTGACGCAAGCAATGCTATGAGTCCTTGAAAGGGTTGGTGGAACTAGAGTTGGGCCAACAGCTCGTGGGTCGATATCGGAACGACTCAAGTCTAATGGTGCAGAAGTTTTTAAAGGAGTTTTTGATGTAGCTCCAAATGTGGCAGAATATTGGCTCGAAGCTGTGGAGCAGATTATGGATGATATGGAATGCACTGTCGAGCAAAAACTGAAAGGAGCCGTGTCCTTGCTAAGAGACGAGGCGATCAATGGTGGCTTACTATTCGAGAAGGCACCGAGGTCGCATTGATTACTTGGGAATTCTTCAAAGCCGCCTTTCAAGGGAAATATGTAGGAACAAGTTATATGGATGCCGAAGGAAGGAATTTTTAATCTAATTCAAGGAAATAAGACAATGGCAACAGATGAGGTCGAAGTTTTACGCTTGAGTCGCTATGCTCGGACAATAGTGTCAACGGATCATGAGCGTTGTAGTACGCTTTAAGGATGGGTTGAATGATGAGTTGCGGAGTTCGATAGCCCCACAACAAGTTAGAACTTTTGCCACGCTTGTGGAAAAATCCAAGATAGTCGAAGAGGCTAAGAACTTAGAACGTCAGAATCCGGAAAGATTTAGAGGCAAGAGGGATATAAAGCATTTGGGTTCTTCAAAAGGTTTAAAGAGGCCTCGGAATGATGAACCACTCAAGGTAGAGCATCCGTGGCTAGTAATCGAGTCGAGATTGTCTTGAATGTGGGAAACGGCATTCAAGAGTCTTTGGAGGAAAAGCGGTGCTTGTTATAAATGTGGTTTAATGGATCATCAATATAGAAATTGCCTCGACGTATGGATACGACTTAGGAAGTTCATATTACAGATGCACAACCGGCAAGAGGAACTCAACAGCCACCGAGAGGCCGTGGACCAGGTCGTGGTGGTAATGGGGCTGGACGTGGTCAAGGTGTACCGGATCGAGGCAATGGTTCTAGAGGAAACACAGATGCAAGACAACCAGGATTGGTCTATGCAGTTAGACGCCGCGAAGATGGCAATACACCTGATATAATAACTGGTACGTTCTTCATCTTTGATATACCTGTTATTGCCTTGATAGATATTGGTTCTACCCACTCGTATGTTGCTAGTGCCATATCTAGAAACTTGAATCTAGAATCTGAAATTACCGATAGTGAAATGACGGTAATTAGTCCTTTAGGAAAGTCGGTAATTGTAAATAAATTATTTAGAGACGTGCCCTTAGAAATTCAAGAAGAAATATTTTTGGCGAATTTGATGGAATTACCTTTCGGCGAGTTCGATCTCATTCTGGGCATGGATTGGTTAGCTAAGCATCAGCGCATTTAGATTGTGCTGAAAAACGGATGTCAATAAGAACTTCAAGTGATAAAGAAGTAATAATAATAGGTGAACGAAAAAATTACTTGGCAAATGTGGTATCTGCGTTAAAGGCAGAAAAGTTGGTGCGGAAAGGGTATGGAGCATTCTTAGCCTTTATTTGTGCTTTAGATGCCAAACAGTTATCTGTGGATGATGTGAGGACGATGAAGGAATTTCTAGATGTATTTCCCGATGAACTTCTTGGTATACCTCCGGATCGGAAGTAGAATTTGGTATTGAGCTTTTGCCCTAATGTACTCAAAGTGTCCATTGCTCCTTATAGAATGGCAATCAAGGAGTTGGCGAGCTTAAAGCTCAAATTCAAGAATTGTTGGATCGGGATTTATTCGACCGAGTGTGTCTCCGTGGGAGCACCCGCTTTGTTCGTTAAGAAGAAGGATGGATCGATGCATATGTGCATTGATTATAGGCAATTGAATAAATTGACGATCAAGAATAGGTATCCTTTGCTGAAAATTGATGACCTATTTGATCAATTGAAAGGAGCTTCGCTTTTTCCAAAATTGATTTGAGATCGGGTTATCACCAACTTAAGGTGAAAGAAAGCAGATATTTATAAGACGGCGTTCCGAACACGTTATGGACATTATGAGTTTTTAGTGATGCCGTTTGCGTTAACCAATGCACTAGCCGCATTTATGGACATGATGAACCGAGTCTTTCAACCATATTTAGACCGGTTTGTGGTAGTTTTCATAGATGACATTTTGGTTTATTCAAGAAATGATGAGGAGCATGACACGCATTTGCGTATAGTATTGCAGTTACTTTGTGATAAGCAACTTTATGCCAAATTCATTAAATGTGAATTCTGGCTAAAGAAAGTGACTTTCTTGGGTCATGTGGTATCAGCTGAAGGAATAATGGTGGATCCTCGAAGATTGAGGTCAGATCGATTGGAAACCACCAAAGTCGGTAGTGAAATTTGGAGTTTCTTAGGTTTGGTGGTTATTATAGACGCTTGTTGAGGGGTTTTCGTTGATTCGCACCCCAAACTAAACTATTGCGGAAGGAGTACAGATGTTTGGACCGAAAAACAACAAAAGAGTTTCGAGAAATTGAAGAAGATTTCGACGGAAGCACCAGCTTTGATTCAAACCAAAGACTGGAAAAAATTTATCGCTTATTGTGATGCGCCTCACACGGGTTTGGGTTGTGTCTTGATGCAAAATGGAAAGGTGGTGGCTTATGCTTCTACAGTTGAGACCGCACGAAGTAAACTATCCTACTCATGATTTGGAGTTAGCTACAGTGGTATTTGCTTTAACGATTTGGAGGCATTATCTCTACGGTGAGAAGTCTATCATCTACACGGATCACAAGAGTCTTAAGTATCTTCTTACTCAGAAGGATTTAAATTTGAGACAAATAAGATGGGTGGAATTATTGAAGGATTATGATTTCTCAATTGAGTATCATCCTGGAAAAGCTAATATGGTAGCTGATGCGTTAAGCCGTAAGGTGGTATCTGATTTGAGAGCAATGTTTGCTCGTTTGAGTTTGTTTGAGGATGGTAGTCGTTAGCGTAACTTCGTGAAGCCTCGTGGTTAGAAAAATTCGGAAAAGTAGATATCAGACAAAAAGTTGGGAACCTTATTTCAGCAAGTTGGAAGGAGTGAAATAGAGGACTTTGGTATAAACACGAATGGAGTGCTGTGTTTTCATGGAAGGGTTTGTATGCCTAAATACTCAGATTTAAGGCAAACGATTCTACGAGAGGCGCATAGTAGCCCTTATGCTATGTAACCCGGAGGAAATAAGATGTATCGGGATCTCCGTGAATAGTATTGGTGGCCAAGGTTGAAGCGTGAGATTTCTAAGTTTGTAGGAAAATGTTTGACTTGTCAACAAGTAAAGACGGAGCATCAATTGCCGTCAGGTTTATTACAATCGGTAAAGATTACTCTTTGGAAATGGGAGTGAATAACAATGGATTTTGTTAGTGGGTTACCTTTAACACCTACTAAGAAAAACTCCTTATGGGTGGCAGTTGACCGATTGATTTAAAATCGCTCATTTTCTTCCAATTCATACGGATTACTCATTATAGAAATTGGCTAAGCTGTATATATCTAAAATCATAAGGTTGCATGGGGTACCAAAGGTTCATTATATTAGATAGGATCCTAGATTTACATCACGATTTTGGAAAGCTCGCATGAAGCCTTGGGAACAAAGTTAAATTTCAAGACGACTTTTCATCCTCGCATGATGGTCAGTCGAAAAGAGTAATTCAGATATTGGAAGACATGTTAAAGGGATGTGTGATTGACTTCAGTGGTAGTTGGGAAGAATTTCTACCATTGGCAGAATTTACGTATAATAATAGCTATCAGTCTAGCATTCAGATGGCACCCTACGAGGCATTATATGGTCGTAGGTGAATTACTCCTACTTGTTGGAATGAATTGGGCGGCGGAGATGTTGGGTCTGAATTAATATCCAAACAGAGGAAAAGGTAAAAGTTATTCGAGCACGGTTAAAGGAAGCTTGGATAGACGAAGTTGTATGGACACTGAAGCGTAGGGATATTGAGTTTCTTGAGGAGAGCAGTCTTTCAAGGTGTCACCTTGGAAGAAAATTTTCGATTTGGAAAGAAGGGCAAGTTGAGCCCTAGGTTCATTGGGCCATATCGTGTGATGAAGCGTGTTGGTCCAATGGCTCATCGATTGAATTACCTCCGGAGTTGAGTCAAATTCATAATGTTTTTCATGTTTCCATGCTGAGGCGCTATAGATCGGATCCATCTCACATTGTACCGGTAGAGGAAGTGGAATTGAAATCAGACTTGTCTTTTGAGGAAGAACCAGTGAAAATTTTAGACCGAGATGTTAAAGTGCTAAAAAAGAAGACGTGCCATTGGTCAAGGTTTTATGGCGTAATCACGGAGCATGGGAGCCTGAGGATGTAATTCGACAACAATATCCTCACCTCTTTTAATCAGGTAAATTTTGAAGACGAAATTTTTTTTAAGGGGGTAGAATTATAATATCCTAAAAATTTGAGTATCAATATGTTGCTAGAGGTTAGCTTGGGTTTACTTAGAATTTGAATAAAAATTAGTAAAGAGTACTTTAGTGTAAAGAAATCAGCTGACCTTGAAACTTAAGTTAATTAAGTACTAAAAGATGGCATAAGATGAGTAATTGGCAAAGTGGTGATGGCGCCATAAGTTGGACTTGAGGGGAGAGGTTCGAATCTCCTAGCATGCAATTTGGGAGTTTTATTTTTGCTTTATCCTAGCATGTGTGGCTATGGATAAGATTAGGATTAGTTGGATTAATTATTTTTTGGTAAGAAGACTAAGGGTTATGGAAAGCTTGAGTTAGGGATAGAATGGCTTGAATTGGGGATAATATTTCTTAAACTTAAGGGAAAAGGAGGATGATATGGCTTGAGACTAGGATGATGTTTTGGCTACTCTTTCATGGCCTTTTGACTATGTATGTGGACGGCATAGGGGCTAGGGGGGATGGCCCGCTTTGTTGATTGGCTTGGTAGGCTTGTGTGTTGGAGAAACACATTCTTTTTGGTCATTTTGGCTTTGGCAAAACATATTTTCTCTCTATCTATTTTCTCTCTAGCCAATTTGTCAACAACCTTGAGGAAACAATTGCATCTTTCTTTTGACCATTTGGTCATTTCTTTGCTAATCATTTTAGTGTTTTATTTTTCCTAGTGTTGAAACTATCAACACACAAAAAGAAAGAAGGCCATTCTTTTTCTCATTTTTCCTCCCCAAATGCCGAATGCACAATTCTCTTAAACTCAATTCTTTTCCTTCTCTTTCTTTTCTTTTCTTTCTCTTTTCTTTCTCTTTTCTTTCTCTTTTCTCTCTTGAAAACCGAATCATCATCATCTCCATCTTCCATTCTTTTACTTCTTTCTCAACTAAAGTTTCTTCAATATTTTTTTTCATGACCGAATGCTAGTTTACTCTTGTGCCGAATCATTTTCATTTTCTTGTTTAGTCATAACCGAATCTTCCATTAGACATAAGTATTCTTCTCACTCAATTATTTTCAACCGTGGGCAATAGAGTGATTTTGGAGGGCAGACACTCAAAGTGTTCTTGAGTATCGTGAATCGTTGGAATCGATCTTAAGAGTTAAGGTAAGGAGTTTATTCAAGGATTTTCATATTATTCGTCATATTGGTATAGTTGGTTATTTAATCGATTTCATTATAGGGACGTAATCGCTCGATTGCTACCTCGTGGACCAAGGATAAATGTGGTAAGCCAATCTCATTTTTTTAAAATCGTTAGTCCTATTTCGATAATTATTAGTTTGACTAACAATTTTATGTCATTAAAGACATTCAAGATAGGGCGTAAAAGGGCGTTGAATAGTCTTTGAAAGAGGGGTGGTTCCGCTAATCCTCTAAGTATAAACGAAGGGCTGTTTCGAGAATCCGAGATTTTCCACTGGGTTGCGGACCCTCATCCGAGGAGAACTAGTTGTTTGAAGTCATTCGTACTACCGAACCTTTGTTCGCTCATGGATTCTCATCGCAACGAATCAACAATCGGGAGAAACCAAAAATAGAAGTGGTTCAAATCCGAGGTAAAGATTTAGATCGTTTATCAATAGTGTAGTTTTATTTAAAAATAGTGTTCTAAGTTATCGTGTTACGTTTAGGAATTGATGAGCGGGAAAGTCTAGTTCTCACAATAACCAGGTGTGTAACTTCACACTTATCTCGGGTTAGATGTTATACCGTAAGTATTGGGAAAAATCATAAAATTGACAAAATTTGAAAAATGCGTAATAATTAGTATTTATGTGAAAATACATGAAAACTGTTAAAGTTGTGAAATTTACGAAAACGTCCTCAATGAGTATTTGATAAATTGTAGAAAAATATGCTAGATTGTTAAATGGGCCAAAAAATTTGCTAGATCGTTAAATGGGCTGAAAAATCTGCTAGATCATTAAATGGGCCGAAAAATCTGCTAGATTGTTAAATGGGCCAAAGTATTAGATTGCTAAATGGGCTAAATGTTATTTTGTATTATGGGCCTTAATAAAAACTTGAAATATTGATTCACATGTAAATTGGGCCTTTTGCTAAAATTATCATATGTATATAGACTGTTATGCATACATGTTTGCATGGGTTGGGATTTATGATGAAGAAAAGAAAGGCCTGTTGCCAAAAATCTAGTTCGGTGGCTCTGCCACAAATATTTTAATGGCTTATTGGCTCTAGTTCGGTGGCTGTGCCACAAATATTTTAATGGCTTAATGCCTCTAGTTCGGTGACTTTGTCACAATCTAGTTCGTTGGCTCACCACAACCAAATATAAAAATGGCTTAATGCCTACAATCGGTGTGTTGGCGGGGTGGGTTGACTTGATCCCCACAGGTGTGATGGTTAGTACGGGTGGTGTGTAGCGGATGGATATTAGGTTGGTTGGGAGATTTCATTTTGCATACATTTCATTTATTATATTGCTAAATCTCATTTATGGGCTCAAGCCCAAAATAATGACTTGATGATCCGCCCAATGGATATAGTAAGTGAGTTATACATCGAGTTCGAGTAACTCACTCCCTTAAATTTTCCATCTCAGGTAATGGAAATTGACGTGGACTTGGGCCGAGAATGACTTCGTGGAGGCCATACTGCAAACATGGGTTTTATAAACTTTGAACTTTTATTAAGTACTTTCTTTAAATTACTATTTTGGATATGATGTAATAAGGCCTCTATTAATATTTATGGATTTTTATGTGTGGATGGATTTAAATTTTATTTTGATGGGTTTATGCTAATCCTATAATGATTTTTTAAAAAAAAATACTTTGAAACATATGAGATTCTTTAACTTATCTTATCTTCAAATTCTTTTGAACTCTTTTTTAAAAAAAAAAACTACTTAAAGGATTTTGATATTTAAATACTAAATGATAAGACTTCAACTAATGTTTCTTAAAATTAACGAATTTAAATCATTTCTTTTGGTTTTTATTAAACTTTATTTTCAAAAGGTTTTGTAGTATCGATTCACTTAAATCATTAGAAAGATTAAAAGAATGTTTGATCTATGTGACAAACCAAATCTAGTCTTGACGCATAGACCTGATTTGGGGTGTTACATACTCTCAATAGCATCTCTTTCTTAGGGAATCTTACATTACCTTGGTATGTGAATTTTTTTACAATTTTACTCTAATTTTTAATGACTTTAATTCATTTTATTTAAACTATATGGTTGAAAATAAAAATGAAGAACAATCGCAGAAACGACAGGAGAAATTAGGGAGGAGAATAGAGAAAGAGAAATTTGTGCAGCAACTGATTCCTTTTTCATACTAACTCAGCCCCCTTACACCGAATATATAGGAAGGAAAATGAAAATGAATTTGCTCCTTAAAAGTTATATAAAATAAATGGTAAAACTAATAGTACGTAATTTTTTAAACGCTTCGTTTAACTAAACCCATGTTGCACACTGTTTCATTAAACTTAGCTTCAAGACGCAGTGTTTCCCTTTATTCCATTTCGACCCATAACAAGAACCTCCTACTCGAAAGAATCATTGACCTCAAGAATCAATATGAGGGAAAGCATCCTTGAGCTGCTGAAATGATTCCCAAGTGGCATCATCTGGAAAAGAATTAGCCCATTCCATTAGCACTTCGGTGACAGTAGCTGTAGCGGTGGAAATGTGCAAGTGTACACAATCGCAACAAATAATAAAGTGATAAGTAAATATCAAGTTATCGTACCCACAGGGACTGTAAAAGAATTATTTATGAAAATGATTTCAACACTTTGGTGAAGGGAAAATATTTGGATTTAAGAAATATTTAAAACTAAAAAAAAAACAAAGTAAAATAAAATAAAATAAAATTCTAATGTACGATTTCAAAAGCTGATTTTAATCAAGATAATATAATTGTGTTGGATTAATTACATTTCTTACCTTAGAATTTTTAACCTCATGCTTATACTTGTTACGAATAAATCACGGCAACTAAGTAATTTGATAACTTATGAACATATTTACAACTCAAAAATCCATTCATCTCTTGTCCTATGTCAATTCGACCGATTAAACAGATTTATAAAGGTAAACATGTTATTGCACATGCATACTTATTAAATCAAATAATCTCTAGCATATTCCTATGTCGATTCAAATGATTAATTCAACTTAATAAGCATATAAAAGACTATGTGAGGTAACAAAGTATCCCTACCTTGAAACAGTTTAATCACAAGAATCTTGCAAGTTATGCAAGGCATATGTATCGCCAAATACAATGCTAATTTAGCCTTCAGCTCCACTGCCTAAGTACTGTGTCCATTAATTGCAATTTCAGTGCGTTTAAATAATTAATTCTTTAGTTATCTAAACAATTATAATGCCAGAATAACTTAAGCATGATTTTACTTAATCAAGCATTTTACCGAGGCCTATAACAGCATAAACACAATTTTAATAATTTAAAAGGAAGAAATGCAATCAACCCAACACGAATTAAATTCAAGCTAAGCTAATTAAATTTACCATTCCAACAGCATAAATATTCATAAACATGTTTGTCAAAACAACAATGAAATTTAAAGAGATAGGGAACAAGAAGCAAATCCGGTGTTTCTCCGTGGCTTGACTGATTGCTCGTTCTTCGTCCTCTGTTGTCCTCGGCTATCAAGGTGCTATGAACACTCAATTGCTGCTCCAAAATGGCTGAAGAAGATCTCTTTCCCAAGAGAAGAAATCGGCACTTGAACAAAAGGGAAATGGAAGGGAAAAGTTGAGAGAAAGTGAGAGAGGAGAAGAGAGAATGAGAGTGTGAGTGATGCTTTGAATGATCAGCCAATGGGGGCTTTTATAGCTGAAGGTGGCAGCTGAATTTTGCTAAAAATAGCAGCCAAAGAGCCACACCTTGGCCGGCCATCTATGTGGCAAAGTTGATGGTTTCAACTTTGCTAAAAATGGCATGGGGCAAATCTTCAAAGCCACTAATTGTGGAGGGTTTGAATGCAACTTTGACAAGTCTTCAAAGGCTTCTTTGCAAGCTTAATTTTTCAGCTAATAAGCTGATTTGGGCCAGCTTATGGACGGTTTGGGCTGCGCAATTGGTGGCTGGTTCGGTTCACTGAATTCGGTTCAACCAGTGTGGTTTAACTGGACCCTTTTTTGCATAATTAATTAAGATTAATTTATTTAGCCCAAATTAAATTGGGAATAAATTAAAATTAATTATATTATGATTTAATATTCATAATCGGACGTGTAACAGCCCATTATTGCCCGGGATTAATAGAAAAAATAATAAATGTCCAATATGTTTATTACTGTCCATTTTACAAAACAAACCCTTAAAGCCCAAATTTAATAAACCTGATTAGCCTAACAAACTAAACCAACCCCCTAAACAGACTAGACCTAGACTTAGACGGCCCAAGAGGCCCAATAACTAAACCAGCTTCAGCAGAAATCTAGAGTTTCTGGAAACGTTCACGCCGCTGGTGTAACACCCTGAAAATGGGCCTATGCATTTTTGATACGAAATGGCATGTCTAATGTGTTATGAATGTATAGTGAACATTTTTGGAACCTTGGAAATGTTAAGTTTAAAAGAGGAAAGTGAACATTTTTGGAAACTTGGAAATGTAAGGAAATGTTTTAGAAATGTTAAGTTTAAAAGAGGAAACTAAGGCAAGGTAGTCTTAAGAAAATTAATAGAAGAAATTTGACACAAGAACGGGCTTGGAGATGTGGCTAGGAGGCACCACTTAAAGCCCGAAGAAGTGACGCCACAATCAAGGGGAAGGAGCCTAGGTTCGAATCACGTGGGAAGCAAATAAAGAGTTTTATTTTGCTGCAAGGAGCAAGGAGTTGGACGGCACCAAGGCACTTGGGGAAGAGTTTAATTCTCTTTAAAATTCAGCTAAATAGGTGGATCAATGATGGATAATTATTGTTTAAGAGATAAGAGATAATTAAGGGATTATTTCCATTAATTTTAATAAAGATAAGAGAAGTGATGGCCAAGTAAGGAGTCTTGGCCTAGTAAT
Organism: Gossypium rotundifolium; assembly: GCA_025506655.1. NCBI lineage: Eukaryota > Viridiplantae > Streptophyta > Magnoliopsida > Malvales > Malvaceae > Gossypium > Gossypium rotundifolium. The sequence continues at coordinate 152,130,814 of CP106727.1, read as the reverse complement.
TTCGACAAAAGGAGGAAAATAAGGCTATTCATCAATCTTCTCTTTTCCATTGAAGTCTCTGCCGAAAATTTCCTAGCAGACTCTCTCCTTTCTCTCTTATGTTTGCCATAGCCGAAATCTTTTGCTCCATAAGTCCACCATTACCGAATCCCTTAGTGACTCTTTTCCCTCTCTTTTCTTTTGATAAACCGGCAACACAGATAACCTTTAGCCGATTTCTTGTTAAGTTCCAAAAGCCGAAAACTTGCTATGATCAAGACCATAGCCAAATAGTTTAAGACTTCAAGTAAGGGGTTGTCGACTTGTGCATTAAGGGTAAGGTTAGTGATTATCAATTTCTATTCTTTTTCTTCTAAGATTAAAACCGAAACCGTGAAATCTAACCCCATTATTGTGTTAGTGAAACTTGGAAAGAAGGCTTCGGGATCTGTCCATAAGTCGACCATAAGGAAGGAATCTTCCAAAATCTAAGGTAAGGAAGAAATTCAGCCACAGGCCACTTTTACCATGTTTACATGTTAGAAATTAATCTAACATGTGTCACGTTGATTTCGAGATACCAATGGGCTAAATAGAAATTTCGGATTTCAAATCACAAGGTAAAGTATATATATGCAATCGGCCAAGGCTTATTTTAGCACTAGATCTATTTTCTTACATGATTTAAAAGCCGAAAACTAATCTATGAAGGGATTTAATACCAGCCGATTACAAGGAAGGGAGTCTACAACATTCCGGGATTTGATTAGTAAACACATCGGCACCAAGGTAAGTTTTAGTGTACTAATCCTACTAGGATTTGGATTTATGGCGAATGGCTCTTTACTAAGTATTAAGTGATTGATTAAATGTAGAGATTTAAGATCTAAGGCATTAGATCAAGCTTTTCAGATTTGGATTGGAAACCTTGTTTAATCGGTGTGTACCTACACTATTTCTTAATAAGTTTTATGGCAATGTTTAATATAAGTATGTGTATAAGAATGTGAATATGGCTAAGGTACCATGTCATGGTACAAAGTACTCAGTATGTTTCCTACTCCTACTAGGATTATGTTAAATATCTTCACGACACACATATGACATTATAAGAATATGAAATAAGAATTTGGCATGTTAATGCATAATATGTATGATATGGGGCATATGGGTTATATGAAAAGGGAAGTGAATGTGGTGACCTAAGACCACGATAATCGAATGTGGTGACCTAAGACCACGATATATGTGGTGACCTAAGACCACGATATCTGAATGTGGTGACCTAAGACCATGAATTTTATAAGAGGCGATGAGCACGTCGATTCGCAATGACGCCTTCGATGGTGTGTAGCGGATGGAGGGTTGACTTAGTAGTCCCCACTGTGTGCGAGGATGGTACGGTGATGTGTAGCGGATGGCATATAGGCTTGGGTTCGAGAATGCATCATTAAATGTGAATTATGATATGTATGAATATGATTTGTTATGCCTGAATTTTTAAGACTTAATGTTTGTGTACACATTGAGTCTGCTTGACTCACCCTGCTAGGGAACCTTTTCGTGTGACGATCAAGAATGGACCGGTCGGCAGGAGCTTAAAGGTGGCCATGCACAAGAAGGAAATTATTTATTTAGACATTTTAATTTTTATTTAAGCACTTTAATTTATTTTGAGTTGTTTTAATGTAATAAGGCCATAGTATGAATTTTATTTTATGCATGCACGTTAAATTATTTTATTATGATACTAACTTTTCTTAAATTAACGACTAAGTTTATTTCATTTAAAATAAACCCTAAATGTTTTGTCACCTAAAGTAAAGGATTTTAATAATGAAATAAACTTGTTTTCAACTCAAGCCCAACCCAAAACAATCTTTCTTTCAAAACACACAAGTTTTTCCTAAGTAACAAAAGAATTTGAAACAGTTTACACCGGGAACATACAGATCGGTCAAGGCTCGTGGACCAGATTTGGGGTGTTTCAATTTGGTATCAGAGCCCAGTTTTAAACTCTCGGCCTTGGGTTTAAGGCCCAAAACATTTTCAAAGGTAAGCCTAAAAGGGATTTTGTGAATTAAGCAAGATTTTCTAGCATGGCCCACTAAGTCTCCGACCCGAAGTCCACCAGGTAAGTACTCCGATCTTTTGTGTGATTTATATTATGATTTGTAGAAGGGTAGAAATAGAACGTAGAATAAAGATTAAGTACTTGAACCCTAGGACTAGTATACCCCAACAAAAACATAAGACTTAAATGCCTAACTAAACAAACCTGTGGTTAAGTCGCTGAGTTAGGTGTGGTAACCATGGTGCGCATGTCTAGGATTGGTTTCGGTGGGAGCTTGGTATTTAAGCATCCACGTGACTCACCTCCTCTCCACTCGAATCCTACAGTGCGTAGCTACAGACACCCTAACCAAGAGGACTTAGCTACTGCAAAACCCTAACTAAAACCCGAAAGAGACTAGCCGTATTTTTATGGAAACCCTAGTTTTAAAATTTCTAAATTACCCTCTTGATTTGAAAAGATTATTTTATAAATTTTCCTGAAATATTTTTATTTAAAATTTACTAAAATACCCTAGTGGTAAAATTACAAAATGCCATTGGTTTATGAAATTTCCAAATACCCACAGTTCTTATCAAAATTTCACTACTTTGCTTAAAGGAACCCTAAATTTACAAAATATCAAAATACCTTGATTATGGAAAAAATTTACTTAAATTACCCCTAACCTACAAATTACCGAAATACCTCGAGTTACAAAATTACCAGAATGACCCCCGATCTTCAAAAATTTCTACAACAACACTGATTTGGAAAACAAATTATCAAAAACAACCCTCAAGCTTTGTAAATTCCAAAGTACCCTTGATTTATCAAGATTTACAAACTTACTCGGGTTAATTACCAAAATACCCTCAGATTTCAAAATTTCCAAAATACCCCCGGGAATGTAAAATTTCTAGAATACCCTTATTGACAAAAACACCAAGGAACCTTATTTTGACAACTTACGAAAAATACCCCTGTTGGACAAATTACGAGAATACCCCTAGGATAGGAACGGACAGAAATGTCCGAAGAGTGAATGTGCATGTGAGATACTATGAAATGGATGTGCTTTTCTGTGAACTAAGATAGAAGACTTGAAACTTTGAATGATCGAAAGAACCCTTATTAAACTCTTTTCATAAAACTTCTCCGCGAATAATCAGTAAAATAATGGCTAATTCATAAAACTTTCTTAAATCAGATTAAAGCGTGTCGTCAGATATGAGTTCTAGAGGACGCAGTAGAGGAAGAATGACTGTGTTAGAACCCATTAGATTAGGTCAAGGGTCTGACAATGAGTTACCACCGCCACCACCACCCCCAGCTGTTGGTGTCGAGCAAAGAAGCTTAGACGGGGATGATGTCAGATCAAGGTTGTCTTTGCGAGTTCGGAAATGGTGGTTGGAGTAAGCGAAAATATGGGAGCTCAAAATCAGACTGGCGAGCGACTCTGAGCCAACAGAGCTGAAGTGTTTCGTGGTGTATCAGGTGTAGCACGCAATACCGCTAAGTATTGGTTGGAGGCAACTGAGTGAATTAAGGATGAGCTCGACTTAACTGACGAGGAAAAGCTGAAAGGATTGGTGTCGCTTCTCCACGATGAGTCATATCAATGGTGGCTCACGGTGCGAGATGGTGCTACAGCTGAGGAACTCACGTGGGAGTATGCTAAAGCAGCATACCAGAAGAAGTATGTTGGCACTCATTATATTGATGCCCAGAGAAAGGCTTTTCTAGGACTGGTTCAAGGAAACAAGTCCGTAGCTGAGTATGATGCAGAATTTTTAAGGCTGAGCCATTATGCTCGAGGCATAGTGTCTACTGAGCATGAGTGGTGTGTCCGATTTGAAGACGGACTAAGAGATGACCTAAGGTTATTGATAGCCCCGCAACAGAGCGGAGTTTCTTCAGATTAGTGGAAAAGGCCAAAGTGGCCGAGGGTATTAAGGAGTCCGTGAGGGAGAACTCTGATCGAAATAGGCAAAAGAGAGAATTTGGATCGTCAAGGCCATCCAAGAATGAGCAAAAGAGCCCTAGAGTTGAAGGGCCGCGAGGTCAGCAAGCTGCTACTAGAGGGCAATACCCTACTTGTGAACAATGTGGGAAGAAGCACTTAGGTGAATGTTGGAAAAAGATGAGAGGATGTTTTGAGTGTGGGTCAAAGGACCATATGATTAAGGACTGTCCGATGAGACCGGATGGGAATCAACCAAGAGCTCGTAATGTTAATCAGTTGGTAGAGGTGGATGCAATGACCTCAAGAGGTCGTGGTCCAAACCATGGAGGAAATGGTTCCGGCCATGGTTGTGGAGCACCAAGCAGAGGTGCTGAAGGTTCAGATGCGAGGCAACCAAGGTTGGTTTATGCAGTCGGCCGTCGTGAGGAGAATGATGTGCCAGATGTGACAACGGGTAAGTCCTTACTTTTGGAATACCCTTTATTGCCTTGTTTGTTATAGAGTTAGTTCGTTCTTGTTAGTTCGTTCTTGTAATGCTAGTGAAGTGTATAAAACCTTGGATGTGAATTTTTGTAGGAAATGTGTTAGTTTTAAGATCAGAGTGCGCAGCAGTAGTGTAGTGTGGTGACTTAGGATGTACGATTTTTGTTAGTAAGAAATTTCGAGGATGAAATTATTTTTAAGGGGGTAGAACTGTAACACCCTGAAAATGGGCCTATGCATTTTTGATACGAAATGGCATGTCTTATGTGTTATGAATGTATAGTGAACATTTTTGGAAACTTGGAAATGTTAAGTTTAAAGGAGGAAAGTGAACATTTTTGGAAACTTGGAAATGTAAGGAAATGTTTTAGAAATCTTAAGTTTAAAAGAGGAAACTAAGGCAAGGTGGTCTTAAGAAAATTAATAGAAGAAATTTGACACAAGAACGGGCTTGGAGAAGTGGCTAGGAGGCACCACTTAAAGCCCAATAAGTAACGCCACAATCAAGGGGAAGGAGCCTAGGTTCGAGTCACGTGGGAAGTAAATAAAAGAGTTTTATTTTTGCTGCAAGGAGCAAGGAGTTGGACGGCACCAAGGCACTTGGGAAGAGTTTAATTCTCTTTAAAATTCGCTAAATAGGTGGATCAATGATGGATAATTATTGTTTAAGAGATAAGAGATAATTAAGGGATTATTTCCATTAATTTTAATAAAGATAAGAGAAGTGATGGCCAAGTAAGGGAGTCTTGGCCTAGTAATTTCGGCAAAAGGAGGAAAATAAGGCTATTCATCAATCTTCTCTTTTCCATTGAAGTCTCTGCCGAAAATTTCCTAGCAAACTCTCTCCTTTCTCTCTTATTTTGCCATAGTCAAATCTTTTGCTCCATAAGTCCACCATTGCCGAATCCCCTAGTGACACTTTTCCCTCTCTTTTCTTTTGATAAACCGACAACATAGATAACCTTTAGCCGATTTCTTGTTAAGTTCCAAAAGTCGAAAACTTGCTATTATCAATACCATAGCCGAATAGTTTGAGACTTCAAGCAAGGGGTTGTTGACTTGTGCATTAAGGGTAAGGTTAGTGATTATCGATTTCTATTCTTTTTCTTCTAAGATTAAAACCGAAACCAGGAAATCTAACCCCATTATTGTGTTAGTCGAAACTTGAAAAGAAGGCTTCGGGATCTATCCATAAGTCGACCATAAGGAAGGAATCTTCCAAGATCTAAGGTAAGGAAGACATTCGGCCACAAAGCCACTTTTACCATGTTTACATGTTAGAAATTAATCTAACATGTGTCACAGTGATTTCAACAGATACCAAGGGGCTAAATAGAAATTTCAGATTTCAAATCACAGGGTAAAGTATATATATATGCAATCGGCCAAGGCTTATTTTAGCACTAGATCTATTTTCTTACATGATTTAAAAGCTGAAAACTAATCTATGAAGGGATTTAATACCAGCCGATTACAAGGAAGGGAGTCTACAACATTCCGGGATTTGATTAGTAAACAAATCGGCACCAAGGTAAGTTTTAGTGTACTAATCCTACTAGGATTTGGATTTATGGCTGAATGGCTCTTTACTAAGTATTAAGTGATTGATTAAATGTAGAGATTTAAGATCTAAGGAATTAGATCAAGTTTTTCAGGATTTGGATTGGAAACCTTGTTTAATCGGTGTGTACCCACATTATTTCTTAATAAGTTTTATGGCAATGTTTAATATAAGTATGTGTATAAGAATGTGAATATGGCTAAGGTACCATGTCATGGTACAAAGTACTGTGCACGCTTCCTACTCCTACTAGGATTATGTTAAATATCATTACGACACACATATGACATTATAAGAATGTGAAATAAGAATTTGGCATGTTAATGCATGATATGTATGATATGGGGCATATGGGTTATATGAAAAGGGAAGTGAATGTGGTGACCTTAGACCACGATAATCGAATGTGGTGACCTAAGACCACGATATCTCGAATGTGGTGACCTAAGACCATGATATCTGAATGTGGTGACCTAAGACCATGAATTTTATAAGGGCGATGAGCACGTCGACTGCAGCGACTACCTTCAATGGTGTGTAGCGGATGGAGGGTTGACTTAGTAGTCCCCACGGTGTGCAGGATGGTACGGGTGATGTGTAGCGGATGGCATATAGGCTTGGGTTTGGGAATGCATCATTAAATGTGAATTATGATATGTATGAATATGATTTGTTATGTCTGAATTTGTTAAGACTTAGTGTTTGTGTACACATTGAGTCTGCTTGACTCACCCCATTGTGGGAACCTTTTTGTGTGACGATCAGTAATGGACCGGGTCGGCAGGAGTTTAAAGGTGGCCATGCACAGCAAGGAAATTATTTATTTAGACATTTTAATTTTTATTTAAGCACTTTAATTTATTTTGGGTTGTTTTAATGTAATAAGGCCATAGTATGAATTTTATTTTATGCATGCACGTTAAATTATTTTATTATGATACGAACTTTTTCTTAAATTAACGACTAAGTTTATTTCATTTAAAAATAAACCCTAAATGTTTTGTCACCTAAATTAAAGGATTTTAATAATGAAATAAACTTGTTTTCAACTCAAGCCCAACCCAAAACAATCTTTCTTTCAAAACACACAAGTTTTTCCTAAGTAACAAAAGAATTTGAAACGGTTTACACCGGGGAACATACCAGATCCGGTCGAGGCTCGTGGGCCGGGTTTGGGGTGTTTCAGTTGGAGCCAGCATCCCAATCGTCATGCCGCAAGCCTCGTGCACACCTTTGGCCACACCGCAATCAGCGCATGAACCCCCATCGCCGCCGCATTCTCGCTGATGACCTGTACAAAAATGGGAGGAAAAACAACAGCGAATATGGAAGCAAAAATGCTTTCCTTTTTATTTTTATTTTTTCAAGGCTATAAAAGCCTGATTTGTTTTGTAACAAGGGGGACACAGAGAAATACAGACACAAAAAAAGAGAAAACATAGAATACAATAATACAAGTTTTTTTTTCACAGAGGTGATTATTTCCTATTTTTATTTGATTTCTTTTATAGTCCATTCATGCATGTTTTTAAACAAAATAGTACTAAAATAAAAGGGACGGGTGAGTTCACCTTTTGACGGCATTGAAAATCAAAGTCTTGGCCTCAGACCGCCATCCGTGGAGGCACGTGAGGTGCGTACGACGCAGAGCCCCGAGGCCCTAGCAATCGGAACCCTAGACGAACCTGGGGAGCATTTTAAATTTTTTCTTTTAAACGGATGTCAAATGAATTTTTTGGCTTGAAAATTGTTATATATAGTATTTAAAAAACAACGCCGTCTAGCAGACCAGATCCGCTCGTTGACCCGACCCGGAGAAGGATCTGCGCGTTTTCATTGAATGGCCTAATTGCCATTTCAGTCCTCCTGCATTTTTATTATTTTTAATTCTGTTTATTTTAAAATATATATTTTATTTTGGCCCCAAAATTCACATTCTGTTTCAATCTGATCCTTCGGGTTCTTCAAAGGCTAAATTCAAAACGTTGTTGTTTTTAAATCTGGTATAATTTCCATACTAGTCCCCGTGGTTTAACGCGCTTTTTTTAATTTAATCCTTTTATTTATTTTATTGCTATTTAAATACTTATTCATTTTAAAACCTTTTATTTTATTTTTAATTATTCTAATATTATACTTAATTATTTTATTATATTAAATTGTTTTTTATTTTATTTTATTAATTTTGTTAATAGTATGAAATGCATATATATATATATATATATATATATATTTTTATATGTATTACTTTTATACATATTAAATTATTATTTATTATCTATGATTTTATTTGGTTTAGATATTATTTTTATATTATGATTTATATATTAATTATTGTATTATACTCTTCTAGTTTCTATATTATATAGTATTATATCTTATATTATTTTAATAAAATTTTATTCTATCTAAATTTACTTATAGTGCATAGCATATTATCTTAAAAATGTAGTTTTATAAATAGAAATCATTTATTTATTTTAAAATGTATTTTATTTATTTCCTAAACACACACACACACACACACACACACACACACACACATATATATATATATATATATATTACTTGGTATAGGTTATTGCATGAAAATTTTCAACTTTGCATGAAATATGTTCATATTTATTTTATCGTTTATTGTATTTGTTTATCTTGCATCATGTATTTATAATTGTTTTAGTGTAGGAATTATTATTTGTCAAATGTTGTATTATTATTTCTTTACTGGCCTATATTAAATGTTAGTATATTATAATTGCTTTTGATGTGCGATAATGTGTTAATATGATATTTTCATAAGATCATCGTTTTAAAATAAAATGTGTTTTACAAAATTACTATATTTTACCTAAAGGTTTTAAATAAGGCAATGTTTGATATTTAGAAATTCGAGAAATAGTGCCCTAACGTGCTGGGTTCGATTCTCTGTTTGACTAAATATTTAAATACCCTTTTAATAATTTTAGTAAATTATGAGATGATTTTAGTTACGAGAGTCTAAAAATATCGTGTCCTAACGTGCTGGATGTGATGTGATGTTTGTATTCTTTCGGAACAAAGAAATCTCAAGTTCTAAATTAAATGGTTCAGTTTTTTCTTAGTCATATTTTTTTAAATTCAAACATTTGGACATGATTTTATTGATTAGGTATCAATTTTTGGGCGTTATGAGGGTGCTAACCCTTCCTCATATGTAACCGACTCCCGAACCCATTTTATTGTTTTTCATGAACCAAAAATCAGATGTCTTAAAAAAAGTTTTGCAAGGTGATCCAATCAAACCTAAATAAAAAAGGGATTGGTGGCGACTCCCACTTTATTTTTAAAAGTCGACCCGTTTTTAAATTAAACCTTAAAAATGGTTTCGACAGCTTGGTGACTGCACTAGGGACCATAAGAGAGTCAAGCCATAAAATTGATAATTTCATGCCCCTGTGTCCAAATTTAAAATTCTTGTTTTTAAAAACACAATCCTTTTATTGCATGTGGTTCTAAATATATCTCTCTGCATTGCACTGCATGACCGTCATGGTCGCACCCTTAAGTGGGAGCGAGAAGCTATGCCTTCGTGAGGTTTTCACCTCTGCATGGGCTAGTGGATTGCTTCCGGAATACTTCTGTACCTATGTCTTCATGAAATTTTCACTTCCACATGGCCATAGGGAAATGTATCCCCTGAACCGAACTCGATCCATATGAGCCTATAATGGGTGAGGATCGAGGAATTTACTGGTTTGGATACCTCAACTTTAGAGCTGAATCACACGTAGAGAACCTAGGAACCCACCCTAAGTAGAACTACGTCGAACCTTAGTAGTTACCCAATTAGATGTTTATTTAATTTGCTTGCTTTATATGTTGCGACACTAACTTATTATGTTTCATCCTTTTGTGCATGTCATTTCATATTTAAAGATGTATCGATTCATGGTTAGTTTCTAAAGTTGGAAAGCTGGTTATGGAGAACGAATTCCTTGATAAAGTGGAAGACAATGCAATCGTTCATATATGGTCAGAACAAAAGCAATTACAGAAAGAAAATTTCAGGGTATGGATTCGTTGGAACAAGAGGGGAAATAAGGCATACTGGAATCCTTGCCTCCTCAGCCACCTATGCCTCCTGATGTTGTTCTGATCAAAGAAGAATCGAATGCGAAGAAGATTGTACAACACCCTATGGCAAGGCGTGGTGTTGGAACTAAAGGACAAAAGGTAACTATACTCACTAATCACTTTAAATTGAGCATGGGGAGTACGTATGGACACTTCTACCATTACAGTGTCTCTCTTTCATAAAGATGGTCGCCCTGTGGATGGTAAGGGTGCATGAGACCTACAAAAATGATTTGGATGGAAAGAATTTTGCCTATGATAGTGTAAAAAGTTTATTTATTATAGGTCCGCTACCAAACTTCTCGGCTCCTCTTTGTGATCCAAACAACATTACAATGGATTTGATTCGTTGTGGAGATGAACTAGAATAGACGCCTTTCACCTGTGGTTAGAGTTGAAAAAATGTTTGAACAGATACAATCTAAACTTCTTGGAGCTTTGCAATTCCTTCTTTGTCTGCTTCCTGTTAGGAAAAACTCTGATCTTTATGGGCCATGGAAGCGGAAGAATCTTTCTGAGTATGGCATTGTGACTTAGTGTATGGCACCGGCTAGGGTGAATGATCAATACTTTACAAAACTTCTTCTGAAGATCAATGCTAAGCTTGGATGATCTCTTCATCACTATCAAAGCCATAATTCCATGATCGAGTTAAAGTCAAGCCGGAAAGGTAAGATTGAAGAGTTAGCAATAGCATTGCACAGTTATGAACTTCAGATCATGCTTATTGAAACAAGAGAAGGGTATTGGAAGGAAGAGCTTCATCATTCCCATGATCAAGTTAGAAGTCGAGATTACCTCATGGGTGAAGCAATAGTTTAGATTCGAGAGGTAGCTGATCATCTACGGATTTTGGCATTATAGGTTGATACGTTGAGCATAAAATATGAGCTACGATCGGATCGTGGTCAGGAGCTAATCCCTTTATTTGGGAAAATCAAAACTTTAGGACATAGAGAGAAAACATGTTTGTAGTCTATTTTATATAAAGGATTTTGTTTTCTAATAAAGTTTTCTAAAATGAAGTTGAATCAGAATCGATACCTCTTTGCATTCATACATTTGCATTACATCATATCATATGCATTTAAGTTTATAGAGAGAGTCTAATTAGTTGAAATTAACACACAGAGAGGAGAGAGAAAAAGAAGGTAAATCTGAAGCTGAACACCCTTACGGAACACGTGCCAAGTCAAAGAAAATGGATCAAAGACTTGAACAATTCCAAAGAGATATACAAGACCAGATGCAAGAGGAAATGGCAAAGCTCCAACAAGAAATGAGGGACCAAATGTTGGAATCTCAAAGGAGTATGATGGCTCAAATGGCCCAAATGCTAAGTGGGGTAATGGACAAAGGAAAGGGTCACATAGTTAACGCTGATGACAATGAGGATTTTCCTCGGGGTTTCACCTCACCGCATGTACAAACTGAAGAGTATCCCCAAAGGCCATCTGTCACAATTAGGCCTTAACAATGGCAAGCTGATACTAGACCACCTATGAACTTCAGGTCGGCTCAGGATCTAACCCGGGAGATAACCCTGCCTATTCTGTTATTCTTGATTTGGATATAATAGAGAGAGAGGGAATAAGAATTGAATCTTCAAGGAAGTTGGAGGATCGCTGTAGATGGTTGGAAGAAAAGTTCCAGGCTTTGGAAAATGCTGATCATCACCATGGTATTGACGCAAAAGACTTGAGTTTGGTTCCATATTTGGTGCTTCCTCATAAATTTAATATGCTAGAGTTTGAGAAGTACAACGGGACTAGCTGCCCTGAAGCCCACATTACCATGTTTTGCATATGCATAACCGGCTATGTTAACAATGATCAACTCTTGATTCATTGTTTCCAAGACAGTTTGGTGGGGGCATCGTCTAGGTGGTACAATCAACTTAGTCGCACTAACATTAGCTCTGAAGAGACTTAGATCAAGCCTTCATGAAGCAATACAACCATGTCACGCACATGATACCTAACAGAATCAATTTACAAAACATGGAGAAGAAACCAAATGAAAGCTTCAGGCAGTATGCGCAAAGATGAAGAGAGGTCGCCATGCAAGTTCAGCCACCACTCCTAGAAAAGGAGACTACAATGCTCTTCATCAATACCTTGAAGGCTCCATTCACCACTCATATGATAGGAAGTACTACTAAGATCTTTACGGATATAGTGATGGTAGGAGAGATAATTGAAAATGTCATGAGGGGTGGCAAGATTAAAGCAGGGGAAACCACCAGAAGCTCTACTCCTAGGAAAAAGGATGACGAGGTGAATAATACGAGTACATACAACAAAGGGTACTCAAAAGCAATTACTGTTAATCAACCAAAGATAATCCCTGCTGGGCAACAAGGGTCGACAAGACAAGAATCAGGCATTAGGAAAAACTCTGAAAGGATCCAATTTACACCAATCCCAATGACGTATAAGGAGTTATATCAAAGTTTTTTTGACACACATGTGGTGTCTCCATTTTATTTAAAACCGTTGCAACCTCCATTCCCAAAATGGTATGACGAGAATGCCCAATGCGAGTATCACGTGGTAATAAAGGGTCACTAAATTGAAAACTGTACTGCGTTTAAAAAGTTGATTGAAAGGTTCATTAAAATAGGAATTGTGAAGTTTGATGATTCATCAAAACCTGATCAAATTGACGAGGCAGTAAATGCGATAATTGAAGGATGAGACAAGAAAGTTGCGATCCCTTGAAGAAATCAAAAATGAAGAGGGAACTAAAGAACGAAATTTCCAAGCCCTTACGTACTTGGGAGTGTTTTGAATAATGGGACTATGGAAGAGATACCTGTATTTTTAGAGCTGATCTAGAGTAATATTCAAAACATGCTTGTTGCCTTAAGCTTAGAGGTAATAAGAACCCTTTTGTGAAATAGGCTTGTGTCTGAAATTTTATTTCAATAAAATGCATTCTCTTAAGTGAATATTTTTCATTTTCATACTGTACATTTTTTTGTTTTTTTTACCAATATTCTTTCATTCTTTATTCATGACCATAATATCCAAATAATCATCCTTAGAATCATTTATTCTTTGGATTTTTTGCCTTCATACCTAGGTACCCAGATATCAACAACATGAACGACATTATTACTGACTCCCTTTTTGAATGAGATATGAGTCTATGGGATCTAAGGAATTTGAAGATGACAGAGATTGTAATTTATCTTCTGATTTGTTAAGAATGATGAAAAACAAACCTTACTCTACAAAGGGTCAGTGGATATTATGAGTCTAGAAAAGTGGTGAAGATTGTAACTTAGCTCATCACAGGACTAATGTGAGACATAATTGAGTTATTTTCAAGAATTCAAAGATATTTTCGCATGATCATATCAGGACATGCCTGGGCCACTAATACACGGGCTAAGCGTGAGGATCGGGTACTGTTGGTCTACCATGGAAGGGGATTACATTAGTCGTACTGTAAATACTGAATTGAAGAAGACGAGATTTATGTGACTCTTTTACTCTCTTCACGGACTTTTTTATATGTGGGGCAAGGATGTCATGGGGACGATCTCATCAAATGTTTCTAGTTGACATTGATTCACCCTCATGGTCGTCGCCTATTTCACTAAGAGTGTGAATGTTGCTTCATATGCCAATATTGCAAAGTCGACAGTCATCAAAATAAAAAAAAGATTAGATGCCAGCAAAGAATGCCATAAAAGATCACGTTTAATAATACATAATTGTACAAAGTCAAAGTTACAGTTTTTCCAAAGATCAGGCACCATATCATAGTGGAACAAAAGTTGCCAAAAGAAAAAAATACAAAAAGAAAAACAAAAAAAGGGGTGATTAAGACTTGTAAGGATTGGCATAACCATTGACCCTCTGTTTTATTGAACGTCGGCTAGAACCTTCGCTGGAGCAACATTTTACCCATTGGTTTATGGAATTGAAGTGTTTTTCCAATTGAACCTAATTTAAGAAAAGGTTAAAAGCTATTTGTCACAGCCAGATGATGCGAGCTTACGTTAAAGAAGTTCATCTTGGGGAATTCCATGAAGAAACCTGATGTTAAAAGATGTTTCTTCTACAAAACGATACCAAAGGAAAGCATATGTCAAACTGGGAAGGACTTATGTAGGACCTATTTTAGAAGAGCATCAATATTGACCGAAATGGATGGTGAAGACTTGCCCAATCCAGTAAATTTAGGTTCAGTCAAGAAATATTTGACCTGAAAGAGGAAAGACCAAGGTGAAAACCCGTAAAGGTGCCTCGAAAAAAAAAAGAAAGAAAAAGAAAGAAAAGAAAAGGAGAGGCCAAGGCGAAAACTCGCAAAGGGCACTTTAAAACCAAAGGGGCTTTGAGCCAAAAACCCGAAAAGGGCGGCTCAAATTTTGATCAAAAGTGGGGGCATACAGTGGTCTTGCTACGCTTGAATTAACAATGAGGAAGTATGTTATGTATTGGGGCATCGATAAAGTACTCCGGATCCACTAAACATATATCGAGTTTAAAATAGTTCTCAAGAAGTTTGAACAGAGAATCTCAAGCTACGATATCTGGGGCACCTAGCTTCTATCTTACTCATTTTTGAATTTGTTATCTTTGATTACTTTATTCTTTTCAAGATACACCCAAATCAATTTTCTTTTATTACCTTGGTGATCTTTGATTAACTTATTTATTTCGAGCCATGCTCTTGATTAATTTCTTTTTCGTCCATTTTTGTGACCTTTTCAAGCATTTTATATTGAAATAATGATTAATGGACTAATAACACTTTCATAAAAAGAGTTTTGCATATTACTCTGAAAACTTCTAAATAATATGAAGAATCTAAAACATGACTATTGTTTAGAACTCACCAAGCCTAATGGTTGGAAACATCGAAAAATGATTATCTCTTCGGATTCTTATTAGATAAGACAATTTCATTGGCAAATGACGAACAAGGTTAATCCATGTGTAAAGGGGATCATTGTCGGGATACCCTGCATTCATACATCTGGTTATTACACCCAGGGAATGGTGTAACAAATCAAATTGATTGAAAGTGATACAAGTTTTGTATCTCTGAGTGGTAACAGAAAGATGGAATAAATCAAATGTTATTCCCCTAAAGTTACAGTGGGAGATACCTACTTCATGTCCCAAGGTTCAAGTAGAGAGGACTCAGAATTACCATGGGGCAAATTATTTGAATGAAGATGAAACCTTGATGGATAAATGAGTGATGACACTTGAAATAAGAATCATTTTTATTACATTTTCGCATTCATATATCATAGCATGTCTAATTAGAGGCATTTGATGTATTTCGATCCAAGCATCCTAATTATTAGACATATGCATATAACCATTCTACAGGTTATGTCCTCTAGAGGACAATGTAGTAAGATTAAGATAGCAGATTTGGCATTCCTAAAGTTGCAGGAAGCAGATCGAAGACATCAGCCTCGCAATCCCTGAAGTTGTAGGAAGCAGATTGAAGATAGCAGATTTGGCATTCCTGAAGTTGCAGGAAGCAGATCGAAAACATTAGTTTGGCAATCCCTGAAGTTGTAGGGAGCAGATTAAAATAACAAATTTGACATTCCTGAAGTTGCAGAAAGCAGATCGAAGACATTAGTTTGGCAATCCCTGAAGTTACAGGCAGTAGATTAAAATAGCATATTTGGCACTCCTAAAGTTGCAGGAAGCAGATCGAAGATATCAATTTGGCATCCCTGAGTTTGTAGGAAGCAGATCAAAGACATCAATCTAGCAATCCCTGAAGTTGCAAGGAGCAGATTGAAGATAGCAGATTTGACATTCCTGAAGTTGCAGGAAGTAGACATAAGACATTAGTTTGGCAATCCCTGAAGTTGTAGGGAGCAGATTAAAATAACAAATTTGACATTCTTGAAGTTGCAGGAAGCAGATCGAAGACATTAGTCTGGCAATCCCTGAAGTTGCAGGCAGCAAATTAAAATAGCAGATTTGGCACTCCTAAAGTTGTAGGAAGCAGATCAAAGATATCAATCTGGCATCCCTGAGTTTGTAGGGAGCAGATTGAAGATAGCAGAACTTATCTTCCTAAAGTTGCAGGAAGCAGATCAAAAGACACTTTCACTTTGTCTCCACGGTTGCGGTGAGTAGACTAAAGACAACAGATCTTGTCTTCTTCAAGTTGCAAGAAGAAGATCGAAGATAGCAGATCTCATCTTCCTGAAGTTGCAGGAAGCAGATCAAAAGGCAGTTTCAGCCTTGTCTCCCTAAAGTTGTAGCAGAATAGACTGAAGATAATAGATATTATCTTCCTGAAGTTGCAGGAAATGGATCAAAGATATCAAACTGGCATCCCTGAGTTTGCAGTGGAGTAGACTAAAGATAGTAAATCTTGTTTTCCTAAAGTTGCAGTGAAGCAGATTGAAGAAACTAGCCTATTTCTATGAAGATACAACCATCTGACAAGACCGAGCAAAATGGGCTTTTTTATCTTCTTTGCTCTTTCTCGTTACATGACAAAGAGCAAAGAGGGGTAGCTATAACAGCCCATTATTGCCTGGGCTTAATAGAAAAATAATAATAAATGTCCAATATGTTTATTACTGTCCATTTTACAAAACAAACCCTTAAAGCCCAAATTTAATAAACAAGATTAGCCTAACAAACTAAACCAACCCCCTAAACAGACTAGACCTAGACTCAGACAGCCCAAAAGGCCCAATAACTAAACTAGGTTCAGTAGAAATCTAGGGTTTCTAGAAACTTTCGTGCCGCAAGCCTCTCGTATACCTTCGGTCGTTCCGTAATCAGCGCACCAACCCCCATCGCCATCGCGTTCTCGCTGATGACCTGCACAAAAATGGAAGGAAAAACAACAGTGGATATGGCAGCAAAAATGCTTTCTTTTTTATTTTTATTTTTTCAAGGCTATAAAAGCCTGATTTGTTTTGCAATAGGGGGGACACAGAGAAATACAGACACACAAAAAAAAAAAGAGAATACAAAGAATACAATAATATGAGTTTTTTTTTCACAGAGGTGATTATTTCCTATTTTTATTTGATTTCTTTTATAGTCCATTCATGCATGTTTTTAAACAAAATAGTACTAAAATAAAACGGAGGGGTGAGTTCACCTTTTACGGCGTTGAAAATTGAAGTCTTGGCCTTCGACCGTCGTCCGTGGAGGCACGTGAGGTGCGTGCGACGCAGAGCCCCGAGGCCCTAGCAATCGGAACCCTAGACGAACCTGGGGAGCATTTTAAATTATTATTTTTTAAAACGGATGTCAAATGAATTTTTTTGGCCTGAAAATTGTTATATATAGTATTTAAAAAACAACGCCGTTTTCGTTTAGGTAAATAAGTGTTGAAACAACGCCGTCTAACAGACCAGATCCGCACGTTGACCCGACCCAGAGAAGGATCCGCGCGTTTCCATTGAATGGCCTAATTGCCATTTCAGTCCTCCCACATTTTTATTATTTTTAATTCTATTTATTTTAAAAAAATTATTTTTAATTTGGCCCCAAAACTCATATTCTGCTTCAATCTGATCCTTCGGGTTCTTCAAAGGCTAAATTCAAAACGTTGTCGTTTTTAAATCTGGTATAATTTCCATACTAGTCCCTGTGGTTTAACGCATTTTTTTAATTTAATCCTTTTTATTTATTTTATTGCTATTTAAATCTTTATTCATTTTAAAACCTTTTTATTTTATTTTTTTAATTATTCTAATATTATACTTAATTATTTTATTATATAATTATTTTATTATTAAACTGCTTTTATTATTTTATTTTATTAATTTTGTTAATAGTATCAAATGCATACATATCTATATATTTTATATGTATTACTTTTATACATATTAAATTATTATTTATTATCTATTATTTTATTTGGTTTAGATATTATTTTTATATTATGATTTATATATTAATTATTATATTATGCTCTTCTAATTTCTATATTATATAGTATTATATCTTATATTATTTTAATAAAATTTTATTCTATCTAAATTTACTTATATTGCATAGCATATTATTCATTCTTAAACATGTAGTTTTATAAATAGAAATCATTTATTTATTTTAAAATATATTTTATTTATTTCAACACACACACACACACACACACACACACACACACACACACACATATATATATATATATATATATATTACTTGGTATAGGTTATTGTATGAAAACTTTCAACCTGCATGAAATATATTCAGTATTTATTTTATTGTTTATTGTATTTGTTTATACTTGCATCATGTATTTATAATTGTTTTAGTGGAGGAATTATCATTTGTCAAATGTTGTATTACTATTTCTTTACTACCTATATTAAATGTTAGTATATTATAATTGCTTTTGATGTGTGATAATGTGTTAATATGATATTTTCATAAGATCATCGTTTTAAAATAAAATGTGTTTTACAAAATTACTATATTTTACCTAAATTTTTAAATAAGGCAATGTTTGATATTTAGAAATTCAGGAAATAGTGCCCTAACGTGCTGGGTTTCGATTCTCTGTTTGACTAAATGTTTAAATACCCTTTTAATAAGTTTTGTAAATTATGAGATGATTTTAGTTACGAGAATCTAAAAATATCGTGTCCTAAAGTGCAGGATGTGATGTTTGTATTCTTTCAGAACAAAGAAATTTCAAGTTTTAAATTAAATGGTTTAGTTTTTTCTTAGTCATATTTTTTTTTTAATTCAAACATTTGGACATGATTTTATTGATTAGGTACCAATTTTTGGGTTTATGAGGGTGCTAACCCTTCCTCATACGTAACCGACTCGAATCTGTTTTATTATTTTTTATGAACCAAAAATCAGATGTCTTAGAAAAAGTTTTGCAAGGTGATCCAATCACACCTAAATAAAAAGGGATTGGTGGCGACTCCCACTTTCGTTTTTAAAAGTTGACCCCATTTTTAAATCAAACCTTAAAAATGGTTTCGACAGGACCGTCTTGGGCTGGAAATAAATTTGCCTCGAAACTTCAAATTGCATCTCGGGTTTATTCTTCAAGCAGTGTCTGCCGAGTCAATTTTTGCCCTTTGTGCGAATCTGTCGAAAATAGTCAAAATTAATCAAAATTAACTATAAAATTAATTAAAATTCATCATGTTCATATTTTTAGCACAATTTAATTATTTTATAATATTTAATTATTTTTCGACAAGAATTTAATCGAAATAGTATGATTTTAAGTTAAAAAGGGCATGTTGAAACACGTAAATTTTCGTGTTTCCACACCCCCAAACTTAATTCATTGCTCGTCCCGAGTAATGCACAAATTTAAATAGAATTTTCTCGGAAACACTTTTGAAAAACTCCTTCATAACTACTTTCTTTTCAAAATTATGAATTTCATATACTTAGGCTCAAAAATAAGAAATTTGATAATTACGCTACTTAAGTATACATATCATTCAAATTACATCCAATAATTATTATACTAGCAAAATTAGACTAAATGTTTCTTAATAAAGACATGTTACTCCCTATCAATTCCATTTTAATTCCTTATTCAAAATTAAACTACAATCATTAAGCTTAACTGATGTCTTCATATGTTGAGCAAAGCAATTTCTCTCCACTAATGTAGTTAACATTGGAACTTTGAATCAATAGGTCTTTAATAAGGTTGTAATGTGGCTGGGCTTAAGGGTATGTTATAGATAAATTTTTGGCTTTAAAACCCTAGACTCAGCATAAATCGAACCTTAGGGGTTTTTACCTTCGATACACCAACTTATTCTCTTTCGTACATCTATTTTGTTTCGAGTACATGTTTTTTTTTTTCAATTTAAGCACTTGCTTCATGTACTACAATTTTTGAGCAATTGATACTTCTTTTCAACTCCCCCAAACTTATTTTCAAATGATATTCTGAATAGTACTGAGTCTATTTTTTGGGACAATTTTAAAGATAATGAAGAGAAAAAGTGATGGCTAAATATTGCAAAGGTCCAAATAAAATTAGGCCATATAGTCTCAAAGTTGGGTTTCAAAGGATAATTTTATCAGGGTCGGCTTACAAGGCTCAAACGGTCCAAACAATAGTTCCTAAATCATTGTCAATATTCCATGCTTCCTAGGATTTCGCCTCAAGAAATTACTAAGTCAATTCTAAAGACTTAAACTTTCATGCATGCCTAATTTTTTCGTAGGGAACTAAAAATTTTATGGTACGAATTTGCATGTTTTATTAAAAATACATTCATATCATTATTAAGCTAACATAATAACTTATTGAAATAATAGAACTTTATTAATACTGAAGTTTAGCATACTTAACAAAATTTCAAATTATTGAACAAAATATATCCTAATCATAATTAAAAGAAAATTTTATTCTGAGTGAAATTAATTCAAATTTTCGGTCCCCCTACTTAAAGTGAACAATGTCCTCATTGTTTAAAGTGAATAGATACTATACACCAGGTATGATTTTTAGAAAAGAGGAGGTGAGTCAAATTGACTGCTTAAGTACCAGACTCTCTCTAAAATCCAGTCTTAGACATGTATATATCTATTGCCAGACTTTAGCCTTTGTGACTTGTTTAGATTTCATTCATGATTCCTATCTCTTGTTTTATTGTGCAAAAATAAAAATTCCTAATTAATCTAATCCCAAAATAACTTAAGAATAAAAATAAACTAAAATTGAAGTCCTCCCTTTTTTATTTGTTTGCCGATCCTTCCGAATTTGACTCATCTTTTGCTCCATCAGTATTGCCTTTGCATGAATCGCCTTGCTCCCTCTTCGATAATGAAATCCATCATGCAAATATGAAATCTAGAAACTCAGGCACAAAAAAGAATGGGTCATTATAACTTTTCTTAAAGGCACTCCTCATCGAGTCATCCCTTATTTTGAGTATCTCCAGTAGGCTTGTTGCTGCCATTGCATGTGTTGCATTAAGTCCATCATCTTTAATAGCTCATCATGAAGATCTAGGCTAGGCGGTGGAGCTCCAAACATTGAGGTTTCGATATCATGTTCAGCTTCTGGTTCCATTGGTTTTGCCTTATTAGGGACTTCAGTTGATTGCTCTGGCGGGATTTCTATGGGTTTATCCTCTGCTTCTTCGGGATCCTCACTCTCTTCAACTCGTTGTTATATAATAGAATCTCCAGCTACTCAGTAGAGGTCCCAATCGGTGATTGTGCCTTGACTATACCCTGTCCTTTTCACGTCTGCAAGGATTTTTGCTTTTAAGCATAGAACTGTTATCGTAAAGGGGAAATAGGCCTGACCAGAACGTCTAACAACACAATTTTGTATTTCTCTTAAGATGATTTTCCCCACATCAATGGTCTTTATAGTTAGAATTGAGTATAATGAGACCATTCGCTCTAATGATATTGTAGTCTCATGTGAACTAGGCATAAGGCTAAAGCGAATGAAATAGAACCATACCTTCGCAAGTGGTGTCAAATACTCTCTTCGGCATGTGTGGGTTCCTTGCTTTGACACAATCCACTTAGAACCTGGAACTGTAAGTTCTTCGAGAATTTTTGGATCCCGCGAATTGGAACTTCGATCAATTCGCTTGAGGTTAAGTTCGCATAAAATTCACGAACTAATTCCTCATCCACACTTGGTCTCTTTTCACTAAACAATTCCCAATTGAGAGCTTTAGCACCTTGACGAATATGTGCCATAAAGTCTCTGTAGTTGCTTTCCTTCAATGTGAAGCCTTTCTCTGGATGCATCTGTTGATTTTTGAAGATACTTTCGTATCTTAATTTGGCTTCTTCACAGTGGAACTTATTTTGCGTTTCATCGATTTGAGCGGAAACACGAGTTCTCTTGCGAGGCATGATTGACCTGAACATAAGATGGGAAAAATTATTTTCTCAAAAATTTATTTAACAAAAATTATTAATAATTCAATGAATTAAAAAAATTTAAATAATTAAATAAATTGAAAGAAAATTAGGTCTTAGCACTTTTTTTTTGTAAACATAAAAGAACTCTAAAAAAATAATGGAGAAATAGATAGTAAAATGGAAGGAGGGTTGGAGGGTTTTGGCTTAGGTTGGGCGAAGGAGGAGTGCTGCATAAGCGCACAAGGTAGCAAGACGCACGGTTGATGGAGCTGGAGCGAGTAGCAATGTGCGAGGGAGCTGTAAGAAGGTAGTGCGCAGGTCCTTGTTGACCACGCCTAGTGTGCGCTTAGGTGTGGTAGCAGTCTTTGCCGATGTACGATCGAACTCGGGCAAGCTGGGAATTTGAGGCAAACAAATGCACAAGGCTATGTGCGATGTGGGCGTGCAGCGTGTGCTGAAGCTGGGTGTTGGCTGAATGGCTGTTGAGGCTAGGGACTTGCGGCA
The DNA here is from genome assembly GCA_025506655.1 of Gossypium rotundifolium. NCBI lineage: Eukaryota > Viridiplantae > Streptophyta > Magnoliopsida > Malvales > Malvaceae > Gossypium > Gossypium rotundifolium. The sequence goes on along the minus strand of CP106727.1, from coordinate 152,108,321 downwards.
CTTTGATGAGTTGGTCATTTTGGGGTTGAATGATGCATGAATGAGAGGAAAAGAGTTGCTGGTATTTATACTAGGAGTAATGAGACTTAAAATAGAACTCTTAATATAATTTAATGATTAAAAATAAGAGTCCAATTCTAATTTTACTCAAGATTAACAGCAATTAATAGTTGAATATATGCATATGAACTTATCAATTGCTATTAAATAATTAAGACAAACATGAAATATAATCAAATAAAATTAATCCTAATTTAAGCTAAGTTGATAAAAATTAATACATAAATTATAATGGATATAATTATATATTAAAGTTTATCAACAATTTATATAATATTAAGTAAAATATTTATTTTAGATGCCTTTTAAAAATATTTACAAAAAGGCACCTAGTTTTTATTATTTACGAAATTAGCAACCAAATTTTAAAATAATTCAATTAAGTCCCTAGACTTAATAAAAATTTGAAATTGAGTTGCAATTTAAAACTTGGGTCAAAATTGACCTTTTTATTTGAAAAACCAAAATTTATTTTGTCATTTGGGGGATAATTTCTCGAAAATTATGTAAAAATTAATTCCTAGGAAAGATTGGAGGGGTCACGAGCGGTCCCGCTTAAGTTCCAATCTCCTAGATAGAATTTATTTAAACATAATAAACCCAGAAATATACCCTAAATGATTTATTAAAAACGAGAGAATTTAAATATCTGATAAACTAAACAAGGGTTGATCCCATTCAGGTTTTTCTCCGTAGTGATGTTTCAAACGTTGAGCATTGACTTGAAAATTACCTCTCTTACCTTGGAGTTCAACAACTCCATACGGATAGACGTGATGAATCGTGAATGGATCGGACCAACGTGATTTTAACTTAACTGGGAAGAACTTCAATCTGGAATTAAATAACAAGAATTGCTAACCTGCTTCAAATTCTCTAACTCGAATGTGTTTGTCATGCCATTTCTTGAGTAATTTGGCATTTTCGTATGAAAACATTCGGAATTCCTCTAGCTCATTGAGGTGGAGCATCATTTCTCTCTAGCAAGCTTAAGATCCAAGTTGAGTCATTGAAGAGCATAGTAAGCTTTGTGCTCTAATTCCAGAGGTAGATGGCAGGCTTTCCCAAAGACCAACCTGTAGAGTGACATTCCTAAAGGTGTCTTGTATGATGTTCTGTAAGCCCATAAAGCACCATCTAGTCTCATGGACCAATCTCGTTGGTTTGGGCAAACTACTTTCTCAAGTATGCCTTTTGATCTCCTTATTTGTCCAGCTCAGCTTGCCCATTTTTCTGCAGATGGTAAGCTGTAGCAACCTTGTGTTTCACTTCATGTTTGTTTAACAACCATTTTAACCACTTGTTCACAAATGGGTCTCTTCATCGCTGATAATAGCTCTTGGGGTTCCAAACCTTGTGAACACGTGTTTCTGCAAGAACTTCATCACAACCTTAGCATCGTTCGTCGGATAAGCTTTAGCCTCGACCCACTTGGATACATAATCTACTGCTACCAATATGTACTTGTGACCAAAAGACGGAGGGAAAAGACCAAGAAAGTCAATACCCCAAACATCAAACAATTCTACCTCAATGATATTTGTTCGAGGCATCTCATTTCTGTTGGTGACATTTCCAACCCTCTGACATCGATCACAACTCTTTACATAAGCGAATGCATCCTTGAATAATGTTGGCCAAAAGAATCCAGCTTGCAATACTTTGGCTGCTGTACGTGTACCTCCAAAGTGTCCCCCACTTGGAGTTGAGTGACAGTGGTATAAAATCTTTGGTATTTCATCTTCTGCCACACATCTCATGATCATCTGATCTGCACACTTTTTAAACAAGTATGGCTCTTCCTAGAAATAGTATTTCACATCGTGAAGAAACTTTTTCTTTTGTTGATACATTTAATCAATCGGCATCAAACCATAAGCTAAATAGTTAGCAATATCAGCAAACCAAGGAATATTATGGACATGATTTACCTTCAATATGTGTTCATTTGGAAATGTTTCTTGAATCGGTACAAGTGGAGAATTTCCCTCTTGCGGCTCCAATCTAGACAAGTGATCTGCTACTTAGATCTCTACTCCCTTTCGATCTTGAATTTCTAGATTTAACTCTTGAAGCAGTAGTACCCACCGGATCAATCTCAGCTTAGCGTCTTTCTTGGCTAGTAAATATTTAATTACCAAGTGGACCGTATAGACAATCACTTTGGTACCTACAAGAAAAGATCAAAACTTTTCGAAAGCAAACACAATATCAAGTAAATCTTTTTTCGTTACCGTATAATTTAGTTAAACTCCGATTAGAGTTTGACTTGCGTAGGAAATGGGATGAAAAACTTTGTTCCTTCGCTGGCCCATGACAGCTCCAATTGCGAAGTCACTTGCGTCACGCATCAGTACGAATGGCAAATCCCAGTCTGGTGTGACGATTATGGGTGCCGTGACTAAGCGACTCTTCAAATCGTTGAAGGCTTTTAAGCATTCCTCATCGAACTTGAATATCGAGTCCTTCTCCAATAATTTGCATAAGGGTTTAGCTACTTTGGAGAAGTCCTTGATAAATCTTCGATAGAAGCCGGCGTGGCCCAAAAAGCTTTTAACACCTTTTAGAGATGTTGGAGGTGGGAGTTTTTTAATAACATCTACCTTTTCTTTGTCTAACTCGATCCCATTTCTCATTATCCGATGGCCTAAGATAATTATCCGATGGCCTAAGATAATTCCTTCTCGTACCATGAAATGGCACTTTTCCCAATTGAGTACGAGATTCATTTCTTCGTATCGCCTTAGTACCTTAGCTAGATTGGCTAAGCAATCATCGTAAGTATCTCTGAATACTAAAAAATCATCCATAAAAACTTCCAAGTACTTCTCAACCATGTCAGTAAAAATAGACATCATACATCTTTGAAATGTAGCAGGTGCATTACATAAACCAAATGGCATGCGTCTAAATGCAAACGTACCATACGGGTAGGTGAATGTCATTTTATGTTGATCTTTCAGTGCTACTGTAATCTGATTATACCTTGAGTATCCATCGAGAAAACAGTAGTAATCTCATCCTGCGAGTCTATCCAGCATTTGGTCCAAGAATGGTAAAGGAAAGTGATCTTTCCTAGTCGCCTTGTTCAGCTTCCGGTAATCGATGCAGATTCTCCATCCCGTAACTGTTCTAGTCGATATCAACTCATTGTTCTCATTTTCTACGACTGTGATACCTCCTTTCTTTGGCACGCACTAGACCAGACTTACCCATGAACTGTCTGAGCATGAACTATCTGAGATGAGGTAGATTATACTCGCATCTAACCACTTGATGATCTCCTTTTTTACTACGTCCTTCATGATGGGGTTCAGTCTCCGTTGTCCATCAATCATTCCTTTCTCACCATCTTCTAATATGATCTTGTGCATGCACACAGATGGGCTAATACCGTGAATATCGACTATGGTCCATTCGATGGCCTTCTTGAATTGTTTCAAAACTAAGATGAGTTTCTCTTCTTGTTCAGTGGTTAATTCTGCTAAAACAATCACAGGTAGAGTAGAAACATTACCTAAATAAACGTATTTAAATGAGAAGGTAATACCTTGAGTTCTAATTTAGGTGGCTCCTCGATCGATGCTTTTGATCGAGTGTAATCCCACTTTTCTAATTCCAAAGATTTAAAACGGGATTGTGGATCATCCTCCTCTTCATCATTTGGAGGTTCTGATGTCAGGACTTGTTCCAACGAATCCTTAATAACGTTGAGTTATCTCTTCACTATTAAATCCTCTAAATCGGATACTGTATAAAAATCATCAATTGTGTCAGGAAATCGCACTGACTTAAAAACATTAAATGTTACCTGATCATCCTGAACATGCATAGTTAGCTCGCCCTTCTGCACATCAATTAGAGTCCTTTCAGTTGTTAGGAATGGCCTTCCTAGAATGATTGGTACTTTATTATTTGCTTTAAAATCTAGAATTAAAAGTCAACAGGAAAGATAAACTTATCTACACGTACCAATACGTCCTCGATTTTTCCTTCTGGATGTGCTAAGGATCGATCTGCTAGTTGAAGTGTAACTTAGTTGGTCTAACTTCTCCTATTCCCAACTTCCTAAATATTGACATAGGCATTAAGTTAATACTTGCACCTAAGTCACATAATGCCTTACCACAATATGTTGCTTCAATGTTGTACAGTATGGTAAAACATCCAGGACCCTTCAACTTTGGGGGTAGTTTGTCTTGAAGATATACACTGTATTCCTTCTTTAGAATGACCGTCTCAAATTCACCAAGTCTTCATTTCTTAGACAAGATGTCTTTCATGAACTTGACGTAGTTCGGCATTTTCTCAAGTGCTTCAACCAATGGGATGTTGATGTGAAGTTGCTTGAGTACGTCAAGGAAATTCCTGAATTGAATCTCTTGCTTCTACTTCTGATGTCTTTGAGGGTAGGGTGGTGGTGGATTCATTATCGGACCTGATTCTAGTTGATTCGTCTTTGGCAACAATTCTGCATCTAACGAAGTTGTTAGTTGATCAGAATTAGCTGGTCCTGAGGCTACTTTATCGGGTTTTGTAGATTTTGGTTCTGGTGAAACTGGGATTTCAACACTTGGTTGAACTTCTTCTAGATCTTGAGCGTCAGCTGGCTCCTCTTCAACTTCAATAGTGTTGGGCTCTACTATCTTTTACTCCTCAATGTCAACCCTTTGCAATGTTCCTTCCTCAGATTTCTCGGATTCTCCGTGTTACTAGGTAGAGCATCTTGTGGTCAGTTCTTGAGTTTAGTAGCAAGCTGGCCTACTTGATTCTCCAAATTCTTCAATGTAGCTGCTTGGCTCTGGATTAAGGCATCATTCTTCTCCATGTATGCCTTCAACAAACTCTCTAAGCTATTAGATGCTTCAGCTTGAACTGGTTTCTAAACTTGTTGAGGGAAACTAGGTGGCTGGGTTGGGTGTAAGCGGTACTAGTTCTAGCCCCTTGGTTACTCCAGGAGAAATTTGGGTGGTTTCTCCACGATGGGTTATAAAAATTAGATTGCAGCCCTTGCCTTTCTCGGTTTTGGTTCTGATTACCCATGTAGTATACAGATTCCCAGTTCGATGGACATTCTTCAAACAAATGACCCTCCCCACAATAGACACGGGCTATATTCTCAAATTGATTAGGCGGTTGTGCTACAAAACTATTAGACCCATTAGTAATAAGGTTTTTAAGCATTGAGGATATTGATGATACCTGAGATGTGAGTAAAGTAAGAGCGTCTACTTCATGTATTCCAGTGACTCATCTTCCTGATACTGCTCGAATGGTTGGCCATTGATAATTGTTGTTGGCAATCCTCTCAATAATTTCATAAGCCTCGTTATAAGACTTAGAAAGGAGAGCATTAGCAGAGGCGTCCACTACCATCCTTGTGTGAGTGTCAAGACCATTATAGAATGTCTCAAGTTGAATGCAATGTGGGATTCCATGATGACGGCATTTTCATAATAACTCTTTCATCTTTCCCATGCCTCATACAAGGACTCATCATCCATTTGGTGGAAGGCAGTGATCTCGTTCCTCAGCTTGGCATTCTTGCTCGGTGGGAAATACTTCATGAGGAATCTATCGGCTAACTCTTGCCATGTAGAAATGGAGTTCGGTGGCAATGAGTTCAACCAAGCACGAGCTCTATCCCTTAGTGAATATGGGAACAACTTCAATCCTAAGGCATTTTGGGAACTCTAGCTAACTTGAAAGAATCGCTCACTTCCATAAATAGTCTTAAGTGAAGATGAGGATCTTCAGTAGGCATTCCACTGAATTGGCCCACTGTCTGAAGCATCTGGAACAGGTCTGGCTTCAGCTCGAATCGTTGTGCCTTGATTTCGTCTCTCCTAATACCCAGATTAAGATCATTGAACACTGGCACAACATACTGTCGTAAAGCTCTATCCCTATCATCAGCAATAAGGATAGGATTCTGAGCAAGGTTTGCTCCGTTTCCTTTATTCATATTCTCGAAGTTCATCTCTTCCGTCCTTCTCTAGTTCGCTTGTCTTCTTCGCTGTTGAAAGGTTCATTTTATTTCAGAGTCTATAGAGTAAGTCAATAATTTGGTCAATACTCATAAACACCTGAAATAATCACAAAAAATTTAATTAAATAAAAATTAAAAATAAATAAACCAAAAAGTAAAAATAGATTCACAAATAATGGTTTTAAAACAGTCCTCGGCAACGGCACCAAAAACTTGGAGCGGTGGAAATGTGCAAGTGTACACAATTGCAACAAGTAATAAAGTGACAAGTAAATGTCGAGTTATCGTACCCACAGGGACTGTAAAAGAATTATTTATGAAAATGATTTCAACACTTTGGTGAAGGGAAAATATTTGGATTTAAGAAATATTTAAAAGCTAAAAAAAACAAAGTAAAATAAAATAAAATAAAGTTCTAATGCACGATTTCAAAAGCTGATTTTAATCAAGATGATATAATTGTGTTAGATTAATTACATTTCTTACCTTAGAATTATTAACCTCATGCTTATACTTGTTACAAATAAATCACGACAACTCAGTAATTTACTAACTTATGAACATATTTACAACTAAAAAATCCATTCATCTCTTGTACATATTCTTATGTCAATTCGACCGATTAAATAGATTTATAAAGGTAAACATGTTATAGCTCATACATACTTATTAAATCAAACAATCTCTCGCATATTCCTATGTCAATTCAAACGATTAATTCAACTTAATAAGCATATAAAAGACTATGTGAGGTAACAAAGTATCCCTACCTTGAAACAATTTAATCACAAGAATCTTGCAAGTTATGCAAGGCATATGTATCGCCAAATACAATGCTAATTTAACCTTCAGCTCCCTTAGAAGAATTAAACATACACTGACTAAGTACTGTGTCCATTAATTACAATTTCAATGCGTTTAAATAATTAATTCTTTAATTATCTAAACAATTATAATGCCAGAATAACTTAAGCATGATTTTACTTAATCAAGCATTTTACCGAGGCCTATAACAGCATAAACACAATTTTAATAATTTAAAAGGACGAAATGCAATCAACCCAACACAAATTAAATTCAAGCTAAGCTGATTAAATTTACCATTCCCAACAGCATAAATATTCATAAACATGTTTGTCAAAACAATAACGAAATTTAAAGAGATAAGGAACAAGAAGCAAATCCGGTGTTTCTCCGTGGCTTGACTGATTGCTCCGTTCTTCGTCCTCCATTGTCCTCGACTATCAAGGTGATATGAACACTCAATTGCTGCTCCAAAATGGTTGAAGAAAGATCTCTTTCCCAAGAGAAGAAATCGGCACTTGAACAAAAGGGAAATGGAAGGGAAAAGTTGAGAGAAAGTGATAGAGGAGAAGAGAGAATGATAGTGTGAGTGATGCTTTGAATGATCAGTCAAGAGGGGCTTTTATAGCTGAATGTGGCAGCTAAATTTTTCTAAAAATATCAGCCAAAGAGCCACACCTTGGCCGGCCATCTATGTGGCAAAGTTGATGGTTTCAACTTTTCTAAAAATGGCATGGGGCAAATCTTCAAAGCCACTAATTGTGGAGGGGTTTGAATGCAACTTTGACAAGTCTTCAAGGGCTTGTTTGCAAGCTTAATTTATTATCTAATAAGCTGATTTGGGCCAGCTTATGGATGGTTTGGGCTGCCCAATTGGTGGCTGGTTCAGTTCACTGAATTCGGTTCAACCAGTGCGGTTTAACTGGACCCTTTTTTTCCATAATTAATTAAGATTAATTTATTTAGCCCAAATTAAATTGGGAATAAATTAAAATTAATTATATTATGATTTAATATTCATAATCGTACCATCTTGGGCTGGAAATAAATTTTCCTCGATACTTCAAATTGCTTCTCAGGTTTATTCTTCGAGCAGTGTCCGCCGAGCCAATTTTCGCCCTTTATGCGAATCTGTCGAAAGTAGTCAAAATTAATCAAAATTAACTATAAAATTGATTAAAATTCATCATGTTCATATTTTTAGCACAATTTAATTATTTTATAATATTTAATTATTTTTCGACAAGAATTTAATCGAAATAGCATGATTTTAAGTTAAAAAGGGCATGTTGAAACACGTAAATTTTCGTGTTTCCAGTAGTGTTACCTCGTTTCACCGTCCTCATATCCAAAATCCGAATAGGTTCCATAGCCTAAGTTCCATGAACATCGACTATTGGTAAATTAGCTTGGACAGGTGCTGTGTAACACCCTAAAAATCTGAGTATTTAAATTTGCATGATTTTGGTGTTTAGATTTTAAAGGAAAAATCTTTTATTTTAAATTGGTGCTTATTGAAGTCTTTGAGAGGGTAAAGCATAATTTGAGGAAAGAATAAAATTTATTATTTGAGAATTTATTGAAGTAAAACAAAGGTGATTAAGACTTAAGCTAAATTATGTGCTAAGAGTGTCATAAATGAGCATATGGCATGGTGGAGTTGGCGCATGGGTTCTAGCAAGGGGAAGAGGTTGAATCCTTGTATAGCACCTAGATAAAATTTTTGTTTTAATTTTACGCTCATGGATAGGAAGTGTCGGCAATGATCAATTAAGGAAGGTGTTGACCATGTTATTTTTGGTTAGTGTATCAATGGATTAAGGAAACAACTAACTTATGGCATGGAATCAAAGGTTTAAGGAAAGATAGGGGGAACATAAGGCACATATCAAGGGGAAATTTTGGAAAGAAATCATGGCCAATTGACCATGTGCTGGACGGCAATTTGGTATAGGAGGGAGTCTAAATTTTGAGTTAGTTTTGGCTGAGAAATTCTTTTCTCTCTTTGGTTGTTCTTTGCACTTTGTGCAGAATTTTTATTTCCTCTCCTATCAACATTCTTCTTGGCCGAATTTTGCATTTGGTAAAGCCAAAATCTTTTGACCAATTTGGTCACTTTTATTCATCTTGTCAATTTTCTTTTGTATTCTCCTTGTGCCGAAATCATCCATACCAAAAATCAGTCTCTTCTTTTTTCTTTTGCCATGGCCGAATGCACTAACTCCTAAAGGTCTATTTTTTTTCTTTCATCTTCTTTTCTCTTTGAAATCAAACTACCTCATCACCATCTCCTTCTCATATTCTAATTATTTCAATCAAAGATTCTTCATCAAACATTCCTTTGGCCGAATGCTAGAGTGCCATAATCGAAATTTATTTTCTCTTTTCTTGGTTGCATAGCCGAATTCTCCAACTCTCACAAACACCATCCTCAATCTTTTCTTTTCGATCGTGGATCATAGGTAAGGGGTTCTTCTTTTTCATTTTCGTTTTAATTAGTGATATTATGGCTGAATATCATTGGTTATTGAGGGTCTTTTTGGATTGATATAGCGTTCATACTAATAACGTTTCTTTCGTTATTATTTAGTGCAATAACGGAGATTGGAATTCAAGTGATCGGGAGAATCGTGGAAACGTTGGAAACGTTTCATTGTGGTAAGGAAATCCTACTCTTTAAAATCTCTAGAATTATTGATATTATTTTAGATCTAACTAAATTCCTTTGGATCTTGAAGACTTTCAAAATAGGGAAGAAAAGGGCGGTGTTTAGTTATCGTAAGAGGGTGGATCTGTAAATCCCCATTCAAACGAAGAGCGGTTTGGCGATGCAGGATTTTCCACCGGTTTGGGCCATCTTAGAAGGAAGTCCATTATTCAAGTGGTACGAACTTCGAACCATTATCGTTGGTGGATTCTCGACGAGCGAATCATTAAGCGAAGGAAAACCGAAAATCAAGTGATTCAAAATCAAGAGGGTAAGATTTTGGATCCATTATCGATTAAGATTATTTTTACGAATTAGTTGTCTAACGAATCAAAATATATTTTAGGTGCCGGGAGCGAGAAGGGTTAGTACTCACGGTATCGAGGTGTGTAATTTCACACTCATTATTTTGGTTGGATGTCAAATTTCGGTATGGAAGTAAATCGTAAAAGCGATTAGATCGGTAAAAACGTAAAATTTATATTTTGACGAAAATGCGTAAAAACGACTAAATCGTGAAAATTACGAAAATGCCTCTAGAAATTAATTGCTATTATGAAAATTGGATGTTTCGTGAAAATGGGCAGTAAATACTCTAGTTCGTGAAAATGGGTAGTAAATACTCTAGTTCGTGAAAATGGGCCGTAAATACTCTAGTTCGTGAAAATGGTAGTAAATACTCTAGTTCGTGAAAATGGGGTAGTAAATACTCTAGTTCGTGAAAATAGGCCGTAAATACTCTAGTTCGTGAAAATGGGCGTAAATACTCTAGTTCGTGAAAATAGGCCGTAAATACTCTAGTTCGTGAAAATGGGCCAAAATACTCTAGTTCGTTAAAATTTAGCCAAAACACTCTAGTTTGGTAAATGGGCCAAAGCCCACTAAATTGCTAAATGGACAAATTGCTATAATTATGGGCCAAATGAAATGTTATTGATAAACCCACCATGTTATGTATTGTTAATAAATTTTATATTTTAAAGTACATGTATAATTGCATGGGTGGGATATATGAAGAAGAAGAATGGCGATTGCCACAATATCGACTTATTGCCTCTAGTTCGGTGGTTTCGCCACAATATCGACTTATTGCCTCTAGTTCGGTGGCTTTCGCCACAATATCGACTTATTGCCTCTAGTTCTATGGCTATGCCACAATTATAAAAGGCTTAATGCCTACGATTGGTGTGATGGCGGGGTGGGTTGACTTGATCCCCACAGTGTGATGGTTGGTACGGGGTGTTAGCGGATGGATATTAGGTATGGGCTGGGAATTTCATTTTACATGCATTATTAATTGTGTTAATTCATGATATATTGTTGAATTCGAATTGGGCTCAAGCCCAAAGATTATGTCCCGATAATCTGCCCAATAATGGTGGTAGGTGAGTTACACACCGAGTTCTAAGTAACTCATCCCTTTAAATTCTTTCCATCTCGGGTAATGGAAATTGATGTGGACTTGGGCGAGGATGACTTCGTGGAGGCCATCTTGCGAGAGAGGTTATTTAAACTCGAACTTTCAATAAATATTTTTTTCTATTATGGATTATTGTAATAAGGGCCTCTATAAATAACTTATGGATTTTATGTGTGTTTGGGTTTTAAACTAAACTTTGGACTTTTTAATTAAGGGTGTGATTTTATGATGCTTTATTAAAATAAATTTTGGTTTTCAAGTATACGAAATTCTTTTATAAATATTTTATTATAGTCAATTCATTAACAAACTATTTAAAAGTTTTGATAATACAATGATTTTCAACTAATGTTTTCAAATATTATCAAATTCAAATACTCTTCTATTTATTTATTTTAAAACCGAAATTTATATTGAAGTTTTCAACTTATTGCAAATTTAAGGATAACTCGATTCATGTGACAAACCAAATCTAGTCTCAACGTATAGACCGGGTTTGGGGTGTTACATTTAGTGAATATCGAGCCAGATTTCAAAAACTTCGGTGTGGTTTGGGTTCAAAAATAATTTCGTATGAAAACGCTCAATGATATTTTTAAAGATCAAGATGGCACCACAAGCATCAAGCAACAAGTCAAGTAAGTATTATTGCTTAATGATTACTATGATATGATCATAGGAACACTCTAGAACTTCTAGTTTTAGACATGAAAAGCGAGAGATTGAGACTATAGGATATGTTGCGAAAAACAACTTTATATCTCAAATCTCATAAAATATCGTTAATAAACACGAAACAAAATTTCGATTCATAAAACTTGTAATCGATAAACGAACAAGCTATCATGAGCACTAGAGGACGTGGGCGTGGACGCGTAAGCGTGGCCGTGGTAGAGGCCGAGGTGCTACAACCAAGCACCAAATCATATGTTGTGGGACTTTTCGTCAATAGAAAGTGAGACCGGATCACGTGACCACATGGAAGAAGATAATGCATTGACTCGAGCAATGCTACGAGTCTTGGAAAGGGTCATTGGAACTAGAATTGGGCCAACAACTCGTGGGTCAATTTCAGAGCGACTTAAGGCGAATAATGCGAAGTTTTCAGAGGTGTCTCGGTGTAGCTCGAATGTGGCGAATCATCGCTCAAGCCGTGGGCAGTTATGGATGATATGGAATGCACTACCGAGCAAAAAGCGGAGGAGGCTGTATCCTTATTGAGAGATGAGGCGTCGGTGGTGGCTCACTGTTCGAGAAGGCACAAGCCGACCGATTAATCGGGAATTCTTTAAAGCCGCCTTCAAGGAAAATACGTTGGAACGAGCTATGTAGGCGCTCGAAGGAAGGAATTTGAATCTTGTCCAAGGAAGTAAGACCGTGGCAAAGATATGAAGTCGAGTTTTACGTCGAGCCGTTATGCGGGACAATTGTAGCAACAGATCATGAACGCTTGTATGCGTTTGAGGATGGACTTAATGATGAGTGAGGGTTACGATTGCTCACTGACAAGTTAGAAATTTTTCGACTCTTGTGGAGAAGGCTAAAATAGCCAAGAGGCTAAGAACTCGAAGCAGTAACCGAGAAAGATCCCAAACAAGAGAGAGACAGCGATCTGGTTCTTCCAAGAGATTTTGAAGAAACCCTAATGATGAATCAGTTCAAGCGTAACCGGTAGCAAATAATCAAGTCGAGATTGCATCGAGTGTGGGAAGAGACATTTTGGGGAATGTTGAGGAAAAGCAAGCATCTGCGCAAATGCTGTTCAATGGAACATCAAGACAAAAGTTGTCCTCGGCGAATGGATACGACTCAAGAAGTCCGTAATAATGATGCACAACCGCCAGAGGTAATCGGCAACCACCGAGAGGTCGTGGACCGGTCGTGGTGGTAATGGGGTGGACGTGGTCGGTGCACCGTCGAGGCAATGGTAATAGAGGAAATGCGATGCAAGATACTGGATCGGTTTATGCGAGTTAGACGCCATGAGGACGGAATGCACTGATGTGATAACGATACGTTCTTCATTTTGATGTACTGTTATTGCTTTAATAGATATTGGCTCTACCCATTCATACGTAGCTAGTGCCATATCCGAAACCCGAATTTAGAATCCAAAATTACCGAAAATGAGATGACGTTGATTAGTCCTTTAGACGATCAATAACTCATTAATAAAATATTTAAAGACGTGCCTTAAAAATCCAAGAGGAAGTATTCTTAGCAAATTTGATGGAACTACCTTTCGCGAAGTTCGATCTCATTACGGGCATGGATTGGTTGGTTAACCATCAAGCGAATTGGATTGTGCTAAAAAGCGAATGTCGAAGGACCTCGGATGATAAGGAAGTCATAATGATTGGTGAACGAAAGAACTATCTCGCAAATGTGGTATCTGCATTAAAAGTTGAGAAGTTGGTGCGAAAGGATACGGAGCATTCCTAGCCTTTATCTCTTGTGGATGCCAAGGAATTATCCGTGAATGATGTGAGGACGGTGAAGGAATTTCCGATGTATTTCAAGAACTTCGGTATACCTCCGGATCGGGAAGTAGAATTTGGCATTGAGCTTTTGTTCGGGACGGCTCCAAAGGTCCATTGCTCCCTATAGAATGGCACAGAAGGAGTTGGGTGAGCTCAAAGCTCAAATTCAAGAACTGGATCGGGATTCATTCGACCAAGTGTGTCTCGTGGGAGCACCAGTTTTGTTCGTCAAGAAGAAGGATGGATCGATGCGTATGTGCATTGACTACGACGATTGAATAAATTGACGATCAAGAATCGGTATCCTCTGCCGAGAATTGACGACTGTTTGATCAATTAAAAGGAGCTTGATTTTCCAAGATTGATTTAAGGTCGGGTTATCACCAACTTAGGGTGAAAGAAGCGGACATTTATAAGACGGCATTTCGGACACGTTACGGACACTATGAGTTTGTAGTGATGCCGTTTGGATTAACTAATGCACCATTGCATTTATGGACATGATGAACCGAGTCTTTCAACCATATTTAGACCGGTTTGTGGTAGTGTTCATAGATGATATATTGGTTTATTCGAGAAATGAGGAGGAACATGACCAAAGATTTATGATAGTATTACAATTACTTCGTGATAAGCAATTGTATGCCAAATTTGGTAAATGCGAATTTTGGCTAAAGGAGGTGACTTTCCTTGGTCATGTAGTATCACCAAGGAATAAGGGTGGATCCTCGGAAAATTGAGGCTATTCTCGGATTGGAAACCACCAACATCGAGAGTGAAATCGGAGTTTCTTGGTCCGGTGGATACTATAGACGTTTTGTAGGGTTTTCGCTGCTTGTCGCACCTAACTAAATCTATATGAAAGGAGCTCCGTGATATCTGGACCGAAAAGCAAAGAGAGTTTTGAGAAATTGAAGAAGATCCCTGACGAAGCTCCGCTTTTAATTCAACCCGAGGCCGGAAAGGAGTTTATCGTTTATTGTGATGCGCCTCACACGGGTCCAGGTTGTGTATTGATGCAAAATGGAAAAGTGGTGGCCTATGCTTCTCGCCAATTGAGACCACACGAAGTAAACTACCCTACTCATGATTTGGAGTTAGCCGTTGTCTTTGCTCTAAAGATTTGGAGGCACTATCTCTATGGTGAGAAGTCCATAATCTACACGGATCACAAAAGTCTTAAATACCTCCTTACCCGTATGAATTGAATTTAAGACAAAGAAGATGGGTAGAATTGTTAAAAGATTACGATTTCTCCATCGAATACCATCTCGGAAAGGCTAACGTGGTAGCCGACGCGTTAAGTCGTAAGGCGATTCGATTTAAGAGCACCTTTGTTTGCCCATTTGAGTCTCAGACGAGGATGGCGGTTTGTTAGCAGAACTTCTGTGAAGCCACTGTGTCGGAACAAATCAAGGAAAAATGACATCGATGAGAAGTTGGGACCTTTACTTGACAAGTTGAAAATGGGGAAATTGAGGATTTTGGAATAAACACGGAGGTGTGTTGTGCTTTCGAGGAGAGTATGCATGCCTAAGGACTTAGATCTAAGGCAATTGATTCTACGGAGGCGATAGTAGCCCTTATGCTATGCATCCCGGAGGAAATAAGATGTATCGAGATCTCCGTGAATGATATTGGTGGCGTGGTTGAAGCGTGAGATTACGAGTTTGTGGGAAAATGTTTGACTTGTCGCAAGTGAAGGCGTAACATCAATTACCGTTCGGATTGTTACAACCGATAAAGATTCCTCTTTGGAAATGGGAGCGATAACTATGGATTTTGTTAGTGGGTTACCGTTAACACCTACTAAGAAAAATTCCGCTTGGGTAATTATTGATCGGTTGTAAGACCGCTCATTTCTTGCCGGTTAAAGACGGATTATTCATTGCGAAGTTGGCGAAACTTTATGTATCCGAAATTGTGAGGTTGCATGGGTACCAGATCTATTATATCGGATAGGGACCCTAGGTTTACATCACGATTCGAAAGCTCGCATGAAGCCTCGGGAACAAAGTTGAATTTCATCGGCTTTTCATCCTCGGCCCGATGGTCGGTCGAGAGAGTAATTCAAATATTGGAAGATATGTTAAGAGGTGTGTAATCGACTTGTGGGTAGTTGGGAGGATTATCTACCACCGCGTAATTCACGTATAACAACGACTATCGGCCTAGCATTCAGATGGCACCTTACGAGGCATTGTATGGTCGTAAGTGTTGCTCTCCTATTTGTTGGACCGAGTTGGGCGAAAGATGGATGTTAGGTCCCGAGATGATATCCGAGATGAGGATAAGGTAAAAGTTATTCGAGCACGGTTGAAAGAAGCCCTCGAGAGATGTAAGTCAGACGCAGATCCGAAGCGAAGGAACATCGAGTATAGTGTGGAGATCGGGTTTTCTTGAAGGTATCTCCTTGGAAAAGATCTTTAGATTAGGAAGGAAGGGCAAGCTAAGTCCTAGATATATTGGACCTTATCGTGTCAAGCGTGTTGGTCCAAATGGCATATCAGATTGAGTTACCTCCGGAGTTAGATCAAATTCACAATGTCTTTCATGTTTCCATGTTGAGGCGTTATAGATCGGATCCTTTGCACATTATAACGGTAGAGGAATTGGAGTGAATTGATTTGTCCTTTGAAGAAGAACCGAGTGGAAATCCTAGAACAAGATGTCAAGGTATTAAGGAAGAAAACCGTGTCGTTGGTCAAAGTTCTATGGCGTAACCACGAGTGGAAGAAGCTACGTGGGAGCCAGAGGATGCAATTGCAATAATACCCTCACCTTTTTCAACTGTAAATTTCGAGGACGAAATTTTCTTTAAGGAGGGTAGAGTTGTAACACCTAAAAATCGAGTATTTAAATTTGCATGATTTTGGTGTTTAGATTTTAAAGGAAAAATCTTTTATTTTAAATTGGTGCTTATTGAAGTCTTTGAGAGGGTAAAGCATAATTTGAGGAAAGAATAAAATTTATTAATTGAGAATTTATTGAAGTAAAACAAAGGTGATTAAGACTTAAGCTAAATTATGTGCTAAGAGTGTCATAAATGAGCATATGGCATGGTGGAGTTGGCGCATGGGTTCTAGCAAGGGGAAGAGGTTGAATCCTTGTATAGCACCTAGATAAAATTTTGTTTTAATTTTACGCTCATGGATAGGAAGTGTCGCAATGATCAATTAAGGAAGGTGTTGACCATGTTATTTTTGGTTAGTGTATCAATGGATTAAGGAAACAACTAACTTATGGCATGGAATCAAAGGTTTAAGGAAAGATAGGGGAACATAAGGCACATATCAAGGGAAATTTTGAAAGAAATCATGGCCAATTGACCATGTGCTGGACGGCAATTTGGTATAGGAGGGAGTCTAAATTTTGAGTTAGTTTTGGTGAGAAATTCTTTTCTCTCTTTGGTTGTTCTTTGCACTTTGTGCGAAATTTTATTTCTCTCCTATCAACATTCTTCTTGGCGAATTTTGCATTTGGTAAAGCCAAAATCTTTTGACCAATTTGGTCACTTTTATTCATCTTGTCAATTTTCTTTTGTATTCTCCTTGTCAAATCATCCATACCAAAATCGTCTCTTCTTTTTTCTTTTGCCATGGCCGAATGCACTAACTCCTAAAGGTCTATTTTTTTTTCTTTCATCTTCTTTTCTCTTTGAAATCAAACTACCTCATCACCATCTCCTTCTCATATTCTAATTATTTCAATCAAAGATTCTTCATCAAACATTCCTTTGGCCGAATGCTAGAGTGCCATAATCGAAATTTATTTTCTCTTTTCTTGGTTGCATAGCCGAATTCTCCAACTCTCACAAACACCATCCTCAATCTTTTCTTTTCGATCGTGGATCATAGGTAAGGGGTTCTTCTTTTTCATTTTCGTTTTAATTAGTGATATTATGGCCGAATATCATTGGTTATTGAGGTCTTTTGGATTGATATAGCGCTCATACTAATAACGCTTTTCGTTATTATTTAGTGCAATAACGGAGATTGGAATTCAAGTGATCGGGAGAATCGTGGAAACGTTGGAAACGTTTCATTGTGGTAAGGAAATCCTACTCTTTAAAATCTCTAGAATTATTGATATTATTTTAGATCTAACTAAATTCCTTTGGATCTTGAAGACTTTCAAAATAGGGAAGAAAAGGCGGTGTTTAGTTATCGTAAGAGGGTGGATCTGTAAATCCCCATTCAAACGAAGAGCGGTTTTGCAATCAAGGATTTTCCACGGGTTATGGGCCATCTTCGAAGGAAGTCCATTATTCAAGTGGTACGAACTTGTAACCATTATACGTTGGTGGATTCTCGACTGACGAGCTAATCATTAAACGAAGGAAAACCGAAAATCAAGTGATTCAAAATCAAGAGGTAAGATTTTGGATCCATTATCGATTAAGATTATTTTTACTGAATTAGTTGTCTAACTAATCAAAATATATTTTAGGTGCCGAGGAGCGAGAAGGGTTAGTACTCACGGTATCGAGGTGTGTAATTTCACACTCATTATTTTTGGTTGGATGTCAAATTTTGGTATGGAAGTAAATCGTAAAACGATTAGATCGGTAAAAACGTAAAAATTTATACTTTGACGAAAATGCGTAAAACGACTAAATCGTGAAAATTACTTAAAACGCCTAGAAATTAATTGCTATTATGAAAATTGGATGTTTCGTGAAAATGGGCGTAAATACTCTAGTTCGTGAAAATGGGCCAGTAAATACTCTAGTTCGTGAAAATGGGCCGTAAATACTCTAGTTCGTGAAAATGGGCCGTAAATACTCTAGTTCGTGAAAATGGGCCGTAAATACTCTAGTTCGTGAAAATGGGCCGTAAATACTCTAGTTCGTGAAAATGGGCCGTAAATACTCTAGTTCGTGAAAATAGGCCGTAAATACTCTAGTTCGTGAAAATGGGCCAAAATACTCTAGTTCGTTAAAATTTAGCCAAAACACTCTAGTTTGGTAAATGGGCCAAAGCCCACTAAATTGCTAAATGGACAAATTGCTATAATTATGGGCCAAATGAAATGTTATTGATAAACCCACCATGTTATGTATTGTTAATAAATTTTATATTTTAAAGTACATGTATAATTGCATGGGTGGGATATATGAAGAGAAGAATGGCGATTGCCACAATATCGACTTATTGCCTCTAGTTCGGTGGTTTCGCCACAATATCGACTTATTGCCTCTAGTTCGGTGGTTTCGCCTTACAATATCTACTTATTGCCTCTAGTTGGTGGCTATGCCACAATTATAAAAAGGCTTAATGCCTACGATTGGTGTGATGGCGGGGTGGGTTGACTTGATCCCCACAGTGTGATGGTTGGTACGGGGGTGTTAGCGGATGGATATTAGGTATGGGTGGGAATTTCATTTTACATGCATTATTAATTGTGTTAATTCATGATATATTGTTGAATTCGAATTGGGCTCAAGCCCAAAGATTATGTCCCGATAATCGCCCAATAATGGTGGTAGGTGAGTTACACATCGAGTTCTAAGTAACTCATCCCTTTAAATTCTTTCCATCTCGTAATGGAAATTGATGTGGACTTGGGCCGAGGATGACTTCGTGGAGGCCATATCATGAGAGAGGGTTATTTAAACTCGAACTTTCAATAAATATTTTTTTCTATTATGGATTATTGTAATAAGGGCCTCTATAAATAACTTATGGATTTTATGTGTGTTTGGGTTTTAAACTAAACTTTGGACTTTTTAATTAAGTATGTGATTTTATGATGCTTTATTAAAATAAATTTTGGTTTTCAAGTATCTGAAATTCTTTTATAAATATTTTATTATAGTCAATTCATTAACAAACTATTTAAAAGTTTTGATAATACAATGATTTTCAACTAATGTTTTCAAATATTATCAAATTCAAATACTCTTCTATTTATTTATTTTAAAACCTGAAATTTATATTGAAGTTTTCAACTTATTGCAAATTTAAGGATAACTCGATTCATGTGACAAACCAAATCTAGTCTCAACGTATAGACCGGGTTTGGGGTGTTACATGCTGCTTCCACATGTTTTTTTTAGCTGAGAAACATGGAAGGTGGGGTGTACACGAGAACCTTGGGGTAGCTGAGGTATCTAAGCTACCTTCTCAACTCTACCTTCCACCCTAAAAGGACCAAAGAACTTAGGGGCTAGTTTCTAGTTCAAAAGTCTTCTTACCGAATGCTATTGTAATGGTTGAAGCTTCAAGTAGACAAGATCCCCTACATCAAACTTTCTTTTTGTACTGTGCTTATTTTTTGTTATTTCATTCTGTCTTGAGCCCTTTTTCAAGTGAAATTGTAATAATTTCCTCATGGCCTCACGTTGTTGTAGACTTCTATCCACAATGGCTACTAGGGATGCCCCAGCCAAATATGGCATGTGATGTAACACCCTATACCCAAGCCCGAGGCTAGGACTGGATAAGAGATATTACCATGCCTGAACTCATTAAAACATACACTTATGGGCTGTGAAATTTTGTTCCGATTAAAAACTTCTCTATATTAGTCTAATCATACATTACATGGGCCTACGAGGCCTTAAACACATATCTAAAAACTTTTGAAACTTAATCAAAACCTTTCTTTAAAGTAGGGGTCACACGCCCATGTGGCTTGGGACACGCCCGTGTACCCCTTGACATGCCCATGTTATCAACTATGGGGAGCTACTGACTATCATCACATGTCTCATGATACTTACTATCCTCATACTTGTAAGGTAAACATGGTGTCTGTATCACTTGATCACATTGATCAACATACTTTAATTTAATAATCATGATCTCTAAATCATCATTCATAACATAAATAATACTCAATTTCAACTTGGTAATATCTTTGCTTATTTAGCTTTCTTGTTATCTCATTTTATTTTTACTTATTTGCTCGATGAATTTCTACGAATAATCGAGGATACTAAATCTCATCCCACGTAACTTAATGCCAAAGTCATATCCTAGATACGGTCTTACATGATATATCTCTTCTTGAATCAATGCCAACCTTACCTTGGACTTATATGATAACTTATTCAATGCCAAGCTTGGGTCCTTGGACTTACATGATAACTTGTTCAATGCCAAGCTTGGGTCCTTGGACTTACATGATAACTTGTTCAATGCCAAGTTTGGGTCCTTGGACTTACATGATAACTTGTTCAATGCCAAGCTTGGGTCCTTGGACTTACATGATAACTTGTTCAATGCCAAGCTTGGGTCCTTGGACTTACACGATAACATGTTCATACTTAATTATATTGATTTCTTTATTTAAAAAACATTAAGCATTCCATGACAAAAATTTACATTATACTAAGCAATTCAATGATAGAAATCATAAAGCTTAGAAATCATACAAACTTACCTCAATATACAAAATGTATGTAGATATGCAATTTATCCTTGACTTTGTTCTTCCTCGATTTTGATTCGGCTTCATTTTTCTTGATCTATAATCATAAATAGACCATTTAATAAGCATATTGACTAAATTGACTCATAACTCATTCTTTGGAAAAATTACTATTTTTCATATTTACACTTTGCTCATATTTGCATTTTTACAACTTTCTTAAACTACATGCTTAGCTAATTAATGGTCTCAACTATAGCAATCATCAATTCTCACAAAATCACACATGTATGACCAAACTTAAGATTTTTACAATCAAGTCCCTACATGCATTTTCATGGAAAATCACTTAACAAAAGATGTTTCTACTACATCAAGCTTTCATAATCTTCCATAAAACATCAAAATACATGCATGTCATACATGACCACATTTTTGAACATCCATTATAGCTCATCAAATAGCTAAAAATAGCTTACTCATGTTACCAGGACTTCAAAAATACGAAGAATATCAAAAACCGGACTTAGAAGCACTTACTAGTAAGCTTGGAAAATTGAAAGAGCCCTAACAATGGCTATTGGAATTTTTGGTATCTTGGGGAAGAAGATGAATGGATTTTTGTCATCTTTTTCCCATATTAATCATTTATTAGGCAAATGACCAAAATGCTCCTCATTGTAAAAATTTCCATAAAACTATCTCATGACCAATTCTGTCTAAAAATTAAATTTTAGGAAAATTGCTATCTAGGGGCTCATAATTATTATTCTAAAGCTATTTCATACAAAAAGCTTCTAGAAATTCATATTTTGCAACTTTTGCAATTTAGTCCTTTTGGACCATTCAATCACAATTTAGCGAAATTGCTTCATGAAACCTTCATACTAGCATGCAAACATGACATAAACCTTAAAACTCATAATGTCATCTCGTTTTCGTGGTCTCGCACCACTATTTCGACTAGGCCCTAAATTGAGCTATTACAATTCTCCCCCCTCAGGGATTTTCGTCCTCGAAAATCTTACCAGCAAAAAGGTTTGGATACTGGTTTATTATATTATCTTCTGTTTCCCACGTAGCTTCTTCTATTCCATGCCTTTGCCGCAATACTTTCACTAGGGCAATACTTTTATTTCTCAGTTGTTTGACTTTTTGAGCTAAAATCTTGACTGGTTCTTCACCATAAGTCATGTCGGGACAAATCTCTATCTCTGACGGATAATTACATGTGAAGGATCCGATCAGAGCATCTCAACATTGACACGTGAAACACATCATGTATCTTCTCCAATTCGATGGCAAAGCTAAGCGGTAAGCTACCGCCCAACGCTCTCAAGAATCTCGTAAGGTCCAATGAAACGTGGACTCAATTTGCCTTCCTACCAAATCGAGAACTTTTTTTCCATGGTGATACTTTCAAGAACACTTTATCCCCGACTTGGTACTCTATCTCTTTTCTCTTTAAATCAATAGGATTTACATCATCGAGGTAGCTTTTAAACATTCTCGTATCACTTTCACTTTCTCTTCAGCTTCTTTAACTAGATCGACCCCGTGAATTTGGTTTTCCTTAAGTTCAGTCCAAAATAAAGGTGTTCTGTATTTACGCCCATATAGAGCCTTATAAGGTGCCATCTTTAAGCTCGACTGAAAACTATCATTATAGGCAAATTCTATCATTGGGAGAAACTTTTCCCAACTACCTTGAAATTCTAAAATACAACATCTGAGCATATCCTCGAGTACTTGAATTAACCTCTCTGACTGACCATCAGTTTGAGATGAAAAGTTGTGCTAAAATTCAATCTTGTACCTAAGGCTTCTTGCAGCCTCTTCCAAAATCTAGATGTGAATCTCGGATCTCTATTCGATATAATCGATAAGGGAACTCCGAGAAACCTTACTATTTCTGAAACATACAAGTTTTCCAATTTGTCGAGGGAGTAATCCACTCGTACGGGTATGAAATGGGCTAACTTCGTGAGTCTATCAACTACAACTCATATAGCATCCTTCTTGCTCAGTGACAACGGTAACCCCGTTGAAAAATCCATGGTGATACGGTCCCATTTCCACTCGGGAATCAAAATGGGCTGAAGTAAACCCGAAGGTACTTGGTGTTCAGCCTTTACTTGTCGGGCAAATCATGCACTTGGAAACAAATTTTGAAATATCTTTCTTCATTTTCGGCCACCAATACTGTTGCTTTAAATCATTATACATCTTAGTTCTTCCTAGATGTACAGACAAACATCCGTTATGTGCTTCATACATAATTCTCTGAATCAACTCCTCTTTTCTCGGTATACAACTCTATCTCCAAACATTAAGTATCCATTAGAATTAATCCGAAAGTCAGATTCAACATCTGGCTTGTACTGAACTCTCTTGACTTGCAATTCACTATCTTCTTTCTGAGCTTCCAGGATCTCGTGAAAAAACATTGGTCTAGCTCTCAACTCATCTATAATAGAACCATCTTCGGATAAAGATATCTTGGAATTTAATGCCCTTAATGTAAAAAGGACTTCCTGCTCAAAGCATCGGGACTATATTTGCCTTTTCTGGGTGGTAGTTAATGACCAACTCATAGTCTTTTATCAACTCTAACCATCTTCGTTGCCTTAAGTTCAACTCTTTCTGCGTCATCAAGTACTTTAGACTTTTATGATCAGTAAAAATCTGACATTTCTCACCATATAAATGGTATCTCCAAATCTTTAAAGTGAAGACTATGGCAGCTAATTCTAAATCATGCATTGGATAATTCTTCTTATGAGGTTTCAACCGTCTTGAAGCATAAGCAATCACCTTGCCTTCTTGCATGAGTACATAGCCTAATCTGTTTAAGGATGCATCGCTATAAATCACAAATTCTTTCCCTGACTCAGGTTGTACTAAAACTGGAGCTTCTGTCAACATTGCTTTCAACTTCTCAAAACTTTGTTGGCATCGTTCTGACCATTCAAACTTCACTTTCTTCTGTAACAGTTTAGTCATCGAGGTTGCAATCATGGAAAACCCCTTGACAAATAGTCTATAATAGCCGGCTAGGCCTAGAAAACTTCTAATCTCAGAGATGTTCTTCGATGGCTTCCAATCCATTATGGCCGAGATCTTATTTGGATATACTCGGACTCCATCTTTCGAGACAATATGTCTAAGAAATCCTACTTCCTTGAGCCAAAATTCGCTTTTACTGAATTTGGCAAATAACTGATTTTCTTGAAGAATCTGTAGAATTGTCGTAGGTGTTCAGCATGATCATTCTCATTTCGGGAAAAAATTAGTATGTCATCAATAAAAACGACTACAAACTTGTCGAGGTATGGTCTAAATATGCGGTTCATTAAATCCATGAATACCACGGGAGCATTGGTCAACCCAAAGGGCATGACTAAAAATTCATAATACCCATGCCTTGTTCGAAAAGCGGTCTTGGATACATCTGAATCTTCACTCTAAGCTGATAGTACCCTGATCTCAAGTCTATTTTGGAGAACACAGTGGCTCCTTTCAATTGATCGAACAAATCATCGATCCTAGGCAATGGGTACTTGTTCTTTACTGTCACTTTATTAAGTTGACGGTAATCTATGCACAATCTCATGGTACCATCTTTCTTTTTCACAAATAAAACCGGAGCACCCCATGGTGAACAACTTGATGTTGCAAAGCCTTTGTCTGTTAACTCTTGCAATTGTGACTTTAGCTCTTTCAACTCTGTTGGAGCCATTTTGTAAGGAGTAATGGATATCGGTACAGTACCGGGAGTTAGCTCAATATTGAACTCAACCTCTCTAACTGGTGGTAGTCCTGGTAATTCCTTGGGAAAAACATCCATGTACTCACATACTATTGGTACTGACTCAATCTTCAATTCTGTTCCTTTATTATTCATCACATAGGCCAGATATGGTTCATACCCTTTTCTTATATATTTTTGTGTCATCATAAGAGAAATCATTGCCGGTGATCTACCTTGTTCATCTGATTCTACATGAAGAGTATCCCCATCCTCACATCTCATTTCAATAAATTTCTTCCCATAATTAACAATTACATCATGGGTAGTCAATCTGTCCATGCCAAGAATGAGGTCGAACTCATGTAAATGGTAGCAACATAAGATTTGCTTTAAAGCAATAACCTCTAATCATTAATGGACAATCTTTACAAACTTTGTCAACTAACACACTATTGCCTAAAGGATTAGACACTTTAATCATAAATTTTGTAGAATCTATAGGCATACTCAAACCTGATACTAATTTCATGCAAATGTAAGAGTGTGTGGATCTGGGATCTATAAAAGCAATAACTTTAACATCATGAAGAGAAAAGGTACCCATAATAACATCATGGGAAGATGCCTCTTCGCAAGTGCGAATGGCATAAGTCCTTGCAGGCGCTCTACCCTCGGGTCTTGTAGCCTGTTCTCTAGGGTTACCTCTCCCACTTGCCCCACTTCCCGAGTTCCTCTATGGTCTGCCTCTGACCATACTCCCAGATATCGAGTTCTGAGGTCTTTCTTCTTTCATCATCTCTAGACAATCTTTTATATAGTGGTCTTTAGAACCACATCTAAAGCATGCATTTTCATGTGCTCGGCATTCTCCAAGGTGATGTCTGCCACACTGTGAGCATTCAGGTCTGTCAGATCTAATATTCTCAACACTTGCAACTAAAGTAGTCTGTGCTTTATTCCCTAAATATTGTTTACTCTTGTCTTTCCTTGAAAGCCTAGTGGAAGTAGCCGATTGGTAGGGAAATCTCTTTACTTTTTGGATGAAGATTGGAATGACTTATTCCACTGTCTCTTTCTAGAGTCACGAGACTCCATTTCAGACTTCTTCTTCTCTTTTACTAGTTTTTCAGCTTTACAAGCCCTTTCTACTAGCGCAACAAATTTTTTTAATTCTAGGACAGCGACAAACAACTTGATGTCCTCATTTAATCCATCTTAAAATCTTTTACTCATAATGGCCTCAGTGGATACACATTCACGAGCATAAATGCTGAGCCGTACAAACTCTCGCTCATAATCAGTTACTGACATCTTGCCTTGCTTCAGCTCTAGAAATTCCTTCCTCTTCTGGTCTACAAATCTTTGGCTGATATACTTTTTCTTGAACTCTTCTTGGAAGAATTCC
Source organism: Gossypium rotundifolium (assembly GCA_025506655.1). Classification (NCBI taxonomy): domain Eukaryota; kingdom Viridiplantae; phylum Streptophyta; class Magnoliopsida; order Malvales; family Malvaceae; genus Gossypium; species Gossypium rotundifolium. Next base: position 152,082,331 of record CP106727.1, on the reverse strand, counting down.
CATGTGACCCTTTCCCTTGGTTGTAATAGCTCGATTTTGGGGCTAGTCAGAATAGTGGTCTCGAGACCCCTAATTCAAGGTTGAGGAAATTATTTTAGTATTATTTTATGTGTTATGGTATTAATATATGGCTATGTGAAAATTTTGGTGCTTTAATTTGAGTGATAGCATGCTTAATTGTGAAAAATGACTAAATCGCATAAAGTGATAAAGTTCTATTTTATAAGGTAGAGGTACCTAATAGCTATAGAAGGTAATTTGGAGGATTTTAAAGTGAAATTAGGCCATTTACCTAGTGATGGCCGGCCACGTGCATAGGGGAGACAAGAGCATTTAAATTTCGGTCAAAATTGGATGAGTTAGGTGAGAAAAGATGAATAAAATAAAAGGAAGAGAAAAACTATCATCTTTTACTATTCATTCATCTCTTTCTACCGAAAATTGAAGAGGAAATAGGGCATTTGGGAGTTCAAAATTTTAGCCAAGCCATCTCTTTGCTAGTAAGTGATTTAGGTGGTTAATTGATGATTTTTGTGTTTTTTTTTTTTGGAGTCCCCAAAGCTTAAGCTAGCTAATGAGGGGACTAATTTGAGATATGGTTGAAAGTCTAGGGACTTTCCATGAGAGTATTTATGTTTTTAGCTGAGTTTTTATTGAAGAAAATGAATGGTAGGGAGGTGAGAAACAACTTTTATGAATGGTGTTTGCATGAAAACACCTAAATAGGGCTTGAATGCAAAGGTTCAATTTGTGTCATAAATGCATGAAATAGTTGGAATGGTGAGTGGTTGTAAGAGAAATAAATGTTCATCTATGCTTGTTTATTTAGAAAATGTAGTGAAAAATGATTCACGAGCTTAAGGGCAAAATCATAATTTTGCCATAGTATCAGGGCAAAATGGTAATTTTTGCCCAAGTGTAGAGTTTGATGTATTATGATCATAGAATGATCTAAACGAATGAATTTCATTGTTATAGATCAAGAAAAGCGTGGAATCAACCTTGACCGTGGGAAAGGCAAGGTGATCGAGTGAATCGCTAGCTAACACGTTTTGCATCGAGGTAAGTTTACGTGTAAACGATGCATTTTACATGCACACTATTGTTGTTAATCAGTGCATAGCGTAATTGAGAACATGTATAATTCAAGTAGATAGGAAGTGGTAGTTAATGAAAAATTCTGGTATGAATGATGAAATAGATAGGTAAGTGTGTTATATAAAATTTTGATGGTGGGCTAAGTGTGATACCACCTTGTTGTTCAATTACAATGGGCTGTGTGCGATACCATTGTCTGTTAACCTTTCGGGTGGGCTATGTGTGATACAACCATAATTAACCTTCTTAGTGGGCTATGTACGATACCACCCTAATGAAGACTGATGGTGGGCTAAGTACGAAACCACCGGGTAATGTATTTTGAGATGGTGATGTGTTACATTAAGTGACCTTGTGATGCTTAGTGCAGGGAAACCGTTATTGAATAGATGCATCATGCTTGTGATGTGCTTGGGATGTGTGAATAGAGGAAATGAGGCTTAAGAGACGAGCCGGGATATGCCGATAACTAGAAGATTGCCCACACTATCTGATTACTTTAGTATAATTAGATTAGTGATTTTGTATATGGCATGTATAGGACTAGACTAGTTAGATTATTTTGTTATTTTGACCAAAGGTGTATTGGCTCTTGCTAAGACATTAATTTTGTAAATTGCCAAGAATGATGGCATATTTTATCATTTATGAAATTTCAATGTTATCAATGTGAGTGCAAGTGGATTAAGAGAGGTTTGTTAATTTGTTGAATAAACCCATGTAGTGTAAGATATAGGGATGCTAGAGGCTTGGCAAATAGCCTTCATGTGCCACACGGGTACACACGAGCGTGTGTCTAGGCCGTGCTAACCCTGCACCTTATTATTACTAATTAGAATAGGCCACGGGCAAATCCCACGGCCGTGTGCATGAACCGTGTAAGACACACGATAGGGACATGGGTGTGTCTAGGCCGTGCTAAATTAGTCCGTAACTTCCCATGGACAGAAGACACGGTAGGTTGTAAGGGTACACGGGCGTGCCTCCATTTCACATGGGCGTACGTTAGCTGTGTGAGTTTTGGGAGAATGTTGGGGGGTTTTGGGCACGGTGTGAGCACATGGGCGTGTATGACTACACATGGGCGTGTGTATCATCTAGCACGGGCGTGCACTTTCTGTTTAGATGAAAAGAAATTTTATGGACCGTAAGACTTTCGATATGGTCCCGAGAGTTCTCGTAGGTATGATTGAGATCTCATAGGTTGAGTGTGAAGTAGTTGAAGCGATTCGAGAACAGTAGTCGCGTTGAGCTTAAGTGGCAATCAGGTAAATTGTTCGGTAACGTCTTGTGCCCGATTCCAGCGGCACTTACGGGTAAGGGGTGTTACATTTAGTGGTATCAGAGCTATGGTTTAGTCGATTCTAGGACTACCGTAGCGTGTGTGGAAATCTAGCTATACATGCCATAAGCGTATAATGATAGTGTGGTAGCTTCTGATGATTTTAAAAAAAATTTGTTTTATGTAGTATATGGATTCCGATCAATCGACTGCTGATGACGCAGCTAGTAATGTAACACCCCAAACCCGACCCAAACACCACGTCCGAATCCGGCATGTCACTAAGAAGATTTTATAAAATATGTCGCATTTTCGGAAAAAACATTTTTCGAACTTAATTGTTTATTCGGTAAACTTTAGTAAATTAGTAAAAGATATAATTTTTTATTAATTCCTTAGTGATGAGAAAACCGAAATTTTCCTTTGATTTTTATCATTTCAATACATGCCTTAGTTTAGATTTTACGTAGAATTAAATGTCTAAAAAAAACCCCGAAAACCCAGAAAAACATAAACAAAAAATAATAGCCAATGGCTTTATTACAATAAAATATAAACCAAACTAATTAAAAATATTAAATATAAATAGACTAAATAATGTCTTTTGCAGTATCTAAAATGAACTCTTCCATGGCCACCTTATGCTCCTCTCCAGCCCGGTCCGATGTGCTAAGTTCTACTTGAAAAATGTTAAACAACGGGGGTGAGTCACAAGACTCAGTGTGCATCCCTCATGCACCATTAGATTGGGCCTTAGCCCACAGAACAGAATAATAGAATATCATACAACAGGAAATATGCGAAGCCCATCCCAATCCTACATCCATCCGCTACAAACCACCCTTACCTGCCAATCACACCATTGGGGATTTCTACAATCAACCTACACCGGTACACACCATCGATGGCGGTCATGTTGCGATTAGTCGCTCATCGTCAATTGTAACATAGTCACCGAGCAGATCGTGGCGGCTACACTATAATAGATCGTGGCAGAACCACTTCAACAGAACACTTCCCCTTTCATCAATCACCCAACCCCAAACAAACATAGAAATTGGCTTGCATGTGTATCATATCAATTCAACAGAAACATTCACTTAAAAATAGTAGAAATCACTAGCCTAGTGAATCGCCTTTACCCTCCACGGGTTTTCATCAGTCTTGCCGGATTTCGGCATTTAACAGAATATAAACAGATTTATATACATATACTAACAAATAATCTAAATGGTGTGAGAAGTTACACACCTGATAAATATGTAGGACTACCCTCTACGTCGATACCTCCCGCTACTCGGATCTACTGCCCTTTGTCTACAACTTTGGTCAAAAGTCGAAAGAACACGAAGATAAAGCTTCCCCTACATTCGGCCAAGGATTGTTATTTACCCGAATTTATATGTTTAAATATACAAATCTCCTTACCTAAATCGATTAGATCCCAGAAGTAGGATGATCCGAGTGCTACCAATTTAGAACCTTAGGCGATTGGATCTCCTTCAAATCCCGGAATGCCGCAAAAGAAAGAAAAATACAAGATCAGTTTCCATATAGCCATTCAGCTAGGGTCTCTAAAAATCGAAAAAAGATTGAATCACGCGAATCGACACTTACCTTCAGTTTCCTTCAAGATTCGGCAATCACAGGAGGTGAGATTTAGGGATTTCAGCTTTTAGAAGAACAAAGAATTGAAAAGATGGAGAAGGAATAGATAGAGAGATTCAGCCAATGAGTATTAAAGAAAAGAGAAGGTGAATGGCAGGGTTTCAACAATTGGTGAGACCTCAGGGGTTTCGATTTCTAACAGAAAAGAATAAAAAAAGATGATTCTTGTTTGAAAAAAAAAGAAAAACTAAAGGCTATTCTCAGAGAAAACAAATGAAAAATTCGGCACATCCCTTTGCCTATACTAAATCGATTCCTCCCCCTCTCCTGAGTTTGATTTTCGGCCAACAATAGCTTCCTAGATTAGCTCTCATCTTTTCCCTTATCCTAATCTACAACTCCTCCAAAAGAGGCCTAATTAGCATCAACTCTCTTCCTCCTTTCTCAGCTTATTATCTTTATAAATTAAACATTAAAAATTCCCTAAATTGTAGCCTTATTGTCGTCCCCCTAGCCCCCTTATAAGTGTCGAATTTGGCCCAATCTCTTGGGCCCCATGCGGCCAAACTTGGGCCTATTCACCTGCCCAAGGCACCACTTAAAACTCCCCTTTCCTGCGCCCCATGTTACTAGGTCACCAGCCCACTTCGCCATTTAAACTACAAAGACTACCTTTAAAGCACTAAAGGGTCTAAACAGAATATCTTAACCAAGGCCTTAGCCCACTCTTGAGCCCAAACTGGACCCCTAACCCTTAAATTACAGCTTTAAACAATCAACACACAAAATGCACAGGCCCACTAACTCAAGATGTTACAGTTCTACCCCCTTAAAATAAATTTCGACCTCGAAATTTACCTGATCAGAAGAGATGGGGATACTGCTACCGCATAACATCCTCTGGCTCTCATGTCGCTTCCTCCATGCCGTGGTTTCGCCACAACACCTTGACCAAAGGAACAAACTTCCTTCTCAACACCTTTACGCCTCGCCCCAAAATTTGCACTGGCTCCTCCTCAAAAGACAAGTCTGGCCTTACTTCAATCTCTTCCACCGGCACAACATATGATGGATCAGAATGTTAATTTCTTAGCATCGAGACATGAAACACGTCGTGTATCTGCTCCAACTCTGAAGGTAACTCCAATCGATACGCCACTGGGCCCACACGTTCTAGTACCCGATAAAGTCCAATAAATCGGGGACTTAGCTTACTCTTCTGACCAAACCTCATTACCTTCTTCCACGGTGACACTTTCAAAAAGACTTGGTCTCCAACTACAACCGAGTCCAAATTAACCTAACTTTCTTCTTCGTCTCTGAAACTAGTTCTGGACCCAACACCTGACACTCACCCAACTCCGTCCAATAAGTAGGAGTGCAACACTTCCATCTGTACAACGCTTCATAAGGCGCCATCTGAATGCTAGATTGATAGCTGTTGTTGTACGCGAATTCTGCCAAAGGTAAATACTCCTCCCAACTACCCCTGAAATTAATGATACAACCTCTTAACATATCCTCCAAGATTTGGATTACCCTCTCAGACTGACCATCAGTCTGTGAATGGAAAGCAGTACTGAAGTCTAACCTTGTTCCCATTGCCTAATGCAGAGCCTTCCAGAATCGTGACATGAACCTAGGGTCTCTATCTAATATGATCGAGACAGGTACACCATGTAGTCTCACAACCTCAGCCACGTACAACTTAGCCAACCTTTGCAGGGAATAGTCAACACGAACCGATATGAAGTGAGTAGACTTCGTCAGCCAATCCACAATCACCCAAATCGAATCTTTCTTAGTGGGCGTAAGAGGTAACCCACTAACAAAATCCATCGTGATTCTTTCCTATTTCCACTGCAAATCTTTAACTGCTGGAACAATCCTGAGGGCAACTAGTGTTCTGCTTTCACCTATTGACATGTCAAACATTTACCTACAAATTCTGTTTCCTCTCGTTTCAAACCTGGCCACCAGAATTGCTCTTGCAAATCCCGATATATCTTACCCCTCCAGGATGCATAGCGTATAGGCTACTATGCACCTCCTGAAGAATCATCTACCTTAACTCGACATCCCTTGGCATACATATTCTCTTACGAAACACAGAACCCCATTACCATCCAAACCATAGTCCTCTCCTTCACCATTCTGCACTAGTCCTCTCCTTCACCATTTTGCACTTGTCAAGTCGATCACTCAAGACATCGTCTAGAAGCTGCCTCTCTTTAATTTGACTTGTCCACGTCGGTCTCACTTGGAGTTCAGCTACCAACCTACCATCCTCATATAGACTGAGATGGGCGAACATCGCCCTTAAATCTGCTATCGCCTTCCTACTTAGCGCATTTGCCACCATGTTAACCTTACCTGGATGATATTCGATCAAACAGTCATAGTCCTTCAAGAGTTCAATCCGTCTACGTTGTCTTAGGTTCAACTCCTTCTGGGTAAGGAGATACTTCAGACTTTTATGGTCGGTGTAAATAACCGACTTCTCCCCATATAGGTAGTGTCTCCAGATATTTAGAGCGAACACTACCGCCGTTAATTCTAGATCATGCGTAGGGTAGTTCAACTCATGCGGTCTTAATCGCCGGACGACACGCAACCATCTTTCCATCTTGCAACAACACACACCCTAAACCTTTGTGTGACGCATCACAGTAGACGGTAAATTCTTTCCCCGCCTCTAGCTGAATTAACACCAATGCTTCTGCCAGAATTCTCTTTAACTTCTTAAAGCTCTCTTGCTGGTTGTTGGTCCAAACAAACGGTACTCCCTTCCTCAACAACTTAGTTAGAGGTTATGCAATTAATGAGAACCCCTCAACAAACATCCTGTAGTACCCTGCCAATCCCAAGAAACTTCAAATGTCTGTCACCAACTTTAGCGGTTTCCAATCCAATACAGCTTTTATCTTCCGAGGGTCAACCCTAACTTCCTCTGCAGAAACCACATGCCCTAAGAAAGTTACTTCCCTTAGCCAGAACTCACACTTATTGAACTTAGCGAACAACTGCTTCTCCCTCAGAATTTGCAACACCACACGAAGATGTGTATCATGCTCCTCCTCGGACTTGGAATAAACTAGAATGTCGCCAATAAACACCACAACAAACTGATCAAGATATGGTTGGAACACCCGATTCATCATAGCCATGAATGTTGCTGGCGCGTTCGTTAACCCAAATGGCATTACCAAAAATTCATAATGACCGTAGCGAGTTCAAAACGCCATCTTATGAATGTCCCCTTCCTTTACCTTTAACTGATGATATCCCGACCTTAAATCTATCTTTGAAAAGACTGAACTCCTTTGAGATGATCGAACAGGTCATCGATTCTTAGCAGCGGGTGCTTGTTCTTAATTGTTAACTTATTCAATTGACAGTAGTGCACGCGCATACGCATGGATTCGTCCTTCTTCTTCACAAATAGGACCGGCGCTCCCCACGGAGACACACTCGGTCGGATAAAACCACGATCCAATAATTCCTGGATCTGAGCTTTGAGTTCCACCAGCTCCTTCGACGCCATTCTATAATGAGCAATGGACACCGGAGCCGTACCCAGGAGTAGCTCAATTCCAAACTCCACTTCGCGATCCGGAGGTAACCCTGGCAGTTCTTTGGGAAGACATCCGTGAAATCGTTGACTGTTCGAACCTTATCGACAGTTATCTCCTTAGCATCCAAAGTACTGATAAAAGCTAGAAATGCATTGCATCCTTTCCTCATCATCTTAACAGCCTTCAAGGTAGATACCACGTTGAAAAATAATTCCTTCCTTCTTCCAACACAACCACCTCCCCGCCTTCCAGGGTACTCAACACCATGCGCTTAGTCTCACAATCCAACTTAGCACAATGTTTAGCCAACCAATCTATTCCTAAGATAAGATCAAACTCTCCAAAAGGTAATTCCATTAAGTCTACCGAACACTACCCCTTGAGTCTCTAAAGGTATGTCCCTAAACAGTTTGTCCACTACCCTATATTATCCTAAAGGACTAACCACAGTCATCCTCCTAGTAGTTGTTTCAGAGTCTATACTTAAAGTCTTAGATACCGAGCATGCAACATAAGAGTGGGTTGATCCAATATCAATCAAAGCAAGAAATGGATTATCCGCAATAAGAAAAGTATCGGTTATGACGTCCGGTGCATCGCCATCCTCCCGTCGACGAGCTATATAAACTAGAACTGGCTCTCTCGCGTCTACATTACTTGCACCCCTACCAGGTGCTCCACAACCCCAACCGAACCCATTTCCTCCTCTAGTTGGGCCACGAACCCTTGGTAATGGCTGACCACCTCTCCTAACCTGATCAGAATCTCGTCCAACTGGCTACACCTGATCCACCTGTGGACAGTCCTTTATCATATGCTCCATGGATCCACACCTGAAGTATCCACCGGTTCTCCTTCTGCACTCCGAAATGTACTTTCCCGCACAAGTTACAAGATCGATTCTGACCCCCCGTAGTAGATGTAGGAGCACGAGCTAACCCATCAAACCTAGGTCTTTTCTAAAAATTCCCAGATGATCCCGACGGCCTAAAATTTCTCTTATTCTAATTTCGATCCTTATCCTTATTCTGCTTCTCAGTCCACTTCACCTCCTCCGATATTTTAGCTTTCTAAACCAAAATGGCAAAGTCCCTTTCTCGCTGCGTGCTACCAACACTCTCAACTCATCCTGCAATCCATCTTTGAACCGTACACAGTGCTCATGGTCAGTCGATACAATTCCTCGAGAAAATAGCTCAATCGCAGAAATTCTGCCTCATACTCGGACACAGATTTATTTCCCTGCACCAAATTCAAAATGCCTTCCTTTGTGCATCCACATAGCTGGCCCCGATGTACTTTCCCTGAAATGACTCCTTAAAGAAATCCCAGTCAATCCGGTCTGCGGCAGTACCCTCCTTTACTGTGAGCCACCACTGATAGGCTTCGTCTCGAAGAAGAGACACGACCTCTTTCAACTTCTCCTCCATCGTGAAGTCCAAGTCATCCATTATGTGCTCACTCGCTTCTAACCAATACTCAGCTGTGTTAAGGGCTACGCCAGAAACACCCCTAAACACCTCCACTCCATTAGCACGGAGTCGTTCAGACACAGATTTTTGAGCTCCTGAACCCGTGCCTGCCCTAGCAACTCTCTTAAGGACCCGCAACATCACCTGAGATACCGCTTCATCTCCGGCCGTTTGGTCCTAAAATTCTCCCTCTACAGCTGGTAGATCCGACATCTCATTTCCTAACCCGTGGCCAGACCCTACTAGCTCTGACATGGTCATTCTACCCCTACCACAGACCACGCGGCGGACATCCTCGACCCCTTGTACTCATTCTTCCGATCGTCATTTATCTGATTAGAAATTTTATGCATTATTAATTCTTTCCACTGATTATCCACGAACAATCTTATGAAAAGTCATTTCGATAGTGGTTCTTTCAATTGATTTATGTCTACTGTGTTCCGATCTCAAGTCTACTCCTCCTAGTTCGGGAACTACATACATTCAACAATCAACATACAGACAACATCCATAAATCCACATTCAACACATAGGGGTACTTTAGTCATTTCACTACCCAGGGGTATTTTTGAATTTTTTTTATAGGGGTATTTTCATAATTTAATTTTTTAAAATAGGGTATCTTGGTGATTTTTTTCAAAATAAAGGTATTTTGATAATTTCGTGAAGTAGGGGTATTTTGGAAATTTTGCAATCCGGAGGTATTTTGGTAATTTTGTAAATTTGGTAACTTTTGTAAATCAGGGGTAATTCAATAATTTCTCAACAAGGGTACTTTGATAATTTTCCAAACAAGGGTATTTCGGTAATTTTATAAACCAGTGTATTTCAGTAAATTTCCTCAACCTATGGTTTTGGGGATAATTTACAAAAAATTAGGGTTATATAAGCAATTTTAAAAAAATAAGGTACTAGTCCCTTTCGGGTTTTAGTTATAAATTTTAGCATGTCAACAAGTCCTTGTGGCTAAGGCGAACAATCACTACGCACCATGTAGGATTCCAGAAAGGATGAGGTGAGTCACTAGGACTGCTTAAATGCCAAGCTCTTCCTGGATCCAATCCTAGACATGCGTACGCTTGTTTCCACACCTTAACCCTGTGACTTGCTCACAGACATGTTTAATTAAGGAAATTAAGTCTTATGGAGTGTAAAGATTTGTTTAAACTAAGCCTAAAGTCCATCAAATTCTAATTAAAATAATCTACGTCCCATAAAGCCCATCAAGCCCACATACCTATATAACACACAGTGAGTTCAGAATACTTACCTGGCGGACTTGGGCCGGAGACGCAGGTGCCATGCCAAGAAAACCATCCTATATCATTTATAAACATGTATGTTTCCAAAACCCATCTTTAGAAAATGTTTTGAGCCCAAAACCCTAAAGTCGAGTTTTGAACTGGGCTTTGATACCAATTTGTAACACCCCAAACTCATTTAAACACCACTCTAGGATCCGGCATGTCACTAAGAAGATTTTATAAAACATATCGCATTTTGGAAAAACATTTTTGAACTTAATCATTTATTCGGTAAACTTGATAAATTAGTAAAAGATATAATTTTTATTAATGCCTTAGTGATGAGAAAACCAAAATTTTCCTTTGATTTTATCATTTCAATATATGCCTTAGTTTAGATTTTACGAGAATTTCAATGTTTAAAAAACCAAAAACCCGGAAAAACATAAAAGAAAAATAATAGCCGTGGCCTTATTACAATAAAATATAAATCAAACTAATTAAAAATATTAAATATAAATAGACTAAATAATGTCTTTTGCAGTATCCAAAATGAACTCTTGCATGGCCACCTTGCGCTCCTCTCCAGCCCGGTCTGATGTGCTAAGTGCTACCTGAAAAGTGTTAAACAATGGGGGTGAGTTATAAGACTCAGTGTACATCCCTCATGCACCATCAGATTGGGCCTTAGCCCACATAACAGAATAACAGAATATCATATAACAGGAATTATGTGAAGCCCATCCCAATCCTAGATCCATTTGCTACACACCACCCTTACCTGCCAATCACACCATTGGGGATTTCTACAATCAACCCATACTGCTACACACCATCGATGGCAGTCATGCTGCAGTTAGCTACTCATCATCAGAATTGTGACATAGTCACTAGAACAGATCATGGCAGTGTCACTAGAATAGATCGTGGCAGAACCACTACAACAGAACACTTCCCCTTTCATCAATCACCCAACCCCAAACAAACATAGAAATCGGCATGCATGTGTATCATATCAATTCAACAGAAACATTCACTTAAAAATGGCAGAAATCACTAACCTAGTGAATCGCCTTTACCCTCCATAGGTTTTCATCAGTCTTGCCGAGATTTCGACATTTAATAGAATATAAACAGATTTATATACATATACTAACAAACAATCTAAATGGTGTGAGAAGTTACACACCTGATAAATACGTAGGACTACCCTCTACGTCGATACCCCCGCTAATCGGATCTACTCCATTTGTCTACAACTTTGCTCAAAAGCCGGAAGAACATGAAGATAAAGCTTCCCCTACATTTGGCCAAGGATTATTATTTACTCGAATTTATATGTTTAAATAAACAAATCTCCTTACTTAAATCGATTAGATCCCGAAAGTAGGATGATTCGAGTGCTACCGATTTAGAAGCGATTGGATCTCCTTCAAATCCTGGAATGTCGCAAAAAAAAGAAAAACACAAGATTAGTTTCCATATAGTCATTCGGCTAGGGTCTCTAAAAATTAAAAAGATATTGAATCATGCGAATCGACACTTATCTTCAGTTTTCTTCAAGATTCGACAATCACAAGAGGTAAGATCTAGGGATTTCGGCTTTTAGAAGAACAAAGAATTGAAAAGATGGGCAAGGAATAGATGAAGAGATTCGGCCAATGAGTATTAAAGAAAAGAGAAGGTGAATGGTAGGGTTCGACAATTGGTGAGACCTCAGGGGTTTCAATTTCTAACAGAAAAGAAAAAAAAAGATGATTCTTGTTTGCAAAAAAAAACTAAAGGCTATTCTCAGAGAAAACAAATGAAAAATTCGGCACATCCCCTTACCTATACTAAACTGATTCCTCCCCCTCTCCTGAGTTTGATTTTTGGCCAACACTAGCTTCCTGGATTAGCTCTCATCTTTTCCCCTTATCCTAATCTACAACTCCTTCAAAAGAGGCCTAATTAGCACCAACTCTCTTCCTCCTTTCTCAGCTTATTATCCTCATAAATTAAACATTAAAAATTCCCTAAATTATAGCCTTATTACCGTCCCCCTAGCCTCCTTATAAGTGCAAATTTGGCCCAATCTCTTGGGCCCTATGTAGCCAAACTTGGGCCTACTCACCTGCCCAAGGCGCCACTTAAAACTCCCCTTTGTTGCGCCCCATGTTACTAGGCCACAAGCCCACTTCGCTATTTAAACTACAGAGACTACCTTTAAAGCACTAGAGGGTCTAAACAGAATATCTTAACCAAGGCCTCAGCCCATTCTTGAGCCTAAACTGGACCCCTAACCATTAAATTACTACTTTAAATAATCAACACACAAAATGCACAGGCCCACTAAATTAAGATGTTACAAGTAATGCGTCGGCTCCTGCGCAAATGATCGCGACTATGCAAAGTGAACCCGAGACTAGGGATCAAGGAGAAGAGGCTCGAGAAGCCTTTCTCCAAATGATGAGAAATTGGTACATCGAGTATATACGAGCTATCCAAGGTGTAGAAATAGTAAGGACAAATAAGCCTTAAGTAGATAAAATTCAGAAACAAGGGGCTGAAGATTTTCGAGCTAACAAAGATGATGACCCTGAGCGGGCGGAGTTCTGGCTTGAGAACTCAATAAGGGTTTTTGATGAACTCTTCTGTACCTCTGAGGAGAGTTTGAAATGCGATGTATCTTTGCTGAGGGACTCGGCATACTATTGGTGGAAAACGTTGACATCAGTAATTCCTAAAGAGAGGGTGATATGGGACTTTTTCTTGGAGGAGTTTTGAAAGAAGTATATAAGTCAAAGATTTATAGACCAGAAGCAGAAGGAATTTCTTGAGTTAAAGCAAGGAAAAATGACTGTGGCAGAATATGAACGCGAATTTGTTCTACTCGATGAAATACATACAGAATGTGTATCCACCAAGCTACCCTATGCAAGAGGTTTAAAGACGGGTTAAATGAAGACATCAAACTTTTAGTTGAGATCTTAGAGCTAAAAGAATTTGTGATACTGGTAGATCAGTCTAGTAAGGCCAAAGAATTGAGTAAAGAAAAGAAGAAAGCCCTGAGTGAGGCTCGTGATGCGAGGAAGAGACCGATGAGAAAATCATACCAATCTCAATCAAAGAGGTTTAGAGAAGGGAACCCTCGGATGACTACGTCGATAGGGTATTTGTAGAGAGATCGAGGTAATATGTATTCAGGTTCAAGAGTTCAAGCCACCTCAATGGCAAGTGTGGGCAATCCAAAGTCCAAACCAGAGTGCCCAGGTTGTGGCAGACATCACACTGAGGAGTGTTGGGGAAACAATCAAAATTGCTACAAGTGTGGATCCCCCGACCATTTTATTCGAAACTATCCTGAAAAGATGACAAGGAAAAGAAGCATGAGGTAAAATCAAGCAGTGCATCTTTTAGAGGTAGGCCACAAAAGAACCCGAGAGGTGGGACTAGTGGTAGAGATGTATCACGAGACACTACTGTGAGGTTAGAGGGTCGAGCGCCAGTAAGAACATATGCTATTCCCGCTCGAGAAGAGTCATCATCGTCGGACGTAATAACGGGTACATTTTCTCTCTATGACACCTCTATTATTGCTTTGATTGACCCGGGGTCGACCCATTCTTATATTTGTATGGGATTGGCATTTAGTTTGAATATAACTATTGAGTCTACTGAATTTGTGATAAAAGTATCAAACCCCCTGGGAAAACAGGTGTTAGTTGATAAGGTGTGTAGGAACTGTCCTTTGACAGTTAGGGGTTATTATTTTTCGGTAAACTTTATGTTACTATCGTTTGATGAGTTTGACTTAATTCTTGGTATGGATTGGTTGACTGCCCATAGCATTTTAGTGAATTGTGGTAGTAAATTTATTGAATTGAAGTGTGAAAATAGAGATGTTAATCGGGTTGAATCAAGTGAGTCAGATAACCTACCGGTGATGATTTCTTCCATGGTAGCTGAGAAATATTTGAGAAAAGGATGTGAGTCGTATCTTGCCTTTTTACTGAATAGTTGAGAGTCTGAGGTAAAGGTTGAAACCGTACCGGTTGTATGTGAGTATCAGGATGTATTCCCAAAAGAGTTACCTGGCCTACCTCCAATTAGAGAGGTTGAGTTCGAAATTGAGTTAGTTCCGGGAACGGCACCTATTTCCATCGCTCCGTACAGGATGGCACCGTTGGAGTTGAAAGAACTGAAGGTCCAGTTGTAAGAGTTGACGGATAAGGGTTTTGCAAGACCAAGCTTTTCACGTGGGCTGCTCGGTATTATTTGTAAAAAAGAAAGATGGATCGATGAGATTGTGTATAGATTACAGACAGCTCAACAAGGTGACGATGAAAAATAGGTATCCTTTACCGAGGATAGATGATCTATTTGATCAACTGAAGGGAGCTATGGTGTTCTCCAAGATTGATTTGAGATCTAGATATTATCAGCTGAGAATTAAAGAACAAGACATGGCGAAAAAACAGTTAGGATGAGGTAAGGCCATTATGAGTTTCTGGTCATGCCGTTCGATTTAATGAATGCTCCTGTGATTTTTATGGACTTAATGAACCGTATCTTCTGACCGTATTTGGACAAGTTCATAATTGTTTTTATCGATGACATATTGGTCTACTCCCGATATGAGTGTGATCATGCAAAGCATTTGAGAATTGTCTTCTAGACCTTGAGAGACAAGCAATTATATGCTAAATTTAGTAAGTGTGAGTTTTGGCTCCGAGAGGTCGGATTCCTAGGACATGTTGTGTCAGGGGAAGGCATTAGAGTTGATCCGGGAAAGATCTCGACTATTGTGGAGTGGAAACCGCCGAGGAACGTGTCAGAAGTCAGAAGCTTTCTAGGTTTGGCAAGGTACTATAGGCGGTTCTTGGAGGGATTTTCTATGATTGCTACTCCGATGACAAAATTATTGCAGAAGGATGTTAAGTTTGAATGGACTGAAAAATGCCAACAGAGTTTTGAGAGATTGAAAACGTTGTTGACAGAAGCACCGATTTTAGTACAGCCTGAGTCAGAAAAGGAGTTTGTGGTCTACAGTGACGCGTCCTTAAATGGTCTTGGTTGTGTGTTGATGCAAGAAGGTAAGGTGGTCGCTTACGCCTTGAGACAGCTAAAACCACATGAGAAGAATTATCCGACTTATGACTTAGAGTTGGCCGCAATCGTTTTGCACTAAAGATTTGGCGACATTAGTTATATGGTGAGAAGTGTCAAATTTTATGACTCATAAGAGTTTGAGGTACTTGATGAATCAAAAAGAGTTAAATTTATGGCAACGACGATGGCTTGAATTATTGAAAGACTATGAGCTAGTGATCGATTACCACCCGGGGAAAGCAAATATAGTTGCAGATGCTTTAAGTAGAAAATCTTTGTATGCTTTGAGAACTATGAGCACGAGTTTGTCATTGTCTGATAATGGTGCTATACTGGCTGAGTTGAGAGCTAGGCCACTATTTGTCCAACAAAAATGTGAAGCTCAAAGGAATGATAATGAGATGTTAGCTAAAAGAGCTAAGTGTGAATCAAGAGCTGATTCTGAATTTCGGGTAAGTTCGAATGGTTGTTTAATGTTCCATGATAGAATTTGTGTACCTAAAAATGATGAGTTAATCCGAGAAATTTTACAAGAAGCACATAATAGTCATTTATCAGTACACCCGGGCAGTACGAAAATGTATAATGATCTGAAGAGATTCTATTAGTGGCTATGAATGAAAAGAGACATCTCGGAGTATGTAACAAGATGTCTGATTTGTCAACAAGTGAAAATCGAGCATCAGGTGCCTTCGGGATTACTTCTACCAGTGATGGTTCCCGAGTGGAAGTGGGATCGGATCACCATGGACTTCGTGGACACCGAAAAAGAAAGATGTTGTATGGGTTATCATTGATAGGTTAACGAATTCGGCTCACTTTATACCGGTACGTATTGATTATTCACTAGAGAAGTTAGCCGAGTGGTATATTGCAGAGGTAGTAAGATTACATGGAGTGCCTATATCCATTATCTCGGATAGAGACCTGAGATTTACTTCGAGGTTTTGGAAGAAGTTATAAGAGGCCTTAGGTACAAGGTTGAATTTTAGTACTGTTTTTTATCCTCAAACTGATGGTCAGTCTGAGAGAGTAATCCAAGTTCTTGAAGATATGCTCTGATGTTGTGTGTTAGAATTTGAAGGTAGTTAGGAAAGATACCTACCCTTGGTTGAATTCGCTTACAATAATAGTTATCAATCAAGCATACCGATGGCACCGTATGAGGCCTTATATGGTCGTAAGTGTCAAACTCCTTTGTATTGGACCGAGTTGGGTAAGAAGCAAATCCATGGGATTGATTTAGTTAAAGAAACTGAGGAAAAAGTGAAAGTGATTCGGGATAGTTTGAAAGCTGCTTCAGACCAACAAAAATCGTACGCGGACTTGAAAAGAAAAGAAATTGAGTTTCAAGTGGGTGACAAAGTATTTTTGAAAGTGTCGCCGTGGAAGAAAATATTGAGATTTGGTCGAAATGGTAAATTGAGTCCGAGATTCATAGGGCCGTACGAAATTACCGAAAGGATTGGGCCAGTGGCATATTGGTTGGCTTTACCAGTAGAATTAGAGAAAATTCACAATGTGTTCCATGTATCAATGCTAAGGCATTATCGTTCCGATCCCTCGCATGTGGCTTTTCCTATGGAAATTGAGATACGACCGGATATGACATATGAGGAAGAGCCAATTAAAATCTTGGCTCAAGAAGTGAAATAGTTGAGGAATAAGGACATAACCTTAGTAAAAGTGTGGTGGCAAAAGCACGGTGTAGAAGAAGCTACGTGGGAACCGAAAGAAGCCATGAGAGAGCAATATCCAAACCTCTTTACCGGTAAGATTTTCGAGGGCGAAAATCCCAAAAAGGGGAGAGAGTTGTAACAGCCCGATTTTGGGGCTAGTCAAAATAGTGGTCTCGAGACCACTAATCCAAGGTTGAGGAAATTATTTTAGTATTATTTTATGTGTTATGGTATTAATATATGGCTATGTGAAAATTTTGGTGCTTTAATTTGAGTGATAGCATGCTTAATTGTGAAAAAGGACTAAATCACATAAAGTGCGAAAGTTCTATTTTATAAGGTAGAGGTACCTAATAGCTATAGAAGGTAATTTGGAGGATTTTAAAGTAAAATTAGGCATTTACCTAGTGATGGCCGGCCATGTGCATAGGGGAGACAAGAGCATTTAAATTTTGGTCAAAATTGGATGAGTTAGGTGAGAAAAGATGAATAAAATAAAAGGAAGAGAAAAACTATCATCTTTTACCATTCATTCATCTCTTTCTACCGAAAATTGAAGAGGAAATAGGGCATTTGGGAGTTCAAACTTTCAGCCAAGCTATCTCTTTGCTAGTAAGTGATTTAGGTGGTTAATTGATGATTTTTGTGTTTTTTTTTTTTTGGAGTCCCCAAAGCTTAAGCTAGCTAATGAGGGGACTAATTTGAGATATGATTGAAAGTCTAGGGACTTGCCATGAGAGTATTAATGTTGTTAGCTGAGTTTTTATGGAAGAAAATGAATGGTAGGGAGGTGAGAAACAACTTTTATGAATGGTGTTAGCATGAAAACACCTAAATAGGGCTTGAATGTAAAGGTTCAATTTGTGTCATAAATGCATGAAATAGTTGGAATGGTGAGTGGTTGTAAGAGAAATAAATGTTCATCTATGCTTGTTTATTTAGAAAATGTGGTGAAAAATGATTCACGAGCTTAAGGGCAAAATTGTAATTTTGCCATGGTATAGGGGCAAAATGGTAATTTTTTCCCAAGTGTAGAGTTTGATGTATTATGATCATAAAATGATCTAAATGAATGAATTTCATTGCTATAGATCAGGAAGAGCAAAGAATCAACCTTGACCGTGGGAAAGGCAAGGTGATCGAGTGAATCGCTAGTTAACACATTTTGCATCGAGGTAAGTTTACGTGTAAACGATGCATTTTACTTGAAAATTATTATTATTAATCAGTGCATAGCATAATTGAGAACATGTATAATTCAAGTAGATAGGAAGTGGTAGTTAATGAAAAATTCTGGTATGAATGATGAAATAGATAGGTAAGTGTGTTATATAAAATTTTGATGGTGGGCTAAGTGCGATACCACCTTGTTGTTTAATGATGATGGGCTGTGTGCGATACCATCTTTTGTTAACCTTTTGGGTGGGTTGTGTGCGATACCACCGTAATTAACCTTCTTGGTGGGCTATGTGCGATACCACCCTAATGAAGACTAATGGTGGGCTAAGTACAAAACCACCGGGTAATGTATTTTGAGATGGTGATGTGTTACATTAAGTGACCTTGTGATGCTTAGTGCAGGGAAACCATTATTGAATAGATGCATCATGCTTGTGATGTGCTTGGGATGTGTGAATAGAGGAAATGATGCTTAAGAGTCGAGCCAAGATACGCCGATAACTAGAAGATCACACACACTATCTGCTTACTTCGGTATAATTAGATTAGTGATTTTGTATATGGCATGTATACTAGACTAGTTAGATTATTTTGTTATTTTGACCAAAGGTGTATTGGCTCTTGCTAAGACATTAATTTTGTAAATTACCAAGAATGATGGCATATTTTATCATTTATGAAATTTCAATGTTATCAATGTGAGTGCATATGGATTAAGAGAGGTTTGTTAATTTGTTGAATAAACCCATGTAGTGTAAGATATAGGGATGTTAAAGGCTTGGCAAATAGCCTTCATGTGCCACACGGGTAGACACACGGGCGTGGGTCTAGGCCGTGCTAACCCTGCACCTTATTATTACTAATTAGAATAGGCCACGGGCAAATCCCACGGCCGTGTGCATGAACCGTGTAAGACACACGGTAGGGACACGGGATTGTCCAGGCCGTGCTAAATTAGTCAGTAACTTTCCACGGGTGGAAGACACGGGTAGGTTGTAAGGGTACACGAGTGTGCCTCCATTTCACATGGGCATGCCTTAGCCATGTGAGTTTTGGCAGAATGTTGGGGTTTTTGGGCACGGTGTGAGCACACGGGCGTGTATGACTACACACAGGCGTGTGTATCATCTAGCACAGTGTGCACTCCCTATTTAGATGAAAAGAGATTTTATGGACCGTAAGACTTTCGATATGGTCTCGAGAGTTCTCGTAGGTACGATTGAGATCTCATAGGTTGAGTGTGAAGTAGTTGAAGCGATTCGAGAAGAGTAGTTGCGTTGAGCATAAGTGGCGATCAGGTAAATTGTTCGGTAACATCTCGTGTCTGATTTGGTGGGATTCTTGGTAAGGGTGTTACATTGGTACTACTGACACAAGGTGTTCCACCATTGGTAAGCGAGTCTCTTAAGAGAGATTACACACTTCATGCATTCTTTAAGGGTGCATGACATACTCATTAAATACCCGATGGTATTTTCTAACCGAATTAGCTCTTTCGGATCATCATCTTTTCTAGCCCGAATTCTCACCCCATGTTTCTGATCCTATCAATTGAGGTTTATCTCCTCTTACCACCTCTACTACTTGAGGGCTATTGGAGCGAGTTGTGGAGCAGTGAGGGGTGGAAGGGTTGTGCATTCAGTTCACATGAACCAACTCCAGTATACCGGACATTCATCATATGGAGGAAAGCTTCTCTAGCCTCTCCCCCTCCTTCTTGACTCACCGTAGTGGGTCTATTCTCATTATCGTTTGGCACTGTCCCTTCTGCGGGAGCCGGCGCGTTACTTTCTACATCATCCGCCACAACTTCTTCGGGATCCATTTACTATATGTATAAACATAATCTAAATAGTTAGGAGTCGTCACACTATCATTATTAAAATATTCTTATGTATGACATGTATAGCTAGACTCATGCTCGTGCTATGTTAGTCCTAAAACTGACTAAACCGTTGCTCTGATACCACTAATGTAACACCCCATACCCAAGCCCGAGGCTAGGACTGGATAAGAGATATTACCATGCTTGAACTCATTAAAACATACACTTATGGGCTGTGAAATTTCGTTTTGACTTAAAAACTTCTCTATACTAGTCTAATCATACATTACATGGGCCTACGAGGCCATAAGCACATATCTAAAAACTTTCGAAACTTAATTGAAACCTTTCTTTAAAGTAGGGGTCACACGCCCATGTGGCTTGGGACACGCCCGTGTACCCCTTGACACACCCATGTTATCAACCGTGGGGAGCTACTGACTATTTTCACATGTCTCATGATACTTACTATCCTCATACTTGTAAGGTAAACATAGTGTCTGTATCACTTGATCACATTGATCAACATACTTTAATTTAATAATCATGATCTCTATATCATCATTCATAACATAAATAATACTCAGTTTCAACTTGGTAATATCTTTGCTTATTTAGCTTTCTTGTTATCTCATTTTAATTTTACTCATTTGCTCGATGAATTTCTGCGAATAATCAAGGATACTAAATCTCATCCCACGTAACTTAATGCCAAAGCCATATACTAGATACAGTCTTACATGATATATCTCTTCTTGAATCAATACCAACCTTACATTGGACTTATATGATAACTTATTCAATGCCAAGCTTGGGTCCTTGGACTTACATGATAACTTGTTCAATGCCAAGCTTGGGTCCTTGGACTTACATGATAACTTGCTCAATGCCAAGCTTGGGTCCTTGGACTTACATGATAACTTGTTCAATGCCAAGCTTGGGTCCTTGGACTTACACGATAACTTGTTCAATGCCAAGTTTGGGTCCTTACACTTACATGATAACTTGTTCATACTTAATCATATTGATTTCTTTATTTAACAAACATTAAGCATTCCATGACAATAATGTACATTATACTAAGCAATTCAATGATAGAAATCATAAAGCTTAGAAATCATAAAAACTTACCTCAATATACAAAATGTATGTAGATATGCAATTTTATCCTTGACTTTGTTCTTGCCTTTGTTTCGATTCGGGCTTCATTTTTCTTGATCTATAATCATAAATAGACCATTTAATAAGCATATTGACTAAATTGACTCATAACTCATTCTTTGGAAAAATTACTATTTTGCCCCTATACTTTTTCATATTTACACTTTTACCCCTAGGCTCGTAAAATGATTTTTATACAACTTTCTTAAACTACATGCTTAGCTGATTAATGGTCTCAACTATAGCAATCATCAATTCTCACAAAATCACACATGTATGACCAAACTTAAGATTTTTACAATCAAGTCCCTACATGCATTTTCGTGGAAAATCACTTAACAAAAGATGTTTCTACTACATCAAGCTTTCATAATCTTCCATAAAACATCAAAATACATGCATGTCATACATGACCACATTTTTGAACATCCATTATAGCTCATCAAATAGCTAAAAATAGCTTACTCATGCTACCAGGACTTAAAAAATACGAAGAATATTAAAAACCGGACTTAGAAGCACTTACTAGTAAGCTTGGAAAATTGAAAGAGCCCTAACAATGGCTATTGGAATTTTGGCAGCTTGGGGAAGAAGATGAATGGATTTTTGTCATCTTTTTCCCATTTTAATCATTTATTACACAAATGACCAAAATGCCCCTCTTTTTAAAAAAATTCCATAAAACTATCTCGTGACCAATTTTGTCCAAAAATTAAATTTTGGGAAAATTGCTATCTAGGGGTTCATAATTATTAATCTAAAGCTATTTCATACAAAAAGCTTCTAGAAATTCATATTTTGCAATTTTACAATTTAGTCCTTTTGGACCATTCAATCACAATTTAGCAAAATTGCTTCATGAAACCTTCACACTAGCATGCAAACATGACATAAACCTTAAAACTCATAATTTTATCTCGGTTTCGTGGTCTCACACCACTATTTCGACTAGGCCCTGAATCGAGCTGTTACATGTGATAAGGTAGAGTTTGGTCGTACAATACCTCATAAGAGGTGACTTAGATGGCTGAGTGGAAAGTGGAGTTGTACCACCACTTAGCCAATAGAAGCCAACTCTGCTAGTCTTGTGGCCTTTCCCTAGACATACATCTCAAATATCCTTCAACGCATTTATTCAAGACTTTAGTTTGTCCATTTGTCTCTAAATGGTAGGTAGTGGGCAAGTAAAGCTTGATAAATTTTCTTATTATACAATTTTGTGTGAGTACTTAAATTATTATACATATTGATTAGTAGGAGGAGTATGGAACCAACCCTTCTAAAAAGATCCTACCAGAAATTACTAACAAAAACCTTATCCCTATCTGATATGATTGAATTTGGAACATCATGTCATTTATAGACATTATCCATGAATTCCTGAGCTACAGCAAAGCAATAAAGGGGTGTGCTAAGGCCAAAAAATAACCATACTTAGTAAGGCGATCAACCACCACAAAAAAAAAAAATTCTTACCTCTTGAATAAGGGAGTCCTTCTATGAAGTCTATAGAAATGGATGACCAAGCCCTCTCTGATATGGGTAGAGGCTGCAATAGTCTTGGGGAAACAACATTTCTGATTTGCACCCCTGATATGTGAGACATTCTCTCTCCCATCTCTTAACATCATTGGTTAAAGCTTTCCAATATAAATGACTAGTCAACCAGTTTTTCGTTGCATGTACCTCTGAATGACCGCCCATAGTACTAGCATGAAAATGTTGGAACAATTCTTTCTTGAGGCTAGCCACATTTCCCACCACAATCTTCCCTTTTCTTCTAAGGAACCTGCCATCCCAAGAATACACTACACCAAAACAGACTATTAGCGGCATTTTTTATGGCTTTTAGCGGCGTTTTTAAGTGCCACTAATAATATTTACGGCGCTTTTGAAAGCGTCGTAAAAAACGTCGCTAAAACACGCGCCGCAAAAGTTAGCAGCGTTTATTGTGAAAAAACACCGCTAGAAGTCTTGACTTTTAGCGGTAACTTTTATAAAAACGCATTAAAGACCACACCTTTAGCGGCGCTTTTATAAGAAACGCCGCTAAAAAACTCCACCTTTAGCGACACTTTTTTATAAAACGATGCTAAAGGTTGGGCCTTTTAGCGGCGTTTCTTAGAAAAGCGCCGCTAAAGGTGTGGTCTATTAGCGGCGTTTAGAAAAGCGTCTAAAGGTGTGGTCTTTAGCGGCGTTTCTTAGAAAAGCACCGCTAAAGGTGTGGTCTTTAGCGGCGTTTCTTATAAAAGCGCCGCTAAAGGTGTGGTCTTTTAGCGGCATTTCTTATAAAAGCACCGCTAAAAGTGGGGTCTTTTAGCGGTGTTTCTAACAAAAATGCCACTAATTTGCACAGATTTGCAGTGCCATTTTTCTGCAATATCCTACCCTCCCTGCATTAAAAACCAACCAAAAACAGCAGCAATTGCATATAATTCCAACCCAAGGTAGCAAATAAAACATTTAATCTCACCAAAAACATTAAATCTAAACGATACTTCAAATTTAATAAAAGATATATATGATATTTATTAATAAATGAAGCATAATTCAAACAATTTTACAATAATGTTAACTGTAACAATGTTAAAAAAAATCTTACAACAATAAAACAAATGTCTAAGAGGGCGGCCTCTACGATCGCTTCTTTGGAACAATCATGCATCATAGTCTGCGGTTTGTAGTGGAGTTCTTCATCCTTTCTATTCTGCTTTGCCTCCCGCGCTGCTGCCTCCGCTCTAAGTTGAGCGATATACTTCGCCTCCCTCACTTCCTGCCTCCGCTCTAAGCTGAGAAATTTGCTCAGTTGTGCTCGCTTCCATCAGAGATATCTAGTCTTTCAGTCTCGAACTTTAGCACGAGATTGACTCTGAAGGCATGTATTGTCGGAGCGGATCAAAATATTGAGTCGGGTAACACCGATCCTTGACATCGAACCCGACCATACCTTGTAAGACCCAAAACATTAGTGATAATTTTGTTATAAATATACTCAAGATTAACAAAACTATCAATCGAAGCAGTCTTACCTTTCAGGATTGAAAACATCAGTAATAATTCTATTATCAATCTCCTCGAGATTAACAGAACTGTCAGACGAAGCAACTGCTTCATGCTCCGCCTTCTTCTCCTTTAGTTTATCCTAATAAATCAATAAAAAAGTTAGAAACGAAATATATAATAAAAAGGAATGGAACATAACTTAAAAATTATAAATTTAAAACTACAAATGATGAATTAAACTATTGTAATTAAACATTATAAATATTTATAATAAATCAAATTTTATTAAGTAAATATACCAAAATTTCTGCAGCCTCAATGTCACCGGAGATCCATCCTTCTTCCTATGCATAATGTCAAAAAGCTGAAGGCGTCCAACTTTTTGACTTCACGAAACTTCCTACATCATAGCAGAAAAATATAATTTAATAGTATAAAGTAATTAATATTTGAAAGAAGTAATAAATTATAATACCTCGGCCTCAGTTACACGAGCAAAACTTTTGGAACCTACCGTGTGTGTGAATTGTTGTTTCTGTCTACTGTTTGTTCCAACTCGCTCACGGTCCTACATAATGGAATTTGAATTATGTATATAGTAAATACGATAAGCTGAAAAATTTATAAGACTTTGAAAGTACGTATTACCTCTCCTTTCTTTGAATTCCAGAATCTAACTTGATCTTCCCATTGGTACCTCAACATTCCAGGTGGGACATTTCGTAATTTTTTGTCGAGGCTTATGTCTTTCTTAAAATATTATTTTTTAGGTGCTTTTATTGTCTCTCATTTTTATCCAACGTCTTCTTAACATAGTCATGGAGACCTCTAAAGCAAATTTACCCTAGAAAAAATTTTAAAAAGTTAATATAAATGAAGGTTAAATTAAAGTATTATAAATTACATTCGCCTTTTATTACCTTAATATTATCGAGAGCACGATTTTTGTTGGCATCGAGCACGTGATGCCATGATTAAGTAGTTAATGGGCAACATATTCGCATTTTGTGCTATAATGCCCAAATAGCACCGCCAATAGTCGAGTTTCGGATCCGATAGGCTGGCCATGATTGTTTCTCCTTACTTGAACACGCTCGGTAGGCTTTAAGTCGTATAAATCAGTAAGTAATGTACGTCCCGAGAGCTTTCGTCCCACCCTCAATTAAAAATGATATATTATTATATTAAAATTGAAAAATGAATCAATAATAAAATTCAACATGCATGTAAAATAAACTTAACATTACTTTGGAATTGTCCATGCTCGTCATCTATGTCCGTGCAGACTAGAAGATCCAACAAGCGTATCCATCCACTATTTACTTCTTACGGATTTGGAGTATTAGGACAATATTTAAACCACGTAATCGTCTTCTAGGCATTTTCCTACAATACACATAAAATAGTTCAAAATTTTAGTAACAAATAACAACAATAATAGGACATTTAAAAGCAGTTAAATTATATAACATGACCAACATGAAAATTATAATATAACATATAAATAATAAATCGTTAAATCTTACTACATCATATTTCGTTAATATCTTCGTCCACATCCCGACGAACCCATTGAAATTGTTGACTAGTACTAGGGATATTTTCGTTAAGTCTTGTTCGGAAAAGGCAAAGATTACGATCTTTCGACTATGTCATCTCTACTTCCACCGCCAATGTCGAACAAGTCTCTAGGGTTGTTTTGAAGTACAACATACCAACCCTCATCAGTTGGATCTTCGGAGTAAAAACTTGTTTAACTTGAGCAGAAAACACATACGGCTCATCCATCAGTTGTTCTCCGGTGTGAATCAATCGAGAGAAATTCACCATTGTAAAGCCATATTGATCGTTTTTAATTTCGCGAGTCGTATTCACATCAACCTGATCACCTCGAAATAAGACAACTTTGCATTTGCCGTAATAATCCAACTCAATGATGTCGATAATAAGTCCGTAATATTCCAAATTCCCTCGACCGAATTCATCGTCCCTAGCACTAGCATAACTTGTAATCGAAGAATTAACAACAATTCTGCAATTTTGGGTTCTCCTCAATCTCTCGTGATACCTTGTATGAAATCTGTATCCGTTGATGAGGAAGCCACTATATCTTTTAACTATTCTGTTTGGACCTTGTGAAAGCCATTTAACATCGTTATTTACTTCATTCCGACACCAAACCTATTGAGTCGAAAGTAAATCGAGTAATTATGAATGTTATGAGAAAACATTATTACTTGTCAATGAAAATTTAAATTGCATACCATTTGGCTTAACCATTCATGGAATGATTTTGTGAACAACTTATTAATTTCTCGTCGATTTAATCTTTTGGATCGTGAACGAGCTCTCAATATATGTTTGTACTCACTACGGTAAAAAAAGTTTTACTTTGATAGAAGACAAATAAATTATAATTGATGAGTATTTATCAAATTCTAGAACTTACTTCCGAAATGGTTCCATTGAATCGTGATGAAAAAGAACGTATCGATGTGCTTGGACCCATGATCTATCGTCTAATTCTACAATTTTGACTTTGCCGATTGGTTCTCCGAAACTTTGAAATAAATAAGTTCCAGCCAAATTATGATCTGTGAGCCCAGCATTTCTACTTGGCCTATTCATTCTTGTTTCAACATCTTCCAAATACCTCGAACAGAAAGTCATACATTCCTCTGCCAAGTAGCCCTCGGCAATTGATCCTTCGGATAACGCTTATTGCGGCAGTATGACTTCAATTTGGAAAGGAACCTAAACACGGTATACAACATTATCAAAAGTTGCAACTATTATGGGCATTGAGCTGAATGAAAGAATATTTTGTAAATAAAGTAAGACCTTTCAATGGGATACATCCACCGATAGAAAACGGGTCCACCAAGAAGTACTTCACGCGGGAGATGAATTAACAAGTGCACCATAATAGTGAAGAAGGAAGGCGGGAATATCTTCTCCAGATTGCATAAAGTCAATGCGGCTCGATCTTGTAGTCTCTCTAATTCTTGAACATTCAAAACTTTACCACAAATGCCTTTCATTATATTCGACAGTTCAATTACAAGAGCCGTCACCTGTTTCAACATACAACACCGCATAGCAACTGGCAGTAAGTCTTGCATCAAGATGTGATAGTCATGCGATTTTAAGTCATATAGTCTTCAATCCTTAAGACTCACACATCGCGATATATTTGATGCATACGCATCCGAGACCTTTCTATCCTTCAACACCGTATAGAACACTTCTTTCTCTGTCTTCGACATTGGAAAAATAGTAGGCGGCAACCGATTTTCATATTCGGAAGTGCTTGGGGATGAAGCTCATGCCGAATTCCCATGTGGACTAAATCAAGTCGACTCTGAAGATTATCTTTCGATTTTCCATCGACATTCAAAATAGTCCCAATGATGTTCTCGCAGACATTTTTCTCTATGTGCATGACATCAAGATTATGACGTAAAATCTGATGCTCCCAATAAGGCAACTCGAAAAAAATACTTCTTTTTTTCCACAAGTCCGCCTCATTAGGATCATCCTCTTCATCAGATTCATCATCAGATTCATCCCTAGATCTTCTATTTCTTTGCGGGTTGGCCGGTTGATTCATCTTCCCATAAATGAAATTCATATCTTTCAACATTAAGAATATTTCAGATCCACCGGTCTGTGAAGGAGCTGGTCTGAACTCTTCAATACCATCAAACTGATCACTCTGAAATCTAAATGTATGATTTTCTACTAACCATCGACGATGCCCCATGTAAGAGAACTTCTTCCCATTATATAACCATTGCGAACATGTCTGCGCAGCACAACACGGACAAGTATAACGTCCCCTAGTACTCCAACCAGATAAATTAGCATAAGCCGGGAAGTCATTAATAGTCCACATTAAAACCGCACGTAAATTAAAGTTCTCTTTTCTCATTGCATCGTATGTCTGAACACCAGCCCATAGTTATTTTAACTCGTCAACAAGTAGCTGCAAATATACGTCAATATCATTCCCCGGCCCTTTCTCTCCAGGGATAATCATAGACAAGATAAAAGAAGATTGTTTCATGCAAACCTATGGAGGCAAATTGTAGGGAACAAGCACCACAAGCCAAGTACTATACGTTGTGCTCATGAGTTTGTAAGGGTTAAATCCATCGGATGCTAGCCCAAGCCTCACATTCCGAAGATCGCTTGCAAAGCTTGGAAATTTGGAGTTAAAAGATTTCCAAGCTAAAGAATCTGCAGGATACCTTAACAACCCATCATCTGTTCGTCCATCACAGTGCCACGTCATTGATTTGGCTGTCTTCGATGACATGAAAAGCTGTTGAAGCCTTGGTATTAGCAGAAATTACCGTAAAATCTTAACTAGCTGCTTCCTTGACTGTGTATCGTGTTCATACTCGTTACCATCCTCTGTATTTCTATTAATCCAACGGGATTGGCCGCATACATGACAGCACTGTTGATTTATTCAGTCGCCTCAATACAACATGTAGTCATTTGGGCAACTGTGAATTTTGTTGTAGCCAAGGCCCAAATCCTTTATCAATTTTTTTCATGTCTTTGGAAGATTGAGGGAATTTTACAAACGGGAACATTTCTTGTAGAAACTCTAACAGCATTGTCAACGATTTTTCGGTCCACCCCCTAAACATTTCAAGTGAAAAAGACGAATACAGAATGACAGTTTGGAAAATTTTGATCCCTCATACAGTTCTTCATTCATTTCATCAAGTAACGTGTAGAACCTCACCGCTTCTTCATTTGGTTGTTCATCCGGTACACTTCTTCTTGTTTCGGTGAAAGTATTTTCACGAAAATTATGATCATCGGATGCACCCAAGTGAGGTGGAAATGACCCGAAACCATCACTGCGCATATTAAAAGCATCCCGCAACATACCTTCCATGTTATCATCTCTAACATTCTGATTGAAAGCACTATTAGGATACCCCAGATTCATCGATGAAGATGCTCCACTAGATGTACACTCTCCATGAAAAAATAATTTTTTGTACCCCTGGACAAAGCCATTAACAACTAGATGTTCGTAGACCACTTCACGATAATGCCAGTTAATATTGCAACACATCTTACACGGGCAAAGAATCATATTCTCTTGGCTTACATTTTGAAATGCGAAATTCAGAAAAGTTTCTACTCCATTTCGATAGCCGTTGCTTACCCTTGACAATTTCATCCAACTCCTATCCATTTCGTAGTTGTTGAAGTCTAAAGTTGACAATAAATTACACGGCTAAATTGTTAATTAATAATTTATGTAAGTAATGATATGATCATATATATAGCTGAGTACTATGTAAGTTATGTAAATTATGTAAGTTATGAAGTTTGATCTTAACTTAAAATTATGTAAGTTATTAAATTTGATCGTAAACTTATGTAAGTTATGAAATTTGATCTTAAAATTAAGTAAGTTATGTATTCTTTAAGATTCATCATACGCGGCATTGTTACACCTAGGGAGGATCCATTATATCTAACAGTGAGATATAAGGCAACCCGTCAGGTTTCCAACCTATATACTTTGAATCTTTTTTTTCTATACAAGTATTATGTAAGTTATGAAATTTGATCTTAAACTTATGTAAGTTATGAAATTTGATCTTAAAATTAAGTAAGTTATGTATTCTTTAAGATTCATCATACGCAACATTGTTACACCTAGGGAGGATCCATTATATCTAACAGTGAGATATAAGGCAACCCGTCAGGTTTCCAGCCAATATACTTTGAATCTTTTTTTTCTATACAAGTATTATGTAAGTTATGAAATTTGATCTTAAACTTATGTAAGTTATGAAATTTGATCTTAAAATTAAGTAAGTTATGTATTCTTCAAGATTCATCATACGTGGCATTGTCACACCTAGGAAGATCCAGTATATCTAACAGTGAGATATAAGGCAACCTGTCAGGTTTCCAGCCTATATACTTTGAATCTTTTTTTTTTTTCTATACAAGTATTATGTAAGTTATGAAATTTGACCTTAAACTTATGTAAGTTATGAAATTTGATCTTAAACTTAAGTAAGTTATGTATTCTTTAAGATTCATCATACGGCATTGTTACACCTAGGGAGGATCCATTATATCTAACGGTGAGAAAGAAGGCAACTGTCAAAGTTTCCAACCTATATACTTGGAATCTTTTTTTCTATACAAGTATTATGTGTTATGTATTATGTAAGTTATATAAGTTATGTATTATGTAAGTTAAATAATTGAGAATTCAATTTTATATATTAACCAATATTTAAATTAAATAATTTTAAGAAATTTTAAATTACTTTTTTTGAAAAAAAGAAATCAATTTCTATATTAAAAAATATTTAAAATATGATCATTATTATATTATGTAAGTTATGAAATTAAGTAAGTTATGTATTCTTTAAGATTCATCATACACGGCATTGTTACACCTAGGGAGGATCCATTATATCTAACAGTGAGATATAAGACAACCCGTCAGGTTTCCAGCCTATATACTTTGAATCTTATTTTTTATCTATACAAGTATTATGTAAGTTATGTAAGTTATGTATTATGTAAGTTAAATAATTTGATGAAAGCTATGTAAGTTATGTAAGTTATGCATTATGTAAGTTAAATAATTTTAATTATACATATAAAACTCACAAATAATTATACATATAAAACGCATGTTTTGTTTTTTGGTAAGAGATCAAATCACTTTTGGGAAGAGATCAAACCATTATTATTCAGTAAGAGTGGTGCTAAAATTTCACATTTTATTTTAATGTGATATTTATGTTATTATTATTTTACTTAATTTGGTATTTGTATTTAATAAATGTTATATATTTTGGTATTTATAAATAATGTTATTAATTTTTAATGCTTAATTCAGATTTTAGAATTGATTTGATTAAAAATAGTGGTTAATATTATTAAGTTTAAATTTTATGATTTTAATAGAATAAATTAATAATAAATTGTGAAGTTATTATTATTTTACGTTTAATTTGTCAAATACAATATGATGAATGTAATTTAATTCAAGTTTTAAAGGTTAATTTTATGAAATTTAATTATTAATATTATTAGCTAATTATGTATTTTATAAAATCAACTTTAAAACTTGAGTTACACACTAAATAATTATTTCATTTTCTTTAGATATCAAAACTTATAATTTTTATCAAATATAAATATTACATTTGACAAAAATATATATACGTAAATACCTAATAAAAAAAGGGTGACAAACTTAACTATCAAGTTATGCATTAAGTCTATGTTAAAAATTAGTGTTACTCAATTCCATGTTATTTAGGGGTTTGGGTTATGGATAAAAGTAAAATGTTTGTGAAAAAGATTTCAACCTCACAAAATAATATCAAAAATCATAAATAATTTTTTATTAAAATAAAAAAATAGTTCAAAATTAAGAAATAATATAATAAATCAAATCAAATCAAATTATTACTAAAGGATGTAAAACATTTAAAATTTTCAACTCAATCAACTCACCTCAGATGAAAAGTTTCCATGCAGTTTCGTTTCCCTCAACAATTGTTATCGTAATCTGATTGGGTCCGCTCCTAATCAGTCCCAATACAGAAGTTAATTTTTCATTTACCTCAATAAGATATGGCAAATCAGATAAAAACATCAACAAAAACAGAAATAGATTGAACAAATTAGTATTCTTATTTTATATTGACCTAACTAGACAAAATGAGCGTGAACAACTTCTTTTATTGTTACTAATAATAATTAATCCCTTTCTTGAGTCCAGCAATGAATAACATAAATTTCTAACTCTCACACTTAAATTCGAATAACATAAATAAGTCAAACCATATAAAATTAACGAAATGAAACTTTGATTTTAATTTGATTGTACACATTTAACGAAATGAATATAGACATTTATTATCATATTGGATCAATATAATTGTTTATATATGCAACATATCAATATGAAATAGTGTGAATTCGATAATGTTATTAGTGATTTATGAAAATTCAATCAAATCAAAATTTCATATATAAAATTGTACAAAATCAAAGTTCACATATGACATTGCACATTGAATTAATTAAAGTTTATATATAATAATTTTGATATTTATTCTAGAATTAAATGATTAATTATGTAAAATTAAAAGATAGAACTAAATCTTAAATTTAAATATAAAAAAACAAAATTATAATTTGAATTTTTTGATAAATCTAGAATCCCACTTACCAAATTTGATTTTTTAAAACAAACATAGTAGAAACAAAATATCAAACCATGGCTTTATTTAAATAATAATTAAGCAAGTAAAATAGTGGTATGAAAGATGGGGGCAATGCAAGAAATCAAATCACAAACACTCAATCCCAAAAATAATGGTGTCAACTCTTTGTGAGACCAAAATTATCTATGTTATCCCCAACCCATGTGTCTTCATTAAGGGTGTGTTAAAACCCCAATTGTTATGACCCCCACTTTAAACGAAGCTTAACCAAGTCCCAATCACAAGTCTCTTCCTAGGCATCATAATCATCATCATCTTTAATAAATAGGGCAAAAAGTGCTCTAAGCCTCTAGATATGTCATATTCTAACCCTCTAAAATCTTAACTCCATTTTACAACACATTTAAATTGAATTATTAAAAGTGTGTGACATTTCTTTTCTTATCTTATCCTTTTGTTATATATGCACTTTTGAAATAAATGCAATTTAGGTTTTTTTTTTTAATTTTATTTTAAAGTTTGGTTTATTCTGTTTAAAAGATATAACTTCAGCAGTTATGGAAATGGGCAATGTACAAGCCTATTTTGCCCGGCCCAAACCCAAAACTAATCTCGATTAACATATTCTGACAAAACAAAATAAATGGGAAGGCAGTATACCCAAAACCATACTCATCAAGAACAGGGTAGATGATTACTTTTGTTCTTGCATTTTGCATTGTAAAATTCAGTATAAAGCCAAAGCAAATTCACCTAACATAATACCAGCTTCAATGTAATAATAAAGTCCTTACCAACTAGTATTAAGCTGGTCAAAAAAAATACAGCAAAAATATTTCTACAACAATAATCTATTATTGTTTATATTATGCCTTTTACAGGTAGGACACTAGCACCTTTAGGGGCAAAATAAATTATAAATGAATACCTTAATGAGAAGACTCTTCCAAATAAAATCCCACCGAAAATAAGCGCACAAACCACTTGACATCACTATTTTTGGCCATTAACCTAAAAACATAATTAAATTTGAGTTATACATGCCTTTGAATAACATTGTTTACAAAACCAACTCTATTTTCATCATGTCTGCATATAAAGTGAAGCAGTCTTTACTAAAATGCAAAAGAGTAATCGGAAGAATAAACAAATAGTTGATCTTTGGGGCTTAATAATTTTGAGCAGTATGCACATAAAATACAAACTTCTGGGTGTTAGAAAATAGAAATCAACCTTTGAACATATATAAAAGTGAAGAAGATCTTACATTAACTAAACAAATCAACAAAATTTACCGGCGGTGTATTCCATTGGAAATGCTTCTGAACCTGGGAAAAGAAGATAAATTGCATCAGAATTTCTCATCAATGAGTCTTCTTGCAAATTGTTTTTTACATGAACTTGATTTTAGTGATAAAAAAATAGTATTGCGAAAGGACAACCAATAACACATTTAATGATTAAAATGATTAAAATGTTTCCTTAACCTATTTGGTGCAAATTGTGCTTTTTTCAATACAGCTTTTGCTTAGACAATGAAAAAAATGTTTCCATTTTCAAACATCAAAAGCATCACAAACAATGAAAGACTTTAATTTTCAATGTTTCAGACGTCAAAATCGAACACAACCCAGTAGCTTCTTCAATTTTGAAACATTGCTACATTCGAAACGAAAATTATTCCAATTAACAGGGGGAGGGGGGACTAGTAGCTCTTCAAAGTGTAAACATGATTCTCAGATCTGTCCCAAGACAAACAGAAACTACAAATCCCTAAAATCTATGTAAAGGGACCACACAAAGCCGATCATAATATGGAATAATCTAAGATAAAAGACAGAAAATTAAGAAAGCCAACGATTCTAACTTCTAACTTTAAGTAACTAATATTTTCAAAAAATAATAAATCTACCATTGCTCAATAAAATATCAATTAATGTCAAAAAAAAAAAGCAAAAGGGGAAAAAATTAGCTAAATCACTTCTAACTTTACTAAAACAGAAAACCCATTACAACGAAGCTTCAATTTTCTCAATTTTCAACCATTAAAAAATTAATCGAAATGCAAATTCGCTGATAACAAAAATCAAAGTTATAAAAAAACTTACCAATAAGAAAAATACAAGTTGAAGCTCAAAATCTCGTAAGTAAAGGAAAGGGAAAGCTTGAAACAGATCTACGAGAAAAAAAGGGTTTTTTATATATATAGCTTAAGTTGTGAAAGCATTTGAGAGATGATTTTAAGGATCTAAAGAGATCGATTATCAAAGGCTATAGATACAATAAAAGAAGAAGGGGATTTTATTGAACAACAAAAATAATTTTATTTGTATAAAATAGTTTAGGGATTTTCTATATGGGCAATCAATGGCCGGTAGGAAGGGTGAACTTTAGGGATTTAAAATTGGGGAAAAGGGTGAACAAGAGAGCAAAACGGATGTCAATGGGGGAAAAAGGGGTGAAAATACTTAGGGATTTAGGAGTAGGGAAAAGGGGGGAAGTGAACCTGCAGGCAGAACGACGAAATGGGAAACAAGGTAAGTGTGATCGTGTGGGTAAAAAACAAGAGAGAAAAACGACACCGTTTTGCCCAAAGAAATTTAACATTTGTGGCGTTTTTAACCAAAAGCGCCGCTAAAAGGGGAACCTATTGCGGCGTTTTACCAAAACGCCACTAAAATTCTAATAAAAGCAGTAGCGTTTTGTTTAAAACATATCTTTTATGCGTTTTTAAATAAAACGCCGCTAATGCCTTTAAAATTTAAAATTATTTAATATATAAAATAAAAACAATATAATTTTTTCATTTAAATAAAACAATATTTAAAAGAATATATAAAATAAAAACAATATAAAATTATTTAATAATAGTATTTTAATTTTTCATTTAAATAAATAATTTTTTAAAATTTAATTAATATTTAAAAGAATTAGATCAAATTTGAAATCTTGAAAATTATTTAAAATTTGAATTTATTTAATATAAATTAAAAACAAAGCGATCATATACTCAAAAACTTTAAATTTATTTCAATAATAGTATTTGATTGTTAATATATTTTTCACACAAAAAACCCTAAACCCCTAACCCCTATCCCATTAACCCCTAAACCCCTAACCCCTATCCCATTAACCCCTAAACCCTAACCTCCGTCCTCTTAACACTTAAACTTCTAACATCTAACACCTAACCCAGAAATCCTAAACCCATATCATTTAAACCATCATCCTTAACCAATAACCCTTAAACATTAAATCGTAGACTCTAAACCTTAAACCTTAAATCTTGAAATCTAAACCCTAAACCCATAACATTTTAAACTTATAAGCCTTAAACCATAAACCCTCGACCCTCGACCCTGACCCTAAATCACTAAACTTTAAACCTTAAAACCCTAAACTTTAAACCCTAATCCTAAACAATAAACCCTAAACCTTAAAATCCTAAACTTTAAAATCATAACTCTTAAAACTCTAAACCCTAACCTCTACCCTCTTAACTCTTAAACCCATAACACCTAAACCCATAGTCCCTAAAAACGTATCCTTTAACCCTTAATCCCCAACGAATAACCCCTAAACCTTAAATCATGGACTATAAACCTTAAACCTTAAATCATGAACTCTAAACCCTAAACTCATAACCTTTTAAACTTATAAACCCTAAACATTAAACAATTGAACCACTAAATTATAAACACTAATACTGAGTTTTTTTTTCCAATTTTTATATTGATACCAAAATGGTGTCGTTTATATTCTGGAATAAAATAGGTATTTGCGTTTTTAGGTAAAACACCGCTATTTTTAAACATTTGGCGGCATTTTTTAACAAAAATGCCACTATTTTATTTTTATATTGATACCAAAACGGGGCTGTTCTATTTAGAAATAAAATAGTTTTTTGCATTGCTATATATTTACTGGCGTTTTTGAACAAAACGCCACTAATGTTGAGTTTTTTTTTTCAATTTTTATATTAAATCGAAACGACGACGTTTTATTTTTAAATAAAATAGTTTTAATAGATTTTTGTGGCGTTTTAGTCCAAGCGTCGCTAAAAGTTCGATCTTTAGCGGCACTTGTATAAAAGCGCCGCTAATTCTCGGACCTTTAGTGGCGTTTGTATAAAAGCGCCGCTAATGCTTTGACCTTTAGCGGCGTTTTTATAATAACACCGCTAATGCTCGGACCTTTAGCGACGTTTTTATAAAAGTGCCGCTAATGCTTTGACCTTTAGCGGCGTTTTTATAAAGGCGCCGCTAATGATCGGACCTTTAGCAACGTTTTTATAAAAGTGCCGCTAATGCTCGGACCTTTAGCGGCATTTTTATAAAAGAGCCGCTAATGCTCGGACCTTTAGCGGCGTTTTTATAAAAGCGCCGCTAATGCTCGGACCTTTAGCGGCATTTTCTAAAAAATGCCGCTATTTTTCGTTTTTAGTGACGTTTTGGATATAAACGCCGCTATATGTTATTTTTTTTTTGCGGTATTTTTCTTAAAACGCTGCTATTGCGTAATATTTGTGGCGTTTTTCTTTAAAACGCCACTAAAAATGCCGCTAAAAGTCTGTTTTGGTGTAGTGATATTTTGGATGCTTGGTGCCTTGTTGCTGGAGTTCTGAGCACAACTTCTGAAATTTAGTGTCAAATAAGTAGGATGTTTGCAAGAAGTCTAGAGTTGATAGTGCTTCTAGTAATCTACAAGCATTGTCTTTATTTTAAAGACTGCTTCATTGACAAGACATTTATTGCCATATTGCCTGACCCCTTTCTGTAAATCACCTCATAGTCATACCTCGAGCATTTTTAATACTCATTTCTGCTGAAAAAGAGTGACAGCCATCTGATCAACTAGAAACCTTAAACTTTGGTGACCAGTTTGATTTTAAAGTGCCTTCCCACTAGGTACAAGTGTCATTTTCTCACACCTAATAGCACAACCATCATTTCCTTCTCGTATATGGATAGGGCTTGGTGCTTTATCCCTAACCTTTTACTGAAATAAGCCACAGGTCTTCCTTGTAACTAAAACACTACACCTACCCCATAACCTGAGGCATCAGTATCCACATGGAATTCTAGTTTAAAATTAGGAAGAACCAAGACTAGTCTTGAACATAGAGCTTTTTTCAGCTACTCAAAAGCAATAGTGGCTTGATCACACCACCTTCAAGAATCCTTCTTAAGTAAATTGATTAAGGGTCTAGCAATTATACCATAGTGTTTAATGAACCTCTTATAGTATCCCGAAGAGTCCCAAAATCCTCTCAACTCCTTGATGGAAGTAGGAAGAGGCCAATTTGCTACACAATCCACCTTGGTCTTATCCATTAAAATAGTTCCCTTGGAGATGACATGCCCCAAGTACTCCACTTGATCAGTACCAAATGAGCATTTAGTCTCCATGACAAAGAATTGATGTTACCTCAACAGCATGAAAATCTTTCTGAAATGGGTCAAATATTCCAACCAAGTGGTGGAATAAACCAATATGTCATTAAAAAAACTAAAATTTTACTCATCAATAATGGTTCGAAAATAGTGTTCATCAACTATTAAAAGGTAGAAGGTGTATTGGTGAGCCAAAGGCATTACCAAAAACTCGTAATGGCCCTCATGAATTTTGAAAGTTGTCTTTGGAATATTAGCTTCATGCATTTTAACGTGGTGATAACCAAATGTCAAATCTAACTTAGAAAACACATTTGCCTATCCCAACTCATCTATCAGCTTTTCAATAATGGGAATTGGAAATCGATCATTGATTGTCAATTGATTAAGGTGTCTATAGTCTATACAAAGTCTCCATGTGCCATCTTTTTTCTTCACTGTGACCATAGGAGAAGCAAAGGGATTGGAATTATCTCTGATTATTCTAGCTTGAAGCATTTCTTTAACAAGTCTTTCTAACTCAGACTTCTAGACCATAAGGCACTTGTAAGGTCTGACTTTAATAACTGCTCCTTCATCCTTAAGAGGTATCCTGTAATCTTGGGGCCTTGGAGGAGGAAAACTCGAGATAACTTGAAAGATATCCTAAAATTCCATAAGGAGCAACTATAATTCTTCAGGCAAGGTCTAAGCAAAGACTGCTGATAAGGCCACTTGTTAAATACTAGTCATAAATAATGCACAACGGTCTAATTCTCAACCAACCATTGAAAAATTTTTGCTTTCTACCCTTGTCTTAGCACTTCAATGCTGCTTGGTAGAATGCCCTTAATAGTACAAAGGAACCATTTAGAAGAAAACTACATGGTTATGGAATTAAAATTCCAATTTATAGACCCTAAGGAAAGCAGTCATTGTATTTCTAGAACCAAATCACACCATTTCATGGGTAAAATCATAAAATCAACAATGAAACTGGCTCCTTGGACCTCCCATTCTACTCTCTTACAAGTGCCACTAGTAAAAGTTGTCT
This sequence comes from Gossypium rotundifolium, assembly GCA_025506655.1. Taxonomy (NCBI): domain Eukaryota; kingdom Viridiplantae; phylum Streptophyta; class Magnoliopsida; order Malvales; family Malvaceae; genus Gossypium; species Gossypium rotundifolium. The sequence continues at coordinate 152,043,451 of CP106727.1, read as the reverse complement.
TCCATCAGCTATAGTAACTCTCATCTGTTGTTGATGCCAAATAGGTAAGGCCAACCTAGATACCAACCTAAAGTCTATGAAGTTATGTGTACTTCCAGAATCTACTAAGAAAATAACCTTGGTTGATCCTATTTTTGCCTCAATCCTCATGGTATATGGACCCTGAGACCCTTTGATTGTATTCAAGGACAGTACAGAGTCTTTGTGTTTGATCCCGTTCTCTAGGAAGATCTTCCAACTGCTCTGAGCATTCTTGAAAATCCTCTATATCCTCCTCACAAGGTGACTCTAGCAACATTTGATATAATTAGATTTTAACACATTTGTTGCTAATGTGGTACTTGGCTCCACACCATAAGCAAAGGCCTTTTTGCTTCCTTTCAGCCATGAATGTAGGACTTACTCCTTTTGTGAATCCCTTAGATGACACAGATCCTCTTGATGATGGATGAGCTGAGGAACCAGATTGAGCAAAGACATGTGGTCGAGTAGAAATAAAAAAAGCCAGGGGTGAGCTGAGCCTAGGCAAGGAATTAGCTCCAATTAAAAATCCATTCCTAGGAGATACTCGTAAAATACTCTCCACTTATTGAGCAATGTGGAACCCTTTCACCAATGTTTGAGGTCTAAAGTGATGTAAGTACTAAATTATTTTCATTTTCATATTACTAACAAATATTCCAAGGGCATATGATTTAGGTAATTGTAACTGATTCAAAAGGCTTACAAATTGGTCGTGATATTGCTCCACTAAGCCTTGTTGTTTCAAGGTCACCAATTCAGCTATCAACTCCTTGAAGATGCTTGATCCAAAACACTCTCTCAAACTATGACCATAATAAGTCCAATCCAACAAGTGAAGACCTCCATGCTTTTAGGCAAGAAGTGATGGCAATCTAAGGCTCAACCTTCTAGGTGAAGCACCACTGTACATACCTTGTCATACTCAAGCACTCCTTGAGTTGCAAAGTACTGCTCCAACTTCAACAACCAGCCCCTAAAGTCAGCTCCATCAAAACGAAGGCATTCTAACATGTAGGAACGCTCCTAAAGGAACCCCAAACTAGGTAGGTTCAAAATCGTAGGTCTCAAAGGAGGTTGAGGGACTTATAGAGGATTCTTGGATGGAAATATTAGAGGTGGCACTCCCAAAACCCCTTTCCCCTTGGCTTGATCAGTTGCTATTGTATTCAAAGCAGTGGGATTGCCCAAATACAATTTAAACAAAGAGTGCATCTTCATACGAAATTCCTCTTTAAAACCTTGCAATCAAGCCTCCAGCTTAGTATCCCACTTGGAACCCAATTGGGAGAGTTCACCCCGGACTTTCACCATTTCTTGTTGAAGAACGCCCACATCCTTTTGTAGTCTCGTGGTCACACCATCCCCAGCCGTAGCAAATCATTGAACTTGGATACCTTCATACAGTTGAAAATAGAAAAGAAAAGAAAATAAGAACAATCACAGAAACGGTAGGAGAAACTAGGGAAGAGAATAGAGAAAGATAAATTTGGGCAACAACTAATTCCTTTTTCACAACTGACTCAACTCCCTTACACCCCAATATATAGGAAGGAAAATGAAAATGAATTTACTGCTTGAAAGTTAGTTAAAATGAACGGTAAAACTAATAGTATGTAATTTTTAAAACACTCCGTTTAACTAAACCCATGCTGCGCATTGTTTCCCTTATTCCATTTCTACCCATAACATAAAACAAAATAATAATAATAACAAATGAATAAAAATTATTTTTAATATATTTTTCAAAATTTTCTAAATTATTAGTTGATGGAAATTAACAATATGTGTAAAATGTTTCTTTTATAATATTTTTATCATTTGTTCAATAAACCGTAACAAATAATATGTTTTAGTGAGAAATGTTTTTCTTTTCTTCTTTCTTTTCCTATCACTTTAATCAAAGAGAAACTCCAAATATTTATTGTTTCTCTCCAATTTTAAATTTAAAAATGTGATATGAAATTAATTTATGAGGGCAATGCATTCATTTATTAGTATAGTAAAAATACTGTGTTAGAAATTATAAATTGTAAATTTAATTTTTGATGAGCATTTATTCAATTTTGGAAAGTGATAATTATAATTCAATAAATACATTTAGAAAGTGATAAGTTATCATTCAATAGATATATTTTCATGGGACATATTTCTTTTAATAAGTATATTTAATACGAAGGTTGTGATTCTTCAAAATAATATTCTTTGAGTGCATATAAATAGATGGTCTATGGTGCTCACAAATCACAATTAAAATCAATCCTATTTTCAGAAATTAGAGTAAGAGTTAGGGAATTCCTCGATTTTGCTAATCAAGGGAAATTCAAAACTTCGTTGTATATATCTTGAGAGTACCTTTGTCTTAACCCTCTAACAACTTTGTGTGAGACAAATAGTTCTCTTTAGAAAGCGTTATTCGTGCCTCGAAGTCTACTGTTTATTTCCATATAAGTCACCGGTTTTATCGTCTCCACTCAAGTTATCCAATATACTATAAGCTTTAATTTGTGTGTAATTAATAATGAATTGTTTTAATGATAATTAAATAAAATGTGGTTTTAAATAATTTTTTAATTATGTCAATTAAATAATAAAATTTTACATTCCAACCAAATAAATTAAACAAAATAATTCTCCATTATAATAATCCTATTATTATATATAATTTTACATTACATCCTCCAAAACTGAACAATTAGCATAAAAGTGAAGTGAAAAAGAGCATCTAGGGGTCAAAAACTGGATGAAAACAGGTAAGACTATCTTTTATGACTTATTCTTGATTAAATTCCTTTTGTCGCTTATTGATTATGAATGCGTAGCTTTCTGTCAGCTGGATCGCCTAATTCCTGTCATCTTCTAGCCCACGCCGAGGACGACATCCATAAGTCATTACTTTTCTTCTAACACACCCTTTTCCTTTTTTGGCTCAATTACTCTAAATTCAATACAATTTGGCATCATCCTCACTCAACACAGTCGTAGAGAACGAAGTGGACCATGCTCTACCATCATTTATTTATTTATTAATATAATGACATGGATATTTTTTCTTTTAACGATGTAGCAGGGTAAGCACTAAGTGGGGCCGGCCTCTTTGATTAAATGAAATAATACTAATTTTAGTCCTTTTAATTATAAAATATTCAGTTCATACCCTTTTAAAACAAAATTTTATTTGGATCAATTCATAGGCACTTACCCTTGTACATATGTATATAAAAGAATCAAATTAACGGCTACAACTGTAAAGTTCACTAAGTAAAACCCTTTTGTAGATATGCAGAAAGGCAGTTATACTCCTCCAACTTTTGACTTGTCTTGGCTTTTCATACTACAATAATAATATATGTTGAAAATCGATTATCCATACCCTAATTTTGGGTTTAGATTCAACTCATAAAAAGAAGAATTTATAATCAATCCAAGGGGAATACTATAAAATCCGAAAGACCTTTTAGCCAAAATCTTAATTTTCTTTTTGAAAGAGTTCCGTTGTTTTATGATTTTAAGTGTAAGGGAAACGTCTTTGATTAATGTGTCAAATGGTAAATTTATAATTTATATAAAAATAAATCAAATTACAAATCCTTGAGATATGCCCTATTTAGATTTAAGTGATGGGTTTTTTTTTTTTGAAACAACATTTAAATACTTATTTGGGTTTATTTCATGTTTGGACTTAGTAAGTGAAATGGGTTTGGGTTTTAAGTATTTTAAATATAATCACTTCAATTGTCTCTTTAAATCAAATGAAATTCATCCTTGGAATCGTAATCTCGAATACAAGAATAGAAAGATAATTTGTTTTTGTCGTCCTGGAGAAATCTAGCGTGGGGATATTATTCTTTTCTTCATAAAGTAAACCAATTTACATGTCACAAAGCATCCCATGCACGTGTCCATATAGAATCAACATTGATGCTACATATTCCAAAAAAAAAATTGATCTCGAAAACTATTTTGACAAGACACAATACTGTCATGGTTTCGAATATGTTTCTTTACCCCCACAAAAATCAAGATTAGCTTTTTCTACAACTACTTAAATTTAATCGTCCAGTATGAATAAAATCCTACTTGATTTGTTTAACTAAAATATAGTATAGAATCTTTCAAACCCTACTCGATTGTTATTATTTTTCTTCACTTTGATTAACCACATTTAATTTGCTTGGTTTCTACTTGATTTACAGCATTCAAGGACAACCTAAAACACTAAATGGGTGAATGTGCCTTTTATGCATCGTTCCCCTAAATCCTTTCATCATATAATCTTGTAATGGTTAAATTCAAGTTAATTATAAAGTCATTTTTCTAATTACATGATTATTAAGTGAGTATTTTTTATTTAAAAAATGTTATAGCAATAAATTTAACAACACAATTTAACAATGTTAACAGTTAGACCTGAATTTCAAAATTTAAAATTAAAGGGACCAAATTCATGAAATAAAAGTACATAGGCTAAATTCCTAAATTTATAAGTATATGGACTTATAACATATTTTAACCTATTATAAAATAAGAGCTAATTGCACCTTATATCTCTAAATTCTGGTCAAATTTCTTGATTCAACTCTTCAAAGTATCAATATTGTATTAATAATGTCCTTCCATCAACCTAAAGTCAGCTACAATTTTAGATGCTAACTTGAATCTAATCTATAGCATATTTAAAACACATGTATAGCTAATGTATGAACAGTTTGGATCTAATGTGTTAAAAAAAATCAATAAAATTTAGGAGGGATATTTTTTTTAACACATTAAATCCAAAGAGTCCATGCGATGAGTACATTTGTGTTTAAAATTTGATCTTAAATATGTTCCAAGTCAAATCCAAGCTAACATTTAACGTCTAAGGTTACGATTAAATTGATGAAAGGATTTGATCAATATGATATTAAATGCTTTGAGGACTCAATTAGAATGTTTTAAATATGTTCCAAGTCAAATCCGACCAACATTCAATGCCCAAAGTTATAAATAGGTTGATGAAAAGGCCAGGCTAATATGAAAGTAAATACTCTGAGGACTCAATTAAAATATTTAAAATTTGAGGACTAATTTAAAATCAAGACCATAATATGCAATTGTCCCTAAAAATAAATTGTCGAAATTAATCTCTGTGTTTTTTTATATATTTCCTAAACCACTTATAAACCCTCCCAACCTTTAACAAAATTAAACTGGAAAAACATTACACGAAGCAAATCTTCAACCTTCAGTAAGCTATGATGACAAGTACTAAAGCTAATGTGGAGCTAATCTCTTTGGTCTTTTGTAATACTATGACTATTAACTTTTTTCACCTATGAATTTAATTGTTTTTTTAATACATTTATAATTGAACAAATCACTATCACCTTACGCTGATTGCTACCCATGACGTGAGTTTTTGAAATCAACACTAGTGTGCTAAGTTTAGAGCCGGGTCATATGAACTTAATTGTTAAGTAGTAGGTGTTGTTTAGTGAATTATAACTTTAAGTAGGCTCGCAATACAGGTTGTAAGTAGAAGGTAAAAAAGAGCATGTATTAAAGAGTTGTAAAATCCGCAGGGAAAAGGAAGGTAGAATCCGTCCATGCATGACACGATTCCCAAAGAACGTATAGGATGCTCTGCATGGGATTTAAACGAGGAAAACCTTCACCCATTGGTTGCTCCATCTTATAAGAAATCATCATCTTATAATTGAACTCTAAAGCTGCTCTGGGTCCCCTCCCATTTTAGCTTTTTAATTTCTCTGCTTTTCATAAAAAAAAAAAAAAGTAAAAGGGGAAGGGAAGAAAGAAAACAAAGTAGTTTTGAATTGCTTCCACTTTCAAACAATCCCCCACAGGTAAGGTTAAACTCAAACAACAAGAAAACCTAATGGTTAAGAAAACCTATGTCTTTTATTGATGGTTTGGTTTTCTAACAGTTTAAAGTTAAATAAATGGTAATATTTTTATTTTTATTTTCAGACTTCAATGTAAATTTTTTAGCTTTAAGTAAGGATTTGAGCTTGAACCTTTTGAATGAAAAATAGAAAGAACTGAGATTTCTATTTAGGAGTCCAATCTGAGTTTACTCTAAATTTAGTCAAAGTCTAAAATAAATATCCGAAATCGAAAGAGGGCAAAAAGGAAAGGTATAGTGATATTGATATTGAGTCTTGTTTCAAAAAGAGAATCAGATACCTAACGAATTCCCAAGTTTATCATTTGTTTTTTCACATCTTATGCTTTGATTTGCTTGTGTTCTTGAAAAGGATTTGACCCCTTTATTTTTTGAAGTCAAATTATCTGGAACTGAAACATCAATCCCACTTGAGTTTGTTTATTTATCTTTGGATATGCCATGAAATTGAACGGTCTATATTGGTTGGCTAAAAGGCACGTTGACAATGACATGAACCAAAATTTGGTCTAGAAGCAAATCATGGGCTTAGTTTTCTACACTAATTTATTGCCATGTTTTTTTTAAAAAAATTAAGGTATTTTTCATAATTATTCCTTCCATTTTCACTATTCCAACTTAAGTTTGATCATGTCCATGCTTTCAATTTTAGGAGCTTGCTAATCAAATCAATTTTCAACTTCGTCGCCTTTATCTTTCTTTCCAGGAATAATGACAATGATCAAAACTTTTTTTCAATTTAGAATTTCTTTCTTTTATTTTAGGAAAACTAAAATTCTCACAATCCCATCATTTTATTTTACAAAAATGCATTCTCACCTTCCTAAAAAATTTTTTATTTAAAAAAATCATTTTAACTCTCTATTTATTTTTCGTTTTTGTAGCCCTTAAATTAGTATTCTTTTTATTCAATCACCCCAAAATGAATGAAAAACCTAATCTTTTTTAACTTTGTTAACGTTGCATGCAAGTGGATGACACACCGGGTTTTAATTATTTTTTAAAATTTTAAAAATAAAAAAATAAAACTATTTTTTTAAATCGTTAAAATTTATTAAAAACTTATAAATATATATTTTACTATTTTTTAAATCTTAAAATTTTAATTAAATGCTAATGTGTAATCTATGTGAAATCCACGTGTATGCCTTGTCAGCAAAGTTAATAAATACTAAATTTTCTGTCTATTTTTGGGTGATTTGACAAAAATGCAAGTTAAAGGACTAAAAAAACGAAAAATTAAATGAAAGACTAAAATAACTTTTTTATAAAGTTAGAGGGCAAAAAATCGTTATACCTTACAAAAATTGACAATATAGTCTAGTTGTTGGTAACTATATTAACTTAAACCATTGAATTTAATAATTTGCTGCAGATAAATTGGTCGAGTACCATTTTGTGCTCATTTCATATATATGAATGGTTCAATTATCAAATTCCAAATCAACAATTTAACTTCAAAATTTCAGTGTTATCCACTTAAACTGATTTTTCAAATTTGTATTTATAAAATACAAAGACTGAATTTTAATAAATTAAAATATAGAGATTAAATTTTAAATTTTTGCAAAATAAAAGGATAAAATTCATAATTAGAAAATTTTTCCTTTACATTGATAATCCAACAGTGATTGTCAAGCAAATACAAATGGAGATGACTCAACAATTAATAGATGATATATTTGATATATATATATATATATATATGTGCGAAATTAACAACAAATTACAATTGCCTACTAAATTACTATTATTATTGATTAGTCCTTTTAAAAATTCTTTGTCCAGGTGCAAGGATGGCCATAGGATCAAAATTGGCCTTCCTCTTCTCAAATCTCGTCCATTGATTCCCAAAATGTCGTTTCCAATCCTCTTTGGCACGGTAGTGAGGGAGGTATAGCTTGAAATCCAATCCCTCTTTGATGCACCATTTTACTATCTCACGGTTCTCCGCTACCTTCTTCTCCACCGACGGTCCCTTCGGAACAAACCGGAGCAGTGCCACGATGTAAAAGATCTCCCCTTCTGGCAACGCCACTGATGTCCGACTATCCCATCTGAAAAAAAAAAAACAACCCAGCCCATTCATGCATTAGAAAACAAAGATATAAAAAGAACCAATGAATGACTCTCCATATATGCTCATTTTTTATGTCCATTTTAAAACATAGATTTTAGCTAAAACAAAAAAAGACATGGGTGCCTTTCATAGGTCACAATCTTATCCTATATTTAAATTTGAGGAAAAACATAATAATTCCCATTCCCCCCTATCATTTAAAGAAAAATTTCCTTTTTTGGGAAAGTTTTGAGAGGCCATAACGAAATTTAGTTAGGCAAAATGCAAGGCCAAGGTCACGGAAGGGGTAATTTCGTCAGAGAAAAAAAGAAAATGGTGGAACACAGACAAATAATGGGTGTCATTGTAAAGCTTGGTTGGGCGAATAAATTTTTGTTTGTCTGTTTCTGACATGGCGAAGACTGATGGGCCGGAATTGAAAGTTACCTCACTTGGAAAATCTCACTTTCCATAAAAAGAGTTACGCTTAATGACCGATATGTCATCCCCAACATTATTATTAGTAGTAGTCTGAATTTTAGCGCACAATTTTCAGACGGTGAAAAAAGAAAATATGTTTTTCCTATTCAAAATTCTTTTAATCAAATGTGAGTGGGACCCACCACAAATCTTTGTCTTTTATACTTTAATTGCATATATATGTTTAACCAAAACACCCAACATGACGTACACTGTAATCACAAATCCTCCATCGACTACGGTTTTGACCCACTACGGTTGAGCTCACAGTACGAACCCACTCCTGGCCCCGTGTGGTTGACTCTAAAACAAAAACAACAAATCCCAGCCACCAGATTTAATTTGTTTAAGCAAAAGAAACCTCCGAGCAGATGGAAAAACCCGGCCAGGTCGTCTGAGGTTTGATTCATTGTTTTTGATAAAAAAAAGTTAATGGTTTCAGTCCTGCTCAATTTATGAATTTAATCCTTATATTTTAATATAATATAATTTTATCATTAGTTAATTTAATTAATTAATATCATTAATTATTTTAATTAAAATATCAACTTGAATTTTCTCTCTCGACTCATTATATTGATATGATTTCTTTTTTGGGATTCGAAGGGATTTTTTTTTTAAATACATGTCAATAATTTTAATCAAATAATTATTAAGACTAAAATCATATTATGTGGAATTAAAATATAAGGGCTAAAAATTAAATTTGAGCGGACAAAACTATAATTAAACCTAAAAAAACAAAACTGAAATTTGGTCCTCACGGTCCCACCTTATGACACGTTTCGAGATTCCAAGTTTTGTGATGAAACCTCGTCATCTCTCACGTGACAGACATGCAGGTTTTTTGACACATAATGGGGGGGTCCACAATAATAAATAATTGGGAAAGGGGGAGAGCAATACTCACTTGCTTCGCAAAAGAGGGTAGATTAACATGGGCCCACCAATTCCATTTTTCACCATCTTTTTAAACACCGTCCGATCGAAATCAACGATGTCTGATTTGGACACGAAGAGGTTGAGCCAAGGGTGAGGATTGTCCCAAACGCCGTTGGCTTTCGCGTCTTGCTCCGCTCGTTTCACACGCAATAAGAATCCCATGTAACTGACGTCCACCTGAGATATCAACCCATCCACGAATCCTAGCCCTCCAACAAGGCTGCTTATAGCCTGCAAAGTGGCAGTCAAGGACAATCACGTCATTTTGCAAAATGAAAAAATTATTGCCATTCGTGAATTGCAGATTCCAGAGGATGATGGGGTTATTTTTGTCCCTTTGTAGAACTGTGTGGGTGAGGGCGAGGGGGAGGGGGAGGGGGACCAAAAACGTCAGCTAAAATCTCAAAAATCAGCCAGCTAGCCGTATAGTTAGTTACTAATTTAGCCCTGACAAATTCCTGATTTCACGAAAGTGACCCGAACCAGGAAAATCCGAGAGAAGGAACACCAGAGTGCCATTCTCGTAATTAAACACCAACAGAACGGGTACTTTCAAAAACTTAATCTTCTTGTCAGAAAATCCAATGAAAGATACATTAAACTGTATGGTCAGTTTCATCTATAAAACTACATACAATAATTCTCACATTATTAGAACCCTCACTTAATTTTAAAAATTTGTGAAGAACTACAATTATAAATATTTTTAATTCCTTTTTTCTAAATGATGGAGGAGGAGAATAAGCCCCGTCCTCCGTCGCTGAAGGTTGTACACGTGGAAGACACCTCTGAGTTTTCTTTGACTTTATTTTTTTACTGTCCGGCGGGGACAGGATTGATGATAGGACCTCACTTAATTTTTGTTTGCGGTCAACAGATTTATTAGGACCCGAACAAGCTACAACGTAGGTCAACACTCAGTCATTAAAAACACAACATATGCTTATTTTGACTTATTATCATTCACTCATCCACGGTTAGCAATCAAAGTTTTATGTTATTATCTTAATATGCGACGCAGGCGATTATTGACTGTTAAGTCAAAAGTTCAAAAAAAAAGTTACCATATCCACAGTTGAAGGCTGGTCACTGTTGCGGTAATGAAAAGCCAGTTCAAGGCAGTACAGGACTGGGCCGGCGGTTTGAGGGAGGTGAGCCGGGTTGAACTCTTGGTCCGGGTTCAACTGTACGGAGGGCCAGCCATTGACTGGATCGTCGTTGTTGCAGAATACGAACCCTTCCACGTAATCGAACAACTCGTCTTCTTTCTGACTCACCAGAAACTCAGCATCCCGAGTGAATTCCTCAAACTCGGCGTACACCACCCTTATCCATCTTACCTAATCACACAAATTAAAAAAAAAACCTCCTTAAAAAGACCGAAATTACGTGACGTTAACGTGCCAATCATGCACTATTATATTTGTTTTTGGTAAAACATGGTTAAATAAATGTTTTCATCCCTTTACTACACTTAAATTAGGGTTTTACTCCCTGTGCTTTACCTTAACATTATGAGATCCTCTACTTTCATAATGTAATTACTTAACAGTAATGGTAACCTCGAAAAATCAGGTTTAGCATTTTGATCACAGTAGTTAATGGTGTTAACATGTTGAACTAAACAATAATATTATAAAAAAATTAGATGACCAAATTATAAAAATTGCAAGTATAGGATTAAATTTCAATTTAAACATAGTAAAGGGATCAAAACCGAAAGTTGACCTAAAACTATACTCACCATGTCCGGAGCTGGCTGAAGCTTAACCCTTGCTCGGGTAATAATACCGAACTGACCGAGTCCACCGAGGGCTCCGAAAAAGAGTTCCGGGTTTTGGATTTCGGAGCAAACCGTTATATCTCCTTTCCCCGTTACGACTTCCAGTTCCATTACGTTCGACGTTTGGGGACCATAACGGAAGGCTTGTCCACTAACGCCAGCGTTAGACAAGGTTCCACCAACGGTCAAGCTCAAGTAATCGGTCCACGACCTGGGAGCCAACCCGAACCTCGAAACGCACCGTCTCAAGACGTTTTCCCATAATGCCCCGCCGGAGACGTCGATGCAAGGAGAGCCATTGACGGTCAAGAGCTTGAAATGGTTTTCCCCAGTGGAACGCATGTCTATCACGTAACCACCTTCGGCCATCGCCTGACCGTTGATTGAGTGGCCGTTACCCCTAGCCGCAACCGTCAGGTGGGGAGTCCCGGCGGCGGCCTTAACGACCCGAGATATATCCTCAGCTCCCAATGGTCTAATTAGATACAAGGGCTTAACCGAATAAAGACCGCCGAAATCTTTACTGGCTATGCCGGAAACGTCGTCGTTTTCGATGCTGCCTTGTAAGTTGAGAGAGTTGAATATGGCGGAAACGTCGCCGTCCAGCTTCGACTCGGCGTCGCTGTCGTGTACTATTCGACCCAAGCAAGCTATCATCTTTGTTGCAAATAGGAATTTCGCCACAAGAAGAAATAAATAAATAAGAATAAATTTACAAGTGCTATGAATCTAAGATGTTTCTGGGCGCATAGTTTGGAGAGGAGGAGAGGGGGAAAGACGGGCTTAAATAAGGCTCGAAATTGGGGGTCTAAAAAAAATGGTTTAATATTTAATTCAATTTAATTGATTGAGGAGGAAAATTTTGTGATGTCAGCTCAAGTTTGAAGAATAAGTTCGGAGTTTGGAGCAAATGTAATTGTTTTAATACTTTAACATTCGTTTTTGTTTTTCAACAAGCATTTTGATTAGTAATTTGCATTTGTGGATGAAAACAAGTGAAAGAGAAAAGAAAATATATATATATATATATATATATAAGGCAGAAGAATATGCAATTAGCTTGTTGTTATTTGCATTTTTTTCTAAAAAGAATAAATAAAAATTGTTAATTAAAAAAATTATCTCAACCTTAAAAATTTGTGTGGCATTAAAATTAGGATTCAAACCCTACGATCTATCCCTATCCATCCCTAATGTAGAGAAAAAACACGTGAAATTTTAATTTAAAGATTGACTTGAGTTGAGACATCTTTGGATGGATTAACAAATAATAGCTTCGTAGTGTTTTTATAGGGTAGAATATGGTGGGAAGGGTTATATATCAACTATAATTAAAAAAAGGAGATTAAATATATAATGTAACATAGATATTTATGTAATGTAGTTTGACCATGTAATTTCTTAAAAATAAATTATTTATCATGTAATTCAATTTTATCTATGACTTCCTAATAAAAAGAACAAAAATACCTATATATTATATATAGATTTTTTTTTTACCCAGTGGTGTAAATTTTACTTTGCTTGTTAATTAATTTGAAATGAAAACAAAACTTCAAATATTGCTCCTATAAAAGTTACTAAAATATTCCCTGCTGTTTTTTTAATTGAGACAGTTGTGAGGTTTTTTTTTTTCAAAACAAAAGTCAACTGTGACTTAATTTATATTAATTACTCAGTTTTTATAATTGTTATCGTAATTAATGAGAATGTATTGAATCATCAATATCCTCTTTGGTCATCTAGATGTTGTTTTACATTTTCACGTTTCTGAAATATAAAAATTAAAGAAATTCTTCAAATGCAAGAACAACACCTGAAAAGATAAAAGCATTCAAATTTAAAAAAAAAAAACAATAAAGTTTATTTTTTTAAACACTTAATTGGCTATTTGAATTATCAAAATACATGAAAAAGGCTAAGAGCAGATCTAGGGGGACTGGCAAGGAGCCAAGGACCTAACCCCCCTTAAAATTGAAATTTTTTTATTTAGATCATTTATAATTTATAAAATTTTAAATTAGTAATGATAAAATTACATTTCCCCCAAATGATAGCAATTTAATTTAATCCTTTAAAAATTATAAAAGATATAGACTATTAAAATAGAAAAATTACATTTTTATTATCATAAAAATATATAATTTATTTCTGACCCCCCAAAAAGAATTTCTGACTACGCCCCTGCTCCCCAAGTCTTATTTTGGGTTTGCCACTGAAAAAGGCCTTTTGACTGTTAACTTTAACGGTAAATTATAAAATACTTTTTTTGGTACTCTAATTTTTATAAGTTTTTTATGAATTTTATATTTCTTTACATTTTTTTACAATTTTCTTATGACTTTATAAAATTTTATAATTTTTCTATATAAATTATATATTTTATGATATTTATAAAACTTTACAATTTTAATAATTTTTTATGATTTTTATTATTTTTAATAAATTTTTAATATTTTATTAAAATTTAATTATTTTATAACTCTTATTGATTTTTAATTTTTATCAATTTTTGCCACATGTCATATCGTGATTGTGACACGTGGTGGCTTTAATTGAAAAAATTAGGGGCGGCACCGTTAAAGTTAATAGTTAAAGTTCCTTTTTCAGTGGCAGATCCAGAATTATGACTTAGGGAGGTAGGGGCAAAGTTCGTAATTTTTTTTAAGGGGCGGAATTAAATTATATATTTTTATAATAGTAAAATGTAATTTCACCATTTTAATAACCTATATCCTAATAGTTTTTAGAGGATTAAATCAAAATTTTATCATTTTGGGGGGTAAAGTGTAATTTTATCATTACTAATTTAAAATTTTATAAATTACAAAGGGCTTAAAAGGAAAATTTTTCATGTTGGGGCCCCTGCCAGTCCCCCTTTAAATCTGCCATTGTCCTTTTTATGCATTTTGACAATTTAAATATCCAATTGAGTAAAAAAAAAAGACTTAATTACTTCTTTTTTTTGAAAAAAAATTGAAAGTCTTTTGTTTTTGGTTTTTTTTTTTTTGTAACATTTTAAAAGTTCTAAGTATCAAATTAAATGAAAAAAAAAGAACTTAATTATTTTTGTAAAAGAATTTAAGAGCTTTTATACTCTTAAAGTTAAAATATTAAATATATTAGTATAAAAATTGTTGGGAGGAAGTCAACCTGTTAATGATTTAGTGTGGTGCCAAAATTAAAATTAATTCTAAAAAAGAAAAAGGGATAATTGATGATAAAAATCTAATGTAACGCTTTAAATTGTAGCAAATTATCATGTCACAAGAGGTGTTTGTTATAAATTTATACACTTATATTGCACAAATAATTTTACATTATCTTGTGTTGCAAAAGAAGAAGAAAATATTAACATTCAAATTGCTGTAATAATGTTGTAGTAATTTCACGTATTAGATTTAAAAGTTGACACATTCTTTTAGGGTTTTGTAGAAAAATAAAAAAGTGAGATGTATGATCATATTTAAACCTTGCTTGAACCATGTATAAATGTAATAACCTTATAATTCATATTTATATTTTATTAATTATTTAATATTTCAACGCAAGCATGGGTTAGAGTTATAAGTCAACGATTTTTAATATATTTGTCGCAAACAATATATTAATTATTTAAGGTTGAAGCTCTAAATTTCAACACAAGCATGGGTTAGAGTTAGAAGTCAATGAGTTTTATATAGTTGTAGAAAAAAAAAAAGATTTAATTAAAATGAGTGCAACATTTAAACTAATACTAAAAGAGTACATTGTGCAGTGATAGGAATAAGTGAAAGCAAGCAACAAGATTCATGAAACCCACTGCTGCATTAAAAATTAATTTTATTTTAGTCAAATATTATTTTTTGTTATTGAAATTCAACGCCATTGTTTAAGGAGTGGTTTCGTGAAGCATCAGATAATTCTTAAGTTCAATGTTGGAAATGTATTTGGTATTATTTACAATAAAAGTTGTATCTCTTAATTCTATTAAAAGCTCTAGTGCGATGTTAAAAGGAAGATGAATTTGCTCTAGTGCGATGTTAAAAGGAAGATGAATTTGATGAACGAGTTATTAAAAAATTATTAATGTCCAAATTTAAATTTATCTTAATAGGCGTTGTTTCAAATTTATTCTATTATAGATTCAAATATATATTTGCTTTTTGCTCATGTATTGTAATGAATAAATTCTAGTCGTATTTGTTGTTCGAATTTTACCCTCTTATCATAATTCATGGACAAAATTGAGAGAAGAAAGATTTAAAAATCTTGGTTCAAATATTTTTCAGAATTGTATGTAAAAAGATAAAAATACTCTATTTGTTGTTTTATACAAATTCAGGGAGGATTTGAAACTGGATTGAAAGTCAAAGTTTTAGACCATATAATGGAGAATGGCTGTGGAGAATAGATAAATTTTAGGATTTGGGAGAGAGTCAAATGAAATTAAGTTTTATTTATTGAAATTCAACGGAGGGGGGGTTCGTGAAGCATGCGATAAATTTTTTTTTTAATTTCTGAAAATGAATTACTGATGAAGGATAATAGATTAATTTAATTAAATTGGGTTTAGGGTTTGGGGAAGT
This sequence comes from Gossypium rotundifolium, assembly GCA_025506655.1. Classification (NCBI taxonomy): domain Eukaryota; kingdom Viridiplantae; phylum Streptophyta; class Magnoliopsida; order Malvales; family Malvaceae; genus Gossypium; species Gossypium rotundifolium. The sequence continues at coordinate 152,027,693 of CP106727.1, read as the reverse complement.
CATATTTTCTCCATTTTTTAATTGAAAGCCGGCTACAAAATCTCTTTGAATCTATCTTCTCTATATTTTATTTTAAGCCGGCTATAAATATAAACAATAGTATTTAAGTGACCCATAAGCATAACTGAAGAGTTTCTTGACCATTCCATATATGTTTTTATATTTTTGAGATTTTCTATGTTTAGGCTAATTTTAAATTTCAAAATTTGAGAATTAGCCCTTTTCTTATTTTATGAAAATGAAGAAATGAAACCCAACCTGATTTTTATAAATTTGTAGAATATAAATTGTTAAATTGTTGGTTTTACTAATCCTTTCCATATAAATGATGGAATTGCTTAATTCTAGATCAGTGGTTTAATAATTAAGCTTACCAAATTTGTATAATTAGACTAATTTCTCAATTTTTATTTAGTATCGAATTAAAAGTAAAGTGACTAATTTTTTTATAAAGTTGAGAGATAAAATTTTGAAATAAACCCTTATATTTTCTCGAGAATTGATATCACAATTAACCCTCCAACTTTCATAAATTCAATGTGTAGTATAATACCTATAAAAAAATCTAATTTAGTAAATACATGTATCAGTCTACCCATGTACGTAATAGGTTTTCTCTTTTATGATGATAGAAACAACCAAAGTTCATCAACTTGCAATATTTGTATGGTCATTATATATCTTATAAAATATAAATAAATAAAAAGGGGGAAGAAATTTGAGAATCCGAGGGATGGATGATACTATCACTACTCCTTGAAAGCACAAAACAAATATCCCAAAATTCCTTTTAAATTGAAAGCTTTTTTGCAACTTCAAAAACCATCTAAGTAATTTTTCTTTAAAGCTTAAAATATGAACTTTGCTTGCATTTTAGTTAATTAATTAGTGAAAAGAAGGTTTCTTTTGGGCGTAAAGTTTCTTTTAACATATACTAATGACTCATATTTTTATTTCCTTCAAAATTAAGATAAAAGGGAATCTTGGTTCCCATTATTTTTTTTTTTTTTATGATTCATTCGTCAATTCATGATGACAATATTTTGCTTTCAAGTGGTAGGCAACTGGTTTGCTTTGTTCTAGTCGTTCGAAATTGTTGAAAGGAGATAGGAGTGGATATAAAAATCCAAACTCAAAAAGTCACTTAAATAAATAATAAATTTACATTTCGTCATAATATATAAAATTATATTATTAATTCACTTCAATTTTCTCTTAAATTTTTGGATGGTGGTGCTTTGGACCATTGCACAAAATGGGAAATGCCTCATCTCTAGTAAGATTCAAATTAATTCATTCCATATACGTAAAGTTGTCCAAGTTGAGGTTGCAATTTCTTAGATCACTCTTGTCTTGTTGATGAATTTTAACATCCAATGCACTAATAATGTAATTATTTTTAGAAACTGTATATGATATGATATTATATGGTCCATTAATATATAATAATAATAATAATAATAATAATAATAATAATAATAATAATAATAATAATAAAAGCGATAAAAAGTGTTGGCTCTTTTTTGCATTTTTGCATTTTTGAAATCAATTTTGACAATCTAATTTCAAATTGTAATATGAACACATTGATTTGCCTAATCTATTTTGTTGGCGTTAATGTTTTGAATCGATTAAATAATTTCCAATTAGTGTCTTGCATTCCAACAAGCCTGTTTATTGTGTTTTCCCCCTTGCTTTTCCACATTGTTTATTAAGTACTTGTTCAAAGGCGGCACATTTTTTATTTGCTTAAATCATGCTTTGTATTGGACCAAAATTCCTTCATTTTAATATTTGTGGAGTTTTTCAAACAAATTGTGGTGGTGACAGGGAGGGGGGTATAAATTACATTAAGAATTTGACTTATCTGCAACTTACCTGTTCATCTCATCAGATTATTACAAGAAAGATTGAGGCATTATGTCATGCAAGTTGATTGGAAACCGTAGCAAATCGTCCTAAATGAATTTTATTTTAAGAAATTCAGTTATTTAATCTTTATTTGGTGGATAAATTGCAACATCTTTAATATAGGATTCATATTCTAAATTGGAGTCTAAACGTTAAAATAGTCTAATTTAATTATTAAAATATCAGTATTATATCAACTTCATTCGTCAATCTAGTCATCAACTTGAACGTTAATTGTTAGCTTAGATCAATGTGAAGCTATTTAATATACATATATGCATCTACTACACGAACAGCGTAAATATGACTTGTTAAAAAGATAGTGACATTAAAATTTTTAACATTCATGTTTTAAAACATTTTAATTGATATAATTATGATACTTCAAGAATTAAATTCAAAGTCGAATTTAAAAATATAATTTAAAGACATTCAATTTGGTGATGATAGATTATTTAGGTGCATGTTTTTGGAACATTTCATTTGTTTCAACTTTCAAAGATATTGTGTTGTGCGTAATCAGATATTCTGATGCAAAAATCGTTTTGAAAACGAGATGATTTTTTTCCCTTGTCATCTAAAAGAAAAACAGCAACTTCAAGAGTTTATTTTTTTTAATCTTAATATAATAAGAATATGATTGTGGGATTGGATGGTTATTCACCAGATTTGATTATAGATTTTGTGGGAGATCAATCTTGTTTGTTAAGGTTGAAAACAGCCGCAAAGGATATTGTAGTCGAATTTTGGAGCTCAGAATCTTATGCTATCACTTGCTTTTTTGGTTTTTCTTAATAACAACAAATACAAATAGCCATTAACGCAGACACATAAATTGCCTTATTAAGCAGCAGTGTTTACTTTGTTTTTAATAATGGAAAAAGAAATAGTATATTTTTTGGTAACTAATTTGGGTTCGCAATTGGGGCGGTAAATTAAGTTTAAACTCGATTTAATTCAACAGGATTGGAGATTTTTGTTTGGAAATCGAATTTGGGAGTGGGCAAAATGGGTTTTTTTTTTTTTTTGACAAAAGACCCAAAAAGGTCAAAACTCAATTAATAGTGTCGAAGCCATTTTTACTTTTAAGTTTAGAAAAATGGAGTCGACTTAAAAATGTGATGTGGAGTCGCCACCAACCTTTTTTTGTTTAGGTGTGATTGGATCACCTTATAAAAAAGTTATTGGTCTACGAAATTAAATAACAAAAAGGGTTCGAGAGTCGGTTACGCATGAAGAAGGGTTAGCACCCCGTACGTCCCAGAACGGGTACCAAATCGATTAACTAGTCTCCTTGCGTTGAAAACTTGAAAATGTTTAAGGTATGATTCTTTTTAAAGAATGTTAATTAATTTTGAATTGAATCTCAAGATTCACTCGTTCCAAAGGAATAAAAAATATCATATCCAACACGTTAGGATATAACACATTTATACCTCGACACCGATGTAGCGACGTAAAATTTGGTACGGGTGCTAATTGAGGCGATTATTGAATATTTGAAAACAAAATTTCAATTTTATTTAAAAAGGGAGTCGCCACGATCTTTTTTCTAGGTGTGATCGAACACCTAATAAATCTTTTTTTTTAAAGAAAAATTATTTTTCTAAATTTTCTTAAAAAAAGGGCGAATTTAGGTCTACGTCAAAATTTCAGAGAAACATAGGGTTCGAGAGTCAGTTACGCGCGAGGAAGGTATTAGCACCCTCGCCACGCCCAAAATTGGTATCTCTTTAAACGCGCGTTGTCTTAATTTTCAAAAATACAAGTTCAATTTAATATTTAATTGTGATCTGATTGAAACATAAGAATTTTTTTTGAAAACATGAAAATTCTGAAAATTCGAAATTTTTGCAGCACGAAATTTTTTGAAAACTGGAAGACTTTTGAAAACGAAGATTTTTAAAAACACGAAAATTCTAAAAATCGAAATTTTTGAAATGCGAATTTTTTTGGAAACAAGAAAATTTTAAAATTGGAGAAAATTTTTTGAGACCCGAGAATTTTTTTAAAACACTAAAATTTTTGAAATACGAAAATTTTTTAACACACGAAATTTTTGAAAATACGAAAACTTTGAAAACACGAGAATTTTTTGAAAACATGAAATTTTTTTTTTGAAAACACGAATATATATATTTTTAAACACGGAAATTTTGAAAAGACGAAAAAAAATTTTAAACACGAAATTTTTTGATAAATTACATATTGAAGTATTATACAATTTAAAAATAACCACAAAAATTAAACATTTTATTTTAAAACTTGAAATTTTTTTTGATGTTTTTATTTTTAAAAGGGCGTACCGTATTTAACACGAACTGATGATATTCACCCAAAATAGCGATGAAATCAACAACTAATGTTAAACCGATTCATTGCCTTATTTATTTAAAATTATCAAAATTAAAAATAAAATAAAATATAATTAAAAAATAAAAATGCTAAAAATATTAATAACACTAAAACGAGATGTCACTAAAATACACAAATTAAATTAAAAGTGGGTAAAAAGAAAATTATCGAAAAGCTCAAAATTACGAGCTTGAAGAATGGAATACACGACCCGGGCTCTTTTTCCTCTTTTTTTTCTTCTTTTCTTTCTTTTTTCTTTTTTTCTTCTTTTTTTTCTCTTTGGCCCTCGCCTTTGGGCTGGGTGGCTTCTTCTTGGCTAATCTGGGCCCTCTTGGCTGGCTCTTGGGCTATTGTTTTAATGCCTTCTTTGGCCTGCTTTCTTCCTTTTTTTTTTTTGGGGGGGGGTTGTTTCTTTTTTTTATTTTTCTTTTCCTATTTCTTTTTTTTATTTTATTTTGATGGACTCTTTGTTGGTGGGATTCTTTGAAGCTGGTCGGTCAGCCACTGGTTGTGGGTCGCGAGTCGGGTGGGGTCGACCAGACTGAGTTTGTTTTTTTTCCTTTTCTTTTTTTTCTTTTTTCTTTCCTTTTTTTTTTCTTTCTTTTTTTCTTCTTTCTTCTTTCTTCTTTCTTCTTTCTTCTTCTTTTTCTTCTCCAACCGCCACCTCGACGCCTCCGTCTCCTCCGCCGGTGATGCGCCTTCTCTCCCTCTTCTCTTCTTCTTCTTCTTCCTTCTTCTTTCCTCTCTTTTTCTCTTCTTTTCTTTCTTTTTTTTTCCTTTTCGTGGGTCTTGTTTTTTTGTTAGGGGTTTCTTGCTTCCGATTTTTGGGAGGTAAGAGCCCCTTTATTGATTTTTTGCGGTAGTGGTGGCTAGGGGAAGGAGGCCATCCCTTAGGGTGGTGTAGAAAATCATGAGAGTAGGTGCCCAAATCTCGTGATTCTGCCAGAAGGACCAAATTGCAAATGCAGTAAAACTTTTGGGGCCAAAACATAATTTTGAGAAAAATGAAGGGTTAAAATGTAATTTTAGAAAAGTTTAGGGGCTAAAATATAATTTTAGAAAAGTTGAGGGGTCAAAATGTATTTTGGAAAAGTTGGGGGTTAAAATATAATTTTGATTTTTTTGTATTTTTTAATATTTTTTTTTAAATTTTAATTTTAAACACGAAATTGAGCCGGACAAAATTTAGTGTTTACAACTGAGATCATCTTTGATCTTCAAAACATGCAATTAAAAGGGTATCTGATTATTTGGTCAAACGGAAAATTGACACCCAGTACGTTAAGGCTCAATTCTTCAAATTTCCAAACACACAAATATTGTCTTATCTTGAGAAATTTTCAAATACACAATCTTAAAATTGGCTCAAAATACATTTTATTTAAAATGAAAAATTTAGTAAAGGCTCGAATACATTGGAGTTTGAAACATAAAACAATAACAAGAAGCACAAACATAGTATTAAGCATGAAATACACACAAACTCAACATCATATATATGGACGGTGATTATAGAATTAATTTAAACATACAAATATACAATAATGATAACTACATGGTTTAAAAGACATATATTAACAATCAAAAATCAATAAGCTACAAGATATAATAATTCTACAAAATTGACAATGGCAAATTAATATAAAACAAAAAATTGAATGCTAACAAATGTATTTGGAATAAAGAAAGTGGAGTTTGAAATCTACCATTTATGAAATTGTTCAAAATAGAATAATTTGTAAATGAGTTTATGAGATATGTATTTAAAAAAATTGAAATGAATTATACAAAACACAAAACATAGTATATGAATTTAAAAATTAAAACATATATAAGTAATAGTGCATAAAATGTTTGAAATAAGTTAAAATATACAATAAAATATGATCTTTCAAAGTGATAAATTATGTATACTAAATTTAGAATAGAAATATATACATATATATAAGTAATTTTAAAAGAAACCAAATATGCATATAGATAAGTTTAAGAGGAAATAGATACATAAAATAATAATATATACATATTGAAGGAAAATTTGAATGCAAACCTATATCCATTTATATGAATAAAATAGGCAAAAGATAATTTAAAACAAGATATAATGATTGTATGACCCATTTTACCCAAGACTTAAGCCCAAACTCACTCAAACCCGAGGCCCATTTATTTTTACAACCCAATTACAAAATTACAACCCAACAATAAAACCCAAAATTTACCAGCCCAATAGGCCAAAACCCAAAATTAGGGTTCGGGAACCCTAATCTCCTCTATGTCAGCCCTCAGCCTCTGTCTTTTGACAGACCCTTCACCGCTTTCCGACGCCTGCTACGACGCCACGGCCACCGCCCATGCCACTGCCACCACTGCTCCACCAATACCGCAAGCATTGAAAAGAAAGGACATAACATAAAGAAAGTGGGGGCATGTAGCTTTTTCTGCTATTTAAATCTCGAGAAAAATGTTGTAAACTCTCTTTTTGGGGAGGAGGAATCAATAAAAAGGAAGCATATTCAAAAACAAGCAGAGACCAAACAGGAGGATCCAAACGCATAGCAGACCTTTTTTCCTCCTTTCAAATCACAGATCCGAAGTAAAACGGAACCAAAAATAGCAAGCGATTAACGAAAAAAAAGACTAAAAGTCAGAAATAAAAAAAAGGTGATTCTTTTATGTTTTTTTTTAAAAGTTTTCTTTTATTTATTTATTTATTTTTTTTCTTCCTCTTCTCCGGCATATAAACGCATATATTGTTCTTAATAAAAAATAAATAAAAAATACAACTTTACCTTTTTACCACCAAGTGTACAGTGGTTTGGCATGGCAAGAACGACGGCGTTGCTCGACTACGGAAAACCACCAGAGACCCCTTTTTGCAGAGAAAATAAGAAGAGGAAGCAGTTTTTTTTTAGAACTCAGCAGCAAATGAAAAAAAAGGGAACAAAAATGGGTTTTATAAAGAAACGAAAACGACGTCGTTTCATGAGGAGGGTTCAGCGCCCAAAACGGCGCCGTTTAAGGCGACCCGCGGACGACCCGACCCGTGCAGTCTAGGATCCGCGTGTTTTTATTGGAGGGGCTAATTGCACTTTTAGCCCCTCCGCTTTTTATGCTTTTGCGATCAAGTTCTATTTTATTTTTAATTTGGCCCGTTAATTTTCAAAGCTTTGCATTTCAATCCCCCTGCTGCTGTGCGTTTCAGCCGGAAGGAATTATTGCTCGTTTAGTCCCCATAAGTCCACGCGCATGTGCAAATCGGCCCCTTTCTTTTATTTTATTTGCCAATTGACCCTGAAATTTTATTTTATTTTCAAATTGACCCCCAAATCTTGTTTACTTCATAATTTAACCCTAAAACTCCATTTTAATTTCAATTCGATTCCCTTTAGGTTAACTCGCATTTTATTCTTTTATTATTAATACTATTATTATTATATTACTACTATTTTACTATATTACTATCATCATCATCATTTTTTTTTACTATCTTTTGTTTATTATTGTTATCTAGTATTATATTTATTACTGTATTCAATTATTAATCCACTTTATCTTACTTTACTTACTCACTTATTTTCCATATATACATATATATATATCTATATATATCATTTCCATTATCACTATTGGCATTATATTAATATTATATATATATACTATTGTTATCATTATTTGTTTTATGTATTTCAATTTATTTTATTATTATCATTATTATTATTACTATTATTATTATTATTATTATTATTATTGCTATTATTTACTATTATCATTATTCCATTATTAATACTATTATTATATTATTATTTATTTTACAATTTACTATTATTATCATTATTTAGTATTTGTATCATTATATTGTTATTATTATCTCTATTATTGTTTTGTTACCATATTTTTATTTTTACTATTACTATTATATTATATTTGCTTATTCTTTTGCATATATATTATATTATTTATTGATGACTATTACTATTTTATTTTTCTTTCGTTTTATTTTACTTTATTATTCATACATTATATATTATTATTAGTATTATTCATATTTTCATTGTCATTGTTCTAATATTATTTTTTATTCTCCATCATTTTGCCATATTACTATTATTATTATATTATTATATCATTATTCGTATGTTATTTTTTATCGCTATCATCTTATTATTATTTATTACTATATTATTATTATTATTAATATCATTAGTTCATCTATTATTATTCTTGTCACTATTATTGTTAATAGTAGTAGTATTTTTATATTTATGTGTTTATGTCCATATTTGCTTTCTTAGCCTTGTGCTATATTATTAAACAAAATACATTTTGAAAATTATCATATTTCCTTTAATTTTTAAAAAAATGAGGCAATGTTTTGGTATTTAGAAACTAGAAATAGCGCCTAACGTCATTGGGTTGCGATTTTTCGTCGACTAAATAACTTCACATCCTTTTTACGAAGTTTCGCGAATCACGAGATGACTTTGATTACGAGAGATTAAAACATCGTGTCCTAACGTCCTTGGATGTGATGTTTATATCTTTTCGGGACGAAGAAATCTCAAGTTTTGACTCTAGCCTTTTCCTAGAATTAATCCGATACGATGCATTTTGAAAAGTCGCTACACTCTATTCAAAGGATTTTAAAATAAAGGCAATGTTTCGTATTTAGGAGCTCGGGGAATAGTGCCCTAACGTGCTGGGTTACGATTTTCCGTTTGACTAAATAACTAAACATCCTTTTGGTAAACTTCGTAAAATCATGAGGTAGCCTTGATTACGAAGGTTTGGAATATCATGTCCTAACATGCTGGATGTGATGTTCGTACCCTCTCGAAACAAAGATATCTCGAAAATCCTAATACCTTTTAAAAGATCCGTATTTTAAGATCTTTTCAAATTTCTGACATTAAGACATTAATTAATCATTTTGGTACCAATTTTAGGCGTATCGAGGGTGCTAACCCTTCCTCGTGCGTAACCGACTCCCGAACCCTATTTTTAAAACTTCGTAGACCAGAAACACTGTTTTAGTAAAACAAAACGTTTTATTAAAATAAAGGTGATCCGATCACACCAATTAAAGGTCAGTGGCGACTCCCCTTTTTTATTTTTAAAAAACCCAACATCGAACCCCTTTTTGTCGTTTTCCAAAAAATGGTTACGACAGCTTGGCGACTCCACTGGGGACGTATTTTGAGGGTCAAGCCATAAATTGATTATTTTCTGTCTTTTGTCGGAAGTTTGAAAGTTCGATTTGAAAATTACTATATTTGTATTGCATGTGTTTTAATTGCGGCATTGTATGACCGTTGTGGTCACACCTTTAGGTGAGTGAGAAACTACTCCTTCGTGAGGTTTTCACCTCCGTGCGTGATAGTGGATCGCCGGATATATCCGTACCTATGTCTTCGTGAGATTTTCATCTCCGCGCAGCCATAGGGAAATGTATTCCCCAATCGAACTCGATCTATATGAGCCTATAATGGGTGAAGATCGAGGAATCTCTTCGTTCAGTACCCTCCTTAGAACCAAACCACATGTAGTAAACCCTAGAGCCCACCTTAGGTAGAACTATATTAAACCTCTAGTGGTCACCGGATAGATACTCTATTTTGTCTATTTCTCCGTGCTAATGTGTTTTGTTTTGTTTGTGATTGCATTGCATTGCATCACACCGCATCATCTTAGAAAGAAGGTGTTGATTCATATTCGATTGCTAAATAGAAGAGTTTATCATAAGGAAATGTGTTACTTGATAAAGTGGATTATAATACGGTTGTTCGAACATAGTCCAGGTAAATGACGAGAGAGGACTGATAACCCACAGAAGAATACAAGACTTTGCCTGAGGATTCAAGCCGACAAGGATTATTGAAGAGCCATCGTATCTCCATTTTCTAAAAGAAGCTTATAAACATCGCGGAAGATAAGTGAGCAAGCAGTGCGGCTGGACCGAACAACAAGGAGCTAGAAGAGGTATCCATTGAGAAAGTTCACAACATCCGGATACAAAGAAGAAGACTGTGTTTTCACCGACTATGAGGATAAACCGTATATGCAATCCGTTTTATGTAAAGAAACGTATTTTCTAGAAAAGTTCTTCTAATAAAATTGAATTCATAATCAACGCCTCTCTTTCTTTTTGCATACATTTGCATTGTATTTCATGCATTTGCATTGCATCATATCACATGCATTAAAATTTGTAGAAAGACCCTAATTAGGTGAAGTTATTTCAGTAACCTAGAAGACATGGATCAAAGAATAGAAAGGCTAGAACAAATGCAAAAGGAAATACAAGAACAGATGCAAGAACGATTAATCAAGATACAACAAGATATGATAGAACGGATGCAAGAGTCCCAAAACAACATGATAAGCCAGTTGGCGCAACTATTGGCCAATGAACGAGGAAAGGGCGCCGCTAGCTCGTGGAATAATGACGACCTCGCCACCCTCCGGATTTACCCGCCAAATACCCAAGCACCACGAAATATGTCCCCAAAGGACACCTTTTGTTATCGTGCCACGTGCGTGTTGAGACCATAATGCCGGCAAGACTTCCCGATCGTTCAGCACTAATCCCGGAGAAAGTCCGCTAATCCTATAGTCCCCGATCTTGATGAAATGGCTGAAATGGATAAGGCAAAGCAAACCTTCCTGCATAACTCGAGGATCGTTGCGGTGGTTAGAAGAAAAGTTTAAGGAAATAGAAATCACGACCATCGCCACGGGTAGACGCTAAAGACTTGAGCCTAGTCCTGCACCTCATTTCCTCCAAAGTTCAAGACTCAGATTTTGAAAAGTACAATGGGACCAGGTTGCCCAAGCGCACCTCACAATGTTTCGTCGACGGATGGCGGGATATGTTAACAACGATCAACCGCTTATTCATTGTTTTCAGGATAGTTTGGCCGGGGCTACGCCAAATGGTATAATCACTCGGTAGTACCGGATCAAGTCGTGGAGGGACCTAGCACAGGCCTTCCTGAAACAATACGGGCACATAGCCGATATAGCTCCTGATCGAATCACGCTCCAAAATATGGAGAAAAAGCCAAACGAAAGTTTCTGCAATATGCCCAATGATGGAGGAAGTAGCACACAAGTTCAAACCACCCTTTTAGAAAAGAAACTACCATGCTCTTCATCAACACCCTGAAGGCTCCTTTCATAACCCATATGATAGGAAATACCACTAAGAGCTTTGCCGACATGGTAATGGCAGGGGAAATGATCGAACATGCAATCAGATGCGGCAAGATTGAAGTAGGGGAAACCAGTAGAAGGCCTACTCCTAGAAGAAAGGATGACGAGGTGAATAATACAAACATGAGAGACCCAAATCAGCCTACTGAGTATCAAGGTTCATCAAGGAAAGAATCTCGCACAAGGAAAAACGTTGAAAAACTCCAATTTACGTCAATCCCTATGACATATAAGGAGTTGTATCAACGTTTATTTGATGCACACGTTGTGTCTCCCCAATATCCAGAACCGATGCAACCTCCATGCCCAAAATGGTATGACCCAAACACTCAGCAGAGTACCACGCGGGATCACAGCCATTCGATAGAAAATTGCCTCACTTTCAAGAAATTAGTGGAAAATCTCATCAACATGGGTATTGTGAAGTTCGATGACGAGCAATGGTATACCCAAAGAGAACCGAGGAATAAGGGTTTTAGAACATCCGCCTTTATGTACTTGAGAGTGTTTTGAACAATGAGACTGTGGAAGAAACATGTATTTTTAAAGCTAATCTAGAGTAATGTGTAAAACACACTTGTTGCTTCAAGCTTGGAAGCAATAAGTTTTCTTCTGAGAAGTAGGCTTGTGTCCAGAATTTTTATTTCAATAAAATGCATCTTTCTAAGTAAATTTTTCATTCTTTACATTTCATTCTGAATATTCTTTCACTCATAACCATATCATACGAATAATCATCTTTAAGATCATTTATTCCTTGGATTTTCTGCCCACAATGGGCCCCCAGATATCAATGACATGAGCAACGCTGTTGCTGACTCTCTTTTTAGTGAGATATGTATCTAGAGGGATCTAAGGGCTTTGAAGATGACAAAGATCGCAGCTTACTTATGAAGTGTCAGCAGACGCTATGAACCAACGAGGAAGATGAAGACGGAAGCTTAGCTCACCGCAAGAATAAGGCAAGACATTATCGCATGATCACAGCCAGACACGTTGAGGCCACTGAAACGCGGATTCCTATATGTGAAGCATGAATGTTATCAAGCCAGTCTCCTCAAGAGCTTCAAGCCAACATCGGTTCATATCCATGGCCTTTGATTATCTTGCCAAGAGGGTAAAGGTCGCTTCACATGTCAAAATTACAAAGTCAACAGTTGTCAACTTTAACTTCAAATTCAAAAAAAAAACACAAAAAAACAAAAAACAAAAAAAGAAGTGTGTGGCAATGCCAGAAAGAAACGTGATGGTACAAATTTACAGTCTGTTCAAAGATCAGACACCATATCATTGCAGCAATGGCGGCCTAACCCATTCAAAATTTTTGAAAAACAACTGAGACTTGTAAAGGTTGGCATAGAGAAGTTACCATTTACCTTCTAGGTTTCTTGAGCATTGGCCAGGGCTTTCACCGGGGCATCCTTTCCATTGAAAAATTGTTGGAAGATAAGATTCCTTTTCCCAAGCTTGGATTAAATTAGATAAAACAGAATACCTCCGGTAAGCTCGATTGAAAGTATTCAGCAGGGTCAAATATACCGAAAATAGATACGGGCTTGATGAAAAGGTTCGCTCAAGAGAATTTCAGGAAGATGACCTAGCATTAAGAGAGATTCTTCTTATCCAAAAGAACTCCAAAGAAAAGTAAATGTCTTATACAGCAAAGAAGGCCTGTTCTAGGGAAAATAGGTGTTAACCAAGATGGATGGTAAGGACCCGCCCAATCCAGTGAGTTCAGATTCAATAAAAAAAAGAAAAAACACATACAAAAATGAAAAACACAAAAAAGGAAAAAAGAAAAAGGAGAGGCCAAGGCGAAAACCCGCAAAGGGCGCTTTGAGACCAAAAGGTATTTGAGTTGAAAACACGAAAAGGCAACTCAAAGTTTTGATCGAAAGTAGGGCACATGTAGTCTTGCTACGCCGAAGAAGTATGTTACGTCTTGGGGCATCGTCAAAGTACTGGATCCCCTAAACACGTATTAAGCTCAAAATGGTCCTCAAGAAGTTGGAACAGAAGCTCAATTGCGATATCCGGGCACTTAGTTTCCATTTTACCTACTTTTGTTACTTGTGGTTATTTTATTCCTTTCAAAAAACCACCGATAAAATTCCTTCTTAATTACCTTTGCTAGCATTGATTAATTTGTTTGTTTGAGTTATGCTCCCAATCAATTTCCTTTTGTCCATTGTTACAATCTTTTTCAAGCATTTTGCATTGAAATAACGATTAGTGGACTAATAATACTTTCATAAAAGGAATTTTGCATATTACTCGAAGCTTCGAATAATACAAGGACACAAAGCAGATTGTTGTTTAGAACTAACTCACTCAAGGTTTGGGAATATTGGAGAAAGATGATTATCTCTTTGGACCTTTTATTTTTCACCGGTGATACGACCTTGACGGATAACGAGCAATGTCAACCCAAAGAAGACAAAGAGATCATTCTCGGGAAAGAAAAATGATACTCTGATTCATGCACGACGTGCCCACACATCTCGGTCATTACACCAGTGAATGGTGTAACAGATCAAATTGATCCTATACCTCGGAGTTACAGCAGGATAGGTAGAAGAAGCCAAATGTTATTCTCCTAAAGTTACAGGGAGAGATACAAACTTTATGTCCCAGGAGTTACAGTGGAAGAGACCCCGAAATTACAGCGGGGCAAGCTTGTTGAGCAGAATATGATCATTGTTTTTGGGCTTTCTATCAAAGATACTAGCTGAACGAGAAAGCATGATAACGCATCAGTGATAGAACAAGGGATCATTTCATTTTGAATTCATACATCATTTCAAAGCACGTTTAGCTAGGAGCATTCGATTCATTCTGATCATTGCATCCAAATCATTGTCAAAAGATCATTCTCATGACATTCTGCGTTCATGCAAGTGTCGTCCATAACACACGTAGTTAGGAGACTTTGAGTCGTTTCGGTCATAACATCCTCATCATTTGCATAAGCACACAAAATTAATTCTACAAGATGGGTTCCTCAAAGAACGGTGTAGAGATATTGAAGTTGATTTTGTTCCTCAAGATGGTAGTGGGGCGATCAAGATTGAAGTCTTCCAAGATAGTAAGGAAGCAAATTGGAAAGTTCAGATTTCGTTCCCTCAAGATGTTAGTGGGGCGATCAAGAATGAAGTCTTCCTCAAGATAGCAAGGAAGCACATTGAAAAATTCAGATTTGCCCTCAAGATGTTAGTGGAGCAGATCAAGATTAAAGTCTTCCGAAAAGAGTAAGGAAGCAAATTGAAAAGTTCAATTCTTATTTCCTCAACGTTCCGTGGAGTAGGTTGAGATTACAAACCCCGTCTCCCTGAGTTAACAATGAGGATCGATCCTTAATTCCTTGAAGTTTCAGTAAGAGAAGATGGAGATTACAAATCTCTTCTCCACGAATTCTTATTTCTCAAGTTCCCGTAGAGTAGGTTGAGATTACAAACCCGCCTCCCGAAGTTAACAATGAGGATCAATCCTTAATTCCTTGAAGTTTCAGAGAGAAGATGGAGATTACAAATCTCTTCTCCCAATTCTTATTTCCTCTAAGTTCTCGTGGAGTAGGTTGAGATTACAAATCCCGCCTCTCCGAAAGTTAACAATGAGGATAAGTCCTTATTTCTTTGAAGTTTCGGTAGAGAAGATGGAGACTACGAATCTCTTCTCCCGAATTCTTATTTCCTCAAGTTCCTATGGAGTAAGAAGTAAATCAAAGAAATACCTGGTGATCCCGAGTTTTGGGGATCGATTGAAGAAAACAGATTTGACCTTCCGAAGTTGCGGAAGCAAATCAAGAGATCGATCTGGTGATCCTTGAGTTTGCAAGGATCGATTGAAGAAAACAGATTTGACCTTCCCGAGTTGCGGAAGCAAATCAAAGACTTCGATCTGGTGATCCCCGAGTTTCTTTGGGATCGATTGAAGAAAGCAGATTTGACCTTCCGAAGTTGCGGGAAGCAAATCGAAGAGATCGATCTGGTGATCCTTGAGTTTGCAAGGATCAGATTGAAGAAAACAGATTTGACCTTCCTGAAGTTGCAGGAAGCAAATCAAAGACTCAGTCTGGTGATCCCCGAGTTTGCTGGGATCAGATTGAAGAAAACAGATTTGACCTTCCTGAAGTTGCAGGAAGCAAATCGAAGAGATCAGTCTGGTGATCCTTGAGTTTGCAAGGATCAGATTGAAGAAAACAGATTTGACCTTCCTGAAGTTGCAGGAAGCAAATCAAAGACTCAGTCTGGCTGGGATCAGATTGAAGAAAGAGATTTGACCTTCCCGGTTGCGGAAGCGGATCGAAGATAACAAGTCCGGCGATCCCGATGTTACAGAGCGGATTGCGGGCGGTCAAGATACAAGGTGCAATGAATAAATTGAAACTACAAGTCCTATCTCACCAAAGCAACGGTGGAATAGAATCAAAACGACCGGATGATGGACCTGAATGGGCTACCTAAAGAAAAGAGCACCAAAGAAGTTAAGGCCCACCGAGACCGGGCAAAATGGGTCTTTCTTATGTCTTTGCTCTATCGCCAGTTACGACAATGAGCAAAGAGGGCAACAGACTGAACCCATTTTACCCGGGCTTACAAGCCCAAACTCACTCAAACCCGAGGCCCATTTATTTTTTACAACCCAATTACAAAATTACAACCCAACAATAAAAACCCAAAAATTTACCAGGCCCAATAGGCCCAAAACCCAAAATTAGGGTTCTGGGAACCCTAATCTCCTCTATGCCGCCCCTAGCCTCTGTCTTTTGACAGACCCTTCACCTGCCTTCTGACGCCCTGTTCTGACGCCACCGGCCACCGCCCATGCCACTGTCACCACCTGCTCCACCAATACCTGCAAGCATTGAAAAGAAAGGACATAACATAAAGAAAGTGGGGGGCATGTAGCTTTTTCGGGCTATTTAAATCCTGAGAAAAAATGTTGTAAACTCTCTTTTTTGGGGGAGGAGGAATCAATAAAAAAGGAAGCATATTCAAAAAACAAGCAGAGACCAAACAGGAGGATCCGAAACGCATAGCAGACCTTTTTTTCCTCCTTTCGAAATCACAGATCCGAACAGAAAACGGAACCAAAAAATAGCAAGCAGATTAACGCAAAAAAAAAAGACTAAAAGTCAGAAATAAAAAAAAGGTGATTCTTTTATGTTTTTTTTAAGTTTTCTTTTATTTATTTATTTTTTTCTTCCTCTTCTCCGGCATATAAACGCATATATTGTTCTTAATAAAAAAAATAAATAAAAAAATACAACTTTACCTTTTCCTACCAGGTATACGATGGTGGCGGAAGAACGACGCTGGCGTTCGACGGTAGAAAAACCACCGAGACCCCCTTTTTGCAGAGAAAATAAGAAGAGGAAGCGCTTTTTTTAGAACTCAAAGACAAATGAAAAAAGGGAACAAAATGGGTTTTATAAAGAAACGAAACGACGTCGTTTCATGAGGAGGTTCGGCCAAAAGCAGCAGGAGCCGTTTAAAGCGACATTTGACGACCGACCCAAGTGCGATCTAGGATCCACAGTTTTTATTGGAGGGCTAATTGCACTTTTAGCCCTCCGCTTTTTATGCTTTTACGATCAAGTTCTATTTTATTTTTAATTTGGCCGTTAATTTTCAAAGCTTTGCATTTCAATCCCCTCACTGCTTTGTGCGTTTCAAATAGGAAGGAATTATTGCTCGTTTAGTCCCCATAAGTCCACGCGCATGTGCAAATCGGCCCTTTCTTTTATTTTATTTGCCAATTGACCTCAAATTTTATTTTATTTTCAAATTGACCCCAAATCTTGTTTACTTCATAATTTAACCCTAAAACTCCATTTTAATTTCAATTCGATTCCCTTTAGGTTAACTCGCATTTTATTCTTTTATTATTAATACTATTATTATTATATTACTACTATTTTACTATATTACTATCATCATCATCATTTTTTTACTATCTTTTGTTTATTATTGTTATCTAGTATTATATTTATTATCGTATTCAATTATTAATCCACTTTATCTTACTTTACTTACTCACTTATTTTCTATATATACATATATATATATATCTATATATATCATTTCCATTATCACTATTGGCATTATATTAATATTATATATATATATACTATTGTTATCATTATTTGTTTTTATGTATTTCACTATTTTATTATTATCATTATTATTATTACTATTATTATTATTATTATTGTTATTATTGCTATTATTTACTATTATCATTATTCCATTATTAATACTATTATTATATTATTATTTATTTTACAATTTACTATTATTATCATTATTTAGTATTTGTATCATTATATTGTTATTATTATCTCTATTATTGTTTTGTTACCATATTTTTATTTTTACTATTACTATTATATTATATTTGCTTATTCTTTTGCATATATATTATATTATTTATTGATGACTATTACTATTTTATTTTTCTTTCGTTTTATTTTACTTTATTATTCATACATTATATATTATTATTAGTATTATTCATATTTTCATTGTCATTGTTCTAATATTATTTTTTATTCTCCATCATTTTGCCATATTACTATTATTATTATATTATTATATCATTATTCGTATGTTATTTTTTATCGCTATCATCTTATTATTATTTATTACTATATTATTATTATTATTAATATCATTAGTTCATCTATTATTATTCTTGTCACTATTATTGTTAATAGTAGTAGTATTTTATATTTCTTGTGTTTATGTCCATATTTGCTTTCTTAGCCTTGTGCTATATTATTAAACAAAATACATTTTGAAAATTATCATATTTCCTTTAATTTTTAAAAAAAATGAGGCAATGTTTTGGTATTTAGAAACTCGAGAAATAGCGCCTAACGTCATTGGGTTGCGATTTTTAAATCGACTAAATAACTTCACATCCTTTTACGAAGTTTCGCGAATCACGAGATGACTTTGATTACGAGAGATTAAAACATCGTGTCCTAACGTCTTTGGATGTGATGTTTATATCTTTTCGGACGAAGAAATCTCAAGTTTTGACTCTAGCCTTTTCCTAGAACTAATCCGATACGATGCATTTTGAAAAGTCGCTACACTCTATTCAAAGGATTTTAAAATAAAGGCAATGTTTCGTATTTAGGAGCTCGGGGAATAGTGCCCTAACGTCTTTGGAGTTACGATTTTCCGCTTGACTAAATAACTAAACATCCTTTTGGTAAACTTCGTAAAATCATGAGGTAGCCTTGATTACGAAGGTTTGGAATATCATGTCCTAACATCTTTGGATGTGATGTTCGTACCCTCTCGAAACAAAGATATCTCAAAATCCTAATACCTTTTAAAAGACCCGTATTTTAAGATCTTTTCAAATTTCGACATTAAGACATTAATTAATCATTTTGGTACCAATTTTGGGCGTGTCGAGGGTGCTAACCCTTCCTCGTATGTGAACTGAACTCCCGAACCCTATTTTTAAAACTTCAGAGACCGTAAACACTGCTTTTAGTAAAACAAAACGTTTTATTAAAATAAAGGTGATCCGATCACACCAATTAAAGGTCGGTGGCGACTCCCTTTTTATTTTTAAAAACCCAACATCGAACC
The DNA here is from genome assembly GCA_025506655.1 of Gossypium rotundifolium. Classification (NCBI taxonomy): domain Eukaryota; kingdom Viridiplantae; phylum Streptophyta; class Magnoliopsida; order Malvales; family Malvaceae; genus Gossypium; species Gossypium rotundifolium. The sequence goes on along the minus strand of CP106727.1, from coordinate 152,008,608 downwards.
CCTTTTTGTCGCTTTTCCAAAAAATGGTTACGACAATGATATAGTACATAAAATTTAAATGAAAATATATGGATATATAAATAAATACATAAAATAATATATACATGAAATGAAAACACTTTGGTGAAATTTTATATGTAAACATTTATATATATATATATATATATAACATAATGATGTAAAAATATTTATATTCGATATTATATCAATTTTGTATCATATAAATATTTTAAAAAATTAGAAATAAAAAGATAAAAATGTATATAATAAAAGTATTTGTAAGTAATTTAAAACATATCAAAATTGATAAATTAATTCTAAACAATTTATTTTAAAAACAAAGAAATCAATAAATTTAAAACAATAAAAGAATAGAAAACCCAATTGAATCAAGGTAAAATTAAAAGGTTAATTTACAGATAAAAAAAGCCATTAAACAAAAATAAGGATTAAAGTAAAATGCATGCAAATAAAAAGGGATTAAAAGTACAAATATTCCAAGTGCGAAAACGCTGCGTTTAGATAGGTATCAAATTGAAATACGCACAATTCCAGGGAGAAATTAAAAATAATAAAAATATAGAAATAAGGTTCAATCAAATGACAGTGCAAAATGGAGGGACTAAGCGCACCAATAATCCCCTCTTAATAAACACGTGGATCCTTCCTTCATTTGGGTCGGGTCATCGGGCCATAGGATGGAACGGCGTCGTTTTGGCCATTGGGATTAAGGCCTAAACGGCGCCGTTTAGTACTTGTATTTAAAAGATAAAAAAAACGTTTAAAACATTTTTCTTTGCTTTTCATTCAATCCGAATAAAGAGAGAAAGAAATTTTCTCTGCTAGGGTTCGTCCTCAGCCTTACGCGCCACCATGCCCATTGTGGAGCCACCGCCAACGGTCCTTGAAACTAGGTAAATCACTCCTTTTCATTTTTCTTTTTATCTTTTTCTAAAAAAAAAAAAAAACTGAAAATCAAGCAAAAGAAAGTATGGAAAAAAAAAAACGGAAAAGAAAAACCACCTTCTCTAAAACCTTTTTTTGTTTTCGAAATTTTCTTTTTCTCTTGATCCTTTTTTATTCTAATTTTCTCTCTCGTATTTGGTATATGAGCCTTCGTATAATAAAAAAAAAATGGGATCCCCTTTGAAGAAAATGATTTCTGATATTTTATTCAATATGCGTGTGTATGCGTAATACCAAAAATCGGGATCCTATTTTCAGTGATGGTACATAGCTTTTATAGCCTAATAAAAATGAAATACACGTTTTCCTCCTCTTTTTCTACAGCATTCTACAATCTTCTGCTATATTGTTGCTTTTTGCTGCTTCTTTGTGTGCAGGTGGAGAAAGTCATTCTTTGAGGTCGGGTGACTCGAGTGCCTGGCTGGCATGGATTGCGGCGCACGTGGGGTTCGACTTCTGGAGCTGGAGTGTTCCAGAAACCCTAGAGGTTTTTGGAAACGTTTTAAAAATTGGGCCACTTGGTTTTATTGAGTCTGGATCGGGTCTTTAGTATTTGGGTCTAGGGTTTTGTATTATTGGGCTTGCTATTATTAATTTGTAATGGATTGATGGACTATTTTTTGGACTTTTAATTTGTTTTATATTTTTTGGTTTTATTTGGTTTATTTTTTGGTTTTAAATGGGCCGAGCGAAATGGGCCTATTACAAATAGAATCACCAATTACAAAATCATGGATTTCTAGGTAATCCACACCAAAAACCAAGTTACAATTATTAATAATAGCATATTTGCACATGAAGTCCACAACCTTATTACAACTACAGTTGGCCCACTTAACAGCAACAATAGTAAACATCTCCATTGTTTTAAAGGTTTTTTTAATGCGATACCCTATGATCGTAATATACTCCTTACAGTTCTTGACCTTGTTCACGAGACTAGCACAATCAGTTTCAAAGATGGCGTTAGTAATGTTAAGAGAACACGTAATCTTAAGGCCCTCTTCGAACGCATAACGCTCCACCCATTCTTCCGTCATATCCTCATCTTTGAAGCTGCTACCCCTACCAAGAACGAAGCCATTGGAATCACGTACAATCACACCAAAACATGTTTTATTGTTGAAGACAGTAAAACCAAAATTTATTTTCACTGTCCCGCATAGTGGCTTCTCCCATTTTTTAAGAGTAGGAGTTATAGAAAGCACCGGCTTGTTGACCAAATTATAGATTCGAAAATCTTGACAAAGATTTTTGGCCCTATCCCAAATGACCCAAGCTTGTTCCTCCTTTCCACTGAAAACATAATTGTTCTAGTTGTTCCAGCTATCCCACAACATCTTTATAAAGTCTGCAACAACTTTCTTATCCAAAAAACACATGACATCTTCGATCCAATGTAGTACGGGTAATCTTTGTTGAGAAGCCTACCATCTAAACCACAGAGGGTAAGAATGGCTCGAGCAGTTTGACAATCTTTAAGAGCATGGATGAGAGTTTCTGTACTTGCACCACACCTAGGGTAGTCCCTCCTAAGTCTTGTCGAATGGAGGAGATCTTGGTCACTATAGGAAAATAGGGCTTTAGCGGCATTTTTAGTGGCGTTTGAACAAAAAACGCCACAAATATTATACATTAGCGGCGCTTGAAATAAAACGCTGTATAAAACTGGGCAATAGCGGCGTTTCTGGTCAAAACGGCGCTAAAAACAAAGAAACAGCGACATTTGGTAACAAAACATAGTGAAAAACTGCGAAATAGCGACGTTTCCTATAAAATGCCACAATAGATCGAGATATAGCGGTGTTTTTATAGAAACCGCCACTAAAGGTAAGAAATAGCGGCGTTTTTCATAAAAATGCCGCTAAAAATCTAATTGTCTCAAAACTCAAATGGCGCTGTTTTAGTCCCCGTTTAATAATTCAATGTAAAAATTATAAAAAGGCCCAATAATAGCGGCGCTTTTATTAAAAACGCCACAAAAGGTTAGAGATATAGCGGTGTTTTTACAGAAAACGCCAGTAAAGGTAGGAAATAGCGGCGTTTGTAGTAAAAACACCGCTAAAAATCTAATTATCTCAAAATGCAAACGGCGCCGTTTTGGTTCCCGTTTAATAATTCAATATAAAAAATTGTAAAAGGCCCAATAATAGCACGTTTTTATTAAAAACGCCACAAAAAATCAAATTGTTTCAAAACTAGAACAACGCCGTTTTGGTCCTTGTATAATAATTCAATATAAAAATTATTTTATTTTGGGTTTACTGTTTAGGGTTTATAATTTAGGGTTAATAGTTTAAGTTTTAATGTTTTAAGTGTAGTATGGTGTATGTTTGGGGTTTACTATTAAGGATTTAAGGGTTTAGGGCTTAGAGATTTAGAATTTATATTTAATGGTTTAAGGGTTTAGTGTTTCGTGTTTTGTGTTTTGTGTTTTGGGTTTTGGGTTTAAAGTTTTAAGATTTATGATTTTGTATTTAAGGGTTTAAGGGTTTAGTGTTTATGGATTAGAGATAAAAAAATGTACATATATTTAGGGTATAAAACCCTAAACCACTAAACCCTAACCTTTAATCCACAAACTTTAAACCCTAAAACCTTTTAAACCTTAAATTATTAAATCTTAAACCCCAGACCTACATCATACACACTTCTCTCGAAACACTAAACCCTAAATATGTACTCGTAAATTAATATATAGTTTAGGGTACTTTAGTAGGGGATATAGTTTAATGGTTTAAGGTTTAGAGGATTTTAGGATAATTAGTGTCATTGTTTTATGATTTAAATATTAGGGGATATAATTTAAGGTTATGAATAATTCAAACTTTTTGTGGTTAAGGCTTAGGGGTTATTATTTTGTGGTTAATTTAGGGTTTAGGGGATATAGTTTAGGGTTTGGGGAATATAGGTTTAGGATTATGAGGATATAGTTTAATGGTATAAAGTTTAGGGTTTTGATTAATTAGTGTTCATAATATTAGGTATTTTGATTATTTAATAATATTATAAAAATATAGAGAGTAAATCTATACTTTATTATTAGTGGCGCTTTTATAAAAAACGCCACAAAAGGTATGAATTACTGGCGTTTTTTAAAAACGCCACAAGGTTATGTCAATTAAATGTCGCCGTTTTCATCTTTTATTAGTGGCGCTTATTAAAAAACGCCGCAAAGAGCAGTGAAGGAAACGCCATCATTTTACTTTCTAATTAGTGGCACCTTTAACAAAACGCCAGAAATATGTTCATTTTACTGATGTTATTAGTGGCGTTTTATCCCAAAACGCCACAAATTTGAGAAAAATACTGCATTTTTGATTATTTATTTAGTGGCGTTTATTTAAAAGTGCCGTAATAGGGATAAATTTTATGCTGAAACGACACCGTTCTGTTTACATCCATTTCTGTTATCTCCTGATTTTAGCAAATCCCTAATTTCAAAGACTACTTCCTGCTATCCCAAATTTTTCTCAGACTTTTGCAAATCCCTAATTTTTGCTATCTCCCTATTTCTTCTCTTCCCCGATTTCTGCTATCTTCCCAAATCCTTAATTTCTTCATCCCTTTATCAATCTCTTCCGAATCCCTAAATTATTCTTCGACTTTGATGGTAAGCTCTTTTATTTGAAAATTACAAGGTTTGCATTTGTTTGCATTTGAAAATTACATTATCGCTCTTTTATTTGAAAATTACATTGGCTGCAAATTTCTGCTTGTTTGCATTTGTTTTGTTAATAGCAGTTTGTAATATGGTTATCCCTAGACCTACGCTTCAATTTTTCAATAGACTAGGAAACTAAATAATGTAAGTTTTGAAACCCTAAACTTGAAATTGATTTCTACTTGAGTGGTAATATTTCAAGTTTTATTCAGTTTTCGTTTTTTATCCTATTGCTTGTTATTGTGTCTCATCTACCGAGTCCCTAATTTGTTCTTCCATTACTGACATTCAAGCAGGATGAAACTTTAGTCCTTGATTCTTCTAACAGATATCTTCTTTCTTCCTCTAATTCTTTTGGTGCTGTGAATTCTAATCATGGGCTTCAACTTCAGGCTCCCATCGAAGACAAGGTAATATGTTTTTTTTCATAACTCTTCCATTTGAACTGGGATATATGCTATTTTTTCAAGTACTTGACTACAAACTGCAAATAATTGGTGGGTTACGTTGGGTTTTTTTTTCTCCGAGGTTTTTAACAAATAGATGATTCTTATTTGACAAGTTGAGTTTGAGCAAACCAAATTAAAAGAAAAAAAAGTAAGAAATTTTGAACTTTTTAGTAGTCTTTAAGTTATCAAATTACACCCAAGAATTATCTAAAAGGATTTGATCGTTGCATTTCCGTGACTAAGGATATCTAGACATCTGCAGTATCATTCATCCATCTCTGTTATTAGTATTCACTGCTGCCTAGAATTCATTGTTGATTCAAAAATGATTTTGATTTGATGAATTTAGTATATAATTTTCTACTATACTTTCAGGATCGATGTTGGACATGCTGTCTCCCAATAAAGTTTTGAAAGCTCAATTATGCTATTTTAAAAGAAGCACATTGCAGTAAGTTGAGACATCACATTGTATCCCATAAGAACAGGTAAGAACAAATGGATGGAGAATGATTTTAGCTTCTAAACTCTTATGTTTATCATATATTACTTTGTTCATCTCTATTTCAGAATACCCTATTCATGGGTTTTTTAAAAAATCTTGATGGTAAGCCAAAGCTGAGGTGAGCAGCAGTTAGTTCCAATTATGTTCATTGAAAAAGATGATATCAAGCTTTTGGTACTATATTAGATGCAGTATCAGAATCCAGCAACTTAATGTGTTTCTCTTTGCCCATGCAAATAACAATTATATTGTTTAATTTAAATGGATGACTCAGTTTGAGCTATATAAGTTAAGTTTTATTTTAAAAAATTGCTTATATGTTTTGTGGTGGTGTTCCCTTAGCCCATAAATTTCCCCTACTTTTCTATTTAGAGTTTGCCTTGTTAAATAAATGTTTTCTTAGTATCATGGAAGATAAAAATACAGTGACAAACTGCCTAAGCATAAACTCAACCAAAACTATCGTTTTTCTTTTTAATTTTAAAATTAATTTATTCATTTGAAAATTTACTTGATTTGATAATAAAATTCTGACTTTGAAAGTCTAGGGTTGACATTTACTTGCTTTGCATTTTCTTTGTTTCTCTCTTTCTTGAATCTTCTTTTGTTTTTCTTACTGGTGCATATCCTCTTTTTCCCCTTATTTATTTGATTGTTTTAATTGACATTCTTTCTAATATTTGAAAGAACAAAAGTTTGCATATGCTGTTGAATAAATGTTCTATGTTCTAAACCATGTTATCTGACTGCTGAAACTTTAGGCATTTAAATGCTGCAAATTATCATGTCTGAAGCTGGTATTTGGATAACTTTGCTATATACTGTAAATCATGATGTCTGAATGGTAAATAGATGATGTTCAAATGTTGAAATTTTGTTTGATCTCTTGCATCTCTATTAAGGTTTGAGTAAGTAATAGATGAGATTGTAATTGATTTTAATTGATTGAGGTTTTGAATATACATATGTGTATGTATAATAAAAGTAATAGTATTTAAAAAAAGTGATATAAAATAAGAATACTAATTTGAATATATGTGTAATACATATACATATATTTGTATAAAATTTCATATTAATGTTTAATAATGTATGTGAATAGACTTTTGTTTTAATAAATTTCATATGTATTTGTTCTGATTTGTATTGAGAAAGGTATCCGTACTTTGAAAGTGAGTAGAATTGAAGAGGACTTAGACCGACTATTGAATTGACTATTTTTCTTTCAATCAAAGAATGTGAGTATTAGTTTTTAGTAAATAGAATTTTGTAAATAATCAATACCATTTGTTAATTCATATGTTGTTTGTATTTCGCCATCGCTTCCATCGCTCCTCAGAATCGTTGGATTTGATTTGGTGGTAATAACTTAACAGGTATAAAATCATTATTATTCTTATTTATACTCATTTTGCTGATTTATATTCATTTGATAGAAAAACATTAGATATCCACTTATTTGTCAAGATTATTAATCTTTTGTATTTCTGACTGCAGCGGCTGCTTCTTGGTGAGAGTGGAGTAGACCATCTTCTTGAAATTATTAATGTACGTTTTAGTTTAAAATTCAGATCAGTAACAGCTATATCATGATGAATTTGTCCAAATTGCTGTTTATTATCCTGCTTGGTTGGTATATATGCTGCTTATTATACTGTTGTCAAAAAAAAAAAAAAGATTCAAAATATATAGGCTGGAAACCTAACGGGTTGCCTTATATCTCACTGTAAGATATAACGGATCCTCCCCAGTTGTAACAATGCCACGTATGATGAATCTTAAAAAATTTATGTTCAAATTGATGTCCAAATTGCTGTTTATTATTCTGCTTGTTGGTATATATGCTGTTTATTATACTGCTGTCCAAAAAAAAAGATTCAAAGTATATAGGTTAGAAACCTAACGGGTTGCCTTATATCTCACTGTAAGATATAACAGATCCTCCCCAGGTGTAACAATGCCACGTATGATGAATCTTAAAAAAATTATGTTCAAATTGATGTCCAAATTGCTGTTTATTATCCTGCTTGTTGGTATAAATGATGTTTATTATACTGCTGTCAAAAAAAAAAGATTCAAAGTATATAGGCTGGAAACCTAACGGGTTACCTTATATCTCACTATAAGATATAATGGATCCTCCCTAGGTGTAACAATGCCACGTATGATGAATCTTAAAGAATACATAACTTAAAAAATTTTAAGATCAAATTTCATAATTTTAAGGTCAAACTTCATAACTTACATAATTTACATAACTTACATAGTACTCAGTTATATATATGAAATTATCATTACTTACATAAATTATAAATTAACAATTTAGCCGTGTAATTTATTGTCAACTTTAGACTTCAAGAACTACGAAATGGATAGGACTTGGATGAAATTGTCAAGGGTAAGCAACAACTATCGAAATGGAGTAGAAACTTTTCTGAATTTTGCATTCCAAAATGCAAGCCAAGAGAATATGATTCTTTTCCGTGTAAGAAGTGTTGCAATATCAATTGGCATTATCGTGAAGTTGTCTACGAACATCTAATTGTTGATGGATTTGTCCGGGGGTGCAAAAAATGGATTTTTCATGGAGAGTGTACATCTAGTGGAGCATCTTCATCGATGAATTTAGGTTATCCTCATAGTGCTTACAATCAGAATGTTAGAGATGATAATATAGAAGGCATGTTGCGGGATGCTTTTAATATCGTAGTGATGGTTTCGGGACATTTCCACCTGACTTGGGTGCAACCGATGATTATAATTTTGGTGGAAATACTTTCGTTGAAGGGGAAGAAGTGTACCTGATGAACAGCCAAATGAAGAAGCGGCTAGGTTCTACACATTACTTGGTGAAATGAATGAAGAATTGTATGAGGGATCAAAATTTTCCAAACTGTCTTTCTGTATTTGTCTTTTTCACTTGAAATGTTTGGGAGGATGGACCGGAAAATTGTTGACAATGCCGTTAGAGTTTTTGCAAGAAATGTTCCCGTTTGCGAAAATCCTCAATCTTCCAAAGACATGAAGAAACTGATAAAGGATTTGGGCCTTGGCTACAACAAAATTCATAGTTGTCGAAATGACTGCATGTTGTATTGGGGTGACTGGATAAACCAACAGTAGTCATGTCTGCGGTCAATCCCATTGGATTAATAGAAATACAGAGGATGGTAACAAGGATGAACATGATACACAGTCAAATAAGTAGTCAATTAAGATTTTACGATATTTTTGCTAATACCAAGGCTTCAACGGCTTTTCATGTTGTCGAAGACAGTTAAGTCAATGACGTGGCACCGTGATGGACGAACCAATGATGGAATGTTAAGGCATCTTGCAGATTCTTTAGCTTAGAAATTATTTGACTCAAAATTTCCACGCTTTGCAAGCAATCTTCAAAATGTGAGGCTAGGGCTAGCAGCTGATGGATTTAACCCTTACAAAATTATGTGCACTGCGTACAGTACTTGGCCGGTGGTGCTTGTTCCTTATAATTTACCTCCATGGGTTTGCATGAAACAATCATCCTTTATCTTGTCTATGATTATCCCTGGAGAGAAAGGGCCCGAGAATGATATTGACATATATTTGCAGCCACTTATTGAAGAGTTAAAACAATTATGGGCTGGTGCTGAGACATACGATGTGGTGAGAAAGGAGAACTTCAATTTACGTGCGGCTTTGATGTGGACTATTAATGACTTTCAGGTGTACGCTAATTTATCTGGTTGGAGTACCAAGGGACGTTATGCTTGTCCTTGTTGTGCTGCATAGACATGTTCGCAATGGTTATATAATGGGAAAAATTTCTCTTACATGGGGCATCGTCATTGGTTATCGAAAAATCATAGATTTAGATTTCAGAGTACTCAGTTTGACGATACTGAAGAGTTTGGAGAAGCTCCTTCGCAGACCGGTGGATTCGAAATATTATTCATGTTGAAAGATATGAATTTCATTTATGGAAAGATGAATCAATCGACCAACACTCAAAGAAATAGAATATTAAGGGATGAATCTGATGATGAATCTAATGGAGAGGATGATCCTAATGAGGCGGACTTGTGGAAAAAAGGAAGTATTTTTTTTGAGTTGCCTTATTGGGAGCATCAGATTTTACGCCATAATCTTGATGTCATGCACATTGAGAAAAATGTCTGCAAGAACATCATTGGGACTATTTTGAATGTCGATGGAAAATCAAAAGACAATATTCAGAGTCGACTTGATTTAGTCCACATGGAAATTCGGCGTGAGCTTCATCCCCAGGCACTTATTGGTTGCCGCCTACTATTTATTCAATGTCGAAGATGGAGAAAGAAGTGTTTTGTATGGTGTTGAAGGATATAAAGGTCCCGGATGCGTATGCATCAAATATATCTCGATGTGTAAGTCTTAAAGATCGAAGACTATATGGCTTAAAATCATATGACCATCACATCTTAATGCAAGACTTACTGCCAGTTGCATTGCGGTGTTGTATGTCGAAAAAGGTGACGTCTTCTGTAATTAAACTGTCCAATATAATGAAAGGCATTTGTGGCAAAGTTTTGGATGTTCAAGAACTTGAGACACTACAAGATCGAGCCGCACTAACTTTATGCAATCTGGAGAAGATCTTCCCGCCTTCCTTCTTCACAATTATGGTGCACTTGTTAATTCATCTCCCTCTTGAAGCAATACTTGGTGGACCCATTTTCTATCGATGGATGTATCCATTGAAAGGTCTTAATATATTTGTAAATTATTCATTCATTCACCTAAATGCCTTTAGTTGCAACTTTTGATAATGTTCTATACCGTGTTTAGGTTCCTATCCAAATTGAAGTCTTACTGCCGTAATAAATGTTATCTAGAAGGATCAATTGTCGAAGGCTCATTGGAAGAAGAATGTTTGACTTATTGTTCAAGGTATTTGGAAGATGTTGAAACAAGAATGAGTAGAGCAAGTAGAAATGCTGGGCTCACAGATCATAGGCTGAAACTTATTTATTTCAAAGTTTCGGAGAACCAATTGGCAAAGTCGAAATTGCAAAATTAGATGATAGATCATGGGTCTAAGCACATCGATATGTTATTTTTCATCATGAGTCAATGGAACCATTACGCAAGTAAGTTCTAGAGTTTGATAAATATTCATCAATTATAATTTGTCTGTCTTCTAACAAAATAAACCTTTTTCTTAACGTAGTGAGTACAAACAAATATTGAGAGCTTATTCACAGTCCTGAAGATTACAACAACGAGAAATTAATAAGTTGTTTATAGAATCATTTCATGAATGGTTAAGCCAAACGGTATGCAATTGAAGTTTTCATTGTCAAGTTATAATGTTTTCTCATAACATTTATAATTACTCAATTTACTTTCAATTCAATAGGTTTGGAGTCGGAATGAAGTAAATGACGAAGTTCAATGGCTATCACAAGGTCCAAATAGAATAGTGAAAAAATATAATGCCTTCCTCATCAATAGATTCAGATTTCATACAAAGTATCGTGAAAGATTGAGGAGAACCCAAAATTGTGGAATAATTGTTAATTCTTCAATTAGAAGTTATGCTAGTGCTAGGGACAATAATCTTGTCGAGGGAATGTGGAGGACATAATTGAGTTGGATTATTATGGCAGATAGAAAGTTGTCTTATTTCAAGGAGACTGGCTGATGTGAATACGGCTCGCGGAATTAAAAATGATCAATATGGTTTTACAATGGTGAATTTTTCTCGATTGATTGACACTGGAGAAAAATTAATAGATGAGCCATATGTATTTTCCTCTCAAGTGAAACAAGTTTTTTACTCAAAAGATCCAACTGATGAGGATTGGTACGTTGTACTCCGGAACACCTTTAGAGACTTGTTTGACATGGGCAATGGAAGTAGAGATGACATAATTGAAAGATCAGAAACTTTGCCTTTTCCAGAACAAAACTTAAATGAAAATATCCCTAGTACTAGTCAACAATTTCAATGGGTTCGTCAAGATGTGGATGAAGATATTTACGAAATATGATGTAGTGAGATTTTACAATTTATTATTTATATGTAATATTATAATTTTAATGTTGGTCATGTTATATAATTTAACTATTTTAAATGTACTATTCTTGTTGTTATTTATTACTAAAATTTTGAACTATTTTATGTGTATTGCAGGAAAAATGCCTAGAAGACGATTACGAGATTTAAGTATTGTCTATAATACTCCAAATTCAGAAGAAGCAAATAGTGAATAGCAAACTATTGTTGGATCTTCTAGTCAGCCGGACATAGATGACGAGCCTGCAGAATTTCAAAGTAATGTTAAGTTTATTTTACATGCATGTTGAATTTTATTATTGATTCATTTTTCAATTTTAATATAATAATATATCATTTTTCAACTGAAGGTGGTGGGATGCGCAGAGGTCGGGGACGTACATTGCTTAAAGATTTATACGACTTAGAGCCTGTCGAGCATGTTAAAGTAAGGAGAAACAATCATGGCCAGCTTGTTGGATCTAAAACTCAACTGTTAGCAGGCTATTTGGGCATTATAGCACGAAATGCCAATATGTTTCCCATTAACTACGAATCATGGCATCACATGCCTGATGCCAACAAAAATCAAGCTCTCGATAATATTAACGTAACAAAACGTGAATGTAATTTGTAATACTTTGATTTAACTTTTATTTATATTAACTTTTTAAACTTTTTTTGTTCAGGAGAGATTTGCTTTAGAGGTCTCTGATGACTATGTTAAGAAGACATTGGGTAAAAAATGGAGAGACAATAAAAGCACGCTAAAAAAATAATATTTTAAGAAAGAAATAAGCCTCTACGAAAAATTAAGAAATGTTCCGCTGGGAATGTTGAGGTACCAATGGGAAGATCAAGTTAGATTCTGGAATTCAAAGCAAGGAGAGGTATTACGTACTTCTAAAGTCTTATAAATTTTTGGTTTATAGTATTTACTATATACATAATTCAAATTCCATTATGTAGGACCGTGAGCGAGTTGGAACAAGCAGCAAACAGAAACAAAAATTCACGCACACGGCAGGTTCCAAAAGTTTTGCTTGTGTAGCTAAGGCCGAGGTATTATAATTTATTAATTCTTTCAAATATTAATGACTTTATACTATTAAATTATATTTTTTCTACTATAATGTAGGAAGCTTTGTCTGGTCAAAAAGTTGGACGCCTTCAGCTTTTTGACATTACGCATAGGAAGAAGGATGGATCTTCGATGACATCCGAAGTTGCAGAAATTTTGGTATATTTACTTAATAAAATTTCATTTATTATAAATATTTATAATGTTTAATTATAATAGTTTAATTCATCGTTTGTAGTTTTAAATTTGTAATTTAAAGTTATGTTGCATTCCTTCTTATTATATATTTTGTTTCTAACTCTTTCATTGATTTATTAGGATAAACTAAAGGAGAAGAAGGCTGAGTATGAGGTGACTGCTTCGATTGATAGTTCTGTTAATCTCGAGGATATTGATAACAGAATTATTACTGATGTTTTGGGTCCTAAAAGGTACGACTGCTTCGATTGATAGTTTTGTTAATCTTGAGTATATTTATATATTTATAACAGAATTATCACTAATGTTTTGAGTCTTAAAAGGTATGGTCGGGTTCGATGTCAAGGATTTGGTGTTACCCCGACCCAATATTTTGGATTCGGCTCCCAGCAATACATGCCTTCCGAGGGTCAATCTCGTGATGAAGTTTAGAGACTAAAAGACCAGATAGCTCAGATGCAATCCAGCACGGTTGAGCAAATTTCTCAACTTAGAGCGAGGGACGCAGAACAGAATAGAAAGTATGAAGAACTCCAGCTACAGTTTCAGACTATGATGAAGATGTTCCAGCAGTCGCAGAGGCCGCCATCCTAGACATTTGTTTTCTTGTCGTAAGATGATTTTTAACATTGTTACATTTAACATTATTGTAAGAATATTTTCAGTTATAATTCATTTATTAATTATATCATATATCTTTAATTCATTTTCAAATATCATTTAGAATTAATGCATTTGGTGTGATTTTTATGCTACATTTGCTGTTTTGGGTTGGAATTATATACTATATTTGCTGTTATTGGTTTGTTTTAGAGCAGGAGGGGTATGATATTGAACAAATTGTACATTCCAAATCTGTACAAATTAGCGGCGTTTTTGAAAAAAGCACCACTAAAAGTCACTATCTTTAGTGGCGTTTGTAAAAAAAGCACCGCTAAAAGTCATGACCTTTAGCGGTGTTTATGAGAAAAAAGCGCCGCTAAAGGTCATGACTTTTAGCGGCGTTTGTGGGAAAAAAGCTGCTAAAAGTCATGATCTTTAGTGGCATTTTTTTCTCATAAACGCTGCTAAATTTTACGACGTTTGATTTAGCGGTGTTTTTTGCGGCTCTTCTAAAAGCGCCGCAAATACTTTTAGTGGCGCTTATAAATGCCGCTAAAGGCCAAAAAAAAGCTACTAAAAGTTTGTTTTGGTGTAGTGGGTATTCGTAGGAAGAAGCTCATGCCCCATATGCCAAGAGAAAACCCGAATTTTTGGAAGGGTTTTAAGCTTCCAGATTGTCTTCCAAAAAAAAAATCTGTGAGGATCAAAACCCATCTGCTTGAGAAGAAGCCACGAATAGGCGGACTTAGAGGTGTAGAAGCCATTAGGGGTTATGGAACCAAACCATTCTATCGTTTGGGCCATTGGAAATAATAGGTAAATAACAAATTTGGTCCCCCCAAAAAGTAGCCATATAGTTCATGAAGCCTATCTTTGTTCCAGCTTGTATGGTTATTAACCCATAAATCGCGCACCTTTCTTTCGAGAATAATCGAAGTAGTAGAGCATAGTGATTCACTATTTAAACCTTCAAAGCCCTAATTATCTTTATAAATATTAATATTGTTCCCATCAACTACTTGCCAGCCGAAACCATTTTCGAGCGCTTTAGCAGCTATAGCGATGCTAGTCCAGGTGAAAGAAGGTTTGTCCACTTTTTTAGGTTGGAAGAGATCGCCATTTGGAAAATGTTTCGAGCTAAACACATGATAACACGTGTCTTTAAGGGTGAGGTGTAACAACCCAATTTTGATCCTCGTCAGAATAGTGGTTTCAAGACCACAAATCTGAGGTCAAAAAAATATTTTAATATTATATTTGGTGTTTATAATATGTGATTGAGCATGTATGAAAGTTCTGTGTGAAAATTTTATCGATTGAGTGCTTATTTAGCAAAAAGAACTTAATCGCATAAAATGCAAAAGCTGTGTGCTGATTGTTTGAGTGCCTAATTGTTGTTGTCTTTATAATTGGGAGGTGTTATGATGCAATTAGCCCACTATTAAGGTTAGTGGGTGGTAATGGACAAAATAACCTTAATGAATAAATGTTTTATATGTTTAATAAAAGGGTAAATTGGTAAAATGTAAATTAAGTTGATAATAAATAAAACAAAGTCAAAATGCTCATTTTTTCATGTATGTTTCCATCGAAATTAAAAGAGAAAGAAATGTTTAAGAGCTTTGAAGGTTTCGACAAGCTCAAGCTTGAATTGGTATGTGTTTTTAGATCGGTTTTTAATGATTTCTACATTTTTGTAATTGTTGCTTCGAGCTCTACAAAGCCCATGCTTAAATTTTGTGAATTGATGATGAATTTGAATTGTGCCATGGATGAATTTATAAGCTTTTTGATAGTTGATGATGAAATATGAAAGATAGGTGGAAGATTAACATATTTTGTCTTTGAATTTTTGGTGAAATTGAGTAATTTGGACTAAATTGTGAAAATAATATTTTGAGGAACTAAAATGTGAAATAAATGAAATGTATGGACTTACATGAAGATATTGAGAATTTGGCTAGGCATGGGTACAAGAAAATTATGTGTATTTGATGATTTTATAAAACACTGACTAAAGTGTCAAAATGTGAAAATGTGAGGGCTATTTTGTAAAATGCCCTAAATATATGTGTTTGAACTAAATTGAATGAATTGGTGATTGAATGAGTTAAATTTGAATGTGTTTAGACCAAGAAAGGAGATGTTCGGATTGAGATCGAGGCAAAGATAAAATACTCGATTGATTGGCTAGTTCCGGTATTTCGACGTCCGAGGTAAGTTCAGGTATAATACAAGTTGTTGAATTTATATCTATGTGATGAGTAGTAAATGAATGCATAGTTATTGAAATAGCAATATTATACATGATATTGAGAATGAGGCACTAAGTGTGAGTGATTAAAATCAAGACAGAGAGAAATAGCACTGTGTGTGCGAAGTTATGGGAGCTTTGGCTTCATTGATTGGCACTGTGTGTGAGATACCGAGATAAGTTCCATTTAAAATATAGGCACTAAGTGTGTGATGACAATTAAGCTTCGGCTACAAATTTGGCACTAAGTGTGTGATTAAACCTAATGAATAACGAAGGTTGACCGAAATGCAATATCGAGCATGAATTAGCATGGATGGTGAGTAACTATGTGTTGGCTAAGGTATGTATTGAACCTTTGTGGTTGATGAGATTGTATATGAATTCATGAATGGTTGAGTGAGATTACTAGCTATGGATGATGTGGTGTGAACATTTGAAAGTTGATCCATGTGATGGATTCATTTTGTGCATTGTATTTGAGCTAATAAATTGAATGTATTATGTTACGAACTTACTAAGCTCTTAAGCTTACTGTGTGATATGTTTCTCTATTTTAAAGTGTCAGTAAAGTTAGCTCGGGTCCGGGGATCGTTAGCGGCTCTATCACACTATCGGCTATCTATTTTAGCACTTTTGAAAGATGTACATATTTGGTATATGGAATGTATAGGCTAGAAGTCATGGTATGTTTTGTAATGTTGGATCTTGCCATGTGATGTGGCTAGAAAGTTGAATGTTGATGATTCATATGAGAGGCAATGAAAATGATGAAAGTAGTATGAAATAATGAGGTTGGAAATGGTATTTTTCATGCTTGAATTAGTTGAAGGAAATGGTGTTTTATGTGTAAATTTGTGGCTTGATTAAATGATGTTTTGCTAACATGATTTAGGATGTGAAATTTGTATTTTAGTTGGACTTATTTGAGATGAGTTTGAGCATGGCTATAGATGATATGGTTAATGACGGATTGGTGCTTGTATTGGCAAGTTTGGTTGCATTTTTAGATACAAATTGGTATTAATTTGAGGCTTGTAGGTGATTCAAGGTGTGGAAGGCATGTTTTGCCTTGAAAATGACCTATAATTGCCCACACGGTTGAGCACACGGTGTGTGGCTCGACCGTGTTGTTTAAGTTTGCTAAGTGAAACAAGTCAGACTCGACCACGGGCTGGACACACTAGCGTGTGACCGGCCATGTGGTGCAAGTCAGTGTTGACACGGGTGAGACACACAGGCGTGTCTCAGGCCGTGTGGACAAGTTAGTAGGTATGCCCTGTTTTGTCACGGCTTGGACACACGGGCATGTCCGAGGTTGTGTGAGGCACACGGCCTACCCACACGAGTGTGTGACCTCTACAATTTTGAAAAATGTTTGGATTTCAAAATTTTTGTATGTGTTCGATTTAGTCCCGATCTCTTTCTAACATGTGTTTATGGTCTCGTAGACCTCATTAAGGTACTATATGATTATATTTGAATATGATTGAATGATAATTGACTTTGTGTTGTGAAATGGATATGAAATGTTTTGATTGTCCGGTAATGCCTTTTAACCCTATTCTGGCGACGATTACAGGTTAGGGGTGTTACATTTTATTGGTATCAGAGCTAAGGTTTAATCAATTCTCAGACTAACATAGCGTGTGTGAGTCTAGCTATACATGCCATATATGTAATTGCGATAGTGTGATGAATTCTAACAGTTTAAAATGTGTTTTATATAGCAAATGGATCTCGATCGAGCAGTTGCTGATGATGTTGTGAGCAATGTGCCTGCTCTCGCTCAAGGGACAGCGCCGGCCACATCTAGGTCAAATGATAGTAGCCAGGAGAGAGAGGCTAAGCAAGCCTTTTTTCGAATGATGAGTGAGTGGTTTTCGGAGTTTGTTCGAATGAATCGGTTGCTCAACAACCTCCACCCGATAAATACTTGTTGTGCCACAAGTTGTAGATCCGATCAGATTGAATAAGCCTCTTGTAGATAAATTCCAGAAGTATGAGGTTGAAGAGTTTAGGGCCACAGTTGATGATAATACCGAGCAAGCTGAGTTTTGGCTCGAGAATACCATTCGAGTGTTTGATAAGATGTCGTTGACACCTGATGAATGCATTAAATAAGTTGTTTCCTTGTTGAGAGATACATCATATAATTGGTGGAAAACGTTAATTTCAGTGGTTTCGAGAGAGAAGGTTATCGAGACTTCTTTCAAGTTGAATTTAGAAAGAAGTATATCAGTCAATGATTCATTGATCAGAAATGTAAAGAGTTTCTAAAATTGAAATAGGGCCGTATGATAGTTATGGAATATGAACGAGAGTTTGTGAGATTGAGCCAATATGTACGGGAATGTGTTTTGACTGAAGCTACTATGTGTAAGCGTTTTATTGAAGGGTGAATGAAGATATTAAATTGTTGGTTGGAATACTTGACATAAATGAATTTTTTGTATTAGTGGAAAGAGCCTGCAAAGCCGAGGAGCTTAGCAAAGAAAAGAAGAAAATAGATTTTGAGGCTAGAGATGAAAGAAAAAGATTGATGAGCAAGTTGTCTCAAACTTCATCGAAGAGATTTAAAGATACGAAGAATCGTTCAAATGCTTTATTTGGACATTCAAGTAGAGATCGAGTGAGACAAAGTGTTGGTTCGAGAACTCAAGCTCCAATTGAATGAAGTGTTGGAAGTGTTAAAAGTAATAAGCCTGAGTGTAGACAGTGTGGAAGACGACATGTTGGAGAATGCTGGGGGCAAGTACAATAATAGAACTTGTTAGAAATGTGGATCACGAGACCATTTATTCGAGATTGCCCAGAGTTACCCGAGAAAGATAATGCTTAGAGTGTGAGATCGAGTAATACGACGGCTAGGGTAGACCACCTAGAAATACTGAAAATGTGAGTGGAAGTCAAAGAGGGACTACTGATACAGCTGTGAGATCCAAGGCAAGAGCACTTGCCCGAGCCTATGCTATATGCGCATGAGAAGAAGCGTCATCTCCAAACGTCATTACTGGTACTTTTACTCTATTTGATACTGATGTGATACATTGATAGATCCAGGTTCTACTCATTCCTATGTGTGTGTGAATCTAGTATCAAGTAAGACTCTACTTGTTGAGTCTACTGAATTTTTGATTAGAGTATCGAACCCCTCAGGCAAGTGTGTCATGGTGGAAAAAGTGTGCAAGAATTGTCCATTGATGTTTCGGGGTATCTACTTTTCGGCTAATTTGGTGTTGTTACCTTTTGATGAATTTGATATTATTCTGGGTATGGATTGGCTCACTTTGCGTAATGCCATTGTGAATTATAAACGAAAGAGTATTGATTTGAGAAGTTAGAGTGGTGAAATAGTTCACATTGAATCCAACAATTTAAATGGGTTTCCGTCCGTTATATCATCAATGAAAGCTCTGAATTATGTGAAAAGGGGTTGTGAAGCTTATCTCGCGTATGTGATTGATACAAAAGTGACTGAAAAGAAAGTTGAATCTGTACTTGTAGTTTGCGAGTTTCCTGATGTGTTTCCTGAAGAGCTATCGAGATTACCTTCGATCCGAGAAGTTAAGTTTGGTATTGATTTAGTGCCGGGAACAACTCCTATCTCTATAGCTCCATATAGAATGACACCAACAGAATTAAAAGAGTTGAAGTCACAGTTGCAAGAGTTGACAGATAGAGGATTTGCAAGACTGAGTTTCTTATCCTGGGGTGCTCCTGTGTTGTTTGTGAAAAAGAAAGATGGCACCATGAGAATGTGTATTGACTACCGACAGTTGAACAAAGTGACGATAAAGAATAAATATCCGTTGCCTCATATTGATGATTTGTTTGATAAGCTAAAATGAGCTACAGTGTTTTTGAAAATAGATTTGAGATCGGACTATTATCAGTTCAGAGTTAAAGAATCAGGTGTACCAAAAACTGCTTTTAGAATGAGGTACGGACATTATGAATTCTTAGTTATGCCTTTTGGACTAACGAATGCTCCTGCAGTGTTTATGGATTTGATGAATCGGATATTCAGACCGTACTTAGATCGCTTTATTGTGGTGTTCATTGATGATATTCTGATTTATTCCTGTGATGAGATGCAACATGTCGAGCATTTGAGAATTGTGTTGCAGACTCTACGTGAGAAGCAATTGTATATGAAATTTAGCAAATGTGAGTTCTGGTTGCGTGAGGTTGGTTTTCTAGGGCATATTGTATTAGCTGCAGGAATACGAGTTGATCCTAGTAAAATCTTAGCTATTTTAGAATGGAAACCTCCGAGAAATGTGTCTGAAGTCTGTAGTTTTCTGGGACTAGCGGGATATTATAGGCGGTTTGGAAAAGGCTTCTCGATGATTGCATCTCCGTTGACGAAGGTTCTACAGAAAGATGTTAAATTCGAGTGGTCAGAAAAATGCCAGCAGAGTTTTGAGCAGTTGAAAGCCTTGTTGACAAAGGTGCCAGTGTTAATTCAACCTAAATTGGGTAAAGAGTTTATAGTTTACAGCGATGCATCGTTGAATGGTTTGGGCTGTGTATTGATGCAAGAAGGCAAAGTTATTGCTTATGCTTCGAGACAGTTAAAGCCGCATGAAAAGAACTATCCGATGCATGATCTTAAATTAGCCGCGATTGTATTGGCATTGAAGATTTGACGTCATTACCTATTTGGTGAGAAATGTCATATTTTTACGGATCATAAGAGCTTGAAATATCTGATGACTCAGAAAAAATTGAATTTGCGATAGAGAAGATGGTTAGAATTGTTGAAAGATTACGAGCTTGTGATTGATTATCATCTGGGTAAAGCTAACGTTATTGCCGATGCTTTGAGCCGAAAGTCTATATGTGCTTTGCGAGCAATGAGTACTCAGGTAGATATATGTGATGATAGTGCGGTTTTGGCTGAGTTGAAAGTGAAGCTGATGTTTATACGCCGATTTGTGATGCTCAGAAAAATGATGATGAGATGATGACAAAAAGAGCTCAATGTGGTTTAAATTCTGATTCAGAATTTCGAGTTGATAATGATGATTGTTTGAGATTCAGAGATCGGATTTGTGTTCCGAAGAATTCAAAGTTGATTTTTAACGAAGCTCACAGTAGTCGTTTAGCTATTCACCCGAGAAGTACGAAAATGTATAATGATCTGAAATAGTTTTATTGGTGGCATGGTATGAAATGGGACATCTCAGAGTTTGTTTTGAGATGCTTGATTTGTCAGCAAGTTAAAGCTGAACATCAGGTTCCATCCAACTTATTACAACCGATAATGATTCCTGAGTGGAAATGGGAGAGGATCATGATGGACTTTGTGTCAGGATTAC
Source organism: Gossypium rotundifolium (assembly GCA_025506655.1). Classification (NCBI taxonomy): domain Eukaryota; kingdom Viridiplantae; phylum Streptophyta; class Magnoliopsida; order Malvales; family Malvaceae; genus Gossypium; species Gossypium rotundifolium. The sequence continues at coordinate 151,987,545 of CP106727.1, read as the reverse complement.
TTTATCTGCGGGAAAGAAAGACACAATCTGGGTAATAGCTGACAGATTGACAAAATCATCTCATTTCGTTCCGGTGAGAACAGATTATTCTCTTGATGAATTAGCTAAATTATATATTTCTGAGATTGTGAGATTGCACGGAGTGCCACTACCTATTGTGTCTGACAGAGATCCGAGATTTACCTCGCTGTTTGGGAAGAAATTGAAAGAGGGGTTAGGTACAAAGCTGCATTTTAGTACTGCATTTTAGTACTGCATTTCATCCACAAACGGATGGACAATCCGAGCGGATCATTCAAATTCTTAAAGATATGTTGAGATGCTGTATTCTTGAATTTGAGAATACGTGAGAAAAATATTTACCTTTGATTGAATTCGCAAACAATAATAGTTTTCAATCTAGCATCAAAATGGCACCATACAACGATCTTTACGGTCGAAAATGTCGAATCCATTATATTGGATTGAACTGAGTGAGAATAAGATTCATGGGATTGATTTGATAAAAGAGACTGAGCAAAAAGTGATAGTGATTCGTGAAAGTTTGAATGCAGCTTCAGATCGTTAGAAATCCTATACAAATTTAAAACGGAAAGATATCGAATTTGAAGTTGGTGACAAAATGTTTTTGAAAGTGTCCCCATGGAAAAAGATACTTCGATTTGGCCGAAAAGGCAAGCTGAGTCCAAGGTTCATCGAGTCGTATGAGATCATCGAAAGAATTGGGCTAGTTGCTTATAAGTTGTTGTTGCCATCTGAATTAGAAAAAATTCATAATGTATTCACGTATCGATGCTTCGACGATATAGATCTTATCTATCGCATGTAATTGCTCCTACTGAGGTTGAGATTCAGTCAGATTTGTCATGTAGTGAAGAACCGATTCAAATTCTGGCACGGGAGATCAAAGAGTTGAGAAACAAAAGAATGCCATTGGTGAAAGTGTTGTGGCACAAACAAGGAGTTGAAGAGACTACGTGGGAGCCTGGAAATGTTATGAGAGATCAATATCCAAATCTATTCACTGGTAAGATTTTCATGGACTAAATTCCCTAAAAAGGGAGTGTTGTAATAGCTTAGTTTTGACCTTAGTCGGAATAGTGGTTTTGGGACCACAAATCTGAGGTCGAAAAAATATTTTAATATTATTTTGGTGTTTATAATAAGTGATTGAGAATGTGTGAAAGTTCTGTGTGAAAATTTTATCGATTGAGTGCTTATTTAGCAAAAAGAACTTAATCGCATAAAATGTAAAAGCTGTGTAACAGCCCGATTTAGGGGTTGGTCGGAACAGTGGTTTTAAGACCATAAACTGAGGTCGAGGGAAATTATTTTGATGTTATTTTATGTGTTGTAGCATAATTATATGGATGTATGAAAATTTTGGTGCTTAATTGGAGTGATAACATGCTTAATTGTGAGAAATGACTAAATCGCATAAAGTGTGAAAATTCTATTTTTTTAAAGGTGGAGGTACCTAATAGCTATAGAATGTAATTTGGAGGTATTTAGAGTGCAATTAGGCCTTTTGGAGTGTGATGGTGGCCATGTAGACAAGAGGGACAAGAGCATTTAATTTTTAGTCAAATTTGGTGGAAATTAGGTGATAGAATGAATAAAATAAGATAAGTAAAAGATGTTATCATCTTTCACTATTCACCCTCCTTCTTCCCACCGAAAATTGAAGAGAAAAATAGAACTTTTGGGGGTTCAAACTTTCAACCAAGCTATCTCCTTGCAAGTAAGTGATTTAGGTGGTTTTAAATGATGATTTTTGTATTTTTGGAGTCCCCAAAGCTTAAGCTACCTAATGAGGGGACCAATTTGCAATATGGATGAAAGTTTAGGGAAATTCAATGAGAGCATTTATGTTGTTAACTGAGTTTTTATGGAAGAAAATGAATATTAGGGTGATGAGAAACAACTTTTGTGAAAGATGTTTGCATGAAAACACTTAAGTAGGACTTAAATGCAAAGAGTGAGATTGGGTCATAAATGCATGAAATAGTTGGAATTGTGAGTATTTGTAAGAGAAATAAATGTTCAGCTAGGCTTATTTAATGAGAAAATGTGTTGAAAAATGATTTATGAGCCTAGGGGCAAAATCGTAATTTTGCCAAAGTACAAAGGCAAAATGGTCACTTTTGCCTAAGTGTCAATTTTGATGCATTACGATCATAGAAGGATCTAAATGAATGAATTTTATTATTATAGATCAAGAACAGCGCAGAATTAACCTTGACCAGGGAAAAGGCAAGGTTACGGATTAAACCGTTAGTTGACGCGTTTTGCACTGAGGTAAGTTTATGTATAAACAATGCATTTTATATACATTTGTGTAGCTAATTAGTGCATGGAACAATTGAGAACATGTATAATTCAAGTGGAAAGAATGTGGTACTTATTGAATAACACTTGTGTGAATGATAGAATGGAAATGTAAGTGTGGTATATCAATACTTGATGATGGGCTAAGTGCAATACGACCTTAATACTTAATTACGATGGACTATGTGTGATACAATCGACTATTTATCATTTTGAGGGATATGTGAGATACCACCATAACTAACCTTTCTGGTGGGCTATGAGCGATACCACCCTAATAAAGACCTATGGTTGGCTAAGTGCAAAACCACTAAATAATTCGATTATGAGTGGTTGATTAAGAGATTGTGATGTGTTGTATTATGTGACATTGTGGTGCTAAGTGCAGGGAGGCATGCTAATAAATGTATACATTAAGCTTGTGATATGGTTTGGATGTGGAAATGGAAGAAATGAGTAAGCATGATTATGAATAGGGAATGTTTCTTGTTTAGTATGTAATGCTTTTTATTATTCTGCACATACTATAATGCTAATTGTTTACATGTAAACTTACTAAGTTTAAAGCTTACTCTCCTTTCTCTTTTCCCTTGTTTTATAGACCTTAAGAGACGAGCCGAGATACACCGATAACCAGAAGATTGCTTACACTATCAGCTCACTTTGGTATATCTAGACTTAGCGATTTTGTATATGGCATGTATAGGGGCTAGACTAGTTAGATTATTTTGTTATTTTGGCCAAAGGTGTGTTGGCCCCTTATTAAGATAACTATATTATATATTGCCATGGTTGATGGCTCACTTTGTCATTTATGAAAATATGAAGTTATTCATGAAAGTTCATGTTGCAAACTATGAGTTTTTTATTGATATGTTGAATGGATTCATGTGGTGTGATCTAGAGGGGTTCAAAGAGCTTGGAAAATAGCCTCGTTCTTGTCCACATGGGTAGGCACACGGGCGTGTGTCTAGGCTGTGTCTGACACATGGCCAGTCCATGGGCATGTTCCCAGGCCGTGTGAAGTCTACACTTAGGATTTGGAATTTAAATCGCCACACGGTAGAAGCACACGGGCGTGCGATAGCCGTGTGGATTAATAAGAGGCGACCTCGGGCCAGCCACACGGGTGTATGCTTTGGCTATGTGCTAATTAAGGGTTGATGATGTCGTAATTAGAGAGCTCCATGGGTAGAAGACACCGGCATGTCTAGGCCGTGTGAATTAGTCAGTGTCGTCCACGGGCATCGAACGGGCTTGTGAGATGATACAGGCGTGTTCTTAGACCAACACGGGCGTGTGGCCCCTGTTTTGATGAAAAGTTTCTCGGGTTCGTAAAAGTTTTGAGATTAGTTCCTAAGCCTCTCGGAGGTATGTTTAGGGCCTCGTAGGCCAAGATTATGCTTTGCGATAGGTTTAATAGCGATATTTTATAGCCCGATTAGAGACGTTAAGTGGGATAAGTTAGATAATGCCTCAAACCCAGTTTGACTTCGGCTACGAGTAAGGGCCGTTACATTTAGTGGTATTAGAGCTATGGTTTAGTCGGTTCTCGGACTACCGTAGCATGTGTAAGAATGTTGCCTTGACAAAAGAGTGCAGTGAGTTCCTGCAGAACAAATTGCCACCGAAATTGAAAGACCTAAGAAGCTTTACTATACCCTGTAACATTGGTGAATCTTACTGTGGTAAAGCTTTGTGTGACTTAGGAGAGAGTATCAACTTGATGCCTAAGTCTATTTTCAAGATGTTAGGGATAGGTGAAGTAAGACCTACAACTTTGACGCTTCAGCTAGGGAATCGATCTTTAGCATATCCAGAAGGAAAGATCGAGGATGTTTTGGTAAAATTCGATAATTTTTTTTCTTGCTGATTTCATTATCTTAGATTTTGAAGCAGATAAGGAAGTGCCTATTATCCTTGGAAGACCTTTCTTAGCCATGGAAAGAACATTCATTGATGTGTAGAAAGGCGAACTCACCATGCGAGTTCAAGACGATCTGGGAACCTTTAACATTCTTAAAGCGATGAAATTTCCTGATTGGCCAAAGAGTGTTCAGTTATGGAAGAGATAGAAGCCTTGGTTTCTATGAAAAGCAATTTTAAAGAAGATCCATTGGAGAAAGCCTTAGATCTTGACCTTTTGAAGGATGAAGAAGGTGAAGAAAACATGGCTTTTATGGAAGCCAATTCGAGAAATTTTATTCAATCCACAAGGTTTGAACCGTTGAAGTTGGAAGTCAGAAAATTTGTACAACCCAAGTTGTCAATTGAAGAACCACCTAAACTCGAACTAAAGGTACTTCCTGCGCATTTAAAGCACGTTTATTTAGGTGACTGTTCTACTTTTCATGTGATTATTTCAGCAGAACTGATGAAAGATCAAGAGGAGCAACTAATTGCTGTTCTAAAGAAATTTAAGAAAGCAATTGGTTGTACCATAGCTGATATTCGAGGTATAAGCCCTTTCTTTGCGTGCATAAAATCATTTTAGAAGAAGGTGAAAGAGCTCAAATTGATGGGCAAAGGAGGTTCAATCCTATTATAAAAGAAGTTGTGAGAAAGGAAGTGATCAAATGGCTAGATGCAGGAATCATCTATCCTATTTCAGATAGTTCGTGGGTAAGTCCGATGAAGTGTGTGCCGAAGAAAGGTGGAATCACACTTGTTGAAAATGAGCGTAACGAGTTAATTCCAATGAAAACTATTATCGGTTGGAGAATATGTATTGATTACAAAAAGTTGAACAAAGCCACTCGGAAGGACCATTTTCCGTTGCCTTTTATGGATCAGATGTTAGATCAACTGACAAGTAATGAATTCTATTGTTTTTTAGATGGCTATTCGGTATATAACCAAATAGTTGTAGCCCTGGAGGACCAACATAAAACAACCTCTACTTGTCCATACGGTATGTTTGCTTTTAGGCGAATGCCTTTTGGTTTATGCAACGCACCAGCAACTTTTCAACGATGCATGATGGCAATATTTATTGATATGGTTGAAAATTTTTTTGAGGTTTTCATGATGATTTTTCTATTTTTGGTAACACTTATAATATCTGTTTGAGTAATTTTGCTAATGTACTGAAGAGATGCGAAGAGACGAATCTTGTCTTTAATTGGAAAAAATGCCATTTTATGGTCAAGGAAGGGATTGTCTTAGGTTATAAGATCTCAAAGAAAGGAATAGAAGTCGATAAAGCAAAGGTTGATGTAATTGAAAGATTACTAGCCCCAATGAATGTGAAAGGAGTCAGAAGTTTCGTAGGCCATGCCGGTTTGTACGGAAGGTTTATCAAAGATTTCTTGAAAATTTCTTAACCGTTGTCTTTGTTTCTAGATAAAGATACAGTGATTGATTTCAACAAAGCATGTTTGGAAGCTTTTGAAGATCTAAAAAAACGTCTCATCCCCAATAATCGTTACACCTAATTGGAACTCACCTTTTGAGTTGATGTGCGATGCAAGTGACTATGCCGTTAGAGCTATGATGGGTCAAAGAAGAAACAAAGTGTTTGACCCTATTTACTATGCAAGTAGAACTTTGACGGGAGCCCAACTCAATTATATGGTAACCGAAAAGGAACTCTTCGCTATAGTTTTTTGGTAAAATTCGATAATTTTTTTCTTCGCTATAGTTTTTTAGTAAAATTTGATAATTTTTTTTCTTGCTGATTTCATTGTCTTAGATTTTGAAGCAGACAAGGAAGTGCCGATTATCCTTGGAAGACCTTTCTTAGCCACGGAAAAAACGTTAATTGATGTGTAGAAAGGCGAACTCACCATGCGAGTTCAAGACGATCAGGTAACCTTTAACATTCTTAAAGCGATGAAATTTCTTGATTTGGCCAAAGAGTGTTCAGTTATGGAAGAGATAGAAGCCTTGGTTTCTATGAAAAGCAATTTTAAAGAAGATCCATTGGAGAAAGCCTTAGATCTTGACCTTTTGAAGGATGAAGAAGGTGAAGAAAACATGGCTTTTATGGAAGCCAATTTGAGAAATTTTATTCAATCCACAAGGTTTGAATCGTTGAAGTTGGAAGTCAGAAAATTTGTGCAACCCAAGTTGTCAATTGAAGAACCACCTAAACTCAAACTAAAGGTACTTCCTGCCCATTTAAAGTACGTTTATTTAGGTGACTGTTCTACTTTTCATGTGATTATTTCAGCAGAACTGATGAAAGATCAAGAGGAGCAACTAATTGCTGTTCTAAAGAAATTTAAGAAAGCAATTGGTTGTACCATAGCTGATATTCGAGGTATAAGCCCTTTCTTTTGTGTGCATAAAATCATTTTATAAGAAGGTGAAAGAGCTCAAATTGATGGGCAAAGGAGGTTCAATCCTATTATGAAAGAAGTTGTGAGAAAGGAAGTGATCAAATGGCTAGATGCAGGAATCATCTATCCTATTTCAGATAGTTCGTGGGTAAGTTCGATGAAGTGTGTGCCGAAGAAAGGTGGAATCACACTTGTTGAAAATGAGCGTAACAAGTTAATTCTAACGAAAACTGTTACCGGTTGGAGAATATGTATTGATTACAAAAAGTTGAACAAAGCCACTCGGAAGGACCATTTTCGTTGCCTTTTATGGATCAGATGTTAGATCAACTGGCAAGTAATGAATTCTATTGTTTTTTAGATGGCTATTCGGTATATAACCAAATAGTTGTAGCCCTGGAGGACCAACATAAAACAATCTCTACTTGTCCATACGGTACGTTTGCTTTTAGGTGAATGCCTTTTGGTTTATGCAACGCACCAGCAACTTTTCAACGATGCATGATGGCAATATTTATTGATATGGTTGAAAATTTTTTGAGGTTTTCATGATGATTTTTCTGTTTTTGGTATCACTTATAATATCTGTTTGAGTAATTTTGCTAATGTACTGAAGAGATGCGAAGAGACAAATCTTGTCTTTAATTGGAAAAAATGCCATTTTATGGTCAAGGAAGGGATTGTCTTAGGTTATAAGATCTCAAAGAAAGGAATAGAAGTCGATAAAGCAAAGGTTGATGTAATTGAAAGATTACTAGCCCCAATGAATGTGAAAGGAGTCAGAAGTTTCTTAGGCCATGCCGGTTTTTACCGAAGGTTTATCAAAGATTTCTTGAAAATTTCTTAACCGTTGTCTTTGTTTCTAGATAAAGATACAGTGATTGATTTCAACAAAGCATGTTTGGAAGCTTTTGAAGATCTAAAAAAACGTTTCATCCCCAATAATCGTTACACCTGATTGGAACTCACCTTTTGAGTTGATGTGCGATGCAAGTGACTATGCCATTAGAGCTATGATGGGTCAAAGAAGAAACAAAATGTTTGACCCTATTTATTATGCAAGTAGAACTTTGACGGGAGCCCAACTCAATTATATGGTAATCGAAAAGAACTCTTCGCTATAGTTTTTTCTGTTGACAAATTCCATCATATCTTATAGGTACCAAAGTTACAGTATTTACTAACCATGCGACCATTAAATACTTGCTCACGAAGAAAGATGCAAAACCAAGGCTAATTCGTTGGATACTTTTACTCTAAGAATTTGAACTTGAGATTCAAGACAGAGAAGGTGTCAAAAATCAAATAGCTGATCATCTATCGAGGTTGGAGCAAGATGAGGTAACTCGATCATGTGTGCCTATCAAAGAGAATTTCCCAGATGAATACTTATTTGAGGTAAGTCAAACTCATGAAACACCTTGGTTTGTTTCCAATTATCTTGCTTGTGGAATAATTCCTCAAGAAATGACATACCAACAAAGGAAAAATTCCTTCACGATAGTCGATATTATTTTTGGGAGGATCCATTTTTGTTTAAACAATGTGCATATAATATATTCCAAAAGTGTGTAGCTGAAAGTGAGATTGCTGAGATCTTGTCTCATTGCCATTCATCTCCAAGTGGGGGACACTTTGGTGGTTCACGTACTGCAGCAAAGATTTTGCAAGCAGGTTTCTTTTGGCCTACACTATTTAAAGATGCTTATGCTTATGTGAATAACTGTGATAAATGCTAAAGGACCGAAAATATATCAAGGAGGCTTGACAAGCATTTTGGAGATTGAATTGTTCAACGTATAGGGCATTGACTTCTTAGGCCCATTTCCTTTTTTGTATGGGAACAAATACATCTTAATTGCTGTGGACTATGTATCCAAGTGGTTTAAAGCTGAAGCATACCCTACAAATGATGCCAAGGTAGTCATTCGATTCCTACATAATCTTGTGTTTACACGATTTGGGACACCAATAATTATTATTAGTGATGAAGGTTCTCACTTTGTGAACAAATGGCTTAAGTGTAACACCCCAAACCCGGCCTAGACGTTACTACCGAATCTGACATGTCATACAAAAGTGTCGTTTGAAAATCGAGCTTGTCAATAAAAGTTTGTTATTAACTTTTAAATCCTATTTAAACAATTTTTTTGAAAACGCTAGTTTTGTAAAATCTTGTTGTCCAATTACAGGTCATATCAATTGTTATCAACTTATCAATCTGGAATAAACCGAGGAAGCCCTTTTTGTGTTGTAAACTTTAAGATTTGAAAATGTGATTTTCTTAAAGAAACAGTTATTGTTTTTTTTTTAAACTCGTGTTTCCTAGTCTAGCAGGTTGAAATAAAGAGAAACACTAAATAAAAGTTAAAATCCCAAATGGCCTTATTACATAATTATTAACCCCCCAAAAAATAACTAAGTCTAAGATTAAATCATAACGAACGTGTGGCCACCTCCGAGTTCCTCGGGCCACCTCCGAGTTCCTCACAGCTCCAAATCATCTAAGGCTGGGGATTACCTACACAGTTAAAGGAAAGGGTGAGTTATGAGAAATCAGTTTGTAATCCCCAATCATGTAGTAAGACTCTGGGCCTGAGCCTTATTCAGTATCAGTTCAATCTGAGCTTTAGCCCTATCTAGTAGCAGTGTGAGCCTAAGCCCAAATAATCACAGATCAGAACAGTGATGTAACCCAACCCAATCCAACCAACACACCACCCCTACCAACCAACACACCATGTGGGCACTAAGTCGACCCACCCAGCCAACACACCAATATCGTAGCATAGCTTCTAATAGTAACGCAACAAAGTTGTTAAAGATAGTAAATGTGGGCCAAGCCACTAAAAAATCAGAATACGTGGCAAAGCCACTAGAATAGTAAAAAAATAGCAGAGCCACTAGTACAGTACTTCCTCCAAATCAGAATTCGAACCCTAATGCAAAATGTCGTGTCATAAATATTACGTGTATGCAGTATGTCATACTCATTACCAGTCATGTAAATATCATACACACATTACTTAAACTACCATTAGGGGTGTAATGGTCATTTTTTCGATTAGGGGTAAAATGGTAATTTCACCCCTCAGGGGTATTTCGATAATTTTACCCTTCGAGGGTATTTCGGTAATTTTACCTTTCGAGGGTGTTTTGGTAATTTTACCCTTCGAGGGTATTTTAGTAATTTTACCTTTTTAGGGTATTTTAGTACGTTTATGACCTTACCTTAGACCTACCATCGTTTCGAATGACTCAAATAACTTATCTGGCCAAAATGGTGTAATTAGGCCCAAAGCCCACTATTCGGCCCAAGTGGGCCCACACGCCGTGAGGCCCATTCAACCCAATTTTGGTCACGGCTATGCGACTCTCGCTGCCCTATACATTATTATCCGCTTATCGTGGATTTTACCCATGTAGGGCCCATTGGGCCCAACGAGGCCTAGTACGACCTAAGCCCACAAGAATGTTCGTGGCCGTCTCAACGATCTATCACCAACGATTGTGGCTTAATTTATCCCTATGAGCATTCGCACTCTCAAGACTCCTAAAATGCCGAAGTTTTAGGTTTTTGGCTTTTCGACTTTTGCCGTTTCACAATTAATCAGGGGTGTGAATACACACCTTCATCCATCATTTTTACGAAAACGATTACACACATGTTACGAGTTGTAGTTTGAAGCGCTTCCAAGATTAAACACCTATGATACAACAACCCCATCAATTAGTCTCAAACCCTTGTTAAACCATCACCATAATATTGAAAATGTTTTAATCAAACTAACGCTACTTACCACAAGTCAAGAGATCTCTTGCAGGGGAAAAGAAATCGGCCTACCCCTTGGTTAAGGAAAACGAGTCCCTAGCAACGTTTGAATGAAAAGAAGGTGTTAGCGAAACATATCACCACTGCAACAAAGAAAAGCAAAACAGCCTTTCAGCCCGAGAGATACAGAACTAAGCATAGAAAAAGAAGCCAGCCAATATTCGGCTAGATTATCCACTTACTACAAAATCGAAGAGATTCAGAAACGGTTAGGAACGAAGGAGAGAAGGTGTTTAGGCCACAACAGGTTCGATCAACACAAGAAGAACAAAGAGAAAGGAAATGGATTCGGCAAAGAAGGAATTAAGGGAAGAAGAAAAAAGGAATGATGAGTCGGCAAAAGGGATAAAGAAAGAGAAGAACTTCGAGGGAGAACTTAGCACCTGACACTTAAGTTTCAAAAAAGAATGGATAGCAATTGAGAATAAAGATGGAAAGGGAAAAATACCCGAATGGTGAAAAGGTTGCACGAGATGCCACAAAAGAAACAAATCCCTAAATTTGTAGATAGGGTTTTCGATTTTTCTCCTCACACAAAGTTGCTGAAATGCTCAAATGACACCCCTAGTCGAAATCCCCCCATTCAAGTTCTCTCATTCGGCCAAGACTCCCCACAATCCCAACTTCTTCAAACACTCCATCAATTCCTCCTTGATTTGCTCCCAGCCTCCCATTCGAATTTGTTGACCAAGTGTCCAACCTCCTCTGCAGAGTTTGATTCAAACTCTACCTTTCACACCACCAAGTTATAAAATAAAAGTCTCCTATGTGCATGCCATGGGATTTGAACCCCAACTTCCCTTGACACTTTAGTGACGCCAAAACCATTAAGTCATAAGCTCTTTTTGTGACACAAAAGCACACACATTTATACATAAGTCGTACTGCTAACAACCAATTCCATTTAAGAGAAAAAACTAAAAATTTTTCAAGGCCCAGATTCGAACCCAGGCTTCCCAAAACCCTCAAATACACTCAAATACTTAGCCATTCAAGCACATCATGGAATTTAAACCAATTCAGCAAAATTACAAACCCTACATTTTAGGCGTTACAACTCTACCCCCTTAAAGAAATTTTGACCTCAAAATTTACCTGGTTAGAAAAGGTGAGGGTATTGTTGTCGCATCGCCTCCTCAGGCTCCTACGTGGCTTCCTCTGAATCGTGATTACGCCAAAGCACCTTGACCAACGGAACAGATTTCCTCCTTAATACCTTAACGTCATGATCCACTATCTGCACCGGTTCTTCTTCAAAAGTTCGATCAGGTATAACCTCAATCTCCTCCACCACCACTATATGTGAGGGATCAGAGCGATATCGCCTCAGAATAGAGACATGGAACATATCATGTATTCGGTTTAACTCAGGAGGCAGCTCCAGTTGATAGGCGATCGATGCCACACGCTTTAATATCCGATAAGGTTCGATGAATCTAAGACTCAATTTGCCTTTCCGTCCAAATGTCACAATCTTCTTCCCTGGTGAGACCTTCAAGAAAACATAATCCCCCACAGAGTATTCTATCTCCTTATGCTTTAAATCAGCATATGAATTCTACCTATCTGATGCTTCCTTTAACCGATTCTGAATCAACTCTACTTTTCCTTTGGTCTCAAAAACCAACTCTGACCCCAAAACTCGCCGCTCACCCAGTTTAGTCCAATATGTAAGAGTACGACACCTACGACCATATAACGCTTCGTACAATGTTATTTGAATACTGGACTGGTAGCTATTGTTATACGCAAACTTTGCCAGTAGTATATAGTCCTCCAGCTGCTTCAAAAATTGATTACACAGCTTCTTAACATGTCTTCTAGTATATGAATCACCCTCTCTGACTGACCATCTGTCTGAGGGTGGAACGCAATACTAAAATCCAATCTTGTATTCAAAGCCTCTTGTAACTTTTTCCAAAATCGAGATGTGAATCTAGGATCTCTGTCAAATATGATAGAAACTAGTACACCATGCAGTCTTACAATCTCGGCCACATACAACTTAGCCAACTTCTGAAATGAATAATTAGTACGGACCAGTATGAAGTGGGCAGATTTAGTCAGTTGGTCTACAATAACCCATACCGAATCCTTCTTAGTAGGTGTCAAGGGTAGCCTACTAAAAAGTCCATGGTTACCCTCTCCCACTCCCGAATGGAATCTTAACAGGTTGTAGTAATCCAGAAGGCAGTTGATGCTCAGCCTTAACTTGCTGGCATGTCAGACACTTACTCACAAAATCTGTAACCTTGCGCTTGAACCCTGACCACCAATACAGTTCATGTAGATCTTGGTACAACTTGTTTCCACCAAGATGCATGGCATAAGGACTGCTATGTGCCTCCCGTAGGATAGACTACCTTAGATCAGCATCTCTCAGCATACAAACTCTCCCACAAAAACACAGTACTCCCTCACTATTCAACCCAAAATCTGCAGTCCCCCCTTCTCAATCAGTCGGAGACGAGGGACCAACGATTCATCCAACAACTACTTCACCTTAATTTGGTCAATCCAGGTCAGTCTCACTTGGAGTTCAGCCAACAAACTACCATCCTCAAAGAGGCTGAGATGAGCAAACATTATTCTCAGATCAGATACAATCTTACGGCTCAGTGCAACAGTTATTACATTAGCTTTACCCGGGTGGTACTCAATCGAGCAATCAAATCCTTAAGCAACTGTATCCATCTTCGTTGCCTGAGGTTCAACTCTTTCTGAGTAAGGAGATACTTGTGGCTTTTATGGTCTGTATAAATAGTAGACTTCTCTCTGCATAAATAATGCCTCCAAATCTTCAACGTAAATACCACTACAGCTAACTCCAAGTCGTGAGTGGGGTAATTAATCTCGTGAGGCTTTAGTTGGTGAGATGCGTATGCAACCACCTAACCTAATCCAGTGTGCTACGCATAATAGTAGATAATGAATTCCTTCCAAAATTCTGGCTGGATTAACATTGGGGCTTCAGTTAGAACTTTCTTTAGTTTCTCAAAACTCTTTTGCTGCTTATCGGTCCAATTAAATGGTAGCCTTTTACGCAGTAACTTAGTTAAAGATGCAGCAATTAATGAAAACCTCTCCACAAAACGTCTGTAATGCCCAGCCAGTCCTAAAAATCTTTGAATCTCAGATACAGTCTTTGGTGGTTTCCAATCCAACACGGCTTCAATTTTTTGAGGATTAACCCTAATGCCCTCGGCAGACACCACGTGACCCAGAAATGTCACTTCTCGCAACCAGAACTCACACTTGCTAAACTTAGTGTATAGATGCTTTTCCCTTAGAATTTGCAAGATAATTGAAGATGTGCACCATGATCCTCCTCGATTATGGAATACATCAAGAGATCGTCTATAAACACCACTACGAATCGATCTAAATATGGCTAAATACTCTGTTATTCATATCCATGAAAGCGCTGGTGCATTCGTCAACTTAGACGGCATTACTAGAAACTCGTAATGACCATAACGAGTTCTGAACGTAGTCTTATACAAATCTGCCTCCTTAACCCTTAGCTGATGGTACCCAGGTCGAAGATCTATCTTGGAGAAAATCGAATCTCCCCGCAACTGGTCGAAAGATCGTCTATCCTTGATAAAAGGTACTTTTTTTTAATCGTCAGTTTGTTCAGTTAACGATAATCGATGCACATGCGTATGGATCCATCTTTCTTCTTCACAAATAGCACTGGTGCCCCCCATAGAGACACACTCGGTCAAATGAACCCTCAGTCCAGTAGCTATTGAATTTGAGCCTTTAACTCCACCAGCTCTTTTGGTGCCATCCTATAAGGGGCGATGAACACCGAAGCTATTCCTGCTAGGAGCTCGATACAGAATTTGACTTCACGATCTAGGGGAAACCTAAGAAGCTCTTCGAGAAAAACATCCGAAAACTCCTTAACATTTTTGACATCTCCAACAGAAGGACCCTTAGAATTAGAACTGTTGACATAAGCTAAAAATGTCTCGCAACCCTTGCGAACCAGTTTCTCGGCCTTTAATACTAAGATTACATTAGACAGGTAATCCCTTCACCCCCAACACAACACTTCCTCATCCTCAATAGAATTCAACACCATACGCTTAGTACCACAATCCAAATTCGCACGGTGTTTCACTAGCCAATCCATGCCCAAAATAAGATCGAATTTGCCAAACGATAGTTCCATCAATCTGCCAGAAAGACAACCCTTTAAACCTCTAGGGGCACGTCTCTAAATAGCTTATTCACTCTAACCGACTGTCCTAGTGGACTTATTACCGTCATTTTACTATCAGAAATTTTGAACTGAAACCCCAACGTCCCAAACATAGTGCATGCAACATACGAGTGTGTAGACCCAATATCAATTAAAGCTGTGTATGGTACATTAGAAAATTAGGAACGTACCAATTATGACGTCAGGAGCTTTGCCCTCCTCTCGACGCCGAGTAGCATAGACCAAAGTTGGTTGTCTTGCCTCAGTATTACTAGCACCTTTGCTTGGTGCTCCACGACTTCTTCCCAAACCATTTCCTCCTCTAGCCTGACCACAACCTCTTGGTGGCTGCTGACCACCTCTTCTTGGCTGAACATGGCCCTGACCCGTGGCTTGCATCTGAACAGGCCTCTGAGTATAGTTCTTGACATGATGATCTATGGACCCACATCTGAAGCATGCCCCAGTTCTTTTCCAGCATTCACCTTGGTGAGATCTCCCACAATTAGTGTAAAGTTGCGGTCTAGTAACAACAGCAGGAACGCCAGCTCGGATTGGCCCATCAAATCTAGGCTTTTTCTTAGGCCCACCAAAAGAACTTGAGGGCCCAAAATCCCTCTTATTTCTGTCCCTATCTTTTTCACAATTCTGGCGCTCTGAGCACTTTACACCCTCGATAATTTTTGCCTTCTAAACAAGGGCAACAAAGTCCCGTTCCCTCTACGAGCTATCAGCACTCGCAACTCATCCCGAAACCCATCCTCAAAAAGTACACAACGTTCATACTCAGTTACGACTGTGTTGAAACACCCTAAACTCGGCCCACAAGCCCTGATCGGATCTGGCATGCTTCTAAGAAAACCATTCGAATCTTATTTGTTACTTTGCTAAAATTTTTCGTGTTTTTGAAAATAGTTGATTTGGGTTGGGCTCGAATTTTAGAACCCGTGTTGATTAGGTGTTATACTCAAGAAAAATTTACTTTTAACTTTGAATTATCAAAATCGTGTCGTACTTAGATAATTAAATTTGCATGCATAAGCAGTTCATACTATAGGCTTATTACATCAAAATAAAACCCAAAATAAAATTTAAAGTACTTAAATAACATAAAATGGTCCAACTAATAAAATTAAATGCTGGGCATGGTCACCACTAAGCTCCCCGACCGTGTCCATCATGATCATCACCGAAAAGCATTCCCACAAAGGGTGAGCCGAATGCAGACTCAATGTGCACAATCAACACTAAATCTCAACAGTTATGGCATATCAAATCATACATATTCATATAGCATAAAATGATGCAATCCGAACCCAAACCTATATATCCATCCGCTACACATCACTGTACCAACGTCACACGCGTGGGACTACTAAGTCAACCTCATCCGCTACACACCATCAAAGCGTCATTTGCAATGACGTGCTCATCTCCTTATAAAATTCGTGGCATAGGCACCAGATATATATTTTTGTGACATAAGTCACCACATTCTTATATTGTGACATAAGTCACCACATTCTTATATTGTGACATAAGTCACCACATTTTTATATTGGGGTATAGAACCACCAATTCACTTCCCCTTCATATATCACCCATATGCCCATGTCATAAAACATACGCAATATTATGCTTTATTCACATTCTTATATTTGCACCTATGTGCCATAATAGATCGTATTATATTCCTAGTTGGAGTAGGAAAATATACCTGAGTACTTTGTACCATCGCATGGTACCTTAGCCATGTTCACATTATTTTAAGAGCACATACATATATATTTTAAACATTGCCATAGATCTGATTAAGAGATAGTGTGGGGGGTACACACCTGATTTACTTAGCGCTTAATTGAATTCCCGAAAACCCGATCTAACGCTTTAGATCTTAGTTCATATATTCGGCCATTATTAGACATATTAGCAAAACCTATTCGGCTAGTTAATTAAATCCCGAAGGACTATCAAAACCAAAACTTACCTTATTATCGATTAGATTAAAATCAAATCCCGAAACTTCGTGATCTTGTCCCCTAGCAATCGGCCAACACTAGATTAATTGACTCGGTTAGTTTTCGACTAAAAAAATGAATAACAAACAGATCTAAATACCACAATAGGGCCTTGGCTGAATGTCAGATTCACTTACCTTTATGAATCTAAACTCCCGAAAACCACCTCCTTCTTTAGAAACTGTCGAAATCCCTATATGCCATATGTTAGTACCGGCTTTATACAATAATCCATAAGATTGGCCCTTGGCCGAATACCATACTTGCTTACCTTGATCTCTTCAAATCCCGAAAGGCTCCTTTATGGCTCCCTAACGTTGGCTACACAAAAAGAATGCATCACTATGGGCCTTACACACATTCGGCCATCCCTAAGACCGAGGTTAAACATGGCTTTCGACATTTTTAAAAGAATAAGAACCCAAAACTGATTGCTTAAGGAGGAGATCACTTACCGTTATGGCTAAAATTATTTACTCTTTGTTGAATCCACAGAGAGATTCGGCTATGGGCTAGATTTTATTCAACGGATTCCGGCTTTTGATGTTATTAAGAATCAGCAAGCGTACCTTGAGATTCGACTTTTGAAGAATCAAAAGAAAAGAAAAGAGAAGGGTGTATGAGACTTATAGAGAATTCAACTATGGCTTGGGAGGAACTTGCTTTCTGCTTTTGGAAAGTTTGCAAAAAGAAGAAAAGAAAGGTGAAAAAATCGGCAATGATGGACTTTGAGTAAGGAGTATTCGATTTTGGCAAAATAAAAGGGAGGAGAGAAATTTTGCTAGAGAATTTTGGCAGATGAACAAAAGAAAAAGGAAGAATGAAGATTGGCCTCTCTTTCCCCCCTCTTGTCAAAATTACTAAGCCTAGAGTCCCTTATTCGGCCATCACTATCATATCCCTTGTTTTCCTCTTTATCTTCTTAAAATTAATCTAAAATAAATCATCAATTTATCCACCACTTAGCCGAAATTATTAAAAGAAGAATGCTTCATCTTAAACTCCTGCCGTCCATCTCTTCTCCTTATTGCCAAAAAAAATAAAAACTTTACTTAGCTTCCTACGCGACTCGAACCTTGGCCCATCTCCATCTACTTGTGGCGTCATTCCCAGGGCCTTAAGTGGCGCATCCAAGCCACTTTTCCAAGCCCAATTTCATGTCACATTTCCTCTAATATTTCTTTTAAGGCCTTTCTGCTTAGCTTCCTCTTTTAGATTTAGAATCTAATACTTTCTAAGGCATTTGTCTATGCACTAAGGTTCACAAAATTCATAATGCACATCCATAACACACATAAGCATGCTATTTCATTTAATTAAGCAATTAATACATAGGCCATAATCCGGGATATTACAGTTCTACCCCCTTAAAATAATTTCAACCTCGAAATTACCTGGCTAGAATAGGTGGGGGTATTGTTGTCTCATCGCTTCTTCGGCTCCCATGAAGCTTCCTCTGATCCATGATTTCGCCACAACACCTTGACCAAAGGGATCGATTTCCTTCGTAGCACTTTCACATCTCGTTCCAGAATTTGAATTGGCTTTTCCTCATAAGACAGATCTGGTCTCAGCTCCACCTCTTCAACTGGAACTACATGAGATGGATCCGATCGATATCGACATAGCATGGAGACATGAAATACGTCGTGCATCTGCTTCAATTCTGGTGGCAACTCCAACTGGTATGCCACTGGTCCAATTCGCTTCATTACTCGATAAGGCCCTATAAACCTTGGACTTAGCTTCCCTTTTCGACCAAATCTCATCACCTTCTTCCAAGGTGAAACTTTAAGGAACACTTGATCTCCCACATCGAATTCTATTTCCCTCCGTTTGAGATCTGCGTACGACTTTTATCTATTGGATGCCTCCTTTAATCGAGCTCGAATTACACTAACCTTCTTCTCAGATTCTGCCACAATCTCTGGACCTAAAATCTGACGCTCCCCTAATTTCGTCCAACATGTAAGAGTCTGACACTTTCGTCCATACAGTGCTTCGTACGGTGCCATTTTAATACTGGCCTGATGGCTGTTGTTGTATGCAAATTCTACTAGAGGCAAATATTCTTCCCAACTTCCACTAAAGTCTATCACTGACCTCTCAAAGATATCCTCTAGCACTTGGATCAACCGTTCGATGGCCGTCCGATTTGTGGATGAAAAGTCAGATTGAAATCCAATCTAGTACCTAAAGCCTGATGTAAAGCTTTCCAAAATCGAGACATGAACCTCAGATCCCTATCCGAGATTATTGATATCGGTACTCCGTGCAACCTCACAATCTTCGCCACATGCAACCTTGCTAACTTTTAGAGAGAATAGTCTACCTGCACTGGAATAGAATGCGCGGACTTTGTCAGACGATCCACTATCACCCATACCGAGTCCTTCTTAGTAGGCGTAAGGGGAAGCCCATTAACGAAGTCCATGGTAATTCTCTCCCACTTCCACTGGGGAATCTGTATTGGCTGAAGCAATCCCGACAGAACTTGGTGCTCCGCCTTAACTTGTTGACACGTCAAGCATTTGCCAACAAATTCAGTAACTTCCTTCTTCAGACCAGGCCACCAAAACTGTTCCCTTAGATCTCTGTACAACTTAGTGCCTCCAGGATGCATAGCATAAGGGCTACTATGCGATTCCCGAAGAATTCTTTGCCTAAGTTCCTCGTCCTTCGGCATACAGACCTTACCTTTGAAGCACAATACTCCCTCTTCATTAACACCATAACCCTCTGACTCTCCATTCTGCACTTGTCGCAACTTAACACTTAGATCCTTATCCACCAATTGTCCCTCTTTCACTTCATTCAACCTCGTTAGCTTAATTTGTAGCTCTGCCAGTAGACTTCCATCATTATACAAGCTTAGATGTGCGAACATCGCCCTCAGATCTGTCACTACCTTCCAACTTAGGGCATCCGCCACTATATTTGCCTTGCCTGGGTGATATTCTATGGAACAATCGTAGTCCTTCAATAGTTCCACCCACCTTGTCTATCTCGATTCAACTCCTTCTGAGTTAGCAGATACTTAAGGCTTTTGTGGTCTGTGTAAATCACCGACTTTTCTCCATAGAGATAATGCCTCCATACCTTAAGGGCAAAGACCATTGCCGCTAATTCCAAATCATGCATCGGGTAGTTAACTTCGTGTGGCCTCAGTTGTCGAGATGCATACGCAACTACTTTCCCATCTTGCATTAATACGCATCCCAATCCTGTATGGGAAGCGTCACAATACACCACAAAATCCTTCCCTGCCTCCGGCTAAATTAGAACTAGAGCTTCGGTCAAGACTTTCTTAAGCTTCTCAAAGCTCTCCTATTGTTTATCAGTCCATATGAAAGGCACTTCCTTCCTTAACAACTTTGTCAGCGGCGCGACTATCGATGAGAACCCTTCCACAAAGCGTCTATAATAGCCTGCCAATCCTAAGAAACTTCGAACTTCTGCCACTGACTTAGGGGGTTTCCAATCCAGAACTGCCTCAATCTTTCGAGGATCCACCCTTATTCCTTCAGCAGATAGCACATGTCCTAAAAACGTCACCTCCTTAAGCCAAAATTCACACTTGCTGAATTTGGCGTAGAGTTCCTTCTCCCTCAACACTTGTAACACTATCCAGAGATGCTCATCATGCTTCTCTTCAGACTTGGAATACACTAAAATATCTTCTATGAACACAACGACAAATCGGTCTAGATAGGGTTGGAAAACCCGGTTCATCATGTCCATGAACACGGCTGGGGCATTAGTCAACCCAAACGGCATTACTACGAATTCAAAATACCCATACCTTGTCCGGAAGGCCGTCTTATGCATATCCACCTCCTTCACCTTAAGCTGATGATATCCGGACCTCAGATCTATCTTTGAGAAAACCGCGGCCCCCTTAAGCTGATCGAACAAGTCATCTATTCTTGGCAATGGATACTTGTTCTTGATGGTCAGCTTGTTCAACTAACGATAATCTATGCACATTCACATAGTTCTGTTCTTCTTCTTTACAAACAAGACCGGTGCTCCCCATAGAGACACACTGGGCCGTATGAACCCACGGTCAACCAATTCCTAGATCTGAGCCTTAAGCTCAACCAACTCTTTTGGTGCCATTTTGTATGGGGCAATGGACACAGGAGCTGTACCCGGCAACAAGTCGATTCTAAACTCCACCTCCCTGTCTGGGGGTATTCCGGGTAATTCCTCCGAAAAAACATCCTCAAACTCCCTTACAGTTCTAACTCCACTAACTCCCCCTTCTTTCCCATCGAAAGTACTAATGAAAGCCAAAAACGCCTTGCACCCCTTCCGAACCATCTTATCCGCCTTTAATGCTGAAACTACGTTAGACAAGTAGTTTCGTCTTTCTCCTATCATAATTATCCCCTCATCCTCTGGGGTCCTTAACTCTATTCATTTGGCTGCACAATCCAATATAGCCCGATGCTCCACTAGCCAATCCATGCCAATTATCAGATCAAATTCCCCGAAGGGTAATTCCATTAAGTCTGCAAGAAATATCGCTCCTTGAAGTTCCAAAGGTACTCTCCGAAACATCTTATTCACCACTACAGTTTGACCTAGTGGGCTTACTACAGTCATCTCCCTACTAGAAAGTTCAGAGGCTATGCCTAGTGTTTCAACTATACTACATGCAGCAGAAGAATGGGTCGAGCCCACATTAATCAAAGTAACATAGGGTTTGCTAAAAATAAGAAACGTACCGGTTATGACGTCTGGTGTGTCTACATCTTCCCTACGGTGAACCGCATACACCAAACCCGGCTGTCTTGCCTCTGTGTTACCACCACCTCGGCCCGGTGTTCCACGTCCTCTTTCGACACTATTCCCTCTACCATTCGGACCACGCCCTCGCTGAGGCTGCTGTCCACCTCTTCCAGCCTGAGTAACACCTTGAGCTGCTGGTCGATTCCCATCCTGTCTCATAGGATAGTCCTTAATCATGTGGTCCTTAGACCCACATTTGAAATATCCTCCTGTCTTCTTCCAACATTCGCCTAAGTGCTTTTTCCCATATTGATCACAAGCGACATCGCCTCCAAGATGCGACTTGCGACCTCATGACCCATCTACTCTAGGCCTCTTTTGCTCATTCCTAGCTGGCCTTGATGATCCAAAGCCTCCTGCATATTCCGTTTGGAGTTCTGCCTTAGGAAATCCTTGATACCCTCGGCTACCTTAGCCTTCTCCACCAACACCGCAAACTTCCGCTCTTGTTGTGGGGCTATTAATAACCTCAGGTCATCCCTTAGTCCGTCTTTAAACTGGACACACCGCTCATGCTAGTCGACACTATGCCTCGAGCATAACGGCTTATCCTTAGGAATTTTGTTTCGTACTCAGCTACAGACTTGTTCCCTTGAACCAGCCCCAAAAGAGCCTTTCTCTGCGCATCAATATAATGTGTGCCGATATACTTCTTCTGATATGCCGCCTTAACATATTCCCAAGTAAGATCCTCAGCTGAAGTACCATCCCGCACCGTGAGCCACCATTGATATGACTCATCGCGGAGGAGCGACACAAACCCTTTCAGCTTTTTCTCGTCAGTTAAGTCGAGCTCATCCATAATTCGCTCAGTCGCCTCCCACCAATACTCAGCGGTACTGGGTGCCACACCAGATATACCACGGACCACTTTAGCTCTGTTGGCTCGGAGTCGCTCAGGTACCGACTTTCGAGCTCCCATGCCTCCACCTGCTCCAGCCACCCTTTCCAAAACCCGCAGCATCGCCTGTGACATTGCGTCATCCCCTATCTGATCCTGATATTCCACATCAGCGGCTGGTGGTGGTGGTGGCATTTCATTCTCAGATCCTTGACCCGATCTAACGGGTTCAGACACGGTCATTCGGCCTCTTCCACGGCCATGCACGTTACGACCACGTCCCCTTGAATTCATACTTCTGCTTAGCATTTATGTGGTTAAAGAATTTTATATATTAGTTTTGTTCCACTGATTTAACACGAACAGTTTTATGCTTAATAGTTCTAGAAAGGTAGTTCTTTCGATTCATACACATACAGTCTCACATCATCCATTTAGTCACACACATGAACTTGCGTCCATTACAGAGAAATGTTGTAATTGTCGTTGTTTGTTGTTTTCCACTACCTAGGGGTATTTTCGTAATTTTGTCCTACAGGGGTATTTTGGTAATTTTCAAATTAGGGTATTTGAAAATGTTGCAAAATAGAGATTTTTGATATTTTTATAAAATTAGAATACTTGCTAAGTAAATTTCAAGGGTGAAATAGTAATTTTATACACTAGGGGTATTTTTGTAATTTTTCAAGCCAGGGTCTTTTCGGTAATTTTTTGCAAAATATGGTTCCTGGTGACTTTTCAAAACAAGGGTGTTTTTAAAGGTTTTTAATTTGAGGGAACTTCGTTGATTTTCCTTACTGAGGGTATTTTGGTCATTTGTACTGGTTAGGGGTAATTTGGTCAATTTGCAAATCAGGGGTAATTTCGTAAATTTTCCAAATCAGGGTGTCTTGATATTTTGTAAAGTTTTTGTATATTCTTGCAAAGTAGGGAAATTTTATTGAAATCAAGGGTAATATGGAAATTTTAGAACCAAGGACATTTTAGTAATTTTTACCTCTAGGGGTATTTAGGTAATTTGTAAATTAAAAATTCTTAGAAAGTTTTTCCAAAATAATAATTTTCACAATTCAAAAGGGTAGTTTGTTGACTTTTAAAACTAGGGTTTCCATAAAAATGTGGCTAGTCTCTTTCGGGTTTTAATTATTAAGTTTAGCAGTGACTAAGTCCTCACGGTTAGGGTGAGCAGAAGCTACGCACTAGGTAGGATTCGAGTGAGAGGAGGTGAGTCACCTTGATCGCTTAAATACCAAGCTCCCACGAAACCAATCCTAGACATGCGCACAATGGTTGCCACACCCTAACTCGGCGACTTAACCACAGGTTTGTTTAATTAGGCACTTAAAATTTTATGTAATTTTCATGTTGGGGTAAACTAGCCCTAGGGTTTAATTCCTAGTCCACTAATCTATGTCCCTATATATCCCCCATGCACGATTCACGTAAGAGCTAGGGTACTTACGGTGGACTTGGTAGGAGACTTAGGTGCCATGCCAGAAAAACCTACTTATTACTTAGAAAAATCCACTTTCAAAAGACAGAAAACGTTTTGGGCCCTAAAAGCCCTCAAGGCCGAGTTTTGAACCTGGATCCGATACCAAACTGAAACACCCCAAACCTGGCCCACAAGCCCTAACCGGATTTAGTATGCTACTAAGAAAACCATTCGAATCTTATTTGTTACTTTGCTAAAATTTTTCGTGTTTTTAAAAATAGTTAATTTGGGTTGGGCTCGAATTTTAGAACCCGTGTTGATTAGGTGTTAAAAACAATTTGTTCTTTTTTTTATACTTAAGAAAATTTACTTTTAACTTTGAATTATCAAAATCGTGTCGTACTTAGATAATTAAATTTGCATGCATAAACAGTTCATACTATAGGCTTATTACATCAAAATAAAACCCAAAATAAAATTTAAAGTACTTAAATAACATAAAATGGTCCAACAAATAAAATTAAATCTTTGGGCATGGTCA
Organism: Gossypium rotundifolium; assembly: GCA_025506655.1. Taxonomy (NCBI): domain Eukaryota; kingdom Viridiplantae; phylum Streptophyta; class Magnoliopsida; order Malvales; family Malvaceae; genus Gossypium; species Gossypium rotundifolium. The sequence continues at coordinate 151,963,266 of CP106727.1, read as the reverse complement.
CCACTAAGCTCCTACCGGCCGGTCCATCATGATCATCACTGAAAAGCATTCCCACAAAGGCGAGTCAAGCAGACTCAATGTGCACAATCAACACTAAATCTCAACATTATGGCATATCAAATCATACATATTCATATAGCATAAAATGATGCAATCCCGAACCTAAGCCTATATATCCATCCGCTACACATCACCCGTACCAACCGTCATGCCGTGGGGACTTCTAAGTCAACCTCCATCGCTACACACCATCGAAGGCGTCATTGCAATGACGTGCTCATCACCTTATAAAATTCATGGCATAACCACCAGATATATATTTTTGTGACATAAGTCACCACATTCTTATATTGTGACATAAGTCACCACATTCTTATATTGTGACATAAGTCACCACATTCTTATATTGGGGTATAGAACCACCAATTCACTTCCCCTTCATATATCACCCATATGCCCATGTCATACAACATACGCAATATTATGCTTTATTCACATTCTTATATTTGCACCTATGTGCCATAATAGATCGTATTATATTCCTAGTTGGAGTAGGAAAACATACTTGAGTACTTTGTACCATCGCATTGTACCTTAGCCATATTCACATTATTTTAAGAGCACATACATATATATTTTAAACGTTGCCATAGATCTGATTAAGAGATAGTGTAGGGGGGTACACACTTGATTTACTTAGCGTTTAATTGAATTCTCGAAAACCCGATCTAACGCTTTAGATGTTAGTTCCTATATTCGGCCATTATTAGACATATTAGCAAAACCTATTTGGCTAGTTAATTAAATCCCGAAGGACTATCGAAACCAAAACTTACCTTGTTGCCGATTGGATTAAAATCAAATCCAAACTTCGTGATCTTGCCCCCTAGCAATCGGCCAACACTAGATTAATTGACTCGGTTAGTTTTCGGCTAAAAAAAATAAATAAGAAACAGATCTAAATACCACAATAGGGCCTTGGCCGAATGTCAGATTCACTTACCTTTGTGAATCTAAAATCCCGAAAACCACTTCCTTCTTTAGAAACTGTCGAAATCCCTATATGCCATATGTTAGTACCGGCTTTATACAATAATCCATAAGATTGGCCCTTGGCCAAATACCATACTTGCTTACCTTGATCTCTTCAAATCCGAAAGGCTCCTTTACGGCTTCCTAACATTGGCTACACAAAAAGAATGCATCACTATGGGCCTTACACACATTCAGCCATCCCTAAGACCGAGGTTAAACATGGCTTTCGGCATCTTTAAAAGAATAAGAACCCAAAACTGATTGCTTAAGGAGGAGATCACTTACCCTTATGGCTGAAATTGTTTGCTCTTTGTTGAATCCACGGAGAGATTCGGCTATGGGCTAGATCTTATTCAACGGATTCCGGCTTTTGATGTTATTTAGAAATCATCTAGAGTAACTTGAGATTCGGCTTTTGAAGAATCAAAAGAAAAGAAAAGAGAAGGGTGTATGAGACTTATAGAGAATTCGGCTATGGCTTGGGAGGAACTTGCTTTCGGCTTTTGGAAAGTTTGCAAAAAGAAGAAGAAAAAGGTGAAGAAATTGGCAATGATGGACTTTGAGTAAGGAGTATTCGGTTTTGGCAAAATAAAAGGGAGGAGAGAAATTTTGCTAGAGAATTTCGACAGATGAACAAAATAAAAAGGAAGAATAAAGATTGGCCTCTCTTTCCCCCCTCTTGCCAAAATTACTAAGCCTAGAGTCCCTTATTCGACCATCACTATCATATCCCTTGAAACACCCCAAACCCGCCCACAAGCTTTGACCAGATTTGGTATGTTCCTCAAGTAAACTGGTTTCAAGTTCTTTTGTAACTTAGAGAAAACTTGTGTGATTTAAAAAAAAATATTATTTTGGGTTGGGCTTGTGTTGAAACGGATTCAATTTTATTTTGAAAACCCTTTTAATATTAAGTGATAAAACATATAAAGTATATTAAAAAATGAATTATTTAGTTTTAACTCAATAAAATTTGTAACATAATTAAACAATAAATGTAAATAGAATGGTTCACCCGGCCTTATGGCCTTATTACATCAAACAAATGTAAATAGTTCAAAGTACTTAAATGAAATAAAATGTCCATTAAAATAAAAACTTCCAAGTTGAGCATGGCCACCACAAGTTACGTAGTCCTGGTCCATCACTTGTTCATCACCAAACATGGTCCCACAACGGGTGAGTCAATAGACTCAATGTGTACACTGAGACTAAATCATAATCGAATCGGGTATAAAAATTATTACACATTCATATCATAGCATATAAATTATGATGCATTCCCAAAACCCAAACCTATTAAGCCATCTACTACACTCCCTGCACCAACTTTGACACCGTGGGGACTACTAAGTCGACCCTCCTTCCACTACACTCCATATCGCGGTCTTAGGTCACCGCATTCGTGGTCTTAGGTCACCATGTTCAGATTTCTGTGGTCTTATGTCACCACATTTAGATTACTGTGGTCTTAGGTCACCACATTCAGATATCATGGTCTTAGGTCACCGTGTTTGTGGTCTTAGGTCACCACATTCACTTCCCCAAAAATAAACCCATATGCCCCATATAATAGTAATATGCATAAATATGCCAGAGTTTACATTCTTATTCTTACTCTCATGTTACAATTAACATATTTCATAATCCTAGTAGGAGTAGGAAACGTACCTGAGTACTTTGTACCATAACATGGTACCTTAGCCACTTTCATATTCTTAATATCACATATATTAATTCAACGTAGCCATAAAACATAATATGATATAGTGTGGGTACACACCGATTTGCTTAGCAATTCCTTGAGATCCCAAAAGCTTGATCTAATGCTTAGATCCTTAATCCCTTTGGTGCCGATTTGATGATTATTCAAATCTCAAATTGTTGCTATGCTTCTTCTTGTATTCGCCAAGCATTAAATCTCATCAGGGTTAGTTCTTGCTTTTTAAAAAATTAAAGAATAGATCTAAATACCAAATCAAGCCTTGGCGAACATACCTATATGCTTACCTTCTAAATCTTAAATCCCAAATAGATCCTTGCTTTCTTAATGTTTCGAAAATCCTATAAGCACATGTTAGATTGATTTCTAACACTTAATCATCATTAATTGGCCTATGGTGAATATCGATGTCTTACCTTGAAGCTTTAAATCACGAAAAATCCCTTCTCTTGAAGTCGACAACTATCATAAATCCTGGAGTTCCTCCTTTAATATTCGGCCAAGAGACAACAAGGGGATCAGTTTCTAGATCTCGATAAAAAGAAACTGAACAACAAAATCCATTGTTCTTACCTTAATACCTCAGTCGACTGCACCCTTGCTTGGAGTCACAAAGATTCAGCTTTTGAGGCTTAAAAGAAATCGATTTCACTAGAGACTATTGGTATATTCGGTTTGACAAAATAAAAGAGAGGAGAGGATTTTGCTAGGGAAAAATTCGGCAGAGAGAAGAGGAGGAAGAAAATTTGATGAGTAGCCCTATTCTCTTCCTTTTATAACCGAAATTACTAGGCCAAGAATCCTTTCCTTGGCCACTAGTCTTCCTTATGTGATAACTTTATCTCTTTAATTTAAAAAAAAATAAAGAATAATCCTTATTATCTCTTAGAAATAATCCAAAACAAAATCATTTATTTATCCCCTAATTAGTGAATTTAAAAGAGAATGAAACTCCTCTTTTGCAAGCCTTGTGTCGTCACCTCTGGCTTCTAGAAGCAAAATAAAACTTCTTTTATTTGCTTCCCATGTGACTCGAACTCGTGCCCAACACCCTTGCATGTGGCGCCATTTCCAGAGGCCCTAAGTGGCATCTTGAGCCACTTTTCCAAGCCTGTTTGTGTGTCAAATTTCACATACTTTTTCTCTTAAGGCCACCTTGCCTTAATTTCCTCTTTTAAACTTTAAAACTCGACATTTCTAAGTCATTTCTAAGTTTCCAAAATTTTCGTTTGGCTCTTTAAACTTGACATTTCCTTACACTTCCAAGTTTCGAAATGTTCACTTTCCTCTTTTAACTTAGCATTTCCATACATTTTCGTGTTTCCAAAATGTTCAAAATTTATTCTTAACACATAAAACATGTCACTGCATAATTAACCCGAAAATGCATAGGCCCTTTTCAGGATGTTACATCCCTTGTTTTCCTCTTTATCTTCTTAAAATTAATCTAAAATAAATCATCCATTTATCCACCACTTAGCCGAAATTATTAAAAGAAGAATGCTTCATCTTAAACTCTTCCCATAGACTCCCCATGCCGTCCATCTCTTCTCCTTATTGCCAAAAAAAATAAAAACTTTACTTAGCTTCCCACGGGACTCGAACCTTGGACCATCTCCACCTACTTATGGTGTCATTCCCAGGGCCTTAAGTGGCGCCTCCAAGCCACTTTTCCAAGCCTAATTTCATGTCACATTTCCTCTAATATTTCTTTTAAGGCCTTTCTGCTTAGTTTCCTCTTTTAGATTTAGAATCTAATACTTTCTAAGGCATTTGTCTACGCACTAAGTTTCACAAAATTCATAATGCACATCCACAACACACATAAGCATGCTATTTCATTTAATTAAGCAATTAATGCATAGGCCATAATCTGGGATATTACATGTGCCCCGAGCATACAGACTTAATCGCAGAAACTCGGCCTCATACTCTGCCATAGACCTATTCCTCTAGACCAAGCTCAGAAATTTCTTCCTCCGGGTATCCATATAACTTGCCCCTACATACTTTCCTTGAAAGGTCGTCTTGAAGAAATCCCACGTCAAACGGTCGGCCTGTGTACCCTCTCTTACAATGAGCCACCACTGATATGCCTCGTCTCATAGTAAGGACACAGCTCCTTTTAATTTCTGCTCCATAGTACAGTCGAGGTCATCCATTATCCATTCGGTGGCCTCTAGCCAATATTCTGCCACATTCGGGGCTACACCAGAAACAACCCTAAAGATTTCCACTCCATTAGATAGGAGTCACTCAGAAATCGACCCTCGGCCCACTGATCTAGTACTTGCTCCAGCAACCCTCTCGAGAACCCGTAGCATTGCTTGGGATAGAGAATCATCCCCAACTACTCGGTCATGGGACCCTATCTCGTTACTGGTGAGGCTAGTGCCTCCCTAGCAGGCATGTGTCCCAACACTAAAGGCCCAGCACTAGCACCTCATCGGCCTCTACCGCGACCACGTGTACCCCTTCCTCGACCTCTTGTACTCATATTGATATAGCGTATTTATTTGTTTTAAGAGTTTTATGTATCAGATTATAATTCCAATAATTACTAACATATATTTTATGATAAACAGTAATTAGGATTGTTTTCTTAGATCGAGACCTCACTGCAATTTTTAGTCTTCTATAGTCTCAGTTTACTCTAACTAAAGAGTTTCAGTATAATACTACTATCCATAGTAGTTTCTCAATATAACATTTTATTATATAACAAAAAACAATGTTAGAGAACTTAAAGATTTGGTACCGGAGACTCGGTGTGCCACACTTTCAGTAACAACCTTTCTTTCCAAACCAAAACTTAGATAGATTTAGAAAATTTTCAAAAACCCATTCCACAGCCGAGTTTTGTAACCTGACTCTGATACCACTAAATGTAACACCCCAAACCCAATCTAGACGTTATGACCAGATCTGATGTGTCACATCAAAGTGTCGTTTGAAAATTGGGCTTGTCGATAAAAGTTCGTTATTAACTTTTAAATCCCATTTAAACAATTGTTTGAAAACGCTAGTGTTGTAAAATCTTGTTGTCCAATTATAGGTCATATCAATTGTTATTAGATTATCAATCAGGAATAAACCGAGGAAGCCCTTTTTGTGTTGTAAACTTTAAGATTTGAAAACATGATTTTCTTAAAGAAACATTTATTATTTTTTTTAAAACTCGTGTTTCTTAGTCTAGCAGGTTGAAATAAAGAGAAACATCAAATAAAAGTTAAAACCCCAAATGGCCTTGTTACATAATTATTAACACCTAAAAAATAAAAAATAAAATAACTAAGTCTAAGATTAAATCATAATGAGCATGTGGCCACCTCCGAGTCCCTCGCAGCTCCAAATCATCTAAGGCTGGGGAATACCTACACAGTTAAAGGAAAGGGTGAGTTACGAGAACTCAGTGTGTAATCCCCAATCATGCAGTAAGAGTCTAGGCCTGAGCCTTTTCAATATCAGTTCAGTCTGGGCTTTAGCCCTATACAATAGCATTATGGGCCTAAGTCCAAATAATCATAGAACAGAACAGTGATGCAACCCAACCCTATAACACCCCTAACCCAAATCGTCACCAGAATAAGATTAAGGGGTATTACCGATCAATCAGAACATTTAACCTCTAAATGTTGACACAAAGTCAATCATCAAACACATTCATATACAATCATAGTGTCCCTTAAACGAGTCATCAAGACCCTAAGTATGCTTATAAACTGAGTCGGGACTAAACCGAAACACATATAAAATTTCATGAAAAGTTGAAACATTTCTAGAATACAGGGGAGACACGCCCGTGGGGGTAGCCGTGCCTCTCCCACGGCTACATGTCACACCCGTGTGACCTCCCCGTGGTTACATACTGCCAAAATCAACACAGCTAACAAGCACGCCCACCATTAATGACATAGCTAACCTTTTATTAACATAAAAGACAAACTAACATTATGGTTTATAAGTCATTTAACCATCACTAACTTGAAAATAGATTAATTACCACATAAGGCCTCGTCATTAAAAAGCCAACAACATCTAAGTACTCACAAATCAACACACAGCATTTTACTCTCTATGCAATTAAGTCCCTTCTCTTAATTCGACATTGAAACGGTCAAATCATCACATAGAATTTTCACACAGGCTATGTTACATATCATTCACACAAAAATATCATTAAAATATTTTTACTACCTCAAATTTGTGGTCTCGAACCACTGTTCCGACTAAGGTCCAAATCGGGCTGTTACAACTCTCCTCCTTAGGGATTTTCATCCCCGAAAATCTTACCAATGAATAGTTGTGGAGGTTGCTCTCTTATAATGTTCTCAGGCTCCCATATAGCCTCTTCAATTCCGTGTTTGTGCCACAATACTTTCACTAGAGAAATTTTCTCATTTCTCAATTCTTTGGTCTATCATGCCAAAATTCAGACCGGTTCTTCACTACACGGCAAGTCTGACTGAATCTCAACCTCAGTAGGAGCAATCACATGAGATGGATCTGATCTGTACTGTCGAAGCATTGACACATGGAACACGTTATGGATCTTTCCTAACTCTGATGGCAATCTTAATCTATAAGCAACCGACCCAACTTGTTCAATAATCTTATACGGTCCGATGAATCATGGACTCAGCTTGCCCTTCCAGCCAAATCGAAGTATTTTCTTCCACGGAGACACTTTCAAAAACACTTTATCACCAACCTCGAATTCAATATCCTTTCGTTTCAAATCTGCATAAGACTTCTGACGATCCGAGGCTGCTTTCAAACTGTCACGAATTACTTTTACTTTCTGCTCAGTCTCTTTTATAATATCAACCCCGTGAATCTTGTTACCACTCAGTTCAGTCCAATACAATAGAGTTCGACACTTTTGACCGTAAAGAGCTTCATATGGTGCCATTTTGATACTAGACTAAAAAATATTATTATATGCAAACTCAATCAATGATAAATGCCTTTCCCACATGTTTTCAAATTCAAGTATGCAACATCTCACCATGTCTTCAAGAATCTGAATGATTAGCTCGGATTGACCATCTATTTGCGGATGAAAAGCAATTCTGAAATGCAATTTTGTGCCTAAAAATCTTGTAATTTCTTCCAAAATCGTGAGGTAAATCTCGGATCTCTGTCAGAAACTATAGATAACGGTACTCCGTGCAATCTCACAATCTCATCGATATACCATTTAGCCAACTTATCTAACGAATAATCGGTTCTCATCGAAATGAAATGAGCTGATTTCGTCAATCTATCAACTATCACCCAGATCACATCTTTCTTGCTCGGAGATAAGGGCAAACCCAACACAAAGTCCATCGTGATCCTCTCCCATTTCCACTCAGGAATCATAATCAGTTGTAATAACCCGGACGGAACTTGATGTTCAGCCTTAACTTGTTGACAAACTAAACATTTCGACACAAAGTCAGAAATATCTCTCTTCATACCATGCCACCAATAGAATTGTTTCAAATCATTATACATTTTCGTACTCCCCAGATGTATAGTCAAATAACTATTGTGAGCTTCAGTCAAAATCATTTGAATCAACTCTAAATTTCTTGAAACACAAATCCGATCTCTGAATCTCAAACAATCATTACTATCAACTCGAAATTTTGATTCAGCATTCAAATTACATTTAGCTCTTTTTGCTAATAATTCATTATCAATTTTCTGAGCATCACAAATTTACTGTACAAAAATCAGATTAACTTTGAATTCAGCTACCACTACATCATCATCACATAGATCCATCTGATTACTCATAGCTCGTAAGGTATATAATGATTTTCGGCCCAAAGCATCAGCCACAACATTAGTTTTACCCGGGTGGTAATCTATCAAAAGTTCATAGTCTTTCAACAATTCTAACCATCTTCTCCGTCGCAAGTTCAAATCTTTCTGAGTCATTAAATACTTTAAACTCTTATGATTAGTATAAATATGACATTTTTCACCGAATAAATAGTGATGCCAAATCTTCAATGCAAATACAATCGCAGCCAATTTAAGATCATGCGTTGGATAATTCTTTTCATGCGGTTTTAACTGTCTCGAAGCATAAGCGATGACTTTTCCTTCTTGCATCATCACACAGCCCAAACCATTCAACGATGCATCACTATAAACTATAAACTCTTTGCCTAATTCAGGTTGAATCAACACTGGTGCTTCTGTTAACAACACTTTCAACTGTTCAAAACTCTGTTGACACTTTTCTGACCACTCTAATCTAACATTCTTTTGCAACAACTTTGTCAATGGAGTTGAAATCATCGAGAAGGCTTTCACAAATCGTCTATAATATCCCGCTAGTCCTAAAAAACTACGGACTTCAGACACATTTCTCGAAGGCTTCCATTCCAAAATAGTAGAGATTTTATGCGGATTGGCTTGTATACCAGCAGTGGATACAATATGCCCTAGAAAACTGACCTCATGCAACCAAAATTCACACTTGCTAAACTTTGCATACAACTGTTTCTCACACAGAGTTTGTAGCACGATTCTCAAATGCTCGGCATGTTGCGTCTCATCACGCAAATAGATCAAAATATCATCAATGAACACCACCACGAAGCGATCCAAATACGGTCTGAATATCCGATTCATCAAGTCCATAAATACTGCAGGGGCATTTGTTAGTCCAAAAGGCATCACTAAGAATTTGTAATGTCCATACCTCGTTCTGAAGGTAGTTTTCGGTACATCTGATTCTCTAACTCTCAACTGATAGTAGCCCAATCTCAAATCTATCTTAGAAAATATTATAGCTCCTCTTAACTGATCAAACAAATCATCGATCCAAGGTAATGGATATTTTTTCTTTATCGTCACTTTGTTCAATTGTCGATAATCAATACACATTCTCATAGTTCCATGTTTCTTTTTCACAAATAATACAGGAGCTCCCCAGGGTGAAAAGCTAGGTAGTGCAAATCCTCTATTGGTCAATTCTTGCAACTGAGATTTCAACTCTTTCAATTCTGTTGGTGCCATTCTGTTGGAGCTATCAAAATAGGAGCAGTTTCCAGCACTAACTCAATACTAAATTCAACTTCTCTAATCGGAGGTTACCCCGATAACTCTTCTGGAAGCACATCTGGAAACTCACATATTACAGGCACAGATTCAACTTTCCTTTCTGACACTTTTGTATCAATCACGTACGCCAAATAAGCTTTACAGCCCTTTCTCACATAGTTCATAGCTTTCATCACAGATACAACATCTGGTAATCCTCTCATATCACTAGACTCAATTTGAACTATCTCTCCATTCTGACTCTTCAATTCAACATTCTTTGTCTTACAATTCACAATGGCATTATGCAAAGTAAGCCAGTCCATTTCCTGAACTATGTCAAATTCATCAAATGGTAGCAACATCAAATTGACCAGAAACATAAATCACAAAACATCAACGGGCAATTCTTGTACACCTTATCCACCAAAACACACTTGCCTAAGGGGTTCAATTCTCTAATCACAAATTCAGTAGACTCAACAGGTAGAGTCTTATTCGATACTAAATTCATACACACATAAGAATGAGTCGATCTTAGATCTACCAATGCAATGACATCAGCATCAAATAAAGTGAAAGTACCAGTGATGACGTTTGGAGATGATGCTTCCTCTTGTGCACTTATAGCATAGTTTCGGGCAGGTGCTCTTACTCTGACCTTACAGCTATATCAGTCGTTCCTCTCTGGCTTTCATTCACGTTTTTGATGCTCCTGGGTGGTCTACCTCTAGTCGTCACATTACTTGGTCTTTCGTTCTGAACATTTTCTTCTTCAACTATCTTTGGGCAATCTCGAATAAAATGATCTCAAGATCCACACATATAGCATGTTCTATTGTTATACCTGCCCCAGCATTCTCCCACATGTCGTCTCCCACATTGTTTACATTCGGGCTTGTTGTTCTTAACACTGCCCACACTTGACTCATTTGGAGCTTGGATTCGTAAACCAGTACTCTGTCTCGAACGATCTCTATTAGGATGACCAAACGAAGCATTTGAATGATTACTGTCATCTCTATATCTCTTTGAAGAAGGCTGAGAAAATTTATTCATCGATCTCTTTCTTTCATCTCGGGCCTCAGAATCGCTTTTTTCTTTTCTTTACTGAGTTCCTCAGCTTTGCATGCTCTCTCCATAAGTACAACAATTTCATTTATATCCAGTATCCCAACCAAAAATTTTATGTCTTCATTCAATCCCTCTACGAAACATTTGCACATAGTAGCTTCAATAGAAACACACTCTTTAGCATATTGACTCAATCGCATGAATTCTCGTTCATACTCAGCAGTAGACAAATGACCTTGTTTCAGCTATAAAAACTCTTTACATTTCTGATCAATGAAGCGTTGGATGATATACTTCTTTCTAAACTTGACCTGAAAGAAATCCCAGGTGATTCTCTCTCTCGGAACAATAGATATCAACGTTTTCCACCAATTGTAAGCTGTGTCTCTCAATAAGGAAACTGCAAACTTAATGCACTCATCAGGGTTCAGCGACATCTCATCAAATACTCGAAGGGTATTCTCGAGCCAAAACTCAGCTCGTCTAGCATCATCATCAACTGTGGCCCTAAACTCTTTGGCCTCATACTTGTGAATCTTGTCTACTGGTGGTTTATTCAATTTGATCGGATCTACAACTTGTGGCACAACAGGTACTTGCGAGCGTAGAGGTTGTGGAGTAGTCGAATTTGTTCTAACAAATTCTAAAAACCATTCACTCATCATACGGAAGAAGGCTTGCTTAGCCTCACCTTCCTCACCACTATCATTTGGCCTTGATGTGGCTTACATCGTCTTTGAGTGAGCAAAGCGCATTACTCTCACATCGTCAAGAATCGCTTCGATCAGATCCATTACTATATTAAAACATATTTCAACTGTCAGATTTCATCACACTATCGAAATTTCACAACATGGCATGTATAGCTAGACTTACACGCGCTATGTTAGTCCGAGAATCGACTAAATCGTAGATACCAATAAAATTGTAACACCCCTAACCCAAAACCGTCGCTGGAATAGGATTAAGGGGTATTACCAATCAATCAGAACATTTAACCTCTAAATGTCGATACAAAGTCAATCATTAAACACATTCATATACAATCATAGTGTCCCTTAAACGAGTCATCAAGACCCTGAGTATGCTTATAAATCGAGTCGGGACTAAACCGAAACACATATAAAATTTCATGAAAAATTGAAACATTTCAAGAATACAGGGGAGACACGCCCATGGGGGTAGGCCGTGCCTTTCCCACGACTACATGACACACCCGTGTGACCTCCCCGTGGTTACATACTGCCAAAATCAACACAACTAACAAGCACGCCCGTGTGCTAAGGCCGTGTCCTATAAGGTCATATACTACCATTTCTTGCACGACCTGTAGGCATGCCCATGCCATGGCCGTGTACTATTAAAGCCAGCTACTGACTTGTGCACCACGGTTAGATGACACCCCCGTGTCGAGGTCGTGTGCAGTTTAAGCCACATTCTGCCAATTTACCCACAGTCTGAGGCACGCCCTTGTGCCCCAACTGTGTGACATTATAGGCCATTTTTGCAAGGCCAACATGCCACCCACTTAGGGTCAAACCTACAAGCCAATCAACCAAACATCTCATGTACATATTGCCATATAAAAGCATACCACTTTAGCAACTTAAAACATGCAATCAATACCAACTCTAAATATGCCCAATTCAATGCCAATACTTATTCTAGCACAAGCATAATTCATTCCCAATCTCACTACCCCTACTAACATTTATCAACACAAAGTTACCACTCAATAGCAAATTCATCAATCTACAAATCATGCCAAAAGATGCATCATATATATACCATATTCATTCATGCCAAACCCATCACATATCTAGCCAAATCTCATGGCTAATTACAAATCTCAAACTTGATTCAATTAACTAGCCTATACATGCTATATTCCAGCTATATACATCTTTTCAAAAGTACCAAAATAGAATACCGATAGTGTGATTGAGAAGCTAACGATCCCAGATCCGAGCCAGCTTTATAGACACTACGAGGCAGAGAAACAAATCACACAATAAGCTTTCCAAAGCTTAGTAAGTTCATAATATAATACATATTACTCAATATTACACCATCAATATGTATATATATGTACCATCACATAGATAAAGGCACAACTAGGCACATGATCAATCTTAACCACATACCCAATTATCTATTCATTCAACTCTTAAATCTATCATCAACCACATAGGTTCAAACGTGCCTTGATCAACACATAGTTACTTACCATTTATGCTACTCAATTTTTAAATATTACTTCTCGTTCAACCCTTACTATTACTTTGATTTATTTGCACATTTAGTGATAATTTCATAACTGAAATGTATTCATCACCGCACACTTAGTGCCAATACATTAAACCGAACTATATCGGTATCGCACACACAGTGCCAAGTCGATAAGCCGAAGCTTCTATCTTTTCGCACACACAGTGCCAATCATCTCTTTCTCGTTTCAAATTTTGCACACTTAGTGCCCCTTTATCTCAATTCAGCACAGAGCATTTCAAATCTCATAGATATATAGACATCCATTCAATTTATATCACATAGATAAAGTTTACAACTAGTATCGAGCACTTTATCTTTTCCTCGATCTCGATCCGAGCCTCTCTTCTCTTGGTCTATACACATTCAAATTCAATCCATTCAATCATCAATTCAATCATTTAGTCCAAACACACATATTTAGGGTATTTTACAAAATAACCCTCACATTTTCACATTTCAACACTTTAGTCCCTATCTCACAAGATCATCAAATTCACAAATTCCACACATTCACATGCTTGGTCAAACCTCTCTAGGGATTATATAAGTCCAAATATTTCATCAAATTTTCTATTTAGTCCCTCAACTTTCCATTTTCTTAATTTAGCCCTAATTAGATAAATTTATCAAAACTTCAAGAACAAAGTATGTTCATCTCACTCATATCTTTCATTTAACACCAAAAATCATCACAAAACTCAATATAGCATCAATGAAATCTCACACAAACATCATCAATACACAAAATTACAATATGGGTTAGCTAGAGCACGAAGCAATGATTATGAAAACGTAAAATTATTAAAAACTGAGCTCAAACATACCTTAATTTGCTTCAGCAAGTGCCGAATATTTAACAAGCTTTCTCTCTTCTTTTCTTTCTAATTTTGGTGGAAAATGGATGAATATAAGATGACCACTTCCATCTTTTATTTTATTATTATAACATTTTAATACATAAATGACACATCTAACCTTTTATTAACATAAAAGACAAACTAACATTATGGTTTATAACTCATTTAACCATCCTCTAACTTGAAAATGGATTAATTACCTCATAAGGCCTCATACTTAAAAAGCTAACAACATCTAAGTGCTCACAAACCAGCACACAACATTTTACTCTCTATGCAATTAAGTCCGTTCTCTTAATTCGGTATTGAAACAGTCAAATCATCACACAGAATTTTCCACAGGCTATGTCACATATCATTCACACATAAAATATTATTAAAATATTTTTACGTCCTCAAATTTATGGTCTCGAACCACTGTTCGACTAAGGTCCAAACGGGCTGTTACAAACCCAATCCAACCAACACACCACCGTACCAACCAACACTCCATGTGGGGACTAAGTAGACCCACCCAGCCAACACACCAATATCGTAACATAGCTTCTAATAGTAATGCAACAAAGCTGCTAAAGATAGTAAATGTGGGCAAAGCCACTAAAATCAGATTACATGCCAAAGCCACTAGAACAGTAAGAACATGGCAGAGCCACTAGTACAGTACTTCCTCAAAATCAGAATCCCAACCTCAATGCAAAATGTCATGTCATAAATATTACGTTTATGCTGTATGTCATACTCATTACCAATCATGCAAATATCATACACGCATTACTTAAACTACTACTAGGGGTGTAATGGTCATTTTACCGGTTAGGGGTAAAACGGTAATTTTACCCCTCAGGGCTATTTCGATAATTTTACCCTTCGAGGGTATTTCGATAAATTTACCCTTCGAGGGTATTTTGGTACGTTTATGAAATTACCTTAGGCCTACCATCATTTCAAACGACTCGAATAACTTATCTGGCCAAAATGATGTAATTGGGCCCAAAGCCTACTATTTGACCCAAGTGGGCCCACAAGTTCGTGTGGCCCATTCAACCCAATTTTAGTCACGGCTATGCGACTCTCTCTGCCCAATCCATTATTATCCGCTTATCATGGATTTTACCCATGTAGGGCCCATTGGGCCCATCTTGGCCCAACGAGGCCATTACGACCTAAGCCCACGAGAATATTTGTGGCTGATCGTGTCAAACAGTTGAGTTTTAATATTTATAAAGAATGATCAAACCTGTAGACTAACTATGACAATGATTGAGGCAAGTGCACCTATCGAACAATAGTAGAGTTTAGGCAAGATTATTTTATCGAACCCAAAGGAACCTAAAAATACTACTACTCACTTTCTTTCTATTATTTAGCCTAAAATATGGAGTGATTGGTTTATTAATCTAAAAACTAATGAAAAACTAAACTAGACGCAAAGACAAAAGAATGAAACTTTGGGAAAAGATTGTGGAAAAAATCAGTTGATTACGACGATACCCTCAGGAAGAATCCACCTATGACTTCTCTTGTTATCTAACTTTTAATTCATATGACTTCTTTACTTAGCTTGATCCGTGAGACTACCTAACCTATATTAAACCCTCTCTCGAGGCAAATAACGTCTAACCTTACGTTAATTAGTGGAACTCTCATTCTCTTATAATAACCCCCAAAGGAAGCAGTAAATTGATCAATGGACTCCCATATTAGGTTTCACCCTAATCCGGCAAAATCTTGTCACCCTATCTCTAGGCATGCGATCATTTCCGCTTAATTATGCTAGATCTACTCTTAAGCAAGGTCTATTCCTCCTCCACCTAAGCACATCAGATTAAATTAAGCAATATAATTAAGAACAAACTAAGTTCTTATCATATAATTTAGAAATCAAATAACAAAATCCATTATAGGTTTCATCCCCTTCAGGTATTTGAAGGGTTTAGTTCATAACAAAATAAGAAAATATCTCAAGAGAAAAGATAAAACAAAACATAAGAAATCCCTAAAACCCCCTGAAGGAATTGAAGAGGAGATCCTCTGTCTTGAGTAGAACTCCGGCTTCTTGAGATGGATCAACTGGCTATCTTTGAGTAATTCCCTAAATAAAAGCTCTGGCAGAAAACTCTGCCCAAAACTTGATTCTCTAGAACGGATATAGGCTCTTTAGATACTTTACTTGGCTCCTAAGTACCTCCTTCGAGTAGAATTACTATTAAGGTGTTTAAGTAGACTTATGAGTATGTTTCTTTGGCTTCAAGCATTCAAATTCGAGTGAAGTTGCTCATTCCGTGGCAGGGGCATGCCAATGGCACATGCCTGTATAAGTCGTGGTCAGACCGTGTTGGACTTTTTTCGATGAGGCACGGCCGTGTAAATCGGGGTGAGGCCTTGTTCTAAATAAATGGCAAGGCACGGCTATGTGACTTGAAGTCCAGGCCGTGTCATTTCTTGGGTTGGCCCAATTTCGTCTGTTTTAAGCCCGTTTTACGTTCTTTTTATCCTTAGGTGCTTTCCTGAGTATAAGACATGAAAAGAAAGAATTAAGAGAACCTTTTTACATAAATTAGGGATAAATAATCCAAAAGTATACTAAATGTGGGATTAAAATATGTTACTTTTACGGTTTATCAAATACCCCACAATTAAGCTTTTGCTTGTCCTCAAGCAAAAGTCTCAACTTACAATTAAAACGAACTTTCCATAATTCATAATTCCTATTGACAATGTCTCATCATAATTCATAAATAATTTATACATGGATAATTCAACTCAAAGAGTCCTAAAGATTCAATCACGATAAGTCATACCTTTGTAGTACGAAAACATAGGTGTCTCCCCTTATCTGGATAATTACCTTTAATTCAAAATCGCCAAGGATTGACATCCTCACTAAAGGTTCACTCAAATCACTCAAAGTGTTTAAGGTTCAAGAATAAGCACTCATAAGTCGAACCTGAAAAGTTAACCCCATAGGCTTGCTCGAAAATCAAATCTCCACCATCAGATATGAGATGATACATAGATCAAAAGGTCTTTATTAGGGTTGTAACGGGGCTAAGGTTAAGGGTGTGGATACGAAATGAATTAGAGGGTTAGAATCGAGACTGACTTGACAAATTACCTAATTAGAAACAATGAACTTAATATGAATATTTTCATCGAATGAAAACTAATAATACCACTATTGATAATTACTCTATAAGAAAGAGTATTTTCATCACTTAAAATTTGATAATACTTTAATACTAGATTTTCTTCAACAATTGGAATTTAAATGCTCTATACTACTAATATTGAATATACTTGGGTTTTTTAAGAACAAACTAAAATATTACATCATAAATGATAAATGTAACTACTGAACTAATATAATTCGGTAACTTAATCAAATCAAACTTCGATTTAAAGGGTAGTCAAAAGAAAGGGTTATAACAAATACAAAGGGTTTTGGGTTAACATTAGTGGGTGAGGCAATAAAAAGGTTGTTAGGATTCAATGGGGTTTACTAGGGGTTAATTTGTGAAGGTAGGCTTTTTATGGAGTAAGTGGGTTAAATCCTAGGTGCCTTTATCATCTCTCAGATATCAAATCAAAAGTGTGGTCTCGTCATGTATAAACGAGGCAAGTTCTAGAATAACAGTTCAAAGTTGACACACTCATAATCAATAAAGTGAGCATGAAAAGAATATATGCTCTATAAGGCTCAAAATCTCACAAAATTATGGGTTTTTTTACATCAATCCTTATAAATTCCAAATTTCAAGGTAATACTCAAATTCATTTCAACGACCCATCAATTTTAATTTTAGAAAGTAGACTTACCATGCCCGATTCTCTAGTATTCTTCAAATTTAATCATCAATGCACAATTAACTACGACTTAATCTAAAACATATCAATAAAATCATAAATCATTAGAAATTTCATCCTAATTAGTAATATGAGAAAATACTTTCAAATCAAGACTAAATTCGTGGATTTTGAGAATAATGCAAAAAGTTTGACACTTTTACCCTCCCACACTTAAGATGTACATTGCCCTCAATGTATAAGGATGAATAATGATAGTTATGGGATAAATCAGAAGATAAGGGGTAAAGTGACTTCCTGATTTTTGGATGGCTCTAGGAGGTGGCAGTGGTCGTGGTAGAAGGTAGTTGGAGGAGGCGGTGGTGGCGCTTATGGTCCCGTGGGATGGCTACCAATGATCTCTGCTAGATGAAGAAATTGGGAGCTTGTAGAGAATTAGCCAAGGATTATTAAGATATATTTAAAATAAACTAAGTATATATATGAAGATAAGAAAGAAGACGAGAATTAAAATAGAAAACAATCTAAAGTGAAAATAAAAAATAAATGGACTATTAAGTCTTTATTGAAGGATGGTTCACAAGGTGGGAATCAACAATAAGGTTGGGGATGTGATGGAGGTGGCGGATGTGAAGAGGTTATCGTGGTGGTCGGTATGAATCCCAAGCAGCTTGGCGAACCTGATTAAAATAAACTAAACTAAGCATAAGATTGCAAAAGAGAAGGAAATTGAAGCAAAAGAGAAAAAGAAAGTAAAAACTATATGGTCTCAAAGACCCTTGGCTTGGTGTTTGAATGAAGCAGCTAGCATGAACTTATGTAGATCGGTCTCCTATAGGGAGTTTATGCTTGCCTTCTTCCACTTCTTTGGCATGATTTTTAGTGTTGCTCAAGAGTCTTGGACACTTTTCCTACGGAGAAAGAAAATTTTGAAAAAAAAATGAAAGAAGGAAGAAGAGAAAAGATGGGAAGAAGGGGAAGGGCTGTGGGGTTTAAATAGTATCTCAAATCTAGCACGTTCACACGCCCGTGGTCCAAGGGCATGTCGAGTTACACGGCCGCCTTGCACGACCGTGGTGTGGAGCGTGTTACATTGCCCACACCCGTTCTTGATGTGCCATGCCCGTGTCAGAGTAGTTAGCGTCGACCACGGCCGAGTCGCGTGACCGTGGGTACAAGAGTGTTGAGTCTCCCACGCTTGTTTCTCAGTCGGCCACGCTCATTGGGAGATAGTCAGTAGCTTCACACGGTTTAGGGGAACGGTCGTGCTGATCTGTCGGTGCCCGTGGAGAAGGGTGGTTGGGCCCGTGACGTTTGACGGTGGTTGGCCTGAATTGCACGGCCTCTGCTCTATCAGTATGGTGGTTTGGTGGTCCACACAGCCACGGACACGGCCGTGTGGCTTGCAAATCTGTACTTTTGTGTTAGTTTAAAAATAAATATTTAGAAAAGAAAGGTGAAAAGAAAAGACTTAAAATAAATTTGAAAATAAATTGAGTTAGTGCTCGGGTTGCCTCCTGAGAAGTGCTCGTTTATAGTCTTAAGCTAGACTGTCCTCGTATTTGAAAATTTTAGGGAGGTTTAAAGGTTTGAATATCTTTCCTCATGCTCACAGTTTTATTTTTGTGACAAAGTTGAAGTCGAAGCGTTTACCTTGAAGTTTCCAAATATCGTGTACCTTAAGAAGAATTTCTCCCTTTGCCCTCTGGTCGATTGAATTGATGTGGGGATCGACTTTGTGTAATAGTACCTGGTTTCCTATTTTAAATTGATTTGATGTCCCTATGAGCTTTTCTGGCGGTTTCTCTGGTTTTACTTCGTGTGGATCCAGCTTTTCTTTGACTTGTATCTTCTGCTCTTCTAAATCGTCAACCTTAAGGTTTTGTTTCTTGTGTGATTCTTCTTTGTCGACTTGGGGGCTATGAGTTGGCTTAGGTTTGATGCCTTGTGATGTTTCCTGTAATGAAGGTTGAACAATTTGATTATCTATTGAAGTGACTTTCTTACCTTCATCATCCATTGTTTTGGCTGATTCGAGAGCTTGAAGCTTAATCGATTCATCTCCTACGCAAAGTATGAGTTCACCTGTGGCAACATCAATTTTAGTTCTAGCAGTTGCTAGGAAAGGTCTTCCAAGAATGTAGGGGATTGAATTATCTTCATCCATGTCTAAAACAACAAAATCTACTGGGAAAACAAATTTATTGATTTTTACAAGAACATCTTCAATAATGCCCCTAGAATTCTAACAAACACCCCACTTTTACCCCGAGAATGGTGGATCCGGTATGTTCCTCAAAGTAACCGGTTCAAATTCATTCAATACTTTGAAAACTCGTGAGTTTTGGAAGATAGCTCGTTGTGGGTTGGGCTTGAGTTGAAAACAAATTTATTTTATAACAAAACCCATTTGTTTCAAGTGACAAAATATTTAAACTTATTTCATACTAAGTGGGCTTACTCTTTATAAAGCCCTAAACTCATAACATAGTGATTATAGTAGAAATAAAAATTAAATCACGGTGGCCTTATTACATAAAATGAAACCCAAAATAATAAATTGTACAGTGCTTTAAAATAAAATAAAATTCAAATTAAATTGAACTTCAAGTCGATCATGGCCACCACAAGTTCTCGCCGTCCCGGTCCATTATCGCTTTCATCACCAAACATATTCCCACAACGGGTGAGTCGATAGACTGGGTGTGTAACCAACACTAAACATTATAGAGATAGGCACACCATAAAAATCATATGCATAAAAAAAATTCAATATCATGATGCAAACCAGAACCCAAACCTATATGCCATCCGCTACACTCCACCCGTACCAACCTCGTACACCGTGGGGACTACTAAGTCAACCTCCATCCGCTACACTCCATCGAAGGCGCTGCAATCGGCGTGCTCATCACCCATCGATAATATTGTGGCATAGCCACCACCGTAATGTAACCGGTTACCGCTTAGTGAGACCAAGTCATCACATTCACTTAGTGAGACCGAAGTCATCACATTCACTTAGTGAGACCAAGTCATCACTTTCACTTATAACGTTGGTGAGACCGTAGTCAACACCTTCTTCCCCTTTCACATAAATCCCGAATGCCCCAAATTATAAATATCATGTATAACATATTTTTATTTCACTTTCACATCACTTTTCACTTGTATAACATTTATTTCGAAATCCTAGTAGAAGTAGGAAAACGTACCTTAATACTTTGTACCATAATATGGCACTTTAGCCACTTTCTTTCACTTTCACATTAGCATATATAACATATTTAAACCATAAAACTATTAAGAATAGTGTGGAATACACACCGGTTTGTTTAGCGATTCCTTGAGATTTGAAAGCAAGATCTAATGTTTAGATCCTAATTCCTACATTTGGTTTATCAAATATTACTTAGCATAAATTCTATTTTGGTTATAATATCCAAATCCTAGTAGGATTTGTAAAGAGGCTTACCTTTGATGCCGATTTGATGATTATTCAAATCTCGAAAACTTTGTTTTCCTTCACTTGATATTCGGCCAACCTTGAAACTTCAACATAAATTAGTTTTCGACTTTTAATAATTACGGATCTAATCTAGGTAATCACATAAACTTTGGTAGAATACCTTTAGGGCTTACCTTATGGATTTTAAATCCGAAACTTCACCTCCTTTTTCCTTGAAATCGGCAACTTCGTAGATCTCTGAATAGGTTAGTTTTTGATCGATTTGATCTAATTGACTAAGATTTGGCCTTGGCCGAATGTATAGACTCACTTACCTCAAATCCCGAAGTTGATCTTTATTTCAAATTCCTGCCGAAATCACTTGTTAGATTTGATCTATTATTTAATCATGGAAGGGATCTTTTTGCCGATTGTACATTGATGTACTTACCTCGTTTTCGAATCCCGGAAGATCCCTTATGCTATTCGGCTATGGCACTATTATGGATCTCAAAGTTTTGGCTTTTGTGGATGAATAGTAGAAGAAAAGAAAAGAAAGAAAAAGAGATGGAGAGAGTTTTGACAAGGAAATTGGCTAAAGAGAAGAGGAAAGATTGTTGCTACTTTCACTAGCGGGTTTCGGAAAGATGTTGAAGAGAAGAGAATAGCTCTTTTCTTTTCTTTCTTTGGTAGAAATTATTAGCCTTAGAGTCCCTAATTCACCCAATTCTTCACTTGTGATAAGTTTTAGTTTTATCAATTATGAAATTCCATCAAATCTCCTAATTAGCCAAGAGTTTTATTGAATAAAACTCCTCTTCCTTGTGCCGCCCAACTCTCCACCCATGGAGGCAAGATTTTATTTCTTTTATTTGTTTCTAGATGACTCAAACTCGGGCCCAAAACCTCTTGCATTTGGGCCATTTTCAGGCCTTAGGTGGCATCTTCAGCCACATTTCCAAGTCCGTTATTGGGTCAAATTTTATGTTCTTTATATTTTGGGGTCACTTGGCCCTAAGCTCCCCTTTGGGCTCTTAAATTCGACATTCCTGGTCATTTTAAGTTTCTAAAATTTTTAGCATGGACTCAGTATTTTCCAAGTTTCCAAAATGTTTAGTTTCCTATTTTGGCTTGGTTTCCAAAATGTTTAGTTTCCTATTTTGGTTTGGTTTCCAAAATGTTTAGTTTCCTATTTTGGTTTGGTTTCCAAAATGTTCACTTTCCTAATTCCTTTAGGTTTCCAAAAATGTCTAAGTTTCCAAAAATGTCCATTTCCATTTCCATTTCCATTTCCATTTCCATTTCCATTTCCATTTTCATGCATTTCTAGGTTTCCAAAAGTATCAAAAATTTATTCATAGTACTTGAAACTTGTCATTTCATACAATTAAACTGGAAATGCATAGGCCCTATTCAGGATGTTCTGATTCTACCCCTTAAACAAAATTTCGTCCTCAAAATTTTCTAACTAAACAATTGAGGGTATTGTTGTCTCATTGCCTCTTCTAGCTCCCATGAAGCTTCCTCCGATCCATGGTTGCGCCACAATACTTTAACTAGAGGAACTGACTTCCTCCGTAGTACTTTCACGTCACGTTCCAGAATCTGAATCGACTATTCCTCGTAGGTTAAGTCCGCCTTAGCTCCACTTCTTCCACCGGTACTATGTGAGAGGATCCGATCGAGAACGACGTAGCATGGACACATGGAACACGTCATGCATTTGTTGCAACTCGGTGGCAACTCTAGCTGGTATGCCCTTGGTCCTACTCGTTTTAGTATTCGATAGGGCCCGATAAATCTTGGGCTTAATTTCCTTTCCAGGCCAAACCTCATCACTTTCTTCCATGGTGAGACTTTTAGAAACACTTGGTCTCCTACTTCAAACTCTATTTCCTTCCGTTTGAGGTCGGCATAAGACTTCTGTCATCCGAGGCTTCTTTTAACCGTGTTCAATTATTTCAACCTTCTTCTATTTACGCCACTATCTCGGTCCCAAAACTCGGCGTTCTCCTAACTCGGTCCAACAAGTAGAGTACGACACTTCCGTCCGTATAATGCTTCATACGGTGCCATTCGAATGCTAGCTTCGATAAGCGTTGTTGTAGGCGAACTCGCTAAAGGCAAGTAGTCCTCCCAACTTCCTTGAAAATCCATCACACATCCTCTCAACATATCCTCCAACACTTGTATTACTCGTTCGATCGCCCGTCCGATTGTGGATGAAAGTCAGTAGTGAAATCCAACTTGGTGCCTAAAGCTTGATGAAGTGCCTTCCAAAATCGAGACGTAAACCTTGGGTCTCTATCGAGATGATCGACATTGGTACTCCATGTAACATCACAATTTACGCCACATATAACTTGACTAGCTTTTGAAGGGATAGTCTATTCTTCTTTGGGATAAAATGTGGACTTAGTCAAGCGGTCTACTATAACCCATACCGAGTCCTTCTTAGTAGGCGTAAGGGAAGCCCACTAACGAAGTCCATGGTAATTCTTTCCCACTTCCATTGTGGAATCTGGATTGGTGAAGCAATCCAGATGGAACTTGGTGTTCGACCTTAACTTGTCGACACGTCCGACATCTTCCCACAAATTTCAGAACTTCTCGTTTAAGATCCGCCACCAAAATTGTTCTCTTAAGTCTCAGATGACTTAATGCCTCCGGATGCATAGCATAAGGTCTACTATGCGATTCTCAAGGATCTTCTACATCTTAACTCCTTGTCTATTGGCATACAGACTTTCCTTTGTAGCATAATACTCCTTCATCATTAATCTCATAGTCCTCCAACTCTCCGATTCATGCTTTTTGTAGCTTAACATTTAAATTTTCATCAACCAAGCGTCCTCTTTTACTTCCTTCAACCATGTTGGCTTGACTTGTAACTCGACCAACAAACTTCCATCCTCATATAAGCTTAAATGAGCGAACATTGCTCTTAGGTCCATCACAACCTTCCTACTTAAAGCATCGCCTACTACATTCGCCTTGCCCCGATGATATTCTATCGAGCAGTCATAGTCTTTCGAGAATTCCACCCACCTTCGTTGCCTCAAGTTTAACTCCTTTTGAGTCAATAGGTACTTGAGACTCTTGTGGTCCGTGTAGATCACCGACCTTTCTCCATCTGATAATGCCTCCACACCTTGAGAGCGAAAACCATCGCCGCCAATTCCAAGTCATGGGTTGGGTAGTTCACTTCATGCGCCTTAAGCGCCGGGACGCATAGCGACTACCTTGCCATCTTGCATAAGAACACATCCTAACCCCGTATGTGACGCATCACGGTATACCACAAAATCCTTTCACGCCTCGAGTTGAATCAACACCGAGCTTAGTTAATACCTTTATTAAGTTTTTCAAAACTCTCCTGTTGCTTATCTGTCCACACAAAGGGTACTTCCTTCCTCAATAATTTTGTTAATGGCGCGGCTATCGACGAGAATCCTTCCACGAACCTTCGGTAATAGCCTACCAACCCTAAGAAACTACGAATCTCTGCCACCGACTTAGGTGGTTTCCAATCCAACACTGCTTTGATTTTCTTAGGATCCACCCTTATTCCCTCGGCAGACACCACGTGTCCTAAGAAAGCAACTTCTCTAAGCCAAAATTCACACTTGCTGAATTTGGCATATAGCTTCTTCTCTCTTAATACTTGTAACACAATCTGGAGATGCTCATCATGCTCCTCTTCAGACTTAGAATATACCAAGATATCATCGATGAATACCACAACAAACCTGTCTATGTAAGGTTGGAACACTCGGTTTATCATATCCAAGAACGCTACCGAGCGTTCGTCAACCCAAACGGCATTACTACAAACTCAAAGTGACCATATCTTGTCCTAAAAGCGGTCTTATGGATATCGCCTCCTTCACCTTCAAGCGATGGTATCACGGCCAGAATCGATCTTCGAAAACACTGTGGCTCCTTCGGTGATCGAACAAGTCATCGATCCTTGGCAAGGGATACTTGTTCTTGATGGTTAGCTTATTCAATTGGCGATAGTCTATGCACATACGCATAGTTCCGTCCTTCTTCTTCACAACAGGATAGGTGCTCCACGGAGACACACTGGTCGGATGAACCCACGATCCAATAATTCTCGGATTTGAGCCTTAAGCTCCACTAATTCCTTTGGCGCCATTCGGTATGGAGCAATTGACCTGGTATTGCTGCTCTCGGTAGTAGGTCTATTCCAAATTCAACTTCTATCCTGGGGTATTCACGGTAATTCCTCCGAAACACATCCTCGAAGTCCCTTCTTACCGCTCGACTCCTTTGACACCTTTCTCATTTCCATCTAACGTGACTTACAAAGGCTAAGAACGCCTCGCACTTTACGTACCATCCTTTCCGCCTTAAGCATCAAACTACATTAATCAAATAGTTCCTTCTCTCTCCTATCATAATGACCACCTCATCCTCGGGGTCCTTAGTTCCATTCGTTTAGCTACACAATCCAACACGGCTCGATGTTCTACTAACCAATCCATACCAAGTATGAGATCAAATTCCCCGAAGGGTAATTCCATTAGGTCAGCCCGAAAGCTCCTCCCTCAATTTCTAGGGGTATATTCCGAAAGATCTTGTCTACCACTATAGTTTGGCCTAATGGGCTTACTACAATCATCCGCCTATCGATAGTTCGTAGTCTAGGCCTCTCTGTTTTCACTACACTACTTGCAACATAGGAATGGGTCGAGCCCACATCAATCAAAGCAAAGTAGGGTTTACTATGAATGAGGAACGTACCGGTTATGATGTCCGGTGCATCTACATCCTCCCTACGGTGAACCGCATAAACCAAACCCAGCTGTCTTGCTTCATGATTGGTGGCACCTCCGCCACGTCCTCTGCCAAAGACTATTACCTCATTATTGAACCTCGACCTCGCTGAGGTTGTCTCTCCCTACCGGCTGATTAACATTACGAGTTCTTTGGTTCATCATCCGATATCTTTGGACAGTCCTTGAGCATATGGTCCTTAGACCCACATTTAAGACATGCTCCTATCTTTTTCCAACACTCACCGAGTGCTTCCTTCCACAATACTCACAAGGATGATATCGCCTCGGTATCAACTTGCGACCTTCGACCCCCGATTCGGGCCTTTTACGCACATTTCCGACGATCCATAACCTCTCTTGGGTCTATTCTGTCGAGTTACGCCTAGTCGAGTCCTTGATTCCTTCACTACCTTAGCCTTTTCAACCAACGTGAGAACTCCCTCTCGATGTGGAGCTATCAATAACCTTAGGTCATCCCTTAATCCGTCCTCAAACGGACACTGGCGTTCATGTTCGGTCGCGACTACTCTCGAGCATATCGGCTTAACCTCATAAATTCACCTCATATCTTCGCCAACGATTTGTTCCCCTGAACTAGTCCTAGAAAAGCTTTCCATTGCTCATCAATATACCGAGTGCCAACATACTTCTTCTGATATGCCTCCTTAGCATACTCCCACGTCAGATCCTCTGCCGTGGCACCATCACGAACAGTTAGCCACCATTGGTATGCTTCATCACGTATGGGGCTACCATCCCTTTCAACTTCTCCTCGTGGGGTCGGTCGAGTTCATCCATAATACGCTCGATTGCTTCCAACCAATACTCGTGCAGCTGGGTGCCATACGGACACTCCACTAAACACCTCGGCCCGTTGGCTCGAGTCGCTCAGTCTGATTTTTGAGCTCCGAATTTCCACCCGCGCCACCACCATTTCCAATACTCGTAACATGGCTGCGACACGCCTCATCCCCGTCTGAGCTCGCCGCTCGACATTATGGTAGGGGTGGTGGTGGCGGTGGTAACTCATTGTCGAACCTTGACTGATCTAACGGGTTCGACACGCTTATTCTTCCTCTATCGCGTCCTTGACGCACCGCGTCCTCTAGAACTCATTTTCTAGCGTCGAGATCCGATTAAGAAATTTTATGGATTAGTCTTTGTTCCACTTATTTATCGTGAAGGAGTTTTATGGAAAGGGTTTTAAGAGTGGTTCTTTCAGTATTCATACAAACACACGTCTTTTCCATTCATTCATTCATCCATCAAACAAGTATGAACTTTCGCTCATTCGGAGAAATGTTGTAGTTTTGTTGTTGTTGTTGTTTTCCTCTACCCGGGGTATTTTCGTAATTTTGTCCTACATGGGTATTTTCGTAATTTGTCAAAATAAGGTTCCTTGGTGATTTTGTCAAAAATTATTTTGGAAATTCCAAAATCTCGGGGTAATTTGAAAAAAATTTGAGATTCGGGGGTATTTCGGTAATTTTGACCTCGAGGGTATTTTGGTAATTTTTCAAAATCGTGGTAAATTTGTAAAATTTAATAAATTTGGGGTATTTATAAAGTTGTAAAACTCGAGTGTTCTTTTGAAATTGCTCCTTCAAAAATGGGAATGTTGTAAAAATTTTTGAAGATCGGGGGTCGTTCTGGTAATTTTGTAACTCAGGGGCAATTTTGTAATTTTTTCCAAAATCGAGGTATTTTGATATTTTGCAAGTTAGGGCTTTTGGAATGTTTATAAAATAATAGAATTTTGGTAAAACTGTTGAGTAGTTGAATCATTTTATAAACCAAGGGCACTTTGGTAATTTTACCACTAAGGGCATTTTTGTAATTTTTATGGATCAATTTTTTTTTTCAAAAATAATTGTGTACAGAAATAGTTTTCGTGAATTAAGGATAAGCGAAAGAAAGTGATTTAAGAATTTTAATTTTAAGTGTTAAAAAAAAATGGCTAATTCCCTTTTCGGGTTTTAGTTATTGCGTTTAGCCTATGACTGAGCCTTCTTGGTCAGGGTGAACCAAAGCTATGCACCAGGCAGAACTCGAGTGGAGAGGAGGTGAGTCATGCGGACTACTTAAATACCAAGCTCCCACTGAAACCATTCCTAGACATGCGTACAGAGGTTGCCACACCTGTTAAGTCCTCTAGGTTAGGGTGAGCCGAAGCTACGCACTGTAGGATTCAAGAAGAGGAGGTGAGTCACTAGGACTGCTTAAATACCAAGCTCTTGGGATCCACTCCTAGACATGCGTACCATGGTTGCCACACCCTAGCTTAATTGACTTAGTCATAGGTTGGTTTAGTGCCTTAAATCTTATGTGTTTGTGTTTGAGTAGTCTAATCCTAGGTTCAAGTTCCTATCATACTATTCTCGTTCCATGCCTTTTACGCCTTATATAAGTCACGAATCACACATAGAGTTAGGGTACTTACCGGTGGATCATGAATTGGAGACTTAGGGCCATGTCTTTATACTGTCTATTTGTAAAAATACTTTCATAAAACTCATTTGGCCTTATTTTAAAAACATTTTGGGCCTTAGGCCACAGGCCGAGAGTTTGAACTGGGCTCTGATACCAAACTGAAACACCCCACACCCGGCCCACGAGAATGGACTGGATCTGGTATGTTCCTCGAAGTAACCCGGTTCAAATTCATTCGAATACTTTGAAAACTGTGAGTTTTGGAAGATAGCTCGTTGTGGGTTGGGCTTGAGTTGAAAACAAATTTATTTTTATAACAAAAACCCATTTGTTTCAAGTGACAAAATATTTAAACTTATTTCATACTAAGTGGGCTTACTCTTTATAAAGCCCTAAACTCATAACATAGTGATTATAGTAGAAATAAAATTAAATCACGGTGGCCTTATTACATAAAATGAAACCCAAAATAATAAATTGTACAAGATTTTAAAATAAAATAAAATTCAAATTAAATTGAACTTCAAGTCGATCATGGCCACCACAAGTTCTGCCAGTCCCGGTCCATTATCGCTCATCACCTAAAACATATTACCACAACGGGTGAGTCGATAGACTCGGTGGGTAACTAACACTAAACATAATAGAGATAGGCACACCATAAAAATCATATGCATAAAAAAATTCAATATCATGATGCAAACCCGAACCCAAACCTATATGCCATCCACTACACTCCACCGTACCAACCTCAGTGCAGTGGGGACTACTAAGTCAACCCTCCATCTGCTACACTCCATCAAGGCGGTCATTGCAATGATCGGCGTGCTCATCGCCCATCGATAATATTGTGGCATAGCCACCAATCGTAATGTAACCGGTTACCACTTAGTGAGACCAAGTCATCACATTCACTTAGTGAGACCAAGTCATCACATTCACTTAGTGAGATGAAGTCATCACTTTCACTTATAACGTTGGTGAGACCGTAGTCAACACCTTCTTCCCCTTTCACATAAATCCCGAATGCCCCAAATTATAAATATCATGCATAACATATTTTTATTTCACTTTCACATCACTTTTCACTTGTATAACATTTATTTCGAAATCCTAGTAGAAGTAGGAAAACGTACCTTAATACTTTGTACCATAATATGGCACTTTAGCCACTTTCTTTCACTTTCACATTAGCATATATAACATATTTAAACCATAAAACTATTAAGAATAGTGTGGAATACACACCTGGTTTGTTTAGCGATTCCTTAAGATTTGAAAGCAAGATCTAATGTTTAGATCCTAATTCCTACATTTGGTTTATCAAATATTACTTAGCATAAATTCTATTTTATTATAATATCCAAATCCTAGTAGGATTTGTAAAGTGGCTTACCTTTGATGCCGATTTGATGATTATTCAAATCCAAAACTTTGTTTTCCTTCACTTGATATTCGCCAACCTTGAAACTTCAACATAAATTAGTTTTCAATTTTAATAATTATGGATCTAATCTAGGTAATCACATAAACTTTGGCCAATACCTTTAGGGCTTACCTTATGGATTTTAAATCCGAAACTTCACCTCCCTTTTTCCTTGAAATCGGCAACTTCAGAGATCTCTGAATAGGTTAGTTTTCATCGATTTGATCTAATTGACTAAGATTTGGCCTTGGTAGAATGTATAGACTCACTTACCTCAAATCCGAAGTTGATCTTTATTTCAAATTCTGCCAAATCACTTGTTAGATTTGATCTATTATTTAATCATGGAGGGATCTTTTTGCCGATTGTACATTGATGTACTTACCTCATTTTGAATCCGGAAGATCCCTTATGCTATTCGGCTATGGCACTATTATGGATCTCAAAGTTTTGGCTTTTGTGGATGAATAGTAGAAGAAAAGAAAAAGAAAGAAAAGAGATGGAGAGAGTTTTGACAAGGAAATGCGGCTAAAGAGAAGAGGAAAGATTGTTGCTACTTTCACTAGGAGGTTTTGGCAAGATGTTGAAGAGAAGAGAATGGCTCTTTTCTTTTCTTTCTTTGGTCAAACTATTAGCCTTAGAGTCCCTAATTCACCAATTCTTCACTTGTGATAAGTTTTAGTTTTATCAATTATGAAATTCCATCAAATCTCCTAATTAGCCAAGAGTTTTTATTGAATAAAACTCCTCTTCCTGTGCCGTCAACTCTCCACCCATGGTGGCAAGATTTTATTTCTTTTATTTGTTTCTAGATGACTCAAACTCAGCCCAAAAACCTCTTGCATTTGGGCCATTTCCTAGGCCTTAGGTGGCATCTTGAGCCACATTTCCAAGTCCGTTATTGGGTCAAATTTTATGTTCTTTATATTTTGGGGTCACTTGGCCCTAAGCTCCCCTTTGGGCTCTTAAATCGACATTTCGGGGTCATTTTAAGTTTCCTAAAATTTCACATGCTCTGTATTTTCCAAGTTTCCAAAATGTTTAGTTTCCTATTTTGGCTTGGTTTCCAAAATGTTTAGTTTCCTATTTTGGTTTGGTTTCCAAAATGTTTAGTTTCCTATTTTGGTTTGGTTTCCAAAATGTTCACTTTCCTAATTCCTTTAGGTTTCCAAAAATGTCTAAGTTTCCAAAAATGTCTAAGTTTCCAAAAATGTCCATTTCCATTTCCATTTCCATTTCCATTTCCATTTCCATTTTCATTTCCATTTTCATGCATTTCTAGGTTTCAAAAGTATCAAAATTTATTCATAGTACTTGAAACTTGTCATTTCATACAATTAAACTGGAAATGCATAGGCCTATTCAGATGTTACACTAACAGTTTTATCAGCTAGTTGAATACTAATCCTAGTTTGTTTGGGCTTCCCTAGACCTAGTCATTTAAACAATGCATAAGGCATGACATTTATACTTTCCCCTAGATCAGCTAACGCATTATCAATAGTTAAACTACCAACTAAGCATGGAATCGTAAAACTCCCTGGATCTTTTTGTTTCTACGGTAGTCTATTCTGTAACATTGCCGAGCATGTTCGTTTAGTTCCATGTGGTGCTCTTTGTCTATTTTGCGTTTGTTTGTCAAGAGTTGTCTTAAAAATTTCCTCGAGTCTGGCATCTGGAAAAGAGCTTCAAGAAGGGGTAAGTTAATATGTAATTTCTTTAAAAGTTTAAAAAACTGACCAAACTGTTCCTCTGAATCATATCCTTTCAATGCTTCGGGATAAGGTATGCGAGGTTTGTATTCTTTGATTATTGGTTTTGGCTTTTCATGTGCTACCTCTATTTTACCTTTTTCTTCCTTGGTTTCTTGTGTCGTTGTGGGCTCGTCTACCTTTGTACCCTCTTGAGCTGTGATGGCTTGGATCTATTCTTTTGGGTTTATTTCTATGTTGCTTGGTAGACGTCCTTGTTGACATTCAAAAATCAGCTTTGTGAGATGTCCTACTGACCTAATAAGTTCTCCAACTTGATTCTCGATCCCTTTGATCGATTTTTGTTGTTCATCGAGTGCTGCTTCAGTCTTTTGGAAACGAGAATCAGTTGCTGCCATGAATTTCGTCAGCATATCTTCAAGGTTTGATTTCCTCTCCTATGGATATGGTTGATTTTGATAATTTGGAGGAGGTTGATGCCTTTGATTTCCTTGTCCTCCCCACAAAAAATTTGGGTGGTCCCTCCAACTGCGTTATAAGTGTTACTATAAGGATTATTATTGGATCTGAAATTGTTACCTATATAGTTTATCTGCTCATGTTCTACTCTTGGTTGGTAGGGTGGGTACTCAGGATTTGCCACATTCCCACTCGCTTCGTATTGCATTACCGGGTGTACTTGTGAAGAACATAAATTATCAAACTTTTTATTCATCATTTCCACCTGTGTTGACAGCATTGTTATTGTCACTATGTTAAAAACTCTGGTTGATTTTGTTGGTTTGGCCCTTGTAATTTGCCATTGATAAGTATTCAACGACATCTCTTCAATAAAGTCGTAAGCTGCTTCAGGAGTTTTGTTATTCAAAGTTCCATCGGCTGATGAGTCAAGCATTTTCCTCGTTGAATAATTCACACCGTTGTAAAAAGTTTGGACTTGAAGCCACAAAGGTAATCCGTGGTGTGGACATCTTCTCAAGAGATCCTTATATCTTTCCCATGCATCATATAATGTTTCTGCATCATTCTGCACAAAAGAAGATATGCCATTTCTAAATTTGGCCGTTTTGGCTGGTGGAAAGTATTTTAAAAGAAATTTTTCGATCATTTGATCCCATGTGGTGATTGACCCTCGTGGTAACGAGTTCAACCACTACTTTGCTTTATTCCTAATGAAAAGGGAAATAACCAAAGACGTATGGCATCATCAAAAATGCCATTTATTTCGAAGGTATCACAGAACTTTAAGAAATTAGCTATATGAGTATTAGGATCTTCGTGCTGCAAACCATCAAATTGAACAAACTGTTGAATCATTTGTATTGTGTTAGGCTTTAATTCAAAATTGTTAGCACTATAGCGAAGTTCGGCAATACTAGATTCTCGCTCCTATTAAATTAGGTTTAGCATAATCATACATAGTACGTGAGCATTCTATTCTTGCACATTTGGCGATGGATTGTTTTCGTCCATCCCTTGAAGAGATTGGATCATCTTGTTGTTCTTCTCTTTGGTAGTCTAGAGCTCATCTAGTTTCTCTGCTATTTCTGCGAGTGATAACTTAAATGTCACTTTCGTACGCTAAAAGTCCTCTCGGGTTCCTTCTAGTAATAAACTAGAGGTGCCTACTAGGAGAAGAAAGAAAGAAATTTAGTGTAAAAAAAATTTAACCTAAACTAAAAATAAATGCAAATTGCGAAAAAATAATAAAATAATGGCTAAAGTAATAGAAATAGAGCTTTCTTAATATTTTAGTGTTCCCCGGTAATAGCGCCAAAAACTTGATCATGTCAAATAGTCGAGTTTTAATATTTATAAAGAATGATCGAAGCTGTAGACTAACTATGACAACGATTGAGGCAAGTGCACCTATCGAACAATAGTATAGTTTATGCAAGATTATTTTATCTAACCCAAAGGAACCTAAAAGTACTACTACTCACTTTCTTTCTATTATTTAGCCTAAAATATGGAGTAATTAGTTTATTAATCTAAAAACTAATGAAAAACTAAACTAGATGCAAAGACAAAAGAATGAAACTTTGGGAAAAGACTATGGAAAAACTCAGTTGATTACGATGATACCCTCAGGAAGAATCCACCTATGACTTCTCTTGTTATCTAACTTTTAATTCATATGACTTCTTTACTTAGCTTGATCCGTGAGACTCCCTAACCTATATTAAACCCTCTCTTGAGGCAAATAACGTCTAACCTTAGGTTAATTAGTGGAACTCTCGTTCTCTTATAATAACCCCCTAAGGAAGCAGTAAATCGATCAATGGACTCCCATATTAGGTTTCACCCTAATCCGGCAAAATCTCGTCACCCTATCTCTAGGTATGCGATCAACTCCGCTTAATTATGCTAGATCTACTCTTAGGCAGGATCTATTCCTCCTCCACCTAAGTACATCAGATTGAATTAAGCAACATAATTAAGAATAAACTAAGTACTTATCATATAATTTAGAAATCAAAAAACAAAATCCATCATAGGTTTCATCCCCTTCAGGTATCTGAAGGGTTTAGTTCATAACAAAATAAGAAAACATCTCAAGAGAAAAGATAAAACAAAACATAATAAATCCCTAAAACCCCCTGAAGGAATTGAAGAGGAGATCCTCTATCTTGAGTAGAACTCCGACTTCTTGAGATGGATCAACTGGCTATCTTCGAGTAATTCCCTGAATAAAAGCTCTGATAGAAAACTCTGCCCAAAACTTGATTCTCTAGAATGACAGCCTTGGGTTGTTTATATAGGCTCTTTAGATGCTTTACTTGGCTCCTAAGTACCTCCTTCAAGTAGAATTACTATTAAGGTGTTTAAGTAGACTTAGGAGTATGTTTCTTTGGCTTCAAGCATCCAAATCTGAGTGAAATTGCTCATTCCTGTGGCAGAGGCACGCCCATGGCACACACTCGTGTAAGTCGTGGTCAGACTGTGTTAGACTTTTGTCGACGAGGCACGACCGTGTAAATCGAGGTGAGGCCGTGTTCTAAATAAATGGCAAGGCACGGCCGTGTGGCTTGAAGTCCAGGCCGTGTCGATTTCTTAGGTTGGCCCAATTTGGTCCGTTTTAAGCCCGTTTTACGTTCTTTTTATCCTTAGGTGCTTTCCTGAGTATAAGACATGAAAAGAAAGGATTAAGAGCACCTTTTTACATAAACCAGAGATAAATCATCCAAAAGCATACTAAATGTGGGATTAAAATATGTTACTTTTACGGTTTATTAGTGGCCATCTCAATGGTCTATCACCAACGATTGTATCTCGGTTTATCCCTACGAGCATTCGTACACTCGAGAGTCCTCAAATGTTAAAGTTTTAGCTTTTTGGCTTTTCAGCTTCTGCCGTTTCACAATCAATCAGGGGTGTGAATACATACCTTCATCTATCGTTTTTATAGAAACAGCATTGGGTGTACGATTACACACCTGTTACGAGTTGTAGTTTGATGCGCTTCTAAGATTAAACACCTATGATACAACAAACCCATAAATTAGTCTCAAACCCTTGTTAAACCATCACCATAATATTGAAAACGTTTTAATCAAACTAACGCTACTTGCCACAAGTCAATAGATCTCTTGCAGGGGAAAAGTAATCGGCCTACCCCTTCATTAAAGAAAACGAGTCCCTAGCAACGTTCGAATGAAAAGAAGGTGTTAGCTAAACATATCACCATGACAACAAAGAAAAATAAAATAGCTTTTTGGCCCGAGAGATGCAAAATCGAGCATAGAAAAAGAAGCCAGCCAAGATTCGGCTACAGTATCCACTTACCACAAAATCAAAGAGATTCAAAACGGTTAGGAATAAAGGAGAGAAGGTGTTTAGGCCACAACAGGTTCGGTCAACACAAGAAGAACAAAGAGAAAGGAAATGGATTCGGCACAGAAGGAATTAAGGGAAGAAGAAAAGAGGAATACCGAGTCGGTAAAAGGGGTAAAGAAATAGAAGAACTTCGAGGGAGAACTCAACACCTGAAGCTTAAGTTTCGATAAAGAATGGGCAGCAATTGAGAATAAAGATGGAAAGGGAAAAA
Organism: Gossypium rotundifolium; assembly: GCA_025506655.1. Lineage (NCBI taxonomy): Eukaryota > Viridiplantae > Streptophyta > Magnoliopsida > Malvales > Malvaceae > Gossypium > Gossypium rotundifolium. The sequence continues at coordinate 151,927,595 of CP106727.1, read as the reverse complement.
GACCCAAATGGTAAAATGGTTGCACGAGATGCCACAAAAGAAACAAATTCTGAAATTTGCAGAGAGGGCTTTCGATTTTTCTCTTCACACAAAGCTGTCGAAATGCTCAAATGACACCCCCTAGCCAAAATCCCCCTTACTCAAGTTCTCTCATTCGTCCAAGACTCCCGTCAATCCCAACTCCTTCAAACACTTCACTAATTCCTCCTTGATTTGCTCTCAACCTCCCATTCAAATTTGTTGACCAAGTCTCCAACCTCCTCTGCAGAGTTTGATTCAAACTCCACCTCTCACACCACCAAGTCATAAAATAAAAGTTTCCTATTTGCATGCCATGGGATTCAAATCCCAACTCCCCTTTCCACCTTAGTGATGCCACAACCATCAAGTCACAAGCTCTTTTTGTGACCCCAAATCACACACATTTATACATAAGTCCTACTACTAATAGCCAATTCCACTTAAGAACAAAAACTAAAAATTTTCCAAGGCCTAGACTTGAACCCAGGCTTCCCAAAAACCCTCAAATACACTCAAATACTTAGCCATTCAAGCACATCATGAAGTTTAAGCCAATTCAGCAAAATTACAAACCCCACATTTTGGGGCGTTACATTAAGTGGTTGCTTGACAAATATGATGTGAACCATAAGATTGCTACTGCCTATCACCCCCAGTCTGATGGGCAAGTTGAATGAGTGAATCGCAAAATCAAAGGTATCATTGAAAAGGTAATATGCCCTAGCAAAAAAGATTGGTCTCGAAGGCTCGATGATGCATTATGGGCCTATCAAACAGCATTTAAGACACCGTTAGGAATGGCTCCTTATCAGTTAGTCTTTGGAAAGGCATGTAATTTGCCATTAGAGTTGGAGAATAAAGCTCACTAGGCTTTGAAGCAGTTGAACTTTGATCTTAAACAAGCCGGTGAGAGAAGGATGTTACAACTTGATGAGTTGGAAGAGTTGAGGTTGTTTTCCTATGAGAATGCCAAAATGTGTAAAGAAATATCAAAGAGATGACATAATAGTCATATACAACCTCACGAGTTTAAAAAAGGTTAGAAGCTTAAATCTTAATGGAAAGGACCTTATGCCATCTACCGAGTTTATCCTTATGGAGCTATTGAATTATACAACAATTAATGAGGTACATTTAAAGTTAATGGTCAACGTCTCAAACACTACTGGGATGGTGAAGTTGATCGAATTGAATCCTCATTTAAATTAATAGACCCTTAATTTTTCATGAACTCATTTTGTAAATAAATAAATAATTAGAACTTATTTTCTTAACTTATTACATTTAATTAATTCTGTCAAGGAGATTGGAACTTAAGCGGGACCGTTGTGACCCCTCCAACCTTTCTTGGGAATTAATTTAATGTAATTTGTTAAGAAGAAATTTTCTAATTAAGATTTAAAAATTTTAAGTTTCAATTGTTCTGTTTAAATTTTAAATTTTTATGTTAATACATGGGGTCAAATTTGGCCCAAGACTAATAATTTTTTTTAGTAAGATACAGTTTGAGTTTGAGGCCCAAGACAACAAAAAGGAGGAAAAAATCCATGCCTTGTCATCACACCCATTGTTTGCCGCCCAAGTAACCCTAATGTAGCTAAATTTTTGCTACATGTTGCCCTAATTTTACCCTATATAAACCCCTCTCTATTCTACTAATTCTCATATCCCTCAAAGCAATTTGCTTACACCCTAAAAATCCCTAAATCTCCCTTTTGTGCCGTCAACCTCAAATCCTAAAAGAAACCCTAGTTCTCTTCCCTTTTGTCGAAATCTCCAATTGCCACTGTAAAGAGATTACCAAAGCACCACCGTTGCTATCGCACGCTGTCGTTGCTATCGTACCATTCTTGCTATCATAAGATTTCTACAGTAGCAAGTTCCACCCACCTTGCCGATTTATCTTTTCCCCCTTTGAGCAGAAATTTTGTCAAAATTTTTGGGAAAATATACCATGTCTAGCAAAAGAACCAGATCTTCAAAGACTACTCCTAAAAACCCAATTTTGATCGATGAAGAAGTGAAAGAGAGATTTGATTCAATCTTCAAGCATCAACCTATGATGCCGAAAAAATGTTTTGACTTGAAGAGTATTGATTTGATGGTTGTTCCTATACCGGTTTGAAAGAAAATTAATGCTCCCAAGTGGGAACGATTTTATGATGCTCGTTCACTTCCTGGTGCCAGTTTGACTATGCAAGTTGGTACTGAAGTCATCGTTTGAAAGAAAAAGGTACCTCTTACTTCTAAGTCCATCAATGATTTGTTTAATTTACCTGATGTTGAAGAAGATGAGTACTACCCTATGGTGAACAATATCAATTTGGATTTTCTTCAACAAGTGCTTGATGTTGTGACAAATCTGAGATCCCAATGGATTATAAGAAAGCATAGGAGCCATTCTTGTCAAAAAGAATACTTAAAACCAGTAGCAAAGGTATGGTTTTATTTTATTCGCTATAGTTTTATGCCTATCTCACATTGTTCCACCGTCTCGATGGAACGGATGCTTTTGTTATATGCAATTTTGACAGAAAAGTCCATTAATGTTGGGAAAATTATCCTCAAGGAGATTCACGATTGTGCTAAAAACAAGGCAGGAAGTGCTTATTTCCCATCATTAATCACTTCACTTTGCTTAAAGGCCCGTGTTAAATACATAAGCAAATCTGAAGGGGCGATATGTTCGAGGATGCATTACAAGTTATGATATTGAAAGATTAGTAGAGAGGGTGCATGAGCTGAATCAAGGCAAGTGAGAAAAGCCAACTGAGTCGGATACCAATGAGTCAACAGATGGAACTGAAACTGAAGCTAATTCAGTTATAGACATTGAAGAGGAAGATTTTGATAAGGAACCGAACATTCCTGAATCAAGGGTTGAGCCAGAAGAAGAGCCAGTCAAGCTAAGTGTTGAACCTGAATATACAACTCCCATGTCGACTTCTACAAGTACTTCAAGGAAATCAGAGTTGTCAATTTTGATGGATATGTGCAAGTTCATGCACAATCAACAACAAACTTAATAGAAATATGAAAAAAATTAGAGATGACTCAATTCAAAATACTTTTAAGAATATCTTTAATACTTTTGTTCCTGAGTTCCCAGATGCTATCTTTGAGACATGGACTGAAGATACTGACTATGCAAGCGGAGATGGAGCAAAAGAAGACAAGGGGAATGAGTCAGAAAAATAAAAGGGGGGATTCTTGTCTTGTTATTTGTTTAATTAATTTTAGGTCCTTAGGAATTTATTTCTTTCGTAATTAGGAATTAATTTCTGTAGAATAAAACATAGCAAATATGAACAAACTTAAAACTTAACACTTCTTTAGAAAGAATAAGACTAAGTGATGTGGTAATAGGAATGAACATGTCTAGGATTGGGTTATTAGGGAAGACTTGGTATTTAAGTAGTCTTAATGACTCAACTCTCTTTCTTTACAACCCTACCCGGTGTTCAGTTTTCATTCATTACTTTGTTCTTGCAATAAGGACATTGCTTCTTTTTAAAGGAGGGTAAGGAAATAAATAAATTCCTCAAACTTTTGAATTTTTTTCAAGTATGTTTCAATAATTTCTTTCATAAGTATGTTTTAATAAATGAATGTTTAGATATTTTTTTGTTATTGAGATAGTTTATATGCAAGTATGAATGATGATTTTTTCTAAGTGAAAGTATCTTATCATGAAAACTGGAAGGCTTGTATGATCTTAGCCTTAGTAATGTTTGCCATGAAAACTTAGTTTCTTTTGAGATTAGACATGCATGAAGGTTTATATCTTTAGAATTGACTTAGTAACTTTCTTGAGGCGAAATCCTAGGGGACATAAAAATCTAAAATGATATAGGCACTATTTCTTTGGACCGTTTGAGCCTTTTCCAGCCAACCCTATGATATTAGACCCTTGAAACTGTAATTTTGAGCTTAAAAGCTTTTTTTTTTTTTTTTGCAATGAACCTACATTATAAGCCAATTACCATCTTTTTAAAGTTATCCTAATTTTGTACACCTATCTTAACTAAATTTGTCTTGGGAATCAACATTTGAGGAAATTTTCATAAAGATGTATGTGTTCATGCTAAAAAAAAAAAAGCGAAGAAAAGTTTGCTCAGTCTCCAAAAAAAGAAAAATATATGAGCTTGAGTTCAAAGTTTGGGGTGTTCCAAAGGTTCACTTAAAGAAAAAAAGTTGTATTATGAGAAAACCAAGACAAAGTTAAAGGTTAAGATTTTTTAAAACTAAAATGTCCAATCTCTTAAAATCCTTACCTTTAACCGAGCCCCATTATAACTTTATAAAAGACCTGAAAATCAAAATGCCATCAATAAACACAACTACAAACCGGTCTAAGTATGGCCTGAAAATTCGGTTCATCAAGTACATAAAAGCAACAGGTGCATTTGTTAGTCTAAAAGGTATAAGAAGAAACTTGTAGTGTTTATACCTTGTTCTAAATTCAATTTTGGCACATCTAAGTCTTTAACTCGCAACTGGTAACAACCTGATCTCAAACCAATTTTTGAACAAATCATCTATTCGTAGCAGAGGGTATTTATTCTTAATCGTCACTTTGTTGAGCTGTCGATAGTCTATACACATTCTCATTGTGCTTTGTTTCTTTTTCACAAATAACACCAGTGCACCCCAGGGAGAGAAACTCGGTCTAGCAAAACCTCTATTTGTCAACTCTTGCAACTGAGCTTTGAATTATTTTAACTCTGTTGGAGCCATTCTGTACGGAGCTATCGATATTGGCGTTGTTCCCGATACTAATTCAATACCAAACTCAACCTCTCTGATAGGTGGTAAACACCGGTAACTCTTCGGGAAATACATCTGGATACTCGAACACAACTGGTACTGATTCAATCTTTGTTTCTATCACTTTCGTATCAAGTACATAAGCAAGATAAGCTTCAAACCCCTTTCTCACAAATCTTTGAGCGAACATAGACGAGATCACAACTGGCAAACTATTTAGATCATCTGATTCAATTCTAATAGTCTCATTATTTTGACATTTTAATTCTATTGTCTTTCGTCTACAATTCACTATAGCAGCATGCATCGTTAACCAATCCATACCAAATATCACATCAAATTCATCGAATGGAAACAACATCAGATTAGCCGAAAAACAAAAATCCCAATTCATTAATGGAAAATTCTTGCAGACTTTGTCAACCAAAACACATTTTCCTAAGGGGTTCGAAACTCTAATCACAAATTCAGTAGACCCTACAGGAAAAGTCTTACTAGGTACTAAATTCATACATATATAAGAATGAGTTGATTCTGGATCTATCAGTGCAATTACATTAGTATCATAGAGAGTGAAAGTACCGGTGGTAACATTTGGAGATGACGATTCTTTGCGAGCGCGAATAGCGTAGGCTCTATTAGGAGTTCTGTCCTCGGATCTCATAGCTAAATCCTTTGTCGCCCCTCTGCTACCACTTACATTTCTGGCAATTCTAGGTGGTCTACCCCTATTCGATGTGTTACTTGGTCTCACATTCTGAACTTTATCTTTCTCATCCAGCTTAGGGCAATCTTGAATGAAGTGATATAGCGAACCACATTTGTAACAAGCTTTATTATTTTTATTCTAGCATTCTCCAAAATGTCGTCTCCCACACTGCTGACACTCGGGTTTGTTATCTCTCACACTGCCAACTCTGTACTGATGTAGCTTGAGCTTTAGAACCTACGTATGGTTTTCTATGAACTCTGTTCGAATATTCGTTTGAAGCATTTGGGCGAACATACGAATCTCTGAATTTCTTTGCTGAAGATTGATACGGCTTACTCATTGATCTTTTTCTCGAGTCTCTAGCTTCTAAAATTGCTTTTCTCTTTTCTTTTCTAAGATCCTCGGCTTTACAAGCCCTTTCAACATGAACGACAAATTCTTTCAAATTTAGAATTCCGACTAGTAGTTTTATATCTTCGTTCAACCCGTCAACGAACCGCTTACACATAATCTCTTCGGTAGAAACATACTCTCTGGCATATTTACTCAATTGTACAAATTCTCTTTCATACTCGGTTACAGTCATTCGGCCTTGTCTTAATTCTAGAAACTCTTTGTGCTTTTGATCGAGAAATCTTTGACTGATTTATTTCTTTCGAAATTTAGATCGAAAGGACTCCTAAGTAACCTGTTCTTTTGGAACCACAGATACCAACGTGTTCCACCATTGATACGCGGTGTCTCTCAGCAATGATATAGCACATTTAATACATTCATTAGGAGTACATGATAATTCATCGAATACTCAAATCGTATTTTGTAAACGGAAAAATATATAGGATTTTTCCTATGTAATTTATCACATTTTACTTAAATCTATTGTTAAAACTAAGTAATTGTTTAATAAATTAATGAAATATGTGAAAATATGAAATTAGGACAAAGAAATTATTAAAATGTGATTTTATGCTTTATTATATAGTTTTCATGCAATAAATGGCTTATTTTATATTAATTTGAATATATTATATTTTTAAGACATAAAGTGGGCCACATGATTAAATTAAATAATAAAATATAAAATTATATTTAATAATTCATTTAAAAATATTTCATTAATAATTTGGGTTTTAATTAATTAATTAAATTGGATAAATTTTCTTCTTTGGTCCTTTAACTTGCTGATTTATTCTAGATAGGTCTGATAGCTTTGCTGGATTACAAAACCGTCCAAATTGGAGACCAAGTCAACCCAATATTTGGCTAGACATGGCTGTCCATTTAAACCATTCTTTGGTTTAATTACACAAGGTCCTTGCAGTGTTGAAGAAATTAGAGATTTGCCTGAAGATTTACGATTGACCGAGTCTCAGTCCTGAGTTGTGTGGCATCCAAAGTTGCTTAAAAATCAAGAAAAACTCAAGTTAAAATAGACTAAGCATGACTGGCCACAATTTTAGGAGATTTGAAGAGGTTAATATCCATTATTTTTAGCAAACTATCCCCCTCTCCTCACCTATAAATAAGACCCTCTCATTCCCTCATCCATCATCCCTCAATCATTCCTTGTTCATTCTCATCATTCAACATTCTCTCTTCTTTCCAAATTCTCTTAGCCTTTTCCATTCCCACTCCTAGAATCATCTCTTCATAGAGATTTTAGCAATTAAGCCTCTTAAAGAACCCTTGGTCGGCCACCTTAGAGAGCTGTTAGCAAAGGAGCAAAGCAAAGGAACGAAGGAGCCTCGTCAGTCAGAGTCTTGGGTGACAGCCACTTTGAATTGGGTTTAATATTTCTTTTCTTTAATTTAATCTAAAGATGTTTGCTATGTGTTCTTTGTTCTTGTTTACAACAATGTTAGCTTAATTTTATTTAAGTTAGGATGATTGCTTTGATTAAATAATATTTATTTGATTCATGCTTATAATGTTTGTGCCTCAATCGATCATGTTTTCAATTAAAATCAAGTCTGTATTTCGTTCATACATGATTGAAATGCACCTGAATTAGCTGAGCGATCCTGACCAGACGACGGCAAGTGGACACATAATTGAAATGTTGATGCTCAATTCAGATCCTGACCCGATTAAATTGTAGGTTGCATAACAACTCTGACCAAGCTTTGTTATCTGCATAGTTTTTAGATTTGTGTGATTAAACTATTTCAAACCTGTTACCTCGCACGAATGCTAAGAAACCCTTAGTATGTAAGGATCAGTAAAATGTGTATTTACTAAGTAAAGTGTAACATCCTAAAAATGTAGTATTGATATGTTGCATAATTTGGTGCGTAGTTAGTGAATGATTTAATTTGTGTGTTTAATATAGTCTTGAGAAGGCTCGGGATTTATTCGGAATTAGAATAAATTTTAGCAAGGAGTACTTTATTGAAGTGGAACAAGTGACCCTGATGTTTAAGGAAATTAAGTGGTAAAAGATAGCATAATTGAGCTATTGGTTAAGTGGTTATGCGCTACATGCATGGTCATGATGGGAGAGGTTCGAATCCCCTAGCATGCATTTTGTGAATATTAATTTTTGCTCCTTCCTAGCAAGTATCGGTCAAGCATCAAATTTTTGGTATGTTAGACTTTTATTTTAAGGTATGATGGCTAATGGATATGGTAAGAGAGAACTTAAGGTAGGGAATCATGAGAATATGGTATGTAGGGTGTAACAACCCAAACCCGGCCCAAACACTATGGTCGAATCTGGATCGTTACGAGGAAAAACCTTTTGAAACCATTTCTAAACCCATTAAGCTTTGTTGAAAAACTTTTCGGATTGGATTATCTTGATAAAATCATACTTAGTGTTTATTTTTAAAAAAAATATTTAAGTCAAGTTATGAAACAAATTTCAAGCTGTGCTGATGGCATTTTAAAATATTTTCGTGTTTAATTGGAAAATGTGTAGTCTAAATTCAACAATAATAATATCCGAAGTTTAAAATAATATCCAACATAAGAAAATAAAAAAATAAAGTATCGGAGGCCTTATTACATCCAAATAAAATAAACCCAAAGTAAAATTATTAAACTGAAATTAAAGTCATTTAAATTTAATTCCTTTGCATGGCCACCTCGAGTCAACCGGCTCCACATCCGCGATCTAAGTGTCACTGAAAAATATAAAGGAGAGGGTGAGTCACCAAGACTCGAGATGTAACCCTTCCCCATTTTAAAGCATTTTCATACACATCAAATAACAATTAATATGCGAATAATGTGTACCCAACCTAGCCAACCATACGCCATTGTCTACCCGTTGTGGTACCAAACCACTGGTGGTGCCAAACCCTTGGTGACATATAGTCACAATGTGTTACAAAACACCGGTGTCTGTAGACACAAATCGGGTGATGGGGCCAACCCATCGTGTGATACCAAATCACCGGCGGCGATCCCATATCTCAAGTGGGGCCAACCCACGGTGGTGTTAACCACGAGGATAAGTCGCTATTGAGGTACCAAACCTCTGGAGGTACCAAACCTCGGTGACCGTAGTCACAGTGTGTTACCAAAACATCTTGGTGCCCGTCGGCACATTATCACCCCCTCCACTCATCAACCCATCTCACAACCATAACAGAGTTTATACATTTATCATATGTATTAAAATAAAACATGCTTCCCAAAAGCATCACAATAATCTCATATAAGCAGAGACTTACCGAGGTTCTCGCTTGTACCATTTAAGGTACCAAATCCATATCTACATCAAGCGATTTACAAACAACAAATATTTATCACACATATTAAGCGCTATAAGTGTGTATGTACACACCGATATCAATGGTAGTCCTAAATCCCAAAGAAAGCGTTGGTCACCACAGATCCACTTGTCCTATATTCGCCAAATCCATAGATTAGTCTTATGGCCTTTTCGGCCTAATTAACTTATTTGGGAGGGTTCCTTGTGAACCCGAGATCTTACCTTAACACTCTTTGCTATTATCTACCGTACTTGATACTCGAATCGCTTTCGTCACCATCATTGATTAGCAAGTAAACCAATAACCTTGACTTTTAATCGAATTGCTAGAATAAGGAGATTGATCTTACCACCACTTACCGAAATTGAACACTAGAGATCGGTCGTGAGTCATTGTTTTACTTCCACGAATACCTATAAGAAATCGGTTACTAACCGTTTAGAAGCCATTACGAAATCGGCACCTCTCCTGTAAAAGGAATCGATGTAAAAGAAAGAAAAGGGAAGATGGACATTCGCCAAGATCACTTACCACCTTATAAACCGATTGAAGGAGAGTCAGAGGAGATTATTCACGCTTGCTATTCGGCCAAGCCTTGGAATATGAAGAGGGAAATTGGCTATCGAAAGGAAAAAGGAAAGGAAGACAAATGAAGAAATTGGTACTTCCAATGGTATATTGACGAGAGAGAGTTAATAGGGAAGGAAAGAAGTTTCGACTAAAGAGCTTGAGAGAATGGTGAAAACGCAAGAGCAAAAAGAGGGCTAGGGAATTGACTTAGCAAAAATTTGAAGAAAAGAAAAACAAGGAGATCAACTCATGTATTTATAGCCACCAAGCACCCTTGCCGTCCACCTTTCTAATTAATTCAAAAATTTTGAATTAATCCCAATAATCCTTTGATAATCCAACTAATATCCAATAATTCTTTTAATCTAATAATCCCTCAATTATCCTACATTTATCACATTATCAAAATGATAGTAATATCCTTAATTTACCTTCTTAATATTAAGGAATTAAAACCAATTAAAATGCTCACAATATCTTATTATCCAAGTAAAAATCTAATTAATAATCCTTTATAAATAATAATAATATGCTCATTATTATCTCTATTATCTAAATAGATAATAAGAAGAATTAAGGAGAGAAAGTCTCTCTCCCTTGCTCCTTGGTGGCGTCACATGTAGCTCCCAGGTGGCCTTCCCTTTGCCACTTATTCTAGGCTTATTTTATGTCCAAATTATCCCCATTTATTCTTATAACACCCTCCTGCTAAGGCTCCCTACCTTAAAAGTTAAAAACTAAAATTTCCTACCAAATCGAGCCAACACAAAGCCTTAAATTGATCATTATTATTCCATAAATAATGACACAGCAGTTCATACATAAGAAAAATAATTTATTTCCAAATAGCCCCGTTTTTAGGATGTTACATAGGGGGAACACAAGGCATGAAACAAGGGTGATGCTTTGGAAACTTTTGGGTGGCTAAAACTTTGACTTTTGGCCAATATACTTGAACGGTTTTGGGGCTAGAAGGGGGTTGGCCGAATTTTGGTAAGGATTAGGAGCTAGTTGGCCATAATGCTTTAGCAAATTAGTGCATTTTCCTTTTCGCTTCACAACTTTTCTCCCTAGCCGATTGTGTCTTGTGCATTAGGTAAAATTTTTTTGGTCATTTCATCTTGACCAAATTGATACAAATCTTTCATTTTTCCCAAGTTTCTCCTCTTTGTGCCGAAACCATACCATCTTGAAAGGTTATATTCTTTTCTTTCTTTTTGGTCGAATATACACCAACCCCAAGATCATTTGCTTGTTCATCTTCCATTATTGAAAATTTTCACATAAACACTTTCTCTTTTATTTCTTTTTCTCTTTTCTTTCTTCTTGTAAAGAACTCTTAACATCACTATTTCTTTTCCAAAATCTTCTACCATGGCCGAATGTTAATAACCATCCTCATAGCCAAAATTTCCATTTCTCAAACATTTCTACTCAATCTTTTTTCTTTGCATTGTTTGTATAATCGGTACGAACCTTCTTCAATTCTTTATTTCTCTTCTTTTCTTTAACCGAATATACATATTAGTTTGGGGGTCTTTTGACCGAAAATAGCATTCTCAATCCCTTCATCTTAGACAATCTTTTCGTTTTTATAGTGATAAAGTGAAGGCGGAAACTTGAAGTATTCTTAATCATCGAGAATCATTAGGATTCGATCCAAAGTGTTAAGGGGCGTTATCGCTTGATTTTCATCCCGTGAACGTGAAGATATTTTTGTGGTAAGTTGATTTCACCCTTAAAACCAATAGTCTTAAATTCTGATATATTAGTTGGACTAATAATCTTTTGTCTATGGAGGCAAACAAGATAGGGTCAAAAAGAGTGGTGAATAGTGCTCGAAAGAGGGCGATTTTTGCTATTCCTCTAGATTCAAGTGAAGGGCTATTTCGATAATCTGGGATTTTCCACCGGGTTGTGGACCCTCATCCGAGGAGAATCGATTATTCGAAGTTGTTCATAGTTCAGAGCCATTGGCTGTTAGGGATTTCCCATCGGTTTGTGAACCGTCAACTTGGGAGATCCGACAAATAGTTGTTATTCGAGATTCCGAGGGTAAAGATCTAGATCGCTTATCTTTGGTATAGATTTATATTAAGTATTAGTGTTCTAATCAAGCATGACACGTATTTAGATATCGACGAGTGAGAAAGTTTAGTTCCCACCGTAATCAGGTGTGTAATTTCACACTTATCTCATGGGTTAGATGTTATACCATTATTAAGCATTAGACTAATAATCGCAAAGTTGGTAAAATCAAAAAATATGGTTTATTAACACTTTAGTGTAAGTGCATGAAATCAATATTAAAATCGTGAAAGTTACGAAATCGCCCTTAATGGGCTAATATGATAAAAAGTGATATATGGACCTCATGTGTTAATGGGCCGTATCGATAGTTTATTTAATGGGCCATTTTGTTTGATTTCTATATGGGCCAATTGTGATATTTGATATATGGGCCAAATGTGATATTTGATATATGTGCCAAATGTGATATTTGCTATATGGGCCAAAATGTGAAATGGGCCAAATTGTGAAATAGGCTAAATTGTGTAATGGGCCAAATTTTAACATGGGCCAGATGTTAAAATTATCATATGAATAAAATTGTTGTGCGTTGTATATACAAAATTGCATGGGTTGGGATATTTTGATGAAGAGAAGAAGGCTTCGTGCCCAGTTTAAATGGCTTAATGCCTACGTATTAATGGCCACTGGCCTGCAAAATATTGTATTAAATGGCTTAATGCCTGTGTGTGAATGGCCACTGGCCTGCGAATCATTGAATTAAATGGCTTAATGCCTGCGATTGGTGTGTTGGCGGGGTGGGTTGACTCGATCCCCACAGTGGTTGGTACGGGTGGTGTGTAGCAGATGGAAATTTAGGCTTGGTTGGGAATTACATTTCACATGCATTTTTAATTACTAAATTATTATATTCGTAAATGGGCTCAAGCCCAATTAAATGCTTTAATGGTTTGGCCCATTGGACTTGGTAAGTGAGTTACGCACTGAGTTCTAAGAAACTCACCCTGTTTTTCTTACGCTTCTCAGGTAATGATAATTGATGGAGGCTTGGGCCGGGGATGACTTCGCGAGGGCCATACTTCAAATGATGGTTTTTATGAACTTTGAACTACTCTTTAGTATTTTTACTTAATTAATTTTTCAGTTGTGATGTAATAAGGCCTCTGGTATAATTTTTATGGATTTTTATTTGTGGATGAATTTTAATATGTTTTAAATACTAAAAGGGGACTATTTTAATTTTATAAATGTTTTCTTTAATTTATGTATAAAAAGGGGTTTTTCTTAAATATCACTAAACTCGTAAAAATTTCTGTGAAAACTCTTTTATGAATTTTGTTTTCAAAATCCCTTTTGAATTATTTTAAATTTCTTTAAAAATTTAACCAATTATTTCTTTGAGATCAAATTATAAACTCTTATGTTCTAAAACCATAGATTTCAAATTAACCTCGATTTTTGTTAAACTCCATCTCCAAAATAGTTTTGAAGATCTACTTTCTTTAAATCATTAGATGACTAGATGTATGTTCGATTTGTGTGGCATGCCAAGTCTGGTTTTAACGCATAGACCTGGTTTGGGGTGTTATATTTAATGGTATCAGAGCCAGTTTCAAAACTCGACTGTGGTTTGGGTTCAACAACGATTTTCATTTAAACTATTTCAAATTTATAGAATTTATGTTTTAAAGGTAGTATGGCACCACGAGCATCCGGCACCAAGCCAAGTAAGTATTTGTATACTGAATGATTATTATTGTGACATGATCATAGGAACACTTTAGAACTTCTAGTTTTAGGTGTTGAAATTATAGGGATTGAGACTATAGGATATGATTGCGAAAACAACTCTATCTCTTATATCTCATAAAATATCGTTAATAAAAACTGAAATAGTATTCTGATTCATAAAACTTGTAATCAGATTAAATCAAAATAGTCAATATGAGCATTAGAGGACGTGGACGTGGATGCGGTAGACGTGGTCGTGGTAGAGGATGAGGTGCTAGGGTTGCGTCTGAAGCGCCGAGTCTTATGCTGGAAATAGACACACTTGCGTCACCCGGGAGCGAGACTGGATCACACGACCACATGAGTGAGGATATTGCTTTGACTCAAGCAATGATGCGAGTCCTAGAAAGGGTTCTTTGGAGCTAGGCGGGCGGCGACTCATGGATCAATATCGAATGACTTAAATCAAGTGGTGCTGAGGTTTTTAGAGGTGTCTCCAGTGTAGCTCGAATGTAGCAGAGTATTGGCTCGAGGCAGTGGAGCGAATCATGGATGATTTGGAGTGCACCACTGAGCAGAAACTGAGAGGAGCTGTGTCCATGTTGAGGGACGAGGCGTATCAATGGTGGCTTACTGTTCGAGAAGGCACTGAGGCTGCATTTGTTACTTGGGATTTCTTCAAAGTTGCTTTCCAAGGGAAGTATGTCAGGACAAGTTATGTGGATGCCTAGAGGAAGGAATTCTGAATTTGGTTCAAGGAAATAAGACGGTGGTAGCTTACGAGGTAGAATTTATATGCTTGAGTCGTTATGCTCGGACAATAGTGGCAAATGATCATGAGCATTGTGTACGTTTTGAGGATGGACTGAATGATGAGTTGCGGGTACTGATAGCCCCACAACAAGTAAGGACTTTTGCCACGCTTGTGAAGAAAGCCAAGATAGCCGAAGAGGCTAAGAACTCAGAACGCCAGAACCGGGAAAGAGTCAGAGGCAATAGGGAGTTTAAGAACTAGGGTTCTTTAAAAGGTTCCAAAAGAGGCCTCGAAATGATGATCTAGCTCAAGCTAGAGCACCTATGGCTACCAATCAAAGTCGAGACTGTGTTGATTATGGGAAACGACACCCCAGGGAATGCTGGAAGTGAACTGGTGGTTGTTTTAAATGTGGTTCCAAGGATCACCAGTATAGGAATTACCTCGACAAACTAATCTGACTCAGGAAGCTCGTAATCCTGATACACAGCCAGCCAGAGGCACTCAACAGCCACCGAGAGGCCATAGACGAGTCGTGGTGGTAATGGGGCTGGACGTGGTCAAGGTGCACCGAGTCGAGGTAATGGCTTCAGAGGTAACACGGAGGCAAGAAAGCCAGGGTTGGTTTATGCGGTCAGGCATCGTGAAAATGGCGATGCACTTGATGTGATAACTGGTACGTTCTTCATCTTTGATGTACCTATTACATCTTTGATGTATATCGGGTCTACCCACTTGTATATTGCTAGCACCATATCCAGAAACCTGAATATTAGATTTGAGATTACTGATAGAGAGATGACGGTAATTAGTCCTTTAGGACAGTCTGTAATTGTGAATAAATTGTATAGAGACGTGCCTTTGGAAATTCAAAGAGAAATATTTTTGGCGGATTTGGTGGAATTGCCCTTCGGCGAGTTTGATCTTATTTTGGGCATGGATTGGTTGGTGAAGCACTGGACGCAATTGGATTATGCTGCAAAACGGATGTCAATCAGGACTTTGGATGATAAGGAAGTAGTAATGATAGGCGAATGAAGGAACTTTTTATCGAATGTGGTATCTGCTTTAAAGGCAGAAAAGTTGGTGCGAAAAGGGTATGGAGCGTTCCTAGCTTTCATTAGTGCTTTGGATGCCAAAGAATTACCAGTGGAAGGTGTGAGAACGGTGAAAGAATTTCCAGATGTCTTTCCTTAAGAACTTTCGGGTCTACCTCCAGATCGGGAAGTAGAATTTGGCATTGAGCTTATGCCCAGAAAGGCTCTAATGTCCATTGCTCCTTATAGAATGGCACCGAAGGAGTTAGTGGAGTTTAAAGCTCAAATTCAAGAATTTTTGGATTGGGGATTTATTCAACCGAGTGTGTCTCCATGGGGGCATTGGTTTTGTTCGTCAAGAAGAAGGATGGGTCAATGCGTATGTGCATTGATTATAGGCAGTTGAATAAATTGACGATCAAGAATAGATATCCATTACCGAGAATTGACGACCTATTTGATCAATTGAGAGTAGCTTCAGTTTTCTCCAAGATTGATTTGAGATCGGGTTATCATCAACTCAAGGTTAAGGAGGTAGATATTCTTAAGACGGCATTCGAACTCGTTATGCGCATTATGTGTTTTTAGTGATGCCATTTGGTTTGACCAATGCACCAGCTGCATTTATGGACATGATGAACCGAGTCTTTCAACCCTATTTATACCGATTTGTGGTGGTGTTTATAGATGATATCTTGGTATATTCAAGGAATGAAGAAGAGCATGACTCACATTTGCACATAGTATTGCAAATATTGTGAGATAAGCAACTTTATGCCAAATTCATTAAGTGCAAATTTTGGTTGAAGGAAGTGACTTTCTTGGGTCATGTGGTGTCAGCCGAAGGAATAAGAGTTGATCCTCGAAAGGTTGAGGTTGTGTTGGAATGAAAACCACCGAAGTCAGTGGCTGAGATTTGAAGTTTCTTGGGTTTGGCTGGATATTATAGACGTTTTGTTGAGGGGTTTTCGTTGATTGCTGTACCCTTAACTAAGCTATTGTGAAAGGGAGTACCGTATGTGTGGACCAATAAACAAAAAAAGAGTTTCGAGGCCGAAGAATATTTTGAGAATCGCCGATTACTAATTGAACCCGAAATTTGGAAAAGAGTTTATCGTTTACTGTGTGCATCACACACGGGTTTAAGATGTGTGCTGATGCAAGGTGGAAAAGTGGTGGCTTATGCTTCTCGTCAGTTAAGGCCGCACGAAGTCAATTACCCTACTCATGACTTGGAGTTGGCTGCGGTGGTGTTTGCTTTAAAGATTTGGAGGCACTATCTCTATGGTGAGAAGTCTATCATTTATACGGACCATAAGAGTCTTAAGTACCTCCTTACTCAAAAGGAGTTGAACTTGAGACAACAGACATGGGTAGAGCTATTAAAGGATTATGACTTCTCGATCGAGTACCATCCTGGAAAGGCTAACGTGGTGGCAGACGCGATGATTCGTAAGGTAGTATCGGAGTTAAGAGCAATGTTTGCTCATCTCAGTTTGTATGAGGATGGTAGTCTGCTAGCGAAACTTCAGGTGAAGCCTTTGTGGTTAGAACGAATCAAGGAAAAGAAGTTATCAGATGAAAAGTTGGGTCCGTTAATGCAACAAGCTGAAAGTGGTGCGATAGGGGATTTTGGAATGAACATGGATGGAGTGTTGTGTTTTCGTGGAAGAGTTTGTATGCCCATGGATTCAGATTTGAGACAAATGATTTTGCGAGAGGCACATAGTAGCCCTTATGCTATGCACCCCAGTGGTAATAAGATGTATCGAGATCTCCGTGAACAGTATTGGTGGCCAGGGTTGAAGCGAGAGGTTACTGATTTAGTGGGTAAGTGCCTGACTTGTCAACAAGTGAAAGTAAAACATCAATTACCGTCGGGCCTTTTACAACCGGTAAAGATTCCTCTATGGAAATGGGAGTGAATAACAAGGGATTTTGTTAGTGGGTTACCCTTAACACCTACTAAGAAAGATTTCGTTTGGGTGGTAGTAGATCGATTGACAAAGACTGCTCATTTTCTACCAGTTCGTACGGATTACTCGCTGCAGAAGTTGGCTAAGCTGTATATATCTGAGATCGTGAGGTTGCATGGGGTACCAGTGTCTATCATATCTGATAGGGACCCTAGGTTTACATCACGATTTTGGAAAGTGTTGCATGAGGCTTTGGGAACAAAGTTAAACTTTAGTACAACTTTTCATCCTCATTTCATCTTGACCAAATTGATACCGTCTTTCATTTTTCCCAAGTTTCTCCTCTTTGTACCGAAACCATACCATCTTGAAAGGTCATATTCTTTTCTTTCTTTTTGGTTGAATATACATCAACCCCAAGATCATTTCTTTGTTCATCTTCCATTATTGAAAATTTTCACATAAACACTTCCTCTTTTATTTCTTTTTCTCTTTTCTTTCTTCTTGTAAAGAACTCTTAACATCACTATTTCTTTTCCAAAATCTTCTACCATGGCCAAATGTTAATAACCATCCTCATAGCCAAAATTTCCATTTCTCAAACATTTCTACTCAATCTTTTTTCTTTGCATTGCTTTGTATAATCGGTAAGAACCTTCTTCAATTCTTTATTTCTCTTCTTTTCTTCAGCCGAATATACATATTAGTTTGGGGGGTCTTTTGACCGAAAATAGCATTCTCTATCCCTTCCTCTTAGACAATCTTTTCGTCTTTATAGTGATAAAGTGAAGGCAGAAACTTAGAGTATTCTTAATCATCGTGAATTGCTAGGATTCGATCCAAAGTGTTAGGGGCGTTATCGATCGATTTTCATCCCGTGAACGTGAAGATATTTTTGTGGTAAGCCGATTTCACCCTTAAAACCAATAGTCTTACATTCTGATATATTAGTTGGACTAATAATCTTTTGTCTATGGAGGCAAACAAGATAGGTTCGAAAAGAGTGGTGAATAGTGCTCGGAAGAGGGGCAGTTTCGCTATTCCCTCTAGATTCAAGCGAATGGCTGTTTTGGCAATCCGAGATTTTCCACCGGGTTGTGGACCCTTATCCGAGGAGAATCGATTATTCAAAGTTGTTCGTAGTTAGGAGCCATTAGCTGTTCAGGATTGCCCATCAGTTTGTGAACCATCAACCAGGGATATCCGACAAATAGTTGTTATTCGAGATTCCAAGGGTAAAGATCTAGATTGCTTATCTTTGGTATAGATTTATATTAAGTATTAGTGTTCTAATCAAGCGTGATAGGTATTTAAGTATCGACGAGCGGGAAAGTTTAGTTCTCACCGTAATTAGGTGTGTAATTTCACACTTATCTCATTGGTCAGATGTTATACCATTATTAAGCATTAGATTAATAATCGCAAAGTTGATAAAATCAAAAAATATAGTTTATTAACACTTTAGTGTAAGTGCATGAAATTGGTATTAAAATCGTGAAAGTTACGAAATCGTCCTTAATGGGGTAATATGATAAAAAGTGATATATGGACCTCATGTGTTAATGGGCCGTATCGATAGTTTGCTTAATGGGCCGTTTCGATAGATTGCTATATGGGCCAATTGTGATATTTGATATATGGGCCAAATGTGATATTTGATATATGTGCCAAATGTGATATTTGATATATGTGCCAAATGTGATATTTGATATATGTGCCAAATGTGATATTTGCTATATAAGCCAAAATGTGAAATGGGCCAAATTGTGAAATAGGCCAAATTGTGTAATGGGCCTGATGTTAAAATTATCATATGAATAAAATTATTGTGCGTTGTATATACATGATTGCATGGGTTGGGATATTTTGATGAAGAGAAGAAGGCTTTGTGCCCAGTTTAAATGGCTTAATGCCTGCGTATTAATAGCCACTGGCCTGCGAAATATTGTATTAAATGGCTTAATGCCTGCGTATTATTGGCCACTGGCCTGCGAATCATTGAATTAAATGGCTTAATGCCCGCGATTGGTGTGTTGGCGGGGTGGGTTGACTCGATCCCCAGGTGTCTTTGGTTAATGCAGTGGTGTGTAGCAGATGGAAATTTAGGCTTGGTTGGGAATTGCATTTCACATGCATTTTAATTACTAAATTGTTATATTTGTAAATGGGCTCAAGTCCAATTAAATGCTTTAATGGTTTGGCCAGATGGACTTGGTAAGTGAGTTACACACTTGAGTTCTAAGAAACTCACCTGTTTTTCTTACCCTTCTCGGGTAATGATAATTGATGGAGGCTTGGGTAGGGGATGACTTCATGGGGCCATACTTCAAATGATGGTTTTATGAACTTTGAACTACTCTTTAGTATTTTTACTTAATTAATTTTCAGGTTGTGATGTAATAAGGCCTCGGTATAATTTTTATGGATTTTTATTTGTGGATGGTTTTAATATGTTTTAAATACTAAAAGGGACTATTTTAATTTTATAAATGTTTTCTTTAATTTATGTATAAAAGGGTTTTTCTTAAATATCCTTGAACTCATAAAATTTACGTGAAAACTCTTTTATGAATTTTGTTTTCAAAATCCCTTTTGAATTCTTTTAAATTTCTTTAAAAATTTTACCACTTATTTCTCTGAGATCAAATTATAAACTCTTATGTTCTAAAATCATAGATTTCAAACTAACCTCGGTTTTTGATAAACTCAATCTCCAAAATAGTTTTGAAGATCTGCTTTCTTTAAATCATTAGATGACTAGATGTATGTTCGATTTGTGTGGCATACCAAGTCTGGTCTTAACGCATAGACCGGGTTTGGGGTGTTACATAAAGGGTTCCGAAAGGTCCTAATGTGGTTTCCAAACTCATGAAAGATCAAGTTGCCATGGAATGTTTTTCCGAATATTATTAAGCATGTTGATAATAAATTGAGTTTAATTAAAGTAATAATCCTAGTTTATTTATGTTATAATTGTTTCAAATTGTGTTTAATTTTGCTAAAATCTATTTCATTCATATAGTTTGCATACTTAGGATAATTTGCATTAGGGATCATTGCATTTAATTTAATATATTTTAATCATCACTTCAAAACTATATTGTGTTTTTATTTACCAAATTGTTTATATAATTTTACAAATTAAGTGACTTAGCACAAATACAATCCTTATGGGGACGATAACTCGATATTTACTTATTACTTGATAACGACTGTGTACGCTTGCACAAACCTATGCGTTACAAGTTTTCGAGCCAAAACTCAACTCTCTCAGCATCATCATCAATAGTAGCCTTGAACTCTTCAGCCCCATATTTACGAATCTTATCTACTGGCAGCTTGTTCAACCTTATCGGATCTATAACTTGAGGAACAATAGGGATTTGTTGAGGAATAGGTGGGGTGGAGGTTTCTGAGCAGCTAAATTCATCCAAACATATTGGGTGAACCATTCATTCATCATTTGGAAAAATGCTTCTTTAGCCTTACCTCCGTGACTACTCGACACAGGTCTAGAGTCAAATGGCGTCGTCCCTTGTACAGAAGCAGGGGCATTACTCTCTACTTCATCAGTTACAGCTCGTTTGAGATCCATTACTATACAAAAACACAATTTAAGCTATCAAGAATCATCATACTATCATAGAGTATATATGGCATGTATAGCTAAACTCTCATACACACTATGTTATTCGTAGAATCGACTAAACCGTAACTCTGATACCAATAAAATGTAACACCCCTAACCCGTATCTGTCGCCAAAATAAGGTTACGAGGTGTTACCAATCAATTCACAACATATAGCATACATTTTCATAAATCATTCAATACAATCACTTTGTCCCTTTTAAGGGCCTACGGGGCCTTAAACATGCTTTAGAAGTAGTTCGAGATTAAACCGATAACATACGAAAATTTTGGAAAACTTAGAAATATTTCAACCATATAGGGTCACACGTCCGTATGAACAAGCCATGTGCCTCACATGTCTCCAGACACGCCTGTGTCTCAAGCTGTGTGAAAACAGGGCATACATATTGACTTGGGTCACACGGCCAACCACACACCCGTGTGTTTATCCCGTGTGCCCTTCGAAGTGGCCATAACACCTGTGTGCTGGGCCATGTGCTAGGCCGTGTCAAACCTGTAGGGTATACTGACTTATGCAACACGGCCAAGTCACATGCCCAAGAGCTAGGTCATGTGCCAATTAGGGGGTATACTAACTTGTACCACACGGCCGGTCTCACACTTGTGTGTGAGACTGTGTGGAGCGTAATGACTTGAAGTCAATTTCAACATCAGGGGACACACGGCCGTGTAACATGACCGTGTGTCACACACAGCCGAGACACATGCCCATGTCTCTACCCGTGTGGACGAAAGTAGGCAATTTGGAAGGCCAATTTGCCACCCCAACTCAAGCTCATTTAAACAACCAAAATGGTACCATTTCGTCATACAATTAAACAGTCAAAATCATCAACCAAATGCACCATTCATACTATATCCATTTCAACCAAATCAATATTCAATTCAATGCCATTTACCTAATCAAATACTTATCAACTTAACTTCTAAAATCATACTTCATCAAAGTATTTCTCAAGTATTTATACTCCACAAATCAATTAACCATTTAAGCAACTATAAAACCATAGCCACAATTCATACCAAACATGCCAAAATAAGCCATCACTCATGGCTATATGTACAAACTAAAACATATATATTTACAAGCCATTTTTAATAGCCAAACACACATCAAAATTAACATCATTTACAAGCCAACTCTCATGGCTATAACCACAATCAAAATACCATAGCTAGCGTATACATGCCATATACCATCAATGTATAACTCAAAAATAACAACTTAGATGTTTGATAGTGCGATGATGTTCCTGACGACTCCTGGATCCGAGCTAGCGTTGATTCACTATAAAACATAAGAAAATAACACAAAGTAAGCTTCATAGCTTAGTAAGCTCATATGTGAATAACTTAATTCATTGAAATAAATGCAAATTAACCAAATACACATGACAAAACCATATACACATTAACTACAAACCTTTCTCATGTGTCAAAACATGATCAATTGCAATCTCATCGATCTTTCACTATTTAATACTTGAATAGGTTCTGTACATACCTGTATAGCCTTGTACTAACCTCTTTCTCAATCACATCATTAATTTACCCTCAGAATAGAAATCTGATATTTAATGATCTCAATCGATAAGTATCTATACCATGGACCATAGCCAAATCAAGGTAACTTATCCCCTGAGTACCTATACCATGGCCCGTAGCCAAATCAAGGTAACTCATCTTCGAAATACCTATACCATGGCCCGAAGCCAAATCAAGGTATAACTCGCACCCGAAGTGCCGATATCGTGGCCTGAAGCCAACACAATAACCTATGACATGCCACTAGCATCTGAACTATTGCTAAGGTTCAATTAGGATTTCACGCTTATCGAATCATTGTCGAACGTATCCCTAGATTCATTTTCACAATTCAAACATTATCCATAATCTCGTAATCACAATTTATGCAATTTCAAAGCAATAAACATTACCTCATACGAACTTACCTTGTATTCAGAATTGACAGATCGGATCGATTACACGATAACCTTGCTTTTGCCCCGATCTAAATCTGAATTCTTTCTTTCTTGATCTATATGAATTCCAAATTAACTTATTCAATCACATATTCTTTCAATTTAGTCCAAAACATACATTTATGCCTATTTGCACATTAGCCCCTAAACTTTTACATTTAATCAATTTAGTCCCTATTTCACGAATACTCAAAATTTATACAATTCAACAAAACGCATGCCTGGATGAATTACATACAGGTCCCTAACAGCCCAAAACTTTCATTTATTTTGCATTTCAAGCACTCAATTTTCCTTTTCACAATTTAATCCCTATTATGCATTTTCATCAAAAATCACTTAACAAAACATGTAAAACTATCATCAAACTTTCATATTTCAACAATAAACATCAAAGAACCCATCGATTCAACAATGGAAACTCTCAAAATCTTTAATAATTTTGAAATTAAAGGTACGGACTAGCTAGATTGAGCTACAACGATTATAAAAACATAGAAATCATAAAAATCGAGCTAAAACCACACCTTAATCAAGCTAGGAGTGTGTCGAATTCAAGAACCCTAAAATGGCTTCTTTTTCTCTTTAATATTCGACTATGGTGAAGATGATAGCCTTAAAATTTATGTTTGTTTTATTAATATTAACATTAATTATCAATTACCAAAATTAACCTTAATTATATAACATAAAAATCATTTAATGGTTGTCTAAAATTGTCCACTCACCATTCAAATGGTTTAATTACCATTTAAGGCCACCATATTTAAAATCCAAAGCTATTTGACACCTTTAGCAAGTAGAATGTAACTTTTGCATTTTACACAATTTAGTCCTTTTTACCGAATTAATCATTCACACAGTAAAATTTCTTTACGAAACTTTCACACAATAGTTCTATCATGCTGTAAAAACTTAAAATAATATTAAAATAATTTCTTCGATATCAGATTTGGTAGTTTCGTAACCACTATTTCAATTTAGCTAAAATTGGGCTG
Organism: Gossypium rotundifolium; assembly: GCA_025506655.1. NCBI lineage: Eukaryota > Viridiplantae > Streptophyta > Magnoliopsida > Malvales > Malvaceae > Gossypium > Gossypium rotundifolium. The sequence continues at coordinate 151,903,708 of CP106727.1, read as the reverse complement.
TTACACATAGCTACACGGTGCTGCTTACACAAGTTGACGAGTAACCGTACACATGCCGAAAAACTCAGCTACCGGTAGAACGTACGGACCAGCACCCAAAACACAATAATCCCTAATGACATGTCATTTGTATCATATCTATTCCTAATATTCAACCGAGATTTCACACGTTGCCAAATCTTCGTCGCAGATTTTCATAAAGTCTTATTAATTAATAATACAATTATAAATCATTTAAAGCACAATTACATTAATGCTTATTAACATGCGAACATACCTTAATCACAAAAACGACGTAATAGGATCGATTAGGAAAAAACTTTATCTTTCCCTCGATCTAGTTTCATACGAGGCTTAACTTGATCTAAATAATCAAATTCAATCCATTTGATTACATTCTATTCAATTCAGTCCAAAAATACACATTTTTGCAAATTTACACTTTTACCCCTATTATTTTAACTTCTTTACAATTTAGTTCTTCGCTCATAAAAAGGAAAATTCATGCAAATTCAATTTCAACCTACTATAGCCAAATATTATCTAGACTCATAGCAGCCTATAATTTTTATTATTTCACACAATTACCACATAATTTTCATTTTTCTCAATTTAATCGATAATTTGCAATTTCATTCAAAATCACTTAACAAATATTGTTTATCTAACAAAAACCATTCATTTTCTACCATTAAACTTCAAAATACATACACATTCATCAATAGTAAAAACTTATACATTTAACAGCTTTGCCAATTTGTAACAGTTTGATTTATACCCTAGTCGGAACAGTGGTTTGAGGACCAAAATTTGAGTTTGTATAATATTTTAATATTATTTACTGTGCCATTGATATGTGACTAAGCATGTGTTTAAATTTCATAAGCTAATTAGTATGTTTGAATGTTTAATTTGAACAAAAGATTGAATTGTATTAAATGTGAAAGTTGCTTGTTAATTGTTAAAGTACTTAAGTGATGTGGCTTTGTAAGTTGTGGCCTTAAGTGGCAAATAGACCACTTTTAAGATAGTGGACATTAGAAGGACAAATGTGCCCTTGATGTATGTTTGTTTGAATTATTATGGAAGGGTTAAATGAGTAATTTGATTAAGTAAAGGCTAATAAACCAAAATCAATTGAAAAAGCCATGTTCATCCTTATTGATGATCGAATAAGAGAAAAAGAACAAGGGTTTTGAGCTTTGGATGTTTTGGCTAGCTTTAAGCAAGATTAAGGTAAGTTTTGACTTCGATTTTTGATAATTTCTACGTTTCTGCAATCGTTGCTTTGAGAGCTACAAAACCCATGCCTTGATTTTGTATTTTGATAATGTATGTGAAATGTGCCATTGATGATTTTACAAGCTTTGTAATGTTTGAGGATGATATATGAAAGATTTGAGCTAAATGAACATGTTATGTTCTTGAAGTTTTGATGAATTTAGCTAAATAGGGCTAAAATGTGAAAATGTTATTTTGGAGGACTAATTTATGAATTTTATGAAATATGTGGACTTATATAGTCCCTAGGGAGGTTCGGCTACGCATATGTGTGAACAAATTGTGTATATTTGATGTTTTGAGTAAAATAGACTAAATTGATAAAGTGTGCAAATATGAGGGTTAAATTGTAAATAGCCCAAAATACATGTGTATGGATTGAATTGATTGGAATAGTGAATAAAAGGGTTAATTCTGAATATGTTTAGATCAAGAATCGAGGAAAAGCAATTTAGATCATGAAAGCGAAAATAACCGAGTAGTAAGTTTTTCGTTCGATAAACCAAATCGAGGTAAGTCACTATGCAAATAAACTTATCGTATTGAATTGAATATATGTATTCATATGTCTATCGATGAAAATGAATGAGTATGAGATGCTAAGTGCGTGAATTCTGAAATAAGTTCGATATAGTGATAAAGCCGAGAAGTCCCGTACGAACCTAGGAATAGATAGGATTTAGCCATGTCATGACATAGGTATGTATTCTATTTTATCATGCAAGATCACGTCCGGGACATTGGCGTTGACATAAATTACGTGTAAGACCTCGTCTGGGACGTAGGCATCGATATGAATTATATGTAAAAGACCTCGTCTAAGACGTAGGCATCGATATGAACTTTATGAGTAAGACCATGTCTAGGACATCGACATCATATTGACTCGTGTAAGACCACATCTAGGATGTTGGCATCGTTATGATCTGTATGTGCAAGACCCTGTCTGGGACAGTGGCATCGATATAAGAGTGCATGTAAGACCTCGTCTGGGACGTTTGCATTGTACTACTATTCCGAGCTTTCTGAGTATCCTACTAGGTTCCTAAGGGTTCGACAGGCAAGTCTACAATACGAATGATATATCCAAGCTATGATCCATTAAGTGAATGAATATCCAATTTAGGTACGTTGAATGTGCATTATGTATGCTTGAAGGGTAAGTATGCATATGACTTGGATTTGAAGAAACGTATGTTTGAATAGGATAATATGGATGAGATGCAAGGAAGATTATGAATGAGCTATGTGTTTCAAATGAGTTTTTGAATGGATAAATGTGACCAAAGTAGTCATAGGTATGAATCAAGCATATACATGATAAATTGTTAAGTGAATGAGATATGCAAATGTATCAAATTGATATATGCCTTCCATACCAAATTTATTTGTATATGACTTACTAAGCTTTCAGAAAGCTTACTCTGTGTGTGTGTTTTCTTTGTTTTATAGGTCGTCGAAGCTACTGAAGGCTCGGGATTGTCAAGGATCATCATCATACGACAAAAACTTATTTTGGTACCTTTTTGAAAATGTATATGGCTAATTATGGCATGTATAGGCTAGATAGGTGTATATGTTTATAAAGTGAGCATGGCCATGTGTATTGACAAGCTTTTGAGTTGATAAATGTTTGAATGAATGAGTTATGAAGCATATATTTAGTATGTTTTGATGCATATGAAATGGTTAAGTTTTGGTTAAGCAAATGGATGATACATGTTTAAAATGATGTAGGATTTAGTTTGTAATTTGGTACGAATGGAATTGGTATGGAATGTAAGGATGAAGTGAACCATTTGATATGATTTGGTTGCCATATATGCATATTATGTTTTGGTATATATTGCTTGTAGGAGGACCCTAAGTCGGTGGCATATTGGCCTTGTAAAATGGCCTATAATGTCACACGATTGAGGCACACGAGCGTGCCTGAGACAGTGGGTAAATTGGAAGAATGTGGCTTAAATTGTACAGGGCCTCGACACGGGTGTGCTTGGTGGCCGTGTGAGAAATGGCAGTATGTGATCTATTAATACATGGCCTTAGCACACGGGTGTGCTTGGTGACCGTGTTGATTTTGGCAGTATACTACCACGGGGAGGACACACGGGAGTGTCATGTAGCCGTGGGTGAGGCACGGCTTACCCCTACGGCCGTGTGTCCCCTGTATGTTAGAAAAGTTTCAATATTTTATGAAATTACTTATGTGTTTCGATTTAGTCCCAACTTGGTTTATAAGTATGCTTAAGGTCTCAATGACCTACTTAAGGGACATTATGATTGATATTGATGAATGATTGAATGATTAATTCTGTAAATGTTTTCGATCTATCTGGTAATGCCTTTAACCCTAATCTGGTAATCGGACACGAGATAGGGGTGTTACAAAATTAGTCCCTAGGCTAGCTAGATTAAGCTACAAAGACTCTAAAAACATAAAAATCATTAAAAACAGATCAAAATTCACTCACCAATTTAGCTTGCAAGCTTGGCCGAACTTAGCATGCATCCATGGAGGTTTTTGCTTTTTAACTTCGGTGGTGAACAAGAGAAAATAATGATATTTTTATGATATTCATTATTTTACTTAAGTTATTTACTAATTTACTATATTAACCTTAACTATTAACCTTTGAAAACACATATATCATGTCCATGTATGTCCACTCACTTTATGGATGGTTTAATTATAAAATAAGGACCTCCACTTTAGAGTTCCATAGTTATTAGACAACTTTAGCTTATAGAACACCAATTTTGTACTTTACGCGATTTAGTCGTTTTCATCGAATTGAACATGCAAACGATTAAATTTCTTAACGAAATTTTCATGACTCAATTAACATGTTGTAGAAAATAAAATAATAATAAAATAAATATTTCAACCTCAAATTTGTGGTCCCAAAACTACTGTTCGATTTGACTAAAAATGGGCTGTTACAAGAGAACTGCTGGCACCATGGAACTTGATGCAATCACTTTATTAATAGCTCAAGTATCATGTTTAACTAATATGATCAATACAATGAAGAGACCAACTGTATTTTAGGAGATGAAATCAGCTGAGCTACCATGTGTATATTGTGGTGAAGACCATGTTTTTGATGAATGCCCATCAAATCTAGCATCAGTATATTACATGGGTAATTTCAATCTGAACAATAACCCCTATTCCAACATGTATAATCTAGGGTGAAAGAAACATCCAAATTTTTGTTGGAATAATCAAGTTGTGGGGAATTTTAACAATTCTGCAAGACAGAATGCCATCAGTGCACCGCTTGGTTATACTCGACCTATGCCGAGGCAAAACATCCAACAAGGTCAGACACCGGTTCCTTCATCATCATCATTATCTATTAAAGCTTTGTTGAAAGAATATATGGCCAAGAATGATGTAGTAATTCAGAGTCAAGCTTCATCCCTTTAAGCTATTGAGAATCAAGTGGGGCAGATAGCAAATGCTTTGAGTTTGAAACCACAAGGAGCTCTACCAAGTGATGCTAAAAATTCAAGATCACAAGGGAAGGATCATTGTAATATAATTACTCTCAAAAGTGGGACTCAGCCGAATGAAATCATTAAAGATGCCATGGCAGAAGAGGGAAAAGTTGATTGCAAGAACGAAAAGATTTCAAAATGTCTGAAAATCACACTGCGTTTGAAAAGGCTAAATAAAGTAATGTTGCAGAAGAATCATCTTGCTATGGAAATGCTATGGCAAAACAACGTTAGCAACCTGAAGGACGAACACCTCCACCATTTCCTTAGCAATTCAACAATTTTAAACAAGAGGCTCATTATAAAATATTTCTATACATCCTTAAACAAATTCACATCAACATACCACTAGTTGAAGCTTTGGAGCAGATGCCTAATTATGTGAAATTTATGTAAGACATACTGTCAAAGAAGCACAGATTGGGAGAATTTGAGACTGTTGCTCTCACTGAAGGGTGCACAACGATGTTGATTAATAAATTACCTCTAAAGTTGAAGGACAGAGGGAGTTTCACTATCCCATGCTCATTTGGAAATCATTATGCTGATAAGGCATTATATGATTGAGGAGTAAGTATAAATTTAATTCCTATGTTTATTTTCAGGAAGTTGGGAATTGTGAAAGCAAGACCTACTTCAGTTACGTTGCGACTGGCTAATCGATCATATGCACTATTAGAAGGTAAAATTGAAGACATGCTAGTAAGGGTATATAAGTTTATTTTTCAGTTAAATTTCCTTATTTTAGAATGTGAAGATGACAAAGATGTGCCAATTATTCTTGGAAGACCTTTTCTTGTTATAGGCAGGAATTTAATTGATATGCAGAAAGGTGAATTGACTATGAGGGTAAATGAACATCAGGTCACATTCAATGTATTCGATACCTTGAAATGTGTTTATGAGAATGAAGGATGCCACACTGTTGATTTGATAGAAACAACAGAAAAGGAAGAGTTCACATGATTTTGCCATAGCAATTTTAATAGTGATGAAGACTCACTTAAGTGGAGTGACGCAATAATTTTTGAGGACCTTGGTGAACTTGCGAAAGCCAAGAAGTTTATGGATAAACCAAGGAAGAAGTTTGAATCCTTAGATTTACCAGATAGCTCTTTCAAGCCTCCTAAACCTTCTATAGAGGAACCTCCCACATTGGAGTTGAAACCTTTTCCGTAACATTTAAGCTACACTTATTTGGGAGAAAATAACACTTTGCCAGTAGTTATTTCTACCAAGTTGACACCCGATCAAGAGGGGATGTTGTTGGAAGTACTCTAGTGATCTAAGAAGGCATTGGAATGAACAATTGCCAACATCAAGGGAATCAGCCTTGCTATTTGTATGCATAAAATTTTTCTGGAGGATTGTCATAGCAATTCTATTGAACAGTAGAGGAGGGTGAATCCAATCATGAAGGAATTTGTTAGAAAAAAGATTATCAAGTGGTTAGATGCTGATATTATCTACCTGATCTCCGATAGCTTATGGGTGAGCACTGTCCAATGTGTACCCAAGAAAGTTGTCACAATGATAAGTAATGATAACAATGAGTTTATTCCAACTCGCACTGTCACGGGATGGAGAGTATGCATAGATTATTGCAAGCTCAAAAAGGCACATCGGAAGGATCATTTTCCCTTACCATTTATTGACCAAATGTTGAATAGATTAGTGGGGAAAGCGTTCTACTATTCTTTGGATGGTTATTCAGGATATAATCAAATTGCCATAGCTTTAAATGACCAAGAGAAGACAACTTTCATGTGTCCATATGGCACTTTTGCATTTAGACTAAAGCCATTCGGGTTATGTAATGCCCCAGCAACCTTTCAGCGTTGTATGATCTCCATATTCTCAGACATGGTGGAAAACTTTCTTGAAGTCTTCATGGACAATTGCTCTGTGTTTGGCAATGATTCTAAGGATTGCTTGAAAAATTTGGAATTGGTTTTATGCCGTTGTAAATAAACAAATCTTATTTTAAATTGGGAGAAATGCCACTTCATGGTTCGTGAAGGTATTATGCTAAGGCATAAGATATCGCGACAAGGGATTGAAGTTGACAAAGTTAAAATTGAGGTGATAGACAAATTGTCACCTCTGATTAGTGTCAAGGGTATTACTAATTTTGTAGGTCATGCGAGATTTTATAGAAGATTCATTAAGGATTTTCCAAAGATATCTAAACCCTTGTGCACCTTGCTGGAATAGAATAAACCTTTCAATTTTGATGAACCTTATTTGAACGCTTTTTGATGAGCTAAAAAGACGATTGGTAACAACACCAATTCTAATAGTTTCAAAATTGAAACTGCCTTTTGAACTCATGTATGACACTAGCGATTATGCTGTGGGAGCAGTGATGGGATAGTGAGAAGACATGTAACACCCCAAACCTGGCCCATGAGTCCTGACCGGATCTGGTATGTCATGGAGTAAAATAATTTGATTCATTTTGAAAATTTGGTGAAAACTTGATAAAATTTGTCTAAGGTATGAAAATTTTGTTTGAAAAGTTAATTGGGCTTTTTTATAAATACAGTTGGGTTGATAAACCCTTTTTGAAAATGGTTGATCATGTAGTATTTTAAAATCGTCAAAGTTATAGTTGACTTGGTTAAATTTTTGTTACCCGATGGCAACATCTTTGAAAAACTCGTATTAGTTATTACATTTGGAAAAAATTACTTTTAACCGGTTTACTTAACATTTATAAATATCATTTGTGTATAACATAAATAAAATAAAATAGTAAAAAGAACATCCAAAATAATAATAGCGGCCTTATTACATCCCAAATTAAAAAGACTTAGAAAGTAAATATTATTAACTATAACAAAATAAATTCAATTTCATCGATAAGCATGGCCGCATCGAGTCCTCTCCCGCTCCATCTCCATGATCTAATCATCGCAAAATGGTAAAGGAAGGGGTGAGTCACCAAGACTCGTGTGTAATCCCCACCCAGTAAAGTAACTCATACACAAGTCATTAATAAACATGCACATGCAACCCAACCTAACCATCCATACTCCTTAACAACCTCGTGTGGTCAAAACCACAGGTGACTTAGAGTCACAAATCAAATGATAAGGCCAACCCATCGTGTGGTCAAAACCACTGAAGAGTCACAAATCAAATGATGGGGCCAACCCATCGTGTGGTCAAAACCATCGATGACCATAGGTCTCAAAATATCATAATGTGGTCAAAACCTTGGTGGTACCAAACCACGGGACTTAGTCACAAATTATCAATCGGTGTGGTCAAAACCACGATGACCATAGGTCACAAATAATCGATGGGGCCAACCCATCTTGTGGTCAAAACCATCGACAGATCCATAAAATCGTCCCCCTCCTCTCATCAATCCCACCATTATCAGACTTACATATAATATCATAAATCATGCATTTAACATCATATGATGGCATATTCATTCATATTTCATAAACAAAATAATAGGGGACTTACGGAATCGATCTTATGCCCACAAGCAAAACTAGCAAAAGATTAAAAGGCAACAACATGGCATTGTTAATTAATATAGTGTGTAAAGAGTTTTACACACCTGTTTCTACCACGAATCCTAGATCCCGAAGGTCCGATCTACAACGCTAGATCTCTTAACCTTGAACGGATTTTATTTCCTAACAAATCCCGAAGCCTTAATTAGCCCCTTTGGAAAACAAATCCCAAAAGCTTCCCTCAATCGGCTATGGCTTCCCTACAAATGATTTAAATACATCATTAAGGGTCATAGGCCATTCGGCCATAATCTTAATCCTAAAAGAGAGTGTAGCCCCTTACCTTAATGATGGATTCGGCAAGTCACACCAATATTCGGCACCCTAATTGATGTCACTAGCTTTCGGCTCCTCCAAAGAACAAAAACGAGGTTTTAATACTAAGATGAAGAAAGAAGTGTAGTAAAGTCATTACACAAAATCGGTCAAGAAAAGATTACCCTTACCAAACTATTGAAATCGGCAGCACTTAGTTAGGGATGTGAGATTCGGCCTAAGCCCCTTCTATGAGAGAGATATTCAGCTAGTCACAAGATGGAAAGGTGGAATTTTGACAAGAAAAAGGGTAGGTTCGGCTAAGAAGAAGCAAGAGAAATTTGGAAGTTTTGAGCAAATTTTGGCAATGTAACAATGGGAGAATTAAAAGACTAATGAAGAGAGAAAAAGAAAAGAATTTGATGAATCCTTGGCTCTTCTTTGCTATACAAACCGATTATGGACAACCCCCAAGGAGTCCAATATTCGGCCAGCACCCCTTCCTATGGTGATAATTTCAGCTTTTAATTATCAAAGATAATGCAAAACTTATCTTACATTTAATCTCCCAATCACCCTTTTCAACAAATATAATGAAAATAAACTACTAATACTTACCCTCCAGCCGAAAATAAGCAAAGATTTAAGCCTATCCTCATCACTTAAAGAGTCCAAAAACAAGACATTACTCTCCCATTCACGCCAGCAGCATAAAAAAAATAAAATACCAATGCAGTTTCTTAAGTTCGAACCTGGAACCTCATGCCGCAGCCCTCTCTTCCAACACCCCAGGCCACTTCTCCCAATTTGACTTTCATGTCAAATATCCTCACCATTTAATTTTAAATCCTTCTTCTTGGCCCTCTTTCCTTTAACGCCAAAAGCCCAAAAAATAAAACACCTTCCTTGCGTCCCTCATGACTCGAACCCGAGTCCTTAAACCAAAGCCCTTAAGTGGCGCCCCAAGCCACTCCACCAACCTGTCTTCCATGTCACAAACCTTGCCCACAAATCATTTAAGGCCTTTCTAATTAGTCCCTTCCTTTAACGTCCCAAAAAGCCCAAAATAAAACACATTCCCCCCTTGTATCTCCCATGAATCGAACCCAAGACCTGCCCATTCGCCCCTCCTAAGCTTTTAAGTGGCGCATGGAAGCCACTTTGCCAATTATTTCTTTGTGTCATGCTTCTCCCTAATTTTTACTTAACCCCTATCTCCTAGCTCCCTCCTTTTAGATACTTAAAAATAAATTTTTAATACTAGGTCAGGTCTAGCTCGGGATTATTTCTAGACCCTATAACATGTCAAATGATCATTGCATTTAATTCTTCAAGTACACACATGGGAAAAATAATTAAATTTTTAACAACCCATAATTTAGGGTGTTACAGTTCTACCCCCCTTAAAAATAATTTCGTCCTCGAAATTACTTACTAATGAATAATCGTACATCCTAACTCACCGCACTAAGCTTATGCTGCGCACTCTAATCTTAATAAAATTATCTTACTTCCTAGGCACAAACTCTAAGTTCACAACCAAGGTTTTAGGCACTTCCCTAGCAAAACAAGAAAATTCTACAATAATCAAAGCAATCAAGGGTATTCCAGAAATAAGGAATGTACCCGTTGTCACATCTGGCACATCTTCCTCCTCGCGACGGCCAACTGCATAAACCAACCTTGGTTGCCTCGCATCTGAACCTTCAGTACCTCTGCTTGGTGCTTCACGAGCATGGCCAAAACCATTGCCTCCTCTTCCTGCACCACGACCTCTCGGAGGCTGTTGATTATCCCTCCTATTCGGTGCACGATCCTGACCTCCCGATCTCAGCCTAGCTTCCTTCTTCGGACAATCTCTAACCCGATGCTCCATGGACCCACACTCGAAGCATCCCCGATTTTCATTCCAACACTCCCCCGTGTGAGACTTGCCACACCAAGCACACCGTGGTGGCCATTGGGGATTAGCAGCAGCAGCAGGCCTAGCAGCTTGATCTGACCCACCAAACCTCATCCTCTTCTACTGATTACCAAAAACTCAAGGTCCGAGCTCCTCTTATTCCAATTTTGATCTTGGTTCCGTCTAACCGACTGTCTTACCCCTTTAGCAACCTTCGATTTCTCCACTAAAACCGCGAACTCCCGTTCCTGTTGTGGAGCTATCATCATCCTCAGCTCATCTCTCAGCCCATCTTCAAATCTGACACAGTGCTCATGCTCGGTACCCGCAATACCACGAGCATACCTACTCAACCGGAGGAACTCGACCTCATATTCTGCCACTGTCTTATTACCTTGAACCAGATTCAAGAAAGCCTTTCGCTGCGCATCCACGTAGCTAATTCCAATATACTTCTTTTGATAGGCATCTTTGAAGAATTCCTAGGTGAGATTTTCTGCCACCGTTCCATCCCTTACGGTGAGCCACCACTGATATGACTCATCCCGAAGCAAAGAAATGATACCCTTTAGTTTCTCCTCAGTTGTGAAATCCAAGTCACCCATAATCCTTTCAGTGGATTCCAACCAATATTCCGCCGCACTGGGCGCCACTCTAGAAACTCCTCTGAATACTTACGCTCCATTCACCGAGTCGTTCAACCACAAATTTACGGGCTCTTGCACGCGCTGCACACAAGAACTCGTTCCAACACTCGTAGTAATCGCTTGGGACACTACGTCGTTACCACCCGTCGATCTTGGAACTCGTTTTATGCGTGCGGTAGATTTGGCATCTCATTTCTGGACCCATGTCCGGACCCTGCTGGCTCGGACAAGGCCATCCTACCCCTTCCACGGCCACGCGGCGGACATCCACGACCTCTTGAACTCATTCTAACGATTGCGTTTATCTGTTTAAGAATTTTATGCATTAGTACCTTGTTTCACTTGATTATCCGCGAAAAAATTTTATGACAAGAGTTTTAGGAGTGGTTCTTTCGCAATCATACATGCACACAGTTTTCCATTCATTCATTCAAAGAGACGTTGTAGTTTTCATGGTGATTGTTTTTCCACTACCCAGGAATATTTTCGTAATTTTGTCCTACAGGGGTATTTTTGTAATTTTTTCAAAAAAATTCTCGGATGATTTTGTCAAAAAGTATTTTGGAACTCTTAAATTCCCGGGGTATTTGGAAAAATTTTAAAATCTGGGGGTATTTCGATAATTTTGAAGCTCAGGGGCATTTTGGTAATTTTTCACAAATCGGGGTGAATTTATAAAATTTAGCCAATCAGAGATATTTCAAAAGTTGTAAAACTTTGAAGGTTCTTTCTAAGAATTTATTTTCCAGATTGATGGTATTGTAAAAATTTTTGAAATTTAGGGTCATTATGGTAATTTTGTCGGTTATGGGCAATTTTGTAATTTTCTAAAATCATGATGTTTTTGAAATTTAAGGTTTTTGGGCACTTTTTATGTGATGAAATTTTTGATTAAAATCATGAATATTTTGGGAATATCATAAATCAAGGGTGTTTTCGTAATTTTACCCCTAAGGGTATTTTAGTAATTTCACATAATCGTGGTATTTTCACAAAATGGTTTCCAAAATTTGGGTTTTAAGTGATTTCACAAAAGAAGGATATTTTTGAAATTTCTATTTGAAAATTTTTCATATAGAGGGTATTTTGATAGTTTATAAGCCAGGGGTATTTTGGTCATTTTTCAAACTGAGGGGTATTTTGGTCATTTTTTTACAAGGTTTTAATTATTTCAAAAAAAAAAAGGCTAGTCCCTTTCGGGTTTTAGTTATCAAGTTTAACCTGTGAGTGTGTCGACTCAGCTAGAATGAACCGTCACTACGCACTAGGTAGGATTCGAGTGAGTAGGAGGTGAGTCACGAGGACTGCTTAAATACCAGGCCCCCACCGAATCCAATCCTAGACATGTGTACAACGATTGCCACATCCTTCGCTCAGTGACAACTCACAGGGTTGTTTAGGGAATTATTAAATCTTATGCATAGTTGAGGTATGCTAGCCCTAGGTTTCAATAATTTCTTATTCTAATATTCTACTTCCCTAATTTACCCTTCTACCCTTCATCAAATATTCACAAAAATGGATAGAAGTACTTACCTAGGCGGATAGGTGGGAGACTAGGTGCCATCTTGTTCAACCCATAAACAATTTTCAAAACATTCTAATAAGGCCTACTAACATAAAAACAAAAGCGTTTTGGGCCTTGGGCCCCCACAATTGAAGTTTTGAACAGAGCTCGATACCAAAATGTAACACCCCAAACCCGGCCCATGAGTCCTAACTTGGGATCTAGTATGTCACGAGTAAAATAATTTGATTCATTTTGAAAATTTGGTGAAAACTTGATAAAATTTGGCTAAGGTATGAATATTTTGTTTGAAAAGTTAATTGGGCTTTTTATAAATCTGATTGGGTTGATAAACCCTTTTTGAAAACAGTTGATCATGTAGTATTTTAAAATCATCAAAGTTATAGTTGACTTGGTTAAATTTTTGTTACCCGATGGCAACATCTTTGAAAAACTCGTATTAGTTATTACATTTGGAAAAAATTACTTTTAACCGGTTTACTTAACATTTATAAATATCATTTGTGGTATAACATAAGTAAAATAAAATAGTAAAAAGAACATCCAAAATAATAATAGCGGCCTTATTACATCCCAAATTAAAAAGACTTAGAAAGTAAATATTATTAACTATAACAAAATAAATTCAATTTCATCGATAAGCATGGCCGCATCGAGTCCTCTCCGGCTCCATCTTCGCGATCTAATCATCTGCAAAATGGTAAAGAAAGGGGGTGAGTCACCAAGACTCAGTGTGTAATCCCCCACCCGATAAAGTAACTCATACACAAGTCATTAATAAACATGCACATGCAACCCAACCTAACCATCCATACTCCTTAACTACCCCGTGTGGTCAAAACCACTGGTGGTCAAAACCACTGATGACTTAGAGTCACAAATCAAATGATGGGGCCAACCCATCGTGTGGTCAAAACCACTGATGACTTAGAGTCACAAATCAAATGATGGGGCCAACCCATCGTGTGGTCAAAACCACTGATGACCATAGGTCATAAAATATCATAATGTGGTCAAAACCACTAGTGGTACCAAACCACTAGGACTTAGTCGCAAATTATCAATCGGTGTGGTCAAAACCACTGATGACCATAGGTCACAAATAATCTGATGGGGCCAACCCATCTTGTGGTCAAAACCACTGGCGACAGTCCATAAAATTGTCCCCCTCCTCTCATCAATCCCACCATCATCATGCTTACATATAATATCATAAATCATGCATTTAACACCATATGATGGCATATTCATTCATATTTCATAAACAAAATAATAGGGGACTTACCGGAATCCGATCTTATGCCCACAAGCAAAACTAGCAAAAGATTAAAAGGCAACAACATGGCATTGTTAATTAATATAGTGTGTAAAGAGTTTTACACACCTGTTTCTACCACGAATCCTAGATCCCGAAGGTCCGATCTACAACGCTAGATCTCTTAACCTTGAATGGATTTGATTTCCTAACAAATCCTGAAGCCTTAATTAGCCCCTTTGGAAAACAAATCCTGAAAGCTTCCCTTAATCGGCTATGGCTTCCCTACAAATGATTTAAATACATCATTAAGGGTCATAGGCCATTCTACCATAATCTTAATCCTAAAGAGAGTGTAGCCCTTACCTTAATGATGGATTTGACAAGTCACACCAATATTCGGCACCCTAATTGATGTCACTAGCTTTGGCTCCTCCAAGAGAACAAAATGGGGTTTTAATACTAAGATAAAGAAAGAAGTGTAGTAAAGTCATTACACAAAATCGGTCAAGAAAAGATTACCCTTACCAAACTATTGAAATCGACAAGACTTAGTTAGGGATGTGAGATTGACCTAAGCCCTTCTATGAGAGAGATATTCGGCTAGTCACAAGATGGAAAGGCTGGAATTTTTGACAAGAAAAAGGGGTAGGTTCGGCTAAGAAGAAGCAAGAGAAGCTGGAAGTTTTGAGCAAATTTTGGCAATGTAACAATGGGAGAATTCGGCCAGCACTAATGAAGAGAGAAAAAGAAAAGAATTTGATGAATCCTTGGCTCTTCTTTGCTATACAAACCGAGTATGGACAGCCCCCCAAGGAGTCCAATATTCGGCCAACACCCCTTCCTATGGTGATAATTTTAGCTTTTAATTATCAAAGATAATGAAAAACTTATCTTACATTTAATCTCCCAATCACCCTTTTCAACAAATATAATGAAAATAAACTACTAATACTTATCCTCCAGCCAAAAATAAGCAAAGATTTAAGCCTATCCTCATCACTTAAAGAATCCAAAAACAAGCCATTCCTCTCCCATTCACGCCAGCAGCATAAAAAAAATAAAATACCAATGCAATTTCTTAGGTTCAAACTTGGAACCTCATGCCGCAGCCCTCTCTTCCAACGTCCTAGGCCACTTCTCCCAATTTGACTTTCATGTCAAATATCCTCACCATTTAATTTTAAAGCCTTCTTCTTGGCCCTCTTTCCTTTAACACCAAAAGCCCAAAAAATAAAACACCTTTCTTGCGTCCCTTATGACTAGAACCCGAGTCCTTAAACCAAAGCCCTTAAGTGGCGCCCCAAGCCACTCCACCAACCTGTCTTTCATGTCACAAACCTTGCCCACAAATCATTTAAGGCCTTTCTAATTAGCCCCTTCCTTTAACGTCCCAAAAAGCCCAAAATAAAACACATTCCCCCCTTGTATCTCCCATGAATCGAACCCAAGACCTGCCCATTCACCCTCCTAAGCTTTTAAGTGGCGCATGGAAGCCACTTTGCCAATTATTTCTTTGTGTCATGCTTCTCCCTAATTTTTACCTAACCCTTATCTCCTAGCTCCCTCCTTTTAGATACTTAAAAAGAAATTTTTAATACTAGGTCAGGTCTAGCTCGGGATTATTTCTAGACCCTATAACATGTCAAATGATCATTGCATTTAATTCTTCAAGTACACACATGGGAAAAATAATTAAATTTTTAACAACCCCTAATTTAGGGTGTTACAAGACAAGGTATTTCATGCAATTTATTATGTGAGCAGGACATTGATGGATGCACAACTAAAATACACCACCATAGAAAAGGAATTATTGGTTGTGGTGTTGGCATTCGATAAAATTTGATATTATTTAGTTGGCACCAAAGTCACGGTCTACACAAACTATTCTGTTATTAAGTATTTGGTGACCAAGAAAGATACCAAGCCAAGATTAATTCAGTCGATACTTCTATTGCAGGAGTTTGATTTAGAAATTTGAGATAGATGGGGACTAAAAATCAAGTGGCTGATCACCTGTCAAGGTTAGAAGCAGGAAATGAAGATGGAAAAATTAAACTTTTTTAAAGAAGCAAATCCCACACCTGCACCTCCAGTACCTTCCTTTGCTGAACCTATGACTGAATAGGATTATGAGATCAATCGAATTATTGATGAAATCACCAAATTAGATGATGAACAAGAGGATGTGTCACTTCAATCATTGAAAAGGAAAATGTGTTATAAGCACAGTGCACACAAATCCACTTGCAGAAAAGAATAAAGTAACCACGCTAAGCTCCAAGCCAGGGAAGTTTTCTTCCTTTCCTTGTATCATGCATTCCATTTGTTTTGCCATGTAATTTTTTATACATATACATATATATATATATATATATATCTCCTTGCATTCATTTTTCATGCCTGTACATGCATTGAGGATAATGCATCTTTTAGGTTTGGGGATGTATTAAGCATTTAGGATACATTTTCTATTTAGTAAACACTTTGTTTATATTTAATAAGCATGTTCATTTTAGTGAATTTTTGTTTTGCCACGTAACTGAAAAGGATTGTTTCGACTATGATGAGTACAAATTTTACTTGTGATGTTCGATGATGAGCTTAAATTCTTCAATACACTGAGAACATGTGACAATGGATTAGGTGAATTTAGCTTAGGAGAGTTGCTTGGAAATTGACTCCAAAACATGAGATGTCCTAACCTCAGTTAGTTTTGGACTATAGCGAGTGTCTTTTATTGAACTTAGGGACTCTTGAAGCCAAAATCAATCACATTGCCACCACATTATTTGAATAAAGGATAGTAGACACTCCAATGCTTAGAATTTCCAAGTAAGTCAGCATCACTTTGTTTACTCCATCATGCTGTTGACTAGAAATGTGAGTCCAAGTAAGAGTGTGTAATAAAGAAAAGAAAATTAAGGACACTCCACTGTAGTAATAGGCTGAGTAGCTAAGGAGGTAGTTGTTTGCTTCATCCATCTTCTTTGTTAAAAGCCTTAGCTTCAAGAGTGATTTTTATTTAAAATGTGACATGATTGAGTACTCGTTAATTCAATGTTTGCTCCATTGTGATTATTGAGTCAAAGATGCTAAATCCCCTATGTTCACATGAATAAAAACAAACAAGAAAAAATAATATGAATAATATATATACATTTTGAGTAGGCTTAGAGCAACTTGAGTTTAGGTAACAAATGAACTAAGTGAATTATGAGATTGTAATTATGGCCAGAAAGCACACATGAGCACTTAGGAAATTTTATTTTTAGGGAGAAATTTTCTGCACTATATTTGTTGAGCGAACCTCTAACACTTGAATGAGTTTATGGAGAAAGAAGATTGCTGAGAATTGATGTATATATTGTTCTTTGAGTAGATTGGTAGTATAATGTGGTTATGTGCAATGGAAAAGTTTTGCATATATGCATTCATGCATATCTTGCTTGAGGACAAGCAATAACTCAGGTTTGGGAGTGTGATAACTCTTGAAAAGAGTTATATTTTATGCCTTTAGAGTTGGTTAATTGCTAGTACTTAGGTATGTTTAGTTGTATTTTAGGATTTTCCATTAGTGTTTTTTGGAAATTGCATTAAAAGGCTTGGACTGTGCTTAAATGTTATTACATGTTACTTGTAATTGTTTGTGGGAATAATTTGTTTGTTAAGTGGCAGGTGTGCAAAATAAGGAAAAGAAGTAAAGGAGTGAATGTTTGTCATGACAAAAGGTTGGACAATTTGCCAACACGAATGTCGTCGCAATGCCAGGAAGAGACCCAGTCAACACTTAACTGTTATCAACCCTACTGTATGTGTACTAGAAAAATTAGCCTAAAAAAAGGGAAAAGATCATAGGATCATGGGATGATGGGTCTACCTTAAAAGAGGATATATAAAACCCAAAAAATAAAAATTGAAAAGGGAGGTGATGGTTGAGGAGATAATTGAGAAAAATCAGGTGCAGGTACTGGGTCTGTCAATGCTAAAAGAACTATAAGGTTGCATATCAAACATTGCACTTTTCATCTCTTCAGTTGAAACAATGCTAGCCAGATCTTTAATCATAGAGCCATCAACATTCAAAAAATGACCTTTAACAGGAAAAGAAAGAGCAACACTCATATCTTTGGTAAAGATATCTTTATAAAAATCCTTTGCTATTTTCTTAAGCACCAATATATCTTGACACCACTTGTAACACCCCTAACCAGTATCCGTCGCCGGATTAGGGTTACGGGGCATTACTATTTAAATCACAACTTTTGATCAATCACTTAAGTCATATACAGCATAATTAGTTTTTAATTATGTAATAGTCATGACATTTAAATAAACCTCTCTCATACCAAAATCAAATAGAACCAACACTCAATCGATCCAATGCAAACCTAAAATTGGTTAACATGCACATAATTGAGCCACATAAATTTAAACAACTTATTCATTACTTTTGCATGCACTATTCATACTAAATTTGCATACAATTCAAACATGTACAATCTCTTTTGTCTAGATAAGCAGAATAAGATCAATTTCTAAAATCTTAATTTAGTAAATGTAATACATGGCATACTAGACCCAAAAATTAAGATATCTTTCATCACATACATACACATATTACCACTTTGAATTTGTACAATATTAAAGCATATGGCCGAATGCCATCAAAACCATATTTCCCTTATTTGGCTATCTCATTACTGATTCACATAGGACACACTAAATACTCATATACCTATAACTTCCATACCCAGATTTTCCATTCAAGTACATGTTCATTAATATTATCTATTACCGAATACAAAGTTTACAAGGCTAACTCATGCTTCCAAATTACACATCCAAAATAATATGCACCGAGTCCTAATCCAACTCACTAAACTACCACCCCTATTCACATATAAAAAGGCATATCAAAATCTCATATAGGTGATCACATATCAAACATATCATATCTAAACATCATTCGATCTAACATTCAATAAACTAAACAAAAGTTCAAACCTAATATCCAACTATCCAAGAATAATATATGTATGTACTCACTTACACAAATTGAATCGAAATAGCCTAATACAATCATACATTATTGAACTTAATGCTTATCTAGTAAGTGACCAATTCAAATACACACACATGTCATAACATTATTTAACACATATATCTCACATACTATAACTTAAATATGCATCCATCATTTACTTTATTGACTAAACCGAATATTACACCAAGCTTACCATTATTCATTGCCGAATCATGAATCCAAACATTTTAAATGTATATACCATATATTAAGCTCATCAACATGAACTAATTTATAAGTCATTCATGTCATAACCTAACATGCATAAATAATAGTACCACTCTCACACATGATTAAACCATAATCAAGCATAAATAATAGTTCATGGCATAAGCAAACTATATCATCAAAACACGAAACAAGTTATTCAAAATAGATAGCCATTTTCGCATGGCTAGCATATTTACACTATTACAAAACATTAGTTATACGGTTTAGTCTAGCCTATACATGCCCTTTTAAATAACAAACTAAGTTTTCAATACCAAAAGAAAGTCGATAGTGTGGTTGACTTCACGAATGATTCTTCGAGCCCGTAGTTCGAATCAAAATCTATAAAACAGAGATAGACAAAGACACACACACAGTAAGCTTACTAGCTTAGTAAGTCTCAAGCAAATATAAATATAATGAGCATACATTTAAACATATTAAAATCCAAGCTTATAGTATGAAACATAATTATTTCATTATGTATAATATAGATAGCTAAATAATAGTAATGCTCTTTACTTAAATATCATTGCTATGACATCGTGAACCTGTACATTATTATTTCGTATGAACCAATCTAGGCATCGATCTTCTATTTCTACTTATACACAAGAACAAGCGCTTTTGTCACACTTATCACTGATCTTTAACTATACAATAAGAATTTTAGTTCACTTCATTCCTTACTAAAATGGTAGGTTAGTTCTTACCTGAACTTTTACCACATAACACTATATAAACATCTCACCTTGTTGATGTTCAAAATCTCCACTTATAGCATATCATCGGCATAAAGCCTGCTAGGCATTTAAAGCCCGAAAAAAATCATCAGCACTAAGCCTGCTAGGCACTAAGCCCGAATATATCACCGGCACGAAGCCTGCTAGGCACTAAGCCCGAATATATCACCGACACGAAGCACGCTAGGCACTAAGCCCTAAATATATATCATCAAGCACAAGGCTGCTTGGCACTAAGCTGAATATATCACCAAGCACAAGGCACGCTAGGCACTAAGCCCGAATACATACACAAACCAATCACATACTTCACATTTTTCCTAAATAATATATCAAAGATACACATTAATCTCGTATTGTCAATTTAGGCATTCAAGCCAATTTCACAATGTACATTCGGCTATTACAATAATATACCTTTAAATTTATCGAAAAATATCATTTAACAGTTTCATAAATAATTCCATGACTCATTTTAGCTTAAGGACTTACCTCGGTTGTCGATAGTCCGTGCGAATCGGCTATTCGAGAACCTTCGTCTTTCCCCGATCTAATTCCATTTTTCTTTGCTCTTGATCTAATACACATTAAAATTTAGCTCATTCAAATACATTTCATCTCAATTTAGTCCCAAAACACACAAATGGGCAAATTACCATTTTACCCTACTATTTCAATACTTTGCAATTTAGTCCTATTTGCATAAAACTCAAAATACATCAAATTTCCCCATACTCCTTAAGGGCCGAATATGTATAAGGACTATACAAGTCTATTTCTTTCATTTATTTTGCAATTAAGCCCCTCTAAAATTTTATTTTTACAAATTGGCCCTAAAAACACAAATTCACCAAAACTTCCAACACATAATATACTAATTTTAACCTATCTTTCATCTAATTTCATCAAACATTAAAAATCATATAAACCTATCAATAGCCAATTTCAAGCATACTTAGATTCAAAAATTTCAACATGGGTCACTATGGTTTGAAGCAACGATCTCAAAAACATAAAATTAACAAAATCGAGTTCAAACTAACCTTGAAATCAAGCCTTCAATTGTCGAAAATCAAAGAACAAAGACTCTCTTTTTTTCTTTCAACATTCGGCCATCAACTAAAAAGATGAGAATGGCCATTTGTTTTTGTTTTATTTAATATATAATACTTTATTATTAAATTACCTAATCAACCTTAAGTTAAAAATAACCAAACAATATAATTAAGGACAAACTTGTCCATGGCCGACCACTAACCCTTAAAGTGGGTTATTTACCCTTTTTATACCTCATTTTATAAAGCCATGCTCAAATTAACACCTTTCACTTTAGTATGCTACTTTTATGCTTTACGCGATTAAGTCCTTTTTATCAAATTAAGCACTTAAACAATAAAATTTTTCTACGAAACTTTCACACACATTAATTCACATATAATAGACTCAAAATATAATATTAAAATATTTCTCGACTCAATTCGTGGTCCCGAAACCACCATTCCGACTAGGGTCAAATTCAAATTACATAACTCTCCCCTTTAGGATTTTCGTCCCCGAAAATCTTACCGTTAAACAAGGTCGGATATTGTTGCCTCATTGAATCCTCAGGCTCCCACGTAGCCTCTTCAACTCCGTGACGATTCCATAGAACCTTCACTAATGGAATTCTTTTATTTCTTAACTCTTTTATTTCCCGAGCTAAGATACGGATCGGTTCTTCATCATATGTTAAATCAGATTGGAGTTCAATCTCTGCCGGTGTGATCACATGAGACGGATCTGATCTGTACTTACGAAGCATCGAAACGTGAAATACGTCATGTATCTTTTCTAACTCAGAGGGCAATCTCAATCTATAAGCAACCGGCCCAATACGTTCAATGATTTCATACGGTCCGATAAATCTCGGACTCAACTTGCCTTTCCGACCAAATCGGAGTACTTTCTTCCACGGAGAAACTTTTAAGAATACACGATCTCCTACCTGAAATTCAACGTCTTTACGCTTCATATCAAGATAAGACTTTTGACGATCCAAGCGACTTTCAAATTGTCTCTAATAATAGCTACTTTTTGTTCGGTTTCTTTAATCAAATCAACCCGTGTATCTTATTCTCACCGAGCTCATCCAAAGATAATGGTGTTCAACACTTTCCCGCATAAGGCTTCATAGGCGCCATTTTGATACTAGATTGAAAGCTATTATTATAAGCAAATTCAATCAAAGGTAGGTATCATTCCCACGCACCTTCAAACTCGAGAACGCAACATCTCAACATGTCCTCAAGTATCTCGAATAGTTCGCTCAGACCGAATTGCCTGTCTGCGGATGAAAGGTCAGACTAAAATGTAGTTTAGTACCTAAAGCATCTTGCAACTTCTTCCAAAACCGCGATGTAAATCTCGGGTCTCGTCGACACAATGGAACTCGGTACACCATGCAATCTTACAATTTGTGATACATACAATTCAACAAGTTTATCGAGTGAAAAGTCTGCATTTAACCGGCACAAAATGAGTGATTTAGTCGACCTATCAACTATAACCCATACGGCATCTTTCTTACTCGGTGTCATAGGAAGACCGGATACAAAATCCATTGTAATTCTATCCCATTTCCATTCGGTATCGAGATTGGTCAAGTAGTCCAGATGGCACTTGATGTTCAACTTTTGCTTGTCGACAAATTAAGCATTTTGAAACAAATTCGGATATATCCCGCTTCATGCCGAGCCACCAATAGAAGCTGTTTCAAATCGTTATACATCTTCGTGCTACCGGATGTATCGATAGTCGACCACTATGAGCCTCACTCAAAATCATCATATCAAATCGAGTTCTTTGGAACACACATTCGGCTTTTAAAATTCAAACAATCATTTGCATCAATCCAAAAATCGATTACGTACTTTTTTCAATCGAATTCGACTAGCAATCAAATCTTCATCAACTTTCTATGCATCACAAATTTTTTGAATAAACATCGGTCTTGCTCGTAACTTCGGCTATGATCGAACCATCACTAGACATAGCCATCTCATGCATTCATTGCACGAAGAGCAATTAATGATTTCAACTTAACGATCCGCAACAACATTAGCTTTTCCGGGTGATAGTCAATCACCAATTCATAGTCTTTCAACAGTTCTAGCCACCGCGTTGTCTCAAATCCAGTCTTTCGAGTCATTAGATACTTGGACTTTTGTGATCCGAGTAAACATGGCATTTCTCGCCAAATAAGTTATGACGCCAAATCTTCAATCATGAACACAATGGTCGCAAGCTCTAAATCATGTGTCGGGTAGTTTCTTTCATGCGGCTTCAATTGTCTTGAAGCGTAGGCTACAACTTTGCCTTCCCGCATCAAAACGCAGCCCAAACCATTTAAAGAAGCATCGAATAAACAACAAATTCTTTACCCGATTCATTTGAACTAATCTGGAGCTTCAAAAGGGCTTTCACCGATCAAAATTTTCTAACACTTTTTGACCACTCAAAACGACATCTTTCTCGCAATAACTTTGTCAACGGGTAGCTATCATAGAAAAATCTTTCACAAATCGTCGATAGTAACCCGCAAGTCCCGTAAAACTTGAATCTCTAAACATTTTTGGTGGCTTCCCATCAAGTATAGCCGATATTTTGTTCGGATCAACTCGAATGCACGATCTTTGAAACAACATGTCCCAAAAAGTGACCTCTTTCATCCGAACTCACACTTACTAAACTTCGCATACAACCGCCGATTTCGCTAAGTTTGTAGTACTAATCTCAAATGCTCAAGCATGTTCAATTTCATCTTTGGAGTAAATCAATATATCATCAATAAACACTACCACAAATCGATCCAAAACCGTCTAAAACCCGATTCATCAAATCCATAAAATAAAGAGTGCATTAGTAAGCCCAAAAGGCATAACCAAAAACTCAAAATGTCCGTATCTCGTCGGAATGCGTCTTTGGCACATCTATATCTCGACTCATGAATCGATAGTAACCCGATCTCAAATCTATCTTTGAAAATACTGAAGCCCCTTTCAACTGATCAAACAAATCATCAATTCGAGGTAATGGGTACTTATTCTTTATAGTTACTTTATTCAGTTGTCGATAATCAATACACATTCGCATCGTTCCATCTTTCTTTCTCACAAAAAGAACTGGCACACCCCAAGGAGAGAAACTTGGTCGCACAAAGGCCCTATCTGTTAACTCTTGCAACTGTGCTTTCAACTCTTTTAGCTCAGTCGGTGCCATCCGATATGGAGCTATTGAGATCGGAGTTGTTTTCGGAGCTAATTCAATGCCAAACTCAATCTCTCGTCTGGGGTAAACCCGATAGTTCTTCAGAAACACATCCGGTATTCACATACAATCCAGACAGATTCAATCTATTTCTCGATAATTTATTATCCAATTACATAAGCCAAATAAGCTTCGCACCTTTTCTCACATACTTACGGGCTAACATCGAGGATATAATCGAGAAAACCCACCTAAATCATCGGATTCAATTCTAACAATCTCACCGTTTCGATGTCTCAAATCAATAAGCTTTCTTTTACAATTCACCACTGCATCATGCGAAGTTAACCAGTCCATTCCCAAAATTATATCAAACTCATCGAAAGGCAACAGCATTAAATCGACTGGGAAGCAAAAATCCCGAATCATCAATGGGCAACCTTTACACACTTTATTAACAAACACACATCTACCCAAAGGGTTGGATACGCGAATCACAAACTCAGTAGACTCAACTGGAAGAGTCTTACCGAATACCAAAGTGTCACATACATATGAATGGGTCGAACCAGGATCAATTAATGCAATCACAGTAGTATCATAAAGGGTAAAAGTACCGGTAATGACATCTGGAGAAGCAGCATCCTCTCTAGCTCGAGTAATATAAGCTCTAGCTGGAGCTCTAGCCTCAGATCGATCTGTTGTGTTCTTTGTCCCTCTCTAACTACAACCTACATTGCCAGAATGCCTGGGTGGTCTGCCCCGTACTGATGCACTACTCGGTCTAGAGTTCTGTGCTGTATTCGGCTCAGCTAACATCGGGCACTCTCGAATAAAATGGTCTGAGGATCCACATTTAAAGCAAGACCGGTCACAAACACTACAACTCCCGTAATGCCATTTTCCACAATGTTTGCATTCAACTCGATTCGTGGGGACGTTACCAACACCGCCATCGAGGTAGCTCGGGAGCCCACCGGATGTCGATCACGCCTAAACGAATCAAGTAGCTTTGTGTCGATCAAGTCATCTCTAAACTTCTTAGATGTGGAATGGAAATTCTTACCGACGATCTTTTACGGTGTCTCTAGCTTCATCTCACCTTTCTTTTCTCCTTCCCAAGCTCTTGACTTTGCAAGCTCGCTCGACGAGTGTCACAAACTCTTTGATTTCAAGAATTCCAACAAGCAACTTTAATTCTTCATTCAAATTATCTTCAAACCTTTTGCACATAATGGCTTCAGTTGATACACACTCCGAGCATATCGGCTCAATCGACAAATTTTGCTCATATTCATCCACGGTCATTTGCCCTGTTTTAGTTCAAGAAATTCTTTACGTTTCGATCGATGAACCTCTGGTCGATATATTTCTTGCGAATTCATTCGAAGAAATCCCGTCACTTTTTATTTTGGAACCACCGATACTAGTGTATTCCACCGGTGATAAGCGGTGTCCGAAGCAAAGATATAGCACATTTCAAACATTCGTGCTGAGTGCAAGATAGCTCATTAAGTACCCAAATAAGCGTTATCAAGCCACATTTCATTTCGCTCTGCATCATCATCATCATTAGCCTTGAATTCTTGACCCCAAATTTTCTAATTTTATCAATAGGAGGCCTACTAGATCTAATTGGATCTATCATCGAAGGGTTTGGAGGTATCGGAGTTGGATTATTTGGGGTGGAGGTTGTTGTGCAGTTGGATTATTCTCAATAAACTAGGTAAACCATTCATTCATCATTTGGTAGAAGGCTTGTTTAGCCTCTCCTCGTGGTTACCCGTAATCGGTTGAGAGTCTAGTGGCATCGATCCATGTGTGAGACCGGTAGCGACACTCTCCACATCATCTGCCACTACTCTATCAGGATCGTAATCCATTTACTATATAAAATACAATTGAAATTGTCAAGTCACCACACTATCATATATACAATTTAAAGGCATGTATAGCTAGACTTTACATACTACGGTAGTCCTAGAATTGACTAAACCGTAGCTCGATACCAATAAAATGTAACACCCTAACCAAGATCCGTCACGGATTAGGGTTACGAGGCATTACTATTTAAATCACAACTTTTGATCAATCACTTAAGTCATATACAACATAATCGGCTTTTAATTATGTAATAGTCATGACATTTAAATAAACCTCTCTCATACCAAAATCAAATAGAACCAACACTCAATCGATCCAATGCAAACCTAAAATTGGTTAACATGCATAATTGAGCCACATAAATTTAAACAACTTATTAATTACTTTTGCATGCACTATTCATACTAAATTTGCATACAATTCAAACATGTACAATCTCTTTTGTCTAGATAAGCAGAATAAGATCAATTTCTAAAATCTTAATTTAGTAAATGTAATACATGGCATACTAGACCCAAAAATAAGATATCTTTCATCACATACATACACATATTACCACTTTGAATTTGTACAATATTAAAGCATATGGCCGAATGCCATCAAAACCATATTTCCCTCATTTGGCTATCTCATTACTGATTCACATAGGACACACTAAATACTCATATACCTATAACTTCCATACCGGATTTTCCATTCAAGTACATGTTCATTAATATTCTCTATTACCGAATACAAAGTTTACAAGGCTAACTCATGCTTCCAAATTACACATCCAAAATAATATGCACTGAGTCCTAATCCAACTCACTAAACTACCACCCCTATTCACATATAAAAAGGTATATCAAAATCTCATATAGGTGATCACATATCCAAAATATCATATCTAAACATCATTTGATCTAACATTCAATAAACTAAACAAAAGTTCGAACCTAATATCCAACAATCCAAGAATAATATATGTATGTACTCAATTACACAAATTGAATCGAAATAGCCTAATACAATCATACATTATTGAACTTAATGCTTATCTAGTAAGTGACCAATTCAAATACACACACATGTCATAACATTATTAAACACATATATCTCACATACTATAACTTAAATATGCATCCATCATTTACTTTATTCACTAAACCGAGTATTACACCAAGCTTACCATTATTCATTGCCGAATCATGAATCCAAACATTTTAAATGTATATACCATATATTAAGCTCATCAACATGAACTAATTTATAAGTCATTCATGTCATAACCTAACATGCATAAATAATAGTACCACTCTCACACATGATTAAACCATAATCAAGCATAAATAATAGTTCATGGCATAAGCAAACTATATCATCAAAACACGAAACAAGTTATTCAAAATAGATATCCATTTTCACATGGCTAGCATATTTACACTATTACAAAACATTAGTTATACGGTTTAGTCTAGCCTATACATGCCCTTTTAAATAACAAACTAAGTTTTCAATACCAAAAAAAAGTCGATAGTGTGGTTGACTTCACGGATGATCCTTCGAGCCCGTAGTTGAATCAAAATCTATAAAAGCAGAGATAGACAAAGACACACACACAAGAAGCTTACTAGCTTAGTAAGTCTCAAGCAAATATAAATATAATGAGCATACATTTAAACATATTAAAATCCAAGCTTATAGTATGAAACATAATTATTTCATTATGTATAATATAGATAATTTGAATAATAGTAATGCTCTTTACTTAAATATCATTGCTATGACATCGTGAACCTATACATTATTATTTCGTATGAACCAATCTAGGCATCAATCTTCTATTTCTACTTATACACAAGAACAAGCGCTTTTGTCACACTCATCACTGATCTTTAACTATACAATAAGAATTTTAGTTCACTTCATTCCTTACTAAAATGGTAGGTTAGTTCTTACCTGAACTTTTACCACATAACACTATATAAACATCTCACCTTGTTGATGTTCAAAATCTCCACTTATAGCATATCAGGCATAAAGCACGCTAGGCATTTAAAGCCCGAAATAAATCACCTAAGACTAAGCTCGCTAGGCACTAAGCCCGAATATATCAAGACGAAGCACGCTAGGCACTAAGCCCGAATATATCATCAGCACGAAGCTTGCTAGGCACTAAGCCCGAATATATCACCGGCACAAGGCCTGCTAGGCACTAAGCCCGAATACATACACAAACCAATCACATACTTCACATTTTTCCTAAATAATATATCAAAGATACACATTAATCTCGTATTGTCAATTTAGGCATTCAAGCCAATTTCATAATGTACATTCGGCTATTACAATAATATACCTTTAAATTTATCGAACAATATCATTTAATAGTTTCATAAATAATTCCATGACTCATTTTAGCTTAAGGACTTACCTCGGTTGTCGATAGTCCGTGCGAATCGGCTATTCGAGAACCTTCGTCTTTCCCCGATCTAATTCTGTTTTTCTTTCCTTTTGATCTAATACACATTAAAATTTACTCATTCAAATACATTTCATCTCAATTTAGTCCCAAAACACACAAACGGGCAAATTACCATTTTACCCCTACTATTTCAATATTTTGCAATTTAGTCCTATTTGCATAAAACTCAAAATACATCAAATTTCCCCATACTCCTTAAGGGCGAATATGTATAAGGACTATACAAGTCTATTTCTTTCATTTATTTTCCAATTAAGCCCTCTAAAATTTTATTTTTACAAATTGGCCCTAAAACACAAATTCACCAAAACTTCCAACACATAATATACTAATTTTTAACCTATCTTTCATCTAATTTCATCAAACATTAAAATCATATAAACCTATCAATAGCCAATTTCAAGCATACTTAGATTCAAAAATTTCAACATGGGTCACTTACGGTTTGAAGTAACGATCTCAAAAACATAAAAATTAACAAAAGCGAGTTCAAACTAACCTTGAAATCAAGCCTTCAATTGCCGAAAATCAAAGAACAAAGACTCTTTTTTTTCTTTCAACATTCGACCATCAACTAAAAAGATGAGAATGGCCATTTGTTTTGTTTTATTTAATATATAATACTTTATTATTAAATTACCTAATCAACCTTAAGTTAAAAATAACCAAACAATATAATTTAAGGACAAACTTGTCCATGGTCGCCCACTAACCCTTAAAATGGGTTATTTACCCTTTTATACCTCATTTTATAAAGCCATGCTCAAATTAACACCTTTCGCTTTAGTATGCTACTTTTACGCTTTACGCGATTAAGTCCTTTTATCAAATTAAGCACTTAAACAATAAAATTTTTCTACGAAACTTTCACACACATTAATTCACATATAATAGACTCAAAATATAATATTAAAATATTTCTCAGAATGCATGACACGATTTTGAAATGGCTTGATTTTAGGTAAATTTGGGTTCACACGGCTTGAGACATAGGCGTGTGACTCAGCCATGTGAGACACACAACCTGGCGACACGGCCATGCCTCATCTGATGATTGGAAAGGGTTGAAGTCAGTGAGTTACACGTGCGTGTGACATGACCATGTGACCCTACTCAGAGAGTTACATGGGTGAGGACACGGGTTAGGACATGGCCGTGTGTCCTTAGTTTGAAGGTTACACGGGCATGTGTCTCAACCGTGTGAGGCACACAGCCTGGCCACACCGCTGTGTGACCCCTGTTTCTAAAATATTTGTAAATTTTTCCTAAACTTTCCATATTGTTTCAAATTGGTCCCAAATTAGTTTTAAGTTATTTTTAGGGCCTCAAGGGCTTGATTTAGGGACAGTATGCATGTGAATGAATGTTTGATGATGCGCTTAAATTATTGAATGATAAAATGTTTAAGTGTTTTTGATTGTACATTAATGCTCCGTTGTAACACCCTGAATTAGGGGTTATTTGTAATTTAAATAAATTCCATGTGGGCTTCAAGAAATAAATAAATATGATTTTATTTGCCATGATTTAGGGTCTAGAAACAACCCCGAATTAGGTCGGATTTGGAATTAAAAATCTCTTTTTAAAGTACTTAAAAGAAGGGAGCTAGGTGGAGATAGGGTTTAAATAAAAATTGGGGGAAGCATGACACAAGAAAGTAATTGGCACATTGGCTTGGTGTGCCTAGGGGTTTAAAAAGGGGTCTTGGGTTCGATCCATGGGAGACACAAGGAGGAAATATTTTTCCCTTGTGGGCTTTTTGGGCGTTAGGCCTAGGAAGGCCTTATAATTAAATAAGGAGGCTTTATGACATGAAAGGCAGGTGGGCGGAGTGGCTTGGGGTGCCACTTAAGGGTGTTGGCACGAAGGTCTCGGGTTCGAAACGCAAGGGACGCAAGGAAGAGGTTTTGTTTTTTTGGGCTGGTGGCGTTAAAAGAAAGGGGGCCAGGTATGAAGGCCTTATATTTAAATAGTGAGGATATTTGACATGAAAGTCAAATTGGGAGTAGTGGCTTTCAGGCGTGTTAGAGAGGGCTATCTGCTGTTGCGGTGTCATTTGTTCGAGCCAAAGATAGCATAGCTTTAGTTTTTATTTTCTTTTTCTTTTTTTCTTTGGCGTGCATGGGTGGAAATTGGTCGCAAGTTGGACTCTTAAAAGTGATAAGGTTGAGCTAAATTTTTGCTCTAAATTTGGCTGGAGGTAGACGTGTTAGTGGCTTATTTTTATTCAATTTTGTTTGAGGTGATTAAGGATAACAATAGATAAATTTAATTTAAATAAAAGTTGGAATTTATCACCTAAAAGGGGAATTGGCCACATTGGGACTCCTTGGGGCTGTTCAAAATTGATTTTGTACTGCAAGAAGTGCCCAAAATCCCAACAACTTTTCTTCTTTCTCTCTCGAATTTCCCTAGGCAATTGCTCAAAATTTTCCAACATCCTTTTCTTCTACTTAGCCGGAAACCACCATTAATTTCCCCTACATCTTTTCTTCTCTTTTTCCTTCCTCCATTAGCCGAATCCCTACTACTTTGTCTTGAAATTCCCTTATACCATTGCCCATAATTATTCAAAATTCTAGCATCTCTTTTGTTTTCCTTAGCCGAATCTACTTCCTCCCTATTTGCTGTAGTTTTGGCCGAACATCAAAAAAAAGGGTGCTCTCTTTTTCTCTAATCGGTTTGAGAGGAAGGGCCTTCGAGGATTTGGAAACGATCTAGTGAGGCATCATCTTTTAATTAGTTGGTAAGTGGTGGTAAGGATTTATTAATAGTTATTTAGTTAAGTGATTGAAAAGTCGAAGGCTATTAACATGTGATTGCCGATTATAGGAAGCGAAGCACTTGGTGTGGTGGCTTGTATTCAAGGGCGTGTAGGTAAGGTCTCGTGTTTGAAATGATAACCCTTGAGATTATTTTGGTTTGGCGAATGGCCTTGGTACTAACTTTAGGTAATGGCGAATATAGGGCAAGGGAATCTTGTGTGGCCGATTGGTTTCTTCGGATTAAGAGCTATCGTTGGCATCGTGTGTACATACACACTTTATAACTAATTAATGTGCTAAGTATTTTGTGTATGCTAAATCAGATTTGTGTAGCTTGGATTTAATACCATAAAGGTATAAGCAAGGCTTCGTGTAAGTCCTTGTCGTTATGAGTTCTTTATGATGCTTTTGGGAAGCATGACATAATTGATATATGTGACTTAAATATATGGTTAACAATAAATCCAGTGTATGTTGCTAAATAAGCATGTTGGCATGATTTCTGATAAATATCATGGATTGATGTGGGATATATGAGTGGAGGGGGAAGTGATATTCGTGTCGACGGACACCAATGGTTTGGTACCACATTTCGTGACTATGATCACGGAGGTTTGGCACCTCATAGCGCCTCGTCTCCGGTGGCTTAGCACCACAATGGGTTGGTCCCACGGATTATATTATGGGATCGACGCCGGTGATTTGGTATCACGTGGGTTGGCCCCACCAGTGGTTTGGCCCCACCAGTGGTTTGGCACCACAATTATTGATGAATATTGTGACTTTAAGTCACCAGTGGTTTGGCACCACCAGTGGTTTGGTACCACACGGGGTAGAGAAAGGTGTTTGGATGGCTAGGTTGGGTGCATAATTTGGTGCATGTTAATTTGTTATAAATTGTGTATGATGTTGCATTAAACCGGGAAAAGGGTTACACGCTGAGTCTTGGTGACTCACCTTTTCCTTTAACATTTTTCAGGTGACTCGTAGATCGTGGATGAGGAGCCGGATGGACTCGAGGTGGCCATGCAGTGAAATTATGGACTAGATGAACTTTGACTTATTTTTATTTTATTTTGGTTTTATTTATTTAAGTTGTAATAAGGCCTCCTAAGATTATTTTTATTATTTTACATGTTTGGGATGAATTATTTAAACTGCTTAATAACTTTTAAATGATTACACAAATTTTTCTTAAATTCAAACGAAAATGTTTTCTTTCGTACCATCGGGTACAATGACAAAATTGGTAACAACTTGACTTAATATATTTTTTTAAATGAACTAAGTATTGCTTTCTTTATACACCTCAACTGTTTTTAAAATAAGACAACATCTTTTACTTTGAACAAAATCGGCTAGACAAGGGTTTTCAAAATGTTTTCATCTGTAACATATCGAATTTGGCCATAACGTTTGGGCCGGGTTTGGGGTGTTACAAAATTGGTATCAGAGCCCAGTTCAAAACTCGGCTGTGGGGGGCCCAAGGCCCAAAATGTTTTGTTTTGGATAGTAGGCCTTATTATGATGTTTGAGAAACTGTTTTGGCATGAACAGCATGGCACCGAGTCTCCGGCACCTATCCGCCAGGTAAGTACTTCTATCAATTTCGTGAATTCTTTTGATGAGGGTAGAAGGGAAAATGGGAACGTAGACTACTAGTAGAAACTGTTGAACCCTAGGGCTAGCATACCCAACAAAATTGCATAAGATTTAATAATTCTCTAAACAAACCACGTGAGTTGTCCTTGAGCAAAGGATGTGGCAATCGTTATACGCATGTCTAGGATTGGATTGATTGGGGCTTGGTATTTAAGCATCCTCGTGACTCACCTCCTACTCACTTGAATCCTACAGTGCGCAGAACAGTTCATCCTAATGAGACGACACACTCACAAAGCTAAACTTAATAACCAAAACCCAAAAGGGATTAGCCGTTTTGTTTGAAGAAATTGAAACCTTGTTTTGAAAAAAATGAAAATGACTAAAATACCCCTGGTTTGTAAATTACCAAAATACCCTCCGTATGAAATTTTTTTTGAATACTTGAATCCTTCTTTTATGAAAATACTTAGAACCCAATTTTTTGGAATCATTTTTGGTAAAATGCCCTGAATATGAAAAATTACTAAAATACCCTTAGGGGTAAAATTACGAAAACGCCTTTGAATCATGAAATTTCCAAAGTACCCACGGTTTTAATAAAAAGTTTCATCACATGAAAAATTCCCAAAAACCTTACTTTGTAAAATATCAAAAACATCATGATTTTGTAGAATTACAAAATTGCCTTAACCAACAAAATTACCAAAATGACCTTGGTTTTCAAAATTTTTGCAACACCATCAAAGTGGAAGACAAATTTTTAAAAATAACTCCCAAAGATTTACAACTTTTGAAACATCCCGATTTATCAAATTTTACAAATTCACTCTGAATTGTGAAAAATTACCAAAATGCCCCCGAGTTTTAAAATCATCGAAAGACCCCCTGAATTTCAAAATTTTCAGAATACCCCGGGAAATTAAGAGTTTTAAAATAATTTTTGACAAAATCATCCGAGAACTTGTATTTTTGAAAAATTACAAAAAAATGCCCCTATAAGACAAATTACGAAAATGCCCCTAGGTAGTGGAAAAACAATCACAACGAAACTACAACGTCTCTTTGGAATGAATGAAAGACTGTGTGTTTGTATGATTACGAAAGAACCACTTCTAAAACTTCTATCGCGGATAATCAAGTGAAATACTAATGCATAAATTTCTTAAATCAGATTAAAGCGCATCATTAGAAATGAGTTCTAAGGGACGTGAACTTAGAGATTGTGCCTGGGGAGGTATGATAGTTTTATTAAGATCAGAGTGCATAGCATAAGCATAGTACGGTGAGTTAAGATGTACGACTATTCGTTAGTAAGTAATTTCGAGGATGAAATTATGTTTAAGGGGGGTAGAACTGTAACACCCTAAATTAGGGGTTATTTGTAATTTAAATAAATTCCATGTGGGCTTCAAGAAATAAATAAATATGATTTTATTTGGCATGATTTAGGGTCTAGAAACAACCCCGAATCAGGTCGGATTTGGAATTAAAAATCTCTTTTTAAAGTACTTAAAAGAAGGGAGCTAGGTGGAGATAGGGTTTAAATAAAAATTGGGGGAAGCATGACACAAGAAAGTAATTGGCACATTGGCTTGGTGTGCCTAGGGGTTTAAAAAGGGGTCTTGGGTTCGATCCATGGGAGATACAAGGAGGAAATATTTTTCCCTTGTGGGCTTTTTGGGCGTTAGGCCTAGGAAGGCCTTATAATTAAATAAGAAGGCTTTATGACATGAAAGGCAGGTGGGCGGAGTGGCTTGGGGCGCCACTTAAGGGTGTTGGCATGAAGGTCTCGGGTTCGAAACGCAAGGGACGCAAGGAAGAGGTTTTGTTTTTTTAGGCTGGTGGCGTTAAAAGAAAGGGGGCTAGGTATGAAGGCCTTATATTTAAATCGTGAGGATATTTGACATGAAAGTCAAATTGGGAGTAGTGGCCTGGGGCGTGTTAGAGAGAAATTGCTTCATTATTGCAGTCATCGTTCGAGCCAAAGATAGCAAAGCAGATTTAGTTTTATTTTCTTTTTCTTTTTTACTCTTGGCGTGCATGGGTGGAAATTGGCGCAAGTTGGACTCTTAAAAGTGATAAGGTTGAGCTAAATTTTGCTCTAAATTAATTTGGAGGTAGAGGTGTTAGTGGCTTATTTTTATTCAATTTTGTTTGAGGTGATTAAGGATAACAATAGATAAATTTAATTTAAATAAAAGCTGGAATTTATCACCTAAAGGGGAAATTGGCCAGCATTGGGACTCCTTGAGGGTTGTTCAAAATTGATTTTGTCTGAAGAAGTGCCCAAAATCCCAAAGCAACTTTTCTTCTTTCTCTCTCCGAATTTCCCTAGGCAATTGTTCAAAATTTTCTAGCATCCTTTTTCTTCTACTTAGCCGGAAACCACCATTAATTTCCCCTACATCTTTTCTTCTCTTTTTCCTTCCTCCATTAGCCGAATCCCTACTACTTTGCTGTCGAAATTCCCTTATACCATTGCCCATAATTATTCAAAATTCCAGCATCTCTTTTGTTTTCCTTAGCCGAATCTACTTCCTCCCTATTTGCTGTAGTTTTGGCCAAACATCAAAGAAAAGGGTGCTCTCTTCTTCTCCAATCGGTTTGAGAGGAAGGGCCTTCGAGGATTTGGAAACGATCTAGTGAGCCGTCATCTTTTAATTAGTTGGTAAGTGGTGGTAAGGATTTATTAATAGTTATTTAGTTAAGTGATTGAAAAGTCGAAGGCTATTAACATGTGATTGACGATTATAGGGAAGCAGAAGCACTTGGTGTGGTGGCTTGTATTCAAGGGACGTGTAGGTAAGGTCTCGGGTTTCAAATGATAACCCCTTGAGATTATTTTGGTTTGGCCGAATGGCCTTGGTACTAACTTTAGGTAATGGCCGAATATAGGGCAAGGGAATCTTGTGTGGCCGATTGGTTTCTTCGGGATTAAGAGCTATCGTTGGCATCAGGTGTGTACATACACACTTTATAACTAATTAATGTGCTAAGTATTTTGTGTATGCTAAATTGGATTTGTGTAGCTTCGGATTTAATACCATAAAGATATAAGCAAGGCTTCAGGTAAGTCCTTGTCGTTATAAGTTCTTTATGATGCTTTTGGGAAGCATGACATAATTGATATATGTGACTTAAATATATGGTTCACGATAAATCCAGTGTATGTTGCTAAATAAGCATGTTGGCATGATTTCTGTTAAATATCATGGATTGATGTGGAATATATGAGTGGAGGGGGAAGTGATATTCGTGTCGACGGACACCAATGGTTTGGTACCACATTTCGTGACTACGGTCACCAGAGGTTTGGCACCTCCAGAGGTTTGGCACCTCATAGCGTCTCGTCCTAGTGGCTTAGCACCACAGTGGGTTGGTCCCACGGATTATATTATGGGATCGACACCAGTGATTTGGTATCACACATGGGTTGGCCCCACTAGTGGTTTGGCACCACAATTATTGATGAATATTGTGACTTTAAGTTACCAGTGGTTTGGCACCACCCGTGGTTTGGTACCACACGGGGTAGAGAAAGGTGTTTGGATGGCTAGGTTGGGTGCATAATTTGGTGCATGTTAATTTGTTATAAATTGTGTATGATGTTGCATTAAACCGAAAAGGGTTACACTCGAGTCTTGGTGACTCACCTTTTCCTTTAACATTTTCGGTGACTCGTAGATCACGGATGAGGAGCCGGATGGACTCGAGGTGGCCATGCAGTGAAATTATGGACTAGATGAACTTTGACTTATTTTTATTTTATTTTGGTTTTATTTATTTAAGTTGTAATAAGGCCTCCTAAGATTATTTTATTATTTTACATGTTTGGGATGAATTATTTAAACTACTTAATAACTTTAAAATGATTACACAAATTTTCTTAAATTCAAATGAAAATGTTTTCTTTCGTACCATCGGTACAATGACAAAATTGGTAACAACTTGACTTAATATATTTTTTTAAATGAACTAAGTATTGCTTTCTTTATACGCCTCAACTGTTTTTAAAATAAGACAACATCTTTTACTTTGAACAAAATCGGCTAGACAAGGGTTTTCAAAATGTTTTCATCTGTAACATACCGAATTTGGCCATAACGTTTGGGCCGAGTTTGGGGTGTTACATCCGTAACCCTAATCCGACGACAAAGACAGGTTAGGGGTGTTACATGGGCTGCTCTTTCATGTCTTTTTCGATTTTGGGCTCCTTTTCCCCCTATTGGACGGTCTGGTAATCCAATTAGAGTGTAGACTAATTCTTTTCAGCAACCATCTTTCAAGATGAGTTAAAGCAATTTTTATGAGCCCAATTTATTAGCTTGCCATCCACATTGTTGGATAATTAGCTCACTTGCATGTGTTTCCTTACTAGCTCCCAACATCGAGTAATTTAATGGTCCATACTACAGCATTTTAAGAAAGAAATTATCATGTAGCATAACATAGTGAAATTATGTAAAATTAGCACCTAATTATGTAAAATTACAAGCTTTACTTAAATTATGACCAATGTCTCAATATGGACTAAAATTACATAATTAGCTATCCAATTGTTCGAGATTTTCATAAATTCCAAGTAGAAAGGTGCTAAATAAACCATATAATTTAGACTTATCACAAACTCCATATTTTGTTCTGAAGAAAAACTAGCTTTCGATATTGTTCAATCGTGGGGAAGAAGTTAAAAGTCGTTTCTAGAGAAAGTCACCTTTCGATCCAAATTAATTAAAGAAAGGAGGTTCAAACTTATTTTCAGATCAAGTTGGTAAAAGTAGTTGCAGATCTATCAGTATATTTACTAAGTTAAGTAGTTGAGATGTATTTAATAAATCCCTATTATTAAGGGATACTTGGTTAACTTTTGAATTGATGTTACCTTATGATTAGGAAGTTATTTTGTGGCTAAAATTTTTTTAAGTTTTCTCATTGGCAATAAAATTATGAGAAATAATTGTTTTCATCTAAAAAAACACTTCTATTCTTTTCATTTGGTATCTGAGAAGGTTGTAGGGACCTAAAAACAATAATTATTTTTCAAGGAAGTGACAAGAGTATGACAACATAAAGAAACTTTGTTCAGCCTACAATCGCAAAGCCCGATGGTCATTATGATCACTAGGCGATGCTCATGGAAATATTTTTGTGGTCCAAAGAATACTGGAGCTTGGTGGAGCATGAAATCACTAAAGCAAGTGAAATAATTGTTCTTACTGAAGGATAAAAGAAGGCCATTAAAGATTAGAAACTCAAAGACTTGAAGGTGAATAACTATCTTTCTCAAGCAATTGGCAGATCAATCTTAGAGGCTATGTAACACCTTTAACCCGTAACCATCACGGACAAAGGTTAAGAGGCATTACTAATCATTTCTGAATATTTCATATCATTTTTACAACACAAATTCAATCGTCGTCAATACATATCAAAATATAAACATATAGTCCCTTAATGAGGTGTACAAGAATTTAATCACATGTTAGAAATGGGTCGGGACTAAACTAAACTCGTGCAAAATTTATGAAATTCTAGCATTTTTCTAAGCTACAGAGGTCAACATCGTTGGATACTTTGGTGATTTGTAGGCCTTATTAAAGAATTTAAAATGTTTTCGGGTTTTGAACGGCATGGCCCTAGTCTCCAAGAACTATCCGCCTGTAAGTATCTCTAAGCCTCTTGGTGAAATATTTTTTAGAAGGGTAGGAAGCATGGAACGTAGAATAGTCTTATAGGACTTGGACCCTAAGGTTAGATTGCTCAAACACGAACTTAACATAAGACTTAATGAACTCAACCAACCTATGGCTAAGTCATTGAGCTAGGGTGTGGTAGCCCTGACGCATGTCTAGGATTGGAACCTAAGAGCCTGGTACTTAAGCAATCCGAGTGCCTCTAAAAGTTTGATTTGTGGAAAATTACAAAAATGCCCTTAGGATAAAATTACATAAATGCCCTTGGTTCATAAAATATCAACAGAACGCTTTTAAGAAAGAAAAATTTACAAAAGGACCCTCAGAGTTTTACAATTGTTAAAAACATCTTCGACGTGCAAAATTTACAAAATTACCCCTGATGGACAAAATTACCAAAATACCCCTGGTTTCCGAAATAATGCCATAACTTCAAATTTTACAAAATTTTCAAAAATGCTCTTCAATTTTTGGGTGACCTGTTTTAATAAAGTTTTGGAAATTTCTCGGATTTGATTACGAAAATACCCCTATAGGAAAATGACGAAAATACCCCTGGGATAGAAACAGGGCAGAAATGTCCGAAGAGCGAATAGGTATGGAAAGTATTAGGGAATGAATGTATATACTCCCTTGTGTGAACTAAGATAGAAGACTGAAACCTTGTTTGCACGAAAGAAGCTCTAATTAAAATTCCTTCATAAAATTTCTTCGCGAGTAATGAAGTGGAACAAACGCTAATACATAAAATTTCTCTTAATCAGATTAAAAGCGCAGTAGATAGAATGAGTTCTAGAGGACGTGGACGCCGTGGACGCGGTAGGGGTAGGATGATCGTGTCGGAACCCGCAGTCTGAGACGTGGTTTCGAAAATGAAGTACCACCGCCACCATCACCTCCTACTTTTAGATGAGGAGCAGGATCGGGCCGTGGTGAGGAGGCAAGATGAAAGCAGATTGCGAAGTTCGAGATTGTGGGTGGTGGAAATCTAGAGCTCGAAATGCTCCTTGAGCGAACTCGGTGCCTAACAGAAATGAGGTATTCCGGTGTGTCTGGAGTGGCACCCAGGCAAATTGAGTATTGGCCGGAATCGATCGAACGGATCATGGACGACCTTGACTCGTCCAATGAGGAGAAGTCGAAAGGGCGTGTCGCTCAAGGATGAAGCGTGCAGTGGTGGCTCACGGTTCGGGATGGAGCCACGCAGATGATCTTACGTGGGAATATTTCCAAACCGCTTTTCGGAAGAAATATGTAGGCACCCACTATCACGATGCTCAAAGGAAAACTTTTCGGGTTAGTACAAGGAACTAAGTCTATGACGGAGTATGAGGCGAGTTCTAAGGTTGGTAGATATGCGAAAGGCATTGTGGCTACTTAATATGAGCGCCAGGTCCGCTTTGAAGATGGGTGAGAGATGATTTGAGGTTACCGATTGCTCATGAAGAAAGTTCGGAGTTTTCGTCCCTAGTAGAAAAGGTTAAGGTAGCCGAGGTATCAAGGCAATCTGTGAGGCAAAACTACGATAGGCTCAAGCGTAAGAGAGGTTTTGGGCCATCCGGGTCGTGGTAATGATCGTAAAAAGGCTGCATGTAGTGGGCCAAGTCAGCATGACTAGGCCCATGACCGCTAATCGTAAACCAAAGGCAGGTAATTATTGTGGAAAAGCCCATTGGGGAGGTTGTTGGACTGGTGAGCGGGGTTGCTTTGAATGTGGGTCTCTGGAACACCGCGTGAAGGATTGTCCTCGAAAGCGAGCTCAGAATTAGTCAGAGGGGCAGAATCGTACTCAGGATAGAAGTGTGGGACCACAGAGAGGTCGTGGTAATGGTAGAGGGGGAAATGGTGCTAATCGTGGTCGCGGTACTCAGGGCAGAGGCGCAGGCAATACAGAGGCAAGGCAGCCTGGCTTAGTTTATGCGGCGAGGCGTCGCGAGGAGGGTGACGCATCGGATGTCATAACCGGTACGTTTCTGATTTTTGGTCTTCCTTATGTTGCATTAATTGATGTGGGTTCAACGCATTCATACATAGCGAGTAGTGTGGTAGGGACTTTGAACCTAGACTCTGAGACTGCTGATAGGGAGATGACTGTAATTAGCCCTTTAGGCCATTCGGTAGTTGTGAACAAACTTTATAGGATGTACCCTAGAACTCCAAGGGGTTGTGTTTATGGTCGATCCGATGGAACCGCCGCTTGGGGAGTTCGATTTGATCCTCGAATGGACCGGCCGGTTAGGTACCGTGCAAGGTTGGATTGCGCTAAGCGCATGGTTCTTGAGAAGACGTAAGGGATGAAGTGGTTATGATCGGAATCTCGCCAACCGAACAAGTTAACGATCAAGAACAAGTATCCGTTGCCTCGGATTGACGACTTGTTTGATCAAGGGTGCGCGCTTATTTTCAAGATAGACCTTAGGTCAAGTTACCATCGCCTTAAGGTGAAAGAGGTCGATGTTCACAAGACTGGCTTTTCGAACTCGGTATGGGCATTACGAGTTCCTAGTGATGCCATTTGGGTTAACCAATGCACGGCGGCATTCATGGACTTGATGAATAGGGTATTTCAAGAAGATTTAGACCAATTTGTCGTGGTGTTCATTGACGACATCTTGGTTTACTCAAGGACGGAGGAGGAGCATGACAAACATTTGTGAATAGTGCTACAAGTCTCGAGGAGAAGCAATTGTACGCCAAATTCGGTAAGTGCAAATTTTGGCTAAGGGAAGTGGCATTCTTAGGTCACATAGTATCGGCGGAAGGAATTAGAGTGGATCCCCGCAAGATTGAAGCGGTGTTGATTGGAAACCGCCTAAGTTTGGTAATGAAATACGAAGTTTCTCGGTTTAGCGGGTACTATC
This sequence comes from Gossypium rotundifolium, assembly GCA_025506655.1. Classification (NCBI taxonomy): domain Eukaryota; kingdom Viridiplantae; phylum Streptophyta; class Magnoliopsida; order Malvales; family Malvaceae; genus Gossypium; species Gossypium rotundifolium. The sequence continues at coordinate 151,862,243 of CP106727.1, read as the reverse complement.
GAGATTTGTAGAAGGATTCTCTCTCGATCGCAAACGCCATTGACGAAGTTATTAAGGAAAGGAGTACTATTTGCATGGTCGGAAAGGCAAGAAGAAAGTTTTGATAAGTTGAGGAAAATTACGTGAAGTCTCGATTTTGGTACTGACTCGAGGTAGGGAAGTTGTTCACAGTCTATTGTGATGCATCTCACACTGGTTTAGGATGTGTGTTGATGCAGGATGGGAAGGTAGTAGCCTATGCATCCCGCCAGTTAAGATCGCATGAGGTTAACTACTCGACGCACGATTTGGAGTTAGCAGCAGTTGTTTTCGCATTGAAGATATGGAGACATTACCTTTACGGGGAGAAGTCGATAGTCTACACGGATCATAAGAGTTTGAGGTATCTTCTGACTCAGAAGGATCTAAACCTGAGACAGCGCTGATGGATTGAACTGTTGAAGGACTACGACTGTTCAATAGAGTATCATCCATGCAAGGCCAACGTGGTGGTCGACGCGCTGGAGGAAGGTTGTGGCGGACTTAAGAGCAATGTTTGCTCGCTTGAGCCTATATGACGATGGAAGCCTTTTGGCGAGCTTCAAGTTAAGCCAACGTGGATCGAGGAGATTAAGGACAACAGTTAGTGGATGAAGGGTTAAATGCTAAGAGAATGCAAGTTCGGGATGGTGGGGTGGAAGGGTATAGTTTGACCTGATGATGGTGTGTTATGTTTTCAAGGACTACCAGATGCCGAAAGATGTGGAGCCGAGGCGAGAATTCTCCGAGATGCATATAGCAGCCCATACGCTTATGCATCCCGGAGGTAGCAAGATGTATGGAGACTCATGAAACAGCCTGTGGCTCGGGTTGAAGCGTGAGATAACGGAATTGTAGGAAAGTGTCGACATGTCGCCGAGTTAAGGTCGAACATCGATTACCATTGGGACTACTTCAACCGGTAAAGATTCCTCAATGGAAATGGGAGAGGATCACCATGGATTTCAAGTTAGTGGGCTACCCTCACGCCCAAAGAAGAAGGATGCAATTTGGGGGAATTGAGTCTTTGTGATTAGGAACCGAAAGGATAAAGTAAGGTTCGGGTTCACAAGGAACCCTTCTCAAATTATTTGGTTTGGCCGAATGGCCCATATCACTAACTCTATTATGGCCGAATATAGGGACAAGTAGATCTAGGGTGGCCGACTCTTCTTTTCGGGATTTAGAGCATCCAAAGGTGACAGGTGTGTACATACACACGTATAATTATTTAAATGTGCTGAGTGTTATGTATGCTAACTTTGACTTGTGTAGCATCGGATTAATACTATAACGGTATGAGTGGTGATTACGTAAGTACACATTAATATGAATGTGTTATTGATGCTTTTGGTAAGCATGATGTATTGATACATGATATGTATACATGACTGATGTGGGATTAATGAGTGGAGGGGGCAGTATTATTGTGCCGACGGGCACCAGTGTTTTGGTAACACACTGTGACTACGGTCACCAGAGGTTTGGTACCTCCAGAGGTTTGGTACCTCATTGCGTCTCGTCCCAGTGGCTTAGCACCACAGTGGGTTGGCCCCACATATTACTTAAGGGATTGACGCCAGTGATTTGGCATCACACGATGGGTTGGCCCCATCAATCGATCGTGTCTATGGACACCAGAGGTTTGGCACCTCCAGTGATTTGGCATCACATCTGTGACTATATGTCACCAGTGGTTTGGCACCACCAGTGGTTTGGTACCACAACGGGGTAGACTGTGGCGATTGGTTGGCTAGGTTGGGGCACATAATATTATGCACGTTAATTGTTATATGTTGTGTATGAAAATGTTTAAAATCGGGGGAAGGGTTACATACTGAGTCTTGGTGACTCACCTTCTCCTTAATTTTTCAGGTGATGCATAGATCGCGGATATGGAGCCGGATGGACTCGAGGTGGCCATGCAGTGGATTTAATTTAAATGAACTTTAATTTCAGTTGTGATATTTTTATTTTGGGTTTTTATTCTATGTGGATGTAATAAGGCCTCCTGATATTTTGTTTTGCTACTTTTCATACGTTGGATACTTTGTTTTAAACTTTGTTATTAACATTTAAATCACATGTTTTCCAAGTTAAAACGAAAATTGTTTTTAACGTGCCATCGGGCACCTTCAAAGTTCTATTATAACTCGACTTAAATAAATTTCTCAAATAAGCACTAAGTAAAGCTTTTACAAAACAATCAAACAAAAAGGTTCTCAACAACTTAAACCGATTTAGAAAAACGACTTCCTTTAAAATGTTTTCTACTGTAACAAGCTAGATTCGGCCATAAAGTTTGGGCCGGGTTTGGGTTGTTACAACGCCCGTGTGGGTAGGTCGTGTGCCTCGCACGGCCTCGGGCACGCCCATGTGTCCAAGCCGTGGTAAAAAAGGGCATCCATACTAACTTGTCCACACGACCTGAGACATGCCCATGTGCCTCACCCGTGGTCGACACTGACTTGCACCACACAGCCAGTTACACGCCTGTGTGTCTAGCCCGTGGTTGAATCTGACTTGTTTTCAAACACAACCTCGAAGGACACAGTCAAGCCACACGCCCATGTGCTCAACCGTGTGGGCAATTATAGGCCATTTTCAAGGCCAAATTACCAACCACACTTTGGAATCATCTAAAGACATCAAACCAATACCAATTCATGTCTCAATTGCAATCAAAACATACCAATACAAACACCAAATAATCATCAACTACATAATTTATTTCCATACTCAATTCCTACTCAAATAAGTCCATCTTAAACACCATTTCCACAACTCAAATCATATAAGCTAAACCTCATATAGAACATATGACAATTTCATATCTAAACAATACTCATCAACCAATTCAAGCATGAAAACACACTATTACCAACATTCACATATCCACTTGTTTATATACCAAAATCATTCAACATTCAAGCCACATCACATGGAAAAGTTTATACACTTCAAAACATGCCACATTAACTAGCCTATACATGCCATATACCAAATATACACATATTTCAAATGTACCAAAATAGATTATCGATAGTGTCATTGAGTCACTGACGATCCCCAGATCTGAGCTAGCTTTAGTGACACTATAAAATAGAGAAACACATCACACAGTAAGCTTAAGAGCTTAGTAAATTCGTAATATAATACATTTTGTTCAAAATTACAATTACAATATACAAAGATAATTCATCATATAGATCAACTCACAATCACATATACCATACCATCCATAGCTAATATGCTCACTTAACCATCCATAAATCCATTTACGATTTCATCAACCACATAGGTTTCGTACGTACCTTAGCCAACACTTAACTATCGATCAGGCAAGCTACTCAATGCTCAATACTTCATTTCGACCAACCTTCGTTATCTCTTCAATTCAATCGCACACTTAGTGCCCAAATCATAGCCGAAGCTTACGTAACATCGCACACTTAGTGCCTCTATATCAAATCGAACTTGATTCGGTATCGTATTGCAAACCAATATAGTGGACACTGTTTCTATTTCGCACACACAGTGCCATTCATTACCATATAAATTCTATATCGCACATTTAGTCCCACATTTCTCAATTCCACACATATTGCATTTCTAATTCAATAATAACAAATTCATACATTTCATAACACATAGGTATGAATTAAACATTTCGTATTATATCCGAACTTACCTCGGATGTTGAAATATCAAAACGGTCGATTAAATTAGCACTTTGTCTTTGCCCCGATCTCGATCCGAATCTCTTCTTTCTTGGTCTATACATATTCAAATTTAGCTTATTCAATCATCAATTCATTCAATTTAGTCCAAACACACATATTTGGGGTATTTTACAAAATAGCCCTCATATTTTCACATTTTAACACTTTAGTCCCTATTTCATAAAATCACAAAATAGATATATTTTCATTATACCATGCTTAGGCCGAATTCTCCTTATACTCATACAAGCCCATATATTTCATTTATTTCACATTTTAGTCCTCCAATTTCTTATTTTCACAATTTAGCCCAAATTACTCAAATTCACCAAAAATTTAAAGACAAAATATGTTAATCTATAACATATCTTTCATATTTCATCACCAACTATCACAAAGCTCAAGCATTCATCAATGGTACATCTCAAATTCTTCATCAAATTTTAAAATTAAAGCATGGGCTTAATAATACACTAAGCAACGACCACAAAAACATAAAAATCATCAAAAACCGAGCTCAAAACATACCTCAACCAAGCTTTATATGTGTCGAACCCTAGCTTGGTTTCTTTTCTTTCTTCTTCTTATGATTTTCGGCTAAAAGATGATAATATAACATAATTTTGATGTTGGTTTTATTTATTATATCATTTACTAGCTAAATACCAACTTTAACCTTAATGAATATTAATAATAACATCAATTACCATACCATTATCATCCACTAACTATCAAATGGGGTAATATCAACATAAGGACCTCTCATTTAATAAGACATGACATTTAAGCACTTTAACAATTAGCACACAGCTTTTACATTTTATGCGATTAAGTCTTTTTTCCTAATTAAACACACAATCAATAAAATTTTCACACATGCTCAATCACATATTATAAACATCGAAAATATTTTTTTCGACCTCGAATTTGTGGTCTCAAAACCACTATTCTGACTAGGGTCTAAAATGAGCTATTACAACTCTCTCCCCCTTAGGGATTTTCGTCCCTAAAATTCTTACCAGTGAATAGGTTCAGATATTGTTCTTTCATAACATCTTCAGGTTCCCACATAGCCTCTTTAACTCCGTGTTTTTGCCACAACACTTTCACTAAAGAAATCTTCTTATTTCTCAACTCTTTGATCTCACGTGCCAAAATTTGAATTGGTTGTTCACTATACGAAAATCTGACTGAATCTCAACCTCAGTAGGAGCAATCATATGCGATAGATCAGATCTGTATCGTCGAAGCATCGATACGTGGAACACATTATGAATTTTCTCTAATTTAGATGGCAACAACAATTTATAAGCAACCGATCCAATTCGTTCAATAATCTCATACGACTCGATGAACCTCGGACTCAGCTTGCCTTTTAGGCCAAATCAAAGGATTTTCTTCCACAGAGACACTTTCAAAGACACTTTGTCACCAACCTCAAATTCGATATCTTTTCGTTTTAAGTCTGCATAGGACTTCTGATGATCTAATGCTGCTTTCAAACTATTACGAATCACTTTCACTTTCTACTTAGTCTTTTTATCAAATCAACCTCGTGAATCTTATTCTCACTCAGCTCAGTCCAATACAATGGAGCTCGACATTTTCAACCATAAAGAGCCTCATATGGTGCCATTTTGATACTAGATTGAAAACTATTATTGTATAAGAATTCAATCAACGGTAAATGATTTTCACACGTACTTTTAAACTCGAGAATACAACATCTCAACATATCCTCAAGAACTTGAATGACCCGCTCGGATTGTCCATCCGTTTGCGGATGAAATGTAGTACTAAAATGTAGCTTTGTGCCCAACGTCTCTTGCAATTTCTTCCAAAATCGCGAGGTAAATCTCAGATCTCTGTTTGACACAATAGATAGTGGCACCCCATGTAATCTCACAATCTCAGAGATATACAATTTAGCTAACTTATCAAGTGAATAATCTGTTCTCACCGAAACAAAATGAGCTAATTTCGTCAATCTATCATCTATTACACAGATTGCATCTTTCTTACCCGAAGATAAAGGCAATCCCAACACAAAGTCCATCGTGATTCTCTCCCATTTCCACTCAGAAATCATAATCGATTGTAATAAATCGAAGGGAACCTGATGTTCAGCTTTAACTTGTTGACACACTAAACATCTCAAAACAAACTCTTAGATATCCCGTTTCATACCATGCCACCAATAAAACTGTTTCAGATCGTTACACATTTTTGTACTCCCCAAATGAACAGTCAAACAACTATTGTGAGCTTTGTTTAAATTTAATTGAATCAACTCTGAATTCCTCAGAACACAAATCCAATCCCTAAATCTTAAACAATCATCACTATCAACTCAAAATTTTGAATCGACATTCAATCCACTCTGATCTTGTTTACCCATCATTTCAACATCACTTTTCTGGGCATCAAAAATCTAACGTATAAATATCATCTTTACTTTCAACTCGGCCAAAACCGCACTATCATCACATATTTCTACCTGGGTACTCATTGCTTGCAAACCACATATAGACTTTCGGCTCAAAGCATCAGCAACAACATTAGCTTTACGGATGATAATCAATCACAAGCTCGTAGTCTTTCAACAATTCTAGCCATCTTCTCTGTTGCAAATTCAATTTTTTCTGAGTCATCAGGTATTTCAAGCTCTTGGGATCTGTAAAAATATGACATTTCTCACCAAATAGGTAATGCCGCCAAATCTTCAATGTAAAAACAATCGCGGCTAATTCAATATCATGTGCCAGGTAATTCTTTTTATGCGGCTTTAACTGTCTCGAAGTGTAAACAATGACTTTGCCTTATTGCATCAACACACAACCCAAACCATTCAACGATGCATCACTATAAACTATGAATTCTTTACCAGACTCAAGTTGGACTAACACAGGTGCCTCTGTCTATAATGCTTTCAACTGTTCAAAACCCTACTATCACTTTTCTGACCACTCGAATTTAACATCTATCTGTAGCAACTTCGTCAACGGAGTTGTAATCATCGAGAAACCTTTCACAAATAGCCTATAATATCCCGCTAGTCCCAAAAAACTACGGACTTTAGACACATTTCTCAGAGGTTTCCATTCTAAAATAGCTGAGATCTTACATGGATCAACTCGTATTCCCGTAGCTGATACAATATGCCCCAGAAAACCAACATCACGCAACCAAAACTCACATTTGCTAAACTTTGCATACAGTTGCTTTTCACGTAGAGTCTATAACACAATTCTCAAATGCTCGGCATGTTGCATCTCATTACATGAATAAATTAGAATGTCATCAATAAACACCACAACCAAGTGATCCAAATATGGTTTGAATATCCGATTCATCAAATCCATAAACACTACAGGAGCACTCGTTAGTCCAAAAGGTAGAACTAAGAATTTATAATATCCATACCTCATTCTGAAAGTAGTTTTCGGTACATCTGATTCTTTAACTCTCAACTGGTAATAACCTAACCTCAAATCTATCTTAGAAAACATTGTAGCTCCTTTCAATTGACCAAACAAATCATCGATTTGTGGCAATGGATATTTATTCTTCATCGTTACTTTGTTCAGTTATTGGTAATCAATGCATATCCTCATAGTACCATCTTTCTTTTTCACAAACAACACAGAAGCACCCCAGGGCGAGAAACTTGATCGTACAAATCCTCTATCAGTCAACTCTTGCAACTGAGACTTCAACTCTTTCAATTATGTCGGTGCTATTCTATACAAAGCTATTCAAATAGGAGTCGTCCCCTCTACTAAGTCAATACCAAATTCAACTTTTCGTATCAGAGGTAATCCCGGTAGTTCTTCAAAAAATACATCAGGGAATTCACAAACCACAAGCACAGATTCAACTTTTTTTCTGTCACTTTAGTATCTATCACATACGTAAGATAGGCTTTGCAACCCTTTTTCACATAATTCAAAGCTTTCATCGATGATATAACAGTCGATAGCCCATTCAACTCACTGGATTCAATTCGAACTATCTCACCATTCTGACTTCTCAAATCAATACTCTTCTGTTTACAATTTACAATAGCATTGTGCAAAGTGATCCAATCCATACCTAGAGTGATATCAAATTCATCAAAAGGTAGCAACATCAAATTAGCCAGAAAGCAAATATCCCGAAACATCAACGGGCAGTTCTTGCACACTTTATCAACCAAGGCACACTTGCTTGAGGGGTTCGATACTCTAATCACGAATTCAGTAGACTCAACAGGTAGAATCTTACTTGATACTAGATTCACACACACATAGGAATGAGTAGAACCTGGATCTATCAATGCAATCACATCAGTATCAAATAGAGTAAAAGTACCAGTAATGACGTCTAGAGATGACGCTTCTTCACGAGTGCGAATAACATTGGCTCGGGTAGGTGCTCTCGTCTTAGATCTCATAGTTGTATCGATAGTCTCTCTTTGACTTCCACTCACATTTTAGTGTTTCTCGGTGGTCTACCCCTAGCTGTCGTATTACTTGGTCTTGCACTCTAAACATTATCTTTCTCGGCTAACTCTGGGCAATCTCGAATGAAATAGTCTCGTGATCCACATTTGTAACAAGTTTTATTATTGTACTTGCCCTAGCATTCTCCAACGTGTCATCTTCCACATTGTCTACACTCAGGCTTGTTAATTTTAACACTGCCAACACTTGACTCAATTGGAGCTTGAGTTCTTAGACCAACACTTTGTCTCACCCGATCTCTACTCGAATGTCCAAATGAAGTATTTGAACGATTGCTTGTATCTTTAAATCTATTCATCGAAGGTTGGGATGACTTACTCATCAATCTTTTTCTTTCATCTCTAGCCTCAGAATCTACTTTTTTTTTTCTTTTCTTTGATAAGCTCTTCGACTTTGTAGCCTCTTTCAACCAACACAAAAAATTCATTCAAGTCAAGTATTCTAACAAGCATTTTGATGACTTCATTTAGCCCTTCAATGAAATGTTTACACATAGTAGCTTCGGTCGAAACACATTCCCGAGCGTATTGGCTTTGTAACAACCCGACTTAGTGCCTAGTCAGAATAATGGTGTGAGAACATAAATCTAAAGTAGAAATATGAGTTTTATGGTTTCTATAAGGTTTATGAGGTGATTTCATAATTGTGTGAAAATCTCATGAAGAAATTTTATTAATTAGTGATTAAATTGTCCATTAGGACTAAATTGCAAAGAATGGAAAATATGAGATTCTAGAAGATTTAAGTATGAAATAGAATTATGAAAATTACTAGAGGCCCTTATTTAGAAATTAGACCATTATATTTGATTATGGACAAAAATGGACATGGGAAGGAAAAATCACAAGAAATGACCATTAAGGGCATTTTGGTCATCCGGTTAATAAAAGAATTAAAAGGGAAAATAAAGCCAAAATTGATGTCCATCTTGTTCATCATAGTCGAAATTCTCAAGCTCTCCATAGCTAGGGTTTCTTCAACTTCCAAGCTTGATAGTAAGTGCATCCTAGCCCCATTTTCATGTTTTTCATATTTTTGAGACTCTCGTAGCTCGGTTTAGCTATTTCTAGCTATATTTTGAGATAAGGTTCATATTCAAAAATTTACCCATGTGTGACATGCATGTATTTTGATGTTTTATGGAAGAATATGAAAGTTTGATGTATGGTAAACATCTTTTTCTAAGTATTTTCATGAAAAATGCATGTAAGGACCAAATTGTAAAAGTTATGAAAATGGTAATGCATGAGTGAAATAGTAGAAATTGAAGGTTGTTATAGTTGATAATATGATTCGACTAGGCTTGAAATACAAGAAAGTCGAATAAAAATCATTTTACGAGCCTAGGGGCAAAAGTATAATATGTAAAAGTTTGGGGTAAAATTATAATTTTGCCAAAATATGAATTATGAGTCGATTTATTCAATGTGTGTATTTAACAAATGAAATTGTTATTATAGATCAAGAAACACGAAGCCCAGATCAAAACTGAGGCAAGAACAAAATCGAGGACTAAATCAAGCATCGAAACACATTTTGAGATTTAAAGTAAGTTTGTATGAAGTTGAAGTTTCATAATATTTTGATGTTTGAAACTACTTAATATTATGACAATATGTTATTGCTATGAATAATCAAGCGATGAAGCCTCGATAAGGAAATAGTGAAAATAAATTATGTGAAATCCCGAATAAAGATTCGGAATAATGAGGTTACCCATGTTTAGCATTGAACAAAGGTCCCGTGTAAGACCATGTCTGGGATATGGCCTCGGCACCAAAGAAAGATCTCGTATAAGACCATGTCTGGGACATGGCATCGACATTAAAATACGATCTCGTATAAGACCATGTCTGGGACATGGCATCGATATCAGCTATAAGATCTCGTGTAAGACCAGATTTGGGATATGACATCGGCATCAAGGGGTGATCTCATGTAAGACCATATTCAGGATATGGCGTTGGCATCAAGATTTATGTATGATGAGTTCAAAAGTCCTACGATAATTTAATTCATTCATAGGCAAAAGAGTTAACTATGTGAAATGATATAGAGCCAAATCCATTTATGGATGGCCTTAAGTTTCATTCATAATAAGAATGATGAAGATTTGAGTTTATGTTTATGTTAGCGTTTATGCTAAGTCATGTGATTAAGTGATATAAGATTATGAGTAAGTAAAAGTTACTAAATCATAATGTGATATGAGATGGGTAAGAATGAATGTGAGTAAATATGTTTAAGCATTTGAGACATATGTTGCTATTGTTTCATGAAAATGATGAATTTGGTTTGAGCAATTATGTTGCTTTAGAATTTCATGCAAACTTACTAAGCTATATACTTACCCTCTCTTTTCTCTTTTCCTTGTAGTTTCGCCAAGTTAACTTGGGGATTATAGAATGTTGGAGCTCAGATCACACTATCAATCGTTCTTTTGGTATAGTAAAGTTAATTCATTTTGAGTATGGCATGTATAGGAACTTAATCATTTTGTGTCATGCCATATTTGAAGGCCAAAGGGTTGGCTATTAATGTTCCACATTCATTTTGTAAATGGCCATGATGAATTGGCCAATATTGCCAAGTTTATTTTATAAAGTTGATGAGTTTGATGAATTGAATGTTCATGCAAGTAATTGAGTAAAGTATGGGTGGAATAAATGATAATTTAAGGATTCTTAATAGTTTAATAATTGCCATGTTATGTGCTACTTGTGATGAAATGAATGAGTCTATGTTTTAGGGTGGCAAAGAGGCTTGGAGAATAGCCGCTAAGTGTCCACATAGGTAGACACATGGGCGTATGTCTAGGCCGTGTGTGACACATGACCAACCCATATGGGTGTGTTGATAGGTTGTGTCCCCTACATTTTAATTACGAGAATTCAAATTGTCACACAGGCCAGCACACGGGCGTGTGCCTAGGCCGTGTGCTTCTTAAGGGGTTGATGACGTCATAAATAGAATACCCCTAATTTTCACACACAGGTAAGGACACGGGCGTGTCTAGGCCGTGTGGAGGACACGGGTCATTGACACAGGCATGTGTCTAGCTGTGTGAAAACCCCTGTAGGTTCAAAATAAAAAAAATTCTACACGGGCTAGGGACATGGGCATGTGAGACTACACGGCCTGCCCCACACGGGTGTGTCCCAGGTCACACGGGCGTTTGACCCCTGTTTAGGAAAAAATTTTCAAGGAAAGTAAAAGTTTTCAGTTGAACTTTGAAATCTTCCAGATGTATTTTTAAGTCCTCGTAGGCCCATGAAATGTACGTTAATAGTAAGAAAGAAAAGTTTCAAAATGGAAAGAAATTTTATAGCCTGAGTTTACATGTTCAAGCAAGGTTAAGCATGGTAATGCCTCGTATCCGGTCCCGGCATCGGAGACGGGTAAGGGGTGTTACAGGCTTAATCTCACAAACTCATGTTCATACTTCGTAACTGACATACGACCTTGTTTTAGCTCAATGACTTCTTTACGCTTCTGATCTATGAATAGTTGACTGATATACTTCTTTTGAAATTTAAATTGAAAGAAATCCTAGGTGATTCTCTCTCTCGGAACCATGGATATCAACGTTTTTCACCAATTATATGCCATATCTTTCAACAAGGAAACAACACATTTAATGCATTCATCGGGTGTCAATGACATCTCATCAAACACTCAAATAGTATTCTTGAGCCAAAACTCAGCTCGCTCAGCATCATCATCAACTGTAGCCCTAAACTCTTCGATCCCATACTTTCAGATTTTATCTACAGGAGGCTTATTCAATTGAATCGGATCTGTCACTTGTGGCACAAAAGGTACTTGTGGGGTAGAGGTTGTGGAGTAGCCGGATTCGTTCGACAAAATTTTGAAAACCACTCACTCATCATTCGGAAGAAGGCTTGCTTAGCCTTTCCCTATTGGATACTATCATTCGGCCTAAATGTGGCAGCCTTGTCCTTTGAGCAGAGCAAAGCATCATCAAGAATCGCTTTCGGTCGGGATCCATTTACTATACAAAAACACATTTTCAACTGTCAAGATTCATCACACTATTGCAATTATATATATGTCATGTATAGCTAGACTTACACGCGCTACATTAGTCCGAGAATCGACTAAATCGTAGCTCTGATACCAATAAAATGTAACACCCCTAACCCGTAACCGTCGCCTGACTAAGGTTAAGAGGCATTACTAATCATTTCCTAACATTTCATATCATTTTTACAACACAAAGTCAATCATCATCAATGCATATCAAAATATAAACATATAGTCCCTTAATGAGGTCTATGAGACTTTAATCACATGTTAGAAAGGGGTTAGGACTAAATCGAACTCATACAAAAATTTTTGAAATTCTAACATTTTACTAAGTTACAGAGATCACACGCCCGTGTGGGTAGGCCGTGTGCCTTACACGACCTTGGACACTCCTATGTGTCCAAGCTGTGGCAAAACAGGGCATACATACTGACTTATCCACACTGCCTAAGACATGCCCGTGTGCCTCACCCGTGGTCGACACTGACTTGCACCACACGGCCAGTCACATGCCCGTGTGTCCAGCCTGTGGTCGAATCTGACTTGTTTTGAAACACAACTTTGAAGGACACGGTCGAGCCACACGTCCGTGTGCTCAACCGTATGGGAAATTATAGGCCATTTTCAAGGCCAAATTACCAACCACACTTTGGAATCATCTATAGACATCAAACCAATACCAATTCATGTCTCAATTGCAATCAAAACATACCAATACAAACACCAAATAATCATCAACTACATCATTTATTTCCATACTCAATTCCTACTCAAATAAGTCCATCTTAAACACCATTTCCACAACTCAAATCATATAAGCTAAACCTCACATAGAACATACCACAATTTCATATCTAAACCTCAATACTCATCAACCAATTCAAGCATGAAAACACACTATTATCAACATTCACATAACCACTTGTTTATATACCAAAATCATTCAACATTCAAGCCACATCACATGGAAAAGTTTATACACTTCAAAACATGCCACATTAACTAGCCCATACATGCCATATACCAAATATACACATATTTCAAATGTACCAAAATAGATTTCCAATAGTGTGATTGAGTCGTTGACGATTCCCAAATCGGAGCTAGCTTTAATGACACTGTAAAACAGAGAAACACATCACACAGTAAGCTTAAGAGCTTAGTAAGTTCGTAATATAATACATTTAGTTCAATATTACAATTACAATATACAAAGATAATTCATCACATAGATCAACTCACAATCACATATACCATACCATCCATAGCTAATATGCTCACTTAACCATCCATAAATCCATTTAAGATTTCATCAACCACATAGGTTTCCGTACATACCTTAGCCAACACTTAGTTATCGATCATGCATGCTACTCAATGCTCAATACTTCATTTTGACCAACCATCGTTATCTCTTCAATTCAATCACACACTAAGTGCCCAAATCATAGTCGAAGCTTAAGTAACATCACACACTTAGTGCTTCTATATCAAACCAAACTTGATTTGGTATCGCACACACAGGGCCAATCAATATAGTCAATACTGTCTCTATTTCGCATATACAGTGCCATTCATTACCGTATAAATTCTATATCGCACACTTAGTGCCACATTTCTCAATTCCACACATATAGCATTTCTAATTCAATAATCACAAATTCATACATTTCATAACACATAGGTATGAATTAAACATTTCGTATTATATCCGAACTTACCTCGGATGTTGAAATATCAAAACGATAGATTAAATTAGCACTTTGTCTTTGCCCCAATCTCAATCCAAATCTCTTCTTTCTTGGTCTATACATATTCAAATTTAGCTTATTCAATCATCAATTCATTCAATTTAGTCCAAACAGACATATTTAGGGCATTTTACAAAATAGCCCTCACATTTTCACATTTTGACACTTTAGTCCCTATTTCATAAAATCACAAAATACAAATATTTTTATTATACCATGATTAGGCCAAATTCTCCTTATACTCATAAAAGCTCATTTATTTCACATTTTAGTCCTCCAATTTCTTATTTTCTCAATTTAGCCCAAATTACTCAAATTCACCAAAAATTCAAAGACAAAATATGTTAATCTATCACATATATTTCATATTTCATCACCAACTATCACAAAGCTCAAGCATTCATCAATGTTACATCTCAAATTCTTCATCAAATTCTAGAATTAAATCATGGGCTTAATAATACACTAAGCAACGATCACAAAAACGTAAAAATCATCAAAAACTAAGCTCAAAACATACCTCAATCAAGCTTTATATGTGCCGAACCCTAGTTTGGTTTCTTTTCTTTCTTCTTCTTATGATTTTGGCTAAAATATGATAATATAACATAATTTTGATGTTGGTTTTATTTATTATATCATTAATTACTAAATACCAACTTTAACCTTAATGAATATTAATAATAACACCAATTGCCATACCATTATCATCCATTAAATATAAAATGGTGTAATATCAACATAAGGACCTCTCATTTAATAAGACATGACATTTAAGCACTTTAACAATCAGCATACAACTTTTACATTTTATGCAATTAAGTCCTTTTTGCTAATTAAACACACAATCAATAAAATTTTCACACAGAATTTTCACACATGCTGAATCACCTATTATAAACAATGAAAATAGTATTGAAATATTTTTTTTACCTCGAATTTATGGTCTCAAAACCATTGTTCCGAGTAGGGTCTAAACTGGGCAGTTACAGACTATGTTGAACAAAGATACGTCAAAGAGCATTTGGGACTCCTTGAAGCAAAAATATCAAGAGGCGGCTAGGGTAAAGTGAGCACAACTGTAGGTGCTCAAGAGAGACTTCAAAATTCTTCAAATGAAAGAAGGAGAATCAATAAATGAATACTTTGCTCAAACTTTCACCATAGCCATCAAGATGATGACTATGAGAGATGTCATTGTCATTGAGAAGATCTTGCGATCTATGAGTTAGATATTTAACTATGTTGTTTGTACGGTTGATGAGTCAAATGATATTGATACTCTAACTATTAATCAACTGCAAAGTAGTTTGTTGGTACATGAACAACACATGACTAGTCCAGTATCTAAAGAGCAAGCCTTGAAGGTTACACATGAAAGGAAACCACGAAGAGCAAAAAGGTGAGGTTGTGGAAGTTTTCGTGGTCGAGGAAGAAGCTCATCAAGTTAGCACAAGTCCATTGTGGAATGTTATCATTGCCATAAACTTGGGCATTATCAATAAAAATGTCTAAGTAAACATAAATAAGCTAATTTTGCATAAGCGGAAGAAGAAATGCTTTTGATGGCATATATGGAGAGTGACCAAGCAAAAGGAAAGGAGTATGGTTTCTTGATTTAGGTTTTAGTAATCATATGTGTAGTAATAAAGAATTGTTTTCTGAGTTAGATGAAAATTTGAGAGATAGTGTGATGCTTTGGAATGATTCTAGCATGGAGGTAAAAGGAGAAGGTAATGTGAGGTTATAGTTAACTAAAATCTCACAGACCATTACAGGATTATTATATGTGCCTAAGCATTGGTCAACTATAAGAAAAGGGACTAGTAGTCTTATTTCAACATGGAAGTTGCAAGATTTATCATCGTGAGAAAGGTTTAACTTTGGAAATAACAATGTCTTCAAATAGATTTTTTTATAGTCGGAGTCTCAATCGAATCTGTCATCTTGTTTCTACACCATTACCAAAGATCCAACTCAATTATGGTATTGCAAATATGGTCATCAAAGTTTCAAGGGTTTGAATACTTTCAAACAAAAGGATATGATCAATGGACTTCCTCAGCTCAAGACTCCCTTCCGTGTTTGCAAATACTATTCAGTGGGAAAACAAATGAGAGATTCATTTCCAAAACAAAGAACATGTAGAGCAAATCAAGTCTAGCAGCTTGTTCATGTTGACATATGCGACTCAATCACACCCATTTTGAATGGCAAAAAAAGTACTTAATCACTTTTATTGATGATTATAGTCACAAAACTCGAGTGTACTTCTTAGAACAAAAATCACAAGCTTTTGATACCTTTAAGAATTTTAAGAAGCACGTAAAGAAAGAATCAAATTCATTTTAAGGTGTTTACATACTGACAGAAGTGGAGAATTCATATCTAAAGAATTTATTGCCTTTTGTAATGAGAATGGCATTTACAGACAATTGATAGCCACGTATACACCACAACAAAATGGGGTCTCGAAAAGGAAGAATAAAACCATTATGAATATGGTTCATTACATGTTTTATGACAAGAAAATGCCAATGACTTTTTGGCCTAAAGTAGTAAATTGGGCAATCTATGTGATAAATCAGTTTCCAAGACTTGTAGTGAAAGATAGGACTCTAAAAGAAGCATGGAGTGAGACAAAGCCATCAATTCAATACTTTAGAGTTTTTGGATGTGTCTCTCATGTCCATATCTCTAAAAAAAGTACATCGCAAGGCATTAATGAAAGTGTTGAATGAAACCTATGTTACTAAAGATATATCTATCAACAAACTTGACTGCCTGGTTAGTAATATAAGTGCCGACAACTTTATTTATTTCAATGATGATAAAATTCCACCTGGAGGTATGGGATAGACCAAGGCTCTACACATCACTACTCGTTGCAAGGGATATATTCTGCCAAGTGTGTTAATAGATAATGGATCAGCCTTAAATGTCTTACCATTGTCTACATTGAATAGATTGCCTATAGATAGTTCTCACATGAAAACATGTCAGAATATAGTGAGAGCATTCGATGGCACTGAGAAAAGAGTGATGGGAAGGATTGATATACCGTTGTTGATTGGTCCAAACTCATATGAAGTGCATTTTTTGGTGATGGATATCAAGCCCTCCTACAATTGCTTGTTGGGAAGGCTTGGATTCATTCGGCAGGGACAATGCCCTCATCGCTGCATCAAAAATTGAAACCAGTAACAGAAGGTCGGCTAGTTACTATAAATGTAGAGGAGGACATCATAGCAACTGTTACCAATGATGCACCCTATTTAGATGTGAATGTGAAAGACGTTGAATGCTCCTTTTGATCTTTAGAGTTCGTAAATGAGACATTTGTTATGGAAGGGAATAAAGTTCTGGTACCTAAGATATCTAGGACTATGAGAATGGGCTTGCAAATGATGGTAGGGAAATGAGCCTTACTGGAAAAAGGATTGGGTAGACATCTCTAAGGTGCGATTCAAGTTCCGATGCTGAAAGAGAAAAAAGATCATTTTGGCTTGGGTTTCAGGCCAGATGCTAGACAAAGGAAGAAAGAGATGGAAAAGAAGCAGGAGAGAAGGAGAGCACGGTTGAGTGGGGAAGAAGTCAAGTGGGAATTAATGGCATTCCCGCACATATCCTAGAATTTTTTATCAGGAGGCTTAATTCACTCTGAGAAAGGATTATTGAGAAATGAAAACCTCCATATCAATGCCATACACGAGGAAGGATCTAAACAAAGTAATTTGTTGGGCATTTGTCCTTATGAACCTAGAAGTGTTTTGAACAACTGGACTGCAGAGGAACTTCTTGTAGTTTTTAGAGATTACACAGAGTAATGTTCAAAACACACTTGTTGTTTTAAAGCCTGGAAGTAATAAGATTTCATTTGTGAAATAGGCTCATGTTTAGACATTTTTGTTTCAATAAAATACATTTTTGATGATCAATTAGAGCAAATATTGTATCATTTCTTTTGATCTTCTAATTTCCTTCCAAAATTTTATTATTCTCATTCATATCATATGAATAGTTGTTCTTGAATTCATTTGTTCTTTGTACATTCCTTTGTGCCTACCACAGGTCCCTAGATATCAATGACATGAGCAACGATATTACAGATTCAGAGTTCCCTTTTAAGCGAGACATGTGTTTAGAGGAATCTCAGGATTTTGAAGGTGACAGAGATTGTGACTTGCCTCCAAATTTGTTAAGAATGGTAGAACAAGAGGAGAAACAAATTTTACCCCATAAAGAGGTGGTAGAGAATGTAATCTTAGAGGAAGGGAAGGTAGTGAAAATTGGAACGCACATAGCCGAAGAGACAAAGCAAGAACTCGTTGAGTTACTACGGGAATTCAAAGATGTCTTTGCATGGTCATACCAAGATATGCCTGGGCTAAGTACTGATATTGTAGTGCATCGCCTTCCCATAAGAGAAGAATGCAAGCCGGTTCAGTAAAAGCTACAAAGGATGAGGCCTGATGTGGTGTTAAAAATAAAAGAGGAAGGTAAGAAACAGTTTGATACTGGTTTTCTACAAGTGGTCAAATACTCAGAGTGGGTTGCCAATATCGTTCCTGTCCCTAAGAAGGATGGAAAGGTTCGGATGTGTGTAGACTACAAGGACTTAAATAAAGCCAACCCAAAGGACAATTTCCCCTTGCCTCATATTGACACGTTGGTGGATAATACAGTGGGATACTCACTGTTTTCTTTCATGGATGGTTTTTGGGATACAATCAGATAAAGATGCATCCTGAGGATATGGAGAAAACTACTTTCATAACATTGTGGGGTACCTTTTGTTATAAGGTGATGCCATTTGGGCTAAAGAATACAGGAGCAACATATTAAAGGGCCATGGTAACCTTATTCCATGACATGATGCACAAAGAGATTAAAGTATATGTTGATGACATGATCGTCGAATCTCAAATAGAAAAAGAACACATTGAATTTTTGAAGAAGTTGTTCTTGAGATTGAGAAAATTTTAATTAAAGCTCAACCCAGCAAAGTGTATTTTTGGAGCTCGGTCAGGGAAATTACTAGGCTTCATAGTCAGTGAGAGAAGAATCGAGGTTGACTCAGATAAGGTCAAATCTATACAAGAATTGCCTCTACCATGCACTTAAAAAGAAGTTCGAGGTTTCTTGGAAAGTTAAATTAAATTGCTCAGTTTATTAAATGTGATCCCATATTTTGTCTTCTTAAGAAACACAACCAAGGCGTATGGGATGATAAGTGCCAGAAAGCTTTTGACAAAGTCAAACAATATCTGTCAAATGCCCCAGTACTATCTCCGCCTAATCTAGATAGACCATTAATACTATTTATGATAGTGTTCAATAACTCCATAGGATGTGTGCTTGGTCAACATGATGAGTCAGGAAGAAGAGAAAAGGCGATATATTATCTCAGTAAAAATTTCACTGAGTGTGAAATGAGATATTCGTCAATTGAGAAATTGTGTTGTGCCTTGATTTGGACAACTCGGAGGTTGAGGCAATATAATATATATCATACAACCTAGCTAATTTCGAAACTTGACCCATTAAAGTATATGATGAAGTCAACTGCTCTGAATGGAAGGATGGCAAGGTGGCAGATTTTGCTTTCTCAATTTGATATAGTCTATGTGAACCAAAAGGCTATGAAAGAGAGCACAATAGCAAAATTTTTGGCTAGTAGGGCTTTAGAAGATTATGAACCTTTGAGCTTTGATTTCCCCAATGAAGAGCTAATGTATGTGGCAACTAATAAAGAGCATCCGTGGAAGCTAAACTTTGATGGAGCATCAAATGCTATAGGAAATGGAATTGGGGCATTCTTGGTATCCTCAAGTGGAGATCATTCATTCACATGCAAATTGGATTTTGATTGCACAAATAATATGGAAGATTATAAAGCATGCATCATGGGAATTCGAGCAGCTGTAGAGCGTAAAATCATAGTGCTAGAAGTATATGGAGATTCTGCATTAGTAATTCATCGGCTTAAAAGTGAATAGGAGACAAGAGACCCCAAACTGATCAATTACTGAAAAATAGTTTTGGGATTGATTGAGGAGTTGATGACATCACTTTTAATTATCTCCCACATGATGAAAACTAGATGGTAGATGCTTTGGTAACTCTAGCTTTTACTATTAAAGTAAACAAACTAGAGGATATGAGACCTATTCAGATGAGTATTTTTGAAGTTCTAGCTCATTGTTGTAACATGGAAGAGGAGGAAAAGGATGACTACTCTTGGTATCATGAAATATTGCGATACGTAAGAAATCGTGAGTACCCTGATCATGTAACCGAGAATGACAAAAGAACGTTAAGAAGATTAGCCTGTGGCTATGTTTTAGATGGGGATATCTTGTACAAAAGAAGGAAAGATTAGTTACTATTGAGATGTGTTGACGCTGTTAAAGTTAGGAAAATTTAGGAAAAAGTTCATTAGGGTGTTTGTGGAACACATGCTAATGGATTCACAATGGCTAGACAAATAATGAGATTCGGATACTATTGGTCCACCATGGAAGGAGATTGTATCAACTATGCCAAAATATGTCATAAATACTAGATTTATAGAGACAAAATTCACATACCGCCTTCACATTTACATGTTATGACTTTTACATGGCCTTTTTCCATGTGGGGCATGGATGTCATTGGGTCGATCTCACCGAAAGCTTCAAATGGGCATCGATTTATCTTTGTGGTTATTGACTACTTCACGAAATGGGGGGAGGCTACTTCATACACTAGCGTTACTAAGTCAGCAGTTAGTCAGTTCTTGAAGAAGGAAATCATATGTCAATATGGAATGCCCGAGAGGATCATATCAGATAATGCACTAAACTTAAACAATAGCACGATAGCAGAAGTCTGCAGTCAATTCAAGATCAAACACCATAACTCATCTCCGTATCTCCCAAAAATGAATGGGGCAGTGGAAGCGGCCAATAAAAACATTAAGAAGATAGTAGGGAAAATGATTGAGACTTATAAGGATTGGCATGAGAAATTACCATTTGCATTCTATGTTTATCGAATGTCAGTTAGAACTTCTACTGGGGGAACTTCTTTCTCATTGGCTTACGAGATGGAGGCAGTTGTACCTATTGAAGTAGAGATACCTTCTCTTCGAGTTTTGTCAGAGACAAAGCTGGATGAAGCGGAAGTGGAATTGGGGTAGTCTTGGTATCCCCAAGTGGAGATCATTATCCATTCACATGCAAATTGGATTTTGATTGCACAAACAATATGGCAGAGTATGAAGCATGCATCATGGGAATTCGAGCAGCTGTAAGCGTAAAATTATAGTGCTAGAAGTATATAGAGATTCTGCATTTGTAATTCACCAACTTAAAGGTGAATGGGAGACAAGAGACCCCAAACTGATCAATTACCGAAAATAGTTTTGGGATTGATTGAGGAGTTTGATGACATCACCTTTAATTATCTGCCACGTGATGAAAACCAGATGGCAGATGCTTTGGCAACTCTGGATTCTACGATTAAAGTAAACAAACTAGAGGATATGAGACTTATTCAGATGAGTATTTTTGAAGTTCCAGTTCATTTTTGTAACATGGAAGAGGAAGAAAAGGATGACTACCCTTGGTATCATGATATATTACGATACGTAAGAAATCATGAGTACCTTGATCATGCAACCGAGAATGACAAAATAACGTTAAGAAGATTAGTCTGTGGCTACGTTTTAGATGGGGATATCTTGTACAAAAGAAGGAATGATCATGTACTATTGAGATGTGTTGACGCTGTTGAAGTTAGGAAAATTTTGGAAAAAGTTCATGAGGGCGTATGTGGAACACATGCTAATGGATTCACAATGGCTAGACAAATAATGAGATTCTGATACTATTGGTCCACCATGGAAGGAGATTGTATCAACTATGCCAAAAGATGTTATAAATGCCATATTTATGGAGACAAAATTCACGTACCGCCTTCACCTTTGCATGTTATGACTTCTCCATGCCTTTTTCCATATGGGGCATGGATATCATTGGGCCGATCTCACCGAAAGCTTCGAATAGGCATCGATTCATCTTTGTGGTTATTAACTACTTCACAAAATGGGTGGAGGTTGCTTTATACGCTAGCGTTACTAAGTCAGCAGTTAGCCGATTCTTGAAGAAGGAAATCATATTTCGATATGGAATGCCCAAGAGGATCATATCAGATAATGCAATGAACTTGAACAATAGCACGACAGCAGAAGTCTACAGTCAATTCAAGATCAAACACCATAACTCATCTCCGTATTGCCCAAAAATGAATGGGACAGTGGAAGCGGACAATAAAAACATTAAGAAGATAGTAGGGAAAATGACTGAGACTTATAAGGATTGGCATGAGAAATTACCATTTGCACTCTATGCTTATCGAACGTCCGTCAGAACTTCTACTGAGGTAACTCTTTTCTCATTGGTTTACGATATGGAGGTAGTCCTACCTATTAAAATAGAGATACCTTCTCTTCGAGTTTTGTCAGAGACAAAGCTGGATGAAGCATAATGGATCTAGTCTCGATATGATCAGTTGAGCTTGATTGAGGAAAAGAGGCTAAGGGCTATTCGTCACGGTCAGATATACCAAAAACGAATGATGCGAGCTTATGATAAAAAAGTTCGCCCAAGAGAATTTCATGAGAGGGACCTTGTACTGAAAAACATCCTTCCCATGCAAAGGGATTTCAGAGGAAAATGAATGCCGAATTAGGAAGGACCATATATGGTGAAGAAGGCTTTCTTTGGAGGTGCACTGATTTTTACCGAAATGGATGGGAAAAGCTTACCCAATCCTGTGAACTCGGATTCAGTCAAAAAATATTTTTCTTAAAAAGGAGAATAGGCCAAGGTGAAAACCCACAAAGGGTGCTTTGAGACTTCAAAAAAAAAGAAGAGGCCTAGGCGAAGACCCGTAAAGGGCGCCTTGAGACCAAAGAGGTTTTGAGTTGAAAACCTGAAAAGGGCGGCTCAAATTTTGAAGGGCATGCAGTGATCTTGCTATACCTGAATCAACAAGAAATAAAGTATGTTACATATCGGGGCATCAATAAAGTACTTTGGATCTTATAAACACATGTTAAGCTCAAAGAAGTCTTCATGGAGTTTGTTTATAGAAGCCCAATCTGCGATATCTAGGGCACCTGGTCTTTGTCCTATTCATATCAATCTACTATCTTTGGATTCTTTTTCTTTTCAAAGATGTTTTCCCAGTTAATTTCCTTTTAATTGATAATTTATTCAGTTCGAACTATCCTCAAGATCAATTTATTTGCTGTCCATTATTACCATTCATAAGCATGTTGCATTGAAACAATGATTGATGAACTAATAATATTTTCACAGAAGAAGTTCTACATATTACTTTGGAAATTTCTAGATAATACAAGAAACTGACACAGGATAATTGTTTAGAATTTCCATGTATAAGGATTGGAAATATTTGAGAAAGAAGAGTCTAGATAGAGACTATTTCTCTAAATTCTCTATCCAAATGGTAATTGGACAAAATAACGAGTTGTTGTGACGAAAATAAGCAATGTCATTTTACAGGCATATTCATCGGGTCATAACATTCGGGGAATGGTGTGACAAACCAAATTGATGGGGAAAAATTCAAAAACCATGAATCGCGGTGGAATGGATTGGAGTTGAAACAAATCCTATACCCTTAAATTGCAATAGGGATGGACTGAAAAAGTTTTGATTCTTATAAATCATGGTGGGATGGTTTGAAGGCAGTACAAGCCTTGTGTCCCCAAGGTTCAAGTGGAGCGGACTCTGAAATTACCATGAGGTAAATTATTTGAGCAGAATATGATTGATACTTCGAGAGGAACGAGGATGAAGAACAAATGAGTGATGACGCCTTGATTAGGAATCATGCTCATAACATTTTTGCATTCATATATCATAGCGCGTCTAATTAGGAGCATTTGACTTATTTCGATTAGGGAATCCTAATCATTCAGTATAAGCATATACCCATTCTACAGGTTATGTCCTCTATAGAACAATGTAGCATGGTAGATTGACGCTTCTAGCCTTGCCTCCCTAAAGTTGCAGTAGAGCAGACTGAAGACAACAAATCTTATATTCCTGAGATTGCAGTGAAGTAGATCGAAGACACCAGTCTTGTCTCCCTAAGTTTGCAGTGGAGCAGACTAAAAATAGTAGATCTATCCTTCCTGAAGTTACAGTGAAGCAAATCAAAGACATCAGCCTTGTCTCCCTGAGTTTACAGTTGAGCAGACTAAAAGATAGCAGATCCTGCCTTCTTGAGGTTGCAGTGAAGCAGATCGAAGACACCAGTCTTGTTTCCCTAAGTTTGCAGTGGAGTAGACTAAAGATAGCAGATCTAGCCTTCCTGAGGTTACGATGAAGTAGATCAAAGGCACCAGCCTTGTCTCCCTGAGTTTGCAGTGGAGCAGACTAAAAATTACAGATCTTGTCTTCCTAAAGTTGCAGTAAAGTAGATCGAAGACATCAGCTTGACCTCCCTGAGTTTGCAATAGAGCAGACTAAAGATTGCAGATATTGTCTTCCTGGAATTGTAGCGAAGTAGATCGAAGACACTAGCCTTTCCTCTCTGAAGTGGTAGTGGAGCAAATCGAAGAAAGCAAATCTTATTGTAAATCTTATTTTCCTGAAGTTGTAGTGAAGTAGATTGAAGCTGTCAGACTTATTTCCTTGAAAGAGCAATAGAACAGATAGTCCAATACTTTTGAAGTTGCAGTAGTTGCAGAGAAGTAAAGTTAAATTAAAATTCCAATACCCCTAAAGTTGCAGTTGGGTTGGAAGCCATTTAGAGAAGATGAGGACCAAGAAGTCAAGACTCGGCAAGACCATTTTATAGTCTTGGTTCTATTCTCATTACATGACAATGAGCAAAGAGGGGCAGCTGTAATAGCCCATTTGTGCCCGGGCCCATATAAAACCAAATATAAAAATCCAATTAATAAAAGTCCAATGTCCATATTACAAAACAGGCCCAATTACACCTAGACCCAAATCACTAACACACAAATAACCCAGATAATTAAACCTTTTAACCCTAACCCAATTAACAAGCCTGACAGGCCCATTTCTTTTCAACATTCTCAGCTTCTGCAAAACCCTAGCAAGGGCCTTGCGCCACCACCTCCATACCAGCCCTCCTCGTCAGACATCACGCCACCATTAGCGCATGAATCGCGCCCCCATCTTCGCCATTCACCTGTGCAAAAAGGAAAGAAAACGCAGCAAAGGCAGCAAATATAACAATATAGAATCTATGTATTTATGATGATTTTGATTTATTTTGGGGCTATAAAAACCCTAACTTAATCTATAAAAGGACACGATCTTCGAATACAGAAATTAGAACACAAAATCTTTAAAAGTCAGAGGTGATTTTCGACAGTCTTATTTTGCTTAGTTTTTTCTATTTCATTTTCGATACATGCAAAGACATACAAATCATTTTTTCCTCTAATACTACTAGAAATAAGTAAAAAATGAGATACCTCTCGATTTATGTTGAAAATAGAAGTCTCTGGCCTCCGATCGTCGTATATGGCGGCATTTACGTTGTGCGTGTGGTGCATGTACTAATAGTCCGTAGGTCCGATGATCAAAATCCAGATAGAGGAATGGAGGAATTGAGAGGATTTTTGAAATTTTTTTTAAAAAAAAGATTCAAATCAAATTTTTTGTATAAAAATGATTTATATAGCAACATAGAAACGATGCCGTTTTTGCTTAAGTCAATAATGCGGATAAACGACGTCGTTTAAAGGCCTATAAAGCAATTAGACCCTTCTGCATTATTGCAATTTTGTAATTATGTCCAATTTACATCTTTCTTTATTTTTAATTTGGCCCTGAATTATGGCATTTATTTTAATTTGGTCCTTAAGGCCATTTTAAGGCAGATGCTAGAACGACGCCATTTTGGGGATAAGGCATAATTGCCCAATAGATCCCTACAGTATAGCGCGCGCTCCAAACTATTCCTTTTTATATTTTTACTTCAGGTTTTATTTTTACTTTAATTTAATCCATGTTTCCTTTATGTTTAATCCTCTTTATATTTTTATTATTTTAGTGTTATATAATTATTTCATTTTCTTATATTTTATTAAATTCTATATTATTTGCATACCACATGTTATTTTAAGATTTGTATATTGTATAATATTAAATTGTTTTATCATTAATCTAAAATTTTCTATATATTATTTATTTTAAATATGTACATTTTATGCCTATATATGTATTAGGTAATTATATTATATGTGTTATCTTATAAATATATATCTCTATATTTAAAGTTTTTTATATTATTTATTTGTTTAAAATATATTATTATTATCCAAGCTTAGATTTTGGCCATATCATTTTTATATTTCTTTTTGTTTTTCTCAAAATTGTCATAACATTCATTTATTATATACCATTTACCCTTTATATATATATATATATATTTAATCTTGTATATAAAGTTTCATATTTATTATTTAAGTTTTATAAATTTTTGAATTTTATTATCTACTCCATATCTTATTTGATTATTCATTTTTTAAAAAAATTAAAAATCGCTATCTTTATTTACCTTAGTATTGTTATTACACGACTTGTATTCTTCGCTATGTTATGTTGTTCTTTTACTTAATTGTTTATATTAGTGCTAATTGTTAATATGCTTTGTATTTTAATGAGTTATTCTTTGGTATTTATGTTTTGTAAATGTTACATGTTATTCAAATCATTGTTTTAAAATATATCTCATTTAATTTCTACTTTTTATCCAAAACTTTATTTCTTAAAATAAGGCAGTATTTGACATTTGGGGTTTGAGGGAATCGTGCCCTAACTAATTGGGCTTCGATTTTTCTCATTAAGTCTAAATGATCAAGTACCCTTTTTGAAATTGAAATATATGATTTTCAAATAAAAAACATATCTTTTGAATTTAAGATGTTGCGTCCTAACTTATTGGATGTGACATTTTGATATTTTGAGATAGAGATTTCAAAAAACAAAAAACAAAACAAAGGATATTTGGTGTTTGGGAAATTCGAAAGGTCGTGCTCTAACTTATTGAGATTCAGTTTTTCTTTTATCCAAATAATTGAATGTCTTTTTAAATGTTATAAGTTTTGAAAAATCAAAAGGGTCATATTTTAAAACCATTTCAAATTTTCGATATTAGGACATTAAATAATCAATTAGGTACCAATTTTTGGGCGTTATGAGGGTGCTAATCCTTCATCGTGCGTAACCAAATCCTGAGCCCGTTCTCTCGAATTTCATAGACTAAAATCATTATTTTAATAAATCCAAATGTTTTTTTTATTAAAATGATCAACTTCAAGGTGATCCAATCACACCTTAAAAGAGATTGGTGGCGACTCCATCTTCGTTTTAAAAGTTGGCCTCATTTTTCAATATAAAAAAATGGTTTCGACAACAACAACAACAACAACAACAACAACAACAATAATAATAATAATAATAATAATAATAATAATAATAATAATAATAGAAAAACTAGAAATTGTTGCATATAGGGATAGTGACCATGCAGGAGATTTGGACGATCGAATATATGTTTCTCTTGAGTTCCGGTGTTGTATCTTGGTCATCTAAGAAGCAACATGTAGTATCCTTGTCTACTAGAGAAGTAGAATTCATAGTAGCAACTGCATGTACTTGTCAAGTGGTTTGGTTGAGAAGGGTTTTAGACAAGCTTAGCTTTCTACAAGGCAAACCTACAATTGTTTATTGTGACAACAACTCAACAAATAATGTTGCCAAAAATCCAGTGATGCATGGATGCAACAAGCACATTGATGTGCACTTTCATTTCCTCCGTAAGTTTACACAAGATGGTAAAATCACTACAGGAAAATAGGGCTTTAGCGGCGTTTTTAGTGGCGTTTGGACAAAAAAAGCCGCAAACTTTACACATTAGCGGTGTTTGACGGAAAACGACACAAAAAACTGGGAAATAGTGATGATTTCAGCAAAAATGCCGCTAAAAATTGAGCTATAGCGGCGTTTGTATAAAAAACACCACTAAATATCTAATTACTTCAAAACCCAAACAACGGCGTTTTAAAAAGGCCAGGCAATAGCGGTGTTTTTACCAACAACGCCACTAAAGTTAAGAGCTATAGCGGCGTTTCTACCAAAAATGCCACTAAAAGTAAGAGCTATATCGACGTTTGTATAAAAAAATGCCACTAAATATCTAATTACTTCAAAACCAAAACGTCGACGTGTTGAAAGGGTCAAGCAGTAGCGGCATTTGTATCGAAAATGCCATTAAAGGTGAGAGATATAGAGGTGTTTGTGCCAAAAACGCCACTAAAAGTAAGAGCTATAGTGGCGTTTGTATAAAAACACCACTAAATATCTAATTACTTCAAAACCAAAACGTCGACGTGTTGAAAGGGCCAAGCAGTAGTGGCGTTTGTACAAAAAACGCCACTAAAGGTGAGAGATATAGCGGCGTTTGTGCCAAAAACACCCCTAGAGGTAAGATCTATAGCAGCGTTTGTATAAAAAACGCCACTAAATATCTAATTACGTCAAAACCCAAACGTCAACATGTTGAAAGGGCCAAGCAATAGAGGCGTTTGTACCAAAAACGCCATTAAAGGTAAGATCTATACTGGCGTTTATGTCGAAAATGCCGCTAATTATCTAAAAATTTCAAAACTCAAACGTCGTCATTTTGATAAGGCCAAGCTATTGCGGCGTTTTCACCAAAAACGCCACAAAAAAGAAAATTGTTTCAAAACTAGAACGACGCCGTTTTTGTCCTCGTATAATAATTCAATATCAAAATTATTTATTTTGGGGTTTCCTATTTTGGGTTTATAATTTAGTGGTAATGGTTTAGGATTTAGAGTTTCGAGTGAAGTGCGTATGGTGTATGTTCAAGGTTAAGTTTTTAGGGTGTAGCATTTGTATGTAATGGTTTAAGGGTTTAGTGTATTGGTTTTAGGGTTTAGAATTTTAAGATTTATAGTTTTGTATTTAAGGATTTATATATGATTTATAGTCCGGCCAAATGAATTTCGAAAAATCTAGTTTAATTTATGATAATGATTATGGTTTAGGGTTTCATATTAAGGTTTCGGGTTAAGGTTTATGGTATTTGGATTTAGGGTCTTGGATTTATGGTTTAGGGTTTATTATATATTGAAACTGGATTTTAGAGTTTGGTTGTATCTAGGTGGCTGTGGTTATGGGTTTAGGTTTTAGGGTTTAAGTTTATAGTTGAGGGTTTGGGTTTAGGGGTCTAGAGTTTGAGATTTAAGGTTTAGGGCTTGGATTTTTTTAGATATATATCTAAATAAGATAAATATAAATTTTTATTTTAAAAATATATATATCAAAATCGGTTAAATCCCATTAGCATACATGAACAATGATTTAATGTTCAATTATATATACATAAACTTTAATTTGATCCTAGATATTGTCAAATATTAACCCAATTACTAATATAATATTTTAATATATTGCAACCATGAAAGATTTATATTTATTCAATATAAAAATATATTGATGTATTTAATTTTAAAATGTGTATTTATTTTTAAAATGCACTATTCTCTCCTTTTTATTAATTAATATTTACATTTTATAACTTCGCTTTTATTTTTGGATCAATTTAACTTCAATCTTGGATGACACTAATTTGAGAACTCATGTGCTAGTATATTTGTATTTTATTGTTGGCATATATATAATTTAAAAGAAATTGTAAACATTTTTAACTTTGTTGAAATTTTAAATATTAATTGATATGAAAGCATTAGCGGCGTTTATGTAAAAAACGTCGAAAAATGTCTTCATATTTAATAAAAAACGACGTCATTTTGTGTACGATTAGTATAGTAGTGGCGCTTTACGAAAAACACCGCAAAAGTATGTATTATCGGCGTTTTCTAAAAAGCGCATAAAAATAATCCATGTTATTCTTGGCGTTTTAGCCCAAGCATACAAAATGGAAGAAATACATTGCGTTTTTTGGAATTTTTTAGTGGTGTTTTTTGAAAAGCGTCGCAATAGGGTTAATTTTTCTACTGAAACGGCGTCGTTCTTTTTCCATCCATTTTAATTGCTTAACAATTTCTGCTTCCCCATTTTCCTATTTCCCGAAATCCCTAAATCACTATTCTCCTTTTGCGTTTCCCCTCCCAATCCCTAAATCCTTCTTCGATTTCTGGTGCGAAATACTTCTCCAATCTGATTACTTTCCCTAAATCCTTTTCTTTTGCTTTGACTTCCACTCTCTTCCTTTTTTTACAGTAAAAGAAAAGCTGCACCTTTATTTTCTTTTTTCTTGAATCCCCTTCTCTTTTGTCTTCTTTTATTCAGAAAAAAAAAACACCTTTGCTCTTGTTCATTTCGACTTTGAAATAGAATTTCTTATCGAGAGAAGAAGATGAAGAAGAAGCTCTTAATAAATCTTGTGGTTTAATCTATTTGAGGTAAGTTTTGAGACACGAATCTCTTCTTTAATAATTTCGAGGTGATATAATAAGAGTAATTTCTAGAGTAACAATTACACGAGTGTGAAGATATCAATTAAGCAACTCAGTTGAAAATTTTTATTTATTTTCATTTACAAATTAAATAAATTCAGTGCCATATTTCCTTTTTCAATTCAATCTGATTCTCTTTTATCTGCCTCAACTTTTTAACAACTTCGTTATTATTATTTTTTGGTTCACAGTTTCATTAATATCTTATAATAATTTCTTAGACAGACATTGCAAGGAAACGTTTAAAGTGTTAGACTGTTGGTAAGTTTCTATATACTTTCAAAAGAATAAAAAAATTATTGTATCATTTTTGTTTTTTCAATTCTCAAAGGAATCAGTTATGAATTTGTCTCTTTGCTTAGCCAATTAATTATAAACAATGTAACATCCTAAAAATATGAGTATCGATATGTTGCATGTTTTTGGTGCTTAAATTGTGAATGATTAAATTTGTGTGCTTATATAGTCTTGAGAAGGCTTGGAATTTATTCGGTATTAGAATAAATTTTAGTAATGAGTACTTTATTGAAGTGGAACAAGTGACTCTGATGCTTAAGGGAATTTAATTGGTAAAAGTTTGCATAAGATGAGCTAGTGGCAAGGTGGAGTTGGCGCCATAACCATGTTTAGAGGGAAGAGGTTCGAATCTCATGGATAGCATTTTGGTGACTTTTATTTTTTTTGCACCTATATTGCATGTGTCGGTCAAACCTTACTTATGGAAGGTTGGATTTTTCTTTTATGGCAAGGTGATTATTGGATAAGATAAGCTTGAACATAAGGAATGAAATCCTAAGCTTATGGTAAGTTAGGGGGACATAAGGCACCCTTTATGGGGTGTGTTTTGGAAAGTTTGGCATGGCCAACTTGTCCATGAACTTGGATGGCTTTATGGACTAGGGGGTGGACAAATTTTTCTGATAGACTTTGGTAAGGATGAGTAGTTAGGGTGTAATCCCATTTAGTAATTTTTGTTCTTCCAAAACACCTTTTCTTTTTCATCTTTTCTCTCTTGGCCGAATGTGCTTATGTTAGGAGGAAGCAATCTTTGTTTTTGTCTTTTTTGGTCATTCTTTTTGACCATTTGGTCATTTTTGCAAAACCTCTCAAGTGCATCATTTTGTGTTACTCTCTTTTGTGCCGAAATACCAAAACACAAAAAAAAAACCATTTCTTTTCTTCTTTCTTCCCCATTGCCGAATGCACCATTGTCCCAAACCCTTTTCTTTGCTCATCTCTTACCTTTGAAAATCGAATCATAAGCCTCTCATCTTTATTTTCTTGCTATCTCCATTTTTCTCATTCTTTAAACACAATATTTTTCCTTCATTTATCTTTCATGGCCGAATGCTTGTGATCATCTCCATAGCCGAAATTATTTTCCCTATCCATTAAATCATAGCCGAATCTTCCATTCCTCATTACTTTTATTTTCAATTATTTTCTTCTATTCAAACTTTGGATCATTGGTAAGAATCATTTTCTTTGTCTTTTATTTTTGCTATTTGGTCACCATGGCCGAATCTATAGAATGTCTTGGAAGAGACTCTTTAACCGAATAACCAATCACTTATTCAGATAATTTCTTTCGTTATTTTTTTAGTGAAATAGTGGAGGGTCGAATCATCATCTTTTCGAAGTAGTCTTGAAGTCAATTAAGATTGGATCATAACGTTCAAGGGATTCTTTTGGGATCATTCAGAATTTTAAGGTGAGCCGAATTCGCCCTTTTAAGCCATTAGTCTTAAAATTTCCAATATATTGTTAGGACTAATGATCCTTTGTCTAGGAAGGCAAACAAGATAGGGAAAAAGAGTTGTTAATAGTGTTCGGAAGAGGGGCGGTTTCGCTATTCCCCCTAAATTCAAACGAAGGGCTATTTCGACAATCCGAGATTTTCCACCGGGTTGTAGACCCTCATCCGGTGAAAATCCATTATTTGAAGTCATTCGTACTCCTGAGCCTTGTTTGTTCGTGGATATTCAACGGGTAACGAAACTCCAACTCTGAGGAGAGTACTTGTGTAGCCAATTTTGTAGCCAAAGCACTCATCTTTCTTTCATTTTTTCATCCACCTACTTTGCTAATGAAAATCCTCTCCCCTTTTCTCAAACTTTCTTCTTTTCTTTTCCTTGCCGCCACCTCCCAACACTTTCTCTCTCTTCAAATAGTTTTTCTTTCAAAACCCACTGGGCGGCCCTCTACCGATCATCTTCCTCCATATTTGAATCATCAAGGTGGTTTCTCTATTTACTGCTAGCCAAAAAAGGTGTATCGTAAGCCAAATACTCATCGAATCATCAAGGTGGTTTCTCTTTCTCGAAGGTGAGTTTCATCTGGAGTTTTT
Source organism: Gossypium rotundifolium (assembly GCA_025506655.1). NCBI lineage: Eukaryota > Viridiplantae > Streptophyta > Magnoliopsida > Malvales > Malvaceae > Gossypium > Gossypium rotundifolium. Next base: position 151,829,295 of record CP106727.1, on the reverse strand, counting down.
CTTTCCTCTGTTATTTCTTTATTTCTATCAAGTTCTAATCCAAATCACTTGTTCTAAGGCTTGTCGATTTCCCCTCTCTGTCCATAGAAGCTGAATCCTACCTAGGAGTAGTCAGAAGTGCCGATTTGGTGGAAAAACTAAATGTGGGGGTGTGAAGCTTTCTTAAAGACTTTCAGGATTAAACAGATTAGGTAAGGGTTAGTTTCAGTGTTATAATTATTTAAGTTTCGATGTTATAATTATTTAAGTAGTTAGATCTCATCGTTTGGTTGGTTAAGTGACTAAGGATTATTGTGGACGCTAATAACAGTCAAGCAATAGGAGGGGTTGGATCTGTAAACCCAATGCCAATGTAGCGTAGAGGCAATAGTACGAAAACAGGTGTGTAACTCTTACACACTTTCTTTACGTAATATGTTATATGTTATGTGTTGTTAAAAGCCAAAATACCGGCAATGATTACCAAAGAACCCTTATGGGTAAAAGCATGGATGCCGGGTAAGTTGTTATTATTACTCGTGCTGAATGAGATCTATGAATGCATGATACTCTGTATACATAATCTTGTATGTTAAGCATGATCATATTGATATTGTTAGCATAACTATGTGTTATGGGTGATGAGAGGAGGGGGAAGTATAATTTATCAGACTGTCACTAGTGATTTGGTACACACAGTGGGTTGGCCCCACAAATTATAAAAATCGTGACTAAGTCTCAGTGGTTTGGCACCACCAGTGGTTTGGTACGACATATGTATCTCTTTTGTAACTTCGGTTACCAGTGGTTTGGCACCACCAGTGGTTTGGTACCACAAGGGGTAGATTTAGGATATATGGATGGATACCTAGGTTGATGGGTTGCATGACATGCATATTTGTATCTGAATTTGTGTAAGAGCATATTTCCATTTGGGATGGGGACTTACACACTGAGTCTAGGTGACTCACCCTTCCATTACATTTTGTAGATCGAGGCCTAGATCGTGGATATGGAGTAGGAGAGGACTCGAGGTGGCCATGCACAACATTTGGTTTATCACAAAATTTTCATTCGAACTTAGTTATTTTGTTTAATTCGTTCACAGCTATGTAATAAGGCCTCCTAAACTTTATTTTGGGTTTGTTTTATTTAGTAGACTCTAAAGTTCATATTTACTATGTTAATTAAACTAGGAATTGAATGTTTTAAAAAAACTAAATAAGTACTTGTTTTTTTTATATATATACCATGTCTAAGTAAATAATACGGAATATCAACATGTTTTGCACCTTTCCAAAACACCTCGACGTTTTCTGAAAAAAAATTAGTTTTACAATGACTTTCCCTTTTCGAAAATCAATGAATCGGTTTTAAAACATTTTTCCTTTTCGTGGCACGTCAGATCCGGTTGTGGCGTTTAAATCGAGTTTGGGGTGTTACAGGTGGTGTGTAGCGGATGGAAATTAGGCTTGGTTGGGAATTGAATATCATATGCATTATTTTTATATTGTACATCTGCAAATGGGCTCAAGCCCAACTAATTGCTTAAATGATTTTGGCCCAGTAAACACGGTAAGTGGGTTACACATTGAGTTCTCAATAACTCACCCCATTTTTCTTACCCTTCTCAGGTAATAATAATTGATGGAGGCTTGTGCTGGAGATGACTTCGTGTGGAGACCATACTACGAATGATGAGTTATAAAAACTTTGAACTTCTTTTAAGTATTTTCATTTAAGTACTATTTCAATTGCGATGTAATAAGGCCTCTGGTATTATTTTTATGGATTTCTATTAGTGGATGGATTTTAATATGTTTTAGCTACCTAAATGAAACATTTAATTCTTATAAATGTTTTCTTAAACTTGCATATAAAAGGGGGTTTTCTTAAATATCACTCACTTGTAAAATTTTGTGAAAACTCTTTTATAAATTTATTTCAACCAATTATTTAAGTTTTTAACCAATTATTTCTCTGAAAATCAAATTGTAAACTCTTATGTTTTAAAATCATGGTTTTCAAATAAATCTCGATTTTTGATTGAACTCCATCTTCAAAATCATTTTGAAGAATTGTTTTCATTAAAAGCATTGATGACTGGACGTAAGTTCGAATTGTGTGGTATGCCAAGTCTGGTCTTAAACGCATAGGCCGAGTTTGGGGTGTTACATTTTATGGTATCAGAGCCCAGTTTCAAAACTCGGCTGTAGTTTGGGTTCAACAACAATTTTTGTTTAAAAACTACTAGACTTTATGTTTTTAAAGGTAGTATGGCACCACGAGCATCCGGCATCAAGTCAAGTAAGTATTTGTATATTGAATGTTTACTATTGTTATATGATCATAGGAACACTCTAGAACTTCTAGTTTTAGGTGTTGAAAACGGTAGAGATTGAGACTATAGGATGTGATTGCGAAAACAACTTTATCTCTTATATCTCATAAAAAATCGTTAATAAACGCTGAAATGATATTCTGATTCATAAAACTTGTAATCAGATTAAATCAAATTAGTCATTATGAGCACTAGAGGACATGGTCGTGGATGCGGTAGACGTGGCTGTGGTAAAGGACGAGGTGCTGCGTCTGAAGCGCCAAGTCATATGCCAAAAATGGATGCACCTATGTCACTCGGGAGTGAAACTGGATCACATGACCATTTGAGAGAGGACAATGCTTTGACTCAAGTAATGTTGTGAGTCCTAGAAAAGGTTGTTGGGACTAGAACTCATCCAGCAGTTCGTGGATCAATATCGGAACGACTCAAGTCAAGTGGTGCCGAGGTTTTTAGAGGTGTCTCCGGTGTAGCTCGAATGTTGCGGAATATTGGCTTGAGGCTATAGAATGGATTATGAATGATCTAGAGTACACCGTCGAGCAGAAGCTAAGAGGAGTGGTGTCCTTGCTAAGGGACGAGGCGTATCAATTGTGGCTTCTTGTCGAGAAGGCACTAAAGGCCTGCATTGGTTACTTGGGATTTCTTTAAAGTCGCTTTCAAGGGAAATGCGTTGGGACAAGTTATGTAGATGCCGGAGGAAGGAATTCCTGAATTTGGTTCAAGAAAGTAAGATGGTGGCAGCTTACGAGGCAAAATTTCTTTGCTTGAGTCGTTATGCTCTTACAATAGTGCCGACTGATCATGAGCGCTGTGTACACTTTGAAGATGGGTTGAATGATGAGTTGCGGGTACTGATAGCCCCACAACAAGTACGAACTTTTACCTTTCTTGTACAGAAAGCCAAGATAGCCGAAGAGGCTAAGATTCAGAATGCCAAAACCGGGAAAGAGTCAGAGGTAAGAGGGATTTTAAGTACTCAGGTTCTTCTAAAAGGTTTCAGAAGAGGCCACGGAATGACGAGCTAGCTCAAGCTAGAGCACCTATGACTACCAATCAGAGTCGAGAATGTGCCGACTGTGGAAGATGACACCCTAGGGAATGTTGGAGAAAAACTGATGCCTGCTATAAATGTGGTTCCAAGGATCATCAGTATAAGAATTGCCCTCGATGGACTGATACGACTCAAGAAGATCGTAACCCTGATGCTCAGCCAGTTAGGGATACTCAGTAGCCACCGAGAGGCCGTGGACCAGGTCGTGGTGGTAATGGTAACGGACATGGTCAAGGTGCACCAGGTCGAGGTAATGGCTTTAGAGGTAACGCGGAGGCAAGACAGCCGGGATTGGTCTATGCGGTTAGGCGTCGTGAAGATGGCGATGCACTTGATGTGATAACTAGTACGTTCTTCATCTCTGATGTACCTGTTACTGCTTTGATAGATATCGGGTCTACCCATTCGTATGTTGCTAGTGCCATATCTGGAAACCTGAATATTAGATCGAGATTCGATAGAGATGGCGGTAATTAGTCCTTTAGGACGATCGGTAATAGTGAATAAATTATTTAGAGGCGTGCCTTGGAGATTCAAAGAGATATTTCTAGCGGACTTGATGGAATTGCCTTTAGGTGAATTTGATTTTATTTTGGGCATGGATTGGTTGGTGAATCACCGGGTGCAATTGGATTGTTCCAAAAGTGGGTGTCAATAAAGACTGTGGATGATGAGGAGGCAGTAATGATAGGCGAGCGAAGGAACTTTTTGGCAAATGTGGTATCTACTTTGAAGGTAAAAAAGTTGGTGCGGAAAGGGTATGGAGCATTCCTAGCTTTCGTTAGTGCTTTGGATGCCAAGGAATTATCGGTGGAAGGTGTGAGAATGGTGAAAGAATTTCCAGATGTCTTTCCTGAAGAACTTCCGGGTCTACCTCTAGATTGGGAAGTAGAATTTGGTATTGAGCTTCTGCCCGGAATGGCTCTAGTGTCCATTGCTCCTTATAGAATGGTGCCGAAGGAGTTAGCGGAGCTTAAATCTCAAATTCAAGAACTGCTAGATTGGGGATTTATTCGACCAATTGTGTCTCCATGGGGAGCATCGATTTTGTTCGTCAAGAAGAAGGATGGGTCGATGCATATTTGCATTGATTATAGGCAGTTGAATAAGTTGACGATCAAGAATAGGTATCCATTGCCGAGAATCGACAACCTGTTTGATCAATTGAGAGGAGCTTCAGTTTTTTCCAAGATTGATTTGAGATCGGGTTATCATCAACTCAAGGTGAAAGAGGCAGATATTCATAAGACTGCATTCCGAACTTGTTATGGACATTATGAGTTTTTGGTGATGCTGTTTGGTTTGACCAATGCACCAGCTGCATTTATGGACATGATGAACCTAGTCTTTCAACCCTATTTAGACCGGTTCGTAGTAGTGTTCATAGATGACATCTTGGTATATTCGAGGAATGGAGATGAGCATGACTCACATTTGCGCACTATGTTACAAATTTTGCGGGATATGCAACTTTATGCCAAGTTCAGAAAATGCGAATTTTGGTTGAAGGAAGTGACTTTCTTGGGTCATGTGGTGTCAGCCGAAGGAATAAGAGTTGATCCTCGGAAGGTAGAGGCTGTGTTGGATTGGAAACCACCGAAGTCAGTGGCTGAAAGTCAGGGTTTCTTGGGTTTGGCTGGTTATTATAGACACTTTATTGAAGGGTTTTCGTTGATTGCTGCAGCCCTAACTAAGCTATTGTGAAAGGGAGTACCGTATGTGTGGACCGATAAACAACAAGAAAGTTTTGAGAAACTGAAGAAGATTCGACTGAGCGCCAAGATCTTGATTCAACCTGAGGCTGGAAAAGAGTTTACCATTTACTGTGATGCGTCACATACGGGTTTAGGATGTGTACTGATGCAAAGTAGAAAAGTGGTAGATTATGCTTCTCGACAGTTGAGGCCGCACGAAGTCAACTATCCTACTCATGATTTGGAGTTGGCTACGGTGGTGTTTGCCTTAAAGATTTGGAGGCACTATCTCTATGGTGAGAAGTCAATCATTTATTCGAACCATAAGAGTCTTAAGTACCTCCTTACCCAAAAGGAGTTAAATTTGAGACAACAGAGATGGGTGGAGCTGTTAAAGGATTATGATTTCTCAATCGAGTGCCATCTTGGAAAGGCTAACGTGGTGGCAGACGCATTGAGTCATAAGGTAGTATCAGAGTTAAGAGCAATGTTTGCTCATCTCAGTTTGTATGAGGATGGCAGTCTACTAGCGAAACTTCAAGTGAAGCCTCTGTGGTTGGAGCAAATCAAGAAAAAGCAGTTATCAGATGAAAAGTTGGGTCCTTTAATACAATAAGTTGAAAGTGGTATAATAGGGGACTTTGGATTGAACAAGGATGGCGTGCTGTGTTTTTGTGGAAGAGTTTGTGTGCCCATGGATTTGGATTTGAGACAAATGATTCTTCGAGAGGTGCATAGTAGCCCTTATGCTATGCACCCCAGAGGAAATAAGATGTATCGGGATCTCCGTGAGCAGTATTAGTGGCCAAGGTTAAAGCAGGAGGTTACTGATTTTGTGGGAAAGTGTTTGACTTGTCAACAAGTGAAGGCGAAACATCAATTACCATCGGGTTTATTACAACCGGTAAAGATTCCTCTATGGAAATGGGAGCGGATAACGATGGATCTTGTTAGTGGGTTACCCGTAACACGTACTAAGAAAGATTATGTTTGGGTGGTAGTAGATCGATTAATGAAGACTGCTCATTTTTTACCAGTTCGTACGGATTACTCGTTACGAAAGTTGGCTAAACTGTATGTATTTGAAATCGTGAGGTTGCATGGGGTACCAGTGTCTATCATATCAGACAGGGATCCTAGGTTTACATCATGGTTTTGGAAAGCTTTACATAAGGCTTTGGGAACAAAGTTAAACTTCAGTACGACTTTTCATCCTTTGTCAGATGGTCAATTAGAAAGAGTAATTCAGATTTTGGAAGACATGTTACAAGGTTGTGTGATCGACTTCAGAGGTAGTTGGGAGAATTTTCTACCGTTGGCAGAGTTCGCGTATAATAACAGTTACCAATCCAATATCCAAATGGTGCCCTATGAAGCGTTATACGGTCATAGGTGTCGTACCCCTACTTGTTGGACTGAAATGGGGAACGGCAGTTGTTGGGTCCTGAATTGATATCTGAGATGGAAGAAAAGGTAAAGGTGATTTGAGCGCGGTTAAAGGAAGCTTTGGATAGACAAAAGTCGTATGCAGATCTGAAGCGTAAAGATATTAAGTTTGTGGTAGGAGATCGGGTCTTTCTAAAAGTCTCACCTTGGAAGAAGATTTTTAGATTTGGAAGGAAGGGCAAGTTGAGCCCTAGGTTCATTGGACTGTACCGTGTGTTGAAGCGTGTAGGACCAGTGGCCTATCAGCTTGATTTACCTCTGGAGTTGAGTCAGATTCATAGTATTTTCCATGTTTCTATGCTGAGGCGTTATAGATCGGATCCGTCTCACATAATACCGGTAGAAGAAGTGGAGTTGAGGTTAGACTTGTCTTTCGAGGAAGAACCAGTGAAAATCTTAGATCGCAATGTTAATGTGCTAAGAAAGAAGACTGTACCATTGGTTAAGGTTCTTTGGCGAAATCACAGAGCAGAGGAAGCTACGTGGGAGCCTGAGGACGCAATTCGGCAATAATATCCTCACCTTTTTTAACCAGGTAAATTTCGAGGACAAAATTTTCTTTAAGGGGTAGAGTTGTAACATCCTAAAAATATGAGTATCGATATATTGCATGTTTTGGTGCTTAAATTGTGAATGATTAAATTTGTGTGCTTATATAGTCTTGAGAAGGCTTGGGATTTATTCGGTATTAGAATAAATTTTAGTAATGAGTACTTTATTGAAATGGAACAAGTGACTCTGATGCTTAAGGGAATTTAATTGGTAAAAGTTTGCATAAGATGAGCTAGTGGCAAGGTGAGTTTGGAGCCATAAGCATGTTTAGAGGGAAGAGGTTCGAATCTAATGGATAGCATTTTGGTGACTTTCATTTATTTTTATTTTTTTTTGCACCTATATTGCATGTGTCAGTCAAACCTTACTTATGGAAGGTTGGATTTTTCTTTTGTGGCAAGGTGATTATTGGATAAGATAAGCTTGAACATAAGGAATGAAATCCTAAGCTTATGGTAAGTTAGGGGGACATAAGGCACCCTTTATGGGGTGTGTTTTGGAAAGTTTGGCATGGCCAACTTGTCCATGAACTTGGACGGCTTTATGGACTAAGGGGTGGCCAAATTTTGTGATAGACTTTGGTAAGGATGAGTAGTTAGAGTGTAATCCCATTTAGTCATTTTTGTTCTTCCAAAACACCTTTTCTTTTCATCTTTTCTCTCTTGGCGAATGTGCTTGTGTTAGGAGGAAACAATCTTTGTTTTGTCTCTTTTGGTCATTCTTTTGACCATTTGGTCATTTTGCAAAACCTCTCAAGTGCATCATTTTGTGTTACTCTCTTTTGTGCCAAAATACTCAAACACAAAAAAACCATTTCTTTTCTTCTTTCTTCCCATTCTTGAATGCACCATTGTCCCAAACCCTTTTATTTGCTCATCTCTTACCTTTGAAAATCGAATCATAAGCCTCTCATCTTTATTTTCTTGCTATCTCCATTTTCTCATTCTTTAAACACAATATTTTTCCTTCATTTATCTTCCATGGTCGAATGCTTGTGATCATCCCCATAGCCAAATTATTTTCCTATCTATTAAATCATAGCCGAATCTTCCATTCCTCATAACTTTTATTTTCAATTATTTTTCTATTCAAACTTTGGATCATCGGTAAGAATCATTTTCTTTGTCTTTTCTTTTTGCTATTTGGTCACCATGGCCGAATCTATAGAATGTCTTGGAAGAGACTTTTAAATCGAATAACCAATCACTTATTGGATGATTTCTTCCATTATTTTTTTAGTGAAATAGTGAAATTGAATCATCATCTTTTCGAAGTAGTCTTGAAGTCAATTAAGATTGGATCATAACGTTCAAGGAATTCTTTTGGGATCATTTGAAATTTTAAGGTAAGCCGAATTCGCCCTTTTAAGCCATTAGTCTTAAAATTTCCGATATATTTTTAGGACTAATGATCCTTTGTCTAGGAAGGCAAACAAGATAGGGACAAAAAGGGTTGTTAATAGTGTTTGGAAGAGGGGCGGTTCCGCTATTCCCCCTAAATTCAAATGAAGGGCTGTTTTGATAATCCGAGATTTTCCACCGGGTTATGGACCCTCATCCGACGAAAATCAACAATTTGAAGTCATTAGTACTCCTGAGCCTTGTTTGTTCGTGGATATTCAACGGGTAACGAATCATCAAACGGAGAGAAACCACAAATAGAAATTGTTCAAAATTTTGAGGGTAAAAGTTTAGAATGTTTATTTTTAAGAATAGTTTTGCAAATAAGTATTAGTGTTCTAATCCATCGTGATGCATGTTTAGGTATCGACGAGCGGGAAAGTATAGTTCTCACCGTAACCAGGTGTGTAACTTCACACTTATCTCACGGTTTATACTATACCGTAAGCGGTAGAATAAAAATCGTAAATCCGGTAAAATTGGAAAATACGATATATTAACACTTTTTGTGTGAATGTATGAAACCGGAATTTAGGTTGTGGAAAAGAATTACGGATTTGCCTTAATGGGCTATTTTGTTAAAAAAAAGTGATATTTTGGGCCATGTGATTATTTTGATAAATTGGCCAAGTGTGGAAATTGTGAAAAGGCCTCATGTGTTAAATGGGCCGAATTATGAAATGTCCCTATGGACCGAATTACGAAAATACCCTTTATGGGCCAAATTGAAATATGTTGCTTTATGGGCCAAATGTGATATTAATATATGAGCTAAATGTGATATGAGATGAAATGGACCAAGTTTGCTAGATCGTTAAATGGGCCAAATTGCTATTTTGACTAATGGGCCAAATTGATGACTTGTAATATGGGCTTTTTGTTAAAATTACCTTATGAATATTTTGTTATGCATTATATATATACATGACTGCATGGGTTGGGATAATTGACGATGAGAAGAAAGGCTTGTTGCCAAAAATCTAGATCGGTGGTTCTATCACAAATATTCTAAATGGCCTGTTGCCAAAAATCAAGTTCGGTGACTCTGTCACAATGGCCTGTTGCCACAAATATTATAATTTGCTTAATGCTTGCTATCGGTGTGTTGGCGGGGTGGGTTGACTTGATCCCCACAGGTGTGTTGGTTGGTACGGGTGGTGTGTAGCGGATGGAAATTAGGCTTGGTTGGGAATTGCATATCATATGCATTATTTTTATATTGTACATTTGTAAATGGGCTCAAGCCCAACTAATTGCTTAAATGGTTTTGCCCCAGAAAACACGGTAAGTGGGTTACACATTGAGTTCTAAGAAACTCACCCCATTTTTCTTACCCTTCTCAGGTAATAATAATTGATGGAGGCTTGGGCCGGGGATGACTTCGTGTGGAGACCATACTACGAATGATGAGTTATAAAAACTTTGAACTTCTTTTAAGTATTTTCATTTAAATACTATTTCAATTGCGATGTAATAAGGCCTCTGGTATTATTTTTATGGATTTCTATTCGTGGATGGATTTTAATATGTTTTAGTTACCTAAATGGGGCGGTTTAATTCTTATAAATGTTTTCTTAAACTTGCGTATAAAAAGGGGGGGTTTTCTTAAATATCACTCACTTGTAAAATTTTGTGAAAACTCTTTTATAAATTTATTTCAACCAATTATTTAAGTTTTTAACCAACTATTTCTCTGAAAATCAAATTGTAAACTCTTATGTTTTAAAATCATGGTTTTCAAATAAATCTCGATTTTTGATTAAACTCCATCTTCAAAATCGTTTTGAAGAATTGTTTTGATTAAAAGCATTGATGACTGGACGTAAGTTCGAATTGTGTGGCATGCCAAGTCTGGTCTTAAACGCATAGGCCGGGTTTGGGGTGTTACAAACAATATATTTGTTTAATGATTATTAGTATTGGTGTAGTGGCAAATGACTTGCATTGCTTATATCCTTGTTGATATCAGGTCCCGACATTATTCAAATATATATAACAAGAGGAATATGTATTATTCTCACTGGTTTCTTTCTACTTTCGTTCAGCTATTTTATATTTCGGATTTAAGAGTTGGAGCATTTTTTTAAGCAGGCAGAGCACCCTTTAAGTATCGCTTAATAATACATCTTCATCTTAATCATAAGTAGTGAGTCTCAACTTTTTTATTACTGTTTTTGAGTCTCATTTTTAGGCATTTAGTGCATATTGTCTACCATTTTGCTTAATTGAAAGCGTAATTGTTATGTGAATTCAGACTAACGACAATGCCTGAGTCTTTCTTTATTGGCACTTCTACTAATGACGTGGGAACACTGATGGTAGACTTATTGAAATTTTAGAGGTCGATACATATGATTGTTTTTTAGAGGTCGATACACTGAGACTTATTGAAATTTTAGAGGTCGATACACTGAGACTTATTGAAGTTTCAATTTGCATATACATATGATTCGAATGATTTTTTTTTTATTGTTTGTGCAAATGAATTGATGCTGAAGCAGGTATACTTATTAAAATTTTACAGGTCGATACTCAGCTTGAGCTCATTCGAACATCTAATTTTAGAGGTATTTCATCCTGTTCATTTTTCCATTTTATGAATATATATCCCTTTTTTGCTACAAATTGATCAATTTAAATGCTATAAATTGAAGTTTTAAACTGTTGCAATTGAAGTATTTAACTGCTGTGAATTGAAGTGTTAAAGTGCTGCAAAGGTATACCATCAGAAAGATTCTTCATCATATGTAAACTCAACTTCATCAAACGATTAAGGACTGAGATACCTATAGGACTGCAGAGGCATTTATGGGAGTTTCCCATTGTTTGAAATCTTGGTTACACTCCATTGTTCAATAAGACCTATTTTTTTCATTTGTTCTTTCACATACCCTTTTTCTTTACTCATTTCTACTCAACATTTATTGAGATAAGATATAATATCATCCCATTTTGTTTATGTTTTACGGAGTTGTCCAATGACTTAAAGAATTTCCAGATTCTCAAGCAAAGTTCATTTTGATGCTGTTATTGCTCCTTTTGTAAACTGTTGAAGCCCTATTCAAGTACTGTAATTTAATAGTTTATTTGCTGGAAATTGAGATGTTTTATTGCTGTAATTGAGGTCTAAATATGTTGTTAATTGAGGTGTTTAAATTGCTGTAATTTTCTCTCTTTATTTTACGAAAATTGATTGCATTTGGTATTTATATTTTATGAAACTTGAAAATTAGTCTAAGTAGGTAATACAATTATACTTTCCTCCTAAATTAACATTAAAATTTTTAGTTTATAAAATTATATGCAACAAATTAGTTAGCAATCGGCATTCTAAATTTATGTGTTTATTAATAGTTGGACTATATATCCATTATTGTAAAGGACATGAACACAATAAAATTTGTTAATTCATATGTTGTTTGTATTTCAGTTACTACTCCTGCAACTGTCGAATTGGATTTGCTAGTAATAACGTAACAGGTATGAAATCAATATTATTCTTATTTATATTCATTTTGCTGATTTATATTCATTTGATAGAAAAACATTAGATATCCAATTGTTAGTCAATATTATTAATCTTTTGTATTTCTGACTGCAGCCCTTGTTTCTTGGTGAGACTGGAGTAGACTATCTTCTTGAAATTATTATGGTACGTTTTACTTCAAAATTCAGATTAGTAATAGTTATATCATGATGAATTTATCCAAATTGCTGTCCAAATTGGGGTTTATTGTCCTGCTTGGTTGGTATATATGCTGTTTTGTTCTATTGCTGTCCAAAAAAAAAAGATTCAAAGTATATAGGCTTCGAAACGACGGGTTACCTTATATCTCATTGTAAGATATAACGTGTAACACCCCAAACCCGGTCTATCGTTTAAACTAGATTTGGTTTGTTACATGGATCAAACTATCTTAAAATTTCTGATGAATTGAAATCTTCAAAATGATTTTTATTACAAGATTTAATAAAACCAAAAGAGTATTTTATATCGATGTATATTAGAAAATATTAGTAGAAAATATAGTTTATATTGTATTATCAAAATCCTTAAGTAAAATTAATTTTATAAAAGAGTTTAAAATATTAAAAAATATTTAAAGGAATTTCATATATTTGAAACCCAAATTATTTTAAGAAAAACATCATATAATCATTAGCCCATATTGAAATGTCCAAAATATAGTTTTAAACCAACCACATAAAAGTCCATGAAATATTAATAGAGGCCCTTATTACATCAACCCAAAATAGTAATTCATAAAAGTACTTATTAAAAGTTCAAGTTTAATAAACCCATGTTTTCTGATATGGCCTCCACGAAGTCATCCTCGGCCCAAGTCCACGTCAACTTCCATTACGAGATGAAGAAAAATTTGAGGAGTGAGTTACTTAGAACTCGGTGTATAACTCACTTTCTTTATCCATTGGGCAGATTATCAAGTTATAGATTTGGGCTTGAGCCCATTAGCGAAATTAACAATAATGATATGCATGCAAAATGAATTTTTCCTCCCAAACCTAATTTCCATCCGCTACACACCCCTGTACCAACCATCACACAGTGGGGATCAAGTCAACCCACCCGCCATCACACCAATCGTGAGGCATTAAGCCTTTTATATTTGTGGCGAGCCACCGAACTAGATTGTGACAAAGTCACAGAACTAGAGGCATTGAGCCAATTATTATTTGTGGCGAACCAAGAACTAGAGGCAAATAGCCATTTAATAATTTTGTGGCGAGCCACCGAACTAGAGGCAAATAGCCATAATTTTGTGGCAAAGCCACCGAACTAGATTTTGGCAACAGTAGTTCTTCTCTTCATCATTTTCCCAACCCATGCAACATGTATGCAAAGTAGTCTATGATCATACAAAGATTTTATTAAAAAGACCCATTAACAAGAGTCAATATTTCCAATTTTTATTAAGGCCCAAAAATTACAAAACAACATTTGGCCCATTTAGCAATTTAACATTTTAGGCCCAAATTTACGATCTAGCAAACAGTTTGGCCCATTTATCGATCTAGCGGAGATTTTGGCCCGTTTAACAATTTAACAGAGATTACGGCCCATTTACGATCTAGCAGAGATTTTGGCCCATTTATTATTATCACGGATTTCGGCCCATTTTACTAACAAACAATATTTTCTGGCCCATCTACCAATTATCAAACTTATCGGCCCATTTTACGAAGACATAAAAATTCATATTTTACCATCTAACTCATCGAGGGCTTTTTCGTAATTTTCACCATATTAACCGTTTTCATGTAATTTCACCAAATATCAGTTATTATGTTTTATATCGATCTAGTCGTTTTTACGATTTTATCCAATACCACAATCGTCGTCCAACCCGAGAAAAAATGTGAAGTTACACACCTCGATATCGTGAGTACTAATCCTTCTCGCCCTCAACACCTAAAACATATTACGATCCGTTAGAACACTATCATGTATAAAAATACACTATCGATAATCGATCCAAATCCTTACCCTCTTGATTTTGAATCACTTCAATTTTGGTTTCTCCTCGTTTATCAATTAGTTATTTCTTTGAAAATCCACTAACGTACAAAGGCTCGGAAGTTCGTACTACTTCAAATAATTGATTTCCTTCGGAAGATGGTCCGCAACCCGGTGGAAAATCCCGAATTCCCGAAATAGCCCTTCTTTTATATTTAGGGGGAATAGCGGATCCGCCCCTCTTACGAAGACTAAACACCGCCCTTTTCTTCCCTATTTTGAATGTCTTCAATATCAAAGATCGTTAATCCTAATAATAATTTATCGAAATAATATTAAAGATTTTAAAGGCGAGATTTTCTTACCACAAAGATTCTTGCTTCTCAAAAAGAGAGTCGACCAAGAACGTTCCTTCAACGCCTTAAATCGATTCCAATGCTCCAAGATACACACGAACACTCGAGTTCCGATCTTCCGTTATCGCACTAAAGTATATTAAAGAGAAACGTTAATAAAATGAACGATTATTTCGATCCAAGAAATCCTTCTTACCTCCATCCATATTCGGCCAAAACTACTATTAATTAACATGAACTTAAAAGAACTCTTACCTATTCTCCACGGTTGAAAAGAGATGATTGAGAAAGATGCTTATGAATAGAGAGAGATTCGGCTATGAAAACTAAAGAGAAGAGAAAAAGATTCGGCAAGGCACACTAACATTCGCCATGAGAGATTTTTATAGAGATATGATGATTGAAAAGAAAAATTAAAAGATGAGTGAAAGGGATGATGAGGATTCGGTTATCAAAAGAAGAAAAAGAAAATAAGAGATGTGTTTAGAGCAAGGTACATTCGGCAATGGAGGAAGGAAGAAAAGAATGACCTTTGGTGTTGTATTTTCGACACAATGAAAAGGCATACAAAGAATACTAATGTGATAGCAAAATGACCAAATGGTCAAAAGAATTTTAGTAAACCAAAAGCACAAAGTCGGCCAAAGAGAAGGTTGAGAGAAAAAAAGAAAAACAAAGTTGCACAAGATGCTTGAAATGACCAAAACAAAATTCCTACCATAGCTAAGCTACTAGCAAAATCGCCAACCTCCCTAGCCATATTGCAGTCCAAATTCATTGGTCAAATGACCATGAATTTGTTTCAAAAATCTTCCTTGATACTAGCCTCATGTCCCCATATCTTTCCAAAGTTCCTTGATTCCATACCATAAGTTAAAATTACCTTTTCCTTTAGTCTTACTTACCAAAAATAAAACAATACAAATCATCCATCCTTATCCCTTACCGACACATGCATGGATTAAAGCCAAAAATAAAATTTCTAGATGCTAACCAAGGGATTCGAACCACTCCCTCATGCCATAACTCATGCGCCATCACCACCTTACCATTTACTCATCTTATGCTTCACTTTGACACTTATTTTTACTTAAGTATTAATATCACTTAATCCACTTCATTATACTCTCAAAATAAAAATTATTCTACTCCGAAAAATTCTATACTCTTCTTCAAGACTATAATAACTACGAAAAGAAGTAAGAAAATTTTTCCTTCATAATTTAAGCACCAAAACATGCATTAAATTAGATACTCGAATTTTAGGGTATTACAACTCTACCTCCTTAAAGAAAATTTCGTCCTCAAAATTTACCTGATTAAAAGAGGTGAGGATATTGTTGCCGAATAGTTTCCTTAGGCTCCCACGTAGCTTCCTCCGCTCCGTGATTACGCCATAAAACTTTGACCAATGGCACGATTTTTTTTCTTAGCACTTTAACATCTCGGTCTAAGATTTCCACCGGTTCTTCTTCAAAAGACTAGTCTCAATTCAACTCAATTCTTCTACCGGTACAATGTGCGAAGGATCCAGAACTATAACGCCTCAAGCATGGAAACATGAAAAACATTATGAATTTGACCCAACTCAAGGTAACTCAATCGATAAGCCTTTGGACCAACACGCTCAAAGACACGATATGGTCCAATGTACCTAGGACTTAGCTTGCCCTTCTTTCCAAACACGAAAATCTTTTTCCAAGGTGAGACCTTCAAGAAAACTCGATCCCCACATCATACTCGATATCCTTACGCTTTAGGTCCGCATCGACTTACATCTATCTCGAGGCTTCTTTCAACCGTGCTCAAATAACTTTTACCTTTCCTCCGCTTCAGATATCATCTCAGGACCTAACATCTGTCGTTCGCCCAACTCAGTCCAACAAATAGGAGAACGACACCTTCGACCATACAATGCTTCGTAAGGTGCCATCTGAATGCTACACTGATAACTGTTGTTATACGTAAATTCTGCCAGTGGTAGATAATCCTCCCAATTACCCCTGAAGTCGATTACACATCCTCTTAACATATCTTCCAATATCTGAATTACTCTCTCTGACTGACCATCAGACTAAGGATGAAAAGCCGTACTAAAATTCAACTTTGTCCCCAAGGCTTCATGCAGAGCTTTCCAAAATCGTGATGTAAATCTGGGATCCCTATCTGATATAATAGATACCGGTACCCCATGCAACCTCACAATTTCAGATACGCACAACCGCTAACTTCGCAATGAATAGTTAAATGAACCGGAAGAAAATAAGCGATCTTAGTCAAGCGATCAACAATTACCCAAATGAATTTTTCTTAGTAGGTGTTAAAGGTAACCCACTAACAAAATCCATAGTTATCCGCTCCCATTTCCAAAGAGGAATCTTTATCGGTTGTAACAATCCAGACAGTAATTGATGTTCTGCCTTCACTTACTGACAAGTCAAACATTTTCCAACAAACTCTAAAATCTCCCACTTCAACCCTGGCCACCAATACTGTTCACGGAGATCTCGATACATCTTATTTCCTTCGGGGTGTATAGCATAAGGGCTACTATGCGCCTCCCGAAGAATCATTTGCCTCAGGTCTGAGTCCTTAGGCATACAAATTCTTCCTCGAAAGCACAACACACCTTCCGTGTTTATTCCAAAATCCTCGATTTCTCTATTTTCAACCTGCTGAAGTAAAGGTCCCAACTTTCCATCTGATGTCTATTTTTCCTTGATTTGTTCCAGCCACAGAGGCTTCACCTGAAGTTCTGCTAACAAACTCCCATCCTCATACAAACTCAAATGAGCAAACATTGCTCTCAAATCAGATACTACCTTACGATTTAACGCGTCAGCTACCACGTTAGCCTTTCCAGGATGATATTTGATTGAGAAATCATAATCCTTTAATAATTCTACCCATCTTCTTTGTCTCAAATTCAACTCCTTTTGTGTAAGGAGGTATTTAAGACTCATGTGATCCGTGTAGATTATAGACTTCTCACCATAGAGATAGTGCCTCCAAATCTTTAAGGCAAAGACCACAGCACTAACTCCAAATCATGAGTAGGGTAGTTTACTTCATGCGGTCTCAATTGACGAGAAGCATAGGCCACCACCTTTCCATTTTGCATCAACACACAACCTGCACCGTGTGAGGCGCATCACAATAAATAAAGTGAATTCTTTTCCACCTCGACTAAATCAAAGCTGGAGCTTCGTCGGGATCTTCTTCAATTTCTCGAAACTCTTTTGTTGTTTTCGGTCAATTGTACGGAACTCCTTCCGCAATGACTTAGTTAGGTGCCGCAATCAACGAAAACCCATCTACAAAATGTCTATAGTAACCAGCCAAACCCAAGAAACTCCGAATTTCAGCTATCGACGTTGGTGGTTTCCAATCCAGAATAGCCTCTACTTTTCGAGGATCCACCCTTATTCCTTCAGCTGATACTACATGACCTAAGAAAGTCACTTTCTTTAGCCAAAATTCGCATTTACTGAATTTGGTGTAAAGTTGCTTATCACGAAGTAACTACAATACTATACACAAATGCGTGTCATGCTCCTCTTCATTTCTTGAATAAACCAATATGTCATCTATGAACACTACCACAAACCGGTCTAAATATGGTTGAAAGACTCGGTTCATCATGTCCATAAATGCGGCTGGTGCATTGGTTAATCCAAACGGCATCACTACAAACTCATAATGTCCGTAACGAGTCTGAAATACCGTCTTATAAATATTCACTTCTTTCACCTTGAGTTGGTGATAACCCGATCTCAAATTAATTTTGGAGAAGACTGAAGCTCCTTTTAATTGATCAAACAGGTCGTCAATTCTCGGCAGAAGATACCGATCCTTGATCGTCAATTTATTCAATTGTCTATAATTAATGCACATACGCATCGATCCATCCTTCTTCTTGACAAACAAAACTGGTGCTCCCCACAGAGACACACTCGGTCGAATAAATCCCTAATCCAGTAATTCTTGAATTTGAGCCTTAAGCTCTACCAACTCCTTCGCTGCCATCCTATAAGGAGCAATGGACACTGGAGCGGTTCCAGGCAAAAGCTCAATGCCAAATTCTACTTCCCGATCTGGAGGTATACCAGGAAGTTCTTCGAGAAATACATCGGGAAATTCCTTCACTGTTCTCACATCATTCACAGATAACTCTTTGGTATCCAAAGCACAGATAAAGGCTAGGAATGCTCCATATCCTTTTTTGAACCAACTTCTCTGCCTTCAATACGGATACCATATTTGCCAAGTAGTTCCTTCGTTCGCCAATCATGATGACTTCCTTATCATCCGAGGTTCTTATTGACATCCGCTTTTCAAGACAATCCAATTGCGCCGATGTTTAACCAACCAATCCATGCCTGTGGATGAGATCGAACTCGCCGAAAGGCATTTCCATCAAATTCGCCAAGAATACCTCCTCTTGAATTTTTAAGGGCACGTCTCTAAACATTTTATTAACAATTATCGATTGTCCTAAAGGACTAATTACTGTCATTTCACTATCGGTAATTTTAAATTTTAGGTTCAGGTTTCCAGATATGGCACTAGCAACATATGAGTGGGTAGAACCAATATCTATTAAAGCAATAACAGGTACATCGAAGATGAAAAACATACCAGTTATCACATCTGGTACATTGCCGTCCTCGCGGCGTCTAACTCCATAGACCAGTCCAGGCTGTCTTGCATCCGCGTTCCCTCTAGGACCATTGCCTCGACCCGGTGCACCTTGACCACGACCAGCCCCATTACTACTACGACCTGGTCCACGACCTCTCGGTGGCTGCTGAGTACCTCTGGCCGGCTGTGCATCATTATTACGAACTTCTTGAGTCGTATCCATACGTCGAGGATAATTTCTATATCGATGATCCATCAAACGCATTTGTAACAAGCGCCCGCTTTTCCTCCAACACTCTCCAAAATGTCTTTTTCCACATTCGGCCGAGCCTCGACTTGATTATTTGTTACGGTGTTCTACCTTGAACCGGTTCATCATTCGAGGTCTCTTCCGAATCTCTTTGAAGAACCAAGCTGCGTGTGTCTCTCTTGTTTCTAAATCTTTCTCGGTTACGGCGTTCGAGTTCTTAGCCTCCTCGCTATCTTGGCCTTCTCACAAGCGTAGAAAAGTTCTAACTTGCTGTGGAGCAATCGAACCCTCACTCATCATTAAGCCCATTCTCAAACGCACACAACGCTCATGATCTATTGATACAATTGTCCGAGCATAGCGGCTCAAACGTAAAAACTCGACTTCATATGTCGCTACTATTTTACTCCTTGTACAAGATTCGAAATTCCTTCCTTCAAGCGTCTACATAACTCGCTCCAACGTATTTTTCTTGGAAGGCAACTTTAAAGAATTCCCAAGTAATCGGGTCGACGGTCTCGAATAGTGAGCCACCACCGACACGCCTCGTCTCTTAACAAGGACATAGCTCCTTTCGCTTTTGCTCAACAGTGCATTCCATATCATCCATAATCCGCTCCACCGCTTGAGCCAATATTCGCCACATTCGAGCTACACCAAAACTCCTCTAAAACTTCGCATTATTTGACTTGATTCGTTCGAAATTGACCCACGAGTTGTTGGCCCAATTCTAGTTCCGCGACCCTTTCATACTATACGCAAATGCGTGTCATGCTCCTCTTCATTTCTTGAATAAACCAATATGTCATCTATGAACACTACCACAAACCGGTCTAAATATGGTTAAAAGACTCGGTTCATCATGTCCATAAATGCGGCTGGTGCATTGGTTAATCCAAACGGTATCACTACAAACTCATAATGTCCGTAACGAGTCCGAAATGCCGTCTTATAAATATCCGCTTCTTTCACCTTGAGCTAGTGATAACCCGATCTCAAATCAATTTTGGAGAAGACTGAAGCTCCTTTTAATTGATCAAACAGGTCGTCAATTCTCGGCAGAGGATACCGATTCTTGATCGTCAATTTATTCAATTGTCTATAATCAATGCACATACGCATCGATCCATCCTTCTTCTTGACAAACAAAACTGGTGCTCCCCACAGAGACACACTCGATCGAATAAATCCCTGATCCAGTAATTCTTGAATTTGAGCCTTAAGCTCTGCCAACTCCTACGGTGCCATCCTATAAGGAGCAATGGACACGGGAGCGGTTCCAGGCAAAAACTCAATGCCAAATTCTACTTCCCAATCTAGAGGTATACCAGGAAGTTCTTCGGGAAATACATCGGGAAATTCCTTCACTGTTCTCACATCATTCATAGATAACTCTTTGGCATCCAAAGCACAGATAAAGGCTAGGAATGCTCCATATCCTTTCCGAACCAACTTCTCTGCCTTCAATACGGATACCACATTTGCCAAGTAGTTCCTTCGTTCGCCAATCATGATGACTTCCTTATCATCCGAGGTTCTTATTGACATCCGTTTTTCAGCACAATCCAATTGCGCCCGATGTTTAACCAACCAATCCATGCCCAGGATGAGATGGAACTCGTCGAAAGGCATTTCCATCAAATTCGCCAAGAATACCTCCTCTTGAATTTTTAAGGGCACGTCTCTAAACATTTTATTAACAATTATCGACTGTCCTAAAGGACTAATTACTGTCATTTCACTATCGGTAATTTCAGATTTTAGGTTCAGGTTTCTAGATATGGCGCTAGCAACATATGAGTGGGTAGAACCAATATCTATTAAAGCAATAACAGGTACATCGAAGATGAAGAACGTACCAGTTATCACATCTGGTACATTGCCGTCCTCGCGGCGTCTAACTGCATAGACCAGTCCAGGCTGTCTTGCATCCGCGTTCCCTCTAGGACCATTACCTCGACCCGGTGCACCTTGACCACGACCAGCCCCATTACCACCACGACACGGTCCACGACCTCTCGGTGGTCAGCTGAGTACCTTTGGCCATCAGTGCATCATTATTACGAACTTCGAGTCGTATCCATACGCCGAGGACAATTTCTATATCGATGATCCATCGAAGCGCATTTGTAACAAGCGCCGTTTTCCTCTAACACTCTCCAAAATGTCTTTTTCCACATTCAAAGACAGATCTCGACTTCGATTATTTGTTCTGGTGTTCTACCTTGAACTGGTTCATCATTCCGAGGTCTCTTGGAATCTCTTTGAAGAACCAAATCTGTGTCTCTCTATTGTTTCTAAATCTTTCTCGGTTCTGACGTTCTGAGTTCTTAGCCTCCTCGGCTATCTTGGCCTTCTCCACAAGCATGGAAAAAGTTCTAACTTGCTGTGGAGCAATCAGAACCCTCAGCTCATCATTAAGCCCATCCTCGAAACGCACACAACGTTCATGATCTGTTGATACAATTGTCCGAGCATAGCGGCTCAAACGTAAAAACTCGACTTCATATCTTGCTCTCGTCTTTACTCTCTTGTACAAGATTGAAATTCCTTCCTTGAGCGCCTACATAACTCGTTCCAACGTATTTTCCTTGGAAGGCAGCTTTAAAGAATTCCCAAGTAATCGGTCTTGACTTGGTGCCTTCTCGAACAGTGAGCCACCACTGATACGCCTCGTCTCTTAACAAGGACACAGCTCCTTTCAGTTTTTGCTCAACAGTGCATTCCATATCATCCATAATCCGTTCCACCGCTTCGAGCCAATATTCGGCCACATTCGGAGCTACACCAAAAACTCCTCTAAAAACTTCTGTATTATTTGACTTGAGTCATTCTGAAATTGGCCCACGAGTTGTTGGCCCAATTCTAGTTCCGGCGACCCTTTCTAGGACTCGCAGCATGGCTTGTGTCAAAGCATTATCTTCTTCCATGTGATCGCGTGATCCCGTCTCACTCTCAAATGATACAGGTGCATCCATTTCCGGCATATTATTTGGTGCTTCAGTCATAGCACCTCGGCCTCTACCACGGCCACGTCTACCGCGTCCACGACCACGCCCTCTAGTGCTCATGATGGCTTATTCATTTTATCGATTACAAGTTTTATGAATCGAAAATTGTTTGATGTTTATTAACGATGTTTTATGAGATTTGAGAGATAAAGTTATTTTTTGCAACATATCCTATAGTTTCAATCTCTACGATTTTTCACATCTAAAACTAGAAGTTCTAGAGTGTTCCTATGATCATCATAGTAATCATTAAGTAATAAATACTTACTTGACTTGTTGTCGGGTGCTTGTGGTGCCATACTGATCTTTAAAACATAATTGAATGAATTCATACAGATTTATGAACCCAAACCACAGCCGAGTTTTTGAAACTGGCTCTGATACCACTAAATGTAACACCCCAAACCCGGTCTATGCGTTTAAACTAGATTTGGTTTGTTACATGGATCGAACTATCTTAAAAATTTACAGTGAATTGAAATCTTCAAAATGATTTTTATTACAAGATTTAATAAAAACCAAAAGAGTATTTTATATCTGATGTATATTAGAAAATATTAGTAGAAAACATCATTTATATTGTATTATCAAAATCCTTAAGTAAAATTAATTTTTATAAAAGAGTTCAAAATATTAAAAAAATATTTAAAGGAATTTCATATATTTGAAACCCAAATTATTTTAAGAAAAACATCATATAATCATTAGCCCATATTGAAATGTCCAAAATATAGTTTTAAACTAACCACATAAAAGTCCATGAAATATTAATAGAGGCCCTTATTACATCAACCCAAAATAGTAATTCATAAAAAGTACTTATTAAAAAGTTCAAGTTTAATAAACCCATGTTATACAAGATGGCCTCCACGAAGTCATCCTCGGCCCAAGTCCACGTCAACTTCCATTACCCGAGATGAAGAAAATTTGAGGAGTGAGTTACTTAGAACTCGATGTATAACTCACTTTCTTTATCCATTGGGCAGATTATCAAGTTATAGATTTGGGCTTGAGCCCATTAGCAGAATTAACAATAATGATATGCATGCAAAATGAATTTTTCCCTCCCAAACCTAATTTCCATCCGCTACACACCCCGTACCAACCATCACACTGTGGGGATCAAGTCAACCCACCCCGCCATCACACCAATCGTAGGCATTAAGCCTTTTATATTTGTGGCAGAGCCACCGAACTAGATTGTGACAAAGTCACCGAACTAGAGGCATTGAGCCAATTATTATTTGTGGCAGAACCACCGAACTAGAGGCAAATAGCCATTTAATAATTTTGTGGCAGAGCCACCGAACTAGAGGCAAATAGCCATAATTTAGTGGCAAAGCCACCGAACTAGATTTTGGCAACAGGCCTTTCTTCTCTTCATCATTTTCCCAACCCATGCAACATGTATGCAAAGTAGTCTATGATCATACAAAGATTTTATTAAAAGGCCCATTAACAAGAGTCAATATTTCCAATTTTATTAAGGCCCAAAATTACAAAACAACATTTGGCCCATTTAGCAATTTAACATTTTAGGCCCAAATTTACGATCTAGCAAAGAGTTTGGCCCATTTATCGATCTAGCGGAGATTTCAGCCCATTTATTATTATCACGAATTTTGGCCCATTTTACTAACAAACAATATTTTTCGGCCCATCTACCAATTATCAAACTTATCGGCCCATTTTACGAAGACATAAAAATTCATATTTTACCATCTAACTCATCGAGGGCTTTTTCGTAATTTTCACCATATTAACCGTTTTCATGTAATTTCACCAAATATCAGTTATTACATTTTATATCGATCTAGTCGTTTTTACGATTTTATCTAATACCACAATTGTCGTCCAACCCGAGAAAAAAAAATGTGAAGTTACACACCTCGATATCGTGAGTACTAATCCTTCTCGCTCCTCAACACCTAAAACATATTACGATCCGTTAGAACACTATCATGTATAAAATACACTATCGATAATCGATCCAAATCCTTACCCTCTTGATTTTGAATCACTTCAATTTCGGTTTCTCCTCGTTTATCGATTCGTTATTATTTGAAAATCCACTAACATACAAAGGCTCGAAAGTTCGTACTACTTCAAATAATTGATTTCCTTGGAAGATGGTCCATAACCGGTGGAAAATCCGGATTCACAAACAAACCCTTCTTTATATTTAGGGGAATAGCGGATCCGCCCTCTTACGTAAGATTAAACACCGCCTTTTCTTCCCTATTTTGAATGTCTTCAATATCAAAGATCGTTAATCCTAATAATAATTTATCGAAATAATATTAAAGATTTTAAAGGCGAGATTTTTTTACCACAAAGATTCTTGCTTCTCAAAAAGAGAGTCGACCAAGAACGTTCCTTCAACACCTTAAATCGATTCCAACGCTCCAAGATACACACGAACACTCGAGTTCCGATCTTCCGTTATCGTACTAAAGTATATTAAAGAGAAACGTTAATAAAATGAACGATTATTTCGATCCAAGAAATCGTTCTTACCTCCATCCATATTCGGCCAAAACCACTATTAATTAACATGAACTTAAAAGAACTCTTACCTATTCTCCACGGTTGAAAAGAGATGATTGAGAAAGATGCTTATGAATAGAGAGAGATTTGGCTATGAAAACTAAAGAGAAGAGAAAAAGATTCGGCAAGGCACACTAACATTCGGCCATGAGAGATTTTTATGGAGATATGATGATTGAAAAGAAAAATTAAAAGATGAGTGAAAGGGATGATGAGGATTCGGTTATCAAAAGAAGAAAAAGAAAATAAGAGATGTGTTTAGAGCAAGGTACATTCGGCAATGGAGGAAGGAAGAAAAAGAATGACCTTTGGTGTTGTATTTTCGGCACAATGAAAAGGCATTCAAAGAATACTAATGTGATAGCAAAATACCAAATGGTCAAAAGAATTTTGGTAAACCAAAAGCACAAAGTCGACCAAAGAGAAGGTTGAGAGAAAAAAAAAAGAAAAACAAAGTTGCACAAGATGCTAGAAATGACCAAAACAAAATTCCTACCCTAGCTAAGCTACTAGCAAAAATCGCCAACCTCCCTAGCCATATTGCCGTCCAAATTCATTGGTCAAATGACCATGAATTTGTTTCAAAACATCTTCCTTGATACTAGCCTCATGTCCCCATATCTTTCCAAAGTTCCTTGATTCCATACCATAAGTTAAAATTACCTTTTTCCTTTAGTCTTACTTACCAAAAATAAAACAATACAACTCATCCATCCTTATCCCTTGTCGACACATGCATGGATTAAAGCCAAAAATAAAATTTCTAGATGCTAACCAAGGGAATCGAACCACTCCCTCATGCCATAACTCACGCGCCATCACCACCTTACCATTTACTCATCTTATGCTTCACTTTGACACTTATTTTTACTTAAGTATTAACATCACTTAATCCACTTCATTATACTCTCAAAAATAAAAATTATTCTACTCCCAAAAAATTCTATACTCTTCTTCAAGACTATAATAACTACGAAAAGAAGTGAGAAAAATTTTTCCTTCATAATTTAAGCACCAAAAACATGCATTAAATTAGATACTCGAATTTTAGGGTATTACATAACGGATCCTCCCCAGGTGTAACAATGCTACGTATGATGAATCTTAAAAAATTTCTGTCCAAATTGCTATTTATTATCCTGCTCTGTCCAAATTGCTGTCCAAATTACTGTTTATTATCCTGCTTGGTTGGTATATATGCTGTTTGTTCTATTGTTGTCCAAAAAAAAAGATTCAAAGTATATAGGCTGGAAACCTGACGGGTTGCCTTATATCTCACTGTAAGATATAACGGATCCTCCCCAGGTGTAACAATGCCACGTATGATGAATCTTAAAGAATTTTTGTCCAAATTGTTGTTTATTATCCTGCTTGGTTGGTATATATGCTGTTTGTTCTATTGCTGTCCAAAAAAAAAAAAGATTCAAAGTATATAGGCTGGAAACCTGACGGGTTGCCTTATACCTCACTGTAAGATATAACGGATCCTCCCCATGTGTAATAATGCCACGTATGATGAATCTTAAAGAATTCCTGTCTAAATTGCTGTTTATTATTGTTCTTTATTATTAATAATGTTTGAACAACCTCCAAATTACTATCTAATCATGCCGCTTAGATTTTTTACAAGCTCCCGTGTATTATTTTTTAAAATTTAAGGTACGGTCCGATATAAAAAATAACATAAACAAAATATAAAAGTTAATTGTTAAAATATGTTTTCCAAAATGGTAATAATATTTTGTTATCGTATAATAATAATATTGATCATTATTTAAATATGTTTTATTATAAAAATAAATTATTTTTAAAAGAAGTAATTTAAAACTTTTAAATTTAAAACTTATAAATATTTTGTTATAAATATAATAATATAGATCATTATTTAAATATGTTTTAATATAAAAATAAATTATTTTTTAAAGAAGTAATTAAAAACTTTTAAATTTAACAACATCACAAAGAAATTTCAAAATTTCAATTATAAAAAAATATAATAACATTTTCCAGCCTACCTCAAACGAAAAACTAAAACCAATTAATATTTTTAAAAAACTACAATGTAATGCATGCCATAAATGTTCACACCTCAAGCGATTCTCGATTTGAAATCTTAATTTAACTTACATAATACATAACTTACATAGCTTTCATCAAATTATTTAACTTACATAACTTACATAATACATTACTTACATAATACTTGTATAGATAAAAAAAAAAAAAGATTCAAAGTATATAGGCTGGAAACTGACGGGTTACCTTATATCTCACTGTTAGATATAATGGATCCTCCCTAGGTGTAACAATGTCACATATGATGAATCTTAGAGAATACATAACTTACTTAATTTTAAGATCAAATTTCATAACTTACACAAGTTTTAAGATCAAATTTCATAACTTACATAATTTTAAGATCAAACTTTATTACTTACATAATTTACAGAACTTACATAGTACTCAGTTATATATATGATCATATCATTACTTACATAAATTATAAATTAACAATTTAGCCGTGTAATTTATTGTCAACTTTAGACTTCAACAACTATGAAATGGATAGGACTTGGATGAAATTGTCAAGCGTAAGCAACGGCTATCGAAATGGAGTAGAAACTTTTCTAAATTTTGCATTTCAAAATGCAAGCCAAGAGAATATGATTCTTTGTCCGTGTAAGAATTGTTGCAATATCAATTGGCATTATCGTGAAGTTGTCTACGAACATCGAGTTGTTGATGGCTTTGTCCGGGGGTACAAAAAATAGATTTTTCATGGAGAGTGTACATCTAGTGGAGCATCTTCATCAATGAATCTAGGTTATCCTCATAGTGCTTACAATTAGAATGTTAGAGATGATAACATGGAAGGCATGTTGTGGGATGCTTTTAGTATGTGCAGTAATGTTTTCGGGTCATTTCCACTTGACTTGGGTGCAATAGATGATTATAATTTTGGTGAAAATACTTTCACCGAAGAGGAAGAAGTGTACCTAATGAACAGCCAAATGAAGAAGCGGCGAGGTTCTACACATTATTTGGTGAAATGAATGAAGAACTGTATGAGGGATCAAAATTTTCCAAACTGTCTTTCTGTATTCGTCTTTTTCACTTGAAATGTTTGGGAGGATGGACTGGAAACTTGTTGACAATGCTGTTAGAGTTTCTGCAAGAAATGTTCCCATTTGCGAAAATCCCTCAATCTTCTAAAGACATGAAGAAATTGATAAAGGATTTGGGCCTTGGCTTCAACAAAATTCATAGTTGTCCAAATGATTGCATGTTGTATTGGGGCTATCGGATAAACCAATAGTGCTTTCATGTATACGGTCAATCCCATTGGATTAATAGAAATACGGATGATGGTAACGAGGATGAACACGATACACAGTTAAGGAAGTAGCCAGTTAAGATTTTGCGGTATTTTTTGCTAATACCAAGGCTTCAACAACTTTTCATGTCGTCGAAGACAGCCGAGTCAATGACGTGGCACCGTGATGGACTAATCGATGATGGATTATTAAGGCATCCTGCAGATTCTTTAGCTTGGAAATCATTTGACTCAAAATTTCCAAGCTTTGCAAGCGATCCTCGGAGTGTGAGGCTGGGGCTAACATCTGATGGATTTAACCCTTACAAAATCATGAGCATTGAGTACAGTACTTAACCTGTGGTGCTTGTTCCTTATAATTTGCCTCCATGGGTTTGCATGAAACAATCATCCTTTATCTTGTCTATGATTATCCCTGGAGAGAAAGGGCCCAGAACGATATTGACATATATTTGCAGCCACTTATTGAAGAGTTAAAACAATTATGGGCTGGTGTTGAGACATATGATGTGCTGAGAAATGAGAACTTCAATTTACGTCTGGCTTTGATATGGACTATTAATGACTTCCCGGCGTATGCCAATTTATCTGGTTGGAGTACCAAGGGACGTTATGCTTGTTCTTGTTGTGCTGCACAGACATGTTCACAATGGTTATATAATGGGAAGAAGTTCTCTTACATGGTGCATCACCGAAAAATCATAGATTTAGATTTCAAAGTACTCAGTTTGACGGTACTGAAGAGTTCGGAGAAGCTCCTTCGCAGACCGGTGGATTCGAAATATTGTTCATGTTGAAATATATGAATTTTATTTATGGGAAGATGAATCAACCGGCCAACACGCAAAGAAATAGAAGATCAAGGGATGAATCTGATGAAGAGGATGATCGTAATGAGGCTAATTTGTGGAAAAAAAGAAGTATTTTTTTTAGTTGCCTTATTGGGAGCATCAAGTTTTACGCCATACTCTTGATGTCATGCACATTGATAAAAATGTCTGCGAGAACATCATTGGGACTATTTTGAATGTCGATGGAAAATCAAAAGATAATCTTCAGAGTCGCCTTGATTTAGTCCACATGGGAATTCGGCGTGAGCTTCATCCCCAAGCACTTCTGAATATGAAATATCAGTTACCGCCTGCTATTTATTCAATGTCGAAGACGGAGAAAGAAGTTTTCTGTATGGTGTTGAAGGATATAAAGGTCCCAGATGCATATGCATCAAATATATCTCGATGTGTGAGTCTTAAAGATCGAAGACTATATGGCTTAAAATCGCATGACTATCACATCTTGATGCAAGACTTACTGCCAGTTGCTATGCGGTGTTGTATGTCAAAAAAGGTGACGTCTTGTGTAATTGAGCTGTCAAATATAATAAAAGGCATTTGTGGCAATGTTTTGGATGTTCAAGAACTTGAGACACTATAAGATCAAGCCGAACTGACTTTATGCAATCTGGAGAAGATCTTCCAGCCTCCCTTCTTCACAATTATGGTGCACTTGTTAATTCATCTCCCTCGTGAAGCAATACTTGGTGGACCATTTTTCTATCGATGGATGTATCCCATTGAAAGTTCTTAATTTATTTGTAAATTATTCCTTCATTCACCTAAATGCCTTTAGTTGCAACTTTTGATAATGTTCTATACCGTGTTTAGGTTCCTATCCAAATTGAAGTCTTACTGCCGCAATAAACGTTATCCGGAAGGATCAATTGTCAAGGCTACTTGGCGAGAGGAATGTATGACTTTCATTCAAGGTATTTGGAAGATGTTGAAACAAGAATGAATAGACCAAGTAGAAATGCTGGGCTCACAGATCATAACTTGGTCGAAACTTATTTATTTCAAAGTTTCGAATAACCAATTGGCAAAGTCAAAATTGTAGAATTAGATGATAGATCGTGTGTCCAAGCACATCGATATGTTTTTTTTCATCATGAGTCAATGGAACCATTACGCAAGTAAGTTCTAGAAGTTGATAAATATTCATCAATTATAATTTCTCTGTCTTCTAACAAAGTAAACCTTTTTTTAACATAGTGAGTACAAACAAATATTGAGAGCTCGTTCATAGTCCCGAAGATTACAACAACGAGAAATTAATAAGTTGTACACAGAATCATTTCATGAATGGTTAAGCCAAACGGTATGCAATTGAAGTTTTCATTGTCAAGTAATAATGCTTTCTCATAACATTTATAATTACTCAATTTACCTTCGATTCAATAGGTTTAGAGTCGGAATGAAGTAAATGACGAAGTTAAATGGCTATCACAAGGTCCAAATAGAATAGTGAAAGATATAGTGTCTTCCTCATCAACGGATTCAGATTTCATACAAAGTATCGCGAGAGATTGAGGAGAACCCAAAATTGTGGAATTGTTGTTAATTCTTCAATTACAAGTTATGCTAGTGCTAGGGACAATAATCTTGTCGAGGGGAATGTGGAATATTACGGACTTCTTACTGACATTATTGAGTTGGATTATTATGGTAGATGGAAAGTTGTCTTATTTCGAGGAGATTGGGCTGATGTGAATACGGCTCGCGGAATTAAAAATGATCAATATGGTTTTACAATGGTGAATTTTTCTCGATTGATTCACACTTTGGAGAAAATTGATGGACGAGCCGTATGTATTTTCTTCTCAAGTGAAACAAATTTTTTACTCAAAAGATCCAACTGATAAGGGTTGGTACGTTGTACTCCAGAACACCCCTAGAGACTTGTTTGACTTGGGCAATGGAAGTAGAGATGACATGGTCGAAATATCAGAAACTTTGCATTTTCCAGAATAAAACTTAAATGAAAATATCCCTAGTGCTAGTCAACAATTTCAATGGGTTCATCAGGATGTGGACGAAAATATTTACGAAATATGATGTAGTAAGATTTTACGATTTATTATTTATATGTAATATTATAATTTTAATATTGGTCATGTTATATAATTTAACTATTTTAAATGTACTATTATTGTTGTTATTTGTTACTAATTTTGAACTATTTTATGTGTATTGTAGGAAAAATGCCTAGAAGACGACTACGAGATTTAAGTATCGTCCACAATACTCCAAATTTAGAAGAAGCAAATAGTGAACAGCAAACAGTTGTTGGATCTTCTAATGTGCCGGACATAGATGACGAGCCTACAGAATTTCAAAGTAATGTTAAGTTTTTATTTTACATGATGTTGAATTTTATTATTGATTCTTTTTTTAATTTTAATATAATAATATATCATTTTTCAACTGAAGGTGGTGGGACGCGAAGAGGTCGGGGACGTACATTGCTTAAAGATTTATACGACCTAGATCCTATCGAGTGTATTAAAGTAAAGAGAAACAATCATGATCAGCCTGTTAGATCTGAAGCTCGACTGTTAGCAGGCTATGTGGGCATTATAGCACGAAATGCCAATATGTTATCCATTAACTACGAATCATGGCATCACATGCCTGATGCCAACAAAAATTAGGCTCTCGATAATATTAAGGTAACAAAACGTGAATGTAATTTATAATACTTTGGTTTAACTTTAATTTATATTAACGTTTTAAACTTATATTTTTCAGGAGAGATTTGCTTTAGAGGTCTCCGATGACTATATCAAGAAGACATTGGGTAAAAAATGGAGAGACAATAAAAGCACGCTGAAAAAATAATATTTTAAGAAAGATATAAGCCTCGACAAAAAATTAAGAAATGTCCCGCCGGGAATATTGAGGTACCAATGGGAAGATAAAGTTAGATTCTAGAATTCAAAGAAAGGTGAGGTATTACATACTTCTAAAAAGGTCATATAAATTTTTTTGTTTATAGTATTTACTATATACGTAATACAAATTTCATTATGTAGGACCGTGAGCGAGTTGGAACAAGCAACAGACAGAAACAAAAATTCACGCACACTACAGGTTCCAAAAGTTTTGCTTGTGTAGCTGAGGCCGAGGTATTATAATTTATTAATTTTGTCAAATATTAATGACTTTATACTATTAAATTATATTTTTACTACTACAATGTAGGACGCCTCGTCTGATCAAAAAGTTGGACGCCTTCAGCTTTTTGACATTACGCATAGGAAGAATGATGGATCTCCGATGACATCCGAAGCTGCAGAAATTATGGTATATAAACTAAATAAAATTTGATTTATTATAAATATTTATAATGTTTAATTATAATAGTTTAATTCATCATTTGTAGTTTTAAATTTATAATGTTAAGTTATGTTCCATTCCTTCTTATTGTATATTTCATTTCTAACTCGTTCTTTGATTTATTAGGATAAACTAAAGGAGAAGAAGACAGAGTATGAAGCGGCTGCTTCGACTGATAGTTCTGTTAATCTCAATGATATTGATAACAGAATTATTACCGATGCTTTGGGTCCTGAAAGGTACGATTGCTTCGACTGATAGTTCTGTTAATCTTGAGTATATTTATAATAGAATTATCATTGATGTTTTGGGTCTTGAAAGGTATGGTCGGGTTCAACTTCAAGGATCTGGTGTTGCCCTGACTCAATATTTTGGATCCGGCTTCCTGCAATACATGCCTTCCGGAAGTCAATCTCGTGCTGAAGTTCAGAGGCTAAAAGACCAGATAGCTTAGATGCAAGCGAGCACGGTTGAGTAAATTTCTCAACTTAGAGCGGAGGCAGCAGCGAGAGAGACAGAGGCAGCAACGAGGGAGGCAGAGCACATTTCTCAACTTAGAGCGGAGGCAGCAGTGAGGGAGGCAAAGGCAGCAGCGAGGGAGGCAGAGCAGAACAGAATGTATGAAGAACTCCAACTACAGCTTCAGGCTATGATTAAGATGTTCCAGCAGTCGCAGAGGCCGCCATCATAGACATTTATTTTCTTGTTGTAAGATGATTTTTAATATTGTTACATTTAACATTATTGTAAGAATATTTTTAGTTATAATCCATTCATTAATTTATATCATATATCTTTTAGTCATTTTCAAATATCATTTAGAATTAATGCATTTGGTGTGATTTTTATGCTACATTTGCTTATTTGGGTTGAAATTATATACTATATTTGCTGTTATTGGTTGGTTTTAGTGCAAGAGGGGATGATATTGGACAAAATGTACATTGTAAATCTACACAAGTTAGCGACGTTTTTGGAAAAAGCGCCGCTAAAAGTCATGGATTTTAGCGGCGTTTGTAAAAACAGCGCCGCTAAAATTCACGACTTATAGCGGCATTTGTGGGAGAAGCGCCACTAAAGGTCATGACTTTTAGCGACGTTTTTGGTGAAAGCGCCGCTAAAGTTCATGACTTTTAGCGACGTTTTTTGTGATAGCGCCGCTAAAGTTCATGACTTTTAGCGGCGTTTGTGATAAAAGCGCCGCTATAGGTCATGACTTTGAGCGGCGTTTGTGGTGAAAGCGCCGCTAAAGGTCATGACCTTTAGCGGCGTTTGTGGGGAAAGCGCCGCTAAAAGTCATAACCTTTAGTGGCGTTTTTTCTCATAAACGCCGCTAAAGTTTACGGCGTTTGATTTAGCGACGTTTTTTGCGGCGCTTCAAATACTTTTAGTGGCGCTTATAAACGCCGCTAAAGGCAAAAAAAAAATACCGCTAAAAGTCTGTTTTGCTGTTGTGAATACAATTAGTTCACTGCAGCACCCAAGAGCAAGTTGCATATGTGATGACAAAACCTTTGAAGCTGGAAGCATTTGTGAAGCTATGCCAACTAATAGGAGTGTGTTCATTGCTAGAGAGAAATTGTTTACTTAACAAAAATCAATTTAAGGGAGGATGTTAAAAATAGTTGCATATCTATCCATATATTTACTAAGTAGTTGAGGTATGTTTAATAAATCTCTATTATTAAGGGATACTTACTTAACTTTTGAATTGTTGTTACCTTATGATTAGGATGTTATTTTGGGTTGAAGATTTTTAGAGTTTATTTATTTATTTTTATTTTTTTGTAAAAGTTATATTTTAGTTGTTTTCTCATTGGCGATAAAGGTATGAGCAATAGTCGTTTTCATCTAAGAGAACACTTCTATTTCTCTTCACAAGTTGCCACACCCTTAGATCAATTCGCATCTATCCAAGATTAAGTCAAACATTCCTTGGATTAAAGTCAAATCTAAGAAAAGAAATAAAAAGATTTTCTTTGTATTTAAGAGATTTCTAGAGTTAGTATCTTTCTGTTCAGATTTTCAAGTTAACTTTTAACTCAAAATTTGTGTGTATAATAATTTTTCATAATTTTTTTAATTTTTTAAATATTTTTCTTGTTTATTATTAATTAATATTTTAAACTTTTCTCTATTGTTGAATCAAAGATGAAATTGGTTCCACATTGATTAAAACCTAAGGCAGTTGCTCGATAACCAAGAACGATGCAATATTGGAATCAGTATATTACAATAAAACTTTAGGCTTTGCTTCTGTTTGGTAGGATGTAAAGAAAACTGGAAACATAAAAAAGAAAGAGTAGCGAAAGAGAGAGATAAAATAAAATTTTACTTGGATAGGAAAGATGAAATAATTGAAATAAAAAATAAATTTATTTTCAGTAGAATTGAAAATGAGAGTAAAAAATAAGCTGTATCTCTTTATACGATTAGTATTTTAACAATACAATTGTTAAATTTGTTGATATAATTTTATTTATCATGCATATAAAATTTTAAATTAATTTGATATCTCTATAAAATTTGTTGATATTAATTTTTATTAAACGATTGAAAGTTTTCTTTACATAAAACAAATAGTTTTAAATTTTTAATTAGTTGAATTATTAAAATATTAATAATACAAAGAGATATAAAAGGGTGTAAAGCCACATTAATTGATATAATTGGATTCCTTCTCAACAAATTAATTTTTTAAAATTAAATATTTTGAATTAACTTACATATTTTCTCTCTTATCATTCCAATTTAAAATGATTAATTTTATAAAGATTTTTTATAAAGATTTTCTTACCACTCAACCAAGCGTTTGGCTTGAGATAATGGTGAATGATAGATATGGATTTGTGCTTTATATGATGCTTGGATTGACTGGATGAAGTAGAATCCGATATCCCATTTATAAAACAGTACACAGTATAAGATCTTAAATATTCTTTCCCTAATTGCATGGATAATTCTACATAGACTAAACAACACCACCTTTATTTATTTATTTATTTATTTATTTCCTTCAAAGTAGATTTCATTGCTAATGGCATATAATTCAACTCATATAAGATGAGGGTCGGTCTGATATTGTCTTCCCAAAGAGTCACAAATAAACACTTTATTTGATTCCATATTGCCCTCTTCATTGTTTCAACCAAGTGAATACATATCTTTCTTTAAATTCTATTTCTCAATTTCCTCAAACTTCTATTTTATTTCTTTTAAAAAATTTTAAGTTAGATTAAATTTAGGTCCAATCTATGCATAATATTAATATCATATATTGTATTTAAACTCACCAATATTTATCAAACCTAAACCTATTTAGGCTCAACCAATTTTCTTTTTTTTTTTTTTTACTTTTTTTAAAATATATTTATGTTATGTAAAAGTTAGTAATTATTTATCTCATGCTATTATCATACATATTTTCTTTTATTAAATTTCTAAACAAAACAATTAACATAGTTTATAATTTTAAATTGTAGTTATAATATATTTAAATTTCCCATGATATAAATTATATAATATATATAAATATATTATAAACTTAAAAATAAGTTAAGATTGAATTGAATTTTTAAACTAATCCACTCTTATTTAAAATGGATCTAATGTTTTATCTAAACCCTTTTAAATTTATAATCAACCTTAATTAATAACTTACCCTTAATTACAGTTTGGTTAACTAGAATTGAATAGAGCTATAATAGAATAAAGTTGTAATGGAATAGAATTGTAATTAGTAATTCAATTGTTTGGTTGAAGGATTGGAATAAAAGTGTAATAGTATTATTTTATTTGGTTAAATGGAATAGATGTCGTAATAACATAAGGAAAAAAAAATTAAAATGACTATAGTACCCTTAGCAAAAAATTTTTTAGGTAAATGATTATTTGTATTATTATTAAAAATTTAGGCCCGTTCATTGGGCTCGGGCCGGGCCGGGTCGGGCCCAAAAATGGACCTAAATTTTACCTGTGCCCAATTTATATATAAAATGCTAAACCCCGAGCCCCGCCCACCCGTATTAATTAATTTTTTATTATTTTATATAATTTTAAATATATATAATACATAAAAATACTAAAAATTAAAATAAATATTTTTCAACAAATTGAAAATAAATTTTAAAAATATGTAGACTTAAATAACACTAAAATAGATGCAACTTAACAAGCAAATACCTCTAAAATAATAAAAATTAACAAGTGTCTTTAAAATAATAACAAAATTAACAATAAAATAAGTTTTATATCATATTTAAATAATAATTACAAAATAATAGAAACATAATAGTAAAATGGTAGCAAAATAAGGAGAAAAATAATAAGAAAATAATATTAAAAAATAGTTTTTTTTTCCTTTAATGAATTCGGGCCGGGCCCGGGCTAAAAATGTCTTACCCGAGCCCGGCCCATTTTTTAAACGAGCCTTATTTTTTTGTCAAAGCCCATTTTTCGAGCCTATATTTTTATCTAAACCCTTCTACATTTCGAACGGGCGACCGCCCGGCCATGTACACCTCTAGTTCCTTCCAACCAAATAATTGTGTAAGTGTACTTGTAACGCAAAACCCTTGATTGATATGCTGTTGTCTTGAAGGAACTGGACAATGCAGGATAGGTTGAAATCGATGCCACGTAATACGAATTTGATTCTCTTCTTTTTCTTCTATATTTTTAACTAAAATATATGAAATTTTGATATTTAGTTTTCTTGCTTTTATAATGTATTAATTAGTTTAAATTATTAACACTTTCAAATTATTTTTGTTAAAGTAATGTAATGGTTTTTTTTTTAAAGTACCCTAACCATTTGATTGCCATGTAATTTTATTTTTAAATTAAGTTGTTGGATTAAATTAAAAAATTTAAGCACTATATTGCTCAATAGCTAACGGTGTTAAAATCTTGAATTAATTATACGAGAATTAAATTATGAAGACCAATTAAATTAAAATAAAATAATATTCTCACCATATATGTGGTGAATTACCGAGAAGGAACTCAATTATATATAAACTAGGAAACAAATATTTTGATTATATAACTTCACTTTATTCAAGATATATTTAATTCAAACAGATAGTTTCACTCCATTAGCCATATAGGCGACATTCTATTCCATGTCCTTGAATTTCCAAACATATATAACTGGATTAGCACTGAAAAATAAAAAAGCTTGGATAAGAACCCAATCAGGTTCCATATGCTACAATACAATAATTTGAAAAATTGTCACTGCCACCTATTGTATTTCCCCTCCATTCAAGTTGGTCTCAAACATAGGAGTCTTTTAAGTCCATATATCATTGATTTTATTGTGAAATAAAAAAGGTGGAAGTAAGATATATTGCCAGATGCCATGTATAAACTCCACTATGGACCAAGGTCCACAACAATATAACCAATGAAGAAGTAATAATAGTGTTTGCTCACAATGATTTGGGGTTTGAAGTTTCCACAATGGCTATTGATAGTGGCTCATCTTTCAGGCTTTATGGGGCCAGCTTTATTCTGTGTGATTTTATGAGAAAAAAGCATATTCCCAGAATTGGAATCCCTTTCTTTCTTGATTTGATACCAACCCCATCATCTTCTTTTCTTTGCAGTCAAGTCATAAATTGCCAACTTGTTATGGTTCGAACCTGCAAAAAAATTCTAGTGCTGGATGAATTGGACCCGTCTCTTGTGTTGTACAAATGATAATTCTTGAATTCTATGGCAAATCACTGTAATTTTGGAGTTCTATCTGTTGTGTTTAGTAAGGATAGTTTGCAATCAACCTCACGGTTTTGTTCTTTCGAAAAAACACGTCTTTTGCTATATAAAATTATAAGTACGTCCAATTATTGACTAGTCAACGTGGGGTCGTTTTCCTCCCTCAACACGTTATTCAAAATTAACAATCAATCCATAAGCTTGTTGCTTCAAATTGGGGTTTCATTAACAAGATCATAAATGGGAGAGCATTGTTGTTGGGGAAAAAAAACATTGTTTAGAAAAAGCTTGATTGAAAACGAAGTATGTTTGAAAAAAATGTGGTTTGCCGATTTATAAGCGTTTGTCCATTACTTTGAAAATGTGGGATCAAAAATTGAAATGTAAAACAAGTACATATTTAAAATAATAAATAAAATTAGAAATATAAGGATAATTAAGTTGTTTTATCTAAATTCAACTTCCAAATACTAATAGACAGGAAGCAAAATTAGAAAATTTCCTTATCTTTAGATTTTTAAATAAATAAATTATTGATCACGAAATATGTTTTATTTTCTTAAATAAAATTGAACTCTCAATTATATAAATTGAAAGACGAGGTAAGCAATCATCACTCCTGATTAACTATGATTTTAATGTTTTTATTGGGTTAGCATTACTTTTCCTGTGAAGAAACAGCTTTTGATCTCAA
The DNA here is from genome assembly GCA_025506655.1 of Gossypium rotundifolium. Taxonomy (NCBI): domain Eukaryota; kingdom Viridiplantae; phylum Streptophyta; class Magnoliopsida; order Malvales; family Malvaceae; genus Gossypium; species Gossypium rotundifolium. The sequence continues at coordinate 151,790,630 of CP106727.1, read as the reverse complement.
AAACCATGTTGGACCGTAATGCTAAACGGAGCCTATTGGCAGCTTGGTTGGCAATGGATATATATTTTCAGGTTTTTCATTTTACTGAGGTAACTGAACAGGTCCTAAAGTAGGCGGATTTTACTACTGTTAAAGCGGAATAAAAAAGCTAATCTTTTATTGAAGTAAAGGATAGGTTTTCACAAAGAGAGAAAGCTGCAAGTAAAATAGAAGATTTTTTAAATTATTTTTCGATGCCTTGTTTAGGATTCTTACATTATTATTTAAAAAAAAATTTTAAACTCTATTTAATTTTTCTTCAATCACGCATAGTGTCGTAACCATTTTTTTGAAAAACAAAACGGGGTTCGACTTTGGGTTAAAAAAGGAACAAAACGGGAGTCGCCACCGACCTTTAGTTAGTGTGATCGGATCACCTTTATTTTAATGAAACATTTTGTTTTACTAAAACAGTGTTTCTGGTCTGCGAAGTTTTAAAAATCGGGTTCGGGAGTCGGTTACGCACGAGGAAGGGTTAGCACCCTCGATACGCCCAAAATTGGTACCAAGATGATTACTTAGTGTCTTAATGTCGGAAGTTCGAAAGGGTTTTAAAATACGGGTCTTTAAAAAATGTATTAGGATATTTGAGATTTCTTTGTTTCGAGAGGATACAAACATCACATCCAGCACGTTAGGATACGATATTCGAAGCCTTCGTAATCAAAGTTATCTCGGATTTATTAAAAGGATGTTTAGTGTTTTAGTCAAACGGCAAATCGTATCCCAGCACGTTAGGGCACTATTCCCCAAATTTCTAAACACACAAACATTGCATGATTTGAAAACTTTTGGACGGAATAAGGTGGTTTTGTAAATGCACTTTGATTTTATAGTGTTTGAGCTAAAAAATAAATATAGGTATTCGGGCCAAGAAAAATCGAGATTTCTTTACTCCGAAAAGATCTAAACATCACATCCAGTACGTTAGGACACGATGTTTTAATCTCTCGAAGTCAAGGTCGTCTCATATTTCATGAAATAGCATAGAAGGATGTTTGATTATTTAGCGAAACAGAGAATCGCAACCCAACACGTTAGGGCACTATTCCACGAATCTCTAAATACCGAAACATTGCCTCATTTTGAAAATTTTTTAGATGAAATACGATAATCTTACAAATGATGCTTTGTTCAAAATTATTGTACAAAACAAAGATGACAAATATGGATGTGAATGTTAAAAGTAAAAATACAAATAATAATATCATGATAATCTGAAATAGTAATAAAATGAATAAATAAATAAATAAATAAGAAATTACAATGGCAAGGTAATAGAGATGATACTTGAAATGGAAATAAAATAATGATGATAATATGTAAAAGAATAATTGTTGCAATTAATACATGAAATAATATATATAAAATAAAAATATGCATATAAAAAAATAATAGAATGGTAGTAACAATACGGACAAGGTAATAGTAAAAATAGATAGTAACAATAATAATAATAAAATGATCGTCTCAATCATAATATTAGTAAATAAATAAGATAATAACATGTACAATTGTTATAATAAATAATAGTAATATGAACAAAGAATAGTGGAAATACAACCAAAATAACAAATAATAATATGTTATAATAAATAATAGTAATAGAATCAAATAATAATGAAAATACAATCAAAATAAATAATAATAATAATAATAAAGTTAGTGAGATGTATTAATAATAAAATATAAAAATATAGTAATGATAATAACAAAAAAAGACTAAAAAAATTTGCACAATAATTAAAACAGGATTAATTTGCATTAAAGATAAAAATTTTGGGGTTAATTCGAAATAAAATAAAAGAAAAGGGACCATTTGAAATACGCGTGAAAGGAGGGGACCAAAATGGCAATTAGTCCCTTCTCCTAAACGCAGCGTTCTGGTGGGGACTAAAATGAAAATTGGAATAAATTATTGGGCAAGATTTTAAAATATTAAAAATCTGATTGTAGAACAATAAAAAAGCGGAAGGGCTAAAACTGCAATTAGCCCTTCCTTAAAAAAACACGCGGATCCTAGGCGGGTCGGGTCGGTCGGATCGGGTCATGTCAAAACGACGTCGTTTTGGTGCCTGAGAGGCCTGCCCAAAACGACGTCGTTTTGGAGGCCTATTTAAGGGTCAAAAGCTTAAAAAAAAAATCATTCTTCTGCTGTTTCAAAAAAAAAAAATAAAAACTTCCTTCTTCCTTTTTTTTTTCTCTGCAGATGGGAGAAATCCGGCGAGGGGGGCCGCCGCTGATCGTCGCCGGCGTCGGAGCTCCGGCCACCGCCCACGGTGGCCGGAAAGGTAAAATTTTTTATATTTTTTTTATTTTGTCTCTTTTTTTTTAGACTATATATTTTAATAATGTAGATATGTGTAGTTTACTGAAAAAAATAAAATAACCTTCGAAAAAAAAGAAAAGAAATTCACCTTTGATTTCTGTTTTTCGATTTTAAGATCTACCCTTTTTGCTTTTTTTTTTTTTGAAGCTCTGTATTTTATGTTTTTCTGATGATTCGAAATCTCTGCTTTTTGATTGAAGAAGAAAAAAAAGAACCTTTTTTGCTTAAATCTCTGTTTTTTTTTTTTTTATTTCCAAAGAGAAAAAAACCTCCTCTACACTGGTTTCAGACTTGGCTTTTATAGCCATTACAAAATATATTTTTTGCCTATTTCTGCCTATTTTTGCTCTGTTGCTGTGTCTTCTCATTTTTGCAGGGCATGGGGAGCAGGTGGAGGGTCGGTGGCCGACTGTCAGTGGCGGTGGCTGCGGCGCAGAGGGGCAAGTGCGGTGTCAGAGGGCAGGTGGCTAGGGTTTTCAGAAACCCTAGCATTCTGATAAAATTTTTTAATTTTTTGGGCCTTCTGGGCCACTTATTTTTGTTTGTATGTAGTGGGCCGGGCAATTTGGGCCTTCTACAGCTGCCCCTCTTTGCTCATTGTCGTGCAACGGGAATAGAGCAAAGACATAAAGAGGGACCAAATTTGCCCGGTCTTGCTGAGTCCTGACTTCTTTGGTGCTTCTCTTCTTCAGGTAGCGTCGCTCCTGTCCACCGCATCTGGTCGTTTCGATCCTATTCCACCGTTGCTTTGGTGAGATAGGACTTGTAGTTCCAATTTATTCTGTTGCGCTTTGTATCTTCGACCGCTCTCGCAATCCGCTCAGAGCATCGGGATCTCCGGACTTGTTATCTTTGATCCGCTCTTGCAAATTCGGGAATGTCAAAGCGTTATCTTCAATCGATCCTTGCAAACTCAAGGACCACCGGACCGATATCTTCGATCGCGCTTCGCAACTTCGGGAAGGTCAAATCTGTTTTCTTCAATCTGATCCTTGCAAACTCAAGGACCACTAGACTGATATCTTCGATCTGCTTCCCGCAACTTCAGGAAGGTCAAATCTATTTTCTTCAATCTGATCCTTGCAAACTCAAGGACCACCGGTGATATCTTGATCCGCTTCCCGCAACCGGGAAGGTCAAATCTTTTTCAATCGATCCCGCAAACTCGGGGATCTCCAGATCGATTTCTTTGATTTGCTTCTTACTCCGGGAACTTCGAGGAAATAAGAATTGAGGAGAAGAGATTTGTAATCTCCATCTTCTCTCTTGAAACTTGGAGAATTAAGAACTTATCCTCATTGTTAACTCGGGGAGACGGATTTATAATCTCAACCTACTCCATCGAACGTCGAGGAAAGGAGAATTCGGGAGAAGAGATTCGTAGTCTCCATCTTCTCACCGAAACTTCAAAGAATTAAGAACTTATCCTCATTGTTAACTCGGGGAGACGGATTTGTAATCTCAACCTACTCCATGGAACGTCGAGAAATAAGAATTCGGGGAGAAGAGGTTTGTAATCTCCATCTTCTCTTCTTGAAACTTCAAAGGAATAATGATTGATCCTCATTGTTAACTCGGGAGACGGATTTGTAATCTCAACCTACTCCTTTGGAACGTTGAGGAAAGGAGAATTCGGGAGAAGAGATTCGTAGTCTCCATCTTCTCTACCAAACTTCAAAGAATTAAGAACTTATCCTCATTGTTAACTTAGGAGACGGGATTTGTAATCTCAACCTACTCCTTGGAACGTCGAGGAAATAAGAATTCGGGAGAAGAGGTTTGTAATCTCCATCTTCTCTTCTTGAAACTTCAAAGGAATAATGATTGATCCTCATTGTTAACTCAGGAGACGGATTTGTAATCTCAACCTACTCCATTTGGAACGTTGAGGAAATGAGAATTGAACTTTCCAATTTGCTTCCTTCTTGCTTTCGGGAAGACTTCAATCTTTAAATCGCTCCCTACCATCTCGAAGGAGCAAAATCGAACTTTTCAATTTGCTTCCTTACTATCTTCGTGAAGACTTCAATCTTGATCGCCCACTACCATCTTGAGGGAACGAAATCTAAACTTTTCAATGTGCTTCCTTACTATCTTCAGGAAGACTTCATTCTTCAGTCTGCCCCACTAACATCTTGAGGGAGCGAAATCTGAACTTTGATATTGCTACACTGTTCTTTGAGGAACCTGTCCTATAGAATGAATTTTATGTGCTTATGCTTATGCAAATGATGAAGATGCTATGATCAAAATGACTCAAAGCCTCTTAACTACATGCGTTATGGACGACACTTTCATGAATGCAGAATGCCGTGAGAATGGTCTTTTTACAATGATTAGGATGCAATGATCAGAATGAATCGAATGCTCCTAACTAAATGACAATGGATGACTTTTGCATGAATGCAGAATGTCATGAGAATGGTCTTTTTATGATGATTAGGATGCAATGAGTCGAATGCTCCTAACTAAACGTGCTTTGAAATGATGTATGAATGCAAAATGAAATAATCCCTTTTTAAATGCTTGGGGTCATCATTGCTCGTAGTCCATTAATGTTCTATCACTGATACGCTATCATGCTTTCTCGTTCAGCCGGTATCTTTGATAGAAAACCTAAAAAAAATGATCATATTATGCTCAACAAGTTTGCCCCGCTGTAATTTCAGGGTCTCTTCCACTGTACCTCCTGGGACATAAAGTTTGTATCTCTTCCTGCAGCTTTAGGAGAATTTGGTTTCTTCTACCTATCCTGCTGTAACTCCCAGGTATAGGATCAATTTGATCTGTTACACTATTCACTGGTGTAATGACCAGATGTGTAGGCCTGATACATGTATGAATGCAGAGTATCATTTTTCTTTTCCCGAGAATGATCTCTTTGTACTGCTGGTTTGACATTGCTCGTTATCTCGTCAAGGTCGTATCACCGGTGAAAATAAAAGGTCTAAAGAGATAATCATCTTTCTCCAATATTTCCAAACCTTGAAATGAATGAGTTCTAAACAATAGTCTGTTTCAAGTCCTTGTATTATTGAAGCTTCGAGTAATGTGCAAAACTCCTTTTATGAAAGTATTATTAGTCCACTAATCGTTATTTCAATGCAAAATGCCCGAAAAGATTGTAACAATGGACGAAAAGAAATTGATTGGGAGCATAGCTCAAACAAACAAGTTAATCAAAGCTAGCAAAGGCAATTAAGAAGGAAATTTATCGGTGTTTTTTTTGAAAGGAATAAAATAATCACAAGTAATAAAATGGGTAAAATGGAAACTAAGTGCCCCAGATATCGCAGCTTGAGCTTCTCTGTTCCAACTTCTTGAGGACCATTTTGAGCTTAATACGTGTTTAGGGGATCCAAAATACTTTGTCGATGCCCCAAGACGTAACATACTTATTCGAGCGTATCAAGACTACTGTATGCCCTACTTTCGATCAAAATTTTGAGCTGCCCTTTTCGGGTTTTCAACTCAAATACCTTTTGGTCTCAAAGCGCCCTTTGCAGGTTTTCGCCTTGGCCTCTCCTCTTTTCTTTTTCTTTTCCTTTTTCGTGTTTTTTTTTGTGTCCTTTTTTGTGTTTTTTTGTGTTTTTTTTGGTACGTTTGACCCTGCTGAATACTTTCATTCGAGCTTACCGGAGGCATTCTGCTTTATCTAATTCAATCCAAGTTTGGGAAAAGGAATCTTATCTCCCAACAATTGTTTCCCTTTCATAAATCAATGGGAAAGATGCCCCAGCAAAGGTCCTGGCCTACGTTCAAAGAACCAAAAGGGTAAATGGCAACTTCTCTATACCAACCTTTACAAGTCTCAGCCATTTTTCAAAAAAAATCTTGAATGGTTTTTTTTTTGACAAACTTTGTAATTTTGGCATATGAAGCGATCTTCACCCTCTCAGTGAGGTAACCTACGACCATGAATATGAATCGGTGTTGGCTAAAAGCTTTTGAGGAGACCGGCTTGTTAACATCCATGCTTCATATAGAGAAAATGGAGAAGGCACAGTCTTTCTCGACTTATGGCATAACAGATGCAATTTCCCTTCCTTGGTGAACCAATAGCCCGAGCCTCTCGATCAGCTAGGCTGTTGCACAACATGGGTTCTTTAAACCCCAACTTTTAACAGCACACCCATGTTTTAGTAGTTTGGCATGCCTCAATATGATCGTGCGAAAACCTCTTGAATTTCTAAAAATAGCTCAACGATGCCTTGCCTTATTTCTACGAGGAGCTACGCTTCCATCTTCATCTCCTTCGTTAGTTCATAGCGTCATTGACACTTCACAAGGTAGGATCTACCATTGGGGAAGTAAGTCGCAATCTTTGTCATCTTCAAAGCCCTTAGATCCCTCTAGATACATATCTCACTAAAAGGAGTCAAACATGGCGTTGCTCATGTCATTGATATCTGGGGGCCCATTGTGGGCAGAAAATCCAAAGAATAAATGATCCTAAGGATGATTATTCGTATGATATGGTCATGAGTGAAAAATATTCAGTATGAAATGTAAAGAATAAAAATATTTACTTGGAAAGATGCATTTTATTGAAATAAAAATTTTGGACACAAGCCTACTTCTCAAAAGAAATCTTATTGCTTCCAGGCTTGAAGCAACAAGTGTTTTACACATTACTCTAGATTAGCTTTAAAAATACATGTTTCTTCCACAGTCCCATTGTTCAAAACACTTTTAAGTACATAAAGGCAGATGTTCGGAAAACTTTTATTCCTCGGTTCTCTTCGGGTATACCATTTCTCTATCATCGAACTTCACAATGCCCATGTTGATGAGATTTTCCACCAATTTCTTGAAAGTAAGGCAATTTTCTATCGAATGGCTCGTGATCCCCGTGGTACTCTGCTCGAGTGTTTGGGTCATACCATTTTGGGTATGGAAGTTGCATCGGTTTTGGATATTGGGGACACTACGTGCGCATCAAATAAACTTTGATACAACTCCTTATACGTCATAGGGATTGACGTAAATTAGAGTTTTCAATGTTTTTCCTTGTCGGATTCTTTCCTCGACGAACCTTGATACTCGATGAGTCACCGCTTTTGGTGGTTAACTGTAATTGACTTTGGGTCCCCATGTTTGTATTATTCACCTCGTCATCCCTTTTTCTAGGAGCGGGCCTTCTAGTGGTTTCCCCTTCAATCTTGCGCGTCGATTGCATGTTCGATCATCTCCCCGACAAAGACAATATCGAAAAACTTTTAGTGGCACTTCCAAGCATGTGATTAATGAAGGAGCTTTCAACGTATTGACAAACAGCATGGTTGTCTCTTTTCTAAGCGGTGGTTGAACTTGTGTGGCTACTTCCTCCACATGGGCATATTGCCTGAAACTTTCGTTTGGCTTTTTCTCCATATTTTGGAGCGTGATTCGATCAGGAGCTATATCGGCTACGTGCCCGTATTGTTTCAAGAAGGCCTGTGCTAGGTCCCTCCACGACTTGATCCGGTACTACTGAGTGATTGTACCATTTGGCATGTTTTTACCAAACTATCCTGAAAACAATGAATAAGCAGTTGATCGTTGTTAACATATCCCGCCATCCGTCGATAGAACATTGTGATGTGTGCTTCGGGGCAACTGGTCCCATTGTATTTTTCAAAATCTGGGGTCTTGAACTTCGGCGAAAGTACGAGGTCTGGGACTAGGCTCAAGTCTTTAGCGTCTACCCCGTAGCGATGGTCAGCAGTTTCTATTTCCTTAAACTTTTCTTCTAACCATCCGCAACGATCCTCGAGTTATGCGGAAGGTTTGCTTTTGCCTTATCCATTTCAGCCATTTCATCAAGATCGGGGACTATAGGATTAGCCGGACCTTCTCCGGGATTAGTGCCTGAACCAGTCGGAAAGTGCGCTGGCATTGCGGTCTCAACCTGGCACTGTGGCCTGATAACAAAAGGCGTCCTTTGGGGACATATTTCTGGTGGTGCTTGGGTATTTGGCAGGGTAAATCCCGGAGGGTAAGCAGGGTCGTCATTATTCCCTGAGCTAGCAGCGGCGCCCTTTCCTCGTTCATTGGCCAATAGTTGCGCCAACTGGCTTATCATGTTGTTTTGGGACTCTTGCATCCGTTCTATCATATCTTGTTGTATCTTAATTAATCGTTCTTGCATCTCGCTCTCTGTATTTCCTTTTGCATTTGTTCTAGCCTTTCCATTCTTTGATCCATGTCTTCTAGGTTACTGAAATAACTTTACCTAATTAGGGTCTTTCTACAAATCTTAATGCATGTGATATGATGCAAGGCAAATGCATGAAATGCAATGCAAATGCATGCATAAAGAAAGAGAGGTGTTGATTATGAATTCAATTTCATTAGAAGAACTTCTCTAGAAAATACATTTCTTTTCATAAAACGGATTGCATATGCGGCTTTGTCCTCATAGTCCAGGTGATATCCTCTTCTTCGTATCCGGATGTTATGGTCGTGTCCCGTGAACTTTCTCAATAGATGCCTCCTCTAGCTCCTTGTTCCTCGGTCCCGCCCGTGCCTCTTCACTCGCTTATCCTCCGCGATGTTTATAAGCTTCTTTTAGAAAATGGAGACACGATGGCTCTTCAATAATCCTTGTCGACTTGAATCCTCGTGCAAAGTCTTGTATTCTTCATGGGTTATCGGTCCTCTCTCGTCGTTTACGGACTATGTTCGAACGATCAGTATTATAATCCACTTTATCAAGTAACACATTTCCTTATGATAAACTCTTCTATTTAGCAATCGAATATGAATCAACACCTCCTTTCTAAGATGATGCGGTGCGATGCAATGCAATGCAATCACAAACAAAGCAAAACACATTAGCACAGAAGAAATAAACAAAATAGAGTATCTATCCAGGTGACCACTAGGGGTTTAACATAGTTCTAGCTAAGGTGGGCTCCTAGGGCTTACTATATGAGGTTCGGTTCTAAAGAGGAGTACCTGAACCAGCAGATTCCTCAATCCTCACCCATTATAGGCTCATATGGATCGAGTTCAGTTCAGGGGAATACATTTCCCTATGGCTACACGGAGATGAAAATCTCACGAAGACATAGGTACGGACGTATCCCGAAAGCGATCCACTATCTTGCACAGAGGTGAAAACCTCACGAAGGAGTAGTTTCTCACTCTCACCTAAAGGTGTGACCACAACGGTCATACAATGCGATGCCGCAATCAAAAACAACATGCAATACAAATATAGTAATTTTCAAATCAAACTTTCAAACTTCCGACAAAAGACAGAAAATAATCAATTTATGGCTTGACTCTCTAAATCGGTCCCCAGTGGAGTCGCCAAGCTGTCGTAACCATTTTTTTGAAAAACAAAACGGGGTTCGACTTTGGGTTAAAAAAGGAACAAAACGGGAGTCGCCACCGACCATTAGTTAGTGTGATCGGATCACCTTTATTTTAATAAAACATTTTGTTTTACTAAAACAGTGTTTCTGGTCTGCGAAGTTTTAAAAATCGGGTTCGGGAGTCGGTTACGCACGAGGAAGGGTTAGCACCCTCGATATGCCCAAAATTGGTACCAAGATGATTACTTAGTGTCTTAATGTCGGAAGTTCGAAAGGGTTTTAAAATACGGGTCTTTAAAAAATGTATTAGGATATTTGAGATTTCTTTGTTTGAGAGGATACAAACATCACATCCAAAGACGTTAGGATACGATATTCAAGCCTTCGTAATCAAAGTTATCTCGGATTTATTAAAAGGATGTTTAGTGTTTTAGTCAAACGGCAAATCGTATCCCAGCACGTTAGGGCACTATTCCCCAAATTTCTAAACACACAAACATTGCATGATTTGAAAACTTTTGGACGGAATAAGGTGGTTTTGTAAATGCACTTTGATTTTATAGTGTTTGAGCTAAAAAATAAATATAGGTATTCGCCAAGAAAATCGAGATTTCTTTACTCCGAAAAGATCTAAACATCACATCCAGTACGTTAGGACACGATGTTTTAATCTCTCGAAGTCAAGGTCGTCTCATATTTCATGAAATAGCATAGAAGGATGTTTGATTATTTAGCGAAACAGAGAATCGCAACCCAACACGTTAGGGCACTATTCCACGAATCTCTAAATACCGAAACATTGCCTCATTTTGAAAATTTTTTAGATGAAATACGATAATCTTACAAATGATGCTTTGTTCAAAATTATTGTACAAAACAAAGATGACAAATATGGATGTGAATGTTAAAAGTAAAAAGACAAATAATAATAATATCATGATAATACGAAATAGTAATAAAAATGAATAAATAAATAAATAAATAAGAAATTACAATGGCAAGGTAATAGAGATGATACTTGAAATGGAAATAAAATAATGATGATAATATGTAAAAGAATAATTGTTGCAATTAATACATGAAATAATATATATAAAATAAAAATATGCATATAAAAAATAATAGAATGGTAGTAACAATACGGACAAGGTAATAGTAAAAATAGATAGTAACAATAATAATAATAAAATGATCGTCTCAATCATAATATTAGTAAATAAATAAGATAATAACATGTACAATTGTTATAATAAATAATAGTAATATGAACAAAGAATAGTGGAAATACAACCAAAATAACAAATAATAATATGTTATAATAAATAATAGTAATAGAATCAAATAATAATGAAAATACAATCAAAATAAATAATAATAATAATAATAAAGTTAGTGAGATGTATTAATAATAAAATATAAAAATATAGTAATGATAATAACAATATTAACATAATAACAAAAAAGACTAAAAAATTTGCACAATAATTAAAAGCAGATTAATTTGCATTAAAGATAAAAATTTTGGGGTTAATTCGAAATAAAATAAAAGAAAAGGGACCATTTGAAATACACGTGAAAGGAGGGGGACCAAAATGGCAATTATTCCTTTCTCCTAAACGCAGCGTTCTGGCGGGGACTAAAATGAAAATTGGAATAAATTATTGGGCAAGATTTTAAAATATTAAAAATCTGATTGTAGAACAATAAAAAAGCGGAAGGGCTAAAACTGCAATTAGCCCTTCCTTAAAAAAACACGCGGATCCTAGGCGGGTCGGGTCGGTCGGATCGGGTCATGTCAAAACGACGTCGTTTTGGTGCCTGAGAGGCCTGCCCAAAACGACGTCGTTTTGGAGGCCTATTTAAGGGTCAAAAGCTTAAAAAAATCATTCTTCTGCTGTTTCAAAAAAAAAATAAAACTTCCTTCTCCTTTTTTTTCTCTGCAGATGGGAGAAATCGTGAGGGGGCAGCCGTGATCGTCGCCGGCGTCAGACTCGAGCCACCGCCCACGGTGGTAGGAAGGTAAAATTTTTATATTTTTTATTTTGTCTTTTCTTAGACTATATATTTTAATAATGTAGATATGTAGTTTCTTGAAAAAATAAAATAACCTTCAAAAAAAGAAAAGAAATTCACCTTTGATTTACATTTTCGATTTTAAGATCTACCTTTTTGCTTTTTTTTTTGAAGCTCAGTATTTTATGTTTTTCGATGATTCAAATCTCGCTTTTTGATTGAAGAAGAAAAAAAGAACCTTTTTTGCTTAAATCTCTGTTTCTTTTTTTTTTATTTCCAAAGAGAAAAACCTCCTCTACTCGGTTTCGGACTTGGCTTTTATAGCCATTACAAAATATATTTTTTGCCTATTTCGCCTATTTTGCTCTGTTCTTTGTGTCTTCTCATTTTGCAGGCATGGGGAGCGGTGGAGGGCGGTGGCCCATTGTCATGTGGCGGTATCGCTGGCAGAGGGCAAGTCTTGGTGTCGAGAGGCGGTGGCTAGGGTTTCGAAAACCTAGCATTACGATAAATTTTTTAATTTTTGGGCCTTCAGGCTACTTATTTTTGTTTGTATGTAGTGGTCAGCAATTTGGGCCTTCTACACATAGTATTTTGATAAGGATGAATTTATTGTTGTTTCCACGTAGCCTAATATTGCATTAATGATTGTTTCTAGAATGAGCAAAATTCGATTCGATTCGAAAAACTCGATAAATTTTTTAAATTTTGAATTAAATAGTTCAAGTTATTTGAGTTAATCAAGTTTTTGGATCAACTCGAATAAAAAATTAAGTTTTTCGGTTTAACTCGAATGTGAATTACACAATTCGGGTTATCCAAAAATCCAAATAAGAAAAGGTAAAACTACGCCATTTTGATAAATGTTTACCTTTTTTAAAGTTAAAAGTTAAAATCATTAAATTAAAAGTCAAAACTACGTTGTTTTGATAAATATTTACTCATTAAGTTAAAAGACAAAATCATTATATTGTTTATGTAGTTAAATAACTTTATACTTCATTTACTAGTTAAATAATTGGTTCATGTAAATGCAACATTAAGTATAAATAATAGAATTCGTTAACTCGACTCGACTCGATTCGAAATTTTTTAACTCGATTCGATCCGATTCGAAAAAAATTCAAATTGAATTCGGTTGCGAAAATAGGATTGTCAACTCGACTAACTCGAAATTTTTTGACTCGATTCGACTCGACTCTACCGAATACTCACTCCTAATTGCTTCCACCTATCTTTGTCACATTATTGATGGTTACAATCAATTCTTTTTTGTCTTCATCTGGATGCCTTATTGTTTAAGTCATCCCTAAATTTGAATGTGAATCTTCTTCATAACATTCTTGCTTTTATCCTTCTTGGATATTATCTAAATTCATTAACTCTATTTCATCTAGATGTAATGAATTTGGTGACAGTGACAGTCATGGTGAGTTCCAAAACTCCCACGTGTTTCTGGTTTCATCTATTATTTGTAATGGAAAATCATTGATCCCTATGTCAGCTATCTTTTTTTAATAGTTGCATGGATTCTTCATCTTTATAATTCTGGATATTTCCAGTATCATCAGTCACTATCCTTCTTCCATCAGTCCAAAGTTTATAATTCTAATGTTGAAGTACATGTTGAGCTATTGTCATTAAATCAATCCTTGCTTGGGTCTGATAATAATTAAAATTATTATAACACTTGTCAATGTTTTTGTCAAGTGTTCTTTGTCTTCTTTGACAGCTAATAACTTGGGGCTTTCAATCATTCTTTGAATAATCCAAATTTGATATGGCTGATAAAATATTTATTTTTCAGCAATACCAAAAGGCTACTTATTTGAATATAGAAATAATAGTACAAATCGTCTTGATTTACTATTTTGATAATATAGACTTAATAATTGCAGGAAAATCTTTTAATAAATTTAAAGAAAATTTTTTAACTACTATTTCTTTAACAAAATCACATTCAATACTTTTTATATCAAATGGTTCATAATCAAGTCTAAATTTTATAGTAGGAAAATTTTCATTTATATCATTTGTAGAAACATATGCTTGTAAGAAATGTTCAAAAAGTATTTTTAAATTGAGTTTCTTTGGTTGCAAATATCTTTATTTATTTTTGTAAAAATTTTCTTGGTAATATTTTTCTAACTTTATTATATAAACATATTCTAAGCATTTTATTTATAATAGGACTGCTTTGTTCTTTTATGAACAAAATATTGAAATATATCTAGAAGATTGTTTATCTCATTAATATCCATATATTCTATTTCAAGTTCTTCCCAATCTCTATATAAATTAGATTTTAATAATAAATTTCATTTTCTTTAGTTATTTTTCAATTAAAATTGGGAAAATTTAGTAAGAGCTCTTCCGAAATTTACTTTTGTTCGAAAGATGGGTTTTCCATATTTTATTAATAAAATTATATAATTATGATGGTAAACACGGATTATAAAAATCTTTTATTTCAGGAAATTGTTATTGTTTCAACAATTTTTTTGCTCCTTTTATAATTCAGAATAACTAGCTTGAAATGTCAAATTTAGATCTTGAGACTAAGGGTATTGACTTAGTGTTCTTGGTGTAAAAGATAATTGAGATCTAACTAGTTGTCTTACCATTGGATAAGGAACATAATATCCCTGGTTAGGATAAAATGATGCCCGTGGAGATATAGTAACAAATCCTTGATTAAGATTTATTAACTTCCATTTGTTGGGTTTTTTATGGACAGTAGTTCATTCTCCAACTTGTTCTAGATGTTTTTTTACCTCTATCCATAAGGCTTGCTAAGATAATCAGTAATAATGTTATCAATTCCTTTCATATATAAAAATTCGAAATTAAAAATATATAATTCATTATACCATCTAATTCTTCTAGGTACAGATTCCAAACTGATCGTTGTTTTGTCGAGTTTTAAAATTTATAAAGAGAATGATCGAACCTAGAAACTAACTCTGACAACGACTTAAGGCAAGTGCACCTATCAAACAGTAGTATAGCTTAGGCAAGACCGGATTGTCGAGCCCAAGGAACTAAAAGTACTAATACTAACCTTCTTCTTTTTATTTAGCCTAAATATTAAGTAATTGGTGGTTTAATCTAAAACTAACTGACTACTAAGCTAAGATTCAAAGACAAAAAGAATGATTTGAAGAAATAACTTTAGGAAAACTCAGTTGACTAAGACGATACCCTTAGGAAGAATCCACCTAGACTTCACTTGTTATCTAACACTGAACCGACGATTTATTCACTTAACTTGATCCGTAAGATTCCCTAAGTTATATTAAACCCTCTCTCGAGGCGAATAACGTCTAACTCTAGGTTGATTAATTGAAATCTCTTTCTAATTAAAACCCTTAGAATCACATTAACTCGATCTATGGACTCCCATATTAGGTTTCACCCTAATTCGGCAAAATCTCGTCACCTATTTCTAGGCGCGCGATCAAATCCGCTTAATTATGCTAGATCTACTCTTAGGCAATGACTTTTGCTCCACCACCTAAGCACATTCGACTTGAATCAATATCCCAAAAATATTAACACAAGAATTAAGCACACATAATTAAGAACAAATCAAGTATTTATCATATAGTTCAGAAAACAATAACAAGATTCATCTAGGTTTCATCCCCTTCAGGTATCTGAAGGGTTTAGTTCATAACAATAAAAGAAAACATCTCAAAAGAAAAGATAAAACAAAACATAAGAAATCTCTAAAACCCCCTGAAGGAATTAAAGGAGAGATCCACCGTCTTGAGTAGAATTCCAGCTTCTTGAGATGGATCAACTGGCTATCTTTGAGTGATTCCCATAAATCTGACCTTTATGGCTCGGCTCCTTGGCCTAGCTCTCCTCTAAAAGCCCTAGCAGAAGGATTCTGCCGAACTCCCCCTTTAAGTTGCCCCCTAGGGTGTTTATATAGACTTTAAGATGCCTTACTTGGCCCCTACATATCCTAATTCAAGTAGAATTTCTACTAGGGTGTTTGAATAGGCTTTGGAATGTGTTTCTTTGCCTCCAAGTATCCTATTTTGAGTAAAACTCCTCTTGGTCGCGGCAGGGACACGCCCATGGCACACGCCTGTGTGAATCGATTTTAGGCCGTGGTCGAGTCTGATGATGAGGCACGGCCGTGTGTTTCGAGGTCCAGGCCGTGTTAGAGTAAATTAGGGAGGCACAGTCGTGTGGTCTTGGGCCCAGGCTGTGTCGATTTCTTCTTTGGCCCAATTTGGTCCGTTTTAGGCCCGTTTATCTTTATTTTCATCCCTAAGTGCTTTCCTGAGTATAAAACATGAAAAGAAAGGATTAAGAGCACCTTTTTACACAATTCAAGGAATAAATCATCCAAAATTATGCTAAATGTGGAATTAAAATATGTTACTTTTACGGTTTATCAAATACCCCACAATTAAGCTTTTGCTTGTCCTCAAGCAAAATTCTCAACTTACAATTAAAACGAACTTTCCACAATTCATAATTCTCATTAACAATGCCTCATCATAATTCATAAATAATTTATACATGGATAATTTAACTCAAAGACTCCTAAAGATTCAAACACTTCTAAGTCATATATTTGTAGCATGAAAACATAGGTGCCTCCCTTTATCTAAATAATTACCTCTGATTCAAAACCGACAAAGATTGACATCCTCACTCAAGATTCACTCAAAGCACTCGAAATGTTTAAGGTTTAGGAAAAAGCACTCATAAGTCGAACCTAAAAAGTTAATCCCATAAGCTTGCCTGAAAATCAAATCTCCACCATTGTCATATGAGATGATACACAAATCAAAAAGTCTTTAACAGGGTTGTAACGGGGCTTAGGTTAAAGGTGTGGAAAAAGGCTAAATTAGAGGGTTAAAATCGAGATTGAATAGATGAGTTACCTAACTTTAGAAAAAATGAACTAATAACCTAAATAATTACATCACATGAAAATACTAATAATACGAGCTTCTTCTTCAAGATATTGAATTTAAACATGTAAGCTCACTTAATTACAGAATTAATAATGAATATACGTCGTTAATTTTTTAAGAATAAATCAATAAATACATAATATAATAAAGAACCTTATCAGCTGAAATAAAGTATTTAGGCAACTGATCAAATCAATTCTCGATAGAAGGGTAGTCAAAGGAATGGTGATAACAAATACGAGCGGGGTTTTGGGTTAATTTTATTGGGTGAATCAATAAAAAGGGTTGTTAGGATCAAAGGGTTCACTAAGGGTTAATTGTGAAGGTAAGATTTTTAGTGGAGTGGGTGGGTTAAAACCTAGGTGCATTTATCATCTCAGTATATCAAATAAAAAATGTGGTCTTGACATGTATAATCGAGGCAAGTTCTAGAATAACAATTTAGTGTTGACACATTCATAATCAATAAAGTGACAGCGGAAAAGAATATATGCTCTAAAAGGCTCAAATCTCATAAAAATTATGGGTATTTGACATCAATCCCTATAAATTTCCAACTTCAAGGTAATATTCAAATTCAGTTCGACAACCTAGAAAAATTTTATTCTTGAAAAATAGACTTATCATGCTTGATTCTCTAGTATCTTAAAATATAAATCATCAATGCACAATTAATTATGACTTACTAAAAAACATATCAATAAGAATCATAAATTATCAGAAATTTCATCCTAATTAGTAATATGAGGAAATTACTTAAGAACTAGATATAATTCAGGGATTTGAGAATAATGCAAAAAGTTAGGCACTTTTACCCCCACACTTAAGATGTACATTGCCTTCAATGTACAAAGATTGATAAATAATCATGTGATACTGAAATCAAAAGATAAGGGGAGAAGTGACACTTCCTGAATTTTTTCTAGGATTACTATTCCCAGCCCAATTTGGAGGAGGAGGCAGTGGTGCTGTGGTGGATGCCAACAATCACTGTGCTAGATAAAGAAATTGGAAAACTCGTGACGAATTAGCCAAGAATTATTAAGACACCTTTAAAATAAACTAATTATGTATTTAAGGACAAGAAAACTAAAGGGAAAGAAAACAGAAAGTAAGATAAAATTAACATAAAAGATGAATGGACTGAGGAGTCCTTATTGTTGGATGGTTCGCGAGGTGGGTGTGATTCCTAAGGCTGTGTTGAGCCGGTGGTCGTGGTTCTGGTGTGATTCCCTAGCAGCCTGAAGAACCTAAAACCAAGAAACTAGAATAAAATAAACTAAATTAAGCATAAGAGAGTCAAAGAGAAGGAAATTGAAGCAAAAGAGAAAAGTAGAATAAAAGTTAAATGGTATCAAAGACCCTTGGCTTGTAGAGTGGATGAAGCGGCTGGCATGAACTTATCTAGATCGATCTCCCTCTGGGAGATTATGCTTGGCTTTTTCCGCTTCTTTGACATGGATATGTGTAGCTCAAGAGTATATAGAATTGTTATGGAGAGGGAAGAATTCTGAGAAAAGAAGGAAGAAAAGTTGTGGAAAGTAGATGAGAAGAATAGAGAGGGGTGGGTTTAAATAGAGTTTTGGGGTCTAGCGTTTCCCCACGCCCGTGGACCGTGGGCGTGTCGATACACACGGCCGTGTCGCAAGACCGTGTGTCTAGGCATGTTGGTTCACCCACGCCCGTTGTATTTATTGCCTTGCCCGTTGGTGGTAAGTCAGTTTCGTCCATGGTCGTGTCGCACGGTCGTGGCATTTTATCGGTACCCGTGGGGTGGTGGTTGGAGACCGTGACTCAAAGATTTAATTCTCTCTGACTTGTACCTCTTCTGCCATTGTCAGTACAGAGATTCTGTACTTCCACACGGCCACGGCCACGACTGTGTGCAAGGCCGTGTGGTCTAGAAATTTGTACTTTTGGTTAGTTTAAAACTAGGTGTTTAAAATGAAGAGGAGAAAAGAAAATAAATGCGAAAATAAATAGGGTTAGTGCTTGGGTTACCTCCCGTGAAGTGCTCGTTTAAAGTCTTAAGCTAGACTTTCTTCGTATTCACAAAAATCAGGGTGGTTTAAAAGTTTGAATATCTTCTCTCATGCTGTCAATTTTATTTTCATGATAAAGTTTAAGTCGATAAGCGTTTACCTTAAAACTACCGAATGTTGGATTGCTTACCTCGATTATTCCGTAAGGGAAGATTTTGCGAACCTCAAGAAGAATTTCCTCATTTGTATTCAGGTCTGATGTGGCCATGCGAGGATCTGCTTTATTTAATAGTACCTGATCTCTTATTTTGAAATGGTTTGATGTTCCTACGAGCTCTTCTGGATGCTCCTTCGGTTTTACTTCGTGTTGTTTCGGTTCCTCTTTAAAGTGTGTCTTCCACTCTTCTAGTTTGTCGACCCTAAGGCTTTTCTCCTCATATGTTTTTTCTTTGTGGACACGAGGGCCATGATCCGGCTCAGGTTTTTAACTTTGTGGTGTTTCTTGTGGTGAAAGTTGAACAAGTTGGTTATAAATTGAATTTACTTTCTCACCTTCATCACTTGATGTTCTGGCCGAGTCAAGAGCTTGTAGACTGATTGATTCATCACCTACACGAAGAATGAGTTCTCCTGTACAAACATCAATCTTAGTCCTGGCAGTTGCTAAGAAAGGTCTTCTTAAAAGTAAAAGAATCGAATTGTCCTCAACCATGTCTAAGACAACAAAATCAACTAGGAAAACAAATTTATCAATTTTTACAAGAACATCTTTGATAATCCCCCTAGGAATTCTAACAATTTTATTAGCTAATTGAATACTCATCCTAGTTTGTTTGGGTTTCCCTAGACATAGTTGTTTAAACATTTTATAAGGCATGACATTTATACTTGCCCCTAAATCAGCTAAAGCATTGTCAACAGTTAAACTACCAATTAAACATGGAATTGTAAAACTCCCTGGATCTTTTAACTTCTGTGGTAGTCTATTTTGTAGGATTGCTGAGCACATTGCATTTAGCTCCATATGCGACTCCTCGTCTAACTTACGCTTGTTCGTCAAGAGTTGTTTTAAAAATTTTCTCAAATCTGGCATCTGTGAAAGAGCTTCAAGAAGTGGTAAGTTAATATGTAATTTCTTTAAAAGTTTAAAAAACTTACTGAACTGCTCCTCTGTATCGTCTCTCTTCATCACTTTGGGATAAGGTATGCGGGTTGGTACTCTTTGATTATCGGTTTTAGCTTTTCTTATGTTGTCTTAACTTTACCTTCTTCTACCTCGCTTTCTTGTATTGAATTGGGTTCATCCAACCCAACATTTTCCTGAGCTGTTATGGCTTGAATTTGTTCTTTTAGGTTAATCTCAGTGTTGCTTGGTAGACGCCCTTGCTGTCGTTCGGACATTAACTTTGCAAGTTGTCCAACTGACTTTGTAACTTCCCCAACTGATTTGGTAAGTTCCCTGACTTGGTTCTTGTTCCCTTCTATAGATGTTTGTTGGTTTTTTAGTGTTGCCTCGGTGTCTTGGAGACGATTTTCTGTGGTTACCATGAATTTTGTCAACATCTCTTCGAGGTTCGGCCTCTTTTCCTATGGATAAGGCTGCTTTTGGAAATTTTGAGGGGTTGTTGTCTTTGATTTCCTTAAACTCCCCATGAAAAATTTGGGTGGTTCCTCCAACCTGGATTATAGGTATTACTATAAGGGTTATTATTAGATCTGAAATTATTACCTATATAGTTCATCTGTTCGCTTTCTGTGCCCGGTTGGTAGGGTGGGTACTCAGGATTCGCCACAATTCCGCTTGCATCGCACTGCATTACTGGATGTACCTGCGAAGAACACAAACTATCAATCTTTTTATTCATCATCTCTACCTGCGTTGATAGCATGGTTACTGCATTGAGGTTAAAAACTCCGGCTGATTTTGTTGGTTTTGTCCTTGTAACCTGCCACTGATAGTTATTCAGTGACATCTCTTCAATGAACTCGTAGGCTGCTTCAGGAGTTCTATTGTTCAGGGTTCCGCCGGCGGCTGAATCAATTAGTTGCCTCGTTGAGAGATTTACACCATTATAGAAAGTTTGGACTTGGAGCCATAAGGGTAAACCATGGTGTGGACACCTTCTCCAAAGATCCTTGTATCTCTCCCATGTGTCATATAATGTCTCTAAATCCATCTGCACAAAAGAATAGATATCATTCCGTAATTTGGCCATTTTGGTTGGTGGGAAATATTTTAATAAAATTTTTTCGGTCATTTGATCCCATCTCATGATTGACCCTCGTGGTAACGAGTTTAACCATTGCTTGGCTTTATTCCTTACTGAAAAGGGAAACATATGGCATCATCAGAAACACCATTTATTTTGAAGGTATCACAGAACTCTAAAAAATTAGCTATATGAGTATTTAGGTCTTCATCCTGCAAACCATCAAATTGAACAAATTTTTGAATCATTTGTATAGTGTTAGGCTTTAATTCAAAATTATTAGCAGCTATAGCAGGCCTAACAATACTCAATTCTGCTCCTGTTAAATGAGGTTTAGCATAATCATACATAGTATGTGGAGCATTGTTTTCTGCCACATCTTGTGGTGGTGGATTATTCTCGTCCGTGCTTTTAGTAGGATTGGATCTGCTTTCTCGCTCTTCTTCTGTGTAACTTAGGATTCGCCTAATTTCTCTGCCATTCCTGCGAGTGGTAGCTTCAATATCACTGTCGTATACTAATGGTCCTTTCAAGTTCCTTCTAGTCATAAACTAGAGGTACCTGTGTTGGAAAAGAAAGAAAGAAAATTAGCAAGGTTAAAACTAAAATAAAAATAAAAATAAATTGTGGAAAAAAAATAAAAATAATGGCTAAAGTAATAAAAATAGGGCTTTCTTAATATTTTAGTTCCCCGACAACTGCGCCAAAAACTTTATCATTGTTTTGCCGAGTTTTAAAATTTATAAAGAGAATGATCGAACCTAGAAACTAACTCTGACAACGACTTAAGGCAAGTGCACCTATCGAACAGTAGCATAGCTTAGGCAAGACCGATTGTCGAACCCAAAGGAATTAAAAGTACTAATACTAACATTCTTCTTATTATTTAGCCTGAATATTAAGTGATTGGTGGTTTAATCTAAAACTAACTGCCTACTAAGCTAAGATTCAAAGAAAAAAAGAATGAATTGAAGAAATAACTTTAGGAAAACTCAGTTGACTAAGACGATACCCTTAGGAAGAATCCACCTAGACTTCACTTGTCATCTAACATTGAACCAAACGATTTATTCACTTGACTTGATCCGTAAGATTCCCTAAGTTATATTAAACCCTCTCTCGAGGCGAATAACGTCTAACCCTAGGTTGATTAATTGAAATCTCTTTCTAATTAAAACCCTTAGAATCGCATTAGCTCGATCTATGGACTCCCATATTAGGTTTCACCCTAATCCGGCAAAATCTCGTCACCCTATCTCTAGGTGGGCGATCAACTCCGCTTAATTATGCTAGATCTACTCTTAGGCAGGGACTTTTGCTCCACCACCTAAGCACATTCGACTTGAATCAATATCCCGGAAATATTAACACAAGAATTAAGCACACATAATTAAGAACAAATCAAGTATTTATCATATAGTTCAGAAAACAAAAACAAGATTCATCTAGGTTTCATCCCTTTCAGGTATCTAAAGGGTTTAGTTCATAACAATAAAAGAAAACATCTTAGAAGAAAAGATAAAACAAAACATAAGAAATCCCAAAAACCCTCGAAGGAATTAAAGGAGAGATCTGCCGTCTTGAGTAGAATTCCAGCTTCTTGAGATGGATCAACTGGCTATCTTCGAGTGATTCCCATAAATCAGACCTTTCTAGCTCGGCTCCTTGGCCTAGCTCTCCGCCAAAAGCCCTGGCAGAAGGCTTCTGCCGAACTCCCCCTTTAAGTTGCCCTCTAGGGTGTTTATATAGACTTTGAGATG
Organism: Gossypium rotundifolium; assembly: GCA_025506655.1. NCBI lineage: Eukaryota > Viridiplantae > Streptophyta > Magnoliopsida > Malvales > Malvaceae > Gossypium > Gossypium rotundifolium. Next base: position 151,768,059 of record CP106727.1, on the reverse strand, counting down.
CTTTACTTGGCCCCTACATATCCTAATTCAAGTAGAATTCCTACTTGGGTGTTTGAATAGTCTTTGGAATGTGTTTCTTTGCCTCTAAGTATCCTATTCCGAGTAAAACTCCTCTTGGCCGCGGCAGGGACACACCATGGCACACGCCCGTGTGAATCGATTTCAGGCCGTGGTCGAGTCTGATGATGAGGCACGGCCGTGTGTTTCAGGGTCCAGGCCATGTTAGAGTAAATTAGGGAGGCACGGTCGTGTAGTCTTGGGCCCAGGCCGTGTCAATTTCTTCTTTGGCCCAATTTGGTCCATTTTAGGCCCGTTTCTCGTTCTTTTCATCCCTAGGTGCTTTCCTGAGGATAAAACATAAAAAGAAAGGATTAAGAGCACCTTTTTAACAATTCAGGGAATAAATCATCCAAAAGTATGCTAAGTGTGGGATTAAAATATGTTACTTTTACGGTTTATCACAAACTTTTGTTTTAAATTGTTTGACCGCTTGATTATCAGTTTTTATAATAAAATTTTCAGGTGCTAAATATGTAAGAAAATTTTTTATTCCTTTTTTAATTGCTAATAACTCTTTTTCATATATAGCATAGTTAATTTCATTTGGTTTAAATTTACCTGAACTATATCCACATATTAATTCTTCATTATTAACTGTTTTAGCTTTTAAAATACATCCCCAATAATTTTGTGATGCATCTGCTTCTAAAATTAATTTATCACCTTGTTTAGGTAAATAAATTTTTGGAATATAATTTATTTGTGATTTTAATTTTTTATAATTTCTTAATCTTTTTAGACTAGATAAAGGTTTATCCTTTTTAGTTTTTCATATAACCTACCTATTTTTTCAGATAAGTTAGGAAAGAAATTTCTTCCATAATCAACTATTCCTAAAATTGTTGAAGTTGTTTTTTATCTTCAATATTTTCAGAAATTCTTTTATTTTATAATAATATGATCTTGCGTTTAAGACTATTTGTTGATAAATTTAATCCTAAAAATTCTATTTCGCTTTTTTCTAACTCTATTTTTTAGGACTCAAGATTATTCCATGTTTAATGAATTCTTGGGAAATGATATTTAAATATTTTTATGTTTTTCTAATGTATCCGAAAATACTAAACTGTAACATCCCAAAATAGGGGTTATTTGTGATTGAATTATTTTTCTTGTGTATGAATTTCGTGATATTATTTGTGGTGTTATAAGACTTAATTAGGGGTCTTGAGTAAGCTCGGTTTAGTAGGATAATTTTAGTATGGCTTATTTAATGAAGAGGATTAAATGATAGCACTTAAGTTAATTTAAGTGTATATTAAAGCATAAGAGGAGTTAGTGGCAAGTTGGTTAAAGAGCTTGAAAGGTTGCATGAGGTTAATCATTTTTAAAGTTTATTTTTGTATGTTAGCTTTAATGGACGGTCAAACATAATTATGATAGGTGGACTAATAATTTTTGGTAAGTTGAATGGTTGTTTAAGGAAAGCATGGAATAAGGGATAATATTCCTAAGGTTATGGAAGGATATCTTGAAGTTATGGTAAATTGAGGGACAAAGGCTTGGTTTGTGGAAATGTTTTGAAACAAATTCATGGCCTTTATGCCATGGAATATGCTAGTTGTTGGGAAAGGCTTAGGAATTGTTTTGGTCATTTCTTTCATTTGGTGCAAAAGTTGCAAAATATTTTCTCTCAAACACTTTTCTTTTGGTCAATTCTACATTGTGGTAAGCCTAAACTCTTTTGACCATTTGGTCATTTTTTGATCATTTGCTATTTTCTCCTTTTCATTCTCTCAAACCGAAAACACTCTCCCTTAGACTTTTCTTTTCTCTTCTCAACTCCTTTATTTAAACTCCTTTTCATTTCTTCTTCTTCCTCTTTTCATTCAAAACCGAATTATTGTCTTCAACCATAGTCGAAACCTCTTATCCCATTATTTCTTTCTTCATTAGCCAACCTACATCCTTGGTGTGTCAAATTTTCTTTTCCTATTTGGTATAGTCTTGGCGAATCTCAAACAAAATCTTTTCTCCAATCGGTTGGTGAAGTAAGTGCTTATAGCCGAATGAATGATTCCTTGTCGATTTGGATGAATGGAAGAACGCTCGTGATGGCTAACTATTTCTCTTTTAATCGATTCTATCTAGGTACTTCGGATTTTAAGTGATCAATCCAAACTCCTCTCCTCTAGCAATCGGTTTTGGTAAGGTGGTAAGGATCCGTATTTCTAAGTTCATTAAATCTTTTAAAGTAATCGAAAGCCAAAGGCCATTAACACGTGATTGCCGAATATAGGGAAGCCAAATATTTGGTGTGTGGTGGCTAGTATTCAAAGGCGTGTAGGTAAGGATTCGGATCGAAAGATAACCTTTTGATTTATTTGGTTTGGCCGAATAGGCCATGTTACTAATATCCATGTTTGGCCGAATATAGGGCAAGGAAAGCTTGTGTGGCCGATTTGTCTATTCGGGATTTAGGATTGACGGTCACAGAGGTTTGGTACCTCGGAGGTTTGGCACCTCATAGCGAATGTATCTCCAAAGGATTTGGCATCACATTTGTGACCACCGGTGGTTTGGCACCACCGGTGGTTTGGTTAGAGAAAGGCGCTTGGATGGTTAGGATGGGTGCATCTTAAACTTGTGGATGGACTGCGGTGGATATTTTTAATAAATGAATTTTGGATTTTATTTATTTTTCTTTTGGGTTTATGTTGCTTGATTGTAATAAGGCCTCCTAAAGTTATTTTATTATTGTTGCATGTTTGAATGTTTTGCTTAATCTATTTAATGTTCGGATGCACATGTTTTTCTCAAATAAAACGCAAAATGTTTTAAAGTGCCATCGGGTAAATTTGAAGTCTATAAACAATTTGACTCAATAAATATTTTTAAACAAATTAAAGGTTTAGATTCTTCGATTAGCATGATTTGTCAAAATCCCAATTTACAATCAAATTTACTAAAATATATTTTGCTTGTTTAGCCAAATTAATTAAAACATCTTTTCTTGGAATAAAATATCCATTAAAAATAATATTTTGATTTAATCTTTTATAATTAATTACCATCCTAGCTTTTCCTCTTTATATTTCAACATGGTTTCTTACCATAAAAGCGGGACTAGAATGTGGACTATTAGTTGTCTCTATTAATCCTTTTTCCAATAATTCTTTGATTTGTATATCAAATTCATCTATATGTTGTTTAGTATAGATTATAGGTTTTACTCTAATAATTTTATTGGAATTTTCCAGTTTAATTTCACAATATCTAGGACTATTTCGCCATAGTTTTAATGGTTCTTCACTAAAATTATTTTCTAATATTTAAACACCCAATTATCTTTTTCTAGTTGTTTAATCTGTTCTTTTCTTTGTGGTGTAAAATTGTTATCACACACAAATTTATGATTTTTAACTAATGGTATTTCTCGTAAGTTTTTTCTCGATAATATAATTAAATTTTTATCTATAGAAAATGGTAAATGTTGATATATAAAGTTATTTCCTAATAATATGTCTCCATGCATTGCAGGAAAACGTAATATTTTAGGTATTACAAACTTATATTATTTATGTAAATTGGTACATTTATGGCCTTAAATTGAATTATGGTTTCATTACTATCTATTCCTATGGCTCTTATTGGGTGTTTCATAGGTTCCCATTTTTCTATAGATATAGCATTTTCTCTGCAACTACTTGTTGTAGCCTCAGTATCTAATAAAGCATATAAAGAATATGTTTTATATTCTCCTAATTGAAATGTAATTTCAATATATGAATAATATTTTTTGATTGAAAATTTGAAAATGTAATGACATCACTATTTCAAATTTTCATTTGTTGAATAATTGTTGAAGTTTGTATTTCTTCCATCCTAGTATTTCTAGAATTAAATTTTATAGTAGGAAAATTTTCATTTATATCATATAAAAATTTTGTGTAGTTTATATAGATGATATTTTAGTATTTTCAGATACATTAGAAAAACATAGAAAACATTTAAATATTATTTCCCAAGAATTCATAAAACATGGAATAATATTTACAATTCATTTATTTCATGGTTATTTATCTTAAGACCCATATATCTATTATTCATCTTACAGTTGCCTGTTTGACAAGTATATTTTCTTTTCTCGCTTTTCAAGATTCTTACCTATTTTATTAGTAGAAGATGATTCTTCACAAAATTATTGGGAATGTATTTTAAAAGCTAAAATAGTTAATAATGAAGAATTAATATGTGGATATAGTTCGTAAATTTAAACCAAATGAAATTAACTATGCTATATATGAAAAGAGTTATTAGCAATTAAAAAGGAATAAAAATTTTCTCATATATTTAGCACTGAAAAGTTTATTATAAAAGCGATAATCAGCAGTTAAACAATTTCTTACTAACAAAAGTTTGGAAATTGTACCTAGAAAAATTAGATGGTATAATGAATTATGTTTAATTTACATTAAAATATATCTAAATTTTTCTATTTCCATTAAAATGCAGGCTGAACTTTACCCATTTCCATTTGATTAACATATGCCACAAATTCCTGTATTTTTAAAAATTTAGAATTTAGTTATTATATTTTTATTTTTATGAATTTAGTCCTTATAAATTTTAGATTTTAAAGTTCAAGTTGAATTGTTAATAATGTTAAATTTATTGGTGTGATATTTTAAAATTAAAAAATATTATAATTTTCCAATCAATTTTTTTTTTGGTAAAGTGATAGGAATTTCCTTGTGAACAACATACTTGAAAGGCCTATTACTTAGAATTCACATATGATTAAAAAAGAAAAGAAAGAAATGTGCATTTACAAGATAGATGTTGATGTATCTATGTTAAACTGTGAGCTGGCAATTAATGGTGCAGTTTGGCATTTACATCATCAACTTGTTGCAGCATTTTTGTCCTATACCCTTCTTCCCCTAATACCCAGGAAAAGAGATATATACATAATTGCCCATGTCTAAAGGACAAAACAGGCAAGAAAGATCACAAAACCTGTTGTTTGTTTCTTCACAAGACAAGTTGTGTGAAGTGATGGGCGATTTTGGAGGTTGCAATTTTCAAACAACACACAGTTCTTAATTTAAGATCACACACTGAATCCAAAATTTTTCATGCATTTGAGGCAAATATGAGATTCTTATTTTATAGCTTATTTGCACCAAACATCCTCAAACATCACTTGAAATTTAAATTCATCCCTAAATTTAATACATTCTAATTGACCCTTTAAAATATTAGTATTATATCAATCGAGTCTTCTCTTTAATTTAGTTGTCAATTTAGGCATTTATGTCAATATTAATATGATTTAGAGCATATTTGAAAGGTATGGATCAAACTCCAAACATGTGTATATCTAATACATGAATAGCTTAGATCAAAATTGTTCAAAAACAAAAGTGAGAATAATTTTTTTAATTAGACCAAAGCTATCCATGTATTTTTATATATGTGTTTATAATTTGATTCATGTATTTTAAATATACTCCATGTTATATTTAAATTAATATTTAATGCTTAAATTAATGACTAAATTGATAAAGATACTTAGAAAAAGTTGAAATAAAACATTCAAAAACTAATTTAAATGGGGATGATAGCTATACTACCATTAACCTTGAAATCAATTAAACCTTTGTCTTTGAATGGCTGTTTTGGTTATAATGGACTGAGTTTAGAGCATAATTGCAATCAATAAAATAATACAACTTTCCCAAACCTTGGAATGATTATTTACCTCCAATTTTGTTTCTTGTTGGTTTAAAGCTGATTGACTTTTCACAAATTTTTGGGTTCGTTGTATAGGATTGAGTTTCAACAAATGATTAAGAATTAGATCCCAAACTCCAAGGTAGATAATTTTCATCATTCTTCTAACTAAGCCCAACACTTTTATAAGTGAATTAATCGGTTCTCACCTTGTTACCTTAATCATTCACTAATTTACTATACTTATCAACCACCCCCTATTCACACCAAGTAATGATGGCACTGTGGTGGTAGCTAAGGCCTAAGTTGGGTTGGTTAATCCAATTTAAATTAAATAATATCAATTTGTTTTATTTAAACTTAATTATAAAATATGTAAATATTAATATAAAAATAATTTATAACATTTTATAATATATGAAGGCCTATATTTTCCTAAACGTGTTGAGAGTGGGTATTTGTTATGGGGTGTCTCATTCCTTGGAGTTATTATTTTAGGGATGCCTATATTCGATTTTAGCTTTGGAGTTTTATCTTTTTATTTTGGATAGAGTCCAAAGGGGTTCACGAAGTTTTTACGGGAACGCCTAGGTTTATCAAGGAAATATTTTATTATTTTAGTTTTGGAGGGTTCAAACTCTTTTCTTTAAAGGGTCTTAGTGGGTAAGAATACTACCACTTGGTCAAAATTATAAAACATTTCCTTAGTGGACCTAGGTGCTCCCGTCGAAACTTTGTGAACCCTTTAAGGTTCTTTTCGGAGTAAGGAGACAAAACCCCAAGACTAAAACCTAGCATAGACACTCCGAGAACAATACCTCCACCGTTGAGAGAGTGAGACCAAGATAGTTAGTACCGCATTGGTAGGCACATCGTTTTTCTATTAAAATTTGTATGTACTAGTACAGATCTGTTTCGGTGTACCGTTTTGAATTTACAAATTTTTTGAAAATTATTTAATATATACTATATTAAATATATCAAATAAATTAGATTAAATAATTTCAAATATAAAATATTAATTGATTATATAAAATACTATCAATAAACTTAGCAAATACAATTTTATTATTTAACAAATTTAAAGTAAACAAGAAAAAAAACATACCACACTTTGAAAAACAAAATTATCCATAACATTATTTAAAATATTTACAATAAGATCATTCCATACTAAACATATTAAATGAAAGTTTAACAAAATATACATAAAATGTTGTGTTGGTGGAGCATTTAGAATTTTATTTTCTTTGGTTTGTTTGTTATATAAATTCTCTACTTTTTATTAGTCATTAATTTTCTACTTAAAATTTTAAAATTGTTCCTTTACCTTGGTTACGATTTATATTTTAAATTTGATTAATAAAAAAATTAAAGTCAGTTGATAAGTAATAATTTTATTTTTTAATATTATTTATGCATCGATCGGTATAGAATATCTTGATAAAAGCAATTGGACTTGACTAGAACGCGGTGTAACTGGTACAGATAAAAATTTACACCGATATAGAAAGTAAAAATAATCGTTGTGATTTATTATTGAAACAGTATGCATAAACTATTACAATTGAAACCGTTACAAAGTTAACTACATTGAGTGAGACTCCTCTCGACAATAAAAAATATCTTTATTATGATATGATTTTTTTTAAAAAAAAATTGGATTACGACTCGATTCGAGTCAGCTCATGATCATGATCAGGACTAAGAAGAAAACTTTGGACACAAGTGAAAACATAAAAAAGAGGGAAACGAATGTCGCAACCATTTTTATTTTTGAAAAAACGGTGATTGACTTTAAAAATATGGAGTCGCCACCAATCCTTTTTGTTTAAGTGTGATCGGATCACCTTATGAAACATTTTGGTCTACGAAATTCAAGAAAATGGGTTCAACATGTAACACCCCAAACCCTACCCAAACATTATGACCGTGATCTCGGGTTGTTACAGAGTAAAAATAATTTGAAAACCCTTTTAAACGATTCTATCTAAGGTAAAAGATTTTGTCACGTTTTAAAACCATTGAATTGTATGAAGGAAGGATTAGCACATTTTTCCTTGATTTTGAGATCGCGTATACCCAAAATTGGTACCAAATTGATTAACTAATGTCCTTATGTTGAAAATCTAAAAATTTAAAATGTAATCCTTCCCCGGCTTTTTGGACCGGTGACTTAAAAAGGTTTATTAATTTGAATTGAATCTCAAGACTGCCCTACTCCTTCAACGCCAAAGCCCCAAAAAATAAAGCTCTTTGCATCCTTTGTGTCTCGAACCGAGACCTTATATCAAAGCCATTAAACCACACCCCATGCCACTCCATCGAACCCATCTTTCATGTCACAACCTCCTTCATTTAATTATAAAGCCTTTCTAGCCCTAACGCCCAAAAAGCCCACAAGGAAAAAATTATTTCTCCTTGCTACACCGAGACTCGAACCCGTTCTAAGGAAAGAAGACATCACATCCAACACGTTAGGATATGACATATTTATGCCTCAATACCCTAATTCGTGGTGATTATCTTTGATCTTTGATTTTTAAAACAAGCAATTAAAAGGTTATTTAGTTATTTGGGTCAAACGAAAAATTGCAACCCAGCACGTTAGGGCACAATCTTCCGAGTTTCCAAACATTAAACATTGCCTTATTTCAAAAGGTTTTCAAATAGGTAATTTTAAAACCGGTTCAAAATACTTGGTTTGAAATTGGATGAAAATCGGAGTGAAATCATAATGATCATATGGAGCTATAAGGAATCTAAATTAAGGTGCACATTACACCACATGAATATTAACATTAATAATTGAAAGATAACAAATTAAAAGCTAAACAAATTTCCATAAATAAGAAGTAACAAATTTTAAAACAAACGAAAAAGAAGAGAATTTGAAATCATCAATATACAATCAATAAATTACATAGAAAACAAAAATTAAAACAAAGTATATAAAAGTTTAACATAAAAAACATTATATTTAATAGTAATATACATATATGAATTTTGAAATTATACATATAAAATGGTGTTATATAATACGATTTGAAACAAAATTTATAAACAATAAAGATCTAATAAAATTATGTACATAATATAATAATGCATGCAAAATATTTAAAATCCATATAAAATTCTAAACAAACAATGTATATATAATAAAATGTTAGTAATTTAAAAGAATATAAGTAACTTAAATTACAATATCCAAAAGAATGCCTAAGTGTATAAAAATGATTTAAAGAATATACCAAAAATATATATATATATATATATATATATATATATATGAATAACAAAATCTATATGACATGAGATTAATAATATACAAAATAATTTAAAACATAATATATTGGTTTAAAGATAATAGTATATAAAATATAAATACATACAAGTATTTATAAAATATTCAAATAATAATAAATTATAAGAGTATTTAAATTAAATATTATACAAATCTTTAAAACAAATAAATGTATAAAAGAGAATTTAAAATAAACAAATTATAAAAAACAATCTAAAATTTATACTAATGAAAGTAAAAAATAACAAACTAAAATAATGTAAAATTAGTGTAATAGTTCAAAATAATATATTAAAGCAATTTCTATAAATGAATTATAAATAAATTTTAAAGGAATATATATATATATATATATATATATATATATATATAAACTAAAATTTAAAAAGAACTCAATTGAAATAAAGACAAAATTGAAAGGATAAATAAATAAAATTACTACAATAACACTGAAGACTAAAATGCGATGTGCACAAACAAACATGGACCAAACACGCAATTATTCCAAGCCTTTAAGCTCAGCGTTTAATTTCAAACTAAATTGAAGTGACGCATAAAATTCAGGACAAAATTAAAATTAAAAAAATGAAATCAGGTACAATTAAATAGTGGCGCAAAATGGGAGGACCAAGCGCGCAATTTAACCATTTAAGGTAAAAATGCGCGGATCTGCCCACGAATCGGGTCATCGCGCGGGGCTCCTCAATTTTAAATGGCACCATTTGCTTTATAAATTAAAACTAAAAAAACCATTTGACTATCTACCATTGTAATACCCCAAACCCCGTCAAAACGCTACGACCGAACCTAGCATGTCACAGGAAAGAAAACACATTTTTTTTTACTTTAGTAAACACAGAGTTTGTACTGAGTGATTAACTGGAACAATTTTGAGTTTTAGTTTGAAAAGTTGAGTTGCCTTGTTATAAAAAAAAACTCGTATGTTAATTACCAAATTGTAAAAATCTTGGACGTCCCGAAGTTCTTTAAGTTTTGGAAAACTCCCATTTCAACACTATATTAGGCATGACTTAATAATCAGAAATAAAATGAGTGAAAATTTATAAAACAAATAAAAACCAAACTAACGTTTAAATGGCCTTATTACATTACCCAAAATCCAAGTTAAAGTAGAGTAATTCTAAAATAGCCATTTAAAATGAAATCCAAAACATTATGCATGGCTACCTCGAGTCCACCTCGGCTCCATATCCACAGTCTAAGGATTACCTGCAAAGATTAAGGAAGGGGTGAGTCACCGAGACTCAGTGTATAAACCCCCATCCAAAAGATTTTAGGGCTCCCACACAGATTCATATGCAAAGTATGTATGCCATGCAACCCAATCAACCTAGATATCCATCCATATCTCCTGTGTCTACCCAACATTTGTGGCACCTAGCCACTGGTGGTACCTAACCACTGGTGGTTCCAAACCACCTGGTGATGAAGTCACAAATAATAATATGGGCCCAACCCACTTGTGGTACCTAACCACTTGGTGACAATCCCGAATCATCGATCGTGGGGCCAACCCATCGTGGCACCAAACCACGGGACGAGTCACGAATAGCATATATGTGGTACCTAACCACCGGTGGTTCCAAACCATCGAGACTTAGTCACGAATAAGATTATGTGGGCCAACCCACTTGTGGTACCTAACCATTGGTGACAAATCTGAAAAGATCAAGTTTCCTCCTCTTCTCATCATATCCCATTTTATGCACATGCTTTACATCATAGTATGATCATGCTTAACAATCAACTAACATAGCACATTCAGGCTTATAGCACACACATTTACTGATAACAAAACATAGTAGACTTACCCGAAGTCCTCGTTTTTACCCACAAGGGCAACATAGTGATCCATGCCATCACTTCGGCTTTTAGCAGTACACAGATAATAACATATTTAACATATAAAGTGTGTAAGAGTTACACACCTGATAACACGTAATATCACGCTCTCTACTTCGTCACTATCTCTAATCGTAACCATTGCTATCTACCTATGATTCTGCTGAGATGCCGGCCTACAACTTGGTGGCCAATCTCGAACTGCTGACACTGTTCGCTTCTTAAATTTAGGAACTGGGTTTTCGGGTCCAACCCCCTCCTTCCCCGAACGGCATTCGAATCCATAACAGATCTTAATCAGAGAACCAGGTTAAGTAAAGGCAAGAACGAAAGAATACCTACTCAAATGAGGGAGCCCCTTACCTAGATTGATAGAACCCGAAGGCTAACAAACTTGCACCAAGATTTCGGCTGAGTCCCTACACCATTCTCACATTCGGCCAAATCACCAAAATACAAGATTAACACTTCCGTTCCAACAACTCGTAAGGAAAAAAATTGAAGAAGAAGAGAACACTTACCCCAACACACACAAAAAAAGAAACTGATTTGAGAAGGCTAGAAGAACGAGTAGCGACTATCCACCAAAGATGAATGAAGAGGTTTAAATACTCAGAAGAAATTCGGCTATCAAGCAAATAGAAAGAAGATAGATGGATTAAGTTTCGACTTTGCAACAGAATAACAATGGAAAGAAGAAAAAGATAATATGAGAAGAAGAGCTAAGAAAATTTTGGCTTTTAGAAGAAATGGAGAAAAGATAGAGCAAACAAGTATTTTGGCTTTAGGGAGAATGGAGAAGAGATGAGCAAATGGATAGGGAAGATTCGGTTAACACCAACAAAAACAAGAAGAAGAAAACAAAAGGGATTTCGATTTTGTAGAAGGTGCTAGTCACGAATGGTGAGAAGAAAGGGAATGGTGCACCAGGTTCAGTTGAAAAGAAAATAGATGAGAGAAAATAAGGGGAAAAGAAAATGACCAAAAAAAGAAAAAAAAGAACGGTGAAGTTTCGGTTCTATTTACCCTTCCAATACTAACCGACAATAACCAAGATGAAACTAAAAGCTCCTAATGATTTTCGGCACAACACTACACAAAAGCTCCCATTCACCTCATCTCCCTACATCCACAAATGCCAAAACGTACCAGCCAACACCCTTAGCCGAAATTCAACCCCACCAACTCCCTAAATTCGGCCAACTCTTCCCTTAGCATCACTCCCCACGATTTTCTCCTACATTCTCTCTACATCACCCATTCAAATGAGTTTGAAATATCCAAACTCCACAAATAGCTCTCCACCATTTGTTTGAATACCTTGACCAAGTCTTCCCTCTCTCTTCAGAATTTGATTGCCAATCAACTACCTCCCTTAGCCTGAGCCAAAAATTAATGTTCCCTTGCGTTACCACTAAGATTCGAACCCCCTTCCTCAGCTTCCCCTGTGATGCCATTCCCTTGCACACTAGGTGGCGCCTCCTTGCCATCCTTCCACTGGACTTCTTTGTGTCACCAAACGGGAACTAAAATCCCTTAAGTCCTACCCCTATTCGGCTACCCCCTCTTAGGTGCCCAAAACTAAAATTTTACCAAGGCTTCGGCTGAACCTTGAGCCTTCCCGAGGCCCCCCAAACACAACCAAACAACAAGCACAACACACAGATACATAGAAACATAAAAGATGCAAAGCCCCTAAATCCCGTATGTTATAGTTCTACCCCCTTAAAATAATTTTGGCCTCAAAATTACCTGGTCAAAAGAGTTAAGGGTATTGCTGTCGCATCGCTTCTTCCGGTTCCCACGTCACTTCCTCTGAACCATGGTTCCGCCACAACACCTTCACCTAAAGAATTGATTTCTTACGCAATACTTTAACATCCCAGTCCAAGATTTGCACTGGTTCCTCCTCAAAAGATAAGTCTGGGCTTACTTCAATTTCTTCTACTGGCACAATATGAGACGGATCCGAACGATAGCGTCTAAGCATAGAAACGTGAAATACATCGTGGATCTGACTCAACTCTGAAGGTAATTCGAACTGATAGGCTACTGGTCCCACACGCTTCAACACCCGATAAGGCCCAATAAACCTGGGGCTCAACTTGCCCTTCCGGCCAAATCTTAACACTTTCTTCCACAGCGACACCTTTAAGAAAACCTTGTCACCCACTGCAAATTGTATATCTTTCGCTTTAGATCAGCATAGGACTTCTACCTATCCAAGCTTCCTTTAATCGAGCTCGAATTAGCTTAACCTTATCTTCCGTTTTAGCAACCAATTCTGGACCCAACAATTGACGCTCAGTTAATTCTGTCCAACACGTAGGGGTACGAAACCTCCGACCATATAATGCTTCATACGGCGCCATCTGAATACTAGATTGGTAGCTATTGTTATACGCGAATTCTGCCAACGGTAGGAATTCCTACCAACTACCTCTGAAATCCAAGACACAGCCCCTCAACATATCTTTCAAGCTCTGAATCACTCTCTCTGACTGCCCATCAGACTGTGGATGAAACGCTGTACCGAAATCCAACTTTGTACCCAAAGCTTGATGCAACGCCTTCTAGAACCTTGACGTGAATCTAGGGTCCCTGTCTGAGATGATAGATACTGGTACCCCGTGCAATCTTACGATCTCTGCTATATACAACTTAGCCAATCTTTGTAGAGAATAGTCGACCCGTACCGGTATGAAATGAGCGGACTTCGTCAAACAGTCAACTATTACCCAGACCGAATCTATCTTGGTAGGAGTAAGAGGTAATCCACTGACAAAATCCATCGTGATCCTTTCCCACTCCACTGCGAAATCTTGACCGATTGCAACAACCTCGAAGGCAACTGATGTTCTGCCTTTACCTGCTGGCACGTCAAACACTTACCCACAAATTTAGTTACTTCTCGCTTCAAACTTGGCCACCAAAACTGCTCTCGCAAATCCTAGTACATCTTACTACCTCAAGGATGCATAGAGTATAGACTGCTATGTGCTTCCTGAAGAAACTTCTGCCTCAACTCCACATCTTTTGGCATGCAAACCTTTCCATGGAAACATAAAACTCCATCGCTGTTCAAGCTGTAATCTTCTATTCCACCCTCTTGTACTTGTAGAAGTCAAACACTTAAGACATCATCTACTAACTGCTTCTCTTAACCTGACTTATCCATGTCGGCTTCACTTGCAATTTCACTAATAAACTTCTATCATCAAACAAACTAAGGTGAGCAAACATTGCTCTCAAGTCTGATACTACCTTACGGCTCAACACATCTGCCACCACGTTAGCCTTACCCGGATGGTATTCAATCGAACAGTTATAATCCTTCAACAACTCGATCCACCTCCGCTGTCTTAAATTCAACTCCTTCTAGGTAAAGAGGTATTTCAAACTCTTGTGATCTGTGTAAACGATGGACTTCTCCCCATACAAATAATGTCTCCAGATATTCAATGCGAAAACAACTGCAGCTAGCTCTAAGTCATGCGTTGGATAATTCACTTCGTGAGGTCTCAACTGCCGAGAAGCATATGCTACCACCTTCCCTTCTTGCATCAGCACACATCCTAACCCTATATACGATGCATCACAATAGACAGTGAACTATTTCCTCACCTCAGGCTGAATCAACACCGGAGCTTCTGTCAAAATCCTCTTTAACTTCTCAAAACTTTCTTGTTGTTTGTCTGACCACACAAACAGAACCCCTTTCCTTAACAACTTGGTTAACGGTACTACAATCAAAGAGAATCCTTCTATGAACCTTCTGTAATATCCAGCCAAACCAAGAAAACTCCGAATCTCCGCCATAGACCTAAGAGGTTTCCAATCCAACACTACTTTAATTTTCTGAGGGTCCACCCTAATTCCCTTAGCAGACACCACATGACCCAAAAAGGTAACTTCCCTCAGCCAGAACTCGCACTTACTAAACTTAGCGAACAGCCGCTTCTCCCTCAGAACTTGCAAAACCACTCGAAGATGTGAATCATGCTCCTCCTCAAACTTCGAGTACACCAGAATATCATCTATAAACACTACGACGAATCGATCCAAATACGATTGAAAAACCCAATTCATCATATCCATAAATGCTGTTGGTGCGTTGGTCAATCCAAACGGCATCACCAAGAATTCGTAGTGACCATAGCGAGTACAGAACATCGTCTTATGAATATCAGCTTCCTTGACTTTAAGCTGGTGATACCCTGACCTCAAATCGATCTTGGAAAAGACTGATGCTCCCTTACGTTGGTTGAACAGGTGGTCTATCCTCGAGAATGGATACTTATTCTTGATCGTTACCTTATTCAGTTGGCGGTAATCAATACACATCTGCATTAATCCGTCCTTCTTCTTAACAAAAAGCACGGGTGCTCCTCAAGGCGATACACTCGGCCGGATAAAACCCCGATCCAACAACTCCTGAATCTGCGCCTTCAACTCCACCAACTCCTTCGGTGCCATTCTGTAAGGAGCAATTGACACAGACGCCGTTCTGGGTAAAAGATCAATACCAAACCCCACTTCGCGATCTGGAGGCAATCCCAGAAGCTTTTCTAGAAACACATCAAAATTCTTTCACCGTTCGAACATCCCCCACCATTGACTCCTTGGCCTGCAAAGCACAAACATAAACCACAAACACCTTACATCCCTTTCTCACCATTTTCTCGGCTTTCAAAGCGGATACCACATTAGGTAGGTAGTTCATTCTCTCCCCTATCATCGCCACCTCATCACCCTCAACAGTTCTTAGCACCATACGCTTGGCGGCACAGTCTAAACTTGCTTGATATTTCACTAACCAATCCATCCCTAAGATCAAATCGAATTCCCCGAATGGCAGTTCAATCAGATCAGCTGGAAATACTACCCCTTGAAGTTCTAGAGGTACATCCTTATACAGTTTATTCACTACTACATAGTGTCCTAGAGGGCTAATTACAGTCATCTCCCTAGAAGAAGTCTCATAGTCTAAGTTCAGAGTTCCCGCTATAGTACTAACAACATAAGAGTGCATTGAACCAATATCAATCAGAGCAGTATAAGGGAAACCAAAAATTAAGAACGTATCGGTTATGACATCCGGTGCGCCACCCTCCTCTCGACGCCTTGCCTCATAGACCAACCCAGGCTATCTTGCATCTTTATTCCTAGCACCTCTGCCCAGCGCTCCACGACCTCGACCGAAACCATTACCTCCTTGGGTTGGACCACGACCCCTCTGTGGTTGCTGACCATTCCTTCTGAATTGTGCCCGTCCTTGACCCTCAGACTGAGTCCTAACTGGCCTCTGCGAACAATTCCTTATCCGATGATCCAAAGATCTACATTCAAAACATCCTATATTGCCTACCCAACACTCTCCCGAATGAGATTTCCCGCATCGAATACACTGCGGTGGCCACTGAATAGCAACACGCTTCGTAACTTAACTCGGCCTACCTATTCTAGGCCTTTTCTGAAAACCCCCAGTAGACCCTAAAGGCCCAAAATTTCTTTTATTCCTATTCCTGTCCCTGTCGTAGTTCTTTTTCTCAGACCTCTTCACCTCTTCGGCTATCTTAGCCTTCTTCACAAGAACGACAAATTCCCTCTCTCGCTGTGGAGCAATCAACACTTGCAACTCATCTCTCAACCCATCCTCAAATCGAACACAGCGCTCATGGTCCGTAGCCACAATACCCTGGGCATAACGGCTTAGCCGTAAAAATTCTGCCTCATACCCAGACACCGACTTACTCCCCTGAACCAGATTCAAAAATGCCTTACGCTGCGCATCCACATAACTGGACCCGACGTACTTCCTCTAAAATGCCATTTTGAAGAAATCCCAGGTGATATCATTAACCACCGTTCCATCTCTAACCGTGATCCACCACTGATACGATTCATCTCGGAGAAGGGACACGATCCCTTTCAATTTCTCCTCTACCGTGAAGTCAAGGTCATCCATTATACGCTCAGTCGCTTCTAACCAGTATTTAGCTGTGTTGGGAGCCACACTAGAAACGCCCCTAAATACTTCTGCTCCATTGGCTCAGAGTCATTCGGATACTGATTTTGGGATCCGTGTGCGTGCTCGCCCCAAAGAACTCTCTCTAGAACCGCAACATTGCCTGAGACACTACATCGTCTCCACCCGTTGGGCCCTGAAACTCTGCTTCTACAGTTGGCGGTAGCGGTACCTTATTCCCTGACCCATGACTAGACCCTGCTGGTTCCGATGTAGTATTCTGCCCCTACCACGACCACGCACATTACGCCCACGTCCTCGAGTGCTCAAGACTAACGTTCAAGATTTAATCTGATTTAGGAAAATTTTAATGAATTAGCTTCTTCGACTATTTATTACCCCACAGTCTTATGAGTATATATATTCCGAGTAGTTTCTTTCGCGAGTACGTATATCCTTATAGGTTTCAATCTCTAGAGTAAAATTTTCTATCACTAGCAATCATATCTTGATACAATCATATCAACAATACCATTATATCATACAATTGATAGTTAGAGGACTTACCGCCAAGGATCAGTGCCGGAGACTCAGGTACCAAGCTTCCCGAAAATAGATATTTTATCAAATTTATCTTCCAAACCATCTACTGAAAATAATTTGGGCCTTATACTCACAGCCGATCTTTTGAACTTAGCTCTGATACCACAATTGTAACTCCCTAAATCTGGTCAAAATGTTACGACCGAAACCTGACATGTCACAGGGAAGAAAACACATTTTTATTACTTTAGTAAACACAGAGTTTGTATTGAGTGATTAAATGGAACAATTTTGAGTTTTAGTTTGAAAAGTTGAGTTGCCTTATTATAAAAGAAACTCGTATGTTAATTACCAAATTGTAAAAATCTTGAAAGTCCCAAAGTTCTTTAAGTTTTGGACTACTCCCATTTCGACACTATATTAGGCATGACTTAATAATCAGAAATAAAATGAGTGAAAATTTATAAAACAAATAAAAACCAAACTAACATTTTAATGGCCTTATTACATTACCCAAAATCCAAGTTAAAGTAGAGTAATTCTAAAATAACCATTTAAAATGAAATCCAAAACATTATGCATGGCCACCTCGAGTCCACCTCGGCTCCATATCCACAATCTAAGGATTACCTACAAAGATTAACGGAAGGGGTGAGTCACCGAGACTCAGTGTATAAACCCCCGTCCAAAAGATTTTAGGGCTCCCACATAGATTCATATGCAAAGTATGTATGCCGTGCAACCCAATCAACCTAGATATCCATCCATATATCCTATGTATACCCAACATTTGTGGCACCTAGCCACTGGTGGTACCTAACCACTGGTGGTTCCAAACCACTGGTGACAAAAGTCACAAATAATAATATGTGGGGCCAACCCACTTGTGGTACCTAATCACTGGTGACAATCCCGAATCATCGATTTGTGGGGCCAACCCACTGTGGCACCAAACCACTGAGACAAGTCACAGAATAGCATATATGAGGTACCTAACCATTGGTGGTTCCAAACCACTGAGACTTAGTCACAAATAAGATTATGTGGGGCCAACCCACTTCTGGTACCTAACCACTGGTGACAGTTTGAAAAGATCAAGTTTCCTCCCTCTTCTCGTCATATCCCATTTTTATGCACATGTTTTACATCATAGTATGATCATGCTTAACAATCAACTAACATAGCACATTCAGGCTTATAGCACACACATTTACTAATAACAAAACATAGTAGACTTACCCGGAGTCCTCGCTTTTTCCCACAAGGGTAACATAGTGATCTACGCCATCACTTCGACTTTTAGCAGTACATAGATAATAACATATTTAACATATAAAGTGTGTAAGAGTTACACACCTGATAACACGTAATATCACACTCACTACATCGACACTATCTCTAATCGTAACCACTGCTATCTGCCTACGATTCTACTCAGATGTTGGCCCACAACCTGGTGGCCAATCTCGAACTGCTGACACTGTTTGCTTCTTAAATTTAGGAGCTAGGCTTTCGGGTCTAACCCCTTCCTTCTCTTGACTGGCACTCGAATCCATAATAGATCTTAATCAGAGAACCAGGTTAAGTAAAGGCAAGAACAAAAAAATACCTACTCAAACGAGGGAGTCCCTTACCTAGATTGATAGAACCCGAAGGCTAACAAACTTGCACTAAGATTTCGGCTGAGTCCCTACACCATCTTCACATTCGGCCAAAGCACCAAAATACAAGATTAACACTTTCGTTCCAACAACTCGTAAGGAAATACAAATCGAAGAAGAAGAGAACACTTACTTCAACAAACATAAAAAAAGAAACCGATTTGAGAAGGCTAGAAGAACGAGTAGCGGCTATCCACCAAAGCTGAATGAAGAGGTTTAAATACTCAGAAGTAATTTGACTATCAAGCAAATAGAAAGAAGATAGATGGATTAAGTTTCGACTTTACAACGGAATAATAATGGAAAGAAGAAAAAGATAATATGAGAAGAAGAGCTAAGAAAATTTCGGCTTTTAGGAGAAATGGAGAAAAGATAGAGCAAACAAGTATTTTGGCTTTAGGGAGAATGGAGAAGAGATGAGCAAATGGATAGGGAAGATTCGGTTAACACCAACAAAAACAAGAAGAAAAAAACAAAAGGGATTTCGATTTTGTAGAAGGTGCTAGTCACAAATGATGAGAAGAAAGGGAATGGTGCACCAGGTTCAGTTGAAAAGAAAATAGATGAGAGAAAATAAGGGGAAAAGAAAATGACCAAAAAAAGAAAAAAAGAACGGTGAAGTTTCGGTTCTATTTACCCTTCCAATACTAACCGAAAATAACCAAGATGAAACTAAAAGCTCCTAATGATTTTCGGCACAACACTACACAAAAGCTCCCATTCACCTCATCTCCCTACATCCACAAATGCCAAAACGTACCAGCCAACACCCTTAATCGAAATTCAACCCCACCAACTCCCCAAATTCGGCCAACTCTTCCCTTAGCATCACTCCCTATGATTTTCTCTGACATTCTCTCTACATCACCCATTCAATTGAGTTTGAAATATTCAAACTCCACAAATAGCTCTCCACCATTTGTTTGAATTCCTTGACCAAGTCTTCCCTCTTTCTTAAGAATTTGATTGCCAATCAACCACCTCCCTTAGCCTGAGCAAAAATTAATGCTCCCTTGCATTACCACTGAGATTTGAACTCCCCTTCCTCAGCTTCCCCTATGACGCCATTTCCTTGCACACTAGGTGGCGTCTCCTTGCCATCCTTCCACTAGACTTCTTTGTGTCCCCAAACGCGAACTAAAATCCCTTAAGTCCTACCCCTATTCGGCTACCCCCTCTTAGGTGCCCAAAACTAAAATTTTACCAAGGCTTCGGCTGAACCCCGAGCCTTTCCGAGGCCCCCCAAACACAACCAAACAACAAGCACAACACATAGATACACAGAAAACATAAAAGATGCAAAGCCCCTAAATCTCGAATGTTACAGTTTTACCCGCTTTAAAATAATTTCGGCCTCAAAATTACGTGGTCAAAAGAGTTGAGGGTATTGCTGTCGCATCGCTTCTTCTAGTTCCCACGTCGCTTCCTCTGAACCATGGTTCCACCGCAACACCTTCACCAAAAGAATTGATTTCTTACGCAATACTTTAACATCCCAATCCAAGATTTGCACTGGTTCCTCCTCAAAAGATAAGTCTAGGCTTACTTCAATTTCTTCTACTGGCACAACATGAGACGGATCCGAACGATAGAGTCTAAGCATAGAAATGTGAAATACATCGTGGATCTGACTCAACTCTGAAGGTAATTCGAGCTGATTGGCTACTGGTCCCACACGCTTCAACACCCAATAAGGCCCAATAAACCTAGGGCTCAACTTGCCCTTCCAGCCAAATCTTAGCACTTTCTTCCACGCAACACCTTTAAGAAAACCTTGTCACCCACTGCAAATTCTATATCTTTCTGCTTTAGATCAGCATAGGACTTCTGCCTATCCGAAACTTCTTTTAATCGAGCTCGAATTAGCTTAACCTTGTCTTCCATTTCAGCAACCAATTCTAGACCCAACAACTGATGCTCAGTTAACTTTGTCCAACACGTAGGGGTATGACACTTCTGACCATATAACGCTTCATACGGCGCCATCTGAATACTAGATTGGTAGCTATTGTTATACGCGAATTCTACCAACGGTAGGAATTCCTCCCAACTACCTCTCAAATACAAGACACAGCCCCTCAACATATCTTCCATGACCTGAATCACTCTCTCTGACTGCCCATCAGACTGTGGATGAAATGCTATACTGAAATCTAACTTCGTATCCAAAGCTTGATGCAACGCCTTCGAACCTTGACGTGAATCTAGGGTCCCTGTCTGAGATGATAGATACTGGTACCCCGTGCAATCTTACGATCTCTACTATATACAACTTAGCCAATCTTTGTAGAGAATAGTCGACCCGTACCTATATGAAATAAGCAGACTTTGTCAAACGGTCAACTATTACCCAAATTGAATCCTTCTTGGTAGGTGTAAGAGGTAATCCACTGACAAAATCCATCGTGATCCTTTCCCACTTCCACTGCGGAATCTTGACCGATTGCAACCACCCCGATGGCAACTGATGTTCTGCCTTTACCTGCTGGCACATCAAACACTTACCCACAAATTTAGTTACTTCTTATTTAAAACTCGATCACCAAAATAGCTCTCTCAAATCCCGGAACATCTTACTACCTCTAGGATGCATAGCGTATGGATTGCTATGTGCTTCTTGAAGAATCTTCTGCCTCAACTCCACATCTTTTGGTATGCAAACCTTTCCATGGAAACATAAAACTCCATTGCTATTCAAGTTGTAATCTTCTATTCCACCCTCTTGTACTTGAAGAAGTCGAACGCTTAAGACATCATCTACTAACTGCTTCTCCTTAACCTGACTTATCCATGTCGGCTTCACTTGCAATTCCGCTAATAAACTTCCATCATCATACAAACTAAGGTGAGCAAACATTGCTCTCAAGTCTGATACTATCTTACGGCTCAACGCATCTGCCACCACGTTAGCCTTACCCGGATGGTATTTAATCGAACAGTCATAATCCTTCAACAACTCGATCCACATTCGCTGTCTTAAATTCAACTCCTTCTAGGACTCTTGTGATCGTGTAAACGATGGACTTCTCCCCATACAAATAATGTCTCTAGATCTTCAATGCGAAAACCACTGCAGCTACTTCTAAGTCATGCGTTGGATAATTCACTTCGTGAGGCCTCAATCTGCCGAGAAGCATACGCTACCACCTTCCTTTCTTGCATCAGCACACATCCTAACCATGTATGCGACGCATCACAATAGACAGTGAACTCTTTCCCTGCCTTAGGTTGAATCAACACCGAAGCTTCTGTCAAAATCCTCTTTAACTTCTCAAAACTTTCTTGTTGTTTGTCTGACCACACAAACAGAACCTCTTTCCTTAACAACTTGGTTAACGGCGCTGCAATCAAAGAGAATTCTTCCACGAATCTTCTGTAATATTCAGCCAAACCAAGAAAACTCCGAATCTCTACCACAGACCTAGGAGGTTTCCAATCCAACACTACTTCAATTTTTCGAGGGTCCACTCTAATCCCCTCAACAGACATCACATGACCCAAAAAGGTAACTTTCCTCGACCAGAACTCGCACTTACTAAACTTAACGAACAACCACTTCTCCCTCAGAACTTGCAAAACCACTCGAAGATGTGAATCATGCTCCTCCTCAGACATCGAGTACACCAGAATATCATCTATAAACACTACAACGAATCGATCCAAATACGATTGAAAAACCCGATTCATCATATCCATAAACACTGCTGGTGCATTGGTCAATCCGAATGGCATCACCAAGAATTTGTAGTGACCATAGCGAGTACGAAACGTCGTCTTATGAATATCAGCTTCCTTAACTTTAAGCTGGTGATACCTTAACCTCAAATCGATCTTGGAAAAGACTGATGCTAACTTAAGTTGGTCGAACAGGTCGTCTATCCTTGGCAATGGATACTTATTCTTGATCTTTAACTTATTCAGCTGGCGGTTATCAATACACATCCGCATTGATCCGTCCTTCTTCTTAACAAAAAGGACATGTGCTCCTCAAGGAGATACACTCGGTCGGACGAAACCCCGATCCAACAACTCCTGAATCTGCGTCTTTAACTCCACCAACTCTTTCGGCGCCATTCTGTAAGGAGCAATTGACACAGGCGCCATTTCGGGTAAAAGATCAATACCAAACCCTACTTTGCGATCTGGAGGCAATCCCGGAAGCTCTTCTAGAAACACGTCGAAAATTCTTTCACCGATCAAAAATCCCCCACCATTGACTCCTTGGCCTCTAAAGTACAAACATAAACCACAAACGCCTTACATCCCTTTCTCACCATTTTTTCGGCTTTCAAAGCGGATACCTCATTAGGTAGGTAGTTCCTTCTCTCCCCTATCATCTCCACCTCATCACCCTCAACAGTTTTTAGCACCATACGCTTGGCTGCACAATCCAAACTTGCTTGATATTTCGCTAACCAATCCATCCCTAAGATCAAATCGAATTTCCGAATGGCAGTTCAATCAGATCAACTGTAAATACTACCCCTTGAAGTTCTAGGGGTACATCCTTATACAGTTTATTCACTACTATAGAGTGTCCTAGAGGGCTAATTATAGTCATCTCCCTAGAAGAAGGCTCATAGTCTAAGTTCAGAGTTCCCGCTATAGTACTAGCAACATAAGAGTGCATCGAACCAATATCAATCAGAGCAGTATAAGGAAAACCATAAATTATGAACGTACCAGTTATGACATCCACTGCATCACCCTCCTCTCGAAGCCTAGCCTCATAGACCAACCCAAGCTGTCTTGCATCTGTATTCCCAGCACCTCTGCCCAGTGCTCCACGGCCTCGACCGAAACCATTACCTCCTCAGGCTGGACCACGACCCCTCTGTGGTTGCTGACTATTCCTTCTGAATTGTACCCGTCCTTGACCCTCAGACTGAGTCCTAACTGACCTCCACAGACAATCCCTTATCCGATGATCCAAAGATCCACTTTTAAAATATCCTCTATTGCCTGCCCAACACTCTCCCGAATGAGATTTCTTGCATCGAATACACTGCGGTGGCCACTGAACAGCAACACACTTCGCAGTTTGATTGGCCCACCTATTCTAGGCCTTTTCTGAAAACCCCAGTAGACCTTGAAGGCCCAAAATTTCTTTTATTCCTATTCCTATCCCTATCCTGGTTCTATTTCTCAAACCTCTTCACCTCTTTGGCTATCTTAGCCTTCTCCACAAGAACGGCAAATTCCCTCTCTTATGTGGAGCAATCAACACTCACAGCTCATCTCTCAGTTCGTCCTCAAATCGAACACAGCGCTCATGGTCCGTAGCCACAATACCATGGGCATAACGGCTTAACCGTAAGAATTTTGCCTCATATTCAGACACCGACTTACTCCCCTGAACCAGATTAAAAAATGCCTTACGCTGCGTATCCACATAACTAGACCCGACTTACTTCTTCTGAAATGCCATTTTGAAGAAATCCCGGTGATATCATCAACCACCGTTCCATCTCTAACCGTGAGCCACCACTGATACGATTCGTCTCGGAGAAGGGACACGATCCCTTTCAATTTCTCCTCTACCATGAAGTCAAGGTCATCCATTATATGTTCAGTCGCTTCTAACCAGTATTTAGTTGTGTTGGGAGCTACACTAGAAACGCCCCTAAATACTTCTGCTCCATTGGCTCAAAGTCGTTCAGACACAGATTTTGGGATCCTGTGCCCGTGCCTGCCCTAGCAACTCTCTCTAGAACCTGCAACATTACTTGAGACACTGCATCGTCCCCACCCGTTGGGCCCTAAAACTCTACTTCTATAGCTGGCAGTAGTGGTACCTCATTCCCTGACCCATGACCAGACCTTGCTGGTTTCAATGTAGTAATCCTACCCCTACCACGACCACGCGCATTACGCCCACGTCCTCGAGTGCTCATGACTAACATTCACGATTTAATCTAATTTAGGAAAAATTTAATGAATTAGCTTCTTCCACTGTTTATTACCGTACAGTCTTATGAGTATATATATTCCGAGTAGTTTCTTTACGCGAGTACGTACATCCCTACAGGTTTCAATCACTAGAGTAAGATTTTCTATCACTAGCAATCATATCTTGATACAATCATATCAACAATACCATTATATGATACAATTGATAGTAAGAGGACTTACCGCCGCGGATCGGTGCTGGAGACTTAGGTGCCAAGCTTCTCGAAAATAGATATTTTATCAAATTTATCTTTCAAACCATCTACTGAAAATAATTTGGGCCTTATACTCACAGTCGAGCTTTTGAACTTGGATTTGATACCATAATTGTAACACCCCAAACCCGGTCAAAATGCTACGACCGAACCTGGCATGTCACAGGGAAGAAAACACATTTTTTTTTTACTTTAGTAAACACAAAGTTTGTATTGAGTGATTAACTGGAACAATTTTGAGTTTTAGTTTGAAAAGTTGAGTTGCCTTATTATAAAAAAAACTCGTATGTTAATTACCAAATTGTAAAAATCTTGGAAGTCCCGAAGTTCTTTAAGTTTTGGAAAACTCCCATTTCGACACTATATTAGGCATGACTTAATAGTCAGAAATAAAATGAGTGAAAATTTATAAAACAAATAAAAACCAAACTAACGTTTAAATGGCCTTATAACATTACCCAAAATCAAAGTTAAAGTAGAGTAATTCTAAAATAACCATTTAAAGTGAAATCCAAAACATTATGCATGGCCACCTCGAGTCCACCTTGGCTCCATATTCGCAGTCTAAGGATTACCTGCAAAGATTAACGGAAAGGGTGAGTCACCGAGACTCAGTGTATAAACCCCCGTCCAAAAGATTTTAGGGCTCCCACACAGATTCATATGCAAAGTATGTATGCCATGCATCCCAATCAACCTAGATATCCATCCATATCTCCTGTGTCTACCCAACATTTGTGGCACCTAGCCACTGGTGGTACCTAACCACTGGTGGTTTCAAACCACTGGTGACAAAAGTCATAAATAATAATATGTGGGGCCAACCCACTTGTGGTACCTAACCACTGGTGACAATCTCGAATCATTGATACGTGGGGCCAACCCACTGTGGCACCAAACCACTAGGACGAGTCACAGAATAGCATATATGTGGTACCTAACCACTGGTGGTTCCAAACCACTGAGACTTAGTCACAAATAAGATTATGTGGGACCAACCCACTTGTGGTACCTAACCACTGGTGACAGTCTGAAAAGATAAAGTTTCCTCCCTCTTCTCATCATATCCCATTTTTATGCATATGCTTTACATCATAGTATGATCATGCTTAACAATCAACTAACATAGCACATTCAGGCTTATAGCACACATATTTACTGATAACAAAACATAGTAGACTTACATGGAGTCCTAGCTTTTACCCACAAGGGTAACATAGTGATCCATGCCATCACTTCGGCTTTTAGCAGTACATAGATAATAACATATTTAACATATAAAGTGTGTAAGAGTTACACACCTGATAACACGTAATATCACGCTCTCTACGTCGACACTATCTCTAATCATAACCACTGCTATCTGCCTATGATTCGCTTTCAGATCTGTCGCCCACAACTCGGTGGCCAATCTCGAGCCGACTTTGTTAAGCTTATTAAATTTAGGAGCTGGTTTTGGGTCCAACCCCTCCTTCTCTTGATCGGCATTGAATCCACATGATCCTAATCAGAGAACTAGGTTAAGTAAAGGCAAGAACAAAAGAATACCTACTCAAATGAGGGAGTCCCTTACCTAGATTGATAGAACTCGAAGGCTAACAAACTTGCACCAAGATTTCAGCTGAGTCCCTACACCATCCTCACATTCGGCCAAAGCACCAAAATACAAGATTAACACTTCCGTTCCAACAACTCGTAATAAAAAATATATCAAAGAAGAAGAGAACACTTACCCTAATGCACACAGAAAAAGAAACCGATTTGCGAAGGCTAGAAGAACGAGTAGCGACTATCCACCAAAGATGAGTGAAGAGGTTTAAATACTCAGAAGCAATTCAACTATCAAGCAAATAGAAAGAATATAGATGGATTAAGTTTTGACTTTGTAACAAAAGAACAAAGGAAAGAAGAAAAAGATAATATGAGAAGAAGGGCAGAGAAAATTTTGGCATTTAGAAGAAATAGAGAAAAGATAGAGTAAACAAGTATTTTGACTTTAGGGAGAATGGAGAAGAAATGGGCAAATGGATAGTGAAGATTCGGCTAACACCAACAAAAACAAGAAGAAAAAACAAAAAGGATTTCGATTTTGTAGAAGGTGCTAGTCATGAATGGTGCACCAGGTTCAGTTGAAAAGAAAAGAGATTAGAGAAAATAAGGGGAAAAGAAAATGACCAAAAAAAAAAGAAAGGTGAAGTTTCGATTCTATTTACCCTTCCAATACTAACCGACAATAACCAAGATGAAACTAAAAGCTCCTAATGATTTTCGGCACAACACTACACAAAAGCTCCCATTCACCTTATCTCCCCACATCCACAAATGCCAAAACGTACCAGCCAACACCCTTAGCCAAAATTCAACCCCACCAACTCCCCAAATTCAGCCAACTCTTCCCTCAGCATCACTCTCCACGATTTTCTCCTACATTCTCTCTATATCACCCATTCAAATGAGTTTGAAATATTCAAACTCCACAAATAGCTCTCCACTATTTGTTTGAATACCTTGACCAAGTCTTCCCTCTCTCTTCAGAATTTGATTGCCAATCAACCACCTCCCTTAGCCTGAGCCAAAAATTAATGCTCCCTTGCGTTACCATTGAGATTCGAACCCCCTTCCTCAGCTTCCTTGTGATGCCATTCCCTTGCACACTAGGTGTCGTCTCCTTGCCATCCTTCCACTCCACTTATTTGTGCCACCAACTAAAATCCCTTAAGTCCTACCCCTATTCAGCTACCCCCTCTTAGGAGCCCAAAACTAAAATTTTACCAAGGCTTCGGCTGAACCCCGAGCCTTCACGAGGCCCTCCAAACACAACCAAACAACAAGCACAACACACAGATACACAGAAAACATAAAAGATTCAAAGCCCCTATATCCCGGATGTTACAGTCATTTTCTAGAAAAACAAGAACACCCCCATTCCCCTATCTCCTGCGCTAGGGTTTAAACCCAAGTATCACGCTGTCGTCGAACCACCACCATCCGGTGGTTGCCAACGAGCAAGAAGGAGGTCGTTAGCCCTGTTTTAACCGAGCCAATTGACGAAGACCAAACACAAAAGTAAGTATTTCTTTCTTTATCTCTCTTTTCCGTATCAAAATGGAAAAAATAAAATTAGAAAGAAAACCAAAAAAATAAAGACTCACATTCGAGGAAAAAAAGAGATCTGCTCTCTTTTGATTTTTACTCTTTTTCTTTGTATTGATCTGTGGGTGTGTATACAAAAGAAGGATTTTTCAGCCCTCTTTATAGCCGAATGGAATAGTCAAAAATAAAAATAAAAGATACAAAAATTATAACATCCCGGTTTAAGGTCTAGCCAAAATAGTGGTGTAAGACCACAAATCCGAGGGTTATGAATGAGTTTTTAGGTTTATGCTATGTATGCATGCTAGTGTGAAAGTTTCATGAAGTATTTTTGTGAAATGGTGGTTAAATTGTCCAAAAGGACTAAATTACAAAAGTTATAAAATGTGATGTTCTAGAAGCGATTTGTGTGGATTTGCTTTAGAATATCAATTAGAGGTCCTTAATGAACAATTTTCCTAAATTTTAGTTTTTGGACAAAATTGGGCTTGGATGAGTTAAAATAGGAAGTTTATCAAAAATGACATTTTGGTCATTTAGTAATTTAAATGATTAAATAGGTGAAAAGATGATAAAAATTCATTCATCTTCTCCCCCAAGCTGCCAAAAATTTCAATAGCCATTGTTAGGGTTCTTCAAATTTTTCAAGCTTGGTGGTAAGTGCTCCTAAGCTCGATTTTTGATATTCTTCGTATTTTAGACGTCCTAGTAGCATGAGTAAGCTATTTTTAGCTATTTGGTGAGCTATGATGGATGTTCAAAAATGTACACATGTATGACATGCATGTATTTTGATGTTTTGTTGAAGAATATGAAAGCTTGATGTAGTAGAAACATCTTTTGCTAAGTGATTTTTCCATGAAAATGCATGTAGAGACTAGTTTGTGAAAAACTTTAGTTTGGTCATACATGTGTGATTTAGTGAGAATTGATGAATGCTTTAGTTGAGTAAGTGGTCCGGTTTAGCATGAAAGGCTAGAAAGTTGAACAAAAATCACTTTACGAGCCTTGGGGCTAAAGTGTAAATATGAGAAAGTTTAGGGGTAAATAGTAATTTTGCTAAAGTATGAGATGTGAGTCAATTTAGTCAATGTGTGTATTGAATAAGCTGATTTATTTATTATAGATCAAGAAAGACAAAGCCCGGATCGAAACCGAGGTAAAAGCAAGGTGGTAGACTAAATTGCACGTTTCTATACCTTTGAGTATCGAGGTAAGTCTATGCATAAACAATGGATTTATACTTACGAATTTATTAATGCTAGCTAGTGTGTAGCATGATTGAGAATGGTTGAGAATGATTTAGAATGAATGAGAACCTATGTGGGATGAATGTG
This sequence comes from Gossypium rotundifolium, assembly GCA_025506655.1. NCBI lineage: Eukaryota > Viridiplantae > Streptophyta > Magnoliopsida > Malvales > Malvaceae > Gossypium > Gossypium rotundifolium. Next base: position 151,738,390 of record CP106727.1, on the reverse strand, counting down.
TTAGAATTTGTGAATAAATGATAGAGTAGTTAAACATGTGAATATGTATTGATAATGCTAGATGGTGGGCTAACTGCGATGCCATCCTAATGTATATTAATGATAATCTGGCTATGTGCGATGCTATCTTTAGGTATATCGTCCAGTGGGCTAAGTGTGAGACCACTATGATTACCTTTGCGGTAGGCTAAGTACGATACTACCTTATTAATTGATTATGGTGGGCTAGGTGCAAAACCACCGAGACATTAGCTGCCTGAATTTGCTGTGTGGTGGTAGTAGTGAGTAGTATATTTGTGTGGATGTGTTATCGAGAAATAAAAATGTGTTGTATATTGTGTAAATGTGATATTGAATGCAGGGGTGCATTCCAATGGTTATGAGTATGTGATTCATAATGTATTGGAAATGTGGTAAGGAATAGAAAGAGTAAGCATAGTTGTACCTTATATGTTAGTATAATGCTAATTGTTGTTTAGCTTATACTATGATGCTTAATTGTTTATGTATAAACTTACTAAGCTCAAAGCTTACTCCCTTTTCTTTTCCTTTGTTTATAGAGTAAAAGTGGTGAATCGAGATACGAGGATCATTGGAAGATAGCCCACATATCATCACACTCTGGTATATGAGATTCAATGTTTTGTATATGGAATGTATAGGGCCTAGACAAGTTAGTGAATTTTTATTGTATATGGCTAAGATGTGTTGGCCTTTAGATGGATAATGAATTTTGTATGATGCCATAGTTGTAGGCTATCATATTATATGAAAATATGTAGTTTTCTATGTGAGATTTCTTTTAAATTTAAATTGATTATGGATGTGTTGTATGAGTGCATGTTGTGAATGCCATGGGGGTGAGAAGAGCTTAGCAAATAGCTTTGTTCTTGTCTATGTGAATAGATACACGGGCGTGTGCTCTAGCCGTGCATCCCCTGCAGGTTACCCTTTTAAGTCAGAATAGACCACGGGCTAGTCACACGGGCGTGTGACTAAGCTTTGAGGCCGTGTAAGTAAAGTCAGTATTCACCATGGGTTGGAAACATGGGCGTGTGTGACTACACACGGGCATGTTCGCCCTATACAAAAGAGAAAAATTTTAAGATTTGAAAAAGTTCCAAAATAGTCTCAAGAGTTCTCGTATGTATGAATGAGGCCTTGTAAATTGAGAATGAGGTTGTTGAGATGACTTTTAAGGGAAGTCGATAATCCTGAGTGGCGAACGTGAGGATTTTGTTAAGGTAACGCTTTAAGCCCAGTTCCGGCGTAGAATCTGGGAAAGGGGTGTTACAAAAATCGTTTTGCCTAGCTATATATTCTATTATTTGGCTATTACTGTTGCCACTTTCTGTTGCTGTTTGTTGTAGGTACAGCTCGAGGACGTCGATGGTGGTTGCTGGAGAAGAATGGCGCGCGTGGGGGCTAGGTAGCAGCAATGGTGCAAGAGTTTCCAGAATTTTTAGGGTTTTTGAGACCCTAAATCGATTTCGACCATTCAGGCTAATTTTGATTTGGGCTATTGGGTCGATTCATTTTAGGTTCGAGTTTATTTTTGGATTAAATTTTAATTTGGGCTAATTTTGTATTTGGGTTATTATAAGTTTAGGTCATTTGGGCTTATTTAGTTTGGGCACTGTGTACTTGTAAAAAAAATGAACACTAGACATTGGGTTGTTATTTTGTTTTTATTTTGGTTTAATTTAGTTTCTGACGGACCCAGGTGAAATGGTCCTTCTATAGTTTCCCCTCTTTGCTCATTGTTGTGTAACGAGAATAGAGCAAAAACTTATAAAAAGGGTTAATTTTTGCCCAGTCTTGCTGAATCTTGGCTCCTTGGCACTTTATTTTGTTGAATCTTGGCTTCTTGGCACTTCTTCTTTTCAAATAACTTTATTCTATCCCACTGCATATTCAGGGGAATAGGAATTAATTCTTCTACCTGCTCCAATGCAATTTTAGGGAGAAGAGATTTTTAGCTTTGATCTACTCCTCTGGAACTTCAAGGAAACAAGCATTGTGGCTCCGAACCGCTCCAATGTAGCTTCCAAGAGAAGGGATTTGTAGTTTTAATCTACTACACTACTCCATTGGAACTTTGAGGAAATAAGCATTTAGGGAGAAGAGATTTGTAGCCTCAATCTTCTCTACTGAAACTTCAAAGAAATATGGACTGATTTTCTATGTAAACTCAGGGAGAAGGGATTTGTAGCCTCAACCTACTCCACTGGAACTTCGAGGAGATAGGAATTCAAGGAGAAGAGATTTGTAACCTCAATCTTTCGCTAAAACTTCAAAGAAATAAGGATTGATCCTCAATGTAAACTTAGGGAGAAGGGATTTGTAGCCTCAACCAACTCCACTAGAACTTCGAGGAGATAAGAATTCAGAGAGAAGAGATTTGTAGCCTCAATCTTCTCTATTGAATTTTTAAAATTCACCATTCTCGATCTACTCCATTGCTATCTCGAGAGAACAAAATCTGAAATCTTTAGTCTGTTTCCTTGCTATCTTAGGAAGATAAGACTACAATCTTCGATCTACCCCACTACTATCCCGGGGGGACAAAATCTGAACTTTTCAGTCTATTTGTTTGCTATCTCTGGAAGACTACAATCTTCAGTCTGCTCCACTATCATCTTGATAGAACAAAATCTGAAATTTCCAATCTGCTTCCTTACTATCTGAAGAAGACTACAATCTTTAGTCTGCTCCACTACCATCTCGAGGGAACATAATCTGAACTTTCCAATCTACTCCTTACTATCTCAAGAAGACTACAATCTTTAGCCTGCCCCACTACCATCTCGAGAGGACAAAATCTAAACTTTCCAATCTGCTTTCTTACTATCTCAGGAAGACTACAATCTTCGGTTTGCTCCACTACCATCTCAAAAGAACAAAATCTGAACTTTCCAATCTGCTTCCTTACTATCTCAAGAAGACTACAATCTTCAGCCTGCTCCCTTGCTACCTCAGGAAGATATGGCTAGTGGCTAAAATTTACTCCCCTGCTACCTCAGGAAGATAAGATTCGCTGTCTTTAATCTACCCCACTACTATCTCGAAGAGACAAGATCTACAATTTTATTCAGTCTATTCCCTTCCTACGTCAGGAAGATAAGACTAGTGGCTAAAATTTGCTCCCTTACTACCTCGGAAGATAAGATTCACCGTATTCGATCTGCCCCATTGCTATCTTGAGGAGACAAGATCTACAATTTTATTTAGTTCCTTGCTACATCAAGAAGATAAGACTATAATCTTCAGCCTGCTCCCTCACTACATCAAGAAGATAAGGCTAGGTGACTTGAATCTGCTCCATTACCAAGACATAGAGATAAGATTCTCCAAATTCGATCTGCCCTACTGCTATCTCGAGGAGACAAGATCTACAATTTTATTTAGTCTGCTCCCTTGCTGCATCAGTAAGATAAGATTATAATCTTCAGCCTGCTCCCTCGCTACATCAGGAAGATAAGGCTAGGTGACTTGAATCTGCTCCATTACCAAGACATGGGGATAATATTCTCCATATTTGATCTGCCCTGTTGCTATCTCGAGGAGACAAGATCTACAATTTTATTTAGTCTGCTCCCTTGCTACATCAGGAAGATAAGACTATAATCTTCAGTCTGCTTCCTTGCTACCTCAAGAAGATAAGGCTAGGTAACTTGAATCTGCTCCATTACCAATACATGGAGATAGGATTGGCCAAATTCGATCTGCCCTACTGCTATCTCGAGGAGACAAGATCTACAATTCACCAATGTTGCTACACCGTCCTCTGAGAGACACAACCTGTAAACTAGGTTCCACATGCATATGTTTATGCCAAATGATTAGGATGTTATGATCAGAATGAATCAAATACTCCTAGCCATATGTGTTATGAATGATATGAATGCAAAAATGTCATGAAAATAATTCTTTTTTTAATAGATACAATTATTTGGATACAATGATCGAAATGAATCAAATGCTCCTAACTAAATGATATGACATTTGCCTGAATGCAGAATGTCGTGAGAATGATTAGGATGCAATGATCAAAATGAATCAAATGCTTCTAACTAAATGATATGACATTTGCCTGAATGCAGAATGTCGTGAGAATGATTAGGATGCAATGATCGGAATGAATCAAATGCCCTTAACTAAATGTATTATGGATGACATTTGCATGAATGCAGAATGTTATGAGAATGATTAGGATGCAATGATCAGAATGAATCAAATGCCCCTAACTAAGTGTGTTTTGCATGCATGCAAAATTTTATGAGAATGGTCCCTTTTTAAATGCTTAAGGTGTCATCGCTCATTGTTTATCAAGGTTTTATCACTGACGTATTATGCTGCCATCTTGTTCGGCTAGTATTCTTGACAGAAAATCCTAGAAAACAATCATATCTTGATCAATAGATTTGACTCACTGTAACTTCAAGGTTCATCTCATTGTGGTATAGGATCTGAATCTTTTCCAATCCATCCCACTGCAACTCAAGGGTATAGAATTTGTTTCATATTCAATCCAACCTACTGTTAATCAGGAGTATAGGATATGTAACTTATTCCATCAACTGATTGCTCACTGGGTGACCTAACCAAATGTGTATGCATGATATTTGCATGGATGCAGAATATCATTTTTTCTCGAGAATGATTCCCCTTTTTCACTCGAGTTTAACATTGCCTATTTTTCGTCAAAATTTTATTACTGACGCAATATATTGTCATTTTGTCCAATCACCATTTTTGAAAAAAATTCGGAGAGATAGTCTGAGTTTAGACTCATCCTCCACCAATATTTTCATCCCTTAAACTTGGTGGGTTTTAAACAATAGTCCTGTTTCAAGTTCTTTTATTATTCAGAATCTTCCAGAGTAATATGCGCAACTCCTTTTATGAAAGTATTATTAGTCCACTAATCGTTATTTCAATGCAAAATGCTTGAAAAATATCATAACAATGGACAAGAAGGAAACTAATTAGGAGCATAGCTCGAAACAAATAAGTTAAGCAAAGATAGCAAATGCAATCTAGAAGGAAATTTTTTGGTAGTGTATTTTGAAATGAATAAAATAATTAAAGATAGCAAATTCAGAATGGGTAATATGGAATCTAGGTGCCCTAGATATCGCAGCCTGAGCTTCTCTGTTCAAACTTCTTGAGGACCATTTTGAGCCCAGGATGTGTTTAGGAGATCTCGAGTACTTTGTCAATGCTCCAAGATGTAGCATATCCCTTCTTCATTACTTCAAGTATAGTAAGATCACCGCATGCCCCTCCTTTGATCAAAATTTGAGCCGCCTTTTCGGGTTTTCAACTCAAATCACCTTTGGTCTCAAGGCGCCCTTTGTGGGTTTTCACCTTGGCCTCTCCTTTATTTCTTTTTATTCAAATTTTTTTATTTCTTTTCTTTTTTGATTTTTTTTAAAGGTCTCAAGGTGCCCTTTGCGGGTTTTCACCTTGGCCTCTCCTTTTATATGAAATCTGAATTCACCAGTCTGAGCATGTCCTTGCCATCCATCTTGGTCAAAGTTAATAGTCTTCCAGAACAAGTCTTCTTCACCACATAAGGTTTTTTTAAATTTGGTGTTTACTTTCCTTTGAAGTCTTTTTGTATGGGAAGAATCCTTCTTAATGTCAGGTCCCCATCATGAAATTCTCTTGGGCAAACCTTTTTGTCATAAGCTCATATCATCCGTTTTTGGTACATTCGACCATGATGAATACTTTCAATCAAGCTTACTGGAGACATTCTGCTTCATCCAATTCAATCAAAGCTTGGAGAAAAGTAATCTTAACTTCCAACAATTGTCTCCCTTTCACAAACCAATGAGAAAGATGTTGTCCCGGTGAAGGTCCTGGCCAATGTTCAAGAAACATAGAGGGTAAATGGTAACTTCTTTATGCCAACCTTTACAAATCTTAGTCATTTTTCAAAAATTTTGAATGTTTTTTGGCTTCCTTTGCTGCACTGATATGGTGTCTGATCTTTGAACAGACTGTAAATCTTTGACATTGTGCAATTATGTTAAACATGTTTCTTTCTAGCATTCTTTATTGCCACTTTTTTTTTTTAATTTGAATTTGAATTTGCATTTGAACTTCAATTTGAATTTAAATTTGAACTTGAGTTTGAATTTGGATTTGGATTTGGATTTGGATTTGAATTTGAATTTGGATTTGAATTTGGATTTGAATTTGAATTTAGAGTTGAATTTGAATTTGGATTTACATTTGCATTTGAATTTAATGACTACTGACGTTGTAACTTTGTCATATGAAGCGACCTTTACCCTCTTACTGAAGTAATTGTCAACCACGAAGATAAATTGGTATCAGCTAGATGCTTTTGACAAAATCGGCCCCATAACATCTAGGCCTCACATATAAAAAAATAGAGGAGGCACATAAGTCTTGTCTTCCCCAATTTGTCATTTACGGCGTAACTGATGCAATTTCCTTTTCTTGGAAAACCAGTAGCCCGAACCTCTTGATTAGCTTGGCCATTGTAGAACCATTACCATGGGTTTTTTAAACAACATACCCACATTTCAAGCCTGGCGTACCTTGATATGATTGTACGAAAACATCTTGGAATTCTTGAAAATAGCTCAATGATGTCTCGCCTTATTTTTGTGGTGAGTTAGGCTTTGATCTTTACCCTTTTCCTAAGATCGCAACGTCCATTGACCCTTTGCAAGGTAGGATCTATTTTCATCTTGTTCTACCATTCTTATCAAATCAAAAGATAGGCTACAATCTCTGTCATCTTCAAAGTCCTTAGATCCCCTAGACCCATATTTCATTCAAAAAGGGAGTTAGTAACAATGTCGCTCATATCATTGATATCTGGGTACCTAGGTACGAAGGCAATCCAAAGAATAAATGATTCTAAGGATGATTATTTGTATGATATAGTCATGAATAAAGAATGAAAGAATACACAAAAGAATGTACAGTATGAAATGTAAAGAAAAAATATTCGCTTAAAAGGATGCATTTTATTGAAATAAAAATTCTGGACACAAGCCTATTCCGAAAAAGGATTCTTATTGCTTCTAGGCTTAAAACAACAAGCATGTTTTGAATATTACTCTAGATTAGCTCTAAAAATACAGGGATTCCTTCCACAGTCCCATTGTTTAAAATCTTCTCAAGTATGTAAGGGCTTGAAAACTTTTATTCCCCAATTCTCTCTTCAAATATGTCGTTAATTTTTAGATTCCCCAACATTCCCATCGAGTCTTTGATTTCCTCAATTTATTATCCATCAGGCCTTGCACTAGGACCCTGAGCTCGATGCATTCTTGGATCCCATGCCCCTATCTATCGTGGAACTCACAATGTTTACCCCTTTAACAGAAAGGTTGGGTAACGAATTTTCTACACCAGAGGGATCATCGAATTTTACGACACCCAATTTGATAAGTCTTTCAATTATCTTTTAAGAAGAGACGCAGTTCTCGATTGAATGCCCTGTGATTCCTCTATGGTATTCACATTGGGCATTTACATCGTCCCATTTGGGATATGGGGGCCATATTGGTTCTATATAAAAAGGGGATACAATATATGCGTTAAACAAAATTTGGTACAACTCTATATACGTGATTGGGATGAGTACGAACTGGGGTTTCTCTGAGTTCGGTCTTGGATTGGGTTCTTGCCTTGGGGAGATCTGATGGCTGGTAGTTATCATCCTTGGCTGGCTTACTGTAATCGGCCCTGAATGGCCCTTGTTATACCTACTCATACTGTTCGCTTTCTTTTTTTTCGGGGCTTTTAAAGTCCACTCTCCTCTTTCTTTTGTTTCTGCCAGTACAACCAGTTTGGCTCGATCATCCTCCAGGTTAAAACCTGAACCCATCGGGCAGTTCAATAGGGCCGAAGTATCAGTCTAACATTGGGGTTAGATAATGACGGGTACCCCATGCGAATGTATGTCTGGTTGAGTCGGGACACTTATTGGGGAATAAACGATGTCTTCATCTTCATCCACACTATTGATCACTGGGCCACTCCTTTTTTCAAGTCCTTGACTAGTAATCGGGCTAATTGGCCCATCATATTCCTTTGGAATTCTAGCATTTGTTCGCATCTCTTGTTGAATTTTGGTCAATTGTTCCAAAGATCTCAGTATTTGCATTTTCTCTATTCTTTACAACCTTTGGTCCATGGCTTTTGTTCTTGCTTGAATGTAAATAACGATGTTGGTTTCTAGATTATTGAAATAATTTTTAATTAATTAGAGTCTTTCTACAAATTTTAATGCATATGATGTAATGCAAATGCATGGAATGAATGCAAAAAGAAAGAGAGGCGTTGATTCTGAATTCAATTCCATTAGAAGAAATTTTCTAGAAAATAAATTTCTTTACATAAAACGGATTATATATGCGGCTTTGTCCTCATAGTCCAAGTGAAAACACTAATCCTTTTCTTCGTATTCGAACATTATGGTCGTGTCCCGTGAACTTTCTCAATAGATGCCTCTTCTAGCTCCTTGTTGCTTGATCTAGGCCGTGACTCTTCACTCACTTATCCTCCGTGATGCTCATAAGCTTCTTTGAAACGTATTGACTCTCGAATAATCCTTGTTGGCTTGAATCCCTGGGAAATGAGGCAAAGTCATATACTATCAATATTTTCTTGTTGTGTTTACTTGGACTATATTTGGACGAACGTATTATAACCCACTTTATCAAGCAATCCATTTTCTTATGACAAACTCTTCTATTCAGCTATCAAATATGAATCAACACCTCCTTTCTATGATGATGAAATGCAATGTAGTTATAAACAAAAGAAAACACGTTAGTATCATATACAGATGGTAAAAATCAAACAGAAAATAGTCAATCACCTATCTAGGTGACTGCTAGGATTCAACATAGTTCTACCTAAATTGGTCTCTAGGGTTCACTATATGTGGCTTGGTTCTAAAGAGAGGGTACCTGAACCAGCAGATTCCTCAATCCTCACCCATTATAGACTCATATGGATCGAGTTCAATTCAGGGGAATACATTTCCCTATAGCCATGCGAAAATGAAAATCTCACGAAGACATAGGTACGGATGTATTCCGGAAGTAATCCACTAGCCCATGCAGAGGTGAAAACCTCACGAAGGCATAGTTTCTCACTCCCACTTAAAAGGTGTAACCGCAACGGTCATGCAATGCAATGCAAAAGTATTCTACGGGACTCAACATTATTGCAATCATAGCACCAACAAATTCATTAAAAGAAACATGATTTTTCAAAACAATTTTCTAAATTTTAAATCAAAAGGACAAAAATTAATCAATTTATGGCCTGACTCTCAACCAGTTCCCAGTAGAGTCGCCAAGCTGTCAAAACTATTTTTATTTTTTAAAAAACGATGATCGACTTTAAAAATATGGAGTCGCCACCAATCCTTTTTGTTTAGGTGTGATCGGATCACCTTATGAAACATTTTGGTCTACGAAATTCAAGAAAATGGGTTCGAGAGTCAGTTACGTACGAGGAAGGATTAGCACCCTCGCAACGTCCAAAATTGGTACCAAATTGATTAACTAATGTTCTTATGTTGAAAATCTAAAAAATTTAAAATGTATTCCTTTTCGGGAAAAAGGTTTATTAATTTGAATTGAATCTCAAGATTCGCTCGTTCTAAGCAAATAAGACATCAATCCAACATGTTAGGATATGACATATTTATGCCTCAATACCGAGATTATCTTTGATTTTTAAAATAAGCAATTAAAAGGTTATTTAGTTGTTTAGGTCAAACGAAAAATTGCAACCCAGCACGTTGGGGCACAATCTTCCGAGTTTCCAAACACTAAATATTGCCTTATTTCCAAAGGTTTTCAAATAGGTAATTTTAAAACCGGTTCAAAATACTTGGTTTAAAATTGGATGAAAATCGGAGTGAAATCATAATGCAAGAATACGTAACAAAGGCATAACAAATAACATGAAATAAAGATACATTACAATATCATTTCTACAAAAAAGGATAATGATCATATGGAGCTATAAGGAATCTAAATTAAGGTGCATATTACACCACATGAATATTAACATTAATAATTGAAAGATAACAAATTAAAAGCTAAACAAATTTCCACAAATAAGAAGTAACAAATTTTAAAACAAACGAAAAAAGAAGAGAATTTGAAATCATCAATATACAATCAATAAATTACATAGAAAACAAAAATTAAAACAAAGTATATAAAAGTTTAACATAAAAATATTACATTTAATAGTAATATACATATATGAATTTTGAAATTATACATATAAAAATGGTGTTATATAATACGATTTGAAACAAAATTTATAAACAATAAAGATCTAATAAAATTATGTACATAATATAATAATACATGTAAAATATTTAAAATCCATATAAAATTCTAAACAAACAATGTATATATAATAAAATGTTAGTAATTTAAAAGAATATAAGTAACTTAAATTACAATATCCAAAAGAATGCCTAAGTGTATAAAAATGATTTAAAGAATATACCAAAAATTATATATATATATATATATATATATATGAATAACAAAATCTATATGACATGAGATTAATAATATACAAAATAATTTAAAACATAATATATTGGTTTAAAGATAATAGTATATAAAATAAAAATACATACAAGTATTTATAAAAATATTTGAAATAATAATAAATTATAAGAGTATTTAAATTAGATATTATACAAATCTTTAAAACAAATAAATGTATAAAAGAGAATTTAAAATAAACAAATTATAAAATAAACAAGCTAAAAATTTATACTAATGAAAGTAAAAAATAACAAACTAAAATAATGTAAAATTAGTGTAATAGTTCAAAATAATATATTAAAGCAATTTCTATAAATGAATTATAAATAAATTTTAAAGGAAGATATATATATATATATATATATATATATATAACTGAAATTTAAAATGAACTCAATTGAAATAAAGACAAAATTGAAAGGATAAATAAATAAAATTACTACAATAACATTGAGGACTAAAATGCGATGTGCACAAACAAACATCGACCAAACACGCAATTATTTCAAGCCTCTAAGCGCAGCGTTTGAGTTCGGACTAAATTGAAGTGGCGCATAAAATTCAGGGCAAAATTAAAATTAAAAAATGAAATCAAGTACAATTAAATAGTGGCGCAAAATTGGGAGGACCAAGCGTGCAATTTACCCATTTAAGGTAAAATGCGGATCTGCCCACGAATCAGGTCATCGTGCGGGGCTCCTCAATTTTAAACGGCGCCATTTGCTTTATAAATTAAAACTAAAAAAACCATTTGGCTATCTGCCATTTTCTGAAAAACAAGAACACTCCCATTCCCCTATCTCCTGTGCTAGGGTTTAAACCCAAGTATCACGACGTCGCCGAACCACCACCATTCGGTGGCCGCCAACGCCAAGAAGGAGGTCGTTAGCCTTGTTTCAACCGAGCCAATCGACGGAGACCAAACACAAAAGTAAGTATTCCTTTCTTTATCTCTCTTTTGCGTATCAAAATGGAAAAAATAAAATCGGAAAGAAAACCAAAAAAATCGAGAGTCACCTTTGAGGAAAAGAAAAGATCTGCTCTCTTTTGATTTTTACTCTTTTTCTTTGTATTGATCTGTGGGTGTGTATACAAAAGGAGGATCCATTTTCATTTGATTTCGGTCCTCTTTATAGCAGAATGGAATAGTCAAAAATAAAAAAGAAAAGATACAAAAATCGTTTTGCCTAGCTGTATATTATGTTATTTGGCTATTTTTGTGGCTCTTTCTGTTGCTGTTTGTTGTAGGTACAACTGGAGGATGTCGATGGTGGTTGCTGGAGAAGAACGGCGTGCATGGGGGCTAGGTAACAGCGATGGTGCAAGAGTTTCAGAATTTTCTAGGGTTTTCGAAACCCTAAATTGATTTTTGCCACTCAAGCTAATTCCGATTTGGGCTATTGTGTCGGTTCATTTTAGGTTTGGGTTTATTTTTAGATTAAATTTTAATTTAGGCTAATTTTGTATTTGGGTTATTATAAGTTTAGGTAATTTGGACTTATTTAATTTGGGCCCTAATACTTGTAAAAAAAATAAACACGGTACATTAAGTTGTTATTTTATTTTTATTTTGGTTTAATTTAGCTTTTGACGGGGCCGGACGAAATCGGCCTTCTACAACGAAAATGGAAGATAATGTGCTATATAAGAGACAGTCATCATGCATTTATGTTTCACTTTTTTTTGGTGAGTGTACTTTGATATTCCCTGGATGACAGAGAGGGTCTACCATCTAGATAATGATGGATTTTAACTGTTGATTTCATCTCTAATTTTGGAACTCTTTGCTGTAATCAACCTGCTAATTGCTTGCTCTCATCATACCTCAAGTTTTGGTTCTCTGCTGAAATAATAAAACATCACATGCATAAATGATTTCATTTGGACTATTTTATTTTTATAAAATAGGGTCTTTAATTTGATTTGAGTGTACGAGCCACTAGATTGGATATAAGCTGTATCTATTAATCTTTTATTGTAAATGATTCTCTATTTTTCTACAAGTCATCAGCCATATACCAAACTTTCAGACCCCAAATGCTACCTCATATTTCATATATGGTTAGTTGGGGGTTCATATTTCTTTGAGTTAAATTATGATTTTGTCTCATTATTATACTCAAATTTGGAATTTAGTCCTTACACTTTAACTTGACATAGTTTAGTCCCTTTACTTTTATAATGTCATTGGTTAGTCCAAATCATTAGCACCATTAACTATTCCAATTTTAATGCTAACATGAATATTTTCTCTCTTAAGAACACTTCTTCTAACTCATCATATTGATATGGTTTTTTTTAGTAGAAGTATTTTAACAAGATATTTGATATCAACATTGTAATTTAGACTATCTAACTATATTAAAAAAGTAGAGAGGTAAAATTATTTCAAATTAAAGCATAAGGACTAAATCCTAAAATTAGTATATTACAGGGACCTAAATCAGAATTTGACCTATTCTTCCAAAGGATAGGTAGCTAGAAAAGCTACACTGATACTGATACGACATACCATTCTGTACCATAAATAGCCATTGCCAACTTAGCATTGCAGTTCCATAGCTCCTCTCTCTCTCTCTCTGGCGGGAAAAAAAAGTGAAAAGAAAATGGCAATGGATCCTGTAACCACTAAATGCAACCTGAAAGAAGTGAATAGAGGAGCTTGGACAGCTGAGGAAGACCAAAAGCTGGCACGAGTGATTGATCTTCATGGTCCCAAGAGGTGGAAATCAATTGCAGCAAAAGCAGGTTCATTCACAATACAAGTCTTCTTCAACATAATCTGCATTATATGGAACTTGAAAATTGGATTTATAGTTTCCATTTTGTTTCAACTTTCAGGTCTTAAACGAAGTGGGAAGAGTTGCAGGTTGAGATGGATGAATTATTTGAGGCCTAATATAAAGAAAGGCAACATATCAGATCAAGAAGAGGATTTGATACTAAGGCTTCATAAACTGCTCGGAAACAGGTAATTTAGGCATACATGTCTGGTTATGATATACTTTTGGACCTAAATGTTACTGTTTTTTTTAAATCATTTAGGTGGTCTTTGATTGCTGGAAGATTACCGGGTCGAACCGATAACGAAATCAAGAACTACTGGAATTCTCATTTGAGCAAGAAGATAAAGCTAAACGAGAACCAAAACAAAGGTTCGGAAATACAAGAACCGCTGCTCGACAATTCGAAGGGAAATGAGACGGTCTTTGTACCGAAAGGAAGCGAAGAAGGCACATCGAAGAGAGACGACGACTACAACTCCACACCTTGCTTATTCGGTGATACCATGTCCGATTTTCATAGCGCAGAGGCTCTTAATTGGGAGTGGATGAGTCAATTTTTCGAAATTAATGAGAGCTGGGTTAACTTTGCATATGACATTATTTGAACATTGTCCATTTAAATCAACTTCTTGTACATTAGTTGTTAAGGAGGCATTTGGTAATCCAACGAAAACTGTTGGATATTGGCAGCAAAGAAAACATGAAAGTGACCTTAAATTTTCTAAAGATCGAAAGAAAACCGAAGCAAAGGTTCACAAAGAGAACTTGAACCAAAAGATGACTGAAAAAATTGATGATGATTTCATTAAGATTGCAAAATATACATGTGATACAAGTTTACATGGCAGTTACCTAATGATTTAACTGCTCCCACTAATATGACTAAAACAAAGCTTGAATTACACACGAAAGTAAGCTGACATATCAGCCATTACATCAAATTCAAATCAAAACTAATCCTACCAACTTTGATAACAAGTTACAAAGAAACTAAGTTTAAGTTACATAGAAACAAAATGAACAAAATGAACTGCTGCACTTGGTTCAACACCAACACTGGTCTGCATTTTGAGCTGTTGCTGGCCTTCATGTTGCATTGCAGGCCAAAGTTTAACAAAAACCCTTTCTGTTTCAGTTGTGTGTTGGCAAAGGTTTTTCCTTGGATTAACAATAAGATTATGTTTGATTTCATTGTTTATAATTAGATCCATTAATTTTGGTACTGTGAGTTTATGAATTAACATTATAAGAAACTTCAAAATAAGTCAGCTATGTGAAGAAAAAGTAGAAGTGGTGCAAGTGGAGCTGTACCTTCCAACTCCTGAAAGGAGAAAAAGCTGGTGTTATCATACATTTTTTAATATATGAGCCATGTGTTCAAGGTTACATAAGCCAAATGAAATGATAATAACACCAATATTGCAGAATTTTGCCTTATCTTAGTTTTACACTATTAATTGATAAGTGAATGGTGCAACATGTGGCACAATCTAGTGGGTCAATTAAAGCTATGGGTTCCTTGGATCTATTGGGCAATTAAATCGAGTTTTTCATTTGAAAAGGGTTTTACATGTCCCACAGATCTGCAAAAAATCTATTGTCTGTAGCACAATTTGCTAATGATAACCAGGTTTTCTTTGAATTTCATCCTTTTCACTGCTTTGTGAAGGATATCAAGACAGGGAAAATACTGCTGGTGGCCCGCACTCATAATGGTTTATATCAATTTGATTTGTCCGACTCTCCACCTCAAACTACAACGTCTACTTCTTCTGCTACTGCTCATGTTGCGTCCTTGGAGCATTTTGGTTCTAATGATAAACGCTTTGACCTTTGGCACAAACGCCTTGGTCACCCTTGTAATAAAACTGTTCTATCAGTTCTTCAACAATGTAACATTGCTTCAAAGTTTTCAATAATGAAATCATGCATTCAAAGATGTCGATTAGGCAAGCTCCATAAATTGCCTTTCTATCCTTCTACAACTGAATATACTGCTCCCTTTTAGCTTCTTGTGTCTGACTTATGGGGTCCTGCTCCCATAGCTTCTGATGGTTATTTTTATTACATTTCGTTTGTGGATGTTTTCTCAAGGTACACTTGGGTTTTTCTACTTAACCGAAAGTCTCAGGCTTTTGAAAAGTTTCTTCAGTTGCACAAGTTGGTGGAAGTTCATTTTGGTGTTAAGATTAAAGCTCTTCAAACTGATTGGGGTGGTGAGTTTCGCTCGTTTCCTAAGATTCTCTCTCAGCTTGGCATTCAACACCGACTCTCTTGTCCACACACGTCCGAGCAAAACGGCTTGGTTGAGAGGAAACATCGACATGTGGTTGATACTGGACTCACCCTGCTAGCTCAAGCTCACATGCCAATGAATTTTTGGGCTCATGCTTTCATAAGTGGTGTTTACCTCATTAATCGACTCCCAACTCCAGTGCTAGCTGGTAGGTCTCCATTTGAGGTTTTACATAGAATGGTGCCAAGCTACAATCATCTCCGCGTGTTTGGTTGTCGATGTTATCCCTATCTTCGACCATTTAACAGTCACAAGCTTCAGTTCCGATCCAGTCCTTGTGTTTTTCTTGGTTACAGTCTTACTCACAAGGGCTATAAGTGTCTTGATGATAAACAAAGGGTGTTTATATCCAGGCATGTGGTGTTTGATGAGGATTATTTTCCTTTTGAGTTTTCTGACCGCTTGACTAGAGGCCTTGATCACAATCAGACCGTTCTACAGCATCATCGTGCTTCAGTGCCAGTTGTTGCCTGCTCCTGCTTATTCTCGGTTTACTTCTCTACGTATCACTATTCCTTCTCCTCAACATGAGCCAGGGACTATGTTACGATCCCCATCTTCTCATCATTTGGAGTCCACTGATCCTTCAGTTGAGCATAATGCTACTTCTTCTTTCCCAAGGGCAGTGGAGGCTACTGTTCCTTCTTCACCAGAGGCTCATGGTCCCAACATTAACACTCATCGTATGATAACCAGATCCAAGAATGGCATATTTAAGCCTCGAGTGTTTTCTGCTGAACTAAGTGAAAGAGAACCAAGTTCGATCGAAGAGGCTTTTGCAAGCAAGGAGTGGACTCTTGCAACTCAACAAGAGTATGCAGCTCTTCTCAAAAATGGAACCTGGGATTTAGTTCCTTTACCTATCAACCGAAGAGCAGTGGGTTGCAAATGGGTTTTCAAACTCAAAAAGAATTCTGATGGCACCATTGCTCGTTACAAGGGGCGTTTGGTGGTCAAAGGTTACCTTCAAGAACCTGGAATTGATTTTTAGGAGACGTTCAGTCCAGTTGTAAAGCCAACGACCATTCGAGTTGTTTTAGCATTGGCAGTTCAATTTGGCTGGAAACTAAGGTAGGTCGATATCAACAATGCATTCCTCAACGGTGATCTATCCGAGGAGATTTATATGCTTCAACCACCTGGCTTTGAGAAGCATCATGGTAACAAGCCTTTGGTATGCAAATTAAAGAAGGCACTCTATGGTCTTAAACAAGCTCCTAGGGCGTGGTTCTCTAAACTACGAGACTTTCTACTGTCTTCTGATTTCTTCTTGGCCAAGTCGGATAGTTCTCTCTTCATTAAAAGGACTGACAGTATGGTTATGTATGTTTTGGTATATGTTGATGATATAATCATCACTGGTAGTCATCAGGCCAGCATTGATCAATTTGTTACAAGTCTTGACACTCAATTCTCTTTGAAGGACTTAGGCCCTCTCAACTATTTTCTTGGCATTGAAGTATCTTCCACATCTACTGGGCTGTTTCTAAGTCAGCGCAAATATGTAATTGATCTTCTCAGGAAAGCTAATATGGATCAGGCAAATAGCTCTCCTACACCGATGGTAACCTCTTCCAAGTTATCCCAGCACACTAGTTGTTCGATTGAAAATGAATCAGAGTATCGACGTATTGTGGGAGCTTTACAGTATGTGGTAATCACAAGGCCAGATATTACTTTCTCGGTGAACAAGGTTTTTCAGTTTATGCACCGCCCTCTTGATCAACATTATAAAGCAGTAAAGAGAATTCTTAGATACTTGCAAGGGACTTTGGATTATGGTATTCAGTTTACTCCTTCCACTAGCTTGGATGCTGTTGGCTATTCCGACGCTAGTTGGGGAAACGATGTTGATGATAGAAGGTCAACCACTGGATTTTGTGTTTTTTTTAGTAGGAATCATGTAGCTTGGGGTTTGAAGAAACAACAGATAGTCTCTCGATCCACTGCGGAGGCTGAGTATAGAGCCCTTGCTCATACAGTAACTGAGGTGGTTTGGCTTGAATCTTTACTCTCTGAATTCATCTCTTGCCGTCTAGGAAATCTATGGTGTGGTGTGATAACTCTGGAGCTGTGGCGGTCTCTTCAAATCCGGTGATGCACTCCAAGTTCAAACATGTGGAGTTAGACTTATACTTGCTCGAGAGAAAATTGCTAGTGGCAACCGAGTGTAGGATATGTTCCAAAGACAGAGCAAGTAGCAGATGTGCTTACAAAGCCCTTAACTGAACCATTGTTTACTAAGTTTCGGTCCTCTCTAAAAGTGGCTGCCAAGCATGACATTCGATAGAAAACAAGATGATGGGAGCATGTTAAGGAATGTAACAGCTAGCTGTTAGTATGTTAACAACAGTTAGTTTGTTATTTCGTTAACATTCTGGTTAGCCTTTAATGCTTAGCATTAAATACTGAGGGTTTTGCTGTATTGAGATATGCATGAAATAATAACTTCAACGTTATTTTTCCTTTCCTGTTCTTCTCTACTGTTTTCCAATCCTTCGTATTCTTGTAGTAGCTTGAATAAATGGTACTGGATTGAGTATAAACAAATTTTGAATTATTTAAATTTAAATTTGTAAATTTATATAAAAGTTCGAATTCGTTTATTATCCAAATCTGAATTTTTTTTCTTGAATATTTGTGGATATCAGAATTTACAATCCGAATTATTATCCCTACTTGAATTAGTTAAAAGTGTCTTTTGGACACCATACTTGAATTTAAGTCTAGTTACATATAATATTTTTTAATACAAAATTTAGCCCTTAAATAGGAGGATAATACGTCTCAATGCACTTGAACTCACGTCTTCCTACACTAACAACAATGCCGATGTCCGCCGAATTAGAACTCAATCGATAATTACATATAATAAGATCATCATTATAATCAATAAGTCTCATTGAATTTAATTGAAGTTGTTGAAGAAAAAGAATGTGAAAATTGAGGTAACTATTGAATAGTTAATCAATTTCAAACTTTATTTTTAAAATTATTTATTTATTTTCTAAAGTTCTAACTAAAATGTAATTATACTAGTTTCGAACACCCAATTCTTAAAGAATTTATAAGGGTTGTTGTATGCAATTCTTAGAAAATGACATCCAAGTAAGTATCCGACTTTAAAGTACTACCTTTTAAGTTCATCAATCTAGAAAAGATAAAATACTTTGAATCTAACAAGTATCCACTCCAAAACGAAAACAAAATTATTGCAGAAAATTTGAATCTTATTGATGGATTTCTACAGTGGTTCTTAAGACAATTCGAAGAGATAGGACGATGATGGTAGATATATGAGACTTCACCCAACCAGATCCGAGTCAACCTGTTTGAGCTAAGCAATAAGAGAAACAAAATTATTTTATTTAAGTGTCAATTAAATTCTCAAGATTTCATTACAATTACATTTAAATGAAATCATATTTTGAATTCGTGTACTTTAAAAATATGAGCTCAAATATGTTGGGGGAATAAAACATTAAGGAGGAAGGTAATACACAAGGAAAATATGTATTATGATATACAACTTAATAGATAGTTTGAGTGTAACTTAAACAAATATTCAATTTTCTAATAAAAAGGTTAAAAATTTTGGTGTGAGCTTGGAGCTCATGGTCGGAGTTTTTTAGGCCCTCTCTCTATTATATCTTGAACTAAAATAACGGTAACAAAGAATAACGGGAATGCGTAGAAACAAAAGTAAATACCAAGCAACGCAAATGCCAGGTGTAATAGTCTTTTGGGCCATTTGTTTTCGCTACACTTTTAGGTCGATTGTAACTTTCAGTTTTTCACTATTGTTGTGGAGTTTGGACCATTTGGGCTCGATTCAAATAACGGTGTTTGTATGGTTTTTAGAAGTTTTTATTATTGATAAAAGATTGTACGAAATAAGAATATTATCTCTTTCTAATAGTTTTATGCTATATCAGTATTCTTATCTTGAATTTTAGGATTTTAATTTGGATTTGATTTTTTTCAGGATGAAAATGCTGAAATTCAGGATAAAAATACTGTTGTGGCATAAATCTATTAGAAAAGAAATACAGATGACGTGCTATCACTCTTTCATACAATCCTTTCCCATGTCGAATTGAATTTTTCATTTAAATTATAATTAGTTTTAATTTTTTTATAATATAAAAATAAATATTTTATATTTAAAATAATAACATTAATTAAAATATTATACATATATATTTTCAAAAATATTATATAAGAGTTATTTTTCTGGTATTGTAAAATTAAAGAGTTAATACTCACACAAATGATGCAGGCATACTTATACCAAACACGCAAGCACTATATCGAAAGAGATTACTCAAATTATATGCAAAAGCCATAAAATATAATCTATTTTATCAAAATAATGTCTAAAAATCCAAAATTAATATAAAAATAAAAATAAAAATACTAACCATATCAAACGGAATTATCACAGACAGTAGAAAAAAAAATTTCAAAATATCCAACCAAACTCAATCCTAACTCTAGTAGGTTTAAGTGAACGCTTAGCCACGTCTCTACCTGAACTATTATTGGCAATTATTAGTTAAATTATGATTTTCCTCCTTGTATAATATTTAATTTGAGCATTTAATAATTTTATTTTAATTTCACATAATTTAATTTGTTTCTACAATTGCTATACCTTAGTCTAAACCACTAATGTTAAAAAAAAAAAAAAAGAAAAGATAATCAATGTAGAATTGTTAGAAAACCCAAAGTTTCATATATCATTTAAAAGAGAAATTAGGGTTATCAAAATAATATTATCACTAATTTTTAATTTAAAAATTTAGTTCAACCTTATGATTTTGATGGTTTTATATAAAAGTTCTAAACCAATCAACTAACCAAATTTCATGTGTTAGTGATATGAACTAAGACATAATATTTGCAAAAATATTGAAATTGCATGTACATTATTAGTCAAGTTGCAAGTGAATGAACAACTAGAAGAGTAAAAATAGAGATGAGCACAAGAATTGGTTACGCAGTTTAGAAGACTTTTCTATGTCTACGAGATTTTATCTAGAGAATAATTTATAACCAAGTGCAACCTCACTCTTGAAAATCAATCTAATGTCA
Source organism: Gossypium rotundifolium (assembly GCA_025506655.1). Classification (NCBI taxonomy): domain Eukaryota; kingdom Viridiplantae; phylum Streptophyta; class Magnoliopsida; order Malvales; family Malvaceae; genus Gossypium; species Gossypium rotundifolium. Next base: position 151,717,637 of record CP106727.1, on the reverse strand, counting down.
ATTTTCCTATTAAGATTTTCCATTTTCCCCTTGAAAGCTTAAATACAAATTGAACATGAAAAAAATTTTGTATACAAAGTATTTGTACTAGGAACAAGTACCTAAGAGTGGATAGATAAGTGATCTCTCAATCATAGAAAATCAAATAAGTAAGCCTTGTTTAAATAGATATTACCTGCTTGTAATTATTTAGCTATTGTGAACGCCATACCCTTTGAACTATGCTTGAATAATACTCCTATATGGTAGCAAATAAGAAGAGATCTTTGATTTGCCACTATTTGTGTTGGCAAATTAAGTTTTTTTTCACTACTTAAGGAGCTTGTATTCAAGTGATTTTCTATCTTTTAAGTTCATTTTTTAGAATTATTTAGTTTAAAAGTTAAATCGAATAAATTGAGTTTTTTGTGTTGTTTCACGACCTTTTAGGCCGATCCAGGCCTAAGGAAGAATTAACAAGTTGTTTAAGTGTGCAAGACAACATTTTAACCAATGAGTGAGTGGACTGCCATGTATATCGCAATTGTAACACCTTTAACCCATCTCTGTAGTCGAAATAGGTTTACAGAGCATTACCATACAATTGAAAACATTTAAATATCATAACATTTAGCAACTTAAAAATATCAAAAACCATTCAATCACACACATTTCATCCCTGAATCGAACCCTCAATGCCCTAAAAATAGTTTAAAGACAATTCGAGACTAATTTGAAACAAAATTGGAAGTTAAGGAAAAAGTAGCAAAGATTGGAAATAGAGGTCACATGGTCGTGTGGCCAAGCCAAGTGACATAACCCCATGCCGTGTAACTTTTGAACAAGGGACACACGACAATATCCTCACCGTGTAACTCACTGAGTAGGGTCACACGATCATATCACATGCCCGTGTGCCAGGCCGTGTAACTCTCTGAGTAGCCCCAAACGGCCGTGTGCCAGACCGTGTGCTAGGCCAGTATCCCAAGCCATGGGAACCCTAAATATACCTAAAATCAAACTATTACAAGTCCATTTCATACCTAATCACTTAAACCATATAAGCACACATTCAAGGATTTAAACACCATTCAAACATACATAAACATGCCATTTCAATCATCTTAAATTACCTAACTAATGTGCCATTCAAAGGCACCACTATTGCTTCAAACATCATTTACCAAATCAAGTCAACCTTACCTTCAAGTCAGCCTTACCTTATTTCTTGCATAAAAACCTAGTTCAAGTAAGTGCCAAAACACACCACAAATGACCATTATCAAGCCATTTCAAACATACCAAAATAACCTTATATACAAGCACTTATAAGTGACCAAAATGACATTGGTAAGACATAGCAATTACCAAATCAACATAAACATCCAAATCACTATTACATAACATCCTATACATTTCAACCACAAATTCATCTATATAAATATATACATGCGATTACCCTTGGAGATACAAAAACTACCAACTTAGATGGATAGTGTAAGTCGGTTGAATGATCCCTCTAAAATGTCAGCAACGATTATGTACAAAACAATCCATAAGACTCGATAAGCTTACAAAGCTTAGTAAGGACATAGTATAACATTTAATCTAAATAAAATTAAATACATTTCCTATATTATATTATTCAGAGTTACTGGAGTATAAGCAGGGGCATGTAAGTGCATTCAAGGGTATCGAAGTACAAACAGGGGCACGTATGTGCAGTCATTCAATAGTTTACTATAAACATTTAATTAAAGAACTATAATATAAGAATACAAGTAGAAATTCATTTACATATTGAAACACTATGAACTTTCCAACTATTTAATGTCGATCAACACACAAGGACTAATCAGCTATTTTCTCTTTTCCTCGGTTATTGTATTTTTTATCCAAGTTTTTATCTATATAATAATTAAATACAATATATTAATCTCATACATATTTCACACTCCATTCAATGCATATGAACCTTAAATTTTAATTAATTACAAATTTTCCCTAAACTTTTACAACTTTTACAATTTAGTCTTTTAACCTGATATTCATCAAATTGACCATTTTCCAAGAAACAAATTACAGTCAAATATTCTAGGCTCTTTAATAGTCCTTATTACACATCAAATTCACCATCAAACCTTGAAATTTTGACATTTTAACAATTTCATCCTTAAATCAAAATCTAACAAAAATCACTTTACAAAACAACCAAATATCACAATCAAAGCTTCAAATATATAATTATCATCATAAACAACCAAGATTCATCAATGGTAACTTCCAAAAATTTTAACAAATTCGAAAACAAAGGTACGAGCTAGCTGGACCTAGTTGCAACGATTTTAAAAACATAAAAATTACAAGAAACATAATTAAAACAAGCTTACATGCAAATAGATTGTGCTAGCCTAACCCAAAGCTTCTAAAAAATGGTGTTTTCTTTCAATTTTGGTGGAAGAAACATAAAGAAGATGATACTATTTCTATTTTTCTATTATTCTTTATCTTATCATTATTTATTTACAATTTTGTCCCTTATAACAAACATACAAAATGACAAATTAAAATGTCCTTAACCATCCATCTAACTTCTATATGACCTAATTACTAATTAAATCCCTTCCCATTTAATGATTAAGCTATTTGGCCACTTAAATGCAATAATTACTAAGTTTTGCACCTTTCACAATTTAGTCATTTTTCTTTAATTAGCTATCTAAACGAAAAAATTTCTTAACCAATAATTAATATGACTCTAATGGCCTCATAAATATTCTATAATAACATTTACGAGCCAACACAATAGAAATTTGTGATCCCGAGACCACTATTCTGTCACCACTAAAAAACGGGTTGTTACACAACATTCAAGGAGAAAGTCGCAACATTGAAGCAAGCCTCAACACTTAGCCAATTTTCCAACTCAAATCTAAGAGACAAGCTACTAGAGATGATGTTACAGCATTAAAAAGACAAAGTCGAGACATTCAACTTGAGTTCCAAAGGGTAAGTACATTGCGAGAAAGTCGAGACACCAAACTTAAAAAGTCGCGACATTCCATCCAGTCTCGAAGGCCAAGCATTCTACTAGCAAATTTGTGAAACCAGTTATAGGATTTCGCAACACCTGTTTGGTGAGGCCCATAATATTGTAATGGTGTTTTTTTGTACAATCTTAACTTGTTAAACAACTTGTAATTGACCTAAATAAGTCATAATACATAAACATTATATATATTAGCTCATGATAACTAATTGAGAGTTTAGAATTTGTTTCTTAAGTTCTTTTCATAGGATTAATTCGGGTTTTAGGTAGATTTAGAGTTTTCTTTTTAGTTGTTCATTACTTTGTGATTTTTAATATAAATTTCTTTCAATTCTATTTTGATTACTTCGTTTTTCTATTATAGTTCTCACCAAATCAATGATCAATCATCATTCGTAGGTTCAATTATCAAAACCTTAATTCAAGATTTTTCAATTTCTAAGCATTCTTTCCCTTCTCGTTTAATTTATGTTTCATTGAATATTTGATAACTAGGTAGGAATGTTTGGATCTAGAATTACCATTAACTAAAACCCAAGGAAGGTTGATTAATTTAAGTGGGAGTGATTGGCTTGGGTTTAGGGTTTCAAAGTTAATTAGTTGGATTAAGTTGAATGAACTTAAACCTTAGAATTGATGACTCTAGGAAGTAACTTAAGTAGGTGAGATCAAAAGGGGGTATTCTACTTAGCAATAGCTCAACCTCACATGGTTTAATTTATTAGGTTGAGAGATAAGTGAGTTAAATCGATCATTTAATCTAGTTATAGACCGAAAGGTATTAATTAGGTTAATTGTTAGCTAATGAGTAAAACCCCTTGAATCTAAGTTAGTCATGAACATAAATGTTGATCATCCTTCTGACTATTTAAATTGATTGTGATTTTGGTATTTAAGTTTTTATTTTATGCTACGAATCGTGTAACACCCCTTACCTGTATTCAACGCTGGAACAGGGTACGAGGCATTCCCGGACTTACATCATAAGAAAACATACAAATCGAGTTATAAATTTGCATCCAAATTAAAATAATTCATAATCAATCATAAAGTCCCTAATACAAGCCTACGAGGCCCAAAATATGTTTTAGTAGTGGTTCGGGACTAAACCGAGCACTTAGGAAATTTTTATAGAACTTAGAAAATTTTTACTTGAAGCAGGGGTCACACGTCCATGTGGTTTTGGGACACGCCCGAGTGGGCAGGCCATGTGGTCACACGCGCCTGTGTCCCTAACTCGTGTAACTATTTGTAACTCATGAACAAATTGAAGTCACATGCCCAAGTCACACGCCCGTGTGCTAGGCCGTTTGGTAGATTTAATTTTCATGATTTTTCATAAAATAGGTGCAGACTTCACATGCCCGGGACACACGTCCGTGCTTGAGCTCCGTGTCCCTCACACGGTCGAGACACACATCCAGTGTCTCTACCCGTGTGCTCAATTATGAGCATTCTGCTTCTCAAAATTAAGGTGCAAGGGACACACGACCAAAACACATGCCCATGGGACAGGCTGTGTGTAGACACATGCCCGTGTGCCTACCCGTGTGGACAAAATAAGACTATTTAAGCCTTTTGCCACCCTTCCATTCACATACCTACTCAACATCATATAATACCAATTCAAGCATACTTAGGCAACCAAAACATCCACAACCAAGGTATTAACATCATATCCACATGCTAACATCTAACATGTTTTAACATCATAATTTATCAAACAAATCATGCGAGTTTCCACATTCGTGAATGGTATCAACATATAATGATACTCATAACCAACATTAGCCAACTTTCATTTCCATATACAAAATGAAATCATTACCCATTATAAGCCAATACATTTGGCCACATTACCAATGAAACATATAACAAAATGACCAAGTCCCTATACATGCCATAAATGAAAATATTGACATTTCAATGGTACCCAAAATAATGATTGATAGTGTAAATGGATCTCCGACGATCTCCGGTCTCGAGCTAGCTTGGTGACACTATAAGATAAGGAAAAAAAAGGGGGGTAAGCTATAAATCTTAGTAAGTTCATATGTAAAAAATAAACAACATTAATTATACATTTGTCATATAAATAACTTAACTTATACTAACATAAATGTCATTAAAATTTCATGAGCATAACTTATTCAATCACATTCCTACCATTAGTTCATCATATACTGAATCCATTTCTATTGAGTTTTTTTGTACATACCTGTACCAACTCGTAACAAAATCACATACTTTCTCATCTTTGACATACCCGTTGAACCATTTGGAATACTATCGATACACATAAAGATTTGCACATAAGTGCCACATATGTAGCCAATGCTACCACAAATCTCATCACATATAGGCTCACTCCCAAGCTATCCACGGGCCTGCTCATACAAGCTGCCAGTCAAGACATGGCTAACACGGTGCTGTTCACACAAGCTGTCAAGTATCTGCAACAAATGCCGGTATACTTAGCCACTGGTAGGATGTACAGGACTAGCACCCGGGTCACATAATCACATAATCACATGGGTTCCTAGTGACATGTCTATTCCTAAGGTTCAACCGGGATTTTCTCGCTTGTCGAATCTTCGTCAGTTACACCCATAGAGTCAATAATACAATTTATGCATCACCAAAACATTATAAATACAATTATGACATTGCATTATTAACATACAACCTTACCTCGATACAAAAAAAGTGAAAATGGACCTAATCGTCAAACACTTTATTTTTCCCCCGATCTAGGTTCGAACTTCGTTTTTCTTGACAATCGAGCTTGGAAGATGAACAAACCCTAGCTATGGTCTCTCTTGAAAGTTTAGCACTAAAGGACTCAATTGAAGAAGATGACATCTTTTTATTTGTTTTATTTTATCTTTATTTACCAAATGCACAAAATGCCCTTAATGCATGACTTTGAAATTTCACCTAACCATGTCCATTTTTTTCCATATTAAAGTATATTGGTCTAATTACCATCTAAGGACCTCTAATTTACGATCTCATAGCAATTGGACACCTTTAACATATAAAACTCAAATTTTGCACTTTTTACAATTTAGTCCCTTTAACTAAATTGAGTGTCCAAACGTCAAAATTTTCGAACAAAATTTTCACAAAATTATTCCATAAAACTGTATACCATAAAAATATAATAAAAATAAATTTTACTACGTCGAATTTGTGGTCTTGGAACCACTGTTTCGACTAGACCTAAAATCGGGCTGTTACAACCTTCCCCCCTTAGGGATTTTCGTCCCCGAAAATCTTACCAGAAAAGAGGTTTGGGTACTGTTTTCTCATAAGTTCCTCGGGTTCCCACGTAGCCTCTTCGACCCCATGTCGTTGCCATAAAACCTTCACTAGAGTTATACTTTTATTTCTCAACTGTTTGACTTCCCGAGCCAAAATCTTGATCGGTTCTTGAAACACCCCAAACCCGGCCCACGAGCCTTGACCGGATCTGGTATGTTCCCCGGTGAAACCATTTTAAATTCTTTTGTTACTTAGGAAAAACTTGTGTGTTTTGAAAGAAAGATTGTTTTGGGTTGGGATTGAGTTGAAAACAAGTTTATTTCATTATTAAAATCCTTTACTTTAGGTGACAAAACATTTAGGCTTTGTTTTAAAAATAAATTTACTTAATCTTTAATTGATAAAAATTCGTAAAATAATAATTGAAAGAATAATAAAGTAGTTCAACTATGGCCTTATTACATCAAAATAATTCCCAAAATATATATTCAAAATACTTAAAATAAAATGGTCCAAATAAAAATGAATTTTTTGCTAAGCATGGCCATCCCTAAGCTTTTGTCGGCCTGGTCCATCACTGATCGTCACCTGGAAAATAATCCCACAACGGGGTGAGTCAACAGACTCAATATGTAACCAACACTACAATTTAATATTTCGGGCATACAATATCATACATGTTCATAAAGCATTTAAACAATATGATGCAACCCAACCCAAACCTATATGCCATCCACTACACACCACCCGCACCATTCTACACACCGTGGGGACTACTAAGTCAACCCTCCTTCCGCTACACTCCATATCGCGGTCTTAGGTCACCGTGATTCGTGGTCTTAGGTCACCACATTCAGATTTCGTGGTCTTAGGTCACCACATTCAGACATCGTGGTCTTAGGTCACCACATTCGGATATCACGGTCTTAGGTCACCGTGTTTGTGGTCTTAGGTCACCACATTCATTTCCCTTTTCATATAACCCATATGCCTCCATATTTCATACACAATATGCAAAATCATGCCTTAATTCACATTCTTATCACTTTTCACATGTTAAAATAACATATATTCATATTCCTAGTAGGAGTAGGAAACGTACCTTAGTACTTTGTACCATAGTAAGGTACCTTAGCCATATTCACATTCTTATAAACATACACATTTAATTTAAAACATAGCCATGAACATATTATGGTACCTTAGCCATATTCACATTCTTATAAACATACACATTTAATTTAAAACATAGCCATGAACATATTAAAACTTAGGGTAGGGTACACACCTGATTTGCTTAGCGGTTCACTTAAATCCTGGAAAACTTGATCTAATGCCTTAGATCTCAATTCCTACATTTGTCCAACCTTAATATATTAGCATTAAGCCTATTCGGCTATAAAACCAAATCCTAGTAGGGTTTGTACACTAAGACTTACCTTGTGGATTTTAAATCCCGAAATTCACCGAATAACTAGGGAACACGCGGCCTATGGTGTACCTTCGGGAAAGGAACTTCTCCTTCTTGTAGTTGACTTAAACAAATCTTGAAAGATCTCTTCAAAGTTTCGGCAACAAGATATTAATGGGGTTAGTCCTAGATTTTGAAAAATCTTAAAAGAAAAAAGATGAAAATCGAATGATAACTAGTTCTTACCCTTAATACAGAAGTCGACAACCCATTGTTTGAAGTCTCAAAACTATTCGGCTATGGCCTTGATTTTAGCAAACTTTCGACTTTTGGAAGATTATGAAAGAAGAAGAGAAAAGAGTTTGAGCAATTTGGTAATGAAGTTTCGGATACACCTTGGCTTGGCAAAACGATGAAGAAATGAGATATTTGCTAGAGAGAATTCGGCACAGAGAGAGTTAGAAGAGAGAATGAATGGCCCTTTTTTCCTTTTATAGCCAAAATTACTAACTTAGAATCCCTTACTTGGCCATCACTCTTCTATTTTGAAGCTTTATCTCTTTAATTAAAATTAAAGAATAATCCTCAATTATCTCTTTGAAAATAATCTAAAATAAATCATCATTTATCCACCTATTTAGCCGAGTTTTAAGGAATTAAACTCTTCCCTTAAGAGTCCCTATTGTCAGTCCATTACTTCCTCTTTAAGTAATTAAATAAAATTACTTAAAGTCTTAGCTAGATGTCGTCCACCCCTTCCCTTGATGAGCCGAATTTAAACTTATTCTATTGGACTCCTTGTGGCCACGAGGCCCAAATTATCCACCTATGTGGCGCCTCCCTATGATTAGTTTAGCTTTAATAACGAATTGGGCCACAAGCCCAATTCAGACATAAAACACTCTCGAAATGCTCTCCTTGCTTTGCTCGAACCTAAGCTTGCACACATGTTGGTGGGGTCATTTTTGGGCTTTAAGTGGTGCCTCCTTGTCACTTTTCCAAGCCTCTTTTGTGTCAAATTTCTTCTATTAATTTTCTTAAGGCCACCTTGCCTTAAAACTTATCATTTCTAAAACATTTCCTTACATTTCCAAGTTTCCAAAACGTTCATTTCCTCCTTTAAACTTATCATTTCTAAAGCATTTCTTACATTTCGTGACATTTCCTACATTTCCTTACATTTCCTTACATTTCCTACATTTCCTTACATTTCCATATATTTCCATACATTTCCTTACATTTCCATACATTTCCATACATTTCCTTACATTTCCATACATTTCCATACATTTCCATACATTTCCATACATTTCCTTACATTTCTATACATTTCCTTACATTTCCATACATTTTCTTACATTTCCATATATTTCCATAATTTTCCTTACATTTCCAAGGTTCTAAAAATGCACACCACATATCACAATAAACATGCTATTTCATAAAATTAAGCAAAATGCACACAATGGGATTCGAACCTCTTCCTCAAAGTACTTCACTTGATGCCATAACCTTGCACCTTAGGTGGCATCCCTTGCCACTTTTCCACATCACTTCTTGTTTTTAACTTAAAACCAATAATTGTCCAAAGCTTTCTTTCATCCTAGGATTTTAAAACCCTTAATTCACTTCCAAACATCGCCAAAACCTACTACTCATGAATTATGCACAAATGCATAACCCCTAATCTAGGATGTTATAGTTCTACCCTCCTTAAAATAATTTCGTCCTCAAAATTACCTACTAACAATGTATAATCCTTCTCACCGTACTTATGCTTACATCTGCGCATTACGATCTTAATAGAACCATCATATTTTCCGGGCACAATCTCTAAGTTCACGCCCTCGAGCTCATTTCTAACGTCATGATTTAACTGATTAAGAAGTTTTATGTATTAAAAAAAATTTGTTTCACTGATTAACCGCGAAGAAGTTTTATGGAAAGAATTTTTTTTTAGAAGTGGTTCTTTCGTATTCATACATGCACACAGTCTTTACATTCATACATCCATCAATCAATTATGAACTTTCGTTCATTCGAGAAATGTTGTAGTTTTCATTGTTGTTGTTTTTCCACTACCTGTGGGTATTTTCGTAATTTGCCCTACAGGGGTATTTTCATAATTTGTTGAAATAAGGTCCCTTGGTGATTTGGTCAATATGGTATTTTGGTAATTTTTGAGATCCCGGGAGTATTTCAGAAATTTTGAAATTAGAGGGGTATTTCGATAATTAACCAGGGTAAATTTGTAAATCTCAATAAATCAAGGGTATTTCAAAATTTGCAAAACTTGAGAGTTCTTTTTGAGAATTTGTTTTCCAAATCGGTGATGTTGCAAAAATTTTAAAAATCAGGGTCATTTTGGTAATTTTGTCAATCGAGGGTAATTCCGTAAATTTTCAAATTGGGGTATTTTGGACTTTCGCAAAATAGGGTTTTTAAATACTTTTACAAAGTGAGGAAATTTTATTGAAATCAAGGGTAATATGGAAATTTTAGAACTAAGGGCATTTTAGTAATTTCCACCCCTAAGGGTATTTCGGTACTCTTGTAAATCAAAAATTCTTAGAAAGTTTTTTTTTTTAAAAAAATAATTTTCATAATTCAAAAGGGTAGTTTTTAAAACTAGGGTTTCCATAAAATGTGGCTAGTCCCTTTCGGGTTTTAGTTATTGGGTTTAGCCCAGTAGTTAAGTCCTCTTGGTTAGGGTGAACTGGAAGCTACGCACTGTGCAGGATTCGAGTGAGAGGAGGTGAGTCACACTGACCGCTTAAATACCAAGCTCCCACGAAACCAATCCTAGACATGCGCACCATGGTTGCCATGACTAACTCGACGACTTAATCACAAGTTTGTTTAGTTAGGCATTTAAGTCTTATGTTTTTGTTGGGGTATACTAGCCCTAGGTTCAAGTACTTAATCTCTATTCTACGTTCCATTCCATTTCTACCCTTCTAAAATCATAATATAAATCACACACAAAAGATCGGAGTACTTACTGTAGACTTTGCCTGAGACTTAGTGGGCCATACCAGAAAAACCTGCTTAATTTGCAAAAATTCTTTTTTGGGCCTAACTTTGAAAATGTTTTGGGCCTTAAACCCAAGGCCAAGAGTTTAAAACTGGGCTCTGATACCAAACTGAAACACCCCAAACCTGGCCCACGAGCCTTGATCGGATCTGGTATGTTCCCCGGTGTAAACCATTTCAAATTCTTTTGTTATTTAGGAAAAAACTTGTGTATTTTGAAAGAAAGATTGTTTTGGGTTGGGATTGAGTTGAAAACAAGTTTATTTCATTATTAAAATCCTTTACTTTAGGTGACAAAACATTTAGGCTTTGTTTTAAAAATAAATTTACTTAATCTTTAATTGATAAAAATTAGTAAAATAATAATTGAAAGAATAATAAAGTAGTTCAACTATGGCCTTATTAAATCAAAATAATTCCCAAAATATATATTCAAAATACTTAAAATAAAATGGTCCAAATAAAAATGAATTTCTTGCTGAGCATGGCCATCCCTAAGCTTCGCTTAGGCCGGTCCATCACCGATCGTCACCGGAAAATAATCCCACAACGGGTGAGTCAACAAACTCAATGTGTAACCAACACTAAAATTTAATATTTCGGGCATACAATATCATACATGTTCATAAAGCATTTAAACAATATGATGCAACCCAACCCAAACCTATATGCCATCTACTACACACCACCCGCATACCATCCCGCACACCGTAGGGACTACTAAGTCAACCCTCCTTCCGCTACACTCCATATCGCGGTCTTAGGTCACCGCATTCGTGGTCTTAGGTCACCACGCTCAGATTTCGTGGTCTTAGGTCACCACATTCAGATTACTATGGTCTTAGGTCACCACATTCAGATATCACGGTCTTAGGTCACCGTGTTTGTGGTCTTAGGTCACCACATTCACTTCCCTTTTCATATAACCCATATGCCCCATATTTCATACACAATATGCAAAATCATGCCTTAATTCACATTCTTATCACTTTTCACATGTTAAAATAACATATATTCATATTCCTAGTAGGAGTAGGAAACGTACCTTAGTACTTTGTACCATAGTAAGGTACCTTAGCCATATTCACATTCTTATAAACATACGCATTTAATTTAAAACATAGCCATGGACATATTATGGTACCTTAGCCATATTCACATTCTTATAAACATACACATTTAATTTAAAACATAGCCATGAACATATTAAAACTTAGGGTAGGGTACACACCTGATTTGCTTAGCGGTTCACTTAAATCCCAGAAAGCTTGATCTAATGCCTTAGATCTCAATTCCTACATTTGGCCAACCTTAAGCCTATTCGGCTATAAAACCACATCCTAGTAGGATTTGTACACTAAGACTTACCTTGTGGATTTTAAATCCCGAAATTCAATCGAATAACTAGGGAACACGCGGCCTATGGTGTACCTTCGGGAAAAGAACTTCTCCTTCTTGTAGTTGACTTAAACAAATCCCGAAAGATCTCTTCAAAGTTTTGGCGACAAGATATTAATGGGGTTAGTCCTAGATTTCAGCAAATCTTAAAAGAAAAAAGATGAAAATCGAATGATAACTAGTTCTTACCCTTAATACGTAAGTCGACAACCCCTTGTTTGAAGTCTCAAAACTATTCGCTATGGCCTTGATTTTAGCAAAATTTCACTTTTGGAAGATTATGAAAGAAGAAGAGAAAGAGTTTGAGCAATTTGGTAATGAAGTTTGGCTACACAAGGTGTATTTTCTTGGCAAAACGATGAAGAAAGGAGATATTTGCTAGAGAGAATTGGCGAGAGAGAGTTAGAAGAAAGAATGAATGGCCTCTTTTCCTTTTATAGTAAATTACTAACTTAGAATCCCTTACTTGGCCATCACTCTTCTATTTTGATAGCTTTATCTCTTTAATTAAAATTAAAGAATAATCCTCAATTATCTCTTTGAAAATAATCTAAAATAAATCATCATTTATCCACCTATTTAGCCGAAGTTTTAAGAGGAATTAAACTCTTCCCTTAAGAGTCCCTATTGTCGTCCATTACTTCCTCTTTAAGTAATTAAATAAAATTACTTAAAGTCTTAGCTAGATGCCATCCACCCCCTTCCCTTGATGAGCCGAATTTAAACTTATTCTATTGGACTCCTTGTGGCCATACGAGGCCCAAATTATCCACCTATGTGGCGCCTCCCTATGATTAGTTTAGCTTTAATAACGAATTGGGCCACAAGCACAATTCAGTGTAAAACACTCGTAAATGCTCTCCTTCTTTGCTCGAGCCTAAGCTTGCACACATGTTGGTGGCGTCATTTATTGGGCTTTAAGTGGTGCCTCCTTGTCACTTTTCCAAGCCCTTTTGTGTCAAATTTCTTCTATTAATTTTCTTAAGGCCACCTTGCCTTAAAACTTATCATTTCTAAGACATTTCTTACATTTCCAAGTTTCCAAAACGTTCGTTTCCTCTTTTAAACTTATCATTTCTAAAGCATTTCTTACATTTCGTGACATTTCCTACATTTCCTTACATTTCCTACATTTCCTTACATTTCCATACATTTCTTACATTTCCATACATTTCCATACATTTCTTACATTTCCATACATTTCTTACATTTCCTACATTTCCTTACATTTCCATATATTTCCATACATTTCCTTACATTTCCATACATTTCCATACATTTCCATACATTTCTTACATTTCCATACATTTCCTTACATTTCCATACATTTCTTACATTTCCATATATTTCCATACATTTCCTTACATTTCCAAGGTTCTAAAATGCACACCACATATCACAAGAAACATGCTATTTCATAAAATTAAGCAAAATGCACACAATAGGATTCAACCTCTTCCTCAAAGTACTTCACTTGATACCATAACCCTTGCACCTTAGGTGGCGCCCTTGCCACTTTTCCACATCACTTCTTATTTTAACTTAAAACCAATAATTGTCCAAAGCTTTCTTCCATCCTAGGATTTTAAAAACCCTTAATTCACTTCCAAACACTGCCAAAACCTACTACTCATGAATTATGCACAAACGCATAACCCCTAATCTAGGATGTTACAGTTCTTCACCATAAGTCATATCGGGTCGAATCTCAACCTCTGTAGGAGAAATCACGTGCAAAGGGTCTGATCGATAATGTTGCAACATCGACACATGAAATACATTGTGAATCCTTTCCAACTCTGTCGACAAAGCTAATCGATATGCTACTGGCACTATTCTTTCAATAACCTCATACGACCCAATAAAATACAGACTCAACTTGCCTTTGTGACCAAATCTCAGGATTTTCTTCCATGGAGATACTTTTAGAAATACTTTATCACCAACTTGAAACTCAATCTCAAATATTTTCAAATCCGCATAGGATTTATGTCAATCTGAAGCTACTTTCAAACAGTCACAATTACTTTTACTTTCTCTAACCAAATCAACCCCGTGAATCTGTCTCTCACTGAGCTCGGTCCAGTACAATGGAGTTTGACACTTGTGTCCATACAATGCTTCATACGGTGCCATCTTAATACTCGACTGAAAATTGTTGTTATAAGTAAATTCGCTAAAGGTAGATATTTTTCCCAACTACCTTCGAACTCTAAAACACAACATCAGAGCATATCTTCGAGAATCTATATTGTTCTTTCAAATTGAACGTCGGTTTGCGGATGAAATATGGTACTAAAGTTTAACTTTGTACCCAAAGCTTCTTGCAACTTCTTCCAAAATCTCAATGTAAACCTCGAATCTCTATCCAAAATAATAGAAATAGAGTGAGCTTATCAAGTGAATAGTCGGTACGTACCGGAATAAAATGAGCCAATTTTGTCAATCTATCAACAACGACCCAAATGACATCTTTTTTTTCGGAGTTAGAGGTAATCTAGTTATGAAATCTATCGTAATTCTGTCCCATTTCCATTTGAGCACCATCATTGGCTGAAGTAAACCCAAAGGTACTTGGTGTTTGGCTTTTACTTGTTGACAAATCAAACATTTCGGTATAAATCAGAGATATCTTGTTTCATACCTGACCACCAATACAGTTTCTTCAAATTATTGTACATCTTCATACTTCCCGGATGAACAGATAAACAACCATTATGTGCCTAATGAAGAATTTTCTAAATAATCTCATCATTTTTCGGTACACATACTCTATCTCAGAACATTAAACAATCATCAGAATCGATCCAAAAGTCTGAATCACTACTTGATTCACACTGAGCTCTTTTGTCTTGCAATTCACTATCACTTTTTTCAGCTTCACAAATTTGCTAAAGAAATACCGATCTAGCTCTCAACTCAGCTAGAATCGAGCTATCCTCAGATAAAGTCAACCTCATAGTCATAGCTCTCAAGTCAAACAAGGACTTTCTGCTCAAAGCGTCTGTGACTACATTTGCCTTTCCGAGATGGTAGTCAATTACCAACTTATAATCTTTTAGTAGCTCAAGCCATCTCCGTTGTCACAAATTCAAATCCTTCTGAGTCATCAAGTACTTTAAAATTTTATGATTCAAAAAGACATGACATTTCTCACCATACAAATGATGTCTCCAAATATTCAAAGTAAATAATATGGCAGCCAATTCTAGATTATGCGTCGGGTAATTCTTCTCATGCGGTTTCAACTATCTCGAGGCATAGGCTATCACTTTGCCCTTTTGCATCAACACACAACCAATATCATTCAGTGATGCATCACTATAAATCACAAACTCTTTTCCCAGTTCAGGTTGCAGTAAAACCGGCGCCTCAGTCAATAAGGCTTTCAACTGTTCAAATCTATTTTGGCATTTCTCGGACCATTCAAACTTAACATCTTTTTGCAACAGCTTAGTCATAGGAGTAGAGATCATCGAAAAACCCTTAACAAAATGTTTGTAATAGCCGGTTAATCCCAAAAAGCTTCTAACCTCCTCTACATTTCTTGGCGATTTCCAATCAACAATTGTCGAAATCTTACTCGGATCAACCCGAATACAATCTCTAGAAACAATATGTCCCAAGAATCCGACTTCTCTAAGCCAAAACTCACGTTTCCTGAATTTAGCAAATAATTTCTTATCTCTTAAAGTTTGCAATACAGTTCTTAAGTGCTCGGCATGCTCAGTCACATCTCTAGAATAAATCAGAATATCGTCAATAAACACAACCATGAATTTATCTAAATATGGTCGAAAGATTCGATTCATCAAGTCCATAAAAAAAACAGGGCATTAGTTAGTCCGAAAGGCATGACAAGAAATTCATAATGCCCGTTCCTTGTTCTGAAAGCGGTTTTCAGTACATCCGACTCTTTAACTCTCAACTGGTAGTAGCTAGACCTCAGATCAATCTTCGAGAACACTGTTTCCCCTTTCAACTGATCAAACAAGTCATCAATTCTTGGTAAAGGATACTTGTTCTTTATCGTTACCTTGTTGAGCTGTCGATAATTGATACAAAGTCTCATAGATCTGTCTTTCTTCTTTACAAATAATACTGGCGCACCCTAGGGAGAAAAACTCGGTATTGCAAAACCCTTATTTGTCAACTCTTGCAACTGAGCTTTTAATTCTTTCAATTTGGTCGGAGCCATTCTATGCTGAGCAATCGATATCGGTGAAGTCCCTGGCACTAAATCAATACCAAATTCAACTTTTCTAATCGATGGAAACCTAGGAAAATCTTCTGGAAAAACTTTCGGATATTCACAAACTACCGGCACTGATTCAATTTTCAATTCAGACACTTTTGTATTCAACACATAAGCTAGATAAACTTCACAACCTTTTCTTACATATCTCTGGCAGACATCGAAGAGATCACAACAGGTAACTCACCTGACTCATCTGAATCAATTCGAAGAATTTCACCATTTTCACATTTCAATTCAATAATTTTTTGTCTACAATCCACTACCACATCATGCAGTGTCAACCAATCCATACCCAAAATAACGTCAAACTCATCAAATGACAACAACATTAAATCAGCCAAAAAATAGTGACCTCGAATCATCAAGGAACAATTCTTGCAAACTCTATCAATTAATACATGTTTGCCTAAGGGGTTTGTGTAACACCCCTATCCCGTGTCTGTCACCAGATTAGGGTTAGGAGCGTTACCTGACAGATCAGAAACTTTATCAGAAAATTCATCAAGTATATCAGCAATAACAACCATAGTGTCCCCTTTCTAGGTCATCGAGACCTAAAACATGCTTAGAAATAGGGTCGGGACTAAACCAGAACACATACAGAAATTCTCAAAAATTTAAAAACTTTTCAAAGTTTCAGGGGTTACACGCCAGTGTGAGCAAGCCGTGTGCCTCCCACAGTTGTTAGACACACCAGTGTGTCCTCTCCATGGTCAAAACTGACTTGGCTCCACGGTTACCAGGCACACCCGTCCTAGGGCCATGTACACTTAGGCCATATATTGACTTCTTCACACGGCTACTAGACACGCCCGTGTACCATGGTCGTGTGCTCCTAAGCTAGCTACTGACTTAGCCCCACGGTCACTAGGCACACCCGTGTGCCACATTCGTGTGACATTATAGGCCATTTGCAAGGCCAAAATGCCACCCAACTAGGGTCATTCCTACAAGAAAATTACCAACACATCTCATGCATATATGACAACCAAAACATATCAAAATAATCATCCATTTCTACAATCCAATCCAATACTAATCATGCCAAATTTACAAGACTAAAACTTATGAATATACAAGCATAATTTATCCATACTTTACCATTCACAAGTTCAACTTTTTGTTAAACATATAAGCTCAAAATTTCATCTATATACTTACCTTAAACTTAATCATTTCTTATGCTTTCAAACCATACCAAATATACATCATATAACACATCCATCAAAGCATATTACCAACACATAACTAGCCAAATCACATGGCTAAGTTCAAATCTCACACTTATACAAATAACTAGCCTATACATGCCATATCTAGCTATTTACATTTCCAAAATGTACCAAAACATGTGATAACGATCCTCGACGGTCCCTCAGCCTTCAATAGCTTTGAAGATCTATAAAACAGAGCGCACACACACACATACAGAGTAAGCTTTTAAAAGCTTAGCAAGTCATATACGAATAAACATATCATATAATGAATACAACCCATTCAAAATATTGGTAATTATAGTTCTCAAAACCGATTCATCCCATGATCTTTGGCACATTTGTTTACACAAATCTTGCCACAACTTCTAGTCATATATCACATAGTACTTAGCTCATTCATAACAATTCTTGTATCTCATTCATATTCTCATGTTCAATTATACGATTCTTCAAAGCAACTTCACATAGATACTTACCTTTTATACACACTTAGTGTACATACCAAACGTACCTGAAACGAATGGTAATTGTTCATAGCTCGAATTTTCCCGTTGAACCGTTAGGAACCTAATAGGATACTCAGAAAGTTCAGAATATTTGTACAATGCCAACGTCCCTGACGAGGTCTTACATGTACTCAAATATCGATGCCACTGTCCCAGACAGGGTCTTACACGAATTAATATGATGTCGATGTCCCAGACATGGTCTTACACGTAAAGATCGCATCGATGCCAACATTCCATACGTGGTCTTACAAAAATCTCAAATCAATGCCAACGTCCCAGATGTGGTCTTACATGATAAAATGAACAGATACCTATGTCATGACATATCTAATCCTATCTATTCCTAGGTTCGTACGGGACCTTTTAGACATTGTCACTAAGTCAACCTTATCTCGGAATTCATGTACAGATCATCTCATAAGCATTCATCATTAACATTAATCATATGAACATATACAGCTTAATAAAAATACGTTTATTTGCATAATGACTTACCTCGAATTCGATTTAACAAAACGAAAACAGCTACTCGGTTACTTTCGATTTCCCGCGGTCTAAGTCCGTTTTCCTCGGTTCTTGATCTATACATATTCAAAATTAACCCTTTTATTCACTAACTCATTCAATTCAATCCAATGACACACATTTAGGATTATTTGCAATTTGACTTTCACATTTGCATAATTTGTCAATTTAGTCCATTTTTCTCAAAATATCAAAATCAAAAATCATCATTTAACCATGCTTAGCCGAATGTTCATACATCTCATAAAAGCCCATATTTTTCATCAAATTTTCAATTTAGTCCCTCAAGTTACTAATTTCTCAATTTAGCCCTAATTAGCTAAATTCATCAAAAATTCAAGAACAAAGTATGTTCATCTAACACATATCTTTCAATTAACAACCAAGCTCATCATAAAGCTCACCATTTCATCAATGGCACATCTCATGAACATTATCAATTCATAAAATTGAGACATGGGCTTAATAGTAGACTAAGCAACAATCTCAAAAATATAAAAATCATCAAAATCTAAAGCCAAAACATACCTTAATTTGAACTTAGTTCTAACCGAAACCTAGTTTGAATATTTTCTTTCTTTTCCTTCAACATTCAACATTCACAAGAGATGATAACATTCATCTTTTCATTAGTTTATTTTATTACAAACATAATAATATGTATTTTACCAAATTAGCTATTTAATAAACATTTGAAACAATTATACAATAAGGGCATATTCGGCCAACTACCATCCACTATCTTATAAGTGGTTTAATTGCCGTATAAGGCCTCCACCTTTACAAAGTCATAACACATTGGTGCTTTAACAAATAGCATGCTAGTTTTGCATTTAATGCAAGTCAATCCTTTTTTTTTCAAATTAAACACACAGGCAGATAAATTATCCTACGAAAATTTAACACATGCTTAAACACTCATCAATGGCACGAAAAATAATATTAAAATATTATTCAGACTCGAATTTGTGGTCTTAAAACCACTGTTTTGACTAGGGTATAAACCAGACTGTTATAGTTTGACACTTTAATCACAAACTCAGTAAACTCAATAGGCAAGCTCTTACTAGCTGCCAATTTCATGCAAATATAAGAATGAGTCGATCTAGGATCAATCAATGCAACTACATTAGTATTATAGAGAGAAAAGTACCAAAGGATAACATCGGAGTTGTCGCTTCTTCACGAAGCACGGATAGCATAGGCTCTAGCAGGTGTTCTAGCATCGGATTCATAGCTTGAATCTTTAGTCACACCTTTACTATTGGTCGATTCCCGTATTCCTCGTGGGTCTCCCTCTAGTGGCAAGTGTTCGATCTTGCATTCTAAATTTTGTCTTTCTCAGCCATCTCATGGTAGTCTCGAATAAAGTGGTCTTGTGAGCCACACTTAAAGCAAGCCCAGTCATTCATTCTACATTCACCGGGATGTCGCCTACGATAGTGTTGGCATTCAGGTCGATTGGATCTAACATTACCAACACTCGTTATCGACGTAGTTTTGGCTTTAGAACTCGAATATTGTTTCCCACGATCTCTGTTGGAATACCCAGCTGAAGCACTCAAACGAGTATACAAATCTCTTGATTTCTTAGGCTGAGATTGAAATGACTTACTCATTGGCCTCTTTCTTGAATCTCTAGTCTTCGTTTCAGCTTTTCTCTTCTCCTTGCTTAATTCTTCAACTTTACGAGGTTGGTCGAATAGCACTACAAATTCTTTCAGTTCAATGACTCCAACTAACAATCGGATATCCTCATTCAACCTGTCTTCAAACCTTTTGGACATGATAGCCTCGGTGGAAACACACTCCTGAGCATACTTACTGAGCATGACAAACTTTCGTTCGTACTCGATTACAGACATTCAACCCTGTTTTAGCTCTAAAAACTCCTTATGTTTCTGATCAATGAACCGTTGGCTAATATATTTCTTCCTAAACTCATATTGGAAGAATTCCCAACTTACCTTCTCTCTCAATACTACAGACATAAGAGTTTTCCACCATCAGTATGCTGAGTCTCTCAGAAGCGACACAACACATTTCAGACATTCATCTGGTGTGCAAGACAGTTCATCAAATACCCCTAATAGAGTTTTCGAGCCAAAACTCAGCTCTCTAGGGATCATCATCGACATTAGCTCTAAAATCTTTAGCCCCATGCTTTCGGATCTTATCAACCGGAGGCTTACTCAATCTTACAAATTCCATACCTTGTGGAGCTATGGGAACCGACTGAGGAATAAATGGGGGTGGAGGGGGTTAAGCAGTCGGATTTGTTCAAACAAACTCCTTATACCACTATTTTCATTATGTAGAGGAAGGCTTCCCTAGCCTCTTCTCCTTGACCAATTATCACTAGTCTACTTTCAGATGGAGTGGTCCCTTGAGCGGGAGCCGACGCATTACTTTCTACGTCATCAACTTCAGCTCGATTGGGATCCATTTACTATATAAAAACACAATTTCAAGTTGTTAGGAGTCATCACACTATCACGGTTCATTTATAGCATGTATAGCTAGACTCTTACACACACTACGCTAGTCCGAAAATCGACTAAATTGTAGATCTGATACCATTAAATGTAACACCCCTTACCTGTATTCAATGCTGGAACAGAGCATGAGGCATTGCTGAACTTATATCGCAAGAAAATATACAAATCGAGTTATAAATTTGTGTCCAAATTAAAACCATTCATAATCAATCATAACGTCCCTAATACGAGCCGACGAGGCCTAAAACATGCTTTAGTAGTGGTTCGGGACTAAACCGAGTACTTAAGAAATTTTTACAGAACTTAAATTTTTTTTTACTAGAAGTAGGGGTCATACGCCTCGTGTGGTTTTGGGACACGCCTGTGTGGACAGGCCTTGTGGTCACACACGCCCATGTCCCTAATTTGTGTAACTCTCTAGTTGTAACTCATGAACAAATTGAAGTCACACGGCCAAGTCACACGCTCCTGCTAGGCTGTATGGTAGATTTAATTTTCATGATTTTCATAAAATAGGTGCACACTTCACATGCCCGGGACACACACCCGTGCTTGAGCTTGTGTCCCTCACACGGTCGAAACACAAGCCCGTGTGCTTAATTATGAGCATTCTGTTTCTCAAAATTAAAGTGCAGGGGACAGACGACCAAAACACATGCTAGTGGGACAGGCCGTGTGTAGACACACGCCCGTGTGTCTACCCGTGTGGACAAAATAAGGCTATTTACCAAGCCTTTTGCCACCCTTCAATTCACATACCTACTCAACATCATATAATATGAATTCAAGCATACTTAGGCAACCAAAACATCCATAAGCAAGGTATTAACATCACATCCACATGCTAACATCTAACATGCTTTAAGATCATAATTTATTAACACAAATCATGCAAGTTTCCACATTCATGAATGGTATCAACATATAATGATACTCATAACCAACATTAGCCAACTTTCATTGCCATATAAAAAATGAAATCATTACCAATTATAATCCAATACATTTGGCCACATTACCAATGACACATATAACAAAATGACTAAGTCCCTATACATGCCATAACTCAAAATATTGACATTTCAATGGTACCCAAAATAATGATTGATAGTGTGAAAGGATGTCCAATGATCTCCGATCCTGAGCTAGCTTGGTGATACTATAAGATAAGGGAAAGAAAGGGGGTAACCTATAAAGCTTAGTAAGTTCATATGCAAATAATAAACAACATTAATTATACATTTGTCATATAAATAACTTAACTTATACTAACATAAATGTCATTAAAATTTCATTAGCATAACTTACTCAATCACATTCCTACCATTAGTTCATCATATGCCGATTCCATTTCCATTGAGTTTTTCATACATACATGTACCAACTCGTAACATAATCACAAACTTTCTCATCATTGAACCACTTGGAATACTATCGGATACACAGAAAGGTTTGCACATAAGTGCCACATATGTAGCTAATGCTACCACAAATCTCATCACATATAGGCTCGCTCTCGAGCTATCCACGGGCCTGATCACACAAGCTATCAGTCAAGACGTAGCTATACGGTGCTGCTCACACAAGCTATCAAGTATCCGCAACATATGTCGGTATACTTAACCACTGGTAGGATGTGCAAGACCAGCACCAGGGTCACATAATCACATAATCACATGGTTTCCTATTGACATGTCACTTGAATCCTAATCTGTTCCTAAGGTTCAACCGGGATTTTCTCGCTTGTCGAAATTTTGTCAACTACACCTATAGAGTCAAACACACAATTTATGCATCATCAAAACATTATAAATACAATTATAACATTACATTATTAACATACGACCTTACCTCGGTATGAAAATAGTGAAAATGGACCTAATCTTCAAACACTTTGTTTTTCTCCCAATCTAGGTCCGAACTTCGCTTTTCTTGATAATCGAGCTTGGAAGATGAACAAACCCTAGCTATGGTCTCCTTGAAATTTTGGCACTAAGGGACTCAATTGAAGAAGATGACATCTTTTTATTTGTTTTATTTTATCTTTATTTACCAAATGACCAAAATACCCTTAATTCACAAAGTATGTTCATCTAACACATATCTTTCAATTAACAACCAAGCTCATCATAAAGCTCACCATTTCATCAATGGCACATCTCATGAACATTATCAATTCATAAAATTGAGACATGGGCTTAATAGTAGACTAAGCAACAATCTCAAAAATATAAAAATCATCAAAATCTAAAGCCAAAACATACCTTAATTTGAACTTAGTTCTAACCGAAACCTAGTTTGAATATTTTCTTTCTTTTCCTTCAACATTCAACATTCACAAGAGATGATAACATTCATCTTTTCATTAGTTTATTTTATTACAAACATAATAATATGTATTTTACCAAATTAGCTATTTAATAAACATTTGAAACAATTATACAATAAGGGCATATTACCAACTACCATCCACTATCTTATAAGTGGTTTAATTGCCGATAAGGCCTCCACCTTTACAAAGTCATAACACATTGGTGCTTTAACAAATAGCATGCTAGTTTTGCATTTAATGCAAGTCAATCCTTTTTTTCAAATTAAACACACAAGTGATAAATTATCCTACAAAATTTAACACATGCTTAAACACTCATCAATGGCACAAAAATAATATTAAAATATTATTCGACTCAATTTGTGGTCTTAAAACCACTGCTTTGACTAGGCTATAAACCGATCGTTATAGTTTGACACTTTAATCACAAACTCAAGAACTCAATAGGCAAGCTCTTACTAGCTGCCAATTTCATGCAAATATAAGAATGAGTCGATCTAGGATCAATCAATGCAACTACATTAGTATTATAGAGAGAAAAAGTACCAGTGATAACATCGGGAGTTGTCGCTTCTTCACGAGCACGGATAGTATAGGCTCTAGCAGGTGTTCTAGCATCGGATCTTACAGTTGAATCTTTAGTCACACCTTTACTATTGGTCGCATTCCCCGTATTCCTCAGGGGTCTCCCTCTAGTGGCAGTGTTGCCTGATCTTGCATTCTAAATTTTGTCTTTCTCAGCCATCTCAAGGTAGTCTCGAATAAAGTGGTCTTATGAGCCACACTAAAGCAAGCCTAGTCATTCATTCTACATTCACCGGGATGTCGCCTACGATAGTGTTGGCATTAAGGTCGATTGGATCTAACATTACCAACACTCATTATCGACGTAGTTTTGGCTTTAGAACTCGAATATTGCTTCCACGATCTCTGTTGGAATACCCAGCTGAAGCACTCAAACGAGTATACAAATCTCTTGATTTCTTAGGCTGAGATTGAAATGACTTACTCATTGGCCTCTTTCTTGAATCTCTAGTCTTCGTTTCAACTTTTCTCTTCTCCTTGCTTAATTCTTCAACTTTACGAGGTTGGTCGAATAGCACTACAAATTCTTTGAGTTCAATGACTCCAACTAACAATCGAATATCCTCATTCAACCTGTCTTCAAACCTTTTGGACATGATAGCCTCGGTGGAAACACACTCCTGAGCATACTTACTGAGCATGACAAACTCTCGTTCGTACTCGATTACAGACATTCAACCCTATTTCAGCTCTAAAAACTCCTTATGTTTCGATCAATGAACCGCTATAATATATTTCTTCCTAAACTCATATTGGAAGAATTCCCAACTTACCTCTCTCTCAATACTACGACATAAGAGTTTTCCACCATCAAGATTTGAGTCTCTCGAGTTTACACAACACATTTGTACATTCATCCGTGTGCAAGATAGTTCATCAAATACCCTGATAGAGTTTTCTAGCCAAAACTCAACTCTCTCGAGATCATCATCGATATTAGCTCTGAAATGTTTAGCCCAATGTTTTCGGATCTTATCAACTGGAAGCTTACTCAATCTTACAAATTCTATACCTTGTGGAGCTATGGGAACCGATCGAGAATAAATGGGGTGGAGGGTTAGCAATGGATTTGTTCAAACAAACTCCTTATACCACTATTTTCATTATGTAGAGGAAGGCTTCCTAGCCTCTTCTCCTTGACCAATTATCACTAGTCTACTTTCAGATGGAGTGGTCCTTGAGCGGAGCCGACGATTACTTTCTACTCATCAACTTCATCGATTGGGATCCATTTACTATATAAAACACAATTTCAAGTTGTTAGAGTCATCACACTATCACGGTTCATTTATAGCATGTATAGCTAGACTCTTACACACACTACGCTAGTCCAAGAATCGACTAAATTGTAGATCCGATACCATTAAATGTAACACCCTTACCGTATTCAATCTTTGGACAGAGCATGAGGCATCTTGAACTTATATCGCAAGAAAATATACAAATCGAGTTATAAATTTGTGTCCAAATTAAAACCATTCATAATCAATCATAACGTCCCTAATACAGCGATGAGGCCTAAAACATGCTTTAGTAGTGGTTCGGGACTAAATCGAGTACTTAAAAATTTTTACAGAACTTAAATTTTTTTTTTTGCTAGAAGTAGGGGTCATACGCCTCGTGTGGTTTTGGGACATGCCTGTGTGGACAGGCCCTGTGGTCACACACGCCCATGTCCCTAATTTGTGTAACTCTCTAGTTGTAACTCATGAACAAATTGAAGTCATACGGCCAAGTCACACGCTCCTGCTAGGCTGTATGGTAGATTTAATTTTCATGATTTTCATAAAATAGGTGCACACTTCACATGCCCGAGACACACACCGGTTCGAGCTTGTGTCCCTCACACGTTGAAACACAAGCCCTGTGCTTAATTATGAGCATTCTGCTTCTCAAAATTAAAGTGCAGGGAGAGACCAAAACACATGCTAGTGGGACAGCGTGTAGTAACACGCCGATGTGTCTACCTGTGGACAAAATAAGGCTATTTACCTAGCCTTTTGCCACCCTTCAATTCACATACCTACTCAACATCATATAATACGAATTCAAGCATACTTAGGCAACCAAAACATTCATAAGCAAGGTATTAACATCACATCCACATGCTAACATCTAACATGCTTTAAGATCATAATTTATTAACACAAATCATGCAAGTTTCCACATTCATGAATGGTATCAACATATAATGATACTCATAACCAACATTAGCCAACTTTCATTGCCATATAAAAAATGAAATCATTACCAATTATAATCCAATACATTTGGCCACATTACCAATGACACATATAACAAAATGACCAAGTCCCTATACATGCCATAACTCAAAATATTGACATTTCAATGGTACCCAAAATAATGATTGATAGTGTGAATGGATGTCCGATGATCTCCGATCCCGAGCTAGCTTGGTGATACTATAAGATAAGGGAAAGAAAGGGGGTAACCTATAAAGCTTAGTAAGTTCGTATGCAAATAATAAACAACATTAATTATACATTTGTCATATAAATAACTTAACTTATACTAACATAAATGTCATTAAAATTTCATTAGCATAACTTAATCACATTCCTACCATTAGTTCATCATATGCCGATTCCATTTCCATTGAGTTTTTCATACATACATGTACCAACTCGTAACATAATCACAAACTTTCTCATCATTGAACCACTTGGAATACTATCGGATACAGTAAAGGTTTGCACATAAGTGCCACATATGTAGCTAATGCTACCACAAATCTCATCACATATAGGCTCGCTCTCGAGCTATCCACGCCGATCACACAAGCTATCACCAAGACGTAGCTATACTGGTGCTTCACACAAGCTATCAAGTATCCGCAACATATGTCAGATACTTAACCACCGGTAGGATGTGCAAGACCAGCACGGGTCACATAATCACATAATCACATGGGTTCCTATTGACATGTCACTTGAATCCTAACTGCTCCTAAGGTTCAACCGGATTTTCTCGCTTGTCGAAATTTTGTCAACTACACCTATAGAGTCAAACACACAATTTATGCATCATCAAAACATTATAAATACAATTATAACATTACATTATTAACATACGACCTTACCTCGTATGAAAATAGTGAAAATGGACCTAATCTTCAAACACTTTATTTTTCTCCCAATCTAGGTCCGAACTTCGTTTTCTTGATAATCGAGCTTGGAAGATGAACAAACCCTAGCTATGGTCTCCCTTGAAATTTTGGCACTAAGGGACTCAATTGAAGAAGATGACATCTTTTTATTTGTTTTATTTTATCTTTATTTACCAAATGACCAAAATGCCCTTAATTCATAACTTTAAAATTTCACTTAACCATGTCCATTTTCGTCCATCTTAAAGTATAATAGTCTAATTACCATCTAAGGGCCTCT
Source organism: Gossypium rotundifolium (assembly GCA_025506655.1). NCBI lineage: Eukaryota > Viridiplantae > Streptophyta > Magnoliopsida > Malvales > Malvaceae > Gossypium > Gossypium rotundifolium. The sequence continues at coordinate 151,690,172 of CP106727.1, read as the reverse complement.
AATTTAAAATCTCATAAAAATTGGACACCTTTAGCATATAGAACTCATATTTTACATTTTTTACAATTTAGTCCCTTTAACTAAATTGAGAGCCTAAACGTCAAAATTTTTGAACGAAATTTTCACAAAATCATATCATAAAACTGTAAACCATAAAAATATAATAAAAATAAATTTTACCATGTCAGATTTGTGGTCCCAAAACCACTATTCTGACGACCCAAAATCGAGTCTATAAATCGCTTGCTTTTATTCTCGTAATATTATCTAGACTTGATTAGTACTTACACCTAGTTAGTGTTACTTCATACTTCCAATTTAGTTTAAACAAACCCTCTTCTCCTCAATACTTCCAGATTTCATTGTAATTAACTATATTACAATTTAACTCGTAACTTGTAGACACGTATCATAATTCCACATCTAATTGAATATTTCTAAGCCGTGCATGAAAGTGTTGGGAAATGTGCCCATATTGTAGTAAACATGTAACTATTTTCTATGTATTTGAGCGATGAATAAATAAAGTTAATTTTACATTTCACTATTACATGTTTTTTGTTTCTATCTTTCATGTTTTGCATACATAGCAGATTTGTGACAAGAAAATATTAGCTCATTGATTGTCTAAGTTCAACTGATGATAATTGGCATTGTAAAAACGTTTACATTGTGAGAAAGACAGTAGATAATATAAACGAGTCCATAATCCCGCAAAAGAATAATAGTGAGCATTTGATTCAAAAACTTATACGAATTTTTATGTCGTTTATAATTCCAATTGAGGAGAAGGCTAGTCTTAGCTATCAGAGCAGTTGACTCCACAAGTAGAGACATAAATGTAATCATTAGAATAATGGTACATTGGACTGGACCCAAGATGAATTAATTCTAAATCCGTTTGTAAATTAATTCATTTGTGACGCTCATGGTTTGATTTACCTAAATCATGAGTTAGCCACTGACCATGCGTATGTAACTCATGTTCTTTGATATAAGTGGAGACTTGTGCTCTAAAGATGATTGAGCACATAGCTGGTATGTTGGGTACTCATGTGTATGACATGGCTTTACTAGCAACAATGGAGTTCATAGCTCAACTAAAGAGTTAACGATATCCTCTCATTGACATTGTGTGGATTGATAATTATGGAACATAGTCACGGGTTGCTTGTTCTCAAATGAGAAATTTATCGAGTAATTTGTTTATAGTGATCATATTAATCATTAAGAAGACACAATGGTGACAATGAGATAAAATAAGATTGATGTGTCTCTAACTAACTACGATCACAATAAAGCCAAGCGCACCTATCGCTTTAATAGTATAGTTATGGTAAGACCAAATATCTGTATCACAAGGATCAAGAGTACTAGTAATTACTATCTTATTATTATCTAGCCTAAGAATTGGAGTGATTTCTTTTTAAACTAAAACTAATTAAAAGCACGACAGATAATGAATTAGGAAAATACTTTTAGACAACTATATGAGAGAGGCAATACCCAAGGAAGAATCCACCTAGACTTCACTTATCACTTTTGATTCATACAATTTATTCACTTGACTTAATCCGTAGAAATCCCTGATTTATGTTAATATATCTTTCGAGACTAAAAACAATTGAATCTAGGTTGATTAATCGAAGTCTCTTTCTAATTAAAACCCCTATTGTCGCATTAACTCGATCTATGGATTCTCTTATTAGATTTGACTCTAATCTGAAGATTTATGTCATCCTATTTCTAGGTTTGCAATCAACTCCGCTTAATTGTGTTGATCTACTCTTAAAGAGACTTTGCTCCTCCGAATAAGCACATTTGACTTGAATCAATAACCTGAATTATCAAAACAAAAATAAGAACTCATAATTAAGAATAAGAACAAGTATTCATCTTATAAATCAAATAGTAATAAGATTCATCTAGGTTTCATCCTCCCTAGGTATTTAGGGAGTTTAGTTCATACTTATAGATGGAAACATCTTGAAATAAAGAAAACTACAAAACATAAGAAAACCTAAAAACTTCAAGAGAAATTGATAGGAGATCTTCAGTCTTGATGGAGATCCCTCTTCCAAGCTTCTTCCAATGGCTATCTTCGAGTATTTTCTACCTTCTACTCTGCGCGTGTTTGTTTAGGTCCTCCCCTAGGGTGTTTATTTAGGCTTTGGAACACCTTTCTTGGCCCACAAGTGGTCTTTTCCGAATAGAATTAGACTTGGGTTTGGCAGGGACACACCCATGTGACATGCCCGTGTTCGATAGCTTAGGCCGTGCTTGATTCTGCTCGCCACACACGACCATGTGATCTTCCCGTGTGCTACAGTCTAGGCCGTGTTGATTTCTGAGATAGGCCCATTTTGTCCCTTTCTGGCCCATTTCTCGTTCTTTTCAACTCCTTAAACTCTCCTGAGTGTAAAACGTGAAATTAAAAGATTAGGAGCATCAAATTCATCAAATCTAATGAAAATTCATCCAAAAATAAGCCAAGCATGGGGTAAAAATATGTATAAATTATGGTTTATCAAATATCCCCACACTTAAGCGTTTGCTTGTCCTCAAGCAAAATCCTCAAATCACAATTAAAATTGAACTTCCTTAATTCATAAATTTTATCAGTAATGTTTTATCATAATTCATGATAATTCATACACTGATAATTTAACTAAAAGAGTCCTAAAGATTTAAACAATTTAAGTCACAAATTTTTATAGCACAAAAACATAGGTATTTCCTTACCTAAATAATCACCTTTAATTCAAAACCAACAAGAATTGACATCCTCACTAAAGATTCACTCAAATCACTCAATGTGTTTAAGGTTCAAGATTAAGTACTCAAAAGTCAAACATGAAAAGTTATTATCATAGGCTTGTATGAAAATCAAATCTCCACCACTATAAAATGAGATAATACACAAATCAAAAGGTCTTTAAAAGGGTTGTAATGGAGCTTGGGTTAAACGTGTGGATAAAGGCAAAAAGAAGGTTAAAATCAAGATTGAATTGACAATTTACCTAACTAGAAAAATAAAACAATACTAAATAATTACATCAATTGAAAATATAAAAACACGAGCTTCTTCTCAAAATGTAAAATTAACTACTTAAGCTCAAATAACATAGAACTAATATTTCCACTTTTTTTTTAAGAATAAGAACAAGAAAGAATTTAACAATTGAAATATAGAACATAGTTAGCAACCGATCAAATCAAATCTCGCAAAAGAGGTTAATACAATAAGGAAAATTCTTAAGAATCAAAAGAGTGAGTCTTGGGATAGTATTAAGTGTAAATCAAGAAACGGTTCATTAAGATCAAAGGGAACAAAATGACTAAGTCCCTATACATGCCATAACTCAAAATATTGACATTTCAATGGTACCCAAAATAATGATTGATAGTGTGAAAGGATGTCCAATGATCTCCGATCCCGAGCTAGCTTGGTGATACTATAAGATAAGGGAAAGAAAGGGGTAACCTATAAAGCTTAGTAAGTTCATATGCAAATAATAAACAACATTAATTATACATTTGTCATATAAATAACTTAACTTATACTAACATAAATGTCATTAAAATTTCATTAGCATAACTTACTCAATCACATTCCTACCATTAGTTCATCATATGCCGATTCCATTTCCATTGAGTTTTCATACATACATGTACCAACTCGTAACATAATCACAAACTTTCTCATCATTGAACCACTTGGAATACTATCGGATACAGTAAAGGTTTGCACATAAGTGCCACATATGTAGCTAATGCTACCACAAATCTCATCACATATAGGCTCGCTCTCGAGCTATCCACGGCCCGATCACACAAGCTATCACCAAGACGTAGCTATCTGGTCGCTCACACAAGCTATCAAGTATCCGCAACATATGTCAGATACTTAACCACCGGTAGGATGTGCAAGACCAGCACTGTGGTCACATAATCACATAATCACATGGTTTCCTATTGACATGTCACTTGAATCCTAATCTGTTCCTAAGGTTCAACCGGGATTTTCTCGCTTGTCGAAATTTTGTCAACTACACCTATAGAGTCAAACACACAATTTATGCATCATCAAAACATTATAAATACAATTATAACATTACATTATTAACATACGACCTTACCTCGGTATGAAAATAGTGAAAATGGACCTAATCTTCAAACACTTTGTTTTTCTCCCAATCTAGGTCTGAACTTCGTTTTTCTTGATAATCGAGCTTGGAAGATGAACAAACCCTAGCTATGGTCTCCCTTGAAATTTTGGCACTAAGGGACTCAATTGAAGAAGATGACATCTTTTTATTTGTTTTATTTTATCTTTATTTACCAAATGACCAAAATACCCTTAATTCATAACTTTGAAATTTCACTTAACCATGTCCATTTTTATCCATCTTAAAGTATAATAGTCTAATTACCATCTAAGGGCCTCTAATTTAAAATCTCATAGAAATTGGACACCTTTAGCATATAGAACTCATATTTTACACTTTTTACAATTTAGTCCCTTTAACTAAATTGAGAGCCCAAACGTCAAAATTTTTGAATGAAATTTTCACAAAATCATTCCATAAAACTGTAAACCATAAAAATATAATAAAAATAAATTTTACTATGTCAGATTTGTGGTCCCAAAACCACTATTCTGACTGGACCCAAAATCGAGCTGTTACAAATCGTCTTGCTTTTATTCTGTCGTAATATTATCTAGACTTGATTAGTACTTACACCTAGTTAGTGTGTTACTTCATACTTCCAATTTAGTTTAAACAAACCCCTCTTTGGTACGATCCTCTGAATACTTCCAGTATTTCATTGTAATTAACTATATTACAATTTAACCTGTACACTTGTAGACATGTACATAATTCCACATCTAATTGAATATTTCTAAGCCCCGGTGCATGCAAGTGTTGGGAAATGTGCCCATATTGTAGTAAACATGTAACTATTTTCTATGTATTTGAGCGATGAATAAATAAAGTTAATTTTACATTTCACTATTACATGTTTTTTGTTTCTGTCTTTCATGTTTTGCATACATAGCAGATTTGTGACAAGAAAATATTAGCTCATTGATTGTCTAAGTTCAACTGATGATAATTGGCATTGTAAAAACATTTACATTGTGAGAAAGACCACTTACTTCAGTAGATAATATAAACGAGTCCATAATCCCGCAAAAGAATAATAGTGAGCATTTGATTCAAAAACTTATACGAATTTTTATGTCGTTTATAATTACAATTGAGGAGAAGGCTAGTCTTAGCTATCAGAGCAGTTGACTCCACAAGTAGAGACATAAATGTAATCATTAGAATAATGGTACATTGGACTGGACCCAAGATGAATTAATTCTAAATCCGTTTGTGAATTAATTCATTTGTGACGCTCATGGTTTGATTTACCTAAATCTTGAGTTAGCCACTGACCATGCGTATGTAACTCATGTTCTTTAATATAAGTGGAGACTTGTGCTCTAAAGATGATTGAGCCCATAGCTGGTATGTTGGGTACTCATGTGTATGACATGACTTTACTAGCAACAATGGAGTTCATAGCTCAACTAAAGAGTTAACGATATCCTCTCATTGACATTGTGTGGATTGATAATTATGGAACATAGTCACGGGTTGCTTGTTCTCAAATGAGAAATTTATCGAGTAATTTGTTTATAGTGATCATATTAATCATTAAGAAGACACAATGGTGACAATGAGATAAAATAAGATTGATGTGTCTCTAGCTAACTACGATCACAATAAAGCCAAGCGCACCTATCGTTTAATAGTATAGTTATGGTAAGACCGGAAATATTGTATACACAAGGATCAAGAGTACTAGTAATTACTATCTTATTATTATCTAGCCTAAGAATTGGAGTGATTTCTTTTTAAACTAAAACTAATTAAAAGCACGACAGATAATGAATTAGGAAAATACTTTTAGACAACTATATGAGAGAGGCAATACCCAAGGAAGAATCCACCTAGACTTCACTTATCACTTTTGATTCATACAATTTATTCACTTGACTTAATCCGTAGAAATCCCTGATTTATGTTAATATATCTTTCGAGACTAAAAACAATTGAATCTAGGTTGATTAATTGAAGTCTCTTTCTAATTAAAACCCCTATCGTCGCATTAACTCGATCTATGGATTCTCTTATTAGATTTGACTCTAATTCGACAGATTTATGTCATCCTATTTCTAGGTTTGCAATCAACTCCGCTTAATTGTGTTGATCTACTCTTAAACAGAGACTTTTGCTCCTCTGAATAAGCACATTTGACTTGAATCAATAACCTGAATTATCAAAACAAGAATAAGAACTCATAATTAAGAATAAGAACAAGTATTCATCTTATAAATCAAATAGTAATAAGATTCATCTAGGTTTCATCCTCCCTAGGTATTTAGGGAGTTTAGTTCATACTTATAGATGGAAACATCTTGAAATAAAGAAAACTACAAAACATAAGAAAACCTAAAAACTTCAAGAGAAATTGATAGGAGATCTTCAGTCTTGATGGAGATCCTCTTTCAAGCTTCTTCCAATGGTTGTTTTAGTATTTTCTACCTTCTACTCTGCGTGTTTGTTTAGGTCCTCCCTAGGGTGTTTATTTAGGCTTTGGAACACCTTTCTTGGCCCACAAGTGGTCTTTTAGAATAGAATTAGACTTGGGTTTGGCAGGACACACCCATGTGACATGCCCGTGTTCGATAGCTTAGGTAGTGCTTGATTCTCACACACACTGCACCATGTGATCTTCCCTGTGCTACGATCTAGGCCGTGTTGATTTTCGAGATAGGCCCATTTTGTCCCTTTCTGGCCCATTTCTCGTTCTTTTCAACTCCTTAAACTCTCCTGAGTGTAAAACGTGAAATTAAAAGATTAGGAGCATCAAATTCATCAAATCTAATGAAAATTCATCCAAAAATAAGCCAAGCATGGGGTAAAAATATGTATAAATTATGGTTTATCAAATATCCCCACACTTAAGCATTTGCTTGTCCTCAAGCAAAATCCTCAACTCACAATTAAAATTGAACTTCCTTAATTCATAATTTTTATCAGTAATGTTTTATCATAATTCACAGATAATTCATACACTGATAATTTAACTAAAAGAGTCCTAAAGATTTAAACAATTTAAGTCACAAATTTTTATAGCACAAAAACATAGGTATTTCCCCTTACCTAAATAATCACCTTTAATTCAAAACCGACAAGAATTGACATCCTCACTAAAGATTCACTCAAATCACTCAATATGTTTAAGGTTCAAGATTAAGTACTCAAAAGTCAAGCATGAAAAGTTATTATCATAGGCTTGTATGAAAATCAAATCTCCACCACTATAAAATGAGATAATACACAAATCAAAAGGTCTTTAAAAGGCTTGTAATGGGGCTTGGGTTAAACGTGTGGATAAAGGCCGAAAAAGAAGGTTAAAATCAAGATTGAATTGACAATTTACCTAACTAGAAAAATAAAACAATACTAAATAATTACATCAATTGAAAATATAAAAACACGAGCTTCTTCTCAAAATGTAAAATTAACTACTTAAGCTCAAATAACATAGAACTAATATTTCCACTTTTTTTTTAAGAATAAGAACAAGAAAGAATTTAACAATTGAAATATAGAACATAGTTAGGCAACTGATCAAATCAAATCTCGGCAAAAAGAGGTTAATACAATAAGGAAAATTCTTAAGAATCAAAAAGAGTGAGTCTTGGGATAGTATTAAGTGTAAATCAAGAAACGGTTCATTAAGATCAAAGGGGTTCACTAGGGGTTAATTATGACGGTAGGCTTTTTAGGGTAAGTGGGTTAAAACCTCAATGCCTTTATCATCTCCGTATATCAAATCAAAGGTGTGGTCTCGACATGCATAATCGAAGCAAGTTCTAAAATAAAAAATCAATATTGACACACTCATAACCAATAAAGTGAGAAAGAAAGGTATTTGCTCTAAAAGGCTCAAAATCTCACAAAAATTATGGTTTTTGATGTCAACCTTGTAAATTTCAAAATTCAAAGTAATATTTAAATTTAGGGAAACAACCTAGCAAATTTTTAATTTTGAAAATAAGCTTATCATGCTTGATTCTCTAATGTCTTAAAGTTTAAACCATCATTGCACAATTACCTATGACTTAATCCAAAACATATCAATGAAAATCATAAGTAATAGAAATTTTATTCTAATAGTAATATGAGAAAATGTACTTAAGATTAAGACATAATTCAGGGATTTTCTAATAATACTATAATTAACCTCCCCACACTTAAGATGTACATTGTCTTCAATGTACAAAGATAATTAATGACAATATAGTAAGAAAATCATAAGATAGGGAGAGAAGTGAAACTTCCTGAATTTTGAATGGAGTCAATGAAAAGAAACCTGATAAATTTGGGCAGAGGTGAATGTGGGGGAGGATACTCCGGCAGCACCTCGAACCATTTGAAATCGAATCAATGAAGCAGCTGGTATGAACTTATGGTACCCTAAGCTAAATCTAAATTACATGAAGAATAAGAACAAAATAATAAAAATAAATAATGGAAAATAACTATGAATTCAAAATAAAGGAGAAAAAGAGTGCCAACGGTGGCACGGATGGTGGCTGGTGTGGAGGCGGTGTGAAGAAAGAATAAGGGAAAGGGGAAAAGGGAGGTAGAGAGAAAAAGGGAAAGAAGAGGGAAGGGGAAGAGTTTTGGGTTGAGGGAGAAAGAAAAAGGAGGAGGGAGGGTGGAGGTAGAGAGCAGTGGTCGAAAGGGTGCAGTGGCTAGGGTTTGGGGGAAGAAGATTTGGGGAAAAAGATTTAGGGAAGAAAGTGAATAGAATAAGGGGGTTAAATTGAGATTGGAACACATGGTTACAGCCCACGCTCGTGTGCCCGAGGCGTGTTGGCTCACATGGACAAATTGCCCAGCCGTGTGATGCTTTGTTCGTTTCTTCTACGCCCGTGTAAAGGTTCACATGCCCATATTAATTAATCAGTATTGACCACGGCCTTTAGGCACGAGCGTGTCGCACACCCGTATGACTTAATTAGTTTCAACCATGGTCTTAAAACATGCCTATGTGGATTTATCACTTCCGTGTTCTTTAGTTAGTACCAACCACGGCCGCATCGCACGGCTGTGGCATTTTGTCGCAGCCCGTGTTTTGGGGGAAGTTTTTGTCCTGTTCCTGCACGGCCTTCGCCACAGCTGGTGTACCTACTAGTGGTATCCACACTGCCACAGCCATGCCTATGTGCAAGGCCATTTGGGTAGGGAAATCTGTGCCTATTAAATTGGTTAGGTTTTAGTTAGATGCTAAAATCGAATATATGGACATTAATGAGGTTAGTGCTCGGGTTGCCTCCCGAGAAGCCCTCGTTTAAAGTCTTAAGCTAGACTCACCTTCCATTCTCATACTCATGGTGGTTCGAGGAATTGACACTCTTTTCTTTTGCTATCAGTTCTATTATCAATATACAGTTTGAGTCGAGTAGTGTTTACCTTAAAAGTACCAAACTTAGGATTAGTTACGTCGACTGTTCCGTATGGAAAGACATTGAGCACTGTGAAAGGGATTGATCCTGTTTGTATTAAGGTCTGAAGTGGTGATTCGAGGGTCTGTTTTATCCAACAATACCTGATCATTGATCTTAAATTGGTTTGTCCCATCCTTAAGCTTGTCATGGAGTCACTTTGGTTTATCATGTTTTCTCAGTTTCTCCTTGAACTGTGTTCACCATTCATCTAGTTCTTGATTTGCAGCCTTCGTTCCTCATGAATAGTTCTATTCTCAATATGAGAGCTAGACTATGACTTTGTCATCTTTTTCTGCGAAATTTCCTGCAAACGAGTTTTAACATTAAGTTTACTTACATTAACAGGACTTGTATCATCTTGATCACTAGATACACTGATAGAATCACGTGATTGGAGTTTAATCATGTCATCACTTACACGAAGTATTAATTCTCTGTATCAACATCAATAATGGTCCTAGCAGTTGCTGAAAATGGTCGTCCTAAGATTAAGAAATGTCACTATCCTCATCCATGTCTAAAATAACAAAGCCAACTGGGAATATGAATTTATCAATTTTTACGAGTACATCTTTAATAATACCCCTAGGAAATCTAATGGTTTTATCTACTAATTGAATGCTCATCCTAGTGTGTTTGGGTTTCCCAAGACCTAGTTGTTTAAACATTTTGTAAGGCATGACATTAATACTTGACCCTAAATCAGCTAAAGTATTATTAACAGATAAACTACCAATTAAGTAAGGAATTGTAAAACTCCCTGGATCTTTTAATTTACGAAATAGTTTATTCTGTAAAATTACCAAGCAAACTGCATTTAGCTCCACATGCGATGCATCGTCTAGCTTCCGTTTGTTCGTCTAAAGCTCCTTTAAAAATTTTACTGAATTGGGCATATGCGAAAGAGCTTCAATAAACGGTAAGTTAATATGTAATTTCTTTAAAAGTTTAAGAAATTTACCGAATTGTTTATCTGTGTGATTTTTTTGTCGCATTGGGGTATGGCACACAGGGTTTGTACTCTGTACTTACCAGTTTTGGTTTATTATGGCTCACCTCAGCCTTACTTTTATCTACCACGTTTGTTTACCTTGGGTTTGGTTCATCTAATCCTTCACTATCGTGAGCAATGATGGCATGAAATTGCTCCTTTGGGTTAGTTTTAGTGTTGCTTGGCAAGCTACCTTGTGGTTTTTCTGAGATCAACTTGGCAAGCTATTTTATTTGGTTCTCAAGCCCTTGAATTGACGCTTGCTAATTTTTGAGTGTTGTTTCGGTGTTTTGAAAATAGGTTTCTAACACCGAGATGAATTTTGTTAACATCTCCTCAAGGTTTGGCTTCTTCTATGGGTAAGGTTGTTGTTGAAAGCCTGGAAGGGGTTGTTGTCTCTGATTTCCCTGACCGCCCCATAAGAAGTTTGGGTGGTTCCTCCAACCTGGACTGTAAGTGTTACTATAGGGATTATTCTGAGGTTTAGAATTATTACCCATTTAGTTCATCTGTTCACTTTCTATGCCAGGGTTGTAAGGTGGATATTCTGTATTGTTCATTCCTCCTCCATTCGTATCGCACTGCATCACTGGATGTACCTGTGAAGAACTACACAAACCATCAATCTTTTTACTTAAAAGCTCTACCTGGTTTGATAGCATGGCAAGGGCGTCTAGGTTGAAAACATTGGCGGCTTTTGTTGGCTTTGTTCTCATGACTTGCCACTGATAGTTTTTAGCGGTTTTGTTATTTAGGGTTCCACCGACAGCTGCATCAATCAATTGCCTAGTTGAGGGGTTCACACCATTGTAAAAGGTTTCAACCTGTAGCCACAACGATAACCCATGGTGAGGGCATCTTCTCAATAGATCCTTGCATCTCTCCTAGGCATCGTAAAGTGTTTCTAAATCCATCTGCACAAAAGAAGATATATCATTCCTCAACTTAGCCATTTTAGTCGGCGAAAAATATATTAATAAAAATTTGTCAGTCATTTGCTCCCATGTAGTGATTGATCCTTGTGGTAACGAGTTCAACCACTGTTTAGCTTTGTTCCTCAACGAGAAAGGAAACAATCGAAGGCGAATGGCATCATCAAAATGCCATTAATCTTGAAAGTATGGTAGAATTCTAGAAAATTTGCTAAATGAGTATTTGGGTCTTCGTCCTGCAAACCATCAAACTGAACAAACTGTTGAACCATTTGAATAGTGTTAGGTTTCAGTTCAAAATTATTTTCAGCAATAGTAGGTCTAACAATACTCGATTCAGCCCCATTTAATCTAGGCATAGCATAATCATTCATAGGACGAGGAGCAGGATTTTTGGCAACCACCGGAGGTAGCGGATTATCATTAGCCATCTCCTCGGTAGTATTAGTAGCGCCCTCTTGCTCTTCCTCTATGTATTGTAAACTTTGCCTTATCTCCCTACGATTTCTACGAGCGGTACTTTCTATCTCACTGTCAAAAGTAAGGGCCCTAATGAGTTCCTTCTAGTCATAAACTAGAAAAACCTACCAGAAGCAAATAAAAGAAAAATTAGAAAATTAAAATAAAATAAAAAATTACAAATAAAAAATGGCTAAAGTAATAAAAATTTAGTGTTCCTAATATCTTAGTCCCCAGCAACGACGCCAAAAACTTGATGTGTCTAACTAACTACGATCACAATAAAGGCAAGTGGACCTATCTTTTAATAGTATAGTTATGGTAAGACCAAAAATATTGTATCCACAAGGACCAAGAGTACTAGTAATTACTATCTTCTTATTATCTAGCCTAAGAATTGGAGTGATTTCTTTTTAAACTAAAGCTAATTAAAAGCACGACAGAGAATGAATTGGGAAAATACTTTTAGACAAATATATGAGAGAGGCAATACCCAAGGAAGAATCCACCTAGACTTCACTTATTACTTTTGATTTGTACGATTTATTCACTTGACTTAATCCATAGAAATTCCCGATTTATGTTAATATCTCTTTCGAGACTAAAAACAACTGACTCTAGGTTGATTAATTGAAACCTCTTTCTAATTAAAACCCCTATCATCGCATTAACTTGTTCTATAAATGACCTTATTAGGTTTGACTCTAATCCGGTAGATTTATGTCATCCTATTTCTAGGGTTGCAATCAACTCCGCTTAATTGTGTTGATCTACTCTTAAACAGAGACTTTTGCTCCTCTGAATAAGCACATTCGACTTGAATCAATAACCTGAATTATCAAAACAAGAATAAGAACTCACAATTAAGAATAAGAACAAGTATTTATCTTATAAATCAAATAGTAATAAGATACATCTAGGTTTCATCCTTCTTAGGTATTTATGGAGTTTAGTTCATACTTATAGAGGGAAACATCTTGAAATAAAGAAAACTACAAAACATGAAAAAACCCAAAAACTTCAAGAGAAATTGATAGGAGATCTTTAGTCTTAATGGAGATCCCTCTTCCAAGCTGCTTCCAATAGCTGCCTTCAAGTATTTTCTACCTTTTACTCTATATGTGTTCATTTAGGTCCTCCCTAGGGTGTTTATATAGGCTTTGGAACAGCTTTCATGGCCCACAAGTGGTCTTTTCCGAATAGAATTAGACTTGGGTTCGGTAGGGACACGCCCGTGTTTGATAGCTTAGGCCGTGCTTGATTCTACTCACCACACACGGGACCGCGTGATCTACAACTTAGGCCATGCTCAATTCTGCTCGAAACGCACGACCGTGTGATCTTCCCGTGTGCTATAGTCCAGGCCGTATTGATTTTTGAGATAGGTCCATTTTATCCCTTTCTGGCCCATTTCTCATTCTTTTGACTCCTTAAGTTCTCCTGAGTGTAAAACATGAAATTAAAGGATTAGGAGCATCAAATTCATCAAATCTAATGAAAATTCATCCAAAAATAAGCCAAGCATGGGGTAAAAATATGTATAAATTATGGTTTATTAAAGATTGTACTAAGTGAACAAATTTAATTCAAATGAATTAAGAATATCATAAGAGGGTTACACACACATGAAGAGGTCATTGGACAAAGCAGTTGGATAAATTGCTTTCATAAAAAGTATACAATAAGGAGTTTTCAATCGTGATACTTCTTGTAGATTGACTCCATGATTAAGTAAATTGCGAATTATCGAAATGATAGTTTTGGACCTAACTACAATTACTCGAGCCTAATTGTATATGTCTGATTGGTCCCTCCGCTAGCTTAACAAAAGCTCAATCGGAATACATTTGAATCAGAAGAAAATTCTATGACTTTGAAAATAATTTAATTGAGTCGATTTATTCGATATGGAATTAAATTTAGCGGTCGTGAGAATTGTTCAACTAGATAATTTGATTAAAGAATTTTCTTGAAAAATTAATTTGGAAAATCTAATTATTTTTTTAAGAAAATTAATTTTGATCAAGTAAAATTAAATTAATCAAATTAATTAAAATTAATATGATATTTTTGAAAATTAATTTTCAAGTAAGACAACTAGCCCAATGGGTAATTGAACTTGAAAATTGGACATGAGATTGAAAATTAGGCATGAGAACACAAAATCAAGACTGAAACCCAAAAAATGGTCGAACCGGGCCTGGTATGTGAAATGGGACTGACCATCCAACCGGTGGCAAGATTGGATCGGTCGGGCTGTCACTGGCCTAGACCGAACTGGCAAAAGTCAAACTGGTTTGCGGTGCCCTGAGGGTGTCTGTAACATCCTTAAAATGGGGCCTCTGCATTTTTCATGTGTTGCATGTGTTGATATGTTTGCTGTGCTAGTTTAGCATAATTTGGGGTCTAAGCATGACCTCGGGTTAGGCCTGAGTCATGGTCAAACATTTTTGTTTTTGTACTTAGTGAGAGGGAGCTAGGAGAGTTAGGGGTTAAAAGGAATTATTGGGAGTTTTAGACACAAGAAGTGCCTTGGTAAAGTGGCAAGGAGGCGCCACTCAAGTCACAAGGGAGGTGATGCCACAAGGGGGTAAGGAGGACCTTGGTTCGAGCAGCAGAAATCTCACTTTCTGCTTAATATTTTGACGCCACAAGCAAGGAGGAGGAGTGCTCAGGAGGGACTCTCTTGAATGGGTGAAGATGTGATCATCAGATTTGAATTGGATAGATGAAGGTGAGGAAAGTTAGGAGCTTGAATCTTATCAAACTCATTTGGGAAGAGTTGGCTGAATGGTGGACTGTGGGCAAGGGGGCTATCGGTTTTGGGGAGCTTTTGGTGTAGCCGAATATCCCTCTAAGCTTTTTAATTTGATTTCTTTTTTTTCCTTCTCAAAGTGCTTGGCCAAATCTTCTTCTCCCCCATCTCTCTCTCTTTTTCTTCTTCTCATTCTTGTACAAAGCCGAAACTCAATACCCTCCCTTCTTTTCTTTACCTTGTAGGTCATTCATTGTTAGCCTATATTGCCGAATCCACCATCTCTATTCACCTTTTCTCCTTCCTATTTTGCTCTAGACAAAATCAACTTTCTTATTTTCCATTCGGTATCTTCTTCACTCTTTCAAAACCTTTTGTGCTGGAACCCCTCGCAATCACCCTTTGCCAGATCTTTTCTCCTCCATTGCACTTACCCTTCATCTTAAGCACCTTCAAAGCTGAATCTAATTTTTCCTTTTGGGGTTGTGGCCGAATCTCTTGGTAAGTAATATCTTTTTCTTTTCTTGACCGATTTGTGTAGTGACTGAAACTCACTTCTCTTTCATCCTTTTTCCATTTTAGATTTAAGTATTAAAACTCTATTCATGTTCATTTAGGGTGTGCCGATCCTTAGTACATAGAGGCCGAATCAGTTATAAGGTAAGGATGCGACAACTTCTTGGTTTCGGGATTTATGTCATGGCCAAATGGCCCTATGATTCATAATGATGTGTTAAGGCCGATTGTAGGGAGAAGTGCAGTCTAACGCAGTAGATCTTTGGGTTTCGATTTTTGATCCAGGTAAGGGTTCAACGTTTAGATCTATTCCTTATTCGTTCAAAGGCCGAAGGCTAACCATTTGTGTGTTCTAGTGTCTGGCCGATTGCAAGGGAGGTCATTACGTAGCTTCGGGATTTGGTTGGAAAACAAATCGACATTAAGGTAAGTACTACCTTCTTGCGACACAATTTCAGGATTTTGTGAGTAAGCCGAATGGCTTCAAATCTAAAGGGTGATGTTGGCCGATTGTAGGTGCAGTGAGGGCATACGTTTCGGGATCTCGTAGTATCGTGTAGTTTCGGGATTTAACATTAGATCTACATATAGTCAGGTGTGTAACGCTTACACACTTTATTAGTATAATATGCCTATTATGTTATTGTTATAGCCAATGAAATCGGTGATTATGCCTTGTGGGTATGAGCTTGGATTCTGGGTAAGTCCCCTATTATGTGATTTTTATATACATCATCATGATATTGATATATGCTATGCTATGTGTTATTGCATGATACATGATATTATGACACGTATGATATGGACATGATGATGGGATTGATGAGAGGAGGGGGAAGAAATATTTGGACTGTCACCAGTGGTTTTGACCACACGACGGGTTGTCCCCGTCTTGATATTATATTTTGTGACTAAGTCCGGTGGTTTTGACCACCGAGTGGTTTTGACCACATATGAATATTGTGACTCATCCCAGTGGTTTGGTACCACAGTGGGTTGGCCCTACATGTTGATTACGGGATTGTCATCAGTGGTTTTGACCACACGATGGGTTGGCCCCATCACTTGATTTGTGACTTCGATCATCAGTGGTTTTGACCACACCGTTATATATATTTGTGACTATGGTCACCAGTGGTTTTGACCACCAGTGGTTTTGACCACACGGGGTAGTTGAAGGAGATTGGATGGGTAGGTTATGGGTTGCATGATTTGCTAATGATCTGTGTAAGTGCGTGCACTATCGGGTGGGGATTTACACACTGAGTCTTGGTGACTCACCCCTTCCCTTATATTTTACAGATGAGACGTAGATTGTGGATAAGGAGCCGGGGAGGACTCGAGGTAGCCATGCATGTTCGATTGGGTTTTGATTCCTTTTAGTTCTACTTCAATTTTATTAATTCTCTTTAAATTCGGTTTTGGATTTGTAATAAGGCCACTAAGTATTATTTTAGGTTTTTATTATTTGCTTTTATTTTGATTACATTATACCTATGTTGGATATATGGACTTGTTAAATTAATTGGTAAAAAGCAATGTTTTCAAAACTATAACTCCTTTGGGTTTTTAAACGTTACCATCGGGTAACAAAATTCACAAGATGACAACAAAGGTAACTTGGATGTTTCTTAAACTTGAATTTTTTTTAAACAACTTCAAAAACAAAAGATTTGAACTTGTCTACGCTCAACTCACTCGATTGTAATAGTTATCTACGGATTTTTATACTCTAAAATGATAAAGAGTTTTCAATAAAATTTAACGATAACTCGTTTCTTTAAAAATGTTTTCACCCCGTAACATACCAGATCCGGTCGTGGTGCACTGACCGGGTTTGGGGTGTTACAGTGTCGCACCTGCGATGGCACCACTAGACATGACAGTGCCAGCAGCAGCATTCCAGTGGTCGATGGGTGGTCCTTCAATGATTGAGCAGTGGAGGAATCACACTCCTATTGGGACTATATCAGATAATTGGATTTCATATTAACTATTCAAAAAATAATATTATTTTAATATATTTAATATTCAATTAAATTTAATATTTATCTTGTAGATAAATATTCTATTAATTTAATAGATTTATTATTAAATTTAATCTAATATTTATCTTAATAAGTATTATATTAATTTAATATTAAGGTGATTAAGTTTAATCATAGTTGAAATCTCTAAACCATCTTTATATAAAGATAGCATCGGGTCATTATTTTTCACAGACTTGAATTTAAGAGAAAGTTGTAGAGAGAAAATTCTCTGAAGAAATTATTTCAAAAATTTTCTAGAGATATTTTTCTTATTTACAATTTGGCTCATAAGTTTAAAAAAATTGCTAAATTTCACCACTGGTAATTTTGTGGGAAAATTTTTGATTTGAAGCGAGCCTACACTTGGCAAACGTGAGCTTGAAGATAGTAGAGAAGACTACTCGATTGAAGCATTTATCCTAGATGAATCGAAAAGGTACAATTTTGATTAAATATTTATTACTTTAGATATCACAACCAATGTGACACCCCAAACCCAGCCCAAATGTTATGGCCGAATCTGGAGGAGTCACATTGAAGGGTGAATCGTAAAATCCAAAGTTGATGTAAAACCTTGAAGTCATTTGAGGAGTTCTTAGTTCAAAACATTTGTCAGTGATAATGTCATGTTGTGTTC
Organism: Gossypium rotundifolium; assembly: GCA_025506655.1. Lineage (NCBI taxonomy): Eukaryota > Viridiplantae > Streptophyta > Magnoliopsida > Malvales > Malvaceae > Gossypium > Gossypium rotundifolium. The sequence goes on along the minus strand of CP106727.1, from coordinate 151,672,275 downwards.
AAATTCTTTTGGTACATTAGGGTTTGATTAAAAACTTTATGCAGGAATCTTTAAACTTGTTACTTAAACTTTCAAAATACGGCGGAAGCTTTTCTTTGAAAAGGTTTGTGTACTTACAATTGGTTTGTAAAACGTTGGTTTCCTTTTTAAAACCCGTGACCTAAAACTAGAAGTTATGCAATCAACACAAGTAAATCCCAAAAATTTAAAACAAAATAGAGATAGGCCTTATTACAACAAAACCCAAATTAAAGAAAACATAATTAAAAATGAAGTAAATTAAAAACACCGAAATGCGACTGTTCGTAGTGTGGCCACCTCCGAGTCCCCCAGTACGTAGAATCGTCTTACTAGGTATTACCTAAAAAATTAAAAAGAGGGGTGAGTTTGCGAAAACTCAGTGTGTACAACCCCAACAATCAAATAACATACATCACATCTATCTAGGCCTAAGCCCATTACAGTAACGGTGGCAATTGGACCTTAGCCACCATCAGCCTCGGTTGGGCCTGAGCCCATATTAAAAGACACATATCACATATATCTGGGCCTAAACCCATCTCACTATCAGAATCAGTATATGCAAAGCATAAATACCCAAACCAACCTTGCACTCCGTCTCTTGTCCAACCCTACACTCCTGTGGGAATTAAATCGACCTACCCATCCCTACACTCCTTATGTAGCACCGGTTGCGGCACTAACCAATATTGCAGCAGAGCTACCAATCATATAATTGGCTTAAAGCCATCGGTGGGTCCACAGTCGTCTCGCGTGGCCCGTGCGACCCTTACATATCAATCACTTCCTCCAATACAAGATATCCCAACCCCATGCAGTATGTCATGTATGCAGAATGTTTGCCCCACAAATCATCATATCATTCACAGTTAAGTCAATCAAATCATAGCACAAGTCAGTCATTTACCCTCGAGGGGCAAAATAGTCATTTACGATCATTTTACCCTGTAGAGGCATTACGGTCATTTTACCCTACAGGGTATTATGGTCATTTTACGCTTCAGGGGTATTACAGTCATTTTACCCTATAGGGGCATTACGGTCATTTTACTCTACAGGGGTATTACGAATATTTTACCCTACAGAGGTATTACGGTCATTTTACCATATAGGGGTATTTCGATCACTTTATTTATCTTGGGGTCTCATTGCAGATAACAACCTCTTGAAGGTCTACAGTCACCTCGAGCGGCACAAAAACCTAAATGGTCATATTGGTGTAAATGGTCCCAAGGCCCATTATTCGTCCCACGTGGGCCCACACGTTCTTGTGGCCCATTTAGCCCAAATTTAGTCACGGCTATGTGAGCTACATAACCTAGTCCAGTATTTGCCACTTATCGTGGATTTCATCCATGTGAGGCCCACGAGCCCTATTGGGCCCACACAACCCATTTCGGCCAAATGAGGCCCATGTCACCAAGAGCACGAGAACACTCGTGGTGGTCTCTACAGTCTATCGCCCAAAATTATAGGCTCGATTTACCACACGAGTGATCACACGCTCGTGAGGCCTCGAATGCCGAAGTTTAGAAAGTATATTTAAGATAGAGATGATGGTCAAACGTTATCGTTGGTTCGTATGGAGTCTTGAAAGTCAAGATTCACAAACTGATTAGATGTAATATATGTTCTTACTAGTTAATCATGGAACCCCAAGGTGATATGATTAATGGGTGTGAGAATAATCATAGCAACGAAACAATATTTTTCAAGGTTTTGATACAAGACGCATACATCATACCACATTCTTGATATGTTGTTGAAATGAAAATATAACACCCCTAACCCGTATCCGTCATTGGATTAGGGTTAAAGGCGTTATCAGACAGAACAAAAACTTTTACAGACATTTCATAAAACAATTCATCAATCGCAATCAAAGTGTCCCATTTAATGGTCAACGAGACCTTAATCATGCTTTAAAATAGGGTCGGGACTAAACCCAACACATATGGAATTTCTCGTAAATTTAAAAATTTTTCTAAATTACAGAAGTCACATGCCCATGTGGGCAAGCTGTGTGCCTCCCACGGCTACTAGACACACCCATGTGTCATGGTCGTGCCAAAATAGAGCATGTATACTGAATTATTCACACAGCCTCTAGACACGCCCGTGTGCCACGACCGTGTAAAATTAGGCTAGCTACTGACTTGTTCACATGGCCACTAGGCACGCCCGTGTGCCACAGCCGTGTATGCAAAACAGGCCATTTGCAAGGCCAAAATGCCACCCACACTAGGGTCAACCCTACAAACAACATACCAATTCATTTCATCAACATTTGACAACCAAAGACATGTCAAATAATCAACAAATCTCCACATTCAATTCCATTTCCAATCATGCAAATTTGCACAACTAAAACACATATATGTTCAAGCATGATTCATCCACATTTACCTTTCATATAAGTATTTCTTTGATCAAACATGCATACTCAAATTTCATCCATATGCTTACCATAAACTTGACCATTTCATAGTCATAAAATCATACCAAAACCAGCATCATATACCATATTCACAAATGCATAATACCAACATATAACAAGCCATATCACATAGCTAATTTCATTTCTCCAACTTATACCAAAATGACTAGCCTATAAATGCCATATTTAGCTAAATACATATTTTCAAAGTACCAAAACAAGTTTGAGTAGTGTGATGGCAATCCTCAACAGTCCCCGAGCCTCTCGTAGCTTTAACGATCTATAAAATAGAGCAAACACACACATAGTAAGCTTTCAAAAGCTTAGTAAGCCATATACAATTAAAATTAGCTTAAAAATACACATAACCATATTGATACTATAACAGTCTAAATTTGACCCTAATCGAAACGGTGGTTTTAGGACCACGAATCTGAGTCTGAAAAATTTTTAAATATTATTTTTGGTGTTTATTATATGTGAATTATTATGTGTAAAAGTTTCGTATAAAAATTTGATTGTTTGTGTGTTTAATTTAACAAAAGGACTTAATCGCGTAAAATGCAAAAGTTACTAACTATAGTGAAAGGCTCTAATGTGATAGTGGCTTTTTAATATGAGGTACTAAAAGGGTAATTAGCCCTTTTTACTTATAGTGGATGGAAAAATGATTTTACATCATGTTTTTTAATATGTTATTTTGTTTAGATTAAAGTTATATTATATATTATAATTTATAAAAAAAACATTGGTTTTATCATCCTTTATATTTGTTTCTTCCACCAAAAAACAAAAAAAATAGAAAAAGAAAGTTTGAAGCTTGATATTTCAGCACTTACAAGCTTAAATTCAAGGTTAGATTTTGTTCCGTTTTCGATAATTTCTACTTTTTTGTAATCGTTGCTTCGAGAGCTTTAAAACCCATGTCTTAATTTCATGAATTGATGATGTTTGTGAAAAATTCCATTGATGTTATGTTGAGTTTTGTGATGTTTTTGGTGTTAAATGATAGATATGTAATTGATGAACATAATTTATTCTTGAATTTTTGGTGAATTTGGCTAAATGGGGCTAAATTGAGAAAATAAATTTTTGAGGGGGTTAAAATGCAAAATAAATAAAATAAATGGACTTGTATAGTCTATATGAATATTCGGCCCTTAGGTTGTGAAACCAAATTTTGTGTATTTTGTGTTTTGTGCAAATAGGACTAAATTGTAAAGGTGTGAAACATTAGGGGTAAAATGGTAATTTGTCCATTTAAGTGTTTTAGGACTAAATTGAATTGAAATGTGTTTGAATGAGCTTAAATTAAACATTTTTAGATCAAGAACAAAGGGAAAAGTGAAAGTTAACGAATAGCTGGTCTTCGTTGTCCGTCGATAGTCGAGGTAAGTCTTTAAGCAAGTTAATACCGTCAGTATCGATTATAACCTAGTATACATGCTGAATTGTGAATTGGTGGATTGAAATGTGACAAAGCCGAATGTGTTAAAGTAATTTAGTGATGAAATGTAGTTGTATTAATTGAGTTTACTATGTGAAAGTGATGTGAATTATATATGATATATGTGATATTACTAATGTGTATTGTAAATGCGTTGGCTTAGTAATATGAATATTCGAGCTTATTGCCTAGCAGGCCTTGTGCCGGTTAACTATATCGGGCTTATTGCCTAGCAGGCCTTGTGCCGGTGAATTATATCTGGCTTATTGCCTAGCAGGCTAAATGCCGGTGTTTAAATTTTGACCTCGGGTCTAGTAGGCCTAGTGCCGGTGTGTGATTCAGGTTGACGTCTAACACGTTTAATACCATTGATAGAATATTAATATGTGGCTTATGAGAGTGCAATGTGATATGTTTATGGAGCAAGTAAGTTGTTATTATGAGATATTTATTTTCGGTCATACAGGAAAGTGCCTATAAGATATTTAATTAATTGAGTTCCTATATTTGATCAAATAAGTAGGCATATATGTGTGTGTCATTTGAGCAAGAATGTGGCTATATACTGTATATGCATATTCAGCCTTTAGTATGTGATTATAATATTTTTACATGTATATTAAATACTTAGATATTCAAATGTTGAATGGATAAGTATATATATGTTCTTGTATGTGGCTTCAATGAATGATGTGCACATGAAATAAGTATATGGCTGAAAGTTGATAAGTACTATTAGATCTTGAATTGAGATAGTAAATTATTTGTTTAAGTTAAGATAATGAAGTATGCATAGCTAAATAATGCATTAGAGTTCGGCAATGTGATACCATATGAGTTTTTGTTAAAGTTTAGTAGATATTAAATGCTTGAATTACTTTTAATTGCTTAAGACTTACTAAGCTAGTAAGCTTACTCCGTGTGTTTTTCACTCTGTTTTATAGATTCAATTCAAGCTACGAGCTCAGGGGATCTTCACTGAAGTCATCCACACTATCGACCTATTTTGGTACCTTTAAAGCTAGAATTTTTAAGTCTAAGGCATGTATAGGCTAGCTTAATGTTTAAATGATATTTTGTCTATGTATATAAGCCATGCAAAAATGGCTTGCCATATTATTAAATAATCTAAGGTTATGCAATACTTGATCAAGGTATGAAAGCAAGTTTTATTTGAATGATGAATATGGGTGAGTATAAAATCATGCTATGCATAATGGTTGTATACGTATGTTTGATATGAAATTACATAGATGAATTTTTGCTAGTTCTTTGAAAAGTGAATATATTTATATATATACATGAGATGGTATGTTAGGTTATGAATGACATTGGGTATGTGTATTTTTAAATTCAATTGATGTGATTCGATGATGAAATGATCAAACTATGGTGCTATGGTTCGGTTGTATTCGGTCTTGTTGCATGATCTTTAAATGGGTAAATTCGGCATAGTAAGCAAGCATATTTTATAGTACATTGTTCATGATTATGTTTTAGTTAGTTATATATATATGCTTGAAGTGTAACATATGTTTGTGCATATTCGGACATGATAGAAATTTGTTAAGTATAGGTAATTTATGAAATTATGATAGAAATATTATCCATAAGTTTAAGTAGATATTTCATGGACGTTTAATGAACTTAACATAAGAGTTGCTACATGTTATGTTATGTGAATTATATGGGTATTGACTTGGTTGAATAAGGTTATAATGCATTATGGATAATAGATAAATTTTCGCTTGATTTGCACGCACTTATAAGGCAAAACATAAAGAATAAAAGAATTTGGTGTATCAATGATCTATTGGATTTATACTCACTTTTGAAATATTCGTTTGTGGCATGAACTTTGTTGGCGTTATAATTATTTTGGATTTCTTCTAAACATATATATATATATAATCAGTCAAGAAAATTTAAAGGTTAAATCATTGATGTGAATAACAAGTTATGTTTGCATGTGATTGAATATACATATGGTAAATTGGTTGGTGTAAATTGACTTTTGATAGTATATTTATATTCGGCCGCACTCTTTAAAATGACCAAATGAATAGTGCTCTGTAGTTTGAATGAGTTTACTTATTTTATTATATATAATGCAATTGATATTATATTTGTGATGATTTGCTTATCGTAATATCGTTTCTTAAGTATTATGATTCAAGTGATAGAATGAACTTGGTAATTAGTTGAGTAACGCCTCGTAACCCTAATTCGGTGATGAATACGGGTTAGGGGTGTTATAGATATAATGACATTTATAGTTCTCATAGCAAGTTCATCACATATTCTTTGGCTCATATGCTTAGCCATATCTTACCACATTCTTCAACTCAAATATCACATATACACATAACTCATTCAAGCATATCTTCACATATGATCTCATCATTTCAATACACATATTCATCTTAGTAAGTTCATATAAACACTTACCTTTCATACACACGTAGTGTACTTTTCAAACGTACCTGAAACAAATGTAAAACTCACATAATCGTTATTTCTCGGACTTTCCTGTTGAACTGTTTGGAATCTAGTAGGATATTTAGAGTGCTCGGAATAGTTGTACAATGCCAATGTCCCAGACGTGGTCTTACATGTAATTAGATATCGATGCCACTATCCTAGACAGGGTCTTACACGAGTCAATATGATGCCAAAGTACCGGACATGGTCTTACACGTAAATCTCTTATCGATGCCAACGTCTCAAACGTGGTCTTACACATAATTCTCATATCGATGCCAACATACCAGACGTGGTCTTACATGAAATCTTGAATCAATGCCAACGTCCCAGACGTGGTCTTACATGATATCAAATATCGGACACCTATGTCATGACATATGCAATCCTATCTATTCCTAGGCTCATACGGAACTTCTCGGACTTTAACAACTTGTCGACTTATTCATAAACTTGGATTTCACATACATTCCATCTCAATGGATATTCATGGCAATTCAAACTTCATATATACACAAATAATTCAATTCAAATACATTTATTTGTATATCGACTTACCTCGAATTTGGATATTCGATCGAATTCGGTTATTCGACTACTTTCGCTTTCCTTAATCTAAATCCGTTCTCTTCAGTTCTTGATCTATACATATACAGATTTAACCGATTCATTCATCAAATCATTCAATTCTATCCAAAGCACATATTTAGGGTAATTTACAAATTAACCTTCACATTATTACATTTGGACAATTTAGTCCCTATTTCACAAAATCACAAAATTCACCAAAATTGCTTTTACACATGCTTGGCCGAATACACACTATGCTCATATCAATCCATACATTTCATTCATTTTAAAAATTAGTCCTTCAAAATTTTATTTTCACAATTTAGCCCTAATTAGCTAAATTCACCAAAAATTCAAGAACAAAACATGTTCATTAAACACATATCTTTCATTTAACACCAATACTCATCACCAAGCTCACTATTTCATCAATGGCACATCTCATAAACATCATCAATTCTTCAAATTAAAACATGGGTTTTATAGTATACGAAGCAACGATTGCAAAAATATAGAAATTATCAAAAACTGAAACTGAAACATACATTAATCAAAGAATTTGATAGCCGAATACCCTAGCTTCATATTTCTTTTTCTTTTCTTTGATGTTTCGACAATATGGATGATAATGGCTTATTTTTAAGCCTTTATTTTATGTAATTATAACTTAATAACCAATTTCTAATTTTAACCTTTTACTAAACATATATACATATAAACATTAAGGGCATTAATGTCCTTTATCCATCCACTAACTTATAAAGTGGTTTAATTACCTCTTAAGGCCACTACTTTTAAAAGCCACATCAAATAGGCACTTTTACAAATATCATGCTAGTTTTACATTTAATACAATTTAATCCTTTTCTCAAGTTAAGCATACAAACAAACAAATTAATCACAGAACTTTAACACATGCTTAATCACATATCATAGGCACTAAAAATAATATTAAAATATTTCTCTATCACGAATTTGTGGTACCGAAACCATTGTTCGACTAGGGTCTAAACTGGACTGTTACAGAAAATATTTGCTTCATACAAAGATAGTAATTAGTAAATCTTTAATGTTTTTCAATTCAAATATGTCTCCTACTCCTCTTATTAGATTTCTTACTGAGAATAAATTAAATGGGGATAACTTTGAGAATGGAAATAGAACTTGTTGATTGTTATAAGCTGTGAGAAACAAAAATTCGTCCTTGATGCACCTTGTGCACTTGAAGCTCAGTCCAAAGTGAGAAATCACTGGAGAGATTTTGACTCGATTTCTCGATGTTATATGTTAGCAAGCATGAGTAGTGTGCTGAAAAAGCAACACAAGAATTTTTGTACTGCTAAAGAGATTATGATAAATTTGGAGGATTTGCTTGGAGGACAAGTTGCATTTTCTCGACAATCCGCTATTATAAATTTGATGAACACTCAATAGAAACTCAAAACTTCAATCAAAGAACATATTCTTAAGCTTATGGGATTCTTTGCGGAAGTAGAGGACAATGGGACTGAACTAGACATGAACACTCAGGATGAAATAGTGTTCAAATCCTTAACCAATGAGTTTGTGGGCTTTAGGGTCGCTTACAACTTGAGGAATGAGGCGCTTACCTTGACTCATCTCATAAAGGAATTACAATCCTATGAGTTGATGTTGAATGGTGATAAGCTGGTTCAAGAGAAACCTAAGGAAAGCTTAGCTATGGGCCCTTTGTCCTCTAAGGGAAATCAAAAAGCTTAAGGAAAGATGAAATCGAGTAAGTCTTCAATTCAACCTCATGTGGATAGGAAGAAGACTAAGAAGTCAAAGGATCCCAAAAAGATCAAATGTTTCTTTTACAATAGGAAAGGGCACTTCAGATTAAACTGCAATGAGTATATGGAATACCTAGTCGAAAAGGGAAATGTATGGAATTCTTTGTGGTTGAAACTTGCTTAGTGGAAGAATCAATTGACAAACGAGTTATTGATTCTGGAACCACTAACCATGTGTTTGTTTCTTTATAGGGGTTTTGTGGAATGAAAAGTTATGTGACAGAAGCCTATCGTTGCGAACCAAAGATGGGAGTTATGTTTCAGTTGAAGTAGTGGGAGAAGTTATTTTACATTTTGATAATTTTAATAAGATTGTTTTAAAGGACGTATTTTATGTACCTAATTTTAAAATGAACTTAAATTCTGTAGCATGTTTAGTTAATGATGGTTATTTTGGGACATTCAATAAAGGGATTTCTATTCATAGAAATTGTTCTTTAATCATTAATGGATGAATAAAAAACAATCTCTACTTTATCAAACCAAATAACTACTCGATGCTTCAAACTTAAATGGTGAATAAGAAGCTTAAAACTTCTCACTCTAATGAGGGGTACCTGTGGCACTTAAGACTTGGCCATATTAACCAAGAAATAATCACTAGACTCGTGAAAGATCATCCCTTAAGTATGCTTAAGGTAGTTAATCTTCCACAATATGAATCTTGCTTGGAAGGTAAAATGAATAAGAGGACTTTTAATGCGAAAGGTATAAGGGCCAACCAACCTTTGGAACTTATGCATAATAACGTATGTGGTCCCATAAGCATTAGTGCTCAAGGTGTAACAACCCCCACCTGACTTTTCCACCAGATCTGAGTGCAGGTGTTACAACTAGATCGAGTTGTCGTTCATACTAAATCTCTCTATACTTGGACATAATGTATTACCTATAAAATAAGTTTACAATATTGACAAATTAAAAACATAGTTCACCGCATTAACTCCAAACTATAAGATATTTAAGTAATTTCAACATAGCTGCCCTATGGCGAAGTTCCTAAAGCTACCCTCATCCTATGTGCATGTTTCAAAGCTAAAAATTGATTTCCTTAGTTCTTCCCGGTTTGGCTTGGTCCCTTCCTTGAGTCCTACATTTATACATTTCCTACATTTCCTACAAAACACATGCCACTCTTTGGTAAGTCCAAATGAACTTAGTGAGTTCCTAAATTATTGGAAATTAGACCACATCTTTTAGGGGTTCAAATAGAAATAATATAAAACCATAAACCCTCTGCTTGTGCAGAGAACTTCTCTTAATAAGTTCCCCATATTTAATGTCTTGACAGACTTGTCAAAGGATGCTATAGTGTCTTTTAGCAATGGTCTTTGTAACATCCAGGATATAGGGGTCTCGCATTTTATTTTGTATCTATGTGTTCTTGTGTGTGGCATGACTGTTGAGTGTGTTTGGGGGCTTCGGGAAACCTTGGGGTTCGGTGGGAGCCTTAGTGAAAGTTTTAGGTTTGAAGTCTTTAAGGGAGAGCTAGTGGAGCTAGGCCTTAAGGGATTCTAAGTGGTGATTAAGGACACAACAAGAGAAGTGGTGGAGTGGCAAGGAGATGTCATCTGGGGTGCAAGGGAGTTGCGTCAAGGGGAGCTCCAAGGGGGAGAAGGTTCGAGCAACATAGACAGCATTTTGGGTTGCATTTTGCTTCAAGAGGGGAGGAGGTAGTGGATTTGGCAAGGGCACTTGGAAGGTGGAGGTTTGAATGGGTCAAACATTTTGACTAGATGGTGGAGAGCTATTTGTGGAGTTTGAATGTTTCAAACTCATTTGAATGGGTGATGTAGAAGGAGTTAAAGAGGAAATCGTGGAGGGTGTTGGCTAGTGGGTGTTAGCCAAAATTTTGAGGGGTTGAGAGGAGGGGAACATTCGATTTTGAGCTTAAGGTAAGGGTGCCAAAATTGTGTGCTAGTGTATAGTGTAGTGCCGAAATTTGGTCTTTCTTTTCTTTCTTCTCATCCTCTCTAGCACCAAAAAACACTTAGCATCTCAACTCTCTTTCTCTCTTTATGAATCATAGTGAAACTTAGAAGACCATTAGGGTCACTTTTATTCATCTTTTTCTTCTCATCTTCAAAAGTCGAAAGTGAGAGACCATTTGTGCATTTTTGCTCTTTTCTTTGCAACTCTTTCTGCTCTTTTCTATTCACTCTCTAAAAGCTGAAATATACCCTTCACTTTCCCCATAGCCGAAACCTCTCAAACCTCAACCCTCTCTTCCTCTTTTTCACATATTACTTCACTCTCAAAAGCCGAACAACCAATTTGTTTCTTTGTTGGGTGTAGCCGAATGAACTCTTCCCATTTGTGAAACCAAAGCTGCACCTTCTAGCCATCTCCATTCATTATTTTCCTTCATTGTTTATTATTCTTCATAGTCGAATCTCTCTTGAATGGTGACTCTTTTCGATTGTTGATCTTTAGGGGAGGTGCCGTCGTTTTTTTTGGCCAAATCGCTCAATCGGGTTAGTAGTAGTGGTAAGGGTTCTTGTTCTTTTAAATCTTTTTTCTTTTCTTTCTTTGGTTGCCGAAACCAAAAGCCTGACTTTGGTTCTTGGGTATGGCCAAATCTATATAAGGCCTTGACTTCGTGTCTCTTTCATTTGAAGCCGGCGTGAGGAGCATTAAGGATCTTTCGGGTTTCGATTATCTAAGGTAAGATGGATATACCCTTTTGGTTCGGCCGAAGGTCACTTTGTTTGGGCATGGTATATTATTTTAATGTGAATTTGGGGTCAAGCCCATTTGTGGAATCATGTGGATTAATTGCATATTGAGTCTAGTGACTCAACCTGGTTTTCAAATAATGCAGGTAATTCGTAACTCTTTGGACGAGGTTGGAGTGGATTCGAGGTGGCCATGCAGAGCCGCTTTGTTTTTCACAGATTGTATATTCTAAACTTTTAATTCTTGGTTAGGATATTTTTATTGTAATAAGGCCATTTTAAATATTTTGGGATATTATGGTTCTAAACTATCGCTAATTAATTAAAAGTGGTTTTTAAGATATTTTGATGTTTAATTTAAATTTCGGGTCGCTTTTAAACAAACGTCTTCCTTGAAACTCAAGCATGAATAACGAATCGGACTTTACTCAAACTTGTAAGTTTGTTCGTCAGCAAACTGCTATTTCTAAATGACAAACCCCTTTCTAAGCGTAATAATTCTGTTAGAATTTAAACATTATTCTCACCTTCAAAACAGAATTCTTTTCACTTTTACAATAGCATTCCAGATTTGGCCGTGGTGTTTTGGGTCGGGTTTAGGGTGTTACAATTTAGTATCAGAGCCTGGTTCCAAACTCGACCTTTGAGGGTTTAAGCCCACAACATTTTCAAATTGTGTATTCAAAATTAGTTTAAAAAGAATTTTGCAGGAAATAGATTTGATAAAGCATGGCACCCGAGTTCCCAGCCTAGGTCCACCAGGTAAGTCTTCTGATTAATTATGTGGGGGTGGTTATATGGTATATTATTGTGGATACTGGAATTTAGAATATTTACTATAGAAGGATAACAAACTTTCTAGGGATTTGCGTGCTTGACGAAAGAATAACTTGAGAATTCAATGTCATAAAACTATCCTTTAAGCAACAAGTGGAAAGAGAGCTAATGCATAAAAGTTTTCTAAAACAGATAAAATACGACAATAGATATAAGCACTAGGGGACGTGGGCGTAACACGCGTGGTCGTGGTAGAGGTAGGATTATTGTATCGAAACCAGTGAGGTCTGGTCATGAGTCAGGAAATGAGGTACCACTACCGCCAGCTGCAGAGGTAGAGTTCCGAGGTCGATGGGGAGATGATCAAGATGTCTTAAGCGTCTTGTATACTAGAGCGTGTGGCTGGGGCGAGCGCAGGGACAGTGACTTGAAAGTCCATTCCTAAGTGACTCCAAGCTAACAGAGCTGAAATATTTCGAGGTATTTTTGAAGTAGCTCCAAAAGTGGCGGAGTATTGGCTAGAGGTGGTTGAAAGGATCATGGATGACTTGGACTGCACCACTGAAGAGAAGCTGAAGGGTGTAGTTTCTCTACTTCGGGAGGAGGCCTACCAGTGGTGGTTCACTGTCAAGCAGGGCACTCCGGCAGATCAAATAGATTGGGATTTCTTCAAGATGAAGTTCCAAGGGAAGTACGTTAGAGCTAGTTATGTGGATGCTCAGAGAAAGGCATTCCTGAAATTGGTACAAAGGGGTAAGATGGTAGCTGAGTATGAGGTAAAATTTTTGCGGTTGAGCCGATACGCATTGGCAATCGTCGCAACCGACTATGAGCGCTGTGTGAGATTTGAGGATGGGTTGCGAGACGAGCTGCGGGTGTTGATAGCTCCTCAGCGGGAGAGGGATTTTGGGATGCTGGTAGAAAAAGCTAAGATAGAGGAGGTTGTTAACCGAGAGGCAAAACAGGATAAGGACAGAGGCGGGGAATAAGAGAAGTTGTGGACCATCAAGATCATCGGGGTTTCTAGAAAAGTCTAGGTTGAGAGACTGCTTTCGCGTTCTGCGCCAGACCATCGGAAGTCGGCCCGTTAGTGTGCTCAATATGGGAGGTCTTATGTAGGAGAGTGCTGGGGAAGGAATAAAGAGTGCTACGAGTGTGGGTCAAGAGACCATCTGATTAAGAACTGTCCTCAGGACATGGCTAGGACTCAGATGGTAGGTCAGGGGTATGTGTAGCCAGGGAGGGGTGGTCAATAGATGTCAAGGGGTTGTGGTCCGAATCGAGGAGGGAATGGTTCGGGCCGAGGTCGTGGGGCACCGGACAAAGGTGCTAGGAGCTCAGATATAAGACAGCCTGGGTTGGTTTACGCAACCAGACGTCATGATGAGGGGGATGCACCATATGTTATCACGGGTATGTTTCTCATTTTTAGGTTACCCTTTACTACTTTAATTGATGTTGGATCGACCCACTCCTATATTGCTAGTATGGTGTTTGAAACCTTGAATGTGAATCCTGAAACTACTTCTAGGGAGATGACTGTACTTAGTCCTTTAGGGCAATCAGTAATAGTAGATAAACTTTTTAGAGATGTGCCTTTAGAAGTTCAGGGGTTAGTGTTTCCGGCTGACTTGATGGAGCTGCCATTTAGAAAATTTGACTTGATCCTAGGCATAGACTGGTTAGTAAGGTATCGTGCGAATTTAGACTATGCTACTAAGCACATGACGTTGACGACTCCTGAGGACGATGAATTTTTGGTGGTAGGTGAGAGGAGAGATTACTTGTCTAATGTAGTGTCTACTTTAAGGCAGAGAGGATGGTGAAAAAGGGGTGCATGGCTTTCTTAATGTTTGTTAGTGTTTTGGATGCTAATGAAACAGCTGTGGGGGAAGTTAGAACAATAAAAGAATTTGTAGATATTTTTTGGAAGAACTTCTAGCGCTACCTCCGGATCGTGAGGTGGAATTTGGAATCGAGCTTCTGCCAGGTACGGCTCCAGTGTCTATCACCCCTTACAGGATGGCACCGAAGGAGCTAGTGGAACTGAAAGCTCAAATCTAAGAGTTGTTGGATCGCGGGTTTATTTGACCTAGTGTGTCTTCATAGGGAGCACCGGTGTTGTTTGTAAAGAAGAAGGACGGATCTATGCGTATGTGCATAGATTACCGCCAGTTGAATAAACTGACGATCAAGAACAAGTACCCGTTGCCGAGGATAGACGACTTGTTTGATCAGCTCAAAGAGGCTGCGGTCTTTTCGAAGATTAATTTGAGGTCGGGGTATCACCAGCTCAAGGTGAAGGAAGCAGATATACATAAGATGGCTTTTTGGACTCGATACGGGCACTATGAATTCCTGGTAATGTCGTTCGGGTTGACAAACGCACCAGCTGCGTTCATGGATATAATGAATCGAGTTTTTTGACCCTATTTGGACCAATTCGTCATGGTGTTCATAGACGACATTCTCGTGTATTCCAAGTTAGAGAGGAGCATGATGCGCATCTTGAGTAGTGTTGCAAGTTTTAAGGGAGAAAAGTTGTATGCCAAATTCAGTAAGTGCGATTTTTAGCTAAGGGAAGTCACTTTACTGGGTCATGTAGTGTCGGTTGAGGGGATAAGAGTGGATCCTCGGAAGATCAAAGCAGTGTTGGAATGGAAACCACCTAAGTCTGTGGCAGAAATTTAGAGTTTCTTGGGGTTAGCAGGTTATTACAGGAGGTTTGTCGAGGGTTTCTCTTCTATAGCGGCACCTTTGACTAAGCTGTTGAGAAAAGAGGTACCTTTTGTGTGGACGAACAAACAGCAGGAGAGTTTCGAGAAGCTAAAGAGAGTTTGAACAGAGGCTCCGATTTTAATTTAGCCTGAAGCGGGGAAAGATTTTGTGGTGTATTGTGATGCTTCTCATACGGATTGGGTTGTGTATCGATGCAGAAGGGAGGTTGTTGCCTATGCGTCTCGGCAGTTAAGACCACATAAGGTCAACTATCCCACTCATGACCTAGAGTTGGCTGCGGTGGTTTTCACTTTGAAGGTGTGGAGGCATTATTTGTATGGAGAGAAGTCGGTGATCTACACTGACCATAAGAATTTAAAGTATCTGCTGACTCAGAAGGAGCTGAACTTGAGACAGCGAAGGTGGGTGGAGCTATTGAAGGATTACGACTGCTCGATTGAATACCACCCGGGTAAGGCGAATGTCGCAATGGACGTGTTAAGCCAGAAGGTAGTATCGGACTTGAGAGCGATGTTCACTCATCTTAGCCTTTATGACGACGGGAGTTTGTTAGCGGAGTTGCAGGTGAAACTGACATGGTTAAGTTAGGTAAAAGAGAAATAGTTGGTGGATGAGGTTCTGAGTGCTCGACTTACGCAAGTCTGTGACGAGGAATAGAGGATTACTGATGTGAACCGTGATGTAGTATTGTGTTTCTGTGGAAGGGTTTGTATGCCGAAGGATGAGAAGTTAAGGCAGAAGATTCTTCGGGAATCGCATAGTAGCCCTTACGCTATGCATCCTGAAGGGAGTAAAATGTATTTGGATCTACGAGAATAGTTCTGGTGGCCTGGATTGAAGCAGAAAGTTACGAAATTTGTGGGTAAGTGCTTGACGTGTCAGCAGGTCAAAGCTGAACACCAGGTGCCTTCGGGGTTGCTGCAACTAGTGAAGATTTCGCAGTGGAAGTGGGAGAGAATCACGATGGATTTCGTTAGTGGGCTTCCTCTTATGCCTACTAAGAAAGACTCGGTATGGGTGATCGTGGATCGGTTGACAAAATCTCTTATTTCATACCAGTTCGGGTCGACTACTCACTGCAGAGGTTGGCGAAGCTGTATGTGGCAGAAATTATGAGGTTGTATGGGGTACCAGTGTCAATCATACCAGATAGGGACCCTAGATTTACATCGCGATTTTAGAGGGTGTTGCATTAGGCTTTGGGTACCAGGTTGGATTTTAGCACAGCATTTCATCTGCAGACAGACGGGCAGTCGAAAAGGGTAATTCAGGTGTTGGAAGATATGTTGAGGGGATGCGTCATCGATTTTAGAGGTAGTTGGAAGAATTTTTGCCTTTGGCGGAGTTCGCCTACAACAACAGTTATCAAGCTAGTATTCGGATGGCGTCGTATGAAGCTTTGTATGGGCGGAAGTGTCACACTCCTACCTGTTGGACTGGGCTAGGTGAACGTCATGTCTTAGGTCCAGAACTCAATTGAAGGAGGCATCAGACAAACAGAAATTGTATGCGGATCTTGAGCGAAAAGAGATAGAGTTTGCAGTGGGTGATCGGGTCTTCCTGAAAGTTTCGCCGTGGAAAAAGGTGATGAGATTTGGACGTAAGGGTAAGTTAAGTCCCAGGTTTATAGGACCTTATAGGGTTTTAAAGCGTGTGGGACCAGTAGCATACCAGTTGGAGTTGCCTTCAGAGTTGAAGCAGATGCACGATGTGTTCCACATCTTGATGTTAAGATGTTACCGATCAGATCCATCTCACGTGGTGCCGGTAGAGGAAGTTGAGTTAAAGTCAGACCTATCCTATGAGGAGGAGCCAATTCAGATTTTGGAACGAGATGTGAAGGTGCTACGAAAGAAATCAATTCCTCTAGTCAAGGTATTATGGCGGAACCATGGTTCAGAGGAAGCTTCGTGGGAGCCGGAGGAGGCGATGCGTCAGCAATACCCTCATTTGTTTTGACCAGGTAATTTCATGGCCAAAATTTCTTTAAGGGGTAGAAGCTGAACATCCCGGATTTAGGGTCTCAGATTTTATTTTGTATCTATGTGTTCTTGTGTGTGGCATGACTATTGAGTGTGTTTGGGGCTTGGAAACCTTGGGGTTAGGTGGGAGCCTTAGTGAAAATTTTAGGTTTGAAGTCTTTAAGGGAGAGCTAGTGGAGCTAGGCCTTAAGGGATTATAAGTGGTGATTAAGGACACAACAAGAGAAGTGGTGGAGTGGCAAGGAGACGTCATCTGGGGTGCAAGGGAGTTGCGTCAAGGGGAGCTCCAAGGGGGAGAAGGTTTGAGCAACATGGACAACATTTTGGGTTGCATTTTGCATCAAGAGGGGAGGAGGTAGTGGATTCGGCAAGGGCACTTGGAAGGAGGAGGTTTGAATGGGTCAAACATTTTGAATAGATGGTGGAGAGCTATTTGTAGAGTTTGAATGTTTCAAACTCATTTGAATGGGTGATGTAGAGGGAGTTAAGGAGGAAATCGTGGAGGGTGTTGGCTAGGTGGGTGTTAGCCGAAATTTTGAGGGGTTGAGAGGAGGGGAACATTCAGTTTTGAGCTTAAGGTGAGGGTGCCAAATTTGGGTGCTAGTGTATAGTGTAGTGGCAAAATTTGGTCTTTCTTTTCTTTCTTCTCATCCTCTCTGGTGCCGAAAAACACTTAGCATCTCAACTCTCTTTCTCTCTTTGTGACTAATAGCCGAAACTTAGAAGACCATTAGGGTCACTTTTATTCATCTTTTTCTTCTCATCTTCAAAAGCCGAAAGTGAGAGACCATTTGTGCATTTTTGCTCTTTTTTTTTGCAACTCTTTCTCCTCTTTTCTATTCACTCTCTAAAAGCCGAAATATACCCTTGACTTTTCCAATAGTTGAAACCTCTCAAACCTCAACCCTCTCTTCCTCTTTTTCACCTATTACTTCACTCTCAAAAGCCGAACAACCCATTTGTTTCTTTGTTGGGTGTAGCCGAATGAACTCTTCCCATTTGTGAAACCATAGTCGTACCTTCTAGCCATCTCCATTCATTATTTTCCTTCATTGTTTGTTATTCTTCAAAGCCGAATCTCTCTTGAGTGGTGACTCTTTTCGATTGTTGATCTTTAGGGGAGGTGCCGTCATTTATTTTTGGCCAAATCGCTCAATCGGGTTAGTAGTAGTGGTAAGGGTTCTTGTTCTTTTAAATCCTTTTTCTTTTCTTTCTTTGGTTGCCGAAACCAAAAGCCTGAATTTGGTTATGGTCGAATCTATATAAGGCCTTGACTTCGTGTCTCTTTCGTTTGAAGCCAGCGTGATGAGCATTAAGGATCTTTTAGGTTTCGATTATCCAAGGTAAGATGGATATATCTTTTTGGTTTAGCTGAAGGTCACTTCGTTTGGGCTATAGGTGTTAGGCCGAATCTGACATTGATTCATGTAGGGATTTCGACAATCTCTTGGTTCAAGTATAGACTCTTCGGGTTTTGTCAATTTCAGGTAAGGATATTCGATTAAGATATTATTTAGTTTTGTTTAGATCTGACTTAACGTGTTTACCGGGTTTTCTGACCAAGATATATCTTATGGATTCGAGTACTAGCCAAGGAGAGAAAGGGGTTGGACACGTATTCCCTACCCCTAAATTCAAGAAGCGATCAGTTTTAACGATTCGAGATTGGCCACCGAGGTGTGGGCCAGCTGGAGAGCAGGGTCGTAGGCAAATAGCAGTAGTGTCGATTAGCGATAGTGTCGACATAGAGGGCGTGGTATTGCGTGTTATCAGGTGTGTAATTATGACACTATTTCCTTAGTTGTTTTGATAAAATATATGTATTATGTGAGGTAGCCAATAGTGGCTGCAGAGATGTGGCACCCGTGTTGGGTAATCCGGAAACCAGGTTAGCATACTACCTATGTCGAGGTTGTGGTTAATAATTGTGGATGTATGAAAGCATGTTATATAAGCATGTCTGGATGTGTTTATATTTTATTATATTTCAATTTCATCATATTATGCTATATGTGCATGGGTTCGGGATATATATATATTGAATAAAGGGGAAGTGTGTACATTTATGTACATGGGTGACTCTGGCACGATTAATGATGGCCTCGAGCCTTATTGTGGATTGATGATGACTTTGAGTCTCATCGTGGATATTGGTGATTTAATCACATGGATCAGTGGCTAGACCACTAAGTGGACTTTGAGCAGTGTGTTCATCGGCATAGACTGCCAAAGAGGTGTGTAGCGGATGGAGGGTCTATTTAGTAATCCCCAGGTGCGTTTGAGGATGGATATACAGATGGTGTGTAGCGGATGGATTCTAGGCTGGGTTGGGTTAACATATTGCATCAATATGCATGGTATATTGTTTTAATGTGGATTTGGGGTCAAGCCCATTTGTGGAATCATGTGGATTAATTGCACACTGAGTCTAGTGACTCACCCTGGTTTTCAAACAATGCAGGTAATCCGTAACTCTTTGGACCGGGTTGGAGTGGATTCGAGGTGGCCATGTAGGAGCTATTTGTTTTTCGCGACTTCGTATATTCTAAACTTTTTAATTACTATTTGGGATATTTTTATTGTAATAAGGCCATTTTAAATATTTTGGGATATTATGGTTCTAAACTATCAGTTAATTAATTAAAAGTGGTTTTTAAGATATTTTGAAGTTTAGTTTAAATTTTAGGTCGCTTTTAAACAATCGTCTTCCTTGAAACTCAAGCATGATTAACGAATCGGACTTTACTCAAACTTGTAAGTTTGTTCGTCAGCAAACTACTATTTTTAAATGACAAACCCCTGTCTAAGCGTAATATTTCTATTAGAATTTAAACATTATTCTCACCTTCAAAACAAAATTCTTTTCACTTTTACAGTAGCATTCTGGATTCGGCGTGGTGTTTTGGGTCGGGTTTGGGGTGTTACAGTCTTATTCCTATTTATCATGATGTCATAACATATTTCATCCATTGTCTTACTCATTTATATCATGATACCATATCATCTTTCAACTATGGTCTTACTCATCTTTAAGCGTATAGCTTCTGATTGGTCCCATAACCTAGCCATGATCTTTACTATTCCTATTTGGTTCCATCTCACCATCTTATACCTTGATGCTTGAACAACATAGTGTCCCCTCCGCAAGGCTCGGAGCTTCGCTCATCACGGGTGCACACAACAACACTTTATGGCAATATATAACAGAACCAACTTGTGTCCCATTCCTAACTTTGTCTAACCCGACATTGATCACTATTTCACACTACCATCATACACATGTATCTCATTCATTTTCTTAGATAAAATATCATGAAACAAGCTACATAAACTAAAATGACGGATACCCATATACCTATATGCTCTTATAAAACATACTTAACGTTTCAAAGATTGTTCGGTTAACTTATCCAGACGCTACAGCTTCTATACTCCTAGCAGCTAAGCAAGACAACCAAATCATGGGTTAAACCTAGTGTTTTCACTTTAGAACTAAATTTTTCAGAAACATGCAAAACCCTTAAAATGGTTTTGAAAACTCTTAACTTTATTTTCTAAGTCTTACATATACTGAATGGCTTAGAGCCTTACCAGCTTATTGGTTTATCTACTTTTTTGAATTATACCCCACGATTATCTCCCTATGCAGAGCTTTCTACTACCATTTGTTCATTGGAGCAAGCATGTAAAATGAAGAAGAGGGGAAATTGAATCAAATTGGAGAAGAATTCTCCCAAGGAAGTCATTTCTTATCTATTTATAGCCCTTCCTGTATGGTTTTCAACTGTGTATAATCCATCCGTTCATAATAATTTTGTTCCCCACTAAGGAACTGTCTGGTTCTAATCCAACCGAACTAGGCTTGGTTCTCAACCTTGTCCAATTTCAGTTACTATCTTTTCCTGATTTTTCATTAGAGACTTCCAAATTTTAGTCTCTTTCAATTTAATCCCCCAAATGTTTTAAATGTCAAGGTTTAAAGGATTTTGGGTGTGACATGAGAAGGTTACAATTATTACATGACTTTCATCAACGACTTTTCTTGATATGGATATATGTATCTAATGTACCAAAAAAGCGAAACCTTTGATAAATTTCGAGAGTTTCATGTAAATGGAAGCACAATTAGCTTTATCCATAAAGAATCTTCAGTTTGACTAAGGTGGGGAATACTTGTTTGATTAGTTCTTAGTATACCTCATAGAGAATGAAATTTTATCCTAGTTGACTACGTTAAGCACTCCACAGTAGAATGACGTAGTTGAGAGAATGAACAAAACCTTCTGTCCCCCTTTGTTTCCAAAATGTAAGAGTGTTAACTTGGGAAACCATCCACCCTTGTAGCCATACACTCATTTTTGTTTTTCTTTTGAAAAAAACTCTCATTTTTCTATCGTTTCTCCTCTCTTGCAACCAATTTATGCCACCCTATTTGGTTGTTCTCCTCCATCTATTTTCTTCTTTTTCCTTTATTTTTGAGATCATCACCTTGACCATGACCACTTTCGGACGTACTAATGTCCAGAGTGTGAATACTATAACTAAAGTATAGATTTGAGGCAGTGTTCGCAAATATACGGATCAGGTTGTAATATAGTTACAACGGAGTAGGTAAGTACTCCGAGGATCGTGCCCAAAGGGTTTGCAGTTTGGGGAAAATTACTATCAAGCCAATTACTGGAATAATTAGTAATCTAATTGAGTTACAAATTAGTATTGTTAATATGGAAGAAAGATGATGATAATATTAATAAACTAAATAAATTGAATTAAGCCTAAATTTACTCCTAAGTTCATGTATCAGCTTATCCTATCCTTGTTTCGACTCAGCGAGTTCCTTTAACCTAGATCCACTTGTTTTACCTAATTAATTATGTAGGGTTCTAATCAATCAACTAGTCAATATCCTAGCAGGATCTTTCGATACATCCACTAAAATAACAAGTCAACCATAACTATTTATTTTTTGACCTCACAGTCGAAAATAGTTCAAGGTTAAGGTGTTCATGGATAGGCCATACCAATTTTGGGTTCATTCCCACCTAAATGACTTCCTAGGGTTGTCAAGCCTAAGGTTTAAGTTCTTCCTCTCTCAAACAGTTTAACCACTAAGAAACTCTACCCTTCAATAAATTAATACGATTAGAATAGTTGAAACCATGCAAGATATGATTCTATTTTTTACACAAACATTAAATGAAACAATGTTAAAGAAAGAGATATAAAGAATAGAATAAAGAAAAAGAGATGTTAATGGACTTATTGATGAAAGCATGGCTCCGGAACAATTTCCACTCACAAGAGTCTCACTTCGAAATTGGATCTTTTGATTATAAGAACATAAAATACCCTAAGTAAAAAGTAAGAATAAAATAAAAACTCTAACTATATTTTGTCTCCTTAAAATTATGTGTTTAAATTGATTACAATGGCCTTTATATTGGCTAAACTTGGAATATTAAAGTGCCTAAAATATTCTTGAAGTCTTTAAAGTTTGATTAGGACGGATACTATTAATTTCCCTAAAAAATGCAACTATTATGTGCAGGGACTTTTTGGGTTGCGCACGGAGTCCAATGTAGTGACACAGGAGGGTCGTGCCACAACATCAAGGGCAGTTTTACTTTAGAACTTGTTTTTGGCTTCTGTCTTTGATGTTGAGACATCAATGTCTTGGTGCCATGACATAGGCGTCAGTTTTGGCCTGAATATGCATCTCTAGCTCCCGACTTGACCTACAAGACAATGTAACCTTATTTAGATATATAAAATGTAATAAAAAATACTAGAAAGCATAAATTACTATTTTAAGTATGAAAACCTAAATATATACTAAGATTTTTTATTTAGCTATTAAAAAGCTAAAGTTATGTGTAAAAAGGATGTAAATACTAGTGCAATTCGTGGCAGATCACTCCCCCACACTTAACTTGTTCCTTGTCTTCAAGCAACCAAAATAAATATATTTGAAAAAGAGAAAATAAAAAATTAATATGAAAATGACTTAATTTCTTTCTTTAAACAAGATAAAGTTAGTGAAGATGGATATAAATAAGAACCTCACACTTAAACTCCCCCACAGTTAACTTTTTGCTTATCTTCAAGCAAACCAAGTCTAGACACATATCATGCAATAAGAAAACGTCCCTTGGATTTTATTACTACTATAAACATGGTTGTCAAATATTAAATGTATAAAAATTCTTATCATACAAGTAACTTAATCTTGATAGTTTGATGCCTTGAAATTTTTTAAAGTAAATTAGTATTAGTTTACAAAGTTACATTATTAACAAATTAGAAATAATTCCCATAACCAAATGTTTAACAATATCATCATTAGCATAAATCAAGAAGATCTGTAAAAGACACTATCAAGTGAATAAAAAACATTCATTAAATAAAAATGTTAGCAATTCCGAAAGATTATGCATAAAGAATGCTTAAGTCACATTGGTCTTCTACGCTTGTAACGATCTGAGCCTTAGGATAGTACAAGTTCAAAGAAAAAAATATGGCTCAAAACAGTTCAAACACTAGAAATAGTTAGGCACATGACATTATTCCCTCTATTTCCTCTTAATGTCCAATCCAAGCAAACTGTCTTTTGTCTCCCTCTCTCACCTACCTTATCTCTTCATGTAGAAAGATACAATATAGTACTAGCAACTATGGTCAGCTAAACGAGTTTTGGTGCACTGATGACTGTGTTTTCTCACTTTTGTGACTTTTTGTTTTGTCACTTGACTTTTTACTCTTTTCTCAGTCACAATGCTTTTGTTTAATACCTTTTTCCACTCATTTTTACTTTTTACCTCTTCTAGATTTTTTTTCTTTTTCGCACATTTTTGCTCGACCTATAATCATTGTATCTGAAACACCCCAAACCCGGCCCACAAGCCCGACCGGATCTGGCATGCTCCTTGAGTAAAACGTAGTTAAGTCTCGTATGACATTTTGAAAATCGTGGTGGTTTTAAAGAAAATAGATTTGGGTTGTTCTCAAGTTAAAAATTGAGTTGTAATTTAATTTTGTACAAAATCGATAATTTCATATTTCAAAAGTTACAAGTTAAAGAAAAACCGAATTTTAGAGTTTAATATTTTTGTAACTTGAAAAAAAACCCGTAGGTGATTGAGTTTCAAAACATATGATGTTGTTCGTATCATATCAGAAATTTAAAACGCAATGAAAATAAAACGGTTAAGTAATAATGGCCTTATTACATCAAAATGTAACCCAAAATAAATAAAGATAAACTTAATAAGAAAACTGAAAATCTGAGCTGTGCATGGCCACCGCTAAGTTCCTGCCGACCCGGTCCATCTACTGAGTGCCATATGCAAAAAGTTAGCCCACGAAGGGTGAGTCAACAGACTCAGTGTGTAACTACCAACACAGACTCTCAAAACATACCAGGCATATTAATTCACATAGAATAACTGTAAACCATGATGCAACCCAAACCACCTAGATCCAACCTCTACACATCACCCGTACCTACCGATCACATCGTGGGGATTACTAAATCGACCCTCCATCCGCTACACACCATCGAAGGCAGTCGCTGCAGTCAACTGCACATCGCCCTTATAATTGTGGCATAGCCACCAGATAATGTGACAGAGTCACCAGATTCATATTATGTGACATAGTCACCAGATAATGTGACAGAGTCACCAGATATTATGGTAGGAACCACCAGATCACTTCCCCTTTCACATAATCACCCATATGCCCATGCAACATACGAAACATACGAATAACATGCATTATACCCTACCCCATAGCCATAACGATATTTCTCATATATCCATATCCATATTTTATAAACTTTAATTATCTGAGAGTTAGGGGTAACGTACCTGAATGCACTGTACCATGGAATGGTACCCTTAGCCTTATTCCTGCATAGCGTTATTAACATATACAAATCAATATTATTGTTAATTGGGAATTTAGGGTGGGTTACACACCTGATTACTCGTAGATCTAATCAAAATCTCGAAAATCCTGATCTAACGCTCTAGATCCCTTTTTTTCCTTGCTGTCGATTTGCTTACCAATCAAATCCCGAACCTTCGTGATGTTCCCCCTTACAATCGGCTAAGCATTAGTACACTCAAACGGTTAGTTTTCGGTTTTTAAACGAATAGGAAACAGATCTGAACACTAGAGACCTTACCTAGATTGCTTAGCCAAATCCTGAAGATCTGTCGAAAACCCCCTAAGACACTATAGTTAAAATCGGCATAGTCTTAGAACAAAAAGTGGCCCTTGGCTGAATATTAATATCCCTTACCTTGATCATCTAAATCCCGAATCCGTCACTTGTCTGTGGAGTCTGTCAAAATTCCTATATGGTATATGTTAGATTCGATTCTAACATTTAATAAACCAAAGTAAATGGCGTTCGGCCTAAGATCACACTTCACTTACCTTGGGCATTCAAATCCAATGATCTCCCCTAATCGTCGTCTACAAAAGAATCCCGAAATCCCCCTTCAAGGTTTCGACCAATTGAGAATAAGAGGGATTAGATCCTTAGATTTGTCTAATCTAAAATAAAAAGAAAGAAAAATGAATGACTATTGATCCTTACCCCTACTGTTGAAATCGATTGCACTCTTGCTTAGAACCACAGAGGAATTCGGCTACTATAGAAAAGTGATTGACTTTGAAGGAGAAATGGATGAAGAAATTGGCTAGATGGTGAATGTTTCGGCTTTAAGGATTTGTGAAAAAGAAAAGAGAATGAGGGACATAAGATTTGACTAATACTCCCAAATGGAGATGGGATATTCGGCCACCAAAAGAGTAGGTATAAACTTGCGGTTGAGAGAAAGGAAAGAAGTATAGAAGAAGGCTAAAAGGATTCGGCAATGGTGAGATTGAGAAGGGAATGCACAAATGGTTTCAACTTTTGGTCAAGAGAGAAAAAGGTGCACAAGTGATCTCCTATTTCGGTTCCACAAGAAAAAGAACACAAGTTTTCGAGACAAAGAAATTGCACAAAGAGAATGCCTAAACTTCACTATGCATATTCGGCTTGCTCCCCCTTCAACATGACCGAAATTTACACCAAAGAAATCCCTTGGCTGGCCAACTCTTCTTCCCCCTATCAGCTTCCTTCTTTTTCTCCTACTTTTCCTCTTCTTTACTCATTCAAAATAATTTGAATGAGTCAACTCTTATCTCCTCCCTTTAGCCAAATTTTTAAAAGAATATGACCAAGTCTCATCCTCATCCACTTAAAGTCCTTGTGCCGTCCATCACTACTTCTCTTTGCCAAAAAATTCAAGCCCAAAATGTTGCTTATGTTGTTCGAGCCTAAGCCTCCCTTTCACTGCTTGTAGCGTCACCTTCCAAGGCCCTGAGTGGTGTCTCCCTTGCCACTTTGCCAACTGAATTCTTGTGTCTAAAATCCCATACAATTTTTTTTAAGGTCTATCTTGCTTAGCTCCATTTTAAGACTCAAAATCTAATATTTTTCTAAGGCATTCTCCTACATTATAAAGTTCCTGAAGTCCCCAAAACATATTCAACCCACACATAGGCATGCTACCACATACATTTAAGTTAAAATACATAACCCCTAAATCCCAGATGTTACAGTTCTACCCCCTTAAAATAATTTCCACCTTGAAATTACCTAGCTAAAATAAGTGAGGGTATTACTATCGCATCGCTTCCTCTAGCTCCAACGAAGCTTCTTTTGATCCATGGTTACGCCACAGCACTTTGACTAGAGGGACTAATTTTTTTCGAAGCACCTTCACATCCCGTTCTAGAATCTGAATCGGCTCTTCCTCATAGGACAGATCTGATCTCAGCTCCACCTCCTCAACCGGTATCATATGAGATGGATCTGACCGGTAGCGACGTAGCATCAATATGTGGAACACATCGTGCATCTGCTTCAACTCCGAAGGCAACTCTAACTGATATGCAACTAGTCCAACCCGCTTCAAAATTCGATAAGGTCCTATAAACCTAGGACTTAACTTTCCCTTGCGACCAAATCTCATTACCTTCTTCCACGGCAAAACTTTGAGAAACACATAATCTCCCACAGTAAACTCAATCTCCTTCTGCTTAAGATCTGCAGATGACTTTTTGATGGCCGATGCCTCTTTCAACCGTGTCCTAATTATCTTGACCTTTTCTTCTGATTCTGCCATAATTTTTGGACCCAAAATCTGACGTTCTCCCAATTCTATCCAGCATGTAGGAGTGCGACACTTCCGTCCATCTGATAAGCTCAGATGGTGCCATCCAAACTTGCTCGATAGCTATTATTGTACGTAAATTCCGCTAAAGGCAAGAACTCCTCCCAACTCCCTCTGAAGTCTATCACGCAACCTCTCAACATATCCTCCAACACTTGTATTACCGGCTCAGATTGGCCGACCGACTGCAGATGAAATACCATGCTAAAGTCTAGCCTGGTGCCCAAAGCTTGATGTAGTGCCTTCCAAAATCGAGACGTAAACCTCGGATCTCTATCCGAGATAATCGACACCGGCACTCCGTGCAGCCTCACGATTTCTGCTACATACAACTTTGCCAATTTTTGTAGAGAATAGTCAACTCACACCGGTATAAAATGTGTAGACTTCGTTAGCCGATCTACTATCACCCATACCGAGTCCTTCTTAGTAGGCGTAAGGGGAAGCCCACTAATGAAGTCCATGGTAATTCTCTCCCACTTCCATTGCGGAATCTTTATCAGCTAAAGCAACCCTGACGGTACTTGGTGTTTAGCCTTGACTTGCTGACACGTTAAACACTTTCCTATAAACTCTGTAACTTCCCGCTTAAGACCAGGCCACCAAAACTATTCCCGTAAATCCTTGTACAACTTACTTCCTCCAGGATGCATAGCATAAGGGCTGCTATGTGATTCCCTAAGAATCTTCTGTCTTAACTCCTTATCCTTCGGCATACAGACCTTGCCCCGAAAACATAGCATTCCATCGCTGTTTACACCAAAATTTTCCAATTTCCCATTTTGTACTTGTAGCAGCTTAGTACTTAACTCTCCGTCTGCCAGTTGTTTCTCCTTAACCTGACTTAGCCATGTCGGCTTCACTTGTAATTCTGCTAGCAAACTTCCATCATCATAGAGACTCAAATGTGCAAACATTGCCCTTAACTCCGTCACTACTTTTCGACTTAGGGCATCCGCCATGACATTCGCCTTGCCCGGGTGATACTCTATTGAGAAATCGTAATCTTTCAACAACTCCACCCATCTACGATGTCTCAAATTTAGCTCCTTCTCAGTTAGCAAATACTTCAGGCTCTTGTGGTCCGTGTAGATCACCGACCTTTCTCCATACAAGTAGTGCCTCCACACTTTTAAAGCAAAAACCACCGCCGCCAACTCCAGATCATGTGCCAGATAGTTAACCTCATGTGGCCTCAATTGTCGAGACACATAAGCGACCACTTTCCCGTCTTGCATAAGAACACATCCCAATCCTGGATGGGAAGCATCACAATATACCACATAGTCCTTCCCTGCTTCAGGCTGAATCAAAACCGGAGCTTCTGTCAATACTTGCTTAAGCTTCTCAAAACTCTCCTCCTGCTTATCCGCCCATATGAATGGTACCTCTTCCTTAACAACTTCGTCAAAGGTGATGCTATTGACGAAAACCCTTCAACAAATATCCTAT
This sequence comes from Gossypium rotundifolium, assembly GCA_025506655.1. NCBI lineage: Eukaryota > Viridiplantae > Streptophyta > Magnoliopsida > Malvales > Malvaceae > Gossypium > Gossypium rotundifolium. Next base: position 151,643,651 of record CP106727.1, on the reverse strand, counting down.
AGTAGCCTGCTAACCCCAAGAAACTACAAATTTCTACCACAGACTTAGGTGGTTTCCAATCTAATACTACCTCAATCTTCCGAGGATCCACCCTTATCCCTTCGGCAGACACCACATGCCCTAAGAACGTAACTTCCTTCAGCCAAAATTCGCACTTGCTGAACTTGGCATAAAGCTTCTTTTCCCTTAACACTTACAACACCACCCGGAGATGCTCATCATGTTCTTCCTCAGACTTGGAATACACTAGGATATCGTCTATGAACACAACGACAAACCGATCTAGGTAGGGTTGGAAAACCTGGTTCATCATGTCCATGAATGCAGCTGGGGCGTTGGTCAATCCGAATGGCATTACCAAGAACTCATAATGCCCGTACCTTGTCCGAAAAGCTATCTTATGGATATCAGCCTCCTTCACCTTAAGCTGGTGATATCCTGACCTTAGATCTATCTTCGAAAATACTGCGGCCCCCTTAAGCTGATCGAACAAGTCATCTATCCTTGGCAATGGATACTTGTTCTTGATGGTCAACTTATTCAACTGCTGGTAATCTATGCACATGCGCATAGTCCCGTCCTTCTTCCAACACTCTTCCAAGTGCATCTTTCCACACTGAGTACAAGTACGGTACTGTCCTCCCGTAGTAACTTGTTGACCTCGCGACCTATCTGTTCTAAGTCTCTTTTGAACATTCCCAGATGACCCTGATTATCCAAAACCTCTCTTTTGCCTATTCTCGTCGTGTTCATCTTACGGACTCTTTAACTCCTTCAAAGAACCTTAGCCTTTTCTACCAACACAAGACACTCCCGCCTCCCATGGGGCAATCAACAATCTCAGTCATCCTCGATCGTCTTAAATTGAACACATCGTTCATGCTCAGTAGCCACTATACCTCGAGCGATCAGCCAACCTTAGGAATTCGCCGCCAGACTCCACTACGGACTTATTCCCTAAACCGACCTAAGAAACGCCTTCCTCTGCGCATCAATATAGCTGGTTCCAATATACTTCTTCTGATACGCCACCTTAAAATACTCCTAAGTGAGATCATCTGCTGTAACACCATCCCGAACCGTGAGCCACCATTGATATGACTCATCACGGAGTAGCGACACTACCCCTTTCAGTTTCTCTACAGCAGTCAAGTCCAAATCATCCATAATTCGCTCTGTCGCCTCTAACCAATACTCAGCCGTATTGGGCGCCACACCAGATATACCACGAAAAAACTCAGCTCCATTGGCTTGAGTCGCTCGGGTATAGATTTCTAAGCTCTCATACCTCCACATGCTCTAGCCACCCTCTTAAGAACTCGAGATCGCCAGCGAGATCGCTCTCGATACTACATATTCTCTCGCCTAATGGTGGTGGCATCTCATTCTCAGGCCCTTCGACCAGACCTAACGGGTTTCGACACGGTCATTCGGCCTCTACCACGGCCACGCACATTACGGCCACGTCCAAGTCCTCTAGAGCTCATTCTTTCGAGTTGTGTTTATCTGATTAAGAATTTTATGAATTAGTTTTTGTTCCACTAATTATCCACAACAATTTTATGTAAAGAAATTTAGGGGCAGTTCTTTCGATTATTTCAAGGTTTTCATTCTAAGTTTTCTTCCCTAATTCAGAGAAAACATATTCATTCAGTAGTATTTACTACACACATTCATCTCTCGAACATTTTCGTTCGTTCCAACCTAGGGGTATTTTTGTAATTTGTCCTATAAGGGTATTTTGGTAATTTTTCAAATCAGGGTATTTTGAAATTTTGCAAAATAGGGATTTTTGGTATTTTTGGAAAATAGGAATATTTTGATAAAAAGAATCGAGGGTAGTATGTTAATTTTATAATCTGAGGGTATTTTTTGTAATTTTGCAGATCAAGGGCATTTCAAGAATTTTGTAAAATATGGTTCCAAGTGATTTTACAAAATAAGGGGAAATTTGGAAATTTTCAATTCGGGGGTACTTCGATAACTTTCCATACCGAGGGTAGCTTGATAATTTTTTTTACAAGTTAGGGGTAATTTGGTCAATTTGCAAATCGGGGGTATTTTGGTCATTTTTGAATCAAGGGTTCTTTGGCAATTCTGAAACCAAGGTTTAATTTTAGGATTATACAAAACAAGGTGACTGGTCCCTTTCGGGTTTTAATTATTGAATTTAGCCTGTGATTGAGTCCTCTTGATTAGGGTGAACTATCACTACGCACCAGGTAGGATTCGAGCGGAGAGGAGATGAGTCACTAGGACGTCTTAAATACCAAGCTCCCCGAATCCAATCCTAGACATGCGCTGCAGTTGCCACACCCTTAACTCGACGACTCACTCACAGGTTTGTTTGGTTAGACTTTAAATTTTATGTAATTCGGTGTTGGAGTAAGCTAATCCTAGGGTTCAATAGTTCCTAATCTACTTAATCTACGTCCCCATAATACTCACATACAAATCACATAATGGTTAGAGGTACTTACCTGGTGGACTTTGGGCCGGAGACTTAGGTGCCATGCCAAAAAAACCTGCTCATTCTTTTGTAAAACTCAAATTCAAAATAAAGAAAACGTTTTGGGCCCAAAAAGCCCTAAAGGCCGAGTTTTGAACTGGGCTCTGATACCAAATTGAAACACCCCAAACCCGGCCCACAAGCCCTGACCGGATCTGGCATGCTCCTTGAGTAAAACATAGTTAAGTCTCGTATGACATTTTGAAAATCGTGGTGGTTTCAAAGAAAATAGATTTGGGTTGTTCTCAAGTTAAAAATTGAGTTGTAATTTAATTTTGTACTAAATCGATAATTTCATATTTCAAAAGTTACAAGTTAAAGAAATACCGAATTTTAGAGTTTAATATTTTTGTAACTTGAAAAAAAACCCGTAGGTGATTGAGTTTCAAAACATTTGATGTTGTTCGTATCATATCAGAAATTTAAAACACAATGAAAATAAAACGGTTAAGTAATAATGTCCTTATTACATTAAAATGTAACCCAAAATAAATAAAGATAAACTTAATAAGAAAACCGAAAATCTGAGCTGTGCATGGCCACCGCTAAGTTCCTACCGACCGGTCCATCTATCGAGTGCCATCTGCAAAAGTTAGCCCGAAGGGTGAGTCAACATGACTCGATGTGTAACTACCAACACAGACTACGAAAATATACCAGGCATATTAATTCACATAGAATAACTGTAAACCATGATGCAACCCAAACCACCTAGATCCAACCTCTAGACATCACCCGTACCTACCGATCACACCGTGGGGATTACTAAATCGACCCTCCATCCGCTACACACCATCGAAGGCAGTCGCTGTAGTCATCTGCACATCGCCCTTATAATTGTGGCATAGCCACCAGATAATGTGACAGAGTCACCAGATTCATATTTTGTAACATAGTCACCGGATAATGTGACAGAGTCACGAGATATTGTGGTAGGAACCACGGATCACTTCCCTTTCACATAATCACCCATATGCCCATGCAACATACTGAAACATATGAATAACATGCATTCTACCCTACCCCGTAGCCATAACGATATTTCTCATATATCCATATCCATATTTTATAAACTTTAATTATCTGAGAGTTAGGGGTAACGTACCTGAATGCACTGTACCATGGAATGGTACCCTCAGCCTTATTCATGCATAGCCTTATTAACATATACAAATCAATATTATTGCTAATTGGGAATTTAGGGTGGGTTACACACCTGATTACTCGTAGATCTAATCGAAATCCTAAAAATCCCGATCTACCGCTCTAGATCCCTTTTTTTCCTTGCTGTCAATTTGGTTACCAACCAAATCCCGAAACTTCGTGATGTTCCCCTTTACAATCAGCTAAGCACTAGTACACTCAAACGGTTAGTTTTTGACTTTTGAACGAATAGGAAACAAATCTGAACACTAGAGACCTTACCTAGATTGCTTAGCCAAATCCCAAAGATCTGTCGAAAACCCCCTAAGACACCATAGTTAGAATCGGCATAGTCTTAGAACAAAAAGTGGCCCTTGGCCAAATATTAATATCCCTTACCTTGATCGTCTAAATCCCGAATCCGTCACTTGTCTGTGGAGTCTATCGAAATTCCTATATGGTATATGTTAGATTCGATTCTAACATTTAATAAACCAAAGTAAATGGCCTTCGGCCTAAGATCACACTTCACTTACCTTGGGTATTCAAATCCTGAATGATCTCCCCTAATCGTTGTTCATAAAAGAATCTCAAATCCCCTTCAAGGTTTCGGCCAATTGAGAATAAGAGGGATTAGATCCTTTGATTTGGCTAATCCAAAAAAAAAAGAAAGAAAAACGAATGACTGTTGATCCTTACCCCTAATGTTGAAATCGATTGCACTCTTGCTTAGAACCACAGAGGAATTCGGCTACTATAAAAAAGTGATTGACTTTGAAGGAGAAATAGATGAAGAAATCGGCTAGATGGTGAATGTTTCGACTTTAAGGATTTATGAAAAAGAAAAGAGACTGAAGGACATAAGATTCGGCTAATACTCCCAAATGGATATGGGATATTCGGCCACCAAAAGAGTAGGTATAAACTTGCGGTTGAGAGAAAGGAAAGAAGTATAGAAGAAGGCTAAAAGGATTCGGCAATGGTGAGATTGAGAAGGGAATGCACAAATGGTTTCGGCTTTTGGTCAAGAGAGAAAATGGTGCACAAGTGATCTCCTATTTCGGTCCCACAAGAAAAAGAACACAAGTTTTCGAGACAAAGAAATTGCACAAAGAGAATGCCTAAACTTCACTATGCATATTCGGCTTCCTCCCCCTTCAACATGATCGAAATTTAAACCAAAGAAATCCCTTGGCCAGCCAACTCTTCTTCCCCCTATCAGCTTCCTTCTTTTTCTCCTACTTTTCCTCTTCTTTACTCATTCAAAATAATTTGAATGAGTCAACTCTTATCTCCTCCCTTTAGCCAAATTTTTAAAAGAATATGACCAAGTCTCATCCTCATCCACTTAAACTCCTTGTGCCGTCCATCACTACTCCTCTTTGCCGAAAAATTCAAGCCCAAAATGTTGCTTATGCTGTTCGAACCTAAGCCGCCTTTCACTGCTTGTAGCGTCACCTTCCAAGGCCCTGAGTGGCGTCTCCCTTGCCACTTTGCCAACTGAATTCTTGTGTCTAAAATCCCATACAATTTTTCTTAAGGTCTATCTTGCTTAGCTCCATTTTAAGACTCAAAATCTAATATTTTTCTAAGGCATTCTCCTACATTCTAAAGTTCTCGAAGTCCCCGAAACATATTCAACCCACACATAGGCATGCTACCACATACATTTAAGTTAAAATGCATAACCCCTAAATCCCGGATGTTACAGTATCACATTATTTCTTCCTTTTTTTCTTTTCTTTTGAAACCACCGTAATGTATCTACCTAAACCCTCAATATATATGGCTTGACGTCTATTTTGAAATGTATTAAAGGACTAAAGATAAGGAAAATTTTAAGTTTTATGTGTGGTCTTTGGGTTTTAATTTTGTTGGTTCATAAAAAAGGATTTATCAGACTCAAATAAGGAGACTAGGGATTCATAGCATTTAGGTATGGTCATTTGAGAATTAGCTATTCAAAAAATGCCTTAGGTCATCCCTAAGCATCCTACCATACACAATTTCTTTCATGCTTCGAATTAAACCGAATGAATAATAATCAATTCAAGCATTCATGTCTCTATGACTATCTAAAAGACTTATATTATATATGGCATCATCAAACATTCTTACTTAGATACTTCTAATCTATTATGTAATTTAACTAAGTAACCTAATCAGTTCCCTTAAAAATAATCAAATTATCTCATATCAATAAAAAAATTCATGGTTGAAAAAAGTCATACATGCTTCATTATTTTCAACCTCTATTCACAGTGTTAATATAATCCAAGCACCATGCAAAAAATATATATATTTTTTAAAATAAATAATCAACTAGAGTAAGGTAAACACATAAACTAATCATCTGCACTTTCCCCCACACTTTAGAACATACATTGCCCTTAACGAAAAATATTTAAAGTGCACACAAAAAAATTCCTTAAATAGGCTAGATCCTTATTGCTATGATAATCTCGGGATTTTTGTGCTCCAAGTGGATGAAAAGGTACCTAAAAAATACTACAAAAAGATATATAAAATATAATATAAAGAAACTAAGGAGAAAAAAGAAAAAGTGTCGATAATAGATGACAAAAAGTCTAAAAATATTCGGATGAACTTGGGCCTTCAATGATGCAAGGTGCATTCTATATAGGTTGTCGTGACATTAGGGTGCGATGTCGCTACATCGATCTCAATTTTCGGCTTCTTCAAAAAAAAATTTGATTTTGCCACTCCATGATATCTACCTTACTATGGAAAAAAACTAAACACAAATAATATTAATAAAAATAAAATAATTGAATAAAATAATAAAAAACTATCAAAATTTAAAGTAGGAAATAAAAGTTCTTTAAAAACTGGGACGATCTGTGTCCCCACCATAGAAGAAATTCCAGTCGGTTCTCGATACTTTGATTCGACATTTGTTCCATTGTTGATATATATGAACCGGCCCCTTCAGTCGATTCCGATGATGTTACCTTATTTTTTATCGATGCGACATCCCCACATTACAAGCCATTTAGTATAGAATCCGAGCCAACCCCAAATCCTTTTTCAGGGTATTATTTCCTTAGGTTCCTTCCCTCCATGTCGCATGAAGTTTTGGTGCCCTTGTCAGATGAGAATGATTCAAACTCATTGATCTTTTCGACTGGCACCTTCTCTACTATGGCAAAAAAGTTTATTGGCTCTTCTACACTTTCATTCAAAATCGATTTAAGCTCCATGTTAGTGGTTACTTCTATTTGTACGTCAATGGCTACATCTACTATTAAATTTGTTTATATGTTACCCGGATCGATGACACCTTCGGGTATGTTTAGTTTATCAACATAGTTCCCAGTTCCAAACTCTTGCTGATTTCCATCATCTAGGTCCGGATGATTATCAAAAATATAGTGGTGATTATGGTCAGAGTTGAGAACATCATGTACAACCTCTTCTCGTAGCGGTAAGGCCTCTGATATCTATCGGAGCATTGTCATCATTTGTGCCATCTTATTTGACATTCTTGATAGTATGTTGGATGTTTCGTTATTAGCTCAATAGATTTGATCACACTCATATGGATGTTTATTCAACTTACTGACTGCCTCTAGACGTACTAATGTCCAAAGTGTGAATACTGTAACTAAAGATATAGACTTGAGGTGGTTTCCGCAAGTATACAGATCAGGTTGTCATATAGTTACAATGAAGTAGGTAAGTACTCTGAGGATCATACCTGTAACAGCCCATATTTTAGTGAAATTGGAACAGTGGTTTCGGACCACAAATCCGAGTTGAAAAGAAAATTTATTTTCATACTTTTGCATGGAAAGTATTTTGGTAGTAATGTCGTGTGGAAATTTTGATAAGAAATTTTTATCGATTAAGTGCTTAATTATGGAAAAGGACTAAATTACATAAAATGCAAAAATTGGATTCTAGTAGCTTGAAGGACCAAATAGCTATGGAATTCAAAACTTGAGGTTCTTATATAGAAATTAGACCATTAAAGAAAAGTTAGTAGATATTGTGATGATTCATCCATGGAAAAATTAGAAAAAGCTAAGGAATGAATTGGAAATGGAAATAATTAAAAGATGATAAATAATTAAAAAGAAACTATCATCTTATTTTTATGTCATCTTCATCCCAAAAATACATGGAAACCCTAGAAGAGAGAGAAGAAACTTTCTTAGCTTAATTGGGTAAGTTTTCTTGTCCCATTTTTAGTAATTTTAATATTTTTAAACCGGATAGCTCAATCTATCTATTTGAGGGATCAATTTGAAAAGTTATCAAAGTATGGAAATTATGAAATGGATGGATATGCTAAAAATTTGAAATTTATGGTAGAAAATAAAATTTTGTTGATAGATAAACAACTTTTACAAAGTGATTTTTGATTGAAACATTATTTAGGGACTAAAACGTAAAGTTGAGAAAATGGGAGAAAAATTATGAATTTTATAGAATACATGTGCTATAAATTTTATATTGAAATTTTAGTTAGGCTTGGAATGAGGAGTAAATTGCATAAATGTTATTTTCCGAGCCTAGGGACAAAATTGGAATTTATGGAAAGTTTAGGGGCAAAATGGTAATTTTGCCTAGGATGTAAATTGAGTTAAATTGAATACGAAATGTGATAAATTGATAAAAAATTTATCTATATAGATCCGAGTAACCCAAATTTGAAGGTAGATCGTGGAAAAGAGAAAGTTTCGGATTAGTAAAAGTTTCGGATTAGTAGGTTTTTATACGAACCGTTATCGAGGTAAGTTTGTATATCTTAATTATGCATGTTAATATGCTTAAATTGAATAATACAATTGTGTTGAATGTGGCATGTGATTATATTTTATATATATGTATGTTAAATGCACATGGAAAAATTATATGATTGAAAATGTGATAAAGTAATTAAGAACCATTGAACAATGAAAAAAAATCGATGGATACATGTGATTTCTCGTACATGATGTAACACCCCTTACTCGTATTCAACGTCGAAACCGAGTACGAGGCATTACCGGACTTAACTTAATTAAACATACAATATCGGGTCACAAAATTTCATTTCAACTTGAAATGTTTACTTCGAATTCATATCATCCCAATTATAAGTCTCCGAGACCTTACACATACATATGGAGTGGTTTGGGACTGAAGCGGAAACTTACGAACACTTAGAAAAATTTTTCTCAAAATAGGGCCACACGCACATGTGACAGGGAACAAGCCCGTGTGGGCAGGTCGTATGATCACACATGCCCATGTCCCTAGCCCGTGCAAATTTTATTTTTCATTTCGAACCTACAAGGGTTTTCACACGGCCTGACACACGCTCATGTCCATGGCCCGTGTCCCTCACACGGCCATGACACGCCCGTGTGCAAAAACCTTGACATTCTATTTCTGACATCATCATCCTAATAAGGTCACACGGCCAAGGCACACGCCCGTGTCCTTAGGCCATGTGGCGAATTACATTCCTAAATTCAAGTGGAGACTTCGCACGGCCTAGGCATATGCCCATGTCTTATGACTGTGTCTTCCACACGGTTGAGACTCACGGCCGTGCCTCAGGCCGTGTGGTTACTACTGGGCATTTTTTTCCAACTTAAGATGCAAGGGGACACACAGCCAAACCACACACCCATGGAGTAGACCGTGTGTCACATACGGTCTAGACACATGCCTGTGTGTCTAACCGTGTGGACAAAATCAAGGCTATTTGCCAAGCCCTTTCTGCCACCCCTACTTGCACCAACATAAGCCATGTCAAGTAACCTATTCAATCAAGCATATTTATACCAATTACTCATCTATGCAATTTGCACATGCATGATAAACATCATCAATTTCATATATCAATAATAAGAATTAGCCATCAGTTATGGCCTTATACAAAATGAATTCATCTCCAAAATAAGCCAACACACTTGGCCAAGACAATATGACACTTTACAAAGACTAAGTCTCTATACATGCCATACTCAAAAGATAAGTCTAACTATACCAAATATTCCAATTGATAGAGTGATCTAGCCTCCGACGTCTTTTGATCCCCGAGTTACCTTGGCAATACTATAAGAAAATGAAAGGAAAGAGAGTAAGCACAAAGCTTAGTAAGTTATAGGTAAATAATTATCAACATCTACTATGAATTCTCATGCTTGGGTATCCAATCTATTCCTAAGGTCCAACCTATTCTAATTATGTCACATCAATTCTAATTATGCATAATCATAGCAATAATCGAACAATTCATGCAATATCAATTGTTTAATGCATATATTCAATAACATTGTATTATTAACTTACCTTGGTATACAAAAAGTGAGCGACTAAATTGAATCTAATCGACTAGCTTGGCTTTCCCCAGTCTAACTCCGGACTCTATTTTTCTTAATCTATAATGATAAAATTCACTCATTTAATCACCACATAAATCAAGAAATTATAAAATTTCTATTTTGGCAAAATTATCGTCTTGCCCTTAGACTTTTATAAAATTATGATTTTACCCCTAGGCTCGTAAATCGATTTTCATCAAATTTTCTTATTCTCCAAGCCTAGACAAACATATAATAAGCTTATAGCGACTCAAAATTCCAATTATTTCACACATTTACTACCTATTTTACAACCTTTACAAAAAGGTCCATTTTAGGTTTTTTCATGTAAACTCCTTCCACAAAAATTGTTTATTTAACAACCAAGTTTCATTTTCTTCCATAAAATTTCAGCAATCACATGAATACTCATATGGAAAAACCCTAGACTCTCAACCATTTTGCAAAATCGTCCCCTCATTAGCAAGATTATGTTACAAGGGTCCTAAAAGTACAAAAATTATCAAGAATGATCACCAAAATCACTTACTTGCAAGGAGTGTAAGTTGCTGAAAATTTCAAGCTTCCAAACCCTTATGCTTGAGTGAAAAGTCGGTGGAAGAAGAAGATGATAGGAAAGAAAAGATGGTAGCTTTCTTTATTTTATTTTATTTATTCATTTAGTCACCTAATGTCACCAAACATTGACTAAATTGAGTCTCTTGTCCCCTATGGCCGACTATCACCCTTAGAAAGGCCTAATTGCACATTAAGGACCTTCAATTTAAGGTTCTATAGCTATTTAACACCTCTAGCTTGTAAAATAAAACTTTCGCACTTTATGCGATGTAGTCTTTTTTTCAAAATTAAGCATGCAATCACTAAAATTAATGCACCAAAATTTTCATGCACTCATATAATCATGCCATAACCCATAAAATAATATAAAAATAATTTTCTCTAATCTCGGATTAGTGGTTCCGAAACCACTATTCTGACTAGTCCCAAAATTGAGTTGTTACAACTCTACCTCCTTAGGGATTTTCGTCCCCGAAAACCTTACTAGTAAAAAGGTTGGGATATTGGTTTCTCATAGCCTCCTCGGGCTCCCATGTAGCCTTTTTTACCCCATGTCTTTGCCATAGTACTTTCACAAGGGCTATACTTTTATTTCTTAACTGTTTGACTTCTCGTGCCAAAATCTTAACCGGTTCTTCGCCATAAGTTATGTCCGGTTGAATTTCTACCTCTGTTGGTACAATCAAATGCGAAGGGTCTGATAGGTAGCGACGTAACATAGACACGTAGAATACATCATGAATCTTTTCCAGCTCAGATGGTAAAGCCAAATGATAAGCTACCATCCCTATCCTATCGGTAATCGCATACGGTCCAATAAAACATGGACTTAATTTGCCTTTCCTACCGAATCTGAGGACTTTCTTCCATGAGGATACTTTCAAGAACACCTTACCACCAACTTGGAACTCAATTTCTTTTCGTTTCAAATCTGCGTAGGATTTTTGTCTATCTAATTCAAACAACCACAAATTACTTTTACTTTCTCTTCGGTTTCTCTGACTAAGTCAACCCGTGTATCTGATTTTCCTTGAGTTCAGACCAATACAAAGGCGTTCGACTGATAGCTATTGTTGTAGGCAAATTCTACTAACGACAAGTACTTTTCCCAATGCCTTGAAACTCAAGAACACAACACCACAACATATCTTCAAGAATTTGAATTACTCTTTCCAACTGACTGTCGGTTTGCGGGTGAAAAACCGTGCTAAAATTTAACTCTTTCCCTAGAGCTTCTTGCAACTTTTTCCAAAATCGTGATGTAAATCTCGGATCTCTATCCAAAATAATCGACAACGGTACTTCGTGTAATCTCACAATTTTTGACACATACAAATCCGCCAACTTATCAAGCAAATAGTCAATGCGTACCGGTATAAAGTGGGACGACTTCATGAGTCTATCAACCACAACCCATACGGCATCCTTCTTTTTGGTGTCAAAGGCAAACCTGTCACAAAGTCTATAGTAATACGGTCCCATTTTCACTCGAGAACCATAACAGGATGAAGTAGACCTGAAGGTACTTGTTGTTAAGCTTTCACTTGCTGACAAATCAAGAATTTTGATACAAACTCGAAAATATCTTTCTTCATACTCAGCCACCATTACCATTTCTTCTAGTTATTACACATTTTAGTGTTGCCTGGATGTCAAGATAAATGGCCGCTATGTGCTTTGTGTAAAATTTTTCGAATAAGTTCATCACCTCTTGGTACACAGACCCTATCTTAAAACATCAAGCACCATCTGAACTAATACAGAAGTCCGACTCAACACCCGACTCACAGTGAACTCTTTTGCCTTGCAAATCACTGTCGCCTTTCTAAGCTTCACAAATCTCTTGAAGAAACATCGGTCTAGCTCTCCACTCAGCTAGAATAGAATCGTCATTCGATAAAGCTAGCCGCGTATTCATAGCCCTTATTGCAAACAAGGATTTCTTACTCAAAGCATCGGTGACCACCGCCTTTCTCGAGTGGTAGTCAATCACTAGCTCGTAATCCTTTATCATCTCTAAACATCTTCATTGCCTTAGATTCAATTCTTTTTGAGTCATCAAGTACTTTAGACTTTTTTGATCAGTGAATACTAGACATTTCTCACCATACAAATAGTGTCTCCAAATCTTTAATGCAAATACGATGGCAACTAATTCCAAATCATGGGTCAGGTAATTCTTCTCGTGCGACTTTAATTGTCTATAGGCATAAGCAATTACCTTGCCCTCTTGCATAAGCACGCACCCCAATCCATTTAAGGATGCATCGATATACACTACAAATTCTTTTCCCGGTTCCGGTTGCACCAAAATTGGGGCTTCAGTCAACAATGCTTTTAGTTTCTCAAAACTTTGTTGGCACTTCTCAGTCCATTCGAACTTGACATCTTTCTGTAGTAACCTCGTCATCGGTATAGTAATCATGAAGAATCCCTACACAAACCGTTTGTAGTATCCCGCTAAGCCCAAAAAACTTCTAATTTCTAATACATTCCTCTGCAGTTTCTATTCCATAATAGCCGAGATCTTACTCGGATCAACTCGAATCCCATCTCTCGAAACAATGTGCCCTAAAAATCTGACTTCTCTAAGCTAAAATTCACTTTTACTAAACTTGGCATATAACTGATTATCTCGTAAAATTTGTAGAACCGTTCTCAAATGCTCAGCATGCTCATTCTCATCACGAGAGTAAATCAATATATCATCAATAAAAACAACAACAAATTTATCCAAATATGGCCGAAAGATGCGGTTCATCAAATTCGTAAACATGGCAGGGGCATTAGTTAAATCGAAAGGCATGACTAAAAATTCATAGTGTCCATACCTTGTCCGAAATGAAGTTTTTGGCACATCTGCATCTTTGACACTCAACTGGTAATAACCAGACCTCAAGTCTATCCTAGAAAACATAGTGGCTCCCTTCAGTTGGTCAAAAAAATCATCTATCCTTAGCAAGGGATACTTGTTCTTTACGGTTACCTTATTCAGTTATCGATAATCTATACATAACCTCATGGAACCATCTTTCTTTTTCACAAACAATACGGGAGCGTCCCACGGAGAATAAATTGGTCTTGCGAAACCTTTATCTGTCAACTCTTGTAACTGTGCCTTCAATTTTTTCAACTCGATTGGAGCCATCCTATACGGAGCAATTGAAATGGGGGCAGTACTAGGGGCTAACTCAATACCAAATTCAATCTCTCTAACTAGAGGCAACCCTAGTAATTCTTTTGAAAATACATCTGGATACTCATATACTATCGATACTGATTCAATTCTTAACTCACACTCTTTGGCATTCATCACAAAGGCAAGATAAGCTTCATACCCCTTTCTTATATATTTTTGAGAAGACATAAAAGAAATCACTACAGTTAATTTGTTATGTTCATCTAGTTCAACACGAAGAGTATCCCCATTTTCATATTTCAATTCAATATATTTCTTTCCACAGTTTACTATCACATCATGAGCAGTTAACCAATCCATACCAAGAATTACATCAAATTCATCAAACGGCAATAACATGAAATTAACCGAAAAGTATGACCTCTAATCATCAAAGGGCAATCTTTGCATACTCTATCAACTAACATACATTTTCCTAGGGGATTTGACACTTTTATCACAAATTCTGTAGATTCTACAGGTATGTTCATACTAGAAACTAATTTCATGCAAACATATGAGTGGGTAGATCCTAGATCAATTAAAGCAACAACATGAGTATCATAGAGAGAATATATACCTGTGATCACATCAGGGGAGGACACCTATTCACGAGCGCGAATGGCATAAGTTCTCGCAGGCGCTCTACCCTCAGATCTTGTAGTCTGCTCTCTAGGTGTATTCTTACTACTCGTTTCATTTCCTGGATTTCTCTATGACCTTCCTCTAGCAGAACTTCCCGATCTTGCACTCTGAGATTTCTTTTTTTCAACCATCTCGGGGCAATCTCTAATAAAATAATCTGGGGATCCACACTTGAAACAAGCTCTCTCGTTTGCTCGGTACTCCCCTGGGTGATGTCTGCCACACTGTGGACATTTAGGTCTACTTGGTCGAGCATTACCAACACTAGCAATTGAAGTGGTCTGAGCTTTAGACCCCGAGTACTGTTTACCCTTACTTCTATTTGAAAACCAGCTGAAGTGGCTGATCGAGTAGTAAACACTCTTGATTTCTTGGATGAGGATTGAAATGACTTACCCAATTTTCTCTTCCTCGAGTCACGAGACTTGATTTCAGCCTTTCTTTTCTCTTTGACCAACTCCTCGGCCTTGCAAGCTCTATCTACTAACATAACAAATTCCTTTAGTTCTAGGACACCAACAAACAAGCGGACATCCTCATTTAACCCATCCTTAAACCTTTTACACATAATGGCTTCAGTGGATACATATTCCCGGGTGTATTTACTAAGCCTTACAAACTCACGATCATATTCAGTTACTGTCATTCTGCCTTATTTTAACTCAAAGAATTCCTTTCTTTTCTGGTCGATGAATCTTTGGCTAATATACTTCTTTCAGAACTCTTTTTGGAAAAATTGTCAATTAACTTTCTCCCTTGGTACTACCAACACAAGGATGTTCCACCACTGGTAAGCCGAATCTCTTAAGAGAGACACAACACACTTCAAACACTCTTTGAGTGTGCAAGATAGTTCATCAAATACCCTGATGGTATTTTCAAGCTAGAATTCTACTTTTTCCGAATCATCAACTTTATTAGCTCAAAATTCCTCAGCTCTTTATTTCTGGATTCTATCAACAGGGGGCTTTTCCCTTCTCACTACTTCTACATGGGGAGCTACAGGGGTAGGCTAAGGAATAGGTAGGGGTGGAAGGGTTGCGTGTTCGGGTTCGTTCGAATGAACTCTGTATACTAGGCATTCATCATGTGGAGAAAGGCTTCCCTAGCCTATTCTCCTCCTCTTTGACTCATAGTCACTGGCCTATTCTCACTTTCAATTGGCACCGTCCCTTGGGCGAGGGCCGGTGCGTTACTTTCTACATCATCCGTCATTACTTTGTCGGGATACATTTACTATATGAAAACATAATTTAAATCGTCAAGAGTTGTCACACTATCATTATGTAAATACTCATACGTATGGCATGTATAGCTAGACTCGTACAAACGCTATGTTAGTCTAAGAATCGACTAAACTACAGCTTTGATACCACTAAATATAAAACCCCTTACTCGTATTCGAAGCCAGAATCGAGTACGAGATATTACCAGACTTAACTTAATTAAACATACAATATCGGGTCACAAAATTTCATTTCAACTTGAAACGTTTTCTTCGAATTCATATCGTCCCTATTATAGGTCTCTGAGACCCTACACATATATACAGAGTGGTTTGGGACTGAATCAAAAACTTGCAAACACTTAGAAAATTTTTACTCAAAACAGGGTCACACGTCCATGTGACAGGGAACACGCTCGTGTGGGCAGGCCATATGATCACACACGCCCATGTCCCTAGCCTGTGCGAATTTTCTTTTTCATTTAGAACCTACAGGGTTTTCACATTGCCTGATACATGCCTGTGTCCATGGCTCGTGTCCCTCACATGGCCATGACATGCCCGTGCAAAAACCTTCACATTCTATTTCTGACGTCATCATCCTGATAAAGTCACACGGCAAAGGCACACGCCTGTGTCCTTAGGCCGTATGGCGAATTAAATTCCTAAATTCAAGTGTAGACTTCGTACTGCCTAGGCACATGCCCATGTCCTGTGACCGTGTCTTCCACACGGTTGAAACACAAGGCCGTGCCTCAACTCGTGTGGTTACTATTGGCATTCTGTTTGCCAACTTAGGATGCAGGGGGACACACGGCCAAACCACACACCCATGGGGCAAATCGTGTGTCATACACGACCTAGACACACGCCCGTGTGTCTACTCATGTGGACAAAATTAAGGCTATTTTCCAAGCCCTTTCTACCACCCCTACTTGCACCAACATTGTATTATTTACATACAACTTACGTTGGTATACAAAAAGTGAGCGGTTAAATTGAATTTAATCGACTAGCTTGGCTTTCCCCCAGTTTAAGTCCAGACTCCATTTTTTTTATCTATAATGATAAAATTCACTCATTTAATCACCACATAAATCAAGACATTTTAAAATTTCTACTTTGGCAAAATTACCGTTTTGCCCTTAGACTTTCACAAAATTATGATTTTTCCCTTAGGCTCGAAAATCGATTTTCATCAAATTTCCTTATTCACCAGGCCTAGCCAAACATATAATAAGCTTATAGCAACTCACAATTCTAATTATTTCACACATTTACTACCTATTTTACAACCTTTACAAAAAGGTCCATTTTAGGTGTTTTCATGGAAACTTCTGCCACAAAAGTTGTTTATTTAACAACCAAGTTTCATTTTCTTCCATAAAATTTCAGTAATAACATGAATACTCATATTGAAAAACCCTAGACTCTCAACCATTTTACAAAATAGTCCCCTCATTAGCAAGATCATGCTACAAGGGTCCCAAAAGTACAAAAATTATCAATAATGATCACAAAAATCACTTACTTGCAAGGAGTGTAAGTTGCTGAACATTTTAAGCTTCCAAACCCTTATGCTTGAGTGAAAAATCGGTGGAAGAAGAAGATGATAGGAAAGAAAATGTAACACCCATATCCGTTGCCGGAGTAGGGTTAACAGATGCTACTCTTCTAACCACCAAGTTCATTTAATCAATTGAATCTTAATACTTAAGTAATGATATTACAATTAAACAAGTCATCACAAATATAATATCAATTGCATTATACATAATAAAATAAGTAAACTCATTCAAACTATAGAGTACTATTCATTTGGTCATTTTAAAGAAAAAGGCCGAATAGACAAATGGTACTTGTTCATTTATTTCATTTTTTTCTATCAACAACACATTTAAACATATATCATTACTGAACATATACATTACTTTCAAAACAAGTTCATTTCTCATTTCTAAACCACATACAATTATAACATTGACCTATATACTTATCCTCATTCGATTATACATATATATTTTAATCTACTCATTTATCTCATAATTTCTTGTCACATTTGGCAATGTTCATTACATAAATATACTCCATCATAAGCACACCTTTGCTAAATATTACATCAATGATTTAGCCATTTATTTCTCATGAATGAACATACGATAGCACTCAATGGAAAATTTAAGCTCCAAACTAACAAAGTCATGGCTGAATATCTATAGATGAGTACACATCAATTTGCTCATTAATGTATTTCACATAACATAATATGAACTAAACTTTCATGATACATCCGAACATGATAATTTAATAACAACATAAACAAACGTTACTAAACCATTTTCAAAAATAAATATATAGCAACCTATTAACTTACTAACATATTACATGCTTTAAATCATCTAGCATCAACATTTATCCTCATTAGCTAAGAGCATATCCCAATTTTTACATCATGTATATATATACCATATGATCATTTTCTATATGATTTAAAGCATGACCAAATCACATACCTAATAGTATTATCATGCAAGCTACTATATCAAAATATGAAACCTAAACTTAACTAAAAGCAACAATTTTATTCGCAAGGCTATATTTATATTTACAATCCAACATCATTCATTATTTATCAAAACAAAGCCTATACATGCCTTTGATTCAAAAGTTTACAAAACATAACTATACCAAAGAGAGTGATAGTGTGGTCGACTGTCTTGATGATCCCCTGAGCCCGTAGTTGAATTATTGATCTATAAAATAGAACACAAACATAAACAGAGTAAGCTCACTGGCTTAGTAAGTCCTAAGCACATATACTTACAATGAACATACAAGTAAACACTTAACTTTTCAAACTAATAATATTGTACATAAATTTCTCTATATATGTGTATATATATCGAATACACTAGGCGAATACTAAGGTCACATTTGTATCGATTTTCATCACTATATTACTCGATCATATACTTTATCAACTTCACATATAAGCTATGTATATTCACATCAATGATAGATTCAACATTATATATTATAGAACTTGAACAATTGACCATTTCTACACATCAAATTGATTCAAAACAAAAGAACTTAACTCACTTTCTTCCTTACTAATATAATAGGCAAATTCTTACCAAACATTTAGTACATAACCACATATATTTCTCACCTTGTTTGATTCTCAAAATCTCCACTTATAGCATATCACCGCACAAAGCTCGCTGGCATTTAAGCCGGATTAAATCAACCAAGACGAAGCCTGCTAGCATTAAAGCCGAATTAAATCACCAAAGACGAAGCCTACTAGGCATTAAAGAATTAAATCAAGACGAAGCTCGCTAGCATTAAAGCCCGAATTAAATCACAAGACGAAGCTCGCTAGCATTAAAGCCCGAATTAAATCGCTAGGCATTAAAGCCGAATTACAATATTACTTCCATCACATTCACATTACAAGCTAACCGTAATTATACAAACCATACTTAATTCATATCATATGAACTTATCAATTCGATTAAAATTTTTCAACACTTCTTGCTAAAATATTTAGCTACATTCGCTAACTTACATATATATCCTCAAAACATTTAAATTTCATCATCCATTAAGTCACATAAATAATTTTAGACATATAATTGCTTAAGGACTTACCTCGGTTGTCGATAGACCGTGCAAATCGGCTATTCGAGAACCTTCGTCTTTCCCCGATCTAAATCCATTTTTCTTTGCTCTTGATCTAAAACACATTAAAATTTAGCTCATTCAAGTACATTTCATCTCAATTTAGTCCCTAAGCACATAAATGGGCAAATTACTATTTTACCCCCAATATTTCAAAACTTTGTAATTTAGTCCTATTTGCATAACACACAAAATACACCAAATTAGCTAAGACTATACAAGGGCCGAATATGTATAAGGACCATATAGGTCCATTTATTTCATTTATTTTGCATTTAAGCCCTCTCTAATTTTTATTTTTACAATTTGGCCCTAAAAACAAAATTTCTTCAAAACTTCCAATACATAATATACAAATTTTTAACTTATTTTTTATCTAACACCATTAAACATCAAAAACTATATAAACCTATCAATAGCTGAACATCAAACATGCTTGGATTCAAAAATTACAACATGGGTGGCTTACGGTTCAAGTAACGATCTCAAAACGTAAAAATTATCAAGAATCAAATCAAACTAACCTTGAATTTGTGATTGAGGTTGCCAAAATTCAAAGGAAGCAAAACCTCATTTCTTTTCTAAACATTCGCCAAAACAAATAAAGATGATAATGGCCATTTTTTTATGTTTTAATTAGCATATATATTAAAATAACTTGGTTTACCAAAATAACCTTTATACTAAAATAATAACCATATAATACTTAAGGTTATACTAGACTTTTGCCACCCACTAACTCATAAAATGGGTTAATTTCACTTTTAATACTCCATATTAAAAATCCATCCACATATAAGCACTTTTCACTTTAGCATGCAACTTTTACGCATTACGCGATTAAGTCCTTTTAATCAAATTAAGCACTTAAACAATAAAATTTTCATACGACACTTTCACACACATCAATTCACATATAATAGACTCAAAATATAATATTAAAATATTTCTCAGACTCGGATTTGTGGTCCCAAAACCACCGTTCGATTAGGGTCAAATTCGGTCTGTTACAACTCTCCCCCCTTAAGGATTTTCGTCCCCGAAAATCTTACCGTTAAACAAGGTCAGATATTGTTGCTTCATTGAATCCTCAGGCTCCCACGTAGCCTCTTCAACTCCGTGACGATTCCATAGAACCTTCACTAACGGAATTCTTTTATTTCTCAACTCTTTTATTTCCCGAGCTAAGATACGGATCGGTTCTTCATCATATGTCAAATCAGATTGGATTTCAATCTCTGCTGGTGTGATCACATGAGACGGATCTGATCTGTACTTACGAAGCATCAAAACGTGAAATACGTCATGTATCTTTTCTAACTCAGAGGGCAATCTCAATCTATAAGCAACAGGCCCAATACGTTCAATGATTTCATACGGTCCGATAAATCTCGGACTCAACTTGCCTTTCCGACCAAATCGAGTACTTTCTTCCACTGGGAAACCTTTAAGAATACACGATCTCCTACGAAATTCAATGTCTTTACGTTTCAAATCAGCATAGGACTTTTGTCGATCCGATGCGACTTTCAAATTATCTTTGATTATGGCCACTTTCTATTCAGTCTTTTTAATCAAATCAACCCGTGTATCTTACTTTTCTTTGAGCTTAGTCCAAAGATAATGGTGTTCGACATTTTCGCCCGTATAAGGCTTCATAAGGTGCCATTTGATACTTGATTGAAAACTATTATTATAAGCAAATTCAATCAAAGGTAGGTACCATTCCACGCACCTTCAAACTCGAGAACGCAACATCTCAACATGTCTTCAAGTATCTGAATAGTTCACTCGACCGACTGGCCGTTCATGCGGATGGAAGGTTGTACTAAAATGAAGTTTAGTACGTAAAGCATCTTGTAACTTCTTCCAAAATCGCGATGTGAATCTCGGGTCTCTGTCTGAAACAATGGAACTCGGTATACCATGCAATCTCACAATCTGTGATACGTACAATTCAGCAAGTTTATCAAGTGAATAGTCTGTACGTACTGGCACAAAATGAGCTGATTTAGTCAGTCTATCAACTATAACCCAGACTGCATCTTTCTTACTCGGTGTCATAGGAAGACCGGATACAAAATCCATTGTAATTCTATCCCATTTCCATTCAGGTATCATGATCGGCTGAAGCAACCCAGAAGGCACTTGATGCTCGGCTTTTACTTGCTGACAAATTAAGCACTTCGAAACAAATTCGGATATATCCCGTTTCATGCCCGGCCACCAATAGAACTGTTTCAAATCATTATACATCTTTGTGCTACCCGGATGTATTGATAATCGACCACTATGGGCCTCACTCAGGATCATCTCAGTATCAAATCTGAGTTCTTGAAACACATTCACTTTTAAAATTCAAGCAGTCATTTGCATCAATTTGAAAATCTAATTCTACATCTTTTCACAATGAATTCGACTAGCAATCAAATCTTTGTCAACTTTCATGCATCACAAACTCTTTGAATAAACATCGGTCTTGCTTGCAACTCGGCTATGATCGAACCATCTCCAGACATAGCCATCCATGCGTTCATTGCACGAAGAGCAAATAATGATTTTTGACTTAACGTATCCACAACAACATTAGCTTTTCCCGGATGGTAGTCAATCACCAACTCATAGTCTTTCAGCAATTCTAACCATCTGCGTTGTCTCAAATTTAGATCTTTCTGAGTCATCAAATACTTTAAACTTTTATGATCTGAATAAATGTGACATTTCTCGCCAAATAAATAATGACGCCAAATTTTTAGTGCGAACACAATAGCTGCAAGTTCTAAGTCATGCGTCGGGTAATTTCTTTCATGCAGCTTTAGTTGTCTTGAAGCGTAGGCTATTTCTTTGCCTTCCTGCATCAAAACGCAGCCCAAACCATTTAAAGAAGCATCAGAATAAACAACAAATTCTTTACCCAATTCAGTTGAACTAGCACCTGAGCTTCATCAAAAGGCTTTCGGTGATCAAAACTTTTCTGAAACTTTTCTGACCACACGAACTTGACATCTTTCTGCAATAACTTTGTCAACGGGGTAGCTATCATAGAAAAACCTTTCACAAATCGTCGATAGTAACATAAGTCCCAAAAACTTGAATCTCGAAACATTTTTGGTGGCTTCCAATCAAGTATAATGAGATTTTGTTCGGATCTACTCGAATACGATCTTTGAAACAACATGTTCCAAAAAGTGACCTCTTTCATCCGAACTCACACTTATCGAACTTTGCATACAACCGCCGATTTCGCAAAGTTTGTAGCACTAATCTCAAATGCTCGGTGTGTTCGATTTCATCTTTGGAGTAGATCAATATGTCATCAATAAACACTACCACAAATCGATCCAAAAGCGTCTAAAACCCAATTCATCAAATCCATAAAAATAGCAGTGCATTAGTAAGCCCAAAAGGCATAACCAAAACTCAAAATGTCCGTACCTCGTCCAGGAATGCGTCTTTGGCACATCTGAATCTCGACTCAGAATCGATAATAACCCGATCTCAAATCTATCTTGAAAATCTCAAGCCCTTTCAACCGATCAAACAAATCATCAATCCGAGGTAACGGTACTTATTCTTTATAGTTACCTTATTGAGTTGTCGATAATCAATACACATTCACATCGTTCCATCTTTCTTTCTCACAAAAAAAACTGGTGCACCCCAAGGAGAGAAACTTGGTCATGCAAAGCCCCTATCTGTTAACTCTTGCAACTATGCTTTCAACTCTTTTAGCTCAGTAGGTGCCATCCGATATGGAGCTATTGATATCGGAGTCGTTCCCGGTGCTAATTCAATGCCAAACTCAATCTCTCGTACTGGGGGTAAACCCGGTAGTTCTTCAGGAAACACATCTGGGTATTCACATACAATCGGTACAGATTCAATCTGTTTCTCAGACAATTTATTATCCAGTACATAAGCCAAATAAACTTCGCACCCTTTTTCCATATACTTCCGGGCTAACATCGATGATATAACTGTAGGAAACCCACTTAAATCACTGGATTCAATTCTAATGATCTCACCATTCTGATGTCTCAAATCAATAAGCTTTCTTTTGCAATTCACCACTGCATCATGTGAAGTTAACCAATCCATTCCCAAAATTATATCAAACTCATCGAAAGGCAACAGCATTAAATCGACTGGGAAGCAAAAATCCCGAATCATCAATGGACAACCTTTACACACTTTATTAACAAACACACATCTACCCAAAGGGTTAGACACGTGAATCACAAACTCAGTAGACTCAACTGGCAGAGTCTTACTGAATACCAGAGTTTCACATACATATGAATGGGTCGAACCAGGATCAATCAATGCAATTATAGTAGTATCATAAAGGGTAAAAGTACCGGTAATGACATCTGAAGAAGCAGCATCCTCTCTAGCTCGAGTAACATAAGCTCTAGCTGGAGCTCTAGCCTCAGATCGAACTGCCGTGTTCTTCGTCCCTCTCTGACTACCACTATATTGCTAGAATGCTGGTGGTTCGCCTGTCTTTGATGCCTTTATTGGTCTAGAGTTTTGTGCCATATTCTACTCAGCTAACATCGGGCACTCTCGAATAAAATGGTCTGAGGATCCACATTTAAAGCAGGACCGATCACGAACTCTACAACTCCCAGAATGCCATTTTCCACAATGTTTACATTCAACTCGATTTTATGGAACGTTATCAACACTGGCCATCGAGGTAGCTCGGGAGCTCACTTAAGGTCGATCACGTCTAGGTGAATCCGAAGTAGCTTTATGTCGGCTGAAGTCATCTCTAAACTTCTTAGATGTGGAATGGAAATTCTTACCCGACAGTCTTTTACGAGTGTCTCTAGCTCGTCTCGACCTTTCTTTTCTCCTTCCCAAGTTCTTGACTTTGCAAGCTCGTTCGACTAATGTCACAAACTCTTTGATTTCAAGAATGCCAACAAGCAACTTTAAATCTTCATTCAAACCATCTTCAAACCTTTTGCACATAATGGCTTCAGGTTGATACACACTCCGAGCATATCGGCTCAATCGACAAATTTTCGCTCATATTCGACCAACGTCATTTGCCCCCCTTTTAGTTCAAGAAATTCTTTACGTTTCGGTCGATGAACCTCTGGTGATATATTTCTTGCGAATTCATTCGGAAGAAATCCCATATCACTTTTTCTTTTGGAACCACGATACTAGTGTATTCCACCGGTGATAGGCGGTGTCCTCAAGTAAAGATATAGCACATTTCAAACATTAAATGCAGAGTGCAGGATAGCTCATCAAGTACCGAATAGTGCTATCAAGCCACATTTCATTCACTCGCATCATCATCATCATTAACCTTGAATTCTTGACCCCAAATTTCCTAATTTTATCAACAGAGGCCTACTAGATCTCATTGGATCTATCATCGAAGTCTTTGAAGGTACGGAGTTGGATTATTCGGGGTGGAGGTTGTTGTACAACCGGATTATTACGAACAAACTAGGTAAACCATTCATTCATCATTTGGTAGAAGGCTTGTTTAGCCTCTCCCTCGTGGTTACCAGAATGGCGGTTGAGAGTCTAATGGCGCTGATCCATGTGCGTGACCAAAGCAACACTCTCCACATCATCCGCTACTGGCTCTATCGGGATCGAATCCATTTACTATATAA
Organism: Gossypium rotundifolium; assembly: GCA_025506655.1. Lineage (NCBI taxonomy): Eukaryota > Viridiplantae > Streptophyta > Magnoliopsida > Malvales > Malvaceae > Gossypium > Gossypium rotundifolium. Next base: position 151,618,732 of record CP106727.1, on the reverse strand, counting down.
AATACAATTGAAATTGTCGAAGTCCCCACACTATCACATATAAAATTTAAAGGCATGTATAGCTAGACTCTTACGTACTACGGTAGTCCTAGAATCGATACCAATAAAATGTAACACCCATATCCGTCGCCGGAGTAGGGTTAACAGATGCTACTCTTCTAACCACCAAGTTCATTTAATCAATTGAATCTTAATACTTAAGTAATGATATTACAATTAAACAAGTCATCACAAATATAATATCAATTGCATTATACATAATAAAATAAGTAAACTCATTCAAACTATAGAGTACTATTCATTTGGTCATTTTAAAGAAAAAGGCCGAATAGACAAATGGTACTTGTTCATTTATTTCATTTTTTTCTATCAACAACACATTTAAACATATATCAATCTTGAACATATACATTACTTTCAAAACAAGTTCATTTCTCATTTCTAAACCACATACAATTATAACATTGACCTATATACTTATCCCTCATTTGATTATACATATATATTTTAATCTACTCATTTATCTCATAATTTCTTGTCACATTTGGCAATGTTCATTACATAAATATACTCCATCATAAGCACACCTTTGCTAAATATTACATCAATGATTTAGCCATTTATTTCTCATGAATGAACATACGATAGCACTCAATGGAAAATTTAAGCTCCAAACTAACAAAGTCATGGCGAATATCTATAGATGAGTACACATCAATTTGCTCATTAATGTATTTCACACATAACATAATATGAACTAAACTTTCATGATACATCCGAACATGATAATTTAATAACAACATAAACAAACGTTACTAAACCATTTTCAAAAATAAATATATAGCAACCTATTAACTTACTAACATATTACATGCTTTAAATCATCTAGCATCAACATTTATCCTCATTAGCTAAGAGCATATCCCAATTTTTACATCATGTATATATATATATACCATATGATCATTTTCTGTATATGATTTAAAGCATGACCGAAATCACATACCTAATAGTATTATCATGCAAGCTACTATATCAAAATATGAAACCTAAACTTAACCAAAAGCAAACAAATTTTATTCGCAAGGCTATATTTATATTTACAATCCAACATCATTCATTATTTATCAAAACAAAGCCTATACATGCCTTTGATTCAAAAGTTTACAAAACATAACTATACCAAAGAGAGTGATAGTGTGGTCGACTGTCTTGATGATCCCCTGAGCCCGTAGTTGAATTATTGATCTATAAAATAGAACACAAACATAAGCAGAGTAAGCTCACCGGCTTAGTAAGTCCTAAGCACATATACTTACAATGAACATACAAGTAAACACTTAACTTTTCAAACTAATAATATTGTACATAAATTTCTCTATATGTGTATATCTATCGAATACACTAGCGAATACTAAGGTCACATTTGTATCGATTTTCATCACTATATTACTCGATCATATACTTTATTAACTTCACATATAAGCTATGTATATTCACATCAATGATAGACTCAACATTATATATTATAGAACTTGAGCAATTGACCATTCTACACATCAAATTGATTCAAAACAAAAGAACTTAACTCACTTTCTTCCTTACTAATATAGTAGGCAAATTCTTACCGAACATTTAGTACATAACCACATATATTTCTCACCTTGTTTGATTCTCAAAATCTCCACTTATAGCATATCAAGCCACAAAGCACGCTGGCATTTAAGCCCAGATTAAATCAAGCACGAAGCACGCTGAGGCATTAAAGCTGAATTAAATACGAAGCACGCTGAGCATTAAAGCGAATTAAATCAAGCACGAATCATCGCTAGGCATTAAAGCCGAATTAAATCACGAAGCACGCTAGGCATTAAAGCTGAATTAAATCAAAAGACGAAGCACGCTAGGCATTAAAGCCCAATTACAATATTACTTCCATCACATTCACATTACAAGCTAACGAATTATACAAACCATACTTAATTCATATCACATGAACTTATCAATTTGATTAAAATTTTTCAACACTTCTTGCTAAAATATTTAGCTACATTCGCTATCTTACATATATATCCTCAAAACATTTAAATTTCATCATCCATTAAGTCACATAAATAATTTTAGACATATAATTGCTTAAGGACTTACCTCGGTTATCGATAGGCCAGTGCAAATCGGCTATTCGAGAACCTTCGTCTTTCCCGATCTAAATCCTTTTTCTTTGCTCTTGATCTAAAACACATTAAAATTTAGCTCATTCAAGTACATTTCATCTCAATTTAGTCCCTAAGCACATAAATGGGTAAATTACTATTTTACCCCAATATTTCAAAACTTTGTAATTTAGTCCTATTTGCATAACACACAAAATACACCAAATTAGCTAAGACTATACAAGGGCGAATATGTATAAGGACCATATAGGTCCATTTCTTTCATTTATTTTGCATTTAAGCCCTCTCTAATTTTTATTTTTACAATTTGGCCCTAAAACCAAAATTTCTTCAAAACTTCCAATACATAATATACAAATTTTAACTTATCTTTTATCTAACACCATCAAACATCAAAATTATATAAACCTATCAATAGTCGAACATCAAACATGCTTGGATTCAAAAATTACAACATGGGTCGGCTACTGATTCAAGCAACGATCTCAAAACGTAAAAATTATCAAGAATCAAATCAAACTAACCTTGAATTTGTGATTGAAGTTGCGAAATTCAAAGGAAGCAAAACCCCATTTCTTTTCTAAACATTCGCCAAAACAAATAAAGATGATAATGGCCATTTTTTTATGTTTTAATTAACATATATATTAAAATAACTTGGTTTACCAAAATAACCTTTATACTAAAATAATAACCATATAATACTTAAGGTTATACTAGACTTTTGCCACCCACTAACTCATAAAATGGGTTAATTTCACTTTTAATACTCCAAATTAAAAGCCATCCACATATAAGCACTTTTCACTTTAGCATGCAACTTTTACGCATTCGCGATTAAGTCCTTTTAATCAAATTAAGCACTTAAACAATAAAATTTTCATACGACACTTTCACACATCAATTCACATATAATAGACTCAAAATATAATATTAAAATATTTCTCAGACTCGGATTCGTGGTCCCAAAACCACCGTTCCGATTAGGGTCAAATTCGGTCTGTTACAGAAAAGATGATAGCTTTCTTTATTTTATTTTATTTTATTCATTTAGTCACCTAATGTCACTAAACATTGACTAAATTGAATCTCTTGTCCCCTACGGCCAGCTATCACCCTTAGAAAGGCCTAATTGCACATTAAGGACCTCTAATTTAAGGTTCTATAGCTATTTAACACCTCTAGCTTGTAAAATAAAACTTTCGCACTTTATGCGATTTAGTCTTTTTTCAAAATTAAGCATGCAATCACTAAAACTAATGCACCAAAATTTTTATGCACTCAAATAATCATGCCATAACCCATAAAATAATATAAAAATAATTTTCTTTGATCTCAGATTAGTGGTTTTGAAACCACTCTTTTGACTAGCCCCAAAATTGGGATGTTACACATGAAATGTGATTCCTGCATGTGTTCAACTGGGATTTAGCTCGGACGAGTAATACCAATGTAGCCCTGTCGAGCATCCATATATATATAGTTCTGCGAGCATCCTAATCAGTAATGAATTTGCATTTGTTGCACATTACCGCAACTCTTTGCGAGCGTTTTGACATGTGATCGGTTGTGATCCTGCATATATTGCAGACACAAACGCACTCTTCATGAGCGTCCTATTAAACTAGCTTGAACTTCCTATTACCTTATCTAGAGCTCCTTGATTTAAAACTCTTATGAGTCCCTATTAGCTCGAATAAGTGTCCTGTTATATGGCTCATATAAGCATCCTGATATGTAGCTCGAGAGTGTGCTTCCTGAGTAAGCATTGACAGTTATAGATATGTATGTCTTGAGAGTACTATTTAAGTATCCATCGATATTTCAATAATTCAATAGATAAAACTCCTGATATGAGAAAATGATGAAAATAAATAGAATTATACCTCGGATGATTTTGATTTACTTGATGAAGTGTTGCATGATGAGCTCATCTATGTTACTTGATATACATGAGATTTATGTAACTAACCTGCTTGATTGAGTGTATGTGTTTAGGTAAATTTGACCAATGATGAAAAGCATGTTATTAAATGCTTAGAGATAATAAATGTAATTTGGTAAGTTTTAATTCCTGTTATATGAACTTACTAAGCATATAATACTTATTAAGTTTTACTCTCATTGTTTTATAGTGCTTGAAAGCTCGCGAAGGTTGGAGATCGGTTGGGGCATCATCACACTATCCATTAGCTTATTTTGGGAATATATATAGTAAAAATCTTTTTTTTTTTATAATGGCATGTATAGGTTAAATTGGCCATTGTTGGCTTGAAAACGATGTTTGTACTCTAGCCATTGGAATGGCTAGTAATGGTCTATTTTGGTATTATAAAGTAGGTTATTATGATAAGTACATATGTGTTAAGTATGTGTGATCAAATGATGTTTAATGCCTAGGTTAAACTAAGCTAAAATTATAAACATGTTTGTAAGCAATGTTATATTATATTTAGATGTTAGAGTTTACTTGAATCAAATGCTTGAATTGGTTGGGTTATGAATGCAAGTTTTGGTGTAGGTTTATGGCAAGGTTTTGGGTGAGAAATGAAGATAGAAACGGTTTTATTTTGTCCACAAGGGTAGACACACGGGCGTGTGTCTTGACCATGTATGACACACGACCTGGTACAATGGGCGTGTGGTTAGGCCGTGTGTCCCCTGCACCTTAAATTTGAGAAACAAAATGCTCAGAATTGAGCACATGGGCAGAGATAAGGGCGTGTGTCTCAACCGTGTGTGCTACACAGCCTAGAACACGAGCGTGCATCTTGGCCATGTGAAACCTGCACCTAATTTCGAAGAAATTAATTAACCACATGGCCTAGCACATGGACGTGTGACCGGCCGTGTGGCACAAGTCAGAGAGTTATAGGGGGTCGAACACGGCCTGTAGCATGGGTGTGTCCTAGGGTCACACGGGAGTGTCCCTTGGTCTACACTGGCGTGTGAGCCCTGCATCTTGGAAAATTTTTGAAATTTCGAGAAAAATTCTCTGAGTTCCTGACTTAGTCCCGATTCGATTCTAATACTCATTTTGGGCCTCGAGGGTCCATCTGAGGGACGTTATGAGTAATTTCAGTAATTGAATAAAATTTGACATGAATTATCTTTAAATGTTCTAAAAACTCTTGTAATGCTCCGTAGCATTGTTCCGACGACGGATACGGGTTAGGGTGTTACAGAACCCAAAAGATTTCAGTTTGGAAAAGACTATTATTAAACCAATTACGGGGAATAATTACTAATCTACTTGAGTCACAAATTAGTAGTGTTAATATGGAAACAAGATGATAATAATATTAATAAACCAACTAAATAAAATTAAACCTAAATCTACTCCTAAGTTCTTGTATCGGCTTCTCTTATCCCTTGTTTTGACTACATGAGTTCCTTTAGCCTAGATCCAATTGTTTTACCTAATTAATTATTGATGTAAGGTTCTAATCAATCAATTAGTCGATACCCTAGCAGGGTCTTTTGATATGTCCACTAGAATAACGAGTCGGCAAGAACTACTTATTTTTCAACCTCATAGTCCAAATCGGTTCGGGGTTAAGGTGTTCATGGATAGGCCATACCAATTTTTGGTTAATTCCCACCTAAATGATTTCCTAGGGTCCTCAAGCCTAGAGTTTAAGTTCTTCCTCTCCCAAACAACTGATCCACTAAGAAACTCTATCCTTCAATCAATTAATAAAATGAGAACAGTTGAAACCATGCTAAATATGTATAAAGCATAAATTCATTTTAATCTTTACACAAATATTCAATTAAACAATGTTAAAGAAAGAGATATAAAGAATAGAATAAAGGAAAATAGATGCTCATGGATATATCGATGAAAGCGTGGCTCCAGATTAATCTCCACTTGTGAGAGTAGCACTTCGAAATTGAATCTTCCGATTACAAGAACATAAAAAATACCCTAAATAAAAACTAAGAATGAAATAAAAAACTATAAGTATATTTTTTTGTCTCCCTAAAAGTGTGTGTTTAAACTGATTATAATGGTTTTTATATAGGCTAAACTTGGAATATTAAAGTTCCTAAAATATTCTTAAAGTCCTTAGAGTTGGACTAGGATAGATACACCTAATTTCCTTCAAAATAGTAATTAAAATGTGTAGAAGTTTTTGGGCTGCGTAGGGGCTTTATAACACCCCTTACCTGTATTTAACGTAGGAACAGGGTACGAGGCGTTACTGGACATAAACACAAGCAATCACACAACTTTGAGTCATAAAATTTGCGTCCAAATTAAAACCATCCATATTCAATCATAAAGTCCTTCATACAAGCCTACGAGGCCCAAAACATGCTTTGGAGGTGGTTCAGGACTAAACTGAGAACTTTAGAAATTTGAACAAAACTTAGAAAATTTTTTCTAGAAGCAGGGCTCACACACCCGTGTGGTCCAAGGGACATGCCCGTGCTTTAGACCTGTTCAAATTAGGGTGCTCTCTGACTTGTGCCACACGGCTGTGCCACACGCCCGTGTGCTAGGCCGTGTAGCACACACGACTGAGACATACGCCCGTGTCTCTACTCGTGTGCTCAATTATGGACATTCTGTTTTACAACAATTAAGGTGCAGGGGACACATAGCCGGAACACATGCCTGTGAGGCGATCGTGTGTCACACACAGCCTAGACACACGCCCGTGTGTCTACCCGTGTGGACAAAAACAAGGCTATTTACCAATCCATTTTGCCACCCTCACTTGCACACATCAACACAACATCTCATGGCACAAATTCAAGCATATAAGGGCAACCAAACAACCACAACCAAGACAATAACATGTCATTCTCATGCCATTATTTATCATGCTTAGAACATCAACCTTTCCACACCAAATCATGCAATATTCCACAATTATGACCAACACATGCCAATACAATATCAACATCTATCATACTCATCAATAGACCACATTGCCAAACATTTCACATTTCTATCATTCACCAAGCGTACCATGACTATATCACCAAAGATATTAGCACATGTATATACTTAGGCTTACAACCATGATAGCCCAAATTAACCAATCTACATGGCCAATTATCAAAACAAGCCTTTAACAATCACAAGCCAACACATTGGCTACAATCTCAATGACACATTTAACAAAATGACTAAGTCCCTATACATGCCATAGACTCAAAATGCTTGAATTCATTTATACCCAAATGGTGATCTCCAACCCGAGCTAGCTTAATAACCCTAAAAGACATGGGAAAAGAAGGGGGTAAGCTATATAGCTTAGTTAGTCCGTACGAAAATAATAAGTAACTCTTATAAATCTCACAGTTATAATTCTTATTCAATCATAATATTTACTCTTTCAACTTATAAGCATAATTTAACATATCTTGGCATTAGCCTAACAACCATAATCTATCCCTTGTAACATATTACAGCAAATAACAAATCATTTTAAGCCTCATAGTAAACATGCACATTAATTATGAGTATTTATATTTCAAGAATATACTTTAACATCTTTCAATTGCCTAAGTTCTTATATTCCCATTTTCTCATATCTGATAAGTCACAATTTGCATGAATAAAACATGCTATATCATAACTCAATTTAGCCCAAAAGCCAAACACATATTCTTCAACCGAATTTACCATGTATTTCATACATCACAAGTATTGACCAATAATCACAAGGTTTTCGCAACAACACCACTATGGACATCATGAACTTACAATTTCATGAACATAACATACTCAATCACATTCTTACCAATGGTTTATCATATACCAAATTCATTTCCTTTGAGTTTTTTGTACATACCTGTACCATCTCATAACATATTCACATACTTTCTCATCTTTGACATACCCATTGGATTTCCCATAGAACCATTTTGAATACTAAAGGATACTCGAGGATCTCGTACACATAATACCGTAGCAATGCCATATCCCAAATATGGTCTTACATGTAATCTCGTATCAATGTCGATAGCCCAGCTATGGTCTTACACAAAATCTCATATCGATGCCATATCCCAAGTATGGTCTTACACAAAGTCTCATATTGATGCCATATCCCAGATATGGTCTTACACATAATCTCAGTAACCCTAATGTCGTGACATTCGTATCCTACCTATTCCTAAGGTTCAACTAGGATTTCTCACTTGTCAAACTTTATCGATTACATCCAAGGAGTTAATTCATATAATATTAAAGCATTTAAAACCTAAATAAAACAATGCATTATTTACATACGAACTTACCTCGATATAGAAACAGCAAAAATGACCTAACCGTCAAATACTTATTTTTCCCCCGTTCTAGATTCGAACCTTATTTTTCTTGATCTATAATATCACATTTAACTTATTTAATCATTATACTATTCAAATCAGCCCAAAATCATAATATTGCAAAAATTACATTTTTGTCCCTAAAGTTTGACATTTTTACAATTTAGTCCTTAGGCTCGTAAAATGAAATGTACTCAATTTCTTTAATACCCATTCTTAACTGAACCTTATTCATGCTTATAACATCCCACATTTCTCATTTAATCACACTTTTCTACTCATTTTATAGACTTCTACTAATAAGTCCTTTTAGGCATTTCACCGAAAATCACTTCGCAAAAGTCATTTATCATACACCAAACATGCATTTTCTACCATTAGACATCAAAATACACAAGCATCTATCATGGGTAAAAATTTAGACCTTGACATCTCTTCAAATTGATGGTAGAAATAGAAAGATCGAGTTACAACGACTTCAAAAATGTAAAGAGCATTAAAAACGGGGCTAGAACAGACTTACAATCGAGCTTGGAAGTGGCCAAACCCTAGCCATGGCTTCTCTTCAGACATTCGGCCATAGCACGAAGAAGATGAATGAAAATTTGGCTTATTTTGCCTTTTTAATTCTTTTAATAACCAAATTACTAAAATGCCCTTAATAAAAAATTTTGAAAACATACCAAACCATGTCTATTTTTGTCCACCATCTTAACCAATGGTATAATTACCATTTAAGGACCTCTAATTTAAAATCTCATATCAATTGGAAACCTTTAACATATAGAATTCAAGTTTTGCACTTTTTGTAATTTAGTCCTTTTAACTAAATTGAATTCCCAAACGTCAAAAATCTCAAACGAAATTTTCACAAAATCGTTCCATAAAACTGTACACCATAAAAATATAATAAAAATGAATTTGACTATGTTGGATTTGTGGTCCCGAAATCACTTTTCGACTAGACCCAAAATCGAGCTGTTACAGGCTTGGTTACAACACAGGCTTGCGATGTTGCAACCAACTACAGGGGGTATGTCGCGACATAGGAGGGCCATGTCATGATATCGACGGCATTTTCTCTCCAAAACTTGATTTTGGATTTTTTCTTCAATGTTGAGACATCAATGTCTTGGTGTCGCCACATATGCATGGATTTTGGCCCGAATAAGCATCTTTAGCTCCCAACTTGAATTACAAGACCGTGTAACCTTATTTAAATATATAAAATATAATAAAAAATATTAGAAAGCATAAATTACTACTTTAAGTATGAAAACTTAAATATATACTAAGATGTTTTGATTTAACTATTAAACAAGCTAAAGTTATGTGTAAAAAGGATGTAAATAATAGTGTAATTCATGGCAGATCACTACTCCACACTTAACTTTTTTCTTGTCCTCAAGCAAACCAAGTCTAAGCACATAACATGCAATAATAAGGCGTCCATTGGATTTTATTACTACTATAAACATGATTGTCAAATATTAAATATATAATGTCTGGGTTTAGGAAATCAGGGATAAGCAGCGATTATATGATGTTTCAACGCCTCAATTTAAGTAGGTTGAGGATGGTTTGACCGGAGACTTCAGGATTAATTTCGATAGTATCTTATGTTTCGATGCAAATATTGCTTACGAAGTGATCAACATTTGAGACAGTCTATACTAAAGGAAGTGCATAGTAGCCCTTATACTATGCATCCTGGAGGTAATAAGATGTACTGTGACTTAAGGGAGATGTATTGGTGGCTGGGTATTAAGAGTAAGGTAACAGATTATGTATCAAAGTGTTTAACATGCCAGCAAGTTAAGGCCAAACATCAATTTCCATTTGGGTTGTTACAGCCTATCAAAATTTCACGGTGGAAATAAGAGAGTGTAACCATGCATTTTGTTAGTGGGTTACCTTTAACACTTACGAAGAAAATTTTAGTTTGGTTCATTGTGGATAGGCTGAACAAAGTTTTCCCATTTCATACCAGCTTGTACTGATTATTTTCTTTAGAAGCTAGCTAGGCTCTACATTTCTGAGATATTGAGGCTACATAGGGTGCTAATGTCAATTATTTTAGATCAGGATCCCTGTTTTATGTCTCGATTTTGGAAAAAGTTGTATGAGGCTTTCGGCATACGTTTGGACTTCAGTACAACATTCATCCATAATCAGATGGCCAGTCTGAGAGGGTCATTCAGATTTTAGAGGATATGCTAAGGAGCTATATGATTGATTTTCAGGGTAGTTGGGATGAGCATCTGTCATTGGCTGAGTTTGCCTATAATAACATCTTCCAGTCCAGTATTCAGATGGCAGCGTACAAGGCTATTTATGGTTGTAGTTGTTGTTCACCCTTATGCTGGACTAATTGGGCGAGAAAAATATTTTGGGTCCAGATTTGGTTTTGGAGACTAAGGACAAGGTCCGTTTGATTTAAGACAAATTAAAGGTGGCTTCAGATAGACAGAAGTCCTATGCTGACATAAAACGGAAGGACATCAAGTTCAGTGTGGGTGATCAGGTTTTCCTTAAGGTTTCTTCATGGAAAAATGGTTTTAAGGTTTGGTTGGAATGGCAAGTTGAGCCCTAGGTTCTTTGGACCCTATCGAATTCTTCAAAGAATTGGTCTAGTAGCATATCAACTTGAGTTGCCTCTAGAGTTGGAATGCATTCATGATGTTTTCCATGTCTCGATGTTGAGACAATATCGATTCGACCCTTATCACATTGTTCCGATTGATGAGATCAAGGTTAGACTGGATCTATCTTTTGAGGTGGAGCCAATCCAAATTTTAGATCGTGAGATTAGGGTTTTGAAGAAGAAGCTGATTTCTTTAGTTAAGATGTTTTGGCGGAACCATGGCACTGAAAAGGCTACTTGGGAGTCAGAAGATTGGATTCAGCTTCAATATCCTCATCTTTTCAAATCAGGTAAATTTCAAGGCCAAAATTTCTTTAATGGGAGGAGAGTTGTAACATCTTGAATTTTCAATTATTGATTTGTAGCATTGTTTCAAGATTGAGTAATTGGCTTAATGGTTAAGAGAAAATAAGGAGATAGTGTGATTGTCTTAGAGACCCGAGTTTGAATCCTTTCCTTTGTAAGTTCATTACATTTTTTCTAATTTTTTCCCTCCTATTTTTGTGCTGCCCCACCTAGTTAACCTAGGTTTAAAAGTCAAATTTTTATTTTTTTTGTTCAGCCTTTTTTCATATTTTATTTTTTGTAGCCATCTAACCCTTTTTCATCTCTCAAACTTTCTTATTTTTCTTCCTTTTTCCTTTCACTATGCCACCCCCATCAACCCCTGTTGTGCCGCCCCTTCTCTTCATTGTGTAAATGTCATTTTCCTCTTATTTCTCTTATTTTTTCTATACTATTATTTTGCTGAGTTTACATGTTCTTTTTACTGTCCAAATCATTCCCTTCCAGCCCCTAGACATCCCTTTTTAAACTGCCTAAAACAACCTTTAGAGCCGTGGTCGTTCGAGGTGTTTTCAGCCCCTTAAAACCCGTAGGTTGGCTACCGTTTTGAGACCTTTAATTACTATTTTGTGCTATTGTTTTCCAACCTTCTTCTCTTTTATTTTCAAGCCTAAAAATATCCCCTAAACAACCCTTATATTCACTTTGGTGCTGCACAAAAATAACATCCTTTTTGTGCCAATTGTGGTGGTGTGATGTCCTTTTGATCACCATTAGTGGGCTGCTATTTTTCTTTCTTTTGTCACCCCTTTATAGAAATGTTATTGTCGCTATTTCTCTGTTCTAATCAGCTTTTCATCTTGTCAATTATAGGTATGTCCAATCTCATTCGTTCGGCAACTCAGATTTAGTTAAATAGAAAGCATAAGTACGATTTTGTAGCGAGTAACTGCGTAGTGTTGTTTTTGTTAAGGGAGGTTGTAGTGGCTGATTGTTCTAGGGTTCTGAATTGATTTTAAGGTGCTTATTTCTAATAATATTTTGGTTGTAGGTGCTAATCAGAACTTTCTGGATCAGCAGCGAAGTCGAATTTCATTTGCATTCTCGTTTTTGAACGAATCAGTGTAAGTTCACTCGATGTTTTCAAATCTGAAAATTCATGCCTGTAACATTGCTTTGGCTGAACCCTTAGTGGTGTTTCAAGGTTGATCATTAATCGTATATTATCGTACTAAGAGTTATTTTTGGATCTAGAATCATCTAAGATTTAAGGTGCGAAAATGCGAATCTTTATGGCATAGTGCTATGAGGTGCGATTTAAGGTGTGGGTCCTAACTTTGCATAATCATTTGTAAATGCTTAATATAATTTGTAAATTCTTATAAAACGCTTGCTGTTTGGGCATGGTCGAACGACCCAATAAGCGAATTAAAACCTTTCGAGTAAGGTATGTGACTTTAAAACTATTGATTGAATGATAAAGCCCTTACTAGAATTGTCTATATGCGTAATTGTTGTATTGGATTGTCTGATTGATTACCAATGTTATGGATTGATGTATGCTGGTTGTGACATGCTTTGAAATGATGTTATATCATGTTCATTGATTATGCGATGCATGTGTAATGTTCAACATGTAATGCCACTGTTCCAAATTGCTTACTAAGCATGGTTAGACCGTATTGTATGTTACATACCAGTGAAACTATTGATTTGATTGACTGAATGTATGAAAGCCTAAAATCGGACATGTACTGAAAGCATGATTAAGGGCTAGTTTAGCAATACTGTAGAAAAGTGCTTCTGAAAAGTTTGATTTAAGATTTGATTGTTTAGTATTGTTGTCAAAAAGTACTTTTAAAAAATAAAATATCCATTTCAGATATGTTATTATCAAGTAAGAAATATGTATTTAAATAATATTTATATTAGTTAATATTATTATATATTAGTAAGAATATAAAAAATTATTTTAACTTGTTGTTAATATTTTAATATATGAAATATAAATTTTAAATATTTTAAGCAATAAATATTAATTATTTATAAAATTTAATTAGAATATATAAACTATATTTTAAATATTTAAATATAACCATTAAATATTTGTAATTAGATATTAACACATTTTTTATTTTAAAAATATTTTTATTTTTAATTAATGATTTTAACACATTTGTAATTAAGCACCAAGAAAAAAGAGAAGGAAAAGTACTATGTTATTGGAGGAGTGAAAAAGTAATTAAGCACTAAAAGTATTTTTGGATAGGGGTGAGCAAAACTCGATTCGACTCGAAAAATTCGAGAAAAAATTCAAATTTCGAGTTAAACGAATCGAATTATTCGAGTTATTCGAGTCAACTCGAATTTTTTTTTCCAATTTTAAGTTCGAATCGAGTTGAGTTTTCAATTGAATAACTCGAATAATTGAATAATTGAATATTAAAATATAATATTTTATATTTTACCCCAAACTCCCAAACCTTTTACTTTTCCTCAAAATTTTTACTCCTTCCCACTTTTCCCCAAAACTTTTATTCCTCCCATCCCAAGCCTCCAATCTACCCAAAATCCATTTCCACCAAAATTTTACTCTCCTTTTACTTTTTTCAAAATTTTACTCCAAAAACCTCAAAACTTTTTATTCCCCCCAAATTTTTACTCCTCCTACTTTTCCCTAAAACTTTTACTCCATTCTCATCCCACCTCCCATCTACCCCAAACCCATCCCCCCAAATTTTTTTATATTTTCCTTCCAAAATTTTACTCCCTATTTACTTTCCTCAAACTTTTATTCCCCAAAACTTATTATTTTCCCCTAAACTTTTACTTCTCACCTTTTACCCTCAAATAAAAATCAAAATTATCTAAAAAATCACTAAACATAAATAGCAATAATTTTATTTATATCTACTATTTATATTATTAAATTAAATTTCACATTTTATATTATTTATATTATTGAATTGTTTAGTCATATTGAATATTTATATTAAAATTGAATTATTAATTATGCCATAAAATATTCGTATTAAAATTTTATATTGGTATCAATTTCATATTTTATCTTTAAAATAAATTTTATTAAAAATCACATTTTACATTTAATATATATTTTAATTCCAAAATACATAGTGACAAGAATCAAGATAATTGAAATAACTAAGCAAGCAAAGAAGCTAATCCGTATATAAAAGATTAATAAATAAATTATGAGGTGATGAAAGTTAATAAAAATTTGATTAAGGTGGACAAATTTTATTACGATGGGTGATAGTGGTTACAAGGACCCAAAATTATTTTTTAAAATTTAGCTCGAACAAATATATTCGATTCGATTCGATTCGAATTCCATCTCATTCGACTCGATTCGAGAAAATTTCAAATCAAATTAGGATGATAAAATATGATTCGTCAACTCGATTAACTCGAAATTTTTTCATTTGATTCGATTCGATTCGATCGAACGCTCACCCCTATTTTTGGAAGAGGAAAAGCTAAAAATTTTAGCTTCTCCTTTTAGAAGTGCTTTTCAAAAGTGCTTCTAAAAAACCAAAAATTTTAGCCAAAAGCAGCTTGTTTAGCATAGCTTTTCTTTCAAAAGTGTTTTGTTTAAGCACTACTAAACAAGACCTGAATGCCAATGTTATGGACAAATGAAAAGTATACAGGGTGTATGCCGACCCTGGTTATCGAAACACGTGTTAAGCATGCCATTGTATCGATGCTAATATTGATAGCATGATTTGCTCACTAATTATATGCCATTTTGCATCTACATGGGGTGGGTTATTATTGTTGACGAAGGAGTTCCGTGGAGTATCGACGATAGTTAAAGTTCGTATTATTGTTGTTAGTGCATTGCACCGGAAGTACCAAGGACATTGACGATTTGATCGCATTATTCATGGCTTGTCCACGATATTGGTAACTTGTCTGCATATTTATTGGCAGTATATCTGCACTATTGTACTGATGGATTATCCACATCAAGCTTCGGCTTGCATTGTTTGGTGTTTGGCAGGCGAGTTCTAGGGCACTCGTGGTGTGTAGCGGATGGATGGGTAAGAACTTTTTTGCATTGTGTCATGCTCATGAGATATCCATATGTTTATTGTAATATGCCATGTATCGTACTGTAATGAAAACAATGATTGTTATCTGTATGATTTATTGTATGATTATGTTTAATATTGACTCACACTAAGCTATTTTAAGCTCATTTCCTAGTCTTAACTTCTCAAATAATGATCGAGACTAGGATCGAGCCTGGACGTATTGTGGACTCCAAACTATTTTTACTTTAAATAATTTTTAATAAGTATTTATTCAATTTTGGACTGTAAAGTTTTATTTTGGACTTGGGTTATGGTTTTTGGATTAGGGTTTTATGCATGCATTATTCAACACATTGATTATGTATGTTAACTGGAAAATGCATGTTACTCAACCTAATTAAAATCTGACATGAATAGTATTTTCTAACTGTATTAAAAGATAACGAAATTTTGCAAAACAAAGCAACAAACAACAGGTTTCTAAAAACGTCACTATCAATAATAAAATGAGAATTAATAATTGACGACTTAATAAATGTATATTTCCCAAACTAACCAAGTGTAATCGCGGTTTTCCAAAGTGAGTTGAATTAGGGTTTTCATGGTTCGTAGGGTTACTTAGTCATTTCAGTGGCTAATGTAGTCTTCACGATCTGGCCATAACGTATAGGCTAAATTGGGGAGGTTACATTAAATAGGTCTTAAATCATAGAAATAAATACCAAAAACTTGAATTAGTCGTCCTCAATTCTAGCCTTTCTTTCCCTTTCAATGCTCTCGTGTTGTCTTTAGCTATGAATAATAATCTAACAATGTATGTTATTAATTTCTAACTCCATTTTCAATTAATTACAAAGTCATGCATATTTTGATAATTATTCAATTTAGTCCCTAAGACCGAAATCACCATATCGTCTAAATTTGAGCTTCGATTTCGAAACCGATCTCAATTCCATCCTTCTAAGACCTTCTATTATCTATAATTATAGAAACTTCATAATTTTCACTTTACAAACTAGTCCCTTTTCATATCAAAGCTTAAAATCTAATAATTTTGCACCAAGAACTTCAAGAAATCAACAACAAAAACTTTAACAATTTTACAAATTGATACATGGGTTAGCTAAATTAATCTCCCAGAACCTCAAAATCATAAAAATTATAAGAAATGAGCTTTAAATCACTTACAAATCTAGGGATTAAAGTTTGAGGACTTTGAAACTCTTGTTTCACTTCTTAGCTACGGTGGGGAGAAGACGAAGAAGGAAAATGGCCATTTTTTTAAAATACTTTTAGTTATATACTTAGTTTACTAATTAATAATCTTAATTAAACTAATTAAACACTAATTATCTTAACATAATCTTAATTAACAATTAGATGGTGGAAAATAACATCACTTTACGCTATCTACTAATGGTAAATGATTTAATTATTGATTTGGTCTCTTAGCTAATTAAAATAATTAACATCATATAGTAATTGAACTTAACGATTTAATCCTTGAAATTTAATTAAGCCTTCATTTGGTTAAATTACTAAATAAAAGTTCAATTTATCTATATAGCAACTCCGTAAATATTTATATTAAATATTTATGGGCTGGGTTTATGACAACGAAATCTCAAAATCGCATTTTCTGATACCACTGACTTTCAAGTCATTACAAAAAATAAGGTCTAGATGGCTTCCTTGTGACATGTGCACTTAATTTGTTCCCATTATAATTATAATGGTAAATTTTCAATTTTAATCCCTCTGTTATGCTCACATTTAAGATTTAATATTTATATTTTAATTTCACATAATTTGGTTTTCTACTTTTACAATCACATTAGGTAGTCCAAATAATTAACATCTTTAGCTATTCGATTAAATTTGTTATTCTATTTTTTTTAAAAAAATGCTATTGTATAAAAAATTATTTTGGTATAATGATTTGTAATAAGTATTAATAAAAAAATCACATCATCAACCAAAAATATTAAGGGTGTTAATTATTTAGATTAATAATGGCATGACTTTTTTTTAGCCATTATAAGATAATAATAAAATGGTAGTTTTGATCTTTCTATTATGCTTATATTTGAGATTTAGTCTTTATATTTTAATTTGACATAATTTGATTTTCTACTTTTACAATGACATTAGGTAGTCCAAATAATTAACATATTTAATCGCTTCGATTCAATTTTTAGTATTTTTAAAAAAGCTATTATATCAAAAAAATTATATTGGCATAATGATTTGGAATAAGCATTATTAAAAAATTCACATCATTTACTAAAAATATTAAGGGTGCTAATTATTTAGATCAATAATGACATTACTTTTTTTTCTTTCTATTTTTTAGTCATTATAAGATAATGATAAAATGGTAATTTTGATCTTTCTATTATGCTCACATTTGATATTTAGTCTTTATATTTTAATTTGACATAATTTGGTTTTCTACTTTTATGATGACATTAAGTAGTCCAAATAATTATTAGCTTTAGCTATTTTGATTAAATTTTTATTCTATTTTTAAATGCTATTATATAAAAAAATTTATATTCACACAATGATTTGGGGACAAATATCCAAAATATGTCCAAATTTTTGAAAAATTACGAAAATGGGCCAGTTTGTAGAAAATTTACGGGAAAGGTCATTTCCTCCAAAAACGCGTCCACGTCAGTGCGTTTTTGGGGGATAAGGGGATAAAGCGCGCCCCGTAGGACGCACTTTTGCCACCTCAGCAAAAAGGCGTCCACGTAGGCGCACTTTTGCTGAGGTGGCAAAAGCTCGTCCTATGGGGCGTGCTTTAGCCCGTGTTTTTAAAAAAACTATTCTCGAATATTTTAAAAATTTACGAGAATAAACCTTTATAAAGGCTCAAAGTGACAACACCATTTTTTTAAGGTGTCATCAATTAATAAGGAAATATAACTTACAAAGGAAATCTTTATATAGACCTAAAGTCTCATTTCCCTTGTTTTCTTGAGTGAAGTGGGATATGAGATATGTGTATTTATAGACTCATGAATAGTTTTGCAGCTTGTTCCTAAACAATGTGGGATTTCTTCCTCTTTTAACTAACAACATGAGATGACATGCTACACTATATTTGATTTTTTTTACAAAACAAATTCTCTTTTTTTTAAAAAAAAATTTATTTAACATTTTCTTATATTATAAAAAACAAGAAACAAAACAACTCAAATATATTTTTCATAGATCACATGACAATTTTTTATATTGTATAAAGTATTTTGATGCTTATACTTGGGATATTTACCCAATATATTTAATATATGTCATTATTTACTTATTTTTGTTTATGTCAAGCAATCTTTTATGGATAACTAATGAAAGATGGTTAGTTGTGAGACACTTCTCTCTATTAGTACCGAAAAATAAGTAAGTTAATATTTAAATATTTCAAAGATCAACAAAATGGTCCCTCTATTAAATTTTTCTTCCAGATTGATTATAGAATTTTAATATGTTTTTAAATTAAATGAATAAATATTTTATAAATATATTTTAATATAATTTTATAAATAAGTAATGTTAAAATTAAATGGTCACATCATGATATGTGTGAACTTTTTAAAAGAGTAATAATATAATTTATTTTATAAAAATAATAATTTTTAATTATCTTCCAATTGGATTTATCGTAGCTTGAATGGTGGATTTGGTGGCTTTCTTTTAATGTTTTTTCTTAGGATTAATATGGTTTCCTTAGGATTAATTTGTATATCTTTGAGTTTAATTTCAATGTATTGAGACTTTTCTTCCTTTCTTTGTAAAAGTTTACAAATCAATGAATGCAGTTCATATCCAAGCTAAAATATTAAACAAACCATAACCATGCGAATTAAAGGTTAAGTAGCGGATAAGCTAAACAAAAGATATTTATAATTTATGTTGGGATTAAGCTTTGTTTACTCAAGCTTTATAGAAAATTATACTTCATCTTGTTGAGAAAGAAGCAAATTTTACAAGAGAGTTTTTATTGAAGATCAAGGTGTAATGATCATTGTAGTACTAGTCATCTTTGTTCTTCGTTAGGTTGCCTCGGTTTCATCTTTCTTACGTGAATTCTCGTAAATTGTCATGTGATCCATGAAAAATATATTTGAGTTATTTTGTTTTTTGGTTTTTATAATATAAGAAAATGTTAAATAATTTTTTTTAAAAAAAAGAGAAATTATTTTGTAAAAAAATCATATATAGTGTAGCATATCATCTCATGTTGTTAGTTAAAAGAGGAAGGAATCCCAGATTGTTTAGGAACAAGCTGCAAAACTATTCATGAGTCTATAAATACATATATCTCATATCACACTTTACTCAAAACAAGGGAAATGAGACTTTGAGTCTATATAAAGATTTCCTTTGTAAATTATATTTCCTTATTAATTGATGACACCTTTAAAAAAATGGTGTTGTCACTTTGAGCCTTTATAAAGGTTTATTCTTGTAAATTTTTAAAATATTCGAGAATAGTTTTTTAAAACACGGGCTAAAGCGCACCCAGTAAGACGATTTTTGTCCACCTCAAAAAAAACGCGTCCATGTAGGCGCTTTTTTTGAGGTGGACAAAAGCGTCCTCTAAGCGCGCTTTATCTTTATCCCCAAAAACCTTTGGCGTGGACGCGTTTTTGGGGGAAATGACCATTTCCCGTAAATTTTCTACAAATTGGCCCATTTTCGTAATTTTTCAAATATTTGAGCATATTTTGGATATTTGCCCATGATTTGGCATAAGTATTGTTAAAAAAAAGTCACATCATCTACTAAAATATTAAGGGTGCTAATTATTTAGACCAATACTAGCATGATTTTTTTTTCTATTTTTTTAGTTATTATAAGATAATGATAAAACGATAGTTTTGATCCCTTTATTATGCTCACCTTTGAGATTTAGTCTTTATAATTTGAAATAATTTGATCCTCTACTTTATAATAGCATTAATTAGGCCAAATAGTTAACATCTTTAGCTACATCGGTTAAAATGATTACATGAAGTTGGAATGAGTATTTTAAGAAAGGAATTGACCTCATCATTTTAACTATAATAATTAAGGGTATGAAATATTTCAATTAACTAATAATATTATGCAGAGGAACCAAATTATATCGAATTAAAGAATAGATAAATAAATTCTAAATTTAAACATTGTCGAAAGACCGTAATCATAATTTGATATAAAACAATCTATGCCTAACACAATCATTTATCATTTTATTTAATAAAAATATAATTATTTGATATATATACAGGTGATGAAAAGTTTTAACTTTACAAGTAAGATTGAGATTTTATCACATGCTCTATTGATATTTTTATAAATGAGTTTGTTTCAATTTAATTTAATTGGTATAAGTAATTATATATTTGCTGGAAATGATTACTAGAAATAATAAAAATTAAAAATTATATATGTCTTATAATGAAAATTATTATTCCTATTTTATTGTTGATTTATTTACTTTTGATTCACATCCTTTATCATATATAAAATTTTAAAGAAAATAGCTTTATAGCTTCACCCTTCATACAAGAAGACAGATGATTAGGTTAGGCTAAGCAAGGAAATTAGAGGGTCGGGGAGTTTAATAACACGGATGCATGCAACTGCAATGTCAACATATTGCAGCCGAAAGCAGACAGAAATTAAAAATGGTGGACAAGGGGACAAGAAGACAATGTACTGTAATGAATTCACGTGCAACATCAATTGTTAAATAATCCCAAAGGTTGTCTCTCATGTCATGTCTCCTCTCATACCACGTGGTCCATTTTTTTTTTTTCTTCTAAGTAGTTTATAAGTATAATTATACTATAACAAAAATAATTCATATTCTTGTAATTATAACTACAATTAATTTAGTAGAAATAGAAATTAAACAAAAATAAAATTGATGATATTTATGTGTTTAGTGGAAGGCGAATATAAAAGAAATTGTTCCAAAAACTCAACTTTGTCCTATTGTTCTAAATACAAAATACAAGGACCCTTTGCTATCCTTAACCCCCCAATGTATTAAATTTGGCTTCATCACTCTCTTCTTTCTTGTTAAACTTTAGATTCCGTTTGTTTGGCAAGAAATTAAGAAAGATATTGAAAAAAGAAAAAGAAAATAATGATAATATATTATATCTATGTGATTTTAAGTTTAAAGCAAATCGGATCCAGTTAGATTTTTCCATTCCATGTTCAATGTATTGATTTGGTTAATTTGGTTCAATTAAAAGCTAATTCAGTTATAACTAAATACATTCAATCGAATTATTAGTTGTCACTCATTCTTTATATAAATAGTTGAATTATTAATTTTCAAATGTGATTTAATCACAAAACTGAACTGTATCAACCAACTGAATTGATTTTAATTTTTTAAATAATTATGACTAAATTTTAATTTAATTAAATTCATATCTAATTTTTGAGATATTAAAATTATACTATACTACTATTTAAAAATTAATATTTTTAAAGAACAAAAAATAGATTGTTTTGGGGATAAACCAAAACCCTAACTTCCTTGTAGAGTATCCCGTCCCATGTAACAGAATTTTCCTTTATTTCTTTTAAAAAATAAATAAATGTTTCGTCTCTCACCCTTTTACCTTTTTAAACTTTCCTTCCAATTCTCCCTGTATCTGATTATCTTACTTTGTCTTCCATTTTTATTACCTTAAATAACCAAAGAAAAAAAAAATGCAGCCAGCTAAATATGGTGCACTGAATCTACAAGAGCGGCTAATAGAGGAAGATGGTTATTCTTCAGTTTTCTCCATTTCAAACTCTCTTCATTGTCAACAACTTTTCCAGCAAAATTTGGGTCCACTTACCCATCAGCTTCTTCTCCACCAACATCAGTTTCAGCAACCCAATTCGGCTGTGGGTTTCAAGTTGGGTCTTGATGAAATTAGTATGAAAAAAGAGGCTGCTTTAGCTTTGAACCATCCTCAACAAAATGGAAATGACCAGCATTCTCTTTTGGCACCTCATTGTTGGCATCCCCAAGAAGATTCTCCTATCAAACAACCCTTTTGGTAATTTTTTAAAATGATTTATTATAATTTCTTTTTTCCCAAAATTGACTTCTTTGTTACCCATGTCCAGGAAGTCCATAAATAGATGTGATGAGGATAGCATTAGGCAATGTACAAGTGAGAGAAGCAAGCATTTGGATAACAAATATAGGTTCTTTGGTGAGCTTGAAGCTATTTATGGCCTTGGTGGGGAAACTACTCAAGCTGGTTCTGGCTCGGCTCTCACAGGTGAAAATTTTTCACCTGCAAATGTGGGTATTCCCATGCCCTCAACCGAATTTCACGGTCATAATGTAGGTGCCAATGGTCGGGGTGATAATGTTACAACCGGAGTTGACCATGGATCAGAGGGTACTATTGGAGAACAAGCTTCATTGAGGAAGATTCAAAAGAAGAAGAGGAAGAAGAAAATGAAGGAGCAATTGTGTTCGATGCTTGTTTTTTTTGAAACTTTGGTGAGACAAGTGATGGATCATCAAGAAGGACTTCATAAAAGGATCTTGGAAGTGATTGAAACAATGGATAAAGAAAGGTCAGCCAAAGAAGAATCATGGAGGCAACGAGAGGCTGAGAAACGTAAAAATGAGGCCATTGCAAGAGCAAACGAACAAGATTTAACTTCAAATAGAGAGGCTGTTATTGTATCTTATTTGGAGAAACTTACAGGTCAAAGCATCAATCTTCCTCCAAGGACTCCATTGTTGGTGCAATCAGAAAGTGCAATGGTACCCTTAAATGACAACAATAGCAGGTGGCCTAGAGCTGAAGTTGAGGCATTGATCCAAGTAAGATGCGACTTAGAAGCAAAGTTTAGAGAAGCTGGATTGAAAGGGCCTGTTTGGGAAGAGGTAAGCTCTTTCATGGCTTCCCTTGGTTATCAAAGAAGTGCTAAAAGATGCAAAGAAAAATGGGAGAACATTAACAAATATTTTAGGAAGAGCAAAGAAAATGGCAAGAAGCGCTGTCGGCATTCTAAAACCTGCACTTATTTTCACCAATTGGATCAGCTCTACTCAAGAATGTTGCCCACTACTTGTCCCACTTCTGCACCTAGTCCTTTGATCAACAATGATATTGATTTGCCTGAGACTGCGCTTGGGGCTGCATAAGTTTCCCAAAACCTGATTTTGATGGTGCAGTTTGTGAGAATTAATGTAGTACAAGGAAGCTGCAAAGGAAGCCTTGGAGAATGAGGGTGAAGGAGAAGAAGAAGAAGATGATGATGATGATGATGACAGTAATGCTAGCTAGGTAATTCTTTTTTCCATTCTCAAGGATTCTCAGTGCCAATGGTGTTTAGTTCCATAGTATTGTTACTATTAACTTTTGAGTTTGAACTGAATTTACTGACTCAATGTTAGGACTTGAATTAGTATCTTCAGTTCCATCTATAATAATTTTTAGTCAAATTAACTGGATTTAGGTCTCTTTTCTTGTTGTGGTAGGCATTGCCTTTTTCTTGTTCTTTGTTTTTTCTTTTGTATTATCTGCACCATGGTCCAAATGGATAGTTTTAGTCCGACAATTCATTTATTTAGTTTCAAAATTTGAACCCTCTCTCTTCAACCTTGTTCTATCTCTGTCATTGTCCATTTAATTGGTTGGAAGTTTTTGGCTTGAAATGAAACAAATGGAGAACAACATTGTCTCAACTTACAAACATAACCTAGGCATTGTTTAACATTTTAAAATTTTTAACCACACTTTTTACCTTTCAATATGGTAGTATGGAGTTGTGTTACTGATGACGCTGATGAATATATGAGTTGGGGCAAAAAACAAAAAAGGTGTAGCAATATATATCTTTAATTTCTCCTGGGAACAGTTCATTGCAATTGGAGAGTACGTGCGGGCATGGGGCCTGCACTGCCCTGCCTTTCCCCGCATGGCATGGGGACGACAGTCAGAGAGATATGATATAATACTACAAGGCTTTTCCCCTTCTGTCTTCCATTATAGAGCTGAAAGGAAAATCTGAGCTTATTTTGGTTCTAATGCAACAGATGAGATGACATCACTTGTAACAACACGTGGCTGCACTGTCTTTGATTGCTTACTGGCAGCAGCAATTAACTCTTACACTTCCCTCCACACTGCACCAATAACATTTCCTCGGGTTTATCAACGCTTTTTAGCTGTCCCTTTCTTTTTTTTTTTTCCACATTATTCTAATTTTCAATTATTTGTGTCGTGACGTTTCGAGAGGGGATTGGTTTAGCTTAGATCCACTTTTTTAAAGTGATAATTCTAGGACACTTCTAATCACACAAGGTTTTAAGAGGATTTGGACAGCAAAATAAACAATGATGTAATAAAAAGAATTCACTTCCTTGCTCACGTTCAAAATTTCAAAAAAACAAATTAGCGAGAATAATAATTACATCATTAACATCTCTATCCAATCTGCAAAGATGGAAAATATCAATTTATACAGCCAACATTAATTTTGTTGAGGTAAGATTTGGATGTGAAACAAAAGTGGAGGTTCAGACGATAGTGGGGAAGTCTTATAGCAGTTGAAGAGTGGTTGAATTTGTGCTTAAGTGGCATACGAAATGTTTGGTAGAATAACAGTGCTCGGTGTCTTGAGGATGTGGGTGGAGTCTATTATTTATTATTTATTTTTTATTTTGTAATATCTGTGGTTTGAGATTAGTTTTATTTGGGTAGATAAAACGCTCTTAATAATATGATAATTCAAAAATTCCAACTTAATTCAATTTTTTTTAAAGTAAAAATCACTTCTACCTTTTCCAACTAGTTATTAGTAGAGTCGAGTAATTATATATTTTTTATTGTAGGACCTCACCATTTAGGTCGTTTAACATGTGCTTCAAAATTTATTTAGAAGATAAATGGTCATGTTGAGAGTCTCACATGGGTTTTGATGTGATAGATGATGTCTTTCCATGCCATGTTACATTGTCTTTAGGAGAGTTGACCAGGATACTCATTACTATCATCTCTATAAATGGTATGTGTTCGACAAATGTCAAGGCTTCGCCATATTTATGGAGGAGCACCTTGCATATATTACTGATGAGCTATCGAGATGCTTATCCAATGAGGTTTTCGTGATTTCAACCTCTGTAGTTCTTTTAAATAATTATTATGCCTTAACTATTTATTCACAAAAACAAAAAATAGAGAGCCCTATAATTTCCACAAACTATCTCTTTGTTACCCAACCTTCAAGCGTTTGATTTCTTCAAAAAAAAAAAAAATGTTGATCTGTTGAAGAACACGTTGCTGTTTTGTTTCTTCCATGCTTGTATTATTAAGCTAATAGTACTTCCAAAACTCTAAATCATATCGAATTAATAAATTAAACTTTTATTATTTAATATTTTAAATGTGTTTGATATAGAAAAAATTTATATATATAAATTTTAACAAAAAATATTGAATAACATAAATAAGTAGTTAGCTAATTACCACTTAATATAGAAAATATTAAGTTGATTTTATTTTATTAAAATTAAATTAAATTATTTTTAAAAAATAAAATATTCAAATTAACATATGTGACTTTTATCGAAAATTAATGAAGCAATTAGTGAGAGACTTTAATGGATAGAATTAATGAGTTGAATTAATGAGTTTAATGGATAGAATTAATAAAATATACAAATTAAATTTTTCAGCACTTAAATCTTCAGTTTATCAAACACACCCTAAGTATTATAAATAGAATTAATGAGTTGAATGTAGATGTTGTATGTCTCATGGAGACTACAGTGAAGCAAGAGAGGGAGACTACCGCTATAATGAAGCAATTAGTGGGAGACTTTAATGGGGAGAGGAATCTTTTATGAACCTGATTGTTGTATCTTATCAAAGTTTAACTTACAATTCTACACTTCAAGGAAAATATATTTTTGTTGAGATCGTTTATGAGTAGTGCCAAGGAGCGATTGGTGTCTAGTACTGCTTAAACTCATAAACCTACCATATATTTATTGGAACATCAGTATGCCTTTTGGAGCAATAAAAAAATAACTTTAAATATCATAATTTATGAATCCATGTACAAGAAATGAACTCGAGTATACCTTAAAATGATCTAGAAAATAACAATACTAGTATGGATGTGAAACCGCTATCGAGATGCCAAACCTCAACCGCAACAAAATGCCCCGACTTCTACTAGATACACCTATAAGAGAAAAATTAGAAAACCAAACTCTTTAGAAAGAAAAAAAGAAAAACCTTTTGCTACTAGCCAAAGTGATATTTTGGGTAACATAAAAAATTAGATTTCTAGCTTCCTTTTATTCAAAATCCAATGTTGAACCATAGAGGGATTTAAGAAAACTACCATCAAACGTGACATCCTTACCATAAGGTTATTAGGTTCCATAATCCCTAAAAGCGTATCGTTGAATGAAAAATATTAAATCATTATTGAATAATTCCAATAAAATATTCTCTGTTAAAATTTATATGAATCTAATTCATATATCATTTTAGTTGTATCCTCTATGCGTGTACATCAAGTATGTACACATATCTCATTTAATATTTAAATTTGTCAAATTAAATTAGTCATAAGAACATTTCTATTTTTAATTTAATCCATGTGACAGTTAAATATAATCTTAGCTTTCTTTTTATTCTGATCACTTTAACTATAGGTTTGCGCAACATTGGAACATCTCTAGATTAGACACAAGTCATGGAACAATCACACTTGTATAGTCTAATCTCTTGTTTCTTAATATCCCGAGTAGACTAAAATAAACAAATAAGTGAGTTTTTTCATATCAACTTATTTGAGCATGACCATGCATTTCCAGTCTCACTCGATCAAGAGGTATAAGGTATTGCTCCCATTATGTAAGAGCACTACAGCAAAACAGACTTTTAGCGGCCTTTTTTTTGGGCATTTAGCGGCGTTTATAAGCGCCACAAAAAGTATTTGCGGCGCTTTTCCAAGTGCCACAAAAATGCCGCTAATACTACATGCGGAAATTTTTGCGGCGTTTATGCAAAAAGCGCTAAAGATCCTGACTTTTAGCGGCGTTTGTAATAAAAGCGCCGCTAAAAACCATGGTCTTTAGCGGCGCTTCTTTTAAAAGCGCCGCTAAAAGTCAGGGCCTTTAGCGGCGCTTTCCCAAAAAACGCCGCTAAAAGTCAGGGGCTTTAGCGGCGCTTTCCCAAGAAATGCCGCAAAAATTTCTTGAGATTTAGCGGCGCTTTTGTACAAACGCCGCTAATTTGTACAGATTTAAAAAAATAAAATTTTTTCAATATATACCCTCCCGCACTAAAACCAACCAATAACGAAAGATATAATTCCAACGCAAAACAACAAATTTAGCATAAAAATCACACCAAATACATTAATTCTAAATGATACTTGAAATTTAATAAATTAAATGAATGATAACTAAAAATATTGTAACAATAATGTTAAATGTAATAATGTCAAAACTTCTTACAACGAAAAACTAAATGTCTAAGATGGCGGTTTTCGCATTGTTGAAACATCTGCATCATATATTTGAAGTTGGTCTTGGAGCTCTTCGTATTTTTCGTTACGCTCTGCTAGCATCGATCTTGCCTCTGCCTCCTCGCATTGCCATTGCCTCTCTATTCTTCTTCTTTGCCTCCCTTGCTTGTGCCGCTTACGCATCCGCTTTAAGTCATTCTTGGAGTTCTTCATATTTTCTTTGAACATCAGCAATTTGCTGCCTCTGCTCAACTGTGCTCTCTTGCATCTGAGCTATCTGGTTTTGTAGCCTCTGAACATTTTTTAAACTTCCAAGTTGATTGAATAGCCTGAAATTTAAGAACAATTTCGGGTTCTATCTTTTCTTTTCCTTTTCACTATTAGTTTCTTCGTTATATAAAAATGTGAACTCAAATCTAATATTTTCTAAGCTCTAACAGGTTCCAAAACTATGCCTGTTCAATCTCAGAGCATATGAACACAAAAGCTTATAAATAAATTAAAAGAAAACATCTAACCAAATATGAACTTTATGAATTTAACTTTTAAATGGAATATAACAAGGTTTATTAACTTAAATTTCAATTACCTTAAAATGGATAAAACCTAAGCAAGATCTTTTCCAACAAGACATCAAGAAGAAAGAACAATCTTTAAATTTTCTTTGTCAAAGCCATGTTAAATGCAATTAAACCCAGATCTTAAAATTCCTAAAATTTCAAAAGCGTTGAACTTAAAAAAAAAAAAGCTAACAAAATTTACAACCCTAAAAGAGAAACAACAACCCTAACAAACATGCAAATAAGCAAATTCAAAGTAAGAGAAATGAACTTCACTACAAAATAAAATTTAACTTCAAACCCAAAACTAAAAGATATAAACTAATTCATATTAAAGAAAACCTAAACTAATTAAAACTAGAGAATAAAAAGAAATGAATAGAAGAGTACTTTGAAAGACGGTAGCTTTAGCGTTATTGACAGCCCAAGCAGACAGATCTTAGAGTTGGGATTAATGGAAGACAAGCCGTTGGGATCTTAGAGTTTCCTTTCGAGGATTTTAGCCCAAGCAGTAGCCAATCTGCAATCATAAAAAAAAATCATAAAAAAGTACGAAGAAGAAGAAAAATAAAATCTTCAACAGACAGATGAAACAAAGTTATAAACAAACTTACCAATACGAAAAATAGTAGTTGAAGCTCAAAATCTAGGGAAAGCTTGAAACAGATCGAAGGGAAAAAAGGGTGGGGAAAAGGGTGAACAAGAGAGAAAAACCGATGTCAGAAGGGAAAAGGGGTGAAAAAACTTAGGGTTTTTGGAGTAGGGAAAAGGGGGGAAACGGACCAGGCAGAAGGAAATGGGAAGGAGGTTATCGTGTGGGTAAAAAACAATAGAGCAAAACGACACCGTTTTGCCGAAATAAATTTAACGTTTGCGGCGTTTTTAACCAAAGCGCAGCTAAAAGGGTACCTATTGCGGCGTTTAACTAAAACGCCACTAAAAATCTAATAAAATGGCACCGTTTTTCTTATATCTTTTGCGGTGTTTTTATAAAAAACGCCGCTAATGCGTTTTTAATTAAAATTATTTAATATATAAAAACAATATTTAAAAGAATATAAAATTATTTAAAACAATACAATTTTTTTCATTTAAATAAAAACAATAGAGCAAAACGACACCGTTTTGCCGAAATAAATTTAAAGTTTGCGGCGTTTTTAACCAAAGCGTAGCTAAAAGGGTACCTATTGCGGCGTTTAACCAAAACGCCACTAAAAATCTAATAAAAGCAGTGCGTTTTTCTTATATCTTTTATGCGTTTTTAAAAACGCCGCTAATGCGCTTTAATTAAAATTATTTAATATATAAAACAATATTTAAAAGAATATAAAATTATTTAAAACAATACAATTTTTTCATTTAAATAAAAACAATATTTAAAAGAATATAAAATTATTTAATAATAGTATTTTAATTTTTAATTTAAATAAATAATTTTTAAAATTTAAAATAACATTTAAAAGAATTAGATCAAATTTAAAATTTTGAACATGATTTAAAATGTGAATTTATTTAATATAAATTAAAAACAAAGCAGTCATACACCCAAAAATTTTAAATTTATTTTAATAATAGTATTTCAAATTGTTAACATATATATTTTCACACAAAATACCCTAAACCCTTAACCCTATCCTATTAACCCTTAAACCCTAACCTTTGTCCTCTTAACCTTTAAACCCTATCACTAACACATAACCGAAAACCCCCGTATCATTTAATCCCTAATACTTAACAAATAACCCTAAATGTTAAATCATAGACTCTAAACCTTAAACCTTAAATCTTAAAATCTAAACCCTAAACTCTAAACCCTTAACCATCGACCCTAAATCACTAAACTCTAAACTTTAAAACCATAAACTTCAAACCCTAATCCCCAACTAATAACCCCAAAACCTTAAATCATGGACTATAAACCTTAAATCTTAAATCATGAACTGTAAACACTATACTCATATAACCTTATAAACTTATGAACCCTAAACATTAATTAGACAATTGAACCACTAAATTATAAACACTAATGCCGAGTATTATAAACCTTAAACCATAAACCCTTGACAATCGACCCTAAATCACTAAACCATAAACCTTAAAACCCTAAACTTCAAATCCTAAACCATAAACAGTAAACCGTAACCTTTATCCTCTTAAAACCCTAAACTTTAGAATCACAAGCCTTAAAACTCTAAACCGTAAACTTTATCCTCTTAACCCTTAAACCCATAAACCCTAAACCCTAAACCCATAAACCTTAAAAATGTATCCTTTAAACCCTAATCCCCAATGAATAACCCCAAAACCTTAAATCATGGACTACAAACCTTAAACATTAAATCATGAACTGTACGTAAACACTAAACTCATAACCTTATAAACTTATAAACCCTAAACATTAGACAATTTAACCACAAATTATAAACACTAATGCCGAGTTTTTTTTCCAATTTTTATATTGATACCAATAGTAACTCCTAAACTTTACACCCTAAACTATATATATATGTTAAACCATAAACCGTAAGCTATGAAGATAATTAATTTAATATTTTAAAACTAATATATATCTTTTACGATTATATAATAAATTATTTAATATATAAATTTAAAAAATCCAAGAAATTGCTAAAGAGAAGCTCAGACTTTTCACGGCGTTTCTAACAAAGCGCCGCTACATATCTGACTTTTAGCGGCGTTTCTAGGAAAGCGCCGCTATAGGTCAGACTTTTCGCGGCGTTTCTAAAAAAGCGCCGCTAAAGCTCTGACTTTTAACGGCGTTTCTAAAAAAGCGCCGCTACAGCTCTTACTTTTAGCGGCGTTTCTAGTAAAGCGCCGCTATAGGTGACTTTTAGCGGCGTTTCTGCTAAAGCGCCACTATAGATCTGACTTTTAGCGGCGTTTCTAGGAAAGCGCCGCTATAGGTCTGACTTATAGCGGCATTTCTACGAAAGCGCCGCTATATCTCTGGCTTTTAGCGGCGTTTCTACAAAAGCGCCGCTATAGTTCTGACTTTTAGCGTTTCTATTAAAGTTACTGCTATAGCTCGCTTTTAGCGGCGTTTTATCACTGGCGCCGCTAAAACTCGGACTTTTAGCGGCATTTTAGTAAAAACGCGCTATATATCATTTTAGCGGTGTTTTTAAATAAACGCGCTATTGCTCATTTTTTAGTGGCGTTTTACTTGAAACGCCGCTAATGTAAAATTTTTGTGGCGTTTTTATTACAAACGCCACTAAAAACACCGTTATAAGTCTGTTTTGCTGTAGTGGAGGGACAAATCCTATCTTGATCACTCAAATTATTAGAAAAAGTTTGGTTCGAAAACGATTTTCTTGCACAACAAAAAATAAAATTATTAAAAATCGAGCCGATTTGTATAACAATAAAATCTTTATCGAAATCACACCTGTGTTCTTGGCTAGACGGATCCTTATAGTTCCTGGCTTTCAACTGAACGACCTTCTCCACTATTCTCGTACCATGAACTACTTCAAGTGTGGACTCAAACGACTCGAATTAAAAATATAACTAGAAATAGTTTTCTTTACTTTTAGTGTGAAAGCAAAATCTCTCTCAATAGAAACTGATTAAATTTTTATTCCAAAAAATAAAATTAATTGTAACACCCCTCACCCGTATTCAATACCAGAATAGGGTTATAGAGCATTACCGAACTTTTTTCATAAATAAACATACAATTTCCATTTCCAAACAAACATCATTCATAATCAATCACATTGTCCCTAATACGAGCCTATGAGGCCCAAAACATGCATTAGGAGTGATTCGGGACTAAACTGATAACTTAGGAAACTTTTAGAAAACTTAAATATTTTTTCAAAATACAGGGGGCACATGTAACAGCCCGATTTTGGGGCTAGTCGAAACTGTGGTTTCGGAACCACTAATCCGAGGTTGAAGAAATTTATTTTGATATTGTTTTATATGTTATAGCATGATTATAGGGATGTATGGAAATTTTGGTGCTTTAATTTTAGCAATTGTATGCTTAATTGTAAAAAAGGACTAAATCGCATAAAGTCTGAAAGTTCTATTATACAAGGTGGAGGTGTCTAATAGCCATAGAATATTAAATTGGAGGTCCTTAAAGTGCAATTAGGCTAATAATGGGGTGTTGGTCGGCCATAGACACAAGGGAGACAAGGGCATTAATTTTGGTCAAAATTTTGGTGAAATTAGGTGATTAGAAATGAATAAAATAAGATAAAGGAAGAAGATATCATCTTTTACCATTCACACTTCTTCTCCACCAAAAATTGAAGAGAGTGTAATATCCCAGATTAGGGGTTATGCATTTGTGGCATAATTCAAGTGTTGGTGAGCTTAGTGTATGTTTGGATGTGTTTTAGGAGTTTTTGAGAACTTTAGGTGAAGGGGAAATGCTTGGAAAATATTGGAATTTTAAGTGAAAAGAGGAAACTAGGCAAAGAGGCCTTAATAAATATTTGCATGGGATTTATGACACAAGGAAGTCATGTGGTAAAGTGGCTTGGGACGCTACCGTAGGGGGCATGGAAGGTTGCGTCACATGGAGTGCCAAGGGGAGGAGGTTCGAGCTGCAGAAATGGCACTTGAAAGCTTTTATTTTTGGCGTTAAAAAGGGGAATTGGGCTACGGAGGCCTTAAGAAAAATTATGGGCGCTTTTGGACATGAAAGAGGGCTTGGTAAGGTGGCTGCAAGGCGCCACTTAGGGCCTTGGTGAATGACGCCATGAGCAGGGGAGAAGGGCCTGGGTTCGAGTCTTGATGGCAGCATAAGTGTGTTTTTATTTTGCTCTTTGTGTCAAGAAGGGAAGCTGGGCTAAGGAGGCTTTAAAAGAAATTATGGAGAGATGATGACACAAAAGAACCAGCAGCAAGGTGGCTTGGGGCGTTTGCGTCAAAGGGGCTTCAGGAGGGAAGATGTTCGAACCTTGCTGGCCGCAAAGAGTGTAATTTTATTTTGCTTTTGGCGTTAAGACAAGGAGGAAGCTAGGTGAAAGAGGCCTTAAAAGAATAAGTGGTGGAGTGATGGCATAAGAACCCACTTGGTAAAGTGGCTGCAAGGCGCCACTTAAGGCCCTGGGAATGACGCCACAAGCTTGGTGCAGGTCTGGAGTTCGAGTCGCGTGGGAAGCAATATTTTGGTGTTTTATTTTGCATGTGACGTCAAGGCTAGGGAGAAGAGTTGGACAGCACATGGGCTTCCAAAAGATAAGGATTAAGCTTATTTTATTTTTTTCAAATTTTGGCTGGAAGAGTGGGATAAGTATGGTTTTATTTTATTTATTTATTTTAAATGGGAAGATAAGGGATGTGATGATGGATTATTTTATTTGTTAAGAGATAAATGAGGGATGCTTTTATTATTATCTTTTTTTTATATGAAGTGATAAAATAAGAGGAATAAGTGGGAATTGATAAGGAATGGAGGTAGTAGCCGAATTTGGGTCTCCTTGGGGGGTATTCGGCCATGAAGAGAAGATAAGTGCCGGAATTATATTTGTTTCTTCTTTAGTCTCTTTTGCCGAATTGGTAGCCAAGAAAATCCTCTCATTTTTTTCATTTATTTTGCTAAGGCCGAATTCTCCTAAGCCTTCATTATTCTTCTATTTCTTCTTTTCTCCAACTTTCAAACCTGTTCTTTGCGTTAGCCGAATATTCCAACTCCATTTGGAAGCCATAGCCGAACCTGGTATTCTTTTTCTTTCCCTTATTTTCTTTGTTGAAACCATAAAGAAACACCATAGCCGATTCTCTTATGAACCTCCCCACTATTTCGTTTTTCTCTTAATTTCTTCAAGGCCAAAAGTGATAGAGGGGCTGTCGACTTTCTCTTTAAGTCTCTTCAAGCAATGAGGTGGTAAGTAGATCCTTCTCTAGTAATCAATTTTGGATTCTCCTCATGAGTGTGCCGAAACCGTATGGTTAGGCCTTGGTTATATGGGTGGCTGAATATGTTTAGAGGCCATAGTAATATATGTTCTTTTATGTGTACCAAGAAGGAGGAAGCACTAGGGATTCTTTTGGGATTCGATTTATCAAGGTGAGTCTATAAGGTATTCGGCCAAGGGCCATTTGTTTAGATGTTTATTTGTGGCCGATTCTAACCGTGACTATAGGGATTTCGACAGGCTTTTGGGTACAAGTGTGTGATTTCGAGATTCAGAAGAAATAGGTAAGAGGTTGCTAATATTCGACCATAAGCCATTATGTTTATTAGTGTTGACCGATTTTGGGTTATGAATGTTTAGGCAATTTGATAGTGATTAAGAGGAGCTTTCGGGATTTCGATTCGTTTTGGTAAGAATATTAAGTGTGGATTCGGGATTTGGTAGAAGACCAAATCGGCATTAAGAGAGGAGGAAAACCACGTTCCAAGATCTGGTTAGATTCAAATAGTTCGGGATTTAGCTAAATAGTCAGGTGTGTAGTTATCGCACTGTTCTCTTGTTGTGTGTATGTGTTATATTTATAAATATGTATATGATGTGAATGATAGCCAAAATAAGGGCTAAAAAGGTGGATACCCATGATGGGTAATAGATTAACAAGGTCAGTATTTTATGACGTTAATTTATATGTATGAAAATGTGAGGGCATGTGATGTATGGTTATTTTAATGATACTGTGGCATGATACATGGGGCTTGGGATGTGACTATCGAAGGAAAGGGTGTACATTATGTACGTGGTCTAATGTTAGCCTTGTGCTACATTAGCGTTTGATGTTAGCTATGTGCTTCATCAAGGGAGGTGTTGGCTAGGTGCCACATCTCGACGGTTGATAGCTGTGTGCATCACCGTGGACTGATTGACATGTGGGATCACTTATGTGATCGGTGGCCTAGCCACAGGCTTGAGCAGCAGGTCTGCCAGGGTAAGATATGTGGGATCACTAGGTTGATCGATGGATTAGCCACGGCCTTGGGCAGCAGGTCTGTCGAGGTGGGTGTAATGGATGGACACTAAGTTGGGTTGGGCTTCATAATTGCATAATTTATGTGTATGGACTGTGTGGATATGGGCCAAGCCCATATGGGGAAACATGTGAAATAACTATGCACTGAGTCTGTTTGACTCACCCAAATTTTTCCAACATCGCAGTGATGCATAAAGCTTGGACCGGGTTGGAGTGGATATGAGGTGGCCCATGCAGAAGAAGTTTTACTTGTTTTATGTTATTTTATAATTCAGTACTTAGAATATTTAATTATTGTAATAAGGCCACTATAAGTGTTTAATTGTTATTATTATGTTTTAAGGTGGATTGATGATTAAGTTAATATTCGGGAATTTTTCTTTTAAAGAGTAAATTTATACTTTGATAAATTAATTTAAAATTTTAAATTTAATAACTTAATTGTATTTTATAATTTTACATACCCAATATTTTATTAAAGGCATACTAAATTTTATGATTTACTTTAAGTCAAAATATTTTTCAAACGTTTTCCGCAGTGGCATTTCAAATTCGGTCGTAGTGAATGGGCCGAGTTTGGGGTGTTACAGTTTGGTATCAGAGCCTGATTCAAAACTCGGCTTTGAGGGATTTAGGCCCCAAAACATTTTTTTTAAGATAGGCTTTCATAGATTTTTCAGGTATTCTGGCATGGCACCTGTATCTCCAACCAGAGGTCCACCATGTAAGTACCTCTGACTATTGAAGTGATTTATATGTGAAACGTTATGGGCTTATTTGGGCTCGTAGATTAGAATATTAGGGCTATTGAACCCTAGGACTAGTCTACTCAAACACAAGTACATAAGACTTAAGGACCATTAAACAAACCTGTGATTAGGTCGCCGAGCTAGGGTGTGGTAATTGTTGTGCGCATGTCTAGGAGTGGATTCAGTAAGAGCTTGGTATTTAAGCAGTCCTAGCGGCTCACCTCCTCTTTACTCGAATCCTACCTGGTGCGTAGTTATGGTTCACCCTAACCAAGAGGACTTAGTCACAGGCTAAACCCA
The DNA here is from genome assembly GCA_025506655.1 of Gossypium rotundifolium. Lineage (NCBI taxonomy): Eukaryota > Viridiplantae > Streptophyta > Magnoliopsida > Malvales > Malvaceae > Gossypium > Gossypium rotundifolium. The sequence continues at coordinate 151,582,246 of CP106727.1, read as the reverse complement.
ATAACTAAAACCCGAAAGGGACTAGCCATATTTTTTATAAAAACCCTAGTTTTAAAACTCTTAAAATTACCCTTTTGATTTGTAAAGACTATTTTTATAAATTGTTCTGAAATATTTTTGATTTACAAAATTACTAAAAAACCCCCGAGCTGTAAAATTACGAAAATGCCCTTGGTTTCTAAAATTTCCATATTACCCTCGATTTTAATAAAATTTCTCTATTTTGCAAAAGTGTCCAAAAACTCTATTTTGCAAAAATTCAAGGTACTTTGATTTAAGAAAATTACTAAAATGCCCCTGTGTTGTAAATCACTAAAATACCCTTAGTTTTTAAGATTTTCAAAAATACCCTCGACTTTTGCTAAAATGTTTCTACTTTACAAAAATACCAGAAAATTCTGTTTTACAAATATCAAGATACCCTGATTTGGAGAATTTACGGAAATGCCCCTGACTTATAAAATTACCAAAATAACCCCCAATTTCTGGAATTTCTGCGACACTTTTAATTTGGAAATTTCCAAAATACCCTTAAGTTTTGAAAATTTTGAAATGCCTCTGATTTGTGAAGATTTTTCAATTTGACCCGATTTATTACCAAAATACCCTTATAAGAAAAATGACGAAATTACCCCTGGGTTGGGAATGGCTAGAAATGCCCATAATGATGTGTTGAATGTTGTAGATGAATGTGAATGTGATTCTCTGGATTAGAATAGTGAACTTAAACTGAAACTTTGATTGATCGAAAGAACTACTTCTGGAAACTTCTTATCATAAAATTTGCTCGTGGATAAACAGTGAAACAAAATTTCTAATGCATAAAACTTTTTAATCAGATTAAATCGTGACGTTAGACATGAGTTCTAGAGGACGAGGTCGTCGTGGATGCGATGAGAGGTAGAATGGCGTGTCGGAACCCGTTAGGTCGGGTCAAGGATTTGAGAAAGGGTACCACCGCCACTACCACCGACTTTTGGTGTTGAGCAAGAAGATCGACGGGATGATCTTTATATCGCGGCGGTCTGCGAGTTCTTGAGATGGTGGTGGAGCGGTGGGAATATGAGAGCTAGGAAGTGCAGACACGAGCAACTCCGAGCCAATGGAGCTGAAGTGTTTCATGGAGTATCTGGTGTGGCACCCAAGATCTTTGAGTATTGGTTGGAGGCGAGTGAACGAATTATGGATAAGTTGGATCTGACCCCTGAGGAGAAAGTGAAAGGAATGGTGGCGCTACTACGCGATGAAGCGTATCAATGGTGGCTCACAGTTCGGGATAGTGCCACAGCTGAGGATCTTACTTGGGATTATGTTAAGGCGGCGTACCAGAAGAAGTATGTTGGTACTCATTATATCGATCGCAAAGGAAGGTGTTTCGGGAAATTTGGTTCAAGGAACAAGTCCGTAGCGAGTCTGGTTGAATTCTCGAGGTTAAGCCGATATGCTCGAGGAGTAGTGGCTACGGAGCATGAGCGGTGTGTCCGGTTCGAGGGCAGATTAAGGGACGACCTGAGGTTGTTGATAGCTCCACATCAGGAGCGAGAGTTCGCTATACTAGTAGAGAAGGCTAAGGTAGCTGAAGGGATTAAGGACTCTATGAGGCAGAACAGAGATAAGGATAGGAACCGGGATAAGAGCAGTTTTGGACCGTCAGATCATCTGAGAACTTTCAGAAAAGACCGATGGTTGAGAATTCTGTTCGTGTTACTAAGCCAGCTACTGGAAATTCGGACCGTCCGTGTGCTAGGTGTGGAAGGTATCATGTTGGCGAGTGCTGGAACTGGGATCGAGAGTGTTTTAGGTGTAAGTCTAAGTCTCATCTGATTAAAGACTATCCTTAGAATCCGAATAGGCTCGGACAGCAGGCCAAGGTTATGAGCAGTCGGGTAGGAATGGTCAGCAAGCAACAAGGGATCGTGGTCCGAACCATGGAGGAAATGGTTCCGGCCGAGGTCGTGGAGCACCGAGCGGAGGTGCTGTGGGTGCAGACGCGAGGCAACCAAGGTTGGTTTCTGCAGTTGGCCATCGCGAGGAGGAAGATGTGCCAGATGTGACAACTGGTACGTTCCGAAAACACCCCAAACCCGGCCCACGGGCCTTGACCGGATCTGGTATGTTCCTCGGTGTAAACCGTTTCAAATTCTTTTGTTACTTAGGAAAAACTTGTGTGATTTTAAAAAAAAATATTGTTTTGGGTTGGGCTTGTGTTGAAAACAAGTTTATTTTTATATTGAAAGTCCATTTATTTCAGGTGACAAAACATTTAAAGTTTATTTTAAATTAAATCGACTTAATCTTTAAATAACCTAAACTCGTAACGTAGTAATAAAACAACAATAAAATCATCACTATGGCCTTATTACATAAAACGAAACCCAAAAATAAAATTGTAAAGTACTCAAATAAAATAAAATGTCCAAATTAAATAAAACTTCAAGCTGAGCATGGCCACCACAAGTTCTGCCGTCCCGGTCCATCACTGTTCATCACCTGAAACATGTTCCCACAACGAGGTGAGTCAACAGACTCAATGTGTAACCAACACCAAAATTTAATAGATTTAGGCATACCACACATATCATGTTCACATAATAATTCAAAATAATGATGCAATCCCTAACCCAACCTAGATGCCATCCGCTACACATCCCCGTACCAACTTGCACACCGTGGGGACTACTAAGTCAACCCTCCATCCGCTACACACCATCGAAGGCAGTCGCTGCAGTCGACATGCTCATCGCCCATATAAAATTCATGGCATAGCCACCAGATTAAATAATTGTGTCAGTGACACCATATTTAGATAATGTAACCGAAGTTACACATTCAGATAATGTGACCGAAGTCACCACATTCAGATAGTGAGACCGAAGTTGCCACTTTCACTTCCCCTTTTTCATATAACCCGAATGCCCCATATTATTTATATCATGCATATCATACTTAAATTCACATTCATGTCACTTTTCACATGTTAAATATAACATATTTCGTAATCCTAGTAGGAGTAGGAAGCGACTGAGTACTTTGTACCATAACATGGTACCTTAGCCATATTCACATTCTTATAAACATGCATATATTTATTATAGCCATGAATCTTATTAAAAGTAGTGTGGGGTACACACCTGATTCGCTTAATAATTTCACTGAAATCCCGAAAATCCAATCTAAAGCTTTAGATCTCAAGTCCCTACATTCTACCAACCTTAGTATGTTAGCATAAAGCCTATTCTATTATAAAACCAAATCCTAGTAGGATTAGTACACTAAAACTTACCTTGGTGCCAAATCCAAATCTTCACTATACTCTTTCTTGTATTCGCAAAGCTTTAAATCACTTTAACAAATTAGTTTGACTTTTGAATAAATATGAACTAGATCTAAAACACCAAAAATAGGCCTTGGCTGAATATTCGCATGCCTTACCTTGTGGATTTTAAATCCCAAAATTCACTGAATAATTAAGAAACACGCGGCCTATGGTGCACCTTCGGGAAAAGAACTTCTCCTTCTTGTAGTTGACTTAAACAAATCCCGAAAAGATCTCTTCAAAGTTTTGACAACAAGATATTAATGGGGTTAGTCCTAGATTTTGAAAAATCTTAAAAGAAAAAGGATGAAAATCGAATGATAACTACTTCTTACCCTTAATACAGAAGTCGACAACCCCTTGTTTGAAGTCTCAAAACTATTCGGCTATGGCCTTGATTTTAGCAAACTTTCGGCTTTTGGAAGATTATGAAAGAAGAAGAGAAAAGAGTTTGAGCAATTTGGTAATGAAGTTTCGGCTACACAAGGTGTATTTTCACTTGGCAAAATAATGAAGAAAGGAGATATTTGCTAGAGAGAATTGACGGAGGAGAGTTAGAAGAAAGAATGAATGGCCCTCTTTTCCTTTTATAGCCAAATTACTAACTTAGAATCCTTTACTTGGCCATCACTCTTCTATTTTGATAGCTTTATCTTTTAATTAAAAATTAAGGAATAATCCCACCATTATCTCTTTGAAAATAATCTAAAATAAATCATCATTTACCCACCTATTTAGCCGAGTTTTAAGGAGAATTAAACTCTTCCCTTAAGAGTCCCTATTGCCGTCCATTGCTTCCTCTTTAAGTAATTAAATAAAAATCATTTAAAGTCTTAGCTAGATGCCGTCCACCCCATTCCCTTGATGAGCCGAATTTAAACTTATTCTATTGGACTCCTTGTGGCCATACGAGGCCCAAATTATCCACCTAAGTGGCACCTCCCTAGGATTAGTTTAGCTTTAATAACGAATTGGGCCGCAAGCCTAATTCAGAAGCAAAAACACTCTCAGAAATGCTCTCCTTGCTGCTCGAACCTAAGCTTGCACACATGTCTGGTGGCGTCATTCTTGGGCTTTAAGTGGTGCCTCCTTGTCACTTTTCCAAGCCCGTTTTTGTGTCAAATTTCTTCTATTAATTTTCTTAAGGCCACCTTGCCTTAAAACTTATCATTTCTAAGACATTTCCTTACATTTCCATACATTTCCATACATTTCCTTACATTTCCTTACATTTCCAAGGTTTCCAATAATGTTCACTTTCCTATTTTAACTTGACATTTCCAAGTTTCCAAAATGTTCACTTTCCTATTTTAACTTGACATTTCCAAGTTTCCAAAATGTTCACTTTCCTATTTTAACTTGACATTTCCAAGTTTCCAAAATGTTCACTTTCCTATTTTAACTTGACATTTCCATACATTCCTGTGTTTCCAAAATATTCAAAATACATTCATAACACATAAGACATGTCATTTCGTACAATTAAACCGAAAATGCATAGGCCCTTTTCAGGATGTTACAGTTCTACCCCCTTAAAATAATTTCGTCCTCGAAATTACTTACTATCGTTCAATCCTAACTCATCACACTACGCCTTTGTCACAAGACTCGATCTTAACAAAACTAACACATTTCTTAGATACTACCTCGACCACGCCCACTAGAACTCATTACTAACGTCGCGATTTAATCTGATTAAAAAGTTTTATGCATTAGCCTTTGTTCTACTGATTAACCGCGAAAAAGTTTTATGAAAAGAAATTTAGGAGTGGTTCTTTCGTATTCATACATGCACACAGTCTTTACATTCATACATCCATCAATCAATTATGAACTTCGTTCATTCAGAGAAATGTTGTAATTTTCATTGTTGTTGTTTTTCCACTACCTATGGGTATTTTCGTAATTTTCCCTGTAGGGGTATTTTCGTGATTTGTCAAAATAAGGTTCCTTGGTGATTTTGTCAATAAGGGTATTTTGGTAATTTTTGAAATCCCGAGGGTATTTCAGAAATTTTGAAATTATAGGGGTATTTCAGTAATAAACCAGGGTAAATTTATAAATCTTAATAAATTAAGGATATTTTGGAATTTACAAAACTTGAAGGTTGTTTCTGAGAATTTGTTTTCCAAATCAGTGTTGTTGCGGAAATTTTTAAAGATCGGGGGTCATTCTGGTAATTTTTGTAACTCGGGGGTATTTCGGTAATTTTGCAGGGTAGGGGTAATTTCGTAAATAATTTTTTTTCCATAATCAAGGTATTTTGATATTTCGTAAGTTTAGGGTTCCTTTAAGCAAAGTAGTGAAATTTTGATAAGAACTGTGGGTATTTGGAAATTTCATAAACCAAGGGCATTTTTGTAATTTTACCGCTAGGGGTATTTTAGTAAATTTGTAAATCAGAAATATTTTAGGAAAATTTATAAAGATAATCTTTTCAAATCAAGAGGGTAATTTAGAAATTTTAAAACTAGGGTTTCCATAAAAATACGGCTAGTCCCTTTCGGGTTTTAGTTAGGGGTTTAGCCTGTAGCTAAGTCCTCTTGGTTAGGGTGAACCGAGGCTACGCACCAGGTAGGATTCAAGTGGAGAGGAGGTGAGTCACTAGGACTGCTTAAATACCAAGCTCCCATCAAACCAATCCTAGACATGCGTACCATGGTTGCCACACCCTAACTCGTGACTTAACCATGTGTTTGTTCAATTAGGCATTTAAGTCTTATGTACTTGTTGGGGTAACTAGCCCTAGGGTTCAAATGTTAAGTCTCTATTCTACGCTCCATTTCTACCCTTCTACAAATCATAATATAAATCACACAAAAGATCGGAGTACTTACCTGGTGGACTTTGGGTCGGAGACTTAGTGGGCCATGCCTGAAAACCTTGCTTAACTCACAAAATTTCTTTTGGGCTTAACCTTGAAAACGTTTTGGGCCTTAAACCCAAGGCCGAGAGTTTAAAACTGGGCTCTGATACCAAATTGAAACACTCCAAACCCGGCCCACGAGCCTTGACCGGATCTGGTATGTTCCCCGGTGTAAACCGTTTCAAATTCTTTTGTTACTTAGGAAAAACTTGTGTGATTTTAAAAAAAAATATTGTTTTGGGTTGGGCTTGTGTTGAAAACAAGTTTATTTTTATATTGAAAGTCCATTTATTTCAGGTGACAAAACATTTAAAGTTTATTTTAAATTAAATCGACTTAATCTTTAATTAGCCTAAACTCGTAACGTAGTAATAAAACAACAATAAAATCATCACTATGGCCTTATTACATAAAACGAAACCCAAAAATAAAATTGTAAAGTACTCAAATAAAATAAAATTTCCAAATTAAATAAAACTTCAAGCTGAGCATGGCCACCACAAGTTCTGCCGTCCCGGTCCATCACTGTTCATCACCTGAAACATGTTCCCACAACGGGGTGAGTCAACAGACTCAATGTGTAACCAACACCAAAATTTAATAGATTTAGGCATACCACACATATCATGTTCACATAATAATTCAAAATAATGATGCAATCCCTAACCCAACCTAGATGCCATCCGCTACACATCCCCGTACCAACTCGCACACCGTGGGGACTACTAAGTCAACCTCCATCCGCTACACACCATCGAAGGCAGTCGCTGCAGTCGACGTGCTCATCACCCATATAAAATTCGTGGCATAGCCACCAGATTAAATAATTGTGTCATGTGGCACCACATTCAGATTATGTAACCGAGGTTACACATTCGGATAATGTGACCAAGTCACCACATTCGAGATAGTGAGACCAAGTCGCCACTTTCACTTCCCTTTTCGGATAACCCGAATGCCCCATATTATTTATATCATGCATATCATACTTAAATTCACATTCATGTCACTTTTCACATGTTAAATATAACATATTTCGTAATCCTAGTAGGAGTAGGAAACGTACCTGAGTACTTTGTACCATAACATGGTACCTTAGCCATATTCACATTCTTATAAACATGCATATATTTGTTATAACCATGAATCTTATTAAAAGTAGTGTGGGGTACACACCTGATTCGCTTAACAATTTCACTGAAATCCCGAAAATCCAATCTAAAGCCTTAGATCTCAAGTCCCTACATTCGGCCAACCTTAGTATGTTAGCATAAAGCCTATTCGGCTATAAAACCAAATCCTAGTAGGATTAGTACACTAAAACTTACCTTGGTGCCAAATCCTGAAATCTTCACTATACTCTTTCTTGTATTCGGCAAAGCTTTAAATCACTTTAACAAATTAGTTTCGGCTTTTGAATAAATATGAACTAGATCTAAAACACCAAAAATAGGCCTTGGCGAATATTCGCATGTCTTACCTTATGGATTTTAAATCCCAAAATTCATCGAATAACTAGGAACACGTGGTCTATGGTGTACCTTGGAAAAGAACTTCTCCTTCTTGTAGTTGACTTAAACAAATCCGAAAAGATCTCTTCAAAGTTTCGGCAACAAGATATTAATGGGGTTAGTCCTAGATTTCGGCAAATCTTAAAAGAAAAAGGATGAAAATCGAATGATAACTAGTTCTTACCCTTAATACAGAAGTCGACAACCCCTTATTTGAAGTCTCAAAACTATTCGGCTATGGCCTTAATTTTAGCAAACTTTCGGCTTTTGGAAGATTATGAAAGAAGAAGAGAAAAGAGTTTGAGCAATTTGGTAATGAAGTTTCGCTACACAATGTGTATTTTCGACTTGGGAAAACAATGAAGAAAGGAGATATTTGCTAGAGAGAATTGCGTGAGAGGAGAGTTAGAAGAAAGAATGAATGGCCCTCTTTTCCTTTTATAGCCGAAATTACTAACTTAGAATCCCTTACTTGGCCATCACTCTTCTATTTTGATAAATTTATCTCTTTAATTAAAAATTAAAGAATAATCCCTCAATTATCTCTTTGAAAATAATCTAAACTAAATCATCATTTATCCACCTATTTAGCTGAGTTTTAAGGAGAATTAAACTCTTCCCTTAAGAGTCCCTATTGTCGTCCATTGCTTCCTCTTTAAGTAATTAAATAAAATCACTTAAAGTCTTAGCTAGATGCCATCCACCCCTTCCCTTGATGAGCCAATTTAAACTTATTCTATTGGACTCCTTGTGGCCACACGAGGCCCAAATTATCCACTTAAGTGGCGCCTCCCTATGATTAGTTTAGCTTTAATAACGAATTGGGCATAAGCCCAATTCAGACGTTAAAACACTCTCGTAAATGCTCTCCTTGTCGTCAACCTAAGCTTGCACACATACTGGTGGCGTCATTTATTGGGCTTAAGTGGTGCCTCCTTGTCACTTTTCCAAGCCCGTTTTTGTGTCAAATTTCTTCTATTAATTTTCTTAAGGCCACCTTGCCTTAAAACTTATCATTTCTAAGACATTTCCTTACATTTCCATACATTTCCTTATATTTCCATACATTTCCTTACATTTCCTTACATTTCCAAGGTTTCCAATAATGTTCACTTTCCTATTTTAACTTGACATTTCCAAGTTTCCAAAATGTTCACTTTCCTATTTTAACTTGACATTTCCAAGTTTCCAAAATGTTCACTTTCCTATTTTAACTTGACATTTCCATACATTCCCAGGTTTCCAAAAATATTCAAAATACATTCATAACACATAAGACATGTCATTTCGTACAATTAAACCGAAAATGCATAGGCCCTTTTCAGGATGTTACAGTTCTACCCCCTTAAAATAATTTCGTCCTCGAAATTACTTACTATCGTTCAATCCTAACTCATCACACTACGCCTTTGTCACAAGACTCGATCTTAACAAAACTAACACATTTCTTAGATACTACCTCGACCACGTCCACTAGAACTCATTACTAACGTCGCGATTTAATCTGATTAAAAAGTTTTATGCATTAGCCTTTGTTCTACTGATTAACCGCGAAAAAGTTTTATGAAAAGAAATTTAGGAGTGGTTCTTTCGTATTCATACATGCACACAGTCTTTACATTCATACATTCATCAATCAATTATGAACTTCGCTCATTCTGAGAAATGTTGTAATTTTCATTGTTGTTGTTTTTCCACTACCTATGGGTATTTTCGTAATTTTCCTGTAGGGGTATTTTCGTGATTTGTCAAAATAAGGTTCCTTGGTGATTTTGTCAATAAGGGTATTTTGGTAATTTTGAAATCCAGGGTATTTCGTAAATTTTGAAATTATAGGGTATTTCAAGAATAAACTGTGGTAAATTTATAAATCTTAATAAATTAAGGATATTTTGGAATTTACAAAACTTGAAGGTTGTTTTAGAATTTGTTTTCCAAATCGGTGTTGTTGCGGAAATTTTTGAAGATCGGGGTCATTCGGTAATTTTGTAACTCTGGGGTATTTGATAATTTTGCAGGTAGGGTAATTTCGTAAATAATTTTTTTCCATAATCAAGGTATTTTGATATTTCATAAGTTTAGGGTTCCTTTAAGCAAAGTAGTGAAATTTTGATAAGAACGTGGGTATTTGGAAATTTCATAAACCAAGGGCATTTTGTAATTTTACCGCTAGGGTATTTTAGTAAATTTGTAAATCGAAATATTTTAGGAAAATTTATAAAGATAATCTTTTCAAATCAAGAGGGTAATTTAGAAATTTTAAAACTAGGGTTTCCATAAAATACTGGCTAGTCCCTTTCGGGTTTTAGTTGGGGTTTAGCAGTAGCTAAGTCCTCTTGGTTAGGGTGAACCGAGGCTACGCACTGTAGGATTCAAGTGAGAGGAGGTGAGTCACTAGGACTGCTTAAATACCAAGCTCCCACCGAAACCAATCCTAGACATGCGTACCATGGTTGCCACACCCTAACTCGGCGACTTAACCACAGGTTTGTTCAATTAGGCATTTAAGTCTTATGTACTTGTTGGGGTAACTAGCCCTAGGGTTCAAATGTTAAGTCTCTATTCTACGTTCCATTTCTACCCTTCTACAAATCATAATATAAATCACACAAAAGATCGGAGTACTTACCTGGTGGACTTTGGGTCGGAGACTTAGTGGGCCATGCCTGAAAACCTTGCTTAACTCACAAAATTTCTTTTGGGCTTAACCTTGAAAACGTTTTGGGCCTTAAACCCAAGGCCGAGAGTTTAAAACTGGGCTCTGATACCAAATTGAAACACTCCAAACCCGGCCCACGAGCCTTGACCGGATCTGGTATGTTCCCTGTAAACTGCTTCAAATTCTTTTGTTACTTAGGAAAAACTTGTGTGATTTTAAAAAAAATATTGTTTTGGGTTGGGCTTGTGTTGAAAACAAGTTTATTTTTATATTGAAAGTCCATTTATTTCAGTGACAAAACATTTAAAGTTTATTTTAAATTAAATCGACTTAATCTTTAATTAGCCTAAACTCGTAACGTAGTAATAAAACAACAATAAAATCATCACTATGGCCTTATTACATAAAACGAAACCCAAAAATAAAATTGTAAAGTACTCAAATAAAATAAAATTTCCAAATTAAATAAAACTTCAAGCTGAGCATGGCCACCACAAGTTCTGCCGTCCCGGTCCATCACTGTTCATCACCTGAAACATGTTCCCACAACGGGGTGAGTCAACAGACTCAATGTGTAACCAACACCAAAATTTAATAGATTTAGGCATACCACACATATCATGTTCACATAATAATTCAAAATAATGATGCAATCCCTAACCCAACCTAGATGCCATCCGCTACACATCCCCGTACCAACCTGCACACCGTGGGGACTACTAAGTCAACCCTCCATCCGCTACACACCATCGAAGGCAGTCGCTGCAGTCGACGTGCTCATCACCCATATAAAATTCGTGGCATAGCCACCAGATTAAATAATTGTGTCATGTGGCACCACATTCAGATTATGTAACCGAAGTTACACATTCAGATAATGTGACCGAAGTCACCACATTCAGATAGTGAGACCGAAGTCGCCACTTTCACTTCCCCTTTTTCAGATAACCCGAATGCCCCATATTATTTATATCATGCATATCATACTTAAATTCACATTCATGTCACTTTTCACATGTTAAATATAACATATTTCGTAATCCTAGTAGGAGTAGAAAGCGTACTGAGTACTTTGTACCATAACATGGTACCTTAGCCATATTCACATTCTTATAAACATGCATATATTTATTATAACCATGAATCTTATTAAAAGTAGTGTGGGTATTTTTTGATTCGCTTAACAATTTCTTTGAAATCCCAAAATCCAATCTAAAGCCTTAGATCTCAAGTCCCTACATTCTACCAACCTTAGTATGTTAGCATAAAGCCTATTCGGCTATAAAACCAAATCCTAGTAGGATTAGTACACTAAAACTTACCTTGGTGCCAAATCCTGAAATCTTCACTATACTCTTTCTTGTATTCGGCAAAGCTTTAAATCACTTTAACAAATTAGTTTCGGCTTTTGAATAAATATGAACTAGATCTAAAACACCAAAAATAGGCCTTGGCCGAATATTCACATGTCTTACCTTATGGATTTTAAATCCCAAAATTCATCGAATAACTAGGGAACACGTGGTCTATGGTGTACCTTCGGGAAAAGAACTTCTCCTTCTTGTAGTTGACTTAAACAAATCCCGAAAAGATCTCTTCAAAGTTTCGGCAACAAGATATTAATGGGGTTAGTCCTAGATTTTGGCAAATCTTAAAAGAAAAAGGATGAAAATCGAATGATAACTAGTTCTTACCCTTAATACAGAAGTCGACAACCCCTTATTTGAAGTCTCAAAACTATTCGGCTATGGCCTTAATTTTAGCAAACTTTCGGCTTTTGGAAGATTATGAAAGAAGAAGAGAAAAGAGTTTGAGCAATTTGGTAATGAAGTTTCGGCTACACAATGTGTATTTTCGGCTTGGGAAAACAATGAAGAAAGGAGATATTTGCTAGAGAGAATTCGGCAGAAGGAGAGTTAGAAGAAAGAATGAATGGCCCTCTTTTCCTTTTATAGCCGAAATTACTAACTTAGAATCCCTTACTTGGCCATCACTCTTCTATTTTGATAAATTTATCTCTTTAATTAAAAATTAAAGAATAATCCTCAATTATCTCTTTGAAAATAATCTAAACTAAATCATCATTTATCCACCTATTTAATGAGTTTTAAGGAGAATTAAACTCTTCCTTAAGAGTCCCTATTGTCGTCCATTGCTTCCTCTTTAAGTAATTAAATAAAAATCACTTAAAGTCTTAGCTAGATGCCATCCACCCCCTTCCCTTGATGAGCCGAATTTAAACTTATTCTATTGGACTCCTTGTGGCCACACGAGGCCCAAATTATCCACCTAAGTGGCGCCTCCCTATGATTAGTTTAGCTTTAATAAAGAATTGGGCGCAAGCCCAATTCAGAATAAAACACTCTCGTAAATGCTCTCCTTGCTGCTCGAACCTAAGCTTGCACACATCTTGGTGGCGCCATTTTTGGGCTTTAAGTGGTGCCTCCTTGTCACTTTTCCAAGCCCGTTTTGTGTCAAATTTCTTCTATTAATTTTCTTAAGGCCACCTTGCCTTAAAACTTATCATTTCTAAGACATTTCCTTACATTTCCATACATTTCCTTATATTTCCATACATTTCCTTACATTTCCTTACATTTCCAAGGTTTCCAATAATGTTCACTTTCCTATTTTAACTTGACATTTCCAAGTTTCCAAAATGTTCACTTTCCTATTTTAACTTGACATTTCCAAGTTTCCAAAATGTTCACTTTCCTATTTTAACTTGACATTTCCATACATTCCCAGGTTTCCAAAAATATTCAAAATACATTCATAACACATAAGACATGTCATTTCGTACAATTAAACCGAAAATGCATAGGCCCTTTTCGGATGTTACAGCTTCTACCCCATAAAATAATTTCGTCCTCAAATTACTTACTATCGCTCAATCCTAACTCATCACACTACGCCTTTGTTGCAAGACTCGATCTTAACAAAACTAACACATTTCTTAGATACTACCTCGACCACGTCCACTAGAACTCATTACTAACGTCGCGATTTAATCTGATTAAAAAGTTTTATGCATTAGCCTTTGTTCCACTGATTAACCGCGAAGAAGTTTTATGAAAAGAATTTTAGGAGTGGTTCTTTCGTATTCATACATGCACATAGTCTTTACATTCATACATCCATCAATCAATTATGAACTTTGTTCATTCAGAGAAATGTTGTAATTTTCATTGTTGTTATTTTTCCACTACCCAGGGGTATTTTCGTAATTTTCCCTACAGGGGTATTTTCATAATTTGTCAAAATAAGGTTCCTTGGTGATTTTGTCAATAAGGGTATTTTGGTAATTTTTGAAATCCCGGGGGTATTTTAAAAATTTTAAAATTACAGGGGTATTTCAGTAATAAACTAGGGTAAATTTATAAATCTTAATAAATTAAGGATATTTTGGAATTTACAAAACTTGAAGGATGTTTCTGAGAATTTGTTTTCCAAATCAGTGTTGTTGCAAAAATTTTTGAAGATCGGGGGTCATTCTGGTAATTTTTGTAACTCGGGGGTACTTCGGTAATTTTGCAGGGTAGGGGTTATTTCGTAAATAAATTTTTTTCCATAATCAAGGTATTTTGATATTTTGTAAGTTTAAGGTTCCTTTAAGCAAAGTAGTGAAAATTTGATCAGAACTGTGGGTATTTGGAAATTTCATAAACTAAGGGCATTTTTGTAATTTTACCGCTAGGGGTATTTTAGTAAATTTGTAAATCGGAAATATTTCAGGAAAATTTATAAAGATAATCTTTTCAAATCAAGAGGGTAATTTATAAATTTTAAAACTAGGGTTTCCATAAAAATACGGCTAGTCCCTTTCGGGTTTTAGTTAGGGGTTTAGCCCGTAGCTAAGTCCTCTTGGTTAGGGTGAACCGAGGCTACGCACCAGGTAGGATTCAAGTGGAGAGGAGGTGAGTCACTAGGACTGCTTAAATACCAAACTCCCACCGAAACCAATCCTAGACATGCGTACCATGGTTGCCACACCCTAACTCGGCGACTTAATCACAGGTTTGTTCAATTAGGCATTTAAGTCTTATGTACTTGTTGGGGTAACTAGCCCTAGGGTTCAAGTACTAAATCTCTATTCTACGTTCCATTTCTAACCTTCTACAAATCATAATATAAATCACACAAAAGATCGGAGTACTTACCTGGTGGACTTTGAGTCGGAGACTTAGTGGGCCATGCCTGAAAACCCTGCTTAACTCACAAAATTTCTTTTGGGCTTAACCTTGAAAACATTTTGGGCCTTAAACCCAAGGCTGAGAGTTTAAAATTGGGCTTTGATACCAAATTGAAACACCCCAAACCTGGCCCATGAGCCTTGACCGGATCTGGTATGTTCCCCGGTGTAAACCGTTTCAAATTCTTTTGTTACTTAGGAAAAACTTGTGTGATTTTTAAAAAAAAATATTGTTTTGGGTTGGGCTTGTGTTGAAAACAAGTTTATTTTTATATTGAAAGTCCATTTATTTCAGGTGACAAAACATTTAAAGTTTATTTTAAATTAAATCGACTTAATCTTTAAATAACCTAAACTCGTAACGTAGTAATAAAACAACAATAAAATCATCACTATGGCCTTATTACATAAAACGAAACCCAAAAATAAAATTGTAAAGTACTCAAATAAAATAAAATATCCAAATTAAATAAAACTTCAAGCTGAGCATGGCCACCACAAGTTCTGCCGTCCCGGTCCATCACTGTTCATCACCTGAAACATGTTCCCACAACGGGTGAGTCAACAGACTCAATGTGTAACCAACACCAAAATTTAATAGATTTAGGCATACCACATATCATGTTCACATAATAATTCAAAATAATGATGCAATCCCTAGCCCAACCTAGATGCCATCCGCTACACATCCCGTGCATCGACGCGCACAAGTGGGGACTACTAAGTCAACCCTCCATCCGCTACACACCATCGAAGGCGTCATTGCAATCGACGTGCTCATCGCCCATATAAAATTCGTGGCATAGCCGCCAGATTAAATAATTCTGTCATGTGACACCACATTCAGATAATGTAACCGAAGTTACACATTCAGATAATGTGACCGAAGTCACCACATTTAGATAGTGAGACCGAAGTCGGCACTTTTACTTCCCATTTTTCATATAACCCGAATGCC